>CM068840.1:0-2902500 GCA_028554795.2 Sinohyriopsis cumingii
TATATCTAAAGTTTCGAGAGTGTCTGCACGTTCTAGTACCGTATATGAACGGCAACCGAAACATCATTTATTGGTGATGTGGAGGTGGCCGTGATAGTATGCGTGCTGGAACGTGCAGGCAGGCGATAGTTGTCTTATCTCGCATTCAGAGGTCCTAGGTTCGATACCAAGCAGAAACCCAATATGGAGCGAATTATTGATATGCTTGTTTAGCGGTAAGGTTGGAATAGTCCTAGTACTATTAGTGGTAATTAATGTCCTTACATTCGTCAACCATAGGGATCTTAATATACATCCTCGTAATAAAATATATATATTTATAAGTATATAGTCTTTAGAGTAATTCTCCTTAGGCCAGTGCTTGGAGTAATGCTACATTACTCCCTTATATAGATATAACCTAACTTTGCCAGTGCCAAGGTATCTTTGGACATACGATATATATATATCTAAAGTTTCGAGAGTGTCTGCACGTTCTAGTACCGTATATGAACGGCAACCGAAACATCATTTATTGGTGATGTGGAGGTGGCCGTGATAGTATGCGTGCTGGAACGTGCAGGCAGGCGATAGTTGTCTTATCTCGCATTCAGAGGTCCTAGGTTCGATACCAAGCAGAAACCCAATATGGAGCGAATTATTGATATGCTTGTTTAGCGGTAAGGTTGGAATAGTCCTAGTACTATTAGTGGTAATTAATGTCCTTACATTCGTCAACCATAGGGATCTTAATATACATCCTCGTAATAAAATATATATATTTATAAGTATATAGTCTTTAGAGTAATTCTCCTTAGGCCAGTGCTTGGAGTAATGCTACATTACTCCCTTATATAGATATAACCTAACTTTGCCAGTGCCAAGGTATCTTTGGACATACGATATATATATATCTAAAGTTTCGAGAGTGTCTGCACGTTCTAGTACCGTATATGAACGGCAACCGAAACATCATTTATTGGTGATGTGGAGGTGGCCGTGATAGTATGCGTGCTGGAACGTGCAGGCAGGCGATAGTTGTCTTATCTCGCATTCAGAGGTCCTAGGTTCGATACCAAGCAGAAACCCAATATGGAGCGAATTATTGATATGCTTGTTTAGCGGTAAGGTTGGAATAGTCCTAGTACTATTAGTGGTAATTAATGTCCTTACATTCGTCAACCATAGGGATCTTAATATACATCCTCGTAATAAAATATATATATTTATAAGTATATAGTCTTTAGAGTAATTCTCCTTAGGCCAGTGCTTGGAGTAATGCTACATTACTCCCTTATATAGATATAACCTAACTTTGCCAGTGCCAAGGTATCTTTGGACATACGATATATATATATCTAAAGTTTCGAGAGTGTCTGCACGTTCTAGTACCGTATATGAACGGCAACCGAAACATCATTTATTGGTGATGTGGAGGTGGCCGTGATAGTATGCGTGCTGGAACGTGCAGGCAGGCGATAGTTGTCTTATCTCGCATTCAGAGGTCCTAGGTTCGATACCAAGCAGAAACCCAATATGGAGCGAATTATTGATATGCTTGTTTAGCGGTAAGGTTGGAATAGTCCTAGTACTATTAGTGGTAATTAATGTCCTTACATTCGTCAACCATAGGGATCTTAATATACATCCTCGTAATAAAATATATATATTTATAAGTATATAGTCTTTAGAGTAATTCTCCTTAGGCCAGTGCTTGGAGTAATGCTACATTACTCCCTTATATAGATATAACCTAACTTTGCCAGTGCCAAGGTATCTTTGGACATACGATATATATATATCTAAAGTTTCGAGAGTGTCTGCACGTTCTAGTACCGTATATGAACGGCAACCGAAACATCATTTATTGGTGATGTGGAGGTGGCCGTGATAGTATGCGTGCTGGAACGTGCAGGCAGGCGATAGTTGTCTTATCTCGCATTCAGAGGTCCTAGGTTCGATACCAAGCAGAAACCCAATATGGAGCGAATTATTGATATGCTTGTTTAGCGGTAAGGTTGGAATAGTCCTAGTACTATTAGTGGTAATTAATGTCCTTACATTCGTCAACCATAGGGATCTTAATATACATCCTCGTAATAAAATATATATATTTATAAGTATATAGTCTTTAGAGTAATTCTCCTTAGGCCAGTGCTTGGAGTAATGCTACATTACTCCCTTATATAGATATAACCTAACTTTGCCAGTGCCAAGGTATCTTTGGACATACGATATATATATATCTAAAGTTTCGAGAGTGTCTGCACGTTCTAGTACCGTATATGAACGGCAACCGAAACATCATTTTTTGGTGATGTGGAGGTGGCCGTGATAGTATGCGTGCTGGAACGTGCAGGCAGGCGATAGTTGTCTTATCTCGCATTCAGAGGTCCTAGGTTCGATACCAAGCAGAAACCCAATATGGAGCGAATTATTGATATGCTTGTTTAGCGGTAAGGTTGGAATAGTCCTAGTATTATTAGTGGTAATTAATGTCCTTACATTCGTCAACCATAGGGATCTTAATATACATCCTCGTAATAAAATATATATATTTATAAGTATATAGTCTTTAGAGTAATTCTCCTTAGGCCAGTGCTTGGAGTAATGCTACATTACTCCCTTATATAGATATAACCTAACTTTGCCAGTGCCAAGGTATCTTTGGACATACGATATATATATATATCTAAAGTTTCGAGAGTGTCTGCACGTTCTAGTACCGTATATGAACGGCAACCGAAACATCATTTATTGGTGATGTGGAGGTGGCCGTGATAGTATGCGTGCTGGAACGTGCAGGCAGGCGATAGTTGTCTTATCTTGCATTCAGAGGTCCTAGGTTCGATACCAAGCAGAAACCCAATATGGAGCGAATTATTGATATGCTTGTTTAGCGGTAAGGTTGGAATAGTCCTAGTACTATTAGTGGTAATTAATGTCCTTACATTCGTCAACCATAGGGATCTTAATATACATCCTCGTAATAAAATATATATATTTATAAGTATATAGTCTTTAGAGTAATTCTCCTTAGGCCAGTGCTTGGAGTAATGCTACATTACTCCCTTATATAGATATAACCTAACTTTGCCAGTGCCAAGGTATCTTTGGACATACGATATATATATATCTAAAGTTTCGAGAGTGTCTGCACGTTCTAGTACCGTATATGAACGGCAACCGAAACATCATTTATTGGTGATGTGGAGGTGGCCGTGATAGTATGCGTGCTGGAACGTGCAGGCAGGCGATAGTTGTCTTATCTTGCATTCAGAGGTCCTAGGTTCGATACCAAGCAGAAACCCAATATGGAGCGAATTATTGATATGCTTGTTTAGCGGTAAGGTTGGAATAGTCCTAGTACTATTAGTGGTAATTAATGTCCTTACATTCGTCAACCATAGGGATCTTAATATACATCCTCGTAATAAAATATATATATTTATAAGTATATAGTCTTTAGAGTAATTCTCCTTAGGCCAGTGCTTGGAGTAATGCTACATTACTCCCTTATATAGATATAACCTAACTTTGCCAGTGCCAAGGTATCTTTGGACATACGATATATATATATCTAAAGTTTCGAGAGTGTCTGCACGTTCTAGTACCGTATATGAACGGCAACCGAAACATCATTTTTTGGTGATGTGGAGGTGGCCGTGATAGTATGCGTGCTGGAACGTGCAGGCAGGCGATAGTTGTCTTATCTCGCATTCAGAGGTCCTAGGTTCGATACCAAGCAGAAACCCAATATGGAGCGAATTATTGATATGCTTGTTTAGCGGTAAGGTTGGAATAGTCCTAGTACTATTAGTGGTAATTAATGTCCTTACATTCGTCAACCATAGGGATCTTAATATACATCCTCGTAATAAAATATATATATTTATAAGTATATAGTCTTTAGAGTAATTCTCCTTAGGCCAGTGCTTGGAGTAATGCTACATTACTCCCTTATATAGATATAACCTAACTTTGCCAGTGCCAAGGTATCTTTGGACATACGATATATATATATCTAAAGTTTCGAGAGTGTCTGCACGTTCTAGTACCGTATATGAACGGCAACCGAAACATCATTTATTGGTGATGTGGAGGTGGCCGTGATAGTATGCGTGCTGGAACGTGCAGGCAGGCGATAGTTGTCTTATCTCGCATTCAGAGGTCCTAGGTTCGATACCAAGCAGAAACCCAATATGGAGCGAATTATTGATATGCTTGTTTAGCGGTAAGGTTGGAATAGTCCTAGTACTATTAGTGGTAATTAATGTCCTTACATTCGTCAACCATAGGGATCTTAATATACATCCTCGTAATAAAATATATATATTTATAAGTATATAGTCTTTAGAGTAATTCTCCTTAGGCCAGTGCTTGGAGTAATGCTACATTACTCCCTTATATAGATATAACCTAACTTTGCCAGTGCCAAGGTATCTTTGGACATACGATATATATATATCTAAAGTTTCGAGAGTGTCTGCACGTTCTAGTACCGTATATGAACGGCAACCGAAACATCATTTATTGGTGATGTGGAGGTGGCCGTGATAGTATGCGTGCTGGAACGTGCAGGCAGGCGATAGTTGTCTTATCTCGCATTCAGAGGTCCTAGGTTCGATACCAAGCAGAAACCCAATATGGAGCGAATTATTGATATGCTTGTTTAGCGGTAAGGTTGGAATAGTCCTAGTACTATTAGTGGTAATTAATGTCCTTACATTCGTCAACCATAGGGATCTTAATATACATCCTCGTAATAAAATATATATATTTATAAGTATATAGTCTTTAGAGTAATTCTCCTTAGGCCAGTGCTTGGAGTAATGCTACATTACTCCCTTATATAGATATAACCTAACTTTGCCAGTGCCAAGGTATCTTTGGACATACGATATATATATATCTAAAGTTTCGAGAGTGTCTGCACGTTCTAGTACCGTATATGAACGGCAACCGAAACATCATTTTTTGGTGATGTGGAGGTGGCCGTGATAGTATGCGTGCTGGAACGTGCAGGCAGGCGATAGTTGTCTTATCTCGCATTCAGAGGTCCTAGGTTCGATACCAAGCAGAAACCCAATATGGAGCGAATTATTGATATGCTTGTTTAGCGGTAAGGTTGGAATAGTCCTAGTACTATTAGTGGTAATTAATGTCCTTACATTCGTCAACCATAGGGATCTTAATATACATCCTCGTAATAAAATATATATATTTATAAGTATATAGTCTTTAGAGTAATTCTCCTTAGGCCAGTGCTTGGAGTAATGCTACATTACTCCCTTATATAGATATAACCTAACTTTGCCAGTGCCAAGGTATCTTTGGACATACGATATATATATATATCTAAAGTTTCGAGAGTGTCTGCACGTTCTAGTACCGTATATGAACGGCAACCGAAACATCATTTATTGGTGATGTGGAGGTGGCCGTGATAGTATGCGTGCTGGAACGTGCAGGCAGGCGATAGTTGTCTTATCTTGCATTCAGAGGTCCTAGGTTCGATACCAAGCAGAAACCCAATATGGAGCGAATTATTGATATGCTTGTTTAGCGGTAAGGTTGGAATAGTCCTAGTACTATTAGTGGTAATTAATGTCCTTACATTCGTCAACCATAGGGATCTTAATATACATCCTCGTAATAAAATATATATATTTATAAGTATATAGTCTTTAGAGTAATTCTCCTTAGGCCAGTGCTTGGAGTAATGCTACATTACTCCCTTATATAGATATAACCTAACTTTGCCAGTGCCAAGGTATCTTTGGACATACGATATATATATATCTAAAGTTTCGAGAGTGTCTGCACGTTCTAGTACCGTATATGAACGGCAACCGAAACATCATTTATTGGTGATGTGGAGGTGGCCGTGATAGTATGCGTGCTGGAACGTGCAGGCAGGCGATAGTTGTCTTATCTCGCATTCAGAGGTCCTAGGTTCGATACCAAGCAGAAACCCAATATGGAGCGAATTATTGATATGCTTGTTTAGCGGTAAGGTTGGAATAGTCCTAGTACTATTAGTGGTAATTAATGTCCTTACATTCGTCAACCATAGGGATCTTAATATACATCCTCGTAATAAAATATATATATTTATAAGTATATAGTCTTTAGAGTAATTCTCCTTAGGCCAGTGCTTGGAGTAATGCTACATTACTCCCTTATATAGATATAACCTAACTTTGCCAGTGCCAAGGTATCTTTGGACATACGATATATATATATCTAAAGTTTCGAGAGTGTCTGCACGTTCTAGTACCGTATATGAACGGCAACCGAAACATCATTTATTGGTGATGTGGAGGTGGCCGTGATAGTATGCGTGCTGGAACGTGCAGGCAGGCGATAGTTGTCTTATCTCGCATTCAGAGGTCCTAGGTTCGATACCAAGCAGAAACCCAATATGGAGCGAATTATTGATATGCTTGTTTAGCGGTAAGGTTGGAATAGTCCTAGTACTATTAGTGGTAATTAATGTCCTTACATTCGTCAACCATAGGGATCTTAATATACATCCTCGTAATAAAATATATATATTTATAAGTATATAGTCTTTAGAGTAATTCTCCTTAGGCCAGTGCTTGGAGTAATGCTACATTACTCCCTTATATAGATATAACCTAACTTTGCCAGTGCCAAGGTATCTTTGGACATACGATATATATATATCTAAAGTTTCGAGAGTGTCTGCACGTTCTAGTACCGTATATGAACGGCAACCGAAACATCATTTATTGGTGATGTGGAGGTGGCCGTGATAGTATGCGTGCTGGAACGTGCAGGCAGGCGATAGTTGTCTTATCTCGCATTCAGAGGTCCTAGGTTCGATACCAAGCAGAAACCCAATATGGAGCGAATTATTGATATGCTTGTTTAGCGGTAAGGTTGGAATAGTCCTAGTACTATTAGTGGTAATTAATGTCCTTACATTCGTCAACCATAGGGATCTTAATATACATCCTCGTAATAAAATATATATATTTATAAGTATATAGTCTTTAGAGTAATTCTCCTTAGGCCAGTGCTTGGAGTAATGCTACATTACTCCCTTATATAGATATAACCTAACTTTGCCAGTGCCAAGGTATCTTTGGACATACGATATATATATATCTAAAGTTTCGAGAGTGTCTGCACGTTCTAGTACCGTATATGAACGGCAACCGAAACATCATTTATTGGTGATGTGGAGGTGGCCGTGATAGTATGCGTGCTGGAACGTGCAGGCAGGCGATAGTTGTCTTATCTCGCATTCAGAGGTCCTAGGTTCGATACCAAGCAGAAACCCAATATGGAGCGAATTATTGATATGCTTGTTTAGCGGTAAGGTTGGAATAGTCCTAGTACTATTAGTGGTAATTAATGTCCTTACATTCGTCAACCATAGGGATCTTAATATACATCCTCGTAATAAAATATATATATTTATAAGTATATAGTCTTTAGAGTAATTCTCCTTAGGCCAGTGCTTGGAGTAATGCTACATTACTCCCTTATATAGATATAACCTAACTTTGCCAGTGCCAAGGTATCTTTGGACATACGATATATATATATCTAAAGTTTCGAGAGTGTCTGCACGTTCTAGTACCGTATATGAACGGCAACCGAAACATCATTTATTGGTGATGTGGAGGTGGCCGTGATAGTATGCGTGCTGGAACGTGCAGGCAGGCGATAGTTGTCTTATCTCGCATTCAGAGGTCCTAGGTTCGATACCAAGCAGAAACCCAATATGGAGCGAATTATTGATATGCTTGTTTAGCGGTAAGGTTGGAATAGTCCTAGTACTATTAGTGGTAATTAATGTCCTTACATTCGTCAACCATAGGGATCTTAATATACATCCTCGTAATAAAATATATATATTTATAAGTATATAGTCTTTAGAGTAATTCTCCTTAGGCCAGTGCTTGGAGTAATGCTACATTACTCCCTTATATAGATATAACCTAACTTTGCCAGTGCCAAGGTATCTTTGGACATACGATATATATATATCTAAAGTTTCGAGAGTGTCTGCACGTTCTAGTACCGTATATGAACGGCAACCGAAACATCATTTATTGGTGATGTGGAGGTGGCCGTGATAGTATGCGTGCTGGAACGTGCAGGCAGGCGATAGTTGTCTTATCTCGCATTCAGAGGTCCTAGGTTCGATACCAAGCAGAAACCCAATATGGAGCGAATTATTGATATGCTTGTTTAGCGGTAAGGTTGGAATAGTCCTAGTACTATTAGTGGTAATTAATGTCCTTACATTCGTCAACCATAGGGATCTTAATATACATCCTCGTAATAAAATATATATATTTATAAGTATATAGTCTTTAGAGTAATTCTCCTTAGGCCAGTGCTTGGAGTAATGCTACATTACTCCCTTATATAGATATAACCTAACTTTGCCAGTGCCAAGGTATCTTTGGACATACGATATATATATATCTAAAGTTTCGAGAGTGTCTGCACGTTCTAGTACCGTATATGAACGGCAACCGAAACATCATTTATTGGTGATGTGGAGGTAGCCGTGATAGTATGCGTGCTGGAACGTGCAGGCAGGCGATAGTAGTCTTATCTCGCATTCAGAGGTCCTAGGTTCGATACCAAGCAGAAACCCAATATGGAGCGAATTATTGATATGCTTGTTTAGCGGTAAGGTTGGAATAGTCCTAGTACTATTAGTGGTAATTAATGTCCTTACATTCGTCAACCATAGGGATCTTAATATACATCCTCGTAATAAAATATATATATTTATAAGTATATAGTCTTTAGAGTAATTCTCCTTAGGCCAGTGCTTGGAGTAATGCTACATTACTCCCTTATATAGATATAACCTAACTTTGCCAGTGCCAAGGTATCTTTGGACATACGATATATATATATCTAAAGTTTCGAGAGTGTCTGCACGTTCTAGTACCGTATATGAACGGCAACCGAAACATCATTTATTGGTGATGTGGAGGTGGCCGTGATAGTATGCGTGCTGGAACGTGCAGGCAGGCGATAGTTGTCTTATCTCGCATTCAGAGGTCCTAGGTTCGATACCAAGCAGAAACCCAATATGGAGCGAATTATTGATATGCTTGTTTAGCGGTAAGGTTGGAATAGTCCTAGTACTATTAGTGGTAATTAATGTCCTTACATTCGTCAACCATAGGGATCTTAATATACATCCTCGTAATAAAATATATATATTTATAAGTATATAGTCTTTAGAGTAATTCTCCTTAGGCCAGTGCTTGGAGTAATGCTACATTACTCCCTTATATAGATATAACCTAACTTTGCCAGTGCCAAGGTATCTTTGGACATACGATATATATATATCTAAAGTTTCGAGAGTGTCTGCACGTTCTAGTACCGTATATGAACGGCAACCGAAACATCATTTATTGGTGATGTGGAGGTGGCCGTGATAGTATGCGTGCTGGAACGTGCAGGCAGGCGATAGTTGTCTTATCTCGCATTCAGAGGTCCTAGGTTCGATACCAAGCAGAAACCCAATATGGAGCGAATTATTGATATGCTTGTTTAGCGGTAAGGTTGGAATAGTCCTAGTACTATTAGTGGTAATTAATGTCCTTACATTCGTCAACCATAGGGATCTTAATATACATCCTCGTAATAAAATATATATATTTATAAGTATATAGTCTTTAGAGTAATTCTCCTTAGGCCAGTGCTTGGAGTAATGCTACATTACTATCTTATATAGATATAACCTAACTTTGCCAGTGCCAAGGTATCTTTGGACATACGATATATATATATCTAAAGTTTCGAGAGTGTCTGCACGTTCTAGTACCGTATATGAACGGCAACCGAAACATCATTTATTGGTGATGTGGAGGTGGCCGTGATAGTATGCGTGCTGGAACGTGCAGGCAGGCGATAGTTGTCTTATCTCGCATTCAGAGGTCCTAGGTTCGATACCAAGCAGAAACCCAATATGGAGCGAATTATTGATATGCTTGTTTAGCGGTAAGGTTGGAATAGTCCTAGTACTATTAGTGGTAATTAATGTCCTTACATTCGTCAACCATAGGGATCTTAATATACATCCTCGTAATAAAATATATATATTTATAAGTATATAGTCTTTAGAGTAATTCTCCTTAGGCCAGTGCTTGGAGTAATGCTACATTACTCCCTTATATAGATATAACCTAACTTTGCCAGTGCCAAGGTATCTTTGGACATACGATATATATATATCTAAAGTTTCGAGAGTGTCTGCACGTTCTAGTACCGTATATGAACGGCAACCGAAACATCATTTATTGGTGATGTGGAGGTGGCCGTGATAGTATGCGTGCTGGAACGTGCAGGCAGGCGATAGTTGTCTTATCTCGCATTCAGAGGTCCTAGGTTCGATACCAAGCAGAAACCCAATATGGAGCGAATTATTGATATGCTTGTTTAGCGGTAAGGTTGGAATAGTCCTAGTACTATTAGTGGTAATTAATGTCCTTACATTCGTCAACCATAGGGATCTTAATATACATCCTCGTAATAAAATATATATATTTATAAGTATATAGTCTTTAGAGTAATTCTCCTTAGGCCAGTGCTTGGAGTAATGCTACATTACTCCCTTATATAGATATAACCTAACTTTGCCAGTGCCAAGGTATCTTTGGACATACGATATATATATATCTAAAGTTTCGAGAGTGTCTGCACGTTCTAGTACCGTATATGAACGGCAACCGAAACATCATTTATTGGTGATGTGGAGGTGGCCGTGATAGTATGCGTGCTGGAACGTGCAGGCAGGCGATAGTTGTCTTATCTCGCATTCAGAGGTCCTAGGTTCGATACCAAGCAGAAACCCAATATGGAGCGAATTATTGATATGCTTGTTTAGCGGTAAGGTTGGAATAGTCCTAGTACTATTAGTGGTAATTAATGTCCTTACATTCGTCAACCATAGGGATCTTAATATACATCCTCGTAATAAAATATATATATTTATAAGTATATAGTCTTTAGAGTAATTCTCCTTAGGCCAGTGCTTGGAGTAATGCTACATTACTCCCTTATATAGATATAACCTAACTTTGCCAGTGCCAAGGTATCTTTGGACATACGATATATATATATCTAAAGTTTCGAGAGTGTCTGCACGTTCTAGTACCGTATATGAACGGCAACCGAAACATCATTTATTGGTGATGTGGAGGTGGCCGTGATAGTATGCGTGCTGGAACGTGCAGGCAGGCGATAGTTGTCTTATCTCGCATTCAGAGGTCCTAGGTTCGATACCAAGCAGAAACCCAATATGGAGCGAATTATTGATATGCTTGTTTAGCGGTAAGGTTGGAATAGTCCTAGTACTATTAGTGGTAATTAATGTCCTTACATTTCGTCAACCATAGGGATCTTAATATACATCCTCGTAATAAAATATATATATTTATAAGTATATAGTCTTTAGAGTAATTCTCCTTAGGCCAGTGCTTGGAGTAATGCTACATTACTCCCTTATATAGATATAACCTAACTTTGCCAGTGCCAAGGTATCTTTGGACATACGATATATATATATCTAAAGTTTCGAGAGTGTCTGCACGTTCTAGTACCGTATATGAACGGCAACCGAAACATCATTTATTGGTGATGTGGAGGTGGCCGTGATAGTATGCGTGCTGGAACGTGCAGGCAGGCGATAGTTGTCTTATCTCGCATTCAGAGGTCCTAGGTTCGATACCAAGCAGAAACCCAATATGGAGCGAATTATTGATATGCTTGTTTAGCGGTAAGGTTGGAATAGTCCTAGTACTATTAGTGGTAATTAATGTCCTTACATTCGTCAACCATAGGGATCTTAATATACATCCTCGTAATAAAATATATATATTTATAAGTATATAGTCTTTAGAGTAATTCTCCTTAGGCCAGTGCTTGGAGTAATGCTACATTACTCCCTTATATAGATATAACCTAACTTTGCCAGTGCCAAGGTATCTTTGGACATACGATATATATATATCTAAAGTTTCGAGAGTGTCTGCACGTTCTAGTACCGTATATGAACGGCAACCGAAACATCATTTATTGGTGATGTGGAGGTGGCCGTGATAGTATGCGTGCTGGAACGTGCAGGCAGGCGATAGTTGTCTTATCTCGCATTCAGAGGTCCTAGGTTCGATACCAAGCAGAAACCCAATATGGAGCGAATTATTGATATGCTTGTTTAGCGGTAAGGTTGGAATAGTCCTAGTACTATTAGTGGTAATTAATGTCCTTACATTCGTCAACCATAGGGATCTTAATATACATCCTCGTAATAAAATATATATATTTATAAGTATATAGTCTTTAGAGTAATTCTCCTTAGGCCAGTGCTTGGAGTAATGCTACATTACTCCCTTATATAGATATAACCTAACTTTGCCAGTGCCAAGGTATCTTTGGACATACGATATATATATATCTAAAGTTTCGAGAGTGTCTGCACGTTCTAGTACCGTATATGAACGGCAACCGAAACATCATTTATTGGTGATGTGGAGGTGGCCGTGATAGTATGCGTGCTGGAACGTGCAGGCAGGCGATAGTTGTCTTATCTCGCATTCAGAGGTCCTAGGTTCGATACCAAGCAGAAACCCAATATGGAGCGAATTATTGATATGCTTGTTTAGCGGTAAGGTTGGAATAGTCCTAGTACTATTAGTGGTAATTAATGTCCTTACATTCGTCAACCATAGGGATCTTAATATACATCCTCGTAATAAAATATATATATTTATAAGTATATAGTCTTTAGAGTAATTCTCCTTAGGCCAGTGCTTGGAGTAATGCTACATTACTCCCTTATATAGATATAACCTAACTTTGCCAGTGCCAAGGTATCTTTGGACATACGATATATATATATCTAAAGTTTCGAGAGTGTCTGCACGTTCTAGTACCGTATATGAACGGCAACCGAAACATCATTTATTGGTGATGTGGAGGTGGCCGTGATAGTATGCGTGCTGGAACGTGCAGGCAGGCGATAGTTGTCTTATCTCGCATTCAGAGGTCCTAGGTTCGATACCAAGCAGAAACCCAATATGGAGCGAATTATTGATATGCTTGTTTAGCGGTAAGGTTGGAATAGTCCTAGTACTATTAGTGGTAATTAATGTCCTTACATTCGTCAACCATAGGGATCTTAATATACATCCTCGTAATAAAATATATATATTTATAAGTATATAGTCTTTAGAGTAATTCTCCTTAGGCCAGTGCTTGGAGTAATGCTACATTACTCCCTTATATAGATATAACCTAACTTTGCCAGTGCCAAGGTATCTTTGGACATACGATATATATATATCTAAAGTTTCGAGAGTGTCTGCACGTTCTAGTACCGTATATGAACGGCAACCGAAACATCATTTATTGGTGATGTGGAGGTGGCCGTGATAGTATGCGTGCTGGAACGTGCAGGCAGGCGATAGTTGTCTTATCTCGCATTCAGAGGTCCTAGGTTCGATACCAAGCAGAAACCCAATATGGAGCGAATTATTGATATGCTTGTTTAGCGGTAAGGTTGGAATAGTCCTAGTACTATTAGTGGTAATTAATGTCCTTACATTCGTCAACCATAGGGATCTTAATATACATCCTCGTAATAAAATATATATATTTATAAGTATATAGTCTTTAGAGTAATTCTCCTTAGGCCAGTGCTTGGAGTAATGCTACATTACTCCCTTATATAGATATAACCTAACTTTGCCAGTGCCAAGGTATCTTTGGACATACGATATATATATATCTAAAGTTTCGAGAGTGTCTGCACGTTCTAGTACCGTATATGAACGGCAACCGAAACATCATTTATTGGTGATGTGGAGGTGGCCGTGATAGTATGCGTGCTGGAACGTGCAGGCAGGCGATAGTTGTCTTATCTCGCATTCAGAGGTCCTAGGTTCGATACCAAGCAGAAACCCAATATGGAGCGAATTATTGATATGCTTGTTTAGCGGTAAGGTTGGAATAGTCCTAGTACTATTAGTGGTAATTAATGTCCTTACATTCGTCAACCATAGGGATCTTAATATACATCCTCGTAATAAAATATATATATTTATAAGTATATAGTCTTTAGAGTAATTCTCCTTAGGCCAGTGCTTGGAGTAATGCTACATTACTCCCTTATATAGATATAACCTAACTTTGCCAGTGCCAAGGTATCTTTGGACATACGATATATATATATCTAAAGTTTCGAGAGTGTCTGCACGTTCTAGTACCGTATATGAACGGCAACCGAAACATCATTTATTGGTGATGTGGAGGTGGCCGTGATAGTATGCGTGCTGGAACGTGCAGGCAGGCGATAGTTGTCTTATCTCGCATTCAGAGGTCCTAGGTTCGATACCAAGCAGAAACCCAATATGGAGCGAATTATTGATATGCTTGTTTAGCGGTAAGGTTGGAATAGTCCTAGTACTATTAGTGGTAATTAATGTCCTTACATTCGTCAACCATAGGGATCTTAATATACATCCTCGTAATAAAATATATATATTTATAAGTATATAGTCTTTAGAGTAATTCTCCTTAGGCCAGTGCTTGGAGTAATGCTACATTACTCCCTTATATAGATATAACCTAACTTTGCCAGTGCCAAGGTATCTTTGGACATACGATATATATATATCTAAAGTTTCGAGAGTGTCTGCACGTTCTAGTACCGTATATGAACGGCAACCGAAACATCATTTATTGGTGATGTGGAGGTGGCCGTGATAGTATGCGTGCTGGAACGTGCAGGCAGGCGATAGTTGTCTTATCTCGCATTCAGAGGTCCTAGGTTCGATACCAAGCAGAAACCCAATATGGAGCGAATTATTGATATGCTTGTTTAGCGGTAAGGTTGGAATAGTCCTAGTACTATTAGTGGTAATTAATGTCCTTACATTCGTCAACCATAGGGATCTTAATATACATCCTCGTAATAAAATATATATATTTATAAGTATATAGTCTTTAGAGTAATTCTCCTTAGGCCAGTGCTTGGAGTAATGCTACATTACTCCCTTATATAGATATAACCTAACTTTGCCAGTGCCAAGGTATCTTTGGACATACGATATATATATATCTAAAGTTTCGAGAGTGTCTGCACGTTCTAGTACCGTATATGAACGGCAACCGAAACATCATTTATTGGTGATGTGGAGGTGGCCGTGATAGTATGCGTGCTGGAACGTGCAGGCAGGCGATAGTTGTCTTATCTCGCATTCAGAGGTCCTAGGTTCGATACCAAGCAGAAACCCAATATGGAGCGAATTATTGATATGCTTGTTTAGCGGTAAGGTTGGAATAGTCCTAGTACTATTAGTGGTAATTAATGTCCTTACATTCGTCAACCATAGGGATCTTAATATACATCCTCGTAATAAAATATATATATTTATAAGTATATAGTCTTTAGAGTAATTCTCCTTAGGCCAGTGCTTGGAGTAATGCTACATTACTCCCTTATATAGATATAACCTAACTTTGCCAGTGCCAAGGTATCTTTGGACATACGATATATATATATCTAAAGTTTCGAGAGTGTCTGCACGTTCTAGTACCGTATATGAACGGCAACCGAAACATCATTTATTGGTGATGTGGAGGTGGCCGTGATAGTATGCGTGCTGGAACGTGCAGGCAGGCGATAGTTGTCTTATCTCGCATTCAGAGGTCCTAGGTTCGATACCAAGCAGAAACCCAATATGGAGCGAATTATTGATATGCTTGTTTAGCGGTAAGGTTGGAATAGTCCTAGTACTATTAGTGGTAATTAATGTCCTTACATTCGTCAACCATAGGGATCTTAATATACATCCTCGTAATAAAATATATATATTTATAAGTATATAGTCTTTAGAGTAATTCTCCTTAGGCCAGTGCTTGGAGTAATGCTACATTACTCCCTTATATAGATATAACCTAACTTTGCCAGTGCCAAGGTATCTTTGGACATACGATATATATATATCTAAAGTTTCGAGAGTGTCTGCACGTTCTAGTACCGTATATGAACGGCAACCGAAACATCATTTATTGGTGATGTGGAGGTGGCCGTGATAGTATGCGTGCTGGAACGTGCAGGCAGGCGATAGTTGTCTTATCTCGCATTCAGAGGTCCTAGGTTCGATACCAAGCAGAAACCCAATATGGAGCGAATTATTGATATGCTTGTTTAGCGGTAAGGTTGGAATAGTCCTAGTACTATTAGTGGTAATTAATGTCCTTACATTCGTCAACCATAGGGATCTTAATATACATCCTCGTAATAAAATATATATATTTATAAGTATATAGTCTTTAGAGTAATTCTCCTTAGGCCAGTGCTTGGAGTAATGCTACATTACTCCCTTATATAGATATAACCTAACTTTGCCAGTGCCAAGGTATCTTTGGACATACGATATATATATATCTAAAGTTTCGAGAGTGTCTGCACGTTCTAGTACCGTATATGAACGGCAACCGAAACATCATTTATTGGTGATGTGGAGGTGGCCGTGATAGTATGCGTGCTGGAACGTGCAGGCAGGCGATAGTTGTCTTATCTCGCATTCAGAGGTCCTAGGTTCGATACCAAGCAGAAACCCAATATGGAGCGAATTATTGATATGCTTGTTTAGCGGTAAGGTTGGAATAGTCCTAGTACTATTAGTGGTAATTAATGTCCTTACATTCGTCAACCATAGGGATCTTAATATACATCCTCGTAATAAAATATATATATTTATAAGTATATAGTCTTTAGAGTAATTCTCCTTAGGCCAGTGCTTGGAGTAATGCTACATTACTCCCTTATATAGATATAACCTAACTTTGCCAGTGCCAAGGTATCTTTGGACATACGATATATATATATCTAAAGTTTCGAGAGTGTCTGCACGTTCTAGTACCGTATATGAACGGCAACCGAAACATCATTTATTGGTGATGTGGAGGTGGCCGTGATAGTATGCGTGCTGGAACGTGCAGGCAGGCGATAGTTGTCTTATCTCGCATTCAGAGGTCCTAGGTTCGATACCAAGCAGAAACCCAATATGGAGCGAATTATTGATATGCTTGTTTAGCGGTAAGGTTGGAATAGTCCTAGTACTATTAGTGGTAATTAATGTCCTTACATTCGTCAACCATAGGGATCTTAATATACATCCTCGTAATAAAATATATATATTTATAAGTATATAGTCTTTAGAGTAATTCTCCTTAGGCCAGTGCTTGGAGTAATGCTACATTACTCCCTTATATAGATATAACCTAACTTTGCCAGTGCCAAGGTATCTTTGGACATACGATATATATATATCTAAAGTTTCGAGAGTGTCTGCACGTTCTAGTACCGTATATGAACGGCAACCGAAACATCATTTATTGGTGATGTGGAGGTGGCCGTGATAGTATGCGTGCTGGAACGTGCAGGCAGGCGATAGTTGTCTTATCTCGCATTCAGAGGTCCTAGGTTCGATACCAAGCAGAAACCCAATATGGAGCGAATTATTGATATGCTTGTTTAGCGGTAAGGTTGGAATAGTCCTAGTACTATTAGTGGTAATTAATGTCCTTACATTCGTCAACCATAGGGATCTTAATATACATCCTCGTAATAAAATATATATATTTATAAGTATATAGTCTTTAGAGTAATTCTCCTTAGGCCAGTGCTTGGAGTAATGCTACATTACTCCCTTATATAGATATAACCTAACTTTGCCAGTGCCAAGGTATCTTTGGACATACGATATATATATATCTAAAGTTTCGAGAGTGTCTGCACGTTCTAGTACCGTATATGAACGGCAACCGAAACATCATTTATTGGTGATGTGGAGGTGGCCGTGATAGTATGCGTGCTGGAACGTGCAGGCAGGCGATAGTTGTCTTATCTCGCATTCAGAGGTCCTAGGTTCGATACCAAGCAGAAACCCAATATGGAGCGAATTATTGATATGCTTGTTTAGCGGTAAGGTTGGAATAGTCCTAGTACTATTAGTGGTAATTAATGTCCTTACATTCGTCAACCATAGGGATCTTAATATACATCCTCGTAATAAAATATATATATTTATAAGTATATAGTCTTTAGAGTAATTCTCCTTAGGCCAGTGCTTGGAGTAATGCTACATTACTCCCTTATATAGATATAACCTAACTTTGCCAGTGCCAAGGTATCTTTGGACATACGATATATATATATCTAAAGTTTCGAGAGTGTCTGCACGTTCTAGTACCGTATATGAACGGCAACCGAAACATCATTTATTGGTGATGTGGAGGTGGCCGTGATAGTATGCGTGCTGGAACGTGCAGGCAGGCGATAGTTGTCTTATCTCGCATTCAGAGGTCCTAGGTTCGATACCAAGCAGAAACCCAATATGGAGCGAATTATTGATATGCTTGTTTAGCGGTAAGGTTGGAATAGTCCTAGTACTATTAGTGGTAATTAATGTCCTTACATTCGTCAACCATAGGGATCTTAATATACATCCTCGTAATAAAATATATATATTTATAAGTATATAGTCTTTAGAGTAATTCTCCTTAGGCCAGTGCTTGGAGTAATGCTACATTACTCCCTTATATAGATATAACCTAACTTTGCCAGTGCCAAGGTATCTTTGGACATACGATATATATATATCTAAAGTTTCGAGAGTGTCTGCACGTTCTAGTACCGTATATGAACGGCAACCGAAACATCATTTATTGGTGATGTGGAGGTGGCCGTGATAGTATGCGTGCTGGAACGTGCAGGCAGGCGATAGTTGTCTTATCTCGCATTCAGAGGTCCTAGGTTCGATACCAAGCAGAAACCCAATATGGAGCGAATTATTGATATGCTTGTTTAGCGGTAAGGTTGGAATAGTCCTAGTACTATTAGTGGTAATTAATGTCCTTACATTCGTCAACCATAGGGATCTTAATATACATCCTCGTAATAAAATATATATATTTATAAGTATATAGTCTTTAGAGTAATTCTCCTTAGGCCAGTGCTTGGAGTAATGCTACATTACTCCCTTATATAGATATAACCTAACTTTGCCAGTGCCAAGGTATCTTTGGACATACGATATATATATATCTAAAGTTTCGAGAGTGTCTGCACGTTCTAGTACCGTATATGAACGGCAACCGAAACATCATTTATTGGTGATGTGGAGGTGGCCGTGATAGTATGCGTGCTGGAACGTGCAGGCAGGCGATAGTTGTCTTATCTCGCATTCAGAGGTCCTAGGTTCGATACCAAGCAGAAACCCAATATGGAGCGAATTATTGATATGCTTGTTTAGCGGTAAGGTTGGAATAGTCCTAGTACTATTAGTGGTAATTAATGTCCTTACATTCGTCAACCATAGGGATCTTAATATACATCCTCGTAATAAAATATATATATTTATAAGTATATAGTCTTTAGAGTAATTCTCCTTAGGCCAGTGCTTGGAGTAATGCTACATTACTCCCTTATATAGATATAACCTAACTTTGCCAGTGCCAAGGTATCTTTGGACATACGATATATATATATCTAAAGTTTCGAGAGTGTCTGCACGTTCTAGTACCGTATATGAACGGCAACCGAAACATCATTTATTGGTGATGTGGAGGTGGCCGTGATAGTATGCGTGCTGGAACGTGCAGGCAGGCGATAGTTGTCTTATCTCGCATTCAGAGGTCCTAGGTTCGATACCAAGCAGAAACCCAATATGGAGCGAATTATTGATATGCTTGTTTAGCGGTAAGGTTGGAATAGTCCTAGTACTATTAGTGGTAATTAATGTCCTTACATTCGTCAACCATAGGGATCTTAATATACATCCTCGTAATAAAATATATATATTTATAAGTATATAGTCTTTAGAGTAATTCTCCTTAGGCCAGTGCTTGGAGTAATGCTACATTACTCCCTTATATAGATATAACCTAACTTTGCCAGTGCCAAGGTATCTTTGGACATACGATATATATATATCTAAAGTTTCGAGAGTGTCTGCACGTTCTAGTACCGTATATGAACGGCAACCGAAACATCATTTATTGGTGATGTGGAGGTGGCCGTGATAGTATGCGTGCTGGAACGTGCAGGCAGGCGATAGTTGTCTTATCTCGCATTCAGAGGTCCTAGGTTCGATACCAAGCAGAAACCCAATATGGAGCGAATTATTGATATGCTTGTTTAGCGGTAAGGTTGGAATAGTCCTAGTACTATTAGTGGTAATTAATGTCCTTACATTCGTCAACCATAGGGATCTTAATATACATCCTCGTAATAAAATATATATATTTATAAGTATATAGTCTTTAGAGTAATTCTCCTTAGGCCAGTGCTTGGAGTAATGCTACATTACTCCCTTATATAGATATAACCTAACTTTGCCAGTGCCAAGGTATCTTTGGACATACGATATATATATATCTAAAGTTTCGAGAGTGTCTGCACGTTCTAGTACCGTATATGAACGGCAACCGAAACATCATTTATTGGTGATGTGGAGGTGGCCGTGATAGTATGCGTGCTGGAACGTGCAGGCAGGCGATAGTTGTCTTATCTCGCATTCAGAGGTCCTAGGTTCGATACCAAGCAGAAACCCAATATGGAGCGAATTATTGATATGCTTGTTTAGCGGTAAGGTTGGAATAGTCCTAGTACTATTAGTGGTAATTAATGTCCTTACATTCGTCAACCATAGGGATCTTAATATACATCCTCGTAATAAAATATATATATTTATAAGTATATAGTCTTTAGAGTAATTCTCCTTAGGCCAGTGCTTGGAGTAATGCTACATTACTCCCTTATATAGATATAACCTAACTTTGCCAGTGCCAAGGTATCTTTGGACATACGATATATATATATCTAAAGTTTCGAGAGTGTCTGCACGTTCTAGTACCGTATATGAACGGCAACCGAAACATCATTTATTGGTGATGTGGAGGTGGCCGTGATAGTATGCGTGCTGGAACGTGCAGGCAGGCGATAGTTGTCTTATCTCGCATTCAGAGGTCCTAGGTTCGATACCAAGCAGAAACCCAATATGGAGCGAATTATTGATATGCTTGTTTAGCGGTAAGGTTGGAATAGTCCTAGTACTATTAGTGGTAATTAATGTCCTTACATTCGTCAACCATAGGGATCTTAATATACATCCTCGTAATAAAATATATATATTTATAAGTATATAGTCTTTAGAGTAATTCTCCTTAGGCCAGTGCTTGGAGTAATGCTACATTACTCCCTTATATAGATATAACCTAACTTTGCCAGTGCCAAGGTATCTTTGGACATACGATATATATATATCTAAAGTTTCGAGAGTGTCTGCACGTTCTAGTACCGTATATGAACGGCAACCGAAACATCATTTATTGGTGATGTGGAGGTGGCCGTGATAGTATGCGTGCTGGAACGTGCAGGCAGGCGATAGTTGTCTTATCTCGCATTCAGAGGTCCTAGGTTCGATACCAAGCAGAAACCCAATATGGAGCGAATTATTGATATGCTTGTTTAGCGGTAAGGTTGGAATAGTCCTAGTACTATTAGTGGTAATTAATGTCCTTACATTCGTCAACCATAGGGATCTTAATATACATCCTCGTAATAAAATATATATATTTATAAGTATATAGTCTTTAGAGTAATTCTCCTTAGGCCAGTGCTTGGAGTAATGCTACATTACTCCCTTATATAGATATAACCTAACTTTGCCAGTGCCAAGGTATCTTTGGACATACGATATATATATATCTAAAGTTTCGAGAGTGTCTGCACGTTCTAGTACCGTATATGAACGGCAACCGAAACATCATTTATTGGTGATGTGGAGGTGGCCGTGATAGTATGCGTGCTGGAACGTGCAGGCAGGCGATAGTTGTCTTATCTCGCATTCAGAGGTCCTAGGTTCGATACCAAGCAGAAACCCAATATGGAGCGAATTATTGATATGCTTGTTTAGCGGTAAGGTTGGAATAGTCCTAGTACTATTAGTGGTAATTAATGTCCTTACATTCGTCAACCATAGGGATCTTAATATACATCCTCGTAATAAAATATATATATTTATAAGTATATAGTCTTTAGAGTAATTCTCCTTAGGCCAGTGCTTGGAGTAATGCTACATTACTCCCTTATATAGATATAACCTAACTTTGCCAGTGCCAAGGTATCTTTGGACATACGATATATATATATCTAAAGTTTCGAGAGTGTCTGCACGTTCTAGTACCGTATATGAACGGCAACCGAAACATCATTTATTGGTGATGTGGAGGTGGCCGTGATAGTATGCGTGCTGGAACGTGCAGGCAGGCGATAGTTGTCTTATCTCGCATTCAGAGGTCCTAGGTTCGATACCAAGCAGAAACCCAATATGGAGCGAATTATTGATATGCTTGTTTAGCGGTAAGGTTGGAATAGTCCTAGTACTATTAGTGGTAATTAATGTCCTTACATTCGTCAACCATAGGGATCTTAATATACATCCTCGTAATAAAATATAGATATTTATAAGTATATAGTCTTTAGAGTAATTCTCCTTAGGCCAGTGCTTGGAGTAATGCTACATTACTCCCTTATATAGATATAACCTAACTTTGCCAGTGCCAAGGTATCTTTGGACATACGATATATATATATCTAAAGTTTCGAGAGTGTCTGCACGTTCTAGTACCGTATATGAACGGCAACCGAAACATCATTTATTGGTGATGTGGAGGTGGCCGTGATAGTATGCGTGCTGGAACGTGCAGGCAGGCGATAGTTGTCTTATCTCGCATTCAGAGGTCCTAGGTTCGATACCAAGCAGAAACCCAATATGGAGCGAATTATTGATATGCTTGTTTAGCGGTAAGGTTGGAATAGTCCTAGTACTATTAGTGGTAATTAATGTCCTTACATTCGTCAACCATAGGGATCTTAATATACATCCTCGTAATAAAATATAGATATTTATAAGTATATAGTCTTTAGAGTAATTCTCCTTAGGCCAGTGCTTGGAGTAATGCTACATTACTCCCTTATATAGATATAACCTAACTTTGCCAGTGCCAAGGTATCTTTGGACATACGATATATATATATCTAAAGTTTCGAGAGTGTCTGCACGTTCTAGTACCGTATATGAACGGCAACCGAAACATCATTTATTGGTGATGTGGAGGTGGCCGTGATAGTATGCGTGCTGGAACGTGCAGGCAGGCGATAGTAGTCTTATCTCGCATTCAGAGGTCCTAGGTTCGATACCAAGCAGAAACCCAATATGGAGCGAATTATTGATATGCTTGTTTAGCGGTAAGGTTGGAATAGTCCTAGTACTATTAGTGGTAATTAATGTCCTTACATTCGTCAACCATAGGGATCTTAATATACATCCTCGTAATAAAATATATATATTTATAAGTATATAGTCTTTAGAGTAATTCTCCTTAGGCCAGTGCTTGGAGTAATGCTACATTACTCCCTTATATAGATATAACCTAACTTTGCCAGTGCCAAGGTATCTTTGGACATACGATATATATATATCTAAAGTTTCGAGAGTGTCTGCACGTTCTAGTACCGTATATGAACGGCAACCGAAACATCATTTATTGGTGATGTGGAGGTGGCCGTGATAGTATGCGTGCTGGAACGTGCAGGCAGGCGATAGTTGTCTTATCTCGCATTCAGAGGTCCTAGGTTCGATACCAAGCAGAAACCCAATATGGAGCGAATTATTGATATGCTTGTTTAGCGGTAAGGTTGGAATAGTCCTAGTACTATTAGTGGTAATTAATGTCCTTACATTCGTCAACCATAGGGATCTTAATATACATCCTCGTAATAAAATATATATATTTATAAGTATATAGTCTTTAGAGTAATTCTCCTTAGGCCAGTGCTTGGAGTAATGCTACATTACTCCCTTATATAGATATAACCTAACTTTGCCAGTGCCAAGGTATCTTTGGACATACGATATATATATATCTAAAGTTTCGAGAGTGTCTGCACGTTCTAGTACCGTATATGAACGGCAACCGAAACATCATTTATTGGTGATGTGGAGGTGGCCGTGATAGTATGCGTGCTGGAACGTGCAGGCAGGCGATAGTTGTCTTATCTCGCATTCAGAGGTCCTAGGTTCGATGCCAAGCAGAAACCCAATATGGAGCGAATTATTGATATGCTTGTTTAGCGGTAAGGTTGGAATAGTCCTAGTACTATTAGTGGTAATTAATGTCCTTACATTCGTCAACCATAGGGATCTTAATATACATCCTCGTAATAAAATATATATATTTATAAGTATATAGTCTTTAGAGTAATTCTCCTTAGGCCAGTGCTTGGAGTAATGCTACATTACTCCCTTATATAGATATAACCTAACTTTGCCAGTGCCAAGGTATCTTTGGACATACGATATATATATATCTAAAGTTTCGAGAGTGTCTGCACGTTCTAGTACCGTATATGAACGGCAACCGAAACATCATTTATTGGTGATGTGGAGGTGGCCGTGATAGTATGCGTGCTGGAACGTGCAGGCAGGCGATAGTTGTCTTATCTCGCATTCAGAGGTCCTAGGTTCGATGCCAAGCAGAAACCCAATATGGAGCGAATTATTGATATGCTTGTTTAGCGGTAAGGTTGGAATAGTCCTAGTACTATTAGTGGTAATTAATGTCCTTACATTCGTCAACCATAGGGATCTTAATATACATCCTCGTAATAAAATATATATATTTATAAGTATATAGTCTTTAGAGTAATTCTCCTTAGGCCAGTGCTTGGAGTAATGCTACATTACTCCCTTATATAGATATAACCTAACTTTGCCAGTGCCAAGGTATCTTTGGACATACGATATATATATATCTAAAGTTTCGAGAGTGTCTGCACGTTCTAGTACCGTATATGAACGGCAACCGAAACATCATTTATTGGTGATGTGGAGGTGGCCGTGATAGTATGCGTGCTGGAACGTGCAGGCAGGCGATAGTTGTCTTATCTCGCATTCAGAGGTCCTAGGTTCGATGCCAAGCAGAAACCCAATATGGAGCGAATTATTGATATACTTGTTTAGCGGTAAGGTTGGAATAGTCCTAGTACTATTAGTGGTAATTAATGTCCTTACATTCGTCAACCATAGGGATCTTAATATACATCCTCGTAATAAAATATATATATTTATAAGTATATAGTCTTTAGAGTAATTCTCCTTAGGCCAGTGCTTGGAGTAATGCTACATTACTCCCTTATATAGATATAACCTAACCCTAACCCTAACCCTAACCCTAACCCTAAAGGCTAAGCCTAACCCTAACCCTAACCCTAACCCTAACCCTAAACCCTAACCCTAACCCTAACCCTAACCCTAACCCTAACCTAACCCTAACCCTAACCCTAACCCTAAACCCTAACCCTAACCCTAACCCTAACCCTAACCCTAACCCTATGTAGATAGCACTATCAAACAAGACCATAATTCCCTTATGGACAAAACCGATTTTAACATTGGGTCCGTATTCTGTGTCATCAGTTTTTATAATTTCACCTTCTACTTCAATAAATGCTTCAGCGGGCAGGAAATATCTACTTGTATCTTGAACCTGAAGTTCAATTCGTCTTCGTTTATTTGGCTCTCGTACGTCATAAGAGTAATACTGATAATCACGCACTGATTCATTTTTAAGAACCGTTTCGTCCATCTCGAATGCTGGGTCGGATTCCCGTTTAAACATTTTATTATAGAAGTTATCGTCTAAAACGAAGACCACTTCCCGCCACCAAACTTGTGTTTATTTGTTCAGGATTTATCAGCGCTGCTAGTTTTTGATTTGCAGCTTCGTTTATTACTTTACTAACATTTGCAGGCATGTCTGCGGTGGCTGGTAATTTTACTGGTGGAGGTTTTCTGCGTATTAATCGCTCTAGTCTGTCCTTGATTGCCAAGAAGGCTTTACTGGCAGCGCTGCCAAGAGCGGTAGTAGCTTTATCTTTAATAACGTCAATAACTTTCATTGATAATTGTTTTGCGATCGGTATTGCTTTAGGTGCCATCCTCGCGAATAAACCCCTGACAACATCGCCGAGTCCATTTCCATAAGTCATCCTGTATACGGGTACTCGTGAATTTACAACCCTGACCATAGCTGGTCTACGATGAGAATTGTGTACGATCATTTTATTTAATCAGTTATTTCTCTAATCGCTGTCCGCGAGTTCATCAATAAGTTCTCGATAAATGTGAGCATCCATGATGCCGCCGCGAAATAATCGCTGACAGATATCAGCCGCTTCATTAATTATTTCTGGTGAGTTATTTCCGGCACGTCTTCCTCCGATAAGAACTTCTAACCGTGATACATCATTGATGATATTATCAGGACAAATATTTAAACCTTTTCCAGTTTTTGGTCGTACAATTCTCGGGGTTAAAACATCTTGCGGTAAACTTTCAGGAGATGTTGTTAAACCAATTATCGGCGACCTAGTTGGCTCGGATTTTTGACGACGTGGACTTTGTTCAGATGCAACCTCATATTCACCTAACGGGACTAGGTCAGGGTCTATTAACCTCCGCCGTGGTTGTTGCAAAGGTGTAGAAGGTTTCTGCTGGGGGGTTTCTAGTTGTTTTACATATTCGTCATAAACTCTTCTTACTTCATCAAGAAGACCTCTGTATTCTAAATCATCGTCTCTGGCCTGTTTTTGTTTTTATATATTCGATATATCCATTTAATAAAATTATCATCATTTATTTTTTCAAAACCGGGTTTTAAGATACTAGATTTATTAAACATACTAATTAATATTTTTCTGGTCAATTCTTCTCTTGTAGTATTTTTAATATCTTCAGCAAAACCCTCCCTAAATTTTGCAATCAGTCCAGTATTTTCCTTTATTGGCTTAGACGCGAGTTCAGTACGAATTTGTCCAATACCTTCAAGTATTTCTTCGCCGACGGGTGGAGGTTGAGCTGCAGCTATATCAGTTGGAAGATCTCGTAAAAGTTTTTTTTTTGTTTGTTTGGCTCGCTTAGCGGTTTTTTGTAACACTGGAAGAATACCCTTTATTCGTTCCTCTTCCTCCTTGATATCATCGTTAGGTTCTCCCAGTAAAGCTCTTTTGGTGACCAACGCAGCTTTTTGAGTAGCTGTTGTGACGGGTTTAAATAATTCTTCTGCACCTGTCGCAAATTAAACTTGTGCTTGCTGCCGTTCTTGAAGTTTTTGTCTTACACTATCTCGTACAGGAAGAAATTTTTGTATTGCTTCTAGTCGCTCTCGAGCTAGTCTAGCAGAGTGTGCTTCTCCGATGTTGGCCATTATTGTTAACTGAAATTTTTAATTTACAGCAGCAGAAACGGCGACGACAGGCAAACCCTGCCAGGGACTTTCACAGAGCAGCAGAGAGGGCTAAACATCTCCGAGTGTTTTCGTAAGATAGACCCTTGTATAACAGAAATAGTTGTATAGGTAGATATTTTCACGATATAACCCTTCAAGTCAGCAGAGAAAGCCCATTTTGTCATGTTGTCTGAATAGAGGGTTGATTTTGTGAAAATAATATCTCTATCTAAAATGTTCTCGATAGAAGGTTCTGTTAAGCGAAATACGTTGTGGGATTCACCCTCTCTTCTGCTTAGGATTATGTTACCCCAAATAAAAATCGTTGTGGTGCATTAGGACTGTAGTTTAAATTTCAGTTCCAAATTATATATAATGCTCCTTTAGAATTGTCCTTTATATTTATTTACAATATTACATTATGTTTTAGCTCCAATGACATGTACTATTTCATTAAGCTGCATTAGAATTGCCTTTACATTTCAAAAACAAATGACACGAAATAGTATCAAAAATGAGTTCGGTAACAATATTGTCACACTTCAGTGAATAGCGGCAATTTTTTCTTTGAGTTCGACTGACCATATTCTTATCGTTCTTGACAAAACTGTTAATTACTTCTTAGTCCACACAGTTAGGTGGATTTTAATGAAAATTATGTAATCTATATATACGGGTGGTGTATATGTACCTAAGTGAAGATGGGGTTATTGGTTTACTTTTCAGTGTCCGTCTGTCCGTTTTTCTCTTTGATTTTTGGTTCCTTCTATTAGGTCCAATTTTCAAACCGCTACGCAACACATGTTTTACGGATTTTAATAAACCGTTGTAGACCGGATAAATACCAGCACGTCATGCTCAAAAGAACATAACTGAAGTTATGCCATATGCGTGTGTATGTGACAATACTTATGTCTTGTTTAGATATATTTTTCTGCTTGAAATCAATAGGTGGAAAGTTAATATTTTTACTAGAACAAATTAAAACTTGGTGTTTCATTTGTACAAAAATAAATGAAGTCTTAGGAGGCACATTATATTGTAGATTGCATTATTTGGGAAAAAACAGAATATCATATTGTCTAGAAAGAAAGATGAAGATCAAGACAAGTTTTAACAAATATAGATTTGATTTGTGCCATTTACTTTAAAATGGCTTTTTCGGTTTTGTTTGAATAAAGAGTTTCGGTTTCTTTAATCTCACATAATATAATTTATATTTTTGAAGTCGAGGTTATTATTTCCGAGAAAACGTTCCTAACCTTAAATGAAGATTAAAATGCTCCAACATCTCATGAATTATTGCGGGAATAGATGGTCGCTATGAACTAAATTTAAGTCGAACTGCATAATACCGGAGGCCATACCACTTTTGAGTGAATATGTCTTTGTATTTCAGCTTATGTCGAACCAAACCCTTATGTTCCATATCTATAAGCCATTACCATTTTGCGGTATTAATATAGCGAAATACTACAAAAGTAACAAGAGCAATATTTTATATTATGTTGGTGTAATATGATGTTTGAGTCTCCTTTATGGCTATTTTTGCAATCGTGTAAACCCTTTATTTTCTTCATATGATGGCCTTATTTGCCAGATTGGAGTTGTTATTACTTCATAACACCATGTCATTTTAATTAATGATTTCTTTCTTTACTAATTGTGTAGTTTGGATTTGACTGAGTACCTAGAGCATTTTCTGTCTGCTATTTTCTCTAAGAATCTCTAAGAATTTGAGGTACATATCCATGTATAGGTACTGGGAAAACAAGTATGGAAATGTTTGAACCTCACCAAAGAATCATGCAAGTCATCAGATAGACAATACTTACATTCTGCTCTGCTAGATAGATCTTTATTTCATATCTCTTCTCTCTTTTCTCATGCATTAGGTTGGCATAATAACTTTCAGTACGAGCGCGATGACAGAGTTCCGACTGGGGCAGCATACAACTAAGAAAGCCACAATGGATGCAATAGACAGGGTGAAATTCCGAGCAGGGGCCACCAACACGTCGCACGCGCTGTCGGTTTTGCTTGAGCAATTTCAGCCGGGTTTTGGGTCAAGACAAGGGGTTGATCACATCGCATTTGTTATCACTGATGGCCATTCAAAAAATCCCCGAGAGACTAGTAATATGGCCAAGCTCATTCATGAGAATGGAGTCGACGTGTTTGCTATTGGTAATTGTTTCATGACATGCAAATCCCTTCCCTAACTGAATCCATACAATCATTCTCGATAAGAATGGCATATAGATCTTAACCTATACATCTCTTTAGCTGAAGGTAAATAACTGTCAATGATATTTTACTTTCCACGACTGTCATATATTTCACTCTGAAAATCTATGCCTTTTCTGACATAATCAGGTCAAACTGTGCCATGACACTTGTATATCAAATGTAAATTGGTCTCTGGTGGTAGTTATTGTTTCGTTTCCTGCATCAAAGTTACGCACCCATCTTTCAATGTCTTGGCATAGTCATGGATAATTGGTATAATATGGACATTTGCCCAAGTCAACAGTTTTGATTGCGATTTAAATTATACGAAAGCAACAATCCATGTAAAGTTAAATATATCCTTTTTATGTGGGATACAAATCAATATATACGTGGTCTTAACGTTACATTTCACTACCATTTCATTGACAATATAGTTACATGAAATGATCTGTTATGTGATTATACAAGATCTGTATGAACCGTACTGTGTCAGTATTGCGTCATGTCGAAAAAGAGGTCGTTTTGTTTTAAATTTGCTTGGCGTTCTGATAAGAGGGACGATAAGCTTGAGTAATGGATTATTTTGTGTTATATATTTGTGAACCGGGATAAACTAACATAATATCAGTGCAGCAATCATTGTCTGATGAAGTTGATGAGTTCGTCCTTGTTAATGTCATTGTGCTAGAAGGGTAAATATAAAGTTTATTATTTTTTTAATATATCTAGCATTGTTGCATCGACAATGAAAACAAATGACGATGATGCATATTTAGAACATGTATTTCGCACATTCATTATAAATATGACTGTAACAAATTATTATGTCGTCATGTCTTATTACATTCAGTCACATTCAGTCACTCAACTTTTTTGGAGCATTGGTATGGAGAGATACTCGTCACTAGCAAATATGCCACAGCGACAGTGATTGCCTTAGGTGTTTGCTTTTCTACATCTCGCAAGCATTGGTGCAAACTACGAAAACGTGAAAAAAATAAACGTTTTGACTATGATAATGCCACGATTTTAATGTTTGATTAAAATATTTCGTATTTTATTTAAAAATATGAAGTGACAGGTGATTTATGTGGACATACATATTTTGCAAACTAATGAATCTTTTGGAAAGGCCAAGCTATTGTACGACCTTTCAGCTAGATATGTAAAAGATTGTTTCAATAGCCATATACTGATGCATCTGTTACTTTAACAATATCAAGCTTAGTTGGAAAATATATATTTTCCTCGTTACTACGTTGTTTTTTCTAATTGTAAATATCTAGAACTTTTAGCATCAACGGCCTTCGAAGGAGGTGATATAAAAATGAAGATGTTCTTGGTAAAAAAATCTTTCTCGAAACATATTTTTACGCCCATAATTATCTGAATATTATTTGATTGGACTGTAACAAGTTTTCACTCTTTTTGTTCTAAGACAAAGATATTATACAAAACTCTGACATGACTAATATCTTTCCATGGATTAATTCGCTGAATTACAGGCTATCTTGAAGTGTTTTAATTTCTTTAATATACAAGAACAACTTTTAGATACATGAGGGAACCATTGCATGATACATGACATTCAATACATATCACTAAAATAAGTTTATTAGTACGTGGACAATATTAGTATTTCTTCTTATAGTTTGTTTCTGGTTAATCTGTTCGTACTGAAGGAAATTTTGTTTCTTGTTTAGGAGTGGGAAACGTTATTAAAATCGAAGAACTGCAGGCGATCGCCTCTAAACCCATTGATCAGCATATGTATCTGGTGACCGACTATAACGCTCTCAACTCCATCAAGAGTTTGCTGGTTTCCAAGGTCAACGCATGTAAGTGCTTACCTTTGATTCTATATCTGTTATCATTAACGCATACATATCTTAGTTTTCCTTTCATTTAATGCTGTCTAATTAAATGCATATTTTAATTTAGCAAGCAGCCGCTGCCGATTTTAATATGTACCAGCTAAAATCAATGGATATAAAAGTGGCCACACTAGAAACGATGACACGAAGTATGCGCACTATTGAATGTATAGCTGCATTTGAACTCCGTTCATCTTGTCACAGGAAGATTGACAAAGAACACAGACCTGTTAGAAACGATCAAACATATATGTATGAAGAACATAGCTAATATACACATCAGGTTTTCGGATATGTGGTTTCATATGAGAAAATTAGGGTTCTCCATGCGAATGTTTCGATGAGATTTAAAAATCGTTTTTTTTTGTTTTTAATTTACCAGACAATTAATAAACATTAACTGAAAATAAGCAAATAGGTTTGTTGTAAATCGCTCACAACACGCTGATACTATTTTGTATTGTCCAGATAGATACATCTAGTAAATTGGAATGGCATCACTTGATGCTTCCTTCAGGCAATTCCTATTCATGTTTTATTGTAAGTCATATTCGGAGTCAAAATGTTAGTTTTAACATAAAACCCTGAAATTGACTTTTGAAGATCACCACTCCTTTGTCCCAAGTGATTAGGACATTGGCCTCGGATGCCTGAGGTAGCGGGCTGAAAGTCCGGCTGAGTCATACCAAAGGCTTATAAAGGTGTTAATATCAGCTGCCTTGCTAGGCCCTCAAGCATTGAGTTTATCTGTGATCAGGAGAATGGGACTGAGTGGACATGATACTACATGACTGCGGCATGTGTTCCCAGTGCTAGAGTGACTGAAATATTTTTAAAAGCTAAGTTAAAATCTATAAAACAGACATACTCTATTGAAGGTTGATCGTGTCCTTATTTTCTGAGTATGTTTTACATCAGGTCCTTGTTTAAGAACTGGCTTACTTTCTTGCTGTAAAGAGGACCTGTTGTCTGCTTAAAGTTTTTTTTTCCCTTTCACAGAAATGACCCATACGGTTAATACAAATGGTTTAAAAAGAACAATAACATATTTTTTCAATTTTTGAAGTAGAGTAAATTAATTTGTATCTCTCTATTTATTGTCCACCGAATTTGTTAATGATACTAAATATGGGCGTAAAATGTTTATACTTTTCTATAAATGGATGAATATAAATATTCTATAATAATTTCCATTAATTTAAGAAATCAGAAAATTTATAAATTTGTGATGGGTTAGGGTTAGGGTTAGGCAAAACGGAGTATAAGGTAGGAATTTCTAAGATTCCTACGAGCATTGGCGTAGGGAGAATTACTTGCGTTCCTTATTTTATTCCTAATTAGTATATCACTTAGGTTTTTTTTTCACCGGTATCCTGCCACAAGTTTGTTTCGAAAGACTCGAGGATATTTGTCTTGAATAGAAGCGTACCCCTTTCTAATCCATTTAGCCACCTGGGATGCTTTGGAGTTAAAGGTTATCACAAATGGTACGACTTCCTTTCGAAACATATATACATGTCAAGAAACCTTGCCACTGGCGAGGTTAGGTTATGATTATTAAGAGAGTAATATATAATTACTCAAAGCACGGGCCTAAGGAGAATTACTCAAGACATTATATTACGAGATTTATCTTTTCATCATAATAATATTTTAATTAAATCAATATTTGTTTCATGTAAGGAATCGAACATTGGTCCTCTGCTGCGAGATAAGACAACTATCGCCTGCCTGCACGTTCCATTGGTCCTCTGCTGCGAGATAAGACAACTATCGCCTGCCTGCACGTTCCAGCGTAAATACTACTACGGCTATCGAGACATCACCAAAAAATGATGCCCTTTAACCGCTCATATATACTCAAGAACGTACAGACACTCTCGAAACGTATATATACATGTCAAGAAACCTTGGCACTGGCGAGGTTAGGTTATGATTATTAAGAGAGTAACATATAATTACTCAAAGCACGGGCCTAAGGAGAATTACTCAAGACATTATATTACGAGGTTTATTTTTTTATCATAATAATATTTTAATTAAATCAATATTTGTTTCATGTCGGGATTCGAACATTGGTCCTCTGCTGCGAGATAAGACAACTATCGCCTGCCTGCACGTTCCAGCGTAAATACTACTACGGCTATCGAGACGTCACCAAAAAATGATGCCCTTCAACCGCTCATATATACTCAAGAACGTACAGACACTCTCGAAACTTATGTATACATGTCAAGAAACCTTGGCACTGGCGAGGTTAGGTTATGATTATTAAGAGAGTAACATATAATTACTCAAAGCACGGGCCTAAGGAGAATTACTCAAGACATTATATTACGAGGTTTATTTTTTTATCATAATAATATTTTAATTAAATCAATATTTGTTTCATGTCGGGATTCGAACATTGGTCCTCTGCTGCGAGATAAGACAACTATCGCCTGCCTGCACGTTCCAGCGTAAATACTACTACGGCTATTGAGACGTCACCAAAAAATGATGCACTTTAACTGCTCATCTATACTCAAGAACGTACAGACACTCTCGAAACTTATATATACATGTCAAGAAACCTTGGCACTGGCGAGGTTAGGTTATGATTATTAAGAGAGTAACATATAATTACTCAAAGCACGGGCCTAAGGAGAATTACTCAAGACATTATATTACGAGGTTTATTTTTTTATCATAATAATATTTTAATTAAATCAACATTTGTTTCATGTCGGGATTCGAACATTGGTCCTCTGCTGCGAGATAAGACAACTATCGCCTGCCTGCACGTTCCAGCATAAATACTACTAAGGCTATCGAGACGTCACCAAAAAATGATGCCCTTTAACCGCTCATATATACTCAAGAACGTACAGACACTCTCGAAACTTATATATACATGTCAAGAAACCTTGGCACTGGCGAGGTTAGGTTATGATTATTAAGAGAGTAACATATAATTACTCAAAGCACGGGCCTAAGGAGAATTACTCAAGACATTATATTACGAGGTTTATTTTTTTATCATAATAATATTTTAATTGAATCAATATTTGTTTCATGTCGGGATTCGAACATTGGTCCTCTGCTGCGAGATAAGACAACTATCGCCTGCCTGCACGTTCCAGCGTAAATACTACTACGGCTATCGAGACGTCACCAAAAAATGATGCCCTTTGACCGCTCATATATACTCAAGAACGTACAGACACTCTAGAAACTTATATATACATGTCAAGAAACCCTGGGACTGGCGAGGTTAGGTTATGATTATTAAGAGAGTAACATATAATTACTCAAAGCACGGGCCTAAGGACAATTACTCAAGACATTATATTACGAGGTTTATTTTTTTATAATAATAATATTTTAATTTAATCAATATTTGTTTCATGTCGGGATTCGAACATTGGTCCTCTGCTGCGAGATAAGACAACTATGGCCTGCCTGCACGTTCCAGCGTAAACACTACTACGGCTATTGAGACGTCACCAAAAAATGATGCCCTTTAACCGCTCATATATACTCAAGAACGTACAGACACTCTCGAAACTTATATATACATGTCAAGAGACCTTGGCACTGGCGAGGTTAGGTTATGATTATTAAGAGAGTAACATATAATTACTCAAAGCACGGGCCTAAGGACAATTACTCAAGACATTATATTACGAGGTTTATTTTTTTATCATAATAATATTTTAATTAAATCAATATCTGTTTCATGTCGGGATTCGAACATGGATCCTCTGCTGTGAGATAAGACAACTATCGCCTGCCTGCACGTTCCAGTGTAAATACTACTACGGCTATCGAGACGTCACCAAAAAATGATGCCCTTTAACCGCTCATATATACTCAAGAACGTACAGACACTCTCGAAACTTATATATACATGTCAAGAAACTTTGGGACTGGCGAGGTTAGGTTATGATTATTAAGAGAGTAACATATAATTACTCAAAGCACGGGCCTAAGGAGAATTACTCAAGACATTATATCACGGGGTTTATTTTTTTATCATAATAATATTTTAATTAAATCAATATTTGTTTCATGTCAGGATTCGAACATTGGTCCTCTGCTGCGAGATAAGACAACTATGGCCTGCCTGCACGTTCCAGCGTAAATACTACTACGGCTATCGAGACGTCACCAAAAAATGATGCCCTTTAACCGCTCATATATACTCAAGAACGTACAGACACTCTCGAAACTTATTTATACATGTCAAGAAACCTTGGCACTGGCGAGGTTAGGTTATGATTATTAAGAGAGTAACATATAATTACTCAAAGCACGGGCCTAAGGAGAATTACTCAAGACATTATATTACGAGGTTTATTTTTTTATCATAATAATATTTTAATTAAATCAATATTTGTTTCATGTCGGGATTCGAACATTGATCCTCTGCTGCGAGATAAGACAACTATCGCCTGCCTGCACTTTCCAGTGAAAATACTACTACGGCTATCGAGACGTCACCAAAAAATGATGCCCTTTAACTGCTCATATATACTCAAGAACGTACAGACACTCTCGAAACATATATATACATGTCAAGAAACCTTGGCACTGGCGAGGTTAGGTTATGATTATTAAGAGAGTAACATATAATTACTCAAAGCACGGGGCTAAGGAGAATTACTCAAGACATTATATTACGAGGTTTATTTTTTCATCATAATAATATTTTAATTAAATCAAAATTTGTTTCATGTCGGGATTCGAACATTGGTCGCCTGCTGCGAGATAAGACAACTATGGCCTGCCTGCACGTTCCAGCGTAAATACTACTACGGCTATCGAGACGTCACCAAAAAATGATGCCCTTTAACCGCTCATATATACTCAAGAACGTACAGACACTCTCTAAACGTATAAGTACATGTCAAGAAACCTTGGCACTGGCGAGGTTAGGTAATGATTATTAAGAGAGTAACATATAATTACTCAAAGCACGGGCCTAAGGAGAATTACTCAAGACATTATATTACGGGGTTTATTTTTTTATCATAATAATATTTTAATTAAATGAATATTTGTTTCATGTCAGGATTCGAACATTGGTCCTCTGATGCGAGATAAGACAACTATCGCCTGCCTGCACGTTCCAGCGTAAATACTACTACGGCTATCGAGACATCACCAAAAAATGATGCCCTTTAACCGCTCATATATCCTCAAGAACGTAAGGACACTCTCGAAACTTATATATACATGTCAAGAAACTTTGGGACTGGCGAGGTAAGGTTATGATTATTAAGACAGTAACATATAATTACTCAAAGCACGGGCCTAAGGAGAATTACTCAAGACATTATATTACGAGGTTTATTTTTTTATCATAATAATATTTTAATTAAATCAATATTTGTTTCATGTCGGGATTCGAACATTGGTCCTCTGCTGCGAGATAAGACAACTATGGCCTGCCTGCACGTTCCAGCGTAAACACTACTACGGCTATTGAGACGTCACCAAAAAATGATGCCCTTTAACCGCTCATATATACTCAAGAACGTACAGACACTCTCGAAACTTATATATACATGTCAGGAGACCTTGGCACTGGCGAGGTTAGGTTATGATTATTTAGAGAGTAACATATAATTACTCAAAGCACGGGCCTAAGGAGAATTACTCAAGACATTATATTACGAGGTTTATTTTTTTATAATAATAATATTTTAATTTAATCAATATTTGCTTCATGTCGGGATTCGAACATTGGTCCTCTGCTGCGAGATAAGACAACTATGGCCTGCCTGCACGTTCCAGCGTAAACACTACTACGGCTATTGAGACGTCACCAAAAAATGATGCCCTTCAACTGCTCATATATACTCAAGAACGTACAGACACTCTCGAAACTTATATATATATGTCAAGAAACCTTGGCACTGGCGAGGTTAGGTTATGATTATTAAGAGAGTAACATATAATTACTCAAAGCACGGGCCTAAGGAGAATTACTCAAGACATTATATTACGAGGTTTTTTTTTTTATCATAATAATATTTTAATTAAATCAATATCTGTTTCATGTCGGGATTCGAACATTGATCCTCTGCTGCGAGATAAGACAACTATCGCCTGCCTGCACGTTCCAGTGTAAATACTACTACGGCTATCGAGACGTCACCAAAAAATGATGCCCTTTAACCGCTCATATATACTCAAGAACGTACAGACACTCTCGAAACTTATATATACATGTCAAGAAACTTTGGGACTGGCGAGGTTAGGTTATGATTATTAAGAGAGTAACATATAATTACTCAAAGCACGGGCCTAAGGAGAATTACTCAAGACATTATATCACGGGGTTTATTTTTTTATCATAATAATATTTTAATTAAATCAATATTTGTTTCATGTCGGGATTCGAACATTGGTCCTCTGCTGCGAGATAAGACAACTATGGCCTGCCTGCACGTTCCAGCGTAAATACTACTACGGCTATCGAGACGTCACCAAAAAATGATGCCCTTTAACCGCTCATATATACTCAAGAACGTACAGACACTCTCGAAACTTATTTATACATGTCAAGAAACCTTGGCACTGGCGAGGTTAGGTTATGATTATTAAGAGAGTAACATATAATTACTCAAAGCACGGGCCTAAGGAGAATTACTCAAGACATTATATTACGAGGTTTATTTTTTTATCATAATAATATTTTAATTAAATCAATATTTGTTTCATGTCGGGATTCGAACATTGGTCCTCTGCTGCGAGATAAGACAACTATCGCCTGCCTGCACGTTCCAGCGTAAACACTACTACGGCTATTGAGACGACAGCAAAAAATGATGCCCTTTAACCGCTCATATATACTCAAGAACGTACAGACACTCTCGAAACTTATATATACATGTCAAGAAAACTTGGCACTGCCGAGGTTAGGTTATGATTATTTAGAGAGTAACATATAATTACTCAAAGCACGGGCCTAAGGAGAATTACTCAAGACATCATATTACGAGGTTTATTTTTTTTTAATAATAATATGTTAATTAAATCAATATTTGTTTCATGTCGGGATTCGAACATTGGTCCTCTGCTGCGAGATAAGACAACTATGGTCTGCCTGCATGTTCCAGCGTAAATACTACTACGGCTATCGAGACATCACCAAAAAATGATGCCCTTTAACCGCTCATATATCCTCAAGAACGTAAGGACACTCTCGAAACTTATATATACATGTCAAGAAACTTTGGGACTGGCGAGGTTAGGTTATGATTATTAAGACAGTAACATATAATTACTCAAAGCACGGGCCTAAGGAGAATTACTCAAGACATTATATTACGAGGTTTATTTTTTTATCATAATAATATTTTAATTAAATAAATGTTTGTTTCATGTCGGGATTCGAACATTGGTCCTCAGCTGCGAGATAAGACAACTATCGCCTGCCTGCACTTTCCAGCGTAAATACTACTACGGCTATCGAGACGTCACCAAAAAATGATGCCCTTTAACCGCTCATATATACTCAAGAACGTACAGACACTCTCGAAACTTATATATACATGTCAAGAAACCTTGGCACTGGCGAGGTTAGGTTATGATTATTAAGAGAGTAACATATAATTACTCGAAGCACGGGCCTAAGGAGAATTACTCAAGACATTATATTACGAGGTTTATTATTTTATCATAATAATATTTTAATTAAATCAATATTTGTTTCATGTCGGGATTCGAACATTGATCCTCTGCTGCGAGATAAGACAACTATCGCCTGCCTGCACGTTCCAGTGTAAATACTACTGCGGCTATCGAGACGTCACCAAAAAATGATGCCCTTTAACCGCTCATATATGCTCAAGAACGTAAGGACACTCTCGAATCTTATATATACATGTCAAGAAACTTTGGGACTGGCGAGGTTAGGTTATGATTATTAAGAGAGTAACATATAATTACTCAAAGCACGGGCCTAAGGAGAATTACTCAAGACATTATATTACGAGGTTTATTTTTTTATCATAATAATATTTTAATTAAATCAACATTTGTTTCATGTCGTGATTCGAACATTGGTCGTCTGCTGCGAGATAAGACAACTATGGCCTGCCTGCACGTTCCAGCGTAAATACTACTACGGCTATCGAGACGTCACCAAAAAATGATGCCCTTTAACCGCTCATATATACTCAAGAACGTACAGACACTCTCGAAACTTATATATATATGTCAAGAAACCTTGGCACTGGCGAGGTTAGGTTATGATTATTAAGAGAGTAACATATAATTACTCAAAGCACGGGCCTAAGGACAATTACTCAAGACATTATATTACGAGGTTTATTTTTTTATCATAATAATATTTTAATTAAATCAATATCTGTTTCATGTCGGGATTCGAACATTGATCCTCTGCTGCGAGATAAGACAACTATCGCCTGCCTGCACGTTCCAGTGTAAATACTACTACGGCTATCGAGACGTCACCAAAAAATGATGCCCTTTAACCGCTCATATATACTCAAGAACGTACAGACACTCTCGAAACTAATATATATACATGTCAAGAAACTTTGGGACTGGCGAGCTTAGGTTATGATTATTAAGAGAGTAACATATAATTACTCAAAGCACGGGCCTAAGGAGAATTACTCAAGACATTATATTACGAGGTTTATTTTTTTATCATAATAATATTTTAATTAAATCAATATCTGTTTCATGTCGGGATTCGAACATTGATCCTCTGCTGCGAGATAAGACAACTATCGCCTGCCTGCACGTTCCAGTGTAAATACTACTACGGCTATCGAGACGTCACCAAAAAATGATGCCCTTTAACCGCTCATATATACTCAAGAACGTACAGACACTCTCGAAACTTATATATACATGTCAAGAAACTTTGGGACTGGCGAGGTTAGGTTATGATTATTAAGAGAGTAACATATAATTACTCAAAGCACGGGCCTAAGGAGAATTACTCAAGACATTATATCACGGGGTTTATTTTTTTATCATAATAATATTTTAATTAAATCAATATTTGTTTCATGTCAGGATTCGAACATTGGTCCTCTGCTGCGAGATAAGACAACTATGGCCTGCCTGCACGTTCCAGCGTAAATACTACTACGGCTATCGAGACGTCACCAAAAAATGATGCCCTTTAACCGCTCATATATACTCAAGAACGTACAGACACTCTCGAAACTTATTTATACATGTCAAGAAACCTTGGCACTGGCGAGGTTAGGTTATGATTATTAAGAGAGTAACATATAATTACTCAAAGCACGGGCCTAAGGAGAATTACTCAAGACATTATATTACGAGGTTTATTTTTTTATCATAATAATATTTTAATTAAATCAATATTTGTTTCATGTCGGGATTCGAACATTGATCCTCTGCTGCGAGATAAGACAACTATCGCCTGCCTGCACTTTCCAGTGAAAATACTACTACGGCTATCGAGACGTCACCAAAAAATGATGCCCTTTAACTGCTCATATATACTCAAGAACGTACAGACACTCTCGAAACATATATATACATGTCAAGAAACCTTGGCACTGGCGAGGTTAGGTTATGATTATTAAGAGAGTAACATATAATTACTCAAAGCACGGGGCTAAGGAGAATTACTCAAGACATTATATTACGAGGTTTATTTTTTTATCATAATAATATTTTAATTAAATCAAAATTTGTTTCATGTCGGGATTCGAACATTGGTCGCCTGCTGCGAGATAAGACAACTATGGCCTGCCTGCACGTTCCAGCGTAAATACTACTACGGCTATCGAGACGTCACCAAAAAATGATGCCTTTAACCGCTCATATATACTCAAGAACGTACAGACACTCTCTAAACATATATGTACATGTCAAGAAACCTTGGCACTGGCGAGGTTAGGTAATGATTATTAAGAGAGTAACATATAATTACTCAAAGCACGGGCCTAAGGAGAATTACTCAAGACATTATATTACGGGGTTTATTTTTTTATCATAATAATATTTTAATTAAATGAATATTTGTTTCATGTCAGGATTCGAACATTGGTCCTCTGATGCGAGATAAGACAACTATGGCCTGCCTGCACGTTCCAGCGTAAATACTACTACGGCTATCGAGACATCACCAAAAAATGATGCCCTTTAACCGCTCATATATCCTCAAGAACGTAAGGACACTCTCGAAACTTATATATACATGTCAAGAAACTTTGGGACTGGCGAGGTTAGGTTATGATTATTAAGACAGTAACATATAATTACTCAAAGCACGGGCCTAAGGAGAATTACTCAAGACATTATATTACGAGGTTTATTTTTTTATCATAATAATATTTTAATTAAATCAATATTTGTTTCATGTCGGGATTCGAACATTGGTCCTCTGCTGCGAGATAAGACAACTATCGCCTGCCTGCACGTTCCAGCGTAAATACTACTACGGCTATCGAGACGTCACCAAAAAATGATGCCCTTTGACCGCTCATATATACTCAAGAACGTACAGACACTCTAGAAACTTATATATACATGTCAAGAAACCCTGGGACTGGCGAGGTTAGGTTATGATTATTAAGAGAGTAACATATAATTACTCAAAGCACGGGCCAAAGGACAATTACTCAAGACATTATATTACGAGGTTTATTTTTTTATAATAATAATATTTTAATTTAATCAATATTTGTTTCATGTCGGGATTCGAACATTGGTCCTCTGCTGCGAGATAAGACAACTATGGCCTGCCTGCACGTTGCAGCGTAAACACTACTACGGCTATTGAGACGTCACCAATAAATGATGCCCTTTAACCGCTCATATATACTCAAGAACGTACAGACACTCTCGAAACTTATATATACATGTCAAGAGACCATGGCACTGGCGAGGTTAGGTTATGATTATTTAGAGAGTAACATATAATTACTCAAAGCACGGGCCTAAGGAGAATTACTCAAGACATTATATTACGAGGTTTATTTTTTTATAATAATAATATTTTAATTTAATCAATATTTGCTTCATGTCGGGATTCGAACATTGGTCCTCTGCTGCGAGATAAGACAACTATGGCCTGCCTGCACGTTCCAGCGTAAACACTACTACGGCTATTGAGACGTCACCAAAAAATGATGCCCTTCAACCGCTCATATATACTCAAGAACGTACAGACACTCTCGAAACTTATATATATATGTCAAGAAACCTTGGCACTGGCGAGGTTAGGTTATGATTATTAAGAGAGTAACATATAATTACTCAAAGCACGGGCCTAAGGAGAATTACTCAAGACATTATATTACGAGGTTTATTTTCTTATCATAATAATATTTTAATTAAATCAATATCTGTTTCATGTCGGGATTCGAACATTGATCCTCTGCTGCGAGATAAGACAACTATCGCCTGCCTGCACGTTCCAGTGTAAATACTACTACGGCTATCGAGACGTCACCAAAAAATGATGCCCTTTAACCGCTCATATATACTCAAGAACGTACAGACACTCTCGAAACGTATATATACATGTCAAGAAACCTTCTCACTGGCGAGGTTAGGTTATGATTATTAAGAGAGTAACATATAATTACTCAAAGCACGGGCCTAAGGAGAATTACTCAAGACATTATATTACGAGGTTTATTTTTTTATCATAATAATATTTTAATTAAATCAAAATTTGTTTCATGTCGGGATTCGAACATTGGTCGCCTGCTGCGAGATAAGACAACTATGGCCTGCCTGCACGTTCCAGCGTAAATACTACTACGGCTATCGAGACGTCACCAAAAAATGATGCCTTTAACCGCTCATATATACTCAAGAACGTACAGACACTCTCTAAACATATATGTACATGTCAAGAAACCTTGGCACTGGCGAGGTTAGGTAATGATTATTAAGAGAGTAACATATAATTACTCAAAGCACGGGCCTAAGGAGAATTACTCAAGACATTATATTACGGGGTTTATTTTTTTATCATAATAATATTTTAATTAAATGAATATTTGTTTCATGTCAGGATTCGAACATTGGTCCTCTGATGCGAGATAAGACAACTATCGCCTGCCTGCACGTTCCAGCGTAAATACTACTACGGCTATCGAGACATCACCAAAAAATGATGCCCTTTAACCGCTCATATATCCTCAAGAACGTAAGGACACTCTCGAAACTTATATATACATGTCAAGAAACTTTGGGACTGGCGAGGTTAGGTTATGATTATTAAGACAGTAACATATAATTACTCAAAGCACGGGCCTAAGGAGAATTACTCAAGACATTATATTACGAGGTTTATTTTTTTATCATAATAATATTTTAATTAAATCAATATTTGTTTCATGTCGGGATTCGAACAATGGTCCTCTGCTGCGAGATAAGACAACTATCGCCTGCCTGCACGTTCCAGCGTAAATACTACTACGGCTATCGAGACGTCACCAAAAAATGATGCCCTTTGACCGCTCATATATACTCAAGAACGTACAGACACTCTAGAAACTTATATATACATGTCAAGAAACCCTGGGACTGGCGAGGTTAGGTTATGATTATTAAGAGAGTAACATATAATTACCCAAAGCACGGGCCAAAGGACAATTACTCAAGACATTATATTACGAGGTTTATTTTTTTATAATAATAATATTTTAATTTAATCAATATTTGTTTCATGTCGGGATTCGAACATTGGTCCTTGGCTGCGAGATAAGACAACTATGGCCTGCCTGCACGTTGCAGCGTAAACACTACTACGGCTATTGAGACGTCACCAATAAATGATGCCCTTTAACCGCTCATATATACTCAAGAACGTACAGACACTCTCGAAACTTATATATACATGTCAAGAGACCATGGCACTGGCGAGGTTAGGTTATGATTATTTAGAGAGTAACATATAATTACTCAAAGCACGGGCCTAAGGAGAATTACTCAAGACATTATATTACGAGGTTTATTTTTTTATAATAATAATATTTTAATTTAATCAATATTTGCTTCATGTCGGGATTCGAACATTGGTCCTCTGCTGCGAGATAAGACAACTATGGCCTGCCTGCACGTTCCAGCGTAAACACTACTACGGCTATTGAGACGTCACCAAAAAATGATGCCCTTCAACCGCTCATATATACTCAAGAACGTACAGACACTCTCGAAACTGATATATATATGTCAAGAAACCTTGGCACTGGCGAGGTTAGGTTATGATTATTAAGAGAGTAACATATAATTACTCAAAGCACGGGCCTAAGGAGAATTACTCAAGACATTATATTACGAGGTTTATTTTTTTATCATAATAATATTTTAATTAAATCAATATTTGTTTCATGTCGGGATTCGAACATTGATCCTCTGCTGCGAGATAAGACAACTATCGCCTGCCTGCAGGTTCCAGTGAAAATACTACTACGGCTATCGAGACGTCACCAAAAAATGATGCCCTTTAACTGCTCATATATACTCAAGAACGTACAGACACTCTCGAAACATATATATACATGTCAAGAAACCTTGGCACTGGCGAGGTTAGGTTATGATTATTAAGAGAGTAACATATAATTACTCAAAGCACGGGGCTAAGGAGAATTACTCAAGACATTATATTACGAGGTTTATTTTTTTATCATAATAATATTTTAATTAAATCAAAATTTGTTTCATGTCGGGATTCGAACATTGGTCGCCTGCTGCGAGATAAGACAACTATGGCCTGCCTGCACGTTCCAGCGTAAATACTACTACGGCTATCGAGACGTCACCAAAAAATGATGCCCTTTAACCGCTCATATATACTCAAGAACGTACAGACACTCTCTAAACGTATAAGTACATGTCAAGAAACCTTGGCACTGGCGAGGTTAGGTAATGATTATTAAGAGAGTAACATATAATTACTCAAAGCACGGGCCTAAGGAGAATTACTCAAGACATTATATTACGGGGTTTATTTTTTTATCATAATAATATTTTAATATGAATATTTGTTTCATGTCAGGATTCGAACATTGGTCCTCTGATGCGAGATAAGACAACTATGGCCTGCCTGCACGTTCCAGCGTAAATACTACTACGGCTATCGAGACATCACCAAAAAATGATGCCCTTTAACCGCTCATATATCCTCAAGAACGTAAGGACACTCTCGAAACTTATATATACATGTCAAGAAACCTTGGCACTGGCGAGGTAAGGTTATGATTATTAAGACAGTAACATATAATTACTCAAAGCACGGGCCTAAGGAGAATTACTCAAGACATTATATTACGAGGTTTATTTTTTTATCATAATAATATTTTAATTAAATCAATATTTGTTTCATGTCGGGATTCGAACATTGGTCCTCTGCTGCGAGATAAGACAACTATGGCCTGCCTGCACGTTCCAGCGTAAACACTACTACGGCTATTGAGACGTCACCAAAAAATGATGCCCTTTAACCGCTCATATATACTCAAGAACGTACAGACACTCTCGAAACTTATATATACATGTCAGGAGACCTTGGCACTGGCGAGGTTAGGTTATGATTATTTAGAGAGTAACATATAATTACTCAAAGCACGGGCCTAAGGAGAATTACTCAAGACATTATATTACGAGGTTTATTTTTTTATAATAATAATATTTTAATTTAATCAATATTTGCTTCATGTCGGGATTCGAACATTGGTCCTCTGCTGCGAGATAAGACAACTATGGCCTGCCTGCACGTTCGAGCGTAAACACTACTACGGCTATTGAGACGTCACCAAAAAATGATGCCCTTCAACCGCTCATATATACTCAAGAACGTACAGACACTCTCGAAACTTATATATATATGTCAAGAAACCTTGGCACTGGCGAGGTTAGGTTATGATTATTAAGAGAGTAACATATAATTACTCAAAGCACGGGCCTAAGGAGAATTACTCAAGACATTATATTACGAGGTTTATTTTTTTATCATAATAATATTTTAATTAAATCAATATCTGTTTCATGTCGGGATTCGAACATTGATCCTCTGCTGCGAGATAAGACAACTATCGCCTGCCTGCACGTTCCAGTGTAAATACTACTACGGCTATCGAGACGTCACCAAAAAATGATGCCCTTTAACCGCTCATATATACTCAAGAACGTACAGACACTCTCGAAACTTATATATACATGTCAAGAAACTTTGGGACTGGCGAGGTTAGGTTATGATTATTAAGAGAGTAACATATAATTACTCAAAGCACGGGCCTAAGGAGAATTACTCAAGACATTATATCACGGGGTTTATTTTTTTATCATAATAATATTTTAATTAAATCAATATTTGTTTCATGTCGGGATTCGAACATTGGTCCTCTGCTGCGAGATAAGACAACTATGGCCTGCCTGCACGTTCCAGCGTAAATACTACTACGGCTATCGAGACGTCACCAAAAAATGATGCCCTTTAACCGCTCATATATACTCAAGAACGTACAGACACTCTCGAAACTTATTTATACATGTCAAGAAACCTTGGCACTGGCGAGGTTAGGTTATGATTATTAAGAGAGTAACATATAATTACTCAAAGCACGGGCCTAAGGAGAATTACTCAAGACATTATATTACGAGGTTTATTTTTTTATCATAATAATATTTTAATTAAATCAATATTTGTTTCATGTCGGGATTCGAACATTGGTCCTCTGCTGCGAGATAAGACAACTATCGCCTGCCTGCACGTTCCAGCGTAAACACTACTACGGCTATTGAGACGACAGCAAAAAATGATGCCCTTTAACCGCTCATATATACTCAAGAACGTACAGACACTCTCGTAACTTATATATACATGTCAAGAAAACTTGGCACTGGCGAGGTTAGGTTATGATTATTTAGAGAGTAACATATAATTACTCAAAGCACGGGCCTAAGGAGAATTACTCAAGACATCATATTACGAGGTTTATTTTTTTTTAATAATAATATTTTAATTAAATCAATATTTGTTTCATGTCGGGATTCGAACATTGGTCCTCTGCTGCGAGATAAGACAACTATGGTCTGCCTGCATGATCCAGCGTAAATACTACTACGGCTATCGAGACATCACCAAAAAATGATGCCCTTTAACCGCTCATATATCCTCAAGAACGTAAGGACACTCTCGAAACTTATATATACATGTCAAGAAACTTTGGGACTGGCGAGGTTAGGTTATGATTATTAAGACAGTAACATATAATTACTCAAAGCACGGGCCTAAGGAGAATTACTCAAGACATTATATTACGAGGTTTATTTTTTTATCATAATAATATTTTAATTAAATCAAAGTTTGTTTCATGTCGGGATTCGAACATTGGTCGCCTGCTGCGAGATAAGACAACTATGGCCTGCCTGCACGTTCCAGCGTAAATACTACTACGGCTATCGAGACGTCACCAAAAAATGATGCCTTTAACCGCTCATATATACTCAAGAACGTACAGACACTCTCTAAACGTATATGTACATGTCAAGAAACCTTGGCACTGGCGAGGTTAGGTAATGATTATTAAGAGAGTAACATATAATTACTCAAAGCACGGGCCTAAGGAGAATTACTCAAGACATTATATTACGGGGTTTATTTTTTTATCATAATAATATTTTAATTAAATGAATATTTGTTTCATGTCAGGATTCGAACATTGGTCCTCTGATGCGAGATAAGACAACTATCGCCTGCCTGCACGTTCCAGCGTAAATACTACTACGGCTATCGAGACATCACCAAAAAATGATGCCCTTTAACCGCTCATATATCCTCAAGAACGTAAGGACACTCTCGAAACTTATATATACATGTCAAGAAACTTTGGGACTGGCGAGGTTAGGTTATGATTATTAAGACAGTAACATATAATTACTCAAAGCACGGGCCTAAGGACAATTACTCAAGACATTATATTACGAGGTTTATTTTTTTATCATAATAATATTTTAATTAAATCAATATTTGTTTCATGTCGGGATTCGAACATTGGTCCTCTGCTGCGAGATAAGACAACTATCGCCTGCCTGCACGTTCCAGCGTAAATACTACTACGGCTATCGAGACGTCACCAAAAAATGATGCCCTTTGACCGCTCATATATACTCAAGAACGTACAGACACTCTAGAAACTTATATATACATGTCAAGAAACCCTGGGACTGGCGAGGTTAGGTTATGATTATTAAGAGAGTAACATATAATTACTCAAAGCACGGGCCTAAGGACAATTACTCAAGACATTATATTACGAGGTTTATTTTTTTATAATAATAATATTTTAATTTAATCAATATTTGTTTCATGTCGGGATTCGAACATTGGTCCTCTGCTGCGAGATAAGACAACTATGGCCTGCCTGCACGTTCCAGCGTAAACACTACTACGGCTATTGAGACGTCACCAAAAAATGATGCCCTTTAACCGCTCATATATACTCAAGAACGTACAGACACTCTCGAAACTTATATATTCATGTCAAGAGACCATGGCACTGGCGAGGTTAGGTTATGATTATTTAGAGAGTAACATATAATTACTCAAAGCACGGGCCTAAGGAGAATTACTCAAGACATTATATTACGAGGTTTATTTTTTTATAATAATAATATTTTAATTTAATCAATATTTGCTTCATGTCGGGATTCGAACATTGGTCCTCTGCTGCGAGATAAGACAACTATGGCCTGCCTGCACGTTCCAGCGTAAACACTACTACGGCTATTGAGACGTCACCAAAAAATGATGCCCTTCAACCGCTCATATATACTCAAGAACGTACAGACACTCTCGAAACTTATATATATATGTCAAGAAACCTTGGCACTGGCGAGATTAGGTTATGATTATTAAGAGAGTAACATATAATTACTCAAAGCACGGGCCTAAGGAGAATTACTCAAGACATTATATTACGAGGTTTATTTTTTTATCATAATAATATTTTAATTAAATCAATATCTGTTTCATGTCGGGATTCGAACATTGATCCTCTGCTGCGAAATAAGACAACTATCGCCTGCCTGCACGTTCCAGTGTAAATACTACTACGGCTATCGAGACGTCACCAAAAAATGATGCCCTTTAACCGCTCATATATACTCAAGAACGTACAGACACTCTCGAAACGTATATATACATGTCAAGAAACCTTCTCACTGGCGAGGTTAGGTTATGATTATTAAGAGAGTAACATATAATTACTCAAAGCACGGGCCTAAGGAGAATTACTCAAGACATTATATCACGGGGTTTATTTTTTATCATAATAATATTTTAATTAAATCAATATTTGTTTCATGTCAGGATTCGAACATTGGTCCTCTGCTGCGAGATAAGACAACTATGGCCTGCCTGCACGTTCCAGCGTAAATACTACTACGGCTATCGAGACGTCACCAAAAAATGATGCCCTTTAACCGCTCATATATACTCAAGAACGTACAGACACTCTCGAAACTTATTTATACATGTCAAGAAACCCTGGGACTGGCGAGGTTAGGTTATGATTATTAAGAGAGTAACATATAATTACTCAAAGCACGGGCCTAAGGACAATTACTCAAGACATTATATTACGAGGTTTATTTTTTTATAATAATAATATTTTAATTTAATCAATATTTGTTTCATGTCGGGATTCGAACATTGGTCCTCTGCTGCGAGATAAGACAACTATGGCCTGCCTGCACGTTCCAGCGTAAACACTACTACGGCTATTGAGACGTCACCAAAAAATGATGCCCTTTAACCGCTCATATATATACTCAAGAACGTACAGACACTCTCGAAACTTATATATACATGTCAAGAGACCTTGGCACTGGCGAGGTTAGGTTATGATTATTTAGAGAGTAACATATAATTACTCAAAGCACGGACCTAAGGAGAATTACTCAAGACATTATATTACGAGGTTTATTTTTTTATAATAATAATATTTTAATTTAATCAATATTTGCTTCATGTCGGGATTCGAACATTGGTCCTCTGCTGCGAGATAAGACAACTATGGCCTGCCTGCACGTTCCAGCGTAAACACTACTACGGCTATTGAGACGTCACCAAAAAATGATGCCCTTCAACCGCTCATATATACTCAAGAACGTACAGACACTCTCGAAACTGATATATATATGTCAAGAGACCTTGGCACTGGCGAGGTTAGGTTATGATTATTAAGAGAGTAACATATAATTACTCAAAGCACGGGCCTAAGGAGAATTACTCAAGACATTATATTACGAGGTTTATTTTTTTATCATAATAATATTTTAATTAAATCAATATCTGTTTCATGTCGGGATTCGAACATTGATCCTCTGCTGTGAGATAAGACAACTATCGCCTGCCTGCACGTTCCAGTGTAAATACTACTACGGCTATCGAGACGTCACCAAAAAATGATGCCCTTTAACCGCTCATATATACTCAAGAACGTACAGACACTCTCGAAACTTATATATACATGTCAAGAAACTTTGGGACTGGCGAGGTTAGGTTATGATTATTAAGAGAGTAACATATAATTACTCAAAGCACGGGCCTAAGGAGAATTACTCAAGACATTATATCACGGGGTTTATTTTTTTATCATAATAATATTTTAATTAAATCAATATTTGTTTCATGTCAGGATTCGAACATTGGTCCTCTGCTGCGAGATAAGACAACTATGGCCTGCCTGCACGTTCCAGCGTAAATACTACTACGGCTATCGAGACGTCACCAAAAAATGATGCCCTTTAACCGCTCATATATACTCAAGAACGTACAGACACTCTCGAAACTTATTTATACATGTCAAGAAACCTTGGCACTGGCGAGGTTAGGTTATGATTATTAAGAGAGTAACATATAATTACTCAAAGCACGGGCCTAAGGAGAATTACTCAAGACATTATATTACGAGGTTTATTTTTTTATCATAATAATATTTTAATTAAATCAATATTTGTTTCATGTCGGGATTCGAACATTGATCCTCTGCTGCGAGATTAGACAACTATCGCCTGCCTGCACTTTCCAGTGAAAATACTACTACGGCTATCGAGACGTCACCAAAAAATGATGCCCTTTAACTGCTCATATATACTCAAGAACGTACAGACACTCTCGAAACATATATATACATGTCAAGAAACCTTGGCACTGGCGAGGTTAGGTTATGATTATTAAGAGAGTAACATATAATTACTCAAAGCACGGGGCTAAGGAGAATTACTCAAGACATTATATTACGAGGTTTATTTTTTTATCATAATAATATTTTAATTAAATCAAAATTTGTTTCATGTCGGGATTCGAACATTGGTCGCCTGCTGCGAGATAAGACAACTATGGCCTGCCTGCACGTTCCAGCGTAAATACTACTACGGCTATCGAGACGTCACCAAAAAATGATGCCCTTTAACCGCTCATATATACTCAAGAACGTACAGACACTCTCTAAACGTATAAGTACATGTCAAGAAACCTTGGCACTGGCGAGGTTAGGTAATGATTATTAAGAGAGTAACATATAATTACTCAAAGCACGGGCCTAAGGAGAATTACTCAAGACATTATATTACGGGGTTTATTTTTTTATCATAATAATATTTTAATTAAATGAATATTTGTTTCATGTCAGGATTCGAACATTGGTCCTCTGATGCGAGATAAGACAACTATCGCCTGCCTGCACGTTCCAGCGTAAATACTACTACGGCTATCGAGACATCACCAAAAAATGATGCCCTTTAACCGCTCATATATCCTCAAGAACGTAAGGACACTCTCGAAACTTATATATACATGTCAAGAAACTTTGGGACTGGCGAGGTAAGGTTATGATTATTAAGACAGTAACATATAATTACTCAAAGCACGGGCCTAAGGAGAATTACTCAAGACATTATATTACGAGGTTTATTTTTTTATCATAATAATATTTTAATTAAATCAATATTTGTTTCATGTCGGGATTCGAACATTGGTCCTCTGCTGCGAGATAAGACAACTATGGCCTGCCTGCACGTTCCAGCGTAAACACTACTACGGCTATTGAGACGTCACCAAAAAATGATGCCCTTTAACCGCTCATATATACTCAAGAACGTACAGACACTCTCGAAACTTATATATACATGTCAGGAGACCTTGGCACTGGCGAGGTTAGGTTATGATTATTTAGAGAGTAACATATAATTACTCAAAGCACGGGCCTAAGGAGAATTACTCAAGACATTATATTACGAGGTTTATTTTTTTATAATAATAATATTTTAATTTAATCAATATTTGCTTCATGTCGGGATTCGAACATTGGTCCTCTGCTGCGAGATAAGACAACTATGGCCTGCCTGCACGTTCCAGCGTAAACACTACTACGGCTATTGAGACGTCACCAAAAAATGATGCCCTTCAACCGCTCATATATACTCAAGAACGTACAGACACTCTCGAAACTTATATATATATGTCAAGAAACCTTGGCACTGGCGAGGTTAGGTTATGATTATTAAGAGAGTAACATATAATTACTCAAAGCACGGGCCTAAGGAGAATTACTCAAGACATTATATTACGAGGTTTATTTTTTTATCATAATAATATTTTAATTAAATCAATATCTGTTTCATGTCGGGATTCGAACATTGATCCTCTGCTGCGAGATAAGACAACTATCGCCTGCCTGCACGTTCCAGTGTAAATACTACTACGGCTATCGAGACGTCACCAAAAAATGATGCCCTTTAACCGCTCATATATACTCAAGAACGTACAGACACTCTCGAAACTTATATATACATGTCAAGAAACTTTGGGACTGGCGAGGTTAGGTTATGATTATTAAGAGAGTAACATATAATTACTCAAAGCACGGGCCTAAGGAGAATTACTCAAGACATTATATCACGGGGTTTATTTTTTTATCATAATAATATTTTAATTAAATCAATATTTGTTTCATGTCGGGATTCGAACATTGGTCATCTGCTGCGAGATAAGACAACTATGGCCTGCCTGCACGTTCCAGCGTAAATACTACTACGGCTATCGAGACGTCACCAAAAAATGATGCCCTTTAACCGCTCATATATACTCAAGAACGTACAGACACTCTCGAAACTTATTTATACATGTCAAGAAACCTTGGCACTGGCGAGGTTAGGTTATGATTATTAAGAGAGTAACATATAATTACTCAAAGCACGGGCCTAAGGAGAATTACTCAAGACATTATATTACGAGGTTTATTTTTTTATCATAATAATATTTTAATTAAATCAATATTTGTTTCATGTCGGGATTCGAACATTGGTCCTCTGCTGCGAGATAAGACAACTATCGCCTGCCTGCACGTTCCAGCGTAAACACTACTACGGCTATTGAGACGACAGCAAAAAATGATGCCCTTTAACCGCTCATATATACTCAAGAACGTACAGACACTCTCGAAACTTATATATACATGTCAAGAAAACTTGGCACTGCCGAGGTTAGGTTATGATTATTTAGAGAGTAACATATAATTACTCAAAGCACGGGCCTAAGGAGAATTACTCAAGACATCATATTACGAGGTTTATTTTTTTTTAATAATAATATTTTAATTAAATCAATATTTGTTTCATGTCGGGATTCGAACATTGGTCCTCTGCTGCGAGATAAGACAACTATGGTCTGCCTGCATGTTCCAGCGTAAATACTACTACGGCTATCGAGACATCACCAAAAAATGATGCCCTTTAACCGCTCATATATCCTCAAGAACGTAAGGACACTCTCGAAACTTATATATACATGTCAAGAAACTTTGGGACTGGCGAGGTTAGGTTATGATTATTAAGACAGTAACATATAATTACTCAAAGCACGGGCCTAAGGAGAATTACTCAAGACATTATATTACGAGGTTTATTTTTTTATCATAATAATATTTTAATTAAATAAATATTTGTTTCATGTCGGGATTCGAACATTGGTCCTCTGCTGCGAGATAAGACAACTATCGCCTGCCTGCACTTTCCAGCGTAAATACTACTACGGCTATCGAGACGTCACCAAAAAATGATGCCCTTTAACCGCTCATATATACTCAAGAACGTACAGACACTCTCGAAACTTATATATACATGTCAAGAAACCTTGGCACTGGCGAGGTTAGGTTATGATTATTAAGAGAGTAACATATAATTACTCAAAGCACGGGCCTAAGGAGAATTACTCAAGACATTATATTACGAGGTTTATTATTTTATCATAATAATATTTTAATTAAATCAATATTTGTTTCATGTCGGGATTCGAACATTGATCCTCTGCTGCGAGATAAGACAACTATCGCCTGCCTGCACGTTCCAGTGTAAATACTACTACGGCTATCGAGACGTCACCAAAAAATGATGCCCTTTAACCGCTCATATATGCTCAAGAACGTAAGGACACTCTCGAAACTTATATATACATGTCAAGAAACTTTGGGACTGGCGAGGTTAGGTTATGATTATTAAGACAGTAACATATAATTACTCAAAGCACGGGCCTAAGGAGAATTACTCAAGACATTATATTACGAGGTTTATTTTTTTATCATAATAATATTTTAATTAAATCAATATTTGTTTCATGTCGGGATTCGAACATTGGTCCTCTGCTGCGAGATAAGACAACTATCGCCTGCCTGCACGTTCCAGCGTAAATACTACTACGGCTATCGAGACGTCACCAAAAAATGATGCCCTTTGACCGCTCATATATACTCAAGAACGTACAGACACTCTAGAAACTTATATATACATGTCAAGAAACCCTGGGACTGGCGAGGTTAGGTTATGATTATTAAGAGAGTAACATATAATTACTCAAAGCACGAGCCTAAGGACAATTACTCAAGACATTATATTACGAGGTTTATTTTTTTATAATAATAATATTTTAATTTAATCAATATTTGTTTCATGTCGGGATTCGAACATTGGTCGTCTGCTGCGAGATAAGACAACTATGGCCTGCCTGCACGTTCCAGCGTAAACACTACTACGGCTATTGAGACGTCACCAAAAAATGATGCCCTTTAACCGCTCATATATACTCAAGAACGTACAGACACTCTCGAAACTTATATATACATGTCAAGAGACCATGGCACTGGCGAGGTTAGGTTATGATTATTTAGAGAGTAACATATAATTACTCAAAGCACGGGCCTAAGGAGAATTACTCAAGACATTATATTACGAGGTTTATTTTTTTATAATAATAATATTTTAATTTAATCAATATTTGCTTCATGTCGGGATTCGAACATTGGTCCTCTGCTGCGAGATAAGACAACTATGGCCTGCCTGCACGTTCCAGCGTAAACACTACTACGGCTATTGAGACGTCACCAAAAAATGATGCCCTTCAACCGCTCATATATACTCAAGAACGTACAGACACTCTCGAAACTTATATATATATGTCAAGAAACCTTGGCACTGGCGAGGTTAGGTTATGATTATTAAGAGAGTAACATATAATTACTCAAAGCACGGGCCTAAGGAGAATTACTCAAGACATTATATTACGAGGTTTATTTTTTTATCATAATAATATTTTAATTAAATCAATATCTGTTTCATGTCGGGATTCGAACATTGATCCTCTGCTGCGAAATAAGACAACTATCGCCTGCCTACACGTTCCAGTGTAAATACTACTACGGCTATCGAGACGTCACCAAAAAATGATGCCCTTTAACCGCTCATATATACTCAAGAACGTACAGACACTCTCGAAACGTATATATACATGTCAAGAAACCTTCTCACTGGCGAGGTTAGGTTATGATTATTAAGAGAGTAACATATAATTACTCAAAGCACGGGCCTAAGGAGAATTACTCAAGACATTATATCACGGGGTTTATTTTTTTATCATAATAATATTTTAATTAAATCAATATTTGTTTCATGTCAGGATTCGAACATTGGTCCTCTGCTGCGAGATAAGACAACTATGGCCTGCCTGCACGTTCCAGCGTAAATACTACTACGGCTATCGAGACGTCACCAAAAAATGATGCCCTTTAACCGCTCATATATACTCAAGAACGTACAGACACTCTCGAAACTTATTTATACATGTCAAGAAACCCTGGGACTGGCGAGGTTAGGTTATGATTATTAAGAGAGTAACATATAATTACTCAAAGGACGGGCCTAAGGACAATTACTCAAGACATTATATTACGAGGTTTATTTTTTTATAATAATAATATTTTAATTTAATCAATATTTGTTTCATGTCGGGATTCGAACATTGGTCCTCTGCTGCGAGATAAGACAACTATGGCCTGCCTGCACGTTCCAGCGTAAACACTACTACGGCTATTGAGACGTCACCAAAAAATGATGCCCTTTAACCGCTCATATATACTCAAGAACGTACAGACACTCTCGAAACTTATATATACATGTCAAGAGACCTTGGCACTGGCGAGGTTAGGTTATGATTATTTAGAGAGTAACATATAATTACTCAAAGCACGGACCTAAGGAGAATTACTCAAGACATTATATTACGAGGTTTATTTTTTTATAATAATAATATTTTAATTTAATCAATATTTGCTTCATGTCGGGATTCGAACATTGGTCCTCTGCTGCGAGATAAGACAACTATGGCCTGCCTGCACGTTCCAGCGTAAACACTACTACGGCTATTGAGACGTCACCAAAAAATGATGCCCTTCAACCGCTCATATATACTCAAGAACGTACAGACACTCTCGAAACTGATATATATATGTCAAGAGACCTTGGCACTGGCGAGGTTAGGTTATGATTATTAAGAGAGTAACATATAATTACTCAAAGCACGGGCCTAAGGAGAATTACTCAAGACATTATATTACGAGGTTTATTTTTTTATCATAATAATATTTTAATTAAATCAATATCTGTTTCATGTCGGGATTCGAACATTGATCCTCTGCTGTGAGATAAGACAACTATCGCCTGCCTGCACGTTCCAGTGTAAATACTACTACGGCTATCGAGACGTCACCAAAAAATGATGCCCTTTAACCGCTCATATATACTCAAGAACGTACAGACACTCTCGAAACTTATATGTACATGTCAAGAAACTTTGGGACTGGCGAGGTTAGGTTATGATTATTAAGAGAGTAACATATAATTACTCAAAGCACGGGCCTAAGGAGAATTACTCAAGACATTATATCACGGGGTTTATTTTTTTATCATAATAATATTTTAATTAAATCAATATTTGTTTCATGTCAGGATTCCAACATTGGTCCTCTGCTGCGAGATAAGACAACTATGGCCTGCCTGCACGTTCCAGCGTAAATACTACTACGGCTATCGAGACGTCACCAAAAAATGATGCCCTTTAACCGCTCATATATACTCAAGAACGTACAGACACTCTCGAAACTTATTTATACATGTCAAGAAACCTTGGCACTGGCGAGGTTAGGTTATGATTATTAAGAGAGTAACATATAATTACTCAAAGCACGGGCCTAAGGAGAATTACTCAAGACATTATATTACGAGGTTTATTTTTTTATCATAATAATATTTTAATTAAATCAATATTTGTTTCATGTCGGGATTCGAACATTGATCCTCTGCTGCGAGATTAGACAACTATCGCCTGCCTGCACTTTCCAGTGAAAATACTACTACGGCTATCGAGACGTCACCAAAAAATGATGCCCTTTAACTGCTCATATATACTCAAGAACGTACAGACACTCTCGAAACATATATATACATGTCAAGAAACCTTGGCACTGGCGAGGTTAGGTTATGATTATTAAGAGAGTAACATATAATTACTCAAAGCACGGGGCTAAGGAGAATTACTCAAGACATTATATTACGAGGTTTATTTTTTTTATCATAATAATATTTTAATTAAATCAAAATTTGTTTCATGTCGGGATTCGAACATTGGTCGCCTGCTGCGAGATAAGACAACTATGGCCTGCCTGCACGTTCCAGCGTAAATACTACTACGGCTATCGAGACGTCACCAAAAAATGATGCCCTTTAACCGCTCATATATACTCAAGAACGTACAGACACTCTCTAAACGTATAAGTACATGTCAAGAAACCTTGGCACTGGCGAGGTTAGGTAATGATTATTAAGAGAGTAACATATAATTACTCAAAGCACGGGCCTAAGGAGAATTACTCAAGACATTATATTACGGGGTTTATTTTTTTATCATAATAATATTTTAATTAAATGAATATTTGTTTCATGTCAGGATTCGAACATTGGTCCTCTGATGCGAGATAAGACAACTATCGCCTGCCTGCACGTTCCAGCGTAAATACTACTACGGCTATCGAGACATCACCAAAAAATGATGCCCTTTAACCGCTCATATATCCTCAAGAACGTAAGGACACTCTCGAAACTTATATATACATGTCAAGAAACTTTGGGACTGGCGAGGTAAGGTTATGATTATTAAGACAGTAACATATAATTACTCAAAGCACGGGCCTAAGGAGAATTACTCAAGCCATTATATTACGAGGTTTATTTTTTTATCATAATAATATTTTAATTAAATCAATATTTGTTTCATGTCGGGATTCGAACATTGGTCCTCTGCTGCGAGATAAGACAACTATGGCCTGCCTGCACGTTCCAGCGTAAACACTACTACGGCTATTGAGACGTCACCAAAAAATGATGCCCTTTAACCGCTCATATATACTCAAGAACGTACAGACACTCTCGAAACTTATATATACATGTCAGGAGACCTTGGCACTGGCGAGGTTAGGTTATGATTATTTAGAGAGTAACATATAATTACTCAAAGCACGGGCCTAAGGAGAATTACTCAAGACATTATATTACGAGGTTTATTTTTTTATAATAATAATATTTTAATTTAATCAATATTTGCTTCATGTCGGGATTCGAACATTGGTCCTCTGCTGCGAGATAAGACAACTATGGCCTGCCTGCACGTTCCAGCGTAAACACTACTACGGCAATTGAGACGTCACCAAAAAATGATGCCCTTCAACCGCTCATATATACTCAAGAACGTACAGACACTCTCGAAACTTATATATATATGTCAAGAAACCTTGGCACTGGCGAGGTTAGGTTATGATTATTAAGAGAGTAACATATAATTACTCAAAGCACGGGCCTAAGGAGAATTACTCAAGACATTATATTACGAGGTTTATTTTTTTATCATAATAATATTTTAATTAAATCAATATCTGTTTCATGTCGGGATTCGAACATTGATCCTCTGCTGCGAGATAAGACAACTATCGCCTGCCTGCACGTTCCAGTGTAAATACTACTACGGCTATCGAGACGTCACCAAAAAATGATGCCCTTTAACCGCTCATATATACTCAAGAACGTACAGACACTCTCGAAACTTATATATACATGTCAAGAAACTTTGGGACTGGCGAGGTTAGGTTATGATTATTAAGAGAGTAACATATAATTACTCAAAGCACTGGCCTAAGGAGAATTACTCAAGACATTATATCACGGGGTTTATTTTTTTATCATAATAATATTTTAATTAAATCAATATTTGTTTCATGTCGGGATTCGAACATTGGTCCTCTGCTGCGAGATAAGACAACTATGGCCTGCCTGCACGTTCCAGCGTAAATACTACTACGGCTATCGAGACGTCACCAAAAAATGATGCCCTTTAACCGCTCATATATACTCAAGAACGTACAGACACTCTCGAAACTTATTTATACATGTCAAGAAACCTTGGCACTGGCGAGGTTAGGTTATGATTATTAAGAGAGTAACATATAATTACTCAAAGCACGGGCCTAAGGAGAATTACTCAAGACATTATATTGCGAGGTTTATTTTTTTATCATAATAATATTTTAATTAAATCAATATTTGTTTCATGTCGGGATTCGAACATTGGTCCTCTGCTGCGAGATAAGACAACTATCGCCTGCCTGCACGTTCCAGCGTAAACACTACTACGGCTATTGAGACGACAGCAAAAAATGATGCCCTTTAACCGCTCATATATACTCAAGAACGTACAGACACTCTCGAAACTTATATATACATGTCAAGAAAACTTGGCACTGCCGAGGTTAGGTTATGATTATTTAGAGAGTAACATATAATTACTCAAAGCACGGGCCTAAGGAGAATTACTCAAGACATCATATTACGAGGTTTATTTTTTTTTAATAATAATATTTTAATTAAATCAATATTTGTTTCATGTCGGGATTCGAACATTGGTCCTCTGCTGCGAGATAAGACAACTATGGTCTGCCTGCATGTTCCAGCGTAAATACTACTACGGCTATCGAGACATCACAAAAAATGATGCCCTTTAACCGCTCATATATCCTCAAGAACGTAAGGACACTCTCGAAACTTATATATACATGTCAAGAAACTTTGGGACTGGCGAGGTTAGGTTATGATTATTAAGACAGTAACATATAATTACTCAAAGCACGGGCCTAAGGAGAATTACTCAAGACATTATACTACGAGGTTTATTTTTTTATCATAATAATATTTTAATTAAATAAATATTTGTTTCATGTCGGGATTCGAACATTGGTCCTCTGCTGCGAGATAAGACAACTATCGCCTGCCTGCACTTTCCAGCGTAAATACTACTACGGCTATCGAGACGTCACCAAAAAATGATGCCCTTTAACCGCTCATATATACTCAAGAACGTACAGACACTCTCGAAACTTATATATACATGTCAAGAAACCTTGGCACTGGCGAGGTTAGGTTATGATTATTAAGAGAGTAACATATAATTACTCAAAGCACGGGCCTAAGGAGAATTACTCAAGACATTATATTACGAGGTTTATTATTTTATCATAATAATATTTTAATTAAATCAATATTTGTTTCATGTCGGGATTCGAACATTGATCCTCTGCTGCGAGATAAGACAACTATCGCCTGCCTGCACGTTCCAGTGTAAATACTACTACGGCTATCGAGACGTCACCAAAAAATGATGCCCTTTAACCGCTCATATATGCTCAAGAACGTAAGGACACTCTCGAATCTTATATATACATGTCAAGAAACTTTGGGACTGGCGAGGTTAGGTTATGATTATTAAGAGAGTAACATATAATTACTCAAAGCACGGGCCTAAGGAGAATTACTCAAGACATTATATTACGAGGTTTATTTTTTTATCATAATAATATTTTAATTAAATCAACATTTGTTTCATGTCGTGATTCGAACATTGGTCGTCTGCTGCGAGATAAGACAACTATGGCCTGCCTGCACGTTCCAGCGTAAATACTACTACGGCTATCGAGACGTCACCAAAAAATGATGCCCTTTAACCGCTCATATATACTCAAGAACGTACAGACACTCTCGAAACTTATATATATATGTCAAGAAACCTTGGCACTGGCGAGGTTAGGTTATGATTATTAAGAGAGTAACATATAATTACTCAAAGCACGGGCCTAAGGACAATTACTCAAGACATTATATTACGAGGTTTATTTTTTTATCATAATAATATTTTAATTAAATCAATATCTGTTTCATGTCGGGATTCGAACATTGATCCTCTGCTGCGAGATAAGACAACTATCGCCTGCCTGCACGTTCCAGTGTAAATACTACTACGGCTATCGAGACGTCACCAAAAAATGATGCCCTTTAACCGCTCATATATACTCAAGAACGTACAGACACTCTCGAAACTTATATATACATGTCAAGAAACTTTGGGACTGGCGAGGTTAGGTTATGATTATTAAGAGAGTAACATATAATTACTCAAAGCACGGGCCTAAGGAGAATTACTCAAGACATTATATCACGGGGTTTATTTTTTTATCATAATAATATTTTAATTAAATCAATATTTGTTTCATGTCAGGATTCGAACATTGGTCCTCTGCTGCGAGATAAGACAACTATGGCCTGCCTGCACGTTCCAGCGTAAATACTACTACGGCTATCGAGACGTCACCAAAAAATGATGCCCTTTAACCGCTCATATATACTCAAGAACGTACAGACACTCTCGAAACTTATTTATACATGTCAAGAAACCTTGGCACTGGCGAGGTTAGGTTATGATTATTAAGAGAGTAACATATAATTACTCAAAGCACGGGCCTAAGGAGAATTACTCAAGACATTATATTACGAGGTTTATTTTTTTATCATAATAATATTTTAATTAAATCAATATTTGTTTCATGTCGGGATTCGAACATTGATCCTCTGCTGCGAGATAAGACAACTATCGCCTGCCTGCACTTTCCAGTGAAAATACTACTACGGCTATCGAGACGTCACCAAAAAATGATGCCCTTTAACTGCTCATATATACTCAAGAACGTACAGACACTCTCGAAACATATATATACATGTCAAGAAACCTTGGCACTGGCGAGGTTAGGTTATGATTATTAAGAGAGTAACATATAATTACTCAAAGCACGGGGCTAAGGAGAATTACTCAAGACATTATATTACGAGGTTTATTTTTTTATCATAATAATATTTTAATTAAATCAAAATTTGTTTCATGTCGCGATTCGAACATTGGTCGCCTGCTGCGAGATAAGACAACTATGGCCTGCCTGCACGTTCCAGCGTAAATACTACTACGGCTATCGAGACGTCACCAAAAAATGATGCCTTTAACCGCTCATATATACTCAAGAACGTACAGACACTCTCTAAACATATATGTACATGTCAAGAAACCTTGGCACTGGCGAGGTTAGGTAATGATTATTAAGAGAGTAACATATAATTACTCAAAGCACGGGCCTAAGGAGAATTACGCAAGACATTATATTACGGGGTTTATTTTTTTATCATAATAATATTTTAATTAAATGAATATTTGTTTCATGTCAGGATTCGAACATTGGTCCTCTGATGCGAGATAAGACAACTATCGCCTGCCTGCACGTTCCAGCGTAAATACTACTACGGCTATCGAGACATCACCAAAAAATGATGCCCTTTAACCGCTCATATATCCTCAAGAACGTAAGGACACTCTCGAATCTTATATATACATGTCAAGAAACTTTGGGACTGGCGAGGTTAGGTTATGATTATTAAGAGAGTAACATATAATTACTCAAAGCACGGGCCTAAGGAGAATTACTCAAGACATTATATTACGAGGTTTATTTTTTTATCATAATAATATTTTAATTAAATCAATATTTGTTTCATGTCGGGATTCGAACATTGGTCCTCTGCTGCGAGATAAGACAACTATCGCCTGCCTGCACGTTCCAGCGTAAATACTACTACGGCTATCGAGACGTCACCAAAAAATGATGCCCTTTGACCGCTCATATATACTCAAGAACGTACAGACACTCTAGAAACTTATATATACATGTCAAGAAACCCTGGGACTGGCGAGGTTAGGTTATGATTATTAAGAGAGTAACATATAATTACTCAAAAGCACGGGCCAAAGGACAATTACTCAAGACATCATATTACGAGGTTTATTTTTTTATAATAATAATATTTTAATTTAATCAATATTTGTTTCATGTCGGGATTCGAACATTGGTCCTCTGCTGCGAGATAAGACAACTATGGCCTGCCTGCACGTTCCAGCGTAAACACTACTACGGCTATTGAGACGTCACCAAAAAATGATGCCCTTTAACCGCTCATATATACTCAAGAACGTACAGACACTCTCGAAACTTATATATACATGTCAAGAGACCATGGCACTGGCGAGGTTAGGTTATGATTATTTAGAGAGTAACATATAATTACTCAAAGCACGGGCCTAAGGAGAATTACTCAAGACATTATATTACGAGGTTTATTTTTTTATAATAATAATATTTTAATTTAATCAATATTTGCTTCATGTCGGGATTCGAACATTGGTCCTCTGCTGCGAGATAAGACAACTATGGCCTGCCTGCACGTTCCAGCGTAAACACTACTACGGCTATTGAGACGTCACCAAAAAATGATGCCCTTCAACCGCTCATATATACTCAAGAACGTACAGACACTCTCGAAACTTATATATATATGTCAAGAAACCTTGGCACTGGCGAGGTTAGGTTATGATTATTAAGAGAGTAACATATAATTACTCAAAGCACGGGCCTAAGGAGAATTACTCAAGACATTATATTACGAGGTTTATTTTCTTATCATAATAATATTTTAATTAAATCAATATCTGTTTCATGTCGGGATTCGAACATTGATCCTCTGCTGCGAGATAAGACAACTATCGCCTGCCTGCACGTTCCAGTGTAAATACTACTACGGCTATCGAGACGTCACCAAAAAATGATGCCCTTTAACCGCTCATATATACTCAAGAACGTACAGACACTCTCGAAACGTATATATACATGTCAAGAAACCTTCTCACTGGCGAGGTTAGGTTATGATTATTAAGAGAGTAACATATAATTACTCAAAGCACGGGCCTAAGGAGAATTACTCAAGACATTATATCACGGGGTTTATTTTTTTATCATAATAATATTTTAATTAAATCAATATTTGTTTCATGACAGGATTCGAACATTGGTCCTCTGCTGCGAGATAAGACAACTATGGCCTGCCTGCACGTTCCAGCGTAAATACTACTACGGCTATCGAGACGTCACCAAAAAATGATGCCCTTTAACCGCTCATATATACTCAAGAACGTACAGACACTCTCGAAACTTATTTATACATGTCAAGAAACCCTGGGACTGGCGAGGTTAGGTTATGATTATTAAGAGAGTAACATATAATTACTCAAAGCACGGGCCTAAGGACAATTACTCAAGACATTATATTACGAGGTTTATTTTTTTATAATAATAATATTTTAATTTAATCAATATTTGTTTCATGTCGGGATTCGAACATTGGTCCTCTGCTGCGAGATAAGACAACTATGGCCTGCCTGCACGTTCCAGCGTAAACACTACTACGGCTATTGAGACGTCACCAAAAAATGATGCCCTTTAACCGCTCATATATACTCAAGAACGTACAGACACTCTCGAAACTTATATATACATGTCAAGAGACCTTGGCACTGGCGAGGTTAGGTTATGATTATTAAGAGAGTAACATATAATTACTCAAAGCACGGGCCTAAGGAGAATTACTCAAGACATTATATTACGAGGTTTATTTTTTTATAATAATAATATTTTAATTTAATCAATATTTGCTTCATGTCGGGATTCGAACATTGGTCCTCTGCTGCGAGATAAGACAACTATGGCCTGCCTGCACGTTCCAGCGTAAACACTACTACGGCTATTGAGACGTCACCAAAAAATGATGCCCTTCAACCGCTCATATATACTCAAGAACGTACAGACACTCTCGAAACTGATATATATATGTCAAGAAACCTTGGCACTGGCGAGGTTAGGTTATGATTATTAAGAGAGTAACATATAATTACTCAAAGCACGGGCCTAAGGAGAATTACTCAAGACATTATATTACGAGGTTTATTTTTTTATCATAATAATATTTTAATTAAATCAATATCTGTTTCATGTCGGGATTCGAACATTGATCCTCTGCTGTGAGATAAGACAACTATCGCCTGCCTGCACGTTCCAGTGTAAATACTACTACGGCTATCGAGACGTCACCAAAAAATGATGCCCTTTAACCGCTCATATATACTCAAGAACGTACAGACACTCTCGAAACTTATATATACATGTCAAGAAACTTTGGGACTGGCGAGGTTAGGTTATGATTATTAAGAGAGTAACATATAATTACTCAAAGCACGGGCCTAAGGAGAATTACTCAAGACATTATATCACGGGGTTTATTTTTTTATCATAATAATATTTTAATTAAATCAATATTTGTTTCATGTCAGGATTCGAACATTGGTCCTCTGCTGCGAGATAAGACAACTATGGCCTGCCTGCACGTTCCAGCGTAAATACTACTACGGCTATCGAGACGTCACCAAAAAATGATGCCCTTTAACCGCTCATATATACTCAAGAACGTACAGACACTCTCGAAACTTATTTATACATGTCAAGAAACCTTGGCACTGGCGAGGTTAGGTTATGATTATTAAGAGAGTAACATATAATTACTCAAAGCACGGGCCTAAGGAGAATTACTCAAGACATTATATTACGAGGTTTATTTTTTTATCATAATAATATTTTAATTAAATCAATATTTGTTTCATGTCGGGATTCGAACATTGATCCTCTGCTGCGAGATAAGACAACTATCGCCTGCCTGCACTTTCCAGTGAAAATACTACTACGGCTATCGAGACGTCACCAAAAAATGATGCCCTTTAACTGCTCATATATACTCAAGAACGTACAGACACTCTCGAAACATATATATACATGTCAAGAAACCTTGGCACTGGCGAGGTTAGGTTATGATTATTAAGAGAGTAACATATAATTACTCAAAGCACGGGGCTAAGGAGAATTACTCAAGACATTATATTACGAGGTTTATTTTTTTATCATAATAATATTTTAATTAAATCAAAATTTGTTTCATGTCGGGATTCGAACATTGGTCGCCTGCTGCGAGATAAGACAACTATGGCCTGCCTGCACGTTCCAGCGTAAATACTACTACGGCTATCGAGACGTCACCAAAAAATGATGCCTTTAACCGCTCATATATACTCAAGAACGTACAGACACTCTCTAAACATATATGTACATGTCAAGAAACCTTGGCACTGGCGAGGTTAGGTAATGATTATTAAGAGAGTAACATATAATTACTCAAAGCACGGGCCTAAGGAGAATTACGCAAGACATTATATTACGGGGTTTATTTTTTTATCATAATAATATTTTAATTAAATGAATATTTGTTTCATGTCAGGATTCGAACATTGGTCCTCTGATGCGAGATAAGACAACTATCGCCTGCCTGCACGTTCCAGCGTAAATACTACTACGGCTATCGAGACATCACCAAAAAATGATGCCCTTTAACCGCTCATATATCCTCAAGAACGTAAGGACACTCTCGAATCTTATATATACATGTCAAGAAACTTTGGGACTGGCGAGGTTAGGTTATGATTATTAAGAGAGTAACATATAATTACTCAAAGCACGGGCCTAAGGAGAATTACTCAAGACATTATATTACGAGGTTTATTTTTTTATCATAATAATATTTTAATTAAATCAATATTTGTTTCATGTCGGGATTCGAACATTGGTCCTCTGCTGCGAGATAAGACAACTATCGCCTGCCTGCACGTTCCAGCGTAAATACTACTACGGCTATCGAGACGTCACCAAAAAATGATGCCCTTTGACCGCTCATATATACTCAAGAACGTACAGACACTCTAGAAACTTATATATACATGTCAAGAAACCCTGGGACTGGCGAGGTTAGGTTATGATTATTAAGAGAGTAACATATAATTACTCAAAAGCACGGGCCAAAGGACAATTACTCAAGACATCATATTACGAGGTTTATTTTTTTATAATAATAATATTTTAATTTAATCAATATTTGTTTCATGTCGGGATTCGAACATTGGTCCTCTGCTGCGAGATAAGACAACTATGGCCTGCCTGCACGTTCCAGCGTAAACACTACTACGGCTATTGAGACGTCACCAAAAAATGATGCCCTTTAACCGCTCATATATACTCAAGAACGTACAGACACTCTCGAAACTTATATATACATGTCAAGAGACCATGGCACTGGCGAGGTTAGGTTATGATTATTTAGAGAGTAACATATAATTACTCAAAGCACGGGCCTAAGGAGAATTACTCAAGACATTATATTACGAGGTTTATTTTTTTATAATAATAATATTTTAATTTAATCAATATTTGCTTCATGTCGGGATTCGAACATTGGTCCTCTGCTGCGAGATAAGACAACTATGGCCTGCCTGCACGTTCCAGCGTAAACACTACTACGGCTATTGAGACGTCACCAAAAAATGATGCCCTTCAACCGCTCATATATACTCAAGAACGTACAGACACTCTCGAAACTTATATATATATGTCAAGAAACCTTGGCACTGGCGAGGTTAGGTTATGATTATTAAGAGAGTAACATATAATTACTCAAAGCACGGGCCTAAGGAGAATTACTCAAGACATTATATTACGAGGTTTATTTTCTTATCATAATAATATTTTAATTAAATCAATATCTGTTTCATGTCGGGATTCGAACATTGATCCTCTGCTGCGAGATAAGACAACTATCGCCTGCCTGCACGTTCCAGTGTAAATACTACTACGGCTATCGAGACGTCACCAAAAAATGATGCCCTTTAACCGCTCATATATACTCAAGAACGTACAGACACTCTCGAAACGTATATATACATGTCAAGAAACCTTCTCACTGGCGAGGTTAGGTTATGATTATTAAGAGAGTAACATATAATTACTCAAAGCACGGGCCTAAGGAGAATTACTCAAGACATTATATCACGGGGTTTATTTTTTTATCATAATAATATTTTAATTAAATCAATATTTGTTTCATGACAGGATTCGAACATTGGTCCTCTGCTGCGAGATAAGACAACTATGGCCTGCCTGCACGTTCCAGCGTAAATACTACTACGGCTATCGAGACGTCACCAAAAAATGATGCCCTTTAACCGCTCATATATACTCAAGAACGTACAGACACTCTCGAAACTTATTTATACATGTCAAGAAACCCTGGGACTGGCGAGGTTAGGTTATGATTATTAAGAGAGTAACATATAATTACTCAAAGCACGGGCCTAAGGACAATTACTCAAGACATTATATTACGAGGTTTATTTTTTTATAATAATAATATTTTAATTTAATCAATATTTGTTTCATGTCGGGATTCGAACATTGGTCCTCTGCTGCGAGATAAGACAACTATGGCCTGCCTGCACGTTCCAGCGTAAACACTACTACGGCTATTGAGACGTCACCAAAAAATGATGCCCTTTAACCGCTCATATATACTCAAGAACGTACAGACACTCTCGAAACTTATATATACATGTCAAGAGACCTTGGCACTGGCGAGGTTAGGTTATGATTATTAAGAGAGTAACATATAATTACTCAAAGCACGGGCCTAAGGAGAATTACTCAAGACATTATATTACGAGGTTTATTTTTTTATAATAATAATATTTTAATTTAATCAATATTTGCTTCATGTCGGGATTCGAACATTGGTCCTCTGCTGCGAGATAAGACAACTATGGCCTGCCTGCACGTTCCAGCGTAAACACTACTACGGCTATTGAGACGTCACCAAAAAATGATGCCCTTCAACCGCTCATATATACTCAAGAACGTACAGACACTCTCGAAACTGATATATATATGTCAAGAAACCTTGGCACTGGCGAGGTTAGGTTATGATTATTAAGAGAGTAACATATAATTACTCAAAGCACGGGCCTAAGGAGAATTACTCAAGACATTATATTACGAGGTTTATTTTTTTATCATAATAATATTTTAATTAAATCAATATCTGTTTCATGTCGGGATTCGAACATTGATCCTCTGCTGTGAGATAAGACAACTATCGCCTGCCTGCACGTTCCAGTGTAAATACTACTACGGCTATCGAGACGTCACCAAAAAATGATGCCCTTTAACCGCTCATATATACTCAAGAACGTACAGACACTCTCGAAACTTATATATACATGTCAAGAAACTTTGGGACTGGCGAGGTTAGGTTATGATTATTAAGAGAGTAACATATAATTACTCAAAGCACGGGCCTAAGGAGAATTACTCAAGACATTATATCACGGGGTTTATTTTTTTATCATAATAATATTTTAATTAAATCAATATTTGTTTCATGTCAGGATTCGAACATTGGTCCTCTGCTGCGAGATAAGACAACTATGGCCTGCCTGCACGTTCCAGCGTAAATACTACTACGGCTATCGAGACGTCACCAAAAAATGATGCCCTTTAACCGCTCATATATACTCAAGAACGTACAGACACTCTCGAAACTTATTTATACATGTCAAGAAACCTTGGCACTGGCGAGGTTAGGTTATGATTATTAAGAGAGTAACATATAATTACTCAAAGCACGGGCCTAAGGAGAATTACTCAAGACATTATATTACGAGGTTTATTTTTTTATCATAATAATATTTTAATTAAATCAATATTTGTTTCATGTCGGGATTCGAACATTGATCCTCTGCTGCGAGATAAGACAACTATCGCCTGCCTGCACTTTCCAGTGAAAATACTACTACGGCTATCGAGACGTCACCAAAAAATGATGCCCTTTAACTGCTCATATATACTCAAGAACGTACAGACACTCTCGAAACATATATATACATGTCAAGAAACCTTGGCACTGGCGAGGTTAGGTTATGATTATTAAGAGAGTAACATATAATTACTCAAAGCACGGGGCTAAGGAGAATTACTCAAGACATTATATTACGAGGTTTATTTTTTTATCATAATAATATTTTAATTAAATCAAAATTTGTTTCATGTCGCGATTCGAACATTGGTCGCCTGCTGCGAGATAAGACAACTATGGCCTGCCTGCACGTTCCAGCGTAAATACTACTACGGCTATCGAGACGTCACCAAAAAATGATGCCCTTTAACCGCTCATATATACTCAAGAACGTACAGACACTCTCTAAACGTATAAGTACATGTCAAGAAACCTTGGCACTGGCGAGGTTAGGTAATGATTATTAAGAGAGTAACATATAATTACTCAAAGCACAGGCCTAAGGAGAATTACTCAAGACATTATATTACGGGGTTTATTTTTTTATCATAATAATATTTTAATATGAATATTTGTTTCATGTCAGGATTCGAACATTGGTCCTCTGATGCGAGATAAGACAACTATGGCCTGCTTGCACGTTCCAGCGTAAATACTACTACGGCTATCGAGACATCACCAAAAAAATGATGCCCTTTAACCGCTCATATATCCTCAAGAACGTAAGGACACTCTCGAAACTTATATATACATGTCAAGAAACTTTGGGACTGGCGAGGTAAGGTTATGATTATTAAGACAGTAACATATAATTACTCAAAGCACGGGCCTAAGGAGAATTACTCAAGACATTATATTACGAGGTTTATTTTTTTATCATAATAATATTTTAATTAAATCAATATTTGTTTCATGTCGGGATTCGAACATTGGTCCTCTGCTGCGAGATAAGACAACTATGGCCTGCCTGCACGTTCCAGCGTAAACACTACTACGGCTATTGAGACGTCACCAAAAAATGATGCCCTTTAACCGCTCATATATACTCAAGAACGTACAGACACTCTCGAAACTTATATATACATGTCAGGAGACCTTGGCACTGGCGAGGTTAGGTTATGATTATTTAGAGAGTAACATATAATTACTCAAAGCACGGGCCTAAGGAGAATTACTCAAGACATTATATTACGAGGTTTATTTTTTTATAATAATAATATTTTAATTTAATCAATATTTGCTTCATGTCGGGATTCGAACATTGGTCCTCTGCTGCGAGATAAGACAACTATGGCCTGCCTGCACGTTCCAGCGTAAACACTACTACGGCTATTGAGACGTCACCAAAAAATGATGCCCTTCAACCGCTCATATATACTCAAGACCGTACAGACACTCTCGAAACTTATATATATATGTCAAGAAACCTTGGCACTGGCGAGGTTAGGTTATGATTATTAAGAGAGTAACATATAATTACTCAAAGCACGGGCCTAAGGAGAATTACTCAAGACATTATATTACGAGGTTTATTTTTTTATCATAATAATATTTTAATTAAATCAATATCTGTTTCATGTCGGGATTCGAACATTGATCCTCTGCTGCGAGATAAGACAACTATCGCCTGCCTGCACGTTCCAGTGTAAATACTACTACGGCTATCGAGACGTCACCAAAAAATGATGCCCTTTAACCGCTCATATATACTCAAGAACGTACAGACACTCTCGAAACTTATATATACATGTCAAGAAACTTTGGGACTGGCGAGGTTAGGTTATGATTATTAAGAGAGTAACATATAATTACTCAAAGCACGGGCCTAAGGAGAATTACTCAAGACATTATATCACGGGGTTTATTTTTTTATCATAATAATATTTTAATTAAATCAATATTTGTTTCATGTCGGGATTCGAACATTGGTCCTCTGCTGCGAGATAAGACAACTATGGCCTGCCTGCACGTTCCAGCGTAAATACTACTACGGCTATCGAGACGTCACCAAAAAATGATGCCCTTTAACCGCTCATATATACTCAAGAACGTACAGACACTCTCGAAACTTATTTATACATGTCAAGAAACCTTGGCACTGGCGAGGTTAGGTTATGATTATTAAGAGAGTAACATATAATTACTCAAAGCACGGGCCTAAGGAGAATTACTCAAGACATTATATTACGAGGTTTATTTTTTTATCATAATAATATTTTAATTAAATCAATATTTGTTTCATGTCGGGATTCGAACATTGGTCCTCTGCTGCGAGATAAGACAACTATCGCCTGCCTGCACGTTCCAGCGTAAACACTACTACGGCTATTGAGACGACAGCAAAAAATGATGCCCTTTAACCGCTCATATATACTCAAGAACGTACAGACACTCTCGAAACTTATATATACATGTCAAGAAAACTTGGCACTGGCGAGGTTAGGTTATGATTATTTAGAGAGTAACATATAATTACTCAAAGCACGGGCCTAAGGAGAATTACTCAAGACATCATATTACGAGGTTTATTTTTTTTTAATAATAATATTTTAATTAAATCAATATTTGTTTCATGTCGGGATTCGAACATTGGTCCTCTGCTGCGAGATAAGACAACTATGGTCTGCCTGCATGTTCCAGCGTAAATACTACTACGACTATCGAGACATCACCAAAAAATGATGCCCTTTAACCGCTCATATATCCTCAAGAACGTAAGGACACTCTCGAAACTTATATATACATGTCAAGAAACTTTGGGACTGGCGAGGTTAGGTTATGATTATTAAGACAGTAACATATAATTACTCAAAGCACGGGCCTAAGGAGAATTACTCAAGACATTATATTACGAGGTTTATTTTTTTATCATAATAATATTTTAATTAAATAAATATTTGTTTCATGTCGGGATTCGAACATTGGTCCTCTGCTGCGAGATAAGACAACTATCGCCTGCCTGCACTTTCCAGCGTAAATACTACTACGGCTATCGAGACGTCACCAAAAAATGATGCCCTTTAACCGCTCATATATACTCAAGAACGTACAGACACTCTCGAAACTTATATATACATGTCAAGATACCTTGGCACTGGCGAGGTTAGGTTATGATTATTAAGAGAGTAACATATAATTACTCAAAGCACGGGCCTAAGGAGAATTACTCAAGACATTATATTACGAGGTTTATTATTTTATCATAATAATATTTTAATTAAATCAATATTTGTTTCATGTCGGGATTCGAACATTGATCCTCTGCTGCGAGATAAGACAACTATCGCCTGCCTGCACGTTCCAGTGTAAATACTACTACGGCTATCGAGACGTCACCAAAAAATGATGCCCTTTAACCGCTCATATATGCTCAAGAACGTAAGGACACTCTCGAATCTTATATATACATGTCAAGAAACTTTGGGACTGGCGAGGTTAGGTTATGATTATTAAGAGAGTAACATATAATTACTCAAAGCACGGGCCTAAGGAGAATTACTCAAGACATTATATTACGAGGTTTATTTTTTTATCATAATAATATTTTAATTAAATCAACATTTGTTTCATGTCGTGATTCGAACATTGGTCGTCTGCTGCGAGATAAGACAACTATGGCCTGCCTGCACGTTCCAGCGTAAATACTACTACGGCTATCGAGACGTCACCAAAAAATGATGCCCTTTAACCGCTCATATATACTCAAGAACGTACAGACACTCTCGAAACTTATATATACATGTCAAGAAACCTTGGCACTGGCGAGGTTAGGTTATGATTATTAAGAGAGTAACATATAATTACTCAAAGCACGGGCCTAAGGAGAATTACTCAAGACATTATATTACGAGGTTAATTTTTTTATCATAATAATATTTTAATTAAATCAAAATTTGTTTCATGTCGGATTCGAACATTGGTCATCTGCTGCGAGATAAGACAACTATGGCCTGCCTGCACGTTCCAGCGTAAATACTACTACGGCTATCGAGACGTCACCAAAAAATGATGCCCTTTAACCGCTCATATATACTCAAGAACGTACAGACACTCTCGAAACTTATATATACATGTCAAGAAACCTTGGCACTGGCGAGGTTAGGTTATGATTATTAAGAGAGTAACATATAATTACTCAAAGCACGGGCCTAAGGAGAATTACTAAAGACATTATATTACGAGGTTTATTTTTTTATCATAATAATATTTTAATTAAATCAATATTTGTTTCATGTCGGGATTCGAACATTGGTCCTCTGCTGCGAGATAAGACAACTATCGCCAGCCTGCACTTTCCAGCGTAAATACTACTACGGCTATCGAGACGTCATCAAAAAATGATGCCCTTTAACCGCATATATATACTCAAGAACGTACAGACACTCTCGAAACTTATGTATACATGTCAAGAAACTTTGGGACTGGCGAGGTTAGGTTATGATTATTAAGAGAGTAACATATAATTACTCAAAGAACGGGCCTAAGGAGAATTACTCAAGACATTATATTACGAGGTTTATTTTTTTATCATAATAATATTTTAATTAAATCAATATTTGTTTCATGTCGGGATTCGAACATTGATCCTCTGCTGCGAGATAAGACAACTATCGCCTGCCTGCACGTTCCAGTGTAAATACTACTACGGCTATCGAGACGTCACCAAAAAATGATGCCCTTCAACCGCTCATATATACTCAAGAACGTACAGACACTCTCCAAACTTATATATACATGTCAAGAAACCTTGGCACTGGCGAGGTTAGGTTATGATTATTAAGAGAGTAACATATAATTACTCAAAGCACGGGCCTAAGGAGAATTACTCAAGACATTATATTACGAGGTTTATTTTTTTATCATAATAATATTTTAATTAAATCAAAATTTGTTTCATGTCGGGATTCGAACATTGGTCGTCTGCTGCGAGATAAGACAACTATGGCCTGCCTGCACGTTCCAGCGTAAATACTACTACGGCTATCGAGACGTCACCAAAAAATGATGCCCTTTAACCGCTCATATATACTCAAGAACGTACAGACACTCTCGAAACGTATATGTACATGTCAAGAAACCTTGGGACTGGCGAGGTTAGGTAATGATTATTAAGAGAGTAACATATAATTACTCAAAGCACGGGCCTAAGGAGAATTACTCAAGACATTATATTACGGGGTTTATTTTTTTCTCATAATAATATTTTAATTAAATCAATATTTGTTTCATGTCAGGATTCGAACATTGGTCCTCTGCTGCGAGATAAGACAACTATGGCCTGCCTGCACGTTCCAGCGTAAATACTACTACGGCTATCGAGACGTCACCAAAAAATGATGCCCTTTAACCGCTCATATATACTCAAGAACGTACAGACACTCTCGAAACTTATATATACATGTCAAGAAACCTTGGCACTGGCGGGGTTAGGTTATGATTATTTAGAGAGTAACATATAATTACTCAAAGCACGGGCCTAAGGAGAATTACTCAAGACATTATATTACGAGGTTTATTTTTTTATAACAATAATATTTTAATTTAATCAATATTTGTTTCATGTCGGGATTCGAACATTGGTCCTCTGCTGCGAGATAATACAACTATGGCCTGCGTGCACGTTCCAGCGTAAATACTACTACGGCTATCGAGACATCACCAAAAAATGATGCCCTTTAACCGCTCATATATCCTCAAGAACGTAAGGACACTCTCGAAACTTATATATACATGTCAAGAAACTTTGGGACTGGCGAGGTTAGGTTATGATTATTTAGAGAGTAACATATAATTACTCAAAGCACGGGCCTAAGGAGAATTACTCAAGACATTATATTACGAGGTTTATTTTTTTATCATAATAATATTTTAATTAAATCAATATTTGTTTCATGTCGGGATTCGAACATTGGTCGTCTGCTGCGAGATAAGACAACTATGGCCTGCCTGCACGTTCCAGCGTAAATACTACTACGGCTATCGAGACGTCACCAAAAAATGATGCCCTTCAACCGCTCATATATACCCAAGAACGTACAGACACTCTCGAAACTTATATATACATGTCAAGAAACCTTCGCACTGGCGAGGTTAGGTTATGATTTTTAAGAGAGTAACATATAATTACTCAAAGCACGGGCCTAAGGAGAATTACTCAAGACATTATATTACGAGGTTTATTTTTTTATCATAATAATATTTTAATTAAATCAATATTTGTTTCATGTCGGGATTCGAACATTGATCCTCTGCTGCGAGATAAGACAACTATCGCCTGCCTGCACTTTCCAGTGTAAATACTACTACGGCTATCGAGACGTCACCAAAAAATGATGCCCTTTAACTGCTCATATATACTCAAGAACGTACAGACACTCTCGAAACGTATATATACATGTCAAGAAACCTTGGCACTGGCGATGTTAGGTTATGATTATTAAGAGAGTAACATATAATTACTCAAAGCACGGGCCTAAGGAGAATTACTCAAGACATTATATTACGAGGTTTATTTTTTTATCATAATAATATTTTAATTAAATCAAAATTTGTTTCATGTCGGGATTCGAACATTGGTCGTCTGCTGCGAGATAAGACAACTATGGCCTGCCTGCACGTTCCAGCGTAAATACTACTACGGCTATCGAGACGTCACCAAAAAATGATGCCCTTTAACCGCTCATATATACTCAAGAACGTACAGACACTCTCGAAACGTATATGTACATGTCAAGAAACCTTGGCACTGGCGAGGTTAGGTAATGATTATTAAGAGAGTAACATATAATTACTCAAAGCACGGGCCTAAGGAGAATTACTCAAGACATTATATTACGGGGTTTATTTTTTTATCATAATAATATTTTAATTAAATCAATATTTGTTTCATTTCAGGATTCGAACATTGGTCCTCTGCTGCGAGATAAGACAACTATCGCCTGCCTGCACGTTCCAGCGTAAATACTACTACGGCTATCGAGACGTCACCAAAAAATGATGCCCTTTAACCGCTCATATATACTCAAGAACGTACAGACACTCTAGAAACTTATATATACATGTCAAGAAACCCTGGGACTGGCGAGGTTAGCTTATGATTATTAAGAGAGTAACATATAATTACTCAAAGCACATCCTAAGGAGAATTACTCAAGACATTATATTACGAGGTTTATTTTTTTATAATAATAATATTTTAATTAAATCAATATTTGTTTCATGTCGGGATTCGAACATTGGTCCTCTGCTGCGAGATAAGACAACTATCGCCTGCCTGCACGTTCCAGTGTAAATACTACTACGGCTATCGAGACGTCACCAAAAAATGATGCCCTTTAACTGCTCATATATACTCAAGAACGTACAGACACTCTCGAAATGTATATGTACATGTCAAGAAACCTTGGCACTGGCGAGGTTAGGTAATGATTATTAAGAGAGTAACATATAATTACTCAAAGCACGGGCCTAAGGAGAATTACTCAAGACATTATATTACGGGGTTTATTTTTTTATCATAATAATATTTTAATTAAATCAATATTTGTTTCATGTCGGGATTCGAACATTGATCCTCTGCTGCGAGATAAGACAACTATCGCCTGCCTGCACTTTCCAGTGTAAATACTACTACGGCTATCGAGACGTCACCAAAAAATGATGCCCTTTAACTGCTCATATATACTCAAGAACGTACAGACACTCTCGAAACGTATATATACATGTCAAGAAACCTTGGCACTGGCGATGTTAGGTTATGATTATTAAGAGAGTAACATATAATTACTCAAAGCACGGGCCTAAGGAGAATTACTCAAGACATTATATTACGAGGTTTATTTTTTTATCATAATAATATTTTAATTAAATCAAAATTTGTTTCATGTCGGGATTCGAACATTGGTCGTCTGCTGCGAGATAAGACAACTATGGCCTGCCTGCACGTTCCAGCGTAAATACTACTACGGCTATCGAGACGTCACCAAAAAATGATGCCCTTTAACCGCTCATATATACTCAAGAACGTACAGACACTCTCGAAACGTATATGTACATGTCAAGAAACCTTGGCACTGGCGAGGTTAGGTAATGATTATTAAGAGAGTAACATATAATTACTCAAAGCACGGGCCTAAGGAGAATTACTCAAGACATTATATTACGGGGTTTATTTTTTTATCATAATAATATTTTAATTAAATCAATATTTGTTTCATTTCAGGATTCGAACATTGGTCCTCTGCTGCGAGATAAGACAACTATCGCCTGCCTGCACGTTCCAGCGTAAATACTACTACGGCTATCGAGACGTCACCAAAAAATGATGCCCTTTAACCGCTCATATATACTCAAGAACGTACAGACACTCTAGAAACTTATATATACATGTCAAGAAACCCTGGGACTGGCGAGGTTAGGTTATGATTATTAAGAGAGTAACATATAATTACTCAAAGCACATCCTAAGGAGAATTACTCAAGACATTATATTACGAGGTTTATTTTTTTATAATAATAATATTTTAATTAAATCAATATTTGTTTCATGTCGGGATTCGAACATTGGTCCTCTGCTGCGAGATAAGACAACTATCGCCTGCCTGCACGTTCCAGTGTAAATACTACTACGGCTATCGAGACGTCACCAAAAAATGATGCCCTTTAACTGCTCATATATACTCAAGAACGTACAGACACTCTCGAAATGTATATGTACATGTCAAGAAACCTTGGCACTGGCGAGGTTAGGTAATGATTATTAAGAGAGTAACATATAATTACTCAAAGCACGGGCCTAAGGAGAATTACTCAAGACATTATATTACGGGGTTTATTTTTTTATCATAATAATATTTTAATTAAATCAATATTTGTTTCATGTCAGGATTCTTGACATGTATATATACGTTTCGAGAGTGTCTGTACGTTCTTGAGTATATATGAGCAGTTAAAGGGCATCATTTTTTGGTGACGTCTCGATAGCCGTAGTAGTATTTACACTGGAAAGTGCAGGCAGGCGATAGTTGTCTTATCTCGCAGCAGGCGACCAATGTTCGAATCCTGACATGAAACAAATTTTGATTTAATTAAAATATTATTATGATAAAAAAATAAACCTCGTAATATAATGTCTTGAGTAATTCTCCTTAGGCCCGTGCTTTGAGTAATTATATGTTACTCTCTTAATAATCATTACCTAACCTCGCCAGTCCCAAGGTTTCTTGACATGTACATATACGTTTCGAGAGTGTCTGTACGTTCTTGAGTATATATGAGCGGTTAAAGGGCATCATTTTTTGGTGACGTCTCGATAGCCGTAGTAGTATTTACGCTGGAACGTGCAGGCAGGCCATAGTTGTCTTATCTCGCAGCAGACGACCAATGTTCGAATCCCGACATGAAACAAATTTTGATTTAATTAAAATATTATTATGATAAAAAAAATAAACCTCGTAATATAATGTCTTGAGTAATTCTCCTTAGGCCCGTGCTTTGAGTAATTATATGTTACTCTCTTAATAATCATAACCTAACCTCGCCAGTGCCAAGGTTTCTTGACATGTATATATAAGTTTGGAGAGTGTCTGTACGTTCTTGAGTATATATGAGCGGTTGAAGGGCATCATTTTTTGGTGACGTCTCGATAGCCGTAGTAGTATTTACACTGGAACGTGCAGGCAGGCGATAGTTGTCTTATCTCGCAGCAGAGGATCAATGTTCGAATCCCGACATGAAACAAATATTGATTTAATTAAAATATTATTATGATAAAAAAATAAACCTCGTAATATAATGTCTTGAGTAATTCTCCTTAGGCCCGTTCTTTGAGTAATTATATGTTACTCTCTTAATAATCATAACCTAACCTCGCCAGTCCCAAAGTTTCTTGACATGTATACATAAGTTTCGAGAGTGTCTGTACGTTCTTGAGTATATATATGCGGTTAAAGGGCATCATTTTTTGATGACGTCTCGATAGCCGTAGTAGTATTTACGCTGGAAAGTGCAGGCTGGCGATAGTTGTCTTATCTCGCAGCAGAGGACCAATGTTCGAATCCCGACATGAAACAAATATTGATTTAATTAAAATATTATTATGATAAAAAAATAAACCTCGTAATATAATGTCTTTAGTAATTCTCCTTAGGCCCGTGCTTTGAGTAATTATATGTTACTCTCTTAATAATCATAACCTAACCTCGCCAGTGCCAAGGTTTCTTGACATGTATATATAAGTTTCGAGAGTGTCTGTACGTTCTTGAGTATATATGAGCGGTTGAAGGGCATCATTTTTTGGTGACGTCTCGATAGCCGTAGTAGTATTTACGCTGGAACGTGCAGGCAGGCCATAGTTGTCTTATCTCGCAGCAGATGACCAATGTTCGAATCCCGACATGAAACAAATTTTGATTTAATTAAAATATTATTATGATAAAAAAATAAACCTCGTAATATAATGTCTTGAGTAATCCTCCTTAGGCCCGTGCTTTGAGTAATTATATGTTACTCTCTTAATAATCATAACCTAACCTCGCCAGTGCCAAGGTTTCTTGACATGTATATATAAGTTTCGAGAGTGTCTGTACGTTCTTGAGTATATATGAGCGGTTAAAGGGCATCATTTTTTGGTGACGTCTCGATAGCCGTAGTAGTATTTACGCTGGAACGTGCAGGCAGGCCATAATTGTCTTATCTCGCAGCAGACGACCAATGTTCGAATCCCGACATGAAACAAATGTTGATTTAATTAAAATATTATTATGATAAAAAAATAAACCTCGTAATATAATGTCTTGAGTAATTCTCCTTAGGCCCGTGCTTTGAGTAATTATATGTTACTCTCTTAATAATCATAACCTAACCTCGCCAGTCCCAAAGTTTCTTGACATGTATATATAAGATTCGAGAGTGTCCTTACGTTCTTGAGCATATATGAGCGGTTAAAGGGCATCATTTTTTGGTGACGTCTCGATAGCCGTAGTAGTATTTACACTGGAACGTGCAGGCAGGCGATAGTTGTCTTATCTCGCAGCAGAGGATCAATGTTCGAATCCCGACATGAAACAAATATTGATTTAATTAAAATATTATTATGATAAAATAATAAACCTCGTAATATAATGTCTTGAGTAATTCTCCTTAGGCCCGTGCTTTGAGTAATTATATGTTACTCTCTTAATAATCATAACCTAACCTCGCCAGTGCCAAGGTTTCTTGACATGTATATATAAGTTTCGAGAGTGTCTGTACGTTCTTGAGTATATATGAGCGGTTAAAGGGCATTATTTTTTGGTGACGTCTCGATAGCCGTAGTAGTATTTACGCTGGAAAGTGCAGGCAGGCGATAGTTGTCTTATCTCGCAGCAGAGGACCAATGTTCGAATCCCGACATGAAACAAATATTTATTTAATTAAAATATTATTATGATAAAAAAATAAACCTCGTAATATAATGTCTTGAGTAATTCTCCTTAGGCCCGTGCTTTGAGTAATTATATGTTACTGTCTTAATAATCATAACCTAACCTCGCCAGTCCCAAAGTTTCTTGACATGTATATATAAGTTTCGAGAGTGTCCTTACGTTCTTGAGGATATATGAGCGGTTAAAGGGCATCATTTTTTGGTGATGTCTCGATAGCCGTAGTAGTATTTACGCTGGAACATGCAGGCAGGCCATAGTTGTCTTATCTCGCAGCAGAGGACCAATGTTCGAATCCCGACATGAAACAAATATTGATTTAATTAAAATATTATTATTAAAAAAAAAATAAACCTCGTAATATAATGTCTTGAGTAATTCTCCTTAGGCCCGTGCTTTGAGTAATTATATGTTACTCTCTAAATAATCATAACCTAACCTCGCCAGTGCCAAGGTTTCTTGACATGTATATATAAGTTTCGAGAGTGTCTGTACGTTCTTGAGTATATATGAGCGGTTAAAGGGCATCATTTTTTGCTGTCGTCTCAATAGCCGTAGTAGTGTTCACGCTGGAACGTGCAGGCAGGCCATAGTTGTCTTATCTCGCAGCAGAGGACCAATGTTCGAATCCCGACATGAAACAAATATTGATTTAATTAAAATATTATTATGATAAAAAAATAAACCTCGTAATATAATGTCTTGAGTAATTCTCCTTAGGCCCGTGCTTTGAGTAATTATATGTTACTCTCTTAATAATCATAACCTAACCTCGCCAGTGCCAAGGTTTCTTGACATATATATATAAGTTTCGAGAGTGTCTGTACGTTCTTGAGTATATATGAGCGGTTGAAGGGCATCATTTTTTGGTGACATCTCAATAGCCGTAGTAGTGTTTACGCTGGAACGTGCAGGCAGGCCATAGTTGTCTTATCTCGCAGCAGAGGACCAATGTTCGAATCCCGACATGAAGCAAATATTGATTAAATTAAAATATTATTATTATAAAAAAATAAACCTCGTAATATAATGTCTTGAGTAATTCTCCTTAGGCCCGTGCTTTGAGTAATTATATGTTACTCTCTAAATAATCATAACCTAACCTCGCCAGTGCCAAGGTCTCTTGACATGTATATATAAGTTTCGAGAGTGTCTGTACGTTCTTGAGTATATATGAGCGGTTAAAGGGCATCATTTTTTGGTGACGTCTCAATAGCCGTAGTAGTGTTTACGCTGGAACGTGCAGGCAGGCCATAGTTGTCTTATCTCGCAGCAGAGGACCAATGTTCGAATCCCGACATGAAACCAATATTGATTTAATTAAAATATTATTATGATAAAAAAATAAACCCCGTGATATAATGTCTTGAGTAATTCTCCTTAGGCCCGTGCTTTGAGTAATTATATGTTACTCTCTTAATAATCATAACCTAACCTCGCCAGTGAGAAGGTTTCTTGACATGTATATATACGTTTCGAGAGTGTCTGTACGTTCTTGAGTATATATGAGCGGTTAAAGGGCATCATTTTTTGGTGACGTCTCGATAGCCGTAGTAGTATTTACACTGGAACGTGCAGGCAGGCGATAGTTGTCTTATCTCGCAGCAGAGGATCAATGTTCGAATCCCGACATGAAACAGATATTGATTTAATTAAAATATTATTATGATAAAAAAATAAACCTCGTAATATAATGTCTTGAGTAATTCTCCTTAGGCCCGTGCTTTGAGTAATTATATGTTACTCTCTTAATAATCATAACCTAACCTCGCCAGTGCCAAGGTTTCTTGACATGTATATATATGTTTCGAGAGTGTCTGTACGTTCTTGAGTATATATGAGCAGTTAAAGGGCATCATTTTTTGGTGACGTCTCGATAGCCGTAGTAGTATTTTCACTGGAAAGTGCAGGCAGGCGATAGTTGTCTTATCTCGCAGCAGAGGACCAATGTTCGAATCCCGACATGAAACCAATATTGATTTAATTAAAATATTATTATGATAAAAAAATAAACCCCGTGATATAATGTCTTGAGTAATTCTCCTTAGGCCCGTGCTTTGAGTAATTATATGTTACTCTCTTAATAATCATAACCTAACCTCGCCAGTGAGAAGGTTTCTTGACATGTATATATACGTTTCGAGAGTGTCTGTACGTTCTTGAGTATATATGAGCGGTTAAAGGGCATCATTTTTTGGTGACGTCTCGATAGCCGTAGTAGTATTTACACTGGAACGTGCAGGCAGGCGATAGTTGTCTTATCTCGCAGCAGAGGATCAATGTTCGAATCCCGACATGAAACAAATATTGATTTAATTAAAATATTATTATGATAAAAAAATAAACCTCGTAATATAATGTCTTGAGTAATTCTCCTTAGGCCCGTGCTTTGAGTAATTATATGTTACTCTCTTAATAATCATAACCTAACCTCGCCAGTGCCAAGGTTTCTTGACATGTATAAATAAGTTTCGAGAGTGTCTGTACGTTCTTGAGTATATATGAGCGGTTAAAGGGCATCATTTTTTGGTGACGTCTCGATAGCCGTAGTAGTATTTACGCTGGAACGTGCAGGCAGGCCATAGTTGTCTTATCTCGCAGCAGAGGACCAATGTTCGAATCCTGACATGAAACAAATATTGATTTAATTAAAATATTATTATGATAAAAAAATAAACCCCGTGATATAATGTCTTGAGTAATTCTCCTTAGGCCCGTGCTTTGAGTAATTATATGTTACTCTCTTAATAATCATAACCTAACCTCGCCAGTCCCAAAGTTTCTTGACATGTATATATAAGTTTCGAGAGTGTCTGTACGTTCTTGAGTATATATGAGCGGTTAAAGGGCATCATTTTTTGGTGACGTCTCGATAGCCGTATTAGTATTTACACTGGAACGTGCAGGCAGGCGATAGTTGTCTTATCTCGCAGCAGAGGATCAATGTTCGAATCCCGACATGAAACAGATATTGATTTAATTAAAATATTATTATGATAAAAAAATAAACCTCGTAATATAATGTCTTGAGTAATTCTCCTTAGGCCCGTGCTTTGAGTAATTATATGTTACTCTCTTAATAATCATAACCTAACCTCGCCAGTGCCAAGGTTTCTTGACATATATATATAAGTTTCGAGAGTGTCTGTACGTTCTTAATATATATGAGCGGTTGAAGGGCATCATTTTTTGGTGACGTCTCAATAGCCGTAGTAGTGTTTACGCTGGAACGTGCAGGCAGGCCATAGTTGTCTTATCTCGCAGCAGAGGACCAATGTTCGAATCCCGACATGAAGCAAATATTGATTAAATTAAAATATTATTATTATAAAAAAATAAACCTCGTAATATAATGTCTTGAGTAATTCTCCTTAGGCCCGTGCTTTGAGTAATTATATGTTACTCTCTAAATAATCATAACCTAACCTCGCCAGTGCCAAGGTTTCTTGACATGTATATATAAGTTTCGAGAGTGTCTGTACGTTCTTGGGTATATATGAGCGGTTAAAGGGCATCATTTTTTGGTGACGTCTCAATAGCCGTAGTAGTGTTTACGCTGGAACGTGCAGGCAGGCCATAGTTGTCTTATCTCGCAGCAGGCGACCAATGTTCGAATCCCGACATGAAACAAATATTGATTTAATTAAAATATTATTATGATAAAAAAATAAACCTCGTAATATAATGTCTTGAGTAATTCTCCTTAGGCCCGTGCTTTGAGTAATTATATGTTACTCTCTTAATAATCATTACCTAACCTCGCCAGTGCCAAGGTTTCTTGACATGTACATATACGTTTCGAGAGTGTCTGTACGTTCTTGAGTATTTATGAGCGGTTAAAGGGCATCATTTTTTGGTGACGTCTCAATAGCCGTAGTAGTATTTACGCTGGAACGTGCAGGCAGGCGATTGTTGTCTTATCTCGCAGCAGAGGACCAATGTTCGAATCCCGACATGAAACAAATATTGATTTAATTAAAATATTATTATGATAAAAAAATAAACCTCGTAATATAATGTCTTGAGTAATTCTCCTTAGGCCCGTGCTTTGAGTAATTATATGTTGCTCTCTTAATAATCATTACCTAACCTCGCCAGTGCCAAGGTTTCTTGACATGTACATATACGTTTCGAGAGTGTCTGTACGTTCTTGAGTATTTATGAGCGGTTAAAGGGCATCATTTTTTGGTGACGTCTCGATAGCCGTAGTAGTATTTACGCTGGAACGTGCAGGCAGGCCATAGTTGTCTTATCTCGCAGCAGACGACCAATGTTCGAATCCCGACATGAAACAAATTTTGATTTAATTAAAATATTATTATGATAAAAAAATAAACCTCGTAATATAATGTCTTGAGTAATTCTCCTTAGGCCCGTGCTTTGAGTAATTATATGTTACTCTCTTAATAATCATAACCTAACCTCGCCAGTGCCAAGGTTTCTTGACATGTATATATACGTTTCTAGAGTGTCTGTACGTTCTTGAGTATATATGAGCAGTTAAAGGGCATCATTTTTTGGTGACGTCTCGATAGCCGTAGTAGTATTTACACTGGAACGTGCAGGCAGGCGATAGTTGTCTTATCTCGCAGCAGAGGATCAATGTTCGAATCCCGACATGAAACCAATATTGATTTAATTAAAATATTATTATGATAAAAAAAGAAACCTCGTAATATAATGTCTTGAGTAATTCTCCTTAGGCCCGTGCTTTGAGTAATTATATGTTACTCTCTTAATAATCATAACCTAACCTCGCCAGTGCCAAGGTTTCTTGACATGTATATATACGTTTCGAGAGTGTCTGTACGTTCTTGAGTATATATGAGCAGTTAAAGGGCATCATTTTTTGGTGACGTCTCGATAGCCGTAGTAGTATTTACACTGGAAAGTGCAGGCAGGCGATAGTTGTCTTATCTCGCAGCAGGCGACCAATGTTCGAATCCTGACATGAAACAAATTTTGATTTAATTAAAATATTATTATGATAAAAAAATAAACCTCGTAATATAATGTCTTGAGTAATTCTCCTTAGGCCCGTGCTTTGAGTAATTATATGTTACTCTCTTAATAATCATTACCTAACCTCGCCAGTCCCAAGGTTTCTTGACATGTACATATACGTTTCGAGAGTGTCTGTACGTTCTTGAGTATATATGAGCGGTTAAAGGGCATCATTTTTTGGTGACGTCTCGATAGCCGTAGTAGTATTTACGCTGGAACGTGCAGGCAGGCCATAGTTGTCTTATCTCGCAGCAGACGACCAATGTTCGAATCCCGACATGAAACAAATTTTGATTTAATTAAAATATTATTATGATAAAAAAAATAAACCTCGTAATATAATGTCTTGAGTAATTCTCCTTAGGCCCGTGCTTTGAGTAATTATATGTTACTCTCTTAATAATCATAACCTAACCTCGCCAGTGCCAAGGTTTCTTGACATGTATATATAAGTTTGGAGAGTGTCTGTACGTTCTTGAGTATATATGAGCGGTTGAAGGGCATCATTTTTTGGTGACGTCTCGATAGCCGTAGTAGTATTTACACTGGAACGTGCAGGCAGGCGATAGTTGTCTTATCTCGCAGCAGAGGATCAATGTTCGAATCCCGACATGAAACAAATATTGATTTAATTAAAATATTATTATGATAAAAAAATAAACCTCGTAATATAATGTCTTGAGTAATTCTCCTTAGGCCCGTTCTTTGAGTAATTATATGTTACTCTCTTAATAATCATAACCTAACCTCGCCAGTCCCAAAGTTTCTTGACATGTATACATAAGTTTCGAGAGTGTCTGTACGTTCTTGAGTATATATATGCGGTTAAAGGGCATCATTTTTTGATGACGTCTCGATAGCCGTAGTAGTATTTACGCTGGAAAGTGCAGGCTGGCGATAGTTGTCTTATCTCGCAGCAGAGGACCAATGTTCGAATCCCGACATGAAACAAATATTGATTTAATTAAAATATTATTATGATAAAAAAATAAACCTCGTAATATAATGTCTTGAGTAATTCTCCTTAGGCCCGTGCTTTGAGTAATTATATGTTACTCTCTTAATAATCATAACCTAACCTCGCCAGTGCCAAGGTTTCTTGACATGTATATATAAGTTTCGAGAGTGTCTGTACGTTCTTGAGTATATATGAGCGGTTGAAGGGCATCATTTTTTGGTGACGTCTCGATAGCCGTAGTAGTATTTACGCTGGAACGTGCAGGCAGGCCATAGTTGTCTTATCTCGCAGCAGATGACCAATGTTCGAATCCCGACATGAAACAAATTTTGATTTAATTAAAATATTATTATGATAAAAAAATAAACCTCGTAATATAATGTCTTGAGTAATCCTCCTTAGGCCCGTGCTTTGAGTAATTATATGTTACTCTCTTAATAATCATAACCTAACCTCGCCAGTGCCAAGGTTTCTTGACATGTATATATAAGTTTCGAGAGTGTCTGTACGTTCTTGAGTATATATGAGCGGTTAAAGGGCATCATTTTTTGGTGACGTCTCGATAGCCGTAGTAGTATTTACGCTGGAACGTGCAGGCAGGCCATAATTGTCTTATCTCGCAGCAGACGACCAATGTTCGAATCCCGACATGAAACAAATGTTGATTTAATTAAAATATTATTATGATAAAAAAATAAACCTCGTAATATAATGTCTTGAGTAATTCTCCTTAGGCCCGTGCTTTGAGTAATTATATGTTACTCTCTTAATAATCATAACCTAACCTCTCCAGTCCCAAAGTTTCTTGACATGTATATATAAGATTCGAGAGTGTCCTTACGTTCTTGAGCATATATGAGCGGTTAAAGGGCATCATTTTTTGGTGACGTCTCGATAGCCGTAGTAGTATTTACACTGGAACGTGCAGGCAGGCGATAGTTGTCTTATCTCGCAGCAGAGGATCAATGTTCGAATCCCGACATGAAACAAATATTGATTTAATTAAAATATTATTATGATAAAATAATAAACCTCGTAATATAATGTCTTGAGTAATTCTCCTTAGGCCCGTGCTTTGAGTAATTATATGTTACTCTCTTAATAATCATAACCTAACCTCGCCAGTGCCAAGGTTTCTTGACATGTATATATAAGTTTCGAGAGTGTCTGTACGTTCTTGAGTATATATGAGCGGTTAAAGGGCATCATTTTTTGGTGACGTCTCGATAGCCGTAGTAGTATTTACGCTGGAAAGTGCAGGCAGGCGATAGTTGTCTTATCTCGCAGCAGAGGACCAATGTTCGAATCCCGACATGAAACAAATATTTATTTAATTAAAATATTATTATGATAAAAAAATAAACCTCGTAATATAATGTCTTGAGTAATTCTCCTTAGGCCCGTGCTTTGAGTAATTATATGTTACTGTCTTAATAATCATAACCTAACCTCGCCAGTCCCAAAGTTTCTTGACATGTATATATAAGTTTCGAGAGTGTCCTTACGTTCTTGAGGATATATGAGCGGTTAAAGGGCATCATTTTTTGGTGATGTCTCGATAGCCGTAGTAGTATTTACGCTGGAACATGCAGGCAGGCCATAGTTGTCTTATCTCGCAGCAGAGGACCAATGTTCGAATCCCGACATGAAACAAATATTGATTTAATTAAAATATTATTATTTAAAAAAAAATAAACCTCGTAATATAATGTCTTGAGTAATTTTCCTTAGGCCCGTGCTTTGAGTAATTATATGTTACTCTCTAAATAATCATAACCTAACCTCGCCAGTGCCAAGGTTTCTTGACATGTATATATAAGTTTCGAGAGTGTCTGTACGTTCTTGAGTATATATGAGCGGTTAAAGGGCATCATTTTTTGCTGTCGTCTCAATAGCCGTAGTAGTGTTTACGCTGGAACGTGCAGGCAGGCCATAGTTGTCTTATCTCGCAGCAGAGGACCAATGTTCGAATCCCGACATGAAACAAATATTGATTTAATTAAAATATTATTATGATAAAAAAATAAACCTCGTAATATAATGTCTTGAGTAATTCTCCTTAGGCCCGTGCTTTGAGTAATTATATGTTACTCTCTTAATAATCATAACCTAACCTCGCCAGTGCCAAGGTTTCTTGACATGTATAAATAAGTTTCGAGAGTGTCTGTACGTTCTTGAGTATATATGAGCGGTTAAAGGGCATCATTTTTTGGTGACGTCTCGATAGCCGTAGTAGTATTTACGCTGGAACGTGCAGGCAGGCCATAGTTGTCTTATCTCGCAGCAGAGGACCAATGTTCGAATCCTGACATGAAACAAATATTGATTTAATTAAAATATTATTATGATAAAAAAATAAACCCCGTGATATAATGTCTTGAGTAATTCTCCTTAGGCCCGTGCTTTGAGTAATTATATGTTACTCTCTTAATAATCATAACCTAACCTCGCCAGTGAGAAGGTTTCTTGACATGTATATATACGTTTCGAGAGTGTCTGTACGTTCTTGAGTATATATGAGCGGTTAAAGGCCATCATTTTTTGGTGACGTCTCGATAGCCGTAGTAGTATTTACACTGGAACGTGCAGGCAGGCGATAGTTGTCTTATCTCGCAGCAGAGGATCAATGTTCGAATCCCGACATGAAACAGATATTGATTTAATTAAAATATTATTATGATAAAAAAATAAACCTCGTAATATAATGTCTTGAGTAATTCTCCTTAGGCCCGTGCTTTGAGTAATTATATGTTACTCTCTTAATAATCATAACCTAACCTCGCCAGTGCCAAGGTTTCTTGACATGTATATATATGTTTCGAGAGTGTCTGTACGTTCTTGAGTATATATGAGCAGTTAAAGGGCATCATTTTTTGGTGACGTCTCGATAGCCGTAGTAGTATTTTCACTGGAAAGTGCAGGCAGGCCATAGTTGTCTTATCTCGCAGCATAGGATCAATGTTCGAATCCCGACATGAAACAAATATTGATTTAATTAAAATATTATTATGATAAAAAAATAAACCTCGTAATATAATGTCTTGAGTAATTCTCCTTAGGCCCGTGCTTTGAGTAATTATATGTTACTCTCTTAATAATCATAACCTAACCTCGCCAGTGCCAAGGTTTCTTGACATGTATAAATAAGTTTCGAGAGTGTCTGTACGTTCTTGAGTATATATGAGCGGTTAAAGGGCATCATTTTTTGGTGACGTCTCGATAGCCGTAGTAGTATTTACGCTGGAACGTGCAGGCAGGCCATAGTTGTCTTATCTCGCAGCAGAGGACCAATGTTCGAATCCTGACATGAAACAAATATTGATTTAATTAAAATATTATTATGATAAAAAAATAAACCCCGTGATATAATGTCTTGAGTAATTCTCCTTAGGCCCGTGCTTTGAGTAATTATATGTTACTCTCTTAATAATCATAACCTAACCTCGCCAGTCCCAAAGTTTCTTGACATGTATATATAAGTTTCGAGAGTGTCTGTACGTTCTTGAGTATATATGAGCGGTTAAAGGGCATCATTTTTTGGTGACGTCTCGATAGCCGTAGTAGTATTTACACTGGAACGTGCAGGCAGGCGATAGTTGTCTTATCTCGCAGCAGAGGATCAATGTTCGAATCCCGACATGAAACAGATATTGATTTAATTAAAATATTATTATGATAAAAAAATAAACCTCGTAATATAATGTCTTGAGTAATTCTCCTTAGGCCCGTGCTTTGAGTAATTATATGTTACTCTCTAAATAATCATAACCTAACCTCGCCAGTGCCAAGGTCTCTTGACATGTATATATAAGTTTCGAGAGTGTCTGTACGTTCTTGAGTATATATGAGCGGTTAAAGGGCATCATTTTTTGGTGACGTCTCAATAGCCGTAGTAGTGTTTACGCTGGAACGTGCAGGCAGGCCATAGTTGTCTTATCTCGCAGCAGAGGACCAATGTTCGAATCCCGACATGAAACCAATATTGATTTAATTAAAATATTATTATGATAAAAAAATAAACCTCGTAATATAATGTCTTGAGTAATTCTCCTTAGGCCCGTGCTTTGAGTAATTATATGTTACTCTCTTAATAATCATAACCTAACCTCGCCAGTGCCAAGGTTTCTTGACATGTATATATAAGTTTCGAGAGTGTCTGTACGTTCTTGGGTATATATGAGCGGTTAAAGGGCATCATTTTTTGGTGACGTCTCAATAGCCGTAGTAGTGTTTACGCTGGAACGTGCAGGCAGGCCATAGTTGTCTTATCTCGCAGCAGGCGACCAATGTTCGAATCCCGACATGAAACAAATATTGATTTAATTAAAATATTATTATGATAAAAAAATAAACCTCGTAATATAATGTCTTTAGTAATTCTCCTTAGGCCCGTGCTTTGAGTAATTATATGTTACTCTCTTAATAATCATTACCTAACCTCGCCAGTGCCAAGGTTTCTTGACATGTACATATACGTTTCGAGAGTGTCTGTACGTTCTTGAGTATTTATGAGCGGTTAAAGGGCATCATTTTTTGGTGACGTCTCAATAGCCGTAGTAGTATTTACGCTGGAACGTGCAGGCAGGCGATTGTTGTCTTATCTCGCAGCAGAGGACCAATGTTCGAATCCCGACATGAAACAAATATTGATTTAATTAAAATATTATTATGATAAAAAAATAAACCTCGTAATATAATGTCTTGAGTAATTCTCCTTAGGCCCGTGCTTTGAGTAATTATATGTTACTCTCTTAATAATCATTACCTAACCTCGCCAGTGCCAAGGTTTCTTGACATGTACATATACGTTTCGAGAGTGTCTGTACGTTCTTGAGTATTTATGAGCGGTTAAAGGGCATCATTTTTTGGTGACGTCTCGATAGCCGTAGTAGTATTTACGCTGGAACGTGCAGGCAGGCCATAGTTGTCTTATCTCGCAGCAGACGACCAATGTTCGAATCCCGACATGAAACAAATTTTGATTTAATTAAAATATTATTATGATAAAAAAATAAACCTCGTAATATAATGTCTTGAGTAATTCTCCTTAGGCCCGTGCTTTGAGTAATTATATGTTACTCTCTTAATAATCATAACCTAACCTCGCCAGTGCCAAGGTTTCTTGACATGTATATATACGTTTCTAGAGTGTCTGTACGTTCTTGAGTATATATGAGCAGTTAAAGGGCATCATTTTTTGGTGACGTCTCGATAGCCGTAGTAGTATTTACACTGGAACGTGCAGGCAGGCGATAGTTGTCTTATCTCGCAGCAGAGGATCAATGTTCGAATCCCGACATGAAACCAATATTGATTTAATTAAAATATTATTATGATAAAAAAATAAACCTCGTAATATAATGTCTTGAGTAATTCTCCTTAGGCCCGTGCTATGAGTAATTATATGTTACTCTCTTAATAATCATAACCTAACCTCGCCAGTGCCAAGGTTTCTTGACATGTATATATAAGTTTCGAGAGTGTCTGTACGTTCTTGGGTATATATGAGCGGTTGAAGGGCATCATTTTTTGGTGACGTCTCAATAGCCGTAGTAGTATTTACGCTGGAACGTGCAGGCAGGCGATAGTTGTCTTATCTCGCAGCAGAGGACCAATGTTCGAATCCCGACATGAAACAAATATTGATTTAATTAAAATATTATTATGATAAAAAAATAAACCTCGTAATATAATGTCTTGAGTAATTCTCCTTAGGCCCGTGCTTTGAGTAATTATATGTTACTCTCTTAATAATCATAACCTAACCTCGCCAGTCCCAAAGTTTCTTGACATGTATATATAAGTTTCGAGAGTGTCCTTACGTTCTTGAGGATATATGAGCGGTTAAAGGGCATCATTTTTTGGTGACGTCTCGATAGCCGTAGTAGTATTTACACTGGAACGTGCAGGCAGGCGATAGTTGTCTTATCTCGCAGCAGAGGATCAATGCTCGAATCCCGACATGAAACAAATATTGATTTAATTAAAATATTATTATGATAAAAAAATAATCCTCGTAATATAATGTCTTGAGTAATTCTCCTTAGGCCCGTGCTTTGAGTAATTATATGTTACTCTCTTAATAATCATAACCTAACCTCGCCAGTCCCAAAGTTTCTTGACATGTATACATAAGTTTCGAGAGAGTCTGTACGTTCTTGAGTATATATATGCGGTTAAAGGGCATCATTTTTTGGTGACGTCTCGATAGCCGTAGTAGTATTTACGCTGGAAAGTGCAGGCAGGCGATAGTTGTCTTATCTCGCAGCAGAGGACCAATGTTCGAATCCCGACATGAAACAAATATTGATTTAATTAAAATATTATTATGATAAAAAAATAAACCTCGTAATATAATGTCTTGAGTAATTCTCCTTAGGCCCGTGCTTTGAGTAATTATATGTTACTCTCTTAATAATCATAACCTAACCTCGCCAGTGCCAAGGTTTCTTGACATGTGTATATAAGTTTCGAGAGTGTCTGTACGTTCTTGAGTATATATGAGCGGTTGAAGGGCATCATTTTTTGGTGACGTCTCGATAGCCGTAGTAGTATTTACGTTGGAACGTGCAGGCAGGCCATAGTTGTCTTATCTCGCAGCAGACGACCAATGTTCGAATCCCGACATGAAACAAATTTTGATTTAATTAAAATATTATTATGATAAAAAAATAATCCTCGTAATATAATGTCTTGAGTAATTCTCCTTAGGCCCGTGCTTTGAGTAATTATATGTTACTCTCTTAATAATCATAACCTAACCTCGCCAGTCCCAAAGTTTCTTGACATGTATACATAAGTTTCGAGAGTGTCTGTACGTTCTTGAGTATATATATGCGGTTAAAGGGCATCATTTTTTGGTGACGTCTCGATAGCCGTAGTAGTATTTACGCTGGAAAGTGCAGGCAGGCGATAGTTGTCTTATCTCGCAGCAGAGGACCAATGTTCGAATCCCGACATGAAACAAATATTGATTTAATTAAAATATTATTATGATAAAAAAATAAACCTCGTAATATAATGTCTTGAGTAATTCTCCTTAGGCCCGTGCTTTGAGTAATTATATGTTACTCTCTTAATAATCATAACCTAACCTCGCCAGTGCCAAGGTTTCTTGACATGTATATATAAGTTTCGAGAGTGTCTGTACGTTCTTGAGTATATATGAGCGGTTAAAGGGCATCATTTTTTGGTGACGTCTCGATAGCCGTAGTAGTATTTACGCTGGAACGTGCAGGCAGGCCATAGTTGTCTTATCTCGCAGCAGATGACCAATGTTCGAATCCCGACATGAAACAAATATTGATTTAATTAAAATATTATTATGATAAAAAAATAAACCTCGTAATATAATGTCTTGAGTAATTCTCCTTAGGCCCGTGCTTTGAGTAATTATATGTTACTCTCTTAATAATCATAACCTAACCTCGCCAGTGCCAAGGTTTCTTGACATGTGTATATAAGTTTCGAGAGTGTCTGTACGTTCTTGAGTATATATGAGCGGTTGAAGGGCATCATTTTTTGGTGACGTCTCGATAGCCGTAGTAGTATTTACGCTGGAACGTGCAGGCAGGCCATAGTTGTCTTATCTCGCAGCAGACGACCAATGTTCGAATCCCGACATGAAACAAATTTTGATTTAATTAAAATATTATTATGATAAAAAAATAAACCTCGTAATATAATGTCTTGAGTAATTCTCCTTAGGCCCGTGCTTTGAGTAATTATATGTTACTCTCTTAATAATCATAACCTAACCTCGCCAGTGCCAAGGTTTCTTGACATGTATATATAAGTTTCGAGAGTGTCTGTACGTTCTTGAGTATTTATGAGCGGTTAAAGGGCATCATTTTTTGGTGACGTCTCAATAGCCGTAGTAGTATTTACGCTGGAACGTGCAGGCAGGCGATTGTTGTCTTATCTCGCAGCAGAGGACCAATGTTCGAATCCCGACATGAAACAAATATTGATTTAATTAAAATATTATTATGATAAAAAAATAAACCTCGTAATATAATGTCTTGAGTAATTCTCCTTAGGCCCGTGCTTTGAGTAATTATATGTTACTCTCTTAATAATCATTACCTAACCTGGCCAGTGCCAAGGTTTCTTGACATGTACATATACGTTTCGAGAGTGTCTGTACGTTCTTGAGTATTTATGAGCGGTTAAAGGGCATCATTTTTTGGTGACGTCTCGATAGCCGTAGTAGTATTTACGCTGGAACGTGCAGGCAGGCCATAGTTGTCTTATCTCGCAGCAGACGACCAATGTTCGAATCCCGACATGAAACAAATTTTGATTTAATTAAAATATTATTATGATAAAAAAATAAACCTCGTAATATAATGTCTTGAGTAATTCTCCTTAGGCCCGTGCTTTGAGTAATTATATGTTACTCTCTTAATAATCATAACCTAACCTCGCCAGTGCCAAGGTTTCTTGACATGTATATATACGTTTCTAGAGTGTCTGTACGTTCTTGAGTATATATGAGCAGTTAAAGGGCATCATTTTTTGGTGACGTCTCGATAGCCGTAGTAGTATTTACACTGGAACGTGCAGGCAGGCGATAGTTGTCTTATCTCGCAGCAGAGGATCAATGTTCGAATCCCGACATGAAACCAATATTGATTTAATTAAAATATTATTATGATAAAAAAATAAACCTCGTAATATAATGTCTTGAGTAATTCTCCTTAGGCCCGTGCTTTGAGTAATTATATGTTACTCTCTTAATAATCATAACCTAACCTCGCCAGTGGCAAGGTTTCTTGACATGTATATATAAGTTTCGAAAGGAAGTCGTACCATTTGTGATAACCTTTAACTCCAAAGCATCCCAGGTGGCTAAATGGATTAGAAAGGGGTACGCTTCTATTCAAGACAAATATCCTCGAGTCTTTCGAAACAAACTTGTGGCAGGATACCGGAGAAATAAAAACCTAAGTGATATACTAATTAGGAATAAAATAAGGAACGCAAGTAATTCTCCCTACGCCAATGCTCGTAGGAATCTTAGAAATTCCTACCTTATACTCCGTTTTGCCTAACCCTAACCCTAACCCATCACAAATTTATAAATTTTCTGATTTCTTAAATTAATGGAAATTATATAGAATATTTATATTCATCCATTTATAGAAAAGTATAAACATTTTACGCCCATATTTAGTATCATTAACAAATTCGGTGGACAATAAATAGAGAGATACAAATTAATTTACTCTACTTCAAAAATTGAAAAAATATGTTATTGTTCTTTTTAAACCATTTGTATTAACCGTATGGGTCATTTCTGTGAAAGGGAAAAAAAAACTTTAAGCAGACAACAGGTCCTCTTTACAGCAAGAACACCCTTTTACAAATGGAGTCCCTTTCACAGTTTTTACCTGGTGGAGTTACCTATCCTAGAAAACAATACTGCAGTGACCACGTATATGTGTTCGTGAGGTAAATGAATATCGCCACATTAGAAGAGTTCAGTCTAGCTATGACGAGTTACCTCCCCTAGGACACACGAAGTTAGCATGGCTAGTTGTATGTGGTCATGATATCAATGCATGCCACAACATGCAGAAGATTTCGTGATAAACATGAACTGTCTGTACAGGAATTAATGCTTATTTCATAGTAAACATGAACTGTTCTTACAGTAATTAAAATGTTTTGTTTATAGTAGACATGAGCTACTTTTTATAATTATAATAATTTATTTCCTCGTAAATACAAACTGTTTGTGTGGGAATTAAAATGTATTTCATAGCAAATATGCGATGCGTGTATGGTATTTAAAATGCCTTTACTAATTTCAAAATATTATGGGTGTTAATGTTAACAGTGATATGTGTTTTCCTACAAGTATAATGCAAAACTTTTGAAATTGTACTCAAGTTAACTGACTTGTATAACACTATTCTGGGCATCAAAAGAAACAAAAAATCGTTTTATTACTAGACGATGTTAGAAAATAAATATCAGACTTTAATTTCTAAAATGTAACCATGACAAATTATACATGTAAAATGCAGAACAACTTTAGCAAAGTCATATTACAGGGAATCGTTCTTGAGGCTGAAATAGGAAAATCAGTGTTCATATAATATCTTGAGTTTGTTGCATTGTACCGTTAACAAATTATATAAATAGCTTGCACTTGCATGACTAAAGAATTTGACATTCTATCCGAAACACACTTCAGTGGAATTCTAAAATCCCAAATTATTTAGTTATATAGACTTTGCACGAGACAGGAAGATTTTCAAAGAGCACTATAATGTAATTTAAATCGTGTACACATGCATTAAGAATAGATAAAGCCTTCCGCAGTAACAGTAATTTTTGACAGAATCAAAAAACTTTCTCTAGCCATGCAACTCAGCAAACGTACACATTCAAAAACGATTTGTCCTGCAATTGAAGAAACGTTATTTAACTGATCTCATTCAAGGGAAACAACTTTTAGGCAGACTAATTTCACGCTTCACCAGACACAGATTCGACATCAGTCAAAAATAAAATACATTCTAACCATTCCTTGAAACTAATGGATTAAAAACTTGAAAACTCCAAGGCCCTAGGGTCTTAATATGCAAGATAAAACTGTGGAAGTTATACCTTTTTTGATGACGTTTAACTCAAAAACAACACAGGCTGCTACATTCAAAAGAGGTATCCACGAGTCTTTCTGTAGTCCCTTGTGACAGGATATCGGAAATAAACCTATGGATTATGCTTACTGGGAAAAAAATAAGAAATGCAAGTAATTCTACGTAGGCCAATGCTCGCAGGAGCCTTAATAATTCCTACTTAATATTTCGTTTTGACTAACCCTAACCCCTAACCCTTAAACCATAACCTTGACATTATTCCTATACCCTAACTCTAACCCTAATCCTAATATGAAAACAAGCAGGAGATAACTGGGATTGGGATTACTAACGCTGCCCAAACTTTTAGACAGCATTGATTAGTCAAATAATTAAATTTTAGTTTTGACTTTTTACGTAATAATGCAATCTACAAAATGTAATTAATAATACGTATAGTGTTATTAACCATTTAGCGATATAAAATTATGCAAGTGTACAGATCTTATTAAACAATTAATTTATCGTTCATGGTATAACTTGAACCATTTACATACGATGCATGTCCTGAAATATCAATATTTTCTTTATCTCTTTTTAAATGACAACGTATTGTAGCGGTCAAAGATTATAAGGAAGTTTTCATCTCAATAATTTACAAAAACATATCAAAGTCAATATAAATCATGAAAAGCAATCTGCCATAAAGTTTTATTATTAAAGTTGATTATGTAATGTCTTATGTTTCATTCGGTTCGTACGATGTATCAAGGCAATGCAATAGTTATAAGATTATATTAGACTCGTAAATTACAATTGATTGTTCTTAAAGTATATTAGGCGCGTAAATTACAAGTGACCGTTATTAATATATCATTACGTTGTACCTTCATTTTACAGGGAGAACGCTCTTCAGTTGAACAAGGAGAAAAATGCATCACATTTACATTGACAATTTTAGTGACCCATATTTATTATTACTACAGGCCTGCACAATGTTTTAAGCTTTATTTTGATTTTCCACGCTGAGCTAATAAATTGCATATAAAGATCCTCTGCTGGAGAAATTGTGTCGCATTAGACAGGTCCGGCAAATATGGCATGGTTACATGAATTAAGTTCAGAAACTCTAAATAGCAAGGCCAGTCATTTAGGTTAATATATATTGCAGAAGGATGTTCACATTTAAGAGAACACATATACAGTCATCAGATTTCAGATCTAATCAAATGTACAATAAATTACGTTATTTCTTTTTTTTCTTCTGGACATATTTTACTGCTCATCTACTTGCATGCATTTTTCTCATTCTAAACACGAATTTAGAGTCATTATGTCAGAAAAGGAGAATATATTTCCAAAATAAAGTCTTCAATGATATTATTTATTTTGAAACATTTAATACAGATAACTTTTCTATACAAATTATCGTGAATGTACTCCGACGTGGAAAATGTCAGTCACATATCAACCTATAAAAGAAAATAAGAGATGATCAAGATTTCAAATACTGAGGCGATTCATATAGAGGATGTATATATATATGTGTATATGTGTGTGTGTGTATATATGTCCGTCTGTCTGTATGTACATACAAAATAACTCGATAATGTCACATATTGCGACAAGAAAACAACATATTTACATATATTTCTAATTGTCATAATCTTGCAATATTGATGTTTAATAGGGTCGCTCATTATGCATATGCAGATGTTGTGCTTCAGAGATAGAACACGACTGTACAGAAGATCAAACCTTATTATATATATAACATCATTCACATGAAATATAAAGTAGATTAGTCAAAAACGTGACGTAAGTGTATACCTCTTTTTAATTATGCACCTTATTAAATGTCTTGACTCAAATGTGATAATTTCCTTACAAATTACCTATGTCTCAACTGCTAACCAACTCATCTAATACAGTATGGGCCATAATTCCCTGTTTCTTTTGAATGGTAAATTATTGGTTGACATGCAACTAATATAAATATGTATGACTCTGACGGAATATCAAGACGCTCCTAATCAAGTAAATTACCAGAGATCGCTCAGGATAAATTACTCGAACAATTGCTAACAAACTCATCTAAATTATTCATTGAATTAAAACTACTACACAATTATATTGAATCAGTGGAACGCGAAATATAACTCCTGGTGTTCAAAGTTTGTCAACCAATTTGATTTTACATGCATGAATGAAGACCATAACTCCATCCTCAAGACAAACTTTGGACGTAAGACAATGTTTGGCGGACGAAAAAGTAAGCCAGTTCTTAAACAAGGACCTGATGTAAAACATACTCAGAAAATAAGGACACGATCAACCTTCAATAGAGTATGTCTGTTTTATAGATTTTAACTTAGCTTTTAAAAATATTTCAGTCACTCTAGCACTGGGAACACATGCCGCAGTCATGTAGTATCATGTCCACTCAGTCCCATTCTCCTGATCACAGATAAACTCAATGCTTGAGGGCCTAGCAAGGCAGCTGATATTAACACCTTTATAAGCCTTTGGTATGACTCAGCCGGACTTTCAGCCCGCTACCTCAGGCATCCGAGGCCAATGTCCTAATCACTTGGGACAAAGGAGTGGTGATCTTCAAAAGTCAATTTCAGGGTTTTATGTTAAAACTAACATTTTGACTCCGAATATGACTTACAATAAAACATGAATAGGAATTGCCTGAAGGAAGCATCAAGTGATGCCATTCCAATTTACTAGATGTATCTATCTGGACAATACAAAATAGTATCAGCGTGTTGTGAGCGATTTACAACAAACCTATTTGCTTATTTTCAGTTAATGTTTATTAATTGTCTGGTAAATTAAAAACAAAAAAAAAACGATTTTTAAATCTCATCGAAACATTCGCATGGAGAACCCTAATTTTCTCATATGAAACCACATATCCGAAAACCTGATGTGTATATTAGCTATGTTCTTCATACATATATGTTTGATCGTTTCTAACAGGTCTGTGTTCTTTGTCAATCTTCCTGTGACAAGATGAACGGAGTTCAAATGCAGCTATACATTCAATAGTGCGCATACTTCGTGTCATCGTTTCTAGTGTGGCCACTTTTATATCCATTGATTTTAGCTGGTACATATTAAAATCGGCAGCGGCTGCTTGCTAAATTAAAATATGCATTTAATTAGACAGCATTAAATGAAAGGAAAACTAAGATATGTATGCGTTAATGATAACAGATATAGAATCAAAGGTAAGCACTTACATGCGTTGACCTTGGAAACCAGCAAACTCTTGATGGAGTTGAGAGCGTTATAGTCGGTCACCAGATACATATGCTGATCAATGGGTTTAGAGGCGATCGCCTGCAGTTCTTCGATTTTAATAACGTTTCCCACTCCTAAACAAGAAACAAAATTTCCTTCAGTACGAACAGATTAACCAGAAACAAACTATAAGAAGAAATACTAATATTGTCCACGTACTAATAAACTTATTTTAGTGATATGTATTGAATGTCATGTATCATGCAATGGTTCCCTCATGTATCTAAAAGTTGTTCTTGTATATTAAAGAAATTAAAACACTTCAAGATAGCCTGTAATTCAGCGAATTAATCCATGGAAAGATATTAGTCATGTCAGAGTTTTGTATAATATCTTTGTCTTAGAACAAAAAGAGTGAAAACTTGTTACAGTCCAATCAAATAATATTCAGATAATTATGGGCGTAAAAATATGTTTCGAGAAAGATTTTTTTACCAAGAACATCTTCATTTTTATATCACCTCCTTCGAAGGCCGTTGATGCTAAAAGTTCTAGATATTTACAATTAGAAAAAACAACGTAGTAACGAGGAAAATATATATTTTCCAACTAAGCTTGATATTGTTAAAGTAACAGATGCATCAGTATATGGCTATTGAAACAATCTTTTACATATCTAGCTGAAAGGTCGTACAATAGCTTGGCCTTTCCAAAAGATTCATTAGTTTGCAAAATATGTATGTCCACATAAATCACCTGTCACTTCATATTTTTAAATAAAATACGAAATATTTTAATCAAACATTAAAATCGTGGCATTATCATAGTCAAAACGTTTATTTTTTTCACGTTTTCGTAGTTTGCACCAATGCTTGCGAGATGTAGAAAAGCAAACACCTAAGGCAATCACTGTCGCTGTGGCATATTTGCTAGTGACGAGTATCTCTCCATACCAATGCTCCAAAAAAGTTGAGTGACTGAATGTGACTGAATGTAATAAGACATGACGACATAATAATTTGTTACAGTCATATTTATAATGAATGTGCGAAATACATGTTCTAAATATGCATCATCGTCATTTGTTTTCATTGTCGATGCAACAATGCTAGATATATTAAAAAAATAATAAACTTTATATTTACCCTTCTAGCACAATGACATTAACAAGGACGAACTCATCAACTTCATCAGACAATGATTGCTGCACTGATATTATGTTAGTTTATCCCGGTTCACAAATATATAACACAAAATAATCCATTACTCAAGCTTATCGTCCCTCTTATCAGAACGCCAAGCAAATTTAAAACAAAACGATCTCTTTTTCGACATGACGCAATACTGACACAGTACGGTTCATACAGATCTTGTATAATCACATAACAGATCATTTCATGTAACTATATTGTCAATGAAATGGTAGTGAAATGTAACGTTAAGACCACGTATATATTGATTTGTATCCCACATAAAAAGGATATATTTAACTTTACATGGATTGTTGCTTTCGTATAATTTAAATCGCAATCAAAACTGTTGACTTGGGCAAATGTCCATATTATACCAATTAGCCATGACTATGCCAAGACATTGAAAGATGGGTGCGTAACTTTGATGCAGGAAACGAAACAATAACTACCACCAGAGACCAATTTACATTTGATATACAAGTGTCATGGCACAGTTTGACCTGATTATGTCAGAAAAGGCATAGATTTTCAGAGTGAAATATATGACAGTCGTGGAAAGTAAAATATCATTGACAGTTATTTACCTTCAGCTAAAGAGATGTATAGGTTAAGATCTATATGCCATTCTTATCGAGAATGATTGTATGGATTCAGTTAGGGAAGGGATTTGCATGTCATGAAACAATTACCAATAGCAAACACGTCGACTCCATTCTCATGAATGAGCTTGGCCATATTACTAGTCTCTCGGGGATTTTTTGAATGGCCATCAGTGATAACAAATGCGATGTGATCAACCCCTTGTCTTGACCCAAAACCCGGCTGAAATTGCTCAAGCAAAACCGACAGCGCGTGCGACGTGTTGGTGGCCCCTGCTCGGAATTTCACCCTGTCTATTGCATCCATTGTGGCTTTCTTAGTTGTATGCTGCCCCAGTCGGAACTCTGTCATCGCGCTCGTACTGAAAGTTATTATGCCAACCTAATGCATGAGAAAAGAGAGAAGAGATATGAAATAAAGATCTATCTAGCAGAGCAGAATGTAAGTATTGTCTATCTGATGACTTGCATGATTCTTTGGTGAGGTTCAAACATTTCCATACTTGTTTTCCCAGTACCTATACATGGATATGTACCTCAAATTCTTAGAGATTCTTAGAGAAAATAGCAGACAGAAAATGCTCTAGGTACTCAGTCAAATCCAAACTACACAATTAGTAAAGAAAGAAATCATTAATTAAAATGACATGGTGTTATGAAGTAATAACAACTCCAATCTGGCAAATAAGGCCATCATATGAAGAAAATAAAGGGTTTACACGATTGCAAAAATAGCCATAAAGGAGACTCAAACATCATATTACACCAACATAATATAAAATATTGCTCTTGTTACTTTTGTAGTATTTCGCTATATTAATACCGCAAAATGGTAATGGCTTATAGATATGGAACATAAGGGTTTGGTTCGACATAAGCTGAAATACAAAGACATATTCACTCAAAAGTGGTATGGCCTCCGGTATTATGCAGTTCGACTTAAATTTAGTTCATAGCGACCATCTATTCCCGCAATAATTCATGAGATGTTGGAGCATTTTAATCTTCATTTAAGGTTAGGAACGTTTTCTCGGAAATAATAACCTCGACTTCAAAAATATAAATTATATTATGTGAGATTAAAGAAACCGAAACTCTTTATTCAAACAAAACCGAAAAAGCCATTTTAAAGTAAATGGCACAAATCAAATCTATATTTGTTAAAACTTGTCTTGATCTTCATCTTTCTTTCTAGACAATATGATATTCTGTTTTTTCCCAAATAATGCAATCTACAATATAATGTGCCTCCTAAGACTTCATTTATTTTTGTACAAATGAAACACCAAGTTTTAATTTGTTCTAGTAAAAATATTAACTTTCCACCTATTGATTTCAAGCAGAAAAATATATCTAAACAAGACATAAGTATTGTCACATACACACGCATATGGCATAACTTCAGTTATGTTCTTTTGAGCATGACGTGCTGGTATTTATCCGGTCTACAACGGTTTATTAAAATCCGTAAAACATGTGTTGCGTAGCGGTTTGAAAATTGGACCTAATAGAAGGAACCAAAAATCAAAGAGAAAAACGGACAGACGGACACTGAAAAGTAAACCAATAACCCCATCTTCACTTAGGTACATATACACCACCCGTATATATAGATTACATAATTTTCATTAAAATCCACCTAACTGTGTGGACTAAGAAGTAATTAACAGTTTTGTCAAGAACGATAAGAATATGGTCAGTCGAACTCAAAGAAAAAATTGCCGCTATTCACTGAAGTGTGACAATATTGTTACCGAACTCATTTTTGATACTATTTCGTGTCATTTGTTTTTGAAATGTAAAGGCAATTCTAATGCAGCTTAATGAAATAGTACATGTCATTGGAGCTAAAACATAATGTAATATTGTAAATAAATATAAAGGACAATTCTAAAGGAGCATTATATATAATTTGGAACTGAAATTTAAACTACAGTCCTAATGCACCACAATGATTTTTATTTGGGGTAACATAATCCTAAGCAGAAGAGAGGGTGAATCCCACAACGTATTTCGCTTAACAGAACCTTCTATCGAGAACATTTTAGATAGAGATATTATTTTCACAAAATCAACCCTCTATTCAGACAACATGACAAAATGGGCTTTCTCTGCTGACTTGAAGGGTTATATCGTGAAAATATCTACCTATACAACTATTTCTGTTATACAAGGGTCTATCTTACGAAAACACTCGGAGATGTTTAGCCCTCTCTGCTGCTCTGTGAAAGTCCCTGGCAGGGTTTGCCTGTCGTCGCCGTTTCTGCTGCTGTAAATTAAAAATTTCAGTTAACAATAATGGCCAACATCGGAGAAGCACACTCTGCTAGACTAGCTCGAGAGCGACTAGAAGCAATACAAAAATTTCTTCCTGTACGAGATAGTGTAAGACAAAAACTTCAAGAACGGCAGCAAGCACAAGTTTAATTTGCGACAGGTGCAGAAGAATTATTTAAACCCGTCACAACAGCTACTCAAAAAGCTGCGTTGGTCACCAAAAGAGCTTTACTGGGAGAACCTAACGATGATATCAAGGAGGAAGAGGAACGAATAAAGGGTATTCTTCCAGTGTTACAAAAAACCGCTAAGCGAGCCAAACAAACAAAAAAAAACTTTTACGAGATCTTCCAACTGATATAGCTGCAGCTCAACCTCCACCCGTCGGCGAAGAAATACTTGAAGGTATTGGACAAATTCGTACTGAACTCGCGTCTAAGCCAATAAAGGAAAATACTGGACTGATTGCAAAATTTAGGGAGGGTTTTGCTGAAGATATTAAAAATACTACAAGAGAAGAATTGACCAGAAAAATATTAATTAGTATGTTTAATAAATCTAGTATCTTAAAACCCGGTTTTGAAAAAATAAATGATGATAATTTTATTAAATGGATATATCGAATATATAAAAACAAAAACAGGCCAGAGACGATGATTTAGAATACAGAGGTCTTCTTGATGAAGTAAGAAGAGTTTATGACGAATATGTAAAACAACTAGAAACCCCCCAGCAGAAACCTTCTACACCTTTGCAACAACCACGGCGGAGGTTAATAGACCCTGACCTAGTCCCGTTAGGTGAATATGAGGTTGCATCTGAACAAAGTCCACGTCGTCAAAAATCCGAGCCAACTAGGTCGCCGATAATTGGTTTAACAACATCTCCTGAAAGTTTACCGCAAGATGTTTTAACCCCGAGAATTGTACGACCAAAAACTGGAAAAGGTTTAAATATTTGTCCTGATAATATCATCAATGATGTATCACGGTTAGAAGTTCTTATCGGAGGAAGACGTGCCGGAAATAACTCACCAGAAATAATTAATGAAGCGGCTGATATCTGTCAGCGATTATTTCGCGGCGGCATCATGGATGCTCACATTTATCGAGAACTTATTGATGAACTCGCGGACAGCGATTAGAGAAATAACTGATTAAATAAAATGATCGTACACAATTCTCATCGTAGACCAGCTATGGTCAGGGTTGTAAATTAACGAGTACCCGTATACAGGATGACTTATGGAAATGGACTCGGCGATGTTGTCAGGGGTTTATTCGCGAGGATGGCACCTAAAGCAATACCGATCGCAAAACAATTATCAATGAAAGTTATTGACGTTATTAAAGATAAAGCTACTACCGCTCTTGGCAGCGCTGCCAGTAAAGCCTTCTTGGCAATCAAGGACAGACTAGAGCGATTAATACGCAGAAAACCTCCACCAGTAAAATTACCAGCCACCGCAGACATGCCTGCAAATGTTAGTAAAGTAATAAACGAAGCTGCAAATCAAAAACTAGCAGCGCTGATAAATCCTGAACAAATAAACACAAGTTTGGTGGCGGGAAGTGGTCTTCGTTTTAGACGATAACTTCTATAATAAAATGTTTAAACGGGAATCCGACCCAGCATTCGAGATGGACGAAACGGTTCTTAAAAATGAATCAGTGCGTGATTATCAGTATTACTCTTATGACGTACGAGAGCCAAATAAACGAAGACGAATTGAACTTCAGGTTCAAGATACAAGTAGATATTTCCTGCCCGCTGAAGCATTTATTGAAGTAGAAGGTGAAATTATAAAAACTGATGACACAGAATACGGACCCAATGTTAAAATCGGTTTTGTCCATAAGGGAATTATGGTCTTGTTTGATAGTGCTATCTACATGATTGATGGAAAAAAATATTTAATCGATTCAGAAGGATGTCGATGTTGCTACAACAATAATTGGTCTAGCAAGATATTCTGATGATTATACAAGATCAGCTGGTCCATCAATGATGTTTGCCAAGGACACTTCTAATCATCCTAACAGTGATCAGTACAATATTAGACGACCAAGAAACTTTGCCAACAACGCTGACGCTGATATGAATCCGGTAGTTCACGGTGCTAATGCAGAATTTAATTTAGGTTTCGCTGCACGTAGACAAATGTTGAAAGGTAATCGTAGAAATTTTTCATGTGCCATTCCGCTGTCGCACATCTTTGGATTTTGCAGAGATGTCAGAAAGGTAATTTTTGGAGTAAAACATACAGTCGTGCTTGTTAGAAAAGCCAACGACAATTATGCTATATGGCGACCTCTAGGCGACACTGGTAAGGTAAACATAACAAAACTATCAATGTGGATACCGGTAATGACTCCTGCAATTACTGAAGAACAGCGACTGCTTTCTTTTATGGATCAAGGTGGTAAAGTGTTGTTATCGTGGCTTACAACAACCACAGATAGTATTCAAAATACCAATAACGGTTTATTCACATGGCATATAGCATCACAGCAGGGAGTTTCCGCGCCGCGACATATTTTTATTGCTCTTCAGGATGTTGCACGGGTGGGTAATGAAACACGTTCGCATATGATATTTGATCAACTTGGTATCACTGACGTTTCTCTGAGAATAAACGGGCATCAAGAACCATCTGAGAACATACTGTTAGAGTTTGGTAATAATCATGTTGCACGTGCATATCAACGATTGACAAAATGTCTAGGGCGTGATCTAAATATCGATACTGGTTTGCAAATATCACAATTGGATTTTATCTCTCATTATCCAATCTATTACTTCTCGTTAGAGCATCTTGATTTAACCAGACAGTCTGTCGTTGATATACACTTTCGCGCTACCGTGGATAGAGACCTAGGAGCTATAGCTAATTACAGAGCAATCGCGGTCGTACTTTCCGATAAAGCAATGTTGCTTGAAGGTGTTGGCGGCCGAATGAGATTCGTTGATGCACCAGTGGAAAACATGTAGCATTGCTAAAAGCAATGCAATTAGATCAATCGCAAAGTTATAAGAAATGTCATACAGTCATGTTAATGTCACTCTGACTCCTGGTCAGGTCAAGAAATTACAATCGATAAACGCGAGCACATGCGGGACAAAAATAACACTAAAGCACGATCAGCTAATGGGTGGTCCAAACAAATTGTCATTGACTAAAACACAACTTAATCATTTCAATAAAGCAAAGAAAGCAGCGACTGGAGCTCAACTTGATTTCTCTCCTGCAGCTGTCAAGGACATGGTTAAAACCGGTGCTATATTTCCTCTTCTCGCGGCAATACCAGCGTTGATAGCTGCTGCTGCTGCCCCTGCACAAAGTGTTTTTACACCGATGTCAAATTTTGATTTGCTCGATGCTGTTAAACAATTAAATATAAAAAATTTCAGAGGTGTCTTTATGCGAGATCAATTACCACAACAACCGAATAATCCAGAAACCGGAATTATTAATCTTGATAACAGCGATGGTCCAGGAACTCACTGGGTTGCTTACGCGATCGATCCACGTGGAATTATCTATTTTGATTCATATGGGTTTGCACCACCAGTTGAATTTCTCCGATATACAAAAATAATCCCCCTGACAAAGTCAGGGTCAACGACAAAGGTTTGGTACTCAACGCTACCAACACAAACATTGACCGATCCTCCAATATGTGGCCGTGAGGTATTAAATGTTCTTGATGCGATCTCGAAATCAGCGAGTTCACCTCACAAAATCGTGCACGAGTATACCATGGGTCGATTTAAACAGTTTCCTATCAAATAATGGTTGATATTTACGGAAGATCTCTTCTCGAAACAAAGACAAAAAAAAAACGCGCCGATGTGGATTTATCAAAATATGCGACCAAAGATGAAATCAATAATCTTTAAACGTTAACCGGGATAGACCCAGATGAGGTTGTTATTTTTCAGGACCGGCACGGAAAACTAAAAACCAGCGATATCAAATGGCATAAAATAATTCGTAGGATTATTGGAGCCACTCCGGGTAACCTTCCTGTGTTCACCGACAGCGGAAACATCAGAGATTCGCTGATATCAATCGCGGAGTTGCGAGATGATACGCAGAAAGCTGCAAGAGAACGTGTAGCGAAGACCGGTGATACAATGACAGGTGAACTCGATCTCGGCAATAACAAAATAACCACGTTGAAAGATCCAACATCGCCGGAAGATGCCGCAACAAAAAATTATGTTGACGCCGTTGACGGTAAACTAACCACGTTGCGGGCAGAGTATGATGTTCATGTAAACTCGTTCACAAGACTTCGAAGAAACTTTCAAAAAACCGATGATAGCACGGATAAGTTCTTTGGAACTCCTCCCGTCATCGACATAAAACTTTCTGATATCAAGACGAACAGTGACACGATCAAACAAACACAGCAAAACATCGTAGCGGGGATTCCTGAAATCGTTAGCAAAACTAGTTTGATTAAAATTCCACCTGGAGTTACTTCTGGGCATTTTATCAACATAGTGTACACGGTATCATCTGGATTTGCAACATGGTCTCGACAAAATAATACGTTCAAATACATCGCATCACCCACTGGCGTGTATAGGTTTTCTGCGTTCAGTGCCGCTAAATTTGAAATTTTTACAACAACATATCCCTGGCGTCATTCCACCGACAAGTATTCCGGGGTTGTGTCTGTTGTCTTAAATAAAGGAACCGAAGAGGATTTTATGTTGGTAGCAGCTGATGAGACATTAAACTCAACATCTTACTGGTGGTGTTTGGAATTTGTAGCTGAAACGCCTCAATTAGTTACTGCGTAAAATAATAAAATGGCCTCAACGACGCAACAGTACAGATACAATCAGGTGCAAAAATGTCATTCAGAGTTAAAAACCATCATTGACACATGCACGATAAAGATAAAAAAATATCGTTGACGTATAACCATGTTAGACACAATAGTGTATTCGGTATCCACGGTAGTTGCGTCCACGGGGATATTATTGTCAGCGCTAACACCAGTAACAACTGCAATCGCGATCACAGTTGCAGTTTCAACATCTACGACGATTGCAGGAGTTGCCAATATCATCGCGAAGAAAATATACTCGTGCTCTTCAACGAAATTACACGAGTATGAAAAATTAAACACCGATGCCACAAGCGCGTATATGAAATTGTCATCGTTGATATCGTATAGTCTCGACGACACAGTCATATCAGTTTCCGAATTCGCGTAAATGGCCAAGATGTACCGGGATTACACCAAAAATTTTGATTTCAAACAACAGCAGATAAATAATGACAGAGTCGCTACTTCAGCAGATAGTAGCAAATACAAGCCCGGCGCGAACATCTTTGTTAACAGTAAGCTCAACTAAGCCAGAATTCAGTATTAAGTTTTCAACTGCGATTCCAGCAAGCGAGATCGCGTCAGCACAATTACGAGTATATCACAGTTGGCCCAATATCAGATCAGCGTCGTTTGGTAAATTACGAACAAATAATTCGTTTGTGTTTGCATACAAAAATAAACCCGATGGTACTCCCGACTGGAACGTCATTGGGTTACCAACTGGGTTTTATCAAATCGAAGAAATCAATGAGGAATTACAACGTCGAATAAAAAATATCACCGGGAAGGAATCCAAAATGGCAATAACTGTTCACGAGCTAACGCTGTCGTCCGCGATCGAAATAAACACCCCAGACTGCGCCGTGGATATATACAATAGTTCGATCAGAACAGTGTTAGGATGGCCTGAAGTCGCTCCACCGGCACAACCAATACCACCAGCACCTAAAAAGTCTGACTATGTCACTGACGCGCAGTCATATCATGAAATTACACCGTCATATAAAACAAGTCTAGATGATATAAAAAGTGCAACGAGTAGTAGGTTTGGCTTCTACAGTGCGGACCATATTCAGTGGAATTTTACTAAACCACTTGATCCACAAAGCTCTATCTCTCTGATTATTAAACTAGAAAATATTATTAGATTTTTTAGAGAAATTAATCAAGAACATAAAACACAACTAACGCAGCTACGGCAGAGCTTCCAAGAACATCTTTTTGATATAACAAGTTCATACGGCGACATCATTACGCGGATTGAAATATTAAATCAGCTTGCCGCGGACATGGAATACATTAATCAGCAAGCAATTAGGGTAATAATTGATCACACTGACAACAAACTCATTCACGATAAGCAGCAATTTCTAACCCATTATTCACTGACGGAAGCTACACTGCCAAATTTTAAATTTCCTGGGTATAACGTACCCGAGTTGAAAAAATCTGTCACCGACCTCATCAATGAATCCTTCGACGACATACTCGCACAGCACAGAAAAATGCTACCGGAGCCAACTGTCTTCAGACACAACAATAACCCAACCGGGCAAGGCCGGCATGTATCCCCGGGCATCGTAAACATAACCGATGTGGTCGCGGTCAATCTTGTGTGTGATGTCATTGATGGCAGTTACAGCACAGACACGACAGTATCAAATCAAGCCCAGCAAGGATTTATTCTTTATTCATTTACTCCGAAAGAACCACCTGAATTTCTGATTGTGCAAGAACCGATCAATCCGGTCTATCTACGATGTCATAATCCGTGGCTGACCAGAATAAATTTCACGCTGACAGACCAGCGTGGGAATCCTCTTGATTTGCGGAATGAAACACTACATATTAGTCTCCTTGTGAAATCCTAGGATTTCCAAGTCTTAAGACTTTCATCGTAAAACGATTTTAAATTAATAATATTATTATAATAATGTCCTTGAAGAAAAAATGTGATGATGATAGCAGTGATGTCACTGACGACACTGACGACGACAGTGATAATGATAGCAGTGATTTCACCGTCAACATAAAAAATATTTCAATAAATTATTTTAAACAATAAAAAATATAGCATGTACACGCACGTGAAATGTTTTATATACGACAAACAAGTACTTGAAGAATATATCAAGAAAGTATTCAGCGGATCGTTGATAGGCGGTATTAAAATAGTTATTGATGAATACGGCAACGATAATATTTTACTGAAAGAATCGCAGTTGGAACAACTACGAGAGAATCATATCACGATAATCATGTGTCTCCCAGACCAAATCATAAATTATGCTCACTCGTGCATTTCACGAGATCATCTTGATAAGATATTGCAGTAAAAGTATTTTCTACAACACTGCACTTAAATTTATAGGGTGTTTACTAGTAAAAATCACGCGAATTTAGTAACAAAAATGCCGAAAATCGCAGGAGATTTCCACAATTAATCAAACAAGTATTATATAATGTATCACCGTGTAAAATGTTTCATACATGATAAAGAACTTCTTGATAAAGCTGTCAGAACCGGAAAAGTCACCCCGGTAAAAATAATGGTTGATATATACGGTCATGACGATTTTATACTGACTGATGAGCAACTGCAAGTATTGATAAAAGATCATGTTGTGATCGCGCATTGCAGTGTGCATCAAATCCACGAGTATATACGCGTATTTAGATCTTAGATTGGATTGATAAATCTATAGATTTATATCCCAAATATGTACCACCACACCGATATTTTCGTGTATGACAAACAAGCGCTCGGGCAAGCAGTTAGGGCTGCATTTGCACAAGAAGAAATTAACGTTAAATTGCTTATTGATGAATACGGAGACGAAGATTTCTTACTAACGTAGCAACAGTTGGATAATCTCAGACGCAAGCATATTACCGCAATAGTATGTGACTGAGATCAAATTCTCAATTATTCACACTCCTGCGTTGAACCCGACCAACTAAGGAAACTACTATCACCTTGACGCTGTCGCCGTGACTTTGTTGTCCAGGGACTTTGGTGTCCCGGGACTTTGTTGTCATCTTGATAAAATCAAGGAGTAAAAAAAAGTGATATATTTTTTTTACTTTCGATTTCATTTCCAAGTAAAATCAAGGTGATTTCATCAAGGTGAAGTATTTACTTCCTTGATTTCATTAAGGATGAAATCAGCGTTGACTTTGTCAGTGACTTCGCCGTTGACTTCGTCCTTGATTTCATCATTGACTTTGTCCTTGATTTCATCATTGACTTTGTCAGCGGACATACAATGTTTCAATTTTCTAACCCGAGTAATTATTATCTTTTTTGTTTCATACTCGGCCGCGAGTGCCAGCCTAATCTTTTCAATTGCACGAGACAATGAAACAAATTCATTTATTTGTGCTTCTTTTACTGTAGCCAACGAGTTATACACATTATTTTGAATTTGTTTTATGAATCGATATTGTGCAGGAAGAATATAACGCCCTGCACATTTAGCTTCATGTAATGATTCAAAATCAAACATAATTGTTTCAGAATTTAGTGATATATTAAATCCGCGTTGTTCTAAATTTTTAATAGCATCAATCACATTATTGATATTTTCGTAATTCATATTTATATATATTTTTATATACACTATTTACAATAAGACGACTTATCCTAACGGGGTTATATTCTACGCCCAACAAAGTTGCACTCCCTCCCTCAAAATCAATCCCGCGAGTGGCAAAAGACCACCGCGTCAGGGGCGATAACGGAGAAAGTTGTGCAACTTTGTTGGGTTTCGAAACCCCGTACATAATTCGGACGTTATAGTATATAAACCGACTGATACTTGGAAGTTCAAAAATAGCTCAGCGTGATTTGTTTAAAATGTTTTTTCTTAAATATGATCGTGTGGAAAATATAGCAGAACCATAACCCCGAACAAGTGTAATAAAATATAGATTTCATCCGCAAAAAAAGATAAATAGACAATTACGCCTTTGTCAAAGATAAAATCATTCTTGACTTTGTTAAGGAATAAGGGGATATTATTTACTTCCTTGTACGCAGAAAACAGTCTGCTCGTTGTGTTACCTCTGTAGTGGTAACAGATAGTTAACAAATTCTAAATTTAATTTAAATTGAAAAATACGTGAACGCGGAAATGTTATAGATACTAATTGTATACCGCGCGCTGGATAAATTTACCTGTAATGACATCTCAAGGAGTATTGCACAAAGGGAGGGAACTAATTGCATGAGATATGCCTAACGGAGTTATCTCCATTTGGAAAATCCTCTGATTTTAGTGATAATTAAAAATAATCTTCTGCTTATTATATTTTATTGACAACGCGGATTTATATATTTTTTCTGCGACTTTTCGTACCGAGGGTTCGCAAATATCAAATTACTTGGCAGCTGAATTCATAGATGGGAATATTATTTCTTCATTCGTATCTAAATTTATGGATACAACTCTCTTGACGCTCTTATTACCACGGCCAGTATTACCAGCCCTACAATTTTGGCTTTGCGTCACAGCCCTTAGATTGGATAAATTATTATTAAGTCTTTGTCCATCAATGTGATCAATTACAAGATCCTCTTTGATCTTTCCATGGAAACACTCGAACGCGAACCTATGATTATAATAATGTTTCTTTCCAACAGCAAACACTAAATAACCAGAATTATTAAAACACCAACTGGTTTTTTCAATCTGCAATTTCTGACTATTCCCTCGCGGGATGCTTCGCAATTTTTAATGGTTGGATGTGGGACAAATTCTTGGCTCATTTATATAATAATATATTTGTCTAAATCATAATTTGTCTGAAAACTTATTTAAATAATCGCTCTCGGATATATCGTTATTTTTTATTGTAATATCGTTTGAGCTCACGGTATCGTTTTCCTCCGATTTTCACATAAAAGTGTTTTACCCCTTACTCCGATGCTACATCGCAGACACGGCATTGGTCCTAAACTTCCACATCGTACGCTTTGGGAATGTGTCCCGCAGAATTCACCTCTGCAGGACTTATTACAGCGAGTTGATGATTTTTGTACCAAGCCACTTACAATGATTCATATATATAATATTTTCTTATTTACATATTTGTCTTAAATATAACATGGAGGAGTTTTCGAGGTTATCTACCATTGGTACTGGAAGATTCGATCTTGACACATTAACCCCTGACTCGCGACGACGTTCCCTGACTGATCTATTTGATATTATCAGGAATGCCAAAAAAGAATTTCGCGACGACGGCGCATCTCACGTATGGTCGTCATTTAAAATTATCCGCGACACCGAAGGTGTCGTTGACAAAGTCAATGTCACCGAAGGTGTTGTCGATGCTACAATGAACGATGCACGGGCGAAAACAATTATCAATTATCTCGCCCTTGATGAACATCAGGGTGGTCGGAAATATTTTTTCAGAATAAAATTTATTGTGCAAGCAGATTCCGATACTTGGATTATCCGTGACAAACTCGACCCTGTCCTTGCTAGCGGAAAGACCATTTTGTTAAGTAAAGACTCCAAACCAGGAATGCTGACCGAGATTGATAAACCACATTACGCTCGAGCATATCCTGTGACCGCGGTCATTTATGGAATCTATCCGATAAAAAAAACAAAAATTGATAAACTCACCCCGATGAGGACGTCTTCGTCAATGACTTCGTCAATGACTACGTCATTGGGGCTGAATTGTGTAGCCGAGCGAGTAATGGAACATTTTAAAAATGCGATGCAGAGAAACGGTCTGACTGCGTACAGTCCAAAATAACAGCGTGGGCTGAGCGGGTCAAACACACAGGAGCATCAATAAACGATGTCGCCAAGCTAGAAAGCGCATTAAGATTTCCCATAACCGTAACAACGATAACAAAGGAAGTATTATACAAATCGAAATATAATCGATACGGGGCTCCAATAAATATCATTGATCATAACGCTCATGCTTGGACTAACGCAGTTACGATATTTCCGCGGGATCGTGTTGTGAGATACTATCGCGGAAACATATTCGATGCTATCAAACAGATAAGCAAAACCGACCCTGTGTCGATGTGGTTGTTTAAAAGTTCCGAAGATGGCGAGTATGATCAATTTGTAAACCCAACGGTGAATTATACCGGACGGAGTCGTTGCAACAACAAATGAAAAAACTCGCAGAGAAATATGTAAAAATCGAGGATTTTAAAAACACCGAGCAGTTATTGGTTAATTGTTTTACAGTTCCGAGTGTTGTCGCCCACGCTGCCAGAGAAAGAAATTCGTGAAGACCAACCCGAAGTGAGTTTCTTTCGGATATACAATTGAGTTGTATCGAGTATGGACATGGCGGACTGTGGAGTACCCAGTATGACTACCGGGATATGATCTCCGTGGATATGATTGCTTGCTACCCGGGAAGCTTTCTCGGGAACGGCGAGTGCCGCGAGTATTTTAAGCGATTTGGACATCCCACGAACTCGATGACACGAGTTGCTATAAAAGGTCCTTTACCCGACTTTGACTTGACAGGATTTGCTCGTGTAACTTCGTTTGAATTTTCCGCGGGACTTCATCCGTGTTGTTATGTTTGGTTTGGCAGACACTTTAATGAAAAGCGTTGGGCACCAATAGTGTTATTGCGATATATGCTTGACAGCCGAATACTGGTATAGTTGACTGTCAGTGAAGCAATCATAACATATCGACCGCAGAGTTCAGTTTTGTTGCCAACACTGGAGCGTATCAGTCTCGATGAAGTTATTAGCGAGTATGCACGAGAGAGTCCAAATACTCCCATGGATGTCATTGTCGGTGAAGCTCCTAAAGTTCTCAAGATCAAACTTAGCAATAGTGAAAAAACAGCAAAGGATCTCGGACGAAAAATAATCGGTAAATTTACTCAAGGTGGCGCATATGATCATAAATTACATCACTCGTGGCTGATTATCGATGATGCTGAATTGGATTTTATAATTGCTGACACCGTTGCGAGAAATATATTTTGCAATCGGGAGGATGCTTACTTGTCCAACGGGAAAAAGTTGGGCACAATTGTAAGTTATACACACATTTAAGATCTTCAATGCTGGCTTATGTTTCTATAAATTTGCTATCAATGATAAATCGATTTCCTGACACCGCAGTTAGAGTTGCAACGGATTCATTTTATATCAATAAAAGATACTCAGAATCACTGGCTCGTTTTTCAAAGAAAGTCGAAGACTTTTGCGATGAATCATGGCGTTCGTGGAGAATAAAAGCGGAGATGTTACATGAATATTGTGAATCCGCTGATGTTACGATCAAGGATACTTATTGTAAATCAGAATTATCAGAAATGTCTTCCGCGCCATCTGTGCATGATCCAATCACTAGACACAAAACCGTTTATTTGAACGGACCGGGAGGGTCTGGTAAGACAACTCGAGCGATTGAATTATTTCGAAAATCTTCGATTTTCAAATCGGATATGATTGTGCTAACACCTACACACAGACTCGCCAAGGAGATGAAACAACTAGGAGTTAATTCTTGTAACTGGCACAGCTTTTTCAAATACAGCGGTGGTGTATGGACTCCAGATCGAATGGGAACAAAATATATTCCCGGGAAAATAATTTGGGATGAGATATGTACGGTACCGATGGAAACGTTAAAAACGTTTCTTGATTGGCTGCTAACAGCGAATACTGCAGTGATAATGTGCGGCGATCACGGTCAGCCACCTCCGTTTGTCGGCGTATCTCCACATGATTGGTTAAAAGATTTTGTTGATTATTACAAAGAAGTGTCTGATGATCATAGAGCACTTGACGCAACGTTGAAGGAATTTAAAACATTAATCAGATTACAACCAAATAAAATTCAATGTGAAATCATGCGCGAGATGAATTCTGAAACTTCAATGAGCGACTTTTGGAAAACATGGAAACCAGACGATTTGATAGTGGCAAGTAGAAAGATAGTCAGAGACACACCTCAACAGCAGCCATTTCAATTACAACAAAATAAGTTTCCAATGTTGCCAGTGCCGTTATGTTATAGACTAGCTGATACGCGGTTACATAATATAGATGTTGATATTCCTGGTAACTTGACAGAGTCAAGGAAACAGAATTTAGTATTGAATGATATTGTGATAGTTGATATTAATGCTTTCAAAGACGCACTAAAAATGAATAAATCCCCGTGGATGCTAGGATACGCAATGACAATTCATTCATCTCAAGGATTGACTATCAATGATACAACTGTCTGGATCGTTCACGACCGCATCGAATGGTCAAACTTAGTCTACTTGCCTGTGTCTAGAGTTAGAAGAATATCTCAACTGCGAAGAATTGTCTTGGAAGAGTCAGTGATCGATGACAACGATAAATGTCAAGTCGACATAATAAAAAGAAAACTAGCCGGTTACAAACAGAGTGACAAAAAAAAAATAATCGCGATTTCGACCTCGACGATGACTTCGTCATTGCGCTGAAACAACAGCAGAATAATCACTGTGCGAGCTTTAATTGTATAATGCTATGGCAGCATTCGAATAAAAATTCAAGACAATTTACCGTAGATAGAAAAGATAACAGTCGCGGTCATACACGTGATAATGTGATGCTGACCTGTCTTGAGTGTAATCGACGTCGGGGTGCTTTCACCCTTGGCGCTAGTTAAGTGATCGGGGTGGTAATTGTGTGTCCTCGGGAATTACCTGTAGTTGTTCACGTGTGAATCCACGTTGAGGAGCAGTCGAATCCAGCCTGTAGATTGCTGGTCTACCAGTAGATCTTGTTATGTTAGATATCTTATGTGTAGTAACACTCCAGACAGGATCAGTAGCTCTTCGTTTACCACCTTCAAGTTCACCTGGTTCATATAAATATCTTACAGTGACATCACCCAGTATTGGCTGCGCTGAAGAATCACGTTGTACGGGTATATATTTTTTTTTTTGTGATCGCGATGGCAGGTTTCATGTTGGTTGTTCGAGTAATTTCATTATTTAGCGCAACTATCACACTTGGTAATCTTGCAACCCATTCGCGTGATCTCGTATCCTGAATAAATTCCTTCGCGTATTGATATCCAAATAACCAAATAACCGCTCAGCAAGTGTTCGATTAAATCGCTCAACAATTGCTTGATCACGATGAATTTCAGTATGTCCTTGTCTGATGGTAACGTTATGTTGCTTCATCAGCGATGATACTGCACCTTGAAATTCTTTGCCAGGATCAGCTTGTAACAACTGCGGCCATCGCAGACCACCTCGTTGATAAATTCGTTCAAACGCAGAAGCAACCTCAGATGCTGTTTTAGTTGCTAACGGTTCCGCATCTTTGTATCGACTTGCAACATCAACTGCAGTTAACGCGTATTTATATGTGTTTTGACGTCTTCGATTTTAATAGTATCATGTGGCAGAAATAATATATCGGCTTGGTGAACTTCATTGGGTACACTAACATCGAAATGTGCAAAGTGAATTTGTTTAGGACGCGGTAGATAAATTTGCCATATTGCCTGTCGGGATAACCAATTTTTAGCAGTAGCTCGCTTAACTTTTGCTGCTTCAGCTAGTTTACTAATTGCTGCGCTACCTCTCCAATATCCTTTTGGGGAATAATAAATCGACTCCATTATATACCAGCACCTAGCGCTAATTTACCTTTCATTGCGGATTTTATTAACCAGCTAGCCAACCTTTCTTTGAAAAAGATTTATCAGTGATGGCATTTAACGCGTGAATTAATTTCACATCCGCGAGATGGCGCTGTTGCAAATCCTTACTTCGGTAAGCTACATCATGCGCATGACACGCCTTATCGATAGCATTTATCGGATACTCACCTGGATTGGGCTGATCTAAGGCATTAAGTCTGATATCAAGTCGGGTTCCAGGACCACAGTAATTATACCCTGGAAGATGTTTTTCTCCTGGGTATTTTGCCCAAGGAGCTCCTGGTAATTTTCCTAACTTAGCTACGATATCACCGCCTCACTTTTTTTTTTACCCGACGAAATAAATTTAAACTTTTTTGTACCGCATCATTCACACTTGCCTGTAAGCGCTTGTCGATTATTTTTTGTTGTAATCGTTATTATGTCTGCAGTTGGGGTACGTATCCTACATTTCACACAATATAAATCCATATTATTTTATAATATATCTAATGGAGATCACTGACTTTTCTGCTACAAAACGACGAGAGCCAATCAAACATAACTCAGTGCTACCAAACTCAATTCGAATGATTATTATAGGCCCATCAGGGTCGGGTAAGACGCAGTTGTTACTTAATTTAATAATGAGGTGGATGAAGTGGGATAAGTTGTATTTGGTAGCTCCATCTGTGAACGATCAGCGATGCAAACGTGTTAATAGATTAAAATGAGAATGCAAAATCGATAAATGACGGTGATGATGTTATTGAATTTATTACTGACATCGAAGAGTCGCCGGGCATCGATGATATTGACGGGAGCATCAATAATTTAGTCGTGTACGACAATGTGATGGTGGACAGACAAACCCTGCCAGGATATTCTCACGCGGCAGACATAAAAACGTGGATGTGATTTATGTAACTCAACGATATACACAAATCCCGAAAGTGATCAGGGACAACTGTAACATTCTTGTGCTGTTTAACGGCGTTGATACTCATACACTGAGAAATATACATCAGACTTGGTGCAGCGGCGACATGGATATAAATAAATTTAGACATTTCTTTAGTCGTGCTCAGGCAAAACCACATGGATTTGTAACGATAAATTTACATGATCCTCGAACACGATATCGAGTTGGGTTAGATACAATTTTTAACTAGACAGGCGACGACAGGCAAACCCTGCCAGGGTCTTTCACAGAGCAGCAGAGAGGGCTAAACATCCCCGAGCGTTTTCGCAAGAGAGACCCTTGTATAACAGAAATAGTTGTATAGGTAGATATTTTCACGATATAAACTTCAAGTCAGCAGAGAAAGCCCATTTTGTCATGTTTTCTGAATAGAGGGTTGATTTTGTGGAAATAATATCTTTATCTAAAATGTTCTCGATAGAAGGTTCTGTTAAGCGAAATACCTTGTGGGATTCACCCTCTCTGCTGCTTCTTAACCCAATCCCAAAAGAATAGGAGACATCACACTGTACACCTTTCAATATATACTTGTAATGAATGAAAATCTACTTCATTTCTGAAGCATATTTCATGATTACAAGTTAAGGTTCATTTAAAAATCTATAATTCAGTGTTCAGGACAAAATAAATTATCCGAGTCAATATTGAGGGAAGCCAAACTTAAAATGTGGGAATAAATCAAACATATAAGGCTGCATTAATACAGCTAGTGAATAAATAGGATGATTCAAAATCTATTCCCTTTGTATTATTTAGCAAAAAGAAATCTATTAAAATGGGCACTGATCTGTTTCATATGTAATATGTGTTTTATAAAGTCATACGTAAGACCTTAAAAGCAAATTTACAGCAACACAGCCAAGCGCAATAGTCGCTTGGTCTTCGTCGACGAAATATATCTTAACAATATGTGTTTTAACAGTAATCTTTATGCCTTCAAGACACATTTCAAGCAATACGGCCATAAGCAGTATTTCCCCGGTTTTTCCCAAGGCAACAGAACAATATAACACCTGCTATAAGCAGCTCTTCATACAGACCTCGCTGAAAACTGTATCTCTTAAGAGAGGTGCAGTTAGCTAGTTCTTTCTGTACATAAAGCAACAACATATCGTGCTGCATGATGCTGTATTACCATGCTAAGAACTTCAGTATTACCTGGACCTTTCCAGAGTTGATGTCGAAAACGTCCACTAAGTTCTTGACAAAACTCATTTGTGTATTGAATCCCGGTATGCCAATACTGGTGGAGACGTCCAGAACAAATAGGACATCTACCGGCTTTCCCTGGCATGCTGACGTATACGAGATGAAAATTAATTAATTTGCAAAATGTTGGCAACATTCTGCTACAATAGAGATACTTATGTGCACATAGAAAACAATGATGGATCTCAAATACAGACATCGTAATGCAGAAAATACCTTAAGATATCTGCTTAAGAATAAGGCTTGCATTGTAAAATAATATAGATGAATTGAACTGGAATGCGTCTCACATAGTCATAAAAAAATATTTTCAGCTAACGTTTATCTTGGATCTTCAATACGTTGTGTAACAATATTTAATGCCAATGCAGAGGTCAAATCACTACTATTTGAAATGAAAATGCTGTACCTGTTTGCATAACGATACATTAAAATTACCATTAATAAAGAAAATATAATTAAACCTTAACTTTTAAAGGAAATAAATCAGCCATTTAGAGAAAGTTACTTACGTCTGCACTCTTTGAGGCTAAGAAGCTTTTCGAATGCTTCGAACTGCAACTCCGAGAAGTTTGCCAGAATGTGCATATAGTCTGACTTTGGTGAACTCGCTATCTCCTCTAGCTCCGTTCTATTGACCTTATCGCCGATTCCGATGGCAAAAATGGCCACACCTGCCTCTCTGGTCAGTTTAGCCTCGGTAACTGTGCTGTTCACGTCACTGGATTCACCATCCGTAAGGACTATAGCGATGTTGGGAACGTCAGATCGGTCGCCATTCCTCACGCTAAAAAGCTCTGTACGAAGAACCTTCAATGCGTCAAACGTTTTGGTTTGATCTCCCTCGTCATGTACTATCTCTGAGATGGCATCCAGAATATCTTTCTTACTGTAATATGTATTCAGGTGAAACCATGTCATAATTCTGTTGCTGAAGGTGAGAGCACCTATCCTTGTCTTGCTTTGACCTACGTCAAAGGCGTTGACCACTTTTTTGACGAGATCGAGCTGGTGAATAAAGTTAGTTTCCCAGATGCTACTTGATGAGTCAATGACAAATACCACATCAGCAATATTTTCACATATCTCCACCACGGAGTCTTTCTTTAAAGCTGGATATAGAGAAAAATAAAGAGTGCAAAGGCAAAACATGGACTGTGACAATTTAAACCACGTTATTAAAATGTATGTCTTAAACATACCAATGAGTATATCTAAATTAAACGGTAGGGAAAATTATCAAACCAAGTATATTGAGAATTTAGTACTGGATCGCTTCTACTCATACACGGCGTGAAAGAATAATATCAATTTAAAGTGTAGTCTGGTCGAGATATTCTTTAATGTTTGAGATTTTATATCGCCAATTTCTGGAGATAATTTTATATTTTAAAAGATTGGAATTTTGAGAGTTCGCTAATTTAGATATTTTGCTGATGCACTTTAATATATGTGCTTCTTTGAAACGTGTTGGTTTTTTGTTGTTGCTGTAGAGTGCCTGTCTGTTTGTTTGTCTTTTTGACTATGTTTATGTCACATAAATCCCTGTATACTGACTGCTTTGATTTATATAATGTTTTGCGGATTTTAATGACTATGCGTAAGCCATATTTATGATTGTTTTATATACAATAGCAGCACATCATTCTTAGAAGAACATAACTGAAATTGGGGACCATTTGTATGTCTTGTTTAGATATATTTCTACATCTTTATCTATGAAAAATACCTCATCCTTTGATTGTCAATAGTTTGAACGTTAATCCTATGTTCACTACAACATATTATAACTTTGTATTTCCTTTGTACAAAATGAGTTGTCTTAGGAGCCAAAATCTAATGATCGATTGCAATAATTGAGATAAACAGCTTTTGTTGTTTTCTAGCAAGAAAGATGTATATCAATGCACGTTTAGCAAATCTAGATTTGATTTATGTCATTTTCGGACACATTGTTTTCGTGGTTTTGTTGAAACCAATTTAACTTGGCTATTTAGTTAGTCCCATTAACAATTAGATTGATTCTTTTTTATTCTCGTATAGGAGAATTTTGATTTGTGAACCTTTACATTGAAATCGAGGTTAAACGTTCCTATAAAGATGTCGTAGCCTAAATGTTGTTTCAGACATTCCAATATTTTATTAATTATAGTTGCTATGAATGGTCGCGTGAACTTGCATAGTAATTGACTTGCATAGTTCCTGAGGCCTTACTATCTCAAAATGATTATCATCTTTCATCTCAGTTTATTTTTCACCTATGTTCCTTATTTATATGTAATTAACGTTTTGCGGTATGTGTATAGACAATTACGAAAAAAGTAACAAGAAAATATATTATATTATGCTTTTGTGATATGGTGTTTGTGTCGCTCTCTACAGACTGTCTACCTGATATCCCTGATATACGAGATAAAAGGTGATTACATTCCAGGCTTCTTATATAGAACTGTCACTACTGGAAGGTAATCTCGTAACACGTTCCACTGCTATACATTTGTCACAATGTGGCAACATTATGCTTCAGTACAGATAATAATATGCACATCCATGACACGGATTATTGTCAGATAAAGAAATACGTTGTTGTAATACAAAAATGCCTTACGCTAATTGCTTAAGAAAAACAATTGCACTGTAAAATAAGAGAGCTGAATTGAACAGGGATGCATCTAACAGTCATAAATACTATTTTTAGTGAACCTTTATATTGGTTGATCAACACGTTGTTAAGCAAGAACCAATAAATATATTATAATTTTTGTGACACATTTAGAGTTCAAATTAATTCTACATTAAATAAAAATAATGTGTTTGTATGAGTTTATATCGAGAAGTTCCATATTACTCGAAATATGTTCGAGGCAAATATGATTTGAATATTAATGAAATGTAATTAAAGTACCTAAATGTACAAGAAACATAATTGCGACAACAAACATAATTGTGGCCATTTAGAATAGGGCATCAAAGGAGCAATTACTTTTAATTACCACTTACAGTTGTTTATTAGTCCCAATACAAAAGACCCTATACCACATTTATTCAATGAAATAAATAAACGAAAAATAGTGTAATCAGGACAGTTGAAGAAAGTTTCACTCTGAATGTATGGACCATACCGGAATTATATGATTTTGCATGCTTGCATGTGTATACGATTGTCAGATACTGCTGCAGCAAAGACGGTTTGTATAGTACTCGGCTACAACCCTTATATAAACTTCATCGTAGCTAAAATACATATATTGACAAAGTTTAACAACCTTTATATATCAATACGGCTTCGGTTATTGTCTTGTAGTTGGTGTGGTGCGAAGAGTTGAAATGGAGCAATACATGCAAATAATACTGATGTAAGATTTCAATATGTTACGTTGTAACTAATGGATGTCAACTTCAGTTTGATTGCAAAATATGTGCGGTTGGTGGAAGACTTAGGGAAAATAATTTCACCTCTGGAAGAAAAAAATAGTTAATGTGAAAATTGTATTCTTTGAATGATTTAATCTTAAAGGGTCATTAATGAGGAAACCATAGTTGATAGTTAATGTTGAAGGGACATAATTCAGCCATTTAGAGAAATATCCTTACCATTGCATGTCTTGTTGCTAAGAAGAGTTGTGAATGCATCGGATTGTAACTCAGTAAAGTTTACCAGAGTGTGCACATAGTCTGACTTTGGCGAACTCGCTATTTCCTCTAGCTCATCTGTATTGACTGCATTGCCGATTCCGATGGCAAAAATGGTTACACCTGCCTCTCTAGTTAGACTAGCCTCCTTTACTGTGATTTCCTTTTGATGGGATTCGCCATCTGTAAGGACTATAGCGATGTTAGGAACGTCAGATCGGTCGCCATTACTCTCGTTAAAATGCTCTGTGCGAAGAATCCTCAAGGCGTCAAAAGTATTAGTTTTATCTCCCGCTTCGAATGTTATGGCTGAGATGGCATTCAGAATATCTTGCTTACTGTCATATCTATTCAGGTGAAACTCTGTGGTAGTTGTGTGGCTGAAGGTGAGGACGCCTATCCTGGTCTTGCCTTGACCTACGTCAAGGTTCTGCACCACTTGTCTGACGAACTCGAGCTGTTGCGTGAAGTCAGGTGGATAGATACTACGTGATGAGTCAATCACAAACACCACATCAGCAATAAGTCTGCATATGTCTGCGTTAGAGCTTACCACTAGAGCCAGAAGTAAAAATAATTTTAGAGCATAAAGGTAAAACATAATTTCAGACAATCGTGATAAAGTTATTTAAATTCTATGTCGGAAACATACCAATACACATATATGAAGCAAGGCACAACCTCAGTGTAAGGTATCACATTCCACAATCGACTGCTGCTAGTAAATTTTCAAAAGATTCAACACGCCGAAAAGACATATCGTTATATTTTAATCATGTGCAAGAGCATTTGTATAAACTAATATAACAGTCCATTTGTTACGAATTCTCCCAAACAAGATGCAAATGATGTTTGAAAATAAATTTCAGACATAATTATGAATATATCATATTCATACAAACTGTCTGATCTTTTACTGATGGCAACGAGACCTTTCACCTGACACATTACCTTAACACAACTCTGAGCAGTAATGAAAACGTTATAAAACTGGCATTCATTGACATATCGAAATTTCAATGCTACGCGATGAATAATCTTTTAATGGGAAGATAATATAAATGCTCGTATAAATACCACATATGTGTTTAACTATGACAACATATTAGCAATGGACTCACCAAATGAAGCAAAGACCTGGAAGAAAAGAACAAAATGAATATGCATGGGGAACGTTATAAGTTTAGATTGTGAATTAGTGGGACATTCAAACATCTGAAACAAAGATTTATTTGAAATGTGTATCTGGTTTGATTCGCGCTAAATTATTTTTTCAAATTAATCTCATATTTCGAGCTTGTACGTCATCAAATAAACGGAATTTATTTTTGATAATAATATCTCCAAATGTCATGATGTTTAAAATAAGCCAGAAGAATGGTAAATTACTGTTTAAGAAATTAATGAATTATTTAATCTATCTTTCGGCAGATAAGACTTTCATGATCAAATGTTTAGGCTCTGGTCCAAGTCGCGTTAATGTTTTGACAAAGTAATTAATATTAAAATTCGTTTGTTAAGAAATGTGATTTAATTGTAAGAAAGATATTTATCCATGTCTGATCTGGGAAATGTTTTAATTTTGTTGATTTTGTTCTTTGTCTTTTTAATAACTAAAGGAAAAGTTTACAACTATTAAATAATATTAGGTAATTTATAGCATCTTTCCGGCAACGAGTTACTAACCATTGAAATTGAAGTCCTAAATAATCTCCGTCAAATAAACTATTTTCAATGCGATTTTACTTACATCGAGATAATTACAAATATGATTCACAAAATTCAAGGAGACAGTCGTTGACGCCCGAATAGACATTTTGTTTGCTCATATCAAATACATGCACACGAAGCCAATCAACAATTATTTATATCTAGCATGAATAAATAAACATGACTTAAAATATCAATCATCTTAGATCATGTTACAAAATATGTAATAATGTTTGATCAAGAAATAAATATGTTCGTGAGATACTTGCCAGCAATAGAAATGTAACCATCATCCGACTCATGATTCTGCCTTTAATCTGGGAATAAACTTGTCGTCTGCGATTTTTTATGTGTAATGCCAGGAAACCAACAATGGACTCTATTTAAATGCAGGGAGAAAATATTAGACACGCTTCTACGCCAGGAGCCAGATTTAGCTACCTATTGTGTACATTCATATAATGAAAATGATTGAACAGGTAAATTAAATAGTAAATAAACATACGGTTATTACCAGATAGGCAAGGGCAAACTTAACATTCCTGACATTTATAATAAAGAATATATGCACATCAAGTTGCGAGAAAAGGAAAAATTAGATTAATGATTATCTCTGAATGACGGTATCATACTTTAAAGAAAGCAAAAGTCGCATATGTCTCTGAAAATAAATGCTACGGTTTAATGGTGATCATGTGCATACATTTCCTCACTTCTCGGTGAATTCAAGCAACAGGAGAGCCGAGATTCAAATGAGGTTGTATATAAAACATGTTTATATAATTAGATATTTCTATTATTGGCGAACACTTCTAGATCGCATAGGACTTTTACATTTCAGTAACACATTTAAAGTCCTTGTACTTTACATCCTTTTTTATATTATTCCCATCCTTAATTAAGTTTGCTGCTTTTATATTGTATTAAGATTATTGTTTAAACCTTTCAGGATAGGCATCGTGTTTCCAACAAAACATGTAATACCTCTTGTATCATACTGAATATTCTACAGACGTAAACGACCTTGTCATTCAATATTACATGACTTATTAGGCTGTTGCAGCATATTATACAACTTTTGAAGAGGTGATATTATACTTTATAATCCCAATCATCATAATGTAGGTGCGATGACTGTTTGATAAAAACGAAAACAAATGCTTTGTTTCTGCTATCAGTTTCCCGTACATATTAAACTAGTAAGAATAACGGGCATTGAGGAAAAGTTTGCTCTGACTATTTGTATAGTCTGTTTTATGTAATCATCTTGATAGTGTGTTATATAATCACCTTTATTGTTTGGTTTAATCACCTTGTCAAGACAATACCGCTTTAGTTATACAGGGCGTTATGCACACAACATGCGTGAATACTTTCTATATTTAAATAAACCTAGTTATTCTTACTTACTTTTGACTGATTGAAACGATAGTTATAGTTGGATAGTGTTATGACTGGATTGTCTTGAAATAAGTGACACAAAGCAGATATACCGCCAAATTTAATATACTTCAACAACTGTGTTCCCTACGATACAAAGTAAAACATCAAAAGACACGTACAATAGTATTAATTAAATCCCATATAATTCTAACAGTGTTTTTGGGAAGCCGAAAAGAATAGACAGTTCGAAATAATTTCAACAGCGAAATTCCTGCTGCTGTACAATTAGTATTTATGCATCTTAATTATAGAATTCTAACTGTCTTTCAATAAATTGACAACTTTCACAAAGAATAGTATAAATTCTTAATTCTTTGAAATTGTATCGGACCACAGCAGTAAATAAGTTCACATACTTAACGTAAAGTAGGATCGAATAATGTTTTATCAGGAACCCATATTTATAAAAAGGACAAAACGATGCTCAGAAAAATGGTCACGATTTATCCAAAGAGTTTTCGCTTGTAAATCAGATTTTGGTTTCAACTCCAATTGAAGTAAGTATCTTTATAAAAATAAAATTCCTACTATGACCCGGATGCGGGAGGCCGTCGGTTCGATCCCCGGCCAAGTCATACCAAAGACTTACAGAAATGGTACTAACAGCTGCCTCGATAGGCGCTCAGCATTAAGAGGTTAGTGTTAAGACTGGTCTGCCTGGGGTCAGGATAATGTGAATGGGTGGGACATCATGATACATGTCTGCCGCATGATGCCCCAGTGCTAGACATCACTATAAACTGTCACACTGCAGACATCGTAGCGATATGACTGAAATTGTTTTAAAGCTACGTTAAAAATCACTTGTCCAAACGTATAGAGTGTTTCAATTGTATTACAGTTGTATTCTGAATGAATGTTAATGTTGAATGTGCTAATGTAATAAATAGATTGGATTTTAGCGATGTGCTAGAAATGTAGATTATCACAATAATATAATACAAAATGATTTTGAATGAATTTCCGAATAATCCCAATCTAGTAATATTGATGAATGAGCACTGTAATTTCGGTGTATATATATATATATATATATATATATATATATATATATATATATATATATATATATATATATATATCCTTTCAAACTTGAACACATCTAAGAGTCCGATTGAACAGCACGTATTTCCATATGAATGTGTCATACGTCATACTGATGTTAACAACCTTAATCTAAACACATTAGAGGCACAATAGTCTCTATAAGGAGGCAATCAGGATGATGATCAATCCTGTTTACGTAAATTTTAAATATATAAACATAAATCACCAGATAATTTGGAATTAGACCTAAATAACACTAATTCTGATCCAAATAAAGATGTGTACAAAATCGAAAATTAGTAAAACATTATGCAGCTCTCACATGGATGACAGAAAATATCAATACAGAAGTAAAAAATAAAACCATTCAATTTACATCAGATTGCACCTGCATTCAAAATGTATTTTCAGGGCTGTATTCCTCCAATATCAAACTTCATCTAAACAATCAATTACATTCTGTATTGCTCTCTTAATGACTAATTAAAACAGTATTTCGAGAAGGAGCTGAACTGCAAAGTGTTTCAAAAACCAGTTTAAAGCCACATACGAGTATGCAAATATTTATATGATGTATGGTTAACACTATATAATAGCACTGGATCATCCAAAACATTTTTGTGTTCTTGGATCAATGTTCCACCTTCAGCTATAGAACTTTCACCAATATACAATTAGAATGATTTACTGAGATCAGGAGACAAAAGAACTGGTACACCTCTAAGTATGGTCTTTAATATCTCAAAGACTCTCTAAACTCATCATTTCAACCTTGGAGTTCTTACCGTGCATATATGTCAGCGTTTCAAAAATTATGGGAAACTTGAGCACATATTCCGAATTATTGCTAAATAATCTTACCATGTGAAGCTTAGATGATGACGTCATCTAGATAAGAACACTGATCTTAAATAGATGCAATCATGTTCGTTATACAGTGGAAAGTTTCAGAACATCTCATAGAATACTGCATTACTTAATTTGATCAAGTTCAACTTAAGTTACGAATGCCAGAATTTACTTGGCACTTTCCATGAATGGAAATTGCAATAGCCCTTTACAACGATCAAATTTCGTGCTAAATGTTGCATATCCAATTTTCGTAATACGGTCATCAGTTCTTGGTATTGGATATGCATCTGTTTTGATTGCAGGGTTCAAATTTATATAGTCGGTACACATGATAAAATTATCTTCTTTCGGCACAAGCATGTCTACTTTTTCTTCGTACCATAAAAATCATTTTCCGGTAAATAATAATTTTTTCCTAAGATTCCTGTCCGAAAGGGTTTATCCTGTTAGGATGCTCTTTGACAAAATATAAACTTTACAATGACTAAGTCATAGCAGATTACATTTGTTTGTGTCTGAACATCGGAAAGCAAGTTGTCTTGCTCACATACTTGCTGTTTTAGTGTAATCTTTTGTTGTAGCTCTAGATTTGAAAGAATCTGTTCCATATTTTGTTTATTCCTGCTTTAGAATTTGTATCAAATCTATGTCTTGTGAATCTGTCTTAGTTTGATCCTTATAAGTCTTACAATTTATTACATTTATTATAAGGCTAAGCAATCGGTTGAGGGTTATATTGAAGAAGATTCAATATATTTTCGTGTGGATATAAATTTTCAATGTTTGTTTCTAACAAAGACGTTTCTGAATTGATTATAACCCTAGTACTTAAGTTTAACTTTGTGCTGCTTAATTTATGTTGTCTTGCCAGGGCATGCCCGTGACCATAGGCTGATTTAACCGAACCATTTTCTTCAGGATATTATTGGTCACACTGGGGCCCAGTGGAATCCGCCATTGTGAAAATCCGTCACGTCTAACTTTACGATGTTGGACTCGATTTCTATCTCGCGAGGCGTTGATGAAATTGTGGTTGAGCGCACTTGTATTACAAGTCTCCTTTTTTGTAACTGCATGGTTTAAGATACTGGGATCTTTGTCAGGAAGATAATTGCCGTTTGAAACTTATCCAATGCCATTTTTCTCTAAATCTGTCATGCTTTGAGCAAGCAAGTCTTTGTTTTGTTGTCCGGTTATGTATAGCTACATTAATGATCACCCATTTGTTTTGCTCTTGATGCATGTAATTTCGATTAATTGTTTGAAGATGGGCTAATTTCGCTCCTTTCTACTATCCAATCCGGACAGCATCATAAGATGGATCTATAGTTCTGTCATATTTTGGAATGTCCAATTACTAGGATGTGTTATAATTGGTAGTTCCCACTCTAAATTTCAACTTTCATGTCGCGAAATCCTTGCTAGATTATGTGGTGTTTGACATATGGCGGCAAATCTTTAGATGTGGACATGAGATGATATGCATGGTTATCTGCTTGGCGTCTGGAAGTACTGTGATGGTGATTAATTTCTAACTGTAAAGGTTTCCTCAATGTTATGAGTGCGCATATGCCATTAACAGAAGGAGTCGTAGAGGGTTTCGTGCAATTATTCAATGGCCTTACTATTAATGATATAGAATCTCGCTACGATTATACTACGAAAAAGGCTTTGTTATCGGTATTTATTTTATCCAAAGATCGTGTCGTATTTACTGATCCAGATCCATGTGGGGTTTTGTATTTGGGATTTGTATGGAGTATGTTGGCGTCCTCTGCATTCCTTCGCTTAGTCGGTGAAATCTGTTTGAGTCTCTGAAACTTGTTGGGGCTGAAACAAATTCGGTAATGATATTGGACGATTAACTGGTTGTAGTGAACTGCTTCATTTTTCTGTGGGACTGCGCTATGAGGGCTCGTTGGAATTAATTGATGTGCAATATATTGGAGCTAAATTTGTCATATTTTATCTGGGACGATCAAAAGTTTCAACATGAGTTGGTAGTATAATTCCTGTTTGGAAGTCCGGGCTACATGGGAGTCAAAGACCGGACAATTTGTTTGATATTGCTGAATTGTTTGCAGAGTTATATCATTCCTAACTTTCTCTTAGCCATTTGTAGCTCCTGGTTCGACAATTTCTTTACCATAAAGTCGGCAAATCCAAAACCACGCGACACATTTCATTAGTTAACTTAGGCTGTCATTATAATGGGTCGTTCAATTCTGAACTACCTTTGTAGCCTACAAGCGGTTTAATCTATCAAAATCTTATGTAAGTGTTAATTATTGATTGCTATGTTTCAAAGAGGATTCGATTACCACACGCTAATGTTAAATATATTGTGATATTTAACAAGGCGATTGGTGTACATACACAAGACGACTTAAGTACCTGAAAAAATGTGATATTAGCATCAATATGAAACCAACAGAAAATCTGAAAAGGAAATATAAATCTATTTTAAAACAAAGGGGTACTGTGTACAATGAAAGCAAAGTAACCTAAATGGAAATATATCAAGCACGACTATGTACGTTGATATTTAAATAACGGAAAGCAAATTATTCATTCCAATTGACACTCTGAAAACGCGATAGAATGTTAAAGCACAAATAATGCAGGTGGTTATGTTGTAAAGTGGAACGGAAAACCAAATGTTAGCGCTAATTATTTTGGGATGAACATAAAAAGACGATCGATTTACTAAAAAGACGTGTTACGTACATGAGAAGAAAATATTAGTATTGATATTTTAAAATAGTCAATATCCAAAGAGGAAATCAAAATGTATTGTAAAGCAAAGAGACACAATACACAATGATAGTGAAGTACCTAGAAAACGACATATTAGTTGTTGTAGGGTTTAACGTCATTTTTCAGCACAAGATAGGCTATACATGGGGGACATTATAAATGGTGGAGGATGAACCCGGGAAAATCCGAGAAAGAATCACCGACCCACGAGAAGCTACTGGCAAGCTTTAACACATAATCACATTGGCTGAATCGAGACTCGAACCCATTCAACATAGGTGAAATGGCAGTGATCCGTAGCGGTGAGTGCTTTAGACCACTCGGCCACTCGGGAAAACGGAAATATTAGTATATAGAACTAAAACAATTGAAAATCAGAAAAGGATATATCAATTTAATAGTATCAATATATTAAATAATACAATGCAATGTAGAAAGATATTTAAGTACCTGAAAAGGAAATAATGTAATATTGCAACAATACATACGATGATACTTAAGAATCTCTTAGGGAGATCTTAGTGCCAAAAGAAAAATCTTTGAACATCTTAAAAGGAAATAAAAATATATTATTATAAATGTATGTAAAATAATACATTCTAAATCTGTACTTAACACAATGTCAGATGACGATGATATGCAGAAACGGCTACTCTCCACTGAATGACAAACGGCTAACTGCCTCTTTCAGGGGACTAACTAGTCTGAATTGATATATATGCTGGTAAGGTTTATATATCCAGTCGCTTGCTAAGGGTCAACAAAACGTTGCAAATTTCTGATTTTAGTGGTAAACATATATGCGTTGGTATAAGATCAAATTAAATATATAAGCCGTTCTTCCACAGGGGGACAATATTAATCCGCTTGGGTGTCCGGTATCGCCGTTCTTGTTTCCAGGCATGAATTCATTAACCCGTTGCTGAACCCTTTCATCCTTCGGCCTGGAAGACTCGTTGCGTCAATAAAATTATATATGCACTGAGGACTTTATAACATTTACATATAATGAAGGAAGGTGCATTTCCATTTTGTTAAATTTGAAGCAGGCATTGAACCTGTGCAAGGCCTTTACGAAATATACTTTAAACTTAGACAGGCAAGCTCCATAATAATTAAAATATGAAGTGGAGTCCTGTAAATCTTCCAAAAGCAATGTTCATTTTGATATCTAATTTTGAAATTACAGTCTTGTGAAATATATTATCTGCGTGATAATAAATTTACAAAATGCTATTGAACTACATAATACTACTATATTTGGTACTTGTTATAATGGAAATAATGTTGTGAAACCCTTGTATAATATACGACACACAGTTTTTGTGTCAACATTAATAAATCCTTATCAACTGAATGCCTTTACTAAGGTGTGTCATCTGTACATCTTAGCACAATGACTTGGAGGCTATATTTCTATTTATATATGTATTTCATATTGAGGTTTTAGGGTTATGAAAGACGTTTGGTAAGATTTATATTTCTTGTATGAGTGAAATAACATATCACTGGCTAGGTTAGCTTTTTTTGTTATGACACCTTAATTACCTCTGGAATAAGAATAATTATCTACCCTCTTCAACTTACGTGTAAGAATCAAAACACCTATGATCTTACGGTTAGGATGGACCAATCGGCGCTGGCATAGGTAGTTAGGTTTCATAATCAGGGATTTGGGTACACTAATTAGCTGTGGCCTAAGATTGGCGGTTATTGTTTGGGCTAGGTTTCGAAATCGAAGTCTAAAGTGGATACAATGAGGCCTAGGCATAATTACTTGAACTCTTTAACTTGATTAGTACAACCAAATAACCTTATTGGTCAGTTCAGGGATGCGATTTACAGTCAGGGTATTGCGATAACTTAAATCATTCTGGACTCAAACAATTTATTACCTCGCTTGATTTTGACAATGTAATCACCTAATATGTCTATATTTACATTAAGATATCGCTAGTTTGGTTTGTGGCAAATATTGATTTTTTTTGTGTAACGTACTCTAATTTAGCTTCTTTGGTTGCTTAAGTTATTTAAGAACAACAAAAACAACATTTTCCCGTTTCTTCTTGCAAATTAAGTCTGAGCCGATATAATGGTTATAATTTCTGCATCCAATAGTTTTCACATTTTGTACGCTTGCCTTTCTAGACCAATATTTACAATGGAATGAGTGAACAATGGTATATATATATATATATATATATATATATATATATATATAATGATCTGGGATGTTACAACGATTATAACTTGATATATTGTTATATAATTTACGATTGATATCGAATCTATATCTCATGAATATTTCTCTTTGTGTGAGGCTTCTGTATTACATACTGTTTAGAGCATTTCTTAAAAGTGATAAGGAATATAACGTTTCTGGAATTGCAAGAATGATTCTGCTTTACATAAACTTTTCGATTGCCTTCCTGGCTTTTAATGCCGTTAGTTTATATCTATATATGAGGTAGAGGTTCTGCAATGACAAAGTTACAAAGTCTCCAAATCTGGTATAATATAGCATGGTTTCGACTTAGAACATTTCCAAACCTCGATCAATCCATCCCCCTTATGAATATTTCTATACCTACTTTCAAACTCTAATGTCACCAGCGAGCTTTGTGTCGGAATTATGTCCAAATTTACGTGGTATTTCTCATGTAAGAAGAGTTTTGTACGGCTAAAGATGTCAAAAATGAGTAAATGTATTCCGATATATGATATGATTCGCACCCAATATAATGTTCGTTTTCCTGCTGTAACATTAATTGCAACCTACCATGATTAATGGCTTTGATGGATCTTCGGCAAAGTGTAAATATGCCTTGTTCTAAGGGTATCTGCTGTTATTAAGTATTTAACTTGTTTCTTAGTAAAGTGCTTGTTGTTGGTCAATCGATTTAAGATTTCTGTTGTTTCTTTACTTATGATAAGACATGTCTGATTATATAATCTCCTGTAATGTTAATGTTAACAATTTGAGACGTCTTGGAACAGTGTTGCAAAAGAACTTCAAAAATTGTTTAAAGGGGAAAATAGCGCATAGTGTAGGTCATTGTTTGCATTTTAACCGTCATGAAACTTATTTAGTATGGCAACTTATACTCTGAAATATTGCACAAAGAGCAAAGGGTTTGCAAAGACTATACATGTTGTTGGTTAAATAAAAGAGAAAATATAGAAATTATGGGGAGGTGGTGCTTTACTTGAACCTTATAAGTTACAGACTAAAGCGATATCTTACTTTATCGCATAAAAGCCAAAGGCAATTCCGTATCGGGCCGGTTAAGTGTCGTGCTATTGTACTTTAAATATATAAAGTAAATAACAAAGCGTATACAATAAGCGAAGACAATAATTCGCCCAACTGAACTTTAGGTGAGTTGATTTCAAAAGCGATAACTTAAATAACCGTTATGTGAACCCTTTTGTAATCAGGTATTGTTAAACAAATCAGATCTGGAACATCTATGTGGATAATATTAGTATTAACCTTGTTGTAGGTTTGTCGAATGAAGCAAAAAAAACCAAAAAAAAACATGCAGACTTTATAAGAATTGGTGGTGTGGAAGGATGCTAAGAACTGAATTACAAAATGTTTAATCAGAGTAGGCTTCTATATTTGTCGAAGTATTCGTTCTTTATTTAGTGTGATACAAAGAGGAACAAATCAAATTTATCCACAGAGGGACAGACGGTATCAATACATTTCTGTATATTTCGTTACATTTATGTTTGAAATATATGTGTTAGCAGTTCACTAATAAGCAAAGTAATGAATACTGCATAGCTTGTATTTATGCTTATAGCGAATAAATCAAAGCAAAACGTAATCTGCTAAAATTTAAAAATAGTATCGTTATGAAGTTTTAAAACTCTAAAGTCAGTTGTAATGGTACCACAGACAATGAATAGAGCTGGAATGAATGGATTCTAAATTATTAATAGCTCATATTTAACCCATTGTTTTAAAATACTGCGCATTTGAAACATAATTTAATGTGCATGGATACAATAGTTTATCGGAGCTTAATATTGAAAAAAGACATACATGAAAATCCGAGAAGAAGACAAAAATGTAAAGTTGCATGCATACCGCCATTGCATAAGTATGAAAATGAAAATCTACTATATTTGCAATATATAGTTTAAAAAAATCTAGTAAACGTTTCACCATGCAAACCGTTATTACAAATTGTTCAAGTAGGATATTTTGCCATGCTTTTCGATGGGTAGGCCCTTTATTTGGTATGAAAATAAGAGGATGAAAGCAAATTTAACATGTATCTACAGAGGAACGGAGAGACAAACTGTATTGATACATCGTTGTTTTTGCGCAGAGTTATGTTTGATCCATCTGTTGTATCAGTTCCCTAATATGCAAAATAGTGATAATAGCAGGATTATGTCTTTCATGTAGATAATGAAAGAACGTGCTTGAAAACATTGCCTTTCAGTGTGTTTCTGTACAATGGCATCACATTTTAGATATTAGTATGACTGCCCAAGGAATGTGTCCATAAATCAGACAGATACCCTGCTGACAGTGATGAGCATTATATGTAAAAAACAGGAATGAAAATATTATAATAATACAATAATAATTAATGCAGACCAAATATTTATATCAGAACTGGTAAGAACGTTACGACAGTATCATTTTACTGATATTATAGAGTTTTGAAGGGAATATCGATTATAATTTCACAGTTTCAAAGACTACTGTTTTACTTCATTTGTGATTGTTCATGCGCTTTTTGAAAAGAACTAAATACATATGTTTCTCATCACAAATATTTATGTTTTCATCTTTCATACGGGACAAATCAACTCAGCTTGAGTTCATCAGCTGAGAAAAGTACTCTCTTTCTGTACTTGGCACGCAATTTCATATTTACTATAAATATTTAAAGTACAATAACGTAAATCATAATCCAACCAGAGACGAACATCCTTTCATCTCATATGCGATCACGTGATTTGTTCAAGCTGTTTGTGACTTACCAGGTTCAATTAATGCACCACAACCAAAATAATTCGTTTTGTTCCTCCATTTAACCATCAATAATTAGAATCGTTACAAATCGTAAGTTATGTAAATTCTTTCAGCTTATAAGATGCCACATTGTATAAGTTTCATGACTTTTTAAATGCAGTTAGTGACACACATTATGCAGTATTTTCCCATTACAAATTTCTTGAAGTTGTCTTGCAAAATTAAATCAAGATTTCACTATCGAAGATGTACCTCTTAGATATATTCCATGTAAAATATCGTGGCAAAGTCATTGATCATCATTAACTGCGGCGATTAAATACTAGAGACGCTCATAACATAAATGCTAATTTCATACACTGCTTGTTCGAAACCGGACATTTATGATAATGTTCGATACAATTATCATGTACTGAAAACGCTGTTGCATATTTTCCCGATGATTATTATGTGGATTTGTTTATTCTTATTGAATACTGCTTCTGTAATATAACACACATTATGATATAAACTTTTAAAGAAATATTTAATATATATTACACGGCTTGACTTTTAATGTATGTGGCCAATATTTTACTCATAGTTTTGAATCCAGACAGTCCCGAAATTTGATAAGCAAATTCACAGATCTTGTTTTGGAATTGATTTCTTCGGAAATATTACAGAATCAGAGAACTAGCCGTGTGAGCATTATGACAATCAATTTTCTTTAGCAGACAAACATGTAAATAGTGTATGTATCGAAGGCAATCTTATTGTGGTGAAATTTGCAACACAGTCATTTAACCTTTTGCAAGACCTTTATGAAATATACTTGAAATTAAGACAGACAAACTCCTTAATTATTAAAATATGAAGTCAAGTCCTGTAAATCTTCCATAATAATCATTTTGATATTTAATTTCGAAAATAAAATCTTATGAAATATATTATCTGCGTGATATTAGATTTAAAATATGCTATTGAAATACAGGATACAAATATATATGCTATTTATTAGAATGGAAATATCTTTGTAAAACATTTTTACAATACAATTTACGACACACAGAGTGGGATTTATGAGTCAACAATAGTAAATTCCTTATCACCTGAATGGGTTTTACTTAGGTATGTCATCTGTACATCTTAGCTCGTGTTTATATTTGTCTTTAATCTTTAGGTTTTAGTGTTATGAAAAGGGGTTTGGCTGGATTTATATATATTGAATGAGTGAAATAACCTAATAATGGCTAGGGTATGTTTTAGGGATATAGTTTATTATTAGGACACCGTAACTTCCTCTGGCGTAAGAAGAACTATGTACTATCTTCCATTTACTCGTAAGAATCAAAACAGATAAGATTTTACGGTTATGATGGACCAACCGGCGCTGGCCTAGGTAGCTAGGTGTTAATGTCAGAGAGTCGGGTGCACTAATTAGCTGTGGCCTAAGATTGGCGTTTATTGTTTGGGCTAGGTTTCAAAGTCGATGACTAAAGTGGATATAATGTGGACTAGGGAAAATTACTTGAACTCTTTAACTTGTTTTGGACAACCAAATAACCTAAGAGTCCTATTTGGTCGGTTTAGGGTTATAATTTAGAGTAGGGTTTTGGGATAACTTAAGTCACTCTGGGCTCAAACACTTTTATACTCTCTTCGGCGTGCTTTTGACAATCTAATCACATAACCTTTTAAATTTAAAATAAACGATCACCGATTTGTTTTGCTTGATCATATTGATTTTTAGTATAACATTATCTAACCAATTTAGCTACTTCAGTTGCTTTCCTGTTATAATAAACAACACAAAGCAATATGTTTTTCTGTTTCTCCTTGCGTATTATGTCCGAGTGGTTATAATTTCTGTATTCAATAGTTTTCTTGTTTTGTAAGTTTGCGTTTTTCGTCCACCATTTCCATTCGAATGACCGAACACTTGTGTATAGAATGACCTGGTATATTAAAACGATTAGAAATTATTGCATCTGATTTACGATTGATTTCCAATCTATATCTCGTGAATATTCTCTTTGTGTGAGGCTTCTTTGTATTATATACCGTTTACTACATTTCTTACAAGTGACAAGGTATGTGACGTTTCTGAAATTGCAAGAAAGATTCTGCCTGATATAAAATTATATATCGATAATGTAGAGGTGCCGCAACGACAGAGTTACAACGACTCCAAATCTGGTATAATAGGGTATGGGTTCTACTTAAATCATTTCCTCGATCAATCCATCCCCATTATCAATATTTATATACATACTTTCTAATGTCACCAGTGAAGTATGGTACAGAATTATGTCCTAAATTACTTTGTATCTCTGATGTAAGAATGAGCTTGTGGGGCTAAAGGTGTTGAAAATGATTCTAAAGAAACGAGAGAAAAAGAAATTAAGGGGAGCAGGTGCTTTACTTGAACCTTATAAGTAACAGACTGATATTTCACTTGATCGCATAAAGCCAACGTCATTTCCGTCTCGAGCGGTTAAGTGTCGTGTTATTTTGCTTTAAATATGTAAAGTAAATAAAGCGCGTATCAAATAAACGAAGACAATACTTCGCCCAGTTGAACTTTAGGTGAGCTGAGTTGTCCTATTTCAAAAGTGAAAACATAATGAACCGTCATATGAACCCTGTGTACTCAATTCGTGTTAAACAACTCAAATTAGGAGAAACTCTATGGATAATATTATAATTAAGCTCGTCGTAGGTGTGTTGGGTGAAGCAGAATGGAAAATACAGATATTATCGGAGTTATTGGCGTGGAACGTTGTTAAGAACGGAAATAATAACTGCTAAAGCAGAGCAGGCTTCTATGTTTGTCGAAGGAAGCAGCAGGGGAGTTGTACAGACCATCGTGTACAGACCAAATAAAGCTTCCTACGAGAACTTACTCCGTAGAAGCCTCAGAAAGCAGAAATAAAGCCTTCTACGGAAGATAATTTTCATGCATTTCAGACCGGATGCATCGGTTGGTCGCGCCGGTGTGTTAGTAAATATAGCGTTCAGGACAGGAAAAATAAATGAAGGGAATAATTTTGTTGCAACGTTGGGCTGCTTTTTCATGAATAAATTTGATCAAGACCAATTCGATACCGACTGCGTGGATCATGAAGATTGATCGTAATAAAACCATGTGGCGTTGCCTGAGCGCGGCTGAACAAATTTTTAAATTTGTTTATATCCATGTCGCCGTTGCACCAGGTCTGATGAATATTTCTCAGCGTGTGCGTGTCTACGCCGTTGAACACCGACAAAATATTGCAATTGTCCCTAATCACCTTTGGAATCTGCGTATATCTCTGTGTTACGTAAATAACATCGGTGTTCTTGTGTCTGCCACGCGAGAATATCCTAGCCGGGTTGGTCTGCTTGTCCAGCATAACGTCATCGAAAACAACGAGATTATTAATATCGCCGTCTAAATTTTCCACGGATGGAGCTTCATTGATGTCTGTGATAAATTCGATTGTGCCTTCGTCGGTATTGTCGCTGAATTCTTTTAACACTTGATAACAGCGTTGATCGTCAACGGATGGTGCAACCAAATACAATTTGTCCCATTTTAGCCATCGCATGATCAAATTCAATAACAATTGTGTCTTACCAGATCCAGATGGGCCAATGATTATCATTCTAATCGAATTCGGTAATGCCGCATGATGTTTTATTTGCTCGCGTCGCTTCGTGGCTGAAAAATCAATTACATTCATGTTACTAGAATACATGGATCTATATTGTGTTAAGTGTCGCACTCACACAGCTACGATAAATCCAACCGAAATCGTTACACGTAATAACAGGAACGCAATTGCAGGAGAATGCCAAGTTTGCAAGACACGCAAGTTTAGATTTGTAAAAAAAAAAACTAGAACAGGAGGAGACATTGCCGCCTCCATGAAAAATCTACCTGGGCTGCCCTGGGCGAAATATCCCGGAGAGAAGCATTTACCCTGGTATAAGTATTGTGGACCCGGAACGAGACTCGATATCAGACTCGACGATAATAACCAACCAAAACAAGATGAAAATCCAGTAAACGCCATCGATAACGCTTGTTATGATCACGATCTCGCATACCGCAGCGGAGATTTACAACAAAGACATCTCGCTGATATCAAGCTAATTCACGCATTAGACGCGATTCCTGACAAAAGTTTCAAAGAGAAATTGGCATCCTGGTTGATAAAAGGCGCAATGAAAGGCAAATTAGTATTCGGTGCTGGTAAATAATATGGAGCAAATATATTATTCTCCGCGAGGATTTTGGCGAGGAAAATCAGCAATTGCCAAACTCGCCAAAGCCGCTAAAGTAAAACAATCCGTCGCTGAATCGTGGTTATCAAAACAGGCAATTTGGCAAATATATCTTCCTCCGCCTAAGAAAATACCGTACGCGAGTTTCACTGTCAGCATCCCTAATGAGGTCCATCAGGCGGATCTTATGTTTCTTCCTCACGATACCGTTGACGGCGTCATGTACAAATACGTTTTGACAGTCGTTGATATCGCTAGCAGGTATAAAGAAGCAGAGCCGTTATCGAACAAAACAGCAACAGAAATTGCAAAGGCATTTAACGAAATTTATTCTCGATCTCCGTTGACATGGCCAAATCTTCTTCAAGTTGATCCAGTTCGAGAATTTCTTGGCGCGGTTACTTCATTGATGAAAAAGAATAATGTTAAAATCCGACGCGGTATTGTAGGTGTTCATCGCAATCAAGCTATCGTCGAAAGATTCAATAAAACGCTCGCGGAACGATTATTCGGATACCAGTACGCGCGTGAGTTTATTCAAGATAATCGATCTCACGACTGGGTATCAAGATTGCCTCATGTGATTGACGCGCTAAATAACGAGACAACTCGAACAATAGCAATGAAACCCGCAATTGCAATTACAAAATCGAATATACCCATAAAGCGAGATTCCACAATTCAACCTGTACTAGGTAGCGTCACAGTCAGATATTTATATAAAGAAGGCGAGGCTGAAGGAGGAAGAAAAAGAGCAACCGACCCAACCTGGAGCGTTACAACACATAAAATATCAGCCGTAACAAGATCGTCAGGAAGACCAGCTATTTATATCCTAGATTCGTTAGCGCCTCAACGCGGATTTACCAAAGAAGAATTACAAATAGTACCAGAAGATACTCAACTACCACCAGCGTCATTGATGTAATTTACTCGAATTCTACCTAGCTGAGATAATTTTCTTACTCTCGACACGGCTAAATATACCAAATTTGACCAAGAAATTCTATCATGGACGATCCAAACTTGGCCATCTACGGTCAATCCTTGCGACGAGTGTATCGTTGTTGCGTATCCTAATTTCCACGGTGATTTTTCTGCATTTATCGCGTCATTGACAAGATTAATATCAACGAAGATAATATCATTTAGGACCAAAATCTTTTCTTTTCCACATGGCAAAATAATATTAATATTTTGTTTCCTAGTATTAGCGGGCCTATAGCATAACGGTACCTGCAACGTTGGAAATTTCTCGCAATGCAGCTTAAATAACATTTCCTGGATAATATCACGAATAATTTTTCTACTAGCAACGATCAAATGATCGGGACGCCACAAATTTAGAAAATCGCTCATCGGAGTCTCGTCGATTATTTTCCTCATGACATCACACTGAATTTTATTAGGTTGTAGTCGAATCAATTTCTTAAATTCGGTCAGTAAAATATCTGTAGATCTATAATCAGCGTCGATTTCCTCATAATAATCAACGAAGTTTCTGAGCCATTCGTGAGGCGATTCGCCATCGATAGGATCAGGCTGGCCGTGATCTCCGCACATTATCACAGCGGTATTTTTCCCTTCCAACCAAGTCAAGATCGATTTTAATATATCTAAATTCACCATGCAAATTTCATCAAATATTAGAATCTTGTTGACATATTTGTTTTCCATGCGAGCCGAGTCCCATGATCCACCGCTGTACTTGAAATAACTGTGATACGTGCAAGAATTAACGCCGCGCTGCTTTATTTCTCGCGCTAATCTGTGAGTCGGAGTCAACACAATCATGTCAGAATTTGCAAATAAGTTTATTGCTCGCGTTGTTTTACCGCTACCACCAGGCCCATTTAGGTAGACGAATTTGCTACGTGAAATTGGGTCAAATACAGATGCAGCTTTGGAAAAATCTAGAATCGAAGATTCTCCAAATTTATCTCGATGAAATTCATCGCGATCTTCAACATCGGCGTCTTCGCAATAATCTAGGATATCTTCGTTTTTTATCCACCAGGTTCCCCATGAGCTACCATCGGTGATTAAATTTTCCAGCCTACACTGGTATTTTTTATCGATATAGAACGAATCCGTTGCGACTCTTACTGCGATATCAGAAAATTTATTTATCATCGAGAGTAAATTTATACTAACATAAGCGAGCATCGATGATCGTAAATGCGTATATTGCGCTGATTCTCCGTCAAGGTAGCTAATCACGGTACCTAATTTTGCTCCATCAATAATAATATTCTCCCTATTACAAAATATTCCTCGTGATACCGTATCGGCGATTATAAAATCCATCTCCGCATCGTTGATAAATAATCTAGCGTGTCGATGTTTGTGGTCAACGGATCCACCTTGAGTAAATTTACCAATTATTTTTCTTCCTATATCTTTCGCGTTGTCACAATCTGTCGGCAACCACACATTTGTTTGTTTTCTGTAGGATATAATCGCCTCGCTCACCGTCAACGATACTAACATCGACGAATCCAGCATATATCTTAACAACACCGTAGGAACCCAACGGCGCTGCGATAAATGCCTTCCAAACCAAATATAGCAGATTTTATGTAAATTTTCAGCAAACTCGAATGACGTTACACAAGCGAATCCGGTCATGACAAAATCAGGCAACGGCCCGTTAATCGCTACTCTTGTCATCTCGCTGGTAGGATGGCCGAATTTAGCAAAATAATCTGCACAATCGCCATATCCAAGGAAACTTCCAGGATAACACGCGCTCATGTCAACGGAGATCATATCTTCGAAATCGTACTTGGTATTCCACAATCCGCCATGGCCGTATTCGATACAACTAAGTTGAATATCAGCGAGAAATTCGTTCCTTGTAGGTTTCCACGAGTTTTTTTCTCTAGCGGCGTGAGCGGCCACAGACGGAATTGTAAAGCAATTCGTTAGTAACTGGTCGGGATTCGACGAATATTTTACCGCAAGTTTTTTCATCGACTCGTGTAATATTTCGTCCCTGTAAATATCACCGCATGGCAAAATAAATTGATCGTATCTTTCTTCGCTCGAGAATAACCATATCGATATTGGATCAGATGCGCTTAATTTTTTGATAAATCTAAACATGGCATCGGAATTGTCCTTCGCGGCATCTACCGTGGAAAATTCCGCAGATTTACTATCTGCCGTGGAAAATTCCACGGGATAAAATTTAACAATACGATCCCGCGGAAATATCATTACCGATTGCGACCACGCGTGGGAATTGTGATCGACAATCTCGATTGGTGCTCCTCGAGATCTATACGGCGACGAGTATAATATTTCTCCCGATAACGTTTTCACCGTAATAGGAAATTTAAGTTTCTTGCTCAATGCAGCTACATCGTCCACAGATGCACCATCAGCGACAGTCTTCGCCCACGCGTTAATTTTATCCAACCTCAACTGGGTCAGACCAGATCCACGTCGAGCGTTTTTCATGTGCTCGATTGCACGCTCAGCCACGCAGTTTATCATCGGTGATTCTTTCATCGCAGGTAGATTTTTCACATCCGGATTGTTATTTAGCCGATAAATTCCATAAACAACTGCACTAGATGGATATGCCCTAGCATAATAAGGGCCATCGATTCCCAGTAACAATCCGGGTTTAGAATTCTTATCGAGAATAACATTTTTCTTACCGCCACGCACTGGATCTCGTTTATCGCGAATAATCCAAGTATCATCGGGCATTTGTGCGATAAATTTTATTCCAAAGATAAATCGCTCTTCTTTGTGTTCGGTTTTTATGTGCTCGATTATTTTTTGGCTCGTTCCAGATTCATCGTAGCATCAATAGAATTTGTTTTCCAGGTCGACCAAGTGTGAACGGCTCCATCATCGAAAAATTCTCTCTTCGCTCGGTCAACTTCAGGTATAATATATTCTGCCTCATCAAGATCAAATGCGTCCATAATTATATTTTAGACATATGTTTAAATTATAATGAATCAATGCAAATGGATACTAATCGGCTCAACAAAATTTTGTGACAAATCTTGCAGAGGTGATTATTGCGGCGCTCACATACACGCGATTCGGCGTGGTAGTAAAGGACCACAACGTTGCTTAGTTTGTCAAGTTGGCACGCGAGGAAAAACTCGATTATGTTTGGCTTGTGGAGGAAAGAATTATCGAGAATTGCGTCGGTATTATGAAAAAAAGATCTTCCTCCGCGATAACATGCGAAGAAGATTATATTAATCGATTCAAGACAAATAACGATTTAAACAAATAGAATATTATATATGGATCTGAAATCAGTAATTCCAGAAACAACAATGACACACGAGTTCAAATCTCACCCAACGATCACTGGGTATGAATCGTCATCGGATGGTGTTGTCAGAAATACCAGAACAAAGTATCATGTCGGTCATGTTAATAATTCGGGTTATCTTATTTTCACCATCGGCAAAAACAAGAAACGAAGGTGCACAAATTATTTATGTCACAGGTTTGTATTCGAATGTTACAACGGACCTATCAGGGATGGTCTTGTTATTGACCATATCGACGGAAACAAACTCAACAACAAGATAACCAATCTTCACGCGGTAACTCCGAGTGAAAATTTACTTCGCAGTAGTAACGTTGGTAGATTTCCAAAATATTCCAGGGCGGTTAAATCAATAAATAAAGAAACAAACGAAGAAATTATATTTACGTCGATGAATGTCGCCGCAAAGTATTTCAGTGTCAATCATGCCTCGGTGTGGCGAGTGGCAGAAAAAATAACAAACGCGACATTCTCATATAAATTTGGCGAATGGATCGAGTTTTACTATATTCCGATAATATCCGAAGAAAATTAATTAAATATTACAAAAATTATATAATGAACAAGGAGAATATAAATAATATCATCGAAGCCATCGAAGATTTAAAAAATAAAAACGTAAATTTATCCTCAGATTTGGACACAGGTAAAATCCGGTATGAATTTGAAACGATCGTCCAAGGAAAACTCGAATACAGGTACACGCTACCGTCAGAATACAAGTTTATAAAGAAAATCCAGATTGCGATGTACCAATCGCTTGCGACTGTCAGCGATGATCAAATCGAGGATTTCGTTAAATTATCGACGCTGGTAGAAAAAGTTAGATCGAGTTTGTCCGACGAATATGAGTCAAGAAAAATTACCAGCTCGCGCGTCAGGCAGCTAAAAAAGCTGGTCGATGAAAACAAAATCAAAGAATCGAAGATTCCTGATTCTAGAATTGGAATCGAAGAGTCTGAAGATTTCAAAGATTATCAAAATCAGAATTGGAATCGAAGATTTTGAAGATTCTTGATTCTTACCACAAAAAAACAAAAATTTCTGATTTTATTATTTTTTTTTATTATTTTACTGAAATTGTGCAATTTTCTTGTTTCTGACTACCATTTACCCCATCAAATTTGCTAAATTATATAAATTGCACAATTTGACGGGTATTTACCCCAGTAAATTTACGAAATTATATAAATTGCACAATTTGACGGGTATTTACCCCATCAAAACTAAAAAAACCTACTAATTTTGACAATTTACTTGGGTTTTATTTTATTTTTTTGGCCATTTTTCTTTGGTGGAAAGATTACGATCTCACCAGCAAGTTGATACTCAGTGTTTCCCCGCGTATATCAAGCAAATTTCCATTTTGATCCGTCAGTTTGAAATTTATCCTCGATAATAATCGATTGTGACACCGCAGGTAAAATGGATTTACCGGCTCTTTTATTATCAAAAATCCCGGAGAGGCGCTAGGTGAAAACGAATACAAGATAAATCCCTGTTGTGCTTGTTTTGACACAGACGAATCAACGTTGTAGCTATTTTCAACAACATCCGCGTGAAGATAAATCGCGATGACCTCCGTTATATTAACAATACCCGGTGAGATATGCCGTCCCTGTTTGGCTGGATCATTATTGTGTTGTAAAACCGATTTTGATTGTAATTTTTTAGTCGACCACGCGGCATGTAATTTCGGGAATAAATCATCGATGGTATCAGTGACCGATTTTCTCATTTCATCAACGTTATAATCAGGAAATTTGAAATTTGGTAATGTTTCCTCGGTTAATCCAAATAACGCCATAAATTTTTGTTTCTCTCCTGAATTTCTAATCAGCTTGAAGTTACTGGCGGGGGGGGGGGGGACATAATCAGCGACTGATATATCGTCGATTATCGCCCGAATGAACATGCCGTGATAATATTCAACATCAAACGCGAGTTGGTTCAGAATCTTTACACGTTCGATAATAATTTTGTTGCATGAGTCTGATTCATCTAAGATACATTCATGAAAATATTTTTTTAGTAAATTTAATTGTAATTTATGTTCCTGATTAAAATCATCGATGGTTCTTCTTACCAACGTACCGTCTATGGGTTTTATCTTTCTATGTTGGAAAAAATCGACGATTCCGGCAGGAGGGGACATTAGGGAAAGAGGCAACCATGAGAAAATCTTATCCTTAAGAGTGAAAGCAAAAAATAACGAGTTGGATTTGTGATTGTTCATGAGAATGATGGCATCTTCGACAAGATCTTTATGTTTGATGGCTGTTTCGTAATATCCTTCATTGGTGGTAAAGTCAGATTTTTTTGGTTCAGGTGGATGTGGAGGAGCTTCTTCGTGCCAACCTGGAATAAAAACATCTGGTTTTTTTGGTTTTACCGGAGGTGGAATTTCGGGCCAACCTAGCACTGTCCTAATCGATGATTGGTAAATATCGACCATATACGGCGATTTTACTTCGATGATCGACGACAACGTTGGTTCGTGTGCTAATATTTTTATTCCTGGTGTAGCATCGGCGGTTATATTTGATATCCTATATGTGAATTCCTTGTCGATTTGCTCAATTTCGTAGCTACCTGTTGGTATAGTAACGACGGTCCAATCGGGATTTCCATCGGGACGGTTTTTGTTGGCAAAAACAAGCGAATTGTTTGATAATAATCTACCGAACGATTTCGATCTAATATTGGGCCAGCTGTTATAGACACGTAACTGTGTTAACGCAATTTCCTTGACGCCAATTGGCGTTAGAAAGTCGATACTAAATTCTGGCTTGGTTGAACTTATCGATATTAGCGTCGTTATCGGTTGTGTTGTGTTTATCACGATTTGAGTCAATTCGGACATTATTTATATTCATTTGTTCAATTTCGGAGTAGATATTTACCATCAAAGAAAATTCCATATCGGATATAACGCCGTCGTTGAGACTCTCGGAAAGCAACGATGATAATTTCGAATACGCCTCGTTGACCTGGGATAGTTTGCTCTCGTATAGGGACAATTTTTCGTTTGTGCACGAGGATATTTTTTCGCGATGATATTGAGAACACCAGCGATTGTTGTTGTCGATGATATTACTATCGTTGCAACGATTGGCGCGATTGTTGTTACCGCGGATAAGATTATACCTGCACCAGCGACTATTGCACTTACCGCGTACACGGCAACATCGATGGTAACTAATCTGCGTTGATATTTCTTTATTTTTACCTGATACTCGTCGAGGAGTTTTTTTAGTGAATCTTTCCACGAACGCGCCTGATTGTATCGGTAGTCCGATGCAGTCATTTATTAGTTAGGTTATCTAACCAATTGCGTGTATTCCGGATAAATATTCGAAAATTGCAATATATTCAATTGGTTTCGTACGGAATAGTATTCCATCCGGATAAAAACTCGTAAATTGCAAAATAATTGATTGGTCCTGTAGTGGTTCTATCAGGTGGTTCTAATGTAAATACCTCCCTGGTATTTTCCTCCATGGAAATGATAAAAAATCCAGGATAATATTCATGAAATGTATGAATTTCATGAAATTCGGTTGTTACCTTGAATTTTATCCTGGATATAAAATATACTCCATATACGCCAGTAATTGGCGCAGTAAAACTCATAAGATCTCTCTCGGGTGTCCATATATGATCTCGCGCTTGTACCACAAATGGCACATGACAACGAAGTTTTTCTACTTTTTCTACGTCCGGTGGTATGACAATACGCGCTAATTTTTCAAGATCCACTGATGATATTTTTGTGTTGATTTTTTTTGTTTTTTCGCTGAGATCGTCGTGTGATGTTTTATCGACTTTTTCATCTGCGATTTGACGTATCTTGGAAGTTTCCTTGTTAATTTTATCAATTTCCTCGCTGATTTTTTTTGTTTGCTCGCTGAGATCGTCGTGTGATGTTTTGTCGCCTTTTTCACTAGCCAATTTACGCACCGCGTTAATATCCTCGTTATTTTTTTTTTGTTTTCTCGCTGAGATCGTCGTGTGATGTTTTATCGACTTTTTGACGCACCAATTCACGTACCGCGTTAATATCCTCGTTGATTTGGTCAATATCATCGTTTATTTTTTTTGTTTTCTCGCTGAGATCGTCGTGTGATGTTTTATCGACCTTTTGATGCGCCAATTCACGTACCGCGTTAATATCCTCGTTGATTTGGGCGATATCTTCGTTGATTTTTTTTGTTTTCTCGTCGAGGTCGTCGTACAATGACATATCGACCTTTTGACGCGCCAATCCACGTACCGCGTCAATATCTTTGTTAATTTTGGCAATATCCTCGTTGATTTTTTTTTGTTTTCTCGCTGAGATCGTCGTATAGTGTTTTATCGCTTTTCTGGCCCATCACGGTTTTTATTTCGCTAACATCGGTAAAAATCTTAGTAACATCCTCGTTGATTTTTCCTACCTTATCGCTAAGACCATTGTGCAATTCTTGATCAACTTTTTTCTTTACTAGTTCGTCTGCGGCGAATGAAGTATCGATGGATTTTTTTATATCCTCGTCAACTTTTTTACTAAGTTTACCTAAGGCATCGTCGAGTTTTTTAAGATCGCGATTTAGATTGTTAAGTCTTTTTGTCAATTTTTCCTGAGTATCATCGTATAATGTTTTATCAACCTTCAGAAGCAACGTTGCTGATAATTCGTTGTCTTTTTTTTCCACATCTGCGATATCGGCCTTTGAAGGCAACTTCGCTACAAGATCGGCAATATCAGCGATGGATTTTGATACCGACTCTGACAGGCTAGTAAATTGGTTGATACGATCGTTATATTCGTCTCGCTTGATTATATCAGCTATTTTCACGTTGCTGGTTTGTAATCTTCCTTCGCTATTTTGAAAAATAGCAACTTCGCCAGGATCTATCTCTGACAGCGATAGAAGATTATTAATATCATCCCTGGTTGCGAATTTTGATGTATCAATGTCAGTCACTTCTTTCTCTTTCTTCCTGTAGATGAATCTACCGTAAATATCAACCATGATATTTATCTACGGCGTATTTAAATACGATCTTGTGATACGGATCGGATGATTTTGAAATCGCATCGAGGACGTTAATTGATTCTGGACCGCATATCGGTGGATCCGTTAACGTCTGCGTCGGGAGTGTTGAGTACCAAACTGGAATATTTAACTTTGACACGTAATTGATAAATTCGTTTGGTGGCGCTAATCCGTACGAGTCAAAATAAACAACTTCGCGAGGATTAATCGGTAGGCTACCCAGTGTGTGCCAGGGCCGGTATTTGAGTCGAGATTTATTATTCCTGTCTGGGTAGGGTTCGGTTTTTCTGGTAGTTGATTTCGCATAAATACGCCTCTGAAAAACTTTATTTTTTTTTTTCTTTGCTTCACTGAGTAAATCTAGATTTGAGGCTGGTATGCTAATCTTAGGCCGGATCCGTATATGGGAGGTCGTCCCAATCTTAGGCCACGTTGACCCCTAGTTAGCGATAGTTTGTTAGGCCCGCCATGAATTTGATCATTTTTCAAGGTTAATTTCATACCGCATCGCTTTGATATCGCTGATTGGAGCTTTTTCATCTGACCCGGGGTCAGAGTTACGCTGACGTGTTCGTATGGCATATTAATAATCGTTTAATCTAAATTTAGAAATCTTAAAAATCTTCGATTTTAAAGTTACATTTTCTCGACAGGAGCGTCGATGACTCTCATTCTGCCGCTGATTCCTTCCAAGATCATTGTTCTATCGCTGAGAATCACCGCAACTGCTTTATGCAAAACACCTCCAGTGTTAATTCTAGCCTTGAAATGGATATCAACGACAGATTGCTTTACCAAATCGACATGCTCCAGGGAAAAGTAACAGATAGGATAGCGAGTATTAAAATCTAGCTGTGATATTTGCAATCCGGTATCGATATTTTGATCACGACCCATGAAATTTAGCAAGCGATGATACGCGCGGGCTGTCGAGTAATTTTCAAAATCAATCGATATTTCCTCCGATGGTTCTTGTTGGCCATTTACTCTCAGTGATACGTTTGTTGCGCCGATTCTATCAAATATCATATGGCTGTACATTTGATGATATCTACTGGTACGCAAAAAAGCGATAAAGATATGCCTAGGCGCAGAGGTACCTTGCTGCGATGCAATACGCCAAGTAAAATCACCATTAATATTGGTGTTTATGGATTCTGTTGTTGTTGTCAGCCATGACATGATAGATTTACCGCCTTGATTCATAAACGACAATAATTTTTCTTCTTCGATCATTGATGGGGTTATCGCTGGCATCCACAGGGTAAATTTGAGTAATTTTACCTGGCCGCCATTATTCGTGGCATCATCGGCATGTGGCAAACCAGCGTCAGTAATAGTACCTTCTCGCCAGATAGCATCGTCGCTATTCCCCTTTCTGACGAATATAATGGTATGTTTTGCTCCGTAGATAATTTTCCTGAAATGCCTACAAAATCCGAATATATGGGATAACGGAATAGCACAAGAGAATCTTCTGTGATTTCCTTCTAGCATAAGTTTTCGCGTGGCAAATCCGAGATTATAATCAGAATAAGATTTAATTATCACAGATTCGGTATCGGCATCATTAGCAGCAGCAGTGTGTTTTTTCGGTCGTCTGGCATCGAATGGTCTGCTTTCAGGATGATCAGAATTATCCTTGGCAAACATCATACTAGGGCCAGCTGATCTAGTAAAATCATCCGAGTATCTAGCTAGGCCTATTATTGTCGTTGCCAAATCAACATCGTTGGTAATTGACTCAATTTCTCTTCCGTCGATCATGTAAGTAGCGTTTTTGAGTAATGCCATAATACCGTTGTTAACAAATCCGACTCTAAAATCTGCTCCATAGGCGGTATTATTCGTTTTAAGAATTTCCCCAACAACTTCGATATATGCCTCAGATGGAAGAAAATATCTTATCGTATCGTGAACTTGAATTTCCAAGCGATTAGATGTATTTGGTTCAACTGCGTCGTATGAAAAATACTGGAAATCACGCACGGATGTATCTCTACCTACAGGCTCGTCCATGTCGAACACTTCGTTTGACACTTGTGCGAACATTTATTAATAAGAATTTCATCTAAAACGAAGACCGCTGCCCGATATGAAACTTTTGTTTGCTACTTCCTTTGCTAGATTTGTGTTAGCAACTTCCTGTGCTAGCTCATTTATTTTTTTATTTGCTGCGTCGTTTATAGCTTTACTGACCTCGGGGGGCATTTCGCTGGTGCTAGGTAATTTGACGGGCAGCTTTTTTTACGCGTTAAATTTGATATTTTACCTCTGACAAAATCGAAGCCTTTAGTGGCCAAATTACCAATACCAGAAACGACAGTCTCGCCTATCTTTCCTATTGCTTTTGACGCGAATTGCTTAGCTGCGGGTCCTATTTTAGGGACTACTCGCGTAACGAAACTTTTAACGATGTCGCCGAGTCCATTACCGTGAATATTTTTATATACGGGCAATCGAGAATTAACTATGCGGACCTGTCTAGGTCTGCACTGATGTTTGTGAACAATCATGTTATTTCAATTGTGTTGTTTTAATCGATGAGTTCGTCAACGAGTTCTTTGTAAATGTAGGAATCGATGACGCCGCCGCGGAATAATCGCTGACAAATATCTGAAGCCTCGTTGATTATTTCACGAGAGTTATTTCCGGCTCGCTTTCCTCCGATTAATATTTCGAGTCGAGATACATCGTTGACAACGCTGTCAGGACAAATGGTATATCCGCTTCCTGTTTTTGGTTCTGGAAACATTTGCGAATGTAACGACGATATTAAATCTTCATCTTCCCCTTCTTCTTCTGGTTCCTTCGGTTTTTCTGTTTCTTTTATTTTTTCTAGAAATTTTTGGTAACCCGGATCATCAAGATTGATGGGTCTTTTCTTTGAAGCAAAATATACTGCGGGAATCCAATCATCTTCGGTATATCTATCAAAATGTCTGGGAAACAAATATTTTCCTCTTTCTTCGAAACCAAATTTGGCAACGTTAATTAAATTATCCTCGCTCTCCCTGAGATGTTCAATAGCATCATTGGTAAAATGTATATAAGATGTTGTAAATTTTTTAATTTCGGGTCTCGTCCCTGTTGGGGAAAGTACCGAAGATGTATCAGTGGATTTTATTTGTTTTGGTATTGCCCCCAATTCCTGCGGTTGTGGTTCTGTCGATTTTCTTATGTTGGATAAACGCCTCGCATTTGCGGTTTCTAAAAAACGAGAATAAATAGGATCCGATTTCATCGCCCGGGGTAAATTAACTCTAGCTCGGTATATTTTATTATACCAAATTTCTCGCGATTTAATTTTTTTCAATCCGTCTCCTGTTAAAAAACCCATCCTACTGTTAAAAGAATCTTCCGCAAACCCACCAAGTGCATCAATATTATCACCAAACAATTTAAATTGTTTTTCCATCGTAGTCCAACCACCATCAGTAAATTTTTCTTTTATTACATCTCGAGGTTCTCTCCCCTGACTATCCTCTTCTTCTTCTTCTACTTGCTGCGGTTGTTCTTTTGGCACTTGTGCTTGTGCTTGTACTTGATGCAATTGTTCTTGCCGCGCTTGTGCTTGTGCTTGTACTTGTGCTTGGCGAATTTGATCCAGTCTATCTGGCACTAATCGAGTATGTTCCTCAATGTCTTTCACCATGGGAACAATTCCGAGTTTCCTGAGTTCCTTATCATCTTTTTTGTCACCATATGCGACTCGCTCGACTGTTTCGGTGACTGGACTTAACAATCTCGACGATAAATCGGTAAGATGATACTTCGCGTCTTCGTAATCGCGAACATTTTTCTTGAACAATTTTTTTACTGGAATAAGTTTCTTTAGTGCCGCTAATTGTTCTCGCGCTAATCTGGCAGAATGAGGCTCTCCAACTGTGCTAGTTTTCTGACTCATATTTTTTTCAAGTATATTATTTTAATGCGACGTAAAATTGGCCAAAGCAGCCCAACGTTGCAACAAAATTATTCCCTTCATTTATTTTTCCTGTCCTGAACGCTATATTTACTAACACACCGGCGCGACCAACCGATGCATCCGGTCTGAAATGCATGAAAATTAGCTTCCGTAGAAGGCTTTATTTCTGCTTTCTGAGGCTTCTACGGAGAAAGTTCTCGTAGGAAGCTTTATTTGGTCTGTACACGATGGTCTGTACAACTCCCCTGCTGCTCGAAGGATTCGCCCTTTAATTAGTGTGCGAATAGTAGGAACAAATCAAACTTAGCATATATTTACAGAGGGACAGAGAGACAGATGGTATCGATACATCCCTGAATATTTTCCTTTCAGTTTTGTTTGAAACATATGTGTCAGCAGTTCACTAATAAGCATAATATTGAATAATACATAACATCTACTTATGCTGATCAAGAAGATATCAAAACAAAAGGTAGTCTGCAAAAAATATGAAACAAGTATCGATGTGAATTTTGAAAACTATAAAGTATGTACGTTTTATTATTACCACAGACAAAGAATATAGTTGAAACGATTTGATTATAAATTCTTATTAACTCATTGTAATAACGTCATCAGCAAATGCAAACAATTGTATTCTTGCAATACTGCACATTCTTCGTGAGATTATCCTAGGTCCATACTTGCGTTAACTTTCCTGATAACTATGGAAATTGGTTTGGATATACACGACTTGAGTGTCTGTCTCTTCGAGTATATGTATGTCCTACCTGGCCCAATCTTCTAACCGCCTCTCGTCATATAATGTTTCGCGGAATTTAGTGAACTTCTTTGTACCGTATATATGGTTGTTGTATATACAATACCAACAGAGCATGCTCAAAAGAACGTAAGTGAAGTTGGGGATAAGCATGTTTATGTGACCATCTCTTTGTCTTTTTTAGATATGTTTGTACCTCTATGTCAAGAATACAAAATAGTTTTACGCTCGACAGTGATACGCTGGAGCGGTAATGGTAGTTATATTAAAAAATGTTGTATCTATGTGTTTCATTTGCACAAAAATGAGGTAGGTTTTAGGAGACAAAGCTACTTATAGATTGTAATATTCGGGAGAAAAACTATTTTTTTGTTATCAAGCAAGAACGATGAAGATCAAGGCATGATATAGATTAGACTTGTACCAGTTACACACAGCTTTTGCAGTTTGGTGTAAACAAAATATATTTGGCTCTACTTAACCCCACTCCAATTTAGAGTGTTGGTTTTCTTTAATCTCATATAGGTAATGTTTAATTTGTGAACTTGTATATTGAAATCGAAGTTACCATTTTCGAGAAAACGGTCGTAACCTTAAATATTGATTCAAGTACTCCAGCAGTTGATTAATTATAGCTGGTATGGATGGTTGTTTGGACCTAAATAGAAGTCGACTTGCACAGTGCCGGAGGACATAACGTGTGGAAACAAATGTCTTTCATTTTCACTTTATTCGAATTTAACGATTACGTTCCAAATTTATATTTATTAAACGTTTGTGATATGTCTATAGATAAATTGTACAAAAGTAAGAAGAACAATATATTAAATTATAGTGGATATGGTTCGATGTTTGTTTTTAACCACTTTGCAGCTGTTACTATTTCCATGAAAACCTATAACTTTAATTAATGGTTTCTATTTTCGGTAAACGTTAAGTCTGGATTTCACGGAGTAACTAGAGTATTTCCCTTCAGGTATTTTTGCTACGAATCTCTAAGAATATTACGTACATATCATACGTGCTAGAAATATATATATGGACAAAATTATAAACTGACCAAAGAATCTTGCAGGTTTAAAGATCGACAATACTTACGTTCGGCTCTGCTAGAGACAACTTTATTTCATGTAACATCTGTTTTATCACGTTTCTCATTGTCCTAACAAAAGTTTTTGAATTGTTTTCCTACATACGCGGATATGTATTCTAGCAACTGTGAGTAAGTACCCTAGGAACCATCAAGTTGTACCCTATCAACCAAAAATAGCTAGTAGTTAGGGTAGGAATCAAGATAACTACACTTCGCCACCAAGAATAAACTACCTTCCAACATGTTTTCAATAGGATCCACACAAACTTTGAATCGGCAACCTACCATATATTAATATAATTATCCATGAATTGGTACACTAGCAATCATGAATCGGTATGATGGCATCCAAAATTGTTACCCTAACACCAGGAACATCTAATCTAGCAACATATTTTCAATAGGTTCCCTACAATCATTAAATAAGTGCCCAAGCAAGAATGAAGTTGCGTCCTAGCAACCATAAATGAGTACCCTAGAAATCATGAATAGGCATCCTAGCAAGAACAAATAGCTACTCTAGCCACCAAGAATTGAAACTCTATTGAATTAGGTTCGTTACAAATGTTCAATTCAAATTTAGCAGATATTTTCATTTTACTTCATTAGTGACCGGCATAAAGTTGAAATTATGTTGTATTCATTATTTTGCTTCTTAGTGAATAGATAAAACAAATAAGTCAAACTTAACTGTTGCTCCATCATTCTGTAGATTTAAGTTATGTTTGGTTCGATTCTCTTATTCGCAAACCATCGACAGACTCACAAAATTGTTCTGCAAGAACAACTTGTAATTATGTTTATAACATGCTTTGAAACGACCAATGCAAATAATATCTGCATTTTCATTTTCCATTTATTAACACACCTACATCAAATGTATTGATCAAATTTAAACCAAAGTTGCTCCCAATTCGTTTTATTTAATTAGATTTAGGCACACAGTGTTCCCATCACGGATCCTAATGTTTACACCTTTCAAATAGGGCAAGTCAACAAATCCAGATTGCATCAGTTGAGCGATGCTTCTCATTGTGTCCTAAGTAAAGACATTTTTGCATCACTTTATTCTAACCTCTTAAGACAACAGATAACCATGCTAATGGCACGAGAAACATGAAATGATTATTTCCTTTGGTCTGTATGAGATGCAAATATATTGATTTGCTGACACTCTGGTCAGATCCGTTAAATAATTTTTAATACTATCTGAAATGCTTTTGTATAATTAACTTCAACAGGTATTCCTTAATAAACATTCAGTTTTCAATTTGAAATTTAAAATAAATGAATTAAGTTTGGTATAAATTATTATATTTACTATGTATCATGTTAATCTTCTCGATTGGCGATGCATATTTTCACAGACAACGCGTTCTTTAAATCTTTGATTTGAAATTAGAAATAAACTTAGATCAATATTATCTTTGTCATAATGTACAATTGTGGTAATTAGTTTCTACAATATCCTTTGATTGAGTTAATAATATAAGTTAGATACTGTAGAGTTTTAAAGCGCATATTTCATTAATTTCAGCATTTAACATACTACCTTTTGTTGACTTCATTCGTGATCGGCATCATGTAGGAAGTATAATATATTCTCAGTTATTAGTGAACTGATAACACGAATCGGCCAAACATAAATGTTGCGCAAAAATAGATGGATGTTACGATATCGTCTGTTTCTCCATCCCTCACTAGATATAATCTATATTTGCTTTCATCGTTTTATTCTCATGGAGGACCAACCCATAGAAGCCTGCCCTACTAGAACGGTTTGTTATTCCGTTTTGACTATCATTCCACACCACCAACGCAAACAATATGTGCATTTCCTCTTTCCTTTCATCCGACACACCTATTGGTCTATACATAATATTTACCAAGTAATTTCTCCCAATTTATGTTGGTTAATAAGACTTAAGTACAAAGGGTATCCATCACGGATCATTATATTGTCACCTTGGAAATAGGAGCAATCAATTGACCTAAAATCCATCAGTTGGTGGAAACAGTCTTTCTTTTCTTGGTAGGACATTTTGTATTTATGTATTTAAAATACAACAGCGTAACCCATATGCCCCTCAAGACGAACATCACTTTACGTTTCAAGCGATAACGTGAGATTTCTGTTGCAGGTTGTGATTTATAAAGTTCAATGCAAGCACCCCGACCCTTAAATTCAATTTTTCTCGTTTGTTTAACCATGAAGAATTAGAAACTTTACAAATCCTATTTTCAGTGCTTTCTTTTAGCTTACAAGCTGCCACATTATATTTAGTTTCATCACCGTTACAAGGCAAACAGTCAAATACACTCTGCACTATTTACCCATTAAATACTGTACAAAAATGTCACGATCAAAGATGTATTAAATAAATACGTCGATGTCAAATATCTTGTGTAAAGTTATTATCATCACTAAATGTGGCGATTAATTCTAGAGACGTTCATAACGTTAGGGTCAAACTTCATACACTACTTCTTCGAATCCAGTGATTAATGCTGATCTGCATTACTATCCATGTCTGCATATCATCTACTGTGATGGATTTTAACGTTAAAAGCACATTTGTGAACGAATTATCTTCAAAATATGCTTGACCATTTAATCTCAAATTAGCAAATATCATTCAATTTTTTTTTAATCTTTGCTTTCATTGCGCGGCATATTTATAAGACCTTTTAGAACGTAAAAATACTAATTACTATTTTTTTCCTCTTTATTGTTCTACGGTTTCATTTTTGTGTTCTGTTTTATTTATTCATGCACGGGTCTTTTCATACGAGTATTCCAACAATAAATCTAGTTGACCTATCAAAGCAGCAACTGATGGATTTTCTCCGATTATTATTGATTTCATTTGTAATCTGGTGTCTGCAGTTTTCGTTGAAAATAGGGATGTTTACTTCTGTAAAGTCTCTACACATCTGCATCCGTTTGAAATCATTCATTTGTTTTGCTTATGCATACCTCATAGCTTCTTTTCAGTGGTTGAACTTGTTCGCAGAGCTTTAATCGTTTAACATCTGCTTGGAATAAACTTGCAGATACACGTGGTCTTATGTTTCTTTTTGTATAAAATCTTGTTTCATTTAACATTGCATTTGCTGGACATGGTCGTCAGTTCAAAGGTTTCCATTATTACATGCTTAGAGCAACCATACTTATATCAAAATATATCCTAAATAGTATCATATATATTTGGCCTTAATTTGTTTTCGAACTGCACAGTCAAATAACAATCTCAGGGAAGAAACAGTGAAGCCCTACTTTATCTATTTGCAAATGTGACCATTTAGCTTGCGGATCATTTTCTTCGCCTAACAAAGGAAATTAAACGAAGGTTATAAACCCTGTTGCTGGTGAATTCCCTGATGGCGTTACCACTTGCATTTAAGCTTCTAAATTGCCTGTAGCGATCGACAGTTTAGTTATGTGAGTGATATTGCAAAAACCGGCCTGTCTGTTGTCCAGAATAAAGTGAAACAAATGTTTGCACAAAAAAGAGAGGCAATGCGTGGCCCAACTGATGAATTATATGGTTTTTGCCTTACCCTATTTCAAAAGTGGATACATTACGAAACGGTGATGGGAACACTGTGCACTTAAATCATTTGAAACAATGCATATTTTCAGAAACTTTATTTTAAATATTCTGAATGTACTTGATATAGGTGTTTTGATGTGCCGCAAATGAAAAGGCAGATATTATTTGCGTTGATGGTGTAGAAAGATATTAAAAACGAAATTACAAGATGTTCTAGCAGGACATATTTGTAGGTCTGTCGATGGGTGGGCCAGATATTTGTTTTGAGAATAAGAGAATCAAACTAACTTAACTTTAACCTCCAGAGGGAAGGACTGACTGACAGGATTTACACATCCCTGGATTGTTGTATGCATGTTATGTTTGACCTATATGTGTTATCTGTTCACTACTACAGTATAATATCTACTTTATGCTGATCAAAAATGAGGTCAATTCAAAACATAGTCTGTGAAAATGATAATTAGAATCGATATACAAAAAGAAACATAAGAAATATAAGACCACGTGTATCTGCAAGTTTATTCCAAGCAGATGTTAAACGATTAAAGCTCTGCGAACAAGTTCAACCACTGAAAAGAAGCTATGAGGTATGCATAAGCAAAACAAATGAATAATTTCAAACGGATGCAGATGTGTAGAGACTTTACAGAAGTAAACATCCCTATTTTCAACGAAAACTGCAGACACCAGATTACAAATGAAATCAATAATAATCGGAGAAAATCCATCAGTTGCTGCTTTGATAGGTCAACTAGATTTATTGTTGGAATACTCGTATGAAAAGACCCGTGCATGAATAAATAAAACAGAACACAAAAATGAAACCGTAGAACAATAAAGAGGAAAAAAATAGTAATTAGTATTTTTACGTTCTAAAAGGTCTTATAAATATGCCGCGCAATGAAAGCAAAGATTAAAAAAAAATTGAATGATATTTGCTAATTTGAGATTAAATGGTCAAGCATATTTTGAAGATAATTCGTTCACAAATGTGCTTTTAACGTTAAAATCCATCACAGTAGATGATATGCAGACATGGATAGTAATGCAGATCAGCATTAATCACTGGATTCGAAGAAGTAGTGTATGAAGTTTGACCCTAACGTTATGAACGTCTCTAGAATTAATCGCCACATTTAGTGATGATAATAACTTTACACAAGATATTTGACATCGACGTATTTATTTAATACATCTTTGATCGTGACATTTTTGTACAGTATTTAATGGGTAAATAGTGCAGAGTGTATTTGACTGTTTGCCTTGTAACGGTGATGAAACTAAATATAATGTGGCAGCTTGTAAGCTAAAAGAAAGCACTGAAAATAGGATTTGTAAAGTTTCTAATTCTTCATGGTTAAACAAACGAGAAAAATTGAATTTAAGGGTCGGGGTGCTTGCATTGAACTTTATAAATCACAACCTGCAACAGAAATCTCACGTTATCGCTTGAAACGTAAAGTGATGTTCGTCTTGAGGGGCATATGGGTTACGCTGTTGTATTTTAAATACATAAATACAAAATGTCCTACCAAGAAAAGAAAGACTGTTTCCACCAACTGATGGATTTTAGGTCAATTGATTGCTCCTATTTCCAAGGTGACAATATAATGATCCGTGATGGATACCCTTTGTACTTAAGTCTTATTAACCAACATAAATTGGGAGAAATTACTTGGTAAATATTATGTATAGACCAATAGGTGTGTCGGATGAAAGGAAAGAGGAAATGCACATATTGTTTGCGTTGGTGGTGTGGAATGATAGTCAAAACGGAATAACAAACCGTTCTAGTAGGGCAGGCTTCTATGGGTTGGTCCTCCATGAGAATAAAACGATGAAAGCAAATATAGATTATATCTAGTGAGGGATGGAGAAACAGACGATATCGTAACATCCATCTATTTTTGCGCAACATTTATGTTTGGCCGATTCGTGTTATCAGTTCACTAATAACTGAGAATATATTATACTTCCTACATGATGCCGATCACGAATGAAGTCAACAAAAGGTAGTATGTTAAATGCTGAAATTAATGAAATATGCGCTTTAAAACTCTACAGTATCTAACTTATATTATTAACTCAATCAAAGGATATTGTAGAAACTAATTACCACAATTGTACATTATGACAAAGATAATATTGATCTAAGTTTATTTCTAATTTCAAATCAAAGATTTAAAGAACGCGTTGTCTGTGAAAATATGCATCGCCAATCGAGAAGATTAACATGATACATAGTAAATATAATAATTTATACCAAACTTAATTCATTTATTTTAAATTTCAAATTGAAAACTGAATGTTTATTAAGGAATACCTGTTGAAGTTAATTATACAAAAGCATTTCAGATAGTATTAAAAATTATTTAACGGATCTGACCAGAGTGTCAGCAAATCAATATATTTGCATCTCATACAGACCAAAGGAAATAATCATTTCATGTTTCTCGTGCCATTAGCATGGTTATCTGTTGTCTTAAGAGGTTAGAATAAAGTGATGCAAAAATGTCTTTACTTAGGACACAATGAGAAGCATCGCTCAACTGATGCAATCTGGATTTGTTGACTTGCCCTATTTGAAAGGTGTAAACATTAGGATCCGTGATGGGAACACTGTGTGCCTAAATCTAATTAAATAAAACGAATTGGGAGCAACTTTGGTTTAAATTTGATCAATACATTTGATGTAGGTGTGTTAATAAATGGAAAATGAAAATGCAGATATTATTTGCATTGGTCGTTTCAAAGCATGTTATAAACATAATTACAAGTTGTTCTTGCAGAACAATTTTGTGAGTCTGTCGATGGTTTGCGAATAAGAGAATCGAACCAAACATAACTTAAATCTACAGAATGATGGAGCAACAGTTAAGTTTGACTTATTTGTTTTATCTATTCACTAAGAAGCAAAATAATGAATACAACATAATTTCAACTTTATGCCGGTCACTAATGAAGTAAAATGAAAATATCTGCTAAATTTGAATTGAACATTTGTAACGAACCTAATTCAATAGAGTTTCAATTCTTGGTGGCTAGAGTAGCTATTTGTTCTTGCTAGGATGCCTATTCATGATTTCTAGGGTACTCATTTATGGTTGCTAGGACGCAACTTCATTCTTGCTTGGGCACTTATTTAATGATTGTAGGGAACCTATTGAAAATATGTTGCTAGATTAGATGTTCCTGGTGTTAGGGTAACAATTTTGGATGCCATCATACCGATTCATGATTGCTAGTGTACCAATTCATGGATAATTATATTAATATATGGTAGGTTGCCGATTCAAAGTTTGTGTGGATCCTATTGAAAACATGTTGGAAGGTAGTTTATTCTTGGTGGCGAAGTGTAGTTATCTTGATTCCTACCCTAACTACTAGCTATTTTTGGTTGATAGGGTACAACTTGATGGTTCCTAGGGTACTTACTCACAGTTGCTAGAATACATATCCGCGTATGTAGGAAAACAATTCAAAAACTTTTGTTAGGACAGTGAGAAACGTGATAAAACAGATGTTACATGAAATAAAGTTGTCTCTAGCAGAGCCGAACGTAAGTATTGTCGATCTTTAAACCTGCAAGATTCTTTGGTCAGTTTATAATTTTGTCCATATATATATTTCTAGCACGTATGATATGTATGTAATATTCTTAGAGATTCGTAGCAAAAATACCTGAAGGGAAATACTCTAGTTACTCCGTGAAATCCAGACTTAACGTTTACCGAAAATAGAAACCATTAATTAAAGTTATAGGTTTTCATGGAAATAGTAACAGCTGCAAAGTGGTTAAAAACAAACATCGAACCATATCCACTATAATTTAATATATTGTTCTTCTTACTTTTGTACAATTTATCTATAGACATATCACAAACGTTTAATAAATATAAATTTGGAACGTAATCGTTAAATTCGAATAAAGTGAAATTGAAAGACATTTGTTTCCACACGTTATGTCCTCCGGCACTGTGCAAGTCGACTTCTATTTAGGTCCAAACAACCATCCATACCAGCTATAATTAATCAACTGCTGGAGTACTTGAATCAATATTTAAGGTTACGACCGTTTTCTCGAAAATGGTAACCTCGATTTCAATATACAAGTTCACAAATTAAACATTGCCTATATGAGATTAAAGAAAACCAACACTCTAAATTGGAGTGGGGTTAAGTAGAGCCAAATATATTTTGTTTACACCAAACTGCAAAAGCCGTGTGCAACTGGTACAAGTCTAATCTATATCATGCCTTGATCTTCATCGTTCTTGCTTGATAACAAAAAAATATTTTTTCTCCCGAATATTACAATCTATAAGTAGCTTTGTCTCCTAAAACCTACCTCATTTTTGTGCAAACGAAACACATAGATACAACATTTTTTAATATAACTACCATTACCGCTCCAGCGTATCACTGTCGAGCGTAAAACTATTTTGTATTCTTGACATAGACGTACAAATATATCTAAAAAAGACAAAGAGATGGTCACATAAACATGCTTATCCCCAACTTCACTTACGTTCTTTTGAGCATGCTCTGTTGGTATTGTATATACAACAACCATATATACGGTACAAAGAAGTTCACTAAATTCCGCGAAACATTATATGACGAGAGGCGGTTAGAAGATTGGGCCAGTTAGGACATACATATACTCGAAGAGACAGACACTCAAGGGCAAAAATAAACTTTTCACTGAAGAACATCTTCACCAAATGTGTATCTATTATATACAAGTTTCACTAAACTCCACCAAGCTATGTGGAGTAAGTAAACCTCATGCAACACACATGTTTAAGCTTAAGGGAATTTCAACATTTAACTTTTTAAATTCACCCTGTAAGTAATTGGGCTACTGTTTCAGAATAATTTGCAAACGACCCATGTCTTCAAGTTAAGGGCACGGGGAATTATCGAGTTGTTATTGAAAGAAGAAAAACATTAAAATGCGAGAAGAATACAGAAACGTAAGGTTGCATATTAAATAAGTATAAGAATGAAACATCTACTCTATTTGCAATCTAAGGTGTAACAAAATCTAATAACAGTGGACACATTTGAAAGATATAATATGCGTTTTATATTCTCATATCTAAGACCTTAAAACCAAGCTTACATCAATATAGCCACGCTCAATACTCGTTGGATCTTCTTCAAGGCAATATATTTTAATAATACGCGTTTAACACAGTTATGTTTATGATTGTAAGACACACTTGCAGTATTACGGCCATCAGAAGCATTTTTTCGGATTTTCCCCAAAGCATCACTACAACATGAATCACACTGCAAGCTGCAAGGTCATCTGTATCATTATGCAAGACGAGGTTTCGACAGGGTCTAGCTCCAAAAAGCAGATTATTCACTGACTGTGTTGTAAGAAGTAATACTATATATTGGTTGATGCAGGATACATTAACGCCTACACCCTCATTAAATATGTAATTACATAGCTATGTCTGTACATAACGCAAAAACTAATATTACTGCATGACGCAGTATTACCATGCTAAGAACTTCATTTATTACCTGGGTCATTCCGGAGTCGATGCCGAAGATATGCACTATGTCCTTGATAAAACGAATTTGTGATTTGATGTCCTGTATCCTGGAACTGGTCCAGAATTCCAGAAATAAAGATCAGAATGTCTACCGGCTCTCTCTGGCAAATGCCGTATACAAGGTAAACGTTGATTACTTTCCAGGCTTCTTACATACAAGTGTCGCTTGCGCGAATGTAATCTAGTAATACTTTTCAAAGCAAAACTTGTAGCCAAAGTTTGCTAACATTCTGCTCGGATACAGATAATGATATCCAAATGTTGGTGATCATCCAACCAAGAAATTCACTGTTATAATGTAGAAAATGCATTAAGATAATTGCTCAATGAACAAAGATTCACTGTAAAATTCGAGAGATGAATTGAACATGAGTATATGTAACATAGTCATAATCAATATTTCCAGTGAAACTTTATGATGTTTGTTCAACACGTTGTGGAACGAAATACATTGTAATATTTATTGCCAATACGGTTCTTAAAGCTCTGCCATTTGAAATGAAAATACGGCAAGTATGTGTGAGATTCTATCGAGAAATGTAACAAAACGCAAAAGACGTTCAATGCAAATATGCTTTGAATATTACTTCTCTATGTACTTAATGCACTAAAATGTAAAAGAAAATAGTTACTGCCATTTCTTTAAGGCATCAAAGGAACAATGCATGTTTGATTAGCACTGACAAGTGTTTATTATTCGCAATACCAGGAAATTGTTTTGAAATGATTACAATGAGCTGTAATTGTACATGCAATACCCGGACTGCTCTTGTTACATTTATGAAGAAAGAAGAATCAACATTAAGGATTGATATGCGAACCTTTATTATTATGTACTAACCATTTCGAAAGGCATATACAAATTATAACGTACAAGGAAACTATGACAGACATGTAATTGCTAACAGAAATAAATTATATTGATGTGATGTATTTCTATCGATGTTAGTTTGGATCCAAATCAATGAAATGTGTCATCAGGCCACTTCAAGGATGTTTCATTCTGAATATATGTACCATATTGGAATTATATAATTTGCACGTTTGTAAGTGTATATGTTTGTCCAATACTGTTGCAGCAACCACGGTTTGTTTAGTTCTCTGACACACCAGTTATATAAACTTCACTGTGATTAATAATACATACATTGACAAAGTTTACCTACTTGACGAAATCTTCACGGCTTCAGTTGCTGTCATGGTAGTTATCATATATGTTGTATCTGGTGTATTGTTGATATTGCTTTTTGTTGGAGTGCTTGAATTTGGCATGTTTGGGGTGCTGAAATGGAACGCTGCACGGAAATTATACTGGTGTATAACTCTAATGTGTTACATTTCTTTAGGATGACATCATTTTACTTTCAGAAGGAAAATAAAATGCAGCCAATCGGCATACAGGATCATCCAGACAATGAATCGAACACGAGTAAATTTCGTGACAATTTTCAAAGAAGCTTTTAAGAAAAAGCAATAGCAAAGTCATGCTGACAGATAGATGGAAAAATGACCATTCCTTAAGCTAATTTGGTGTCTGACCAGCATAGGTAAACGATGATGGAATGCTTTATATGATATATGAATACTATTCATGCATAATTCCATCTATAGTCACAACTATCCTTATATCACACCCAACCATGTTTACTACTTGCAGCACTACCCACACACTTTTCAGGTTTCACTTAAATTACATAACTTCTTTCTTTGCGTTTGTCTATTGCTCTTTTAAGGAATATAAATAAAACGAAGAACATTTATCCGTTTCTCAATACATTTGTACAGGTACGCTTTTCATTACAAGATAATAAACATGCATACAAACACAAGATGTCGAGTCTACGTCTCTATAACTTATGGGAAGCAAATATTATAGCTTTATCCGGTGTAATGTCATTTTTAGCGCATTTTATGCTATTAATGGATGCAAGTTTAAATGGTGGATTAAATACCCGAGAAAAATATTGGGACAAACCACCCACCCAGGGGAAGCCATATACAACTTTTCTGACGTAACTCACATCAACTGAAGCCCAGACTCTGATCCATGCGGATATAGCTGAGATGACAGCGAATGATAAAGCAAATATTCCCATCGTTATGTTATACATATATACATGTATACACATAAACGAATCTCCACCAAACCTGCCTCCTAATGGATCGCTTTCTTATATACAACAGTAAACACAATAGCATATTACCTGGTTTAATTATAACATATACCGGAGAACTGGCAAAATTGAGATGGCTATTGGGTATGCTTTGATATGATACTTCTCGACTTGAGCCATGGCTGAGTCTTCCATGTAGCAGCAGAGGGGGTGAACAGACTACTTAAGGGAACGGTCACCTTTGTGTTTGGACCAAAAAAAATAGTGACCCTTCATAGAGGTCAACACCACGTCTACGATTATTGTTTGTCCCCAAACTAATTGTAGACGAGCCCCCTCTGCTGCTCAATAATCCTAGGAATCTTCATCTGAATCATGGGAATTTTCATCTGAATCCTGGGAATTTGTTCTATGTTTCAAGTAATATTCAAGTTCTGATGGTGGTTTTTCTATTTTTGGATTTATGTTTTTTCTTTTTCTGTAATATATCATTAAACTTCTGTATCGATCTCGACCGCAATTTTTGCAAATCTGATATAATCCTCTAACACCGTTGTTACATCCAACACATCTTCGTGAACCAGCATGAGGATTTTTCTTTATAAGATAATTATGTTTTCTGCAATATTCTCCACGACATTTTTTATCACATTTATTAGTGGTTCCTTGACGCAGCCACGCACAATTGTTCATTATATTAATGATATCAGTTTAATTTTATCATCACCCCTGTTATCCAAATATTTTATCAAGTCCAATACGATATCTTGTTCTAGGATCGTGTAAATTTATTGTTATAAACCCATGCGGAGTAGCTTGCGCTCGTAAAAAGAAATTTCTGAATTTAATTATATCCATGTCACCGCTGCACCAGGTTTGATGAATATTTCGTAACGTATGTGTATCAACTCCATTAAACACAACTAAAATATTACAGTTATCTCTGATCACTTTTGGTATTTGTGTGTATCGTTGAGTAACATAAATAACATCGGTATTTTTATGTCTACCTCGAGAAAAAATCCTAGCTGGGTTTGATTGTTTGTCCAGCATCACATCGTCGTATACAACTAAATTATTAATAAGTCCGTCTATGGAATCAACTGATGGTGCTTCATCAATATCGGTTATAAACACGATAACGTCGTTAGCGTTTTCATTAAAGTCCTTAAGTACATTATAACATCGTTGATCATCAACTGACGGGGTTACAAATACAATTTATCCCATTTTAACCATCTCATTATAAGATTGAGTAACAACTGTGTCTTTCCACTTCCAGATGGTCCTATTATTATCATTCTGATGGAATTTGGTAACGCAGGATGGTGCTTGACAGGTTCTTGTTTTCTTGTCGCTGAGAAATCAATTATATCCATGCTGTATAAAATATCTATGGATTTATATTGCTTACGTTGTAGATCTAAAACTCCAACTACTGATTTAGCTACCGTTATGACAAAAAATAAAAAAATAGCGTATGGTGGAAAATGTTCTGTGTGCTGTAGAAAGAAATTTTCGTTTTTACCTAATAAGCGCGGTGGTGATATTGCAAATTTGATTTCAAAGTTTCCAGGTACTCCATGGGCTAAATACTCGGGAGAAAAACATCTACCAGGATATAATTATTGCGGTCCTGGTACTCGACTTGATATCAGGCTTGATCGGGATCAACCAAAAACAGGCGAGGAACCAATAAACGCTATTGATCGAGCTTGTCATGTTCATGATGTCGCATATAAAAGCAATGATCTACAAGATAGGCATATTGCAGATGTGAAATTAATTCATGAGTTAAATGTTATTAAAAATAAAAATATCAAAGAAAAATTAGCTAATTGGTTAGTAAAATTCGCGATGAAAGGTAAATTAGCACTAGGGGCTGGTAATATAAATGGAATCGATTTATTATTCACAATTGGATACTGGAAGGGTAAAGCAGCAATTAGTAAACTCGCTGATGCAGCAGCGGTTAAACATTCTACTGCTAAAGCGTGGTTATCCAAACAGGCAATATGGCAAATTTATCTACCACGTCCTAAGCAAATTCGATTTGCTCATTTTAGTGTCAGTGTTCCTAATGAGGTTCATCAAGCTGATATTCTGTTTTTACCACATGATACTTTACGTAGAAAAACGTACAAATACGCGCTAACTGTTGTTGATGTTGCATGTAGATATAAAGATGCAGAACCGTTAACGACTAAAACAGCAACTGAGGTAGCCGATGCTTTTAAACGAATTTATCAACGAGGTGGTCTACGATGGCCACAGCTGTTACAAGTTGATCCTGGCAAGGAATTTCTTGGTCCAGTATCATCGCTGATGAAACAACATAATACCAAAATACGACGAGGACATACTGCAATTCATCGTGATCAGGCAATTGTTGAGCGATTTAATCGAACACTTGCTGAGCGGTTATTTGGATATCAATACGCGAAGGAATTTATTCAGGATACGAGATCTCGTGAATGGAAGGCAAGATTACCAAGTGTGATAGCTGCATTAAATAATGAGATTACTCGAACGACCAACATGAAACCTATTAATGCAATTACAAGCGCGCACATACCTACACAACAACGTGATTTTTCAGCACAACCATTGTTAGGTAATATCACTGTTAGGTATTTATACGAGCCCGGTGAACTTGAAGGCGGTAAAAAAAGAGCAACTGATCCTATTTGGAGTGTTACCACGCATAAGATATCCACCGTGACAAGATCCTCAGGTATACCCGCAATCTACAGACTGGATTCGGCTGCTCCTCAACGTGGATTTGTACGTGAACAATTACAGATAATTCCCGATAACACACAATTACCACCCAAATCACTTAACTAGCACCACGACGTCGATTACATTCAAGACAGGTCTACATGATATTTTCTCGTGTATGACCAAGATTGTTATTTTTTCTATCTACGGTAAATTGTCTTGGATCATTTTTCAGATACCGCCATAGCATTATACAATTACAACTTGCACAATGATTATTCTGTTGTTGTTTCAGCGCATTAATAAAATCAACATCAAGATCAAAGTCGCGTTTGTTTTTTTTAGCACACTGTTCATAACCAGATAAATTTTTTCTTATTATATCACCGTCAACATCATCATCGCTAATCACTGACGAGTCCATGACGATTCGTCTCAATTGAGATATTTTTCTAACTCGAGACACTGCGAGATAAACCAAGTTCGACCATTCGATACGATCATCAACGATCCAAACAATTGTATCAGTAATAGTTAATCCCTGAGAATGAATGAATCGTCATCGCGTATCCAAGCGTCCACGGGGATTTATCAGTACGTAGAACATCTTCAACAACATCAACATCAACTGCAACAATATCATTCAATACAAGATTCTGTTTCCTCTTTGACTCTCCTGGTATATCAACGTCGATATTTTGCCGTCGCGTATCTGCTGGTCGATAGCATAACGGAACTGGCAACGTTGGAAACTTTTCTCGTTGTAACTGAAACAACTCCCGTTGAAGTTTATCACGAACTATCTTTCTACTTGCAACTATCAAATCGTTTGGTCGCCACGTTTGCAGAAAGTCTTTCATGGGTGTTTCTGAAATTATTTCACGCATTACTTCACATTGAATTTTATTCGGTTGTAGTCTGATTAATTTTTTAAATTCCTTCAACGCTGCATCAAATGCTCTATGATCATCAAATACTTCTTCGAAGTGATCGATGAAATTTTTCAGCCAATCATGTGGAGATGGTCCAGCTACAGGTGGTGGTTGACCATGATCGCCGCACATTATCACAGCAGTATTTCTTGTTAACAACCAATCAAGAAATGTTTTTAATGTTTCTAGCGGTACAGTGCATATTTCATCCTATATTATGATCCTTGGAATGTATTTCTCTCCCATCCTTAAAGATGCCCATGTGTCACCCTTCCATCGGAAAAAGCTGTGATAAGTACAGGAATTAACACCGCGTTGTTTCATCTCTCTCGCTAGTCTATGTGTAGGTGTTAACACAATCATATCTGAATTCTGAAACAGTTCGATAGCTCGAGTGGTTTTACCACAACTCCATCTCCATTTAGATAAACCGTTTTGTGTCTAGTTATTGGATCGTATACCGATGGTAACAACGAAGTTGTCAACGTTTGATATTTTTTATAGTAAATATCTTTAACCGCAACATCAGCGGATTCGGAATAATCGAGCATATATTTATTTTTTATTCTCCACGAACCCCACGAAGCATAAGTGCCTATGTTTAATCCTTCTAACATTATTGAATTTTTTTACTTATATAAAACGAATCAGTAGCAACTCTGACGGAATGCGTAGAAACCTTATTTATCATCGATAATAGATTTATTGAAACATACGCGAGCATCGATGATCTTAAATGAGTATACTGAGGTGACTCACCGTCCATGTAGCTCACAATTGTACCTAGTTTATTTCCATTTGACAAGAAAACTGTTTCTCGACTTATAAACGTGTTCTTGTTCGTTGTATCAGCGATTATAAAATCTAACTCAGTATCGTCCATGATCAATCTTGTGCAATGTCGTCTGTGATCATATGCTCCTCCTTGTGTAAACTTGCCAATTATTTTTCTACCAAGATCCTTCGAATCGGTTTCGTCCGAATGTGGTAACCAAACCTCGGTTTGTTTTCGATATGATATAATTGCTTCACTTACAATCAACCGTGTTAATATCGCGCAATCAAGCACATACCGTAATAGTACTATTGGTGTCCACATTTTTTCTGAAAAATGTTTTCCAAACCAAACATAACAAATTGGATGAAGTCCTTTAGACATTTCGAATGACTCGATACGAGCAAATCCAGTTAGGTCAAAATCCGGTAATGGTCCATTTATCGATAATCGCGTCATTTCGTGCGTCGGATGACCGAATCGCTCAAAATACACAGAACAATCTCCGTATACAAGAAAACTTCCGGGATAACACGCAACCATATCAACTGAAATAACATATCTGTGGTCGTATTTAGTATTCCACAATCCGCCGTGTCCATATTCGATACAACTGGATACTATGCCATTGAGGAAATCAAACCGAGTTGGTTTCCACGAATTTTTCTTTCTAGCAAAATGAGCCGCAACTGACGGAACAGTAAAACAGTTGCTCAATAATTCATCAGTGTCATCAGTATATTGCAGTGCAAGATTTTTCATTTTTTCGTGAAGAGGATTTGTTCGATAAATAACGCCATTTGGTCTCACAAACTGATCAAATTTCATATCTGATTCGTCGTTAGAACTCTGAAATAACCATACTGACACAGGATCGTTTTTACTTATTTCGTTAATAAAATCAAACATACCTCCCCCAGAATTATCTGGGGGATAACATTTAACAGTTCGATCTCGTGGAAACACTGTTACTGCGCTAGTCCACGCGTGTGCGTTATGATCAATAATTGTAATTGAGGCTCCTTTTGATTTATATTTTGATTCATACAAAATCTCCCCTGTTATCGTCGCTACGGTTATTGGAAATTTTAATATTTTTCCTAACCCAGCTACATCTTTGATAGACGCACCGGTATCTTTAACCATTTCTCCCCACGTGTTTATTATTTTACGTCTTTTATCCGTTAGACCGTTTCCACGGGCCGCGTTTGTAAAATGTTCTGTTACTCGCTCAGCCACACAGTTTATTTTTGAAAATTTCATCGGCGACAGTTTATCAACGCTGGGTTTTTCATTTATCACATAGATTCCATAAAAAACCGCGGTCACAGGATATGCTCGTTCATAATACGGTTTGTCAATGCCAGTCAATAGACGTGGTTTGGAATTTCTACTTAGTACGACAGTTTTTTTATTACCGTGGACATGATCATATTTGTCACGGATAATCCAATCATCTGTTTCTGTCAACACGACGAATTTTATTCTGAAAAGATACTTGCGATTATCAAGATAGTTAATGATAATTGCTGCTCGTTTGTCGTTCATCATAGCGTTAATGATATTTTTGTTGCGTATAACCTTGAACGTTGACCAGACATGAGGTGCACCATCTGTGTGAAATTCTTTCTTGGCGTCGTGAAGTTTATTAATCAAAGCCTTATTTTTTGGATCAACCAAATCTCGTATCGGTAGGTTAGGAGATATTCTGTCAAGAGTAAATATATCTCCGCTCCAGGGTTTTATTCGGGATAATCTATCGAATTCGTTCATATTATATTTCAAACAAATATTTAAATTAAAATATTATGTATACAATGTCTCAATGCAGATGGCTCATGGTGGGTTCATTGATTCGTTGTAATAAATCCTGTAAAAAGGAATTCTGCGGACAACACATGCAGTGCGTTAACCGTGGAAGCTTAGGACCAATACCATGTCTGCGATGTGGTGCTGGAGCGCGAGGAAAAACAGAATTATGTGGAAAGTGCGGTGGTAAACGATACAGAGAGCTTAAAAGATATTATGACAAAAAAAAATAATAATAGTGAAAATGCTATAAAATCCGTGGAGGATTATCTAACTAAGTTTTCAGACAAACAATGATTTAAACAAATAATATTATCATATATATGAAGCAAACTAAATTTGTCCCACATCCCGTCATCAAGAATTACGAATCAGATCGTAATGGTGTCATCAGACACTGCAGGTTAAAAAGACTGGTTGGTTATATTAATAATGTTGGTTATCTAATGTTCACATGCGAGGGGGGAAAGAAACATTATCTGTGTCATAGATTTACGTACGAATGTTTCTTCGGATTGATCAAAGATGGTTTTATTATTGATCATCTTGACGGGGATCCTCAGAACAACTCATTATCCAACCTTCGTGTTGTCACGCAAAGCGAGAACTCTGCACGTGGTAATACTGGAAGATGTAAGACAGTTTCTAGAAGGGTAGTAAAGTCTACAAAGATAGAAACCGGTGAAGAAATTACGTTTCAGTCTATGAGCGCGGCTGCGAAATACTTTAATATTAATCCGCGTTTGGTACAATTTATCGCAGAAAATATAACCAGATTTGCTTTCTCAAAAAAATATAAACAGAGAATCACCTTTCAGTATCAATAATTATCATCTCTACTTCGAGTTAGATTTATTTTTGGGGGGGTCAGAAATTATCATTATTATACTACTTACTTTTTGGTTCATGAAAGGGGGTAATTTATGGTCATAATCATATACAACATCCAAGGTCTGTGATGCCTGGTGGAGCATACCCGTTTATGATTTCTAACTTACAAAAATATACAGTTCGTGTATTTTTCTGTTCTTTTCGTGAAACATTTAGAACAGCGCAACACATAGAATACCTGTATATTTCATCTAACCTACAGAAAACCGACATGTATATTCCAGCTTACTGAGTGCAGAATCCAGCGTCTAGTCTGTATCGATCGTGGCGGGTTAATTTTAGATCTACAGCACAGGGATCCTGCATGCATTTACTCGATTACAGAAATGCGTTTATATAGTGTTTGGAATTAAAAATCAGTTGCATTTTCCTTGTTCAGTGCAGAAATATAATGCGAGATTGTGTACGTATGTATTTATGCGTATGTGTGGCTATTTTTTTTATCGAGTAATATTAACAACTAAATACTCCCTTGACTATGATACAGATTTAAGAGTGGGAAATCTCGTAATATATATTTCTCCATTGAACAGTTATAGAGAGGATGGAAAATCTCGTAATTGTCATAGGAAGGATGAAAAAATCTAGCAGTTATGTTATAGGAAGGATGGAAAAATCTAGCAATTAGATGATCTGGACCGGATGGCGTGGCATAGGAAATTCCTTAATTCAGCTTTGTTTGGTGAAAATATATTATATAAACGTATTTCTTGAATTCAGAATTGTATTATTCGAAATTAGTTCCTTTTCAGCTATATATTAACTTCCGAAACATATAGTGTTAGAAAATTTCGATAGCTCAATCGGTATCATATTGGACTGTGACGCTCGCGGTCAAGGATCGAATCCCCATGGATGACAATTGGTCGGGTGGTTGCGCATATTAGCGATTTTTATAATTAATTGGGGCACCGCCAGCCCCTCTCCGCGAGAACACCCACCCATATATCAACTGGTGGTTGATACATGTTTTGTACCACCCACGGGTTGATTATTTGGTGGGTTCTCAGCGGAGAAAATGGCCTCATTTCATTCATTCATTACATATATTTCATTTCATTTCATTCATTGCATACTTAATAAACTTGCTAAAAGACTCGAATAGAGGTTCATTCATAATATATGTTTGTGTTGTCCTTAATTCATTCATTGCATACTTAATGAACTTGCTAAAAGACTCGAATAGAGGTTCATTCATAACATATATTTCATTTCATTCATTCATTGCATACTTAAACCTGCTAAAAGACTCGAATAGAGGTTCACATTTCATAATATATGTTTGTACCGTCCTTGAAACATCCCGACGAACTCGCTAAATACTCGCTAGGGGTTCTAAAGGGATAAAAAAATGTATTTTAAAGATTTATATACTAAATAATGAACCACGAAAATATCAATGATGTAATTGTTGCTATTAAAATACTAGAGGAAAACGGAATTAATATATCTAATGAACTAAATCCTGAAAAAATAGTTTCTGATTTTGAGATTTTACAAGAACGTAAAAATCAATGAATACACACACTATCATCTGAATACAAGCTCATGAAACAGATTCAGGCGGCAATGTTTCAGTCGCTAGCTACCGTATAAGATAATCAGGTGAAGGAATTCGTTCCTCTCTCTGCCGCAGTAGAAAGAATTAGATCGCTGTTATCCCACGAGTACGAGGAAAAGAAAACAATTAGTACTCGCATAAGACTATTAAGAAAAATTATGTTAGCGAGTAACCCCGTCCAAAGTAATAATTCTGGTGAAAATGACTCTCTCTGACCACCTAGATCTTTGATCAGAACTATTATTCTGAGATTATATTTTATTTATTTCTGAGATTATATTTTTTCTGAAATTATATTTATTTCTGAGATTATATTTATTTCTGAAATTATATTTATTTCTGAAATTATATTTATTTCTGAGATTATATTTTTTCTGAGATTATATTTATTTTGCAATTTGATGGGTTAGTTGGTACTTAGATTTATTATTTTTTCTGAATTATTATATTTATTTTCTGAATTATTATTTATTTCTGAATTTGATGGGCTAGTTGGTACTCAAATTTATTATTTATTATTATTTATTCTGAATTATTATTTATTTATTCTGAACTATTATTTATTTATGTAAAATGATCAAATTTATAATTCTGATGGGTTAGTTGGTACTCAGATTTATGCAAATCAATCAAATTTATAATTCTGATGGGTTAGTTGGTACTTAGATTTATGTAAAATGATCAAATTTGTAATTTTGATGGGTTAGTTGGTATTCAGATTTATTATTTATTCTGAATTTGATGTGTTAGTTGATATTCAGATTTATTATTTATTATTATTTACTTTGAATTATTATTTTTTCTGAATTATTATTTATTTCTGAATTATTATTTATTTCTGAAATTGATGGGCTAGTTGGTACTCAGATTTATTATTTATTTATAATTTTGATGGGTTAGTTGGTACTCTCAGATTTATGTGAAATGATCAAATTTATAATTTTGATGGGCTAGTTGGTACTTAGATTTATTTCTGAATTATTATTATTTATTTCTGAATTATTATTATTTATTTCTGAATTATTATTATTTATTTCTGAATTATTATTATTTATTTCTGAATTATTATTTATTTCTGAATTATTATTATTTATTTATAACTCTGATGGGTTAGATGGTACTCAGATTTATGTGAAATGATCAAATTTATAACTCTGATGGGTTAGTTGGTACTCAGATTTATGTAAAATGATCAAATTTATAATTTTGATGGGTTAGTTGGTATTCAGATTTATGTAAAATGATCAAATTTATAATTTTGATGGGTTAGTTGGTACTCAGATTTATTCTGAATTGTTATTTATTTCTGAATCATTATTATTTATTCTGAATTTGATGTGTTAGTTGATACTCAGATTTATGTGAAATGATCAAATTTTCAGAAAAAAATAAAATATTTCAACATTTTTAGTTGATTTGTCAAGGAAAATTTGTCAAATTACAGTTTTTCGTTAGGTCAAACCTCAAGCGGTTCTCTAATTGATTTATCGATAAATCGTTAAAAATCAGTAAAATTAGCTCAAAAATGAGATTTTTCATGCGATTTTCGTTAATTTTTCTGGTAATTTTCGAAAATAAATGATGATTTTAATGATTTATCGATAAATCATTTAGAAAACCGCTTGAGGTTTGAACTGACGAAAAACTGCAATTTGACAAATTTTCCTTGACCATCGACTAAAATAGCTGAAAAAATAACAAATTTGACTAAAAATGTTGAAATATTTCTGATAAAATAAAATAAATAAAAATATTTCTGATAAAATAAAGTAAAAATATTTCTGATAAAATAAAATAAAAATATTTCTGATAAAATAAAATAAAAATATTTCTGATAAAATAAAATAAAAATATTTCTGATAAAATAAAATAAAATATTTCTGATCAAAGATCTATCATTATGATAAAAGTCAGAAATCTAAGACTTTACATATAGATTTATTACAAGCTCTTCTCCACGTAGGTCAATTAAGCGATTAAGGTGGTCTGTGAGTTTGAAATTTATTCGTGACAAATACTGATTATGTGTGCGTAAATAAACAGGATTGGTTGGTACTTGCACGATCAAATCCCCAGGGGGAACTTGTGGTGTAAATGTATATAAAATATATCCTTGTTGAGCCTGATTTGATTTTCCAAGATCTATTTGATAACTCCCTTCGATTACGTCACAAACAAGATTAACCGCGATTGTCGATGTTATATTAACGATTCCCGGAGATACGTGTCTGCCACCGCCGAGTGGATCATTATTATATCTAAGAACAGTTGCTGGTGGGGCTATTTTTCTCCATGCATCAAGTATTTCAGAAAAACTTTCCGTGATAAGATCGCTGAGCGTTTTTGTTAATTCGCCGGTTTCAAATCCTGGTAGTGTAAAATCTAATAAATCTGTTTCAGTTATTTTATAATGATCAATGTATGCTTGTTTGATACTATCTTTTTCTATATCTATATAATCATTAGCATTTATTACCTCAATAATGGTCTGATTAAAATATTTAAGATCTAATACAATTTGATTTAAATGTTGTATCGTTGCAATGATCTGATGTCTTAGATCGTCATTAGGATACTCCAGGATATAGTTTTTAAACAACCGTGCTAGCGTCGTTAATGTAGTTGTGTGTTCAGTTCTAATTCTGTTAGCATATAATCTGAAATGTCCTTCAAAAACGATATTAGTTGAAGTTTTTGCATCAAAATCATAGATAGAAAACGGTGTCATAGGATAATATTTTCCATCATTAATAGTACGAAAATCCCTACCAGTCCATGGATACAAATCTCGGTATTTTGGAGTTGTTATAAACCTGGCTTCGTCCGTGAGAAATTCAATTAATTTTGGTTCTGGTGGTCCTTCATACACGGGGGGAACATCAGGCCAACCTAGTACGGATCTTATCGTGGACTGATAAATATCAACGGCATAATCAGGAGAATGTATCTCTACCGTCGAGGACAGCGTCGGCTCATGAATATTAATCGATATTTTTGCTTTTTTCCGGTTATTGATTTTATTCTACGTTGAAATTCCTCATTTATTTGTTCGATCTCATAACTACCAGTTGGTATTCCAGCAACATCCCAGTCAGGTGTTCCATCGGGTTTGTTTTTATTAGCAAATACGAGCGAATTATTTGCTGGTGTACCATGAAATGATTTTGATCTGATATTTGGCCAGCTGTAATATACCCGTAATTGCGCTAGTGCAATTTCATTAGCGCGAATTGCAGTTGGAAAATTGATATTAAATTCAGGATTAATCGAGCTTACCGAGATCATCGTTGTCTTGTGCGGGGTTGTGTTTGTCACGATCTGCTGGAGTAATTCCGTCATTATTGATACTCGTACCTTTAATACCAACGCAGTTGTATACGCTAATCATCTCCGAAAACTCAAAATCAGATATAATTCCATCACTGAGACTCGCTGATAGCAACGAAGATAACCTCGTGTATGCGACAGTTGCTATGTGTAATTTTATCTTGTAATCGGATAATTTTTCGTTCTTGCAAGTACATATTTTTTTTGCAATGATATTAAGTACACCTGCAGTCGTTGTTGCTGCACAGACACAAATAGTCACAGCTACTGGTGCCATTATTGTTACCGCGGATAATATTATTCCAGCTCCAGCAACAACAGCGGATACTGAATAAACAACAACGTCAATGACAACTAATCGTCGCTGATATTTTTTTTATTTTTATTGTATATTGTTCAACTCGATCTTTCAACTCTGCCTGCCATTCACGCGCTTGATTATACCTGTATGCAACGTCGATATAGGTACTCATTATATTTTATGCAGTAACCAATTGAGGTGTTTCAGCTACAAATTCCAAACACCACCAGTAAGATGTTGCGATTAATTCCTTATCAGCTGCTTCCAAATTAAATATTTCTTCGGTTCCGTTATTTAATATAACATATACAACCCAGGAAAACCTATCCGCTGATTGACACCATGGATACGTTGTAATTATTTCAAATTTTTCAGCACTGAACACAGACAGCCTGTACACGCCAGTGACTGTTGCGGTATATTTGAAAGTATTATTCTGCACTGACCATGTTGCGAATCCCGATGATACCGTGTATACGATGTTTGGTAATATGCCCGGGAGTTATTCCGGCTGCGATTTTAATCAGACTGGTTTTATTGACGATCTCAGGAATCCCCGCTACGATGTCTTGCTGTGTTTGTTTAATAGTGTCTAGGTTAGTTTTGATATCAACGAGTTTCATGTCAATGGCGTGCGGAGTACCGAAGAATTTATCTATGGATTCGTCGGATTTTTGAAAATTTCTTCGAAATCTTCTAAAAGCTCCTGCGTGAACATCATACTCGGCCCGTAACGTGGATAATTTACCGTCTACGGTGTCGATGTATTTTTTTGTTGCTGCGTCTTCGTCGGATGCTGGATCTCTTAAAACTACTATTTTGTTTCCGTTCATGCTAAGTTCACCTGTCATTATGTCACCGGTATTTTTTACGCGATTAGCAACACTTTTTGCAATTTCATCTCTGATGGTTTTAAGTGACATACTTGAATCCCTGATTTTGCCGCTGTCAGTAAACACGGGTATATTATCCGTAACTGCACCGAGTACTCGTCGAATTATGTTATCCCATTTGATATTGCTCGTTTTTAGTTTACCATGTCGATCCTGAAAAATAACAACCTCATTTGGGTCAACTCCAGCCAGGTTCATAATATCAGCGAGGTCATCCTTAGTCGCGTACTTCGACAGATCAACGTCGCCGGACTTTTTCTTAGCGCGTGAAGAAGATCTTCCGTAAATATCAACCATTTTATAAGATCTGCTGTTTAAAACGCTTTATGCGCAACGAAGCGGTTGCTTGTATAATCATGCACGACTTTATGTGGTGGTTTGGATGATTTTGATATAGCGTTAAGTACATTAATTACTTCACGGCCGCATATTGGCGGATCTGTCATTGTTTGTGTGGGTAACGTTGAATACCAAACAAAACAACCAGAGGTTCTTGCCTGAAGTGGTGCAACATACTTGATAAATTCAACAGGTGGAGCTAACCCGTATGAATCAAAATAAACGATTCCACGTGGATCAACCGCGTATGATACCCAATGAGTACCAGGTCCAGAACGTTCATCGAGATTAATAATACCTGTTTCGAGTTTGTTTGGTTGTTTTGGTAATTGATCTCGCATGAAAACACCTCTGAAGTTTTTTTATTTTTAATCGTTTAGCAGCATCAAGTAAATCAAAATTTGATGCTGGAGCGTCTAACGTGGAAGCCTCAGACCTTTTCCCCAACGAGATCCTGGCAATCTTAAGCCGCGTCCCTTGTACCCCTTTCCTGTTGCTTTCTTTAGAGCCATTCCAGCAGCTGTTCCAACAGCACCTAACGCGGATGCTTTTGCTACGGCTGGCGCGGCAGCAGCTATTAATGCTGGTATAGCCGCGAGAAGTGGAAAAATACCACCTGTTTTAACAGAGTCCTTAATTGCAACCGCAGAAAGATTGAGTTTGACTCCTGTGTTTGATTGTTTAGCGCCATTGAAATGTTTAAGCTGGCGTTCTGATAATGATAGTTTATTTTGACCACCCGTGATCTAATCTCGCTTTAGTGATATTTTCATTCCACAGTTTTTTGCTGAATTTGATTGAAGGTTTTTAATCTGACCAGGAGTCAGACTGACACTAACGTGATGATATGGCATTTTATGATAAATACTTACCACGCTCCAAATAATAATTAAAGATTTTCCACTGGTGCATCAACGACCCTCATTCGACCACTACCACCTTCAAGTAACATGGCTTTATCGCTAAGTATAACCGCGATTGCTCTGTAATCAACACCACCTGTATTTAATGTTGCTTTAAGATGTATATCAACGACAAATTGTTTTGATAGATCAAGATGCTCCAGTGAAAAATAATAAATCGGATACAACGTCCTGAAATCATATTGTGATATTTGCAACCCAGTATCTACATTTTGATCATGTCCCATGAATGACATCAAACGATGATATGCACGTCCTATGTGATTTTGTGCATAATTTAGTTGTATATTCTCTGTTGGTTCTTGTTGTCCGTTTATCCGCAAGGAAATATTTGTAAGACCTACTTGGTCAAATATCATATGAGAGTGAACTTGTTTACCTAAACGATTATGGTTTTGAAACGCAATAAAAATATGCCATGGTGCAGAAACACCTTGTTGTGATGCTATATGCCATGTAAACTGACCGTTAACGTTAGTTTGCATATTATCTGTGTTTGTTGTTAACCATGACAACAAGGATTTACCACCTGTGTCCATGAAAGAAATCAATTTTTGTTCTTCTGCGATCGTTGGAGTCATTACCGGCATCCACAGTGAAAGTTTCGATAATATTACTTTACCAGCATCACCAACAGGTCTCCACAGAGCATCGTTATCATCACCCTTTCTTACAAGAACAACCGTGTGTCTAGCTCCAAAAATAACCTTTTAAACATTCCCACAAAATCCAAAAATATGCGATAGTGGAATTGTACATGAAAAACCTCTATTGGCTCCTAGCAACATATTTCTACGCGCTGCAAATTCCAAGTTGAAATTTTCATTAGAACCATGAACCACCGGCCACACAGCAGCATCAGCGGTATTGGTATCGTTTCTTGGTCGTCTTATATTATACGGATCGCTTTCAGGGTTATTAGAATTATCTTTCATAAACATCATTGTGGGACCTGCTGATCTTGTATAATCATCAGAATATCTTGCTAGACCAATTATTGTTGTAGCAACGTCTACATCTTTCTCAATCGATTCAATATTTTTTCCATCAATCATATACGTGGCGCTATCAAATAATGCCATGATCCCGTTGTTGACGAAACCAACTTTTACTTCATTTAAGTAATTAGTATCATCCGTTTTTATAATTGTACCTTCTACCTCAATAAAAGCCTCAGCGGGTAGAAAATATCTACTTGTGTCATGAACTTGCAGTTCAATTCTTCCACGTTGATCTGGTGTTCGTGCGTCATAAGAATAAAACTGATAATCACGTACCGATTCATCTTTAAGGACAGGTGCTTCCATGTCAAATGCTGTGTCGGATACGCGCTTGAACATTTTATTATAATTATTTTCGTCTAACACGTTGATTACCGCGTTCGGAAAATTCCACCTCGGGAAGTTCCACTTCCTGATATTAAACTTGAAATATTTTTCCCGATTCACCGAGTCCCCGATCTGCTAACGCTGCTAGTTTTTGATTTGCAGCTTGATTTATTATTTTACTTACGTCTTCGGGCATAATTTCAGTACTTGCCAGTTTTACTGGTGGTTGTTGTTTTCGTCTTATTAATCGTGCTAGTCTATCTTTGATCGCCGAGAACGCCTTCCCAGCAACATTGACAATTGCACCAGGAGCTTTTTCACGAACAATATCAATAGCTTTCATCGATAATTGTTTTGCAATAGGCGCTGCTTTTGGGGCTAACCTTGTAAATAATCCCTGAATAACATCACCAAGTCCATCTCCGTAAATAACCCTATAGATTGGTAATCGTGAGTTTACCGCTCTGACCGATACGGATTTACGATGATTATTGTGCATGATCATCTTATTTTATTTACCATTTATTTAATCGCGGTGACTAATCATCAACGAGCTTATCAATAAGCTCTCGGTAAACGCCAATATCCATGATGCCGCCGCGAAATAATCGCTGGCAAATATCAGCTGCTTCATTGGTTATTTCTGGTGAATTATTTCCCGCACGTTTTCCCCCCATAAGAACTTCTAACCGTGATACATCATTGAGGATATTATCAGGACAAACAAAATTATTTTCCAAACCACTGCCAGTAGCTCCTTCTTCTGTTGTTTTCTTAAATAGTCTTAAGGGTGATCTTTCCTCTGCTGATTTTCCAGGTAGCTCTTTAGACCTTTTAAGTTCCGGCTTCAACCTTTGATGCGGCGAAGAAGATTGTTGTTGTTCTGTTTGTTGCAGAGGTGAAGGAAGTTGATACTGGGAGAATTGTTCCAGTTCCTCTCTATAAAGTCTTCCCACTTCTTTATAAAGAGCTCTGTATTCCGAATCATTACTTTCAACCCGTCTTTTGTTTGTATATATGCGATATATCCATTTAACAATATTATCATATTTTGCCTTTTCATGAGGAGGGTTTAAAAAACCAGATTTGTTAGTAATTACATTATATATTTTTTCGGGTAATTTTTCTCTTTCATTATTTCTAATTTCTTTAACAACCACTTTCCTAAATTTTGCAATCAATTCTGTGTTTACTTCTACTGGTTTGGGTTCAGATGCAAGTTCTTTTCTCACGTCGGCGACTTCAGTACGAAGTTTTCCAATGCCTTCAAGTATTTCTTCACCGACAGGTGGAGGTTGAGCTGCAGCTATTTCCCTGGCTATGCCAGGTGGAAGATCTCGTAAAATCTTCTTTGTCTGTTTAGTTCTTCTTGCTATTTTTTCAGTTTGTTCTGCTGTTTGTTTTGATACCGGAAGAAGATCTTCCTTGATGACTGGTGTAACTTTCTCAGTAGCTGCAGTAACGGGTTTAAACAGTTTTTTAGTGTCTTCTTCGTACTCAATTTGTGCTTCTTGCTGCGCTTGTAGATTTTTTCTAAATGAATCTCTAACAGGAAGAAATTTTTTGATTGCTTCTAATCGTTCTCGAGCTATTCTTGCAGTATGAGATTCCGGATGTACCATTTTATTATAACATAATGATTTAATTATAGCAGCAGAGGGGGCTCGTCTACAATTATGTTGGGGACAAACAATAATCGTAGACGTGGTGTTGACCTCTATGAAGGGTCACTATTTTTTTTGGTTCAAACACAAAGGTGACCGTTCCCTTAAGTGGTCTGTTCACCCCCTCTGCTGCTCATGTATACATCATTGAGATAAGCCAAATTAAAATGCTCATTAAAACTTGTCCTGGAAGATTACCCATTTATCACCGTAGATGATAGTCTCTCTAAACAGGTACTCTCTCTTAAAAAGCCATAACACTATAGTATTAGTGAATCTCATCAATAAGAATTTGCTGTCTTATGTTAGCGGTTTATAATTACAATGTTGTTTGTATTAATCTAGATAATGATTTTTATTGAATAAGCAGGAACTATTTCTTTACAAAATCAGTATTAGTTGTAAGAATAATTCATTTCTTCATTTGATATACTAAATCAGGTACAATGTTAGAATCTTAGAATAAATGTCATGTTTTCTGAAATAATTAGATCAGTTCTCTCTTAAATTATTTGTGTCATTGAGTAACGTTTGACCGTTTGCACAGACAATATAACATTTAACTTCAACCCCTCCTTCCAGTCATCTCTGGAGGAAAAGTCTTGTTAAGGGTCTGATTGACTGATAGTAACGAGTCAAAGTATTTTGCTAAAACTCAGATGAAACTAACTGAAATTAATAAAGTGCAGCATATTTATTGTTTCTACTTGCCATCTGGCTTTCTTTCTTAAAGAAGATAAACTTTATTATTGCGTAATTTGTTTCTGATCTAGTCATTCAACTCAGTCGTGTCTATGGCATTGAAATATGTAACTGTAAAAGGACAAAATCTAATTTTGTTAAAATGGCTGGTATAAATTAAGTATCAGAATGACATTCCAGCAAAAGCATTTGCTGATGTCTTTGTACTCTACAAGAAAAGTAATCACTCTGAAACATTCGTCTGCATTATTGTAACATTACATCGACCGGCATACAAGTGACTAGTTTGTGATGTCATGGTAATAAAATACACTGAAAATCTCAATGTTTTCAATCGCCGTCCGCCGTTACTTACATCGTTGACATAATCCTACTAAAGTGTATTTCTATTGTGTTGTTTTAATTGATCTCTACCTACCATAATGATGATTGTTTCATATACCTAATTAACTGTACTACCTACCTACCTTACCAACATTACTAAGATGTAGAAGATACAACCACCTTCTTATGTGCATCATATACAATTCAGAGAGGGGGGTATTTTTCAGTGACAATGATTATCCTCGGATATAGTGACATTTTCAGATGTCGAATATCAGACTGAAAAGATTTGGAATTTCTGATCGACAGTAGACAACCTTCAGAGAGAGGTAGGGAGTACATATGACATAAATTTATATTTACAACGATATTACTATTAAAAACAAGGTTTATTTGTAAGCTAAACACAAACAAGCGAGCAAGTCGTGTATATCCAAACCAATATCCATAGTTATCAGGAAATTTAACGCAAGTATGGACCTAGGATAATCTCACGAAGAATGTGCAGTATTGCAAGAATACAATTGTTTGCATTTGCTGATGACGTTATTACAATGAGTTAATAAGAATTTATAATCAAATCGTTTCAACTATATTCTTTGTCTGTGGTACTAATAAAACGTACATACTTTATAGTTTTCAAAATTCACATCGATACTAGTTTCATATTTTTTGCAGACTACCTTTTGTTTTGATATCTTCTTGATCAGCATAAGTAGATATTATGTATTATTCAATATTATGCTTATTAGTGAACTGCTGACACATATGTTTCAAACAAAACTGAAAGGAAAATATTCAGGGATGTATCGATACCATCTGTCTCTCTGTCCCTCTGTAAATATATGCTAAGTTTGATTTGTTCCTACTATTCGCACACTAATTAAAGAGCGAATCCTTCGACAAACATAGAAGCCTGCTCTGCTTTAGCAGTTATTATTTCCGTTCTTAACAACGTTCCACGCCAATAACTCCGATAATATCTGTATTTTCCATTCTGCTTCACCCAACACACCTACGACGAGCTTAACCATAATATTATCCATAGAGTTTCTCCTAATTTGAGTTGTTTAACACGAATTGAGTACACAGGGTTCATATGACGGTTCATTATGTTTTCACTTTTGAAATAGGACAACTCAGCTCACCTAAAGTTCAACTGGGCGAAGTATTGTCTTCGTTTATTTGATACGCGCTTTATTTACTTTACATATTTAAAGCAAAATAACACGACACTTAACCGCTCGAGACGGAAATGACGTTGGCTTTATGCGATCAAGTGAAATATCAGTCTGTTACTTATAAGGTTTAAGTAAAGCACCTGCTCCCCTTAATTTCTTTTTCTCTCGTTTCTTTAGAATCATTTTCAACACCTTTAGCCCCACAAGCTCCTTCTTACATCAGAGATACAAAGTAATTTAGGACATAATTATGTACCATACTTCACTGGTGACATTAGAAAGTATGTATATAAATATTGATAATGGGGATGGATTGATCGAGGAAATGATTTAAGTAGAACCCATACCCTATTATACCAGATTTGGAGTCGTTGTAACTCTGTCGTTGTGGCACCTCTACATTATCGATATATAATTTTATATCAAGCAGAATCTTTCTTGCAATTCCAGAAACGTCACATACCTTGTCACTTGTAAGAAATGTAGTAAACGGTATATAATACAAAGAAGCCTCACACAAAGAGAATATTCACGAGATATAGATTGGAAATCAATCGTAAATCAGATGCAATGATTTCTAATTGATTTAATATACCAGGTCATTCTATACACAAGTGTTCGGTCATTCGAATGGAAATGGTGGACGAAAAACGCAAACTTACAAAACAAGAAAACTATTGAATACAGAAATTATAACCACTCGGACATAATACGCAAGGAGAAACGGAAAAACATATTGCTTTGTGTTGTTTATTATAACAGGAAAGCAACTGAAGTAGCTAAATTGGTTAGATAATGTTATACTAAAAGTCAATATGATCAAGCAAAACAAATCGGTGATCGTTTATTTTAAATTTAAAAGGTTATGTGATTAGATTGTCAAAAGCACGCCGAAGAGAGTATAAAAGTGTTTGAGCCCAGAGTGACTTAAGTTATCCCAAAACCCTACTCTAAATCATAACCCTAAACCAACCAGAAAGGACTCTTAGGTTATTTGGTTTTCCAAAACAAGTTAAAGAATTCAAATAATTTTCCCTAGTCCACATTATATCCACTTTAGTCATCGACTTTAAAACCTAGCCCAAACAATAAACGCCAATCTTAGGCCACAGCTAATTAGTGCACCCGACTTTCTGACATTAACACCTAACTACCTAGGCCAGCGCCGGTTGGTCCATCATAACCGTAAGATCTTAGCTGTTTTGATTCTTACGAGTAAATGGAAGAGAGTACATAGTTCTTCTTACGCCAGAGGAAGTTACGGTGTCCTAATAATAAACTATATCCCTAAAACATACCCTAGCCATTATTAGGTTATTTCACTCATTCAATATATATAAATCCAGCCAAACCCCTTTCACAACACTAAAACCTAAAGATTAAAGACAAATATAAACACGAGCTAAGATGTACAGATGACATACCTAAGTAAAACCCATTCAGGTGATAAGGAATTTACTATTGTTGACTCATAAATCCCACTCTGTGTGTCGTAAATTGTATTGTAAAAATGTTTTACAAAGATATTTCCATTCTAATAAATAGCATATATATTTGTATCCTGTATTTCAATAGCATATTTTAAATCTAATATCACGCAGATAATATGTTTCATAAGATTTTATTTTCGAAATTAAATATCAAAATGATTATTATGGAAGATTTACAGGACTCGACTTCATATTTTAATAATTAGGGCGTTTGTCTGTCTTAATTTAAAGTATATTTCATAAAGGTCTTGCAAAAGGTTAAATGACTGTGTTGCAAATTTCACCACAATAAGATTGCCTTCGATACATACACTATTTACATGTTTGTCTGCTAAAGAAAATTGATTGTCATAATGCTCACACGGCTAGTTCTCTGATTCTGTAATATTTCCGAAGAAATCAATTCCAAAACAAGATCTGTGAATTTGCTTATCAAATTTCGGGACTGTCTGGATTCAAAACTATGAGTAAAATATTGGCCACATACATTAAAAGTCAAGCCGTGTAATATATATTAAATATTTCTTTAAAAGTTTATATCATAATGTGTGTTATATTACAGCTGCAGTATTCAATAAGAATAAACAAATCCGCATAATAATCATCGGGAAAATATGCAACAGCGTTTTCAGTATATGATAATTGTATCGAACATTATCATAAATGTCCGGTTTCGAACAAGCAGTGTATGAAATTAGCATTTATGTTATGAGCGTCTCTAGTATTTAATCGCCGCAGTTAATGTTGATCAATGACTTTGCCCACGATATTTTACATGGAATATATTTAATAGGTACATCTTCGATAGGGAAGTCTTGATTCAATTTTGCAAGACAACTTCAAGAAATTTGTAATGGGAAAATACTGCATAATGTATGTCATTAAGTGCATTTAAAAAGTCATGAAACTTATGCAATGTGGCATCTTATAAGCTGAAAGAATTTACATAACTTACAATTTGTAACGATTCTAATTATTGATGGTTAAATAGAGGAACAAAACGAATTATTTTGGTTGTGGTGCATTAATTGAACCTGGTATGTCATAAACAGCTTGAACAAATCACGTGATCGCATATGAGATGAAAGGATGTTCGTCTCTGGTTGGGTTATGATTTATGTTATTGTACTTTAAATATTTATAGTAAATAAGAAATTGCGTGCCAAGTACACAAAGAGAGTGCGTTTCTCACCTAACGAACTTAAGCTGAGCTGATCTGTCCCATATGAAAGATGAAAACATAAATATTTGTGATGAGAAACATATGTATTTAATTCTTTTCAAAAAGCGCATGCCGATCGCAAATGAAGTAAACCAGTAGTCTTTCAAAATGTGAAATTATAATCGAATTTCCCTTCAAAACTCTATAATATCTAATTTATACCTTTACATCAGTAAAATGATACTGTCGTAACGATTTACTACAATCCTATGATATCACATATGAAAATCATTGACCTGACCATCAAAACTTAATTCTAATTTGAAATGAAATTTTTAAAGAATATTTAATCTTTGTAAATATGGCTTGCGAATCACAAAGATTAAAATGATACAAAAGTAAAGACAATAATTTGCAGCGTACTTAATTGATTTGTTTTTTCCACAGTTTAAACTGAAAACTTGAAACACCTGCTAAGGAACAATGTTTAAAGGTATATATAACTAGGACGTTCTTGCTAGCATTTACAACACGGTAAAACGGATTCGTCGAGAGTTTCAATAATTCAATATATTTGTCTTTCACACAGATCCAACAACATTTTCCTCGCATGGTGCCGCCGAACTCTAATGTCAGAATTCGTTACGTATTTTTCGTTATTGTAATAGTCTTATTTTTCTCATTCCACGAACGGCAGCGGCAAATGTAACATATCCTATTGTTGTCGATAGTGCACATTCTTCATGAGAATATCCAAGGTCCATTCTTACCTTAACTTTCTTGAAGACTAATTATTGTACATTGACTAGACATGGTCTATTGGTTTGTCTTTTGCTTAAAAATAAATCTAGTTTAGATAAGTAATATCGTCGTAAAGATAATGTTGCTTTGTTATAAGTAGTATATGTCTATCAGTAGGCTATATATGGTCGATCATCAACTCAAACATTTTTCAGTTTCGTAGTCGAACAGGTCAAAGTGTCAGTCCAACCGAGGCTACACACTCGTAGTCACTGAAAATACCCCAGTCTCTACCCTCTCCCCTCTCTAGTTCCAGTTCCATTGTAATGCTATGTAAAAATCAAGGAAACACTAATCTCACCATCATAATGTATTTCATTTTTTAAAATCAAATTGTAAAATGGACGCTTGCTCTTTCAATTGTGTCTGGCCAACATGTACCATTAAAATGATGCAAAGTAAATAAAACAATTTATAGCGTAGATAATTCATTTTGGTCTACATTTTATACTTGAAAGTGTGAATTTATGTTAGGAAATGCTTTTCGAAGTTAATTATGTTCAGTACATTTTAATTGTATTAAAACTCATTGATCTTCCACACTTTCAATCATTCGATATATTTGTCTATCATATAGAGCAAGCAACATGTTCTTTGCATGGTTCTTATCAGTTCTCATATAAATATTTGGTATGCATTAATTATTATTGTATTATTATAATATTCTCATTCCTGTTTTTTTACATATAATACCCATCACTGTCAGCAGGGTATCTGTCTGATTTATGGACACATTACTTAGGCAGTCATACTAATATCTAATATGTGATGTCATTGTACAGAAACACACTGAAAGGCAATGTTTTCAATCACGTTCTTTAATTATCTACATGAAAGACATAATCCTGCTATTATCACTATTTTGCATATTAGGGAACTGATACAACAGATGGGTCAAACATACCTCTGCACAAAAACAACGATGTATCGATACAGTTTGTCTCTCCATTCCTATGTAGATACATGTTAAATTTGCTTTCATCCTCTTATTTTCATACCACATAAGGGCCTACCCATTGAAAAGCATGGTAAAATATCCTACTTGAACATTTTTTAATAACGGTTTGCATGGCGAAACGTTTATTAGATTTTTTTAAACTATATATTGCAAATATGGTAGATTTTTCATTCTCATACTTATTAATGGAGGTATGCATGCAACTTAACATGTTTGTCTTCTTCTCGGATTTTCATGTATGTCTTTTTCAATATTAGGCTCCGATAAACTATTGTATCCATGCACATTAAATTATAATGTTTCAAATGCGCAGTACTTTAAAACAATGGGTTAAATATGAGCTATTAATAATTTAGAATCCATTCGTTCCAACTCTATTCATTGTCTGTGGTACCATTACAACTTACTGACTTTAGAGTTTTAAAACTTCATAACGATACCAATTTTAAATTTTAGCAGATTACGTTTTGTTTTGATTTATTCGCTATAAGCATAAGTACATGCTATGCAGTATTCATTATTTTGCTTATTAGTGAACTGCTAACACATATGTTTCAAACATAAATGAAACGAAATATACAGAAATGTATTGATACCGTCTGTCCCTCTGTGGATAAATTTGATTTGTTCCTCTTTGTATCACACTAAATAAAGAACGAATCCTTCGACAAATATAGAAGCCTACTCTGATTAAACATTTTTTAATTCAGTTCTTAACATCCTTCCACACCACCAATTCTAATAAAGTCTGCATGTTTTTTTTTTTTTTTTTTTTTGCTTTATTCGACATACCCATAACAAGGTTAATACTAATATTATCCACATAGAGGTTCCAGATCTGATTTGTTTAACAATACCTGATTACAAAGGGTTCACATAACGGTTATTTATGTTATCGCTTTTGAAATCAACTCACCTAAAGTTCAGTTGGGCGAATTATTGTCTTCGCTTATTGTATACGCTTTGTTATTTACTTTATATATTTAAAGTACAATAGCACGACACTTAACCGGCCCGATACGGAATTGCCTTTGGGTTTTATGCGATAAAGTAAGATATCGCATCAGTCTGTTACTTATAAGGTTCAAGTAAAGCACCACCTCCCCATAATTTCCATATTTTCTCTTTTATTTAACCATCAACATTTATAATCTTTACAAACCCTTTGTTCTTTGTGCAATATTTCAGAGTATAAATTGCCACACTAAATAAGTTTCATGGCGGTTAAAATGCAAACAATGACCTACACTATGCATTATTTTCCCTTTAAATAATTTTTGAAGTTCTTTTGCAACACTGTTCCAAGACTTCTCAACTTGTTAACATTAACATTACAGGAGATTATATAGTCAGATATGTCGTATCATAAGTAAAGAAATAACAGAAATCTTACATCAATTGACCAACAACAAGCACTTTACTAAGAAACAAGTTAAATACTTAATAACAGCAGATACCCTTAGAACAAGGCATATTTACACTTTGCCGAAGATCCATCAAAGCCATTAATCATAGTAGGTTGCAATTAAAGTTCCAGCAGGAAAACCAACACATATTGGAAGCGAATCATATCATATATCGGAATACATATGCTCATTTTTGACATCTTTAGCCGTACAAAATCCTTCTTACATGAGAAATACCACGTAAATTTGGACATAATTCCGACACAAAGCTCCCTGGTGACATTAGAGTTTGAAAGTAGGTATAGAAATATTCATAAGGGGGATGGATTGATCGAGGTTTGGAAATGTTCTAAGTCGAAACCATGCTATATTATACCAGATTTGGAGACTTTGTAACTTTGTCATTGCAGAACCTCTACCTCATATATAGATATAAACTAACGGCATTAAAAGCCAGGAAGGCAATCGAAAAGTTTATGTAAAGCAGAATCATTCTTGCAATTCCAGAAACGTTATATTCCTTATCACTTTTAAGAAATGTTGTAAACAGTATGTAATACAGGAAGCCTCACACAAAGAGAAATATTCATGAGATATACATTCGATATCAATCGTAAATTATATACCAATATATCAATTTTTAATCGTTGTAACATTCCAAATCATTATGTATACCATTGTTCACTCATTCCATTGTAAATATTGGTCTAAAAGGCAAACGTACAAAATGTGAAAACTGTTGGATGCAGAAATTATAACCATTATATCGTCTCAGACTTAATTTGCAAGAAGAAACGGGAAAATGTTGTTTTTGTTGTTCTTAAATCACTTAAGCAACCAAAGAAGCTAAATCAGAGTACGGTACACAAAAATTCAATATTGTTCCACAAACCAAACTAGCAATATCTTAATGTAAATATAAATATGTTAGGTGATTACATTGTCAAAATCAAGCGAGGTAATAAATTGTTTGAGTCCAGAGTGATTTAAGTTATCGCAATACCCTGACTGTAAATCGCATCCCTGATCCGACCAATAAGGTTATTTGGTTGTACTAATCAAGTTAAAGAGTTCAAGTAATTATGCCTAGGCCACATTATATCCACTTTAGACTTCGATTTTGAAACCTAGCCCAAACAATAACCGCCAATCTTAGGCTACAGCTAATTAGTGTACCCAAATCCCTGATTATGAAACCTAACTACCTAGGCCAGCGCCGATTGGTCCATCCTAACCGTAAGATCTTAGATGTTTTGGAGAGGGTAGATGATTATTCTTATTCCAGAGGTAATTAAGGTGTCATAACACAAAAAGCTAACCTAGTCAGTGATATGTTATTTCACTCATACAAGAAATATAAATCTTACCAAACGTCTTTCATAACCCTGAAACCTAAATATGAAATACAAATATAAATAGGAATATAGCCTCCAAGTCATTGTGCTAAGGTGTACAGATGACACACCTTAGTAAAGGCATTCAGTTGATAAGAATTTATTAATGTTGACACAAAAACTGTGTGTCGTATATTATACAAAGGTTTCACGACATTATTTCCATTATAACAAGTATCATATATAGAAGTATTGTGTAGTTCAATAGCATTTTGTAAATTTAATATCACGCAGATAATATATTTCACAAGATTGTAATTTCAAAATTAGATATCAAATTGACTATTGCTTTTGGAAGATTTACAGGATTCCACTTCATGTTTAAATTATTACGGAGCTTGCCTGTCTAATTTTAAAGTATATTTCATAAAGGCCTTGCACAATTTCAATGCCTGCTTCAAATTTCACCAAAATGGAAATGCACCTTCCTTTATTCTATGTAAATGTTATAAAGTCCTCAGTGCATATATAATTTTATTGACGCAACGAGTCTTCCAGGCCGAAGGATGAAAGGGTTCAGCAACGGGTTAATGAATTCATGCCTGAAGACAAGAACGGCGATACCAGACACCCAAGCGGATTAATATTGTCCCCCTGTGGAAGAACGGCTTATATATTTAATTTGAATTTATACCAAAGCATATATGTTCACCACTAAAATCAGAAATTTGCAACGTTTTGTTGACCCTTTGCAAGCGACTGGATATATAAACCTTACCAGCATATATATCAATTCAGACTAGTTAGTCCCCTGAAAGAGGCAGTTAGCCGTTTGTCATTCAGTGGAGAGTAGCCGTTTCTGCATATCATCGTCATCTGACATTGTGTTAAGTACAGATTTAAAATGTATTGATTTTACATACATTTATAATAATACATTTGTATTTCCTTTTAAGATGTTCAAAAATATTTCTTTTGGTACTAATATCTCCCTAAGAGATTCTTAAGTATCATCGTATGTATTGTTGCAATATACTATTATTTCCTTTTCAGGTACTTAAATATCTTCGTACATTGCATTGTATTATTTAATATATTGATACTATTAAATTGATATATCCTTTTCTGATTTTCAATTGTTTTAGTTCTATATACTAATATTTCCGTGGTCCCGAGTGGCCGAGTGGTCTGAAGCGCTCACCGTTACGGATCACTGCCATTTCACCTCTGTTGCTTGGCTTCGAGTCTCGGATTCGGCCAATGTGATTATGTGTTAAAGCTTGCCAGTGGCTTCTTGTGGGTCGGTGATTCTTTCTCGGATTTTCCCGGGTTCATCCTCCACCATTTGTAATGGCCCCCATGCATAGCCTATCTTGTGCTGAAAAACTACGTTAAACCCTACAACAACTAATATTCTATCGCTTTGCTTTACAATACATTTTGATTTCCCCTTCGGATATTGAATATTTTAAAATATCAATACTAATATTTCCTTCTCATGTAAGTAACGCGTCTTTTTAGTAAATCGATCGTCTTTTTTAGGGTCATCCCAAATCAATTATCCTTAACATTTGGTTTTCCGTTCCACTTTACAACATAACCACCTGCATTACTTGTGTTTTAACATTCTATCGCGTTTTCAGAGTGTCAGTTGGTATGAATAATTTGCTTTCCGTTATTTAAATATCAACGTACATAGTCGTGCTTGATATATTTCCATTTAGGTTACTTTGCTGTCATTAGCACCGCTTTGTTGTAAAATAGATTTATATTTCCTTTTCAGATTTTCTGTTGGTTTCATATTGATGCTAATATCACATTTTTCAGGTACTTAAGTCGTCTTGTGTATGTACACCAGTGGCCTTGTTAAGTATCCCAATATATTTAACACTAGCGTGTGGTTTTCGAATCCTCTTTGAAACATGGCAACCAATAATTAACACTTAAACTGGATGTAGGCTACAAAGGTAGTTCAGAATTGAACGACCCATTATAATGACAGCCTAAGTTAACTAATGAAATGTGTCGCGTGGTTTTAGATTTGCCGACTTTACGGTGAAGAAATTGTCGAACCAGGAGCTACAAATGGCTAAGAGAAAGTTAGGAATGATATAACTCTGCAAACAATTCAGCAATATCAAACAAATTGTCCGGTCTTTGACTCCAATTTAGCCCGGACTTCCAAACAGGAATTATACTACCAGCTCCTGTTGAAACTTTTGATTAACATCGATCGTCCCAGATAAAATACAACAAATTTAGCCCCAATATGTTGCACATCAATTAATTAATTCCCTCATAGCGCAGTTCCGCAAAAAATGAAGCAGTTCACTACAACCAGTTAATCGTCCAATATCATTACCGAATTTGTTTCAGCCCCAACAAGTTTCAGAGACTCAACCAGGTTTCACCGACTAAGCGAACGAATGCAGAGGACGCCAACATACTCCATACAAATCCCAAGTACAAAACCCCACATGGATCTGGATCAGGAAATACGAGACGATCTTTGGATAAAATAAATACCGACAACAAAGCCTTTTTCGTAGTATAATCGTAGCGAGATTCTATATCATTAACAGTCAGGCCTTTGAAGAATTGCACCAAACCCTCTACGACTCCTTCTGTTACTGGCATATGCGCACTCATAACATGAGGAAACCTTCTCCAATTAGAAATTAATCACCATCACAGTACTCCCAGGCGCCAAGCAGATAACCATGCATATCATCTCACGTCCACATTTAAAGATTTGCCGCCATATGTCAAACACCACAGAATCTAGCACGGATTTCGCGACATGAAAGTTGAAATTCAGAGTGGGAACTACCAATTATAACACATCCTAGTAATTGGAGATTCCAAAATATGACAGAACTATAGATCCATCTTATAATGCTGTCCGGATTGGATAGTATAAAGGAGCGAAATTAGCCCATCTTCAAACTTTTAATCGAAATTACATGCATCAAGAGCAAAACAAATGGGTGATCATTAATGTAGCAATACATAACCGGTACAACAAAACAAAGACTTGCTTGCTCAAAGCATGAGGGATTTAGAGAAAAATGGCATTGGATAAGTTTCAAACGGCAAATATCTTCCTGACAAAGATCCCAGTATCTGTTTGAGTTACAAAAAAGGAGACTTGTTATATAAGTGCACTCAACCACAATTTCATCAACGCCTCGCGGGATAGAATTCGAGTCCAACATCGTAAAGTCAGACGTGACGGATTTTCACAATGGCGGATTCCACTGGGCCCCAGTGTGACCAATAATATCCTGAAGAAGTGGTTCGGTTAAATCAGTCTATGGTCACGGGCATGCCCGGGCAAGACAACATAAATCAAGTAACACAGTGGTAAACTTAAGCACTAGGGTAACAATCAATTCAGAAACGTCTTTGTTACAAACAAACATTGAAAATTTCTATCCACACGGAAATATATTGAATCTTCTTCAATATAACCCTCAACCGATTACTTAGCCTTATAATAAATGTAGTAAATTGTAAGACTAATAAGTATCAAACTAAGACAGATTCACAAGACATAGATTTGATACAAATTCTAAAGCAGAAATAAACAAAATATGGAACAGATTCTTTCAAATCTAGAGCTACAACAAAGGAATACACTAAAGCAGCAAGTATGTGAGGAAGACAACTTGCTTTCCGATGTTCAGACACAAACAAATGTAATCTGCTATGACTTAGTCATTGTAAAGTTTATATTTTGTCAAAGAGCATCCTAACAGGATAAACCCTTTCGGACAGGAATCTTAGGAAAAAATTATTATTTACCGGAAAATGATTTCTTTGGTCCGAAGAAAAAGTAGACATGCTTGTGCCGAAAGAAGATAATTTTATCATGTGTACCGACTATATAAATTTGAACCCTGCAATCAAAACAGATGCATACCCAATACCAAGAAATGATGACCGTATTACTAGAATTGGATATGCAACATTTAGCACGAAATTTGATCGTTGTAAAGGGCTATTGCAATTTTCCATTCACGGAAAGTGCCAAGAAAATTATGGCATTCGTAACTTAAGTTGAACTTTAGTTCAAATTAAGTAATGCCGTATTCTATAAGATGTTCTGAAACTTTCCACTGTATAACGAACATGATTGCATCTGTTTAAGATCAGTGTTCTTATCTAGATGACGTCATCATCTAAGCTTCACATGGTAAGATTATTTAGCAATAATTCGGAATATGTGCTCAAGTTTCCCATAATTTTTGAAACGCTGACATATATGCACGGTAAGAAATCCAAGGTTGAAATGATGAGTTTAGAGAGTCTTTGAGATATTATAGACCATACTTAGAGGTGCACCAGTTCTTTTATCTCCTGATCTCAGTAAATCATTCTAATTGTATATTGGCGAAAGTTCTATAGCTGAAGATGGGACATTGATTCAAGAACACAAAAATGTTTTGGATGATCCAGTGCTATTATATAGTGTTAACCATGCATCATAGAAATATTTGCATACTCGTATGTGCCTTTAAACTGGCTTTGAAACACTTTGCAGTGTATCATAGTTCAGCTCCTTCTCGAAATATTGTTTTAATTAATCATTAAGAGAGCAATACAAAAAATAATTGATTGTTTAGATGAAGTTTGATATGGAAGGAATACAGCCCTGAAAATACAATTTGAATGCAGGTGCAATTTGATGTAAATTGAATGCTTTTTACTTCTGTATGGATATTTTCTGTCATCCATGTGAGAGCTGCATAATGTTTTACTAATTTTCGATTTTGTACACATCTTTATTTGGATCAGAATTAGTTTTATTGTAGGTCTAATTCCAAATTATCTGGTGATTTATGTTTATTTATTTAAAATTTATGTAAACAGGATTGATCATGATCCTGATTGCCTCATTATAGAGAATATTGTGCCTCTAATGTGTTTAGATTAAGGTTGTTAACATCAGTATGACGTATGACACAATCATATGGAAATACGTGCTGTTCAATCGGACTCTTAGATGTGTTCAAGTTTGAAAGGATATATATATATATATATATATATATATATATATATATATATATATATATATATATATATATATATATACACCGAAATTACATTGCTCATTCATCAATATTACTAGATTGGGATTATTCGGAAATTCATTCAAAATCATTTTGTATTATATTATTGTGATAATCTACATTTCTAGCACATCGCTAAAATCCAATCTATTTATTACATTAGCACATTCAACATTAACATTCATTCAGAATACAACTGTAATACAATTGAAACACTCTATACGTTTGGACAAGTGATTTTTAACGTAGCATTAAAACAATTTCAGTCATATCGCTACGATGTCTGCAGTGTGACAGTTTATAATGATGTCTAGCACTGGGGCATCATGCGGCAGACATGTAGCATGATGTCCCACCCATTCACATTATCCTGACCCCAGGCCGATCAGTCTTAACACTAACCTCTTAATGCTGAGCGCCAAGCGAGGCAGCGGTTAGTACCATTTCTGTAAGTCTTTGGTATGACTCGGCCGGGGATCGAACCGACGACCTCCCGCATCCGGGTCATAGTAGGAATTTTATTTTTATAAAGATATTTACTTTAATTGGAGTTGAAACCAAAATCTGATTTACAAGCGAAAACTCTTTGGATAAATCGTGACCTTTTGTTCTGAGCATCGTTTTGTGCTTTTTGCAAATATGGGTTCCTGATAAAACATTATTCGATCCTACTTTAAGTTAAGTATGTGAACTTATTTACTGCTGTGGTCCGATACAATTTCAAAGAATTAAGTATTTATACTGTTCTTTGTGAAAGTTGTCGATTTATTGAAAGACAGTTAGAATTCTATAATTAAGATGCATAAATACTAATTGTACAGCAGCAGGAATTTTGCTATTGAAATTATTTCGAACTGTCTATTCTTTTCGGCTTACCAAAAAACACAGTTAGAATTATATGGTATTTAAATAATACTATTGTACGTGTCTTTTGATGTTTTACATTGCATCGTAGGGAATACAGTTGTTGAAGTCTATTAAATTTGGCGGTATATCTGCTTTGTGTCACTTATTTTAAGACAATCCAGTCATAACACTATCCAACAATAAATATCGTTTCAAACAGTCAAAAGTAAGTAAGACTAACTAGGTTTATTTAAATATAGAAAGTATTCACGCATGTTGTGTGCATAACGCCCTGTATAACCAAAGCGGTATTGTCTTGACAAGGTGATTGAACCAAACAATAAAGGTAATTATATAACACACTCTCAAGTTGATTACATAACCCACACTATACAAATAGTCACAGCAAACGTTTCCTCAATGCTCGTTATTCTTACCAGTTTAATATGTACGGGAAATTGATAGCAGATTTCCAGTAAAATATGTGAACAGTTTTCTTACAAAACATTTGTATTTGTTTTTATCAAACAGTCATCGCACCTATGTTATGACGATTGGGAATATAAAGTATAATATCACCTCTTCAAAAGTTGTATAATATGTTGCAACAGCCTAATAAGTCATGTAATATTGAATTACAAGGTCGTTTACGTCTGTAGAATATTCAGTATGATACAAGAGGTATTACATGTTTTGTTGGAAACACGATGCCTATCCTGAAAGGTTTAAACAATAATCTTAATACAATATAAAAGCAGCAAACTTAATTAAGGATGGAAATAGCATAAAAAGGATGTAAAATACAAGGACTTTAAATAAATGTGTTACTGAAATGTAAAAGTCCTATGCGATCTAGAAGTGTTCGCCAATAATTGAAATATCTAATTATATAAAGACGTTTTATATACAACCTCATTTGAATCTCAGCTCTCCTGTTGCTTGAATGCACCGAAAGTGAGGAAATGTATGAACATGGTCATTATTAAACCGTAGTATTTATTTTCAGAGACATATGCGACTTTTGCTTTCTTTAAAGTATGATACCGCCATTCAGAGATAATCATAAATCCAATTTTTCCTTTTTTCGCTACTTGATGTGCATATATTCTTTATTATAAATGTCAGTAATGTTACGTTTGCCCTTGCCTATCTGGTAATTACCGTATGTTGATTTACTATTTAATTTAACTGTTCAGTCATTTTCATTATATGAATGTACCCAATAGGTAGCTAAATCTGGCTCCTGGCGTAGAAGCGTGTCTAATATTTTCTCCCTGCATCTAAATAGAGTCCATTGTTTGTTTCCTGGCATTACACATAACAATCGTCCTGCAACAAATCCCAGACAACAAGTTCATTCCCAGATTAAAGGCAGAATCATGAGTCGGATGATGGTTACATTTCTATTGCTGGCAAGTATCTCACGAACATATTTATATCTTGATCAAACATATCAATATGATATTTTTTTATTTACATTGTTATATTCTGAATAAACTATTATTACATATTTTGTAAGAAGATCTAAGATGATTGAAATTTTAAGTCATGTTTATTTATTCATGCTAGATATAAATAATTGTTGATTGGCTTCGTGTGCATGTATTTGACATGAGCAAAAAAATTGTCTATTCGGGCGTCAACGATTGTCTCCTTGAATTTTGTGAATCATATTTGTAATTATGTAGATGTAATTAAAATCGCATTGAAAATAATTTATTTGCCGGCGATTATTTAGGACTTCAATTTCAATGGTTAGTAACTCGTCACCGGAAAGATGCTATCAATTACCTAATATTATTTAACAGTTGTAACCTTTACCTTTAGTTATTAAAAAGACAGAACAAAATCAACAAAATTAAAACATTTCCCAGATCATATACGGATAAATATCTTTCCTAAAATTGAATCACATTTCTTAACAAACGAATCTTAATATTAATTACTTTGTTAAAACATTAACGCGACTTGGACCAGAGCCTAAACATTTGATCATGAAAGTGTTATTTGCCGAAAGATCGGTTAAATAATTCATTAATTTTTGAAAGAGTAATTTACCATTCTTCTGGCCTATTTTAAACATCATGACATTTGGAGACATTATTACCACAAAAAAAAATCCGTTTATTTGATGACGTACAATCAAACCAGATACACATTTCAAATAAATCTTTGTTTCAGGTGTTTGAATGTCCCACTAATTCACAATCTAAACTTATAACGTTCCCCATGTATATTCATTTTGTTCTTTTCTTCCAGGTCTTTGCTTCATTTGGTGAGTCCATTGCTAATATGTTGTCATAGTTAAACACATATGTGGTATTTATACGAGCATTTATATTACCTTCTCATTAAAAGATTATTCATCGCGTAGTATTGAAATTTCGATATATCAATGAATGCCAGTTTTATAACGTTTTCATTACTGCTCAGAGTTGTCTTAAGGTAATGTGTCAGGTGAAGGGTATCATTGCCATTAGTAAAAAATCAGAAAGTTTGTATGAATATGATATATTCATAATTATGTTTGAAATTTATTTTCAAACATCATTTGCATCTTGTTTGGGAGAATTCGTAATAAATGGACTGTTATATTACTTTATACAAATGCTCTTGCACATGATTAAAATATAACGATATGTCTTTTCGGCGTGTTGAATCTTTTGAAAATTTACTAGCAACAGTCGATTGTGGAATGTGATAACTTACACTGAGGTTGTGTCTTGCATCATATATGTGTATTGGTATGTTTCAGACATACAATTTAAATAACTTAATCACGATTGTCTCAAACTATGTTTTACCTTTATGCTCTAAAATTATTTTTACTTCCAGCTCTAGTGGATATCTCTAACGCATACATATGCAGACTTATTGCTGATGTGGTGTTTGTGATTGACTCGTCACGTAGTATCTATGAACCTGACTTCAATCAACAGCTCGAGTTCGTCAAACAAGTGGTGCAGAACCTTGACATAGGTCAAGGCAAGAACAGGATAGGCGCCCTCACCTTCAGCCACACACCTATCACAGAGTTTCACCTGAATAGATATGACAGTTGGCAAGATATTCTGAATGCCATCTCAGCCATACAATTCTAAGCGGGAGATACCACTAACACTTTTGACGCCTTGAGGGTTCTTCGCACAGAGCATTTTACCGAGAGTAATGGCGACCGATCTGACGTTCCTAACATCGCTATAGTCCTTACAGATGGCGAATCCAGTCAAATGGAAATCACAGTAAAAGAGGCTAGTCTAACTAGAGAGGCAGGTGTAACCATTTTTGCCATCGGAATCGGCAATGCAGTCAATACAGATGAGCTAGAGGAAATGGCGAGTTCACCAAAGTCAGACTATGTGCACACTCTGGTAAACTTTACTGAGTTACAATCCGACGCATTCACAACTCTTCTTAGCAACAAGACATGCAATGGTAAGGATATTTCTCTAAATGGCTGAATTATGTCCATTCAACAATAACTATTAACTATGGTTTCCTCATTAATGACCCTTTAAGATTATATCATTCAAAGAATACCATTTTCACATTGACTATTTTTTTCTTCCAGAGGTGAAATTATTTTCCCTAAGTCTTCCACCAACCGCACATATTTTGCAATCAAACTGAAGTTGACATCCATTAGTTACAACGTAACATATTGAAATCTTACATCAGTATTATTTGCATGTATTGCTCCATTTCAACTCTTCGCACCACACCAACTACAAGACAATAACCGAAGCCGTATTGATATATAAAAGTTGTTAAACTTTGTCAATATATGTATTTTAGCTACGATGAAGTTTATATAAGTGTTGTAGCCGAGTACTATACAAACCGTCTTTGCTGCAGCAGTATTTGACAATCGTATACACATGCAAGCATGCAAATTATATAATTCCAGTATGGTGCATACATTCAGAGTCAAACTTTCTTCAACTGTCCTGATTACACTATTTTCCGTTTATTTATTTCATTGCATAAATGTGGTATAGGATCTTTTGTATTGGGACTAATAAACAACTGTAAGTGGTAATTAAAAGTAATTGCTCCTTTGATGCCCTATACTAAATAGCCACAATTATGTTTGTTGTCGCAATAATATTTCTTGTACATTTAGGTACTTTAATGACATTTCATTAGTATTCAAATCATATTTGCCTTGAACATGTTTCGAATAATATGGAACTTCTCGATAGAAACTCATACAAGCACTTATTGTATTTTTATTTAATGTAGAATTAATTTGAACTCTAAATGTGTCACAAAAATTCTAATATATTTATTGATTTTCGCTTAACAACGTGTTGATCAACCAGTATAAAGGTTCACTAAAAATAGTATTTATGACTGTTAGATGCATCCCTGTTCAATTCAGCTCTCTTATTTTACAGTGCAATGTTTTTTCTTAAGCAATTAGAGCAAGGCATTTTTGTATTACAACAACGTATTTCTTTATCTGACAATAATCCGTGTCATTGATGTGCATAGTATTATCTGTATTGAAGCATAATGTTACCACATTGTGACAAATGTATAGCAGTGGAACGTGTTACGAGATTACCTTCCAGTAGTGACAGTTCTATACAAGAAGCCTGGAATGTAATCACCTTTTATCTCGTATATCAGGGATATCAGGTAGACAGTCTGTAAAGAGCGACACAAACACCATATCACAAAAGCATAATATAATATATTTTCTTGTTACTTTTTTCGTAATTGTCTATACACATACCGCAAAACGTTAATTACATATAAATAAGGAACATAGGTGAAAAATAAACTGAGATGAAAGATGATAATCATTTTGAGATAGTAAGGCCTCAGGAACTATGCAAGTCAATTACTATGCAAGTTCACGCGACCATTCATAGCAACTATAATTAATAAAATATTGGAATGTCTGAAACAACATTTAGGCTACGACATCTTTATAGGAAACGTTTAACCTCGATTTCAATGTAAAGGTTCACAAATCAAAATTCTCCTATACGAGAATAAAAAAGAATCAATCTAATTGTTAATGGGACTAACTAAATAGCCAAGTTAAATTGGTTTCAACAAAACCACGAAAACAATGTGTCCGAAAATGACATAAATCAAATCTAGATTTGCTAAACGTGCATTGATATACATCTTTCTTGCTAGAAAACAACAAAAGCTGTTTATCTCAATTATTGCAATCGATCATTAGATTTTGGCTCCTAAGACTTAACTCATTTTGTACAAAGGAAATACAAAGTTATAATATGTTGTAGTGAACATAGGATTAACGTTCAAACTATTGACAATCAAAGGATGAGGTATTTTACATAGATAAAGATGTAGAAATATATCTAAACAAGACATACAAATGGTCCCCAATTTCAGTTATGTTCTTCTAAGAATGATGTGCTGCTATTGTATATAAAACAATCATAAATATGGCTTACGCATAGTCATTAAAATCCGCAAAACATTATATAAATCAAAGCAGTCAGTATACAGGGATTTATGTGACAGAAACATAGTCAAAAAGACAAACAAACAGACAGGCACTCTACAGCAACAACAAAAACACACACGTTTCAAAGAAGCACATATATTAAAGTGCATCAGCAAAATATCTAATTTAGCGAACTCTCAAAATTCCAATTTTTTAAAATATAAAATTGTCTCCAGAAATTGGCGATATAAAATCTCAAACATTAAAGAATATCTCGACCAGACTACACTTTAAATTGATGTTATTCTTTCACGCCGTATATGAGTAGAAGCGATGCAGTACTAAATTCTCAATATACTTGGTTTGATAATTTTCCCTAACGTTTAATTTAGATATACTCCTTGACATGTTTAAGACATACATTTTCATAACGTGGTTTAAATTGTCACAATCTATGTTTTGCCTTTGCACTCTTTATTTTTCTATACATCCAGCTTTAAAGAAAGACTCCGTGGTGGAGATATGTGAAAATATTGCTGATGTGGTATTTGTCATTGACTCATCTAGTAGCATCTGGGAACCTAACTTCATTCACCAGCTCGATCTCGTCAAAAAAGTGGTTAACGCCTTTGACATAGGTCAAAGCAAGACAAGGATAGGTGCTCTCACCTTCAGCAACAAAATTAGGACATGGTTTCACCTGAATACATATGACAGTAAGAACGACACTCTGGATGCCATCTCAAAGATAGCAAATGACGCGGGAGATGAAACCAAAACGTTTGACGCATTGAAGGTTCTTCGTACAGAGCTTTTTAGCGTGAGGAATGGCGACCGATCTGACGTTCCCAACATAGCTTTAGTCCTTACGGATGGTGAATCCAGTGACGTGAACAGCACAGTTACCGAGGCTAAACTGACCAGAGAGGCAGGTGTGGCCATTTTTGCCATCGGAATCGGCGATAAGGTCAATAGAACGGAGCTAGAGGAGATAGCGAGTTCACCAAAGTCAGACTATATGCACATTCTGGCAAACTTCTCGGAGTTGCAGTTCGAAGCATTCCAAAAGTTTCTTAGCTTCAAAGAGTGCAGACGTAAGTAACTTTCTCTAAATGGCTGATTTATGTCCTTTAAAAGCTAAGGTTTAAGTATATTTTCTTTTGTTAATGGTAATTTTAATGTATCGTTATGCAACCAGGTGCAGCATTTTCATTTCAAATAGTAGTGATTTGACCTCTGCATTGGCATTAAATATTGTTACACAACGTATTGAAGAACCAAGATAAACGTTAACTGAAAATATTTTTTATGACTATGTGAGACGCATTCCAGTTCAATTCATCTATATTATTTTACAATGCAAGTCTTATTCTTAAGCAGATATCTTAAGGTATTTTCTGCATTACGATGTCTGTATTTGAGATCCATCATTGTTTTCTATGTGCACATAACCATCTCTATTGTAGCAGAATGTTGGAAACATTTTGCAAATTAATTAATTTTCATCTCGTATACGTCAGCATGCCAGGGAAAGCCGGTAGATATCCTATTTGTTCTGGACGTCTCCACCAGTATTGGCATACCGGGATTCAATACACAAATGAGTTTTGTCAAGAACTTAGTGGACGTTTTCGACATCAACTATGGAAAGGTCCAGGTAATACTGAAGTTCTTAGCATGGTAATACAGCATCATGCAGCAAGATATGTTGTTGCTTTATGTATAGAAAGAACTAGGTAACTGCATCTTTCTTAAGAGATACAGTTTTCAGCGAGGTCTGTATGAAGTGCTGCTTATAGCAGGTGTTATATTGTTCTGTTGCCTTGGGAAAAACCGGAGAAATACTGCTTATGGCCGTATTGCTTGAAGTGTGTCTTGAAGGCATAAACATTACTGTTAAAACACATATTGTTAAGATATATTTCATCGACGAAGACCAAGCGACTATTGCGCTTGGCTGTGTTGCTGTAAATTTGCTTTTAAGGTCTTACGTATGACTTTATAAAACACATATAACATATGAAACAGATCAGTGCCCATTTTAATAGATTTCTTTTTGCTAAATAATACAAAGGGAATAGATTTTGAATCATCCTATTTATTCACTAGCTGTATTAATGCAGCCTTATATGTTTGATTTATTCTGACATTTTAAGTTTGGCTTCCCTCAATATTGACTCGGATAATTTATTTTGTCCTGAACACTGAATTATAGATTTTTAAATGAACCTTAACTTGTAATCATGAAATATGCTTCAGAAATGAAGTATATTTTCATTCATTACAAGTATATATTGAACGGTGTACAGTGTGATGTCTATTATTCTTTTGGGATTGGGTTAAGAAGCAGCAGAGAGGGTGAATCCCACAAGGTATTTCGCTTAACAGAACCTTCTATCGAGAACATTTTAGATAAAGATATTATTTCCACAAAATCAACCCTCTATTCAGAAAACATGACAAAAAGGGATATAAATATGGATATAAATAAATTTAGACATTTATTTAGACTTCTGATGACTTGAAAGGTTATATCGTGAAAATATCTACCTATACAACTATTTCTGTTATACAAGGGTCTATCTTGCGAAAACGCTCGGGGATGTTTAGCCCTCTCTGCTGCTCTGTGAAAGTCCCTGGCAGGGTTTGCCTGTCGTCACCTGTCTAGTTAAAAATTGTATCTACCCCAACTCGATATCGTGTTCGAGGATCATGTAAATTTATCGTTACAAATCCATGTGGTTTTGCCTGAGCACGACTAAAGAAATGTCTAAATTTATTTATATCCATGTCGCCGCTGCACCAAGTCTGATGTATATTTCTCAGTGTTTGAGTATCAACGCCGTTAAACAGCGCAAGAATGTTACAGTTGTCCCTGATCACTTTCTGGATGTGTGTATATCGTTGAGTTACATAAATCACATCAACGTTTTTATGTCTGCCGCGTGAGAATATCCTGGCAGGGTTTGTCTGTTTGTCCACCATCACATTGTCGTACACGACTAAATTATTGATGCTCCCGTCAATATCATCGATACCCGGCGACTCATCGATGTCAGTAATAAATTCAATAACATCATCACCGTCATTTATCGATTTTGCATTCTCATTAAAATCTTTTAACACGCTGTAGCATCGCTGATCGTCCACAGATGGAGCTACCAAATACAACTTATCCCACTTCATCCACCTCATTATTAAATTAAGTAACAACTTCGTCTTACCCGACCAAGATGGGCCTATAATAATCATTCGAATTGAGTTTGGTAGCACTGAGTTATGTTTGATTGGCTCTCGTCGTTTTGTAGCAGAAAAGTATGATCTCCATTAGATATATTATAAAATAATATGGATTTATATTGTGTGAAATGTAGAACACGTACCCCAACTGCAGACATAACAACGATTACAACAAAAAATAATCGACAAGCGCTTAGAGGCAAGTGTGAATGATGCGGTACAAAAAAGTGTAAATTTATTTCGTCGGGTAAAACAAAAGCGAGGCGGTGATATCGTAGCTAAGTTAGGAAAATTACCAGGAGCTCCGTGGACAAAATACCCAGGAGAAAAACATCTTCCAGGGTATAATTACTGTGGTCCTCGAACCCGACTTGATATCAGACTTAATGCCTTAGATCAGCCCAATCCAGGTGAGTATCCGATAAATGCTATCGATAAGGCGTATCATGCGCATGATGTAGCTTATCGAAGTAAGTATTTGCAACAGCGCCATCTCGCGGATGTGAAATTAATTCACGCGTTAAATGCCATCACTGATAAATCTTTTTCAAAGAAAGGTTAGCTAGCTGGTTAATAAAATCCGCAATGAAAGGTAAATTAGCGCTAGGTGCTGGTATATAATGGAGTCGATTTATTATTCCCCAAAAGGATATTGGAGAGGTAGCGCAGCAATTAGTAAACTCGCTTAAGCAGCAAAAGTTACGCGAGCTACTGCTAAAAATTGGTTATCCCGACAGGCAATATGGCAAATTTACCTACCGCGTCCTAAACAAATTCACTTTGCACATTTCGATGTTAGTGTACCCAATGAAGTTCACCAAACCGATATATTATTTCTGCCACATGATACTATTAAAATCGAAGACGTCAAAACACATATAAATACGCGTTAACTGCAGATGGTGTTGCAAGTCAATACAAAGATGCGGAACCGTTAGCAACTAAAACAGCATCTGAGGTTGCTTCTGCGTTTGAACGAATTTATCAACGAGGTGGTCTGCGATGGCCGCAGTTGTTACAAGCTGATCCTGGCAAAGAATTTCAAGGTGCAGTATCATCGCTGATGAAGCAACATAACGTTACCATCAGACAAGGACATACTGAAATTCATCGTGATCAGGCAATTGTTGAGCGATTTAATCGAACACTCGCTGATCGGTTATTTGGATATCAATACGCGAAGGAATTTATTGAGGATACGAGATCACGCGAATGGGTTGCAAGATTACCAAGTGTGATAGCTGCGCTAAATAATGAAATTACTCGAACAACCAACATGAAACCTGCCATCGCGATCACAAAAAAATATATACCCGTACAACGTGATTCTTCAGTGCAGCCAATGCTGGGTGATGTCACTGTAAGATATTTATATGAACCAGGTGAACTTGAAGGTGGTAAACGAAGAGCTACTGATCCTATCTGGAGTGTTACTACACATAAGATATCTAACATAACAAGATCTACTGGTCGACCAGCAATATACAGGCTGGATTCGATTGTTCCTCAACGTGGATTCACACGTAAACAACTACAGGTAATTCCCGAGGACACACAATTACCACCCCGATCACTTAACTAGCGCCAAGGGTGAAAGCACCCCGACGTCGATTACACTCAAGACAGGTCAGCATCACATTATCACGTGTATGACCGCGACTGTTATCTTTTCTATCTACGGTAAATTGTCTTGAATTTTTATTCGAATGCTGCCATAGCATTATACAATTAAAGCTCGCACAGTGATTATTCTGCTGCTGTTTCAGCGCAATGACGAAGTCATCGTTGAGGTCGAAATCGCGATTATTTTTTTTTTGTCACTCTGTTTGTAACCGGCAAGTTTTCTTTTTATTATGTCGACTTGACATTTATCGTTGTCATCGATCACTGACTCTTCCAAGACAATTCTTCGCAGTTGAGATATTCTTCTAACTCTAGACACAGGCAAGTAGACTAAGTTTGACCATTCGATGCGGTCGTCAACGATCCAGACAGTTGTATCATTGATAGTCAATCCTTGAAATGAATGAATTGTCATTGCGTATCCTAGCATCCACGGGGATTTATTCATTTTTAGTGCGTCTTTGACAGCATTAATATCAACTAGCACAATATCATTCAATACTAAATTCTGTTTCCTTGACTCTGTCAAGTTCCCAGGAATATTAACATCTATATTATGTAACCGCGTATCAGCTAGTCTATAACATAACGGCGCTGGCAACATTGGAAACTTTTTTTGTTGTAATTGAAATGGCTGCTGTTGAGGTGTGTCTCTGACTATTGTTCTACTTGCCACTATCAAATCGTCTGGTTTCCATGTTTTCCAAAAGTCGCTCATTGAAGTTTCAGAAATCATCTCGCGCATGACTTCACATTGAATTTTAGTCGGTTGTAATCTGATTAATGTTTTAAATTCCTTCAACGTTGCGTCAAGTTCTCTATGATCATCAGACACTTCTTCGTAATAATCAACAAAATCTTTTAACCAATCATGTGGAGATACGCCGACAAACGGAGGTGGCTGACCGTGATCGCCGCACATTATCACTGCAGCATTCGCTGTTAGCAGCCAATCAAGAAACGTTTTTAACGTTTCCATCGGTACCGTACATATCTCATCCCAAATTATTTTCCCGGGAATATATTTTGTTCCCATTCGATCTGGAGTCCATACACCACCGCTGTATTTGAAAAAGCTGTGCCAATTACAAGAATTAACTCCTCGTTGTTTCATCTCCCTGGCGAGTCTGTGTGTAGGTGTTAGCACAATCATATCCGATTTGAAAATCGAAGATTTTCGAAATAATTCAATCGCTCGAGTTGTCTTACCAGACCCTCCCGGTCCGTTCAAATAAATGGTTTTGTGTCTAGTGATTGGATCATGCACAGATGGCGCGGAAGACATTTCTGATAATTCTGATTTACAATAATTATCCTTAATCGTAACATCAGCGGATTCATAATATTCATGTAACATCTCCGCTTTTATTCTCCACGAACGCCATGATTCATCGCAAAAGTCTTCGACTTTCTTTGAAAAACGAGCCAGTGATTCTGAGTATCTTTTATTGATATAAAATGAATCCGTTGCAACTCTAACTGCGGTGTCAGGAAATCGATTTATCATTGATAGCAAATTTATAGAAACATAAGCCAGCATTGAAGATCTTAAATGTGTGTATAACTTACAATTGTGCCCAACTTTATCCCGTTGGACAAGTAAGCATCCTCCCGATTACAAAATATATTTCTCGCAACGGTGTCAGCAATTATAAAATCCAATTCAGCATCATCGATAATCAGCCGCGAGTGATGTAATTTATGATCATATGCGCTACCTTGAGTAAATTTACCGATTATTTTTCGTCCGAGATCCTTTGCTGTTTTTTTACTATTGCTAAGTTTGATCTTGAGAACTTTAGGAGCTTCACCGACAATGACATCCATGGGAGTATTTGGACTCTCTCGTGCATACTCGCTAATAACTTCATCGAGACTGATACGCTCCAGTGTTGGCAACCAAACTGAAGTCTGCGGTCGATATGATATGATTGCTTCACTGACAGTCAACGATACCAGTATTCGGCTGTCAAGCATATATCGCAATAACACTATTTTTGCCCAACGCTTTTCATTAAAGTGTCTGCCAAACCAAACATAACAACACGGATGAAGTTCCGCGGAAAATTCAAACGAAGTTACACGAGCAAATCCTGTCAAGTCAAAGTCGGGTAAAGGACCGTTTATAGCAACTCGTGTCATCGAGTTCGTGGGATGTCCAAATCGCTTAAAATACTCGCGGCACTCGCCCATCCCGGGTAGCACGCAATCATATCCACGGAGATTATATCCCGGTAGTCATACTGGGTATTCCACAGTCCGCCATGTCCATACTCGATACAACTCAATTGTATATCCGAAAGAAACTCACTTCGGGTTGATCTCCACGAATTTCTTTCTCTGGCAGCGTGGGCGACAACACTCGGAACTGTAAAACAATTAACCAATAACTGCTCGGTGTTTTCAAAATCCTCGATTTTTACATATTTCTCTGCGAGTTTTTTCATTTGTTGTTGCAATGACTCCGTCCGGTATAATTCACCGTTGGGTTTTACAAATTTATCATACTCGCCATCTTCGGAACTTTTAAACAACCACATCAACACAGGGTCGGTTTTGCTTATCTGTTTGATAGCATCGAATATGTTTCCGCGATAGTATCTCACAACACGATCCCGCGGAAATATCGTAACTGTGTTAGTCCAAGCATGAGCGTTATGATCAATGATATTTATTGGAGCCCCGTATCGATTATATTTCGATTTGTATAATACTTCCTTTGTTATCGTTGTTACGGTTATGGGAAATCTTAATGCGCTTTCTAGCTTGGCGACATCGTTTATTGATGCTCCTGTGTGTTTGACCCGCTCAGCCCACGCTGTTATTTTGGACTGTACGCAGTCAGACCGTTTCTCCGCATCGCATTTTTAAAATGTTCCATTACTCGCTCGGCTACACAATTCAGCCCCATTGACGTAGTCATTGACGAAGTCATTGACGAAGACGTCCTCATCGGGGTGAGTTTATCAATTTTTTTTTTTTTTTTTTAATCGGATAGATTCCATAAATGACCACGGTCACAGGATATGCTCGAGCGTAATATGGTTTATCAATCTCGGTCAGCATTCCTGGTTTGGAGTCTTTACTTAACAAAATGGTCTTTCCGCTAGCAAGGACAGGGTCGAGTTTGTCACGGATAATCCAAGTATCGGAATCTGCTTGCACAATAAGTTTTTTTCTGAAAAGATATTTCCGACCCCCTTGATGTTCATCAAGGGCGAGATAATTGATAATTGTTTTCGCCCGTGCATCATTCATTGTAGCATCGACAACACCTTCGGTGACATTGACTTTGTCAACGACACCTTCGGTGTCGCGGATAATTTTAAATGACGACCATACGTGAGATGCGCCGTCGTCGCGGAATTCTTTTTTGGCATTCCTGATAATATCAAATAGATCAGTCAGGGAACGTCGTCGCGAGTCAGGGGTTAATGTGTCAAGATCGAATCTTCCAGTGCCAATGGTAGATAACCTCGAAAACTCCTCCATATTATATTTAAGACAAATATGTAAATAAAAAAATATTTTATATATGAATCATTGTAAGTGGCTTGGTACAAAATCATCAACTCGCTGTAATAAGTCCTGCAGAGGTGAATTATGCGGGACACATTCCCAAAGCGTACGATGTGGAAGTTTAGGACCAATACCGTGTCTGCGATGTGACATCGGAGTTAGGGGTAAAACACTGTTATGTGAAAATCGGAGGAAAACGATACCGTGAGCTCAAACGATATTACAATAAAAAAATAACGATATATCCGAGAGCGATTATTTAAATAAGTTTTCAGACAAATTATGATTTAGACAAATATATTATTATATAAATGAGTCAAGAATTTGTCCCACATCCAACCATTAAAAATTGCGAAGCATCCCGCGAGGGAATAGTCAGAAATTGCAGATTGAAAAAACCAGATGGTGTTTTAATAATTCTGGTTATTTAGTGTTTGCTGTTGGAAAGAAACATTATTATAATCATAGGTTCGCGTTCGAGTGTTTCCATGGAAAGATCAAAGACGGTCTTGTAATTGATCACATTGACGGACAAAGACTTAATAATAATTTATCCAATCTAAGGGCTGTGACGCAAAGCCAAAATTGTAGGGCTGGTAATACTGGCCGTGGTAATAAGAGCGTCAAGAGAGTTGTATCCATAAATTTAGATACGAATGAAGAAATAATATTCCCATCTATGAATTCAGCTGCCAAGTAATTTGATATTTGCGAACCCTCGGTACGAAAAGTCGCAGAAACAATATATAAATCCGCGTTGTCAATAAAATATAATAAGCAGAAGATTATTTTTAATTATCACTAAAATCAGAGGATTTTCCAAATGGAGATAACTCCGTTAGGCATATCTCATGCAATTAGTTCCCTCCCTTTTTGCAATACTCCTTGAGATGTCATTACAGGTAAATTTATCCAGCGCGCGGTATACAATTATTATTTATAACATTTCCGCGTTCACGTATTTTTCAATTTAAATTCAATTTAGAATTTGTTAACTAACTGTTACCACTACAGAGGTAACACAACGAGCAGACTGTTTTCTGCATACAAGGAAGTAAATAATATCCCCTTATTCCTTAACAAAGTAAAGAATGATTTTATCTTTGACAAAGGCGTAATTGTCTATTTATCTTTTTTTGCGGATAAAATCTATATTTTATTACACTTGTTCGGGGTTATGGTTCATCTATATTTTCCACACGATCACATTTAAGAAAAAAAATTTTAAACAAATCACGCTGAGCTATTTTTGAACTTCCAAGTATCAGTCGGTTTATATACTATAACGTCCGAATTATGTACGGGGTTTCGAAACCCAACAAAGTTGCACAACTTTCCCCGTTATCGCCCCTGACGGGGTGGTCTTTTGCCACTCGCGGGATTGATTTTGAGGGAAGGAGTGCAACTATGTTGGGCGTAGAATATAACCCCGTTAGGATAAGTCGTCTTATTGTAAATAGTGTATATAAAATTATATATAAATATGAATTACGAAAATATCAATAATGTGATTGATGCTATTAAAAATTTAGAAGAACGTGGATTTAATATGTCACTAAATTCTGAAACAATTATGTTTGATTTTGAATCATTACATGAAGCTAAATGTGCAGGGAGTTATATTCTTCCTGCACAATATCGATTCATAAAACAAATTCAAAATAATTTGTATAAATCGTTGGCTACAGTAGAAGAAGCACAAATAAGTGAATTTGTTTCATTGTCTCGTGCAATTGAAAAGATTAGGCTGGCACTCGCGGCCGAGTATGAAACAAAAAAGATAATAAATACTCGGGTTAGAAAATTGAAATATTGTATGTCCGCTGACAAAGTCAATGATGAAATCAAGGACAAAGTCAGTGATGATATCAAGGACGAAGTCAACGACGAAGTCACTGACAAAGTCAACGCTGATTTCATCCTTGATGAAATCAAGGAAGTAAATACCTCATCTTGATGAAATCACCTTGATTTTACTTGGAAATGAAATCGAAAGTAAAAAAAATATATCACTTTTTTTTACTCCTTGATTTTGTCAAGATGACAACAAAGTCCCTGGACAACAAAGTCACGGCGACAGCGTCAAGGTGATAGTAGTTTCCTTAGTTGGTCGGGTTCAACGCAGGAGTGTGCATAATTGAGAATTTGATCTCAGTCACATACTATTGCGGTAATATGCTTGCGTCTGAGATTATCCAACTGTTGCTGTGTTAGTAAGAAATCTTCGTCTCCGTATTCATCAATAAGCAATTTAACGTTAATTTTTTCTTGTGCAAATGCAGCCCTAACTGCTTGCTCGAGCGAAATAATCGTTGACAGATATCAGCCGCTTCATTAATTATTTCTGGTGAGTTATTTCCGGCACGTCTTCCTCTGATAAGAACTTCTGACCGTGATACATCATTAATGATATTATCAGGACAAATATTTAAACCTTTTCCAGTTTTTGGTCGTACAATTCTCGGGGTTAAAACATCTTGCGGTAAACTTTCAGGAGATGTTGTTAAACCAATTATCGGCGACCTAGTTGGCTCGGATTTTTGACGACGTGGACTTTGTTCAGATGCAACCTCATATTCACCTAACGGGACTAGGTCAGGGTCTATTATCCTCCGCCGTGGTTGTTGCAAAGGTGTAGAAGGTTTCTGCTGGGGGGTTTCTAGTTGTTTTACATATTCGTCATAAACTCTTCTTACTTCATCAAGAAGACCTCTGTATTCTAAATCATCGTCTCTGGCCTGTTTTTTGTGTTTATATATTCGATATATCCATTTAATAAAATTATCATCATTTATTTTTTCAAAACCGGGTTTTAAGATACTACTTTTATTAAACATACTAATTAATATTTTTCTGGTCAATTCTTCTCTTGTAGTATTTTTAATATCTTCAGCAAAACCCTCCCTAAATTTTGCAATCAGTCCAGTATTTTCCTTTATTGGTTTAGACGCGAGTTCAGTACGAATTTGTCCAATACCTTCAAGTATTTCTTCGCATACGAGTGGAGGTTGAGCTGCAGCTATATCAGTTGGAAGATCTCGTAAAAGTTTTTTTTTTTTGTTTGTTTGGCTCGCTTAGCGGTTTTTTGTAACACTGGAAGAATACCCTTTATTCGTTCCTCTTCCTCCTTGATATCATCCTTAGGTTCTCCCAGTAAAGCTCTTTCGGTGACCATCGCAGCTTTTTGAGTAGCTGTTGTGTCGGGTTTAAATAATTCTTCTGCACCTGTCGCAAATTAAACTTGTGCTTGCTGCCGTTCTTGAAGTTTTTGTCTTACACTATCTCGTACAGGAAGAATTTTTTTTATTGCTTCTAGTCGCTCTAGAGCTAGTCTAGCAGAGTGTGCTTCTCCGATGTTGGCCATTATTGTTAACTTAAATTTTTAATTTACAGCAGCAGAAACGGCGACGACAGGCAAACCCTGCCAGGGACTTTCACAGAGCAGCAGAGAGGGCTAAACATCCCCGAGTATTTTCGCAAGATAGACCCTTGTATAACAGAAATAGTTGTATAGGTAGATATTTTCACGATATAACTCTTCAAGTCAGCAGAGAAAGCCCATTTTGTCATGTTGTCTGAATAGAGGGTTGATTTTGTGAAAATAATATCTCTATCTAAAATGTTTTCGATAGAAGGTTCTGTTAAGCGAAATACCTTGTGGGATTCACCCTCTCTTCTGCTTAGGATTATGTTACCCCAAATAAAAATCATTGTGGTGCATTAGGACTGTAGTTTAAATTTCAGTTCCAAATTATATATAATGCTCCTTTAGAATTGTCCTTTATATTTATTTACAATATTACATTATGCTTTAGTTCCAATGACATTTACTATTTCATTAAGCTGCGTTAGAATTGCCTTTATATTTCAAAAACAAATGACACGAAATAATATTAAAAATGAGTTCGGTAACAGTATCGTCACACTTCAGTGAATAGCAGCAATTTTTTCTTTGCGTTCGACTGACCATATTCTTATCGTTCTTGAAAAAACTGTTAATTACTTCTTAGTCCACACAGTTAGGTGGATTTTAATGAAAATTATGTAATCTATATATACGGGTGGTGTATATGTACCTAAGTGAAGATGGGGTTATTGGTTTACTTTTCAGTGTCCGTCTGTCCGTTTTTCTCTTCGATTTTTGGTTCCTTCTATTAGGCCCAATTTTCAAACCGCTACGCAACACATGTTTTACTGATTTTAATAAACCGTTGTAGGCTGGATAAATACCAGCACGTCATGCTCAAAAGAACATAACTGAAGTTATGCCATATGCATGTGTATGTGACAATATTTATGTCTTGTTTAGATATATTTTTCCGCTTGAAATCAATAGGTGGAAAGTTAATATTTTTACTACAACAAATTAAAACTTGGTGTTTCATTTGTACAAAAATAAATGAAGTCTTAGGTGGCACATTATATTGTAGATTGCATTATTTGGGAAAAAACAGAATATCATATTGTCTAGAAAGAAAGATGAAGATCAAGACAAGTTTTAACAAATATAGATTTGATTTGTGCCATTTACTTTAAAATGGCTTTTTCGGTTTTGTTTGAATAAAGAGTTTCGGTTTCTTTAATCTCACATAATATAATTTATATTTTTGAAGTCGAGGTTATTATTTCCGAGAAAACGTTCCTAACCTTAAATGAAGATTCAAATGTTCCAACATCTCATGAACTATTTCGGGAATAGATGGTCGCTATGAACTAAATTTAAGTCGAACTGCATAATACCGGAGGCCATACCACCTTTGAATGAATATGTCTTTGTATTTCAGCTTATGTCGAACCAAACCCTTATGTTCCATATTTATATGCCATTACCATTTTGCGGTATTAATATAGCGAAATACTACAAAAGTAACAAGAGCAATATTTTATATTATGTTGGTGTAATATGATGTTTGAGTCTCCTTTATGGCTATTTTTGCAATCGTGTAAACCCTTTATTTTCTTCATATGATGGCCTTATTTGCCAGATTGGAGTTGTTATTACTTCATAACACCATGTCATTTTAATTAATGATTTCTTTCTTTGCTAATTGTGTAGTTTGGATTTGACTGAGTACCTAGAGCATTTTCTGTCTGCTATTTTGTCTAAGAATCTCTAAGAATTTGAGGTACATATCCATGTATAGGTACTGGGAAAACAAGTATGGAAATGTTTGAACCTCACCAAAGAATCATGCAAGTCATCAGATAGACAATACTTACATTCTGCTCTGCTAGATAGATCTTTATTTCATATCTCTTCTCTCTTTTCTCATGCATTAGGTTGGCATAATAACTTTCAGTACGAGCGCGATGACAGAGTTCCGACTGGGGCAGCATACAACTAAGAAAGCCACAATGGATGCAATAGACAGGGTGAACTTCCGAGCAGGGGCCACCAACACGTCGCACGCGCTGTCGGTTTTGCTTGAGCAATTTCAGCCGGGTTTTGGGTCAAGACAAGGGGTTGATCACATCGCATTTGTTATCACTGATGGCCATTCAAAAAATCCCCGGGAGACTAGTAATATGGCCAAGCTCATTCATGAGAATGGAGTCGACGTGTTTGCTATTGGTAATTGTTTCATGACATGCAAATCCCTTCCCTAACTGAATCCATACAATCATTATCGATAAGAATGGCATATAGATCTTAACCTATACATCTCTTTAGCTGAAGGTAAATAACTGTCAATGATATTTTACTTTCCACGACTGCCATATATTTCACTCTGAAAATCCATGCCCTTTCTGACATAATCAGGTCAAACTGTGCCATGACACTTGTATATCAAATGTAAATTGGTCTCTGGTGGTAGTTATTGTTTCGTTTCCTGCATCAAAGTTACGCACCCATCTTTCAATGTCTTGGCATAGTCATGGATAATTGGTATAATATGGACATTTGCCCAAGTCAACAGTTTTGATTGCGATTTAAATTATACGAAAGCAACAATCCATGTAAAGTTAAATATATCCTTTTTATGTGGGATACAAATCAATATATACGTGGTCTTAACGTTACATTTCACTACCATTTCATTGACAATATAGTTACATGAAATGATCTGTTATGTGATTATACGAGATCTGTATGAACCGTACTGTGTCAGTATTGCGTCATGACGAAAAAGAGGTCGTTTTGTTTTAAATTTGCTTGGCGTTCTGATAAGAGGGACGATAAGCTTGAGTAATGGATTATTTTGTGTTATATATTTGTGAACCGGGATAAACTAACATAATATCAGTGCAGTAATCATTGTCTGATGAAGTTGATGAGTTCGTCCTTGTTAATGTCATTGTGCTAGAAGGGTAAATATAAAGTTTATTATTTTTTTAATATATCTAGCATTGTTGCATCGACAATGAAATCAAATGACGATGATGCATATTTAGAACATGTATTTCGCACATTCATTATAAATATGACTGTAACAAATTATTATGTCGTCATGTCTTATTACATTCAGTCACATTCAGTCACTCAACTTTTTTGGAGCATTGGTATGGAGAGATACTCGTCACTAGCAAATATGCCACAGCGACAGTGATTGCCTTAGGTGTTTGCTTTTCTACATCTCGCAAGCATTGGTGTAAACTACGAAAACGTGAAAAAAATAAACGTTTTGACTATGATAATGCCACGATTTTAATGTTTGATTAAAATATTTCGTATTTTATTTAAAAATATGAAGTGACAGGTGATTTATGTGGACATACATATTTTGCAAACTAATGAATCTTTTGGAAAGGGCAAGCTATTGTACGACCTTTCAGCTAGATATGTAAAAAATTGTTTCAATTGCCATATACTGATGCATCTATTACTTTAACAATATCAAGCTTAGTTGGAAAATATATATTTTCCTCGTTACTAAGTTGTTTTTTCTAATTGTAAATATCTAGAACTTTAGCATCAACGGCCTTCGAAGGAGGTGATATAAAAATGAAGATGTTCTTGGTAAAAAAATCTTTCTCGAAACATATTTTTACGCCCATAATTATCTGAATATTATTTGATTGGACTGTAACAAGTTTTCACTCTTTTTGTTCTAAGACAAAGATATTATACAAAACTCTGACATGACTAATATCTTTATATGGATTAATTCGCTGAATTACAGGCTATCTTGAAGTGTTTTAATTTCTTTAATATACAAGAACAACTTTTAGATACATGAGGGAACCATTGCATGATACATGACATTCAATACATATCACTAAAATAAGTTTATTAGTACGTGGACAATATTAGTATTTCTTCTTATATTTTGTTTCTGGTTAATCTGTTCGTACTGAAGGAAATTTTGTTTCTTGTTTAGGAGTGGGAAACGTTATTAAAATCGAAGAACTGCAGGCGATCGCCTCTAAACCCATTGATCAGCATATGTATCTGGTGACCGACTATAACGCTTTCAACTCCATCAAGAGTTTGCTGGTTTCCAAGGTCAACGCATGTAAGTGCTTACCTTTGATTCTATATCTGTTATCATTAACGCATACATATCTTAGTTTTCCTTTCATTTAATGCTGTCTAATTAAATGCATATTTTAATTTAGCAAGCAGCTGCTGCCGATTTTAATATGTACCAGCTAAAATCAATGGATATAAAAGTGGCCACACTAGAAACGATGACACGAAGTATTGCGCACTATTGAATGTATAGCTCCATTTGAACTCCGTTCATCTTGTCACAGGAAGATTGACAAAGAACACAGACCTGTTAGAAACGATTAAACATATATGTATGAAGAACATAGCTAATATACACATCAGGTTTTCTGATATGTGGTTTCATATGAGAAAATTAGGGCTCTCCATGCGAATGTTTCGATGAGATTTAAAAATCGTTTTTTTTTTTTTAATTTACCAGACAATTAATAAACATTAACTGAAAATAAGCAAATAGGTTTGTTGTAAATCGCTCACAACACGCTGATACTATTTTGTATTGTCCAGATAGATACATCTGGTAAATTGGAATGGCATCACTTGATGCTTCCTTCAGGCAATTCCTATTCATGTTCTATTGTAAGCCATATTCGGAGTCAAAATGTTAGTTTTAACATAAAACCCTGAAATTGACTTTTGAAGATCACCACTCCTTTGTCCTAAGTGATTAGGACATTGGCCTCGGATGCCTGAGGTAGCGGGCTCAAAGTCCGGCTGAGTCATACCAAAGGCTTATAAAGGTGGTAATATCAGCTGCCTTGCTAGGCCCTCAAGCATTGAGTTTATCTGCGATCAGGAGAATGGGACTGAGTGGACATGATACTACATGACTGCGGCATGTGTTCCCAGTGCTAGAGTGACTGAAATATTTTTAAAAGCTAAGTTAAAATCTATAAAACAGACATACTCTATTGAAGGTTGATCGTGTCCTTATTTTCTGAGTATGTTTTACATCAGGTCCTTGTTTAAGTACTGGCTTACTTTTTCGTCCGCCAAACATTGTCTTACGTCCAAAGTTTGTCTTGAGGATGGAGTTATGGTCTTCATTCATGCATGTAAAATCAAATTGGTTGACAAACTTTGAACACCAGGAGTTATATTTCGCGTTCCACTGATTCAATATAATTGTGTAGTAGTTTCAATTCAATGAATAATTTAGATGAGTTTGTTAGCAATTGTTCGAGTAATTTATCCTGAGCGATCTCTGGTAATTTACTTGATTAGGAGCGTCTTGATATTCCGTCAGAGTCATACATATTTATATTAGTTGCATGTCAACCAATAATTTACCATTCAAAAGAAACAGGGAATTATGGCCCATACTGTATTAGATGAGTTGGTTAGCAGTTGAGACATAGGTAATTTGTAAGGAAATTATCACATTTGAGTCAAGACATTTAGTAAGGTGCATAATTAAAAAGAGGTATACACTTACGTCACGTTTTTGACTAATCTACTTTATATTTCATGTGAATGATGTTATATATATAATAAGGTTTGATCTTCTGTACAGTCGTGTTCTATCTCTGAAGCACAACATCTGCATATGCACAATGAGCGACCCTATTAAACATCAATATTGCAAGATTATGACAATTAGAAATATATGTAAATATGTTGTTTTCTTGTCACAATATGTGACATTATCGAGTTATTTTGTATGTACATACAGACAGACGGACATATATACACACACAAACACACACACACATATATATATATATATATATATATATATATATATATATATATATATATATATATATATATACATCCTCTATATGAATCGCCTCAGTATTTGAAATCTTGATCATCTCTTATTTTCTTTTATAGGTTGATATGTGACTGACATTTTCCACGTCGGAGTACATTCACGATAATTTGTATAGAAAAGTTATCTGTATTAAATGTTTCAAAATAAATGATATCATTGAAGACTTTATTTTTGAAATATATTCTCCTTTCTGACATAATGACTCTAAATTCGTGTTTAGAATGAGAAAAATGCATGCAAGTAGATGAGCAGTAAAATATGTCCAGAAGAAAAAAAAGAAATAACGTAATTTATTGTACATTTGATTAGATCTGAAATCTGATGACTGTATATGTGTTCTCTTAAATGTGAACATCCTTCTGCAATATATATTAACCTAAATGACTGGCCTTGCTATTTAGAGTTTCTGAACTTAATTCCTGTAACCATGCCATATTTGCCGGATCTGTCTAATGCGACACAATTTCTCTAGCAGAGGATCTTTATATGCAATTTATTAGCTCAGCGTGGAAAATCAAAATAAAGCTTAAAACATTGTGCAGGCCTGTAGTAATAATAAATATTGGTCACTAAAATTGTCAATATAAATGTGATGCATTTTTCTCCTTGTTCAACTGAAGAGCGTTCTCCCTGTAAAATGAAGGTACAAAGTAATGATATTGTAATAACGGTCACTTGTAATTTACGCGCCTAATATACTTTAAGAACAATCAATTGTAATTTACGAGTCTAATATAATCTTATAACTATTGCATTGCCTTGATACATCGTACGAACCGAATGAAACATAAGACATTACATAATCAACTTTAATAATAAAACTTTATGGCAGATTGCTTTTCATGATTTATATTGACTTTGATATGTTTTTGTAAATTATTGAGATGAAAACTTCCTTATAATCTTTGACCGCTACAATACGTTGTCATTTAAAAAGAGATAAAGAAAATATTGATATTTCAGGACATGCATCGTATGTAAATGGTTGAAGTTATACCATGAACGATAAATTAATTGTTTAATAAGATCTGTACACTTGCATAATTTTATATCGCTAAATGGTTAATAACACTATACGTATTATTAATTACATTTTGTAGATTTCATTATTACGTAAAAAGTCAAAACTAAAGTTTAATTATTTGACTAATCAATGCTGTCTAAAAGTTTGGGCAGCGTTAGTAATCTCAATCCCAGTTATCTCCTGCTTGTTTTCATATTAGGATTAGGGTTAGAGTTAGGGTATAGGAATAATGTCAAGGTTATGGTTTAAGGGTTAGGGGTTAGGGTTAGTCAAAACGAAATATTATGTAGGAATTATTAAGGCTCCTGCGAGCATTGGCCTACGTAGAATTACTTGCGTTTCTTATTTTTTTCCCAGTAAGCATAATCCATAGGTTTATTTCCGATATCCTGTCACAAGTGACTACAGAAAGACTCGTGGATACCTCTTTTGAATGTAGCAGCCTGTGTTGTTTTTGAGTTAAACGTCATCAAAAAAGGTATAACTTCCACAGTTTTATCTTGCATATTAAGACCCTAGGGCCTTGGAGTTTTCAAGTTTTTAATCCATTAGTTTCAAGGAATGGTTAGGATGTATTTTATTTTTGACTGATGTCGAATCTGTGTCTGGTGATGCGTGAGATTAGTCTGCCTAAAAGTTGTTTCCCTTGAATGAGATCAGTTAAATAATTGTAATTTACGAGTCTAATATAATCTTATAACTATTGCATTGCCTTGATACATCGTAAGAACCGAATGAAACATAAGATATTACATAATCAACTTTAATAATAAAACTTTATGGCAGATTGCTTTTCATGATTTATATTGACTTTGATATGTTTTTGTAAATTATTGAGATGAAAACTTCTTTATAATCTTTGACCGCTACAATACGTTGTCATTTAAAAAGAGATAAAGAAAATATTGATATTTCAGGACATGCATCGTATGTAAATGGTTGAAGTTATACCATGAACGATAAATTAATTGTTTAATAAGATCTGTACACTTGCATAATTTTATATCGCTAAATGGTTAATAACACTATACGTATTATTAATTACATTTTGTAGATTTCATTATTACGTAAAAAGTCAAAACTAAAATTTAATTATTTGACTAATCAATGCTGTCTAAAAGTTTGGGCAGCGTTAGTAATCCCAATCCCAGTTATCTCCTGCTTGTTTTCATATTAGGATTAGGGTTAGAGTTAGGGTATAGGAATAATGTCAAGGTTATGGTTTAAGGGTTAGGGGTTAGGGTTAGTCAAAACGAAATATTATGTAGGAATTATTAAGGCTCCTGCGAGCATTGGCCTACGTAGAATTACGTGCGTTTCTTATTTTTTTCCCAGTAAGCATAATCCATAGGTTTATTTCCGATATCCTGTCACAAGTGACTACAGAAAGACTCGTGGATACCTCTTTTGAATGTAGCAGCCTGTGTTGTTTTTGAGTTAAACGTCATCAAAAAAGGTATAACTTCCACAGTTTTATCTTGCATATTAAGACCCTAGGGCCTTGGAGTTTTCAAGTTTTTAATCCATTAGTTTCAAGGAATGGTTAGGATGTATTTTATTTTTGACTGATGTCGAATCTGTGTCTGGTGAAGCGTGAGATTAGTCTGCCTAAAAGTTGTTTCCCTTGAATGAGATCAGTTAAATAACGTTTCTTCAATTGCAGGACAATTCGTTTTTGAATGTGTACGTCTGCTGAGTTGCATGGCTAGAGAAAGTTTTTGATTCTTTCAAAAAGTATAGTTACTGCGGAAGGCTTTATCTATTCTTAATGCATGTGTACACGATTTAAATTACATTATAGTGCTCTTTGACAATCTTTCTGTCTCGTGCAAAGTCTATATAACTAAATAATTTGGGATTTTAGAATTCCACTGAAGTGTGTTTCGGATAGAATGTCAAATTCTTTAGTCATGCAAGTGCAAGCTATTTATATAATTTGCTAACGGTACATTGCAACAAACTCAAGATATTATATGAACACTGATTTTCCTATTTCCGCCTCAAGAACGATTCCCTGTAATATGACTTTGCTAAAGTTGTTCTGCATTTTACATGTATAAGTTGTCATGGTTACATTTTAGAAATTAAAGTCTGATATTTATTTTCTAACATCGTCTAGTAATAAAACGATTTTTTGTTTCTTTTGATGCCCAGAATAGTGTTATACAAGTCAGTTAACTTGAGTACAATTTCCCAAGTTTTGCATTATACTTGTAGGAAAACACATATCACTGTTAACATTAACACCCATAATATTTTGAAATTAGTAAAGGCATTTTAAATACCATACACGCATTGCATATTTGCTATGAAATACATTTTAATTCCCACACAAACAGTTTGTATTTACGAGGAAATAAATTATTATAATTATAAAAAGTAGCTCATGTCTACTATAAACAAAACATTTTAATTACTGTAAGAACAGTTCATATTTACTATGAAATAAGCATTAATTCCTGTACAGACAGTTCATGTTTATCACGAAATCTTCTGCATGTTGTGGTATGCATTGATATCATGACCACATACAACTAGCCATGCTAACTTCGTGTGTCCTAGGGGAGGTAACTCGTCATAGCTAGACTGAACTCCTCTAATGTGGCGATATTCATTTACCTCACGAACACATATACGTGATCACTGCAGTATTGTTTTCTAGGATAGGTAACTCCACCAGGTAAAAACTGTGAAAGGGACTCCATTTGTAAAAAGGTGTTCTTGCTGTAAAGAGGACCTGTTGTCTGCTTAAAGTTTTTTTTTCCCTTTCACAGAAATGACCCATACGGTTAATACAAATGGTTTAAAAAGAACAATAACATATTTTTTCAATTTTTGAAGTAGAGTAAATTAATTTGTATCTCTCTATTTATTGTCCACCGAATTTGTTAATGATACTAAATATGGGCGTAAAATGTTTATACGTTTCTATAAATGCATGAATATAAATATTCTATAATAATTTCCATTAATTTAAGAAATCAGAAAATTTATAAATTTGTGATTTGTGAGTAGTGAATAGGGGCACCCTGGCGACAATGGGAATTAGCATTACAGAGACCCCTGGGCAACTCTAGCGACAATGGAAATTTAACATGGAGAAAAATCGTGGGCAAATCTAGCGACATGGGGAATTTAACATGGAGAAAAAATCGTGGGCAACTCTAGCGACAAGGGGAATTGCACAGGGGGGAATAAAGTGTGGGTCTATCTAGGGACAAGGGGGAATTGAACATGGGATTTTTTTTTTTTAATTTTTTTTTAAAAAAGGGGTAGGCAATTGAAAGTCATTCTCTTTTCGAGAAATATGCGTGGCCCTGAAAAGGGCCTTTGGTTTTTTCTTCTTCTGCTTCTAATTTCTTCTTTTTCTCAACCAACTTCTTATTTTCTCTCCTACACTCTTTCTCTTCTTTTCTTTCTTTTTTTCTCCTCCTCTTCTTTCTTCTTCTCTTCCTCCTCTTCCTCTTCTCATTTTCTTCTTCTTTTTCAATTTTTTCATTCCATTTTCTTATTCTTATCCTTTCCTCTTCATCCTCCTTCTCCTCCTTTATCTCTTTCATGACACCACTTATTATGTCCTTTACTTTTCTTACGTTATTAATTTCCATCTTTACACGATGGGGACTATAGGAATAGTGGTCTTCATTGAGTCTTACTAACATCTGCTCCATCATTCCTAAATTGTCTAAAACCTCTTGTAATTTTTCCATTTTGTCCAGTTGGTTCGAAGCCATCGTCTTTGTAGAATGGTTTGAACGACGAATACTGTGGATTCTTATACGAAAAGCGCGGACGTGAAAGAAAACATCCCCTAAAAACATAAAATTGATCTTACCTAGATCATGACCCAACAAGGCTCGGACGTGAAGGAAAACATCCCCCTACTTTTTCATATAATAAAACCCTAACTATACTTTCTTATTTCATATAATAAAACCCAAACTATATTCTTCACATACGCTAAGAAACCCATAATCTACTATTCACACAAACATACCTGAGCTCTTACAAACACTAACACACAAACACATACCCTCACACTATGAAAAGAAGAGTCAGTGTTTATATTCACACTACTCTACCTACACACATTGGCAAATGGATAGTTATTTCTTTTCTAGAGTATTGAGGTAGCCCTGAAAAGGGCTGTTTGTTTTTAACTTCAGAGGCACCTTGTTAATGGTTGCACCTTCCGGGTCTGGCACCACAGACACAACGTCTACTCCAATCATTAGTCCAATTCACATGACTCGTTTGAAGAGCAGACGGGGGGTGAGTGGCTTCACTATCCCACTCCTCCGTTTGCGGAATAGTGAACACTTCTTCTTCTTCCCTCTGTCTTCTTTGTCTTTGTCTTCGTTGTGATTGTGGTTCAGCTACAGGCTGGCGAGATGTCCTTGCCTCAGGTGTCACCTTGAACACAGGGTTCATCATAGGGTGACACCTGATCTCTCTCTTTCTTTCATTCTCTTCTTTCATTTTTCTCTCCTCCTCCTCCTGTTCTATTCTCACTTCTTCCACAAGAGCCTCCGCAGTCAGCTCGTTCAGTAGGTATCTGGCATACTCCAGATGCATCTGAAGTTCCATCAATTTAGTCAGTCTGCTGCTCATTTTTTACTGTTGATCAATCAACAAGGGTAGCTAGACTGCCCAGCGAGTTTCAATTTGTAGTGAAAGCGCGGACGTGAAGGAAAACATCCCCCTAAAAACATAAAATTGATCTTACCTAGATCATGACCAAAGAAACAACGCGCGGACCTAAAAGAAACACTCACTCACTTTTTTATGCTACCCATTCCTATTCTAAACCTTTTTTAATAAATCACTTCAATAGACTATTCACATACGCAAAGCAATCCAATCTAACCCAAAATATACACCTCAAACACCAAAAAAGACATCATTTTAATCTACTATCCTCACCAACGTACTTGAGCACTTACAAACACACAATCTTATACACAAACACACAAACACATACCCTCACATTTTTTAAAAAAAGAGTTAGTGTTTATATTCACACTACTCTACCTACACCCATTGGCAAATGGATGGTTATTTCTTTTCTAGAGTATTGGGTAGCCCTGAAAAGGGCTGTTTTTTTTTTTTTTTTTTTTTTTTGTTTGCTATGGCAATCTTTTTTAGTTTCTAAGAATGCGATGTCCTCTGAGGATAGGCTTTCTGGCGATAGGTCTGATTCTTCGGAAAGAGAAGAAGAATTCTTTGGTGTCGATACGACAATCGACAAAGCCTCTGTCAGGTTCAGGTTGCTGCTGCTGTTGTTGTTGTTGTTGCTGCTGTCTCTGAAGTCTGTACTTCTCTGTCCATTCTTCTTTCTCCCTGTTCATTTCTTCTCTGAAGAGTTCTTCTATCAGGTCTTCAGTGACTTTTAACATTCTCACATTCTCTATTTCTTCTGGCTTCGGTATCAGACTGTGTCTGACCCTATGCAAATTCACGTAGGCTTCGTTGAGCTTAGCTAGTTTGGAGCACATCTTCGTAGGAGGATGAGTTGACAATGGATGGTTAGACTGGAAACAACCCCGGTTCTTAAAGTCAAAGCGCGGACGTGAAGGAAAACATCCCCACACGGTTTTCGAGTCGCAACGTTCAATGAGTGTCATGAGAGGGATAGTAAGAAGTCAAAGAGCATCAATCAAACATTCTTATAGCCAAACAAAAGAGAAAGGCATTTTTTTCAAAACACAACATTTTTTATTCAATAATCACTTAACACTAAACACCAACAACTCTAACATTTTTAACAATAATCCAACATGATAAAATCTAACAATTTTTTCAAATCACAAAATTTTTTTTCAATTGAAAGTCTACTTTAAACAGGGCTGACAACGTTGTGAATGAAATTGTGATTTCCACTGTTGGAAATCATTAGGCCATTGATGGACAATACGTTTCCTAGCTTGAGACAAAAGATAAGCATAATGGCCACAAAACCATCGATCTACTTTCACATCGTTTCTAGTAGAAGAACGAGGATCAAAATGAGTCACTAAATGTTCTAAGGAATAGCCCAGTCTGCGATGATGCAGAAAATACACATAGTACTGTCCACACACCAAGGAATCTGTGCCTTGTAATTTCACATTATTGAATCGGGTGGTTTGAGCATTTCTTCTCATAAAGTCGATGATATCGTCTTCCAAAGGGGGCAATCCGTACGAATCGAAATATTCCACACATCCTTCTTGAGGAAAGTAAACGGCTACCCAGTGGGTTCCTGGGAGATGACTGTCGTCCGTGTTGATCACGTAAGCTTGATGGTCTTTAGGTCTGCGATGAGGGAGTTCATCTTTAGCACAGACGACAGGATTCCAAGAAGCCGTATACGAACTGTGGTTCAAAAGGTAATAAAGTTCCCAGGTATCCATGTTTTGTGTCGTTTTTTTTTCTTCTTCTTCTTCACAGGTCATAATAAGTCGTCAATTCGATCCTGACTTTTTGCTTGAAAATGTCTGACAAATAACCGTTTCTTCGTTTCGTCTCCTCACTCTGATTCAGGAGAGCTTCGATACGATGGATCTCTTGAGTGGTTAATGGTGGACAAGAATGTTCACGCAAGTCTTTATACCACTGATGCAACACGTCTTCGTCCGAGATGAGACTCCAAGCTTCGTCCAGATACTCGTCCAATTTTTCTTCTTGACTCAACATCAGGCATTTATCGTGTTGAATTTGACTGGGATGATCGTTTTGACATCCATAGCAATTTTTCTTAATCAATTCTGTCATTTTTTCGACCAAGTGTTTGGCAAAACAGGAGACTAAATGAGCTTCTTGTTCTGGCCATCTCGACTTCATCATGATCACTTCTTCTTCCACAGTCTTCTCACATTTCATGTCCAAAGTTTCTCCACTAGGTAAAGAGGGGTAACAGTCTTCCATGACTTCTAGTAATCTAGAATGACTTCCCTCAAACTGTTGATTTCTATGGTATTATCAAATTCTGCATATAGGATGACGTTCACCGTTTCATCAGGGACTCGGTTTGCAAACTGAATTTCCACACGAATCTGGCCGGATTTTATAGGGTGGAAATGTCCCTCGTCGCTGCCTTGGTCTGGAGTGAAATCAAAAGCCCACAAAGCATAGCCTCCTACATAATCGTCGTACGTAATGCCGTGACTCGTGTTGGTTCCTAACTGGCCGGTGGCTTCGTACAAGGACAAGTACGATCTCAAGTAATTCTTCTTGGTAAAGTCAGGTTCGAAAGGTCGGGTACACAAGGTCTTGCCATCGCGACTGACTTCGATTTTGGACACGCCAAAGTGTTGAAAGTAGAAAGGATTTTTATTGATAGCTCCGTTGAAGGCTTCATTCTCGACGATACCAACGACCAAACGTTTGGGTAACTGTCCTTGGAACAGATGATCTTCGATCATGGATCGCTGTCCCTTGGTAATGGTGAAGGTTTTCACTTCCACGCGTCGGATCGGATACTTAGCGGTCGTTCTGCTCAACGTCTGACTGATGTCGTTACCCACTTTAGGTAACACTTCCACGCGTCGTACGTAGAGCCTGGCTTCCTCGATGACAGTTTTGCAAGCAATAGTACCTATCAAATGGAAAGTGGCACTGCTACGATTCAGTCTCAGGCGAACATTTATGCCGTTCAGCAAATATTTCTCTTCCAACCACATGTCCAAATGCAAACGTTCCATCAGTTCTAAACTTTTGTTGGCTCCCATGATTCTGTCTGTTCGTTCTACAAATCCCGCATTGTGTTCTTTCTTTGTATCAATTTCGAATTCTTCAAACTGGCCTCCATCGTCAGCTTCCCATACCACACAGGCATTGAGATGAGTGATCTTGGCGTCTATTCCGTACGTCAAGTGATTTTCCAGGTAGGCACGATAAGTATCCATGCTGCTGCTGACCAGTTTGTTGTTCAAGTACAAGTCCACTCCGCTAAACAAGGAATGCATTAAATTGTTGACGGGAGCTATTACCTCATCGCCATCTAGGGGCGAATTGTCCTCATCGACAACTTTGACTTTCAGGTACAAGTAACTGCTATTCAGATCGATGTAATGTTCGGGCTGTCCTTTGATTTCAAACTCGATGGGAGCTGAGGCTGTCAATGAGGAGACGGGGTGAAATTCCACCCATTGGGATTCTTGCATCGTCATCATGGTGGGGGGCATGGCAAACAGATCCAGTTCCGTCTTGGAACAAGCGCAAGACTCGGTGCATCATTTTTTTCTGTGTTTCAATAATCGAAAACGTCTAAGTCTCGAACGGTTCTTCTTTTCTTTGTCTTTCTAGCTTGAAGTCTGGTGAAAGGGTGTTTTCTTCGTCGTCTCTTTCTGCCTTGTCCTTGCTGAATGCCTGACTCGGTAGTGTGCAGGGCATTTATAGGTGTGTCTCGTCGGCCTAAAATGTCTTTGCCCGTTTGTAGCAAGACATTTTTGCCTGCCCTCATGAAGGCTTCTTTAGGGTTTTGTTTGTCGATGATGACATTTTAGAGAATTTCTTTGCCTTGCGTCAGTGCCGTTTCTTTCAAGGCGTGCAATCCGCGTGTCACCATCGGTTTCAACACCGGGGCCACCGAACGAAAGGCCGATTTCAGCATATCTCCTAAACCGTGTCCTCGCTGTCGAGCAACCCCTCGGTACACTGGATACATGACTTACTTACGAGTCGTGAGAGAACCGTTTTCGAAAATGGAGTTTCACCGTGACTTTTCCTTTGGTGAATGGAATATTTTGTCCCAAATCTCCTTTTATAGTAATGTTGACCGTGTCCAAATACGACTTGCTGACAGGCAAATAGTGAGGATGGACAAATCCGCGGTGGACGTGGTAAGTGTTTCCACCTTCCTCGTCAGCGTTCGCGGCAGAATCCACTTTGAAAGGAATGACACGCAGTAACGGTACGGAGGTGTGTCCCACCACGTTGTACTCCACCACATCGGAATACACAAAGATCAAATTCAGTCCTTGAATCAGTTCTACCGGGGTACGAAAATACTTGGCAAAAGACTCGTTGTCGTAAATGATTACTTGCTCACCTTTTTGATCAAATTTCTTTCTCATCTCCATGTCTCTGCCCAACATGTCAAACAATTCAGGACAAAATAAAATGGACATGATTTTACTCCGGTCAAATTTCATCGAGAAGCGACGAGTTACTTTGTGGTACTCCATGGTGACACTTTTGTTGTTGACATTCTCAAAAGCTTTCCCAAACACACCATTAAACCTGGAGGCTATGGCGCTGACCAAATGATGACCACTAAAATAATAGCCTGGGAGAATGGACAAGTGGTAGGTCCACTTTTTAGTTTTCTCATTATAGGTTTTAATGTCAGATATGGTAGCTCTCTTATTCAATTCCTGTTGCAATTGATCGTCATTAACTTCCACCTTAAAAAAATTTTGATTAGGAAGGACATTGAGGACTTGGGTCGGGTGAATCATTTCTACTAAAGCCACTTCCCAATGGGCTTCGTGATCTAAGGGGATGGCCTGAGGTAATTTGGCCGTGTAACAGCACAACGTGTTGTTGGGAAACACCTCCATGGAACTGTCACTGGGTAAGGTTAAGTAAAATTGGTTTTCGTGACTCATAATTCCAGAGTTCTGTGGCTGTCCGAGGAGTTACTGGACGTCAGAGGCGTGTCTCCGTCTAAAATGGGGTTCTGATTGTGGTTGGAGTGGTGACTGACACTGGCACTGGACACAAGGTTCCCGTTCGAGGAGAATTTCAGGGAGGGATTGGGAAGCAGGTAACCGATGCAACTGCTCAATAAAATGGTCCACAATTGTTTGTCTCCTTGTTGCAAACTCAAATTGGCAATGGCTGCCCCGATGACACAATACACCACGAAGATTTGGCAGAAAAAGACGATTTGCGTTTTAGGCACACGTTCTCCGCACCACACCCACAAGGGTTGTTTTTGTAAATCTTGCACAGAAGAACTAGGTGAAGAAGGAGTGCTCGACGTAGCTGCGTCTGTGTGAAAGGGCATGATGGTCACTTCTTTTTATAGTCGATGACTTGCGAAGCGTCGATCCAAGAATCAAAACTGGTTGGATATCCTTTCCAACGTACTTTGACTTCTTTCACACGTCGTTTCCCCACTTTACGGGTTCTGCGTTCGAGAATGCTTTCGATGTCGTACTTTTGCGATTTTTCTGTTTCGGACAAATCTTGGCGATCCATCAAGGACTGCAATTCGTGTTGTAACTGGGACATCTCGCTCAAATTGGGATTGGGAGGTAAATGCGGGGTGCGTTGTTCTTGCCACCGATGGTATTCCATCCATCGTTTGTAAGGCACTAAAGCTAGTTTTCGTCCTTCCATGGGGTTGTCAGGGATCGATTCTGAGATCTTAGGACTTCCGAGGGCCTTTTTATCTTGCTCCAACCAGTCCTCCCAACATGGTTCCCAAGACTCCTTTCAGCAAGGGACCTAACAAGAGGGGTAAAATGCCTCCACGTTGGACCAACATCTTCTTCTTTTGACGAATCGGAATTTTCTTTTGAACCATTTGGCGAAGAACGTGACGATGTTTACTTAAGCATTGTTTCTGGTGTTTGGACAAAGGGATCGTGCCTTTCAAGATGTTCAAACAACATTCGCACACGGTATCGATGACCTCTTTGGAGGCCGATTGAATGAGTTTTTTTCGTAGAGGTGGAGAAGCTTTGGACAGGACAGATAACATGTCCCCATGTTTGACTAAACGTGGTGGTAGTCCTTTCCTTTTCTTTCCTTGCGGTTTTCTGGAGAGTGACATCTTTGAGTCTTCAGGAGCATCAAAAAACACTGATACCACCGACTTGGTCACAGGCCTTTTTATACTGGAACGTGTCGCCACTGGTTGTCTTTACGGCGTATCAGTTTGAGGACAGGCATGACACGTCGTGCAGGGGTACGCAACGGACTAAATCGAGCCAGTTCTTGCATGGACAAATCCAGTAAACTTTGTAACATGCCCGATCTTTCTTGGACTTTGATTTTGGGAGAAGGTACTTTGTGAGCAGCAGCCACTGCCACTAAATTGGAGGGTCCTGCCACTGGGGAAGTAATTTTTGGGGTCATCAACGGAGAAGTTCTTGGTGTGATCAACGTCTCCAAGTACTCTTCAGTTCTTGGTGTCATCAACGGAGAAGTGGATGAACGTGAGGCTGCCGGAGACGCGGTCACCGCCGTGGCAGGTCGTGGTTTGCGAGTGTAAAGTTGCGTCCTGGCCGAAATGCCTCTCTTGCGACTAGTTTTCTTCTGTGGACTTTTCTTTCTCTGGGACTTTTTCTCTGTTTCTTTTTCTCGGGGCTTCTTTTTTTTTCCGGGGTGGTGTCTGGTAAGAGGAGGGTCCCGCCACTGGAGAAGTTCCTCTTGGGGACCTGGTCTTTTTCTTCTTCTTGGAGCTTCGTTTGACTTTTTCTTGGGGAGAAGTTTGGGGGCATTAGGATCCCATCTTAAGAGAGAGCGAATGATGACCCTTCCTAGAGTACCGCTCCCTCCTGGTTTCAAAATGATTTTTTTTTTGGTTTGAGTGTCGATGCGGGGATCATCCAGTTGGGTCAAAGCGACTTTGTTTCGATCAAAAAAGCGTTTGGTTTGATGAGGAATCTGAATGATTCCTTGGAGTATTTGACGTGCCGTCACCGTGAACCATCGTAAGACTTCTTTGAGACTAGCTTCTAGCTCGTGTTTGTGGATTTTTTTCTCGACTGATGCCATACAAGGCACGAATCAATTTGACGGGAAGATGCGACTGAAGGGACGTCATGTTCACACTGTGTGAGACAAACGAAAAAGGGTCTGAGGTTTTTATAGATTTTTTTTATGGGGAGTGAAATGAAGTCGAGGACGGAGACGTGTACAGGACAGGCCCTCCGTCTTGGCACCAGTGGTGAAACAAGTGGGTACGAAATCGCAAATCCTCGGGGGTCGTAGGTTTCAAATAGACGAGTAAATAGGCGTGTGGCGTTTGAGTGGCATCGTCGTACGCCTGAGTCAGCCAAGGCGTTCATAACTGTTTGGCTAAGACTTGCACTTGCGATTTATCTCGAGGGCTTTTAAACAAGACCACGTAATGCGCATTGAGACTGATGGTGCGATGGGCTTTACTTTGTTGAAACAAATTTTGGGTGATGTAAGCCACACTGGCATTACGGTGATGCCCTTTGCGCGTGAACCACAGTTTAATTTCTTCTTCGTCTTCTCCTAACATGTCGTCAAAAATGACCAAATGGCTTTGACGGGAGTCAGAGACGATGCCGTCGTCTTCTTTAGGAATGCCTTCCACAAACACGATGGAATCGCCTTGACTTTCTCGCAAGAGGCTGTACGCCGATTGCCACTCTTTGTAACACCACACGATCCGCTGAGGTGTTCGATCGATCAAATGATGTTTATGTTCGATCAAACGTTTGACGAATTCGGTTTTGCCTGAACCGCTAGGTCCAGCAATGAGCATGTTAAAGGGATGGCGAAGATACAAAGCCTCCCAACTGGCACGATCTAAGCGTTCGTCGATGACTTTGACAGTAGAGGAAGAGGGAGCAGAGACAGCAGAGGTAGCCATAGTGTGAGGACTGTCACTTGTGACGCGAAAAGAAACAAGACGAGAGTTTATATACTTTTTTTTCAGAACACGTTTATTGAATGTTTTAAACATGAATACGAAAGACAAAAATACATAAAAGCCAAAGGCTTAAGTACAAGGATAAAAGGCACACGATAACCATTAACGTGGAATAATCACAAGTGTCTGTACAACATGTTTTGGGTAATGTTCTGACCAGTTCTATAGTAGGGGTAAGGTCACACAAGTGTCCTCCCGAAAGGGTCTTTCAGGTCTGTCCACGACAGTCCCATCCTGGGTGACGGGTTCTTCTGGCACCGTCACTAACACTGGTTGAAAAGTAACTTTTTTCCTTGAACAACTCTCGTGCATACTGGGCCACTTCTTGGGTCCAAGCCTCAAAATCCCATTCTTTCCAGGCACGGACATCTGTCCAATGGGGGTGTAAGTGACAAGCTACACACACATCGTCATACACGTCTTGGGTAGTTAAAAGTTGACGAATCTTTTTTTCCCGTAGAGGTCCAGAAGTATCCAGATGAAACCGCAAGGCTTTGAGCAAAAGGAGTTTTTCGTGACCATTTAAGGCCATGGGGGTGTGGTAAGTACTGATCGTAAAGAGTCCACAAAGAATCGGCTGGTAAGCGAAATCCCAGAAAACAAGTCACTAAGACACACACCACTTGTCGACCCAAATTGAATGGATACAGTTCTTGTAATAATCGATGGTAATGATCCACGGTTTGAATATGGTCATTGAGTTCCTTCCACGGAATCTGTTCAATAATATGTGACATAATCCGTGGCATGGCAGCCTGATTTTATAGTCTCTTTGTTTCGGAAGCAATAAAGGTAATTTCTAACTAGACACGTTCGTTCTCCAGTAGGGAATTTAAATGTTACATACTGTAACCGAAACGTCAGAGTTTGTCTAGATGTTTCGTCTTCCGCTAAGCAGATTCCACGTAACATATGTTGGTAATTCTTTAACTCGTCTTCCTCAATACGTTGCAGTAGGTGAATCTCGAAGTAACCAAAATTACGAACGTTTAGTTCATCATTCACAAACTGAAAGTGTTCAACAAGGTCTGACCACTGAAACAATTTCTGACGAATCAGTCCTCTTATACCATTCAGGTACCAGTGGTTAAAGATCTGGTGACGTAACGGATGCAATTGTTCTTTACGTTTGACTTGTGTTTTGACCAGCTCTCGGTAAATGCGTTCTCTCAACTGCACAGGCAAAGCACGAATGTTCTCTTGTAAAGTATGCATGAATAGGTCAGTCCGTACAATTCACAATCTTCTCCTGGAGCAAAAGTAATCCACATAGTGAGTAATTTCTGGCCACTGCCATGCAGGATAACGTCCAAGAATGTCACTGAACTCTTTTGATGTAAACGGTCTAGAGTAATACAATAGGACGAATGCACACTTGACCCAAAGAAATCTAACACACTGGTTGACTTTTTTCACTTTTCTCTTGTGAATTTCTCGGCACAAAAGTTCTACAGTCACCCATTGAGATTTCACTCTGGCAAGTCCCTGCCAAACTTCCTTGTAAATATTCTCTTGCAGTTCTTTAGGTAATGATTCAATATCGTTTTTGAAATGAAGTTTAAATACTGGTCTCGGTGACGTCCAACATTTGACTCCTAGCCAAACTGGTTTCTTCTTCGTCAACGACATGGTAAGTTACTTTAATGTCTCGGTCCCACTAAGGGCAAGTAATGACAATTCGGTGACCATCGAGCATGTTCTACGTAGGCCAAATCTTGTGGTTCCCAGTGGTGAAGTGACACACTGCAACTGAAGCACTTGACTTTATCTCCTTCGCCCAAGTAGAGAAATCCGGCTCTGGCTAATTCTTCGAGGGTTGGTCCTTCCAGATACTTAGGCCATTTTCCTTTGAACGATTGAAGACGATTTTCAAACTCGCAGTATTCCGACAAACGCACAGGAAACGAATATTCGTCTTTCACAGGTTCGTTTCGATGAGGGTTGGGTGACATGGACAGGAGTTTGCTCAGAGCTGGATGACATCCGTAGGGGGGTAGACGTGAAGGTGAACATTCCCCTTTAAAACGAAACCCAGTACAATGTCCAAGAGGACGAGCGGCATTGCTTTCGCATCCCTCAGGTTTGACACGCACAGCATCCCTTTCCATGATAGAGGTAGTGAGAACAAAGTTGCCACGATGCTTTACGGCATCGCTAAGGTCACAACGTACGGCATCGTACCCATCGCAAGGCTCACAATCGCATTCCACTTCCGAAGCCCCACACTTGAATTGTGCCTGTCTGAACTTGTTTTGTGTTTCTCTGAAAGTATTCATCTTGTTCGCTCGGTCTTGGTAGTCACAATGAACTATCGATCTTGCCTAGGGTTCCTTTTTATATACAGACCAAGACCGACGTGTCCATACGGTAAGGTGAGATGATTGGGAATTCGAACTCGCTTCTGGTACACGATTTGATAGACTTTTTCCAACGGCCGACTGACGATGTGGTGAGTGGGTAAACGTACAATCTTGTTCGGTTGATAGGTGGTCACTTTAAAGTTTGCATCCTCTCCCGATTGCAAGGCTTCTTTCAATACCCCAAAGTTGACCACACGACTGGTACGATAATTCAGAGTCAGTCCTTTCACTTTGCACGTCGTGTGCACTTCTCCTTGTGGGTCCCGGTATTCGTAGCCGTAATTTTTGGGACCGCCACTGACGAAACTTAGAATCTTGTCGTCGGGATGCTCGTCTGTCCAGGCTCCTAAACGGTCTCCTTCGATGTCAGGGTGCTGTTGACTCGGGTGATGGATGTAAATGCAACTGTCCGTGTCAAAGTACAGGACGCGTTCCCCTAACAGTTTTAAAGCTTCGTACAATTTTAAGCGAGCATGAGCTGTCACGTAAGCCGCAATGATCACATTTCCAAAAGGGTCGTCTTGTACAAAGTCCAGATCTTCTTCGTAATTGACCAAAATCTAATCCTCGCGAACTACGTCCACGTGTTTCATGTATTTGGTTTTGTCGTGAATCATCTGGAAGCAGCGGGAAGGTTCTGTCAAATATTCCGTCTTGGGTAAACACGGTCGTTGTGCCATTTTACCCCACAAGCAATTTAACATCACTTTGGCAAACGATCGCCTGCCTTCGTTTTTCTCGATGTGGTCTAAAGAGATGCCTTATTGTTCATAGCATTTCTCTTTGAATTGTATTTGGTCTTCGGGAGTGAGACACCAGGAAGGATAGCCACTGGCTTCTTCCTTCAGTTTCAAAAAGGCATCCACGTAGTCGGCGAAAATGCCTTTCTGAGTGGGGTCACCCTTGTGGTATTGTTGTGTCTTGGGAAAGTGGTAAATTTCGTACACTTCTAACAGTTGGTATCCCATGTCCAGAGCTTTGAACAATTCTACGCTGACCCAGGTTCCCGTCAAAGCTCGTTCTTCTTGGGTGTGCTGACAAGGCTGATCTTGGTTGAACGTTTCGGCACAAGTACGGCACAAAGGAAACATCAGTTTGCCTTGGCAATGGTGAGGTAACACGGGATGGTACAAGTCCGTGGGAGGCAAAACTTTACACTTGATCAAACCTTCGTACTGTCGAATGTTTTTCAGGTCGATGTGTTCCGTCAACAATTGTGGGTGCCCTACAGGAAAGTGACAATATTTGCACACGTAGGGATACAGCGAACACACGTCCAAGTATTTGATTTCTTCTCCTTTCTCTTCGTCGGCTTGGTACAGCAAACAGGTGGCATTGGTCCTTCCTCCGTACAAACTATCCCTCGGGTTCAGCGGGTCCATGAACTGGTAACTTTCCACGAGACGTTTAAATTCCGGATCGGTTTTCAAACGGTGATCGTATTCGTGTTCCCACATTTCCACCACTTGATATCCTTCCTGTTCTAACTTTAGGTGTCGCTGACAAGTGGCCTGGTACAAGTCTTCCATGGTTCGTTGTAAAAACTGATTTTTAGTGCCACGGTCAGGGTAACAGACGGGACATCCGTGAAATAAGCAACCGTTAAACTCGTACACGATCTTGGGGTTTTCTAAGTCCCAGCCATCGACCGAATGCGTTCCGATGGTCTTTTCGCCTCCTCCGTTGCGGGCATGCTGAATCCATTTGTCTTCCTTGTCGCACAAGTAATGTAACCAGCGTAGGGCTTTGACCGAGTATTGACGTTTGACATAGTGGGTCGTTTGAGGACTGATGACAGCTACGGTGTTTTCAGGCATGAATCGTTGCCGGTACACTAAGGAACACACTTTGGCAATGGTGCAAGCTTCTTTCAAAGGATCGACCCCTCCGTGTTCCATGAACAGTTCTCGAAATTTTCCTAAGCAACGTCGTAAAATGTCCACGTCGGAACGACAATACTTTAGCATTTCTTCCTGAAAGTCGAAAGGGTCCGAGGCGCGAGCCTGGTACCAAGCGTAGAAAGCTTCTCGTTGATCGGTACGCATGTTGTCAGGGTCGTAATAGTGAGCCTCAGGTAAATGGGGTAGAACGCTTCCGTATTGAAAAAGCGTGGAAAGTACCCTTTAGCCATTTCTGTCATTCCAAACGTTTTAGGCATTCGGCTCAAAGGCATGGCCAAGTAACTCATCGAATCTTTAAACTGTACTTGTCCCACTTGCATGAAAATGATTTTGGCTCCGTTCAAAGTGACTTTAGGACGCTCAGTGCATTGTTCCGTATAGTATCTCAAAAGAAACTGTCCATCGTATCCGGAGAAATTGTGAGCCATCACCGTGGCATGACGATGACAATCTCCATAACGTTCGATGTCCTCTTGGCTCCACGTCTTGTCGATGGGGTCTAAGACCCATTGGGCAAAATCGGCTAACGTGTTCGGTCCCCGAAAGATTTATTCACGCCCTCCAGGAATCTTGCTGCAGTGAGGGAAATGACTGAAGATAGGTTCCTGAATGCACTTCTCGCACGCTCGATGAGCCACGCAGAAATTAGGAATGTGAATGCCGGTCTTTTGCATGCATTCGAAATCAATAAAGATGAAATTGCCTTTCTTCTTTTGACCGCCCTCTTTCTCTGGTGGGGGTTGGTATTTTTGCACGTAGCATTGGTGTTCCAAGTCCACGATGTGATGACAAATGTGACATTTTTTCTTTCCTGAACATACGTGTGCCTTGGCATTATTGGTACGTATGCCTTGTCCACACGTAGGGCACAGTCTCAGCAGTTGACAAGCACATTTCTGCTGTGAACCTTGCGTCTTCAAATGTTGTTGGTAACAGGACAAACGTGCGCAGACAAGTTGAACAAGGCACTGGTCCTTCGCTCAGACAGGGTGGAGAGGCCAAACATCCTGAGCATTTCAATCCGCAATGCTTGTGTTGCTCTCGATTATTATAACCATGGTCACATTTCTCACAGTAATAACCGTATCCCAGGAATCCGGTGATAGTGGTAATGGTATCGAAATGGTCATCGTGATAATAGACATGAATGTATTTTCCGTCCTTAAAGTCTTTCCCTCGAAACAACAGAGGCCCGCGCATTTCTTGAGGGTGCACTTTCAAGGTGTATCGTGGAGTTCGGACATCTTGCAATGTTTGCATCTCAAGAATACCACACGGTGTGTCTATGTGTCTGTGGACAGGCCGGCTTGTTGCAACAGGAGTTCTGCTTCACTTCGTTGTTTGGCTCGGTCGGATCGTTGAATAGTTTTCCAGGTTCTTTTCCATTCTACCGTGTCGTTCTTGTTGGCATAGGTTCGTCCCACCACGACGGTACGGGCTAAACACATCTGGTCTTGAGGGTTGTTAATTCGGACGAGACTCTTTTTGGTGCTGCGAAGGTCGTTCACAAATAAGACTTTTTTGCGGCCAGTCACTTGTGGAGTAGAGACGTGGGTCATGTCCAGTGTGGCTTTTCCATCGGTGATGTCAAACTGGTCATTGGATTGTTGTACGTGTTGAATCTTGTCCATGACCTTGGAAACGGTCAATTCTGCAGGGGTGCTAAACTCAATCCAAACAGGGGATTTCAAACCGTCGTATTGTATGGAAAGTCTCAAGCGATCGTCTTCTTTGGGTTGACATTGTCGCTTGAGTGTGGTGAGCAAAGAATCCCACACTCCGGTGACGAACCCTTCTGCTTTCTCTAACGGTACTTCAGCCTTGAAATCTTTAAACTTCACCGTGTATTTGTAAGCCGTGGTTCTAAATTTTCTAGAGGAGCGCTCTTCCGTCTCTCGAATGGAATAGTACTTTTCAGGGTTGACTAAGGGTGGTGAACTTGGTTTAGAGGGTTCGGATTCTGGTTCACTCATGTCCTCTTCAAAATCACTGGCATGAATTTGTGCCAAGACTTCAGCTCTGGTACGAGGCGATAGATCACGTTTCTGCCTCTTACTTTCTTCTTCTTTCTTCTCAAATGAATAGGATCGTTTCATCTTGAGTAAAAGACGTCAAATGACTCAAGTTTAAACACCATGGACTAATTTATAGTCATGATAGACCAGCGTATATAAAAGGGTGTGTGTCTTGTCCTTTCACTATTCATTTCACTCTCAAACCGAGCACAACGATGGAAGAGACTACCCAGATGGAACGTTCATCAGAGCTTTGCGAGGGGTCATTAGAAAATTCTCTTCAGACCAGCCGACGGACTACTCCTTCCTTTCGAGATAAAAGTGAAGATACTTGCTATATCTGTCAGAAGAAAGGGCATTGGTCTTCAGAGTGTCCAGACCGTCAGAAAAGAAGAAAAGGGGCTAGAAAAGACAAAAGTCAAGATACCTGTTATTATTGTCAAGAAAAAGGACATTGGTCTCCAGATTGCCCAAAAGAGAAACAAGAGGAGTCAGAAGAAAAGGGGGATTCTTCAGAAGAAGAGAGGGATTCTTCGGAGGAAGAGAGGGATTCTTCTGAGGAATAAAGCAGCCAGGTAAAGAAAAAGAAACAGGAGAAGAAAAGAAGAAGGAAATAAAGTGAGGAGGAAGAAGAGGAAAAGACTGTGACGGTGAAGAAATTTAAAAAACAGAGAGACTAAACAAGGAGACAGAAGAAGTGTGTGAACTTTTTAAAGTGCTCTGTTGTGAATTGTGAATTGGATTGTAACTATGGATAAAAGAATAAATTAATTATATAAGGTAAGTGTCTTTGAGTTTTGATTTTAAAACAAGAACCTACACTCACGCACTCATACACACGTACTATAGGGGTAAAATGGTTTTTTTTTTTGTTGTTTTTTTTGAGTTATTGGCAAATTGAAAGGCTATCTCTTTTCGAGAGACGTGGGTGGCCCTGAAAAAGGCCTTTTTTGGTGTAGGGGTGAGTTTAAGCAATCAACTTTAACTGCCTTAAGCCTTTGCCACGGCCAAGGTCTACTTCTGAACTGCGTACTGTTGATAATGATGATTGGGTTGAAATCACTAAGGGTGGTACGGTAGGCTTAGTCACAGGGTTAACGTGTTTAGCTCGGGAAGGTCGTATTCTCTTCGGTCGTAATAAAGAAGTCTGATACATTTGTTTCAGACTTCTTATCTCCGCTAAAATGTCCAACAGTACCGTGACCGTTTGATTTTCACCCTCTTGTTTCTTTGCTGCTGCTACTTCTTCTTGTTGCTGTTTTTTTCTTACCTCTTCTTCTTGTTGCTGTTGCTGTAGGAAAAAAGCTTGTTCTGCTTCCTTTTGTCGTTGTATAAATTTCTCCAATTCTTCTTTCTGTCTCTGTCTAAAATTCTCCACTTGCGGTAATGAAGAAGGTAACGAAGGTTCCGGAACAAATTCTTGCGAGGTAAGAAAATCCACAAAATCCCAATTCACCTCTTCTGAAAGTAAGTCCGGGTTCCCTTGGGTGGTCTCCACTGCTGGTGCACCCCAATGGATCGTTTTCTGAGTTTCCGTCATGTTGAATCACTGTCGCATAGATTGACTGCACACAGACGCTAGCAAATCTATATAGACCACGTGACGTCACAAACTGCTCTCTTCGGATTGGATGGGGGCTGACTGAATTTTGTAACGCGTGTTCGGATTGGTGAATGAACTCAATCCGTTTCAATCCTTCCTCTACCTATAAATAAGTGCAGTTCACTGCATTGATTCACCTGTTCTCGTCGCCTCAAGATGTGGACCACAGTTGAATCATCCACCCTTGCGTCTTCAATGATGTTTAGGACGGACATGCTCATGTATGTCCGGTCCGAGTGGACTGTTGTTGATAGAACAGATACTAGTCTATGGATGAGAAGAGTTTACATAGAAAGACAAGGATGTCTCAAGAGGGTACTTGTGTATGGACCTGCAGTTAGAAGGAGTTTAAGAAGAAGAAGAAGATGTGACAGATGCCATCTATGTTAATATTAACATAAACCCAAAGGTCCTTTTTCAGGGCCACCCACATTTCTGGAAAAGAGAATGACTTTCGATTGCCTACCCCTTTTTTATTTTTTTTTTAAAAAAAAAAAAAAAAATCCCATGTTCAATTTCCCTTGACGCTATACAGTCCCACTCTGTTTAAATTCCTTTGACGCTATACAGTCCCCTATTCCCATGTTCAAATCCCCTTGACGCTCAACAGTCCCACGATTTTTCTCCATGTTAATTTCCCTTGACGCTCAACAGTCCCATGATTTTTCTCCATGTTAAATTTCCATTGTCGCTAATCGTTCCCGGGGCGGGGGGTCTGTAATGCTAATTCCCATTGTCGCTAATGTATCCCCCTTCACTACTGACGAAACGTCATTTTTGAAAACTAAATCTTACGAAAACGAAAAAATACTCAGGCAGGGGCCAGATTGTATGTACAAATTTAATGCCGCAATCAGCGACCTAGTATAAAAAATCATAAAAAATCAAATACACAAGTGAGGTCAGAAAGGTACATATTTTTAAATACATGTATTAAAACAAAGCATAAGAATATTATTCACTTGACCAGATAAGTCAATGGCAGTTCATAGCAGGAGAAGTTTATGCACTCTAACCCCTATCTTATACATGCATTTGTCACATCCAAAGGCAGTATTTGACAGCATGTCTTGCTCAAAGTGAAAATGCAAGCCCTTTCCCTGGATGGAAAGTTTGAAAACCATTGTCTACTTAATAGCTCGATACAATTCAGAATAGTTGTTATCCAAGCCGTTTTTGAGATATTCTACTTACCTTGAACCCACGTGTGTACTGCTATGGGAGGTTAGCTCTTCTTCCTAGCCGACTATTAGTATTTCACTATCAACATACTGCAGATCAACTATGGAAGGTGTACATGCCTGACATAATTTTCAGGAACAACACAAGCCCGAAACACCTAGTTTACAAATATATCCATATCTATAAACAGTAAACAATACTAGCTGAAAAAGGCACACCAAAGACTTAAGTTAAGAAATTTGTCAGGGGCCAATTGACGAAACTGTACCCTGCCACCTAAGGTCACTAACACCAAACCGAAGCCTCTAACTTTACCGAGAGTTTCTCTAATTGTTTTTTTTTTTTTGTTACTTTATCTTTGTCGTTTATGTTTTTCTAAATTTGCATTTGTATTTTGTTTACCCAGCGGACATTTCATTGAGGTCGCACCCTCTCTGCAGCTATAATTAAATTATTATTATATCAACCAAATATGTTATCAAGTCCTATACGATATCTTGTTTAGGGCTCGTGTACATTTATTGTTATAAATCCACGTGGAGTAGATTGTGCTTTTGAAAGGAAGTTTTTTAGGGTTAGGGTTAGGTTTTAGAGTTAGGGTTAGGTTTTAGAGTTAGGATTAGGGTTTGGGGACTTTAATTAGCTTTGACTTAGGGAGAATTACATCCGCTCCTTACCTTACTTCTAACGGAGCTAAAAACCAATCCACATAGTCTGATATTTTATTGGATTCACTCCCTACATCTGATACTATGGGTCTTCCAGGTGGAATTTCAAAGCGGACCCACCACGATTCCGGGTCTTTATGTATTTTCAGTAAAATGTAAATGTGTCTAGGTCTATGGTTCACTGGCGGTATTAAGTACATCGCTTGTTTTTGCTAATAGAGTTATTCTTGACCAATCGATTAACAATTTCAGTTATAGTTTACTAGTCTCTGGGAAGATTGCATTGTCTATCTTTCTGTAATGTTTTTGGTTTGCCAATTGTTGTTCAATCTCCCTTGTGTAGCCTTCCTTATCCATAATCACTGTTGCCGAACCTTTATCTGATTTTCTAATAATAATGGATTGATCATGTTTCAGGGTTTTTATAGCTTTTACCTCTTCCTTGTTGAGGTTCGGTCTTTCTCTTTCAAATCGCATCTTGGAGATATGTACCATCACCTTATCGGTTATTTGTCTATTTTTTTATGGAAATGTTGTAGGTGGTGGACACCAAGTAATTTTCTCCACGAACGGTTCCTTCTTCCTATTTATGTCCGAATGAAAAAGTTTGGAATCATCAGTTTTCTGGTAAATTCTCTAACCGGTTCTTTTATTGTCGAAACATCCACATATCTCGGTGCGGGAACGAATTTCAAACCCTTGTTTAGCAAGTCGTATTCCCCCTGCGCTAATCTCTTACTGCTAAGGTTAATGACCGTTCTCCCTAGCTGTTTTCCTATATACGATTGTTTAACGTCTTGTCCTTGGGAAAACCCCGTTTACCGGAGTCTATCTGATTTAACAAAATGTTTAGAATCAAATTAGCTGAATGAGCAGACCAGTGGATACCATCCTGGTGAAACGCCACCACGTTCGCCATCCCTGTATTTAGAACAGTAACTCGATTCATTCGCATTTTGGACATGTAATTATTTAAGTTTTTTTATACATATTCCAGGCTTCTTTTGAATGCCTTACCACTAGTTGCACCGAGAGGAATATTTTGGCCACAGGCAATTCAAAATTTGGAAACCTTTCTCGTGCAACTTTGAACAATTGTTTCATTTCCTGCCAAGTCTTATTAGTATTCATATTACTCCTATCATTAGCACCAACATTTAGGAAAATTCTTTGGGGTTGTTCTTCATATTTGTAATTTTGTACAAGTTGAGTGACGTGCGAAATATTCGCCTCCGGGAACGCCTCTATTTGTATTTGTTGATCGGTGACATTGGTGATACGGGCGAGGTTCGAATCCCCGATCACCAAAGTTGGAAAAGTGATTTATGGGATAGCCCAATCCTTATTTTGGCGCTGGTGCCTGGTAATTTGTCCCGGTTTTAGGGTTTTTGGTTAGGGTTAGGGTTAGGCTTACGGTTAGGGTTTGGTTAGGCAAAACGGAATATAAGGTAGGAATTACTAAGATTCCAACGAGCATTGGCCTAGGGAGAATTACTTGCGTTCCTTATTTTATTCCTAATTAGTATATGGCATAGGTTTTTATTTCTCCGGTATCCTGTGACACGTTTGTAGCGAAAGAATCGAGGATACTCGTCTTGAATAGAAGCGCAACCCTTTCTAATCCATTTAGCCACCTTAGCTGCTTTTCAGTTTAACGTTATCACAAATGGTACGACTCCTCGGTTTCTTTGTGCTGATTGAGACCCCAAGGGTTTAGAGTTTTTAATTTTTGGATCCAATAGTATTCTCGTTTTGTTAAAAATTCCTTTTTTCCAACCGCTTCAATTGGAATGATGGCGCAGTCTTCGGGGAATGGTCAGTATTGTTGATAGCGCCAGGGTTAGGAAAACGGAATACTGTAGACGGGTTAGGTGTTAGGGTTAGGTTTAGGGTTAGGGTTAAGATTAGGGTTAGGTTAGGGTTAGGGTTAGGTTATATCTATATAAGGGAGTAATGTAGCATTACTCTAAGCACTGGCCTAAGGAGAATTACTCTAAAGACTATATACTTATCTATATATATATATATATATATATATATATATATATATATATATATATATATATATATATAGATATATATATATATATATATATATATATATATATATATATATATATATATATATATTATTACGAGGATGTATATTAAAATCCCTATGGTTGACGAATGTAGGGACATTGATTACCACTAATAGTACTAGAACTATTCCCACTCTACCGCTAAACAAGCATAACAATAATTCGCTCCGTACTAGGTTTCTGCTTGGTATCGAACCTAGGACCTCTGAATGCGAGATAAGACAGCTATCGCCTGCCTGCACGTTCCAGCACCCATACTACTGTTATTATGATTATTATTGTGTGTAATCGTTAGGGTATTTTGGATTTTATATTTATTGTCATTATTGCAAGTTTTTTTAACGGTATGACTACTGGAGGTCTACTTATTACATATAAAATAGAGCATTATTTAACTCCGATTAATTTTTTTCTGGACCATATAATTATAACTTTAAAAGTGCTAACTTCTAAAATTTGGTAACAGTCGGCATGATGGGATTGATTTTAATTAAATAAGTACTCAAACCGACTTTTAGTTGGGCTTCAATGGGGTCATAATAAGGTGTACACATGTTTTTTGACAATTGACCGCCTATGTACTACTCATTGCTGCTGCCAGGTCTGCACTAATCCTTTTGTTTACGCCGACACCGACAGGTGCGCACTAATTAAATTGATTGGAATAGACTCTAGCGGCACGCAAAAAAGCGTGCTCTCAAAGCGCATGAAAATATGAAGGCAGCCGACCTAGGAGAAGGGGAAGGGGGCGGAGATAAGGTCCGAGCATATATACCCGAACATCACACACAGCCCCTCAGACTGTTCGAGTCACCTGACGAAGGCAATACGCCGAAAGGCCTCGTGACGATACGGATAGTAGCTTGATGTTCTCATTATTTGACAGGAATTTATTTCACTTTTTCATGTTTTATTGACATTGTTGTACATAATTAATCGCAAAAAGGACAAAAAAAACAATAAAAAGAAAAACTAAAAAAAACAAAAAAAACCATAAAAATAATTTTATTGATTACCAACTTTCTTCTTAAAAAACTTTTATTGGCATTTTAGGTCAATTGGAGAAAGTTTTACATAATTAATTGCTTTTCAGATTTATTCGATTCACACAGAGACGTGCAGGAATTCGTTATCGCTCTGTAGGGATTTTGGACCCTTCATAAGTGAATACTGTCGCCAAGTGGACAAATCGCCGAAAAGGTTAAAGACACGTGAAATATCGCCCTTTTTGGCGTAGCAAGGGCCGTGCACCAAAGATTTTTGTGGTTTTATTCGAATGGATTAATTCTTAGGAAGAAAGAAAGGACAGAGGCTCGAGCGCCTGGACAACTGCCGAAAAAAGATAAGTACCGTTATTCAGCCTGGTTTTTTCATCCGAATTATTAGATAATATTTTCAGTCACAAAGTCCTTGTATCCAGAGGACATTTTTATCTATATTTATTGAACAATGTCTTATATATTCATTCATTCTTTGATTTGTTGCTTCCTATAATTTCGTTTCAGATTTTATTTTATTGGTTTCGCCGTTCTTTGATACTTTCATTCATTTTTTAATGTATCACAATCACGGTTTGAAAATGAATAGAGGTGGGCGCCGGGATTTCATGAATAAAAGGCAGGAAAGCCATAATCCAAAAAGCCAGTTCATCAAAGTCTTTTATCAAATTTTACAGGTTTTGCATCATTTAAATATTCTGACACCGCAAACGTTAGGCACAACTCGTACAAACGGATTTGATCAACAAGTAAAACACTTGGACAACTTTCTGAAACCAGCTCAGTCTAATTCCACACTTAGGAGTAATTTACAGGGATTAAACCGAATGTGGGTAACTAAGGTCGCCCAAACTCTATGCACACACTACAAAGACAGAATTTCAGAACTTATGGGATTGATTGTCGGTTTAAATTTTTCCGAGTTTACCATTAGGTCCTTTTCCAACCAGGCGCTTGACTGGGGGAAAAATAATTTAAAGAAATTACTTTTCGAAACAATCCAGGAATACAAAGCGATTATAGGATCACTTTTACCGATAGCGCCTAATAAGCACAATAGAAATACTTCAAACACCAACCTTCGTCCCCATATAACATCTCTTACAACTGATAAGTCGCCCTATATTAGCCCACGCAAAACGACCCCTAAAAAGTATGCTCTGGAACCCACAATTACGCTGAGTAATCGGTTTCAGCCATTACAAATTTTGGACTCACAACTGATCCGGACACCATCAAAAAGATGCATTTCAGACTCTAATGATAGGGATAATCGCATTTACACCCCCAAAAGGCACACAAAAAAGGGTTCTCCTCCCAAAAAGGTAAGACAATCTTTGGAGAAGAGAATGGTGAACGATACAGCAAGCCCCCTGGTAAACGGAGCAACGGCGGCATTGAATTCTATAAATCGACTGTCCAGGTGTCTGTCTGTCCCCGCCCTGAATTTATTGGATAAAATGGCAAGGTGTAGGTCACCATCACCAAGACGTAGTCTTTCACCAGGGCGCCAGTCGTTACCCACAGGAGGATCACACATTACATCCCCGACTATCCCGAAGCAGACGTATGCCACTATCGTTAGTTCACCGACAAAACCGGGCAGAGAGTAACGAGACACGCTGGTCCAAAGTCGGATTGGGACATACCGAAAATTACCATTGCAGATCTGATAATCGGGGACTCAAATCTTTCTCGATTCACCAATGTGGTGGACAAAAATGTACAGGTAGAGTCGTACCCTGGTGCAAAAATAAAACATGTGCTAGAATTAGTAAAGAATTACCGATATCAAGAGAAACCGAAAAGAATAATTATTAACGTAGGAATTAATGATAGAGAAAACACATACACAGACAAAGTAGGTCAATCAATGAAAGACCTGCTGAGAACTACTAGGGGGAGATTTCCTAACTCAGAGATTTTTATAGCAAAAATTCCAATTTCGCAAACTCTGCATTCAAGGAAACCTACAGAAGCGTACAACCTATCGAAATTAAACGAGACTATATCGAAAATTCAAATTGAGGGAGTGAAAGTTTTGTACACCGGGAAAAGGGACCAGATGTCGTTCACTCTGGATGGAATTCACTGGAGCCCGAAGTCGGCACAGTGCATTTTGGACAGATGGTACGAACAGATGCACGGTTTTAAGCAGGTTTTTAAGCAGGGACAGAAAACTGTAGGGAAGAGATAGTAAAACAGCTAGGGAAAACAGTTGTAAACCTGAGCTCTAGGGGACTCACAGAGATAAAATTTTCAGTTTTGAATAAAGGTCTAAAATTCGTTCCGACTCCGAGATATGTGGATGTAGCGACAATCTCTCAACCGGTGAAAGAATTTACTAGAAAATTGATGATAACTCATTTCTTTCATTTGAAGAACAAATCGGAGAGTGTCCCGTTTGTGGGAAAAAGCGAATGGTGCCCTCCACTTTCTACATTTCCTTCAACCATTAGAAACATTACGGATGAAGTTTTTAAACAAATTTCACGATGGAAATATGAAAAAGAAAAACAAATCTAACTCAAGAAGAATTAGCGTCAATAAATTCTCTAAAACAAGATACAAATATTGTGATAAGAAAAGCCGATAAAGGTTCGGCCACAGTCATTTTAGACACAGAGGATTATATACAGGAAATACACCAACAACTAAGTAATAAGAAGCATTACAGACAAATACCAAACCCGATTTATCATGAAACGGGTAAAAAGATTACACTGATTGTACACAGATTATTGAAAAATAGATACATAAATAAGAAACAAGCAGCTTACTTAACCCCATCTGAGATCCCCAGACCGAGACACATGTACACTTTGCCAAAAATTCATAAAGAACCAGAAACTTGGTCTATTCCGTTCAAAATTCCACAGGGTAGACCGATCGTATCGGATGTGGGGAGCAAATCTTATCAATTTCTGAATACATAGATTCCCTTTTAGCATCTTTAGCCACGAAACATCCAGCATATCTCAGAGATACAAACGATTTTTTAGATAAAATTAGGCATATCAAAATTCCAAAAACAGCCTTCTCGTTACTTTAGATGTGGAAACCATGTATACTAATATCGACAACATGCTAGGCTTAGAAGCAGTAAGGAATTGTTTCAGGAGTAACCCCGACCCGAAAAGACCAGACCTGGAAATTTTAGAACTGTTGAATCTGGGTCTGGTTAACAATGACTTTGAATTCAATGGAAAATGGTATTTTCAAATTTCAGGGACCGCCATGGGGAAGAAATTTGCCCCAAGTTACGCAAATATTTTTATGGCTGAATGGGAAAAAGAAGTTTTCAAAAAGTGTAATTATCTCCCACTAGTTTACCTTAGATTTTTGGATGACATCTTTTTGATTTGGACACTTTCACGAAAAACATTTGATAAGTTCTTCTCGATTTTAAACAATTTCCACCCATCGGTTAAATTGAAAGCAAATGTAAAGGAGAATTCGGTAGATTTTTTAGATACGACCATTTTTAAAGGGCCAGATTTTGAAAAGACTGGAAAACTCTAAAGTCTATTTTAAACCCGCCGACACACACCAATTGCTCCATAAATCCTCGTTCCATCCTAGACATACATTTACGGGAATTCTAAAATCGCAGATAATTAGATTCCACAGGCTATGTACAAGAAATGAGGACTTTCAGAGGGCCAGTAACACACTATTCAGAACTCTGAGGGATGGGGCTAGTCCAAACGATTTCTAAGAAAAATCAAAAACAGTACTTTAAATGAATTTAGGGGGGACATGCATACTATAGAGAAAGCTATGCCATGTGAAGGCCGAAGATGCGCTACATGCCCATTTTTAGAGAAACAAACAGTTTCACCAGTCATACGAATAATCAAACTTTTTTAATCAAACAAAACTTATCGTGTGACTCCAGGAATATCATTTATCTAATTTCATGCGATGCATGTGGTAAACAATATGTAGGACAAACCAATCTTACACTTAGAGATCGTTTCACGAGACACCGCTTTGACATATTTCATAAAGAAAATAAATCCATTTCCAATCATTTTAATAGCGATGGACACTCTTTGGATGACTATTCAATCCTTCCCATTGAAATGGTGGCAAATAAGGAAAATCTCACAAAAAGAGAGGCTTATTGGATCAAAAAACTTGGAACCGTTAGCCCATTCGGTCTTAATTTGCACGAAGAAATGGTAGACATTTTACCGTTTGTCATCACATATAACACTAAAGCAACTCCTGCCCCCAAATTGACTAGAGACGCGTACGGCAAAATTCAGAAAAACTTCCCTCTGATTTATCATCAAAAGCTCGTAACAGCATATCGGAAGAACAAACATCTATGCGACATTCTAATAAGGAACAAGATAAAGAGCTAACGCGATTAATTCTCCCTAGACCAGTGCACGTGGGAATTTATAAACTCCCATCCTAACCCTAACCCTAACCCTAACTGATCTACTGAAAATTTACTGATCTACTGAAAATAAATGTTACGCCTGCAAGTTTTGCAAAGCAGAAGCTTTATGAAAGGTTCGTTAATAATTTTTGTTTGGTTTTTCTCGTAGTTGATCGTTCGGTACGTTTTCAGTCTGCTTGATATAATTATTTTTCTAGTTATCATCACATACCGTCATCTATCAATATAAATTACAAGGTTTTGTTTAGGGTTTCCATTTTCATTTCAAAATGTTGTACTAACATCATTACTTGGCAAAATGAAATGCTGCAGAGGATTCTGCCCATTATGCGTAATGTCATAGCGTTCTGTATATTATATTCAATGTGTACCTTCTGGAGCAACAATATTTATGTGGCAACGGCAATTTTCGTTTTTTTTTTATTCGTGTTATCCTCAATGCCTTAATTTTTCTATAGCCATCAGGAAATGAAATTTGCTATCATCATCACTCCAGCATTGAAGTGTAGCCAAGAGCTGTTTGTCCAGTTCTTCAGGTCTGATAGGTATATTTGCTGAGAAATTTAGTCATCTCATATCTTACATGTCTAAACAAAGCAATATAAAACATGTGAAAACTTGTATTTATTAGAAAATGATAGTACCATTATACAAAACACCTGACTTGCCTACAAACGTAATATGTGTGACACGTACTTCCAATAAAAAGGAAATGTGCCGTAGATTTAGAGTCGTCAATTTAAATTACGCGTTCATGTTCTTTTATGTAACACCCCAAATAATGCAACGGTTTATGCTGTTGTGAGGGTTTACACTTATGGAAAGTTTAATGTTTAAGTACAATTGCTTATTAATACTTAGATAACGGGAGTTCCTTTTCTTGTTTATGTATTTGTTTCATAAATAACTTCTACGGACAAAAAGGATGAAACAATATGAACAAGCAATCACAGTTCAACTACGCAATAAACAATATCGTTAGCGGTTCCTCATCATAACAGAGGTAAGTTAGACAAGGACATATACATATAATTTAAGCTACGCCGTTCTATTTTCTGAAGAACAAAATCGATAGAGGTGTAATAACCCATCATAGCTTTCATCCGTTTGTTTTTAAATTAATTATCATCAAACACTGGAATTAACTGGCAATGAATTAATATGGTTCTTTTTCTAATCCAGATATATATCCTGATAAGCCTAAAGTGCAATTTTATAACGATCGCTCCAGTGGCCTAGTGGTTAGATCGTCCGCCTCGGATGCGAGATGTCGTGGGTTCGATCTGCGGCCGAGTCATACCAAAGACTTTCAAAACTGGTACTTGGCGCTCAGCATTAAGAGGTTAATGTTAGGACTGGTCACTCTGGTGTCAGGATAATGTGACTGGATGGGACATCATGCTACATGTCTGCGGCATGATGCCCCAGTGCTAGCCATCAATATAAACTGCCAGTAGTGAAGTGGGTCACTTTAGCCTCAATGGAAATTAGCATTACAGAGACCCCTGGGTCGTTTTAGCCTCAATGGAAATTTAACATGGAGAAAAATCGTGGGTCGTTTAAGCCTCAAGGGGAATTTAACATGGAGAAAAATCGTGGGTCGTTTTAGCCTCAAGGGAAATTTAACATGGGGAATAGAGTTTGGGCTTGTCTAGGGACAAGGGGAATTGAACATGGGATTTTTTTTTAAAATTTTTTTAAATTTAAATTTAAATTTAAATTTAAAAAAGGGGTAGGCAATTGAAAGGCTATCTTTTTTCGAGAAATGTGGGTGGCCCTGAAAAGGGCCTTTGGTTTTCTTCTAATTTCTTCTATTTCTCCACCAGCTTCTTATTTTCTGTCCTACACTTTTTCTCTTCTTTTCTTTCTTTCTTTTCTCCTCCTCTTCTTTCTTCTCCTCCTCCTCTTCTTTCTTCCTCTTCTCATTTTCTTCTTCTTTTTCAATTTTTTCGTTCCATGCTCTCATCCTTATCCTTTCCTCTTCATCCTCCTTCTCTTCCTTTATTTTTCAACAGATCACTGATGATTACCTTCATTTTTCGTAAGTTGTTTATCTCCATCTTCACTCGATGGGGACTATAAGAATAGTGATCCTCGTTTAGGTTAACCAACATTTGCTCCATCATTCCTAAATTGTCCAGGACGTTTTGCAATTTTTCCATTTTGTTAAGGTGGTTCGAAGCCATCTTCTTTTTTATTCTTTGCAGAATGGTTTGAACGACGAATACTGTGGGTTATTATACGAAAAGCGCGGACGTGATGGAAAACATCCCCCTAAGACATAAAATTGATATTACCTAGTTCATGACCAAACAACGCGCGGACGTGAAGGAAAACATCCCCCTACTTTCTCATTTCTTATAATAAAACCCGAACTATACTATTCACATACGCTAAGAATCAATAAACAAACCCATAATCTACTATTCACACAAACTTACGTCAGCAGTTACAAACACTAACACAAACACAAGGACACATACACTCACACTATGAAAAAAGAGTTAGTGTTTATGTTCACACTACTCTACCTACACACATTGGCAAATTAATAGTTATTTCTTTTCTAGAGTATTGGGTAGCCCTGAAAAGGGCTGTTGGTTTTTTTTTTTTTTGAACTCCAGATGCACCTATCTAATGGTTGCACCTTCCTGGCCTGGCGCCACACACGCATCTTCTTCCCCAGTCTACTTTCACCTTTCTTCTTGGGAGTGCAGAGGCAGGATATGTGACTTCAGAATCCCAATTTTCGGTTTCTGGGATTCTGAAATTTCTTCTTCTCTCCTTTTCCTCCTCTTCTTTGTTTCTTCTCTCCTCCTCTTCTTTTCTTCTTTCCTCCTCCTCTTTCATTCTTGCTTCTTCGACAATGGCCTCCACGGCCAGTTCATTTAGTATGCGCCTGGCATATTCCAGGTGCATCTGGAGTTCTAACAGTTTCACAATTCTGGTGTTCATTCTTCTGGTGGTGTTGATCAATCAACAAGGGTAGCTAGACTGCCGAACGAGTTTCAATTTATACTGAAAGCGCGGACGTGAAGGAAAACATCCCCCTAAAAACATAAAATTGATCTTACCTAGATCATGACCAAAAAACAACAACGCGCGGACCTAAAAGAAACACTCACTCACTTTTTATGCTACCCATCACTATTTTAAAATTTTTTATAAATCACTTCAATAGACTATTTACATAGCAAATCAATCCAATCTAACCCCAAATCTACACCTCAAACACCAAAAAAACATTATTTTAATCTACTATCCATACCAACATGCTTGAGCACTTACAAACACACAAACACATTCCCTCACATTTTTTAAAAAAGAGTTAGTGTTTATATTCGCACTACTCTACCTACTCACATTGGCAAATTGATGGTTATTTCTTTTCTAGAGTATTGGGGTAGCCCTGAAAAGGGCTGTTTTTTTTGTTTGCTATGGCAATCCTTTTAGTTTCTAAGAATGCGATGTCCTCTGAGGATAGACCTTCTGGCAATAGGTCTGCTTCTTCGGAAAGAGAAGAAGAACTCTTTGGTGTCGATGCGACAATCGACAAAGCCTCTGTCAGCTTCAGGTTGCTGCTGCTGCTGCTGCTGTTGCTGCTGTTGCTGTTGCTGTCTCTGAAGTCTGTTCTTCTCTGTCCATTCTTCTTTTTCCCTGTTCATTTCTTCTTTGAAGAGCTCTTCTATCAGGTCTTCAGTGACTTTTAACATTCTCACATTCTCTATTTCTTCTGGCTTCGGTATCAGACTGTGTCTGACCCTATGCAAATTCACGTAGGCTTCGTTGAGCTTAGCTAGTTTGGAACACATCTTCGTAGGAGGATGAGTTGACAATGGATGGTTAGACTGGAAACAACCCCGGTTCTTAAAATCAAAGCGCGGACGTGAAGGAAAAGATCCCCACACGGTTTTCGAGCCGCAACGTTCAATGAGTGACATGAGAGGGATAGTAAGAATTGAAAGAGCATCAATCCAACATTCTTCTAGCTAAACAAAAGACAAAGGCATTTTTTCAAAACACAACATTTTTTATTCAAAAATCACTTAACACTAAACAACAACTCTAACATTTTTAACAATAATCCAACAATATAACATCAAACAATTTTTTCAAATCACAAACATTTTTTCTCAATTGACAATCTACTTTAAACAGGGCTGACAACGTTGTGAATGAAATTGTGATTTCCACTGTTGGAAATCATTAGGCCATTGATGGACACTACGTTTCCTAGCTTGAGACAAAAGATAAGCATAATGGTCACAAAACCATCGATCTACTTTCACATCGTTTCTAGCAGAAGAACGAGGATCAAAATGAGTCACTAAATGTTCTAAGGAATAGCCCAGGCTGCGATGATGCAGAAAATACACACAGTACTGTCCACACACCAAGGAATCCGTGCCTTGTAATTTCACATTATTGAATCGGGTGGTTTGAGCATTTCTTCTCATAAAGTCAATGATATCGTCTTCCAAAGGGGGCAATCCATACGAATCGAAATATTCCACACATCCTTCTTGAGGAAAGTAGACGGCTACCCAGTGGGTTCCTGGGAGATTACTGTCGTCCGTGTTGATCACGTAAGCTTGATGGCGGCCATGCACTCGTCCAGTGACGCGAAACAATTCGGTCGTCCAGTTAGGTAAGTAACCTTTGTCGAAAGTGCGTTTGGTTTTGCCAATGCGCACCCAATCTCCTACGGCCAACACTCCACTTTTCTTGGGGACAGCCCTCGTCGGGGACGTACCAAACAGACGCTCAAACACCAACACTTCGTTCTCGGGAGTCACGTCTTGCGGGACAGTCCGATGCTTCGATGGTAAGATTCGTTGTACGCTTGCACCAGGTGCGGTAAGATGTCGATGTACTTCAGAGTGTTGTGATGCGTAAAATATTTCCACATGCGTTCTTTCAAAGTGCGTTGAAAACGTTCCACGATGTTGGCTTTGGTTTCGGGATTCTCGGTGGTATAGAAATGAATGTCACGTTTCTTTAATTCTTTTTGGAAAGCTTGGTTCAGAAATTCGGTGCCTTTGTCCGTTTGCCATCGAAGAGGTTGACGACCGCTTTGCTTCAACACCCGTTGCAGGGCTCGCACTAACTCGCTGCTGGATTTGGAAGTCAAGGGCACGACCCAGGCAAATTTGGAAAGACGTCGATGACACAAAACAAATATTTGTAGCCACGATTGTAGCTGGCCAAATGAGAGACATCGGCTAAATCGGCTTGCCATTGATGATCGATGCCTTCCACTCGGGTGCGACTTCTGGCAAACTTGCGTCGAATGGGTTTGTGTAAAGTGTAGGTAGCTTGTTCTTGTAACCATCGTTGCACTTGAGGTAAACGGAGACTTTTCAGTCGCGTTTTGGCAGCACGATACAATTTTTGAACTCCTGCGTAACCTGCAGTATGCGTGGGATCGTAGTAAATGCTGGCTAAGACTTTTTCCACTTTTTGTGTTTGTGTGTTAATAAGGCACCCACTCTTGGAGGATGCTACTCTTTTTCTCTTGGGGTATTTTCTTGGATTGCAATGCTTTGCGTGTGCGACCGGCAATAGGTGTTGAAGAGGAGGATGTCTGAGCGGGGTATATCCGTTCTTGTTTCACTTCTGTCTTCACTTTCTTTTTCTCTTGTGATGAAGAAGGGGTGGCCATCATCTTTTTAATCCATCCAATTCTGGAGGTAGGTGGTCTTGTTAACTTGCGTACTTTTTCTGGTGGAGTTTGAAACCCTTCTTCTTCTTCTTCTTTTCCTTTTTCTGTCTTGGTCACTGGTAGTGGTGGTACTGGTACTGGTGATGGTGCTGGACTTTTCATCAAGCTCTTAAAATCTTTCAGAGTGGGTAGAGCTGTTTCGTCTAAAGCTTTCTGGTGAAAGAGTTGCAGTCGTTGCAAGAGTTGACCGTACTTTTGCGATTTTTCTGTTTCGGACAAATCTTGGCGATCCATCAAAGACTGCAATTCGTGTTGTAACTGGGACATCTCGCTCAAATTGGGATTGGGAGGTAAATGCGGGGTGCGTTGTTCTTGCCACCGATGGTATTCCATCCATCGTTTGTAAGGCACTAAAGCTAGTTTTCTTCTTTCCACGGGGTTGTCAGCGGTCGATTCTGAGATCTTGGGACTTCCGAGGGCCTTTTTATCTTGCTCCCACCAGTCCTCCCAACATGGTTCCCAAGACTCCTTTCAGTATGGGGCCTAACAAGAGAGGCAAAATACCTCCACGTTGCACTAACATCTTCTTTTTTTGACGAATGGAAATTTTCTTTTGAACCATTTGGCGAAGAACGTGACGCGTTCCAGTATAAAAAAGGCCTGTGACCGAGTAGGGTATCAGTGTTTTTTTGGTGCTCCTGAAGACTCAAAGATGTCACCCTCCAGAAAACCCCAAAGAAAGAAAAGGAAAGGACTGCCACCACGTTTAGCCAAACATGGGGACATGTTATCTATCCTGTCCAAAGCTTCTCCACCCCTACAAAAAAAACTCATTCAAACGGCCTCCAAAGAGGTCATCGATACCGTGTGCGAATGTTGTTTGAACGTTTTGAAAGGCACGATCCCTTTGTCCAAACACCAGAAACAATGCTTAGGCAAACATCGTCACGTTCTTCGCCAAATGGTTCAAAAGAAAATTCCCATTCGTCAAAAAAAGAAGATTTTAGTGCAACGTGGAGGTATTTTGCCTCTCTTGTTAGGCCCCATACTGAAAGGAGTCTTGGGAACCATGTTGGGAGGACTGGTGGGAGCAAGATAAAAAGGCCCTCGGAAGTCCCAAGATCTCAGAATAGACCGCTGACAACCCCATGGAAAGACGAAAACTAGCTTTAGTGCCTTACAAACGATGGATGGAATACCATCGGTGGCAAGAACAACGCACCCCGCATTTACCTCCCAATCCCAATTTGAGCGAGATGTCCCAGTTACAACACGAATTGCAGTCTTTGATGGATCGCCAAGATTTGTCCGAAACAGAAAAATCGCAAAAGTACGGTCAACTCTTGCAACGACTGCAACTCTTTCATCAGAAAGCTTTAGACGAAACAGCTCTACCCACTCTGAAAGATTTTAAGAGCTTGATGAAAAGTCCAGCACCATCACCAGTACCAGTACCACCACTACCAGTGACCAAGACAGAAAAAGGAAAAGAAGAAGAAGAAGGGTTTCAAACTCCACCAGAAAAAGTACGCAAGTTAACAAGACCACCTACATCCAGAATTGGATGGATTAAAAAGATGATGGCCACCCCTTCTTCATCACAAGAGAAAAAGAAAGTGAAGACAGAAATGAAACAAGAACCGATATACCCCGCTCAGACATCCTCCTCTTCAACACCTATTGCCGGTCGCACACGCAAAGCATTGCAATCCAAGAAAATACCCCAAGAGAAAAAGAGTATCATCCTCCAAGAGTGGGTGCCTTATTAACACACAAACACAAAAAATGGAAAAAGTCTTAGCCAGCATTTACTACGATCCCACGCATACTGCAGGTTACGCAGGAGTTCAAAAATTGTATCGTGCTGCCAAAACGCGACTGAAAAGTCTCCGTTTACCTCAAGTGCAACGATGGTTACAAGAACAAGCTACCTACACTTTACACAAACCCATTCGACGCAAGTTTGCCAGAAGTCGCACCCGAGTGGAAGGCATCGATCATCAATGGCAAGCCGATTTAGCCGATGTCTCTCATTTGGCCAGCTACAATCGTGGCTACAAATATTTGTTTTGTGTCATCGACGTCTTTTCCAAATTTGCCTGGGTCGTGCCCTTGACTTCCAAATCGAGCAGCGAGTTAGTGCGAGCCCTGCAACGGGTGTTGAAACAAAGCGGTCGTCACCCTCTTCGATGGCAAGCGGACAAAGGCACCGAATTTCTGAACCAAGCTTTCCAAAAAGAATTAAAGAAACGTGACATTCATTTCTTTACCACCGAGAATCCCGAAACCAAAGCCAGTATCGTGGAACGTTTTCAACGCACTTTGAAAGAACGCATGTGGAAATATTTTACGCATCACCACACTCTGAAGTACATCGACATCTTACCGCACCTGGTGCAAGCGTACAACGAATCTTACCATCGAAGCATCGGACTGTCCCGCAAGACGTGACTCCCGAGAACGAAGTGTTGGTGTTTGAGCGTCTGTTTGGTACGTCCCCGACGAGGGCTGTCCCCAAGAAAAGTGGAGTGTTGGCCGTAGGAGATTGGGTGCGCATTGGCAAAACCAAACGCACTTTCGACAAAGGTTACTTACCTAACTGGACGACCGAATTGTTTCGCGTCACTGGACGAGTGCATGGCCGTCACCCTGCCGTCTATAAATTGGAAGACATGAACGGAGAAGTGCTCAAAGGAACGTTTTATTTACCCGAGTTACAACGTGTCACCAAAAAAGAAGACGACGTGTACATTCTTGTCCACCATTAACCACTCAAGAGATCCATCGTATCGAAGCTCTCCTGAATCAGAGTGAGGAAACAGAACGAATAACCGTTTATTCGTCAGACATTTTCAAGCAAAAAGTCAGGATCGAATTGACGACTTGTTATTTCCTGTGAAGAAGAAAAAAAGCACACACAAATCAATGGATACCTGGGAACTTTATTACCTTTTGAACCACAGTTCGTATACGGCTTCTTGGAATCCTGTCGTCTGTGCTAAAGATGAATTCCCTCATCGCAAACCTAAAGACCATCAAGCTTACGTGATCAACACGGACGACAGTCATCTCCCAGGAACCCACTGGGTAGCCGTCTACTTTCCTCAAGAAGGATGTGTGGAATATTTCGATTCGTATGGATTGCCCCCTTTGGAAGACGATATCATTGACTTTATGAGAAGAAATGCTCAAACCACCCGATTCAATAATGTGAAATTACAAGGCACAGATTCCTTGGTGTGTGGACAGTACTGTGTGTATTTTCTGCATCATCGCAGCCCGGGCTATTCCTTAGAACATTTAGTGACTCATTTTGATCCTCGTTCTTCTGCTAGAAACGATGTGAAAGTAGATCGATGGTTTTGTGACCATTATGCTTATCTTTTGTCTCAAGCTAGGAAACTTAGTGTCCATCAATGACCTAATGATTTCCAACAGTGGAAATCACAATTTCATTCACAACGTTGTCAGCCCTGTTTAAAGTAGATTGTCAATTGAGAAAAAATGTTTGTGATTTGAAAAAATTGTTTGATGTTATATTGTTGGATTATTGTTAAAAATGTTAGAGTTGTTGGTGTTTAGTGTTAAGTGATTTTTGAATAAAAAATGTTGTGTTTTGAAAAAATGCCTTTGTCTTTTGTTTAGCTAGAAGAATGTTGGATTGATGCTCTTTCAATTCTTACTATCCCTCTCATGTCACTCATTGAACGTTGCGGCTCGAAAACCGTGTGGGGATCTTTTCCTTCACGTCCGCGCTTTGACTTTAAGAACCGGGGTTGTTTCCAGTCTAACCATCCATTGTCAACTCATCCTCCTACGAAGATGTGTTCCAAACTAGCTAAGCTCAACGAAGCCTACGTGAATTTGCATAGGGTCAGACACAGTCTGATACCGAAGCCAGAAGAAATAGAGAATGTGAGAATGTTAAAAGTCACTGAAGACCTGATAGAAGAGCTCTTCAGAGAAGAAATGAACAGGGAAAAAGAAGAATGGACAGAGAAGAACAGACTTCAGAGACAGCAACAGCAACAGCAGCAACAGCAGCAGCAGCAGCAGCAACCTGAAGGTGACAGAGCCTTTGTCGGTTGTCGTATCGACACCAAAGAGTTCTTCTTCTCATTCCGAAGAAGCAGACCTATTGCCAGAAAGTCTATCCTCAGAGGACATCGCATTCTTAGAAACTAAAAAGATTGCCATAGCAAACAAAAAAACAGCCCTTTTCAGGGCTACCCCAATACTCTAGAAAAGAAATAACCATCAATTTGCCAATGTGAGTAGGTAGAGTAGTGTGAATATAAACACTAACTCTTTTTTAAAAAATGTGAGGGAATGTGTTTGTGTGTTTGTAAGTGCTCAAGCATGTTGGTATGGATAGTAGATTAAAATAAGGTTTTTTGGTGTTTGAGGTGTAGATTTGGGGTTAGATTGGATTGATTTGCTATGTAAATAGTCTATTGAAGTGATTTATAAAAAATTTTAAAATAGTGATGGGTAGCATAAAAAGTGAGTGAGTGTTTCTTTTAGGTCCGCGCGTTGTTGTTTTTTGGTCATGATCTAGGTAAGATCAATTTTATGTTTTTAGGGGGATGTTTTCCTTCACGTCCGCGCTTTCAGTATAAATTGAAACTCGTTCGGCAGTCTAGCTACCCTTGTTGATTGATCAACACCACCAGAAGAATGAACACCAGAATTGTGAAACTGTTAGAACTCCAGATGCACCTGGAATATGCCAGGCGCATACTAAATGAACTGGCCGTGGAGGCCATTGTCGAAGAAGCAAGAATGAAAGAGGAGGAGGAAAGAAGAAAAGAAGAGGAGGAGAGAAGAAACAAAGAAGAGGAGGAAAAGGAGAGAAGAAGAAATTTCAGAATCCCAGAAACCGAAAATTGGGATTCTGAAGTCACATATCCTGCCTCTGCACTCCCAAGAAGAAAGGTGAAAGTAGACTGGGGAAGAAGATGCGTGTGTGGCGCCAGGCCAGGAAGGTGCAACCATTAGATAGGTGCATCTGGAGTTCAAAAAAAAAAAAAAACCAACAGCCCTTTTCAGGGCTACCCAATACTCTAGAAAAGAAATAACTATTAATTTGCCAATGTGTGTAGGTAGAGTAGTGTGAATATAAACACTAACTCTTTTTTCATAGTGTGAGTGTATGTGTCCTTGTGTTTGTGTTAGTGTTTGTAACTGCGGACGTAAGTTTGTATGAGCAGTAGATTATGGGTTTGTTTATTGATTCTTAGCGTATGTGAATAGTATAGTTCGGGTTTTATTATAAGAAATGAGAAAGTAGGGGGATGTTTTCCTTCACGTCCGCGCGTTGTTTGGTCATGAACTAGGTAATATCAATTTTATGTCTTGGGGGATGTTTTCCATCACGTCCGCGCTTTTCGTACAATAACCCACAGTATTCGTCGTTCAAACCATTCTGCAAAGAATAAAAAAGAAGATGGCTTCGAACCACCTTGACAAAATGGAAAAATTGCAAAACGTCCTGGACAATTTAGGAATGATGGAGCAAATGTTGGTTAACCTAAACGAGGGTCACTATTCTTATAGTCCCCGTCGAGTGAAGATGGAGATAAACAACTTACGAAAAATGAAGGTAATCATCAGTGATCTGTTGAAAAATAAAGGAAGTGAAGGAGGATGAAGAGGAAAGGATAAGGATGAGAGCATGGAACGAAAAAATTGAAAAAGAAGAAGAAAATGAGAAGAGGAAGAAAGAAGAGGAGGAGGAGAAGAAAGAAGAGGAGGAGAAAAGAAAGAAAGAAAAGAAGAGAAAAAGTGTAGGACAGAAAATAAGAAGCTGGTGGAGAAATAGAAGAAATTAGAAGAAAACCAAAGGCCCTTTTCAGGGCCACCCACATTTCTCGAAAAGAGATAGCCTTTCAATTGCCTACCCCTTTTTTAAATTTAAATTTAAATTTAAATTTAAAAAAATTTTTAAAAAAAATCCCATGTTCAATTCCCCTTGTCCCTAGACAAGCCCAAACTCTATTCCCCATGTTAAATTTCCCTTGAGGCTAAAACGACCCACGATTTTTCTCCATGTTAAATTCCCCTTGAGGCTAAAATGACCCATGATTTTTCTCCATGTTAAATTTCCATTGAGGCTAAAACGACCCAGGGGTCTCTGTAATGCTAATTTCCATTGAGGCTAAAGTGACCCACTTCACTACTGGCAATTTATATTGATGGCTAGCACTGGGGCATCATGCCGCAGACATGTAGCATGATGCCCCATCCAGTCACATTATCCTGACACCAGACTGACCAGTCCTAACACTAACCTCTTAATGCTGAGCGCCAAGTACCAGTTTTGAAAGTCTTTGGTATGACTCGGCCGCAGATCGAACCCACGACATCTCGCATCCGAGGCGGACGATCTAACCACTAGGCCACTGGAGCGATCGTTATAAAATTGCACTTTAGGCTTATCAGGATATATATCTGGATTAGAAAAAAAGAACCATATTAATTCATTGCCAGTTAATTCCAGTGTTTGATGATAATTAATTTAAAAACAAACGGATGAAAGCTATGATGGGTTATTACACCTCTATCGATTTTGTTCTTCAGAAAATAGAACGGGGTAGCTTAAATTATATATATATATCCTTGTCTAACTTACCTCTGTTATGATGAGGAACCGCTAACGATATTGTTTATTGCGTAGTTGAACTGTGATTGCTTGTTCATATTGTTTCATCCTTTTTGTCCGTAGAAGTTATTTATGAAACAAATACATAAACAAGAAAAGGAACTCCCGTTATCTAAGTATTAATAAGCAATTGTACTTAAACATTAAACTTTCCATAAGTGTAAACCCTCACAACAGCATAAACCGTTGCATTATTTGGGATGTTACATAAAAGAACATGAACGCGTAATTTAAATTGACGACTCTAAATCTACGGCACATTTCCTTTTTATTGGAAGTACGTGTCACACATATTACGTTTGTAGGCAAGTCAGGTGTTTTGTATAATGGTGCTATCATTTTCTAATAAATACAAGTTTTCACATGTTTTATATTGCTTTGTTTAGACATGTAAGATATGAGATGACTAAATTTCTCAGCAAATATACCTATCAGACCTGAAGAACTGGACAAACAGCTCTTGGCTACACTTCAATGCTGGAGTGATGATGATAGCAAATTTCATTTCCTGATGGCTATAGAAAAATTAAGGCATTGAGGATAACACGAATAAAAAAAAACGAAAATTGCCGTTGCCACATAAATATTGTTGCTCCAGAAGGTACACATTGAATATAATATACAGAACGCTATGACATTACGCATAATGGGCAGAATCCTCTGCAGCATTTCATTTTGCCAAGTAATGATGTTAGTACAACATTTTGAAATGAAAATGGAAACCCTAAACAAAACCTTGTAATTTATATTGATAGATGACGGTATGTGATGATAACTAGAAAAATAATTATATCAAGCAGACTGAAAACGTACCGAACGATCAACTACGAGACAAACCAAACAAAAATTATTAACGAACCTTTCATAAAGCTTCTGCTTTGCAAAACTTGCAGGCGTAACATTTATTTTCAGTAGATCAGTTAGGGTTAGGGTTAGGATGGGAGTTTATAAATTCCCACGTGCACTGGTCTAGGGAGAATTAATCGCGTTAGCTCTTTATCTTGTTCCTTATTAGAATGTCGCATAGATGTTTGTTCTTCCGATATGCTGTTACGTGCTTTTGATGATAAATCAGAGGGAAGTTTTTCTGAATTTTGCCGTACGCGTCTCTAGTCAATTTGGGGGCAGGAGTTGCTTTAGTGTTATATGTGATGACAAACGGTAAAATGTCTACCATTTCTTCGTGCAAATTAAGACCGAATGGGCTAACGGTTCCAAGTTTTTTGATCCAATAAGCCTCTCTTTTTGTGAGATTTTCCTTATTTGCCACCATTTCAATGGGAAGGATTGAATAGTCATCCAAAGAGTGTCCATCGCTATTAAAATGATTGGAAATGGATTTATTTTCTTTATGAAATATGTCAAAGCGGTGTCTCGTGAAACGATCTCTAAGTGTAAGATTGGTTTGTCCTACATATTGTTTACCACATGCATCGCATGAAATTAGATAAATGATATTCCTGGAGTCACACGATAAGTTTTGTTTGATTAAAAAAGTTTGATTATTCGTATGACTGGTGAAACTGTTTGTTTCTCTAAAAATGGGCATGTAACACATCTTCGGCCTTCACATGGCATAGCTTTCCCTATAGTATGCATGTCCCCCCTAAATTCATTTAAAGTACTGTTTTTGATTTTTCTTAGAAATCGTTTGGACTAGCCCCATCCCTCAGAGTTCTGAATAGTGTGTTACTGGCCCTCTGAAAGTCCTCATTTCTTGTACATAGCCTGTGGAATCTAATTATCTGCGATTTTAGAATTCCCGTAAATGTATGTCTAGGATGGAACGAGGATTTATGGAGCAACTGGTGTGTGTCGGCGGGTTTAAAATAGACTTTAGAGTTTTCCAGTCTTTTCAAAATCTGGCCCTTTAAAAATGGTCGTATCTAAAAAATCTACCGAATTCTCCTTTACATTTGCCTTCAATTTGACCGATGGGTGGAAACTGTTTAAAATCGAGAAGAACTTATCAAATTTTTTTCGTGAAAGTGTCCAAATCAAAAAGATGTCATCCAAATATCTAAGGTAAACTAGTGGGAGATAATTACACTTTTTGAAAACTTCTTTTTCCCATTCAGCCATAAAAATATTTGCGTAACTTGGGGCAAATTTCTTCCCCATGGCGGTCCCTGAAATTTGAAAATACCATTTTCCATTGAATTCAAAGTCATTGTTAACCAGACCCAGATTCAACAGTTCTAAAATTTCCAGGTCTGGTCTTTTCGGGTCGGGGTTACTCCTGAAACAATTCCTTACTGCTTCTAAGCCTGGCATGTTGTCGATATTAGTATATATGGTTTCCACATCTAAAGTAACGAGAAGGCTGTTTTTGGAATTTTGATATGCCTAATTTTATCTAAAAAATCGTTTGTATCTCTGAGATATGCTGGATGTTTCGTGGCTAAAGGTGCTAAAAGGGAATCTATGTATTCAGAAATTGATAAGATTTGCTCCCCACATCCGATACGATCGGTCTACCCTGTGGAATTTTGAACGGAATAGACCAAGTTTCTGGTTCTTTATGAATTTTTGGCAAAGTGTACATGTGTTTCGGTCTGGGGATCATGGGTGGGGTTAAGTAAGCTGCTTGTTTCTTATTTATGTATCTATTTTTCAATAATCTGTGTACAATCAGTGTAATCTTTTTACCCGTTTCATGATAAATCGGGTTTGGTATTTGTCTGTAATGCTTCTTATTACTTAGTTGTTGGTGTATTTCCTGTATATAATCCTCTGTGTCTAAAATGACTGTGGCCGAACCTTTATCGGCTTTTCTTATCACAATATTTGTATCTTGTTTTAGAGAATTTATTGACGCTAATTCTTCTTGAGTTAGATTTGGTTTTTCTTTTTCATATTTCCATCGTGAAATTTGTTTAAAAACTTCATCAGTAATGTTTCTAATGGTTGAAGGAAATGTAGAAAGTGGAGGGCACCATTCGCTTTTTCCCACAAACGGGACACTCTCCGATTTGTTCTTCAAATGAAAGAAATGAGTTATCATCAATTTTCTAGTAAATTCTTTCACCGGTTGAGAGATTGTCGCTACATCCACATATCTCGGAGTCGGAACGAATTTTAGACCTTGATTCAAAACTGAAAATTTTATCTCTGTGAGTCCCCTAGAGCTCAGGTTTACAACTGTTTTCCCTAGCTGTTTTACTATCTCTTCCCTACAGTTTTCTGTCCCTGCTGAAAAACCTGCTTAAAACCGTGCATCTGTTCGTACCATCTGTCCAAAATGCACTGTGCCGACTTCGGGCTCCAGTGAATTCCATCCAGAGTGAACGACATCTGGTCCCTTTTCCCGGTGTACAAAACTTTCACTCCCTCAATTTGAATTTTCGATATAGTCTCGTTTAATTTCGATAGGTTGTACGCTTCTGTAGGTTTCCTTGAATGCAGAGTTTGCGAAATTGGAATTTTTGCTATAAAAATCTCTGAGTTAGGAAATCTCCCCCTAGTAGTTCTCAGCAGGTCTTTCATTGATTGACCTACTTTGTCTGTGTGTGTGTTTTCTCTATCATTAATTCCTACGTTAATAATTATTCTTTTCGGTTTCTCTTGATATCGGTAATTCTTTACTAATTCTAGCACATGTTTTATTTTTGCACCAGGGTACGACTCTACCTGTACATTTTTGTCCACCACATTGGTGAATCGAGAAAGATTTGAGTCCCCGATTATCAGATCTGCAATGGTAATTTTCGGTATGTCCCAATCCGACTTTGGACCAGCGTGTCTCGTTACTCTCTGCCCGGTTTTGTCGGTGAACTAACGATAGTGGCATACGTCTGCTTCGGGATAGTCGGGGATGTAATGTGTGACCCTCCTGTGGGTAACGACTGGCGCCCTGGTGAAAGACTACGTCTTGGTGATGGTGACCTACACCTTGCCATTTTATCCAATAAATTCAGGGCGGGGACAGACAGACACCTGGACAGTCGATTTATAGAATTCAATGCCGCCGTTGCTCCGTTTACCAGGGGGCTTGCTGTATCGTTCACCATTCTCTTCTCCAAAGATTGTCTTACCTTTTTGGGAGGAGAACCCTTTTTTGTGTGCCTTTTGGGGGTGTAAATGCGATTATCCCTATCATTAGAGTCTGAAATGCATCTTTTTGATGGTGTCCGGATCAGTTGTGAGTCCAAAATTTGTAATGGCTGAAACCGATTACTCAGCGTAATTGTGGGTTCCAGAGCATACTTTTTAGGGGTCGTTTTGCGTGGGCTAATATAGGGCGACTTATCAGTTGTAAGAGATGTTATATGGGGACGAAGGTTGGTGTTTGAAGTATTTCTATTGTGCTTATTAGGCGCTATCGGTAAAAGTGATCCTATAATCGCTTTGTATTCCTGGATTGTTTCGAAAAGTAATTTCTTTAAATTATTTTTCCCCCAGTCAAGCGCCTGGTTGGAAAAGGACCTAATGGTAAACTCGGAAAAATTTAAACCGACAATCAATCCCATAAGTTCTGAAATTCTGTCTTTGTAGTGTGTGCATAGAGTTTGGGCGACCTTAGTTACCCACATTCGGTTTAATCCCTGTAAATTACTCCTAAGTGTGGAATTAGACTGAGCTGGTTTCAGAAAGTTGTCCAAGTGTTTTACTTGTTGATCAAATCCGTTTGTACGAGTTGTGCCTAACGTTTGCGGTGTCAGAATATTTAAATGATGCAAAACCTGTAAAATTTGATAAAAGACTTTGATGAACTGGCTTTTTGGATTATGGCTTTCCTGCCTTTTATTCATGAAATCCCGGCGCCCACCTCTATTCATTTTCAAACCGTGATTGTGATACATTAAAAAATGAATGAAAGTATCAAAGAACGGCGAAATCAATAAAATAAAATCTGAAACGAAATTATAGGAAGCAACAAATCAAAGAATGAATGAATATATAAGACATTGTTCAATAAATATAGATAAAAATGTCCTCTGGATACAAGGACTTTGTGACTGAAAATATTATCTAATAATTCGGATGAAAAAACCGGGCTGAATAACGGTACTTATCTTTTTTCGGCAGTTGTCCAGGCGCTCGAGCCTCTGTCCTTTCTTTCTTCCTAAGAATTAATCCATTCGAATAAAACCACAAAAATCTTTGGTGCACGGCCCTTGCTACGCCAAAAAGGGCGATATTTCACGTGTCTTTAACCTTTTCGGCGATTTGTCCACTTGGCGACAGTATTCACTTATGAAGGGTCCAAAATCCCTACAGAGCGATAACGAATTCCTGCACGTCTCTGTGTGAATCGAATAAATCTGAAAAGCAATTAATTATGTAAAGCTTTCTCCAATTGACCTAAAATGCCAATAAAAGTTTTTTAAGAAGAAAGTTGGTAATCAATAAAAGTATTTTTTTGGTTTTTTTTTTTTGGTTTTTTTTAGTTTTTCTTTTTATTTTTTTTTTTTTTTTGTCTTTTTTTCGATTAATTATGTACAACAATGTCAATAAAACATGAAAAAGTGAAATAAATTCCTGTCAAATAATGAGAACGTCAAGCTACTATCCGTATCGTCACGAGGCCTTTCGGCGTATTGCCTTCGTCAGGTGACTCGAACAGTCTGAGGGGCTGTGTGTGATGTTCGGGTATATATGCTCGGACCTTATCTCCGCCCCCTTCCCCTTCTCCTAGGTCGGCTGCCTTCATCTTTTCATGCGCTTTGAGAGCACGCTTTTTTGCGTGCCGCTAGAGTCTATTCCAATCAATTTAATTAGTGCGCACCTGTCGGGTCGGCGTAAACAAAAGGATTAGTGCAGACCTGGCAGCAGCAATGAGTAGTACATAGGCGGTCAATTGTCAAAAAACATGTGTACACCTTATTATGACCCCATTGAAGCCCAACTAAAAGTCGGTTTGAGTACTTATTTAATTAAAATCAATCCCATCATGCCGACTGTTACCAAATTTTAGAAGTTAGCACTTTTAAAGTTATAATTATATGGTCCAGAAAAAAATTAATCGGAGTTAAATAATGCTCTATTTTATATGTAATAAGTAGACCTCCAGTAGTCATACCGTTAAAAAAACTTGCAATAATGACAATAAATATAAAATCCAAAATACCCTAACGATAACACACAATAATAATCATAATAACAGTAGTATGGGTGCTGGAACGTGCAAGCAGGCGATAGCTGTCTTATCTCGCATTCAGCGGTCCTAGGTTCGATACCAAGCAGAAACCTAGTACGGAGCGAATTATTGTTATGCTTGTTTAGCGGTAGAGTGGGAATAGTTCTAGTACTATTAGTGGTAATCAATGTCCATACATTCGTCAACCATAGGGATTTTAATATACATCCTCGTAATAATATACATATATATATATATATATATATATATATATATATATATATATATATATATATATATATATATATAGATAGATAGATATAGATAAGTATATAGTCTTTAGAGTAATTCTCCTTAGGCCAGTGCTTAGAGTAATGCTACATTACTCCCTTATATAGATATAACCTAACCCTAACCCTAACCTAACCCTAATCTTAACCCTAACCCTAACCCTAACCCTAAACCTAACCCTAACCCTAACCCTTCTACAGTATTCCGTTTTCCTAACCCTGGCGCTATCAACAATACTGACCATTCCCCGAAAGACTGCGCCATCATTCCAATTGAAGCGGTTGGAAAAAAGGAATTTTTAACAAAACGAGAATACTATTGGATCCAAAAATTAAAAACTCTAAACCCTTGGGGTCTCAATCAGCTCAAAGAAACCGAGGAGTCGTACCATTTGTGATAACGTTAAACTGAAAAGCAGCCCAGGTGGCTAAATGGATTAGAAAGGGTTGCACTTCTATTCAAGACGAGTATCCTCGATTCTTTCGTTACAAACGTGTGACAGGATACCGGAGAAATAAAAACCTATGCCATATACTAATTAGGAATAAAATAAGGAACGCAAGTAATTCTCCCTAGGCCAATGCTCGTTGGAATCTTAGTAATTCCTACCTTATATTCCGTTTTGCCTAACCAAACCCTAACCGTAAGCCTAACCCTAACCCTAACCAAAAACCCTAAAACCGGGACAAATTACCAGGCACCAGCGCCAAAATAAGGATTGGGCTATCCCATAAATCACTTTTCCAACTTTGGTGATCGGGGATTCGAACCTCGCCCGTATCACCAATGTCACCGATCAACAAATACAAATAGAGGCGTTCCCGGAGGCGAATATTTCGCACGTCACTCAACTTGTACAAAATTACAAATATGAAGAACAACCCCAAAGAATTTTCCTAAATGTTGGTGCTAATGATAGGAGTAATATGAATACTAATAAGACTTGGCAGGAAATGAAACAATTGTTCAAAGTTGCACGAGAAAGGTTTCCAAATTTTGAATTGCCTGTGGCCAAAATATTCCTCTCGGTGCAACTAGTGGTAAGGCATTCAAAAGAAGCCTGGAATATGTATAAAAAAACTTAAATAATTACATGTCCAAAATGCGAATGAATCGAGTTACTGTTCTAAATACAGGGATGGCGAACGTGGTGGCGTTTCACCAGGATGGTATCCACTGGTCTGCTCATTCAGCTAATTTGATTCTAAACATTTTGTTAAATCAGATAGACTCCGGTAAACGGGGTTTTCCCAAGGACAAGACGTTAAACAATCGTATATAGGAAAACAGCTAGGGAGAACGGTCATTAACCTTAGCAGTAAGAGATTAGCGCAGGGGGAATACGACTTGCTAAACAAGGGTTTGAAATTCGTTCCCGCACCGAGATATGTGGATGTTTCGACAATAAAAGAACCGGTTAGAGAATTTACCAGAAAACTGATGATTCCAAACTTTTTCATTCGGACATAAATAGGAAGAAGGAACCGTTCGTGGAGAAAATTACTTGGTGTCCACCACCTACAACATTTCCATAAAAAAATAGACAAATAACCGATAAGGTGATGGTACATATCTCCAAGATGCGATTTGAAAGAGAAAGACCGAACCTCAACAAGGAAGAGGTAAAAGCTATAAAAACCCTGAAACATGATCAATCCATTATTATTAGAAAATCAGATAAAGGTTCGGCAACAGTGATTATGGATAAGGAAGGCTACACAAGGGAGATTGAACAACAATTGGCAAACCAAAAACATTACAGAAAGATAGACAATACAATCTTCCCAGAGACTAGTAAAACTATAACTGAAATTGTTAATCGATTGGTCAAGAATAACTCTATTAGCAAAAACAAGCGATGTACTTAATACCGCCAGTGAACCCTAGACCTAGACACATTTACATTTTACTGAAAATACATAAAGACCCGGAATCGTGGTGGGTCCGCTTTGAAATTCCACCTGGAAGACCCATAGTATCAGATGTAGGGAGTGAATCCAATAAAATATCAGAATATGTGGATTGGTTTTTAGCTCCGTTAGAAGTAAGGTAAGGAGCGGATGTAATTCTCCCTAAGTCAAAGCTAATTAGGGTCCCCAAACCCTAATCCTAACTCTAAAACCTAACCCTAACTCTAAAACCTAACCCTAACCCTAAAAAACTTCCTTTCAAAAGCACAATCTACTCCACGTGGATTTATAACAATAAATGTACACGAGCCCTAAACAAGATATCGTATAGGACTTGATAACATATTTGGTTGATATAATAATAATTTAATTATAGCTGCAGAGAGGGTGCGACCTCAATGAAATGTCCGCTGGGTAAACAAAATACAAATGCAAATTTAGAAAAACACAAACGACAAAGATAAAGTAACAAAAAAAAAAACCAATTAGAGAAACTCTCGGTAAAGTTAGAGGCTTCGGTTTGGTGTTAGTGACCTTAGGTGGCAGGGTACAGTTTCGTCAATTGGCCCCTGACAAATTTCTTAACTTAAGTCTATGGTGTGCCTTTTTCAGCTAGTATTGTTTACTGTTTATAGATATGGATATATTTGTGAACTAGGTGTTTCGGGCTTGTGTTGTTCCTGAAAATTATGTCAGGCATGTACACCTTCCATAGTTGATCTGCAGTATGTTGATAGTGAAATACTAATAGTCGGCTAGGAAGAAGAGCTAACCTCCCATAGCAGTACACACGTGGGTTCAAGGTAAGTAGAATATCTCAAAAACGGCTTGGATAACAACTATTCTGAATTGTATCGAGCTATTAAGTAGACAATGGTTTTCAAACTTTCCATCCAGGGAAAGGGCTTGCATTTTCACTTTGAGCAAGACATGCTGTCAAATACTGCCTTTGGATGTGACAAATGCATGTATAAGATAGGGGTTAGAGTGCATAAACTTCTCCTGCTATGAACTGCCATTGACTTATCTGGTCAAGTGAATAATATTCTTATGCTTTGTTTTAATACATGTATTTAAAAATATGGACCTTTCTGACCTCACTTGTGTATTTGATTTTTTATGATTTTTTATACTAGGTCGCTGATTGCGGCATTAAATTTGTACATACAATCTGGCCCCTGCCTGAGTATTTTTTCGTTTTCGTAAGAAGATTTAGTTTTCAAAAATGACGTTTCGTCAGAAGTGAAGGGGGATACATTAGCGACAATGGGAATTAGCATTACAGACCCCCCCCCCCCCCCGGGAACGATTAGCGACAATGGAAATTTAACATGGAGAAAAATCGTGGGACAGATTAGCGACAAGGGAAATTAACATGGAGAAAAATCATGGGACTGTTGAGCGTCAAGGGAAATTAACATGGAGAAAAATCGTGGGACTGTTGAGCGTCAAGGGGATTTGAACATGGGAATAGGGGACTGTATAGCGTCAAAGGAATTTAAACAGAGTGGGACTGTATAGCGTCAAGGGAAATTGAACATGCGATTTTTTTTATTTTTTTTTTTAAAAAAATAAAAAAGGGGTAGGCAATCGAAAGTCATTCTCTTTTCCAGAAATGTGGGTGGCCCTGAAAAGGACCTTTGGGTTAATGTTAATATTAACATAGATGGCATCTGTCACATCTTCTTCTTCTTCTTAAACTCCTTCTAACTGCAGGTCCATACACAAGTACCCTCTTGAGACATCCTTGTCTTTCTATGTAAACTCTTCTCATCCATAGACTAGTATCTGTTCTATCAACAACAGTCCACTTGGACCGGACATACATGAGCATGTCCGTCCTAAACATCATTGAAGACGCAAGGGTGGATGATTCAACTGTGGTCCACATCTTGAGGCGACGAGAACAGGTGAATCAATGCAGTGAACTGCACTTATTTATAGGTAGAGGAAGGATTGAAACGGATTGAGTTCATTCACCAATCCGAACACGCGTTACAAAATTCAGTCAGCCCCCATCCAATCCGATGAGAGCAGTTTGTGACGTCACGTGGTCTATATAGATTTGCTAGCGTCTGTGTGCAGTCAATCTATGCGACAGTGATTCAACATGACGGAAACTCAGAAAACGATCCATTGGGGTGCACCAGCAGTGGAGACCACCCAAGGGAACCCGGACTTACTTTCAGAAGAGGTGAATTGGGATTTTGTGGATTTTCTTACCTCGCAAGAATTTGTTCCGGAACCTTCGTTACCTTCTTCATTACCGCAAGTGGAGAATTTTAGACAGAGACAGAAAGAAGAATTGGAGAAATTTATACAACGACAAAAGGAAGCAGAACAAGCTTTTCTCCTACAGCAACAGCAACAAGAAGAAGAGGTAAGAAAAAAACAGCAACAAGAAGAAGTAGCAGCAGCAAAGAAACAAGAGGGTGAAAATCAAACGGTCACGGTACTGTTGGACATTTTAGCGGAGATAAGAAGTCTGAAACAAATGTATCAGACTTCTTTATTACGACCGAAGAGAATACGACCTTCCCGAGCTAAACACGTTAACCCTGTGACTAAGCCTACCGTACCACCCTTAGTGATTTCAACCCAATCATCATTATCAACAGTACGCAGTTCAGAAGTAGACCTTGGCCGTGGCAAAGGCTTAAGGCAGTTAAAGTTGATTGCTTAAACTCACCCCTACACCAAAAAAGGCCTTTTTCAGGGCCACCCACGTCTCTCGAAAAGAGATAGCCTTTCAATTTGCCAACAACTCAAAAAAAAAAAAACAACCCATTTTACCCCTATAGTACGTGTGTATGAGTGCGTGAGTGTAGGTTCTTATTTTAAAATCAAAACTCAAAGACACTTACCTTATATAATTAATTTATTCTTTTATCCATAGTTACAATCCAATTCACAATTCACAACAGAGCACTTTAAAAAGTTCACACACTTCTTCTGTCTCCTTGTTTAGTCTCTCTGTTTTTTAAATTTCTTCACCGTCACAGTCTTTTCCTCTTCTTCCTCCTCACTTTATTTCCTTCTTCTTTTCTTCTCCTGTTTCTTTTTCTTTACCTGGCTGCTTTCTTCCTCAGAAGAATCCCTCTCTTCCTCCGAAGAATCCCTCTCTTCTTCTGAAGAATCCCTCTTTTCTTCTGACTCCTCTTGTTTCTCTTTTGGGCAATCTGGAGACCAATGTCCTTTTTCTTGACAATAATAACAGGTATCTTGACTTTTGTCTTTTCTAGCCCCTTTTCTTCTTTTCTGACGGTCTGGACACTCTGAAGACCAATGCCCTTTCTTCTGACAGATATAGCAAGTATCTTCACTTTTATCTCGAAAGGAAGGAGTAGTCCGTCGGCTGGTCTGAAGAGAATTTTCTAATGACCCCTCGCAAAGCTCTGATGAACGTTCCATCTGGGTAGTCTCTTCCATCGGTGTGCTCGGTTTGAGAGTGAAATGAATAGTGAAAGGACAAGACACACACCCTTTTATATACGCTGGTCTATCATGACTATAAATTAGTCCATGGTGTTTAAACTTGAGTCATTTGACGTTTTGCACTCAAGATGAAACGATCCTATTCATTTGAGAAGAAAGAAGAAGAAAGTAAGAGGCAGAAACGTGATCTATCGCCTCGTACCAGAGCTGAAGTCTTGGCACAAATTCATGCCAGTGATTTTGAAGAGGACATGAGTGAACCAGAATCCGAACCCTCTAAACCAAGTTCACCACCCTTAGTCAACCCTGAAAAGTACTATTCCATTCGAGAGACGGAAGAGCGCTCCTCTAGAAAATTTAGAACCACGGCTTACAAATACACGGTGAAGTTTAAAGATTTCAAGGCTGAAGTACCGTTAGAGAAAGCAGAAGGGTTCATCACCGGAGTGTGGGATTCTTTGCTCACCACACTCAAGCGACAATGCCAACCCAAAGAAGACGATCGCTTGAGACTTTCCATACAACACGACGGTTTGAAATCCCCTGTTTGGATTGAGTTTAGCACCCCTGCAGAATTGACCGTTTCCAAAGTCATGGAAAAGATTCAACACGTACAACAATCCAATGACCAGTTTGACATCACCGATGGAAAAGCCACACTGGACATGACCCACGTCTCTACTCCACAAGTGACTGGCCGCAAAAAAGTCTTATTTGTGAACGACCTTCGCAGCACCAAAAAGAGTCTCGTCCGAATTAACAACCCTCATGACCAGATGTGTTTAGCCCGTACCATCGTGGTGGGACGAACCTATGCCAACAAGAACGACACAGTAGAATGGAAAAGAACCTGGAAAACTATTCAACGATCCGACCGAGCCAAACAACGAAGTGAAGCAGAACTCCTGTTGCAACAAGCCGGCCTGTCCACAGACACACCCTGTGGCATTCTTGAGATGCAAACATTGCAAGATGTCCTAACTCCACGATACACCTTGAAAGTGCACCCTCAAGAAATGCGCGGGCCTCTGTTGTTTCGAGGGAAAGACTTTAAGGACGGAAAATACATTCATGTCTATTATCACGATGACCATTTCGATACCATTACCACTATCACCGGATTCCTGGGATACGGTTATTACTGTGAGAAATGTGACCATGGTTATAATAATCGAGAGCAACACAAGCATTGCGGATTGAAATGCTCAGGATGTTTGGCCTCTCCACCCTGTCTGAGCGAAGGACCAGTACCTTGTTCAACTTGTCTGCGCACGTTTGTCAGCCCTACCTGTTACCAACAACATTTGAAGACGCAAGGTTCACAACAGAAATGTGCTTGTCAACTGCTGAGATTGTGCCCTACGTGTGGACAAGGCATACGTACCAATAATGCCAAGGCACACGTATGTTCAGGAAAGAAAAAATGTCACATTTGTCATCACATCGTGGACTTGGAACACCAATGCTACGTGCAAAAATACCAACCCCCACCAGAGAAAGAGGGCGGTCAAAAGAAGAAAGGCAATTTCATCTTTTTTGATTTCGAATGCATGCAAAAGACCGGCATTCACATTCCTAATTTCTGCGTGGCTCATCGAGCGTTCGAGAAGTGCATTCAGGAACCTATCTTCAGTCATTGCCCTCACTGCAGCAAGATTCCTGGAGGGCGTGAAAAAATCTTTTGGGGACCGAACACGTTAGCCGATTTTGCCCAATGGGTCTTAGACCCCATCGACAAGACGTGGAGCCAACAGGACATCGAACGTTATGGAGATTGTCATCGTCATGCCACGGTGATGGCTCACAATTTCTCCGGATACGATGGACAGTTTCTTTTGAGATACTATACGGAACAAGGCACCGAGCGTCCTAAAGTCACTTTGAACGGAGCCAAAATCATTTTCATGCAAGTGGGACAAGTACAGTTTAAAGATTCGATGAGTTACTTGGCCATGCCTTTGAGCCGAATGCCTAAAACGTTTGGAATGACAGAAATAGCTAAAGGGTACTTTCCACACTTTTTTAATACGGAAGCGTTCTACCCCATTTACCTGAGGCTCACTATTACGACCCCGACAACATGCGTACCGAACAACGAGAAGCTTTCTACGCTTGGTACCAGGCTCACGCCTCGGACCCTTTCGACTTTCAGGAAGAAATGCTAAAGTATTGTCGTTCCGACGTGGACATTTTACGACGTTGCTGTGGAAAATTTCGAGAACTGTTCATGGAACACGGAGGGGTCGATCCTTTGAAAGAAGCCTGCACCATTGCCAAAGTGTGTTCCTTAGTGTACCGGCAACGATTCATGCCTAAAAACACCGTAGCTGTCATCAGTCCTCAAACGACCCACTATGTCAAACGTCAATACTCGGTCAAAGCCCTACGCTGGTTACATTACTTGTGCGACAAGGAAGACAAATGGATTCAGCATGCCCGCAACGGAGGAGGCGAAAAGACCATCGGAATGCATTCGGTCGATGGCTGGGACTTAGAAAACCCCAAGATCGTGTACGAGTTTAACGGTTGCTTGTTTCATGGATGTCCCGTCTGTTACCCTGACCGTGGCACTAAAAATCAGTTTTTACAACGAACCATGGAAGACTTGTACCAGGCCACTTGTCAGCGACGCATAAAGTTAGAACAGGAAGGATACCAAGTGGTGGAAATGTGGGAACACGAATACGATCACCGTTTGAAAACCGATCCGGAATTTAAACGTCTCGTGGAAAGTTACCAGTTCATGGACCCGCTGAACCCGAGGGATAGTTTGTACGGAGGAAGGACCAATGCCACCTGTTTGCTGTACCAAGCCGACGAAGAGAAAGGAGAAGAAATCAAATACTTGGACGTGTGTTCGCTGTATCCCTACGTGTGCAAATATTGTCACTTTCCTGTAGGGCACCCACAATTGTTGACGGAACACATCGACCTGAAAAACATTCGACAATACGAAGGTTTGATCAAGTGTAAAGTTTTGCCTCCCACGGACTTGTACCATCCCGTCTTACCTCATCATTGCCAAGGCAAACTGATGTTTCCTTTGTGCCGTACTTGTGCCCAAACGTGCAACCAAGATCAGCCTTGTCAGCACACCCAAGAAGAACGAGCTTTGACGGGAACCTGGGTCAGCGTAGAATTGTTCAAAGCTCTGGACATGGGATACCAACTGTTAGAAGTGTACGAAATTTACCACTTTCCCAAGACACAACAATACCACAAGGGTGACCCCACTCAGAAAGGCATTCTCGCCGACTACGTGGATGCCTTTTTGAAACTGAAGGAAGAAGCCAGCGGCTATCCGTCCTGGTGTCACACTCCCGAAGACCAAATAAAATTCAAAGAGAAATACTATGAACAAGAAGGCATCTCTTTAGACCACATCGAGAAAAACGAAGGCAGGCGATCGTTTGCCAAAGTGATGTTAAATTGCTTGTGGGGTAAAATGGCACAACGACCGTGTTTACCCAAGACGGAATATTTGACAGAACCTTCCCGCTACTTCCAGATGATTCACGACAAAACCAAATACATGAAACACGTGGACGTCGTTCGCGAGGATTTGATTTTGGTCAATTACGAAGAAGATCTGGACTTTGTACAAGACGACCCTTTTGGAAATGTGATCATTGCGGCTTACGTGACAGCTCATGCTCGCTTAAAATTGTGCGAAGCTTTAAAACTGTTAGGGGAACGCGTCCTGTACTTTGACACGGACAGTTGTATTTACATCCATCACCCGAGTCAACAGCACCCTGACATCGAAGGAGACCGTTTAGGAGCCTGGACAGACGAGCATCCCGACGACAAGATTCTAAGTTTCGTCAGTGGCGGTCCAAAAAATTACGGCTACGAATACCGGGACCCACAAGGAGAAGTGCACACGACGTGCAAAGTGAAAGGACTGACTCTGAATTATCGTACCAGTCGTGTGGTCAACTTTGGGGTATTGAAAGAAGCCTTGCAATCGGGAGAGGATGCAAACTTTAAAGTGACCACCTATCAACCGAACAAGATTGTACGTTTACCCACTCACCACATCGTCAGTCGGCCCTTGGAAAAAGTCTATGAAATCGTGTACCAGAAGCGAGTTCGACTTCCCGATCATTTCACCTTACCGTATGGACACGTCGGTATTGGTCTGTATATAAAAAGGAACCCTAGGCAAGATCGGTAGTTCATTGTGACTACCAAGACCGAGCGAACAAGATGAATACTTTCAGAGAAACACAAAACAAGTTCAGACAGGCACAATTCAAGTGTGGGGCTTCGGAAGTGGAATGCGATTGTGAGCCTTGCGATGGGTACGATGCCGTACGTTGTGACCTTAGCGATGCCGTAAAGCATCGTGGCAACTTTGTTCTCACTACCTCTATCATGGAAAGGGATGCTGTGCGTGTCAAACCTGAGGGATGCGAAAGCGATGCTGCTCGTCCTCTTGGACATTTTACTGGGTTTCGTTTTAAAGGGGAATGTTCACCTTCACGTCTACCCCCCTACGGATGTCATCCAGCTCTGAGCAAACTCCTGTCCATGTCACCCAACCCTCATCGAAACGAACCTGTGAAAGACGAATATTCGTTTCCTGTGCGTTTGTCGGAATACTGCGACTTTGAAAATCGTCTTCAATCGTTCAAAGGAAAATGGCCTAAGTATCTGGAAGGACCAACCCTCGAAGAATTAGCCAGAGCCGGATTTCTCTACTTGGGCGAAGGAGATAAAGTCAAGTGCTTCAGTTGCAGTGTGTCACTTCACCACTGGGAACCACAAGATTTGGCCTACGTAGAACATGCTCGATGGTCACCGAATTGTCATTACTTACCCTTAGTGGGACCGAGACATTAAAGTAACTTACCATGTCGTTGACGAAGAAGAAACCAGTTTGGCTAGGAGTCAGATGTTGGACGTCACCGAGACCAGTATTTAAACTTCATTTCAAAAACGATATTGAATCATTACCTAAAGAACTGCAAGAGAAGATTTACAAGGAAGTTTGGCAGGGACTTGCCAGAGTGAAATCTCAATGGGTGACTGTAGAACTTTTGTGCCGAGAAATTCACAAGAGAAAAGTGAAAAAAGTCAACCAGTGTGTTAGATTTCTTTGGGTCAAGTGTGCATTCGTCCTATTGTATTACTCTAGACCGTTTACATCAAAAGAGTTCAGTGACATTCTTGGACGTTATCCTGCATGGCAGTGGTCAGAAATTACTCACTATGTGGATTACCTTTGCTCCAGGAGAAGATTGTGAATTGTACGGACTGACCTATTCATGCATACTTTACAAGAGAACATTCGTGCTTTGCCTGTGCAGTTGAGAGAACGCATTTACCGAGAGCTGGTCAAAACACAAGTCAAACGTAAAGAACAATTGCATCCGTTACGTCATCAGATCTTTAACCACTGGTACCTTAAAGGTAAAAGAGGACTGATTCGTCAGAAATTGTTTCAGTGGTCAGACCTTGTTGAACACTTTCAGTTTGTGAATGATGAACTAAACGTTCGTAATTTTGGTTGCTTCGAGATTCACCTACTGCAACGTATTGAGGAAGACGAGTTAAAGAATTACCAACATATGTTACGTGGAATCTGCTTAGCGGAAGACGAAACATCTAGACAAACTCTGACGTTTCGGTTACAGTATGTAACATTTAAATTCCCTACTGGAGAACGAACATGTCTAGTTAGAAATTACCTTTATTGCTTCCGAAACAAAGAGACTACAAAATCAGGCTGCCATGCCACGGATTATGTCACATATTATTGAACAGATTCCGTGGAAGGAACTCAATGACCATATTCAAACCGTGGATCATTACCATCGATTATTACAAGAACTGTATCCATTCAATTTGGGTCGACAAGTGGTGTGTGTCTTAGTGACTTGTTTTCTGGGATTTCGTTTACCAGCCGATTCTTTGTGGACTCTTTACGATCAGTACTTATCACACCCCCATGGCCTTAAATGGTCACGAAAAACTCCTTTTGCTCAAAGCCTTGCGGTTTCATCTGGATACTTCTGGACCTCTACGGGAAAAAAAGATTCGTCAACTTTTAACTACCCAAGACGTGTATGACGATGTGTGTGTAGCTTGTGACTTACACCCCCATTGGACACATGTCCGTGCCTGGAAAGAATGGGATTTTGAGGCTTGGACCCAAGAAGTGGCCCAGTATGCACGAGAGTTGTTCAAGGAAAAAAGTTACTTTTCAACCAGTGTTAGTGACGGTGCCAGAAGAACCCGTCACCCAGGATGGGACTGTCGTGGACAGACCTGAAAGACCCTTTCGGGAGGACACTTGTGTGACCTTACCCCTACTATAGAACTGGTCAGAACATTACCCAAAACATGTTTTACAGACACTTGTGTTTATTCCACGTTAATGGTTATCATGTGCCTTTTATCCTTGTACTTAAGCCTTTGGCTTTTATGTATTTTTGTCTTTCGAATTCATGTTTAAAACATTCAATAAAAGTGTTCTGAAAAAAAAGTATATAAACTCTCGTCTTGTTTGTTCTCGCGTCACAAGTGACATTCCTCACACTAAGGCTACCTCTGCTGTCTCTGCTCCCTCTTCCTCTACTGTCAAAGTCATCGACGAACGCTTAGATCGTGCCAGTTGGGAGGCTTTGTATCTTCGCCATCCCTTTAACATGCTCATTGCTGGACCTAGCGGTTCAGGCAAAACCGAATTCGTCAAACGTTTGATCGAACATAAACATCATTTGATCGATCGAACACCTCAGCGGATCGTGTGGTGATACCACAGAGTGGCAATCGGAGTACAGCCTCTTGCGAGAAAGTCAAGGCGATTCCATCGTGTTTGTGGAAGTCATTCCTAAAGAAGGCGACGGCATCGTCTCTAACTCCCGTCAAAGCCATTTGGTCATTTTTGACGACATGTTAGGAGAAGACGAAGAAGAAATTAAACTGTGGTTCACGCGCAAAGGGCATCACCGTAATGCCAGTGTCGTTTACATCACCCAAAATTTGTTTCAACAAAGTAAAGCCCATCGCACCATCAGTCTCAATGCGCATTACGTGACCTTGTTTAAAAGCCCTCGAGATAAATCGCAAGTGCAAGTCTTAGCCAAACAGTTATTAACGCCTTGGCTGACTCAGGCGTACGACTATGCCACTCAAACGCCACACGCCTATTTACTCGTCGATTTGAAACCTACGACCCCTGAGGATTTGCGATTTCGTACCCACTTGTTTCACCACTGGTGCCAAGACGGAGGGCCTGTCCTGTACACGTCTCCGTCCTCGACTTAATTTCACTCCACAAAAAAAATATCTATAAAAACCTCAGACCCTTTTCGTCTGTCTCACACTGTGTGAACATGACGTCCCTTCGGTCGCATCTTCCCGTCAAATTGATTCGTGCCTTGTATGGCATCAGTCGAGAAAAAAATCCACAAATACGAGCTCGTGTCTTAGAAGCTAGTCTCAAAGAAGTCTTACGATGGTTCACGGTGACGGCACGTCAATTACTCCAAGGAATCATTCAGATTCCTCATCAAACCAAACGCTTTTTTGGTCGAAACAAAGTCGCTTTGACCCAACTGGCCGATTCCCGCATCGACACTCAAACCAAAAAACAAATCATTTTGAAACCAGGAGGGAGCGGTACTCTAGGAAGGGTCATCATTCGCTCTCTCTTAAGATGGGATCCTAATGCCCCCAAACTTCTCCCCAAGAAAAAAGTCAAACGAAGCTCCAAGAAGAAGAAAAAGACCAGGTCCCCAAGAAGAACTTCTCCAGTGGCGGGACCCTCCTCTTACCAGACACCACCCCGGAAAAAGAAAAGAAGCCCCCAGAAAAAGAAACAGAGAAAAAGTCCCCACAGAAAGAAAAGTCCACAGAAGAAAACTAGTCGCAAGAGAGGTACTTCGGCCAGGACGCAACTTTACACTCGCAAACCACGACCTGCCACGGCGGTGACCGCGTCTCCGGCAGCCTCACGTTCATCCACTTCTCCGTTGATGACACCAAGAACTGAAGAGTACTTGGAGACGTTGATCACACCAAGAACTTCTCCGTTGATGACCCCAAAAATTACTTCCCCAGTGGCAGGACCCTCCAATTTAGTGGCAGTGGCTGCTGCTCACAAAGTACCTTCTCCCAAAATCAAAGTCCAAGAAAGATCGGGCATGTTACAAAGTTTACTGGATTTGTCCATGCAAGAACTGGCTCGATTTAGTCCGTTGCGTACCCCTGCACGACGTGTCATGCCTGTCCTCAAACTGATACGCCGTAAAGACAACCAGTGGCGACGCGTTCCAGTATAAAAAGGCCTGTGATCAAGTCGGTGGTATCAGTGTTTTTAGGTGCTCCTGAAGACTCAAAGATGTCACTCTCCAGAAAACCGCAAGGAAAGAAAAGGAAAGGACCACCACCACGTTTAGTCAAACATGGGGACATGTTATCTGTCCTGTCCAAAGCTTCTCCACCTCTACGAAAAAAACTCATTCAATCGGCCTCCAAAGAGGTCATCGATACCGTGTGCGAATGTTGTTTGAACGTCTTGAAAGGCACGATCCCTTTGTCCAAACACCAGAAACAATGCTTAAGCAAACATCGTCACGTTCTTCGCCAAATGGTTCAAATGAAAATTCCGATTCGTCAAAAGAAGAAGATGTTGGTCCAACGTGGAGGCATTTTACCCCTCTTGTTAGGTCTCTTGCTGAAAGGAGTCTTGGGAACCATGTTGGGAGGACTGGTGGGAGCAAGATAAAAAGGCCCTCGGAAGTCCCAAGATCTCAGAATCGACCCCTGACAACCCCATGGAAGGACGAAAACTAGCTTTAGTGCCTTACAAACGATGGATGGAATACCATCGGTGGCAAGAACAACGCACCCCGCATTTACCTCCCAATCCCAATTTGAGCGAGATGTCCCAGTTACAACACGAACTGCAGTCCTTGATGGATCGCCAAGATTTGTCCGAAACAGAAAAATCGCAAAAGTACGGTCAACTCTTGCAACGACTGTAACTCTTTCACCAGAAAGCTTTAGACGAAACAGCTCTACCCACTCGGAAAGGTTTTAAGACCTTGATGAAAAGTCCAGCACCATCATCACTATCACCACCACCACCACCACCACCACAACTACTACCATCCCCAGGGGTCACCAGAGATGCTACCCCACGAAGACCTGAGGAGGAAGAGATGCGAGAAGTGTTTCAAACACCGTCAGCAGCTCCCATTTCGAGCAAGATTTCAGCATCCTTGTTGACCCCGTCCCCCACACCCCAACGAGAAGAAATGAAAGCTTGGGTTAAAAAGATGATGTCCACTCCTCCTTCGACAGAAGTGAAAAAGAAAGAAGGGAAACCAGAAGTGAAAAAAGAAAAGAAGACCAAAGCCATTCCATTGCCACCTCCACCACCACAACCTTCGACTTCTACTCCCGTAGCCCATCGGACACGTAAATCCGTTTCCAAACCACCCTTTCGACCCACCCAAAGTAGCATCACCGAAGAGTGGGTGACTTATTAACACACCAACCAACACAAAAAATGGAAAAAGTCTTAGCCAGCATTTACTACGACCCATCGCATCCTGCAGGTTACGCAGGAGTTCAAAAATTGTATCGTGCTGCTAAAACTCGACTGAAAAGTCTCCGTTTACCTCAAGTGCAACGATGGTTACAAGAACAAGCTACCTACACTTTACACAAACCCATTCGACGCAAGTTTGCCAGAAGTCTCACCCAAGTGGAAGGCATCGATCATCAATGGCAAGCCGATTTAGCCGATGTCTCTCATTTGGCCAGCTACAATCGTGGCTACAAATATTTGCTTTGTGTCATCGACGTCTTTTCCAAATTTGCCTGGGTCGTGCCCTTGACTTCCAAATCGAGCAACGAGTTAGTGCGAGCCCTGCAACGGGTGTTGAAACAAAGTGGTCGTCACCCTCTTCGATGGCAAACGGACAAAGGCACCGAATTTCTGAACCAAGGTTTCCAAAAAGAATTAAAGAAACGTGACATTCATTTTTTTTACCACCGAGAATCCTGAAACCAAACCCAGCATCGTGGAACGTTTTCAACGCACTTTGAAAGAACGCATGTGGAAATATTTTACGCATCACCACACTCTGAAGTACATCGACATCTTACCGCACCTGGTGCAAGCGTACAACGAATCTTACCATCGAAGCATCGGACGTGCCCCGCAAGACGTGACTCCCGAGAACGAAGTGTTGGTGTTTGAGCGCCTGTTTGGTACGTCCCCGACGAGGGCTGTCCCCAAGAAAAGTGGAGAGTTGACCGTAGGAGATTGGGTGCGCATTGGCAAAACCAAACGCACTTTCGACAAAGGTTACTTACCTAACTGGACGACCGAATTGTTTCGTGTCACTGAACGAGTGCATGGCCGTCATCCTAGCGTCTATAAATTGGAAGACATGAACGGAGAAGTGCAAAAAGGAACGTTTTATTTACCCGAGTTACAACGTGTCACCGCAAAAAGAAGACGACGTGTACGACATCGAAAGCATTCTCGAACGCAGAACCCGTAAAGTGGGCAAACGACGTGTCAAAGAAGTCAAAGTACGTTGGAAAGGATATCCACCCAGTTTTGATTCTTGGATCGACGCTTCGCAAGTCATCGACTATAAAAAGAAGTGACCATCATGCCTTTTCACACAGACGCAGCTACGTCGACCACTCCTTCATCTAGTTCTTCTGTGCAAGATTTGCAAAAACAACCCTTGTGGGTGTGGTGTGGAGAACGTGTGCCTTAAACGCAAATCGTCTTTTTCTGCCAAATCTTCGTGGTGTATTGTGTCATCGGGGCAGCCATTGCCAATTTGAGTTTGCAACAAGGAGAAAAACAATTGTGGACCATTTTATTGAGCAGTTGCATCGGTTACCTGCTTCCCAATCCCTCCCTGAAATTCACCTCGAACGGGAACCACAGGAACCTTGTGTCCAGTGCCAGTGCCAGTCACCACTCCAACAACAATCACAACCAGAACCCAATTTTGGGCGGAGACACGCCTCTAACGTCCAGTAACCCCTCGGACAGCCACAGAACTCTGGAATTATGAGTCACCAAAACCAATTTTACTTAACCTTACCCAGTGACAGTTCCATGGAGGTATTTCCCCACAACACGTTGTGCTGCTATACGGCCAAATTATCTCAAGCGATCCTATTAGATCACGAAGCCCATTGGGAAGTGGCTTTGGTAGAAATGATTCACCCTACACAAATCAAAAACATCACCGAAAAGCAAAACTTTTTTGAGGTCGAAATCCTGAACCAACAATTACAAGACACCATGAATGAAATTGGGTTTTCAGGCGACGTAAGACAAGCCAACAATCCATCCTTAAGTATATACACCTTGAAAATTCCGGCAGGGTTTTATTTTAGTGGCCAACATTTGGTGGATACCATTGCTTCCAGGTTCGAGTTAGCCTTTGGCAAAACCCTGAACAAAATCAAAAAATGTGTCACCCTGGAGTACCATAAAGTGGCTCGTCGTCTCATGATCAAATTTCAAGATACGGGCACATTGTCCCTCAGTTTCAATGGTAGTTTGTTTGAAATTTTGGGTGGACATGCAGGAATGGTCGCAAACAATTGGAGCCCCAAGATCAACAGTAATATGGATTTTTACAAAGCTTTTGGAAGCCCGGTAGAACTGAACCAAGGACTGAATTTGATCTTCGTGTACTCCGATGTGGTGGAGTACAACGTGGTGGGACACACCTCAGTGCCGTTACTGCGTGTCATTCCTTTTAAAGTGGAAAGTACCACAACCAGTGACGAGGAAGGTGGAAACACCTATCACGTCCACCGGGAATTTGTACATCCTCACTATTTGCCTGTCAGTAAGTCGTATTTGGACACGGTCAACATTGCTATAAAAGGAGATCTGGGACAAAATATTGCATTCACCAAAGGAAAAGTCACGGTGAAACTCCATTTTCGAAAACTGTTCTCTCACGAATCGTAAGTCATGTATCCAGTGTACCGAGGGGTTGCTCGACAGCGAGAACACGGTTTAGGAGATATGTTAAAATCGGCCTTTCGTTCGGTGGCCCCGGTGTTGAAACCGATGGTGACACGCGGATTGCACGCCTTGAAAGATGTAGCACTGACACAAGGCAAAGAATTTCTCCAAAATGTCATCATCGACAAGCAAAACCCTAAAGAAGCCTTCATGAGGGCAGGCAAAAATGTCTTGCTGCAAACGGGCAAAGACATTTTAGGCCGACGAGACACACCTATAAATGCCCTGCACGCTAACGAGTCAGGCATTCAGCAAGGACAAGGCAGAAAGAGACGACGAAGAAAACACCTTTTCACCAGACTTCACACGTCTAAAGCTAGAAAGGCCAAGAAAAGAAGAACCGTTCGAGACTTAGACGTTTTCGATTATTAAAGTATTGAGACGCAGAAAAAAATGATGCACCGAGAGTCTTGCGCTTGTTCCAAGTCGGAAATGGATCTGTTTGCCATGCCCCCATCATGATGACTATGCAAGAATCCCAGTGGGTGGAATTTCACCCGGTCTCCTCATTGACCGATTCTGCTCCCATCGAGTTTGACATCAAAGGACAGCCCTAAGATTACATCGATCTGAATAGCAGTTACTTGTACCTGAAAGTCAAAGTTCTAGATAAGACTGGAGGTCCTATAGACGACGAAGCAGTAGCTCCGTCAACAATTTCATGCATTCCTTGTTCAGTGGAGTGGACTTGTACTTGAATAACAAACAAGTCAGTAGCAGCATGGATACTTACCCTTATCGTGCCTACCTGAAAAATCTCTTGACGTACGGAATAGATGCCAAGAACACTCATCTCAATGCCTGTGTCGTATGGGAAGCTGACGATGCAGGCCAGTTTGAACATTTCGAAACTAGTACAACCAAAGACCACAATGCGGGATTTGTAGAACGAAGAGACAAAATCAAAGGACTCAACAAAAGTTTAGAACTGATGGATCGTTTGCATTTGGACATGTGGTTACAAGAAAAGTATTTGCTAAACGGGGTGGATGTCCGCCTAAGACTGAATCGTAGCAGTACCGCTTTCCATTTATTGGCTGATACTGACGATTACAAAACCAAAATCCAAGAAGCCAGACTCTACGTACGCCGTGTGGAAGTGTTACCTAAAGTAGGTAACGACATCAGTCAGACGTTGAGCAGAACGACCGCCAAGTATCCCATACGACGCGTGGAAGTGAAAACTTTCACTATTCCCAAGGGGCAACGATCCATGATCGAAGATCATCTGTTGCAAGGACAGCTACCCAAACGTTTAATCATTGGTATGGTCGAGAATGAAGCCTTCAACGGAGCTATCAATAAAAAATCCTTTCTACTTTAAACACTTCAACGTGTCCAAGATCGAAGTCAGTCGCGATGGCAAGACCTTGTGTACCCGACCTTTTGAACCTGACTTTACCAACAAAAATTACTTGAGATCGTACTTGTCCTTGTACGAAGCCACCGGACAGTTAGGAACCAACACCAGTCACGGCATTACGTACGAGGATTACGCAGGAGGCCACGCTTTGTGGGCTTTTGCTTTCACTCCAGACCAAGGCAGCGACGAGGGACATTTCCACCCTATAAAATCCGGCCAGATTCGTGTGGAAATTCAGTTTGCAAAACGAGACCCTGATGATGACATAACGTTGAACGTCATCCTGTATGCTGAATTCGATAATACCATAGAAATCAACAGTTTGAGAGAAGTCATTCTAGACTATTAGAAGCCATGGAAGACTGTTATCCCTCTTTACCTAGTGGAGAAAATTTGAAGATGGAATGTGAGGAGACCGTGGAAAAAGAAGAATCCCAAGACAAAGACGATGAAGTTATGATGAAGTCAAGATGGCCAGAACAAGAAGCCCATTTAGTCTGCTGTTTTGCCAAACACTTGGTCGAAAAAATGACGGAATTGATCAAGAAAAATTGCTATGGATGTCAAAACGATCATCCCAGTCAAATTCAACACGATAAATGCCTGATGCTGAGTCAAGAAGAAAAATTGGACGAGTATCTGGACGAAGCTTGGAGTCTCATCTCGGACGAAGTCGTGTTGCATCAGTGGTATGAAGACTTGCGTGAACATTCTTGTCCACCATTAACCACTCAAGAGATCCATCGTATCGAAGCTCTCCTGAAACAGAGTCGGGAGACGAAGCGAAGAAACGGTTATTTGTCAGACATTTTCAAGCAAAAAGTCAGGATCGAATTGATGACTTATTATGATCTGTGAAGAAGAAGAAAAAAAAGCACAAAACATGGATACCTGGGAACATTATTACCTTTTGAACCACAGTTCGTACACGGCTTCTTGGAATCCTGTCGTCTGTGCTAAAGATGAACTCCCTCATCGCAAACCTCAAGACCATCTAGCTTATGTCATCAACACGGACGACAGTCATCTCCCAGAAACCCACTGGGTAGCCGTCTACTTTCCTCAAGAAGGATGTGTGGAATATTTCGATTCGTATGGATTGCCCCCTTTGGAAGACGATATCATTGACTTTATGAGAAGAAATGCTCAAACCACTCGATTCAATAATGTGAAATTGCAAGGCACAGATTCATTGGTGTGTGGACAATATTGTGTGTATTTTCTGCATCATCGCAGCCTGGGCTATTCCTTAGAACATTTAGTGACTCATTTTGATCCTCGTTCTTCTTCAAGAAACGATGTGAAAGTACATCGATGGTTTTGTGACCATTATGCTTATCTTTTGTCTCAAGCTAGGAAACGTATTGTCCATCAATGGCCTAATGACTTCCAACAGTGGAAATCACAATTTAATTCACAACGTTGTCAGCCCTGTTTAAAGTAGAGTATGAATTGAAAAAAATGTTTGTGATTTAAAAAAAATGTTTGATGTTATATGGTTGGATTATTGTTTTAAAAAATGTTAGAGTTGTTGGTTAGTGTTAGGTGATTTTTGAATAAAAAATGTTGTGTTTTGAAAAAAAAATGCCTTTGTCGTTTGTTTGGCTATAAGAATATTGGTTCATGCTCTTTGACTTCTCTCTATCCCTCTCATGACACTCATTGAAAACCGTGGAGCGATGTTTTCCTTCACGTCCGCGCTTTGACTTTAAGAACCGGGGTAGTTTCCAGTCTAACCATCCATTGTCGACTCATCCTCCTACGAAGATGTGCTCCAAACTAGCTAAGCTAAACGAAGCCTACGTGAAATTGAATAGGGTCAGACACAGTCTGATACCGAAGCCAGAAGAGATAGAGAATGTGAGAATGCTAAAAGTCACTGAAGACCTGATAGAAGAGCTCTTCAGAGAAGAAGTGAACAGGGAGAAAGAAGAATGAACAGAGAAGTACAAACTTCAGAGACAGCAGCAACAGCAACAACAACAACAACAGCAGCAGCAGCAGCAGCAGGAACCTGAACCTGACAGAGGCTTTGTCGATTGTCGTATCGACACCAAAGAGTTCTTCTTGTCTTTCCGAAGAAGCAGACCTATCGTCAGAAAGTCTATCCTCAGAGGACGTCGCATTCTTAGAAACTAAAAGATTGCCATAGCAAACAAAAAAAAAAAACAAAAAAAAAAAGAAAAAAAAAATAACCCTTTTCAGGGCTACCCCAAAACTCTAGAAAAGAAATAACAATCGATTTGCCAATGTGTGTAGGTAGGGTAGTGTGAATATAAACACTTTTTTATAGTGTGAGGGTATGTGTTTGTAAGTGCTCACGTAAGTTGGTGTGGATAGTATATTAAGATCATGTTTGTTTTTTTGCTGTTTGACGTGTGGGGAGAGTAGATTTGGGGTTTGATTGCTTTGCGTATGTGGATAGTATATTGAAGTGATTAATGAAAAATTTTTTTAGAATAGAAATGGGTAGTATAAAAAAGTGAGTGAGTGCTTCTTTTAGGTCGGCGCGTTGTTTGGTGATGATCTAGGTAAGATAAATTTTATGTTTTTAGGGGATGTTTTCCTTCACGTCCGCGCTTTTACTATAAATTGAAACTCGCTCGGCAGTCTAGCTACCCTTGTTGATTGATCAACACCACCAGAATGAACACCAGAACTGTGAAACTGCTAGAACTCCAGATGCACCTGGAATATGCCAGGCACATACTAAATGAACTGGCCGCGGAGGCCATTGTCGAAGAGGCAAGGATGAGAGAGGAGGAGGAAAGAATAAAAAAAAGAAGAGGAGGAAAAGGAGAGAGGAAATTTCAGAATCCCAGAGACAGAAAATTGGGATTCTGAATCCACTTATCCCGCTTCTGCACTCCCAAGAAAAAAGGTGAAAGGAGACTGGGGAAGAAGATGTGTGTGTGGCGCCAGGCCAGGAAGGTGCCAGCATTAGATAGGTGCATCTAGAGTTAAAAAACCAACAGCCCTTTTCAGGGCTACCCAATACTCTAGAAAAGAAATAACAATCGATTTGCCAATGTGTGTAGGTAGAGTAGTGTAAATATAAACACTGACTCTTTTTTTTCTAGTGTGAGTGTATGTGTTTGTGTGTTTGTGTTTGTAAGCGCTCACGTACGTTTGTGTGAATAGTAGATTATGGGTTTGTTTATTGTTTCTTAGCATATAGTTTGGGTTTTTAGATTTGGGGTTTGTTAAATGTTGCTTCACTTATGTGGATAGTATATTATATGAAATGAGAAAGTAGGGGGATGTTTTCCTTCACGTCCGCGCGTTGTTTGGTCATGAACTAGGTAATATCAATTTTATGTTTTAGGGGGATGTTTTCCATCACGTCCGCGCTTTTCGTATAAGAACCCACAGTATTCGTCGTTCAAACCATTCTACAGAGAAGATGACTTCAAACCACCTCGATAAAATGCAGACATTACAAGACGTCCTGGACAATTTGGGCATGATGGAACAAATGCTAGTGAGACTAAATGAAGATCACTATTCTTATAGCCCCCATCGAGTAAAGATGGAGATTAATAACTTAAGAAAAGTAAAGGACATGATAAGTGCTGTGATGAAAGAAATAAAGGAGGAGAAGGAGGATGAAGAGGAAAGGATAAGGATAAGAGAATGGAATGAAAAAATTGAAAAATAAGAAGAAAATGAGAAGAGGAAGAAAGAAGAGGAGGAAAAGAAGAAAGAAGAGAAAAAAAGGAAGAAAAGAAGAGAAAGAGTGTAGGAGAGAAAATAAGAAGTTGGTGGAGAAATAGAAAAAAATTAGAAGCAGAAGAAACCCAAAGGCCCTTTTCAGGGCCACCCACATTTCTCGAAAAGAGAATGACTTTCGATTGCCTACCCCTTTTTTTATTTTTTTAAAAAAAAAAAAATTAAAAAAAATCCCATGTTCAATTTCCCTTGACGCTATACAGTCCCACCCTGTTTAAATTCCTTTGACGCTATACAGTCCCCTATTCCCATGTTCAAATCACCTTGACGCTCAACAGTCCCACGATTTTTCTCCATGTTAATTTCCCTTGACGCTCAACAGTCCAACGATTTTTCTCCATGTTAATTTCCCTTGTCGCTAATCTGTCCCACGATTTTTCTCCATGTTAAATTTCCATTGTCACTAATCGTTCCGGGGGGGGGGGGGGGGGGGTCTGTAATGCTAATTCCCATTGTCGCTAATGTATCCCCCTTCACTACTTTCGTCAAAAGGTCTGTTCACCCTCTCTGCTGCGTGAATCAATAACGTTGCTTCATGTACACACTGACATACTAGTTCGTAACGACATAGCTTCGTATTTAATAATAAAGATAAAAATGGCTGCCTGTCATACACGAGAACTTTATCATATACAACGACACTCTGAGTGTTTATAACTTCAGTGACTTGTATTCACCGCCATGTTTTCTCTAACGCTTTACATGTTTTTTGGCTAATCTGCAGGTTAGAACATTGTACTGAGAACAATAACATATACTTGCATAGTCTATTACCGAGTATGAGTGCGTGGTAAAATGTATGTATGCCCAATCTTAAGATACACAACACAGTGTATATCACTATTTTAGATAACAGAATTTTGAGATAAGGCACAATCCACACTTTGTGCACAAAACAGCTGTCCCGGATTCTTATTGTTAGTCAGAGTTTTAACAAAGTAAGGATTCGAAGGTGTTTCGTTTCTGTCAACAAAAGGTATGTTCTATACAACTTCATTTCGTCACCCAGTGTTATTTTTAGTAAACCCTAAGATAATCTCACTAAATTTACCCACGATCATCCAACTCGGGGAATTTATAATTTCCTAATGATCACGATTACGTACACGCTTGACACAATGCTATGATACATTGTTGCACTTTCTAATATAAAAATTCATTTGAAAAAATCTGTATTTAAACATGGTAATGTTTTATCATTGCTGTCAATATATCTAGATCATATATGACCCAGATATCTGAATGGAATTTGTCGAGACGATTGCATAGTCTTGTGGTACTTAAAGTCATTTTACAAACAGGCTAACCTAGTTCAAAACCCGTAGTGTGCTAAAACAATTTATTTCCGACGACGTATGTAGAACGGTATATCTGAATAGATGAATTTTCTAGACCACTGATAAAGATGTCTTTCCCGGGAAAGGGTTTCTTTAGGGGACATTGTTTGGGACTTCTAAGGGTGAAGGTTCTAAATACAAGAATTTGGAAGAAAGTAGAACTTGTATTGAACTAGGCGGGGTAAATTTAGCGACTATGTAGGTAGGTAATCGCTAGATTTCTCCCGGAGGAAATTTATCGATTGCCTATAGAGACGGTTCTTACTGTGTAAAACTATATAGCCCACTCGAAGGGAAGTTCTTTTTTCCTGGGAAAATGCTTTCTTTGGGGGACAGTCTATAGAAAAATGGGGTATTTTTGGGTGACAATTCTAAATACAAGGGTTTGGAAGAAAGTAGAACGTGTATTGCACTAGGCGGGGTAAATTTGGAAACTGTATAGTAGGTAATCGCTAGATTTCTCCCGGAGGAAATTTATCGGTTACCTATAGAGAAGTTTCTTACTGTGTACAAACTATATAGCCCACTCGAAGGGAAGTTTGTGTCCTGCGAAAAGGCCTCCTTTGGGGGACAATCTATAGAAAAATGGGTTATTTTTGGGGTAACGGTTCTAAATACAAGGGTTTGGAAGAAAGTAGAACGTGTATTGCACTAGGCGGGGTAAATATGTAGACTGTATAGGTGATTGCTAAATTTCCCCCGGGATAAATGTAGTGATTACTTATAGTGAATGTTCTTACTGTGTGGACGAAATTTATAGCCCACTCAAAGGGACGTTTTTTTCCAGGGAAAAGTGTTTCTTTGGGGACAGTCTATATAACAAAAACGGGGCTTGGTATTTATTGGGGTGAAGGTTCCAAATACAAAAGTTTGGGAGACAGTAACACTTAATTAGTACTAGGCGGGGTAAATCTGGCGAATATATAGGTAACCTCTAAATTTCAGACAGGGCAAACTTTCTATGTAATAATAACAGTGTACGACAGATCATTAGACTTTTAAGCAATGCTTATGATAATTAGTACAGGCAAAACCAATACCTTTATTTCTTTCAATTATGTGCCTCTAATGTCGCCCTCTGTTGTTCATGCACTCGCGTAGTCCATTGGAAACTTTATAAACATATAATGCATAATTTATGTGTGGAAATAATCGGAAATCGCTTGAAAATTACGAACCGCAGCTGGGTCATCTTCAGGAGTTAGCAGCCGGGCCCACTTTAAAAGAATACTCCATGGTATAATCCGTTCATGCAAACCATGTGCAAACGAAAGTTTGTCGGAAATGGTCAAGTCCTTTGGTCCGAAATAAACGTGTTATATGAACTGGGCACTACGAAACCATAGCAGTAACGTATCGAATGTCAGTCCATAACATATATATTTCCCTTTTTTTTAGCCATTACCTTATTGGCACATGCTTCTAGACTTTATTATCGCCTCTTTCGATGCTCTGACAGGAGGTAATGCCGGAATATATATTACTCTTTGCACGAAATAATGAAGTATTATATGTAACATTATGAGTTACATGATTTAATGTAAAATAATTATTATTGTCCATCCACTTGACTTAATCCGTTTGAATTACCCTAAAATAAAGGGCATTTTTTATTAAATTTACATTTTCAGTGTCTAGGTCACATATTGTAAAATATCAATATTTATACAAATATAAATAAAACATGAAATAAGTATAATTTTATGAGCCATTTATACTTTACATTTACAAAAATTTTACGAAATATAAATACATTTATACATGTACGAAACAAACCTAGCTGGCGTTGCTAATCACGCATTTTCTTCCAGTTACAGATAAATAAAACCACCGGGCTCTTTTTCAAACATGTATGAAATGGAATTTCCACCGTAGAATTGATAAACCTCATTGATATCCAAGATTGGGTATATAACAATGAGCTTTATTTCGTATAAGAAATTTTTATTAATCACAATAATTTCCAATGAAATTTGGAAGAAAATCTCAGGACTATGCATGACTGTGATTGCTATAATGAGTTTTACTCCGTACAAAGCAAGGAATAATTTTGAATTTTATTTTTGATATTATAAAAACTACTGTGAATCAGTGACATCATTTCCAATTCTAGTTTATGGGTTAAAACAGTAATTATCATAGAGTAACAGACTCATAATTTTCACGTATTTTATGTTAAAGAAAAACTATTATTCGCTGCATGCATTTGAAGGTATGTTTATCTGATTGCATAAGATATGACTAAAACCAAGCTTTTTTTTATCTCCAGCACGGCTTTAAAAATATGATAGATTCCAAGCGTTTATATGACCGAAATGATCATCGGGGTTATTTAGAAATATTGCCCCTTAAGCAGGTCGAATAACTGAAATCTGGTTGGATATTGAGAAAAGAGTAAAGAAAATTATTCTACGACTCTGTGATTCACGCTGTAATTTAAATGTATGCAGTTGCTCAGAATAAAAGTGCAATGGCTGGATTCGTTACTTGATTAATAATCAGATTTATTCCAAAATGATTACAACACTGAAAAGAAGTTGGTTATCTATGAAGATTAATATACCTTTATGACACATACCATGTAGCCACCTTTATGACACATGCCATATAGCCACCTTTATGATACATACCATGTAGCCACCTTTATGACACATACCATGAAGCCACCTTTATGACACATACAATGTAACCACCTTTATGACACATACCATGAAGCCACCTTTATGACACCTACAATGTAACCACCTTTATGACACATATCATGTAGCCACGTTTATGACACCTACAATGTAACCACCTTTATGACACATATCATGTAGCCAAAATTAGTTTATCCTGGAAATATAGCATTATAGTGCACCTTGTGTCTGTATCGATGATAGAGAAAAAGTAAAACACCTTCTGTGTTGATATTTACCTGTATGATATACCTTTATATGACTTAGACTTTCATCCAGTCGAAAGTGTTCACTATATTCTATGTAAGGAGACTGAATGCATTGGGTGATTAATAGTAAATAATACGGTATGTGTGAGCCCTTTCTATGACTTTATTGCTCCTATTGGAACCCCAGGTCATTCAAGCCAGGTAGACGAAAGGTCACCAGTTGTAATAACTTTTAGAGCTCTTATTGGTGTCTTTAAGTTCCCAAAATGCATAATGTCGTTCAAATCAGCTATACTGGCCCTTTTCGGTATTAGGAGGTGCGTCATATACCATAGTAACAATGAAGTAGTTTTGTGGGACGGGCAGATGTGATTACGCAAGGAACGTCTTAAACATAGCATATGAAACAACAATTTAAGGGTACGTCTAATTCTACAAAATCACTTAAAGAAATTACACAAGGTTAGCAAACTAACACTTACTAACTCCTAATTAGTACTTCCCAGCATGATTATACGACCTAACTTAGTTGTTCCCCCTTTGATTTTAGCTCAAACATGTAATGATTGCCCAGTTTCTGTATTGCTGATCATATCGCGAAGTATTTACAGTGGCGTCACTAGGGGTGTGCGGACTGCACCGGATGACACCAAAATGACTATAAATATTTTGTGCAGGAAGGAGGTCCATGGAGGTGACACCATGAGTTACCGCACTGGGTGACATCAACCCTAAAGACGCCACTGAGTATTTATATCAATATCTTCACATGTGTATGTGTGATTGCGATTTTAAAATAGCGTTAACCATTTTAGTAATATCGCTACGATGTCTGCAGTGTGGCAGTTTATAGCAACATGTACCACCTGGGACATCATGCCGCAGACATGTAGCATCATGTCCCATCCAGCTATATTATCAAGACACCAGGCCGACCAGTCGTAACAATATTTTCTTAATGCAGTGCGCCAAGTCAGGCAGCTGCTAGTGCTATTTTCTTAAGTCTTTGTTATGACTCTGCTGCGGAGAAACGCGCGACATCCGATAAGTATATGAGTTTATATTGTGTCTGATGCAAAAGAGTCACTGATACCAGTGGATTAAAAACAATAAAGCTGAAGAATCGTCGCCGTGCACTTACAGGTATGTGCGTAAAATGTGGTACAACAAAATATAAATGTGTAGCGTATAGCGAGACATCAAGCGGTGGTTCTATCGCCGCTGCACTTCGGGAAATTACCAGGAACTCCATGGGCTAAGCATGCTTGTGAGAAACATCTTCCAAGATGTAATTAATCTGGCACTTGTACTCGATTTAATATTAGACTAGGCGAAATAAATTAACCTAATCAGGAGAATGTCCATTAAATGTGACTTATGAAGTGTGCCATGTTCATGATGGGGCGTATCAAAATCAAGATCTACACCAACGATATATCGCAGACGTTAAGTTGATTCACGCGTTGAAGTCTGCAAAAAGATAAATTTCTAAGAGAATCGCTTGCCAATTGGCTGATAACATACTGATAAGCGGCACTCTTGTTCACAGAGACCATTACTCGGTAACGTGACGGTTTGGTATTTATATGAATCTTGTGAACGTGAAGGTGGTAAAACAGAGGAACTGATCCAATCTGGAGTATAACCACACATAAAGTTTACAATGTGGTAAGATCTACAAGTACAAGATCTCAATGGTGAGAAGATATACGGGTCATTACTGACTACAGCAAACATAACACGAAGCTCATCCCACGAATATCTAGCTTCAGAGCAAGACTAATAAAGACCATGCACGTCAGTGTCACGAAATATCATCAGTACTTTACAGTTGTCACGGATCTCTATAGTCATGTTAAATAGATCACATCTGTGTTTTGTGTCGACCACGTTAGGGGCCATCCATTTAGTACGTTCGCAAAAATCTGGCAAAGCTTGGCCCCCTCCCCCCATCCCTGTGAACATGCGTATTTTTTTACAAACACCCACCTGCGTACGTACGCTTGACGCCCCTCCCCCACCGAATTCTATTGAACGGCCAATATTTAATCCACGCCGAAACGAACAAGGATTAATAATATTAGCGTGTTTAATAAAATAGATAGTCCGCCAATATCGAATGTCTGGCTGCATCAAAGAAATAAGATGCGTAACTTCAAAAAGCTTTTCTAGTGTCCACTACAATTTAAATGCCGACTGAACATGTTACGTATTAGACAAATTGTTATCGAGGTTTCACCCACCCCACCCCAACCCCACCCCCGTTTCCTATGCTTACGTACATTATCAGTAGACCCCAACATACGCAAGCATATCATTTTGGGTTAACCCCATCCCGCCTCCATGTGTGCGTGCTAAATGGACGCCCCTGAGACAATTATTGCAGGATTTTGTTGATGTTCAAGCATGACATCATCATACACAACACAATGATTTTGGAAACCAAATCAAATGTGGACCCTTTGCACTCAATAACAATTAAAGAGAGTCCATAAAATCTGATAACATATTTAATTATCGGCCCACTGGGCAATCAAGTTCAAGCGACCCCATGTTGACCATCTCAGAATTATATTGAACACTATCTTACCTGAAATCCTTTTGGATAATAACCCGTTGAACTCTTATCCTTTTTAATATTTTGCCAATTCATATGGCTTAAACTATGGACTTGTGCGGTGCAGCTACCATGGAGTACATGTTGGGTTAAAGACCCATGTATTCTTTGATTGGTTTACCCGAACATTAGTATTTAAACTTTCCGACAACCTGTATATCGGTGTTATTAAATAAACAGTGTTCTATTTTATAGATACGGTTATAAAAATTTGTTTCCAAGCGCCCTTTATACGATATCCGCATAGACGGTGTCAGTTGTAGTATGCATCAACGTCGGGTCAGTGTCTGTATAAGGCATCTTGACACGATCTTAGTTAACTGATTGGTCTTGTCTTACATCTCGTACACGAGCAGCGTCAACAATTTCAGCACAGAAAGGTTTTGTTAGCTTCAGTTTTGATTCTTTACTATGTGCGACAATACGTCCAGCATCAAAGATCTTTCGGGATTCTATTGGCAGGTCCGCGATGAGCCTTTGAAGTTGGTCCCGAAGTTTGTCCTGTTCACTATCACAGAAAAAATCAACTCGAATTCGCTTTCGCAAATTCCCATTGTTTTGTAACAGGCAGAATTGCTTGAAGTCTTTTTCAAAATCACGTATGTTGTTGTTGTTGAGTTTAATTATAGTGGCGTCCGCACAATTGTGCATGTGCCACTTTTTTTTTTGACTGCACAGCAGCCTGCTAGTTGTTCCTGGGGAAGGGGATGGTGCCACCTCCCCGAGGCTTTTATGGATTCAAGGAACCCTGATAGTTTGGCCTCATTCTGTGGGTCCATAAAGGTCCCTACAGTTGAATGGTTGGCTGTCATTAGTGGGAAGGAGAGCTCAGGAACGGTCCCGCTTGCTTTACATCGCTGGTTTCTTGTTGCATTTGCCTGGTGTTTCTTGCGGTTTTTTTTTCGATTTTTATTTTTTCTTCAAAATGTTCTAAAATGAGGGGGATTTTCTATGCTGTTTATAGAGGTTCTTAGTAGAAATCATGTATGATATTTTGGGCATATATTGAATACGTGGTGTAGATCTTCGGTGGTGTGGCAGTTAAAGCAGTTAATGGTTGCTGGTTTGGGTCCTATAAACCTTCCAAAACTGCTTGCTAGTTTAGTTTTTCCAGTTATTATCCTGTTTATGGTTTTCTGTTCTAAATAGGTACCCTTAGGTAGCTATATGTTCTATCTACGTTGTTTTGGGTTTCATGGTGCTTTTTACCTTTTGTGGAGGAGTTCCAAAAATCTTGCCATGTTTGGTCTATATATGTTTGTGCGAAGCTTATTCTTTCTGTAGAACTATAGTTAAGCTTGATAGAGTTTTGATCTCCTAGTTTGTTTTTTGCAACTTTGTCTGCTGTTTCGTTGCCAGAGATTCCAATGTGCGACGGTATCCACATGAGCTCGACTAACTGATGTGCTGTGGTGATATCGTCGATTAATTGGCATGCTCTGTCGAGGAATTGTTTCCCTAGAGTGTGTATTGCGATTTTGGATCGATTTGATAACGCTTAGGGAATCGCTTATAATGACTGCTTTAGGTATTTTGTTGTCTTTGATCAATTGCAGTGATTCAAGTATAGCCCATAATTCAGTGGTGTAAATGGAGCAATAGTCAGGTAATCTGGATCCCGTTTGTATATTGTATTCAGGGATGACTATTGCTGCTGCTGTTCTTGGTGGGTTGTTTGTTTTTGATCCATCGGTATATATTTTAACATAGTCCGGGTATTTTTGGTTGATTTTGTTTACCAGTACAGGTTTTAGTAAGTTTTCTTGTCCTTCTTTATTGCATAATTTGGTAGCTTCAATGTTAATCCTTGGTGGTTTTTGTAATTCTGCGTGGAGAGTTTTGGTGCTCACTGATTGTTTCAGAGGTAGATTTTGGTGTGTTGGGGTTGTTTTTACAAATAATGTTTTTGGCAGAATGGTAGGTGAGGTGTTTTTCGTTCATTAAGTCCATTATTTGTTTCTCTTTTATTGCAAATCTGCATTCTGCCGATCTAGGATAATGGTTTTTTTTACAGTTAGCACATTTTTGTTTAATTGTGTGGCATTCTCCTTTGTGTTGACCTCCGCAGTACTTACATCTTGGTTTGAATCTACATCTGAGGGCATAGTGTCCCCAGTGCAGGCATTTGGTGCAAAATCTTGGCCTATTTATGTAGTTTTCCAGCTTATGGCACACTCCTGACTGTTCTAGTTTTATTATTGAGGGTATTGGCTCGGTAGCCTCTATAACCGCTTTGTTTGTACTTTGTCCCTTGTGATTTTTAAGACGATATACTTTGGTGGTCTGTGTTCCATTTGCTGAGAGTTCATGAAGTAGGAGTTCATTGCTTATGTCCTTGTTATATCCGTTTAGTGCTATTACTTTTTTAAAGATAGTGGTTTTAATGGGTTCAGCCAGATTAGTTGTGGTTTCACTGTGTTTGGAGTTCCAAGTGACTCGTGTTTTCCTCTGAGTGCTATGGTGTCTCTCTAATTTGATCTTTATTTGGCCTATGGTTTCAATTTGGATGAATTTTTCCACCTGTTGAATTGTGCTGCATTGGACAATCAGGTTGTTTCGCCTTGGTCTTATCAGTTTGAATTGTCCAGTGTGAATTTTGACCAGTGCTGTCATAATACTATTGGTACTTAGACTAGTAATTCTATTGCACCTGCTGCTTATGTATATGGTGTGTTCGATGGAATGATAATTGTAAATTTTGTTTTGGGGATTATGTTGTTGTTTTATTTCCTGTTTTGAGCTAACCTTACTTGTGGGTCTTTTTTGTGGTTGTTTTGGGGTTTTAGCGGGCCCTTGCCATTACCTAGGTATGTGTTCTGTGTGTTAGGTATGGATTTTGTACGCAAGTCTGTATTAATCTTGATAAAAAAGGCAATATTAGCTTATCTGCGAAATCCAATGGAGTGTTTCTTATGCGTATTCCTAATTGCAAATACATCTTCATATTTCGTACCTGTACTGAACAATTGTTTTCGGTCACGCGATTTTAGACAATCGTAGTAAATTTGTTTGTCTATAATTGTACACTGACACACTTTCAGCCACTAAAGGGCACTGAAAATGCTTTCAGTGCTAATTGATAATATTAATTGGTGTGGAAAGATCGAAATAGTATTCTAGATCATCCTTAACGAAATGTCACTGTCGCTGTTACTGTTGTACTCATGTACTTGTTTTTGTACGTCAATGTAGTCGAGATCATTGCACTGAAATCCACTAACAGTCAGCAGCTGTATTATTGCCCACTCGTAAAGATTATGATCTTAAAGATAAATGATGTAACTGTGTGTGGCAGAGGGATTATACCCGTCTATGTCTGAGTTGTTTACAACGCGCGTATATTACTAGTCTTTGAAATTCAACATCACGAAATGAGTGCTCAATAAACATATTCATGTTAATATCAGTGAACGGCTCGATTTTAATATTTGACCACAACCCATCATAGACTTTTCCCGCTGAAGTAAAACAGTGCACTGAGTGAATCTTATATACTCGGACAGCGGTGTCGCGAAATACTTCGAACACATCCGTGAGTAAGAAACATCGGTGGGCAAATGCAGATCGTGTTAGTCACTTATAATTTTGCATTTGACTGCGGACGAAATTTTGTATGCATGTTCATATTTGTCACAGAATGGACAAATGTATGGTTGGAATGCTACTTATGAAGAACATAGAGACAACACTAACACAAAAATTAAGATGATTTAATTGAATGATTATGCTGAATAAAAAATATTATTGTAGAATAATAAAAAATCTAACTTGAATGCTATTCACTGTTTTTAAAGTTCATAAGAGTACTTTTGGTTCATTGATACTTATTGCACTGAATTACTTTCCGTCTGTCTCTCTCACTCTACATGCCCTCTAATGGCTGTATGTATCTAGAATACATTGTAATAAATAAAATGGAATCATCCAGAACAAATCCTATTCAATATTTACAAAAACACGAAGAGAAAGTAAACGTTTTCCTCCCAAAATTTAATTCCAAACTGTACGCAGTTACAATACTTTATCTGATATTATTTCGAATGCTAAATGAAATAAATTTGCATACCTTAATCTGGCTGCATTAAATATCAAAGTTTAAGCTCCTGTCCATATTAATCGTACATGTGACTACCTTTTTCCTTGCATAGTCCTTAGCCTATATTATGTCTCAATATCCAACATATTGTGTTGACATTTACTGGGGGTTTTCCATTCTGAAATAACACATATGTGTGTTGATGAGTGAATGTATCCACCGTCTCCGAATTTTGACTCCTGCACAATTGCCTACCCATTGTAATATCCCCAGTGGGCAAGTCTCAATGACTGTATACAAGTTATGACTCACCTCATGTCATTTCCTCAGTGGCCAGTCGTAAATACATAAAGTATTTAATATTTATCTGTTTAATTAGGGCGTAATCATACACGTTTTAAACATTTACAATAGGTTATTATTCATATTTCCAAGTTGTGCTCAAGAAAATATATTTAATCAACATATATTTGTTCGTCTGTCTTTAGAGATTCACGTGTGTACTTCAAGATCATTTTGTTCTTGAACAATTGGAAGTGACGACACATTTTGCAATATATACATCTATATAACAGTACCCATCGCTACCAACTCCCCAGAGGATTTGTGTCAGCATTCTAAAATTGTTTTGCATATCTCCAGATTATCTTCATACAGAAAGTTATAATGTAAATATTTTACAACTGTGTAAGTAGTACGGCATCACAGACAAAAGGCCATATTGTGAGTTAATTTAGTCACATTCACGCTGATATAACGCTCGAAAGCATTCCTGAAGAAAACTATGCTAGTAGTTATGGTGGTGCTGGTAGCAACAATAGTTTTGTTTGTTCTTTATAGAGAAAATGGCAATAAATTAATATAAATGAATTTATATAATTCCTATGAAGAGTTCAGATGGCAATTCATACATAAATCTGTCAGAAAACAACATCAAGTTAAAACATACCATCATAGCCACTAATACCTCTCCCAACCCTAACCCTAACCCATCCCAAAAATTGAAAATAAGTCACATTCGTACACTGATACAGATTAAACACCCTGCCCTACGTGAGAAAAACCACCCTTATCACTAAAGACCAATTTTCACTCAGCTTTAGGATGTAATATTTCTTTCAGGATGGCAGAAAAACGATTATTTGTGATAGACACAGATGCTGGAGTTGATGATGCCCAGGCAATTTTAATGGCCCTCAGTTACCCTGATGTGGAAGTCATGGCCATTACAACCGTATCAGGAAACACGTTGGCTGCACAGGCTGGTCTGAATATATCTAGGATTCTTCAACTCACAAACAGGCTCGAGGTTAATGACTTTCACTCGTACTTGCTTGCTTACTTAATGAGCCTCCTATATGTCATTTTTTTTTCCTCTTTTTTCCTCTTTTCCTCTTTTAGCCCGGCATCATCAATAAGAATTTTGTATGTCGCAGTGCATGATATATAGGTAGTCTGCAACAAGGCCAAAGTTCAATTTAGGAGTAATAAGAGACATACGTAGTGGCGGAATTGAACCAAAGATCTGCTTCTAAAATAAAAGGCAAAAAACTCAAGAAGAAACGAACAGCAAAAAACATTAAACAGTTAAAATGCTCGAATGTCTGTGTTATGTTTGAGAGGGGTAATTAAATAGGTATACCAATTCGAAAGGTGACTTTAGTCCGTCTTTTTAAATGTGTTTCCTTTCCAGTTCGATTTCGACGTTCTTCATCTCTTAGCAGTTGATAAGGCTTAGCTAGAGACACGCAGTCAGAGGTTTCAGTAAATATTTATTCAGTTGCACACACCCTCAATTCAGATCCCAGTGTTCATTGGCTGCAGCGAGCCGTTCCTTGGAGACGTTAAACACAAGGACGATTATCACGGAGAAGATGGTTTCGGAGATGTTCCTGATTCGAACGCTCCAACGGAAGAGACCATTCGGACTGAACATGGGGTGCAGGCACTTCTGCGCATGTCGAAGGAGTACGAGGGTAAGACCCGTCATCGGAGTAGATTTCTCTAAAAGAAAACTTTCTTTCAGCTGGAATCACACGTCTTTAGAGCGACAGTCTTTGGCACTAATGATAATGTGTATCTCCTTCTTTTTTCTGAATAACTATTCGTCATGATTTGTTATAAATGCGATACTTCCACACCCACTTATTAGGTTAGTTTACTATTGGATATTGGGTTCGCCATCACTGAATGCACTGCTGCTATTTAGTCAGGATTGTATCTCAGAACTGGGTAGACATCTGCATTACATCTTATTGCAGTGTAGAACTATGAATTTAGATATGTAGACCTACCATGTACTTAAAAATGTAACATACGTTTACAGCGCTACACAGTATCCTGAATACGCGTAGTGTGGTATAGATTTGTTAGGATTAGTGTTGTGGACGGTTTTGTGTAATGTGGTATCATGTAGTAAATCATTATATTAAGACTCGTTTAGTATGTTTTCATCGTGTGCTCGCCAACGTTTTGAGCGCCAAAGCACGTAATTGTATTTCTTGGTTACACGCTACCATGTCGTTAAAAGTCTTTAAAAAATAAATGTGGGTATGCGCTTCTTTCCAGATTTAGGAAATGTAGTAAATCATATTTATGCTCTAGTGAACACTGTTTCTTGTGATTGTTTTAAAGGGAAGATAAATCTGATATGCATTGGACCGCTGACAAATGTTGCGATTGCCACACGAATGGATCCTGACTTTGGAAAGAGGCTCAAGGCTTGTTACATTATGGGTGGAAATTATAGAGGTGAGGGTAATATCCATTCGTAGCCGACTACACTCATGAATTAGTAGTATTCACCTGTTCATGTATATCCATCATTATATGACAAACATAACATTAACATAATTATTTTTCTGCAATCTTATGTTGCTGTTGCTGTGTGTATAGCACCATTTTCAGCACATGATAGGCTATACTTGGCGGCCAAAATATATGGAGAGGACGAACCGCGAAAAACCTCGAAAAGAACGAACAACTCACGGAAAGCTCCTGGAAAGCGTATTTACATGCGCATGTTGCCCTAGATTCGAACTCATGCGGGCAGAGGTGAGATATCTACAATCTATACAAGCGTGCTCCTTAGACTACTTGGCCACCTGGGATCCCGAACTCATGTATATAAAAGTTTATGAGCATATTGTGCGCCTAACTTTTATCCATTGTAAGTTGTAAAACAATGTATACATAGGATCTGAGTTTGGAACTTTCTAGGCGTATCCTTATTTACAATTAGATTTAAATTTTCCGTTGAAATGACTCGCTTTCTTTTGTGTCGTAGGTGAAGTGAAGACTTGTACCAATGGGAAGTTGGCACGCCAAATATGCATTCATAGTTTACGTCAGTATCTAGGAATATACTGAGTTTACAGTCGTTTTGTTGAAATCAGAAATATTTCGAGGAAAATTATTTATTTCATCTCTTCATTGGAATGACTAAAGTGCTAATTGACTGTTGGATTAACACATTACTTTAGATTTTGTGAACTCTTTCGACGACATTTTGGATTGCATACTTGTGTTATACCAGGGCATTCAAGACTATTGCTTTTCCTTTAGAACATTCTATAATTATGGACTTGTGATAGGACATTTAGAATAATTTGGAATTTAATTCACAATTTTGTATTTGTCTTTGGAATTTTCATTTTGAATTCTAGGGAAAATCTTCATTACAGTATAGACTATCATTTTGAATAGCTTTGACACTGATTTGTATTGTTCAAAACTATCGGAATTGATAAAACATTTAGGGTTAAGGAAATTGGTTCACCATACTGTAAGTTATTTTTAATTCTTTAACTTTGTATTTTAGGAAAATAAATTAATATATTTAAATTATACAAAACTTGTTTGATTTGCTCTTTCTTGTTATGCAGTTTAAGATCATTGATTCGTAACAATTGTATATTTATTTATGTTGTCCTACAGCTGTTGGAAATATTACCACCAGTGCTGAATTCAATTTCCACTATGATACCGAGGCTGCCTATGTTGTCCTCAACAAATTAGTTTGCCCTATTACAATCGTAACGTGGGAACTGTGCAAGGATCATTCACTTGAATGGGTAAGTTTTCTAACCCATCGTATCTTTTATAACATTTTTTTATCTCACTGATCAATCTCCTATTTTTATTCTGTGGCTTGTCTTTTTATTTATATCTTGTGGTTAAAAGACCATCACCGATTGGGAAATACAATATAGCTTCAAGGAGATACACCAACAGGTTTTTGAACTTGGGTTAGATTACACCTAAAGCATTACGTTACCGATACATTTACCATTTTGATTACGCTACTTCCTAAACGATTCAAAATACTTAGGGTCACGACTGGTCGCAATTATGTATCAATCTGACATAATTTATAATCATGTACATGTACTACTCTCCTTAAGATATCATTATTAAAAATATTTGTATTTGTTCACTTTTAGGATCTATATGACAAACTTAGGAGTGTGGAGACAGAAAAAGCGAAGTTTTTGAGGAAGATAGAGAAAAAGGCAGTTGATTTCAGTCATGCCAACCACTGGCCAAAGTTTATACCATGTGATGAAATTGCAATGGCAACGGCCTTGAATCCGGGCATCATTCTTAAAAGTGTTGATGTTTATGCGACTGTTGAGGTCAATGGTCACTTTACTAGTGGCCAAATGGTCATAGACTGGAAAGGTTCATTAAACAAGAAGCCAAATGTTGCTATAGTAATGGATATCGATAACAATAAATATGTCGAGATGCTGTTTAAAGCTGTGGATGAAAAGTAATGGACAAATCCATTCAAAAGGAGATATGGTTTAGAAAGTTTGTTATGCTTATGGGTCTAATAAAGTGACTTATTATATGTTCATTTGTTCTCCTTTTAACTTTACATTGTCAGAATCGTTCCGTATTTTACAGTATTGCACTAGCGCGCAACTTAATATTGAACTAAAGTGTGCCCAATAGTGTATTAGGAACTACTTTGTAAACAAATCATGTACACCCTTGTAGCAGACGCTTTACGTTTTAGCTGATTAAATTTGTTTCTGAATGAAATAAACGAGATGTTTCGTGGACTGCCACATACCAGCTACTTTGGCACAAATCCACGTTAACTTTTCTGATACAATGTTTCCGATTTAGGCTAGTTATAGACGCCTGACAGGGTCCTTACAAATAACACGCAAGTGACTAGGCATAAACTGTCTTCTTTAGCTGGTAATAGAGAATGTCAAATAATATGCTTACAGTTTTACATCCTGAATTTCATCAGAATGTACTTTCTTAGTTCTGCAAATCCGAATTACATGAGCCATTTCATGGTATCTCAAGCTTGATTACACATATCGAAATTGTACTGTAATTTCAACTATTTTCAAAGTGCAGTTACATCCTCCTTACTGCACTCTACATGAAACAAAGATTAAATTCCATAGCGTCTTTTCGATAATTGCAATTGAAAGACTTCATATTTTTCCCATATTATGATTTCGAACATTCAATGACAGAACAGAAATACACTTCCAGATGTCAACACGCTTCTCCTTCAGTGCTTCAAGCCGATTTATTTCATGTAGAATTGGCACAGATAAATCCAGTCCATAATCACGAAATTTCGTAGAATCGACCAAAATCTATTCATTCCAGATCAAATGAAAAAGTTGTTGCGGAGCACATTCATTCACAATATGACTCCAAATTTGAAGTAGACCAAAAACGCCATTTTCGTTCGAAAGTTATGTCTAACGCGTGACTAAGTTCAAATTTATCTGGGCGGAGTTATGTGCGTATTTATAATGTTGTTGTATAATGATGAATCTGCACTTGTGTATTTAGTTTACAATAAGGCATACATTCAGTTACTTTGTTTCTTTAGTGTATTTTTGTTTATATAATTAAATCTTAGATAGAATAAGAAAATGAGCATTTAATTAAAAGGTTACTGCATTTGTATAAAAAAATATGAACTCGTTTTGTCGGATAGATATACTACACTCACATGGTTGTGAAGTATTTCCATCCGAAAAACATGTTCATATTTACCCATACAAATGCAGCAACCTAAAAATATTTACTTTGAAAGAAGTTTTGAAGATTTTGCATATACAAAAATCACCTTCTTCGTCCTGTCATTTGATTGGATTAAACTTTATCAACATGCTCATCAGCCATCACAGATATAAATAGACCCCTTTCCAACCACAGATATAAATAGACCCCTTTCCAACCACAGATATAAATAGACCCCTTTCCAACCACAGATATAAATAGACCCCTTTCCAACCACATATATCAATAGACCCCTTTCCCAATACTCATGTCGGACGAGTTTCCATTCCTGATATCGATCTGCTGGATGAATGTTTTTTATATTGACTTAGAAGTGGAGATTATCGTCGGAAATTCTGAATATTATCATGACACGTACATGTAGTTATTGTGTCGGCATGCGCATATTATCAGTAATAATAATAATAATTATAATAATAATCAACCTATGCACTACTATCGTTTCTTTAAAAGGTAAATAGCATATAGTCAAGCAAGTGTACAAATTGGTTTTATACTAAAAGTTTGTTTCAGAATGTTTTTTAATCTTATTTTGCACTAAAATAATCTAAGCAAGTTCTTTTGAAGTTGTAATAACATTTGTTAAATATGTTTAGTGGTATCTACAATTTAAAAATAACGCATGTTTAAGTGTACGTAGTTTAAATGAACAGTAGCTACAAAAAGAAGCAAAAACAATCACTCTCCTTGCAGATTCAGAAGGCAGCAACCCGTCAGTAGTATATGGGGTCACCCTAGCGTCAAGTGTACTTACATGCAAAAACAGTCGATTCACTCTGGCGTCAAGGGGAATTTAACATGGGAAATGTTAACATGGATGGAACTGTAGATCGTCAAGGGGAATTGAACATGGAAATTGAACAGGACCGGTACTTTAACGTCAATGGGACTTTAACGTTAAAATATGGGGTTTGCACTTTGTCGCAAATGGAAATTGAACATGGGAATGTCACCTGGATGTCAATGGGAATTGAACTTTGGGTGACGTCATGAGGTTTATAGGGTCAAAACATTTTATAGGGATTTTAATGTATTTGTAAGGACAAAGGGTAGATAGGGACAAACATACAAATACACATTTAAACACACAGAAAAGACGACAGAAATGTTCTAAAACAAACCTCACAGAGAGAATAATGGCTCAAAAAAGAAAAGTCTATTGTATGGGTTCAAAACATTTATTCAAGTATATACATGGGCTCTCTGGCCTGTGCTTTGGTCTAAGCACTATCCATTTAATACATAAACATTTCTACATCAAACAAACCTATTTACTAGTTATTTAGTTCTTGGCTCTAGTAAACCTGTTTACATTTAATGTTCATTTATAAGAAAAAGCTAACACAAAACAAGTAACATGCAATCAAATAGGACAAAGTTCATGTTTCTCTCTCTCTATTCGTCTCACACGTTGTTAAAAATCTGGTCAGCTAGCACTTGTGTCCCAGCGTAGATATTTCCCATCACTTAATCCGTTTCATTCATAAATCGGTTGTTATATCCATCGTGCTAGGTACACTTATCAGTAGGCAGATCAAGTGCAGTCATCGTCTTCTTCCCATGGAGGTACAATGTATACCATATGAATGGTTACTTTTCCTTCGTTGATGTCAAATTTTCCTCTCATCGACTGCACGTCTTCAATAGCCCTAAAAAGCTTGGACGAAGTTATTTCTGCAGGTGTGCTAAATCCGAGACATACAGGTGAGTTCAAACTGTCGCGATACATAGATAGGCTCAAACGACCTCGATCTTTGACTTGGCAATGACATTTGAGTTCCTCTAACAGTGAGTCAAGTAGGTCCGTAATGAAACCTGCTACTTCCTCGGCTGAAATGTCAGACGCGAAGTCTCTAAATTTCACCGTGTAGGTGTAAGTTGTCGTTCTAAATTTTCTTGAGGTCGCTGTCTGAGTCATTTGGATGCTAAAATACTCCTGTAGGTCTACTGAATCCTTTCCCTTCTTGGACGCACTTTGCTGTGACGGTATGGTAGTGAAAGAGGTCAGTGATGTTTGTTCCTTCTCTTTTCTCATCTGCGTAGAGTGATTCATCTTTCTCGTTGCTTGTCCTCGCAATGAAGTGTCGTTCTTGGAAGTCGTCCCTTTTTATACTGGGTGATATCAGTATGCCCATAAGGTAAAGGTTTGTGGTCTGGAAGTTTCACTAGCTGCACGTAGTTTGTCATGGCGTTAGTACATAAATAACTAAGATGTGTTACTGCATTGGTGATGTGATAGTGAGGCAAAGAATGACACCTGTTTCTCGTTGGACTTGAGTCTTACGCTCTATACTTGCTGTTTGAAGGGATTCATTTTTTCTCAATTGGTCTTAGTAGTGACAATGAACTGTTGGTCTTGGACGTTGTCCTTTTTTATATGCTGACCAATATTGATGTGACCGTACGGCAAAGTAAAGTGGTTGGGAAGTCGCACTCGCTTCTGGTACACGATTTGATAGACTTTTTCCAAGGGTCGACTGACGATGTGGTGAGTGGGTAAACGTACAATCTTGTTCGGCTGGTAGGTGGTCACTTTAAAGTTTGCATCCTCTCCAGACTGCAATGCTTCTTTCAATACGCCAAAGTTGACCACACGACTGGTACGATAATTCAGAGTCAATCCTTTCACTTTACACTCTGTGTGCACTTCTCCTTGTGGGTCCCGGTATTCGTAGCCGTAATTTTTAGGACCGCCACTCGCGAAACTTAGAATCTTGTCGTCAGGATGTTCGTCTGTCCAGGCGCCTAAACGGTCTCCTTCGATGTTAGGGTGTTGCTGACCCGGTCGATCGATGTAGATGCAACTGTCCGTGTCAAAGTACAGGACGCGATCCCCTAACAGTTCTAAAGCTTCGTACAATTTTAAGCGAGCATGAGCTGTCACGTAAGCCGCAATGATGACATTTCCAAAAGGGTCGTCTTGTACAAAGTCCAGATCTTCTTCGTAATTGACCAAGATTAAATTCTCTCGAACGACGTCCACGTGTTTCATGTATTTGGTTTTGTCGTGAATCATCTGGAAGTAGCGGGAAGGTTCTGTCAAATATTCCGTCTTGGGTAAACACGGTCGTTGTGCCATTTTACCCCACAAGCAATTTAACATCACTTTGGCAAACGATCGCCTGCCTTCGTTTTTCTCGATGTGGTCTAAAGTGATGCCTTCTTGTTCCTGGTATTTCTCTTTGAATTTTATTTGGTCTTCGGGAGTGTGACACCAGGAAGGATAGCCGCTGGCTTCTTGCTTCAGTTTCAAAAAGGCATCCACGTAGTCTGCGAAAATGCCTTTCTGAGTAGGGTCACCCTTGTGGTATTGTTGTGTCTTGGGAAAGTGGCAAATTTCGTACACTTCTAACAGTTGGTATCCCATGTCCATAGCTTTGAACAATTCTACGCTGACCCAGGTTCCCGTCAAGGCCCGTTCTTCCTGGGTGTGCTGACAAGGCTGATCTTGGTTGCACGTTTCGGCACAAGTACGGCACAAGGGAAACATCAGTTTGCCTCGACAATGGTGAGGTAAGACGGGATGGTATAAGTTCGTGGGAGGCAAAACTTTGCACTTGATCAAGCCTTCGTATTGTCGAATGTTGACCAGGTCGATGTGTTCCGTCAGCAATCCCGGGTGCCCTGTAGGAAAGCGACAATATTTGCACACGTAGGGATACAGCGAACACACATCCAAGTATTTGATTTCTTCTCCTTTCTCTTCGTCGGCTTGGTACAGCAAACAGGTGGCATTGGTCCTTCCTCCGTACAAACTATCCCTCGGGCTCAACGGGTCCATGAACTGGTAACTTTCCACGACACGTTTAAACTCGGGATCGATTTTCAAACGGTGATCGTATTTGTGTTCCCACATTTCCACCACTTGGTATCCTTGCTGTTCTAACTTCATGCGTCGCTGACAAGTGTCCTGGTACAGGTCTTCCATGTTCCGTTGTAAAAACTGATTTTTAGTGTCACGGTCAGGGTAGCAGACGGGACATCCGTGAAATAAGCAACCGTTAAACTCATACACGATCTTGGGGTTTTTTAAGTCCCAGCCATCGACAGAATACGTTCCGATGGTCCTTTCGCCTCCTCCGTTGCGGGCATGCTGAATCAATTTGCCTTCCTTGTCGCACAAGTAATGTAACCAGCGTGGGGCTTTGACCGAGTATTGACGCTTGACATAGTTGGTCGTTTGAGGACTGATGACAGCCACGGTCTTTTGAGGCATGAATCGTTGGCGGTACACTAAGGAACACGCTTTGGCAATGGTGCAAGCTTCTTTCAAAGGATCGACCCCTCCGTGTTCCATGAACAGTTCTCGAAATTTTCCACAGCAACGTCGTAAAATGTCCACGTCGGAACAACAATACTTTAACATTTCTTCCTGAAAGTCGAAGGGGTCAGAGGCATGAGCCTGGTACCAAGCGTATAAATCTTCTCGTTGTTCGGTACGCATGTTGTCGGGGTCGTAATAGTGAGCCTCAGGCAAATGGGGTAGAACGGCATGTTGATTGGCTTCCGTATTGAAATAGTGTGGAAAGTACCCTTTAGCCATTTCTGTCATTCCAAACGTTTTAGGCATTCGACTCAAAGGCATGGCCAAGTAACTCATCGAATCTTTAAACTGCACTTGTCCCACTTGCATGAAAATGATTTTGGCTCCGTTCAAAGTGACTTTAGGACGTTCGGTGCCATGTTCCGTATAGTACCTCAAAAGAAACTGTCCATCGTATCCGGAGAAATTGTGAGCCATCACTGTGGCATGGCGATGACAATCTCGGTAACGTTCGATGTCCTCTTTGCTCCATGTCTTGTCGATGGGGTCTAAGACCCATTTGGAAAAATCGTCTAGCGTCTTTGGTCCTCGAAAGATTTTTTCACGCCCTCCAGGAATTTTGCTGCAGTGAGAGCAATAACTGAAGATAGGTTCTTGAATACACTTCTCGCATGCTCGATGAGCCACGCAGAAATTAGGAATGTGAATGCCAGTCTCTTGCATGCATTCGAAATCGAAAAAGATGAAATTGCCTTTCTTCTTGTGACCGTCCTCTTTCTCTGGTGGGGGTTGGTATTTTTGCACGTAACATTGGTGTTCCAAGTCCACGATGTGGTGACAAATGTGACATTTTTTCTTTCCTGAACATACGTGTGCCTTGACACTATTGGTACGTATGCCTTGTCCACACGCGGGGCACAATCTCAGCAGTTGACAAGTGCATTTCTTCTGTGAACCTTGCGTCTTCAAATGTTGTTGGTAACAGGTAGGGCTGACAAACGTGCGCAGACAAGTTGAACAAGGCACTGGTTCTTCGCTCAGACAGGGTTGAGAGGCCAAACATCCTGAGCATTTCCATCCACAATGTTTGTGTTGCTCTCGATTATTATAACCATAGTCACATTTCTCACAATAATAAACATATCCCAGGAATCCAGTGATACTGGTAATGGTATCGAAATGTTCATCGTGATGATAAAGGTGAATGTATTTTCCTTCCTTAAAATGTTGGCCTCGAAACAACAGAGGCCCGCGCATTTCTTGAGGGTGTACTTTCAAGGTGTAGCGTGGAGCTAGGGCATCTTGCAATTTTTGCATCTCAGGAATGCCACAGGGTGTGTCTTTGGACAGTCCGGCTTGTTGTAACAGGAGTTCTGCTTCATTTCGTTGTTTGGCTCGGTCGGATTGTTGAATAGTTTTCCAGGTTCTTTTCCATTCTACCGTGTCGTTCTTGTTGGCATAGGTTCGTCCCACCACGATGGCACGGGCTAAACACATCTGGTCATGAGGGTTGTTAATTCGGACGAGACTTGTTTTGGTGTTGCGAAGGACGTCCACCAATAAGACCTTTTTGCGTCCTGTCCCTTGAGGAAGAGAGACGTGAGCCATTTTCAGTGTGGCTTTACCATCGGTGATGTGAAACTTGTCATTGGATTGTTGCACCTGTTGTATCTTGTCCATGACTTTGGAAGGGGTTAGTTCTGCGGGTCTGCTAAACTCGATCCAAACAGGGGATTTCAAGCTGTCGTGTTGTATGGATAGTGTCAAGCGATCGTCTTCTTTGGGTTGACATTGTCGCTTGAGTGTGGTGAGCAAAGAATCCCACATCTCGGTGATGAACCCTTCTGCTTTCTCCAACGGTATGTCGGACTTGAAATCTTTAAACTTCACCGTGTAAGCCGTGGTTCTAAATTTTCTAGAGGAGCGCTTTTCCGTCTCTCGAATGTGATAGTACTTTTCAGGGTTGACTGGTGAACTTTGGTTTGGAGTAGACTCTCTCTGTCTGGTTGCAGACGTGGAAGGTGTTGGTTCAGGTTCGCTCATGTCTTCTATTTGAGCGAACACTTCTTTTCGTGGGTGAGGCGATAGGTCACTTCGCTGCCTCTTACGTTCTTCTTCTCTCTCACTGAAATCGTGCGATCTTTTCATCTCGATTGCTGATTCAGAAATGATTTAACCAAGTTCATTCTTTCCATATATACCCTCTCTACCTCTCGTTGTGACAATGACTTGGTATATTTCACAAGGCAAGTGAAAGCCAAGCATATAGGAACCCAACGACAGCGTTGCGTCTTAAACACCTCATGCATCTTGACGACCCTTCGATTCAAACCCTACCACGAAAGAAAATAGTTGCAAGAAAAATAAAGCAGACAGTTGGTGTCTTCAAGAGAGCTAGAGACGGCACTGTGTCGCTGGGACACGTACGTACGTACTCCAGAAAACTACGCTACTCGACAACGTGAGTGTGCTTGTCAAAATATTTGAATAAGATTAAAAATGTTTGTCAGTTTCAAAACGCGAACCAGTACTGTGTCCGTTTAATATTTGATGTGGCAAGAAGAAATGGTACAATACGCAACAAAGGGTTTGTACGTTTACACTCCAATCTGTCTGTACTGCAATGGTAACAGCGCTCTTGCGTTGGCATTATTTTGCCACACTACCTTTTAAATAAAACAATGCATCACTCATCATAAACGATTTCATTGGCTATGCTTATTTTCTTACCGCTTTCACTTCGAATTGACTTCAGTACCTTTTCGCACAGCGACAAGATCGGACGTGTTTTTTTATTCTGCGTCTGGTCGCTACACTACTTGCCCTGAATTTACAACCAAACAATGTGTTACACATTGGAATTGACTTCATTGGCTAACCGATATTTTACACTTCTGTCTCTGTTGATGTGAGTGTGCTTGTCAAAATGTTTGAGTAAGATTAAAAATGTTTGTTAGTTTCAAAACGCGAACCAGTACTGTGGCCGTTTAATATTTGATGTGGCAAGAAGAAATGGTACAATACGCAACAAAGGGTTTGTATGTTTACACTCCAATCTGTCTGTATAGCAATGGTAACAGCGCTCTTGCGTTGGCATTATTTTGCCACACTACTAATAAAAAACCCCAATGCATCACTCATCATAAACGATTTCATTGGCTATACTTATTTTCTTACCGCTTTCGCTTCGAATTGACTTCAGTACCTTTTCGCACAGCGGCAAGATCGGATGTGTTTTTTTATTCTGCGGCTGGTCGCTACTCTACTTGCCCTGAATTTACAATCAAACAATGTGTTACACATTGTAAGTGACTTCATTGGTCAGTCGATATTTTCCACCGCCGTAGCTTCAAATTGGTTTCACTTGTTATTCGCACCGTGAGATGATCAGACACGTTTTTCTGTACCTGACCATTAGTCACTTCACAAACAATAAAACTAAAACACAAATGATCACGCCATGAGCGGCTCATGGAAATGATGTTAGTCATGTTACGAAATATAGCACGACTTGTTTGGATGTACTTTTCTGTGGTCACTCTTTAATTACATGCGTCTTCAGTTCACTCTTGTGATATTTTTTGTAAAGGGTGTATTTTTTCTATGGATGTGATTGTGTTATGTTCTATATGTTCTTTTATGTTTTCAGTGATTTTACTTTATATCTATATTTTAATTTAGATGTATAGACTATGTAGTCTGAAATAAAGATTTCTTATCTTATCTTACGTAAATGGAATGAGTGTTTCTTTGAAACTTTCATAAGGAAAATGTGCCATAAAAACAAACGTACGTGTCGTCATATTTTTAAAGTAGGAATACATGATCTCTCTCTCTCTCTCTCTCTCTCTCTCTCTCTCACTGTAGTTTTGATTTATACCCTAATGGAATATGTTCCCGTTTGAAGATACCTCTCCAAAATTGTGATCAGTAGTCACCATAATTACGTGAACTGTTCGTCATGTCATTTTTTTCAAAAGTTTACACTCTAAAAAATTGTAGAACGATTTTTTTTCTTCCATCAGTAAATCTTTGTATGAAATAAACGCTTGAGTTTGCACAATTCTGGTATCTTAACTTTATCCGGTTTTGGAACTGCAAGATGTCACGCAATTTTTTTCTTTTAACGTTAGATTTCAATTTTTCAGAAAAAAGACAATCACACGGCTTTTTTAAGAATGAAACAAATGACATTGCACTGTATAACCCTGCCTATGGTTAACTCTGAATTCTAAAGTCAAAACATGGGTTCAGGAAAAAATGTAACAATGTTCGTCCTATCCTCAAAGAAACACTCATTCCATTTACGTAAGATAAGATTAGAATTCTTTATTTCAGACTACATAGTCTATACATCTAAATTAAAATATAGATATAAAGTAAAATCACTGAAAACATAAAAGAACATATCGAACATAACACAATCACATCCATAGAAAAAATACACCCTTTACAAAAAATATCAAAAGAGTGAACTGAAGACGCATGTAATTATAGAGTGACCACAGAAAAGTACATCCAAACAAGTCGTGCTATATTTCGTAACATGACTAACATCATTTCCATGAGCCGCTCATGGCGTGATCATTTGTGTTTTAGTTTTATTGTTTGTGAAGTGACTAATGGTCAGGTACAGAAAAACGTGTCTGATCATCTCACGGTGCGAATAACAAGTGAAACCAATTTGAAGCTACGGCGGTGGAAAATATCGACTGACCAATGAAGTCACTTACAATGTGTAACACATTGTTTGATTGTAAATTCAGGGCAAGTAGAGTAGCGACCAGCCGCAGAATAAAAAAACACGTCCGATCTTGTCGCTGTGCGAAAAGGTACTGAAGTCAATTCGAAGCGAAAGCGGTAAGAAAATAAGTTTAGCCAATGAAATCGTTTATGATGAGTGATGCATTGGTTTTTTTTTAAGGTAGTGTGGCAAAATAATGCCAACGCAAGAGCGCTGTTACCATTGCAGTACAGACAGATTGGAGTATAAACATACAAACCCTTTGTTGCGTATTGTACCATTTCTTCCACATCAAATATTAAACGGCCACAGTACTGGTTCGCGTTTTGAAACTAACAAACATTTTTAATCTTACTCAAACATTTTGACAAGCACACTCACATCAACAGAGACAGAAGTGTAAAATATCGGTTAGCCAATGAAGTCAATTACAATGTGTAACACATTGTTTGGTTGTAAATTCAGGGCAAGTAGTGTAGCGACCAGACGCAGAATAAAAAACACGTCCGATCTTGTCGCTGTGCGAAAAGGTACTGAAGTCAATTCGAAGCGAAAGCGGTAAGAAAATAAGTATAGCCAATGAAATCGTTTATGATGAGTGATGCATTGGGGTTTTATTAAAGGTAGTGTGGTAAAATAATACCAACGCAAGTGTGCTATTACCATTGCAGTGCAGACAGATTGGAGTGTAAACGTACAAACCCTTTGTTGCGTATTGTACCATTTCTTCTTGCCACGTCAAATATTAAACGGCCACAGTACTGGTTCGTGTTTTGAAACTGACAAACATTTTTAATCTTACTCAAACATTTTGACAAGCACACTCACATCAATAGAGACAGAATTGTAAAATATCGGTTAGCCAATGAAGTCACTTACAATGTGTAACACATTGTTTGGTTGTAAATTCAGGGCTTGTTGACAGTAGTGTAGCGACCAGCCGCAGAATAAAAAAAACACGTCCGATCTTGTCGCTGTGCAAAAAGGTACTGAAGTCAATTCGAAGCGAAAGCGGTAAGAAAATAAGTTTAGCCAATGAAATCGTTTATGATGAGTGATGCATTGGGGTTTTTTTTAAAGGTAGTGTGGCAAAATAATGCCAACGCAAGAGCGCTGTTACCATTGCAGTACAGACAGATTGGAGTGTAAACATACAAACCCTTTGTTGCGTATTGTACCATTTCTTCTTGCCACATCAAATATTAAACGGCCACAGTACTGGTTCGCGTTTTGAAACTAACAAACATTTTTAATCTTACTCAAACATTTTGACAAGCACACTCACATCAACAGAGACAGAAATGTAAAATATCGGTTAGCCAATGAAGTCAATTACAATGTGTAACACATTGTTTGGTTGTAAATTCAGGGCAAGTAGTTTCGCGACCAGACGCAGAATAAAAAAACACGTCCGATCTTGTCGCTGTGCGAAAAGGTACTGAAGTCAATTCGAAGTGAAAGCGGTAAGAAAATAAGCATAGCCAATGAAATCGTTTATGATGAGTGATGCATTGTTTTATTTAAAAGGTAGTGTGGCAAAATAATGCCAACGAGCAGCAGAGGGGGCGAATCCGACATTTTGTCCAATCGTCATTTGGCTTAATTAACACTTTCTGCAACTCAACGATCTAGTGTCGTCAGCGCCTGGTAAAAAAAAAAACGACGTCGTCGTTGGGGGATCGTCCAATCGTCATTTGGTTTAATTAATACCTTCTGCGCGCCGATCCCAGCGTCGTCAGCGTCCGGTAAACACATCGACGACCGCGTCGATGTCATCGCCCCCCCCCCCCTGCTGCTAATTGGTTATTTACAATAAAAGTCTTTATGATCTTACAAACAGAGTGATCACTAACTCCTCCTCTTGTAAATCAATTAGGTTATTTGACTGATCGGTAATTCTAAAATTAATTCTCGTTAAAAACCGATCATGGCATCGCATATAGACCGGATTAATCGGACTCTCAACGATTAAAAATCCCGGAGGGGCTGTTGGTGAAAACGAATAAAGGATATATCCCTGTTGAGCCTGATTTGATTGCTTGGTATCCACCTGATAACTCCCTTCGATAACATCACACACTAGATTAATCGCTATCACCGATGCAATATTTACGTTGTATGGAGCAATATGCCTACCACCATCTCCGTTATCGTGTCTGAGGATAGTTGATGGGGGGGTGTCCGCGGGTGGATTCTCAGGCCATCCTAGTATGGTTCTTATTGAACTGTTATAAATATCAACCATATACCCCGGTGTGCTTATTTCAATCGTCGACGATAACGTCGGTTCATGAACCGTAATAGCGATTTTTGATTCCTTTCCTGTGATCGATTTTATCCTGCGTTGAAATTCTTTATTGATTTGTTCTATTTGGTATGACCCAGTTGGTATTGTAACCTCCTCCCAGTCTGGGGTCCCATCGGGTTTATTTGTCCGTGCAAAAACCAGCGAGTTATTAGGTTGTTGTCCGTTAAATGCGTTCGCTCGAATATTAGGCCAACTGTGATATATTCGCAATTTTGCCAGCGCTATTTCCTTCACTGGAACCGGCGACGGGAAGTTCACAGTGAATTCGGGTTTCGTTGACGTTATCGATATCATATTTGTTTGTACCGGAGTGGTATTCTCCGCGATCCGCTGAAGTAATTGAAACTCTTCGGGGTTCAGCGACATTATTATCATTCGTTGTCTTTAGTGTCTAATTTCAACAACCGGGTGGTTCCGGCTTCCAGTTGAAAATCCTCGATTTTTGACATCGCGGAGCTATACAACTGGACCATCGTGGAGAATTCAACATCGGATATGAACAAATTATCAATCGATAACGAGATCAACCCGGATAATTTCGAGTACGCGTCGGATACTATTTGATGTTTTACTGTATACTCGTCGAGTTTTTTCTGAAAACACGATGATATCTTCCTAGTGATTGCGTTGGCGACTCCAGCAACTGTTGTCATTGCGGAGATAGCGATTGGAACAGCGATCGGGGCTATCGTGGTCACCGTGGATAAAATAACACCGGTACCGGCTACTATACCCGACACCGAGTACACGACCGCGTCGATGGTGGTTATTTTTCGGCGGTATTTTTTTTATTTTTGCACGGTATTGTTCGGAAAGCGTTTTCAAGTTCGCGGAAAATTCTTTTGCGGTATCGAATCGATATTGATGTGACGTCGGTGATACCACTGATTCAATTTCCTTGGTGGTCATTTTTATTTTAAAAGAGCTAGTGTTTTTAATTACTTAGATTCGCTGCAAATTCCACATACCATGTGATGTTTGCCCCGGCTAGATTTCTATCAACGGCATAAATTGTAAACAGTTCAGTTGCGTTCTTGTCTATAATTGTTGATATTGTATTGTTAAACCCGGATGAACTCGACGATAATATATTAAACTGCATCATTGAAACCAGTGTCAATCGATAAATGCCCTTAACAGTTGCGGTAATATTTACTGTATTATTCGTAGGAGTCCAATCGAATGATCCATGCCGAATTGTGTATACTGTGTTGATGATGTTCTCATGAGGGGTTTTTATTTTTTCGAATTGCTCTGCTACTCTCGGTAGTCCGTCTTTAATCGCTGTAACATCAGTTTTGATCGTTCCTATTTCCTGTGTATTCTCGGTTATACTTTTTTTGTTCGCTGCAACCTTAGTAATGAGTGTATTTATTTCCCCTCCATACGCGTCTACATTTTTTTTGTTCGCTGCAACCTTAGTAATGAGTGTACTTAATACCTCTCCATACGCGTCTACATTTTTTTTGTTCGCTGCAACCTTAGTAATGAGTGTATTTATTTCCTGTGTATTCTCGGTTATACTTCTTTTGTTCGCTGTAACCTTAGTAATGGGTGTATTTATTTCCTGTGTATGCGCGTCCACACTCTTTTTGTTCGCTTCAATATCAGTTTTGATTGTTCCTATTTCCTGTGTATGCGCGTCCATATTATTTATGATCGTTGTAACATCAGTTTTGATTGTTTCTATTTTCCGTCCATGCGAGTCTACATTATTTATGATCGTTGCAACATTAGCGCCGATTATTTCTATTTCCCGTTCATGCGAGTCTACACTCCTTTTGTTCGTTGCAACATCAGTTTTGATTGTTTCTATTTCCTGTCTATACGCAGTGATATCATTTATAGTTGTTGTAATCTCATCCGGTTTGACATTTTTTTTACCAAGGAATTTATCAACGGCGCTATCAGCCCTGTTAAAATTTTTTCGTAACGTGTAAAATTGGCCCGACAGCGTTGTAAACTCCGAAATAGTATTTTTTATTGTTGCAAGATTTGGTTCGGTTACCGTCGGGATCCCAAAAAAACTATCGGTAGTTTTTTTCACATGCACGTTGAGTTCGATCACAAATTCATTCGACCTTATAAGACCGTCTTGGACTAATTTTATCATATCCTCTATCTCCAATATATGTTTACCCGGTCTGAGTCGTCAGTCGCTGGTATACAACGCGATAGTGTCCTCGGTGGCATCACGCCGTCGTGTTAAAACATCATTCAGTGACACATTACCGGATTTCAATTTACCCTGGCGGTCTTGAAATACAACTATTTCGCCCGGGTCAATACTTGTTAGATTCAACATATCAGCGATTTCATCCTCAATTAGTTTTTTTTATGTCGGCGGCGGCCGTTTCCGTGGATTCTTTCAGCGCCGAAACCGGTCGCCCCCAGATATCAATCATTATTATTGTAAATGTTATTCTCTAAAATCCGTTGAGCTTCTACGACCCCACTAGTGTATTCGTTTACAACCACATGAGGTGGTTTCCGCGATGATGAAATCGCCGCGAGTACATTCAATACCTCACGGCCACATATCGGTGGGTCGCTTAATCGCTGTGTTGGCAGCGTGGAATAAAAAACCCGGGCTGAACACGCCCGGATATACCGCATGAACTCTTTCGGCGGGGCTAACCCGTACGAATCAAAATAGACGATTGCACGCGGATCAATCGCGTATGCAACCCAATGAGTTCCCGCTCCAGAGGACCCATCGAGGTTAATTATACCGGTTTCAATATTCCTTGGTGCCGCCGGTAATTGATCCCTCATAAAAACACCTCTGAAGTTTTTTATCGCTAGCGCGTTTGCGGCGTCTATTAAATCAAAATTAGACATGGGAGTCATTGACTCCTGCGTTAATAAACGGTTCCCGGTAGTCTTAGACCCTTTCCCGAGTACCATGAATACGGAGTTCCCGGTAGTCTTAGACCCTTTCCGGCCACGGGTCGTTTTTTTTTTGTAGCCTTTCCCGGTTGCCTTCTGTAATGCCATTCCCGCCGCGGTACCAACGGCCCCCAACGCCGCCGCCTTAGCCACTGCTGGGGCCGCCGCGGCAATCAACGCTGGAATCGCAGCTAACAGCGGAAATATCCCACCGGTCTTTTCCATGTTTTTAATTGCTGCGGCCGAAAAATCTATTTGAACGCCCTTTTTATTCTTCATCGCATCATTGAAATGTTTTATTTGACGCGCCGTCAACGATATCTTATGATTACCACCCGCCATCTGTGACGGCTTCAGCGTTATTGTGGTCCCGCATTGTTTAGCCGACTTTGATCGTAATTTCTTGACTTGACCATCAGTCAACTCTACACTGACGACACTATACGACATTTTATTGTAAACGCGTTTTGTGCTTTCAATTACATGTTTTCCACTGGCGCATCAACGATTCTCATTCGTCCACCAACACCTTCTAGCAGCATTGATTTATCGCTGAGAATGACAGCAACCGCTCTATAATTGGCACCACCCGGGGCTATACGAGCTCGGAAGTGTATATCAACGACGGATTGTCTCGTTAAATCAAGATGTTCCAACGAAAAGTAATAAATCGGATACAGGTTTTTAAAATCAAGTTGTGATATTTGCAAACCAGTGTCGACGTTTTGATCACGACCCATGTATGACAGCAATCGATGGTACACACGTGCGATATGGTTGTCGCCGTAATTAAGCTGTATATCCTCGGATGGTTCCTGTTGTCCGTTTATTCTCAGCGAAACATCCCTGACTCCTAATTGATCAAATATCATATGGCTGCGTTCTTGACTGCCCAATCGTTCCCTATTCTGTAGCGCTATGAATATATGACGCGGGGCTGAAACACCCTGTTTTGATGCCAAGTGCCATGTAAACGTATCGGCGACGTTATCCTCTTTAGCATCAGTTGTTACCGCTAGCCAACTCAACAACGATTTCCCTCCCTGTTCCATAAATGCTAACAATCGTGCTTCCGTGGTAACTGATGGAGTCAGCACCGGCATCCACAATGCCATTTTAGTTAAAATGACTTTACCGGCAGCGACGCCAGCAGCATGCCATATTGCATTGTTATCATCGCCCCTTCGCGTCAGGGCAATTGTGTGCTTGGCCCCATAGATGACTTTTCTAACATTTCTGCAGAATCCAAATATGTGATGGAGTGGAATCGCGCATGAAAACTGTCGGCGTGGTCTTTGCAACATCCCTACTCGTGTTGCGAATCCCATATTGTAATTATCGTTAAGACTTTTTATAATATTGAAATTAGCGCCTGGTCTTGCTCTGTGGTCTGGGTTATTTGCTTCAGCCTGTGGGTCAAATGCGGTATCTCTTTCCACCAGCACGTTAACGTACTGAAGATGGTCAGCGTTATCGGTGGAGTCCTTTGCGAACATCATAGATGGGCCCGCCGATCTTGTATAATCATCCGAGTATCTCGCTAACCCAATTATCGTCGTTGCAACATCAACCTCGCGTTCTATTGATTCAATTTCTCGCCCGTCAATAAGATATCTGGTGCTCTCAAATAACGCCATGATACCGTTGTTGACGAAGCCAACTCGAACACGATGGTCATCTGCGTATGGTGCATTATCGGCGGCATTTGTCACGAGTTCTCCCTCAATTTCGATAAACGCTTCACACGGCAGAAAGTATTTACTGGTATCTTGGACCTGAAGTTCAATTCGCGATCGTAGGTCGGGTTGCGCTGCATAATAAGAATAATATTGATAATCACGGACAGAATCATCCCTGCGCACTGGGGCGTACATATCAAACGCGGGGTCAGCGGTTCGCGCAAACATTTTATTATTTATCATGTTGATGTTTTCAATTGAAATCCATTAACGTCGTTTTCGTCGTAGACCACTCCCCGCTATCGCGTTCATGAGCGCGTTGGTTGCCGCATCGGCTGATGGCGAAGTTGCCAACGACGGAGTCGTCGCCGCCAACGAATCTAGTTTTTCTTCCACGGAGTTATTTATTACTTTACTGACATTCGCAGTCATCACTGTCGTTGATGGCATCTGTTTTTTTCTTGAAAATCTCTTGGATTTCACCAACGACATTAGTTTGTCCCGCGCGGCTGAAAGCGCCTTTCCGGCAACATCTCCAATAGCACTAATTCCCTTATCACGAATAACATCAATAGCCTTCATTCCTAATTGTTTGGCTAACGGCGCTACTTTTGGAGCCATTCTTGTAAATAACCCCGCAATGGTGCTACCGAGGCCATCTCCATAGTACGCTGTAAACAGGCAATCGCGAGTTTACCACGTAGACGAGTACTGGTTTATCGTGGTTGTAGTGTATGATCATCCTTATTAAAAACACCAGTTTTCCAATTAGTGATTGTGATCACCAGTGATTGATTACCCTCCCCCCACCGAATCAAAAACCGGAATAAATTTTATCAAAATTTCCTTGGGTTTTTGCCCTCGATAAAAATCTGGTTTTTTTCTGGTTTTTTCTTGATTTTTAGTCATTTTTGGTCGTTTTTTGTTGCCTATAGTCGTTTTTTTCTCGATTTTTCAGAAAAACATCGATTTTCTCTAAATGATTTCCTTGGGTTTTTGCCCTCAAAAAATGGCCAAAAACAGTCAAAAAATGGCCAAAAACAGTCAAAAAATGGCCAAAAACAGTCAAAAAACGGTTAAAAATTAACAAAAACGATAATTTTATAATTTTATAATTTTATAATTTTTTTAATCATCCACTAACTCGTCTATGAGCGTTCGATATGCATTAATGTCCATGATACCGCCTGCAAATAACCGCTTGCAAATATCAGCGGCCTCATTGATTATTTCCGGAGAGTTATTTCCGGCTCGTTTTCCTCCAATTAGTACCTCTAGCCGTGATATATCACTGAGAACACTACCAGGACAGGTAACGCCGTAGGATTCTTTACCAACAGGGTATCCTTTTCCTTTTTTTGGTGTTCTACTCTTAACTTCCTTGTGGAATGCGTCGTAATCGGATTTACTACGATGTGGTAATGCATCTTTATGTTTACTTGCTAAATACACTATTCTTGCCCAGTCCTTTAACGACTTTATATTTTTCTCGTAACCGCTATTGATATGCTTCTTATCTCGTGTTTTCTTAGCAAAATTGTTGGCAGCAAAATTAATTAATTCTTCCCTGCTGCTGAAGCCTCTAATTTGATCTATTGTGCTCTTCTTGAGTATAACACGGGGTATATTCTCCTCTTTTTCTTCCGGTGTTTCTTCTTCTGGTATTTCTTCTTCTGGTATTTCTTCTTCTGGTTCTCCTGCGGTAGCACCTAGTTCTTCTTCGTCGGCCATTGTAACATAAGGTTCTTGTGGTTCCGTTATAGCGAGTGGTGGTGGCCTCCGTTTTGTAGCAGCCGCTATTTTCGCAGGGAGTGTTTCTAAAGACCTTTTTGTTTGTTTTGTCTCTGCCGCTATCTTTTCAAGCGCATCGAGGACGGGTACAGTTGCCGCCGTAACATCTTTGGTCGCTTTAGTTACCGGGGCAAAGAGTTGTTCGCTTCCAACAGCAAAATCAGTTTGTAGTTGTTGCCGCGTTTGAAGTTGTTCTCGGACCTTGTCTCGTAACGGTATGAACTTTTTAAGCGCTGCTAGCCGCTCTCTGGCTAGCCGAGTAGTAAGTGATTCGCCTACCATTATTGCAATTGCTCCGCAATTTCTAATTTCCCGCCCAGTGTGTCATCGGAGGCTCCGTCTATAATCCTTCTAATGTTTTTGATCTTACTAGAAATCTCCCGGCGTCGTTCATAAACACGTCCAAGTTTTTTTCGTATTATTTCAACGGCAGTAAATAGTCCAATGAATGCATTTGCGTCATTATGGTACAAGTTTTCATTAATCGTATGTTGTAATCGTTTTATAAAAAAGTACTCGCGGGCCAGGGTAAAACGCCCCCGTTTCGATTGTTCGTTAATAATCTCATAATCGGATAATATTTTGTCGCTGTCGAGACCATCAGATAATTCAATTCCTTGATTTTTTAATTTTGAAATCTCGGCTAATATATTATTGATGTCTTCGATATTCATTATTCTTATAAAACATCTTGTTTTTAAATAAAAAAAAATGAACCCCGTGTATCAATCCCGAGGTGTTCAACAACACTGAATACTTTGTTTTCTTCGGAACAGACGATTTGTTGTAGCGTTCGCACTGTCATGGCGACTTCGTCAGCGCCATAGGCGCCGGTGGCCTTGTCACGGTGACTTCGTCACTCGCTAATTTCTGTTATATATGAAAATCGAATTCTGTGCCCAGTCTTTTTTGAGATCGCTGAATTCTGTATTCCTTCTGCAACAAATCGTACTGAGGTTATACAAATGTCGAAATATTTTCCTGCCGCATTCATGGAGTGAAATGTTTTTTCTTCGTGCGTTGTTGTATCAAACGATTTGACACCCCTTGCTTTCTTTGGGTATTTACCAGTTTGGCCTTTTTTGGCATTCTGACTTTGCGAGATAGCTTGCAAGTTTATAAGAGAATTATCAGTCTTATTATTATTAATATGATCAATCACAAGTCCATTCTCGATTAATCCGTTGAATACCTCAATTACCGCCCTATGAACATAGTACTTCTTCTTTCCGGCACCAAACATCAAATACCCCTGATTATTTTTCCATCCAACCGGCTTCTTCAGTCTACAATTTCTAACAACGCCGTCGCGAGATGCCTCGTAATTGACGAGCAAAGGGTGAGGTCTGAACTCTTGGTCCATTTGTATAATAATACTATTTGTCTAATTTATTATTTGGTTTAATTATAAATCTTTTAACGTAGTCTTGGGGGGTTTTGATGACGAAGTCGGCGGTGGGGTCAATGACGGCGTTTTTAATTCGCTTGTCATAATAGCGTTTTAGTTCCCTGTATCGCTTTCCGCCACAATTAATACACAACTGTGATTTTCCTCTTACACCGACGTGGCAAACCAAGCACGGGAGGGGGCCAAGAGAACCATTACGAACGCTTTGTAAATGATACCCGCAGAATTCACCTCTACATGATTTATTGCACGGGGTTGTCGACCCAATCATCAACCATTTGCATTTATTCATTATACTATATTCTTTTATTTAAATACTTGTTTTAATTATATGGATGAGTTTGAGAGATTAGCAGCAATTAAGCCCTGGAAAAATATTAGGTTTAATATCGATAGAGTCCTCAAGGACGTACCAAAAGCGTTAATAAACGATAGAACCCTGTTAAATAAAATACGCGATTGTATCAATGAATTCAAGCGTGATGGTGCATCTCATAGTTGGTCAACATTTCGAATTGATGGCGTTGTTGATGCTACCATGAACGACAACCGCGCAGCAACGATAATATCACAACTTGACGGTAAAAGGTATTTCTTCAGAGTAAAATTCATTGTCCGGGTGGAATCAGGTGATTGGATCATACGTGATAAATTTGAACCAGTTCTCAGCGACAAGAAAACAGTCATTGTTAGCCGCGACTCCAAGCCGGGGTTGTTAACCGGAATTGACAGACCATACTATGAACGAGCGTATCCTGAAACAGCAGTTGTTTATGGAATATACCCGCTAAATAAGAAACCTGATATCCGAAAACTGAAACCAATGAAACAGTCAACTGGGATAAATTGTGTAGCAGAACGAATAATAGAGCATTTTACAAATGCATGTCGAGGAAACAAATTGACTGATTTACGACGTAGCAAAATCAACCAGTGGGAACTAACCGTAAAAGAGCGTGGAGCAACCATCAGCGACATAGCGAGATTAGAAACATCGCTGAGATTTCCAATAACCGTTACAACGATAACCGGTGAAGTATTATACGAATCGAAGTATAAATCAAATGGGGCCCCAATCAAAATTATTGATCATAACGAACACGCATGGACGCCCGCGATCACAATATTTCCACGGGATAGAACAGTAAAGTATATCCCGGGGGAATTTTTGGGAGAGGACGGTTTTCTCGCGGAGAGGAAACTATTTGATGCTATTGCTTGTTTGTGTAAAAACGACCCTGTATCAATGTGGTTACTTCGCAGCGCTGAAAACGATGCGGATACCTTTGATTAGTTTGTAAGACCAAACGGTGAATTATATCGCACTGAAGCATTTCACAACAGGATGAAAAAAACCGCCATGGAATTTGAAGAGCATAATGAACAACTGCTAACAAATTGTTTTACGATTCCATCGGTTGTAGCTCATGTTGCAGCAAGGAAAAATGCGTGGAGACCAACGCGCAAGGAATTTCTGCCGGATGTACAATCCAGTTGTTTGGAGTATTATCACGGTGGACTATGGAACACTGAATACAACCGCGACGCTACGATCTCGGTTGATGTGGTTGCCTGTTATCCAGCGAGTTTTCTCGGGTATGGATCCGCCGCTGAGTACTTTAGACGATTTGGACACCCCAGACATGAAATGACTCGTGTTGCTATTAATGGACCACTGCCTGATTTTGATTTAACCGGATTCGCTCGCGTAGTATCATTTGAGTTCGCGGCAGGACTTCATCGCTGTTGCTATATTTGGATCGGTAGACACATGACTGAAAAGAAGTGGCTGCCAATAGCGCTGCTACGGTATATGATTGATTGTAAAATGCTAATTTCGTTGATTGTCAGTGACGCGATTGTATCATACCGGGCGCAGACTGAAGTCTGGTTACCAGAACCGGAGCGTCTAGATAGCATAATTGACGAGTCCAAAAAACGCATTGATGCCGACGAGGAATATATCATCGAATGGTCCAGGAGGATATTCAACCAACGAAACCGCGAGGCAAAAGATCTCGGTAGAAGAATAATTGGTAAGTTCACACAAGGTGGAAAAAACTGCGATTACAAACGATATTGCTCACGGCTGATTATAGATGACGCGGAATATGATTTCATAATCAAGGACGCAGTGGCGAAAAATAGATACGTGAACTGCAAAACAGCTTTCTTGTCCAATGGAACGAGGTTGGGTACAGTTGTTACCTACAGCGATGGAGACAGCGTGGCATATCCACATTTGAGGGCGTCTATGCTGGGTTATGCCGCTATCAATTTATTCTCGATGATAAATAGATTCCCCGATACCGCGGTTAGAGTAGCCGTTGATTCATTTTACATAGACGCGAAGTATAAGAAAAACGTAGCCGAGTATACTAGTCCGGACGAGAGTTGGGGTACATGGAGAATTAAAAATGAAATACGACGCGATTATTCCCCGTCAGCAGATGTCACCGTTGAAAACAATTACCTACGCGGCGATAAATTGTCAGAATGGTCTAATGCACCACCGTGTTCCGATCCAATTTGTAGACACAAAACAGTTTATTTAAGCGACTCGGGCAATTGAATTATTCCGAACGCGGGCAAGTATGATCGTGCTTACACCGACCCATAGACTAGCGCGAGAGATAAAACAACGAAATGTTGACGCCGTTACTTATCACAGCTTTTTTCGATACAGCGGCGGTGAGTGGACTCCTGATCGAATGGGTGAAAAATTTATTCCTGAGGTTATCATCTGGGATGAGATATGTACTGTTTCGTTAGATGTTTTACAAATGTTTCTTGATTGGTTGCTGCTCGCGAATACAGCGGTGATCATGTGTGGCGACCATGGTCAACCACCACCATTTGTCGGCGAGGGCCCACATGATTGGTTAAAGGGTTTTGTGGACTATTATGAAGAAACCGATACTGATTACCGAGCACTTGATGAACAACTGCGCGAGGTTAAAAAATTAATCAGATTACAGCCGGATATAATTCAGTGTGAAATAATCCGCGAGGTGATTCCGGAAACGCCGTTAAATGAATTCTGGGAAACATGGAGACCAAACGATTTGATTGTAGCGAGTAGAAAGATAGTCAGAGACACACTTCAGCGGAAGTTGTTTACGTTGCATAAGGAAAAGTTTCCAACGCGTCCAGTGCCGTTATGTTATAGACCCGCGGACACACGGCGGCAGAACATTGAAGTTGAAATTCCAGGCCGGACAGAAAAACAAATTCTCGTGCTGAATGATATTGTGCTCGTTGATATCAGCGTCGTCGAGGACGCGCTACGTGCTGATAAATCCCCGTGGACGCTAGGATACGCAACAACAATACGTTCCTCGCAAGGACTAACCATCACGGACACAATTGTTTGGATGGTTGATAATCGCATCGAATGGTCGAATCTAGTCTATCTTGCAGTGTCCCGAGTACGGAGGATAAATCAGCTTCGAAGAATTATTATTGACGGAGTCAGTGACGGAGTCACCAATGACAACGACATCATCGATGCAAGCGTCATTGATAGAAAACTCTCGGGTTACCGCCAACAGGATAAAAAAAAACAACGGCGTTTTGATATTGATGCCGAATTAATAATCTCGCTACGACAACAACAGAATAATCACTGCGCGAGTTGCAATTGTATAATGAGTTGGCGCTATTCGGATAAAGACGCTCGCCAGTTTACCGTGGACAGGATCGATAACAGTCTCGGTCATGTCAAAAACTATGTGAGATTGACCTGTCTTGAGTGCAATAGACGCAACGGCGCTAGTTAAGACCACGCGGGGGTAATTGAGTATCGTCAGGTATCACTTGTAGTTGCTCGCGAGTAAATCCGCGCTGAGGAGCAGTTGAATCCAGTCTATAGATCGGTGGTCTACCAGTTGATCGTGTTATCGTTGATATGTTATGTGTGGTAACACTCCAAATAGGATCAGTAGCTCTTTTTTTACCGCCTTCAAGCTCTCCTGGTTCATATAGATATCTCACGGTAACATTGCCGAGAATCGGCTTGGAAACGCTATCTATTTTTGATCCTTTTGGTATATACTCGTATTTAATCGCGTCGCTGGGCTTCATGTTGATTGCTCGGGTAATCTCGTTATTTAACGCTGCAATTACGCCTGGCAACCTTTTGACCCATTCACGAGATCGTTTTTCTTGGATGAATTCCTTCGCGTATTGATATCCAAATAACCGTTCAGCAAGAGTCCGATTGAATCGTTCAACAATTGCCTGATCACGATGTAGCGCAGTATGACCTCGTCGTACCGCGACGCTATGGTGTTTCAGCGTTGATAAAACAGCGCCGCGAAATTCACTACCGGGATCAACTTGTAATAGATTTGGCCAGCGCAGAGGACCTCTTCGATAAATTCTTTCAAACGCAGCGGCTACTTCAGTTGCTGACTTTGTTTTTAACGGCTCCGCTTGTTTGTATCGACTCGCAACATCAACTACGGTTAGCGCGTATTTGTAACCGTTGTCATGCGGCAAAAATAGTATATCAGCCTGATGAACTTCATTAGGTACGCTGACATCAAAGCGCGAGAAGTTGATTTGTTTAGGCGGTGGTAGATAAATTTGCCATATAGCCTGTTTGGATAACCAATTAGCCGCAGTGGCCTTTGTTACCTTTGCAGCGCTTGCAAGCTTACCAATTGCGGCCTTCCCCTTCCAGTATCCTCTCGGAGAATAATAGATGGATTCCATGTTGTTATTAATTACCAGCGCCCATCATTAATTTACCTTTCATAGCCGATTTTACCAACCATGAAGCCAATTTTTCTTTGACGGATTTATCAGGAATAGCATTTAACGCGTGAATTAATTTTACGTCCGCGATATGACGCTGTTGCAGATCACTACTTTTGTAAGCAACATCATGAGCATGACACGCCTTATCGATAGCGTTTATTGGATACTCACCGGGTTTGGGCTGATTTTGATCATCGAGTCTGATATCTAATCGTGTTCCGGGGCCACAGTAGCTATATCCTGGGAGGTGATTTTCTCCTGGATACTTTGCCCACGGGGTTTCGGGGAGTTTTGATAACCTGGCTGCGATGTCACCTCCTCGCTTTTTTTTAAAACATCCCCGGGTCTAATAGAAATAAATCTAAATTTCTTTGTACCGCATTGTACACACTTGCCAGTAAGCGCCGATCTGTTATTTCTTGTTGTGGCGGTTGTCATATCATTTGTGCCAGTACGCACTCTACACTTTACACAATATAGATCCATAATTTATGTATAGAGATATGAATATAATTGATTTCTCGGCGACTAAAACAAGAGAACCAGTTAAGCATGTTGCAGCGTTACCAAACTCGATCCGGATGATTATCATCGGACCATCTGGATCCGGCAAGACGCAATTGTTACTCAATTTAATAATGAGATGGATGAAGTGGGATAAGTTGTATTTGGTTGCTCCTAGCGTAGATGATCAACGATGCTACGAGGTGTTGAAAGATTTCAACGAGAATGCATCAGCGATCGCTAAAAAAAATGTTATTGAGTTTATTACAGATATCAATGATGCACCAGGTATCGATGATATTGATGGCGACGTTAACAATCTAGTCGTGTACGATGATGTTATGTTAGACAATCAAAAAAAACCAGCTAGGATATTTTTCAGAGGCAGGCATAAAAACACCGACGTGATATATGTCACTCAACGATACACTCAGATTCCAAAAGTAATCAGAGATAACTGTAATATTCTTGCTGTATTCAACGGCGTTGATACACACACGCTACGAAATATTTGGCAGACATGGTGCGGCGGTGACATGGACTTTAATGTTTTTCGAAACTTTTTTAGTCATGCTCAGTCGACCCCACATGGATTCGTAACGATAAATTTACATGATCCTCGGACACGATATCGTATCGGGCTTGACCAAATATTCGGTTAGTTGTAAATAATTTTCATTGTAAATAACCACTTAGCAGCAGAGGGGGCGATGACATCGACGCGGTCGTCGATGTGTTTACCGGACGCTGACGACGCTGGGATCGGCGCGCAGAAGGTATTAATTAAACCAAATGACGATTGGACGATCCCCCAACGACGACGTCGTTTTTTTTTTTACCACGCGCTGACGACACTAGATCGTTGAGTTGCAGAAAGTGTTAATTAAGCCAAATGACGATTGGACAAAATGTCGGATTCGCCCCCTCTGCTGCTCAACGCAAGAGCGCTGTTACGATTGCAGTACAGACAGATTGGAGTGTAAACGTACAAACCCTTTGTTGCGTATTGTACCATTTCTTCTTGCCACATCAAATATTAAACGGACACAGTACTGGTTCGCGTTTTGAAACTGACAAACATTTTTAATCTTATTCAAACATTTTGACAAGCACACTCACGTTGTCGAGTAGCGTAGTTTTCTGGAGTACGTACGTACGTGTCCCAGCGACACAGTGCCGTCTCTAGCTCTCTTGAAGACACCAACTGTCTGTTTTATTTTTCTTGCAACTATTTTCTTTCGTGGTAGGGTTTGAATCTAAGGGTCGTCAAGATGCATGAGGTGTTTAAGACGCAACGCTGTCGTTGGGTTCCTATATGCTTGGCTTTCACTTGCCTTGTGAAATATACCAAGTCATTGTCACAACGAGAGGTAGAGAGGGTATATATGGAAAGAATGAACTTGGTTAAATCATTTCTGAATCAGCAATCGAGATGAAACGATCGCACGATTTCAGTGAGAGAGAAGAAGAACGTAAGAGGCAGCGAAGTGACCTATCGCCTCACCCACGAAAAGAAGTGTTCGCTCAAATAGAAGACATGAGCGAACCTGAACCAACACCTTCCACGTCTGCGACCAGACAGAAAGAGTCTACTCCAAACCAAAGTTCACCAGTCAACCCTGAAAAGTACTATCACATTCGAGAGACGGAAAAGCGCTCCTCTAGAAAATTTAGAACCACGGCTTACACGGTGAAGTTTAAAGATTTCAAGTCCGACATACCGTTGGAGAAAGCAGAAGGGTTCATCACCGAGATGTGGGATTCTTTGCTCACCACACTCAAGCGACAATGTCAACCCAAAGAAGACGATCGCTTGACACTATCCATACAACACGACAGCTTGAAATCCCCTGTTTGGATCGAGTTTAGCAGACCCGCAGAACTGACCCCTTCCAAAGTCATGGACAAGATACAACAGGTGCAACAATCCAATGACAAGTTTGACATCACCGATGTTGAAGCCACACTGAAAATGGCTCACGTCTCTCTTCCTCAAGGGACAGGACGCAAAAAGGTCTTATTGGTGGACGTCCTTCGCAACACCAAAACAAGTCTCGTCCGAATTAACAACCCTCATGACCAGATGTGTTTAGCCCGTGCCATCGTGGTGGGACGAACCTATGCCAACAAGAACGACACGGTAGAATGGAAAAGAACCTGGAAAACTATTCAACAATCCGACCGAGCCAAACAACGAAATGAAGCAGAACTCCTGTTACAACAAGCCGGACTGTCCAAAGACAAACCCTGTGGCATTCCTGAGATGCAAAAATTGCAAGATGCCCTAGCTCCACGCTACACCTTGAAAGTGCACCCTCAAGAAATGCGCGGGCCTCTGTTGTTTCGAGGCCAACATTTTAAGGACGGAAAATACATTCACCTTTATCATCACGATGAACATTTCGATACCATTACCAGTATCACTGGATTCCTGGGATATGCTTATTATTGTGAGAAATGTGACTATGGTTATAATAATCGAGAACAACACAAACATTGTGGATGGAAATGCTCAGGATGTTTGGCCTCTCAACCCTGTCTGAGCGAAGAACCAGTGCCTTGTTCAACTTGTGTGCGCACGTTTGTCAGCCCTACCTGTTACCAACAACATTTGAAGACGCAAGGTTCACAGAAGAAATGCGCTTGTCAACTGCTGAGATTGTGCCCCGCGTGTGGACAAGGCATACGTACCAATAGTGTCAAGGCACACGTATGTTCAGGAAAGAAAAAATGTCACATTTGTCACCACATCGTGGACTTGGAACACCAATGTTACGTGCAAAAAATACCAACCCCCACCAGAGAAAGAGGACGGTCACAAGAAGAAAGGCAATTTCATCTTTTTCGATTTCGAATGCATGCAAGAGACTGGCATTCACATTCCTAATTTCTGCGTGGCTCATCGAGCGTGCGAGAAGTGTATTCAAGAACCTATCTTCAGTTATTGCCCTCACTGCAGCAAAATTCCTGGAGGGCGTGAAAAAATCTTTCGAGGACCAAAGACGCTAGACGATTTTGCCAAATGGGTCTTAGACCCCATCGACAAGACATGGAGCAAAGAGGACATCGAACGTTACCGAGATTGTCATCGCCATGCCACAGTGATGGCTCACAATTTCTCCGGATACGATGGACAGTTTCTTTTGAGGTACTATACGGAACATGGCACCGAACGTCCTAAAGTCACTTTGAACGGAGCCAAAATCATTTTCATGCAAGTGGGACAAGTGCAGTTTAAAGATTCGATGAGTTACTTGGCCATGCCTTTGAGTCGAATGCCTAAAACGTTTGGAATGACAGAAATGGCTAAAGGGTACTTTCCACACTTTTTCAATACGGAAGCCAATCAACATGCCGTTCTACCCCATTTGCCTGAGGCTCACTATTACGACCACGACAACATGCGTACCGAACAACGAGAAGATTTATACGCTTGGTACCAGGCTCATGCCTCTGACCCCTTCGACTTTCAGGAAGAAATGTTAAAGTATTGTTGTTCCGACGTGGACATTTTACGACGTTGCTGTGGAAAATTTCGAGAACTGTTCATGGAACACGGAGGGGTCGATCCTTTGAAAGAAGCTTGCACCATTGCCAAAGCGTGTTCCTTAGTATACCGCCAACGATTCATGCCTCAAAAGACCGTGGCTGTCATCAGTCCTCAAACGACCAACTATGTCAAGCGTCAATACTCGGTCAAAGCCCTACGCTGGTTACATTACTTGTGCGACAAGGAAGGCAAATGGATTCAGCATGCCCGCAACGGAGGAGGCGAAAGGACCATCGGAACGTATTCTGTCGATGGCTGGGACTTAAAAAACCCCAAGATCGTGTATGAGTTTAACGGTTGCTTATTTCACGGATGTCCCGTCTGCTACCCTGACCGTGACACTTAAAATCAGTTTTTACAACGGACCATGGAAGACCTGTATCAGGACACTTGTCAGCGACGCTTGAAGTTAGAACAGCAAGGATACCAAGTGGTGGAAATGTGGGAACACGAATACGATCACCGTTTGAAAATCGATCCCGAGTTTAAACGTGTCGTGGAAAGTTACCAGTTCATGGACCCGTTGAGCCCGAGGGATAGTTTGTACGGAGGAAGGACCAATGACACCTGTTTGCTGTACCAAGCCGACGAAGAGAAAGGAGAAGAAATCAAATACTTGGATGTGTGTTCGCTGTATCCCTACGTGTGCAAATAGTGTCGCTTTCCTACAGGGCACACGCGATTGCTGACGGAACACATCGACCTGGTCAACATTCGACAATACGAAGGCTTGATCAAGTGTAAAGTTTTACCTCCCACGAACCTATACCATCCCTTCTTACCTCACCATTGTCAAGGCAAACTGATGTTTCCCTTGTGCCGTACTTGTGCCCAAACGTGCAACCAAGATCAGCCTTGTCAGCACACCCAGGAAGAACGGGCCTTGACGGGAACCTGGGTCAGCGTAGAATTGTTCAAAGCTATGGACATGGGATACCAACTGTTAGAAGTGTACGAAATTTGCCACTTTCCCAAGACACAACAATACCACAAGGGTGACCCTACTCAGAAAGGCATTTTCGCAGACTACGTGGATGCCTTTTTGAAACTGAAGCAAGAAGCCAGCGGCTATCCTTCCTGGTGTCACACTCCCGAAAACCAAATAAAATTCAAAGAGAAATACCAGGAACAAGAAGGCATCACTTTAGACCACATCGAGAAAAACGAAGGCAGGCGATCGTTTGCCAAAGTGATGTTAAATTGCTTGTGGGGTAAAATGGCACAACGACCGTGTTTACCCAAGACGGAATATTTGACAGAACCTTCCCGCTACTTCCAGATGATTCACGACAAAACCAAATACATGAAACACGTGGACGTCGTTCGAGAGAATTTAATCTTGGTCAATTACGAAGAAGATCTGGACTTTGTACAAGACGACCCTTTTGGAAATGTCATCATTGCGGCTTACGTGACAGCTCATGCTCGCTTAAAATTGTACGAAGCTTTAGAACTGTTAGGGGATCGCGTCCTGTACTTTGACACGGACAGTTGCATCTACATCGATCGACCGGGTCAGCAACACCCTAACATCGAAGGAGACCGTTTAGGCGCCTGGACAGACGAACATCCTGACGACAAGATTCTAAGTTTCGCGAGTGGCGGTCCTAAAAATTACGGCTACGAATACCGGGACCCACAAGGAGAAGTGCACACAGAGTGTAAAGTGAAAGGATTGACTCTGAATTATCGTACCAGTCGTGTGGTCAACTTTGGCGTATTGAAAGAAGCATTGCAGTCTGGAGAGGATGCAAACTTTAAAGTGACCACCTACCAGCCGAACAAGATTGTACGTTTACCCACTCACCACATCGTCAGTCGACCCTTGGAAAAAGTCTATCAAATCGTGTACCAGAAGCGAGTGCGACTTCCCAACCACTTTACTTTGCCGTACGGTCACATCAATATTGGTCAGCATATAAAAAAGGACAACGTCCAAGACCAACAGTTCATTGTCACTACTAAGACCAATTGAGAAAAAATGAATCCCTTCAAACAGCAAGTATAGAGCGTAAGACTCAAGTCCAACGAGAAACAGGTGTCATTCTTTGCCTCACTATCACATCACCAATGCAGTAACACATCTTAGTTATTTATGTACTAACGCCATGACAAACTACGTGCAGCTAGTGAAACTTCCAGACCACAAAACTTTACCTTATGGACATATTGATATCACCCAGTATAAAAAGGGACGACTTCCAAGAACGACACTTCATTGCGAGGACAAGCAACGAGAAAGATGAATCACTCTACGCAGATGAAAAAAGAGAAGGAACAAACATCACTGACCTCTTTCACTACCATACCGTCACAGCAAAGTGCGTCCAAGAAGGGAAAGGATTCAGTAGACCTACAGGAGTATTTTAGCATCCAAATGACTCAGACAACGACCTCAAGAAAATTTAGAACGACAACTTACACCTACACGGTGAAATTTAGAGACTTCGCGTCTGACATTTCAGCCGAGGAAGTAGCAGGTTTCATTACGGACCTACTTGACTCACTGTTAGAGGAACTCAAATGTCATTGCCAAGTCAAAGATCGAGGTCGTTTGAGCCTATCTATGTATCGCGACAGTTTGAACTCACCTGTATGTCTCGGATTTAGCACACCTGCAGAAATAACTTCGTCCAAACTTTTTAGGGCTATTGAAGACGTGCAGTCGATGAGAGGAAAATTTGACATCAACGAAGGAAAAGTAACCATTCATATGGTATACATTGTACCTCCATGGGAAGAAGACGATGACTGCACTTGATCTGCTTACTGATAAGTGTACCTAGCACGATGGATATAACAGCCGATTTATGAATGAAACGGATTAAGTGATGGGAAATATCTACGCTGGGACACAAGTGCTAGCTGACCAGATTTTTAACAACGTGTGAGACGAATAGAGAGAGAGAAACATGAACTTTGTCCTATTTGATTGCATGTTACTTGTTTTGTGTTAGCTTTTTCTTATAAATGAACATTAAATGTAAACAGGTTTACTAGAGCCAAGAACTAAATAACTAATAAATAGGTTTGTTTGATGTAGAAATGTTTATGTATTAAATGGATAGTGCTTAGACCAAAGCACAGGCCAGAGAGCCCATGTATATACTTGAATAAATGTTTTGAACCCATACAATAGACTTTTCTTTTTTGAGCCATTATTCTCTCTGTGAGGTTTGTTTTAGAACATTTCTGTCGTCTTTTCTGTGTGTTTAAATGTGTATTTGTACGTTTGTCCCTATCTACCCTTTGTCCTTACAAATACATTAAAATCCCTATAAAATGTTTTGACCCTATAAACCTCATGACGTCACCCAAAGTTCAATTCCCATTGACATCCAGGTGACATTCCCATGTTCAATTTCCATTTGCGACAAAGTGCAAACCCCATATTTTAACGTTAAAGTCCCATTGACGTTAAAGTACCGGTCCTGTTCAATTTCCATGTTCAATTCCCCTTGACGCTCTACAGTTCCATCCATGTTAACATTTCCCATGTTAAATTCCCCTTGACGCCAGAGTGAATCGACTGTTTTTGCATGGTAAGTCCACTTGACGCTAGGGTGACCCCATATACTACTACCGTCCCCATCCTTTGAACTGACTTTAAATATAAAATAAAATTTTCCTTAGTCCCATTAGACTGATATCAATGTACAGAGTTTAGTCGCATTAGACTAATATCAATGTACATAGTTTAGTCCCGTTCGACTAATATCAATGTATAGATTTTAGTCTCATTAGATTAATAATAATGTACAGATTTTGGTCCCAGTAGACTAATATCAATGTACATATTTTAGTCTGTAATGAAATCTGTTAAGTCTATGATTAATGGAATAATGTTAGTTTCAAGCACTGGAAATGTCTATGCAAACACATTTTCAGAATACTTTTGTAAATCTGACAATTATGTAAACTATTATATTTTAAAATATCATTTTTCTAATGTTTTTGTATTTTAATTTAAAATACAATTATTTGATGCTTTGATATTTTAATTAAAAATAACATCATTATATACACACATTTTCCTTTCATCACTTTTTCTTTCTTCTCTACTAAAGAGGCATAGCCATAGATCAGATGCAAATTCATTTCCGATATTTTTTTAAAATTTCCATTCCATTTTCAGAGAGTCACAACAAATTGCGAAGTATTCCATTTCATTTTCAGAGAGTCAAAACAGATTGCAAAATATTGGATGTCAGCATGACACTAACACCTATAAAAAAAAAATGCGATGCATTATTGTTTCTACAAATTAGGGCATACGTATGCGATACTCGCATGGCCGTTTGTCCGCTGACACTGTTCAGATTTAAGATTTTTTAAAACTCTTTGAGGGTTAAACATTGTACGTCCTCTAGAATATCATCGATATACTTCTCACCTTCTGACATTTGATTGTAAATCTCCCAATAATAGGCGCCTCGTATTGAAATTCGAGATTTTGAGAGATAACCCGAAAGCATTATTTTCAGGTATTGCGAAATTGGTATATTGTACACCGTCTGATCTCACGTCTGCGGGGGACTGCTTGTAATTGGTGGTAAGTAGTTATTCTAAAATATAATATACTTCTAGCAATTTTCGTCTGAAGGAAATAGTGCCTTGTAATTCACGAGTGCATGTAATTTAATGCAACTTTCCTTAGTCAAAGCCCTCCAGATTATTTGCTTACGTGGCTTTATAGCTGTAACACGTACGCAGTGGATAGGTTTTGTATTATGATCATCGTTTTCCAACCGAAATATATGGCTGCTTAGAAAGGAGGTCGATTATACGGGTTTACTGGGGCCCTTATTGAATACAGCCTTCCGATTGATTGCTTATTTGTACGTTTAGCAATCACATCTTTGAATTACCTTATTCAATACGTTCAGTTATACACCCTCATGCAATTTATTGTTACGAATCTATCATTTTAAAGTAAAATAAAAAGAATGCCAAAAATAATAAAATTAAAGAAATAAAATATTGGAATTTAACGCCAGGTAAAATTTAAAAATAGCTTAACGTTTTGTGCATTGAATCCCAAATAATCGTAATGTTCCAAATGAATTCCATTCTTGAGTGTGAAGATGTACCATTGGTCTTCATTGTGTTGATATACCAATAGTATTGATGTATCACACAAAATTAATCTAGAATGTCTTGGAATGTGTCTTCCATAATCTAATTTAGCATTTATAATTCCAAATAATAAATTATATAAATAATTTGTTTCAAATTATAACCGAAAACAGTTAAAATTCCTTACAAGATGGATATTAAAAAAGAGTTAGTTGACAAAATCTCTTTTATATACATGCTCACTTGTTCTGTCAGGAATGAGACTGAGGTATGATAAGCATACAGAAGATACGAGCTTTCACCCTGGTGATGGCGTTTTGGCTCTATTATCTATATCTCTCCTCAGGATACTTATTTTGGTCCCTATACCATTGAATAAAAGTGAGTGACTTGAACTACAGTATGCATACTCCTTGTTGGGGGTATAGGATTAATTTTGCCGCATTAATATGTTAGGAATATGTAGTAAGATATAGCCATGTAAATGTTTCAATTAATTAGCAGTAGCAGTCCAATACACACAGATTTGAATCAATATGACAAATCGGATAGTACTGACTTTGAAGTGATTATTCTTCATAATTCATAAGTTTTGAACAATTTGGACCAGAGACTTGTTTCCAGATTTGTCGAGACGAATTAATACGATTTTCCACTACGTTGAGACGTGAATTCGACTGCTGTAAAGAAACATTCTTATAGGATAAGTCCTCGCAAATAACATAATTTGAAGAGAGAAGTTCTGTACTTCCTGGAAAACGACTTTATCTCACCAAGTATAAGTGACTGAAGTTAACCGTGTATTCTAGAGCCGAAACCAGATAAGATTTCCGTATTTTCCGTATGTGTACTGGTTATAGATGAGCGAAGTGTCCTTTCCTATTTCTAGGATTGATGACTGTATTAAGAGGATTGGAAATGCCAAATATGTCTAAACGTTTGACGTCTTGAAGAGATTCTAGCAAATTCCACACACGGAAAGAGCAAAGGAAATTTCAGCATTCGTGACTAAAGATGGATGTTACCAATACAAAGGTATGTCCTTTGGGGTCAAAAGTTCCCCAAGTTCATTCCAACGTTTGATGAATATTATAACATCTGAAAAAGGAAATTTGTGACGCTTACATTGTTGACTTCAACATTTAAAACAATACCTAGAAAGACCACATAAAAACCCTCCGGACGGTTTTCGAAAGATTCAGTGAAGTAAATCTGACAATCAACTTAAGTAAAAATGACTTGCCGCGTTTATGGTACCCTTTTTGAACATGTTTCGGGACATGGTCAAATAAAAGATATCCAAATTAAGGTTAGGGCTATTTCTGAGTTCCCTGTGCTTATTAGTAAGAAGCAGCTGATGTCATGTTTGGTATGGCTGGTTATTATCGGAAATTGTGTTCTAATTTTTCCATGATTGCCGAACCCCTGACCACTTGGCAGTGAAAAAATGGTCAGACAAATGTTAGAAGGCGTTTAATAAGTTAAAGACCATACTCAAAAGCGCACCCGTTTCATCAGCACCAGGGGAATTAGGGAAATTATTCCAATATAGGGAATGTGTGTTTGGCTTTAATGATGGACTTGCAACACTTTGAAGTGAGTGTTAGTGCAACTCCTTCTTCAGTCGTTTTCTTCAGCGATCACAAACCCCTCACTGTCATTAATAAAATGAAGAATAAGACTTTTACGAATGAGTCTGGTGTTACAATCATATAACATCAAAGTCAACCACATTAAGGGAAAAGTAAATTTGATCGCAGACGCACTTTCACGTGCATAGAAGTACAGTATTGTATGGTTTGTATACATGACTGGTTCATTCATTTTTTATAATGCAATGTACCTTACATGTTTATTTCATATTTCGTAGAAGAAAGTTTATGATATATTGTATAAAGCCTTCTTCTTTTTATGGGTGATTGGATTATGTAATTATGTATCATCTTTTGAATTTAAAATCTAATTTTTATATAAGTCATTGGAGTCTATGAAGTTATTTTACGTTGTTTATACCACGTGGTAATATTCATTCACACGCAAGTAATCATTGTAGGTTGCATAAGCAAGCGAGAGAATCGCAAGTACACTTTACCTGACATGCGCGCTCTAGCATCGTATTGGCTTATTGAGATTTGAAGATCAGAACAGGACTGTTTCTATTTACGACTCTTTGAATTATACTTTAATAATAAGAGTTGATTTTTCGAAATTGTTCTGAGTCAGAGATGTTTATTTAAAGTGTACACTGTACAATTAAGATACACGCATTACGTTTATACTGTCTGTTATATAGAGCATATGTAAGAGTCGACGAGAGAATAAGTTGTGTTACGACTCTATGTTCATAAATAAGTAACACAAAGAAGCAAACCTAAAACGTTTTGTAAAACTTAACAAATTACTTATTTACCAAAGTTATACATGAAAATGTGAGAAAAAGGTACAGTATTATGATGGAAATCCTAAATAATCCTGATAAAAAGTCTATGAAAATTCTAAAGAATGAAACGTTCTGTATAAATTTCAAAACCAGAAATACACTGATCCGCGGTAACGTTATCAAAATTGCGTTGTCAGGAACGCCTTTCAATAAATCACAGCAATTCCAGAATAATATTTTTGTCCTGTTAATGAGCCCATTCTGTTTCGACTTAACAGTTCAAACAAAGTATTTTATTCCTCGCGAATAATATATAACTGCAGCATAAAACACTAATGCCGATTTACAACAGGAACAAAGAAAATGAGGATGATTTCAAAAATAGGAATGAATCTGGTTTCTCAGTTCTTTGCTTATGTAAGCCTTCTACTACGACTATATTTCACAACATACTCGATGTGACAGATCACACTACACAATTTATTTCGTAAACTGCCTATTCATGTGATCGAGTCATATCAATGTGAGTTACTGAATTGTTAGAGAACCGTCCAAACCCCGTCAGCCAATGATAAATTGACCAAAAGTCATCATTAAGTCTTATTATCAAAATTGTTATTAGTAATTGCCAACACATTCGTAAGAATCTATTTATAGATACTATGCAATTGTAAGCTCTTAATATTCATAAAACAGACCCTGGTCACGTGGGCCAAGCTAAAGCTAATGCATACAATTTACTGCCATGAATAAAATTTACAGAAGTGAGATACAGCCATGTACCATGAGTTGCAAAAATATAGATATACATAACACGTGCGATTCATTGATAATACGTTCATTGGTTATGGCAGAGTGAATAATCATTGATTTAAACCGTCAGCCCCTTGGGATTATTTGATTAAATTTAAGAATGTGAATATCTAACCAATTCTATCGGATTATTTGAAAATTTCCAGGACTTCAGTCTGCATATATGAGCAAAATTAAGCCAAAACATTTGGATTGATAGTTCTGTTGAATTCGGTTGTGCTACCCAGTAGCACATAAACACTCTACAAGCTCCGTTCGGATTATCTTTGAACAGTTTCCGGAATGGTGAGAACCTGATAGAACATTCTAGATTATTAGCATTACAGGGAATGTTTACGCATTCAGTTTTAATTCTTTCGCTTCGTTTGATTATTAAATTTTATTTATATAAATTTATATTTTGGAAATGTGAATGCGTTCTGGACTGCCGTATCCTGGTAATTATTTCAAACCCAATAGACGTATCATGATACTCACAATGACTCGGAAGACCAAAACGTAAACGAGATAGTGTTGAACTGTGAGCAAAAGCTTTATTGACTGCATCAATGACTTCTTCAATTGGTTCACAATTTTCTTAAGCATTCAGAGGTTTCATAATTTAAATTATGTCGCATAATTTACCTCTAGCTGCAGTACATTTCCATACAGACTTTAAACTAAACGTCGAGAGGAGTATGGAAAGGTTGAGATGATTAACCTCTGTGTAATCTACACTGTGGACAAAAATAATCAACATTTTTTCATTACTCTTGTCTCGCGTTATTTTTCTGGTTGTCAGCCTCATCTTTTTTAATGGGGATATATCATCACAGTTTAATCTAGAGAAACCATCTAACTAACAACAACAACAGCAACATTAATACTAATAATAATAATAATAATAATTAAAGCAACCACCAAAGTCAGCAATTATACTAATAATGAACACAGTGATGATGATGGCGATTACGATAATTCCGCCATTATCAGCCATTGGTTTCACACAAAATATCCGCCAAACTCATACACACTCTTCTACGCCACGAGCATGCGGAATACTTTCAACGTATTTTTAGTGGCTTTATGTATCAGTCAACAACAATTTGCGGAATTCAGAGCCGCCTACATATAGCGTTCAACCGAAATAAATGTTTGTTACTTTAGTGTCTCTGGTGAGCTACATTATTTTCACTAAGTATTGTTTACCGTTAACTTTCTGGCTAAACTTCCTATGAATCGGGAGTTACCAAATGAAGAAAAGAAAATCGAAATTGATTTGCGGTACTGTTTCACTCCTAATTTTACTATTGATGATGTTGTTGTTGCTGTTGTTGCAAAAGTAGGAGCTATTAATTACTGCTTGTTTTCTTGACAGACCTGCTTTTGATTATTTTTAAACACTTAATCATTTTCCGAATCGGCTCGGATTTAAGCAGAAAAACGCAAACTTCTAATTGCAAATGGCGCAGGGTTTGAACTACACATTCTCATACTTAAGGCCGGGACATGTATGTGCATTAGTAAACGTGTACGCGGTAAACAGTAACGATTCTTTCTTTTACTGTACATCTGTTATATCTTTTTGTGACATATATTGTTGAAGATATCTAACAATTTAGGTACAACATCTACAGAATCGTCATGAAATTGTTTTGCATTGTTGCATATGTTTGCATGGACAAAATTAATACATATCAAACATAACGTACTGAACTAGGTATGCTTCTATGATGCCTTTGTATGTTGCTTAATAATTAGTGATGCTCCTTTTGACATGAGAATGATCCATACTTTATTCAAACAAATAACATAAAAATCTATATAAATTGTCTTAAGATTTTAAAATATATCAGTTTTACTTGTATCTGATTTTGTAGACTTGTACAGGCAGTAAGCTAGACTACAGACAGAGACAGAAAGACAGAAAGAGGTTGTGTTCTTTGTTGTTGCCTTTGGGGTTTTACGCCATTTTCTTCAGCGCATGATAGACTATACATGGCAGACAGTACAACTGGTGGAAGCAAAATTAGAGGAAATCTTGTTAAGAACCACCGACATATGCGAAGGTAATGGACAAGCTTTATTATATATCCTCATTGGCCGAACCAAGGACTTGAACTCACATGGTCAAAGGTGAGATGGCAGTGATCGGTAAGGGAAAACTCTAAATAACTCGATCAACCGGGTTCCCAGTATATATATGTACGGTCGTGCCTGTGAATATGTACTTTCCTGTTAGCCACGTAGCAAGTTATGCGATTCCGCATGACGGCCTCATTTAGTATTAAATTCAGGTCGCGCGTGTTCGCTGCTGGTCTCCAGTTTTGCTCCTAAACAAAGTTGTTGGAAACATAACCCTTCTAGAAATCACACTGTTTATTTACGCCTGTAAGCGACAAGTGTATGAAGGGTGGGTTCGATTGATTTTAATTCTCCACCAGTACAACATAAAAATCGCAAGTAAGTGGTGCTTTCTCATCTGCCTTTTTCTGTGAATGACTTCCTTTTCTTTTTCTTTTTCTGCTTTTTTTGCCAGTGAGTTACATTAGTTCAAAAGGGTCTTATTGTTTTTCTCTTGTTTCTAAAAATATATGCTGGGTATAATTGATAAAAAAATAAATATAAATTTAAAAGGCTTATTTATATATTTGTAAGCTTTTTTTATTTTGGGCAAGGAAAAGTGCTGAAAACAGTGCCCTGAGTCCCTCGTTTTCAAAATATGGCTAAGCAAAACATTACTAATGTATGAGGCACCGTAGCGGACAAAAGCTGGTCCAGTGAGAAAGTTGCAGTTGAAATTTCGATATCGTATGTCGAGAAATCCAAAATCACATATTGGATTAAATTGCATGTCCTTAAAGTTCCATTTTCTAGATCAAGTTTTTGTATTTTATATGTCGAATGATACAGTAGTGGTTTAAAGTTCTTTTTCCTATTTCGACGTTTTACAGTGCATATTTTTAATTGCACAGTGATTGAAATTTAAATATCATGTGTCGAGAATCCCTAATTCACACGTTCTATGTAACTGTTTGTGATTTAAGTTCCGTTTCCTATGGCGATTTTTTTTTAATCTGTTGAAATTCACATCAACAAGAAGCAGTCTCCTTTTTAAAAAATAACGCGGTCGGTTCACGACAGCGACGTCTAGCGACGAAATTCCTTGTAATTCTCGACCTGTGCATGGTAACTTTCAAATTGTAAATGCATGAAATGCAATGGCGTCTCATAATTGAATACACGAATGGTGTATCTTAATACTCGATATTATTTTGAATTGTTAAAGTGGACATTGTGTAATATTACTTTTAACACCAACATATCATTTCACCTTATAAAAATAACAATTCTGACAAGCACAATAAACTGTCCAACCACTGATGTGTAATTCAGCAGATACAATCTCAACATAAGAAATGTTATTTAACATGTTAAATTGAAACTCTCGACATATGACATTAAAATTTCAACAACGGCTGTGTAATTCACAAGATACAATCTAACACCTCGACATTGGGCATCGAATTTTCAACCAGCGCTGTATAATTCAACAGATGAAATCTAAATACTCAACATATGAAATGGAATGTTCAACATAAACCCTTTCAACCAATAGGTAAATTAGGAATTCTTGACGTATGACATTGAAATTGCAACTACCGCCACGTAATTCAAACGACACAATCGAAAACCTCGACATAGAAAATATAACTTTCAACCACTACTGTTTAATTCAACAGATACAACCTAAGATCTCGATATATAAAATTGAACTTTAAAGACAAGCATTTTTGATACAACACGTGAAATTGGGATTATTTACATATGACTTTAAAATTTTGACGGCAGCGTTCTGATTGGACAAGCTTTTGTCCACTAGGACGCCTCACACTAATGGCAGTAGTGAAGTGGGGCACCCTAGCCTCAATGGAAATTAACATTACAGGACCCCTTGGGCAAACCTAGCCTCAATGGAAATTTAACATGGGAAAAAATCATGGGCAAACCTAGCCTCAAGGGGAATTGAACATGGGAAAAATCATGGGCAACTCTAACCTCAAGGGGAATTGAACATGGGGAAAAAAAATCTTGGGTCTGTTGAGCGACAAGGGAAAATGGAACAGGGTCGGGACCCTATTTTAATAGGGTCCCGACCTGATGGGTCTATGGAAATGGAACAAACGAAAATTGAAACAGGGCGGGGTCTCTATTTTTTTAAAAATAGAAAATAAAAAGGGGTAGGCAATGAAAGTCAAGATCTTTTCGAGACCTATGAATGGCTCTGAAAAGGGCCTTTGATTTTATGTTAATAGATCCTTAATATTATATCGTGGATAAACACCCATGTATCTAATTATAGCTATAATCAGCTTAAATTCCTATGAAATCTCACTATCTATTTATGCTACAACTTGTGGGTTATTCCTTTGGAAAATCCCACTATCTTTTTATAGCCTCAGCTTGAGTGACGTTCCTGTTTATGAACTCTAATACATATGTATAGCTACAACCTGTGGAAATCCCCAAGTCCATATTCATAGTCTCAAAATTTCCAGCGTCAGTGACGTCACTGTACTGAACACTAGGGGATAAATGTCAACAGTGTTGCAAGTGGCTGACCTGAATACGCGCTGCTGTAGGTACGTAGGTAGAGTGTATTTGATAGGGACAAAGTGAGTTTTATAGGAACAAACAGAGACCAACACACAGACAACGTACGCGCGCAGACATACACACACATACACACACACACACAGAGGGAAGAGGAAAAAAACAAATCCAAACATACTATCAATACAAACGTACCGGAAGGCATACAATCCCCAAATATACTATCCACACAATGTCGCTAACGCATACAACCCCAAAATATACTATCCACACGGGAGGGATGGAAAGCAAAACCAAATATACTATCCATACAAACGTACCCGAACGCATACAATCCCCAAATATACTATCCACACAACGTCGCTAACGGGTACAAACACCAAATATACTATCCACACAACGTCGCTAACGCATAAAAACCCCAAATATGCTATCCACACAACGTCGCTAACGCGGACAAACCCCAAATATACTATCCACACTCGGGAGGAAGAAGAAAAAAACAACCAAATGTACGATCTACACAACCCACGCGAATACACACACACACACACACACACACACACAGAGGGAAGAGTAAAAAAGCAAATCCTAACATACTATCCATACAAACGTACCCGAACGCACACAATCCCCAAATATACTATCCACACAACGTCGCTCACGCATACAAACCCAAAATATATTATCCACACGGAAAGGATGGAAAACAAAACCAAATATACTATCCATACAAACGTACCCGAACGCATACAATACCCAAATATACTATCCACACAACGTCGCTAACGGGTACAAACCCCAAATATACTATCCACACAACGTCATTAACGCGCAAAAAGACCCAAATATACTATCCACACAACGTCGCTAACGCGGACAAACCCCAAATATACTATCCACACTCGGGAGGAAGAAGAAAAAAACAACCAAATATACGATCTACACAACGTACGCGAATACACACACACACACACACACACACAGACACACAGACACACACACACACACACACACAGGGAAGAGGAAAAATGCAAACTCCAAATATACTATCCACACAGAAGGGAGATAATACAAACCCCAAATATACTATCTACACATGGAAGAGGAAGAATACAAATCCCATAACTACTATCCACACGGAGGTGAGATGTAAAAAAATAAACCCCATATCTACAATCTACGCAGAGGGAAGAAGAAATAAATAACCCAATATACACTATCCTCAAAGAGGGAAGAGGAAAAAGCCATAATATACTAACCACACAGAAGGAAGAACAAAACCATTATACACTATCCACACGGAGTGAAGAAATAACCCTTTATATATACTATCAACTTAGAATGAAGAAAATAGCCCATTATATTCCATCAACACAGATTGAAGAAGAAAAAGACTTTTGAGAGCACCTAAGCCCTCACCTGCAATGACCAACTCTGCCAAACACCTACACTCCACCCCCAACACTACAAAACCCATTTAACCCGTTATTTTATGGCATCAGTGTGTGATTTAGGAAACATCAAGACACAAAATGATGGATGAATAGACTGACTATTGTTTACCGACTTGCATGCCTAAAGAGCTTGCGTGAAGGAAAACATCCTTTCATTTCAATTCTAACTAAAACATGTTCCAGAGGGATAGAGATAGGTGAAAGAGCACAATTTCATAAAGTGTGAGTAAAAACAAAACACGCCATCCTTATTATAGAATGTCAAGACTAAGAGACACTTACGTTTTCTTTCTGGTCTAGTCTCTTTTAGAAGGTAGTATGAAATTTCACATCAGGGCCAACGGATCGGCTCACATTGTCAATTATTCCATTTCCATGTCTTTAATGGCACAAGTTCTTCATCATCTTCAATTTCTTCTTCTTCTGAATCCCTCTTCTCTGTTTCGTTTTGTTTCTGTTTCTTCTCTTTTCTCTTAGGGCACTCTGAATTCCAGTGTCCTTTCTCCCGACAGCGATATTAGGTATCTTGACTTTTGTCTCTCTTTCTTAGACGGAGCAGGTATTCTGGAGACAAATACCCATTTACCTTTGCAGATATAGCAAACTTCATCAGCACTTATAAACTTTCGTATGACTCTCATCAAATCAACGACCAAAAGAGTAAGTTTTGTTGCCACTTTCGCATGTGAATTATGTTTTCGTATGACTTTTAGCAAATATTTGACCAGCAGGTCGATCTGTGCTGACTCTTTCATCTTCTTAATCGTTGGAGATTGTAATGAATAATCTGACGCTAAGACACTTTCCCTATGTACAGGGACCTGCTGCGCATGAAACCTAGTCAAATGTAATTTTGCAATAAGATGAAACGATTTCATTGAGAAAGTAAAAGGCAATGACGTGCCGTGTCGCCTCACACAAGAGCTGAAGTGTTAGCTCAAATCCGTGTCAGCGATTTCGAAGACGACATAACTGAGCTTTAATCAATGTTCTCCATTTATGCCACAAAACCACGAGTCCTGCTTCACGCCAAAAGAAATTTCGTTCAGTCCGTAAAATATAGTATCACATCTGAGAAACGCAAAAACGAACTTCCAGAAAACTGAGAACGACGACTTACACCTACATCGTAAATTTATGAGTTTAAGTTGTGCGTAAAACTTAGTCAAATTAAATTTTTTATAGTCAGGACGAAACGATCTATTTTCGAAGAAGAAAGCAGACACCAAGCGACAATGGCGATCCGTGTCACACAACACTTTTCAAAATGTATTATTATAGGTTTGTTCTAGCGATCTGCACGGTTAAATTAAATGTTGATGTATTTTGCAATAAGACGTACACAATTTCCATGGGATCGCCCATGGAACCATTGTTGGTGCATTAGTTTAATTCTGTAAAATATTTTTTTTATATAAATCGCCTATAGGATAGACTCAGTAAAGCATGGCCATTCTCGTCACTGTGTGAATAGCCACTCAAGTGAATTCGAAGTGAACGCGGTAAGAAAATAAGTATAGCCAATGAAATGGATTACAACGGGTGATGCATTATTTTGTTCTAAGACTGTGTGGCATCATAATCCCTACGCTCTTGCGTTGCTAAAATTACAATGCAGACAGACTGGAATGTGAACTTACAAGCCCTTTTTGTGTATTGTACCGTTTCTTCTTACCACATCAAAATACTGAGCGTCACAGTATTGGTTCGCGTTTTCAAGCTGACCATTTTTTTATATCTCATTTAAACATTTTAACATAAACACTCACACTCACACTCACATCGGTAGAGTCAGAACAGGCGTGTTACAGTATTGAGGGGCATGTTGTTTTCTTTTTCTTTTTTTCTTCAAACTAATAAATTTGGGGTTTGTATGAAGTAAAGAACCGAAAGTACAGTGAACCTCAAGGATGATGACCCAATCTGTTTGTCTATTGATGCGTGTATTTATTTAAGAAGAAATATGACCTCTAAAACACAAAGAGATACGACAAGCATGATTAGAATGAACACAACGATGTTTTCCTTCACGCCCGTGTAATTTAGAGTTTCAATCGTCTTTGAAGACAAACTTGGTCTTCTTTTGTAGGGTTTGAAATAAAAACAATCTGAAAAATCTTAAGCACTTTGCTATAGATAATTTCATCAACAGACTAAACAACATAAATACCGTTACAACAATAGAAAGCCTAAAATTTTCTATCAAAAAGAAATGCATCAAAAAAATTAAAGATTAACGATAACTAAGCAATGAAACCGAATTTAACAAAGGCAATGACATGTGAAGAAATGCCTCTCACTTTGGAAAGGTAGGCGAATGTAATCTGTCATGCACCATCAACTTGAAAAAATTATAAACAGAGAGAAACCTGAATTCAAATTTATTTATTATTTTTTTTTTTTCTTTTCAAAATTGTTTCGTTTCTTTTTTCTTTTTTGGAACAAATCTAAGCACTAATATAGAGTGGAAAAGGGAAAATGCACATAAAAGCTTTGATATTTCTGAAAAAATGAGGGGATATTCCTAACGTTCAAAACCACCTATATATCCTTGGACTTGTCTGTGACTTATACACAAAACAAGATGTACATATTTCTGGTCAAGCTGCAAGTGTGTACGTGTTTTTGAAAATGGTAAAAATTGGATATACAATTTTCTCGTGACACTTATAAAGTGAAGAGTCTGTGCAAGTGTCAAAAGCCAAAGTCATATAAGTTTTGTATTTTGTACGGCGTGTAAAGATTTCCACTTTAGAAAATGTGAAGTATCACAAGTTATTATCACAAACAGAAGTGGAACATAGGGGCTTGCAAGAAAGAAAATAACCCAGACAGTTGGTGTCATCAAGAGTGCTAGAGACGGTACCCAAACTTGCTTGATTGCTTACTTGACTTAAAGTGATGTTCGCTCTAATGGAGCATGTATCACTGGTTTAATCATGCACCGCGTACTTGTTTCAAATCAAGTCCCGTTTTAGCTGTTGTCAACCCTGTCCAAAATAATGTGTTAGTTGAAAAAATGTTTGGTATTTGAAAAAAATATTTGATGTTATATTGTTGGATTATTGTTAAAAATGTTAGAGTTGTTTGTTAGTGTTAAGTAATTTTGAATAAAAATGATGTGTTTTGAAGAAAAAATGCCTTTGTGGTTTGTTTAACTATAGGCATCCTGATTCATGCTCTTTGACTTCTCTCTATCCCTCCCATAACACTATTTGAACGGTTCGACTCGAAAACCGTGTAGTAATGTTTTCCTTCACGTCCGCGCTTTGATCATAAAAACGGGTTAGTCTCCAGTCTACCCATCCATTGTCGACTCATCTTCCCTCGAAGATGTACTCAAGATTAGCCAAGTTGAACGAAGCCTATGTGAATTTGCATAGGGTCATGACAAATTTGATACCGAGACCTGAAGAGATAGACAATATCATAATGTTGAAAGTCACTGAAGACCTGAAAGAAGAGCTCTTCAAGGAGGAATTCAAGAAGGAGAAAGAAGAATGGATGGAGAAGTATAGACTTCATAAACAGCAGAGAGGGCAGCAACAGCAGCAGCATCATGAACCTGACAGAGGCTTTGTCAACAGTTGTATCGACACCAAAGAGTTCTTCTTCTCTTTCCGAAGAAGCAGACCTTATCCTGTGAGAAAGCCTGTCGTCAGAGGAGGCCGACATCTTATAACCTAAGAGATCGCCATAGCTTCAAGTTCCCTCCCCCCCCCCAAAAAAAAAAAAAAAAATTCAGGGCTACCCCATACTCTCGAAAAGAAATAACATTTCATTGCCTATGATATGTTAGTCAGTTAGAAGAAAAATTACAGAAGTGAGTCTATAAGCACATGATTTCTTTATCTTGGTTAGAAAGTGTGACTCTAAGTCCTTCGTTTCCGTCGCTTATCAAATTTTTTAAAATAGTAATGTTCTGTAAAAAGTGAGTGAGTGTTCTTTTAAGTCTGTGCGTTTTTTTTTTTTTTTTTTTTTTCTTGGTGATAGTATGGATAATGTAAGTTCGGGTACAACGAAATTAAAAGAATTAGGCCAGGAACTCGGTGTGGAGGGAAGAAATATACGCAACAGCAGCGGGAGCAAGAAATGCAGACCTAGCCAGTTAGCACTCCACCCACCTCGAGAACAAATAATATCTAGTCAACAGCCGACTATACCTAACAAGCAACCCGCCCCGGAAAGAGTGGTGGCAGAACAAAGGGCCAATCATGTTAGACAAACGGTATGGCAAACTCAAATGTAATTATCGGAGGCACTACGTTCTTTTCTCACTCCGATACTACAGGCAATCTCAGCTGAAAGAACAACCACAACAACAATAACAGCGACAGACACCATAGCCGCGGATTTGAAACTATCTACCTCAACTGAAGAATTAGTATCAGAACCAGAAGAGGAAACTGAGGCGGTTGAGGAGGAGGAGGGGGACGCTGACCCTCGTTGCGAAGTACACCGAAATGGGGCTAGATCAAGCATTGTATGACGTCAACAAAGCAGCGCAGTTTATTAGAGCCATACAATACGTTGCCTACAAATCTCTAGAAACCTTTAAAACAAGACCTTCTCAATGGGGATTAGGGGTCAGAGTTCTCCCCCAATTCTACAGACAAGCCTACACTGGATACCCCCTCAGTCAACTGGTAGAAGCCGCTGCTTACATTGCCGCCCATCATGGCTACGCATTTTCTGATATCAAGAATCATGAGACTAGGAGTGCGGGAAAGAACCTGAAAGCAAAAGAGAGACGTGTTACCTTCTAACAGAAAAAAACAGCCTTTTTTAGGGCTCCAAAAGATTGCTTTTTATTAAATAGGGAACCATATTTGATATGTTAGGAAGTAGGAAATTTAACAGACTCGTTATATTTGAACTAATTGCACAGGTGGTTAACACATCATTGGTACTTTTTATTGTCCATTAGCAAAAACGGAACTTGATTTGAAATAAGTACCGGGTAGCGTTTTGTTGAGTACTTAACACCCGTGGCTGTCTTGCTGGGCACCTTTTTCCTCTTTACCACGCTCGGACAGAAAAATGAGTGTGTCGTGAGACTATTCCCACTCATGTTTAAAGCCTTTCAGTCAGGTTGTTAAGGACTAGTTAGTCCTACACCTGAGTGGCTAAATTTAAAACTAGTCTGTGAGTACATAAAAGCCTGGGGGATGAGGCTCTCCTTCCTTCCCCAGGAGTAATTAAAGATCACGCGGTGCGTGATTAAACCAGTGATACATGCTCCATTAGAGCGAAAATCACTTTAATTCAAGTAAGCAACCAAGCAAATTCGGGTACTGTCTCTAGCACTCTTGATGACACCAACTGTCTGGGTTATTTTCTTTCTTGCAAGCCCCTATGTTCCACTTCTGTTTGTGATAATAACTTGTGATACTTCACATTTTCTAAAGTGGAAATCTTTACACGCCGTACAAAATACAAAACTTATATGACTTTGGCTTTTGACACTTGCACAGACTCTTCACTTTATAAGTGTCACGAGAAAATTGTATATCCAATTTTTACCATTTTCAAAAACACGCACACACTTGCAGCTTGACCAGAAATATGTACATCTTGTTTTGTGTATAAGTCACAGACAAGTCCAAGCATATATAGGTGGTTATGAACGTTAGGAATATCCCCTCATTTTTTCAGAAATATCAAAGCTTTTATGTGCATTTTCCCTTTTCCACTCTATATTAGTGCTTAGATTTGTTCCAAAAAAGAAAAAAGAAACGAAACAATTTTGAAAAAGAAAAAAACAAAACTGAATTTTGAATTCAGGTTTCTCTCTGTTTATAATTAATTTCAAGTTCATGGTGCATGACAAATTACATTCGCCTACCTTTCCAAAGTGAGAGGCATTTCTTCACATGTCATTGCCTTTGTTAAATTCGGTTTCATTGCTTAGTTATCGTTAATCTTTAATTTTTTTGATGCATTTCTTTTTGATAGAAAATTTTAGGCTTTCTATTGTTGTAACGGTATTTATGTTGTTTAGTCTGTTGATGAAATTATCTTTAGCAAAGTGCTTAAGATTTTTCAGATTGTTTTTATTTCAAACCCTACAAAAGAAGACCAAGTTTGTCTTCAAAGACGATTGAAACTCTAAATTACACGGGCGTGAAGGAAAACATCGTTGTGTTCATTCTAATCATGCTTGTCGTATCTCTTTGTGTTTTAGAGGTCATATTTCTTCTTCAGTAAATACACGCATCAATAGACAGACAGAATGGGTCATCATCCTTGAGGTTCACTGTACTTTCGGTTCTTTACTTCATACAAACCCCAAATTTATTAGTTGGAAGAAAAAAAAGAAAAAGAAGACAACATGCCCCTCAATACTGTGTGAGGCGCCACGGCACGTCATTGCCTTTTACTTTCTCAATGAAATCGTTTCATCTTATTGCAAAATTACATTTGACTAGGTTTCATGCGCAGCAGGTCCCTGTACATAGGGAAAGTGTCTTAGCGTCAGATTATTCATTCCAATCTCCAACGATCAAGAAGATAAAAGAGTCAGCACAGATCGACCTGCTGGTCAAATATTTGCTAAAAGTCATACGAAAACATAATTCACATGCGAAAGTGGCAACAAAACTTACTCTTTTGGTCGTTGATTTGATGAGAGTCATACGAAAGTTTATAAGTGCTGATGAAGTTTGCTATATCTGCAAAGGTAAATGGGTATTTGTCTCCAGAATACCTGCTCCGTCTAAGAAAGAGAAACAAAAGTCAAGATACCTAATATCACTGTCGGGAGAAAGGACACTGGAATTCAGAGTGCCCTAAGAGAAAAGAGAAGAAACAGAAACAAAACGAAACAGAGAAGAGGGATTCAGAAGAAGAAGAAATTGAAGATGATGAAGAACTTGTGCCATTAAAGACATGGAAATGGAACAATTGACAATGTGGGCCGATCCGTTGGCCCTGATGTGAAATTTCATACTACCTTCTAAAAGAGACTAGACCAGAAAGAAAACGTAAGTGTCTCTTAGTCTTGACATTCTACAATAAGGATGGCGTGTTTTGTTTTACTCACACTTTATGAAATTGTGCTCTTTCACCTATCTCTATCCCTCTGGAACATGTTTTAGTTAGAATTGAAATGAAAGGATGTTTTCCTTCACGCAAGCTCTTTAGTCATGCAAGTCGGTAAACAATAGTCAGTCTATTCATCCGTCATTTTGTGTCTTGATGTTTCCTAAATCACACACTGATGCCATAAAATAACGGGTTAAATGGGTTTTGTAGTGTTGGGGGTGGGGTGTAGGTGTTTGGCAGAGTTGGTCATTGCAGGTGAGGGCTTAGGTGCTCTCAAAAATCTTTTTCTTCTTCAATCTGTGTTGATGGAATATAATGGGCTATTTTCTTCATTCTAAGTTGATAGTATATATAAAGGGTTATTTCTTCACTCCGTGTGGATAGTGTATAATGGTTTTGTTCTTCCTTCTGTGTGGTTAGTATATTATGGCTTTTTCCTCTTCCCTCTTTGAGGATAGTGTATATTGGGTTATTTATTTCTTCTTCCCTCTGCGTAGATTGTAGATATGGGGTTTATTTTTTTACATCTCACCTCCGTGTGGATAGTAGGTATATGATTTGTATTCTTCCTCTTCCATGTGTAGATAATATATTTGGGGTTTGTATTATCTCCCTTCTGTGTGGATAGTACATTTGGAGTTTTTTTTTCTCCTCCCTGTGTGTGTGTGTGTGTGAATTCGCGTACGTTGTGTAGATCGTATATTTGGTTGTTTTTTTCTTCTTCCTCCCGAGTGTGGATAGTATATTTGGGGTTTTTATGCGTTAGCGACGTTGTGTGGATAGTATATTTGGGGTTTGTTCGCGTTAGTGACGTTGTGTGGATAGTATATTTGGGGTTTGTACCCGTTAGCGACGTTGTGTGGATAGTATATTTGGGGATTGTATGCGTTCCGGTACGTTTGTATGGAGAGTATATTTGGTTTTGTTTTTTTCCTCTTCCCTCTGTGTGTGTGTGTGTATGTCTGCGCGCGTACGTTGTGTGTGTGTGTGTGTGTGTGTATTGGTCTCTGTTTGTTCCTATGAAACTCACTTTATCCCAATCAAATACACTCTACCTAACTACCTACAGTAGCGCGTATTCAGGTCAGCCACTTGCAACATTGTTGACATTTATCCCCTAGTGTTCAGTACAGTGACGTCACTGACGCTGGAAATTTTGAGACTATGAATATGGACTTGGGGATTTCCACAGGTTGTAGCTATACATATGTATTAGAGTTCATAAACAAGAACGTCACTCAAGCTGAGGCTATAAAAAGATAGTGGGATTTTCCAAAGGAATAACCCACAAGTTGTAGTATAAATAGATAGTGAGATTTCATAGGAATTTAAGCTGATTATAGCTATAATTAGATACATGGGTGTTTATCCACGATATAATATTAAGGATCTATTAACATAAAATCAAAGGCCCTTTTCAGAGCCATTCATAGGTCTCGAAAAGATCTTGACTTTCATTGCCTACCCCTTTTTATTTTTTATTTTTTAAAAAAATAGAGACCCCTCCCTGTTTCAACTTTCGTATGTTCCATTTCCGTAGACCCATCAGGTCGAGAACCTATTAAAATAGGGTCCCGACCCTGTTCCATTTTCCCTTGTCGCTCAACAGACCCAAGATTTTTTTTTCCATGTTCAATTCCCCTTGAGGCTAGAGTTGCCCATGATTTTTCCCCATGTTCAATTCCCCTTGAGGCTAGAGTTGCCCATGATTTTTTCCCATGTTCAATTCCCCTTGTGGCTAGGTTTGCCCATGATTTTTTTCCCATGTTAAATTTCCATTGAGGCTAGGTTTGCCCAAGGGGTCCTGTACTGTTAATTTCCATTGAGGCTAGGGTGCCCCACTTCACTACTAATGGCCTGTTATTATCTTCATTTTTAGTTGTCGACACAACACGAATCCAGAGACCAAGCAGTGTATAAGACAGCCTGATTGGAATATTGTGCAAACTGTAGGCAATGCAAAAGTGACAAAGAATACCCGAATATTGAAATGATGAATAAAGGAGTCACTATTCTGCAATAAAAGTCACACTGCGTATATTTTTTAGGGAATCTCGATGATAATGTGGATTCATTTATATTTATAACTATCACTGACAGATTGCCTACTGTGTTGGTACCTTTAAGTGTATTTGTCCAGAAGCATTCGTGGTGTCACATTTTCAAAAATGTTTACATTCCTGGCGAAAATACTAAAGCTGGGATGCATGCCGTTTCTTTTAGTCAGGGAAATCTTAGATTTTGGATACATCGAAAAATCAAAAACCATCTTTAAATATTGCCTTAGCAAGTCAGTAGAAAGTTGACTCAAATTAAATTGATAAATAAAGCTATCCTGTGACCTTTTCTTTCGAACTGGAAAATATATGCGCATTAACGTATTATTGATATGTTTCATATATGAATTGCACGTGACTTTGTTTTAAGGAAGGATATAAGGACGCCTATCTTTTACTCAGCCGTTACATGGTACCGATTTTATGATTCAGTTTATTCGTCTATATGCATATGTTTCTCCCATTCCGTAAATCGGCAAAGTCAAGATATATATATATATATATATATATATATATATATATATATATATATATATATATATATAAGTAGTTAAGTGGGCCACTTTACCGTCAATGGGAATTAGCATTACAAGACCCCTTGGGCAACTCTAGCATCAAGGGAAGTTTAACATGGAGAAAAATCGTGGGCAACTCTAGGGACAATGGGAATTTAACATAGAGTTTGGGTCTGTCTAGGGACAAGGGAAATTAACATGGGGAATAGAGTTTGGGCTTTTGGTTTTTTTTTTGTTTTTTTTTTTAAAAGTTTTTTTAAATTTAAATTTAAATTTAAATTTAAAAAAAAGGGGTAGGCAATGGAAAGGCTATCTCTTTTCGAGAAATATGGCTGGACCTGAAAAGGGCCTTTGGGTTTATGTTAATGTATTCATTAACATAAATGGTACCGCATTGGTCTTCTTCTTGTCCTTAGGCTACGTCTCACTGTTGGTCCGTAAATAAGCACTCTTTTCAGGCATCCTTGTCTTTCTACGTAGATCCTACATATCCACAGGCTGGTGTTTGTCCTGTGGACAACGGCCCACTTGGATCGGACATACATGGGTATGTCCGTCCGGAACATCATGGAAGACAAAAGCGTAGAAGATTGCACATCGGTCCACATCTTGAAGCGACGAGAACAGGTGAATCAATGCACTGAACTGCGCTTATTTATAGGTAGAGGCAGGAATGAAACGGATTGAGTTCATTCACCAATCCAAACACGCGTTACAAAATTCAGTCAGCCCCCATCCAATAGGAAGAGAGTAGTCTGTGACGTCAGTTGGTCTATATAGATTCGCTAGCGCTTGTGTGCAGTCAATCTATGCGACAGTGATTCAACATGACGGAAACTCAGAAAACGATCCATTGGGGTGCACCAGCAGGGGAGACTGCCCAAGGGAACCCGGACTTACCTTCAGAAGAGGTACATTGGGATTTTGTGGATTTTCTTACCTCGCAAGAATTTGTTCCGGAACCTTCGTTACCTTCTTCATTACCGCAAGTGGAGAATTTTAGACAGAGACAGAAAGAAGAATTGGAGAAATTTATGCAACGACAAAAGGAAGCGTAACAAGCTTTTCTCCTACAGCAACAGCAACAGCAACAAGAAGAGGTAAGAAAAAAACAACAGCAACAACAGCAAGAAGAAGTAGCAGCAAAGAAACAAGAGGGTGAAAATCAAACGGCTACGGTACTGTTGGACATTTTAGCGGAGTTAAGAAGTCTGAAACAAATGTATCATACATCTTTATCACGACCGAAGAGAATACGACCTTCCCGAGCTAAACACGCCAACCCTGTGACTAAGCCTGTCGTACCACCCTTAGTGATTTCAACCCAATCATCAGAAGTAGGCCTTGGCCGTGGCAAAGGCTTAAGGCAGTTAAAGTTGATTGGTTAAACTCACTCCTACACCATAAAGAAAAAGGCCCTTTTCAGGGCCACCCACATTTCTCGAAAAGAAATACAATTTCAATTTGCCAATAACTCAAAAATAAACTCACCCATTTTACCCTTATAGTACGTGTCTGTGTATGAGTGTGTGAGTGTAGCTTCTTATTTTAAAATCAAAACTCAAAGACACTTACCTTATATCATTCATGTATTCTTTTATCCATTTTTTTACAATCCAATTCACAATTCACCACAGAACACTTTAAAAAGTTCGTACACTTCTTCTTTTTCATTATTTAGTCTCTCTGTTTTTTTTTTAATTTCTTCACCGTTTTTTCCTCATTTTCTTCCCTTTTTCTTTTCTTCTCCTGTTTCTTTGCCTCTTTTAAATAGAATTGTCTTCTTTCTTCCTCTTCTTCCTCTGAAGAATCCCTCTCTTCTTCCGAAGAATCCCTCTCTTCTTTTGAAGAATCCTTCTTTTCTTCTGACTCCTCTTGTTTCTTTTTTGGGCAATCTGGAGACCAATGTCCTTTTTCTTTACAATAATAACAGGTATCTTGACTTTTGTCTTTTTTAGCCCCTGTTTTTGTTCTTTTTTGACGGTCTGGACACTCTGAAGACCAATGCCCTTTCTTCTGACAGATATAGCAAGTATCTTGACTTTTATCTCGAAAGGAAGGGGAGTAGACTGTCGGCTGGTCTGAAGAGAATTTTCTAATGACCCCTCGCAAAGCTCTGACGAAAGGTTCCATCTGGGTAGTGTCTTCCATCGTTGTGCTCAGCTTGAGAGTGAAATGAATAGTGAAAGGACAAGACACACACCCTTTTTATATACGCTGGTTAGCCAAGACTATAAATTAGTCCATGGTGTTTAAACTTGAGTCATTTCACGTTTTGCACTCAAGATGAAACGATCCCATTCATTCGAGAAGAAAGAAGAAGAAGAAAGTAAGAGGCAGAAACGTGATCTATCGCCTCGTACCAGGGCTGAAATCTTGGCACAAATTCATGCCAGTGATTTTGAAGAGGACATGAGTGAACCAGAATCAGAACCCTCTAAACCAAGTTCACCACCCTTAGTCAACCCTGAAAAGTACTATTCCATTCGAGAGACGGAAAAGCGCTCCTCTAGAAAATTTAGAACCACGGCTTACACCTACACGGTGAAGTTTAAAGATTTCAAGTCCGACGTACCGTTGGAGAAAGCAGAAGGGTTTATCACCGAGATGTGGGATTCTTTGCTCACCGCACTCAAGCGACAATGTCAAGCCAAAGAAGACGATCGCTTGACACTATCCATAGATCACGACGGTTTGAAATCCCCTGTTTGGATCGAGTTTAGCAGACCCGCAGAACTGACCCCTTCCAAAGTCATGGACAAGATACAACACGTACAACAATCTAATGACCAGTTTGACATCACCGATGGTAAAGCCACACTGAAAATGGCCCACGTCTCTCCTCCTCAAGGGACAGGACGCAAAAAGATGTTATTGGTGGACGACCTTCGCAACATCAAAAAGAGTCTCGTCCGAATTCACAATTCTCAAGACCAGATGTGTTTAGCCAGGGCCATCGTGGTGGGACGAACCTATGCCAACAAGAACGACACGGTAGAATGGAAAAGAACCTGGAACACTATTCAACAATCCGACCGAGCCAAACAACGAAATGAAGCAGAACTCCTGTTGCAACAAGCTGGCCTGTCCAGAGACACACCCTGTGGCATTCCTGAGATGCAAAAATTGCAAGATGCCCTAGCTCCACGCTACACCTTGAAAGTGCACCCTCAAGAAATGCGCGGGTCTCTATTGTTTCGAGGCCAAGACTTTAAGGACAGAAAATACATTCATGTTTATCATCACGATGACCATTTAGATACCATTACCAGTATCACCGGATTCCTGGGATACAGATATTACTGTGAGAAATGTGACTATGGTTATCATAATCGAGAGCAACACAAGCATTGTGGATGGAAATGCCCAGGATGTTTGGCCTCTCCACCCTGTCTGAGCGAAGAACCAGTGCCTTGTTCGACTTGTCTGCGCACGTTTGCAGCTCTACCTGTTACCAACAACATTTGAAAACACAAGGTTCACAGAAGAAATGTGCTTGTCAACTCCTGAGATTGTGCCCTATGTGTAGACAAGGCATACGTACCAACAATGCCAAGGCACACGTATGTCGAAGAAAGAAAAAATGTCACATTTGTCACCACATCGTGGACTTGGAACACCAATGCTACGTGCAAAAATACCAACCCCCACCAGAGAAAGAGGACGGTCACAAGAAGAAAGGCAATTTCATCTTTTTCGATTTCGAATGCATGCAAGAGACTGGCATTCACATTCCTAATTTCTGCGTGGCTCATCGAGCGTGCGAGAAGTGCATTCAAGAACCTATCTTCAGTCATTGCCCTCACTGCAGCAAGATTCCTGGAGGACGTGAAAAAATCTTTCGGGGACCAAACACGTTAGCCGATTTTGCCCAATGGGTCTTAGACCCCATCGACAAGACGTGGAGCCAAGAGGACATCGAACGTTACGGAGATTGTCATCGTCATGCCACGGTGATGGCTCACAATTTCTCCGGATGCGATGGACAGTTTCTTTTGAGGTACTATACGGAACATGGCACCGAACGTCCTAAAGTGAATTTGAACGGAGCCAAAATCATTTTCATGCAAGTGGGACAAGTACAGTTTAAAGATTCGATGAGTTACTTGGCCATGCCTTTGAGCCGAATGCCTGAAACGTTTGGAATGACAGAAATGGCTAAAGGGTACTTTCCACACTTTTTCAATACGGAAGCCAATCAACATGCTGTTCTACCCCATTTGCCTGAGGCTCACTATTACGACCCCGACAACATGCGTACCGAACAACGAGAAGCTTTCTACGCTTGGCACCAAGCTCACGCCTCGGACCCTTTCGACTTTCAGGAAGAAATGTTAAAGTATTGTCGTTCCGACGTGGACATTTTACGGCGTTGCTGTGGAAAATTTCGAGAACTGTTCATGGAACACGGAGGGGTCGATCCTTTGAAAGAAGCTTGCACCATTGCCAAAGCGTGTTCCTTAGTGTACCGCCAACGATTCATGCCTGAAAACACCGTGGCTGTCATCAGTCCTAAAACGACCCACTATGTCAAGCGTCAATATTCGGTCAAAGCCCTACGTTGGTTACATTACTTGTGCGACAAGGAAGACAAATGGATTCAGCATGCCCGCAACGGAGGAGGCGAAAAGACCATCGGAACGTATTCGGTAGATGTCTGGGACTTAAAAAACCCCAAGATCGTGTACGAGTTTAACGGTTGCTTATTTCACGGATGTCCCCCGTCTGTTACCCTGACCGTGACACTAAAAATCAGTTTTCGCAACGAACCATGGAAGACTTGTACCAGGGCACTTGTCAGCGACGCCTAAAGTTAGAACAGCAAGGATACCAAGTGGTGGAAATGTGGGAACACGAGTACGATCACCGTTTGAAAACCGATCCCGAGTTTAAACGCCTCGTGGAAAGTTACCAGTTCATGGACCCGCTGAACCCGAGGGATAGTTTGTACGGAGGAAGGACCAATGCCACCTGTTTGCTGTACCAAGCCGACGAAGAGAAAGGAGAAGAAATCAAATACTTGGACGTGTGTTCGCTGTATCCCTACGTGTGCAAATATTGTCGCTTTCCTGTAGGGCACCCGCAATTGTTCACGGAACACATCGACCTGAAAAACATTCGACAATACGAAGGCTTGATCAAGTGTAAAGTTTTGCCTCCCACGAACCTATACCATCCCGTCTTACCTCACCATTGTCAAGGCAAACTGATGTTTCCATTGTGCCGTACTTGTGCCGGAACGTGCAACCAGGACCAACCTTGCCATCACAGCCAGGAAGAACGTGCCTTGACGGGAACCTGGGTCAGCGTGGAATTGTTCAAAGCTCTGGACATGGGATACCGACTGTTAGAAGTGTACGAAATTTGCCACTTTCCCAAGACACAACAGTACCACAAGGGTGACCCTACTCAGAAAGGCATTTTCGCCGACTACGTGGATGCCTTTTTGAAACTGAAACAAGAAGCCAGCGGCTATTCTTCCTGGTGTCACACTCCCGAAGACCAAATACAATTCAAAGAGAAATACTACGCACAAGAAGGCATCTCTTTAGACCACATCGAAAAAAGCGAAGGCAGGCGATCGTTTGCCAAAGTGATGTTAAATTGCTTGTGGGGTAAAATGGCACAACGGCCGTGTTTCCCCAAGACGGAATATTTGACAGAACCTTCCCGCTACTTCCAGATGATTCACGACAAAACCAAATACATGAAACACGTGGACGTCGTTCGAGAGGATTTGATCTTGGTCAATTACGAAGAAGATCTGGACTTTGTACAAGACGACCCCTTTGGAAATGTCATCATTGCGGCTTACGTGACAGCTCATGCTCGCTTAAAATTGTACGAAGCTTTAGAACTGTTAGAAGAACGCGCCCTGTACTTTGACACGAACAGTTGCATTTATATCCATCACCCGATTCAACAGCACCCTGACATCGAAGGAGACCGTTTAGGAGCCTGGACAGACGAGCATCCCGACGACAAGATTCTAAGTTTCGTCAGTGGTGGTCCCAAAAATTACGGCTACGAATACCGGGAGAAACAAGGAGAAGTGCACACGACGTGCAAAGTGAAAGGACTGACTCTGAATCCTCGTACCAGTCGAGTGGTCAACTTTGGGGTATTGAAAGAAGCCTTGCAATCGGGAGAGGATGGAAACTTTAAAGTGACCACCTATCAACCGAACAAGATTGTACGTTTACCCACTCACCACATCGTCAGTCGACCCTTGGAAAAAGTCTATCAAATTGTATACCAGAAGTGAGTGCGACTTCCCAATCACTTCACCTTACCGTACGGTCACGTCGGTATTGGTCTGTATATGAAAAGGAACCCTAGGCAAGATCGATAGTCCATTGTTCATTGAAGTAACTTACCATGTCGTTGACGAAGAAGAAACCAGACTGGTTAGGAGTCAAATGTTGGACATCACCGAGACCAGGGTTTTGAGCCTTGCACACAAGAGGTGGCCCAGTATGCACGAGAGTTATTCAAGGAAAAAAGTTACTTTTCAACCTGTGTTAGTGACGGTGCCAGAAGAACCCGTCACCCAGGACAGGACTGTCGTGGACAGGCCTGAAAGACCCTTTCGGGAGGACACTTGTGTGACCTTACCCCTACTATAGAACTGGTTAGAACATTACCCAAAACATGTTGTACAGACACTTGTGTTTATTCCACGTTCATGGTTATAATGTGCCTTTTATTCTTGTACTTAAGCCTTTGGCTTTTATGCATTTTTGTCTTTCGTATTCATGTTTGAAACATTCAATAAACGTGTTCTGAAAAAGTATATAAACTCTTGTCTTGTTTGTTTTTTCGTGTCACAAGTGACATTTCTCACACCATGGCTACCTCTGCTGTCTCTGCTCCCTCTTCCTCTACTGTCAAAGTCATCGACGAACACTTAGATCGTGCCAGTTGGGAAGCTTTGTATCTTCGCCATCCCTTTAACATGCTCATTGCTGGACCTAGCGGTTCAGGCAAAACCGAATTCGTCAAACGTTTGATCGAACATAAACATCATTTGATCGATCGACCCCCTCAACGAATCGTGTGGTGTTACAAAGAGTGGCAATCGGCGTACAGCCTCTTGCGAGAAAGTCAAGGCGATTCCATCGTGTTTGTGGAAGGCATTCCTAAAGAAGACGACGGCATCGTCTCTGACTCCCGTCTAACCCATTTGGTCATTTTCGACGACATGTTAGGAGAAGACGAAGAAGAAATTAAACTGTGGTTCACGCGCAAAGGGCATCACCGTAATGCCAGTGTCGTTTACATCACCCAAAATTTGTTTCAACAAAGTAAAGCCCATCGCACCATCAGTCTCAATGCGCATTACGTGGTCTTGTTTAAAACCCCTCGAGATAAATCGCAAGTGCAAGTCTTAGCCAAACAGTTAGGAACGCCTTGGCTGACTCAGGCGTACGACGATGCCACTCAAACTCCACACGCCTATTTACTCGTCGATTTGAAACCTACGACTCCCGAGGATTTGCGATTTCGTACCCACTTGTTTCACCACTGGTGCCAAGACGGAGGGCCTGTCCTGTACACGTCTCCGTCCTCGACTTCATTTCACTCCCCATAAAAAAATCTATAAAAACCTCAGACCCTTTTTCGTCTGTCTCACTCTCAGTGCGAACATGACGTCCCTTCAGTCGCATCTTCCCGTCATATTGATTCGTGCCTTGTATGGCATCAGTCGAGAAAAAGATCCACAAACACGAGCTCGTGTCTTAGAAGCTAGTCTCAAAGAAGTCTTACGATGGTTCACGGTGACGGCACGTCAATTACTCCAAGGAATCATTCAGATTCCTCATCAAACCAAACGCTTTTTCGATCGAAACAAAGTCGCTTTGGTCCAACTGGCCGATCCCCGCATCGACACTCAAACCAAAAAACAAATCATTTTGAAACCTGAAGGGAGCGGTACTCTAGGAGGGGTCATCATTCGCTCACTCTTAAGATGGGATCCTAATGCCCCCAAAGTTATACCCAAGACAAAAGTCCAACGAAGCCCCAAGAAGAAAAAGACCAGGTCCCCAAGGAGAACTTCTCCAGAGGCAGGACCCTCCTCTGACCAGACACCACCCCGGAAAAAGAAAAGAAGCCCCAAGAAAAAGAAAAGTCCACAGAAAACTAGTCGCAAGAGAGGCACTTCGGCCAGGACGCAACCTTACACTCGCAAACCACGACCTGCCACAGCGGTGACTGCGTCTCCGGCAGCTTCACGTTTGTCCACTTCTCCGTTAATGACACCCAGAACTGAAGAGTACTTGGAGACGTTGATCACACCAAGAACTTCTCCGTTGATGACCCCCAAAAGAACTTCCCCAGTGGCAGGACCTTCCAATTTAGTGTCAGTGGCTGCTGCTCACAAAGTACCTTCTCCCAAAATCAAAGTTCAAGAAAGATCGGGCATGTTACAAAGTTTACTGGATTTGTCCAAGCAAGAACTGGCTCGATTTAGTCCGTTGCGTACCCCTGCACGACGTGTCATGCCTGTCCTCAAACTGATACGACGTAAAGACAATCAGTGGCGACGCGTTCCAGTATAAAAAAGGCCTGTGAGCAACTCGGGTATCAGTGTTTTTTCGGTGCTCCTGAAGACTCAAAGATGTCACCCTCCAGAAAACCCCAAGGAAAGAAAAGGAAAGGACTGCCACCACGTTTAGCCAAACATGGGGACATGTTATCTGTCCTGTCCAAAGCTTCTCCACCCCTACGAAAAAAATTCATTCAAACGGCCTCCAAAGAGGTCATCGATACCGTGTGCGAATGTTGTTTGAACGTTTTGAAAGGCACGATCCCTTTGTCCAAACACCAGAAACAATGCTTAAGCAAACATCGTCACGTTCTTCGCCAAATGGTTCGAAAGAAAATTCCCATTCGTCAAAAAAAGAAGATGTTAGTGCAATGTGGAGGTATTTTACCTCTCTTGTTAGGCCCCATACTGAAAGGAGTCTTGGGAACCATGTTGGGAGGACTGGTGGGAGCAAGATAAAAAGGCCCTCGGAAGTCCCAAGATTTCAGAATCGACCCCTGACAACCCCATGGAAGGACGAAAACTAGCTTTAGTGCCTTACAAACGATGGATGGAATACCATCGGTGGCAAGAACAACGCACCCCGCATTTACCTCCCAATCCCCATTTGAGCGAGATGTCCCAGTTACAACACGAATTGCAGTCCTTGATGGATCGCCAAGATTTGTCCGAAACAGAAAAATCGCAAAAGTACGGTCAACTCTTGCAACGACTGCAACTCTTTCACCAGAAAGCTTTAGACGAAACAGCTCTACCCACTCTGAAAGATTTTAAGACCTTGATGAAAAGTCCAGCACCATCACCAGTACCAGTACCACTACCACCAGTACCAGTGACCAAGACAGAAAAAGGAGAAGAAGAGGAAGGGTTTCAAACTCCACCAGAAAAAGTACGCAAGTTAACAACACCACCTACCTCCAGAATTGGATGGATTAAAAAGATGAAGGCCACCCCTTCTTCCTCACAAGAGAAAAAGAAAGTGAAGACAGAAGTGAAGACAGAAGTGAAACAAGAACCGATATCCCCCGCTCAGACATCCGTCTCCTCTTCGACGCCTATTGCTGGCCGCACACGCAAAGCATTCCAATCCAAGAAAATACCCCAAGAGAAAAAGAGTAGCATCCTCCAAGAGTGGGTGTCTTATTAACACACCAACCAACACAAAAAAATGGAAAAAGTCTTAGCCAGCATTTACTACGATCCCTCGCATCCTGCAGGTTACGCAGGAGTTCAAAAATTGTATCGTGCTGCCAAAACGCGACTGAAAAGTCTCCGTTTACCTCAAGTGCAACGATGGTTACAAGAACAAGCTACCTACACTTTACACAAACCCATTCGACGCAAGTTTGCCAGAAGTCGCACCCGAGTGGAAGGCATCGATCATCAATGGCAAGCCGATTTAGCCGATGTCTCTCATTTGGCCAGCTACAATCGTGGTTACAAATATTTGTTTTGTGTCATCGACGTCTTTTCCAAATTTGCCTGGGTCGTGCCCTTGACTTCCAAATCGAGCAGCGAGTTAGTGCGAGCCCTGCAACGAGTGTTGAAACAAAGCGGTCGTCACCCTCTTCGATGGCAAACGGACAAAGGTACCGAATTTCTGAAACAAGCTTTCCAAAAAGAATTAAAGAAACGTGACATTCATTTTTTTACCACCGAGAATCCCGAAATCAAAGCCAGCATCGTGGAACGTTTTCAACGCACTTTGAAAGAACGCATGTGGAAATATTTTACGCATCACCACACTCTGAAGTACATCGACATCTTACCGCACCTGGTGCAAGCGTACAACCAATCTTACCATCGAAGCATCGGACGTGCCCCGCAAGACGTGACTCCCGAGAACGAAGTGTTGGTGTTTGAGCGCCTGTTTGGTACGTCCCCGACGAGGGCTGTCCCCAAGAAAAGTGGAGAGTTGGCCGTAGGAGATTGGGTGTGCATTGGCAAAACCAAACGCACTTTCGACAAAGGTTACTTACCTAACTGGACGACCGAATTGTTTCGCGTCACTGGACGAGTGCATGGCCGTCATCCTGCCGTCTATAAATTGGAAGACATGAACGGAGAAGTGCTCAAAGGAACGTTTTATTTGCCCGAGTTACAACGTGTCACCAAAAAAGAAGACGACGTGTACGACATCGAAAGCATTCTCGAACGCAGAACCCGTAAAGTGGGCAAACGACGTGTCAAAGAAGTCAAAGTACGTTGGAAAGGATATCCGCCCAGTTTTGATTCTTGGATCGACGCTTCGCAAGTCATCGACTATAAAAAGAAGTGACCATCATGCCTTTTCACACAGCAGACGCAGCTACGTCGACCACTCCTCCTTCCCCTAGTTCTTCTGTGCAAGATTTACAAAAACAACCCTCGTGGGTGTGGTGTGGAGAACGTGTGCCTAAAACGCAAATCGTCTTTTTCTGCCAAATCTTCGTGGTGTATTGTGTCATCGGGGCAGCCATCGCCAATTTGAGTTTGCAACAAGGAGACAAACAATTGTGGACCATTTTATTGAGCAGTTGCATCGGTTACCTGCTTCCTAATCCCTCCCTGAAATTCTCCTCGAACGGGAACCCCGGGAACCTTGTGTCCAGTGCCAGTGCCAGTCACCACTTCAATCACAACCAGAACCCCATTTTAGACGGAGACACGCCTCTGACGTCCAGTAACCCCTCGGACAGCCACAGAACTCTTGAATTATGAGTCACCAAAACCAATTTTACTTAACTTTACCCAGTGACAGTTCCATGGAGGTGTTTCCCAAGAACACGTTGTGCTGTTACACGGCCAAATTACCTCAAGCCATCCAGTTAGATCACGAAGCCCATTGGGAAGTGGCTTTAGTAGAAATGATTCACCCGACCCAAGTCCTCAATGTCCTTCCCAATCAAATTTTTTTTGATGTGGAAGTTCATGACGAGCAAATGCAACAGTGGATGGATAGCAATGTCAAATATGACAAGAAAACCCGTACACAAAAGTACACCACCTATCACTTGTTCATTCCCCCAGGCTATTATTTTAGTGGTCAACATTTGGTCAGCACCATAACCTCCAGGTTTAATGTCGTGTTTCTGAAAGCTTTGGAGCATGTCAACAAAAGTGTCACCATGGAGTACCACAAAGCAGCTCGTCGCTTCTTGATGAAATTTGAACGGAGTAAAATCCTGTCCATTTTATTTTGTCCTGAATTGTTTGACATGTTGGGCGGAGACATGGACATGAGAAAGACCATGCTCAAGAAAAACGAATTACCCATCGTTTACGACAACGAGTCTTTTAGCAAGTTATTTCGTGCCCCGGTAGAACTGAACCAAGGACTGAATTTGATGTTCGTGTATTCCGATGTGGTGGAGTACAACGTGGTGGGACACACCTCCGTACCGTTACTGCGTGTCATTAATTTCAAAGTGGATTCTGTCACGAACGCTGACGAGGAAGGTGGAAACACTTACCACGTCCACCGCGAATTTGTCCATCCTCACTATTTGCCTGTCAGCAAGTCGTATTTGGACACGGTCAACATTGCTATAAAAGGAGATCTGGGACAAAATATTCCATTAAACCAAAGGAAAAGTCACGGTGAAACTCCATTTTCGAAAACGGTTCTCTCACGACTCGTAAGTAAGTCATGTATCCAGTGTACCGAGGGGTTGCTCGACAGCGAGGACACGGTTTAGGAGACATGTTAAAATCGGCCTTTCGTTCGGTGGCCCCAGTGTTGAAACCGATGGTGACACGCGGATTGCACGCCTTGAAAGAAGCGGCACTGACGCAAGGCAAAGAATTTCTCCAAAATGTCATCATCGACAAACAAAACCCTAAAGAAGCCTTCATGAGGGCAGGCAAAAATGTCTTGCTGCAAACGGGCAGAGACATTTTAGGCCAACGAGAAACACCTATAAATGCCCTGCACGCTACCGAGTCAGGCATTCAGCAAGGACAAGGCAGAAAGAGACGACGAAGAAAACACCCTTTCACCAGACTTCAAGCGAGAAAGGCCAAGAAAAGAAGAACCGTTCGAGACTGAGTCGTTTTCGATTATTGAAAAAAAAGAGACAAAAAAATGATGCACCGAGAATCTTGGGCTTGTTCCAAGACGGAACTGGATCTGTTTGCCATGCCCCCCACGATGATGACGATGCAAGAATCCCAGTGGGTGGAATTTCACCCCGTCTCCTCACTGACCGATTCCGCTCCCATCGAGTTTGAAATCAAAGGACAGCCCGAAGATTACATCGATCTGAATAGCAGTTACTTGTACCTGAAAGTCAAAATTCTAGATAAGACTGGAGGTGCTATAAACGATGAAGCAGTAGCTCCCGTCAACAATTTCATGCATTCCTTGTTCAGTGGAGTGGACTTGTACTTGAATAACAAACTGGTCAGTAGCAGCATGGATACTTACCCTTATCGTGCCTACCTGGAAAATCTCTTGACGTACGGAATAGATGCCAAGAACACTCATCTCAATGCCTGTGTGGTATGGGAAGCTGACGAACCTACCAAGTTTGAAATATTGGAAACTGATGAAAAGAAAGACAACAATGATGGATTTGTAGAACGAAGAAAGAGAATCACGGGAGCCGACACAAGTTTAGAACTGATGGATCGTTTGCATTTGGACATGTGGTTGTAAGAAAAGTATTTGCTGAACGGGGTGGATGTCCGCCTGAGACTGAATCGTAGCAGTGCCGCTTTCCATTTGATGGCTGATAGTGATGGTTACAAAACCAAAATCCTAGAAGCCAGACTCTACGTACGCCGTGTGGAAGTGTTACCTAAAGTGGGAAACGACATCAGTCAGACGTTGAGTAGAACGACTGCCAAGTATCCCATACGACGCGTGGAAGTGAAAACTTTCACCATTCCAAGGACAGTTACCCAAACGTTTGATCATTGGTATCGTCGAGAATACAGCCTTCAACGGAGCTGCCGAAAAAAATCCTTTCTACTTTCAACACTTTGGCGTGTCCAAAATCGAAGTCAGTCGCGATGGCAAGACCTTGTGTACCCGACCTTTCGAACCTGACTTTACCAAGAAGAATTACTTGAGATCGTACTTGTCCTTGTACGAAGCCACCGGACAGTTAGGAACCAATACCAGTCACGGTATTACGTACGAGGATTATGCAGGAGGCTACGCTTTGTGGGCTTTCGATTTCACTCCAGACCAAGGCAGCGACGAGGGACATTTCCACCCTATAAAATCCGGCCAGATTCGTGTGGAAATTCAGTTTAAAGACCGAGACCCTGATGAAACGGTGAACGTCATCCTGTATGCAGAATTCGATAATACCATAGAAATCAATAGTTTGAGAGAAGTCATCCTAGATTACTAGAAACCATGGAAGACTGTTATACCTCTTTACCTTGTGGAGAAACTTTTAGTGTTGGATTATTGTTAAAAAATGTTAGAGTTCTTTTTGTTTAGTGTTAAGTGATTTTTGAATAAAAAATGTGTTTTGAAAAAAATTGTTTGATGTTATATTGTTGGATTATTGTTAAAAATGTTAGAGTTGTTGTTTAGTGTTAAGTGATTTTTGAATAAAAAATGTTGTGTTTTGAAAAAATGCCTTTGTCTTTTGTTTAGCTATAAGAATGTTGGATTGATGCTCTTTCATTTCTTACTATCCCTCTCATAACACTCACTAAACGTTGCGACTCAAAAACCGTGTGGGGGATGTTTTCCTTCACGTCCGCGCTTTGACTTTAAGAACCGGGTTATTTCCAGTCTAACCATCCATTGTCGACTCATCATCCTAAGAAGATGTGCTCCAAACTAGCTAAACTCAACGAAGCCTACGTGAATTTGCATAGGGTCAGACACAGTCTGATACCGAAGCCAGAAGAAATAGAGAATGTGAGAATGTTAAAAATCACTGAAGACCTGATAGAAGAGCTCTTCAGAGAAGAAATGAACAGGGAAAAAGAAGAATGGACAGAGAAGTACAGACTTCAGAGACAGCAGCAACAACAACAACAACAAGAGCAGCAGCAGCAGCAACCTGAACCTGACAGAGGCTTTGTCGATTGCCGTATCGACACCAAAGAGTTCTTCTTTTCTTTCCGAAGAAGCAGACCTATCGCCAGAAAGTCTATCCTCAGAGGACATCGCATTCTTAGAAACTAAAAAAAGAATGCCACAGCAAACAAAAAAAACAGCCCTTTTCAGGGCTACCCCAATACTCTAGAAAAGAAATAACGATCGATTTGCCAATGTATGTAGGTAGAGTAGTGTGAAAATAAACACTAACTCTTTTTTAAAAAATGTGAGGGTATGTGTTTGTGTGTTAGTAAGTAAGTTGGTATGAATAGTAGATTAAAATCATGGTTTTTTTTGGTGTTTGAGGTGTATATTTGGAGTTAGATTGGATTGCTTTGCGTATGTGGATAGTCTAATGAAGTGATTTATAAAAAATTTTAAAATAGTGATGGGTAGCATAAAAAAGTGAGTGAGTGTTTCTTTTAGGTCCGCGCGTTGTAGTTTTTGGTCATGATGTAGGTAACATCAATTTTATGTTTTTTAGGGGGATGTTTTCCTTCACGTCCGCGCTTTCACTATAAATTGAAACTCGCTGGGCAGTCTAGCTACCCTTGTTGATTGATCAACACCAAAAATGAACACGAGACTGTCTAAACTGTTGGAACTTCATGTGCATCTGGAATATGCCAGGTGCCTGTTCAATGAACTGGCCGCGGAAGCCATTGTGGAGGAGGGAAGGATAAGAGAGGAGGAGGAAAGAAGAAAAAAAGAAGAGGAGGAGAGAAGATATAAAGAAGAAGAAGAAGAGGAAAGAAGATACAAAGAGGAGGAGAGAAGAAACAAAGAAGAGGAGGAGGAGAAGGAAAAGAAGAGAAGAAGAATAAATTTCAGAATCCCAGAGAGCGAAAATTGGGATTCTGAAGCGACATATCCTGCCTCTGCTCTCTCCCCCAAAAAAGTAAAAAGTAACTGGGGGATAAGATGTGTATGTGGCGCCAGGCCTGGAAGGTGCCACCATTAACCAGGTGTCCATGAAGTTCCAAAAACACAGCCCTTTTCAGGGCTACCCAATACTCTAGAAAAGAAATAACCATCAATTTGCTAATGTGTAGGTAGAGTAGTGTGAATATAAACACTAACTCTTTTCTAAGATAGTGTGAGGGTATGTGTTTGTGTGTTGTTGCTTATAAGAGCTAAGGTATGTTTGTGTGAATAGTAGATTATGGGTTTCTTTATTGTTTCTTAGCGTATGTGAAGAGTATAGTTTGGGTTTTGTAACCGCTCACGTACGATTGTGTGGATAGTAGATTATGGATTTTGTTTATTGTTTCTTAGCGTATGTGGAGAGTATAGTTTGGGTTTTGTAACCGCTCACGTACGATTGTATGGATAGTAGATTATGGATTGTTTATTGTTTCTTAGCGTATGTGTTTGTCTGTTTGTGTTTGTGTGTTTGTGTTTGTACCCGCTCACGTACGATTGTGTGGATAGTAGATTATGGATTTGTTTATTGTTTCTTAGCGTATGTGAAGAGTATAGTTTGGGTTTTGTAAGCGCTAACGTACGATTGTGAGGATAGTAGATTATGGGTTTTGTTTACTGTTTCTTAGCGTATGTGTTTGTGTGTTTGTGTTTGTGTGTTTGTGTTTGTACCCGCTCACGTACGATTGTGTGGATAGTAGATTATGGATTTGTTTATTGTTTCTTAGCGTATGTGTTTGTGTGTTTGTGTGTTTGTGTTTGTACCCGCTCACGTACGATTGTGTGGATAGTAGATTATGGATTTGTTTATTGTTTCTTAGCGTATGTGGAGAGTATAGTTTGGGTTTTGTAAGCGCTCACGTACGATTGTGAGGATAGTAGATTATGGATTTTGTTTATTGTTTCTTAGCGTATGTGTTTGTGTGTTTGTGTTTGTGTGTTTGTGTTTGTACCCCCTCACGTACGATTGTGTGGATAGTAGATTATGGATTTGTTTATTGCTTCTTAGCGTATGTGGAGAGTATAGTTTGGGTTTTATTATATGAAATGAAAAAGTAGGGGATGTTTTCCTTCACGTCCGCGCATTGTTTGGTCATGATCTACGTAAGATCAATTTTACGTTTTAGGGGGATGTTTTCCTTCACGTACGCGCTTTAAGTATAAGAACCCACAGTATTCGTCGTTCAAACCATTCTGCAAAGAATAAAAAAAGAAGATGGCTTCTAACCAAATGGACAAAATACAAACATTACAAGACGTTTTAGACAACTTAGGAATGATGGAGCAGATGTTGATAAGACTGGTTGAAGACCATTATTCCTATAGTCCCCATCGTGTAAAGATGGAAATTAATAACTTAAAAAAGGTAAAGGACAAGATTAGTGGTGCCATGAAAGAGATAAAGGAGGAGAAGGAGGATGAAGAGGAAAGAATAAGAATAAGCAAATGGAAAGAAAAGATTGAAAAAGAAGAAGAAAATGAGAAGAGGAAGAAAGAAGAGGAGGAAGAGAAGAAGAAAGAAGAGCAGGAGAAAAAAAAGAAAGAAAAGAAGAGAAAGAGTGTTGGAGATAAAATAAGAACTTGGTGGAGAAAAAGAAGAAACTAGAAGCAGAAGAAAACCCAAAGGCCCTTTTCAGGCCAGCCATATTTCTCGAAAAGAGATAGCCTTTCCATTGCCTACCCCTTTTTTTAAATTAAAATTTAAAAAAACTTTAAAAAAAAAAAAAAAAAATCCCAAAAGCCCAAACTCTATTCCCCATGTTAATTTCCCTTGTCCCTAGACAGACCCAAACTCTATGTTAAATTCCCATTGTCCCTAGAGTTGCCCACGATTTTTCTCCATGTTAAATTTCCCTTGACGCTAGAGTTGCCCAAGGGGTCTTGTAATGCTAATTCCCATTGACGGTAAAGTGGCCCACTTAACTACTTATATATATATATATATATATATATATATATATATATATATATATATATATATATATATATATGTGTGTGTGTCTGTGTATATATATATATATATGTGTGTGTGTGTGTATGTGTGTGTGCGTGTGTGTGTGTGTGTGTGTTTAATGGATTTATAACTTAGCTTGAATAAATGTTTAGTCATATCGCTACGTTGTCTGCAATGTGGCAGTTTATAGTGACGTCTAGCACTGGGGAATCATGCCACATATATATAGCATGATGTCCCACCCAGTCCCATTATCTTGACACCAGGCCGACCAATCCTAACACTACCCTCTTAATGCTGAACTCCTAGCGAGGCAGCTGTTTGTACCGTTTTTTAAAAGTCTTTCTTATAACTTGACCTAGGCTCGAACCCGCAAATCAAGATAAACATCAAAAGGAATGTTTTTCGACTCCTGGAAACAATTGAGATTTAAAATACAAATTCCCATTTTACTGTTGTTCCAAATCTTTTGAAAACAATAAGGATATTAACTGGATTTTCTGTTCTGTCATGCAGCATATTTGTCTTTCCTACATTTGTGTAAATTTGTATTTTTTGTTATTGTACATTTGTGTGCATTTGTATTTTGTGTTTTTGTATATTTGTGAATATTTTTCTTCTCAGCATGGCGAACAAAAGAGTGATGATAATTGATACTGACGCTGGAGTTGACGACGCTAACGCCATTTTGATGGCCTTGAGTTACCCAGGTGTCGACGTCGTTGGCATAACAACAGTGTCGGGAAATATCCTCGTCAAACAAGTGACTCTTAATGTACTCAGGGTCTTGAAGGTCGCTAACCGTACGGATGTGAGTATTACATTATATTTAGCATCATTTGTGTTTTGTTTTCTTTTTTAAGTTCTGTTTTTTTTTTACTTTACTGACATTGTCTAAGATATGTTGTCTTGCATTCTCGCTTGTGCATGTATGCATGCACATTGACAGAGTGGACCGCCAATACACGATGCAGCTGACATATGCATTTTGTGCTCCTACCAGCCTTGCATTATTGTGTGTGTGTGTGTGCGTGTGTGTGTGTATGTGTGTGTGTGTGTGTCTGTGTGTGCGCGCTTGTGTGTGTGTGTGTGTGCTTGAGTGAAAATTCATTCATGAATGCAAGGATTATATCACCATATTTCGTGAATATTTGATCCGCATTAGTTCATTCTGACATTCTTTTAAAAATTACAGACTATTAATCATCCATTTTTGTTGCTGACTTTAGTTTTTCGGCTGAACAGTCTTTTAAGTTGTGTAAATTGTATACTGAAATACAAATTATATTAATACTATCATAAATAAACATAAGAAACAATCCTGATAAGAAATCAAACTTTTATTGAAGATTCCCGTATATTATGGCTGTGAGGAGTCCCTTTTAGGTGTCAGAAAGCTGAACGGTATCCACTACCACGGAACGGATGGATTAGGGGACGTGCCAGATCCATCCTCACTCGACAGAGAGCATCTCAAGGATGAGCACGCTGTGCAGGCGCTTCTGCGCATGTCAAAACAGTTTGAAGGTAGGTCTTCACATATCGGTCACTCCATACCCACCTCTAATTTAGTATGTGCATAGTACGTATCCAGGCAACTCTTGAACACCCAGCACATCAGTTAGATAGTTATGTATCCGTCGCTATGATTGAGTGTATACAAGAAGTGTTTTTCATGGACTGACGTCACATTTATATTCATGCATTATCTGTTGAGCCAAACAGAAAAAACCAAGCCTTCACAAAGTAAATAACTTTCAACAGGCTCATTCAGACATGTTCCGGTCCCCAATGTAGATTCGCGTCATGTCTATATATTTAGCGGTCAATGGCACTTCCAATATACGATAAACCTCGTCATCGCAATTTTCAGACATATCCTACCACCATCATGTCTTTACGTAGGCTCCCTATCCTATTTTTACCTCTAGTGCAATCATTTACCCTGATTTCACTATGTTTATCCAATGAGGACTTAGCTGCCTTTTTATGTTGTTGAACAACAGAGAGGGTGAACAGATCACATGCTGGAAGGTCTATTTATGAAAAATAAAGCTTCCTACGAAATTTAAAAATACAAGATCAATAACGTCAAAACAAAGCCTCTAACTGACCGAGAGTTTCTCTAATTGGGTTAGTTTATTTTGTTACTCTATCTTTCTCGTTCGTGTTTTTCAAACTTCGTGTGTGTGTTTTGTTTACCCATCGAGAAACTCATTTGTGGTCGCACCCTCTCTGCTGCTATAGTGTGTGATTAGTTTAATCATTATTATATCAGTCTCACTACTAAAGATTTGATTAAGATCTATACGATATCGTGATCGAGGATCATGTAAATCCTTCGTGATAAATCCGCGTGGGGTAGATTGTGTTTTTGAAAAGAAGTTTTTGAACTTGATCATATCCATATACCCTGAACACCAAGTCTGATGAATGTTTCGCAGAGTATGTGTATCAAATCCATTAAAAACAACTTAAATATTACAGTTATTTCTGATCACTTTAGGTGTTTGTGTATATCGATGAGTAACATCGGTATTTTTATGCCTGCTTCGAGAAAATATCCGAGACAGATCTGATTGTTTATCCAGCATCATATCATCGTATACTACGAGATTATTAATAAATCGTTTGAGGTTATCTACAGATGGGGCTTCATCAATATGGGTGATAAAATTCATAATATCATTACCGTCCTCGTCCAACAATTTTGCATTTTCATTAAAAAATTTAAGTCCATCGTAACATCTCTAATCATCTACGGATAGAGCTTCTAAATATAACTTATCCCACGTAAGCATCTCGTTATCAGATTAACTAATAATTACGTCTTACCAGACCCATGATAATTGATCTGATTTTGGTATCGCTGGATAATGTTTTACTGGTTTTTGCTTTCGTGTCGCTGAGAAATCAATGACATCTATGTCAAACAAATATAATAAATAATATGGATTTATATTGTGTTCGATGAAGAGCATCCAACCCCGCAAGTGGATTAACAAAAATCACAACAAAAAATAAAAAGCGTGCACTTACAGGTAACTGTGCAAAAGGTGATACAAAAAGATGCAAATTTATTTCGTCTCGTAAGAAGACAGGTGATGATATCGCTGCTTCGTTAGGAAAATTACCAGGAGCTCCATGGGCTAAGTATCCAGGAGAAAAACTTCTTCCTGGATATAATTATTATGGTCCTGGAACTCGACCTGATATTCGACTTGACGAACGAGATCAACGAAGACATAGAGATTATCCAATAAATGCTATTGAACCTGTCTCTATGGATTTAGTATGTACAATCGTGATGAAGAGTGCACCAAAGTCATGTGAACTTGATCCAATTTCAACATCACTGATGCTTGAGTGCTTAGATCCAGTATTGTCTTCACAAACTGATGTTTAATACCTCTCTCTCATCCGGGGAATTCCCATCATTTTTCAAAACTGCCATTGTAAAGCCTCTGCTGAAGAAACCAACACTAGACCATAACGATTAAAAGAACTACCGCCCAATTTCTAATCTCCCATTCATATAAGAAATCTTAGAAAACGTTATTCTGTCCCAACTTGTATCTCATCTGAGTTCAAACAGACTTTTAAGCAATGTACAATCTGCATATCGCCCTTGCCACAGTACTGAAACTACTCTTCTGAAAGTAGTTCATGACCTTCTCTCTGCTTTGGATAGCGGAAGGATTACAGTCATTACCCTCCTTGATTTGTCGGCAGCATTTGAAACAATATACCATGATATATTACTTCAATGTCACCAGCACGTATTTGACATTCATGATACAGCCTTACTGTGGTTTAGGTCCTATCTGGTCAACAGTGCACAACTTTTCTCTGCAAATGGAATACACTCCAGCCCAGTTAATCTATGTTGTGGTGTTCCACAGGGGTCTGTTCTGAGACCTGTTCTCTTCATTATATGCACTCAGCCCCTCTCAACTGTCATAGATCATCATCCACTGTCTCACCAATTGTACGCAAACGACACCCAAATATACAAATCTAGCCACCCAACTGAAGTTGATGCTACTATCCAAGGTGTAGAGAGGTGCATTTCTGGTGTGAAATCATGGATGATATGTAACAAGCTACAGATGAATTATTATAAAACTGAGGCCATTCTGATCACAACACAAAGACATTTCCAGTCACATCCTTTATCTCAAACAATAAATATCAGCAACACCAACATTAAATGCTCACAGTCAGTACGAAACCTATGTGTCACTCTGAACAGTACTCTCGCGTTGCACCAACATGCCTTGCATATCTTGAGCTAAGACGCATCAGCTCCATTCGCAAATGTCTTTCAGTTGATGCCACTAAAACACTTGTATGTTCACTAGTACTATCAAGACTAGATTATTGTAACTCAATTCCGTCTTGTTCATCTCAATATCTACTTCAGAAACTTAAAAAATTTCAAAACACAGCTAATCGGATCATACTTAGAGTACCACGATCAGAGCACACCTCCCCAGAGGATCTGTACCATACACTGGTTATCCATTCGATCCAGAATCAAACACAAAATTTGTTCTCTGTGCTAGTTTCACTGACGGACTCTAGTCCAACATACCCATCCGACCGGATATATATGTACATACCAGCAAGATACGTATGCTCCTCTTCTGACAATATTATACTCAATTATTCCCACTACGAAAACGAAATCATATGGACAACGTTCTTTTGCATATCAGGGCAGAGCAGCGTCGAATGAATTGCCCACTGAATTTAGACACAAAGACACAATGATCCCATTCAAGATTGATCTTTAAACACTTACTTCGACTGCAAGACCAAACGTAAAGATCTAATAATGTTCCCTACCTTAAATATCTACAGTTTGTTTGTATGTTTTCTAATTTCATGGTGTTTGTTTTCTGTAATAATATCATTATATATGTTTCTTATGTTATATGTGTTGTCTAATGTTGTAAAGCGCTTAGTGTTTCTAAAGAGTAGGCGCTATACAAAGTCCTCATTAATTTGTATTAGTATTATTATTATTATTATTATTATTTATATTATCAAGCGTAGCGTATACAAATAAACATTTACAACAACGACATATTGCCGATGTGAAGTTGATTCACTCGTTAAATTCCATAGAAAATAAATCTTTCAGAGAATCATTAGCTAATTGGTTGATAAGATCTGCGATGAAAGGTAAACTAGCATTAAAGGCCGATAATTATTCAACCGATTATTATTATTATAATGAAATCGATTTAATATAGCTCAAACAGATATTTGAGGGGTAAAGAAGCGATTAGTAAACTTGTTGATTGCTGATGCAGTAAAGGTTACACGTTTTACTGCTGCAAATTGGTTAGCACGACAGACAATATCGCAAATGTACCTACCACCACTTGAAAAGATTCAGCATGCATATTTTGATGTCAGCACTCCTAATGAAGTTCATCAAGTAGATATTGTATTTTTACCAAACGATACCATTAAAATTGGTAGACGTTAATCACGTACATACAAATGTGCGTTAACTGTCGTTGATGTTGCAAGTAGATATAAAAAAGCAGAACCACTATCAACTAAAACAACAGCCGAAGTTGTATCTGCTTTTGAAAGAAGTTATCAACGAGGCCCCTTGCGATGGCCCAGGTACTACAGGTTGCTCATAGCAAGGAATTTCTTGGTGCAGTATCATCTCTAATAAAAAATACATAACGTCAAAATCAGACGAGGACATACTGCAATTCATCGTGATCATTCAATCAATTGTTGAACGATTTAATAGACCACTTGATGAGAGATTGTTTGGATATTAATATGCGAAAGAAATAATTCAGAAAGATATGAGATCTCGTAAATGGCTTGCAAGATTACCAACTGTGATAGCTGCTTTAAATAATGAAATTACTCGTGCAATTGCTATGAAATCCATAAAAGCAATCACAAAAAAACTTATACAAATACAACGACATGACTTTTCAAAACAGCCAGTACTAGGTAATGAGACTGTGAGATATTTATATGAGCCTGGTGAACTTGAAGGTGGTAAAGAAAGAGCAACTGATCCTAATTGGAGTATTACGACACATACAGTTTCCAACGTGGTAAGATCCAATGGTAGACCTGCAATCGACAGACTAGATTCATCTGCTCCTCAATGTGGATTTGTAAGTGAACAATTACATGAAATTCCTGAAGACACACAATTACCAACGCATTCACTTTCGTACACTAGCGCCTCGACTTCGATTACAATCAAAATAGGTCAGCATCACATTTTCGCGTGCGTGACCAAAATTACTATTAATTTTATCTACGTTAAATTGTATTGGATTATTATTTAAATACTGCCACAACATTACTGTGTTACAGCTTGCACTATGAGTATTTTGTTGTTGTTTCAGCGTCATGATAAATTCAATATCGAGAATAAAGTCACGTTTTTTTGTCACATTGTTTATAACTAATTTTTTTCTTGCTACATAATTATCAATAACATCATTGCTATTAACAGCAGTTTCTGCAAAGTCTATAATAACCCTCTGCAGCTGAGATATTCTTCTGACTCGAGACACTGCGAGATAAACTAAATGTGTCCATTCAGTTCGATCTTCAACAATCCAAATATTAATATCAGAAACAGTTAATCACTGAGATGAATCAATCGTTATAGCATATCTTAGAGTCCAAGGAGTTTTGTACCTGACTCCGTCAGGCGTGAACGCGCTCTCAACAACACGGACAGGAATTACAACAATATCATTTCACACAAAATTTTGTTTCTCTGACGATATGGTATATCAACTTCAATATTCTGTCGTCGCGTATCTGCTGGTCGATAACATAATGGTACGGGTAGATTAAAACAAAAGTCTTTATTTGACATAAATAATTGTTGTTGAAGTGTATCATGCCAAGATCTTTTGCAATTTTATTCTTAAAATCAGTAAAATCATGATTTTCATCACCAAGATATTTCTTTGCTACGCTAACCAAACTTGTTTTTGAAGACTATATGATATTATTGCTTCACTTACAATCAATGATATCAATATTTTTACATCAAGCATATACCGTAATGATACTGTTGGAGCTCACATTGTTTTCTGAAAAGTGTTTGCCAAACCAGACATAACATATTGGGTGAAGATTTTTGGCAAACTCGAATGACTCGATACAAGCAAATCCATTAAGATCGAAATTTGGTAATGATCCTTTTATCATTTCTCTGGTCATCTCGTGTGTTGGATATCCAAATCGCTCAAAATACTTAGACCACTCTCCCATTCCAAGAAAACTTCCGGGATAAGATACAATCATATCAAGTGAGATAACATCTTTATAATCGTATCTGGTATTCCGAAATCCACCGTGTCCGTATTCGGCACAATTCGATATTATATCATCGAGAAAATCAAACCTCATTGGTTTATATGCTTTTTTCTTTCTAGCAAATTGAGCCGCGATTGATTGAATCGTAAAGCAATTACAGAGCAACTTTTCATGATCGTTGGTATATTTCAGCATACGAATTTTGATTTCATCTTGGACAGATTATGTTCGATAAATCTCGCCATTAGGTCTTACAGACGTGTTAAACTTAATTTATTCGATACAGATTCGCTGATATTCTCTTGAGAACTCTGAAATAACCATACTGATATAGGATCACTTTTACTTATTTCGTTCATGAAATCAAATATATATCCTTGGTAAAGTTTAACAGTTCGATCTCGTGAAAGTATTGTTACTGCAAATGTCCACGCATACTCATTAAGATCAATAATATTTATCGGAGCTCGTTTCGATTTATATTTTGATTCGTACAAAATCTCTCTTGGTACTGCTTTTACTATTATTGAGAATTTTTTAAAAATTCCTAAGTTAGCAGCATCATTTGTTGTAGGGCCTTTATCCTTGACTGATTCAGCCCATTTGTTTATTTTTTCACGTCGTAGATTTGTTAGTTTGTTTCCACGTATCGCCTTTGTACTATGTTCGATTACTCAATTTATTTTCAAAACTTTTATATTTTGATATCACTATCGCTGGGTTTATCATTCAGCGGATATATTGCATAAATAACTGCAGTCACAGGATATGCACTTTCATAATACAATTTGTCAGTACCAGTCTCCTGGTTTGGAATTTTTATTTAACGTAAGAATATTTCCAGTGTGAGGACGGACAGGGTCACGTTTGTCACTGATAATCTAAGTATTTTCCACTTCCTTAATAAAGTTTACTCTGAAAAAATATACTTGATTGTCGAGATAAATAATAATCGTCGCCGATCGTTGTTCGTTCATCGTAGCATCGATGACTTGGTTAATACCCATGATTCTAAATGTTGACCACACATGAGTTGCGTCATCTTTGCGAAATTCATTCTTGGAGTCTAGAATACCTTTGATCAGAGTTTGCGTCGGATCAACCAGAGCTAGTCTTCATGGGATAAGGGTTCGTCTGTCAAGATCAAATCTAGATTTAGAAGGTTCAATTGCAGATAATCATTCAAACGCCATATTATAATTAAGGCAAATATATATTTAAGTGAAATATATATAATGATTCAAACAAAGAATAAATACACATGGCATATGATATGTCCCACAACTCCTTGTAACAAAGCTTGCTTAAACTTCTTTACAAAGTGTACGAAAAGTGAGCTATGGACCAAAACTGTATTTCAAGTGTGGTGTTTGGGTTAGAGGAGAAACTCAGTTGTGTGCAATGTTGTGGTAAACAATATGGAGAGCTGAAAAGATATTATAATAAAAACAAATAACACCGACAATAATGACAAGGTCATAAGAAAAACTGAAGATTATCTCGCCAGATTTTCAAAATAATTATTTAAACAAATAACATTATTATATAAAATGGAGCAAAGGTTTTTAAATCACCCCATCATCAAAAATTATGAGGCATATCGTGACGGTATCATCAGGCACTGTCGACTAAAGAAACAATCGTTTCTGTTAGTAATAACGGTTATCTCCAATTTTCCGTTGGGGGAAGAAACATTAATGTTGTCACAGGTTCATGTTCGAGTGTTTCCGCGGACCAATCGAACACGGTTTTGTGATCGATCATGCTGATTCAATTCCAAAATATATTATTTGATTAATTTAAAGGCTATTAAACGGAGTCAGAATTATGCAGGTGGTTATACTGATAAGTACACAAAAGTGAAAAATGTTGTTAAATCTCTGAATGTGGAGACGGGAGAAAAAATATTTCCATCGATTAATGCAGCTGGTAAATATTTTGATATTCACCCGCGCTCGGTACAATATGTCGCAAATAATATAACCAGATTTGGTTTTTCGAAGAAATATAAACAAATATTGTATTATTAATCAAGGGAGATAACTCTGTCAAGCTAAGATCTCTCCGGTAGAGTAATTAAGTAGTTATCTCGCTTGTTACTCCGCGACTAACTAACTGCGATTATTTTTTTCTTCATCGTAACTAATATACAATAATCTAAACGTCTGCATGATAACTGACAGTTCAAGACAATATTTCACTTACCTCTGTTCACTGTCGAATACATTTCCAGGCTAACTGGGAGAAAGAAATTGTGTGCCTTTCATAGCCATGAATACGCCCACGTTGAATATTCCAGAAATGACGGAGATTTCCTCTCTTGCTGTTTTGTCTGCTTTTTCTTCCTTGTTGCTGAACGCAATATCCTTTTTTGTTTAGTTTCTTTAAGTTGCAACTTCATTTCTTCTTCTTTTTGTATCCTTTGTTGTCTTAATTGTTCAATATACTCATCTACTGTCTATTTAAAAATAGTAAAATTATTAACATTTTCCATATATCTGATCTGTGGAGTATCAGTAGCGACCCTATATATATCCCTGACCCAATCGGCAGCTTTTAAAGGTTTAACATATTCGGGTTTTACATACTTATCTCTATCACGATATTCAAACGCAGCAATATTAGTTAATTGATCTGGATCAAGAATATCGGCAATAGCTTCTGGCGTAGATTTATCCATAATGTTAGTTGAAACTTTTTGAGAAGGTTGAACTTCAGGCCGTGGTTGAGGAGGTAGATGGGGTAGTGGTTGAGCTGCTTGAAAACGGCCAACAATATCAACAGGTAACGTTTCAAGAGATTTTTGAGTCAGTTGCTGTAACAATTTGCATTGGTGGTTCGACAATTGGTTTAAATAACTGTTCTGCACCTTCTGCAAATTCCACCTGAGACTCTTGACGACCTTGTAGTTGCGGCTTGACAGTATAACGAATATCAATATATTGTTTAATTGACTCTAGTCGCTCTTGATCTAATCTAGGTGTCCATTATTGATATTATGATGATTTAATTACTCACACAATACAGCAGCAGAGACGGTGCAACAACACATAGGCGTCACCGTGGGTAAACAAAACATATACAATTTTAGAAATACACGAACGACAGAGATAGAGTAACAAAATGAACTAATCAAATTAGAAAAATTCTCGATTTCGGTTAGAGGCTTCGGTTTGACATTTTTGAGCTTTTATTTTTCATTTTCGTAGGAAGCTTTAATTTTCATAAATGGACTTTAAAGCAAGTGGTCTGTTCACCCTCTCTTCTGCTTTCTGTCGTCTTTTAATCAACGATAATCTCGGACATTGTGCAAGCTTTTAAACAATACATATTCATATTCCATATTTAAATTATTAAGTACGCTCAATGTGAAGTGCTAAACATTTAATTGTCTATGAGAGTCATATAGTAGACAGCCTTACAATGAAGTATATAATACGTATAGGATATTTACGTTTCTGGGTAGATATAGGTACATATTTGAAGTTTAAGTATTTTGTATTTTTACGATTAAATTTTCTTAAAGTAAGTAACAGAAATGAAGCGAAGACAAAACGTTGTCAAATCAATAAATCATTTATTTCTTTAAGTTACAAAGTGACAATTATAGAAGAACGTACAGCATTGTGAAATAAATACCAAATAATCCTAAATGTTCTGTCACATGTTCAGGTGTATATAAAGTGAATGTGCTGATGTACCACTGGTCTTTGTACCACAGTGATATAATCCAGAATGCATTTTAATGAATTCACAAAAATCACAAAATTGGATTTTAGTCCGAAAGGTCAACAGGCAATTCCAATATATAATTCGAATGAATGATTCCTTTAGAATTCGATCTGATCATAACTAACATCTCCTAAGACTGGTGTAAAACAGGAATGCATAATTTTGTTTAACATAACTAAGACACAATAAAATTACCCTGATCTGGGTCACAACTTCTCTTCAAGAACGTTCTAAGGTTGTAAACGAGTCTGAATCTTAAACTCATATTATCAGTAAATAGCTTTTTTTATAACTGACAAACATGAAAAACAGAATATTCAGGTAGGCCAAAGCACTAACCTCAGTTACAAACAAATGTCAAGTACACAATACAAAGTCAATCTGCATAAAAATGTTTCCACTTCACTATTTAAATAATGTATATATATACTCAAATGTAAATTTTCCATCTGTTTTATATTTTGTAAAGGCAAATGCCATTTATTTGCATATGTTGACTCTGTTCTGCTTCAATTCAATTCACAACGTGTGCGAGTCAAATCAATTGTTTAACTTCTGTATCTATTGATAACATGAGGTCCCTAAATTTTACCATAGTTCTGGGACAGTGATATGCTTTAAATTGTGTTGTTGTTGTAGGGATTAACGCCATTTTCCAGCATACGATAGGCTATACATGGCGGCCAGTATTAATGGTGGAGGAAGAACCCAGGAAAATCCCAGGAAAGAACCACCGACCCACGAGAAGCTATTGGCAAGCTTTCTTACATAACCACATTGGCTGAATCTGAGACTTGAACCCACGAAAACAAAGGTGAGATGGCAGTGATCCGTGACGGAGAGCGTTTTATACCCCTCGACGACTCGGGGCCCCTCCTTAAATTGTGTATTGTGTCATACTAATGACTGTGTTCAAACGTAAAGGATGTCATTTTTATTGTTATTAACACATTTCATTCGCGGAATGATACTGTCAGGGTGGAGTAACTAGGAGCATAGCAGTAGTTATATGCGACGACTGGATGTCATATGGTTTTATACAGAGAAAACGGCGGAAATATATATAGGGTGATACAAGAAGTAAACACGAGTAACGTCAAGGAGTTCCTATGGTCAAAACTATTTAGGGGGTAAATGGGAACAGTGTTCCAAGTTGGTGACCTCAGTTGGACAGGCCACGTAGTAACAATATTAGAGTTGACCTCTACTGGCTCAATTCTCTGTAGATATGGACAATGCTATGATAAATGTTTCTAATCTCAAAAGGAGTGATAGGGTCAAATAAATTTTATAGAGAGTAAGGGTTTATCGGGTTAAATGAGTTTATATTGTCTTAAGGGTTTATTTGGTCAAATGGGTTTATGGAGTCACATAAGAAGGGTAATGGGTAAGGGCATTTAAGATGAAGTTGTTCACATAGACAAACAAAACGGATATATTTGTCGGGGCTCATTAGCTTCTGAACACTGCTTCTCCGGAGCACAAGAACGAATTATTTGCACCGCTTGCCAGAGACCTCTTGTCAGCCTTACGTCTTCCCAGCAACATTTCATGATACAAGATTCGTAGCAGAAAAATGCTTGCCAACTGTTCAGAATGTGCTCTACTTGCGGCCAACTCATACGCACTACTAATGCCAAGGCGCACGTTTGTTAAGGAAAGAAGCGATGTCATATTTGTCACCAAAGAGTAGACTTAGAGCAAAATTGCTACCTTCAGAAATACCAATCGAAAGAGGCGGACGATGAAACGAACAAAAGGAACTTCATCTTTTTCGATTTCGAATGCTTGAAAGAGACCTGCATTCTCATTCTTCAGTTTTGCGTTGCTCATAGAACGTTTAAAATGTGCATCCAGGAACCTATCGGTTTTCATTACTACCACTGCAGCAGGATCCCCAGATGACGTGAAAAAATATTTCGGCGACCTACCACGTTTCACGTTTCTGCCCGATGGATTTTAAACCATATCGACCACATGAGGGGCGAAGAGGACATTGAAAAATATGGATACTGCCTTCGTTTAGCCACGGTGATGGCTAACAATTTGTTTGGGTACTACGGACAATTTCTTCTTAAATAATATTCAGAAGAAGGCACTGAATGTCCTAAAGTCATCAAGAAAGGGGCCATAAATCATCACCATGCATGTGGGACAAGTACAGTTTAATGATTCCGTGAGTTCTTTGGCCATGCCTTGAAGTCGGATTCCTAAAACGTTTGGAGTGACAGAATTGGTCAAAGTATATTTTCCGCACTTTTCAAGTACCGAAGCCAATCAACACGCAGTCCTGCCTCATTTGCCTGACGCCCACTACAACGACATCAACAACATGAGCACCGAACAACGAGAAGCCTACTACGCTTGGTACCGCTCACACCCTTCAACGTTCAGGAAGAAATATATAAATATAAATTATAATGAACCTTGCTGCATCTACAACATGATTTACGACAAAAATAATATATGAAACACGTGCACGTTGCTCGCCAAGATCTGATGCGGGTGAATTACGAAGGAAAAACAAAACAAGTTTTGACAGGCCGACGAATTTGAAAATGTCATCATTGCTGCCTATGTGACAGCCCACGCTCGCTTAAAATTGTACGAAGCCTTAAACCAATAAAGAGATCGGTTCCTGTACTTTGACACGAACATTCGCATATATATCCATCGCTCTCATCATCCTCATTTGAGATTGAAGAAGACCGTTTAGAAGTATTGACGGACGAGCACCCCAAAACAAGATTATGAGTTTTGCTAGCGGCGGTCCTAAAACTTATAGTTACGAATACCGAGACAAACGAGTAGAATTGCACACCGACTGCAATGTCAAAGGATTCACGTTGAATCACCCAACGAGTCAACTGGTTAACTTTGATGTACGGTAAGAACCTTTGCAGTCTTAAGAGGATCAACACTTTAGAATGACCAACTACGAGCCGCACACAAATGTAGTTAACGACTCACCAAATCATCAGCCGCTCTTTGAGAAACAAAAAATATTAAATCGTCTACCAGAAGCGTGTGCGACTTCCAAATCACTTCCTTTACCATACGGACACGCTGATATTGCCCAGCATTTAAATGGGAAGAAATCCAAGACCAACACTTCATTATAAAGATGACCTGTGAACTAGATAGAAGAATCAATTAACACAAACAAAAGAAGCGAAAGATGGGTTCAGATTCAGTGATAAACTCGAGAGTAATGTTGTGCATTGCGATTGCATCGATGATGTTCCCTGTGATTATGCTTTAGTCACAAATATAAACGAGGCTATTGACAACGACCCTGCGAAGACTGAATTTTGTCGTTGATTTACACTTCCGAGCTCGTGTAGCGCGATCACCGCCCAGAACAACCTAGTCCACCAGTTATTCCTGGTGATTTTAGAGCAATCGCTGTTATACTCTCAGACAACGCAATCGTTCATGATATCACAATGTCATATCATCATGTCAGTGTTACTCTGATTCCTGCTCAGATTAAAAAGCTACAATCCGTATTAAAAAGGAATTGTGGAATACATATATCACTAAAAAAAATAAAAAAATTGAAGCTGGTCCGAATAAACTATCATTGTCAGAACGTCAACCCAGGCACTTAAATGAAGCCAAACGATCAAAGATCGGCGTATGACTTAATCTTTCTGCTGGTGCCATTAAAGACGCAGTCAAGACGGGTGGTACATTCCACATCTTGCAGGTATAACAGCTTTGATAGCCGTTGAAGCCCCAGCTGTTGCAAAATATGCTGCACTTTGTGCTGTTGGAACTGCAGCTGAGATATAATTAAGGAAAGCAACAGACCATGGACTAAAAACTAATTCGAAAAAAGGGAATGGTCTGAGACTACCAGGAACTCCCCATTCACTGTACTGTCGATGTCCAAGACTCCCCGGGACATTTCGCTGAATCTTCCCATGTCATATTTTGATTTACTTAATGCCGCTAAAGAATTAAACATCAAAAATGTGTTTTATGTGTGATCAATTACCAAAACAACAAAACGGTATTGAAACCGGTATGATTAATCTTGATGGAAGTACTGGTCCATCTATTAACTTGGTTGCATACGCGATGGATCCACGTGGATTTATTTATCTTGACTCGTATAGGTTGGCGCTACCGAAGGAATTTTAAAATATGTCTGCGGGCTTCAAACTTCTGTCTGGTATTGAACATTACAAGCATGGAGAATAAACGATTAGTCAATATGTGGCCGTGAAATAATTGCCGTACTAGACACCGTGTCAAGATCGCTGACACCACCTCATGAAGTCAAGCACGAGTATACCAGCAGATGGCATACTCGTCTACCGTCGTTATAAACAGATCTTAAAGAACTCGCTGATCTTTTGAGTCTCGCAAATGTGGACCAAAATGAAGTCGTTATTTTTCACGATAAACAAGGACAATTAAAGACGAGAAATATCCCGCTGACAACTATTATTCTGCGGGTTTCGGATGCGACCAAAGATAACTTAGCCATATTTACTAAAAAAACGGTAAAATTAATGTCACCGACAGTGTAGAATATCTAGTAGCCTCTGGATCAGCAGTATGGACACCACTCAATAAATACATCAAACGTGGCGCTGAGGTTACCTGTATATACAGGTTCTTAGTACTCGGCATTGACAGACCTTATTATGAATGAGCGCCTGCTGTGTCTGCAGTTGTGTATGCGATATATCCGCTAAATGATAAACGTACCGTTGATAATCTCTAGCCAATGAAACTGTCAATGCTAAAGTTGTTGATGAACGAGTTACAGAACATTTCACGAACGCGATAAATGGAAACGGTTTAACTGATTTACGACGTAAAAAATAGGTGGGCAGAAACAGTTAAAGATACAGGTACTTCTATCAAAGATGTTTACTGAACTGGAAAAAATATTAAGATTTCCAGTAATGGTGAAACATTAACCGGAGAGTTTTTGTACGAATTGACATATAAAGTGAGGGAGCTTCGATAGAGATTTTGATCAAGCGCACACGCGTGGACTTCGGATATAACAATATTGCCACAAAATTGAGTTGTTAAACTATATGAATGTGATATGCTCGATATTATTAGTAATACCAGTAAAAGCGATCCTGCATCCGTCTGGCCGAGTTCCGATGATGAAGACTATAATCAATTTGTACGAACTAATGGATATAGTTATCGTACAGAATATCTCCAAGAAGATATGTAAAATCTTGCTTTGAAATACACCGATGATGTTGAACAATTTCTGAGTAATTGTTTTACCGTTCCGTAAGTTTCTGATCATTTTGCTCAAAAGGTAAATTCACTGAAACCAACACGGTTAGAATTTCTTGAAGACACACAACGCAGTTATGTGGGGTACGGACACTGCAGAATGTGGAATACTAAATACGATTATACGGATGTTATCTCTTTTGATATGGTTGAATCTTATCCTGGAAGTTTTCTTGGAATGGGAGAGTGTTCTGTATATTTTATGAAATTTGGTCATCCAACACACGAGATGACCAGAGTTCTGATAAACGGAATCTTGTCAGGTTTTGACCTGACTGGATTCGCTTGTATCGAGTCATTCGAGTTTGCACCGAAAAACCTTCATCTGACTGTCGCTGTTTGGATTGCTAAACATTGTAGCGAATGAATAGTTTTATTAAGATATACGCTTGATGCAAAAAATATTAATATCGTTGGTTGTAAGGGAATGAATTATATCATATCGTCCGAAGAAAGTAGTTTGATAACCACAAGTATAATAAATAGTATGATGATGAAAATTCTGATATAAATGATTTTGAGAATAAACTCGCGAAAGATCTTGATAGAAAAATAATTGTTATATTTACGCAAGGATGATCATATGATCATGAACGACATTGTACAAGATTAATTACAGACGTTGCTGAACTCAGTTTTATAATTGCTGATACAACGGAGAGAAACACATTTATAAGTCGGAGCAATGTTAACTTATCGGACGGAACTAAATTAGGTACAATTGTGAGTTACACTGATGGTGACTCACTAAAGTTTACTGATTTAAGATCTTCGATGCTCGTGTACGTTTCGATAAAACAAATATCGATGATAAGCAGATTCTCTGATATCATAGTTAGAGTCGCCACAGATTCATTTGATATCAATAAAGATACAGGATTTCTAAAACAACTACATATCGGCGCTGGTGCATCATGGGGGGAATAGAAACTAAAACGAGAAAAGATACATAATTATTCTGAATCAGCCAACGTTGAAATAAATATTTATTCCAAAAATAATCAAATATCAGAATTGTCATATGCACCATAGGTAAATTATCCTGTGACCAGACAAACAACTGTTTATCTCAATGGACCGGTATGTTCTGGTAAAACAACACGTGCGACTGAATTTTTATATGGTTGTATTGACACCGACACACAGACTCTCCAGAGAAATGAACGAACGAGGAGTTAAATCTCATACTTATCACAGCTTCTTTCGATGGATGGGAGATACGTGGACTCCGGAACGAATGGGTTAAAAATATATTCCAAAGATTGTTATCTGGTATGAAATATGTACAGTGTCGCTGGAGACAATACAAACATTTATTGATTGGTTACTGACTAAACATACTGGTTTTATCCTGTGTGGCGATTATAGTCAGCCACCAACTTTTGTTGGGTCATCCTAACATGAATGACTGAAAAATTTCGTAGATTATTCCGAAGAAATAACTGATGATTATCGATCGATTGTTCCAGAATTAAAGAATTTAAGAAATTAATCAGACTACATCCATAAAAGATTCAGTGTGAAATAATGCGTGAAATACTTTCAGAAGCATCCTATGAACACTTTATGGAATATGTGGAGATGATTTGATAGTTGCAAGTAGAATGATAGTTCGTGATACACTTCAACAACTATTATTCCTGTTACTTAAAGTAAAATCTTCAAATATACATATGCCATCGTGTTATCGTCAAGCAGATACTCGACGGCAATTTATCAGCGATGAAATTCCAGGTTGCGGTAGCAAACAAAATCTTGTGTTAAATGATACTGTTTTAGTTACTGTGTGTGTTGTTGAGAGCGCGGTAACGATGTTCAAACTCCATGGACTCCAGGACATGCTATAATGATTCATTCGTCAGAAGGATTAACTATTTCTGATACAGATAATTGGATTGTTGGTGATTTTATTGAATGGTCAAACTTATTTTATTTAGAAGTCTCTCGAGTCAGAAGAATATCTCAGCTGCGAAGGGTTATCAAAGACTTCACAGAAAATAATAATCAAACTGCTAGCAATGGAGATGATGTATTAAAAAACTAATTAGTTAGTTATAAACAATGTGACAAAAAATAACCACGACTATTATCTCGACGCTGAAGTTATCATGACGCTGAAACAACGACAGAATAATCATTGTAAGGGATGTAACACAGTAATGTTATGGTAATATTCAAATAATAACCTAAGACAATTTACCGTAGAGAAAATAAATAGTAGTCTTGGTCACACATGCAAAAATATGATGTTGACCTGTCTTGAGTGTAATCTATGTCGGGACCCTTGTGCACTGTTTTCACAAAAGTGAACGCGGTGGTAATTATGTGCCTTCAGGAATAACTTGTGATTGTTCACGTACAAATCCACGTTGAGGAGCAGTTTAATGTAATCTATAGTTTGCGGGTCAACCGGTGGATCTTACCACGCTGAAAATTTTATAGGATCAGTTGCTCTTATTTTACCACCTTCACGATAGCCAGGTACATATAAATATTTTACAGTCACAATACCTAGTACTGGTTGTTTTAAGAAGAAGTCATGTCGTGGTATTGGTATATGTCTTTTGTGATCGCATTAATGGGTTTCGTAGACATTGCACGAGTAATTTCATTATATAACACAGCTATCACACTTGGTAATCTTGCAACCCATTCATGAGATCTCTTGTCTTTCCGAACTTCGTTCAGGGATATTTCAAGCGCACACTGATATCCAAATAAAAGCTCAACAAGTGTTCGATTAAATCGTGCAACAAGTGCCTGGTCACGATGAATTGCGGTATGTTAATGTCTGATTTTGACGTTATGTTTTTTCATCAGAGATTATACTGCACCAGGAAACTCCTTGCCAGGATCAACCTGTAGCAACTGTAGCCATCATAGACCACTATGCTGATAAATTTGTTCAACCGCAGATGCAACGTCAGTTGCTGATTTAGTTGATAGTGTTTCTGCTTTTTATACCTACTTGCAACGTCAACGACAGTCAACACGTATTTGTAAGTGCTTGATTGACGTCAACCAGGTTTAACGGTATCGTGTGGTAAAACAAAATATATGCTTTATGAACTTCATTAGTAGTGCGGAAATCAAAATGTGCGTACTGAAATTTGTTTAGGTTGTGGTAAGTAAATTTGCCATATTGCCTGTTGTGCTAACCAATTTTCAGCAACATAACGTGCGACAACTGCCTCATCAGCAAGTTTATTAATCGCTGCTCTACCCTTCCAATATTATCTTGGGTTATAATAAATCGATTCCATTATTATCAGTATAATCGGTTAATTAATTACCAATAACAAGCACTAGTTTACCTTTCATCGCCGATTTTACTAGGAAGCTAGCAAACTTTTCTCTGAGAAATTTATTTTTTATGGAATTTAATGAGTTAATCAACTTCACATCTGCAATATGTCGTTGTAACGCCTTATTTTTATACGCTTCATCATGAACGTGGCATGTTTGATCAATGATCAATCGCATTTATTGGATACTCTCCAGGTCTTGATTGATCTTTCTCGTCAATTTGGATATCACGTCGGGTTCAAGGACCACAATAATTATATCAGGAAGATGTTTTTCTCTTGGGTATTTAGCCCATGGAGCTCCTGGTAATTTTTCCAGAGTAGCACCGACATCACATGTTTTATTAGAAATAAATTTGTATTCGTTGTACCACATTTCATACACTTGCCTGAAAGTGCTCATTTTTCATTTTTTGTTATTATTTTTAATCCACTTGTGGGTGTGGGTGCTCTGCATAAAAGACGATATAAATCCATATTATACATTATTTTTGTACAACATGGATATATCGATTTCTTAGCGACGCGAAAGCGTGAGCCAGCGAAGCATCATCCAGCGCTACCAAATTATATCAGAGCAATTATCATAGGTTCATCTGGGTCTGGTAAGACGCAATTGCTGCTTAATCTGATAATGAGATAGCTCAAGCAGGATAAGTTATATTTAGTGGAACCATATGTAGATGATCAGCGACGCTACAACGTACTTAAAGAGTGTAATAAAAATGCAAAATTGTAGGACGAGGATGGTAAGGATATTAATGATTTTATCACCGATATTGATGAAGCCATATGTAGATGACCTCGATGTGTTTATTAATAATTTCGTAGTATACGATGCTGTGATCCTGGACAAATAATAAAATCCAGCTCGGATGTTTTCTCGAGGCAGACACAAAAACACGGACGTGATTTATGTTACTTAGCGATATACACAAATACCTAAAGTGATCAGAGATAACTGCAATATTTTAGTTGTGTTTGATGGAATTGATACACATACTCTGAGAAACAATCATCAGACGTGGTGTTCAGGGGATATTGATATGATTAAGTTCAAAAACTTCTTTACAAATGCACACGCTATTCCACAAGGGTTTATCACAATAAATTTGCATGATCCTCGGTCACGATATCATGTATGTCTTGATAAAATGTTCGGTTGAGACACAGCAACAGGGAAGGTGACGACAAACATTGAGTGACCGGGTGGGTAACCGAACACGCATATATTTTCGAAAACACATATGTCAAGAATAAAGCAACAAAATGAATTAACCCCAAATAGATAAAATCTCGGTCGGTTAGAGGCTGCGGTTTAGTGTTATTACCCTAGTATTTTTATTCTTCGTAGGAAACTTTTTTCGCGCAAAAATACATACATTCATCGATAATACTGTACAGTGACTTGTTTGTTTTGCATTTTGATAATTTTAATTTGCTTTTTAACCATGTAATTAACCACTTGGCTCTAATGTGTTTTATTTTGTTCGTGTCAAATTTCAACCTTGAAAACTCAATAAACCTATCCTGAAATGTATAAAATATATTGCCTTGTCTATGATATTTTCAAATTTCTGACCACCTCTATTGTTACAACTTCCTCTTCTACCCTTTCCTCTGTTCATAAAGTCATTGACGAAAAGTTAGATCGCTCAACGTCGGAGGTACTGTGTATTCGCAATCCCTTTAACACATGCATTGCTGGACGTAGTTCTTCAGGCAAAACCGAGTTTTGCAAACGTTTGGCCGAGCACAAAACCCATTTGATCGGTCGGGTATCTCAACGCATCGTGTGGAGTCACAAAGAATGTTAATCGGCTTACAGCTTTCTTGAAGAATCTTAAGGAGACTCCATCATCTTTGTGGAAGGCACTCCTGGCGAAGACGACATGATCGTGTCTGAAATGAGTAAAGCAGATTTCATCTTTGACATGTTAGGAGAAGTCGAAAAAGAACATATACTTTGGTTTACACGCAAAGGGCATCTTCGTAATGTCAGTTTAGTTTACATTACCCAAAGTTAGTTTCAACACAGTAAAGCTCGTCGTATCTTCAGTATCAATGCTCATTATGTAGTATTGTTAAAAAGTCCCAGAGATAAATCGCAAGTGCAAGTATTAGCAAAACAGGAACTATTGGCTGACTTATGCGTATGACGATGCTACTCCAACACCTCACGCCTATTTACTCATATATTTAAAACCCGACATACGCGATTATTAGCGATTTCATGGCCATATGTTTCACGACTGCTGGCAAGACTGAGGGCCAGTCCTTTACACATCCACATCATATTAAAACAGAAACTATAAAAGCATCCAACACTTATTGTCTGTATCAAAAGTTGTCAACAAGACTTTCATTTCGATCTCATCTTGCAGCCAAATTGATTCGAGACCTGTACACATCAGTCGCGAGACAAATCCATACGATGATTTATGGTGACAATGCGTCAATAACTTGAAGGCATCATTCACATCCCTAATCAAGCCAGAGCCTTGTCGCAACTGGCAGATCCCAGAATCGATGCTCAAACCAAAAAGAAATCATTTTAAGACCTAGATGAACCGGCTCTTCAGGATATGTCATCATTCGTTCCCTTTTAAACTGTGATTCTAATGGTTCATCTACCCCAGCAATATAAACTTCTTCCCAAAGACATCCAACGAAGACAAAGTGGGACACGGAAAGTTCACATCCAAAGGAAAAATTAGGTCACAGAAATCAGAAAAGCCCCAAGAAAAGAGCTTCCACCCAGTGTTCGAACGCATCGCTACGTCCGAAAAGCACGACGCTCGGTGACCGTTTCGCAGTTTCATACACTTCGCCATTGCCCGCTTATCTCAGCCGCAATGATGGATACAGGAACAACCCACGTACGCATTGCACATACCCATTCGTCGAAGATTTTCCATAAATCGAACCAAATTGGAGGGTATCGATCATCAGTCAATTTAGCCGATCTAATTTTGCCACCTACAATCGCGATTACAGATATTTGCTTTGTGTCATCGACGCCTTTACAAATTTGTCTGGGTGGTGCTGTTGAATACCAAATGTAGCTCACATATACAGTTAGTACCAGTCTTAAACAACTGGCATTGAAACAGAGCTGTCGTCAACCCGTCCGATGTTAATCCAGAAAGAATGAAAGAAAAGAGACATCCATTTCTCACCAACGAGAATCCCAAAACCAAAGACAATATCATGGAACGTTTCCAACGCACTTTAAAAGAACGCATGTGGAAATACTTTACACATCAACGCACGCTCAAGCACATCGACTTCTTACTGCTCCTGATCAAAGCTTACAACCAATCTTACCATCGGAGAAATGAACGGCGAGGTGTTCGAAGGAAACTTCTACTTATCCGAGTTACAGCGAGTGACCAAAATAGAAGACGACGTGTACGACATAGAAATAATTCTCGATCAAAGAATCTGTAAAGTAGGCAAACACCTAGTAAAAGAATTGAAAGAGCATGGGAAAAGGTATCACGCGAGTTTTGATTATTGGATCGACGGTTTGTAAGCCTTCAGCTATTAAACGAAGTGACTATCATGTCGTTCAACAAATCAGCCGTAACGACCTTTGCTTCTCGGAGTTCTTCTCTTCATGATATACTAAAGCAACCTCTGTGTGTGTGGTGGGGAGAACGTGTACCTGAAACGCAAATCGTCTTTTTGTTGTGGTTTGTGGTTTGTTGTGGCGTTTAACGGCATTTTCAGCACACGATAGGCTATGCATGGCGGCCAGTATTAATGGCGGAGGAAGAACCCGGGAAAACCCCGGGAAGAACTACCGACCCTCAAGAAGCTACTGGCAGGCATTCTCATATACCCACATTGGCCTAATCCTAGACTCGAACCCACGCAGATAGAGGTGAGATGGCAGTGATCCGTAACGGAGAGCGCTTGAGACCACTCGGCCGCTCGGGTCTCCCAAATCGTCTTTTTCTGACATCGCCAATTTGAGTTTGCAACAAGATAAAATAAAATCGTGTGGACCGTTTTACTCAATAGTTGCATCGATTTCCGTCTGCCCAACCCTTCCTGAAATATGTCAGTCACAACTGGAACCTTGCGGCCAACGTCAGTCACTCCTAAACCAGAGCGACCCTCTTTTGGAAACTCCTTTGACCTCGAGTAACTCATCGGAAAGCAGAACCCTCGAATAATGAATAACTAATTTTGCTGAACTTTACCCAGTGAAAGTTATATGGACGTGTTTCCCATCAATACTTTGTTATCGACTTTATATAATGACCAAATTACCACAGGCCATCCAACTGGACCACTAAATGCATTGGGAAGTCGCTTTTGGTAAAAATTGTTCATTCCACAAAAATCCAAAATGTCAGTGGAAATCACACAAGCATCCTGATCCATTACGTTTTCTTCATGTTTGTTTGATAATTTGGTTTGAGACCGCAAAACAGGCCCGAATTCCAAAGACATCAAGAACAACGATCGATATCACAATACTTGAATGGATGGAAACACCTATCACATTCACCGTGAATTAGTACATCCTAACTATTTGTCTGTGAATTAGTCACTACAGCTACGGCAATTCGTACGACATTTATTCAGGAAGTTACACTTTGTGGGTCTTTGACTTCATTCCTAACCAAGGCAGCGACGAGAGACACATCTACCCTATAACATTCGGCAAACTTCATGAGGAACGTCAGTTTGTACAAGTTTTTCCCTTCACGATGAGTGTCATCTTGCATGCATAATTCGATAATACGCTAGAAATCAACAGCTAGGAGAAGTGATTCCGAACTATTATCATCTAAGAAAGAATATAATTCCTCTTTGGAACATGGCACAGCTTTGGAAATTTGGGAACGATGATCTCTTCGAACCAGAACAAAATGAAAAGGAAAAGACAAATATGTCCAAATGGTCACGACAAGAAGAACGTTTAGTCTCCGTCTCCTCTTTTGCTATGTACCTGGCTAAGAAACATAATTACAGCTCTGACTAGAGATCATTATTATGGATGTCAAAACGATCAACCCAGTCACATACAACAAGAAAAATGCATAATAAGAATATATGGATGATGATTGGAGTCCGATCTCGGAGGTAGAAAGTGTTACAACAGTGGTACAAAGACTTGCATGACTATTCCTTCCCTCCATTGACTATTATGGAGATCCGTTGCATCGAATCTCTCTTTCCACAGATTACGGAGACGCAACGTAAAGACATTTACTCTACATAAATTTACTCTACATAAATTATCATAGAAAAAGTCAATATTAAATTGATGACTTATTATCACCTTTCATAAACAAAATGGATACCTCGGAACTTCATTGCCATCTCACAGACAGTTCGTAAACACCTTCTTGGAATATTGTCGTGTGCCCTACAAATGAATTTACTCATCGCAAACCAAAAGATATTCACACTGATGTCATCAACACTGACAATTGTCACTAACCAGGAAATCACTTTCTCAACCATCACAGTGTGGTCTATTTTGATTATTATGGATCCTCGCCGATGGAAGAATATATCACTTACTGTATGAGAAAAAATGCAAAGACACAAGGAACATATTTCATGCTGTGTGGACAATACTGAATGTATTTTCTTCATCAACGCAGTATTTGTTGTCCCTTCGAAAAATTTAGTGACGATAATAAAGTAGAAGGCGGTTTTGTGAACTTTATAGTTAGATTTTGTCGTTAGGTAGAAAATGTAGTGTGCATCGATGGAAAAAAAACTTAATTACCGGAAGTCGAGTTTCACTCCAAAAGGTTGTCAACCTTGTAAATTTTTTAATGTTTGAAAAAATTATTGATTTCTTTTTGAAAGGTTTCGTGTTTTGAATAAAAATTTTGAAATTTTTTTTTAAACTGATGCATGTTGTTTTTTACTGACACTAAGAATATATGCTCGTTCATTTCTCTATCTCTCGGTGTCATGCTTAAATTGGAATCGAAATGGAAGGTACGTTTTCCTACACGTACGCACTAAATGTAAGCAAGTTGAAACATTTGTATGTTCCTCCATCATTGTTGTGTCTTGGTTTTCTTTAACATTGGATAAATACTCACACACGCGAACACTGACACAATAGAATGCTGGGTTAAATGGATTTTGGATAGTGAGTGTAAGTGACATTGGATGGTATATATTGTGTGATGGATATTATTTTTGCGGTGTAAGGATTAGTATATCTTGTGAGATTTCATCTCCTCTTACATTCAAAGCTAACATACAGGGCAATTGATAGCCTGCATATGGGGTGTTGGATGGTATAGATGGTGTGATGGATAGTTGTATTATCTTGTAAAGGATAGCGGTGTTATGAGATTTGTTTTTGTTGTTGTGAGATGTTTTTTCATGCTCTCATTCTTTATGATAACACGTGGCGTTTTGGATTGTGTGTGATGGTGTGATGAATAATATTTTTTATGGTGTGATGGATAGTAGATTTTGTCAGATTATATGTAGTTTGCTTTAGCTCTTCAACGTTTGGTGTGTGTGTGTATGTATATATGTGTGTGTGTGTGTGTGTGTGTGAAGACTACACCAGTGGTGTGGTGGATTGTAGGTTTTTGAGATTAGTAGTTGTTTTAACCATTTCCCGTTTAGTCAGATTCTGCTTGTATGTGTGGATGTTTTATTATTGTGGGTGTGATGTACAGTAGGTTTGTGAGATTAGATGTAGTTTGCTTTAGACCTTTCCCAGTTTGATCTGAATGTGTGGGTATGGGAGGGAAGCTACGCCAGACGTTTGGGATTGATTGTATGTATCTAAGCCCTTACCAATTACCCTTCCCATGTTACCGTAAAAACCTATTTAACCCTGTAATCCCTTTTGATTATATCAACCCATTTAGCCATATACAAATATTTTGACCCAATAAATCCTTTTGAGACTAGAAACCCTTCCTGGCTAGAGTATTGCGCACAGAGGTCAACTCGAACACTGTTACTAGGTTTTCGCCCAACTGAGGTCAGCCACTTGTAACATTGTTCCCATTTTACCCCATAAATAGTGCTGACACTATAAAACCCATGACGTCACCCATGTTATTTTTTCTTATATTTTTTTTTCTATATTCAAACGTGAATTTTAAAAAATTTGTAACCATGGCAAATTTGCAGTCCAGCTCGGTTGCGAATGCTGAATCCAATTTGCGATTTTCTCGTTTAAGTTTGATTTGCAATCAACTCTTGTCAACTCCCACTATATTCATTGTTTTCAAACATAATTATAATGCGAGTTAAAATTACTACTTAAAATTATATTACTATATTTAATCAAGAGTTTCATTTTTATGATGTCTACTCTATGTTGTAGAGTATACGTGTATCGACACTATGTGTGCGACACATAGTGACACGTTATGTAAGTTCAGTCACTGACAGTTTCCATGATTCGTCTAGAACATTAATAATATATACGTGCATATTAGTCTAGTGGCGTTTTTGCTGCTTAGCGTTCATTTTTAGTCATTTCCTGATTACATTCATGTACACTCAAGATTATACAGAGGACACATTTTAAGATATATACTTCCAGATGTGGAAAGAGTGAAAGAAAAAGAAATTGAGAGAGAGAGAAGAAGAAGAAGACAATATGAAATAGGGCTAATTATGTAAATACAGGTTTGAATAGCATACATGAGGACAGCTATATCTTCTAAATGGGAGAAAGGTAATTCCAAAAGTGTTATCGCCACTTTAGCGACATAATTTTACTCCCACTGATATATATTTCAATATCTAACTATGAAATACATAATAAATAAACGTCTACTGCTGAAAATTAAATGGCGTTCATCATTCAACATGAATCGTGTTATAATGGTGGGTCTTATATTGAAAGAGTATTGCATTTAATTATGTCATTCATCGTGTCAATTTTCCAATATATGATGAATGGTAATAATGTAAACAAACAAACAAAAAAAAATTTTCTCATGAGTCATATGGAAAATTTTGTTCACATTGCAGTTTGAATTTTCTTCGTTGTTAATGCACTTTAATATACAAGTGTTCGTTTGCATATTCAGGGGAATTAACTCTTGTTTGTCTGGGTCCGCTGACAAACATAGCAGTTGCCCTTCGAATAGATCCATGTTTCGGCACCAGGCTGAAGAACTGTTTCATCATGGGAGGAAATCACCAAGGTCACCTATCGTTCATTTTGCATAAATGTATCAAATTATGCATGATTTGGTTATGTGAGTTTAAAGACATTTTTCAGTGCATGATAGGTTAACATGACAGCCAGTATAATTGATGGTGAAAGAACCCGGAAAGACCCTGGAAAAAACCTCTAACCCACGGGAAGCTACTGGCAAATTTATTCACATAATCACGCTGGCCGAGCCGAACACGAGCCCACGCGGATAGAGGTAAGATGTCAGTTACACTTCAAGACGAGCGTCTTAGACTATAAGGCTGCACTGAGCCTCGATATCACAAAAAAACAGAAGTACAACACCTAGAAATGAATGGCTACACAATACAACACAAAAGTGACAGGCTACACAATACAACACAAAAGTGACAATTTCGGTCATCGACATCGCCTCTAATCTGCCTACAGTCCATCTTACTAAGGACGTTTTATTATATAATTGGACATATGACTTATTTACATTTGCTTAGTCAATCATTCTATGACGTTTTATTACATTAGTAGGACGTGGGACTTATTTACCTTTGTAAGTCAATCTTGTAAAACGTTTATTATATAAATGGGACAAGGGGTGATATTCATGTTTGTTTGTCCGCCCTTTTAAGATTTGTTATTATATAAATGGAACATGTGACTTATTTTCCTCACCCATCCGACAGAGAAATCTGGCTGTTTCGCTAACCTTACTTTATCTCAGTCTGTTTGCCTCTGTCATGGTGTCCACGCGCTAGGAAATGCGCAGTGTCTACAAACAATGGCACGTTGCTCCAGTCGCTCATTGTGCAACACTTCTAACTTGCAACAAAAGCTTGGGGAGTCATTTTTTTCCAAGAGCTGCATATACAGCTAGATTCTACATATATAATTATACAGATTTTCATGAAGGTGCCTTTATATAAAAAGAGTCTCGGACTCGGATAAAAGTGGGTTTTTGACTAAGCTGGTCAGTCGCTTCCGTAGTTCGGTGATTCTTAGTGAGATTTTCCTAGGTTCTTCCTACGTCATATAGCAGCAACAACAACATAAAGCGAGACGCAATAATAGTACCTGTTTAATGCTGTACGTATTTAATCTGCTAACTATATTGAAAAAGTGCAGGGTTATTTTAACCTGATGGATGAGCAAAATATATTTATCTGTGTTTGTGCCAAACCAATGAAATCCCAGTTGCGGGTTACATTATTTGTCTCCCCCTTGAGGCTGTCTGCCAAGTGGGGAGACCAATCACATAAACTCTTTACTCGGATTTACTTGTCTTTGTGCAAACCCCGAAATAGATTATTTTAATGTTTGTCAGCTAGACCTTGTAAGATTAATTGCAACGTATGTTACGTCACATCTGCTGACTTCTAGGAAAACGCCCCTTCAGAATTTTGATGGTTTTAGATGCTTCATGGCAGAGATTTTAAAACGACTTGATGGGATGTAAACATTGATTTTGGACTGTAGTATCGAAACTAACTAGCAAGCTGGAGCCGAAACGAATTTGAATCAGTACATTTTCAGAGCATATTGCGTTCTTTGATTATTAAAGTTTTGTATATGCCTTCGTTTAAAAAAATGACCTTATTATATAAGTTGACATTTCGTCCTCCATTTATATAAACATTGTCAATATTATTTATTGGTATACACCGCCGAGTTATCGCATTGTGTGAATAAAACTTGATACATATGAGTAGTATAGTGGGTTAGTTTAGCCTCAATGGGAATTAGCATTACAGACCCCCCCCCCCCCCGGGCCTGTTTAGCCTCAATGGAAATTTAACATTAACCACCCTGGGCCTGTTTAGCCTCAATGGAAATTTAACATGGGCAAAAAACCCTGGGCCTGTTTAGCCTCAAGGGAATTTAACATTGGAAGAAAAAGACGTTTGGGCCTGTTGAGCCTCAAGGGGAAATGGAACAGGGTTGGGACCCTATTTTTTAAAGAAAAAAAAGGGTAGGCAATGGAAAGTCATTCTCTTTTCGAGACCTATGAGTGGCCCTGAAAAGGGCCTTGGGTTTCTTCTTCTAACTCCTCCACTTCTTCCACCATCCCCTTATCTTTCCCAAAATTCCTTTCTTCTTCCTCTTCTTCTCCTCCTCTGTTATCCAGTCAGGATGGCCCATCTCTCTAAATTTCTGTTGGATCTTCATCCAGTTGTTATTTAATCTTTCAAACTCTAATTTCTTCTTCTTATTCTCTTCTTCCTTTCTCTCTTTGCTCCATTTTTCTTTTATCTTCATCACTTCTACTTTCATTACCTCTCTAATTAGTTCTTCTGCTTTTATCAACTGGTCACAACCCCACTTTACGTACCACCAGTCAGTCCAATGAAAGCTATTTTCTAGGAAGCTCCTGACTTCTGTGATATGATCCAAGGCTTCCTTTAAAGTACCTACTCTCACGTAAGGTGGGTCAATGAATTATCTGATTCTTTCTACTTCTTCCTCAATCATTCCCCCTATTTGATCTTTTGCTACTCCAAGACTCTTCACATTGTTCAGGCTACCTTCAAATCTTCCTTCCTTATTCAATCTTTCTACTACATACATCCCATCCATGATCCAAAAATAGCTATGTCTCAAATCGTTAAATAATTTTGTCACCTCCATCTTCTTTCTTTATTCCTTAGAATGGTGCGAACGACGAATACTGTCGGTTCTTATAGTGAAAGCGCGGACGTGATGGAAAACATCCCCTAAAACAAAATTGATGTTACCTAGATTATCACTTAAAACGCGCGGACGTGAAGGAAAACATCCCCTACTTTTCTCATTTCATATGATCTGCTATCCACATACGTGAAGCATCAATAAACAAACCCCTAATCTACTATTTACACACGCAAAGCATTAAAATTAAACCCCAAATCTACTATCCACACGAACCTACGCCAGCGCTTACAAACACAAACACAAACACTATAAAAAAGTCAGTGTTTATATTCACACTACTCTACCTACACACATACACACACACACACACACACACACACACACACACATTGGCAAATTGATTACTACTTATTTTCTAAAGGTTTGGGTAGCCCTGAAAAGGGCTGTTTGTTTTTGAACTCCAGTGACACCTGGTTAATGATGGCGTCTTCCAGGCCTGGCACCACACACACATCTTCTTCCCCAGTCTCCTTTCACCTTTTTTCTTGGGAGTGCAGAGGCGGGATAAGTGCCTTCAGAATCCCAATTTTCTGTTTCTCGGATTCTGAAATTTCTTCTCTCCTTTTCCTCCTCTTCTTTTTTCTTCTTTCCTCCTCCTCTTTCATCCTTCCCTCTTCGACAATGACCTCCGCGGCCAGTTCATTTAGTATGCGCCTGGCATATTCCAGGTGCATCTGGAGTTCTAGCAGTTTCACAATTCTGGTATTGATTGTCTTGTCAACGAATGAACAGGGTAGCTAGACTGCCCAGCGAGTTTCAATTTATAGTAAAAGCGCGGACGTGAAGGAAAACATCCCCCTAAAACAAAATTGATCTTATCTAGATCATGACCAAACAATGCGCGGACCTAAAAGAAACACTAACTTTTTTATACTGCCCATCACTATTCTAAAAAAATTTCATTAATCACTTCAATATACTATTCACATACGCAAAGCAATCCAATCAAACCCCAAATCTACTCTCCCCACACCTCAAACAGCCAAAAACATGATCTTAATCTACTATCCACACAAACGTACGTGAGCACTTACAAACACACAATCCTATACACAAACACATCCACTCACACTATAAAAAAAAAGAGTCAGTGTTTATATTCACACTACTCTACCTACACACATTGGCAAATCGATTGTTATTTCTTTTCTAGAGTATTGGGTAGCCCTGAAAAGGGCTGGGTTTTTTTTGTTTGCTATGGCAATCTTTTAGTTTCTAAGAATGCGACGTCCTCTGAGGATAGACTTTCTGACGATAGGTCTGCTTCTTCGGAAAGAGAAGAAGAACTCTTTGATGTCGATACGACAATCAACAAACCCTCTGTCAGGTTCAGGGTCCTCATGCTGCTGCTGCTGCTGTTGTTGCTGCTGCTGCTGTCTCTGAAGTCTGTACTTCTCTGTCCATTCTTCTTTCTCCCTGTTCACTTCTTCTCTGAAGAGCTCTTCTATCAGGTCTTCAGTGACTTTTAACATTCTCACATTCTCTATCTCTTCTGGATTCGGTATCAGACTGTGTCTGACCCTATGCAAATTCACGTAGGCTTCGTTTAGCTTAGCTAGTTTGGAACACATCTTCGTAGGAGGATGAGTCGACAATGGATGGTTAGACTGGAAACTACCCCGGTTCTTAAAGTCAAAGCGCGGACGTGAAGGAAAACATCCTTCCACGGTTTTCGAGCCGGAACGTTCAATGAGTGTCATGAGAGAGATAGAGAGAAGTCAAAGAGCATGAATCAAAATTCTTATAGCCAAAATAAACCACAAAGGCAATTTTTTCAAAACACAACATTTTTTATTCAAAATCACTTAACACTAACCAACAACTCTAACATTTTTAACAATAATCCAACAATATAACATCAAACATTTTCTTTTTCAAATGACAAACATTTTTTTCAATTCACACTCTACTTTAAACAGGGCTGACAACGTTGTGAATAAAATTGTGATTTCCACTGTTGGAAATCATTAGGCCATTGTTGGACACTACGTTTCCTAGCTTGAGACAAAAGATGAGCATAATGGTCACAAAACCATCGATCTACTTTCACATCGTTTCTAGAAGAAGAACGAGGATCAAAATGAGTCACTAAATGTTCTAAGGAATAGCCCAGGCTGCGATGATGCAGAAAATACACACAATATTGTCCACACACCAAGGAATCTGTGCCTTGTAATTTCACATTATTGAATCGGGTGGTCTGAGCATTTCTTCTCATAAAGTTAATGATATCGTCTTCCAAAGGGGGCAATCCATACGAATCGAAATATTCCATACATCCTTCTTGAGGAAAGTAGACGGCTACCCAGTGGGTTCCTGGGAGATGACTGTCGTCCGTGTTGATCACATAAGCTAGATGGTCTTGAGGTTTGCGAGGAGGGAGTTCATCTTTAGCACATACGACAGGATTCCAAGAAGCCGTGTACGAACTGTGGTTCAAAAGGTAATAAAGTTCCCAGGGATCCATTTTTTGTGTGTTTTTTTTCTTCTTCACAGGTAATAATAAGTCATCAATTCGATCCTGACTTTTTGCTTGAAAATGTCTGACAAATAACCGTTTCTTCGTTTCGTCTCCTCACTTTGATTCAGGAGAGCTTCGATACGATCGATCTCTTGAGTGGTTAATGGTGGACAAGAATGTTTACGCAAGTCTTTATACCACTGATGCAACACGACTTCGTCCGAGATGAGACTCCAAGCTTCCTCTAGATACTCGTCCAATTTTTCTTCTTGACTCAGCATCGAGCATTTATCGTGTTGAATTTGACTGGGATGATCGTATTGACATCCATAGCACTCTTTTTTGATCAATTCCGTCATCTTTTCGACCAAGTTTTTGTCAAAACAGGAGACTAAATGGGCTTTTTGTTCTGGCCATCTCGACTTCATCATGACAACTTCTTTGTCTTTGTCGTGGGATTCTCCTGCCACGGTCTCCTCTCATTCCATGTCCAAAGTTTCTCCACTAGGTAAAGAGGGATAACAGTCTTCCATAGCTTCTAATAGTCTAGAATGACTTCTCTCAAACTGTTGATTTCTATGGTATTATCGAATTCTGCATACAGGATGACGTTCACTGTCTCTGGCAGCTCTTTTGCAAACTGAAGTTCCACACGAATCTGGCCGGATTTTATAGGGTGAAAATGTCCCTCGTCGCTACCTTGGTCTGGAGTGAAATCGAAAGCCCACAAAGCATAGCCTCCTGCGTAATCTTCGTAGGTAATGCCGTGACTGGTGTTGGTCCCTAACTGACCGGTGGCTTCGTACAGGGACAAGTACGATCTCAAGTAATTCATCTTGTCGTCACTAAAGTCAGGTTCGAAAGGTCGGGTACACAACGTCTTGCCATCGCGACTGCCTTCGATTTTCTTCACCTTAAAGTGTTTAAACTTAAAAGGATTTTTATTGAAGGCTCCGTTGAAGGCTGAATTCTTGACCATACCAAGGATTAAACGTTTGGGTAACTGTCCTAGAAACAGATGATCTTCAATCATGGAATAATGGCTAGCGGGAATAGTGAACGTTTTCACTTCCACGCGTCGTATGGGATATTTGGCGGTCGTTCTGCTCAATGTCTGACTGATGTCGTTTCCCACTTTAGGTAACACTTCCACGCGTCGTACGTAGAGTTTGACGTCCTCGATTTTGCTTTTAGGATTGCCACCAGTAGTAGCATCAGCATCAGCCAACAAATGGAAAGCAGCACTGCTGCGATTCAGTCTCAAGCAGACATTGACACCGTTCAGCAAATATTTCTCTTGCAACCACATGTCCAAATGCAAACGATCCATCAGTTCTAAACTCTTTCCAACTGTGATTTTGTTTCTTCGTTCTACAAAGCCGTCATTGTCTTTACTTATTATGTCAAACTTGTTCGCTTCGTCAGGTTCCCATAGCACACAAGCATTGAGATGAGTATTCTTGGCATCTATTCCGTACGTCAAGAGATTGTCCAGGTAGGCACGGTAAGAGTAAGTATCCATGCTGCTACTGACCAGTTTGTTAATCAAGTACAAGTCCACTAAGCTGAACAAGGAATGCATGAAATTGTTGACGGCAGCTATATTCTCAGCAGTGGCATCTATTCCACCATCATCCTTATCTAGAACTTTGACTTTCAAGTACAAGTAACTGCTATTCAGATCGATGTAATCTTCGGGCTGTCCCTTGATTTCAAACTCGATGGGAGCGGAATCGGTCAATGAGGAGACGGGGTGAAATTCCACCCATTGGGATTCTTGCATGGTCATCATGGTGGGAGGCATGGCAAACAGATCCAGTTCCGACTTGGAACAGGCGCATGACTCTCGGTGCATCATTTTTTTTTCTGTGTCTCAATAATCGAAAACGTCTAAGTCTAGAACGGTTCTTCTTTTCTTTCCCTTTCTAGCTTTAGACGTGTGAAGTCTGGTGAAAGGGTGTTTTCTTCGTCGTCTCTTTCTGCCTTGTCCTTGCTGAATGCCTGATTCGGTAGCGTGCAGGGCATTTATAGGTGTGTCTCGTCGGCCCAAAAGGTCTTTGCCCGTTTGTAGCAAGACATTTTTGCCTGCCCCCATGAAGGCTTCTTTAGGGTTTTGTTTGTCGATGATGACATTTTGGAGAAATTCTTTGCCTTGCGTCAGTGCCGTATCTTTCAAGGCGTGCAATCCGCGTGTATCCATCGGTTTCAACACCGGAGCCACCGAACGAAAGGCCGATTTCAACATATCTCCTAAACCGTGTTCTCGCTGTCGAGCAACCCCTCGGTAAACTGGATACATGACTTACAAGTCGCTAGAGAACCGTTTTCGAAAATGGAGTTTCACCGTGACTTTTCCTTTGGTGAATGGAATATTTTGTCCCAAATCTCCTTTTATAGCAATATTGACCAAATACGACTTGCTGACAGGCAAATAGTGAGAATGTACAAATTCGCGGTGGACGTGATAAGTGTTTCCACCTTCCTCGTCAGTGACCGTGGCAGAATCCACTTTGAAAGGAATGACACGCAGTAATGGCACGGAGGAGTATCCCACCACGTTGTACTCCACCACATCGGAATACACAAACATCAAATTCAGTCCTTGGTTCAGTTCTACCGGGAAACGAAAATACCTTGCAAAATGCCCGTTGTTGTCAATCTCTGCTTTCTCAATTTTTTTGGAGTGCTTATCCGTGACCAAATTGAGGTCTCCACCCAAAATGTCATACAATTCAGGGCAAAATTTAATACGTATACTTTTTTCCTCACTTTCAAATTTGATGAGTAGACGATGAGACAGTCTGTGGTACTCAATGGTGACACGTTTTTTTAGTCCGGTCAGAACTTTGTCAAATGTTGCATAGAATTTGTCAGCGATGGCCCCCACCAGATGTTGACCACTACAATAATGGCCCGAGTTAATTTTAAAGTGATAAACGTAAAAAGGAGAAATGTCACTGCTGCTGCGGGGTATTGGGTCCTTCGCAAGAAATGATCTATGTTGAGGAGTGTTCGTAATGGTTTGCTGCACCGTTGGGTCCAGAATTTAACGTCAAAAGTGTTTTGAGTTTCAGTAATGTTTTTGATTTGTGTTGGATAAATCATTTCTACCAAAGCCACTTCACAATGGGCTTCGTGATCTAATGGGATGGCCTGAGGTAATTTGGCCGTGTAACAGCACAACGTGTTGTGGGGAAACACCTCCATGGAACTGTCACTGGGTAAGGTTAAGTAAAATTGGTTTTGGTGACTCATAATTCTAGAGTTCTGTGGCTGTCCGAGGGGTTACTGGACGTCAGAGGCGTGTCTCCGCCCAAAATGGGGTTCTGGTTGTGGTTGTTGTTGGAGTGGTGACTGGCACTGGCACTGGACACAAGGTTTCCGTGGTTCCCGTTCGAAGAGAATTTCAGGGAGGGATTGAGAAGCAGGTAACCGATGAAACTGCTCAATAAAATGGTCCACAATTGTTTGTCTCCTTGTTGCAAACTCAAATTGGCAATGGCTGCCCCGATGACACAATACACCACGAAGATTTGACAGAAAAAGACGATTTGCGTTTTAAGCACACGTTCTCCACACCACACCCACAAGGGTTGTTTTTGTAAATCTTGCACAGAAGAACTGGGTGAAGGAGTGGTCGACGTACCTGCGTCTGTGTGAAAGGGAATGATGGTCACTTCTTTTTATAGTCGATGACTTAAGAAGCGTCGATCCAAGAATCAAAACTGGGTGGATATCCTTTCCAACGTACTTTGACTTCTTTGACACGTCGTTTGCCCACTTTACGGGTTCTGCGTTCGAGAATGCTTTCGATGTCGTACACGTCGTCTTCTTTTTTGGTGACACGTTGTAACTCGGGCAAATAAAACGTTCCTTTGAGCACTTCTCCGTTCATGTCTTCCAATTTATAGACGGCAGGATGACGGCCATGCACTCGTCCAGTGACGCGAAACAATTCGGTCGTCCAGTTAGGTAAGTAACCTTTGTCGAAAGTGCGTTTGGTTTTGCCAATGCGCACCCAATCTCCTACGGCCAACTCTCCACTTTTCTTGGGGACAGCCCTCGTCGGGGACGTACCGAACAGGCGCTCAAACACCAACACTTCGTTCTCGGGAGTCACTTCTTGCGGGGCACGTCCGATGCTTCGATGGTAAGATTGGTTGTACGCTTCCACCAGGTGCGGTAAGATGTCGATGTACTTCAGAGTGTGGTGATGCGTAAAATATTTCCACATGCGTTCTTTCAAAGTGCGTTGAAAACGTTCCACGATGCTGGCTTTGGTTTCGGGATTCTCGGTGGTAAAAAAATGAATGTCACGTTTCTTTAATTCTTTTTGGAAAGCTTGGTTAGAAATTCGGTACCTTTGTCCGTTTGCCATCGAAGAGGGTGACGATCGCTTTGTTTCAACACCCGTTGCAGGGCTCGCACTAACTCGCTGCTCGATTTGGAAGTCAAGGGTACGACCCAGGCAAATTTGGAAAAGACGTCGATGACACAAAACAAATATTTGTAGCCACGATTGTAGCTGGCCAAATGAGAGACATCGGCTAAGTCGGCTTGCCATTGATGATCGATGCCTTCCACTTGGGTGCGACTTCTGGCAAACTTGCGTCGAATGGGTTTGTGTAAAGTGTAAATAGCTTGTTCTTGTAACCATCGTTGCACTTGAGGTAAACGGAGACTTTTCAGTCGCGTTTTGGCAGCACGATACAATTTTTGAACTCCTGCGTAACCTGCAGTAAATAATAGTAAATGCTGGCTAACACTTTTTCCATTTCTTGGTTGGTGTGTTAATAAGACACCCACTCTTGGAGGATGCTACTCTTTTTTTCTTGGGGTATTTTTTTGGATTGTAATGCTTTGCGTGTGCGACCGGCAATAGGTGTCGAGGAGGATGATGTGTGAACAGGGGATATCGGTTCTTGTTTCACTTCTGTCTTCACTTCTGTCTTCACCTTCTTTTTCTCTTGTGATGAAGAAGGGGTGGCCATCATCTTTTTAATCCATCCAATTCTGGAGGTAGGTGGTCTTGTTAACTTGCGTACTTTTTCTGGTGGAGTTTGAAACCCTTCCTCTTCTTATTCTCCTTTTTCTGTCTTGGTCATTGGTAGTGGTGGTGGTAGTGGTACTGGTAATGGTGCTGGACTTTTCATCAAGGTCTTAAAATCTTTCAGAGTGGGTAGAGCTGTTTCGTCTAAAGCTTTCTGGTGAAAGAGTTGCAGTCGTTGCAAGAGTTGACCGTACTTTTGCGATTTTTCTGTTTCGGACAAATCTTGGCGATCTATCAAGGACTGCAATTCGTGTTGTAACTGGGACATCTCGCTCAAATGAGGATTGGGAGGTAAATGCGGGGTGCGTTGTTCTTGCCAACGATGGTATTCCATCCATCGTTTGTAAGGCACTAAAGCTAGTTTTCGTCCTTCCATGGGGTTGTCAGGGGTCGATTCTGAGATCTTGGGACTACAGAGGGCCTTTTTATTTTGCTCCCACCAGTCCTCCCAATATGGTTCCCAAGACTCCTTTCAGCAAGGGGCCTAACAAGAGGGGTAAAATACATCCACGTTGGACCAACATCTTCTTCTTTAGACGAATGGGAATTTTCTTTTCAACCATTTGGTGAAGAACGTGACGATGTTTGCCTAAGCATTGTTTCTCGTGTTTGGACAAAGGAATCGTGCCTTTCAAGACGTTCAAACAGCATTCGCACACGGTATCGATGACCTCTTTGGAGGCTGATTGAATGAGTTTTTTTCGTAGAGGTGGAGAAGCTTTGGACAGGACAGATAACATGTCCCCATGTTTGACTAAACGAGGAGGCAGTCCTTTCCTTTTCTTTCCTTGGGGTTGTTTAGAAGAGGGATGTTTTCTGGAGGGTGACATCTTCAGGAGCACCAAAACACTGATACCCTACTTGGTTACAGGCCTTTTTTATACTGGAACGCGTCGCCACTGATTGTCTTTACGTCGTATCAACTTCAGGACAGGCATGACACGTCGTGCAGGGGTACGCAACGGACTAAATCGAGCCAGTTCTTGCTTGGACAAATCCAGTAAACTTTGTAACATGCCCGATCTTTCTTGGACTTTGATTTTGGGAGAAGGTACTTTGTGAGCAGCAGCCACTGCCACTAAATTGGAGGGTCCTGCCACTAGGGAAGTTCTTGGGGTCATCAACGGAGAAGTTCTTGGTGTGATCAACGTCTCCAAGTACTCTTCAGTTCTTGGTGTCATCAACGGAGAAGTGGATGAACGTGAGGCTGCCGGAGACGCAGTCACCGCCGTTGCAGGTCGTAGTTTGCGAGTGTAAGGTTGCGTCATGGCTGAAGTGCCTCTCTTGCGACTAGTTTTCTTCTGTGGGCTTTTCTTTTTCTGGGGACTTTTTCTCTGTTTCTTTTTCTGGGGGCTTGTTTTCTTTTTCCGGGGTGGTGTCTGGTAAGAAGAGGGTCCCGCCACTGGAGAAGTTCTCCTTGGGGACCTGGTCTTTTTCTTCTTCTTGGAGCTTCGTTGGACTTTTTTCTTGGGGAGAAGTTTGGGGGCATTAGGATCCCATCTTAAGAGAGAGCGAATGATGACCCCTCCTAGAGTACCGCTCCCTCCAGGTTTCAAAATGATTTGTTTTTTGGTTTGAGTGTTGATGCGGAGATCGGCCAGTTGGGTCAAAGCGACTTTGTTTCGACCAAAAAAGCGTTTGGTTTGATGAGGAATCTGAATGATTCCTTGGAGTAATTGACGTGCCGTCACCGTGAACCATCGTAAGACTTCTTTGAGACTAGCTTCTAAGACACGAGCTCGTATTTGTGGATTTTTTTCTCGACTGATGCCATACAAGGCACGAATCAATTTGACGGGAAGATGCGACTGCAGGGACGTCATGTTCAAAATGTGTGTGTGACAGATGAAAAGGGTCTGAGGTTTTTATAGATTTTTTTATGTGGAGTGAAATTAAGTCGAGGATGGAGACGTGTACAGGACAGGCCCTCCGTTTTGGCACCAGTGGTGAAACAAGTGGGTACGAAATCGCAAATCATCGGGGGTCGTAGGTTTCAAATCGACGAGTAAATAGGCGTGAGGAGTTTGAGTGGCATCGTCGTACGCCTGAGTCAGCCAAGGCGTTCCTAACTGTTTGGCTAAGACTTGCACTTACGATTTATCTCGAGGGCTTTTAAACAAGACCACGTAATGCGCATTGAGACTGATGGTGTGATGGGCTTTACTTTGTTGAAACAAATTTTGGGTGATGTAAACGACACTGGCATTACGGTGATGCCCTTTGCGCGTAAACCACAGTTTAATTTCTTCTTCGTCTTCTCCTAACATGTCGTCAAAAATGACCAAATGGGTTTTACGGGAGTCAGAGACGATGCCGTCGTCTTCTTTAGGAATGCCTTCCACAAACACGATGGAATCGCCTTGACTTTCTCGCAAGAGGCTGTACGCCGATTGCCACTCTTTGTAACACGACACGATCCGCTGAGGTTGTCGATCGATCAAGTGATGTTTATGTTCGATCAAACGTTTCACGAATTCGGTTTTGCCTGAACCGCTAGGTCCGGCAATAAGCATGTTAAAGGGATGACAAAGATACAAAGCCTCCCAACTGGCACGATCTAAGTGTTCGTCGATGACTTTGACAGTGGAGGAAGAGGGAGCAGAGACAGCAGAAGTAGCCATAGTGTCAGGAATGTCACTTGTGACACGAAAACAAACAAGACGAGAGTTTATATACTTTTTTCAGAACACGTTTATTGAATGTTTTAAACATGAATACGAAAGACAAAAATAAATAAAAGCCAAAGGCTTAAGTACAACCATAAAAGGCACATGATAATAATCAACGTGGAATAGAAACAAGTGTATGTACAACATGTTTTGGGTAAAGTTCTGACCAGTTCTATTGGGGGTAAGGTCACACAAGTGTCCTCCCGAAAGGGTCTTTCAGGCCTGTCCACGACAGTACTGTCCTGGGTGACGGGTTCTTCTGGCACCGTCACTAACACAGGTTGAAAAGTAACTTTTTTCTTTGGACTTTGAAAGGAAGGATCACAACTCTCGAGCATACTGGGCCACTTCTTGGGTCCAAGCCTCAAAATCCCATTTTTTCCAGGCACGGACACCTGTCCAATGGGGGTGTAAGTCACAAGCTACACACACATCGTCATACACGTCTTGGGTAGTTAAAAGTTAACGAATTTTTTTTCCCGTAGAGGTCTAGAAGTATCCAGATGAAAACGTAAGGCTTTGAGCAAAAGGAGTCTCTCGTGAACATTTAAAGGCACCACTTTCATGTTGAATGGGGTGGTAAGCACTGTTCGTAAAGAGTCCACAAGGAATCGGCTGGTAAACGAAATCCCAGAAAACAAGTCACTAAGACACACACCACTTGTCGACCCAAATTGAATGGATACAGTTCTTGTAATAATTGATGGTAATGATCCACGGTTTGAATATGGTCATTGAGTTCCTTCCACGGAATCTGTTCAATAACATGTGACATAAGTCGTGGCATGGCAGCTTGATTTTATAGTCTCTTTGTTTCGGAAGCAATAAAGGTAATTTCTAACTAGACATCTTCGTTCTCCAGTAGGGAATCTAAATCTTGCATACTGTAACCGAAACGTCAGAGTTTGTCTAGATGTTTCGTCTTCCGCTAAGCAGATTCCACGTAAAATATGTTGGTAATCCTTTAACTCGTCTTCCTCAATACGTTGCAGTAGGTGAATCTCGAAGTAACCAAAATTACGAACGTTTAGTTCATTCACTAACTGAAAGTGTTCAACATGGGCTGACCACTGAAACAATTTCTGACGAATCAGTCCTCTTATACCATTCAGGTACCAGTGGTTAAAGATCTGGTGACGTTACGGATGCAACTGTTCTTTACGTTTGACTTGTATTTTGACCAGCTCTCGGTAAATGCGTTCTCTCAACTCCAATGGCAAGCACAAAATGTTCTCTTGTAAAGTATCCATAAGTATATACACTGTTTTTGGAATCCTTGGGTGGTGGCCAATAGCCTCGTTTACCTTTGTGGCTGATGTAATATCCACTCATAATCAGTCTTCTTATACATTGGAACAGAGCATAATTTAAAAACGGATGAATAACTTTGCGTTTGCGTTTCACTTGTATTTTGATCAGTTCTCGGTAAATGCGTTCTCTCAACTCCACACGCAAAGCACGAATGTTCTCTTGTAAAGTATCCATGAATAGGTCAGTCCGTACAATTCACAATCTTCTCCTAGAGCATCCACATAGTGAGTAATTTCTGGCCACTGCCATTCAGGGTAACGTCCAAGAATGTCACTGAACTCTTTTGATGTAAACGGTCTAGAGTAATACAATAGGACGAATGCACACTTGACCCAAAGAAATCTAACACTCTGGTTGACTTTTTTCACTTTCCTCTTGTGAATTTCTCGGTACAAAAGTTCTACAGTCACCCATTGAGATTTCACTCTGGCAAGTCCCTGCCAAACTTCCTTGTAAATCTTCTCTTGCAGTTCTTTAGGTAATGATTCAATATCGTTTTTGAAATGAAGTTTAAATACTGGTCTCGTTGATGTCCAACATTTGACTCCTAGCCAAACTGGTTTCTTCTTCGTCAACGACATGGTAAGTTACTTTAATGTCTCGGTCCCACTAAGGGTAAGTAATGACAATTCGGCGACCATCGAGCATGTTCTACGTAGGCCGAATCTTGCGGTTCCCAGTGGTGAAGTGACACACCGCAACTGAAGCACTTGACTTTATCTCCTTCGCCCAAGTAGAAAAATCCGGCTCTGGCTAATTCTTCGGGGGTCGTGCCTCCCAGATACTTAGGCCATTTTCCTTTGAACGATTGAAGACGATTTTCAAAGTCGCAGTATTCCGACAAACGCACAGGAAACGAATATTCGTCTTTCACAGGTTCGTTTCGATGAGGGTTGGGTGACTTGGACAGGAGTTTGCTCAGAGCTGGATGACATCCGTAGGGGGGTAGACGTGAAGGTGAACATCCACCTTTAAAACGAAACCCAGTAAAATGTCCAAGAGGACGAGCGGCATCGCTTTCGCATCCCTCAGGTTTGGCACGCACAGCATCCCTTTCCATGATAGGGGTAGTGAGAACAAAGTTCCCATGATGCTTTACGGCATCGCTAAGGTCACAACGTACAGCATCGTACCCATCGCAAGGCTCACAATCGCATTCCACTTCCGAAGCCCCACACTTGAATTGTGCCTGTCTAAACTTGTTTTGTGTTTCTCTGAAAGTATTCATCTTGTTCGCTCGGTCTTGGTAGTCCCAATGAACTATCGATCTTGACCATAGCCCCTTTTTATACTAGTCGCAATGCAGTCTCAAGCTTGTACATCGTTCCTTTTTTATGTTTTTTATGTCTTGTTTTGGAAGGTACCGTCTCTAAGGTACCGTGATCATTGTACCGTAATGACATGGGTGGAAAGGCCATAGAAAGGTAAGGGCAGTGCGGAGACCATCGAGTATGTTCCAGAATAGCTGAATCTTTATAGATACATAGATCCATTCGTAACTTCAGGCCACAAGCGAAACACTGTACTTCATATCCCAATCCTGACTCAGGTCCCAAGTAGACAAATCCTGTTCTAGTTAAAATATGCGAAGAAGGTAATCCTTTCCTATCCGTAGCCCATGCTTGAAATGTGTCCAATCGACGGGCACAATCACAATAGTCAGGTAAGAAGACTGGAAAATGGTAGGGTTTGAACCTGGAGTTCTCATCGGGTTTCTCACTCGATTCTTGCTCTGGCGAAGTCATCCTTCTAGTGGGTGGTTATCCGCTTACAACCAAAGTTTTATACCAACATGTCCATACGGCAAAGTGAAATGATTGGGCAGTCGCACTCGCTTCTGGTACACGATTTGATAGACTTTTTCCAAGGGTCGACTGACGATGTGGTGAGTGGGTAAACGTACAATCTTGTTCGGTTGATAGGTGGTCACTTTAAACTGTTCATCCTCTCCCTGTTGCAAGGCTTCTTTCAATACCCCAAAGTTGACCACACGACTGGTACGATAATTCAGAGTCAATCCTTTCACTTTGCACGTCGTGTGCACTTCTCCTTGTGGGTCCCGGTATTCGTAGCCGTAATTTTTTGGACCGCCACTGACGAAACTTAGAATCTTGTCGTCGGGATGCTCGTCTGTCCAGGCTCCTAAACGGTCTCCTTCGATGTCAGGGTGCTGTTGACTCGGGTGATGGATGTAAATGCAACTGTCCGTGTCAAAGTACAGGACGCGTTCCCCTAACAGTTCTAAAGCTTCGTACAATTTTAAGCGAGCATGAGCTGTCACGTAAGCCGCAATGATGACATTTCCAAAAGGGTCGTCTTGTACAAAGTCCAGATCTTCTTCGTAATTGACCAAGATCAAATCCTCGCGAACGACGTCCACGTGTTTCATGTATTTGGTTTTGTCGTGAATCATCTGGAAGTAGCGGGAAGGTTCGGTCAAATATTACGTCTTGGGTAAACACGGACGTTGTGCCATTTTACCCCACAAGCAATTTAACATCACTTTGGCAAACGATCGCCTGCCTTCGTTTTTCTCGATGTGGTCTAAAGAGATGCCTTCTTGTTCATAGCATTTCTCTTTGAATTGTATTTGGTCTTCGGGAGGGTGACACCAGGAAGGATAGCCACTGGCTTCTTGTTTCAGTTTCATAAAGGCATCCACGTAGTCGGCGAAAATGCCTTTCTGAGTGGGGTCACCCTTGTGTATTGTTGTGTCTTGGGAAAGTGGCAAATTTCGTACACTTCTAACAGTTGGTATCCCATGTCCAGAGCTTTGAACAATTCTACGCTGACCCAGGTTCCCGTCAAGGCACGTTCTTCCTGGGTGTGCTGACAAGGCTGATCTTGGTTGCACGTTTCGGCACAAGTACGACACAATGGAAACATCAGTTTGCCTTGACAATGGTGAGGTAAGACGGGATGGTATAGGTTCGTGGGAGGCAAAACTTTACACTTGATCAAGCCTTCGTATTGTCGAATGTTTTTCAGGTCGATGTGTTCCGTTAACAATTGCGGGTGCCCTACAAGAAAGCGACAATATTTGCACACGTAGGGATACAGCAAACACACGTCCAAGTATGATTTCTTCTCCTTTCTCTTCGTCGGCTTGGTACAGCAAACAGGTTGCATTGGTTCTACCTCCGTACAAACTATCGTTCGGGTTCAGCGGGTCCATGAACTGGTAACTTTCCACAAGGCGTTTAAACTCGGGATCGGTTTTCAAACGGTGATCGTACTCGTGTTCCCACGATCTTGGGGTTTTCTAAGTCCCAGCCATCGACCGAATGCGTTCCGATGGTCTTTTCACCTCCTCCGTTGCGGGCATGCTGAATCCATTTGTCTTCCTTGTCGCACAATTAATGTAACCAGCGTAGGGCTTTGACCGAGTATTGACGTTTGACATAGTGGGTCGTTTGAGGACTGATGACAGCCACGGTGTTTTCAGGCATGAATCGTTGCCGGTACACTAAGGAACACGCTTTGGCAATGGTGCAAGCTTCTTTCAAAGGATCGACCCCTCCGTGTTCCATGAACAGTTCTCGAAATTTTCCACAGCATCGCCGTAAAATGTCCACGTCGGAACGACAATACTTTAGCATTTCTTCCTGAAAGTCGAAAGGGTCCGAGGCGTGAGCCTGGTACCAAGCGTAGAAAGCTTCTCGTTGTTCGGTACGCATGTTGTCGGGGTCGTAATAGTGAGCCTCAGGTAAATGGGGTAGAACGGCGTGTTGATAGGCTTCCGTATTGAAAAAGTGTGGAAAGTACCCTTTAGCCATTTCTGTCATTCCAAACGTTTTAGGCATTCGACTCAAAGGCATGGCCAAGTAACTCATCGAATCTTTAAACTGCACTTGTCCCACTTGCATGAAAATGATTTTGGCTCCGTTCAAAGTGACTTTAGGACGTTCGGTGCCATGTTCCATATAGTACCTCAAAAGAAACTCTCCATCGTATCCGGAGAAATTGTGAGCCATCACCGTGGCATGACGATGACAATCTCCGTAACGTTCGATGTCCTCTTGGCTCCACGTCTTGTCGATGGGGTCTAAGACCCATTGGGCAAAATCGGCTAACGTGTTCGGTCCCCGAAAGATTTTTTCACGCCCTCCGGGAATCTTGCTGCAGCGAGGGCAATGACTGAAAATAGGTTCTTGAATGCACTTCTCGCACGCTCGATGAGCCACGCAGAAATTAGGAACGTGAATGCCGGTCTCTTGCATGCATTCGAAATCGAAAAAGATGAAATTGCCTTTCTTCTTGTGATCGTCCTCTTTCTCTGGTGGGGGTTGGTATTTTTGGTGTTCCAAGTCCACGATGTGATGACAAATGGGACATTTTTTTCTCCTGAACATACGTGTGCCTTGGCATTATTGGTACGTAGGCCTTGTCCACACGTAGGGCACAATCTCAGCAGTTGACAAGCACATTTCTGCTGTGAACCTTGCGTCTTGAGATGTTGTTTTTAACAGGCAGGGCTGACAAACGTACGCAGACAAGCAGGACAATGTACTCTTTCTTGTCGTTAGCTCAGATCGGGTGGAGAGGCCAAACATCCTGAGCATTTCAATCCGCAATGTTTGTGTTGCTCTCGATTGTTATAGCCATAGTCACATTTCTCACAGTAATAACTGTATCCCAGGAATGTAGTGATACTGGTAATGGTATCGAAATTGTCATTGTGATAATAGACATGAATGTATTTTCCGTCCTTAAAGTCTTTCCCTCGAAACAACAGAGGTCTGCGCACTTCTTGAGGGTGCACTTTCAAGGTGTAGCGTGGAGCTAGAACATCTTGCAATTTTTGCATCTCAGGAATGCCACAGGGTGTGTCTTTGGGCAAGTCGGCTTGTTGTAACAGGAGTTCTGCTTCGTTTCGTTGTTTGGCTCGGTCCGATTGTCGAATAGTTTTCCAGGCTCTTTTCCATTCTGTCGTGTCGTTCTTGTTGGCATAGGTTCGTCCCACCACGATGGCTCGGGCTAAACACATCTGGTCTTGTGAATTGTGAATTTGGACGAGACTCGTTTTGGTGCTGCGAAGGTCGTTCACCAATAACACCTTATTGCGTTGTCCGGTCCCTTGAGGAGGAGAGACGTGGGTCATGTCCAGTGTGGCTTTTCCATCGGTGATGTCAAACTCGTCATTGGATTGTTGCACGTGTTGAATCTTGTCCATGACTTTGGAAGCAGTTAGTTCTGCGGGTCTGCTAAACTCGATCCAAACAGGGGATTTCAAACCGTCGTGTTGTATGGAAAGTCTCAAGCGATCGTCTTCTTTGGGTTGACATTGTCGCTTGAGTGCGGTGAGCAAAGAATCCCACGCCCCGGTGATGAACCCTTCTGCTTTCTCTAACGGTACTTCGGACTTGAAATCTTTAAACTTCACTGTGTATTTGTAAGCCGTGGTTCTAAATTTTCTAGATGAGCGCTTTTCCGTCTCTCGAATGGAATAGTACTTTTCAGGGTTGACTAAGGGTGGCGAACTTTATTTAGAGGGTTCGGATTCTGGTTCACTCATGTCCTCTTCAAAATCACTGGCATGAATTTGTGCCAAGACTTCAGCCCTGGTACGAGGCGATAGATCACGTTTCTGCCTCTTACTTTCTTCTTCTTTCTTCTCGAATGAATAGGATCGTTTCATCTTGAGTGAAAAACGTCAAATGACTCAAGTTTAAATACCATGGGCTAATTTATAGTCATGGCAGACCAGCGTATATAAAAGGGTGTGTGTCTTGTCCTTTCACTATTCATTTCACTCTCTAACCGAGCACAACGATGGAAGAGACTAGCCAAATCGAACGTTTCATCAGAGCTTTGCGAGGGGTCATTAGAAAATTCTCTTCAGACCAGCCCACGGACTACTCTCCTTCCTTTCGAGATAAAAGTCAAGATACTTGCTATATCTGTCAGAAGAAAGGGCATTGGTCTTCAGAGTGTCCAGACCATCAACAAAGAAAAAAAAGGGGCTAGAAGAGACAAAAGTCAAGATACCTGTTATTATTGTCAAGAAAAAGGACATTGGTCTCCAGATTGCCAAAAAAAAAAACAAAAGGAGTCAGAAGAAGAGTGGGATTCTTCAGAGGAAGAAGAGAGGGATTTTTCAGAGGAAGAAGAGGAAGAAAGAAGACAATTCTATTTACAAGAGGCAAAGAAAAAGAAACAGGAGAAGAAAAGAAGAAGGGAAGAAAGTGAGGAGGAAGAGGAGGAAAAGACTGTGACGGTGAAGAAATTGCAAAAACAGAGAGAGTAAAAAAAGAAACAGAAGAAGTGAATGTACTTTCTAAAGTGTTCTGTTGTGAATTGTGAATTGGATTGTAACTATTGAGAAAAGAATATATTAATTATATAAGGTAAGTGTCTTTGAGTTTTGATTTTAAAATAAGAAGCTACACTCACGCACTCATATACACGTACTATAGGGGTAAAATGGTTTTTTTTTTTGAGTTATTGGCAATTGAAAGTGTATCTCTTTTCGAGAGACGTGGGTGGCCCTGAAAAGGGCCTTTTTTTGGTGAAGGGGTGAGTTTAAGCAATCAACATTAACTGCCTTAAGCCTTTGCCACGGCCAAGGCCTACTTCTGGACTGCGTAATGTTGATGATGATTTAGTTGAAATCACTAAGGGTGGTACGACAGGCTTAGTCACAGGGTTGACGTGTTTAGCTCGGGAAGGTCGTATTCTCTTCGGTCGTGATAAAGAAGTCTGATACATTTGTTTCAGACTTCTTAACTCCGCTAAAATGTCTAACAGTACCGTGACCGTTTGATTTTCACCCTCTTGTTTCTTTGCTGCTACTTATTCTTGTTGTTGTTTTTTTTTTCTTACCTCTTCTTCTTGCTGCTGTTGCTGTAGGAGAAAAGCTTGTTCCGCTTCCTTTTGTCGTTGCATAAATTTCTCCAATTCTTCTTTCTGTCTCTGTCTAAAATTCTCCACTTGCGGTAATGAAGAAGGTGACGAAGGTTCCGGAACAAATTCTTGCGAGGTAAGAAAATCCACAAAATCCCAATTTACCTCTTCTGAAAGTAAGTCCGGGTTCCCTTGGGCACTCTCCACTGCTGGTGCACCCCAATGGATCGTTTTCTGAGTTTCCGTCATGTTGAATCACTGTCGCATAGATTGACTGCACACAGGCGCTAGCAAATCTATATAGACCACGTGACGTCACAGACTGCACTCTTCGGATTGGATGCGGGCTGACTGAATTTTGTAACGCGTGTTTGGATTGGTGAATGAACTCAATCCGTTTCAATCCTTCCTCTACCTATAAATAAGCGCAGTTCACTGCATTGATTCACCTGTTCTCGTCGCCTCAAGATGTGGACCACAGTTGAATCATCCACCCTTGTGTCTTCAATGATGTTTAGGACGGACATGCTTATGTATGTCCGATCCAAGTGGACCGTTGTCCACAGGACAGATACCAGTCTGTGGATACGTAGGATCTACGTAGAAAGACAAGGATGCCTCAAAAGAGTGCTGCTTTACGGTCCTACAGTGAGGCGCAGCCTAAGGACAAGAAGAAGACCAATGCGGTGCCCCTTATTTTAATGGATACATTAACATAAACCCAAAGGCCACAGAATGACTTTCCATTGCCTACCCTTTTTTTTCTTTAAAAAATAGGGTCCCAACCTTATTCCATTTCCCCTTGAGGCTCAACAGGCCCAAACGTCTTTTTCATCCAATGTTAAATTCCCTTGAGGCTAAACAGGCCCAGGGTTTTTTGCCGATGTTAAATTTCCATTGAGGCTAAACAGGCCCAGGGTGGTTAATGTTAAATTTCCATTGAGGCTAAACAGGCCCGGGGGGGGGGTCTGTAATGCTAATTCCCGTTGAGGCTAAACTAACCCACTATACTACTCATATGCATACCTCTTCAAACATATCAACTAATTTAAAAATTTGCAGGCGTTCACTTATCAAATGCTTTCAACGGACTGCATACATGAATGCCATTCGTCACACGGTCCTTTCGAGAGGATGTACATGATAGTTCTCCTTTTTAAATGTAATATATCTGCAAAGAATATTTATTTCGCTGCATATTTTCATCCAAATATGATTTAAAACTACATTTTAGTATATCTATATGCATTAATTTACTTATACCATTACAAGTTTAATCTAGGGATTTCAAAGGGTTTATATCACTTTATTAACAAAATGAAAAGGCATGGTCCACCATCATAAAATCGTCTGAATATTGTCGTACACAACAAATGGGATTTGTAAATTCCATATGAAATTTCTGCACCAGATGTTATGAATCGGGCATTGACCATATTAGAGGATGGGATGTTGAGGGTAATAACAGATTATGCAGGAGACCAAGATTTGGAAGAAATGCCAACCGCAACCCCTGCCCATACAATAAGTACAAGAATTAAATGTGGCATAAGTAGGTTGACGTTTTAATTGTAAATTAGGCTTCAGAGAATTTTAAAGATGATGTTCTCACAGTTGGAACCAATGAGCGGCAATACATTTGGTCCAGTATTTTCCAAACATTCTGAGCGAGAAACAAGGTAACGCTGAGGGTCCCAAAAGGTTGACAGTCTCTGACTTTAATAGGAAAATAGGGGTGATAGAATTTTCATGATTTTCTGACCTTAATTCATCACTTAGACTACTCTATTTCACCGACCTTAATGTGCTTTCTGTCTCTGATTATGTGTGCTTCATGTCTCATTATGTATTTTTGAACTTGAGTTTGAGGTTTTTACTCATAACGTTTTGAGAATACAGGACCAGAGGTTCTGTCGCAATATTAGTACTATAAACCTCTTCTGAATAATATCGACCCACAGCTTTGAAGCACGGTATAAAAAAGTAACACACGTCAATGCCCTCCACTCATTTCTTCCATATTAATTATATGCATGACATAGCGTTCAGTAAACATTCGATTTGATGTCTGAAACTAACATTTGTCTTGTTGCATCCACAGGTCGGGGAAATGTCACTGTCAGCGCCGAGTTCAATTTTAATTATGACCCAGAGGCCGCTTTTGTCGTTCTCAGTCAACTGCACGCACCAATCACCATAGTAACATGGGAATTATCGACTAGCCACAGTCTGCCAAAGGTCATGAAATGTTGGAAAACAAAAGTTTCTCATTTTATTATCGATTGATGTTGATAATAACTTCGCAAACAACCACTCTTTTATATAACCAAGCCCCCTGGAACTATTTACCGAACGTTTTATTTAGTGTATGATAATGATGTAATTGATTCAACCAGACGACGATTTTCTTTTAACATTTGTATCATCCGATATGAATGCAGATATTGTACAATAAACAAGTACCCATGGGTAAATTGCAGACCTCACTGGCATCCGATGAGAGGTTTGCCAAACTAATGTAAGAAATTGATCACCCAGAACATTTAGAAGAAATGTTGCTGATATTCATCCAAAAAAACGCCAGTACTGTTGGAAATCAATCTGTAGACAATTTTGTTATATTAAATTTGATTTATAGTGTTTTCTAATTTTCCTTTTCTCTTCTCTGCTCAGTTATTTTTCAGAACGTGCACACGAAGAGCTTGCCTTTCATGAATTATGCCAGACCTAACACAGGTTTTGACAGAATAGGCAACATAGCATAGCATTATTAGTAACATCTCGTGGTTTAATGTTAAAAATTAATTTATTTGAATATTTTGAAAGGTTTTACTAATTGTTAATGCTTTATTCATAATACTATAAACACATTAAATCAATATAACAATAATAAAATTGATGACAGTTAAGTAAAACATCCAGGTAAAGTATCAAAAACCCTGTCTAAAACAATGAACCATATAATAGGAATGAAAGGTTTCGTTTACTAAAGGCCAACAGTTTTTGTTTGTTTTGTTGTTGTTGTTTTGTTTTGTTTTTTTGTTGGGTTGACGGCACTTTTAAAACATTAATGCCCACAGCATGCCGAAGAAATGGGAGATAAGTGCATTTCCCATGAACTGAGTCGGTCAAAGCGGAAAAAACAATAGTCCTCAATAACAAGTACTGTGCAGGCTTTACGCTTGACCTGGAAGAAGCCAATATTGCTTTGCACACGGTTTTTAGTGTCTCTTTAAAGGCCATGTGTTCCATATATATTTGCACGTCTTTACCTTGGTAGTGTATATTAATAGTTGATTGAAATATTCTTCATTTCCACAGTAAACAAAGAAAGGATCAAAGCTAATTGATGTTCGGTAATTGATTCTGCAGGGGGTCAAAAAATGTTCTTGTTTCAACACATCCGGGTATTATTTAGGAAATTATCATTTAAACTAAGGTGAATGACCCTACCGTTATCTTATAACGTTAACTCGATCAGACCGGTTTATATATTAAAACATGTCTATGACAAATATTGCTGAAATCGTATGTTTGATGTTTTGAATAGATACGCGTTTAGTAAACCAACAGGCATAACTTTGCTGCTCAAAGTACTAAAGAAAGGAGAAAATTACGAATAAGGCTGAGTGTGTCACTTTCAGAAATAATCTTTCTTATGAAAAAATCAACCAACAATGGCACATGACGTAATTAAAGAATCGACAATTTTGTACTTCAGTATTTCTCTATCTCTCATAAATGAAATAAATATGTATAGACTGGTTATAATTGATTTATATGAATTCAAAATGTACGCAAATTGTGAAAGAGATAGCATATATGTACGTGTATTCTTTAAAAACTGGTATTGATTACAAATATCAGTTAATACATGATTACTTTGCTACATTTCTTAGTAATACAATATTTCATATTTTCCATATTTTATATTTACCATTTGTGAACGATTAGATAAAACACAAATTACACTGCAATAAATTCTTATTCATCATCATTTAGTTATGTATAAACTAAATTTGTAAGACATGCAACCAATTAGAAAGCTCGATACATTCGCATGTTTGTATGAATTAGAGATATTATATGAATTAGTGATATTAGCTGCCTTACTACACACAACATGGTCCGATATATATGAACTGGAGATATTAGCAGCCTTAGTACACATAACATGGTCCGATTTGTATGAATTGGCGATATTAGCTACTTTAATGTGCACAGCATTATCCGATGTGTATGAATTATATATATATATATATATATATATATATATATATATATATATATATTAGCTACCTTAATGTGCGCAACATGGTCCGATGTGCATGAATTAGATGTATTAGCTACTTAATGTGCGCAATATGGTCCCATGTGCATGAATTAGATATATTAGCTACCTTAATGTGCGCAACATGGTCCGATGTGTATGAATTAGATATATTAGCTACCATGCAACACACAATATGATCCGACGTGCATGAATTAGAGATACCAGCTGCCTTACTACGCTCAATATTGCCCGATGTGTATGGATCTTAAATGTAAACATCCTCATTTGTCTTTCTGTGTGTTAAGGGTGCCAAACAAGAGGTCTGGAGTTCAAAAGTTGTAATGGCATCCGAATTTGTTATTTTTTAAAAATACTTATTTGCATTTTTAGTCTAAAATAATATCTTAATCCTGCTCATCCCAACTTGTTTATTTATATTTTTTACTTATGCTTAATCCAATCCTAGTACGGGCAATGATGCTAGCTTGCGGTATATGCAATCTTAAAATGCACAACATGCTCTGATTCATTTGCTGTATTTTTTTTTTCAAATACCATTTTATATTTTAGGAAGTTTACAACAAGCTGAGGAGCGTGAAAACGAAGAAAGCAGAGTTTCTAAAAAGAATTGAGGCCCACTCGCTTGAGTTCAATAAACAAAACGACGATGACACCTTTAACGCGTGTGACGCAATTGCAATGGCAGCAGCTTTAGACAATAGCATTATTACCACGGCTACAAGGGTCTATGCTACAGTAGAAGTCAAAGGTCAATACACGAGCGGGCAAATGCTCGTGGACTGGAAGGGACAACTGAAGAAGGAACATAATGTTACTTTAATAACCGGTATTGACGATTCAAAATTGCTGCAGATGATGTACAAGACAGAGGATGAATAGTTATCTCCTCTAGCAGGGTTAATACTCCAAAAAAATAAGGGACTCGTTATAGTGGCGGCTCTTTGAGGAAGAGTACTATGTAATTACATGTGTACCTTGATTAATTAGTCAGATCTTTGTTCGTTTCAAAACACCGGTCTTTGTAAAGCTATTTCTAACCGGTTAAGCTTAAAAATTTTCAGCATGAATGATACGATAAACTTTCAGAACTTTGGTACCATTTTCACATCATGACTTTTCCTATGAATTGGTGTCACAAGTAATTGCACATTTTACAAGTAGTTACATACGTTTTCACGTAATTAATATGTTACAAGTATTTACATACTTGGCTAACTTTGCGAAATATTAAGGGTTTGTTATAACAGGGTAATTTTGTCCTTCAGATTTTAGAACGTTACTGATAGGCTTACCTAAGCTTCATTGAAGCATCACATGTACAACTTAATTTGCGACAGTAATACGACCATCAACGGCCTCAAATCGTCCAATACAATGCTGTTACTTCCTAACTTGTACAGTATTAGCAGTTTACAACTTCAGTAGCATTCTTTTGATCAAAATAAACGTAATTAACATAAACATTTTTCGAGTCATATTAAATGCAACTGAATATTGTCATTGTCATACTTCAACCAGCTCCTATGTGTTGGCGGTATTATTACTCTGTGTCGCTGTCAATTTCAATCTTCACCAATATTAGTTCGTGTGAACATTTGCGATTTTCTTCCGTGTCTACAGTCTGACCAGAAGATGATTTGGTATATCCTTACCTTTATAAATATCCTATCCTGGCAACGCAGTTATTTCCGACCCTAACCCATCCCAGTTGTTTTCCAATATGTGATTTGTTACAGCACATTTTAAGATATACCTAAACGTTTTAAAATGTTAAAAAGGTACAAGAAGTAAGTAAACATTCCCGATCTTGAAACAGTTTTATTTTGTTGTCTTTTATATAAATATTTCAATAGAAATTAAATTACATAGCAAAATAAGACGTATGTGTTCTTATTATATGATCTGTTTTATGTCAATCATATTGGACTAGTCCTTTCGCAAAGTGACTATATTGTCAATCATATTGGACTAGTCGTTTCGCAAAGTAACTATATTGTCAATCATATTGGACTAGTCCTTTCGCAAAGTGACTATTAATCTATTAGACGATTTGCCATGTTGAGAAAGTATTTATATTTCATATGTACTGCTAACATATAGTCGTTTTGTAGTCTTGGTTTGATTGCAACATGTTATCTTAACAGCCGTTTTGCAGCCTTGAATTACAAATTTGTAACTTAACAGCTACTGTCTAGCTTTGGTTTAGTTAGAAAATGTTATCTCATGAGTCATTTTCTAGCCTTAGTTTAGTTACAAAATGTTATCCAGCCGTTTTGGTTCAGTTACGAAATTTTACCTTAACCGCCGTTGGTAGCCTTCAGACCCGGCCCTAAGGCAAGGCTAACGAGGCAACTGCCTTGGGCCCCGCGCTTTCAGTGGACCCGCGATGCCGACGGAAATCAACTCCGCACTGCATTTTTTTTTCGCTTGGGGCTCCGCTCATCGCTTGCTGCCTTGTCTCCAGCACATCCTATGGGCGTTTCTGATAGCCTTGATTTAATTGCAAAATGTTATCTTAACAGCCGTTTAGTATCCTTGGTGTAATTAAAAAAAATGTGGTCTGTATATATAAAAAACATCAAATGTCCTCACTGGGAGAGACCAGGTTTTCCGCATCAACGAATAATCCAGGCCATTTCGCAGTGACGATTGTCTTAATTATGTGATATTGAGACTGTTTCCAAACAGTCTACAACTACCATCAATTTTTAATATAGAGCATTTGAAATCAAAGTTGCCACTAGGTTTATTGTTAAGTTTAGATGTTGACAAAAAATTTGTTTCGTTATATGTATCATTCAAATTCATAGTATTGACTGTACCTATACACGTATGAACGCACACATGTTTGACTACACCTATACATGTATGAACGCACAGATGAGTGTAAATGAACTCGTCCCCAAATTAGTTTTGCGATGACAGAGACATGACTTTGTGCAGAAAACCAAAATTTGGCCAAAAAAATAAAGTTTGAAGACATAGTTGAATTAATTCGCCTAAAATATAACTGAATTAACTTTCCTAAGCTACGTTCGTGATTTGGTTCTATTTTAACCTGAACTTATTGGACAAATATGTTTTATGTTGCGTGTTTAGGCTCGAATAAACAGTAACACTAGAAAGAGTAAAAACAACAAGCTTTCAAAAAATATAATAATTTATTTCCCTGGGAAAATGCTGTAAAAAAAAATAATACGAATTTACGGTTTTAAGAATCAATTCCAAACAGTCTTAATAATAAAATGTTCTAATTATTTCAAGTTCGAGTCCCGACGAAGAATCCAAGGTTGAAGACGATGATGTATGATGTAACATGTAGTGTGTTGAAGTCTACAGTTCCTTGTAGAAACAAGAAATATCACCCCGGTTTTGGTAAAACCGAATACATTTTTGTAAGAGATGTCTTTTTTTCAAGAATTTCGTATGAGCACACGTATATCTCTATCAAAAAAAAGAATAATTCCTTTTGAAAACGAATAATTTGAAATAACTCCAAACGACACAACACTTTCCAGAGTAAAAGCCTAACTGAGAATAATTCTCCAAAACAAAGGTTATATCGTATCTAAAACGCAGTTTCGAACATCCCCAAGTTGTGAAATCGAAAGGGGGGTCACGTGATCGTGTTTATTTCACGTACGCCTAATATGACTGTGACGAAAACCAATCATTTTACTCTAAGAAATGAAAGGAAACAAAGTGTTTACATCTTAGGTCACGTAGTCCCATCATGACCTCGACAACAACCAATCATTTTAAAATTAAAATAAAACTTATTTACGTGACTATTACAAATTTTATATCAAGGGACAATGGGAAAAATACACTACAGTAGAGATAATACAGACAGATAACACAGACAAGAGACTAACACTTATACAACATGAAACAAAAATAAATTTGTGGGGAGGCAAGAAAGCAATTTCTTTTCGAAGCATATGAAGGGCCCTGAAAAGAGCCTTTGGGTTTATGTTAACATCATTGCGTTAACACAGAGGGCATGGCATTGGTCTTCTTCTTTTCCTCAAACTTTGTCTCACTTCTGGTCTGTAGATCTCTCTTTAAACAGCCTTGTCTCTCCACATAAATTCTTCTTTTCCGAACGCTTGTATCAGTCATCCTGACAATGGTCCACGATGACCTGACATACATGGGTAAGTCCGTACGGAACGGCACTGGCAATACGATAATAGAGGATTCTACGTCGGTCCACATCTTTGTGACGAGAACAGGTGAAGGAATGCAGCGAACTGGGGTTATTTATAGGGAAAGGGAGGATCGAAACGGACTGAGTTTGTTGACCAATCCAAACACGCGTTACAAAATTCGGTCACCACACGGAGTCATTTGTCCAACCCGAAAAGAGCAGTCTGGGACGTCACATCCCCTATATAGAGGCGCTAGCATCTGTGCGCAGTCAGTCCATGCGACACCGTTTTCAATCATGACGGAAACTAAGAAGACGATGATTTGGGGTGCACAGATCGTGGAGACGAGAAGCTATGAAATAGCAGCGACTACCCAAGTCAACACGGACTTATTTCCAGAAGAGGCTAATTTTAATTGGGATTTTGTGGATTTTCTTACCTCGCAAGAATTTGTTCCGGTACCAGTACCTTTACCAGTACCTTCTCCTTCTTTACCACTCACTGATCATTTCAAAGAGAGACAGAAAAAAGAATTGGAGAAATTTATACAGCAGCTAAAGGAAGCAGAACAAGCTTTTCTTCTTCAACAACAGCGGGAAGAAGAGGTAAGAAGGAAACGACAGGAAGAAGAAGCAGCTAAGAAACAAGGTAGTGAAAATCAAACGGTCAAGGTACTTTTATACCTTTTAGCAGAGTTAAGAAGTCTGAAACAAATGTATCAGACTGCTTTATTACGACCGAAGAGAATAAGACATTCCCGAGCTAAACAACCCACACCTGTGACTACGCCTGTCGTACCACCCCAGTGATTTCTACCCAATCATCATCGACAAGAGGCAAACCAGAAGTAGGCCTTGGTCGTGGCAAAGGCTTTAGGCAGTTGAAGTTGATTTAAACAAACAAATACCCAAAGGCCCTTTTCAGGGCCACCCATTTCTCTCTAAAAGAGATAGTATTTCAATTGCCAACATCAATTAAACTCTCAACAACAAAAAAAACAACCTTTTTCACCCCTATTGCATTTGTGAATGTATGAGTGCGTGAGTGTAATTTCTTATTCTAAATATCAGAACAAAGAGACACTTATGTTTTATGCCTGGTCTATTCTGGTCCAACTTTTACAATTCAATTCATAGCACAACATAACACTTTAAAATGTTCATAAGCTTCTTTTGTGTCTGTCTGCACTTTCTGTTTTTTAAATTTCTTCACTTTCACAGGTGATTCCTCCACTTCTACCTCACTTACTCCACGTCTTATTTTCTTCTATTGTTTCTCTTTCTACACGTGTCTGGGTCCGTCCTTGAGGAAGGTACCTCTTCTTCTTTCTGTATATAACCCCTCTCTTCTTCTTCTTCTTGCTCCTGTTGTTTCTTATGGCAATCTGAAGACCAATGTCATTTTCCTTGACAATGATAACAGGTATCTTGACTTTGACACCTCGCAAAGCTCTGATCAAAAGTTCGATCTGTGTAGGCTCTTCCATCGTTCTGCTCGGTTTGAGAGTGAAATGAATAGCAAGACACACACCCTTTATATAAAGTAACCCATGGTGTTTAAGATGCAGTCATTTTGACTTTTTGCAGTCAAGATGAAACAATCGCATCAATTCGTAAAGAAAGGAGAAGAAAGTAAGAGGCAGAAGCGTGATGTATCACCTCGAACAATAGCAGAAGTCGTGGCACAAATTCATGCCAGTGATTTTTAAGATGACATGAGTGAACCAGAATCCAGACCCAGCGATTCTACACCTAACCAAAGTTCACCACCATTAGTAAGCCCAGAAAAGTACAATCACATTCGAGAGACGGAAGAGCGCTCCTCTAATTTAGAACGACAGCTTACACCTACGCGGTGAAGTTTAAAGATTTCAAGTCCGATGTACCGTTGGAGAAAGCAGAAGGGTTCATCACCGATGTGTGGGATTCTTTGTTAACCACACTGAAACATCAATGTCAAGCCAAAGAAGACGATCGCTTGAGACTTTCCATTCATCACGACAGCTTGAAATCCCCTCTTTGGATCGAGTTTAGCAGCCCAGCAGAACTGACACCTTCCAAAGTCATCGACAAGATTCAACATGTGCAACAATCCAATGATCAGTTTCACATCACCGATGGTAAAGCGACACTGTCCATGACCCACGTGTCTCTTCCCCTATGGACTGGGAGCAAAAGGTCTAATTGGCGGACGACCGTGGCAGCACCAAAACAAGTCTCGTCCGAATTAACAACCATCAAGACCAAATGTGTTTAGCCAGGGCTATCGTGGTGGGACGAACCTATGCCACCAAGAACAACATGGTAGAATGGAAAAGACACTGGAAGAACATTCGAGAATCGAACCGAGCCAAACAACGAAGTGAAGCAGAACTCCTGTTACAACAAGCCGGCCTGTCCAAAGACACACCCTGTGGCATTCCTGAAATGCAAAAATTGCAAAATGTCCTAGCTCGACGCTACACCTTGAAAGTGCACCCTCAAGAAGTGTGCGGACCTCTGTTGTTTCGAGGCAAAGATTTTAAAGATGGAAAATACATTCGCGTTTATCATCACGATGAACATTTCCATGCCATCACCACTATCATCGGATTCCTGGGATAGATATATTACTGTGAGAAATGTGACTATGGCTATAACAATCGAAAGCAACGCAAACATTGTGGATCGAAATGCTCAGGATGTTTGGCCTCTCAACCCTGTCTGGACGAAGGACAAGAACGAGTGCATTGTTCAGCTTGTCAGCCCTGCCTGTTACCAACAACATCTAAAGACGCAAGGTTCATAGCAGAAATGTGCTTGTCAACTGCTGAGAGTGTGCCCTACATGTTTACAAGGCATACGTACCAATAGTGCCAAGGCACACGTATGTTCAGGAAAGAACAAATGTTACATTTGTCACCAAATCGTGGACTTGGAACATCAATGCTACATTCAAAAATACCAACCCGAACAAGAGGAACATAAAGAACACAAGAAGAAAGGGAATTTAATCTTTGTCGATTTCGAATACATGCAAGAGACTGGCATTCACATTCCTAATTTCTGCGTGGCTCATTGGATGTGCGAAAAGTGCATCCAAGAATCTATCTTGAGGCTTTGCCCTCACTGCAGTAAGATTCCTGGAGGACGTGAAAAAATCTTTCGGGGACCGAACACGCTAGCCGAATTCACCCAATGGATATTAGACCCCATCGGCGAGACGTGGAGCCAAGACGATATATAACGTTATGGAGATTGTTATCGCCATGCCACAGTGATGGCTCACAATTTCTCTGAATAGTTTCTTTTGAGATAATATACGGAACAAGGCACCGCACGTCCTAAAGTGACTTTGAACGAAGCCAAAATCATTTCCATGCAAGTGGGGCAAGTACAGTTTAAAGATTCGATGAGCTCTTTGGCCATGCCTTTGAGTCGAATGTCTAAAACGTTTTGAATTAAAGAAATGGCCAAGGGCTACTTTCTACACTTTTTCAATACCGAAGCCAATCAACATGCCGTTCTACCCCATTTGCCTGAGGCTAAAGACTACGACCCCGACAACATGCACACCGAACAACGAGAAGCTTTCTACGCTTGGTATCAGGCCCATGCCTCTGACCCTTTCGACTTTCAGGAAGAAATGTTAAAGTAGTGTCGTTCCGACGTGGACATTTTACGACGTTGCTGTGGAAAATTTCGAGAACTGTTCATGGAACACGGAGGGGTCGATCCTTTGAAAGTAGCCTGCACTATTGCCAAAGAATGTTCCTTAGTGAATCGCCAACGATTCGTGCCCGAAAACACCATGGCTGTCGTCAGTCATCAAACGACCAACTTGTCAAATGTCAATACTCGGTCAAAGCCCTACGATGCTTGTGCGACACGGAAAACAACTGGATTCAGCACGCACGGAAAGGAGGGGGCGAAAAGACCATCGGAACATATTCGGTAGATGGCTGGGACTTAGAAAACCCCAAGATCGCGTACGAGTTTACCGGTTGCTTATTTCACGGATGTCCCGTCTGCTACCCTGAACGTGGCACTAAAAATCAGTTTTTACAACGAACCATGGAAGACTTGTACCAGGTCACTTGTCAGCAACGATTGAAGTTAGAACAGCAAGGATACCAAGTGGTGAAAATGTGGGAACACGAATACGATCACCGCTTGAAAACCGATCCCGAGTTTAAACGCATCGTGGAATGTTACAAGCTGATGGACCCCCTGAACCCGAGGGAGAGTTTGTACGGAGGACGGACAAAGGCCACCTGTTTGCTTACCACGCCGACGAAGAGAAAGGAGAAGAAATCAGATACTTGGACGTGTGTACTCTGTATCCTTACGTGTGCAAATATTGTCGCTTTCCTGCAGGGCACACGCAACTGTTGACGAAACACATTGACCAGAACCACATTCGACAATACGAAGCCTTGATCAAGTGCGAAGTTTTGCCTCCCACCAACTTGTAATATCCCGTGTTACCTCACCATTGCCAAGGAAAACGTATGTTTCCCTTGTGCCGTACTTGTGTCGAAATGTGCAACCAAGACCAGCTTGGTCAGCACACCCAGGAAGAACGCGCCTTGACGAGAACGTGGGTTAGTGTCGAATGGTTCAAATTTCTGGACATCGGATACCAACTGTTAGAAGTGTATGAAATTTACAACTTTCCCAAGACACAACAATACACAAGGGTGACTTAACTCAGAAAAGCATTTTCGCAGACTACGTGGATGCCTTTTTGAAACTGAAACAAGAAGGCAGCTGCTATCCTTTTTGGTATCACACTCCCTAAGACCAAAATACATTTAAAGAGAAATACTGGGTTCAGGAAGGTATCACTTTAGACCACATCGAGAAAAACGAAGGCAGGCTATCGTTTGCCAAAGTGATATTAAATTGCTTGTGGGGCAAAATGGCATAACGATCATGTTTACCCAAGACAGAATATTTGACAGAACCTTCCCGTTACTTCCAGATGATTCACGACAAAACCATATACATGAAACATGTGGACATTGTTCGTGACGATTTGATCTTAGTCAATTACGAAGATCTGGACTTTGTACAAGCCGACGAATTTGGAAATGTCATCAATGCGGCTTATGTGACAGCCCATGCTCACTTCAAATTGTACGAAGCTTTAGAACTGTTAGGGGATCGTATCCTGTACTTTGACACGGACAGTTGCATCTACATCGATCGCCCAGGTCAACGTCACCCTGAAATCGAAGGAGACCGTTTAGGAGCCCGGAGAGACAAGAACCCCGGCGAGAAGAATTTAAGTTTCGATAGTGACTGCCCTAACATTACGACTACGAATACCAGGACAAACAAGGAGAAGTGCACACGGAGTATAAAGTGAAAGGATTGACTCTCAATTATCGCACCAGTCGAGTGGTAAACTTTGGCGTATTGAAAGAAGCCTTGCAGTCTGGACAGGATGAAAACTTTAAAGTGACCACCTACCAAATGAACAAGATTGTACGTTTACCCACTCACCAAATCGTCAGTCGACCCTTGGAAAAAGTCTATCAGATCGTGTACAAGAAGCGAGTGAGGCTTCCCAACCACATTACTTTGTCGTACGGTCACGTCAATATTGGTCAGCATATAAAAAGGGACAATGTCCAAGATCGATAGTTCATCCGGATTTTTCTACTTGGGCGAAGGGATAAAGTCAAGTGCTTCAGTTGCGGTGTGTCACTTCACCAGTGGAAACAACAAGATTCAGCATATCTGGAACATGCTTGATGGTCTCCGAATTGTCGCTACCTACTTTTAGTGGGACCAAGTCATTGAAGTGACCTACCATGTCGTTTGAAAAACCAGACATTACCCGATGTAGAGACTATAAGAACATTACACACTGTCCCTAGGACATCTTGGTTACCCAAAACATTTTGTACAGACACTTGTTTCTATTCGACTTAGATCGTTTTGATGTGCATTCTATCGTTGTACTTAATCCTTTGGCTTTTATGTATTTTAGGCTTTCGTGGTTTATTTTTGAAACATCAATAAACGTGTCCTGAAAAGGTACATAAAATCTTGTCTTGGCTGTCTTCGTGTCACAAGTGACATTCCTTGCACTATGGCTACCTCTGCTTCTCTGCTCCCTCTTCCTCCACTTTCAAAGTCATCGACGAACGCTTAGATCGTGTCAGTCGGGAGGCTTTGTATCTTCGCCATCCCTTTAACATGCTCATTGCTGGACCTAGCGGTTCAGGCAAAACTGAATTCGTCAAACGCTTGATTGAACATAAACATCATTTGATCGATCGACCACCTCAACGCATCGTGTGGTGTTACAAAGAGTGGCGATCGGCGTACAGCCTCTTGCGAGAAAGTCAAGGCGATTCCATCGTGTTTGTGGAAAGCATTCCTAAAGAAGACGACGGCATCGTCTCTGACTCCCGTCAAACCCATTTGGTCATTTTCGACGACATGTTAGGAGAAGACGAAGAAGAAATTAAACTGTGGTTCACGCGCAAAGGGCATCATCGTAATGCCAGTGTCGTTTACATCACTCAAAATTTGTTTCAACAAAGTAAAGCCCATCGCACCATCAGTCTCAATGCGCATTACGTGGTCTTGTTTAAAAGCCCTCGAGATAAATCGCAAGTGCAAGTCTTAGCCAAACAGTTAGGAACGCCTTGTCTAACTCAGGCGTACGACGATGCCACTCAAACTCCACACGCCTATTTACTCGTCGATTTGAAACCCACTACCCCCCCCCCATTATTTGCGATTTGCTACCCATTTGTTTCACCACTGGTGTCTAGACGGAGGGTCTGTCCTGTACATGTCTCCGTCCTCGACTTAACCAAAACAATCTATAACCACCTCGGACACTTTTCGTCTGTCTCACACAGCATCAACATGACGTCTCTTCAGTCTCATCTTCCCGTCAAATTGATTGGTGCCTTGTATGACATCAGTCGTGAAAAAAATCCACAAATACGTGTTCGTGTCTTAGAAGCTAGTCTCAAGGAAGTCTTAGGATGGTTTACGGTGACAGCACGTCAATTGCTGCAAGACATCATTCATATTCTTCATATAACCAAACGTTTGTTTGATAGAAACAAAGTAGCCTTGACACAACTGGCCGATCCCCGTATCGACAGTCAAACCAAAAAGCAAATCATTTTGAAACCTGGAGGGAACGGTACTCTAGAAGGTGTCATCATTCGCTCCCTCTTAAGATGCTTTCTTAATACCCACAACGTTCTCCCAAAGAAAAAAGCCACTCATAAAAAGCCAAACGAATCCCCAAGAAGAAAAAGAGCAACGGTGTCAAGACCAGGTCACAAGCCCAGAAAGAGAAAAGCCCATAGGAACAGAAACAGAGAAGCCCAGAAAAAGTTGTTGTTGTTGTTGTTGTTGTAGGGCTTAACGCCATTTTTCAGCACGCGATTGGCTATACATGGCGGCCAGTATTAATGGTGGAGGAAGAACCCGGGAAAACCCCGGAAAGAACCACCGACCCACGAGAAGCTACTGGCAGGCTTTCTCACATACCCACATTAGCCGAATCCGAGACTCGAACCCACGCAGACAGAGGTGAGATGGCAGTGATCCGTAACGGAGAGCGCTTTAGACCACTCGGCCACTCGGGGCCCCAGGAAAAGAAAAGCCCACAGAAAATAGCTTATACACGCAAGAGAGGCACTTCGGCCAGGACGCAACCTAACATTCGCAAACCACGACCTGCAACAACGGTGACCACGTCTCCGGTAGCCTCAAGTTCGTCCACTTCTCCGTTGATGACACCATGGAAACCCGTGTCTCCAAGAACTTCTCCTCCAGTGGTGACACCCTCCTCCTCTTTAGCAGCAGTGGCAGCTACTCACAAAGCACCTGCTCCCAACATCAAAGTCCAAGAGAGATCAGACATGTTACAGAGTTTACTGGATTTTTCCATGCAAGAACTGACTCGATTTAGTCCGTTGCAAACCCTTCCACGACGCGTGATGCCTGTCATCAAGTTGATACGACGTAAAGACGATCAGTGGCGACGCGTTCCAGTATAAAAAAGGTCTGAGACAATGCATGGGTATCAGTGTTTTGTGCTCCTGAATACCCAAAGATGTCACCCCCAAGAAAACATCCCTCTTCTAAACCCAAAGGAAAGAAAAGGAAAGGACTGCCTCGTCGTTTAGTCAAACATGGGGAAATGTTGTCTGTCCTGTCTAAAGCTTCTGCACTAATGCGAAAAAAACTCATTCAAACGGCCTCCAAAGATGTCATCGATACCGTGTGCGAATGTTGTTTGAACGTTTTGAAAGGCACGATCCCTTTGTCGAAACACCGTAAACAATGCTTAGCCAAACATCGTCAAGTTCTTCGCCAAATGGTTCAAAAGAAAATCCCCATTCGTCAAAAGAAGAAGATGTTGTTCCAACGTGGAGGAATTGTGCCTCTATTGTTAGGACCTTTGCTGAAAGGAGTATTGGGAACCATGCTCGGAGGACTCGTGGGAGCAAGATAAAAAGGACCTCTGGAGTCCCAATATCTCAGATGCGACCCTTGACATCGAATGGAAGGACGAAATCTAGCTTTAGTGCCTTACAAACGATGGATGGAATACCATCTTTGGCAAGAACAACGAACCCCGCATTTGCCTCTCAATCCCAATTTGACCGATATGTCCCAGTTACAACACGAATTGCAGTCGTTGATGGATCGCCACGATTTGTCCGAAACAGAAAAATCGCAAAAGTACGGTCAACTCTTGCAACGACTGCAACTCTTTCACCAAAAACTTTAGACGAAAAAACTCTAACCACTCTGAAAGATTTTAAGACCTTGGTGAAAGTTCATCCCCCATACCATCACCACCACCACCATCCCCAGTGGTCATGAAAAACGTCAGCCCAAGAAAGCCTGAGGAAGAAGAGATACGAGACGTTTTTCAACGTTAGCAGCTCCCATTTCTAGTAAGATTGCAGCGTCCTTGTTGACCCCTTCCCCCACACCTCAACGAGAAGAAATGAAAGCTTGGGTTAAAAAGATGATGTCCACTCCTCCTTCGACAGAAGTGAAAACGAAAGAAGGGAAACCAGAAGTGAAAAAAGAAAAGAAGACCAAAGCCATTCCATTACCACCTCCACAACTAGCTTCGACTTCTACTCCTGTGGCCCATCGGACACGTAAAGCCGTTTCCAAGCCACCCATTCCCTCCGTTGAAAGTAGCATCAGCGAAGAGCGGGTGAATTATTAACAAACTAAAATATGGAGAAGGTGTTAGCCAGCATTTAATACGATTCATCCCATCCTGCAGGGTACGTAGGAGTTCAGAAATTGTATCGTGCTGCCAAAACTCGACTGAAAAGTCTCCGTTTACCTCAAGCTCAACGATGGTTACAAGAACAAACTACCTACACTTTACACAAACCCATTCGACGAAAGTTTTCCAGAAGTCGCACCCAAGTCGAAGGCATCGATCATCAATGGCAAGCCGATTTAGCCGATGTCTCTCATTTGGCCACTTTACTATAGCGGCTACAAATATTTGTTTTGTGTCATCGATGTCTTTTCCAAATTTGCCTGGGTCGTGCCATTAACTTCCAAATCGAGCAGCGAATTAGTGCGAGCCCTGCAACGAGTGTTGAAACAAAGCGGTCGTCAATCTCTTCGTTGGCAAACGGACAAAGGCACCGAATTTCTGAACCATGCTTTCCAAAAAGAATAAAAGAAACGTGACATTCATTTTTTCATCACCGACAATCCCGAAACCAAAGCCAGCATCGTGAAACGTTTTCAACGCTCTTTGAAAGAACGCATGTGGAAATATTTTACGCATCACCACACTCTCAAGTACATCGACATCTTACCGCACCTGGTGCAAGCGTACAACCAATCTTACCGTCGAAGCACTGGACGTGCCCCCAAGATGTGACTCCCGACAACGAAGTGCTGGTTTCTGGTCGCCTATTTGGTACGTCCCCGACGGTGGCCGTCCCCAAGAAAAGGGAAGTGTTGGCCGTAGGAGACTGAGTGCGCATTGGCAAAACCAAAGGTACTTTCGACAAAGGTTACTTGCCCAACTGGACCACTGAATCGTTTCATGTCACTGGACGAGTGCATGGCCGTCATCCTGCCGTCTATAAAATGGAAGATATGAACGGAGAAGTGTTAAAAGGATGTGCGGAGTATTTTGATTCGTATGGATTGCCCCCTTTGGAAAACGATATCATTGACTTTATGAGAAGAAATGCTCAAACAACACGATTCAATAATGTGAAATTACACGGCACAGATTCATTGGTGAGTGGACAATATTGTGTGTATTTTCTGCATAAATGCAGTCTTGGATATTGTTTAGAACATTTAGTGACTTATTTTGATCGCCATTCTTCTAGAAACGATCAGAAAGTAGATAAATGGTTTTGTGACCATTATCGTTATTTTTTGTCTCTAGCTAGCAAACATAGTGTACATCAATGGCCCAATGACTTCCAACAGTGGAAATCTCAATTTATTTCACAACATTGTCAACCTTGTCCAAAATAGATAATTTATTGAGAAAAAATTTTGTTGTTGAATTGAATTATTAAATTGTTTTTAAAAATGTTAATTGTTAGTTGTGAGTTATTTGAATAAAAAATGTTGTGTTTTGAAGAAAAAAAAATGCGTATTTCATTTGTTTTCCATTGGTATCATGAACCATGCTCTTTGACGTCTCTCTATCCCTCACATCAAACTATTTTAGTGTTCCGACTCGAAACCGTGTAGGGCTGTTTTCGTTCGCGTCCGCGCTTTTACCATAAAAGTAGGGGCAGTCTCCAGTCTGAACACAAACCCCAATATCAATCTAACATTCGAAAACATCATAAGTTTTATACACGAATCTAATCTAATTTAAAAAATTTTTAAAAAAGCATATCAATACAAGTCCAAAATATTACAAAATCACTGTTTGGGAATTATGACGGCCGGCTAGGTCTCGTGGGTTCACTGACTGACACAGCCGTTCATAGCCCCGCAAAATAAAAACCAACTAAGTACGAATCTAATCTAATTATAATTAAAAGAAATACAAGTAAATCAAGATCAGTCAAAAATAATACAAAATCACTGTTTGGGAATTATGATGGCTGGCTAGGTCTCGTGGGTTCACAGACTGACACAGCCGTTGATAGCCCGAATAATCAAAACCAATTAAGACCACAAAATAGGAAAATAGGAATTAATTAAAACATGGCTTCATAATAACATACAAATAACTATAAAACAGGTTTTCTCTCCAAACCAATAAGATAAGGAAGGAATCAAAATAAATAAGGAATTCAAGACGAAAAAATCAAACTTAAAAAATTTAATTTAAACTTAAATTAAAAAAAAAATTTATTGTCTATACTCCCTTCCTAGCTTACTCTTTAACAGTCTTATTGTCTCTTAAACAACATCTGGCATGAAAATTAACACCTCTACGAACCCACTCAAACCCAGGTGACAGCCATCAACAAATACCTAGAATTACCGACAGGACCCAAAATCAAATCGTATAAGGTGGTCTTGAAGCGAGACCATCAGGATCGTCCACACTAAAACAGATTAGGAACAAAACGATCCCAAATTATCAATATACAAGGTGGTTTAAACTCCAAAGACTATCAGATCCCGCAGCACAAGGCAGAAAAAAAATAAACTCTCTGCTTAAGGAAGTATAACCCCAAATTAACACGTATAAGGTGGTCTAAAACCCAAAGACCATCAGATCCAGCAGTACAAAGCTGCAACTAAAACAGCACTAATTAGAACACTAAGACCCTAAAAACCAATACCAATCAAGGTGGTCCCAAATACCCAAGACCATCAGGGCCCGCTACACAAGGTGGCAACATCAAAACCTATGGCTGTCAACCTGGGTATTTAGCCTTAACCTACCCTAAAACAGCACAGAGTTATCCTCCAAATTATGTAGGAAAAGACCTTTAGAAACTATACCCTGGAGCTTAGAAACGCCAAAACTGTGCCATGAACCGCCTCCCGATCCATAAACCTCTCCTTCTCTACCACGATCGGATATCAAACATCACGCGTGCAGTGCACGCCCCCATAGCAATATATACGAGTGCGCGTTGGGTCCAATCCCACTCGCCTCAATCAGCAAAGCAATGCAAACTAAGCAATGAGTGCGTGCTGGGTCCAATCCCACTCATCTGGGCCATGCATCCAAATCGCTAGGAACTAAATAGTACCTCGATCTGACGGCCTAATTAATAAGTGTTCCATGAACACATAAAAGCCTGGGGGATGTGGCTCTAATTCCTTCCCCAGGAGTAATTAAATAACACGCTGTGCGTGCATTAAACAGTGATACATGCTCCATTGGAGCTAAAATCACTTTAATCAAACTAAGTAAGTAAGTAAGTTTGGGTATCAGGGGATGTTTTCCTTCACGTCCGTGCTTAAAGTATTTATAATTTATAGGAAACTCTCGGCAGTCTGGCTACCCATTGTCAACGAGACAAGATTGAAGAATGAGCAGTAGACTCGCAAAACTCTTGGAACTCCAGATGCACGTGGAATACGCCTGGCGCTTCCTGAATGAGCTAGCAGCGGAGACTATTGTAGAAGAAAACAAGATGTAAAGAAGAAGAGAATAAAAGTGAGAAGGAAGAGGAGAAGGAAAGGAAGAGAATGATACTGTCTCACCTGATGATAAGAAAAGTGCATGTGTTGAAGTCATTGTCCCCTCCAGAGCCAGTACCAGTACCACAACCACAACAACAACGTCAATAACAACCACAACCAGTACAAAGACTAGTGGTTCACGAGCGAGAACATTGGGAGGAGGAGCTAGAGAGAGAACGGGAACAAAGACAAGGAAAGCATCCTAGGCTACGGGATAGAAGAAGAAGAAGACAGAGGGAAGTTTTCACTATCCCAGAGACAGAAGATTGGGGTGCTGAGGCTAATCATCAAGCCTCTGCACTTCCATCTGATACAGTCAACTGGGATAATGACTGGAGCAGGAGATGTGTTTGTGGGGCAAGACCTGGAAAGGTGTCTTCACTGACAGGTGCATTTGGAGTTCATGAACAAACAGCCCTTTTCAGGGCTAACCAAAACTCTAGAAAAGAGACTATTCAATTTGCCAATTGTACGAGTGTGGAGTTGTGTCATTATAAACACTTACTCCTTTACTAATATGACTCTGTGTGTGTGTGTGTGTGTGTGTGTGTGTGTGTGTGCTTGATTTTGCTTCTTCGCGTGTGTGGATAGTATAGTTTGGATATGTTATGGTTATCGGCGTGTGTGGATAGTATATTTTGAGGTTTGTAAGCACTTATGTACGTTTGTGTGGATAGTAGATTATTGAGGTTTGTAAGCGCTCACGTACGTTTGTGTGGATAGTAGAGTGTGAGGTCTTTTAACCTTCCCTTCTGTGTGGATGGTAGATTTTGTGTTTGATTTTGCATCTTCGCGTGTGTGGATAGTAAATTTTGGGTTTGATTTGGATGCTTCACTTGTGTGGATAGTAGATTATGGTTAGTATTTTGCTTCTTCGAGTGTGTGGAGAGTAGATTTTGGGGTTAATTTTGCTTCTTCGCGTGTGTGTATGATAGATTATGGTTATGATTTGGCTTCTTCGCGAGTGTGGATAGTAAATTATGGTTATGATTTGGCTTCTTCGCGTGAGTGGATAGTATAATTTGGGCTTAATTTTGCTTCTTCGCGTGTGTGGATAGTAGATTTGGGTTATGTTCCTGCTTCTCCGCGTGTGTGGATAGTAGATTTGGGTTATGGTTTTGCTTCTCGGCATGTGTGGATAGTAGATTATTGAGATTTGTAAGCGCTCACGTACGGTTGTGTGGATAGTAGAGTGTGTGGTTGTTTACCTTTCCTTCTCTGTGGATGGTAAATTGGGTTTGGTTTTTGCTTCTCCGCGTGTGTGGATAGTATAGTTTGGTTATGTTTTTGCTTATCCGCGTGTGTGAATAGTAGATTTTGGTTATGTTTTTGCTTCTCAGCGTGTGTGCATAGTATAGTTTGGGGGTTTGTTTTTGCTTCTCAGCGTGTGTGGATAGTATAACTTGGGATTGATTTTGCTTCTCAGCGTGTGTGGATATATATAATGTGGTTAGTTTTTTTGTCTTATTACCGTTGTGTGGATAGTAGATAACATGAGAAGAGAAAAGTAGGGGAAGTTTTCCTTCACGCCCGTGCTTTACACATAAAATCTCAAAGCGTTCGTCATTGCACCATTCTACGGAATAAGAGCAAAGAAGATGGCAGCAGTCACAACTTTATTTAGCAACTTAAAAGACAGTTGGTACTGGATAGTGTATGAACCCGGTGTAGTTGAAAGGTTTGAACATGAATGGAGACATCCAGTTAAAAAAGACTTTATGACAAGTCAAGTAACCAGCCTCAAGGTAGCTATGGATCTTGGCCAGGGAATAATAGTTAGAAGTAAAGAGATTAAGAGGCTTCATTCACCCTTCCTATGTGAGAGTGGGAACATTGAAGGAGGCCATTGATCATGTCACGAGAGTCAGGTACTTCTTAGAAGATATCTTGGAATGGAGTGAGTGGTCCTTTGTAAAGTGAGGAGTAGGTCAACTCAAGAAAGCAGAAGAACTGATGAGGAAAGTGCTGACAGAAGAAGTCAAGAAGATCAAAGAAACCTGGACTAAAGAGAGAAAGGAAAGAGACAATATAAAGAAAAAAGAAGACTTTGAGAGGCTTAACAATAACTGGATCAAAGTCCAGGAGACGTTTCGCGCATTGGACCACCCAGACTGGATTCCAGAGTCGGAAAAGAAGAAGAAAGGAATAGTGAGAAAGGTCTAGAGATGGATGAAGAAATGGAGGAAATAGAAGAAGAACCCAAAGGCCCTTTTCAGGGCCCGTCATATGCTTCGAAAAGAAATTGCTTTCTAGCCTCCCCCCTCAAAATATTTTGTTTCATGTTGTATAAGTGTTAGTCTCTTGTCAGTGTTATCTCTGTCTGTATTATCTCTACTGTAATGTATTTTTCCCATTGTCCCTAGACAGTCCCAATACCTTTTGTCCCTCTATAGTCCCACCCATGTTAAAGTCCCATTGTCCCTAGACAAAACCCACCATGTTAAAGTCCCATTGTCCCTAAACAAGCCCACCACGTTAAAGTCCCATTGTCCTCAGAATTGATATACCCTCTTCTAACGTTAAAGTCCCATTGTCCCTAGACAACCCCACCATGTTAAATTCCCATTGTCCCCAGAATTGATATACCCTGTTTTAACATTAAAGTCCCATTGTCCCTAGAGTGGCCCCATTCACTACTTGCATCAGTGAGTCTGTCAATGAATTTCCGAATTGTTGCTAAATGTTCTTTCCAGGTGTCTTTGTAGATAATGACAACATCGATGTAAGCATCACAACTGTCTTAGACCAGAGGTAATTATATTTATGAGACGTTGAAATGTACTTGGCTACCCGTTCATCCCAAACGGCATTACTATATATTGGTAAATTTCATCTGGATTCACGAATGCCGAAATTTCCTTTGCTCTTTCCTTTAGTGGAATTTGCTAAATCCTTCAGAAGGTCAAATTTGGTTGCATACTTGGCATTCCCGATCTTATCAATACAGTCATCGATTGTTGGTTTTGGAACAAGTATGTATGGTGAACTCAAGTCACTTTTACCGGGCTCTATAAAATCATTCTCCAGTCAATATTGAATTTCTTTTCTCAAGAGCTCCTGTACGCGTGTTTTTTCGCTGGTTTTGAATTTACAATTTCAATGACATGGACAATTATGTTGGTTCGTGCAGGAACATCCGGAAATAAGTGCTCATATTCAAATAATAACTGTTTACGTTCATTTCTTTCCTGCTCTTGCAAATGTGAAAGTTTTTGGTCCAGACCTTTCATAATGTCTGAATTCCGAAGATTTGTCACTCCAATATCAGTAGAATCCGATGAAATTCCTTCACTTAAATTTTCACTAAGAGGGACAGGAAAAACTAAGTTAATTGCATGTTTAACCTGGCTATTTCTTTCAATATTCTGGTACTCCTATAATTTATTTAGATCCCAGGAGCACTAATATTATAATGTAACTCATTCATTTTCTTCTTAGCTTTGTAAGGGCCGTAATATCCCAACTGAAGGAAACTTTGAATAATGAGCATGACAGACAGAACTCAAACGTTCTCTCTATTTCATTTCTGTCAAACCATAATTTCACTTTTGACTTGAATTGCTGAATGCCAAATTCAATCATAATAGGCTGGAGAATTCCAGACCTAAAAGTTGACCCTTGACCCGATAGGATAGATTTGGGAAGGCCAAATTGAGTAAACGACGTTATCAAAGCTTTTTCTATTATTTAAGATTTTATATTACTCAAAGGAATTGCCTCTAGAAATCTTGTTGACGCACACATAATGATCAATATGTATTGGTTTCCTGACTTGGTCTTGGGTAAGGGACCAATACAATCTACCATAATTCTACTAAATATTTCGTCAAAGGCAGGAATAGGTTGACGAAAAAAAATAATTTTAATTCAAAGTCAGAATCTAGGTCAACATTTGGTGTTTACTAAAATGAAGTCAAGTTCAAACTATTTTCTGAGAAAATATCATCTCCAGTGAATAAATTTACATTACAATAGCATGTAATGAAACATAAAAAATAAAAAAAATGACAAACAAACAATTAAAATTTTTAAAGAAATATATATTAAATCAAATATGCATAAGAATTTGTTCAATCATATTTTCCTATACAACTTCATAGTCTTGTCTTTAAAATTTAAATTGGACAAAACTAATACTATGTTGAGGCGTGGGGAGGGGTAATCGGCATACTTAGCTTGGTATAACTTTACCGGTATAATCTGCGTTCACGTGCCAAATCAGTCTCACTTTTGCTAGGTACCAAATGTTCCTATATGTTTGGCTCAATCCATAATTGCTTTGGTTTCTCAAAACTGATAGACACCTACATGAAACCTCTAGTCTGTTTCTCCGCCATTTTATGGACGGTTACCCTAACCCTTCAGGACAACAACGTTTCTCGTTAGCATTAGGGAATCCTATTCCAACGTCACAATTATATTGGGTCGAACGCACATGAAACCGGGGATAACATAAATCGTGGTTCACTAATATCTCTCACGTTGGCAAAGCAGAATGTTTACATTGTGTAGTTACACCGGTTTAGATACGGTTTAAAACGTCTCGTGTGAACAGGATAGCATGTGCCCATGGCAACATTTGCTTCCATATCAATAGAAAACATAATATAAACATTATTATATTTGCTGATGAAATTTTGTTTACCTTTCTAAGTTTTTTGTATTGCCTGTTTGTCAGTATTTTTCTTTTAATATAAGCATTTCTTGACGTTTCGAATACAATCAGAAGTCGTAACGTTACAAACCAAGAAATTATATTTAAAACGTATGCATTGAAAGGATGGTTGCAAATATGTGCACAAAATACTTGTTATACCTAACAAAAAAAGATGGAACTTTTTGGTAATTTGTCTATTTTTTCTCCACATCAATATTTCATATTTGAAATTTTCAGGAATACGGTTGCTTGTGAAAAAATCTGAAAACTAGATTCTTTTAATATTTGTGAAAGGTGTAAGGTTGAGGAATGGAAAACGTTTTGAATAAAATCGTCCTGTATGTGTATGTGTGTTATGTGTGCGAGCATTTCTAAAACATTTGTTTAAATGAATCGGTCCGGTGGCCTAATAGTGCGTCCGCCTCAGATGCAGGGGTTCGCGGGTTCGAACCCCAACCGAAACTTTTTTAAAAAAGTGGTACTAACAGCTGCCTCGCTAGGCGCTCAGCATTAAGATGTTAGTGTTAGGACTGGTCGGCCTGGTGTCATGATAATGTGATTCGGTGGGACATCATGCTACATGTCTGCCGCATGATGCACCAGTGACAGACTTCACTATAAACTGTCACACTGCAGACGTCGTAGCGATATGACTGGAAAATTGTTAAAGCTGCGTTAAAAATCTAAATCATACATATTCACACACCGTTGAAATGAAGTAAAACATGTAGGTTTATATGATCTAGTCGACACAAAAAAATTGCTTAATAGTCTTCTCTGGATTTCATTGAATTACAGACCTAATAGTCTTCCCTGGATTTCATTGAATTACAGACCTAATCGTCTACCCTGGATTTCATTGAATTACAGACCTAATAGTCTTCCCTGGATTTCATTGAATTACAGACCTATTAGTCTTCCCTGGATTTCATTGAATTACAGACCTAATAGTCTTCCCTGGATTTCATTGAATTACAGACCTAATTGTCTTCCCTGGATTTCATTGAATTACAGACCTAATAGTCTTTTCTGGAGTTCATTGAATTGCAGACCTAATAGTCTTCCCTGGATTACATTGAATTACAGACCTAATAGTTTTCCCTGGTTGTCATTGAATTACAGACCTAATAGTCTTCCCTGGATTTCATTGAATTACAGACCTAATTGTCTTCCCTGGATTTCATTGAATTACAGACCTAATAGTCTTCCCTGGATTTCATTGAATTACAGACCTAATAGTCTACCCTGGATTTCATTGAATTACAGACCTAATAGTCTTCCCTGGATTTCATTGAATTACAGACCTAATAGTCTACCCTGGATTTCATTGAATTACAGACCTAATAGTCTTCCCTGGATTTCATTGAATTACAGACCTAATAGTCTTCCGTGGATTTCATTGAATTACAGACCTAATTGTCTTCCCTGGCTTTCATTGAATTACAGACCTAATAGTCTTTTCTGGAGTTCATTGAATTGCAGACCTAAGAGTCTTCCCTGGATTACATTGAATTACAGACCTAATAGTTTTCCCTGGTTGTCATTGAATTACAGACCTAATAGTCTTCCCTGGATTTCATTGAATTACAGACCTAATTGTCTTCCCTGGATTTCATTGAATTACAGACCTAATAGTCTTCCCTGGAGTTCATTGAATTACAGACCTAATAGTCTTCCCTGGAGTTCATTGAATTACAGACCTAATATTCTTCCCTGGAGTTCATTGAATTACAGACCTAATAGTCTTCCCTGGATTTCATTGAATTACAGACCTAGTAGTCTTCCGTGGATTTAATTGAATTGCAGACCTAATAGTCTTCCCTGGATTTCATTGAATTACAGACCTAATAGTCTACCCTGGATTTCATTGAATTACAGACCTAATAGTCTACCCTGGATTTCATTGAATTACAGACCTAATCGTCTACCCTGGATTTCATTGAATTACAGACCTAATAGTCTTCCCTGGATTTCATTGAATTACAGACCTAATAGTCTTCCCTGGATTTCATTGAATTACAGACCTAATAGCCTTCCGTGGATTTCATTGAATTACAGACCTAATTGTCTTCCCTGGCTTTCATTGAATTACAGACCTAATAGTCTTTTCTGGAGTTCATTGAATTGCAGACCTAATAGTCTTCCCTGGATTACATTGAATTACAGACCTAATAGTTTTCCCTGGTTGTCATTGAATTACAGACCTAATAGTCTTCCCTGGATTTCATTGAATTACAGACCTAATTGTCTTCCCTGGATTTCATTGAATTACAGACCTAATAGTCTTCCCTGGATTTCATTGAATTACAGACCTAATAGTCTACCCAGGATTTCATTGAATTACAGACCTAATAGTCTTCCCTGGATTTCATTGAACTACAGACCTAATAGTCTACCCTGGATTTCATTGAATTACAGACCTAATAGTCTTCCCTGGATTTCATTGAATTACAGACCTAATAGTCTTCCGTGGATTTCATTGAATTACAGACCTAATTGTCTTCCCTGGCTTTCATTGAATTACAGACCTAATAGTCTTTTCTGGAGTTCATTCAATTGCAGACCTAAGAGTCTTCCCTGGATTACATTGAATTACAGACCTAATAGTTTTCCCTGGTTGTCATTGAATTACAGACCTAATAGTCTTCCCTGGATTTCATTGAATTACAGACCTAATTGTCTTCCCTGGATTTCATTGAATTACAGACCTAATAGTCTTCCCTGGAGTTCATTGAATTACAGACCTAATAGTCTTCCCTGGAGTTCATTGAATTACAGACCTAATAGTCTTCCCTGGAGATCATTCAATTACAGACCTAATAGTCTTCCCTGGAGTTCATTGAATTACAGACCTAGTAGTCTTCCGTGGATTTAATTGAATTGCAGACCTAATAGTCTTCCCTGGATTTCATTGAATTACAGACCTAATAGTCTACCCTGGATTTCATTGAATTACAGACCTAATAGTCTACCCTGGATTTCATTGAATTACAGACCTAATAGTCTACCCTGGATTTCATTGAATTACAGACCTAATAGTCTACCCTGGATTTCATTGAATTACAGACCTAATAGTCTACCCTGGATTTCATTGAATTACAGACCTAATAGTCTTCCCTGGATTTCATTGAATTACAGACCTAAGAGTCTTCCCTGGATTACATTGAATTACAGACCTAATAGTTTTCCCTGGTTGTCATTGAATTACAGACCTAATAGTCTTCCGTGGATTTCATTGAATTACAGACCTAATTGTCTTCCCTGGATTTCATTGAATTACAGACCTAATAGTCTTCCCTGGAGTTCATTAAATTACAGACCTAATAGTCTTCCCTGGAGTTCATTGAATTACAGACCTAATAGTCTTCCCTGGAGTTCATTGAATTGCAGACCTAATAGTCTTCCCTGGATTTCATTGAATTACAGACCTAGTAGTCTTCCGTGGATTTAATTGAATTGCAGACCTAATAGTCTTCCCTGGATTTCATTGAATTACAGACCTAATAGTCTACCCTGGATTTCATTGAATTACAGACCTAATAGTCTACCCTGGATTTCATTGAATTACAGACCTAATAGTCTACCCTGGATTTCATTGAATTACAGACCTAATAGTCTACCCTGGATTTCATTGAATTACAGACCTAATAGTCTACCCTGGATTTCATTGAATTACAGACCTAATAGTCTTCCCTGGATTTCATTGAATTACAGACCTAAAAGTCTTCCCTGGATTTCATTGAATTACAGACCTAATAGTCTTCCCTGGATTTAATTGAATTACAGACCTAATAGTCTTCCCTGGATTTCATTGGATTACAGACCTAATAGTCTTCCGTGGATTTCATTGAACTACAGACCTAATAGTCATCCCTGGATTTCATTGAATTACAGACCTAATAGTCTTTTCTGGAGTTCATTGAATTGCAGACCTAATAGTCTTCCCTGGGTTTCATTGAATTACAGACCTAATAGTCTTCCCTGGATTTCATTGAATTACAGACCTAGTAGTCTTCCGTGGATTTCATTGAATTGCAGACCTAATAGTCTTCCCTGGATTACATTGAATTACAGACCTAATAGTTTTCCCTGGTTGTCATTGAATTACAGACCTAATAGTCTTCCCTGGATTTCATTGAATTACAGACCTAATAGTCTTCCCTGGATTTCATTGAATTACAGACCTAATAGTCTACCCAGGATTTCATTGAATTACAGACCTAATAGTCTTCCCTGGATTTCATTGAACTACAGACCTAATAGTCTACCCTGGATTTCATTGAATTACAGACCTAATAGTCTTCCCTGGATTTCATTGAATTACAGACCTAATAGTCTTCCGTGGATTTCATTGAATTACAGACCTAATTGTCTTCCCTGGCTTTCATTGAATTACAGACCTAATAGTCTTTTCTGGAGTTCATTCAATTGCAGACCTAAGAGTCTTCCCTGGATTACATTGAATTACAGACCTAATAGTTTTCCCTGGTTGTCATTGAATTACAGACCTAATAGTCTTCCCTGGATTTCATTGAATTACAGACCTAATTGTCTTCCCTGGATTTCATTGAATTACAGACCTAATAGTCTTCCCTGGAGTTCATTGAATTACAGACCTAATAGTCTTCCCTGGAGTTCATTGAATTACAGACCTAATAGTCTTCCCTGGAGATCATTCAATTACAGACCTAATAGTCTTCCCTGGAGTTCATTGAATTACAGACCTAGTAGTCTTCCGTGGATTTAATTGAATTGCAGACCTAATAGTCTTCCCTGGATTTCATTGAATTACAGACCTAATAGTCTACCCTGGATTTCATTGAATTACAGACCTAATAGTCTACCCTGGATTTCATTGAATTACAGACCTAATAGTCTACCCTGGATTTCATTGAATTACAGACCTAATAGTCTACCCTGGATTTCATTGAATTACAGATCTAATAGTCTACCCTGGATTTCATTGAATTACAGACCTAATAGTCTTCCCTGGATTTCATTGAATTACAGACCTAAGAGTCTTCCCTGGATTACATTGAATTACAGACCTAATAGTTTTCCCTGGTTGTCATTGAATTACAGACCTAATAGTCTTCCGTGGATTTCATTGAATTACAGACCTAATTGTCTTCCCTGGATTTCATTGAATTACAGACCTAATAGTCTTCCCTGGAGTTCATTAAATTACAGACCTAATAGTCTTCCCTGGAGTTCATTGAATTACAGACCTAATAGTCTTCCCTGGAGTTCATTGAATTGCAGACCTAATAGTCTTCCCTGGATTTCATTGAATTACAGACCTAGTAGTCTTCCGTGGATTTAATTGAATTGCAGACCTAATAGTCTTCCCTGGATTTCATTGAATTACAGACCTAATAGTCTACCCTGGATTTCATTGAATTACAGACCTAATAGTCTACCCTGGATTTCATTGAATTACAGACCTAATAGTCTACCCTGGATTTCATTGAATTACAGACCTAATAGTCTACCCTGGATTTCATTGAATTACAGACCTAATAGTCTACCCTGGATTTCATTGAATTACAGACCTAATAGTCTTCCCTGGATTTCATTGAATTACAGACCTAAAAGTCTTCCCTGGATTTCATTGAATTACAGACCTAATAGTCTTCCCTGGATTTAATTGAATTACAGACCTAATAGTCTTCCCTGGATTTCATTGGATTACAGACCTAATAGTCTTCCGTGGATTTCATTGAACTACAGACCTAATAGTCATCCCTGGATTTCATTGAATTACAGACCTAATAGTCTTTTCTGGAGTTCATTGAATTGCAGACCTAATAGTCTTCCCTGGGTTTCATTGAATTACAGACCTAATAGTCTTCCCTGGATTTCATTGAATTACAGACCTAGTAGTCTTCCGTGGATTTCATTGAATTGCAGACCTAATAGTCTTCCCTGGATTACATTGAATTACAGACCTAATAGTTTTCCCTGGTTGTCATTGAATTACAGACCTAATAGTCTTCCCTGGATTTCATTGAATTACAGACCTAATAGTCTTCCCTGGATTTCATTGAATTACAGACTCAATAGTGTACCCTAGATTTCATTAGAGACTTTGGAGAAGAGGTCCACTAGCTACAGGGTAATGCATATATATCTGCTAAGTATCAATACAGGTAAATAGGCGGTTAGTAGTAAAGTGGGACGATTTGACGTCAATGGGAATTAGCATTACAGACCCCACCGGGACTGTTTAGCGTCAATGGAAATTTAACATGGAGAAAAATCGTGGGACTGTTTAGCGTCAAGGGAAATTAACATGGGAAATAAATTTTGGGACTGTTGAGCGTCAAGGGAATTTAAACAGGGTGGGACTGTATAGCGTCAAGGGAATTTAAACAGGGTGGGACTGTATAGCGTCAAGGGAAATTTAACATGGGATTTTTTTATAAAAAATAAAATAAAAAAATAAAATAAAAAAGGGGCTTGGCAATTAAAAGTCGATCTCCTTTCGAGAAATTGGAGTGGCCCTGAAAAGGGCCTTTGGGTTTATATATGCCCTTAACATAAAGGGCATCTGTGACTTAAACTTGTCCTTAGGCTTCGTCTCACTGTAGGACCGTAAATCAGGACTCTTTCGATGCATCCCTGCCTCTCCACGTAAATCCTACGTATCCATAGGTTGCTGGCGGTCCTATGGACAACTGTCTAGTTGGATCGGACATACATGGGTATGTCCGTCCTGAACATCATTGTTGACACAAGGGTGGAAGATTCAACGTCAGTCCACATGCTGATTTTACGAGAACAGGTAAATCAATGCAGTGAACTGCGCTTATTTATAGGTAGAGGAAGGATTGAAACGGATTGAGTTCATTCACCAATCCAAACACGAGTTACAAAATTCAGTCAGCCCGCATCCAATCCGAAGAGAACAGTCTGTGATGTCACGTGGTCTATATAGATTCGCTAGCGCCTGTGCGCTGTCAATCCATGCGACAGTGATTCAACATGACGGAAACTCAGAAAACGATCCATTGGGGTGCACCAGCAGTGGAGACTACACAAGGGAACCCGGACTTACTTTCAGAAGAGGTGAATTTGGATTTTGTGGATTTTCTTACCTCGCAAGAATTTGTTCCGGAACCTTCGTCTCCTTCTTCATTACCACACGTGAAGAATTTTAGACAGAGACAGAAAGAAGAATTGGAGAAATTTATACAACGACAAAAGGAGGCGGAACAAGCTTTTCTTTTACAGCAACAACAGCAAGAAGAGGTAAGAAAAAAACAAGAAGAAGAAGCAGCAAAGAAACAAGAGGGTGAAAATCAAACGGTCACGGTACTGTTAGACATTTTAGCGGAGTTAAGAAGTCTGAAACAAATGTATCAGACTTCTTTATCGCGACCGAAGAGAATACGACCTTCCCGAGCTAAACACGCCAACTCTGTGACTAAGCCTACCGTACCACCCTGAGTGATTTCAACCAAATCATCATCATCAGAAGTAGGCCTCGGCCGTGGCAAAGGCTTAAGGCAGTTAAAGTTGATTGCTTAAACCCAGCCCTACACCAAAAACCAAAGGCCCTTTTCAGGGCCACCCGCTTTTCTCGAAAAGAGATAGACTTTCAATTCCCAATAACTTAAAAAAAAAAAAAAAAAAAAAAAAAAAAACATTTTACCCCTATACTACGTGTATATGAGTTCGTGAGTGTAGCTTCTTATTTAAAAATCAAAACTCAAAGACACTTACCTTTTATACCTAATTTATTCTTTTATAAATAGTTACAATCCAATTCACAATTCACAACAGAGCACTTTCAAAAGTACATTCACTTCTTCTGTCTCACTGTTTAGTCTCTCTGTTTTTTAAATTTCTTCACCGTCACAGTCTTTTCCTCCTCTTTCTCCTCACTTTCTTCCCTTATTCTTTTCTTCTCCTGTTTCTTTTTCTTTGCCTTTTGTAAATAGAATTGTCTTCTTTCTTCCTTTGAAGAATCCCTCTCTTCTTCCTCTGAAGAATCCCTCTCTTCTTCTGACTCCTTTTTTTTTTGGGGAGGGGGGCAATCTGGAGACCAATGTCCTTTTTCTTGACAATAATAACAGGTATCTTGACTTTTGTCTCTTCTAGCCCCTTTTTTTTCTTTTTTGATGTTCTGGACACTCTGAAGACCAATGCCCTTTCTTCTGACAGATATAGCAAGTATCTTGACTTTTATCTCGAAAGGAAGGAGAGTAGTCCGTGGGCTGGTCTGAAGAGAATTTTCTAATGACCCCTCGCAAAGCTCTGATGAAACGTTCGATTTGGCTAGTCTCTTCCATCGTTGTGCTCGGTTAGAGAGTGAAATGAATAGTGAAAGGACAAGGCACACACCCTTTTATATACGCTGGTCTGCCATGACTATAAATTAGTCCATGCTGTTTAAATTTTAGTCATTTGACGTTTTTCACTCAAGATGAAACGATCCAATTCATTTGAGAAGAAAGAAGCAAGTAAGAGGCAGAAACGTGATCTATCGCCTCGTACCAGGGCTGAAGTCTTGGCACAAATTCATGCCAGTGATTTTGAAGAGGACATGAGTGAACCAGAATCCAAACCCTCTAAACAAAGTTCACCACCCTTAGTCAATCCTGAAAAGTACTATTCCATTCGAGAGACAGAAAAGCGCTCCTCTAGAAAATTTAGAACCACGGCTTACAAATACACGGTGAAGTTTAAAGATTTCAAGGCCGAAGTACCGTTAGAGAAAACAGAAGGGTTCATCACCGGGGTGTGGGATTCTTTACTTACCACACTCAAGCAACAATGTCAACCCAAAGAAGACGATCGCTTGAGACTTTCCATAGAACACGATGGTTTGAAATCCCCTGTTTGGATCGAGTTTAGCACTTCTGCAGAATTGACCGCTTCCAAAGTCATGGACAAAATTCAACACGTGCAACAATCCAATGATCAGTGTGACATCACCGATGGAAAAGCCACACTGTCCATGACTCAGGTCTCTCCTCCTCAAGGGACCGGACAACGCAATAAGGTGTTATTGGTGAACGACCTTCGCAGCACCAAAAAGAGCCTCGTCCAATTCACAACCCTCAAGACCAGATGTGTTTAGCCTGTGCCATCGTGGTGGGATGAACCTATGCCAACAAGAACGACACGGTAGAATGGAAAAGAACCTGGAAAACTATTCAACAATCCGACCGAGCCAAGCAACGAAGTGAAGCAGAACTCCTGTTACAACAAGCCGGACTGACCAAAGACACACCCTGTGGCATTCCTGAGATGCAAAAATTGCAAGATGCCCTAGCTCCACGATACACCTTGAAAGTGCACCCTCAAGAAGTGCGCGGACCTCTGTTGTTTCGAGGGAAAGCCTTTAAGGACGAAAATACATTCATGTCTATTATCACGATGACCATTTCGATACCATTACCAGTATCACTGCATTCCTGGGATACGGTTATTGCTGTGAGGAATGTGACTATGATTATAACACTCGAGAGCAACACAAGCATTGTGGATTGAAATGCTCAGGATGTATGGCCTCTGTACCCTGTCTGAGCGAAGGACCAGTGCATTGTTCAACTTGTCTGCGCACGTTTGTCAGTCCTACCTGTTACCAACAACATTTGAAGACGCAAGGTTCACAGCAGAAATGTGCTTGTCAACTGCGGAGATTGTGCCATACGTGTGGACAAGGCATACGTACCAACAGTGCCAAGGCACACGTATGTTCAGGAAAGAAAAAATGTCACATTTCTCACCACATCGTGGACTTGGAACACCAATGCTACGTGCAAAAATACCAACCCCCACAAGAGAAGACGGCAATTTCATCTTTTTTTATTTCGAATGCATGCAAGAGACCGGCATTCACATTCCTAATTTCTGCGTGACTCATCGAGCGTGCGAGAAGTGCATTCAGGAACCTATCTTCAGTCATTGCCCTCACTGCAGTCAGATTCCCGGAGGGCGTGAAAAAATCTTTCGAGGACCGAACACGTTAGCCGATTTTGCCCAATGGGTCTTAGACCCCATCGACAAGACGTGGAGCCAAGAGGACATCGAACGTTACGGAGATTGTCATCGTCATGCCACAGTGATGGCTCACAATTTCTCCGGATACGATGGACAGTTTCTTTTGAGATACTATACGGAACAAGGCACCGAGCGTCCTAAAGTGACTTTGAACGGAGCCAAAATCATTTTCATGCAAGTGGGACAAGTACAGTTTAAAGATTCAATGAGTTACTTGGCCATGCCTTTGAGCCGAATGCCTAAAACGTTTGGAATGACAGAAATGGCTAAAGGGTACTTTCCACACTTTTTCAATACGGAAGACAATCAACACGCCGTTCTACCCCATTTACCTGAGACGCACTATTACGACCCAAACAACATGCGTACCGAACAACGAGAAGCTTTCTACGCTTGGTACCAGGCTCACGCCTCGGACCCTTTCGACTTTCAGGAAGAAATGTTAAAGTATTGTCGTTCCGACGTGGACATTTTACGACGTTGCAGTGGAAAATTTCGAGAACTGTTCATGGAACACGGAGGGGTCGATCCTTTGAAAGAAGCTTGCACCATTGCCAAAGCGTGTTCCTTAGTGTACCGACAACGATTCATGCCTGAAAACACCGTGGCTGTCATCAGTCCTCAAACGACCCACTATGTCAAACGTCAATACTCGGTCAAAGCCCTACGCTGGTTACATTACTTGTGCGACAAGGAAGACAAATGGATTCAGCATGCCCGCAAAGGAGGAGGCGAAAAGACCATCGGAACGCATTCGGTCGATGGCTGGGACTTAGAAAACCCCAAGATCGTGTACGAGTTTAACGGTTGCTTATTTCACGGATGTCCCGTCTGTTACCCTGACCGTGGCACTAAAAATCAGTTTTTACAACGAACCATGGAAGACTTGTACCAGGACACTTGTCAGCGACGCCTAAAGTTAGAACAGGAAGGATAGCAAGTGGTGGAAATGTGGGAACACGAATAAGATCACCGTTTGAAAACCGATCCCGAGTTTAAACGCCTCGTGGAAAGTTACCAGTTCATGGACCCGCTGAACCCGAGGGATAGTTTGTACGGAGGAAGGACCAATGCCACCTGTTTGCTGTACCAAGCCGACGAAGAGAAAGGAGAAGAAATCAAATACTTGGACGTGTGTTCGCTGTATCTCTACGTGTGCAAATATTGTCACTTTCCTGCAGGGCACCCATAATTGTTCACGGAACACATCTACCTGAAAAACATTCGACAATACGAAGGCTTGATCAAATGCAAAGTTTTGCCTCCCACGGACTTGTACCTTCCCGTGTTACCTCACCATTGCCAAGGCAAACTGATGTTTCCTTTGTGCCGTACTTGTGCCGAAACGTGCAACCAAGACCAGCCTTGTCAGCACACCCAGGAAGAACGGGCCTTGACGGGAACCTGGGTCAGCGTAGAATTGTTCAAAGCTCTGGACATGGGATATCAACTGTTAGAAGTGTACGAAATTTGTCACTTTCCCAAGACACAACAATAACACAAGGGTGACCCCACGCAGAAAGGCATTTTCGCCGACTACGTGGATGCCTTTTTGAAACTGAAACAAGAAGCCAGTGGCTATCCTTCCTGGTGTCACACTCCCGAAGACCAAAAGACATTCAAAGAGAAATACTGGGCACAAGAAGGCATTACTTTAGATCACATCGAGAAAAACGAAGGCAGGCGATCGTTTGCCAAAGTGATGTTAAATTGCTTGTGGGGTAAAATGGCACAACGTCCGTGTTTACCCAAGACGGAGTATTTGACAGAACCTTCCCGCTACTTTCAGATGATTCACGACAAAACCAAATTCATGAAACACGTGGACGTCGTTCGCGAGGATTTGATCTTGGTCAATTACGAAGAAGATCTGGTCTTTGTACAAGATGACCCTTTTGGAAATGTCATCATTGCGGCTTACGTGACAGCTCATGCTCGCTTAAAATTGTACAAAGCTTTAGAACTGTTAGGGGAACGCGTCCTGTACTTTGACACGGACAGTTGCATTTACATCCATCACCCGAGTCAACATCACCCTGACATCGAAGGAGACCGTTTAGGAGCCTGGACAGACGAGCATCCCGACGACAAAATTCTAAGTTTCGTCAGTGGCGGTCCCAAAAATTACGGCTACGAATACCGGGACCCACAAGGAGAAGTGCACACGAAGTGTAAAGTGAAAGGATTGAATTATCGTACCAGTCGTGTGGTCAACTTTGGGGTATTGAAAGAAGGCTTGCAATCTGGAGAGGATGAACACTTTAAAGCGACCACCTATCAACCCAACAAGATTGTACGTTTACTCACTCACCACATCGTCAGTCGACCCTTGGAAAAAGTCTATCAAATCGTGTACCAGAAGCGAGTGCGACTTCCCAATCATTTCACCTTACCGTATGGACACGTCGGTATTGGTCTGTATATAAAAAGGAACCCTAGACAAGATCGATAGTTCATTGTGACTACCAAGACCAAGCGAACAAGATGAATTACTTTCAGAGAAACACAAAACAAGTCTAGACAGGCACAATTCAAGTTTGGGGCTTCTGAAGTGGAATGCGAGTGTGGGCCTTGCGATGGGAACGATGCTGTACGTTGTGACCTTAGCGATGCCGTAAAGCATCATGGGAACTTTGTTCTCACTACCCCTATCATGGAAAGTGATGCTGTGCGTGTCAAACCTGAGGGATGCGAAAGCGATGCCGCTCGTCCTCTTCGACATTTTACTGGGTTTCGTTTTAAAGGTGGATGTTCACCTTCACGTCTACCTCCGTACGGATGTCATCCAGCCCTGAGCAAACTCCTGTCCATGTCACCCAACCCTCATCGAAACGAACCTATGAAAGACGAATATTCGTTTCCTGTGCGTTTGTCGGAACACTGCGACTTTGAAGAGTGTCTTCAATCGTTCAAAGGAAAATGGCCTGAGTATCTGGGAGGACCGACCCCCCAAGAATTAGCCAGAGCCGGATTGTTCTACTTGGGCGAAGGAGATAAAGTCAAGTGCTTCAGTTGCGGTGTGTCACTTCACCACTGGGAACCACAAGATTCGGCCTACGTAGAACATGCTCGATGGTCACAGAATTGTCATTACTTACCCTTAGTAGGACCGAGACATTGAAGTAACTTACCATAATCTGTTTATGGATACTTTACAAGAGAACATTCGCACTTTGCCTGTGGAGTTGAGAGAAAGGATTTACCGAGAGCTGGTCAAAATACAAGTGAAACGTAAAGAACAATTGCATCCGTTACGTCACCGGTGTTTGAACCACTGGTACCTGAATGCTGTACAAGGACTGATTCAGTTGAAAGTGTTCCATTGGACAGACATTGATCAACGATACCCTAGTTTTGGCTTGCTATTGATGATTCTATCTACTACATTGTAAACTTACTGCATCGAATTCCAGAGGAAGAGTTAACGAATTACCAACATCTTGTACACAATGTCAACTTAGTGAAAGAGGAAACTTCTGAACGAATTGTAATGTGTAAATTAGTAACTAAACGATTTAAATTCGACAAGGTAAAACCATGTCTGTGCAAACGGTACATTTCATGTGTCAGACAAAAGAGGATTTAGTATGACCTATTCATGGATACTTTACAAGAAAACATTCGTGCTTTGCCTGTGGAGTTGAGAGAACGCATTTACCGAGAGCTGGTCAAAATACAAGTCAAACGTAAAGAACATTTGCATCCGTTACGTCACCAGATCTTTAACCACTGGTACCTGAATGGTATAATAGGACTGATTTGTCAGAAATTGTTTCAGTGGTCAGACCTTGTTGAACACTTTCAGTTAGTGAATGAACTAAACGTTCGTAATTTTGGTTACTTCGAAATTCACCTACTGCAACGTATTGAGGAAGACGAGTTAAAGGATTACCAACATATTTTACGTGGAATCTGCTTAGCGGAAGACGAAACATCTAGACAAACTCTGACGTTTCGGTTACAGTATGCAAGATTTAGATTCCCTACTGGAGAACGAAGATGTCTAGTTAGAAAATACCTTTATTGCATCCGAAACAAAGAGACTATAAAATCAGGAATCCATGCCACGGCTTATGTCACATGTAATTGAACAGATTCCGTGGAAGGAACTCAATGACCATATTCAAACCGTGGATCATTACCATCAATTATTACAAGAACTGTATCCATTCAATTTGGGTCGACAAGTGGTGTGTGTCTTAGTGACTTGTTTTCTGGGATTTCGTTTACCAGTCGATTCCTTGTGGACTCTTTACGAACAGTACTTACCACCCCAATAGCCTTAAATGGTCACGAAAGACTCCTTTTGCTCAAAGCCTTACGTTTTCAGCTGGATACTTCTCGACCTCAACAGGAAAAAAAGATTTGTCAACTTTAACTACCGAAGACGTGTATGACGATGTGTGTGTAGCTTGTAACTTACAGCCCCATTGGACAAATGTCCGTGACTGGAAAAAAGGGGGTTTTGAGGCTTGGACCCAAGAAGTGGCCCAGTATGCACGAGAGTTGTTCAAGGAAAAAAGTTACTTTTCAACCTGTGTTAGTGACAGTGCCAGAAGAACCCGTCACCCAGGACAGGACTGTCGTGGACATGCCTGAAAGAAACTTTCGGGAGGACACTTGTGTGACCTTACCCCCTATAGAACTGGCTTTTATGTATTTTTGTCTTTCGTGTTCATGTTTAAAACATTCAATAAACGTGTCCTGAAAAAAGTATATAAACTCTTGTCTTGGCTCTTTTCGTGTCACAAGTGACATTCCTAACACTATGGCTACCTCTGCTGCCTCTGCTTCCACTTCCTCTACTGTCAAAGTCATCGACGAACACTTAGATCGTGCCAGTTGGGAGGCTTTATATCTTCGCCATCCCTTTAACATGCTCATTGCTGGACCTAGCGGTTCAGGCAAAACCGAATTCGTCAAACGCTTGATCGAACATAAACATCATTTGATCGATCGACCACCTCAGCGCATCGTGTGGTGTTACAAAGAGTGGCAATCGGCGTACAGCCTCTTGCGAGAAAGTCAAGGCGATTCCATCGTGTTTGTGGAAGGCATTCCTAAAGAAGACGACGGCATCGTCTCTGAATCCCGTCAAACCCATTTGGTCATTTTCGACGACATGTTAGGAGAAAACGAAGAAGAAATTAAACTGTGGTTCACGCGCAAAGGGCATCATCGTAATGCCAGTGTCGTTTACATCACTCAAAATTTGTTTCAACAAAGTAAAGCCCATCGCACCATCAGTCCCCATGCGCATTACGTGGTCTTGTTTGAAAGCCCTCGAGATAAATCGCAAGTGCAAGTCTTAGCCAAACAGTTAGGAACGCCTTGGCTGACTCAGGCGTACGACGATGCCACTCAAACTCCACACGCCTATTTACTCGTCGATTTGAAACCTACGACCCCCGAGGATTTGCGATTTCGTACCACTTGTTTCACCACTGGTGCCAAGACGGAGGGCCTGTCCTGTACACGTCTCCGTCCTCGACTTAACTTCGTTCCACAAAAAAATCTATAAAAACCTCAGACCCTTTTCGTCTGTCTCACACAGTTTGAACATGACGTCCCTTCAGTCGCATCTTCCCGTCAAATTGATTCGTGCCTTGTATGGCATCAGTCGAGAAAAAAATCCACAAACACGAGCTCGTGTCTTAGAAGCTAGTCTCAAAGAAGTCTTACGATGGTTCACGGTGACGGCACGTCAATTACTACAAGGGATCATTCAGATTCCTCATCAGACCAAACGTTTTTTTGATCGAAACAAAGTCGCTTTGACCCAACTGGCCGATCCCCGCATCGACACTCTAACCAAAAAGCAAATCATTTTGAAACCTGGAGAGAGCGGTACTCTAGGAGGGGTCATCATTCGCTCTCTCTTAAGATGGGATCCTAATGCCCCCAAAGTTCTCCCCAAGAAAAAAGTCAAACGAAGTTCCAAGAAGAAGAAAAAGACCAGGTCCCCAAGGAGACCCGTGTCTCCAAGAACTTCTCCAGTGGCGGGACCCTCCTCTTACCAGTCACCACCCCGGAAAAAGAAAAGAAGCCCCCAGAAAAAGAAACAGAGAAAAAGTCCCTAGAAAAAGAAAAGCCCACAGAAGAAAACTAGTCGCAAGAGAGGCATTTCGGCCAGGACGCAACCTTAGACTCGCAAACCACGACCTGCAAAGGCGGTGACCGCGTGTCCGGTAGCCTCAGGTTCATTCACTTCTCCGTTGATGACACCAAGAACTGAAGAGTACTTGGAGACGTTGATCACACCAAGAACTTCTCCGTTGATGACCCCAAGAACTTCCCCAGTGGCAGGGCCCTCCAATTTAGTGGCAGTGGCTGCTGCTCACAAAGTACCTTCTCCCAAAATCAAAGTCCAAGAGAGATCGGGCATGTTACAAAGTTTACTGGATTTGTCCAAGCAAGAACTGGCTTTATGTAGTCCGTTGCGTACCCCTGCACGACGTGTCATGCCTGTCCTGAAGTTGATACGACGTAAAGACAGTCAGTGGCGACGCGTTCCAGTATAAAAAAAGGTCTGTAACCAAGTAGGGGTATCAGTGTTTTTGGTGCTCCTGAAGATGTCACCCTCCAGAAAACATCCCTCTTCTAAACAACCCCAAGGAAAGAAAAGGAAAGGACTGCCTCCACGTTTAGTCAAACATGGGGACATGTTATCTGTCTTGTCCAAAGCTTCTTCACCCCTACGAAAAAAACTCATTCAAACAGCCTCCAAAGAGGTCATCGATATCGTGTGCGAATGTTGTTTGAACCTCTTGAAAGGTACGATCCCTTTGTCCAAACACCAAAAACAATGCTTAGGCAAACATCGTCACGTTCTTCACCAGATGGTTCAAAAGAAAATCCCCATTCGTCAAAAGAAGAAGATGTTGGTCCAACGTGGAGGCATTTCACCCCTCTTGTTAGGCCCATTGTTGAAAGGAGTCTTGGGAACCATGTTGGGAGGACTGGTGGGAGCAAGATAAAAAGGCCCTCGGAAGTCCCAAGATCTCAGAATCGACCCTTGACAACCCCATGGAAGGACGAAAACTAGCTTTAGTGCCTTACAAACGATGGATAGAATACCATCGATGGCAAGAACAACGCACCCGCATTTACCTCCCAATCCCCATTTGAGCGAAATGTCCCAGTTACAACACGAATTGCAGTCCTTGATGGATCACCAAGATTTGTCCGAAACAGAAAAATCGCAAAAGTACGGTCAACTCTTGCAACGACTGCAACTCTTTCACCAGAAAGCTTTAGACGAAACAGCTCTACCCACTCTGAAAGATTTTAAGACCTTGATGAAAAGTCTAGCACCATCACCATTACCACCACCACCACTACCAGTGACCAAGACAGAAAAAGAAGAAGAAGAAGAAGAAGGGTTTCAAACTCCACCAGAAAAAGTACGCAAGTTAACAACATCACCTACCTCCAGAATTGGATGGATTAAAAAGATGATGACCACCCCTTCTTCATCACAAGAGAAAAAGAAAGTGAAGACAGAAGTGAAGACAGAAGTGAAACAAGAACCGATATCCCCTGTTCCGACATCCTCCTCTGCGACACCTATTGCTGGTCGCACACGCAAAGCATTGCAATCCAAGAAAGTACCCCAAGAGAAAAAGAGTAGCATCTTCCAACAGTGGGTGCCTTATTAACACACAAACACAAAATGGAAAAAGTGTTAGCCAGCATTTACTACGATCCCTCGCATCCTGCAGGTTACGCAGGAGTTCAAAAATTGTATCGTGCTGCCAAAATGCGACTGAAAAGTCTCCGTTTATCTCAAGTGCAACGATGATAACAAGAACAAGCTACCTACACTTTTTACAAACCCATTCGACGCAAGTTTTCCAGAAGTCGCACCCAAGTGGAAGGCATCGATCATCAATGGCAAGCCGATTTAGCCGATGTCTCTCATTTGGCCAGCTACAATCGTGGCTACAAATATTTGTTTTGTGTCATCGACGTCTTTTCCAAATTTACATGGGTCGTACCCTTGACTTCCAAATCGAGCAGCGAGTTAGTGCGAGCCCTGCCACGAGTGTTGAAACAAAGCGGTCGTCACCCTCTTCGATGGCAAACGGACAAAGGCACCGAATTTCTGAACCAAGCTTTCCAAAAAGAATTAAAGAAACGTGACATTCATTTTTTTACCACCGAGAATCCCGAAACCAAAGCCAGCATCGTGGAACTTTTCAACGCACTTTGAAAGAACGTATGTGGAAATATTTTACGCATCACCACACTCTGAAGTACATCGACATCTTACCGCACCTGGTGCAAGCGTACAACCAATCTTACCATCGAAGCATCGGACGTGCCCCGCAAGAAGTGACTCCCGAAAACGAAGTGCTGGTGTTTGAGCGCCTGTTTGGTACGTCCCCGACGAGGGTTGCCACCAAGAAAAGTGGAGTGTTGACAGTAAGAGATTGGGTAGGCATTGGCAAAACCAAACGCACTTTCGACAAAGGTTACTTACCTAACTTAACGACCGAATTGTTTCGTGTCACTGGACGAGTGCATGGCCGTCATCCTGTCGTCTATAAATTGGAAGACATGAACGGAGAAGTGCTCAAAGGAACGTTTTACTTATCCGAGTTACAACGTTTCACCAAAAAAGAAGACGACGTGTACGACATCGAAAGCATTCTCGAACGCAGAACCCGTAATGTAGGCAAACGACGTGTCAAAGAAGTCAAAGTACGTTGGAAAGGATATCCACCCAGTTTTGATTCTTGGATCGACGCTTCGCAAGTCATCGACTATAAAAAGAAGTGACCATCATGCCTTTTCATACAGACGCAGCTACGTCGACCACTCCTTCACCTAGTTCTTCTCCGCAAGATTTACAAAAACAACCCTTGTGGGTGTGGTGTGGAGAACGTGTGCCTAAAACGCAAATCGTCTTTTTCTGTCAAATCTTCGTGGTGTATTGTGTCATCGGGGCAGCCATTGCCAATTTGAGTTTGCAACAAGGAGACAAACAATTGTGGACCATTTTATTGAGCAGTTGCATCGGTTACCTGCTTCCCAATCCCTCCCTGAAATTCTCCTCGAACGGGAACCACGGGAACCTTGTGTCCAGTGCCAGTGCAAGTCACCACTCCAACAACAACAATAACCCCATTTTGAGCGGAGACACGCCTCTGACGTCCAGTAACCCCATGGACAGCCACAGAACTCTGGAAATTATGAGTCACCAAAAATTTTTACTTAACCTTACCCAGTGACAGTTCCATGGAGGTGTTTCCCAAGAACACGTTGTGCTGTTACACGGCCAAATTACCTCAGACCATCCCATTAGATCACGAAGCCCATTGGGAAGTGGCTTTAGTAGAAATCATTCACCCGACCCAAGTCCTCAATGTCCTTCCCAATCAATTTTTTTTTCATGTGGAAGTTCATGACGAACAATTGCAACAGTACTTGGATACCCATGGCAAATATGACAAGAAAACCCCTGGCAGAAAAAATCAAAAGTACACCACCTATCACTTGTTCGTTCCCCCAGGCTATTATTTTAGTGGTCAACATTTGGTGAGCACCATAGCCTCCAGGTTTAATGTCGTGTTTCTGAAAGCTTTGCAAAGTGTCAAAAAAAGTGTCACCATGGAGTACCACAAAGCAGCTCGTCGCTTCTTGATGAAATTTGACGGGAGTGAAATCGTGTCCATTTTATTTTGTCCTGAATTGTTTGACATGTTGGGCGGAGACATGGACATGAGAATGGCCATGATGAAGAAAAACGGATTGCCAGTCATTTACGACAACGAGTGTTTTAGCAAGTTATTTCGTGCCCCGGTAGAACTGAACCAAGGACTGAATTTAATGTTTGTGTACTCCGATGTGGTGGAGTATAACGTGGTGGGACACACCTCTGTGCCGTTATTGCGTGTCATTCCTTTCAAAGTGGATTCTGCCACGAACGCTGACGAGGAAGGTGGAAACACTTACCACGTTCACCGCGAATTTGTACATCCTCATTATTTGCCTGTCAGTAAGTCTTATTTGGACACGGTCAACATTGCTATAAAAGGAGATCTGGGACAAAATATTCCATTCACCAAAGGAAAAGTCACGGTGAAACTCCATTTTCGAAAACGGTTCTCTCACGAATTGTAGGTCATGTATCCAGTGTACCGAGGTGTTGCTCGACAGCGAGGACACGGTTTAGGAGATATGTTAAAATCGGCCTTTCGTTCGGTGGCCCCGGTGTTGAAACCGATGGTGACACGCGGATTGCACGCCTTGAAACATGCGGCACTGACACAAGGCAAAGAATTTCTCCAAAATGTCATCATCGACAAACAAAATCCTAAAGAAGCCTTGATGAGGGCAGGCAAAAATGTCTTGCTGCAAACGGGCAAAGACCTTTTGGGCCGACGAGAAACACCTATAAATGCCCTGCACGCTACCGAGTCAGGCATTCAGCAAGGACAAGGCAGAAAGAGATGACGAAGGAAACACCCTTTCACCAGACTTCACACGTCTAAAGCTAGAAAGGCAAAGAAAAGAAGAACCGTTCGAGACTGAGACGTTTTCGATTATTGAGAAAGAGAAAAAAATGATGTACCGAGAGTCTTGCGCCTGCTCCAAGTCGGAATTGGATCTGTTTGCCATGCCCCCCACCATGATGACCATGCAAGAATCCTAGTGGGTGGAATTTCATCCCGTCTCCTCTTTGACGGATTCCGCTCCCATCGAGTTTGAAATCAAAGGACAACCCGAAGATTACATCGATCTGAATAGCAGTTACCTGTATTTGAAAGTGAAAGTGATCAAAACGGACAACACCAATCCAGGAGGCGATGCTAGAGTAGCTCCTGTCAACAATTTCATGCATTCCTTGTTCAGCGAAGTGGACTTGTACTTGAATAACAAACTGGTCAGCAGCAGCATGGATACTTACCCATATCGTGCCTACCTGGAAAATCTCTTGACGTACGGAAAAGAAGCCAAGAATACTCATCTGGGTGCTTGCGTGGTATGGAAACCTGACACGGCAGGTGTAGGCACGTTTAGCGACACAGTCCTGACAGAAGATGACAATCCTCACAATGTGGGGTTTAACGACCGTCGTAAGAAAATTCTGCAAGGGCGAAGTTTAGAACTGATGGATCGTTTGCATTTGGACATGTGGTTACAAGAAAAGTATTTGCTGAACGGGGTGGATATCCGTCTGAGACTGAATCGTAGCAGTGCCGCTTTCCATTTGATGGCCCATGCCAATGAATACAAAACTATCATTCAAGAAGCCCGACTTTACGTGCGTCGTGTGGAAGTGTTACCTAAAGTGGGAAACGACGCCAGTCAGACGTTGAGCAGAACGACCGCCAAGTATCCAATACGACGCGTAGAAGTGAAAACGTTCACCATTCCCGCTGGACAGCGATCTATGATCGAAGATCATCTGTTCCAAGGACAGTTACCCAAGCGGTTGATTGTTGGTATCGTCAGGAATTCAGCCTTCAACGGAACCCACGATCAAAATCCTTTTGAGTTTCAACATTGCAATGTGTCCAAGATCGAAGTCAGTCGCGACGGCAAGACCTTGTGTACCCGACCCTTTGAGCCCAACTTTGGTGTCGCGAAGAATTATTTGAGATCGTACTTGTCCCTGTACGAAGCCACGGGACAGTTAGGAACCAACACCAGTCACGGTATTTCGTACGACGATTATGCAGGAGGCTATGCTTTGTGGGGTTTTGATTTCACTCCAGACCAAGGCAGCGACGAGGGACATTTCCACCCTATAAAATCGGGACAGATTCGTGTGGAACTTCAGTTTGCAAATCCACCTCCAGATCACACAGTGAACGTCATCCTGTATGCAGAATTTGACAATACCATAGAAATCAACAGTTTGAGAGAAGTCATTCTAGACTATTAGAAGCCATGGAAGACTGTTATCCCTCTTTACCTAGTGGAGAAACTTTGAAGATGGAATGTGAGGAGACCGGGGAAGAAGAATCTCAAGACAAAGACGAAGAAGTTATCACGATGAAGTCAAGATGGCCAGAACAAGAATCCCATTTAGTGTCCTGTTTTGCCAAACACTTGGTCGAAAAAAATGACGGAATTGATCAAGAAAGATTGCTATAGATGTCAATACGATCATCCCAGTCAAATTCAACACGATAAATGCCTAATGCTGAGTCAAGAAGAAAAATTCAACGAGTATCTGGACGAAGCTTGGAGTCTCATCTCGGACGAAGTCGTATTGCATCAGTGGTATAAAGACTTGCGTGAACATTCTTGTCCACCATTAACCACTCAAGAGATCCATCGTATCGAAGCTCTCCTGAATCAGAGTGGGGAGACGAAGCGAAGAAACGGTTATTTTTCAGACATTTTCAAGCAAAAAGTCAGGATCGAATTGATGACTTATTATTACCTGTGAAGAAGAAAAAAAAAGCACACAAACATGGATACCTGGGAACTTTATTACCTTTTGAACCACAGTTCGTACACGGCTTCTTGGAATCCTGTCGTATGTGCTAAAGATGAACTCCCTCATCGCAAACCTCAAGACCATCTAGCTTATGTGATCAACACGGACGACAGTCATCTCCCAGGAACCCACTGGGTAGCCGTCTACTTTCCTCAAGAAGGATGTGTGGAATATTTCGATTCGTATGGATTGCCCCCTTTGGAAGACGATAGCATTGACTTTATGAGAAGAAATGCTCAGACCACCCGATTCAATAATGTGAAATTACAAGGCACAGATTCCTTGGTGTGTGGACAATACTGTGTATATTTTCTGCATCATCGCAGCCTGGGCTATTCCTTAGAACATTTAGTGACTCATTTTGATCCTCGTTCTTGTTCTAGAAACGATGTGAAAGTAGATCAATGGTTTTGTGACCATTATGCTTATCTTTTGTCTCAAGCTAGGAAACGTAGTGTCCATCAATGGCCTAATGACTTCCAACAATGGAAATCACAATTTCATTCACAACGTTGTCAGCCTTGTCCAAAATAATGTGTGAGTTGGAAAACAAAAATGGTTGTCATTTGAAACAAAATGTTTGATGTTATATTGTTGGATTATTGTTAAAAATGTTAGAGTTATTTGTTAGTGTTAAGTGATTTTGAATAAAAATGTTGTGTTTTGAAAAAAAATGCCTTTGTGGTTTGTTTGACTATAGAAATCTTGATTCATGCTCTTTGACTTCTTACTATCCCTCTCATGGCACTCATTGAACGTTCCGGCTCGAAAACCGTGGAGGGATGTTTTCCTTCACGTCCGCGCTTTGACTTTAAAGCCGGGGTTGCCTCCAGTCTAACCATCCCTTGTCGACTCATCCTCCTACGAAGATGTGCTCCAAACTAGCTAAGCTAAACGAAGCCTACGTGAATTTTCACAGGGTCAGACACAGTCTGATACCGAAGCCAGAAGAGAGAGAATGTGAGAATGCTAAAAGTCACTGAAGACCTGATAGAAGAGCTCTTCAGAGAAGATGTGAACAGGGAGAAAGAAGAATGGACAGAGAAGTACAGACTTCAGAAACAGCAGAGAGAGCAGCAACAGCAGCAACAACAGCAGCAACCTGAACCTGACAGAGGCTTTGTCGATTGTCGTATCGACACCAAAGAGTTCTTCTTCTCTTTCCGAAGAAGCAGACCTATTGCCAGAAAGTCTATCGTCAGAGGACATCGCATTCTTAGAAACTAAAAGATTGCCATAGCAAACAAAAAACAGCCCTTTTCAGTGCTACCCAATACTCTAGAAAAGAAATAGTAATCCATTTGCCAATGTGTGTATGTAGAGTAGTGTGAATATAAACACTGACTCTTTTTTTATAGTGTGAGTGTATGTGTTTGTGTATATGATTGTGTGTTTGTAAGTGCTCACGTACGTTTGTGTGGATAGTAGATTATGCTGATGTTTTTTTTTGGTTTTTTTTGCTGTTTGACGTGTGGGAAGAGTAGATTTGGGGTTTGATTGGATTGCTTTGCGTATGTGGATAGTATATTATTTGTTTAATAAAATTTTTTAGAATAGTGATGGGTAGTATAAAAAGTGAGTGAGTGTTTCTTTTAGGTCCGCGCGTTGTTTGGTTATAATCTAGGTAAGATCAATTTTGTTTTAGGGGATGTTTTCCATCACGTCCGCGCTTTCAGTATAAATTAAAAATCGTTCGGCAGTCTAGCTACCCTTGTTGATTGATCAACACCACCAGAATGAACACCAGACTAGCTAAACTGCTTGAACTTCATGTACACCTGGAATATGCCAGGCGTATAGTGAATGAGCTGGCTGCAGAGGCCATCGTAGAAGAGGAAAGGATGAAAGAGGAGGAGAAAAGAAACAAAGAAGAGGAGGAGAGAAGAAACAAAGAAGAGGAAGAAAAGGAGAGAGGAAATTTCAGAATCGCAAGGACAGAAGATTGGGGTTCTGAAGCCACTTATCCCGCCTCTGCTCTCCCCCAAAAAAGAGTGAAAAGAGACTGGGGAAGAAGATGTGTGTGTGGTGCCAGGCCTGGAAGGTTCCATCATTAACCAGGTGTCACTGGAGTTCAAAAACAAACAGCCCTTTTCAGGGCTACCCAATACTCTAGAAAAGAAATAGTAATCGATTTGCCAATGTGTGTATGTAGAGTAGTGTGAATATAAACACTGACTCTTTTTATTTGTGTGAGTGTGTGTTTTTTATGTGTGTGTGTGTGTGTGTGTGTGTTTGTAAGCGCTCACGTACGTTTGTGTGGATAGTAGATTATTGGGTTATGTAAGAGCTTAAGTTGGTTCGTGTGAATAGTAGATTAGGGTTTCATTTTAATGCTTTGCGTGTGTGGATAGTAGATTCGGGGTTTGTTTATTGCTGTTTCACGTATGTGGATAGTAGATGATATGAAATGAGAAAAGTAGGGGATGTTTTCCTTCACGTCTGCGCGTTGTTTGGTTATGATATAAGTAATATAAATTTTGTTTTAGGGGGATGTTTTCCATCACGTCCGTGCTTTCACTATAAGAACCCACAGTATTAGTCGTTCGCACCATTCTAAGGAATAAACAAAGAAGATGGAGGTGACAAAATTATTTAACGATTTGAGACATAGCTATTTTTGGATCATGGATGGGACTTATGTAGTAGAAAGATTGAATAAGGAAGGAAGATTTGAAGGTAGCCTGAACAATGTGAAGAGTCTTGGAGTAGCAAAAGATCAAATAAGGGGAATGATTGAGGAAGAAGTAGAAAGAATCAGAGGATTCAATGACCCACCTTACGTGAGAGTAGGTACTTTAAAGGAAGCCTTGGATCATATCATAGAAGTCAGGAGCTTCCTAGAAAATAGCTTTCATTGGACTGACTGGTGGTACGTAAAGTGGGGTTGTAACCAGTTGATAAAAGCAGAAGAACTAATTAGAGAGGTAATGAAAGTAGAAGTGATGAAGATAAAAGAAAAATGGAGCAAAGAGAGAAAGGAAGAAGAGAATAAGAAGAAGAAATTAGAGTTTGAAAGATTAAATAACAACTGGATGAAGATCCAACAGAAATTTAGAGAGATGGGCCATCCTGACTGGATAACAGAGGAGGAGAAGAAGAGGAAGAAGAAAGGAATTTTGGGAAGAAGAAACCCAAAGGCCCTTTTCAGGGCCACTCCAATTTCTCGAAAAGAGATCGACTTTTAATTGCCAACCCCCTTTTTTTATTTTATTTTTTTATTTTTTTATTTTTAAAAAAAATCCCATGTTAAATTTCCCTTGACGCTATACAGTCCCACCCTTTTTAAATTCCCTTGACGCTATACAGTCCCACCCTGTTTAAATTCCCTTGACGCTCAACAGTCCCAAAATTTATTTCCCATGTTAATTTCCCTTGACGCTAAACAGTCCCACGATTTTTCTCCATGTTAAATTTCCATTGACGCTAAACAGTCCCAGGGGGGTCTGTAATGCTAATTCCCATTGACGCAAAATCGTCCCACTTCACTACTGCGGGTTCAGGATCTGAGTATGTTCCAGCTTTATTGCAGTTAAGTGACTCGAGTTTGATAACTTTGTCATCCTTCAAAAATACATCGGTATAAAGTTATAAAGAATGCACGGAGATACCTGTTCTGAGTCTAAACTGAAATAATAAAATGAAATGGAGTTTTATATCAAACCGAATAATTCAATGAAATGGATTTTTATATCAACTGAAATACTATATTAAATAGAGTTTTATGAACCGAAATACTAAAATGAATATGTTTCTATATCAACAGAGCTACAAAATGAAATGAAAATTCGGCCAGTAGATATCGGGATTGCTGTCATATAGTGGAGATCTTCTTTTTGCTCAATTTCACTTATTTAAAAATATTACAAGAGATATAAATGGGTGCCGGGAAGTGTGCGAGTTCCAATAGAAAATTATATAATTAAGTTTGATTGGCACATTTTAAAAGATGTTTCCGAAAGATTAGTGAAGACTGGTTGCGACAGAATAAAGATTCATATACAGTTTATAAAAGTGAAATTGAAGCTTACATAAATCGGTCCAGAAATGTATGGGTCTCTTCGTCTTTGGATTTGAAATATTCCCTTCTGACCATAATAATATTCCTTCTGTACTTTGAAAGACATGCCTCATTTTCCTGACAGCTTTTAGTAGAATTAAATCAGCAAATAATTTATATATAAAATTCATATTTTGTAAGCGCAACTTGGTTAAATTTAAAATAGAGTTTATATTCATGTGGGCTTATTCTGTACCTAAGCACACTCTTCAGGATAAATTACAAGGTTCCTTTCATCGACACGACGACTTTCATGGGTCTGAAATTTATTGCAATATTCCTTGCCATGCTACGGTTTCATTACGGAATTCTCTTAAGGATCAAGAAGGGCACTTGTTTTGATTTACTGAGACATTGGCTCTAACACGACAAAATAAGAAGTTTGTTTACTCATCCTATTCTATTTCATGAACTGAAGTGCTGGCTACACATCAGGCCTTGTTTGACTCGGCTGACCCTCGAGCTCAAGTTAAGTGTTAGAACTTGAATCAAGAGACCTCTCAGTTGCCAAAATATAACACAAACACGATAACAGAAGAATTTCTACTGTTACATGTATAGTCCTGTGTCTGCATAGAATATACAAGCATAATCTGCGTACCTCACTGTACTTAATGTTCTTTCTTTCTTTTTTAATATAACTATCGATATATATATATATATATATATATATATATATATATATATATATATATATATATATATATGTGTGTGTGTGTGTGTATATATGTGTGTGTGTGTGTTTGTGTGTGCGTGTGTGTGTGTGTTTATATGTACATACAAATAGATTAAAGGCTTAGTAGTGGGAAGAAAGAAGTAAACTATGGCCATTTACATACTGTTAGATATTGAGACAGATGGATAGTTTACGAGGGCAAAGACAATATTTTACGAGGATTCAATTTTTAGAAGTAGGCATCTTGTTGTCAAATCCGACTTTCTCACTGTTTTAAATAAAAAATGAATGTGAAACTACATTTTTCCAATAGATAAGAGAAAGATGTTGTAATAGTACATACATTGACAATGACATTTGCTAATCATACAACTTCCAGCTGTCTTTTTGGGATTGAAATGTACAATTCGGGATTATTAATTTAAAACTTTTCACAGTAATGATTAGTGATAATGCATTTCTACAATAGTGTTTCAACCTTCATGAGATTCTCAATTTACAGAGCATTTACGTTGATAAGACTGATTTTGCTTGTGTCGGGATGTGCGTTTTTAGATCGTGTGAATGTTGACAAAGGGATACATTTTTATTGATTTTTCACTTATGAAACTAAAATAGAATAAGAGCACTTTATTGGATTGAAGTTTGTTTTTTGTCCAATTGATTAAAGAAGAAAATCTAATAAAACTTTATTTGTTCGTAAATTATCTTTCCGCCTTTTTTATTGCGGCAGTAATTTATTACTTAGAATTTAGAGTTGAAAGGGCGAAGTAATAAATGCTGAGCATAGCTGAAGGCAGCGCGTATCTCCTATGCCCTGATGTGCCGGCAAAGGTTTATCTTATACTACTACAATTACAGCATGTTCTCCATCGTATCTAGAATGACTAGACGATGCTCCTGTTTCGCTTTGACACGTGGCTGTTTTTTTTGTTTTTTTTTTTTTTGCTTACACGTAGTGCATGCATGAAGACATTTTCATTTGTTCTACGGAAGATCTTTCTACCGTTTTTCTTTGTTTACATAACAGGCCACTCTGTACTACTTTACACTATAAAATAATGTATTTACTCCATAATGTCCATACTCTGTGCCTAATAGTGTATAAAATAATACATTTACTCCATAATGTCCATACTATGTGCCTAATAGTGTATAAAATAATACATTACTCCATAATGTCCATGTAACACTACTTTACACTATACAATAATACATTTACTCCATAATCGTCATACTCTGTGCCTAATAGTGTATACAATAATGCATTTAATCCATAATGTCCATACTCTGTGCCTAATAGTGTATAAAATAATGCATTTACTCCATAATGTCCGTACTCTGTGCCTAATAGTGTATAAAATAATGTATTTACTGCATAATGTCCATACTCTGTGCCTAATAGTGTATAAAATAATACATTACTCCATAATGTCCATGTAACACTACCTTACACTATACAAAAATACATTTACTCCATAATGGTCATACTGTGTGCCTAATAGTGTATAAAATAATACATTTACTCCATAATGTCCATGTAACACTACTTTACACTATGCAATAATACATTTACTCCAAAATGGTCATACTCTGTGCCTAACAGTGTATACAATAATGCATTTAATCCATAATGTCCATAATCTGTGCCTAATAGTGTATAAAATAATGCATTTACTCCATAATGTCCATACTCTGTGCCTAATAGTGTATAAAATAATGTATTTACTCCATAATGTCCATGTAACACTACTTTACACTATACAAAAATACATTTACTCCATAATGGTCATACTGTGTGCCTAATAGTGTATAAAATAATACATTTACTCCATAATGTCCATGTAACACTACTTTATACTATAAAATAATACATTTACTCCATAATGGTCATACTCTGTGCCTAATAGTGTATACAATAATGCATTTAATCCATAATGTCCATACTCTGTGCCTAATAGTGTATAAAATAATGCATTTACTCCATAATGTCCATACTCTGTGCCTAATAGTGTATAAAATAATACATTTACTCAATATTGTCCATGTAACACTACTTTACACTATAACATAATACATTTACTCCATAATGTCCATGCTCTGTGCCTAATAGTGTGTAAAATAATACATTTACTCCATATTGTCCATGTAACACTATTTTAAATTATAAAATGATACATTTACTCCATAATGTCCATGTTATGTGTATTATAGTGTATAAAATAATACATTTACTCCATAATGTCCATGCTCTGTGCCTAATAGTGTATACAATAATACATTTACTCAATATTGTCCATGTAACACTATTTTACATTATAAAATAATACATTTACTCCATAATGTCCATGTTATGTGTATTGTAGTGTATAAAATAATACATTTACTCCATAATGTCCCTGTTATGTGTATTATAGTGTATAAAATAATACATTTACTCCATAATGTCCATTCTATGTGCCTAATACCTTCGCCTACAGTTAGAATAGTATGTACAATATGATTTGAACTATACGTACCCCAAGCACCCCATACTATTTTGCTTAAAAGATAACCAACGCAAAGGGAAGAAGTAGTGAAAATTCAAAACCTAAAAGGTCTCCCATTGTTTACCAAGCACTGCCCAGTAAAATCTAATGTCTGGGGGACCTTTGTGTTGCATTAATGACCCACGTTTCTCACTGTTACAAATGTTGATACTTATATATCTTTGGAGAGCTTGATTCACGTTCATTTATATTACAGTAAACAGGACTGACACACCGTAGCCTTGTTGACTTACGGGTAATAATATTCGAGGCTCCATACCAGCCAGGGGTATTGCGTAAATAGATAGATAGATAGATAGATAGATAGAAGGATGAATGGATGGAAGGATGGGTAGGTAGGTGTGAGTCACCTTGACGTACTGGATATTTCTCCATACATATATATATATATATATATATATATATATATATATATATATATATATATATATATCTCTGTGTGTGTGTGTGTGTGTGTGTGTGTGTGTTGCGCGGATCAAGCATGAAAGATCAACGAAGAAAATCCTTTTCCAATATTCGTTTACTTGAAAAGTATCAAAACCAAATTAGAAATATCATGGACAATTGTCTTTTTCTGCTTTGTCATGAGAATACTGAAATTAATGTACCTTATTGCTTAAGCATATAAAACCTGTTTTTGATCAGAAATGGTAATCCGCTTTCAATATTGAAGATGAGAGTAACAGATCTTTTGTTATTTATTGTCACATTTTGAGGTATTTCCTGCTAAGCCATCGTCAGTGAGGAATATGGCTTGCTGTAATACATCCCTCAGTGCCGGAAGGTAATTACACAACAAAACAAGAAATTTTACTTGTATGCAGTCTTTAAATAAAATGCTTATTTTAAGAAAAGCATACAATAAATCAGTACAAGTAACAAAAAAGTAGTAAAATTATGCAGGAATGGACCATTCATATGTTAGTGATTTTCTCATCCGCATACAAGTACAAGAATGTTAAAAATCAAAATTTCAAATTTTCAAGACCACTAGAGTTTGGGGTTATTTTTAAACTCGTTATATTAAAAACTGTTCGGGATTTCAAGGCTATCGGCGAATAACAGTTTTGTTTTCGTACAGCACGAATAATAAATAGCACAAATCTACATTGAATTAACAGCTTTCATAAAGGTCAAAGAAATATTTGGCATGATAATAACGGTGTTGATGTCCAGCGATAATATATATTTGTTTGTGCCTTGAACCAGGATAAAGGTGTGTTTAAAACTAAATGTTTCAGAGAATAATGCAATAAAAGCGTTGGTTCATAACATAAGCAGATTGACAAATTACATTTATTGTTGATAACATTGAAATAAGCAGCCTCAAAAATGAAAGTACGCGTAGAAATACAAATACAAACAATATGCACAAATTAATCGTTTGGTGAATAGGTAAGAAAGCAAATATTTTAAAATATTATTATTGCTGAAAAATTAAAGTGATAAACTTCGGTAGTCTGATTAAAATCAGATTTACATTGTCCTAATTTAAAATCTGACAGTGACCGACTATGGGCTATGTTCTGGTGACCTTTGAATTAGCCAATGGAAACGCAGCTTTCAAAATTCGAAAGTGAATGAAATCGTTCGCCACACATCGATGCTCTTCAGCCATAGTCCAAAATGCGAAAAAAAAGACAATACTTCATCTGCTTAGCGATTATTGGAATGACATTGGTCATCAGAACATGACCCCTAACCAGTCGCTGTCAGATCTTCACGTAAGACAGTGGATATCTGCGTTTAATCAGATTGACTTCCACAATCTTGGAAAGGATTATTCACTACACAAAAGAAAGAGAATTATGGGCTATGTAAACTCAGTGGAACTAACAGATTAAAAAGAAAATCATTGGTACGTGCTGAAAGTAAAAGATGCAATTCGTCTATTTCTAAGATATCTGGAGAGAGCTTTCAGAGCAGACGCTATAAACACCGTTCTAAACCTAGTTAAAAGTTATTATTAGGATCAGGTATGTAAAAACTGTTTAAAGAAAAGGGTGTTAAAATTTCTGCCGATGCAGTAGGTATGACAGTGCCAACTGATGTTATGACATTAGGCAATCTTGAAAAATGCTTTCAAAATGGTGGTGGAGAAGCTATTGTTCCATCTGGAGGCAAAGTCATTTTCTGTTGTAACATTCATTTTGATTTCATAAATACTGGCAATTATTTGTCTGCATTACACAAAAACAAAGCAGCAACAACAGTGTCTGAATTTAGTGGTAGGGTACTAAGGTGGATTTTAAAGATAGATACACAATTTGTTTATTTATTTTGACATTAAGGAACAATTCCTTCGCGTAAGTCGTAGACTTTCTATCATAAATCGAATAATTCCATTAACTGTTTTGCGGTGCCTAATATTGTGGAAATAGATTGTATAATAGACGCTTTATTTTATAATAGACGCTTTGTGTTATAATAGACGCTTTGTTTTATAATAGACGCTTTGTTGTGAACGTGTGCACCTAATATGTTGATGGCATAAGTCCAGCAAATAGGTCCGTCTTTGTCAAACAGCTAATATGTTCGTGACATAAGTCCAACCAATATATATTCATAAGTCCAGCAAATAGGTCCTTCTTTGTCAAACAGCTAATATATTGATGACATAGGTCCATCAATAGGTCCATCTTTGTCTTAAATATGTTCACGACATAAGTCCATCAATAGGTCCGTCTTTGTCTTCAATATGTTCATGACATAAGTCCAGCTAATAGGTCCGTTTTTGTCAAATGCCATACACGTTCTTGACAAAACTCCTCTAAAAGGTCCGCCTGTGTCTAATAAATAATTTATTTAATCAATTGATAATTATGTCTGGTATCCAACTGTATCTGCTACATTATTGTCTTTACGTTTATAAGAAGCTAACGCGAGAGCTGTTGTAGGCAATCAAGACCTTGATATCCACTTTTGACCCATTATCAAGTATGTTTAATTGTAAGTTTTCCTTTCATGTATATCCAATCATATTTTGCTGGAAAATTAGATACTGTTACAAGCCAGGGGTCTTTTACTTGTCTGAGCGATGTCAAACCCTGGCTCGATTCCCACTAGAAGTCATAAGTTTACCCCAAATTTCCAAAGACTTCCATACAATTTTAGTTCTTAATTAACAAGCCCGACGTGTCCGTTCTATACATAAATTTTACTCTAATCAATGCAAGACCACTGATCTCACAACCTGCCAAATATTTATCAACCGCCCATCTGCATGGTTTCTCTTTATCAGGTTTCTGTACCGCCAGCAGTTCACGTCGTAAAAACTATACAAATATCCCTTAAAACAGGGAACTATTTTAACTACGCCACCTTAGGCCAGGAGAACTACGGCTTCCAGGCACGTTTCGCCAGTACAACTGTATCACATTTGCCAACATGGCGACATAAACGGTATCTGCCGATTCCCTTCTTATTGGTTCCATTGTGTAATTTACCGGTTCCCTACCGTAAATACTGCCACTGCAGTCACACCACCGATGTACACCAAAAGATTTTAGTAAGGGACACTCATTCCGTTTGGACCTGAATTCACTACTAGTGAACCATGGCACCATGGAAGCTCACTAACACTTTACTCCGTTACGTTTACTCTTAATAATTGGCTAATCATTTCGGGCAAAGGAATATTTCTATTGCACCGAATTCAAATAAAAATCACAAAAAATCTAAGAATTCCTTAAAACGTGGTACTATAACCAAATGCGCATGCTCCAAATTTATTACAATATGTTCTGGATGATACTGAATTATTAAAGACCATGGTATTGCTGTTTAATTTGAATTCGATTGCATCATGGGATAAACGAATTTTCTCTTCATCGGGAAATAAACATGCAGTTTATTTACGATTTATATCTTTCTTCTACTAAACCTGTGTAGAAATCCTACAACAAGCTATTTCCATCCATTTTAGTTGATACTTCCACATCTATATTTACTCTGAGCTCTAGACATGTTCATTGCATCAACGTTGTCATCATCGTCAAATTTTAAAGTGGACTTATCATCCATGTTTCATATCTTTTATTTTAAAAATTGAGTTTCGGTGTAGTACATTTTATCTCGATTAATGCATTCTTTATGTTAAATCGGTTAAGATGAGTTAACCAGTTTATTACATTATATTCAATAGCAGGAACAGGGAAATACGATCATATTAAAAGTCGTATATTACTTTAGAACTAGAACCTATTACTTTAGAACTAGAATCTATTACCTTAGAACTAGAATATATTACTTTTGAACTAGAATATATTACTTTAGAATTAGAATATACTACGGTAAAACTAGAATAATAAATAATAACCTGTATGATAGTATTATTTGTATTAAAATATTAATTATGCCTATTATTATCAAGCATTCTTCTATATAATCAATGTATAGCACTTAGTTACATCTGTATACAACACTTGTATACAAGAAGATATTTTAAGACTGGCGAAATCATTACACTCTCTTCATTCTTTTTTCTTTCTCTAGTGTGTATTATCAACCTGCTCCTACAATTCACGAGAAGCATAACATTTTCGGTAGGATGATTTTAATACTATATATTTCTTCTGTTATATTGATTCTGTTATTACCAACTGAAATATAAACTTCCTCTCGGTTGCATAGAATGTTAGGTGGACCAAATTGCCAAAGCGCATTGACGGTTGTTTGACTGTAGAAGCCAAAATTTACGGGAGGAGGGAGCGGAGGCTAAAGAATGCCAACTTTAAAAGATAGTGACAAACGGTTTAGTCAGTGCAGATACGACAAAGTTAAAGATCGATTCTCTTTTTTTAACATATCTTAAACAGGGAATCAACACGGCGTTCGTCTGAGGGAAACTTTTGAATACACCGTGTATTATTGTTATCTTCAGTTTAAAAAGAAAGTGGTTGATCTTCCTAAACACATTAGAAGTAATAAATGTAGTTGAACCTATTGTAACAGAGAGAATTGTGAAGAAAACTATTACTGCAACACATACATGAGCCAATCGTGTCGTGGTCAGCGTGAAACGTAACAAATAACTTTGACGTATGGGGTAGACCCGCAAAAGATCTCTAGCCTGCAGTGGATGCGATGTTCTTGTTTTGGGAAATGATGGCTTTTTAATTAGAATCCGCTGGGACAAGGGTCAGAGAGATATACATAGGCGATTTTAACATGGGGTTAAGTAGGGGAGAAACGACAACGTGGAGACAATCCAGAGAAATCTGTGCTATTTGAAATAAGTGTAATGAGACGAGTTTTCAAGAACCATTTATTAAATACATCATAGGGAATTATTCTAACTTCGATGGGCATGTTACAATTTTGGCGGTTACATAAAGCTAATCCTGGCAAAGCTAAATGGGTGTGGGGGTCCAGACGGAATTCAATGTCCTAAGCATATTTCCTTGCAAAATTAGTCTAATTTTGTGCAAGGAGTAAGAAGTTGACTCCAGAAAATAACGTGTATTTCTCGTTATAACTTGTCAAATAACAAGTATTTCTCGTTATAAATTGTCCAAGGGACGGGTATGTGGACGCTGAGGACACGGAAAGGGAGATTCGACTTTAGAGAAAAGAAAGCAAGTCCCGGAAACCACACGGGGTGGGGTGGGGGAGTTCCATATTTGCACCACATCGTAAGGAAAGAGAGCAGACAACCAAATTACGGTTGATGACCCGAAAAAGGAGAGAGAGAGAGAGAGGTGGGAAGGAAGAACTGGAATATGGCGGCTCGAACCTGTAACCAATGTTAACTTTGAGAGAACTGGAAGCACCAGGTTATGTAGGCATGCTGAGAAAATAAGTTCGGTCATTCACTCAATTCTATGATGAAATTTATTTTATCGGTATAGCAGAACAGCTAATTGAATTTCTTAAAAATTTGGTAAGTTTATTTCTACGGGAAAGTGTATCCTTCAAATGTCTTGTTTAGTTTCATTGTGTTTATGTAATTGATTAAATTTATATATTTTTCATACGGGAGCTCGGGTTGTTCTAACCCCTGACACCTATGTAGCCATCAAACCTATAAGGTAGCATTGGATGTGATAACATTTCATTTTATCAGAATGCCTTAAAAATACAAGGGTTTAATGAATTGTTATCACTACATTGCATCCTCGCCTCCATATTGTTACAAACATATTTCATTATACCATGCCGTCGTTATTATTCGATTTGCAGGTGTAGATCCCCGCCCATTGCGACGGTTATTGACAAACCAGCTAAACTCTAAAGTGAGTGAGGATTTGTCGAGAGATAGTGAAATCCCACTCTAGGACGTGTCGCCAGATTAAAGCGGATGACAGAACATTGTTATATTTAAGAGTGTCTGGATTAGGCCGATCATCTCCATGTAGTGTTTGTCTGTCATTTAATACGAGTGACACCAAAGACATAAGCATCACTTGCACGAGGGATTCCAAAGTATCGACAATGTCGCACAAGGTAATGCGGGAGATTTTTATAACTATAGAAACGACTTTTCGATGTGACTTTAGTGATTGACCATTGTGTCTCAGATAATTTAAACAGTTTATTTATGATGCTTTATGGTGTTTATAAACGAAATCCCTAACTGACTGAAAGGAAGAAAACAGATAACAGATTACAGATAATATACACCTGTGCTGGAAAATATTGGTTTTTAAAGAAGAAAAATTATTGCTGGATTACATTTATATATGCTGAAAACTTGCCCTGATAAAAGATAATTGCTAGGCTTGATAACACATAATTACTTGCCCTGATAATACATAATTACTGTTGATGACGCTTTGCATTCACAGTGTTAAAAGCTTTGAAATCATAAGACACTAAATGATCAACGAAAGTGATTTACCTTGATACAATTTCGAAGCAATTCAAACAAACATTTTCCTCGGAAAAAATATACATTAGTTCAAACAACTCTGCAGAATTCGAAATATACAGATTCACTGTATGTGATGCTCAGCTTTAAATGGAACTATTTTACACACGTCTACAGTGATTAAAAAAGATCATTCGTCGTTTGATTCATATAAACACACTTGATTTAGGCTATTTGTTACCATTTCCACCCGTCTATATATATTTTGTTGCCGAGGAGAATAAAATGTCAAATTCCTATGACAAGGTGGTCAGTGTCATCTCCAAGAAACCTGACCTCCGGCAGGACTTTGAAATTCAAGCATTGTTACCATGGTTACGGAAGAAGTCTCAACTGTTCGCAAAGCTGAAAACGGGTATGTATCCATGTGTCGGTCTTTACGCATGTCTGAGTGCTTATGTATGTCTGTGTCTGCGTTTATGTGTGTCTGGGTCTATGTTTATGTATGTATGGGTCTATGTTTATGTATGTATGGGTCTATGTTTATGTATGTCTGTGTTTATGTATATCTGGGGGGGGGGGAGACAGAGGGAGAGACAGAGACAGAGAGAAAATGTATAACGAAGTTTAATTTGATCGTAATGCAAGGAACCTAGCATGTATATTAATTAAGGTTGAATTCCATTCGAGTATAACATAAAGTCACCAATCTCTGTCAAATTTTGATTTGTTTGACATGTTACAACAGTAAAATAACATAAAACCACTCGTAACGTCAGAGTTATCCTACCAGTTTATCTTTCGCTCCAGCAATAATTTAAAAGACTATGCTCACAGCTAGATACCGTTGTCCTCTTTGATCAATGAGATTATTTTATTCTCTCTCGCTTCACATATAAAACATGATAACAATTACGGTTCACACGTAAAATCGGCTATAATTGATGGGAAAGGGATATGTATTTTGCTTACTTATTTAAATCAAATACTTCATTCCAAACGACATATTTTGTGTGTACATAGTAACACCAACTGAAAAATGGTGTGGAGAATAAACGAATCCATACAAGTCGACCAAAATCCGAGTTATGTATAGGATATGATACCTACAGATGTAAAAAAAAAAATGAAAGAAGGTATTCACTTAACAAATACCTTTGTCACGTCGGCAAAATGTCGAACACACAACCCACCCACCCACCCACACACCTCACCAGCTGACCGGTCGGGTCGCCTAAGTGGTTAGATCGTCTGCCTAGGGTGCGAGAGGTCGAGGGCTGGAACCCCAGCCGAGTCATACTAAAGACTTATAAAAATGGTCCTAGCAGTTGCCACGCTTGGCGCTCAGCATTAAGATGTTAGTGGTACGACTGGACGCATGGTGTCAAGTAATGTACCTGGGTGGAACATGATTTTACATCTCTGCGGCATGATATCCCAGTGCTAGAAATCACTATAAACTTGCCTTAATGCAGACATCGTAGTGATATGACTAAAACTGTTAAAGTGACATTAAAAATATATAATAAAAAACACACTCTATCACCGGAAAATATGATAGCTGAAAGTAAACGGCTGTTAGTACGGCAGTTAAATTATTTTGGCCATTTTTGTAGAGGAATGGCTTGTAGAATAGCTTGAAGAATAAACTCTCTAAGACATGCGCAGGTCAATAGAGGTAAACATAATAGGAATAACCACGCTCCTTATTAAAGTAGGGCAATTATCATTTTTAATCTACAATGATTATTTAGCAGTGATAATAATAAAAATGTCCTACTGAAATGTTATTGCTAAATATACCTATAACGACAAGGCGACGTCAGACTTTAGAATACACGTTTGGATTTAAAAGACCGAAATAGAGCCAATCTGCATCGCATGGAGGAGACTAAGGCTGGTTATACATGCAATACCGTCTATGCTCGATTGTTAAGTCTAGTCCAAATAAATGCAATAACGTCTGTACTTGATTGTAAGTCTAGTCCAAATAAATACGATACCGTCTATACCCGATTGTAAGTCTAGTCCAAATGAATACAATAACGTCTTTACTTGATTGTGAGTCTAGTCCAAATAAATACAATACAGTAAATACTAAATTGTAAGTCTAGTCTTTACTCGATTGTAAGTCTAGTTCAACTGCAAGCAACACAGACTCTGAAGTTTGGGTTATAACTTAAGATGATTTTCATTTCAAAAACATTGCTGTGTTAAGCAATTTCTATTTTTCATTTACGTTTTTGGGATTTTATTAATTTATCTGAATAGGTACATAATAAAATGTCATTATAACGGGGCTTGGATCTTGATTGTTCTCAGCATCAGAAAATCTGGATGATAATCAGGATTTTCTGACGCAGAGAACTCAGCATGATGTAGAATTCAAGATCGCATTACTGTGATGATAATAACATATATGTGCAATCTGTATCTGGATAGTTTACTTATGTGTATAAACTGTAGCTAAAACTTTGTAGATACGTTTAATTTGGGGTAATGACTGTTATATGTGAGTTTGCCTGCAAACACACACATGCACACACACACACACACACACACACACATATATATATATATATATATATATATATATATATATATATATATAATCGTTTTCGGACTTGAGCAAGCTTCATGACATTCCTGTTCTTGACTTACTTTGGCATAGCTTTATCTGGCACCAACGACTGATGTATGTATGACTTACTTTGGTATAGCTTTATCTGGCACCAACGAGTGATGTATGTATGACTTACTTTGACATAGCTTTATCTGGCACCAACGAGTGGTGTATGTATGATTACTTTGACATAGCTTTATCTGGCACCAACGACTGATATGTGTGAGAATATATCTGACATATTTAAATCGCAGTGTCATATTGTTTAAGAAAATGGGGAAATATGCGACGGTCGCAGAAACATCCCTTATACCCTCATTAGAGAATTTCCTTTACATTTACATGAGTTTTGTAAAGACGTTTGTTACTCAACGGAATGCGAGTGTAAACTGTATCGTTAAAACAATAAATAGAATATGTTCATACTTTATATATACTAATACTGAGTTTGCCAACCAAGGTTTTCTGATTTAATCATAAACGCTAAAAATTAAATTTAGGCTACCTTGCCCTGGTTTTTAAAATAAAAAATGAAAACAGAATGATATTTATCCATTTCCACGAGAATGGTCTTCGATGCGATCGATGGAATATCAAACGAAAAGACTAGGAAAATGTAAGTAAATCAATCCTTTTCTTATAACGATTTCCTTTCAGTTTACAAATAACTAATGCTGTGCACCCATGGTTTTATCTACCCATGATTCTGTAAATCTCAGTGCATTCGTCGGAGCCTATTCGTATACACCACTTATGAAAAAATACTCCACTCGTGTAAAACTACATCACTCTTGTAAAACAAAAAATAACTCTCCTGTAAAAATACACCACTCGTGTAAAAATATACCACTCTGTAAACATAAATCTCTCGTGTATAAATACACCCATAACTACTCGAGTTAAACTTAAAAGGATATTCCTAAAAGGTAAATTGATATTTTCTTTAATAATCTTCCACTTTATAAAAAAAAAACATCTCTGTAGAATGCCCTAGAACCTAGCAATGTAAAACTATGGCAGGACAGACTGTCACTTCATAACGCGATTTTATTTCTTTACCTGCGTTTATAGTTAGCAAACATTCGGTGAACTCCATTTATAACAATATTGCATAATACAATATATCGGTCATTAAATTGCTGTTACTGTTTCTTATTTAATACTTATATCATTAGTTGGGTACAAAGATATATTTTCTAAACGTCGATATTGTTATAGAATGTACAGTTGATTGTTGAAATCTAACAGTTGAAAATGCAGCTTCCACGTCGTGTTACCCGTTTTGTCACTGCCATTCTTTGGTCCGCTTCATTAATAAGAAATCTTTATATACCTAAAGAGTATTTTCCGGTTCAAAAACAGTGCAATGCGACTTATCCTTGACGTTTGTCCGTCCGTAGACTTATCCTTGACGTTTGTCCGTCCGTAGACTTATCCTTGACGTTTGTCCGTCCGTAGACTTATCCTTGACGTTTGTCCGTCCGTAGACTTATCCTTGACGTTTGTCCGTCCGTAGACTTATCCTTGAACTTTGTCTGTCCCTAGACTTATCCTTGACGTTTGTCCGTCCGTAGACTTAACCTTGACGTTTGTCTGTCCCTAGACTGATCCTTGACGTTTGTCTGTCCCTAGACTGATCCTTGACGTTTGTCTGTCCCTAGACGATGCAAGTATACACACTGAACACGAGCTTATACCAAGCATTTAAGTTCCTTATGTTGCCGGTTTTGTTGTTGTTAATCGCAAACATAAATTCACTTTGTAATGAATGGTACAAACCAATAATTTTGGTATTTCACAATATAATGGCAACTAGAAGAGATCGCATTATAATTAGAATAATTCTCATTTAGGAAACTGATTACAAACTTATCTGTGGTAAAATGGCCGCCATTTTGAGGAGTAACTTCCGATTGTATGGTTTTCTGAGTGGGATCCGGATGTGATACATTATCACTTTTTTCTCGTATACTATCGGAAACGAAGTGTAATCTTGTCAGTTTTTTTCAGTAAGCCATTTCTTTGCAAATAGATTTATAGGAAATTTTATTCAGGTATGTCATATATAGTTTTAACAAAAATAGCCTATGAACATTATTATCACAAACAAATAGCGGCATTAGCCCAAATTTATAGGCGATTTTTTTTCACTGTTTCTTTGTTTTAAAACTCTGTCCTCAGAGATCCAAATGATCCTTAGTGTCATCATCTTATGCCGTATGACTGTGTAGCCGTTCGATTCCAGCCCTGAAATGCAACCACCTTTGTAGCAATACATAATTTGTCATTATGCTGCATCTAATAACAGAAGCTCAAATGTAGGGCAAATACTAATACTAACTTGGGCATCCAAAATAGTCAGGAGACATAAAAATCGTGTATAATTGAATGGAATGCATTTTGTAGTGATGTACAATTAACATGCAACAAGTAAATGGAGGGGATTACCGCCATAATTATATGCGTGTATTTCCTAATCTTCCTTGATGCATTATTGTAAATGGCTGCTTGCAGGTGCTACTTTCATAATTCTATCAATGTATATTGTATATTTTCATTGATGCAAATTGGACGTGGCAGTTTGCAAGTGCTACTTTCTTTCTGCATTATTGTAAATGACTGCTTGCTAGTGCTACATTCATAATTCTAGTCATGAAATTTTTTTATTTTTCATTGAACCAAGCTGTAAAGGGTTGCTTGCAAGTTTTTCGATCTACTTTCCTTCTGCGCCATTGTATCTTGCGATTTAACAACTACTGAATTGATTCTGAAGTTTGTCGTATGACAAACGCTATGTCAGTTATTACAAGTTTTGTATATTCTGTTTATAAATTTTACAATTACATAATTCCAACTGATGTTTGCATACAGATTTGGCCTTGCAACGATGCAAATACTAAGTTTTATCAGTATCATGTTGTCATATTGGCGTACTAGAGATTAGCATGGCATTATGACAACAGACGGCGCTCTAAATTTCTAAAGTTTTTAGTTACCAGAAATAATGAATGCTCCCCACGGAGCTTTACGACAGTCATTATTTGTCGATAACTCTTTCAGTCCCTTTTTTAAGGCGTACGTTAGCAACAAAGTTTTAATCGTCTCTAAAACATACGCTTTCTCGAAGATCTAAGTGATTTATAGCACCTTACGAAAACAAAAACGCATACAGTACAGCAAGATGGTCCATCTTTTTCTATACCAACAAGTTGTTCTCCACCTTTTATTTTTTTTTTTAACTCGTGGCGGAGACCAACGGCGGAATGTACTAATTGCACTGAAGCGTCCGCCTGTGTATAAGCCGGATGATCGGACCGAACGCTATTAATTAATAAATTTATTTAGACTAACCTTTGTATTCAGACGGTAAGTATAATCCCTCTTCTAATGATCCACTGCGTTAAATCCTTTAGAACACTCACTTTTTTAGTATAAATCCCTGTCAGAACAGAACACCTGTGTAGTCGTCGGCTGTTGACCTCAGATTTGAATTACCCACGCATGCGTGTAAAGCAGCATCACCACAAGCCAAGAGTAACGCGTGGAAACCGTCTAGCGAGGCATATATCACCGGGAACTGTCTAATGCTTGGGTGGGAGCTGTGCCGTTACGGCAGAAATTTAGGAGAGAGAGAGATGTCATGTCAGAAATGTGAGATAGAGTGAATGATAAATAAATTATAAAAAGACCACAAACTGTATTCAGATGTGAAAATATTCTACACAATAATAATAATACTATTAATATTAATTTATTATTATTACTAGTGGTAATATTTTCAATCATATTTAATAACATTTATAATGGTATACATAGAAAGTTGACATACATACATATCTACATGTTAATACTTTACATTACTTATAAGAAGAACATTATTATTATGATGAACATTATTAATAACATTTGCAATGGTATTTGTGAATACATACATACATACATACATACATGTTAATACTTAACATTACTTATAACATGATTAGTATGATGAACATTATTAATAATATTTGTAATGGTATTTATGCATACATACATAAGTATTTACCATTCACCGTTTAAGAAATCTACTTCTTAGTGATATCTCTCATTACTTTGGAAACATTAGTTATTTTAATAAGGATCAGAAATGACAGTGATATATTCCCTCGTACTCTTCTTAACGAGCTTTCATCAGACGAACCCTGGTTGCAAGGATTGTATTGTACGTCACCCATTTTGACGCACCTCACATCCTGGGTTGATGCGTGTGTTTTTAGGACAGTCTTCAGCAAGTATCAACAAAAGAATAAACTCTACTGATCTTAGCTGAGGGTGTTGTGGAACAGTCTTTTGTTGTTTTAGGGTAGTCATGGGGTCTTTCATTTGGTGATAAATACAAATATGGGGGAGAAATAAAGACTGTCCTGATCTTACTCGATAATTATACAATGCAGGATTTCACTGATCACTGTCCTTTTTAAGGTTTGATTCAGTATAATGGTATACATATATCCTGGGAGGTGAGAGTGTTTTCGAACAGTCTTGAGCTAGCCCCATTACTTTCAGGGTGACAGATAGAAAAAGTAAACTGCTGGACGTCTAATTTATGCATAAGTTGTTGGAAATAATCAAACATAAAATTTGCGGGACAAATTTGGGGAGACAAACAAGTGTCAAAACGTTGCCTAAACTTTTAGAACAGTTTTTGCTTTAATATTCTTCAGAGAAATAGACTATGGAAATCTTGAGCACGCACATATTATGGTCAACAAGTATTGGTTGCTTGACTTGGTATTAAGTAAAGAACTGACAGTCTACCATTTTTCTGTTAAATGTCTTGTCAAATGGTCAAATGCAGGAATATGTTTCAGATGAGCCTTAGATATCTTCTGATTGGAATTTTCTACCATTTGACAAGTGTGACAAGATCTGTGGTACTTTTAAACATCACTTTTAATTTTAGACCAAATTGACCAGCTTTAGGAGTTGTATGGGCTAGACTATGCATTTCCTATCTATATGACTTAGGAACAACAATTTGATTGCTCACTGACCACTCATCACAGCAGGTACATCAGGGGTCTTCATTTTCTAATAATGACCCCATTTTTCACAAAGTAACAGACTGGTACTTGTGTGGCTTTAATTTCTAAAACCCAGTCTTGTGTTTTCTCTGAGGAATATTACTTGGGGGCCTATAACTCACATTAAAATGACTTGCATGCTTATAAAGTAGCTATTACTTTCTGCTCATATATCTTACAACTGCAGTCAGAAATTGGCTAGTGGTTTCTATTTTTCTGTGAAGAAACTAACTTACTTATGAATCTCTCTCTCTCTCTCTCTCTCTCTCTCTCTCTCTGAGTGATTAAGACATTTAAATTATGGAATTTACTTTATCCATTGTTCCAAGGAACATACATTAGGGATAAGAGGCCAAATTTACAATTTCATCTCATCTTCATAAATATACTAGTTTTGTGAAGGTCAAATTATCAGAAATAACAAATTAACAAATAAAATATAATCCTTTTCATGGTTGTTTGCTCATAGCAAGTGCAAACAACTTGTTTTTATTGCCCACAAAATAAATTCATCAAAAAGTGAGCATTTTTGTACAGTATATATATTGAATACAGATCCAGTAATGGAATGTTTTTGGGGATTAATTCTTGAAACAGACACCAGGGAATATAACCTGACTGTTCTTGAGTTGTAATTTACAGACGTATGTGGTACTCAAAAGGTAATGTGTCTTGGCCAATGCAGAATTTACCATTTTAATTCTTCAGAATTTGCAATGCTGAGTGTAAGTCCAATCCAAAAACTAGGTTGTTGGAAAAGCTTGTCTTCATTCATGTTTTATTCATGTGAAAGTGAAAATCAAAAGGGATTGGCAAATAAATCTATAAGAACAATGTAACAAGACAATCCATATATTTGTCCCTTATAATTGCCTACCTGTAAGATAACTTTTGTTTCAGACTAATTCATCAAACAATATATTTTTTATGAATGCCGGTTTATATTAAACTTTTGTTTCTGTTATATTTCCTATGGAAACTTAAACATATGACTGTATATTGTTTTTTTTTTTTTTTTTTTTTTTTTTTTTTGCTTTATTGCTAAGTTGTATTGTGTTGATATTTGTTGTGTCATTACAATACTAGCTTATATTTTAAACATAATAAAATAATGCTAAAGTCACAGACAAATAGAGATGTTTATGGAGGAGTGGGGTAGGGTGATGGATGCTACAACAGCCCGAGCTGTGACTAGTCTTAAAAACGTTACAAGTGTTTTAGAAATTTATGTGGGTGGGTGGGGGTGTCTTATTCTTCTGACAGAAAACAATCACATCTGTAGAAGATACAAGTAAAAATTTGTATTCATCTTTATGACTACTACATTAATTTCATATCCAAATGTATCAAGCACTTTTAGTACTGTACTGTCGCAGTAATGATACAAACACATTGAGCTGGTTACTGGTAGCGGTAGCAATGTTATTTATATTCAATATATTATAATTTTATAATTGCTACCATTGGAGTCTGATGTTTTATCAGTGAGGTACCATACAATCAGTCATCTTATCTGTACTACAAATATCGCTTCATATATGGATGAATAGAATCCTCATCTCTGTAATGTACTTCTCTCTCTCTCTCTCTCTCTCTCTCTCTCTCTCTCTCTCTCGTGAATAAAGAAATGAAAGTATCGCCTCTAGGTGTTATTATCTGCACTTTGCTCAAACCTCATGAGGTCTTTACTGCTACAAAAAGCAGAATATGCACTGCGCTCTAAAATAATAAATATGCTCTAAACTGATAACATTGTGAATGAAAATATACAAACAAATTAGGGCCTTAAATCTTGCTTGTAAACAGCCACCCTATTCTGCCACCGTGCGACAGCAGTAAATTAAACAGACAAAATGTTCAAATAAAATGGGGTGGGAAGGGTTAGCGGAAACATAACGTTGTTTAAATACATCTAATTGTATAGAAGCTGACACATTTAATTTTTTTTTGCTACTTGCAGGTCACCTCTCTTCCGAATGTTAATACTCTGAGACATCAGCTGCTGTAATTTAATTCGAATGATATTTTAATAAGACGCCCAAACATGCCGTAAAGTGGTGTAACATCTTGTTGCTAGGGTCAGTTCAGTAGTCGTATTGTAAGAAATTGACGTGTCACAGTGCCATCTGTTGTCATACTGAGGCATTATTTTATGTTAACTTCCTTGATTCTAACTTGCAACATACTTGATGCTACATTATAGTCATGATTTTGGAAGGTGCAATTTGTAACTTGTGATATAGCAAGTTTATAAATGGAATGTTAAAACTTGTAATAACTGACATAGCATTTGCCATACAACAAACTACAAAATCAATTCAGTAGTTGGCAAATTGCAAGATACAAGGACGCAGAAGGAAAGTAGATCTAGGCACTTTCAGGCAGCCATTTACAGCTTGCATCTATGAAGAATAGAAAATTCATGACTAGAATTATGAATGTAGCTCTTGCAAGCAGCCATTGACAATAATGCAGAAGGAAAGCAGCACTTGCAAACTTTCACATACAATCTGCATCAATGAAGAATACAATATACATTGATAGAATTTTGAAAGTAGCACTTGCAATCAGCCATTTACAATGGATCATCAATGAAGATGATAAAATACATGCATAAAACTATGGCGGTAATCCCCCTCCATACAAGTAAAGTTCTAAGTGTGGTCTGAATACACAAATTTTCCTTTTACATTTTGATACTTGCTTTTATTAACTCGTGTCTCTATACCCTATTTTGTATACCTAGGAATACCATTTTATTTCCACAGTAAAGGATTAGTTCCGGGTTCCGGTACGATTTACCTCCCTTGGAAATATGTTGACCATCTTTGAACGAATCCCTCCCTGACGCTATTATTATAGGAACAGTAGTTCTTTATTATTTCGATTTCATGTGACTGACAGGAGCATATAAATAGCACTCATTTATCACTGGATTATCACTTTGTGTTAGGCGGACAATTGCCACAATGCATGTTCTTCTCCAAATTATTTAAAATTGTTTTCATGGAATCTATTTTTCCTTCTAATTTTGTATAAAAGGGTGTGTAAGTAAAGTAATTAGGAAAGCTTATCATATCATATAAGACACAAATCTGTTTTTATTTTTTAATTGCATTGAGGAATTTGGGAAATTCTTATGGATATGTTAGACACTTGGCACTAGAACCAATCGACATGACTCGGACAGAGAGATTAAAGTCGACTTCAGGTAACCGTCTCATTTCTTACCCTGCAGTCACTGCCCCGAGTGTTGGCAAACCCAAACATGTCCGGCAGTTGAATTTTCCACAACGGCTATTGTTTTCTACCCATTTTGAGCGTCTCATTCGATGCGGTGAATGACTCAAACTTTATCGGTATATGCATCACGATGTGGACAGAATTTATTCACCTTAGTGTCTGAATTAATCTCCTTGAGTGTGTTCAAATTTTTGAATGAAAATACCTGTAGCAGTAACTACAATACATTATTTAAATGTATCATACCTTTAGAATTTCCACAATACGTTCCTACAGTTGATGACGTATTGAAGGAAAAAGATTGGGCTTTCATATTAGCCGAGCGAAGAATTACGTTAGTAAACCTTAATCCATGTGCACTTCCGAAGTTACTTGTTTAGGTGACAGTACCCATAAACAAGATCAAAGTACGGATATTAATGTTTATCTCTCTACCCTGTTTGACCTTCATGTTTACAAAAAGTTTAGAAAAGAGCCTTTTCCCTTTTAACACTGTATTGTCTATATTTGTACGGCAATAACTTTACACTCACATATATTTGTTTGCATTTTATGTTCTTCACTACAACAATAAAATATCTGATTGTGTAATCTTCACGCACACACTACCCACTCAAACCTTGCCATCTCCCAATCTAATAATCTGATTTTAATCATAATCTAAATATTCTCGAAGCCAAAGTTTTGTGCTAAAACATCACCGAAGCAAGAAGTTTCCTCTTAATGTCTTAAATTCTGCTGTATCCATTTATACAACATGGGATCTAGGCAAGGCTTAAATTATAATGTATCTTTACATACAACGTGGGATCGAGACATTTCTTGAAAAATAATATATCCATAAATACAACCTGGGATCTAGACAAGTCTTAAATTATATTGTATGCATAAATACAGTGTGGGATCTAGACAGTCTTAAATAAAAACGTATCCATGCATACAACGTGGGACCTAGACAAGTCTTAAATAATAATGTATCCATACATATAACGTGGGATCGAGACATGTCTTAAATAATAATGTATCCATACATACCACGTGGGATCTAGACAACCCTTAAATTATAATGTATCCATACATACAATTTTGAATCTAGGCGTGTCTTAAATTAGAATGTGTCCATTCATTCAGGCGTGAGATCTATACAAAGTTCAAATCATAAAGTATCCATACATACAACACGGGATATAGACAAGGCTTAAATTATAATGTATATTTACAAACAACGTGAGATCGAGACATTTCTTAAATAATAATATATCCATAAATACAACTTGGGATCTAGACAAGTCTTAAATTATAATGTATCCATACATACAATTTGGGATCTATACGTGTCTTAAATTATATTGTATCCTAAAATACAGTGTGGGATCTAGAAACGTCTTAAATAAAAAGTATTCATACATACAACGTGGGATCTAGACAAGCCGTACATTACAGTGTATCCATGCATACAATTTTGGATCTAGTCGTGTCTTACAACGTAGGATCTGGTCATATCTTAAATTATAATGTATCCATACATACAACTTGTGATCTATACAAGGCTTAAATTATACTGTATCCATAAATACAGTGTGGGATCTTGACATGTCTTAAATTATTAAATATTCATATATATAAATTGGGCTCGAGATATGTCTTAAATCATAACGTATCCATACATACAATTTGGGATCGAGACGTATCTTAAATTATAATGTATCCATACATACAGTGTGGGATCTAGATAGTCTTAAATAATAATGTATCCATTCATACAATGTTGGACCTAGACTTGTCTTAAATTATGATATATATATATATATATATATATATATATATATATATATATATATATATATATATATACACACACAACGTGGAATCTAGATGAGCTTTAAATTATAAGGTATTCATGCATGCAGCGTGGGATCTAGACATGTCTTAAATTATAATGTATCCATACATATAACGTAAGATCTAGGCATGTCATAAATAATAACGTATCCAAACATACAACAAGGGATCTAAACAAGCCTTAAATTATGTCTCCATACATAAAATGTGTGATCTAGGTGCGTCTTAAATTATAATGTACCCATACATACAATGTTGGATCTAGACTTGTTTTAAATTACAATTTATCCATACATACAACGTGGGATCGAGACATGTCTTAAATAATAATGTATCCATTCATAAAACGTGAGATCAAGACAGGTCTAGAATTATAATGTATCCATAAATACAGTGTGGGATCTTGACATGTCTTAAATTATTAAATATCCATACATATAAAGTAGGCTCGAGATATGTCTTCAATGATAATGTATCCATACATACAATTTGGGATCGAGGAGTATCTTAAATTATAATTTATCCATACATACAGTGTGGGATCTAGATAGTCTTAAATAATAATGTATCCATTCATACAATGTTGGATCTAGACTTGTCTTAAATTATGATATATATACATACAACGTGGGATCTAGACATGTCTTAAATTATAATGTATCCATACATATAACGTAGGATCTAGGCATGTCATAAATAATAATGTATCCAAACATACAACAAGGGATCTAGTCAAGCCTCAAATTATGTCTCCATACATAAAATTTGTGATCTAGGCGTGTCTTAAATTATAATGTACCCATACATACAATGTTGAATCTAGACTTGTCTTAAATTACAATTTATCTATACATACAACGTGGGATCGAGACATGTCTTAAATAATAATGTATCCGTCATAAAACATGAGATCAAGACATGTCTAGAATTATAATGTATCCATACAGACAAAGTGGGATCTAGACAAGCCTTAAATTATAATGTATCCATAAATACAGAGTGGGATATTGACATGTCTTAAATTATGAAATATTCATACATATAAAGTGGGATCGAGGCATGTCTTATATCATAATGTATCCATACATACAATTTGGGATCTAGACGTATCTTAAATTATAATGTATCTTTACATACAATGTGGGATCCGGGGATAAGCTCATTTTCTCCGTTTTGCACAGTGGCGGATTTCCCACATGGCAGACAAGGCCTCTGGTTTTATGGCTTTGTTTTTGGCGGGGTGAGTTGGTGGAGACGGGCAGTAGGAGGGGTGGTGCTGTAAGGCAATTCCGATAGTGACTAAGGGGTGGCAAAATCATAACTCCGTCACTAGTTTGATTCATAAGAGTCAATTTATAATTATAATTTCTTATATATCCCTCGCATACCTAAAAAATAAATACAGTGAATATAGCTGAGTATTAAATTCCGCTTACATACCTAAAAATAAATACAGTGCATATAGCTGAGTACTGAATTTCACTTACATATCTAAATAGAAATACAGTGCATATAGCTGAGCATTGAATTCCACTTACATACCTAAATAGAAATACAGTGCATATAGCTGAGTATTGAATTCCGTTTTCATACCTAAAAATAAATACAGCGCATATAGCTGAGTACTGAATTTCACTTACATATCTAAATAGAAATACAGTGTATATAGCTGAATATTGAATTCCACTTACATACCTAAATAGAAATACAGTGCATATAGCTGAGTATTGAATTCCACTTACATACCTAAATAGAAATACAGTGCATATAGCTGAGTATTGAATTCCACTTACATACCTAAATAGAAATACAGTGTGTATAGCTGAGTATTGAATTCCGCTTACATACCTAAAAATAAATGCAGTGCATATAGCTGAGTACTGAATTCCACTTACATATCTAACTAGAAATACAATGTATATAGCTGAGTATTGAATTCCGCTTACATACCTAAAAATAAATACAGTGCATATAGCTGAGTACTGAATTCCACTTACATATCTAACTAGAAATACAGTGTATATAGTTGAGTATTGAATTCCACTTACATACCTAAATAGAAATACGGTGCATATGCCTGAGTATTAAATTCCGCTTACATACCTAAATATAAATACAGTTTATATAGCTGAGTATTGAATTTCACTTACATATCTAAATAGAAATACAGTGCATATAGCTGAGTACTGAATTCCACTTACATACCTAAATATAAATGCAATGCATATACCTGAGTATTAAAGTCCGCTTACATACCTAAATAGAAATACAGTGCATATACCTGAGTGTTAAATTCCGCTTACATACCTAAATATAAATACAGTGCATGTAGCTCAGTATTGAATTCCACTTGTCCTGCGAGTAAATTAAAGTGCACTGATGCTTACTTTTGTTCCTTCTTTTTGTGGGGTGAGTGTATTACTGAGTGGATTTGGTACTGTTGCATGAAAAAACAGGTCATAGATGCCTTTTCTGGCGACACAGGCTTAATTCTTGTTTGGAAATATCAATAACACTCCAACTTCTTTCATTATGTTGATCTCGTCCTATGCAAAAATTTTTATACAATCATGTATTCACGCATTCATTGTGGGATTCAGGACCTCTTTCTACGCAACTTTCATACAATCATGTAGTTATGCATTCATTGTGAGATTCGGGATAATCAGATACGTCAGACGGATTTTTAATCAAATTATATCTCCTATACTTTTTACTTAAAAGAAAATCGAATGATACATGACTACACAGTAATTCTCCCTATGACGTCAAACCCAGTTTATGTTTCTAATAAAACACTTAACTTTATGACAGACCTGGGACACGACTTACGACCCGTTCAAAACCATTAAGGAAAACTTTATGGTGGGTGTATGATTATTTTGAAAATTCTAGAGTACACAATGTCACCCTGGTCTTCGATTTATACCGATATTGCTGGCAATAAAATCCATAAACATTTGGAACAGCATACATCTAGTTCGGGTGACAATTTCATGTAAGGTTTCAAGTTTAGCTTTTTCAGAAATTAGAGGTATGACATTTGCGGTAAATAAGCTGACAAAAAGGGTCATGAGTAGCTGATATGAACTACTGAAGATACACTATGATCGTTCCTCTAGGTTGTAGAGATCAGGTACACACACACACACACACACACACACCAACACAAACACTCACACGCACAAACACACACACAGATGTGGTAATATCTCAGTATTTGAGTTTATTACGTCATGTCCTTTTATTAGTTGATTAATATTAAAAAGCACGATGGAGTGATTTTGTTCCAGTCACATGATCTGGTCACTATGATTTGAACAATATACAAGTGTAGAAATTAATTATAATATGATTTCCCCGATTGCAACCAATATTTTACTTGAATCGAAATATATTTATTTAAAAACAAACTTAATACAAATCAAACTCGCGCAAATTATGAAGAACATTAATGATGGAAATAAATCAGATAATTTTTAAGTTATAGGGTTACAGGCGTTAACATTAATGATGGAAATAAATCAGATAATTTTTAAGTTACAGGCGTTAACATTAATGATGGAAATAAATCAGATAATTTTTAAGTCACAGGGTTACAGGCGTTAACATTAATGATGGAAATAAATCAGATAATTTTTAAGTTACAGGGTTACAGGCGTTAACATTAATGATGGAAATAAATCAGATAATTTTTAAGTTATAGGGTTATAGGCGTTAACATTTTGTTCTTTTGTTTAAGGATAAATGTTCTTTTTAAACATGTCATGCAGTCTGCGAATGTGAAAAATGGTTTAACTTGCAAATGACTTTTGAATTGAAATAATAGTGAACATCATCACAAAGAGACTTTTTTCTTCATCAGAAATATATATATATATATATATATATATATATATATATATATATATATATATATATATATATATATATATATATATATATCAGATACAGAAGCAACATATGGCATTTTAATTGTATTCGTGCTAAGAAATATATAAACAAATTTAGGTTTAATAATGAAAAGCCACATATAATTTATTTTATGAACTACTATATACTACCATGTTTCCCCAAACGTCGGTGTTGGATTAGCTGTCTTGGGAAGAAATGTCTATGGAAAAGTATAATTTTTAATAATAAAGTCTTTTTTTTTTCTTTGGTATGTTTTATACACTCGCAACAAACACATCCACATTCAAACGCGTGGTTTGAGGATCTGGAAAACTTGGGTATGAAATCCAACATATTCATAAGCAAGACACTTCATATTGTTTGGTCCAGCCAGGACGTAAATAAGTAGAAGCCGCAGATACAGATTAACTATTGATGGGACTGGCGTCTAATCCAGGGAGAGGCATGGACTCTCGTTTGCTTCATGACATAGCAATTCGGATAGCCTTCGGCCTTATACGCATCTTGTAGACGCAACTGTACAAAAGAACCCGCGTTCTCTGGTAAGTTAACAACCAATTCACTTGACGATCCATCCAGCTAGTTATGCTTTCTCAGTCGCTTCACGTTATAAAGAAAAATAACCTCTGGCATTATGAGCAAGAAGTATAATCCGTTGTACAAGAAAACAATATCTGCTAGAAATTAATCATTTCTGGACTGGTGTCTGATACAGAGGAAATAGTGCACTTTCAGTCACTTTCCTTCAGTGGAAAGGGATTATAAAGTCACTTTACTTCAGGGGAACATGGATAATGAGGAACTCGTGATTTGACTGGTGTCCAATACTGAGGAACTCACGAATTTACTGTGCCCCATACAATATGGCTTAAACTTTGTTTTCTGTTGTTGAAAATATTAGGCTAATGTAGACCCTTTCCTTTGTCTTGTACTTTAATTTTCGACCTCATATTTTCTAAATATTTGAAGGAAACTGAAAAACATTATATATATATATATATATATATATATATATATATATATATATATATATATATATATATGTTAAAGTGATTTCCTTGACATACATTTGTCCAGACGTAACAGCTCAGTATATTGCTGTTGATATGTCAGAAGGAATAAGATTGAATACCGAATAAAACAAAGTCTCAAACGAAAGAACTATTAACTTCTGATTGGCTAGTATATCATATGAATATCAGGAGGAAACGATTCCTTTCGATGAATTCTGATTGGTTTGTACAGCATATTAATTTGAAGAGGAAAGTATTAGCTTAGATCCAAACTTACTTTTTCGCTAGAAGTCGAAATGAGAAAGTTTTGGTTGATAAATTGGTTGCAAGTCGAGGATTAAAAGCTTGCAAGTTTGTTCGAAAAGCGAAATGGATTTCAGTGGGAAAATAGTACAATTCTCATCATTTTCAATTGTCAATATTCTTTATTTTTCTTTTCTTCCTATGGTGTACTGACTTGTGTAAGATTAGAATGCATCAAGTATAACACGCAAGAAGTCGTTCTTTATTAAACTTCCAATGGTTCCTGCCTGACTTTTGTATATATTCAACGCACGCACGACCATTCATCTTTATAGAGCATATGCTATCTACTAACAAACTCAGTTTACAAAGTGCTATTTGTGAAAGGATTATTATGTTCTCTGACATCGATACATTAATACCGTCGATTCCTGCACATGTATCGATTTGTCGACCATGGTATTGTATACAGTAAGAGTCATAACTTCCATTTAGAACATGAACTATGCATAGTTTGTATAATACAGCCTCTACCGAGACTCCGATCTTTCTGTCACATACATACATACATACATACATACACTCACACATGCATACATACATACACACATACATACATACATACACACACACACACATACATGCATACATACATACATACATGAATATATGCACACACACACATACATACATACATACATCCATCCATCCATCCATCCATCCATCCATCCATCCATCCATCCATACATACATACATACATAAGAAGCAGGATACAAATAACACCGGAGGCATGTAAAGGCTGTAAACATACACACATAAGCTCCTTTATACGCTGTGTAGACCTATTGTATATTTATTTATATGAGTTTAAATCACGCTGAGTAAGATATATTGAGCAAATCCCCATCTTGATGTAGAACGCCATTTCTTGAATGGAAAGGAAGAAAGAGCAAAAGTAGTATTCTTCCATTTTGTAGCAACTTTGTGGCCCAGGTGAAAGATAGACTACTTTAATAAGGCTGATTTGTTACACGATAGATCAATAGATAGGTTCCCGAATGACGTCATCAGCCGCCATCTTTGTGGTCATTTGGCACATTGACTGTTGACTTTATATGGTGTTTGTAAGTTGAAATAAATTCATTGAATCTCTTGATACTTTTATGAAATTTACATACATAAACAGAACGCAAATAGGGCGTTCTGTTAGTATCTATAATTATGAATTATAGGTTTACCTTGCTTCAGTGTGCCTTGTTAAAAATGGTAAATTTTGGTAATCGGCTATAAGAGAAACGGTCAGGTTGCCCGTCGTCCAGGTAAAATGGGCAGAATATCGTCTGCTAGTGACCACATCTGGAAGCATCTATATGTTTGTCAGCCCGTATTAAACGCTCCGGTGGCCTAGTGGTTAGACCATCCACCTCGGACACCGGAGGTCGCGGGTTCGAACCTTGGCCAAGTCATACCAAAGACTTATAAAAATGGTACTAACAGGTGCCATGCTAAGCGCTCGGCATTAAGAGTTAGTGTTAGGACTGGTCGGCCTGGTGTTAGGATAATGTGACTAGGTGGGACATCATGCAAAATGTTAGCGGCATGATGTCCCAGTGCTAGACATCACTATAAACTGCCACACTGCAGACATCGTAGCGATATGACTGAATTATTTTAAAGCTACGTTAAAAATCCAAATCACACCCACCCACATATTATTCGACTCACACACCACGTGAATGCGGAGAGTCTTGTAGACTTGGTGTTAGGTAAGCAACCGACAGTCTACCATTTTTCTGTTAAATGGCTTGTCAAATGGTCAGATGCAGGTATAGGTTGTATATGTGCCTTAGATATCTTCTGATTGGGATTTCCTACCATTTGACAAGTGTGAAAAGATCTATGATACTTTTAAACATACTCTTAATTTTCGACAGACAAAAATGATTCAGGATCTTGTGATAAGTCTTACTGACACCAAAACGACCATGTGGTAAGTCTTACTGACACCAAAACGGCCATGTGATAAGTCTTATTGACACCAAAATGACCAGTTTTATTGAGCTATGAATTTCCTCAACTATATAACTTAGGAACAACAATTTGATTGCTCACTGACCACTCATCACCAGCAGGTGCATCAGGTGTCTCCATTTTTTCATAATGACCCCATTTTTCACAAAGTAACAAACTGGTACCTGTGTGGCTTCACTTTCTGAAACCCAATATTGTGTCTTCTCTGAGGAATAGTACATGGGGGCCTATAACTGACATTAAAATGTCTTGCATGCTTTATAAAGTAGCTGTTACTTTCTGCTCATATATCTTACAACTGCAGTCAGAAATTGGCTAATGGTTTATACTATTTTGTGATGAAACTAACTTACTTATGAATCGCTCTCGCTCTCTCTCTCTCTCTCTCTCTCTCTCTCTCTACAACAGTGTATATATTGAATACAGATCCAGTAATGGAATGTTTTTTGGGGATTAATTCTTGAAACAGACACTAGGGAATATAACCTGACTGTTTTTTAGTCATAATTTACGAATGTATGTGGTACACAAAAGGTAATGTGTCTTGACCAATCCAGAATTCACAGTTTTAATTCAGCAGAATTTGCAATGACGAGTCTATGTCCAATCCAAAAGCCTGATGAGTGTATGTCCAATCCAAAAGCCAAATTGTGTGAAACGCTTGTCTTTATTCATGTTTTATTCATGTGAAAGTGAAAAGCAAAAGGTATTGGCAAATAAATCTATAAGAACAATGTAACAAGACGATCCATGTATTTGTTCCTTATAATTGCCTACCTGTTTGATATTTTTTGTTTTAGACTAATTCATCTAATAATAATGTTTGTATGGGTTAGGGTTAGGGTTAGGGTTTAGTGTTTAGGGTTAGGGTTAGGGTTTAGGGTTTAGGGTCAACCTAACCCTAACGCCGGTTTACATTAAATATGTATTCTTCTCTTAGATTTCCTATGAAAGGTTAAACATAGGACTGTATCTGTATCTTATTTATCTATTTTGCTCTTAGATTTCCTATGAAAAGTTAAGAATAGAACTGTATATAGTTTTTATTTATTTAATATCTTTCTTGCATAGTTGTATTTTTTGTGACATGACAATATTAACTTATATTTTAATCAGCATAAAATAATGATAAAATCACAGACAAATGAAGATGTTTATACCGGGGTGTGTGGGATGGATACTACAACAGCCTGAGCTGTGAGTAGCCTTAAAAACTTTACAAGTTTTTAGAAAATTATGTGGGATGTGTGTGTTTCACTCTTCTAGCATAAAACAATCACATCTGTTGAAGATATATGTAAAAAATATTATAGATCTTTTTAACAACTACATTAATTTCATATCCAAATGTATCAAGCAGGTTTGGTACTGTATTGTAGCAGTAATAATAAAAACAAATTGAGCTGGTTACTGATAGCGGTAGTAACGTTATTTGTATTCAATATATTTTATTTTTATAGTTGCTACCAAAGGAGTCTGATGTTTTATCAGTGAAGTACCTTGCAATCAATCATCTTATCTGTACTATAAATATCGCTTCATATACGAATGAACACGATTTTAAACAATAAACAATGCAGTTTCCAGTTTGATATCTGTGAAAATAAAGAATCTCATAATTGTATGGAAATGTTCTTTACGTTGAGATATATAAAATATATTTCATACTGTTAGACTTTATTTTCTTTTATAATGAAACAAGTCCATATTTTTGTACCATATAGCTATGCTACAGTATATGCTTTGTATGTGATGTCTTTGTTTCAAGTCATTTGCCTCTTCCTATTGTATTGGAATTGGAGATTTGAAACGAAATTGGAGATATGAGATACTTGTCACAGACAACTAGTGATAATGATTGCTGGCTATTGCATAATCATACATATATAAGAATACTGTATAATTTGACTATTTACCTTATATATATATATATATATATATATATATATATATAATTAAACTGCCACTGTAAACTGCAGATTAACGGTAGAAAATTAATTACATAGGGATGTGAGCATAAACAGAATCCTCATCTCTGTTATGTACTCTCTCTCTCACTCTCTCTCTCTCTCTCTCTCGTGAATAAACAAGAAAGAAAGTATGGCCTTGAGGTATAATTATCTGCAATTTGCTCATAACTTATGAAGTCTTCTACTGATACCAAAAGCAGAATTTGCACTGCACTCTAAAATAATAAACAAAGTAATGCATTATGACAACAGATGGCGCTGTGACAATTCAGTTTCTTACCAATACGACTACTCGCTTTACCCTAGCAATAAAAGGTTATACCACTTTGCTGCATGTTTGGGCGTCTTAATTAAAATATCATTCGAATTATATTACAGCATTACAGTCAGCTGATTTCTCAGAGTATTAACATTCGGAAGAGAGGTGGCCAGCAAGAAACGCATAACAAACTAAATGGATCAAACTGTATACAATTAAATGTATTTACACAACGTTATATTTCCGCTGACCCTTCCCACCCATTTTATTTGAACATTTTGTGGATGTAATTTACCCCTGAAGAGGGTATCCGCTTAAAAGCAAGATTTAAGGCCCTAATTTGTTTATATATTCTCATTCACAATGTTATAAGTTAAGAGCATTTTACGCTAACTTCCGTGATGCTAACTTGCAACGTGCTTGATGCTACATTATAATCATCATTTTATAAGATGCAATCTGTGTAACTTGTGATATAGCAAGTTTATAGGATGATAAAACGAGTAATAACCGACATATCATTTGCCATACGACAAACGAAAGAATCAGTTCATTAGTTGCCACATTGCAAGATGCAATGACGCAGAAGGAAAGTTGAACTAAGCACTTGCAAGCAGCCATTTTCAGCTTGCATTAAAGAAGAATAGAAAATTCATGACTATAATTATGAATGTAGCACTTGCAAGCAGTCATTGACAATAATGCAGAAGAAAAGCAGCAGTTGCAAACTGCCACGTATAATCTGCATCAATCAAGAATGCAATAAACATCGATAGAATTATGAAAATTGCACTTGCAAACAGCCATTTACAATAATGCACCAAGGAAGATTATAAAATGTATGCATATAATTATGGCAGTAATCCCCTTCCATATGTTTCAGTAGTGAAGGGGGATCTTATAGGGTCTATGGGATTTATCATTAAAAACACCCTTGGGACAATATAGGGTCTATGTAAATTTAACATGGAGAAAAATCGTGGGACAATATAGGGTCTATGGGAATTAACATGGCCAAAAACCTATGGGACTGTATAGGGTCTATGTAAATTTAACATGGCCAAAAAACCCTTGGGACTGTATAGGGTCTATGTAAAATTGAAACAGGGAGGGTCTCTATTTTTTTTTAAAAAATAAAAAAAAAAAATAAAATAAAAAAAGGGGTAGGCAATGGAAAGGCTATCTCTTTTCGAGAAATATGGCAGGCCCTGAAAAGGGCCTTTGGGTTTTCTTCTTCTTCTAATTTCTTCTTTTTCTCCACCAAGTTCTTATTTTATCTCCTACACTCTTCTTCCCTTTCTTTTTTTTCTTCTCCTCCTCTTTTTTCTTCTTCTCTTCCTCCTCTTCTTTCTTCCTCTTTTCATTTTCTTCTTCTTTTTCAATTTTTTCGTTCCATTTGCGTATTCTTATTCTTTCCTCTTCATCCTCCTTCTCCTCCTTTATCTCTTTCATGACACCACTAATCTTGTCCTTTGCTTTTCTTAAGTTATTAATTTCCATCTTTACACGATGGGGACTATAGGAATAATGGTCTTCAACGAGTCTTATTAGCATCTGTTCCATTATTCCTAAGTTGTCTAAAACGTCTTGCAAGGTTTGTATTTTGTCCATTTGGTTTGACGCCATCTTCTTTTTATTCTTTGCAGAATGGTTTGAACAACGAACACTGTGGGTTCTTATAGTGAAAGCGCGGACGTGAAGGAAAACATCCCCCTAATAACATAAAATTGATCTTACCTAGATCATGACCGAACATCGCGCGTAGCCTGCGTGGGTTCGAGTCCAAGGCTCGGCTAGCGTGGGTAGGTGGGAAAGCCTGCCAGTAGCTTCTCGTGGGTCGGTGGTTCTTCCCTGGGTTTTCCAGGGTTCTTCCTCCACCAGTTATACTGGCCGCCATGTATAGCCTATCTTGTGCTGAAAAATGGCGTTAAACCCTAGATCAACAACAACAACAACATCGCGCGTACGTGAAGGAAAACATCCCCCTACTTTCTCATTTCATATAATATAACCACAACTATACTCTCTACATACGCTAAGAATCAATAAATAAACCCATAATCTACTATTCACACGAACTTACTTCATCATTTACAAACAAAAACACACTAACACACAAACTCATACACTCTCGCTATAAATAAAGAGTTAGTGTTTATATTCACACTACCATACTTACACACATTGGCAAATGGATAGTTATTTCTTTTCTAGAGTATTGGGTAGCCCTTAAAAGGGCTGTTTTTTTAACTCCAGATGCACCTATCTAATGGTTGCACCTTCCAGGCCTGGCGCCGCACACGCATCTTTGACTCCAGTCTCTTTTTACTTTTTGTCTTGAGAGTGCAGAGGCGGGATGATTCGCTTCAGCACCCCAATCCTCTGTCTCGGGAATATTGTATGACATCCTCTCTTCTAGTTTTTTTTTCTTCCTCTTCCCTCTGTCTTCTTTCCTCTTCGTTTTTTGTTCTTGCTTCTTCTACGATAGCCTCCGCTGATAGTTCATTTACTATGCGCCTGGCATATTCCAGGTGCATCTGGAGTTCTAACAGTTTCACTATTCTGCTATTCATTCTTCTGGCTGTGTTGATCAATCAACAAGGGTAGCTGGACTGCCGAACGAGTTTCAATTTATACTGAAAGCGCGGACGTGAAGGAAAACATCCCCCTAATAACATAAAATTCATCTTACCTAGATCGTGACCAAAATCAACAACAACGCGCGGACCTAAAAGAAACACTCGCTCACTTTTTTATGCTACCCATCACTATTTTAAAATTTTTTATAAATCACTTCAATAGACTATTTACATACGCAAAGCAATCCAATCTAACTCTAAATATACACCTCTAACAGCCAAAAAAAACAAACATCATTTTTAATCTACTACCCACACCAACTTACGTTAGCTCTTACAAACACAAACACACAAACACATACCCTCACATTTTTTATAAAAGAGTTAGTGTTTATTTTCACACTACTCTACCTACTCACATTGGCAAATTAATAGTTATTTCTTTTCTAGAGTATTGGGTAGCCCTGAAAAGGGCTGTTTTTTTGTTTGCTATGGCATTTTTTTTTAGTTTCTAAGAATGCGATGTCCTCTGAGGATAGACTTTCTGGCGATAGGTCTGCTTCTTCGGAAAGAGAAGAAGAACTCTTTGGTGTCGATACGGCAATCGACAAAGCCTCTGTCAGCTTCAGGTTGCTGCTGCTGCTGTTGTTGCTGCTGTTGCTGCTGTTGCTGCTGTCTCTGAAGTCTGTACTTCTCTGTCCATTCTTCTTTTTCCCTGTTCATTTCTTCTCTGAAGAGCTCTTCTATCAGGTCTTCAGTGATTTTTAACATTCTCACATTCTCTATTTCTTCTGGCTTCGGTATCAGACTGTGTCTGACCCTATGCAAATTCACGTAGGCTTCGTTGAGCTTAGCGAGTTTGGAACACATCTTCTTAGTAGGATGAGTCGACAATGGATGGTTAGACTGGGAACAAACCGGTTCTTAAAGTCAAAGCGCGGACGTGAAGGAAAACATCCCCCACACGGTTTTTTCGAGCCGCAACGTTCATGAGAGGGATAGTAAGAAATGAAAGAGCATCAATCCAACATTCTTATAGCTAAACAAAAGACAAAAGCATTTTTTCAAAACACAACATTTTTTATTCAAAAATCACTTAACACTAAACAACAACTCTAACATTTTTAACAATAATCCAACACTATAACATCAAACAATTTTTTTCAAATCACAAACATTTTTTTCTCAATTAACCATCTACTTTAAACAGGGCTGACAACGTTGTGAATGAAATTGTGATTTCCACTGTTGGAAATCATTAGGCCATTGATGGACACTACGTTTCCTAGCTTGAGACAAAAGATAAGCATAATGGTCACAAAACCATCGATCTACTTTCACATCATTTCTAGCAGAAGAACGAGGATCAAAATGAGTCACTAAATGTTCTAAGGAATAGCCCAGGCTGCGATGATGCAGAAAATACACACAGTACTGTCCACACACCAAGGAATCTGTGCCTTGTAATTTCACATTATTGAATCGGGTAGTCTGAGCATTTCTTCTCATAAAGTCGATGATATCGTCTTCCAAAGGGGGCAATCCGTACGAATCGAAATATTCCACACATCCTTCTTGAGGAAAGTAGACGGCTACCCAGTGGGTTCCTGGGAGATGACTGTCGTCCGTGTTGATCACGTAAGCTTGATGGTCTTTAGGTTTGCGATGAGGGAGTTCATCTTTAGCACAGACGACAGGATTCCAAGAAGCCGTATACGAACTGTGGTTCAAAAGGTAATAAAGTTCCCAGGTATCCATTGATTTGTGTGTGGTTTTTTTTCTTCCTCTTCACAGGTAATAATAAGTCGTCAATTCGATCCTGACTTTTTGCTTGAAAATGTCTGACGAATAAACGGTTATTCGTTCTGTTTCCTCACTCTGATTCAGGAGAGCTTCGATACGATGGATCTCTTGAGTGGTTAATGGTGGACAAGAATGTTCACGCAAGTCTTTATACCACTGATGCAACACGTCTTTGTTCGAGATGAGACTCCAAGCTTCGTCCAGATACTCGTCCAATTTTTCTTCTTAACTTAACATCAGGCATTTATCGTGTTGAATTTGACTGGGATGATCGTTTTGACATCCATAACAATTTTTCTTGATCAATTCCGTCATTTTGTCGACCAAGTGTTTGGCAAAACAGGAGACTAAATGGGCTTCTTGTTCTGGCCATCTCGATTTCATCATGATCACTTCTTCTTTTTCCACGGTCTCCTCACATTCCATCTTTAAAGTTTCTCCACTAGGTAAAGAGGGATAACAGTCTTCCATAGCTTCTAATAGTCTAGAATGACTTCTCTCAAACTGTTGATTTCTATCGTATTATCGAATTCTGCATACAGGATGACGTTCACTGTCTCTGTCAGTTTATCTGCAAACTGAAGTTCCACACGAATCTGGCCGGATTTTATAGGGTGGAAATGTCCCTCGTCGCTGCCTTGGTCTGGAGTGAAATCGAAAGCCCACAAAGCATAGCCTCCTGCATAATCGTCGTACGTAATGCCGTGACTGGTGTTGGTTCCTAACTGACCCGTGGCTTCGTACAAGGACAAGTACGATCTCAAGTAATTGTTCTTCTCAAAGTCGGGTTCGAAAGGTCTGGTACACAAGGTCTTACCATCGCGACTGACTTCGATTTTCTTCACCTTGAAGTGTTGAAAGTTGAAAGGATTTTCATCGAAGGCTCCGTTGAAGGCTGAATTCTCGACCATACCAAGGATTAAACGTTTGGGTAACTGTCCTTGAAACAGATGATCTTCGATCATGGAATGATGGTTAGCGGGAATGGTGAACGTTTTCACTTCCACGCGTCGGATGGGATACTTGGCGGTCGTTCTGCTCAACGTTTGACTGATGTCGTTACCTACTTTAGGTAACACTTCCACGCGTCGTACGTAGAGTTTGGCCTCCTCGATTTTGCTTTTGGGATTGCCACCAGTAGTAGCATCACCATCAGCCAACAAATGAAAAGCGGCACTGCTGCGATTCAGTCTCAAGCGAACATTGACCCCGTTCAGCAAATATTTCTCTTGCAACCACATGTCCAAATGCAAACGATCCATCAGTTCTAAACTCTTTCCATCTTTGATTTTGTTTCTTCGTTCTACAAATCCCTCATTGGTGGTTGTTTTTGTTTTGGGGTCAGCTTCAAGACCTTTTTCATTAAATTTGCCCGCTTCGTCAGGTTCCCACAGCACACAGGCATTGAGATGAGTATCCTTGGCATCTATTCCGTACGTCAAGAGATTTTCCAGGTAGGCACGATAAGGGTAAGTATCCATGCTGCTACTGACCAGTTTGTTATTCAAGTACAAGTCCACTGAGCTGAACAAGGAATGCATGAAATTGTTGACGGGAGCTACTTTCTCTTCGCCGCTTATAATATCTCCTCCCTTATCTAGAACTTTGACTTTCAAGTACAAGTAACTGCTATTCAGATCGATGTAATCTTCGGGCTGTCCTTTGATTTCAAATTCGATGGGAGCAGAATCGGCCAATGAGGAGACGGGGTGAAATTCCACCCATTGGGATTCTTGCATCGTCATCATGGTGGGGGGTATGGCAAACAGATCCAGTTCTGTCTTGGAACAAGCGCATGACTCTCGGTGCATCATTTTTTTGTTGCTGTGTCTCAATAATCGAAAACGTCTAAGTCTCGAACGGTTCTTCTTTTCTTGGCCTTTCTAGCTTGAAGTCTGGTGAAAGGGTGTTTTCTTCGTCGTCTCTTTCTGCCTTGTCCTTGCTGAATGCCTGACTCGGTAGCGTGCAGGGCATTTATAGGTGTGTCTCGTCGGCCTAAAATGTCTTTACCCGTTTGCAGCAAGACATTTTTGCCTGCCCTCATGAAGGCTTCTTTAGGGTTTTGTTTGTCGATGATGACATTTTGGAGAAATTCTTTGCCTTGCGTCAGTGCCGCATCTTTCAAGGCGTGCAATCCGCGTGTCACCATCGGTTTCAACACCGGAGCCACCGAACGAAAGGCCGATTTTAACATGTCTCCTAAACCGTGTCCTCGCTGTCGAGCCACCCCTCGGTACACTGGATACATGACTTACTTACGAGTCGTGAGAGAACCGTTTTCGAAAATGGAGTTTCACCGTGACTTTTCCTTTGGTGAATGGAATATTTTGTCCCAGATCTCCTTTTATAGTAATGTTGACCGTGTCCAAATACGACTTGCTGACAGGCAAATAGTGAGGATGGACAAATTCGCGGTGGACGTGGTAAGTGTTCCCACCTTCCTCGTCAGCGACCATGGCAGAATTTACTTTGAAAGGAATGACACGCAGTAATGGTACGGAGGTGTGTCCCACCACGTTGTACTCCACCACATCGGAGTACACGAAGATCAAATTCAGTCCTTGGTTCAGTTCTACCGGGTAACGAAAATACCTTGCAAAATGCATGTCGTTGTCAATGTCTGCCCTTTTAATTTTTTTGGTCTGCTTATCCGTGACCATACTGAGGTCTGAACCCAAAATGTCATACAATTCAGGGCAAAATTTAATACGTATACTTCTTTCCTCACTTTCAAATTTGATGAGTAGACGGTGAGACTGTTTGTGGTACTCAATGGTGACACGTTTACCTTCTTTGGTCAGAACTTTGTCAAAGGTTGCATAGAATTTGTCAGCGATGGCTTCCACCAGATGTTGACCACTAAAATAATGGCCTAGGTTAATTTTAAAGCGATAAACGAAAAGAGGAGGAGAAGAGTCACTGCTGCGGGGTAATAGGTCCTTTGCAAGATGTGAGTTATGTTGAGGACTGCCCGTCATCTTTTGCTGCAGTGCTGGGTCCAGAATTTCGACGTCAAAAGTGTTTTGAGTTTCAGTGATGTTTTGGATTTGTGTTGGGTGAATCATTTCTACCAAAGCCACTTCCCAATGGGCTTCGTGATCTAAGGGGATGGCCTGAGGTAATTTGGCCGTGTAACAGCACAACGTGTTGTGGGGAAACACCTCCATGGAACTGTCACTAGGTAAAGTTAAGTAAAATTGGTTTTGGTGACTCATAATTCCAGAGTTCTGTGGCTGTCCGAGGGGTTAGTGGACGTCAGAGGCGTGTCTCCATCTAAAATGGGGTTCTGATTGTGATTGGAGTGGTGACTGGCACTGGCACTGGACACAACGTTCCCGTTCGAGGAGAATTTCAGGGAGGGATTGGGAAGCAGGTAACCGATGAAACTGCTCAATAAAATGGTCCACAATTGTTTGTCTCCTTGTTGCAAACTCAAATTGGCGATGGCTGCCCCGATGACACAATACACCACGAAGATTTGGCAGAAAAAGACGATTTGCGTTTTAGGCACACGTTCTCCACACCACACCCACAAGGGTTGTTTTTGTAAATCTTGCACAGAAGAACTAGGTGAAGAAGGAGTGGTCGACGTAGCTGCGTCTGCTGTGTGAAAGGGCATGATGGTCACTTCTTCTTTTTATAGTCGATGACTTGCGAAGCGTCGATCCAAGAATCGAAACTGGGTGGATATCCTTTCCAACGTACTTTGACTTCTTTGACACGTCGTTTGCCCACTTTACGGGTTCTGCGTTCGAGAATGCTTTCGATGTCGTACACGTCGTCTTCTTTTTTGGTGACACGTTGTAACTCGGGCAAATAAAACGTTCCTTTGAGTACTTCTCCGTTCATGTCTTCCAATTTATAGACGGCAGGATGACGGCCATGCACTCGTCCAGTGACGCGAAACAATTCGGTCGTCCAGTTAGGTAAGTAACCTTTGTCGAAAGTGCGTTTGGTTTTGCCAATGCGCACCCAATCTCCTACGGCCAACTCTCCACTTTTCTTGGGGACAGCCCTCGTCGGGGACGTACCAAACAGGCGCTCGAACACCAGCACTTCGTTCTCGGTAGTCACGTCTTGCGGGGCACGTCCGATGCTTCGATGGTAAGATTGGTTGTACGCTTGCACCAGATGCGGTAAGATGTCGATGTACTTCAGAGTGTGGTGATGCGTAAAATATTTCCACATGCGTTCTTTCAAAGTGCGTTGAAAACGTTCCACGATGCTGGCTTTGGTTTCGGGATTCTCGGTGGTAAAAAAGTGAATGTCACGTTTCTTTAATTCTTTTTGGAAAGCTTGGTTCAGAAATTCGGTGCCTTTGTCCGTTTGCCATCGAAGAGGGCGACGACCGCTTTGTTTCAACACCCGTTGCAGGGCTCGCACTAACTCGCTGCTCGATTTGGAAGTCAAGGGCACGACCCAGGCAAATTTGGAAAAGACGTCGATGACACAAAACAAATATTTGTAACCACGATTGTAGCTGGCCAAATGAGAGACATCGGCTAAATCGGCTTGCCATTGATGATCGATGCCTTCCACTCGGGTGCGACTTCTGGCAAACTTGCGTCGAATGAGTTTGTGCAAAGTGTAGGTAGCTTGTTCTTGTAACCATCGTTGCACTTGAGGTAAACGGAGACTTTTCAGTCGAGTTTTGGCAGCACGATACAATTTTTGAACTCCTGCGTAACCTGCAGGATGCGAGGGATCGTAGTAAATGCTGGCTAAGACTTTTTCCATTTTTTTGTGTTTGTGTGTTAATAAGGCACCCACTCTTGGAAGAGGCTACTCTTTTTCTCTTGGGGTATTTTCTTGGATTGCAAGGCTTTGCGTGTGCGAGCGGCAATAGGTGTTGAAGAGGAGGAGGATGTCTGAGCGGGGGATATCGGTTCTTGTTTCACTTCTGTCTTCACTTCTGTCTTCACTTTCTTTTTCTCTTGTGATGAAGAAGGGGTGGCCATCATCTTTCTAATCCATCCAATTCTGGAGGTAGGTGGTGTTGTTAACTTGCGTACTTTTTCTGGTGGAGTTTGAAACCCTTCTTCTTCTTCTTCTTTTCCTTTTTCTGTCTTGACCACTGGTACTGGTACTGGTGATGGTGCTGGACTTTTCATCAAGGTCTTAAAATCTTTCAAAGTGGGTAGAGCTGTTTCGTCTAAAGCTTTCTGGTGAAAGAGTTGCAGTCGTTGCAAGAGTTGACCGTACTTTTGCGATTTTTCTGTTTCGGACAAATCTTGGCGATCCATCAAGGACTGCAATACGTGTTGTAACTGGGACATGTCGCTCAAATTGGGATTGGGAGGTAAATGCGGGGTGCGTTGTTCTTGCCACCGATGGTATTCCATCCATCGTTTGTAAGGCACTAAAGCTAGTTTTCGTCCTTCCATGGGGTTGTCAGGGGTCGATTCTGAGATCTTGGGACTTCCGAGGGCCTTTTTATCTTGCTCCCACCAGTCCTCCCAACATGGTTCCCAAGACTCCTTTCAGTATGGGGCCTAACAAGAGAGGTAAAATGCCTCCACGTTGGACCAACATCTTCTTTTTTTCACGAATGGGAATTTTCTTTCGAACCATTTGGCGAAGAACGTGACGATGTTTGCCTAAGCATTGTTTCTGGTGTTTGGACAAAGGGATCGTGCCTTTCAAAACGTTCAAACAACATTCGCACACGGTATCGATGACCTCTTTGGAGGCCGTTTGAATGAGTTTTTTTCGTAGGGGTGAAGAAGCTTTGGACAGGACAGATAACATGTCCCCATGTTTAGCTAAACGTGGTGGCAGTCCTTTCCTTTTCTTTCCTTGGGGTTTTCTGGAGGGTGACATTTTTGCTTGTGGGTTCCGGGACATTCACCGAACAGACACTAACGTCGATGACTTAACGCACACCCTTTTATCTTTTTTTTGGGACTATCGCTTTGTCATAAAGGTGACAATGTTTTTCCCAAAATCGCCAAGGAATCCTCCCCTTTGTTGACGCCTCTTTTTCTTGGAACGACTGTGTCTTTTCTTAGGGTAATGTCGATGCTTGGCTAAGCGCTTTGTCGGATGACGCGTCTGCCTTTGCCTCTTTCTTTTGTGGCTTCTTGGAGGTGACATCTTTTACAAGTTCACTGATACCCCGACTTGGTCACAGGCTCTTTTTATACTGGAACGCGTCGCCACTGATTGTCTTTACGTTTTATCAGTTTGAGGACAGGCATGACACGTCGTGCAGGGGTACGCAACGGACTAAATCGAGCCAGTTCTTGCTTGGACAAATCCAGTAAACTTTGTAACATGCCCGATCTTTCTTGGACTTTGATTTTGGGAGAAGGTACTTTGTGAGCAGCAGCCACTGCCACTAAATTGGAGGGTCCTGAACTGGGGAAGTTCTTTTGGGGGTCATCAACGGAGATGTTCTTGGTGTGATCAACGTCTCCAAGTACTCTTCAGTTCTGGGTGTCATCAACGGAGAAGTGGATGAACGTGAGGATGCCGGAGACGCAGTCACTGCCGTGGCAGGTCGTGGTTTGCGAGTGTAAGGTTGCGTCCTGGCCGAAGTGCCTCTCTTGCGACTAGTTTTCTTCTGTGGACTTTTCTTTTTCTGGGGACTTTTTCTCTGTTTCTTTTTCTGGGGGCTTCTTTTCTTTTTCCGGGGTGGTGGTGTCTGGTAAGAGGAGGGTCCTGCCACTGGAGAAGTTATTCTTCTTGGGGACCTGGTCTTTTTCTTTTTCTTCTTGGGGCTTCGTTGGACTTTTGTCTTGGGGATAACTGTGGGGGCATTAGGATCCCATCTTATGAGTGAGCGAATGATGACCCCTCCTAGAGTACCGCTCCCTCCAGGTTTCAAAATGATTTGTTTTTTGGTTTGAGTGTTAATGCGGGGATCGGCCAGTTGGACCAAAGCGACTTTGTTTCGATCGAAAAAGCGTTTGGTTTGATGAGGAATCTGAATGATTCCTTGGAGTAATTGACGTGCCGTCACCGTGAACCATCGTAAGACTTCTTTGAGACTAGCTTCTAAGACACGGGCTCGTGTTTGTGGATTTTTTCTCGACTGATGCCATACAAGGCACGAATCAATTTGACGGGAAGATGCGACTGAAGGGACGTCATGTTCACACTGTGTGAGACAGACGAAAAAGGGTCTGAGGTTTTTATAGATATTTTGATGGGGAGTGAAATGAAGTCGAGGACGGAGACGTGTACAGGACAGGCCCTCCGTCTTGGCACCAGTGGTGAAACAAGTGGGTACGAAATCGCAAATCCTCGGGGGTTGTAGGTTTCAAATCGACGAGTAAATAGGCGTGTGGCGTTTGAGTGGCATCGTCGTACGCCTGAGTCAGCCAAGGCGTTCCTAACTGTTTGGCTAAGACTTGCACTTGCGATTTATCTCGAGGGCTTTTAAACAAGACCACGTAATGCGCATTGAGACTGATGGTGCGATGGGTTTTACTTTGTTGAAACAAATTTTGGGTGATGTAAATGACACTGGCATTACGGTGATGCCCTTTGCGCGTGAACCACAATTTAATTTCTTCTTCGTCTTCTCCTAACATGTCGTCGAAAATGACCAAATGGGTTAGACGGGAGTCAGAGACGATGCCGTCGTCTTCTTTAGGAATGCCTTCCACAAACACGATGAAATCGCCTTGACTTTCTCGCAAGAGGCTGTACGCCGATTGCCACTCTTTGTAACACCACACGATCCGTTGAGGGGGTCGATCGATCAAATGATGTTTATGTTCGATCAAACGTTTGACGAATTCGGTTTTGCCTGAACCGCTAGGTCCAGCAATGAGCATGTTAAAGGGATGGCGAAGATACAAAGCCTCCCAACTGGCACGATCTAAGTGTTCGTCGATGACTTTGACAGTAGAGGAAGAGGGAGCAGAGACAGTAGAGGTAGCCATGGTGTGAGAAATGTCACTTGTGACACGAAAACGAACAAGACAAGAGTTTATATACTTTTTTTTCAGAACACGTTTATTGAATGTTTTTTTTCAAACATGAATACGAAAGACAAAAATACATAAAAGCCAAAGGCTTAAGTACAAGGATAAAAGGCACATGATAACTATGAACGTGGAATAAACACAAGTGTCTGTACAACATGTTTTGGGTAATGTTCTAACCAGTTCTATAGTAGGGGGTAAGGTCACACAAGTGTCCTCCCGAAAGGGTCTTTCAGGTCTGTCCACGACAGTCCTGTCCTGGGTGACGGGTTCTTCTGGCACCGTCACTAACACGGGTTGAAAAGTAACTTTTTTCCTTGAACAACTCTCGTGCATACTGGGCCACTTCTTGGGTCCAAGCCTCAAAATCCCATTCTTTCCAGGCACGGACATCTGTCCAGTGGGGATGTAAGTCACAAGCTACACACACATCGTCATACACGTCTTGGGTAGCTAAAAGTTGACGAATCTTTTTTTCCCGTAGAGGTCGAGAAGTATCCAGATGAAAACGCAAGGCTTTGATCAAAAGGAGTTTTTGGTGACCATTTAAGGCCATGGAGGTGGTAAGTACTGATCGTAAAGAGTCCACAAAGAATCGGCTGGTAAACGAAATCCCAAAAAACAAGTCACTAAGACACACACCACTTGTCGTCCCAAATTGAATGGATACAGTTCTTGTAATAATCGATGGTAATGATCCACGGTTTGAATATGGTCATTGAGTTCCTTCCACGGAATCTGTTGGATGACATGTGACATAAGTCGTGGCATGGCAGCCTGTTTTTATAGTCTCTTTGTTTCGGAAACAATACACGTACTTTCTAGCCAGAGATCTTCGTTCTCCAGTAGGGAATCTAAATCTTGCATACTGTAACCGAAACTTCAGAGTTCGTTTAGAAGTTTCCTCTTCCTCTAAGTAGATTCCACGTAAAATATGTTGATAATCCTTTAACTTGTCTTCCTCAATGTATTGCTGTAGGTGAATCTCGAAGTAACCAAAATAATGAACATTTCGATCATTCACTAACTCAAAGTGTTGAACAAGGTCTGACCACTGAAACAATTTCTGACGAATCAGTTCTCTTATACCATTCAAGTACCAGTGGTTAAAGATCTGGTGACGTAACGGATGCAATTGTTCTTTACGTTTGACTTGTATTTTCACCAGCTCTCGGTAAATCCTTTCTCTCAACTCCACAGGCAAAGCACGAATTTTCTCTAGCAAAGTATCCATGAATAGGTCATACTAAATCCTCTTTGGTCTGACACAAGAAATGTACTGTTTGCACAAACATGGTTTTACTTCAGTGTCGAATTTAAATCGTTGAGTCACTAATCTACACATTACAATTCGTTCAGAAGTTTCCTCTTTCACTAAGTTGACATTGTGTTCAAGATGTTGGTAATTCGTTAACTCTTCCTCTGGAATTCGATGCAGTACGTTTACAATGATGTAACTACAATCGTCCATACCAAACCAATCCTTTTTAAAACTAGAGGATCGTTGATCAATGTCTGTCCGATGGAACACTTTCAATTGAATCAATCCTTGTATAGCCTTCAGGTACCAGTGGTTCAAACACCGGTGACGTAACGGATGCAATTGTTCTTTACGTTTCACTTGTATTTTGACCAGCTCTCGGTAAATGCGTTCTCTCAACTCCACAGGCAAAGCACGAATGTTCTCTTGTAAAGTATCCATGAACAGATTATTATGGTAAGAAGTTACTTCAATGTCTCGGTCCCACTTAAGGTAAGTAATGACAATTCGGTGACCATCGAGCATGTTCTACGTAGGCCGAATCTTGCGGTTCCCAGTGGTGAAGTGACACACCGCAACTGAAGCACTTGACTTTATCTCCTTCGCCCAAGTAGAAAAATCCGGCTCTGGCTAATTCTTCGGGGGTCGGTCCTCCCAGATACTTAGGCCATTTTCCTTTGAACGATTGAAGACGATTTTCAAAGTCGCAGTATTCCGACAAACGCACAGGAAACGAATATTCGTTTTTCACAGGTTCGTTTCGATGAGGGTTGGGTGACAGGAACAGGGGTTTGCTCAGGGCTGGATGACATCCGTAGGGGGGTAGACGTGAAGGTGAACATTCCCCTTTAAACCCGGTAAAATGTCTAAGAGGACGAGCGGCATCGCTTTCGCATCCCTCAGGTTTGACACGCACAGCATCACTTTCCATGACAGGGGTAGTGAGAACAAAGTTCCCATGATGCTTTACGGCATCGCTCAGGTCACAACGTACAGCATCGTACCCATCGCAAGGCTCACAATCGCACTCGTCTGCAAACTCCGTTACGCAATTACAATGGTAACCACATGGACAATCGCAGTTTCCTTCCGGACATTTTCCGTCGCAATGCATGGGTCTTATCCGTCCAATATTAGTCACACTAGAGGAAGATACAACTTTTTTACAATCCCCAAACTGGAACGATGTCTCTTTCAAAGTATTCATCTTGTTCACTCGGTCTTGGTAGTCACAATGAACTATCGATCTTGACCATAGCCCCCTTTTTATACTAGTCGCAATGCAGTCTCCAGCTTGTACATCTTTCCTTTTTTTACGTTTTTTATGTCTTGTTTCGGAAGGTACCGTCTCTAAGGTACCGTCAACATCATTGTACCGTAGTGTGATGGGTGGAAAGGCCATAGAAAGGTAAGGGCAGTGCGGAGACCATCGAGTATGTTCCACAATAGCTGAATCTTTATAGATACATAGATCCATTCGTAACTTCAGTCCGCAAGCGAAACACTGTACCTCGTATCCCAATCCTGACTCAGGTCCCAAGTAGACAAATCCTGTTCTAACTAAAACATGCGAAGAAGGTAATCCTTCCCTATCCGTAGGCCATTTCTGAAATGTGTCCAATCGACGGGCACAATCACAATAGTCAGGTAAGAAGACTGGAAAATGGTAGGGTTTGAACTTGGAGTTCTCATCGGGTTTCTCACTCGATTCTTGCTGTGGCGAAGTCATCTTTCTTGTGGGTGGCTATCCTCTTACAACCAATGTTTTATACCAACGTGTCCATACGGTAAGGTGAAATGATTGGGAAGTCGCACTCGCTTCTGGTACACGATTTGATAGACTTTTTCCAAAGGTCGACTGACGATGTGATGAGTGGGTAAACGTACAATCTTGTTCGGTTGATAGGTGGTCACTTTAAAGTTTCCATCCTCTCCCGATTGCAAGGCTTCTTTCAATACCCCAAAGTTGACCACTCGACTGGTACGATAATTCAGAGTCAGTCCTTTCACTTTGCACGTCGTGTGCACTTCTCCTTGTTTGTCACGGTATTCGTAGCCGTAATTTTTGGGACCGCCACTGACGAAACTTAGAATCTTGTCGTCGGGATGCTCGTCTGTCCAGGCTCCTAAACGGTCTCCTTCGATGTTAGGGTGATGTTGAATCGGGTGATGGATGTAAATGCAACTGTCCGTGTCAAAGTACAGGACGCGTTCTTCTAACAGTTCTAAAGCTTCGTACAATTATAAGCGAGCATGGGCTGTCACGTAAGCCGCAATGATGACATTTCCAAAAGGGTCGTCTTGTACAAAGTCCAGATCTTCTTCGTAATTGACCAAGATTAAATTCTCTCGAACGACGTCCACGTGTTTCATGTATTTGGTTTTGTCGTGAATCATCTGGAAGTAGCGGGAAGGTTCTGTCAAATATTCCGTCTTGAGTAAACACGGTCGTTGTGCCATTTTACCCCACAAGCAATTTAACATCACTTTGGCAAACGATCGCCTGCCCTCGTTTTTCTCGATGTGGTCTAAAGTGATGCCTTCTTGTTCGTAGTATTTCTCTTTGAATTGTATTTGGTCTTCGGGAGTGTGACACCAGGAAGGATAGCCGCTGGCTTCTTGCTTCAGTTTCAAAAAGGCATCCACGTAGTCTGCGAAAATGCCTTTCTGCGTGGGGTCACCTTGTGGTATTGTTGTGTCTTGGGAAAGTGACAAATTTCGTACACTTCTAACAGTTGGTATCCCATGTCCAGAGCTTTGAACAATTCCACGCTGACCCAGGTTTCCGTCAAGGCACGTTCTTCCTGGCTGTGATGGCAAGGTTGGTCTTGGTTGCACGTTTCGGCACAAGTACGGCACAAGGGAAACATCAGTTTGCCTTGACAATGGTGAGGTAAGACGGGATGGTATAGGTTCGTGGGAGGCAAAACTTTGCACTTGATCAAGCCTTCGTATTGTCGAATGTTGACCAGGTCGATGTGTTCCGTCAGCAATTGCGGGTGCCCTACAGGAAAGCGACAATATTTGCACACGTAGGGATACAGCGAAAACACGTCCAAGTATTTGATTTCTTCTCCTTTCTCTTCGTCGGCTTGGTACAGCAAACAGGTGGCATTGGTCCTTCCTCCGTACAAACTATCCCTCGGGTTCAGCGGGTCCATGAACTGGTAACTTTCCACGAGGCGTTTAAACTCGGGATCGGTTTTCATACGGTGATCGTACTCGTGTTCCCACATTTCCACCACTTGGTATCCTTCCTGTTCCAACTTTAGGCGTCGCTGACAAGTGTCCTGGTACAAGTCTTCCATGGTTCGTTGTAAAAACTGATTTTTAGTGCCACGGTCAGGGTAACAGACGGGACATCCGTGAAATAAGCAACCGTTAAACTCGTACACGATCTTGGGGTTTTCTAAGTCCCAGCCATCGACCGAATACGTTCCGATGGTCTTTTCGCCCCCTCCGTTGCGGGCATGCTGAATCCACTTGTCTTCCTTATCGCACAAGTAATGTAACCAACGTAGGGCTTTGACCGAGTATTGACGTTTGACATAGTTGGTCGTTTGAGGACTGATGACAGCCACGGTGTTTTCAGGCATGAATCGTTGTCGATACACTAAGTAACACGCTTTGGCAATGGTGCAAGCTTCTTTCAAAGGATCGACCCCTCCGTGTTCCATGAACAGTTCTCGAAATTTTCCACAGCAACGCCGTAAAATGTCCACGTCGGAACGACAATACTTTAGCATTTCTTCCTGAAAGTCGAAAGGGTCCGAAGCGTGAGCCTGGTACCAAGCGTAGAAAGCTTCTCATTGTTCGGTACGCATGTTGTCGGGGTCGTAATAGTGAGCCTCGGGCAAATGGGGTAGAACGGCGTGTTGATTGGCTTCCGTATTGAAAAAGTGTGGAAAGTACCCTTTAACCATTTCTGTCATTCCAAACGTTTTAGGCATTCGACTCAAAGGCATGGCCAAATAGCTCATCGAATCTTTAAACTGTACTTGTCCCACTTGCATGAAAATGATTTTGGCTCCGTTCAAAGTCACTTTAGGACGCTCGGTGCCTTGTTCCGTATAGTACCTCAAAAGAAACTGTCCATCGTATCCGGAGAAATTGTGAGCCATCACCGTGGCATGACGATGACAATCTCCGTAACGTTCGATGTCCTCTTGGCTCCACGTCTTGGGGTCTAAGACCCATTGGGCAAAATCGGCTAACGTGTTTGGTCCCCGAAAGATTTTTTCACGCCCTCCAGGAATCTTGCTGCAGAGAGGGCAATGACTGAAGATAGGTTCTTGAATGCACTTCTCGCACGCTCGATGAGCCACGCAGAAATTAGGAATGTGAATGCCAGTCTCTTGCATGCATTCGAAATCGAAAAAGATGAAATTGCCTTTCTTCTTGTGACCGTCCTCTTTCTTTGGTGGGGGTTGGTATTTTTGCACGTAACATTGGTGTTCCAAGTCCACGATGTGGTGACAAATGTGACATTTTTTCTTTCCTGAACATACGTGTGCCTTGGTATTATTGATACGTATGACTTGTTCACACGTAGGGCACAATCTCAGGAGTTGACAAGCACATTTCTTCTGTGAACCTTGCGTTTTCAGATGTTGTTGGTAACAGGTAGGGCTGACAAACGTACGCAGACAAGTTGAACAAGGCACTGGTTCTTCGCTCAGACAGGGTGAAGAGGCCAAACATCCTGAGCATTTCGATCCACAATGCTTGTGTTGCTCTCGATTATTATAACCATGGTCACATTTCTCACAGTAATAACCGTATCCCAGGTATTCCGGTGATACTGGTAATGGTATCGAAATGGTCATCGTGATGATAAACGTGAATGTATTTTCCGTCCTTAAAATCTTGCCCTCGAAACAACAAAGACCCGCGCACTTCTTGAGGGTACACTTTCAAGGTGTATCGTGGAGCTAGGGCATCTTGCAATTTTTGCATCTCAGGAATGCCACAGGGTGTGTCTTTGGACAGGCCAGCTTTTCGTAACAGGAGTTCTGCTTCACTTCGTTGTTTGGCTCGGTCCGATTGTCGAATGTTCTCCCAGTCTCTTTTCCATTCTACCGTGTCGTTCTTGTTGGCATAGGTTCGTCCCACCACGATGGCACGGGCTAAACACATCTGGTCATGAGGATTGTGAATTTGGACAAGGCTACGCTTAATGCTGCGAAGGTCATTCACCAATAACATCTTTTTGCGTCCGGTCCCTTGAGGAGGAGAGACGTGGGTCATGTCCAATGTGGCTTTTCCATCGGTGATGTCAAACTGGTCATTAGATTGTTGCACGTGTTGAATCTTGTCCATGACTTTGGAAGCGGTCAATTCTGCAGGGGTGCTAAACTCGATCCAAACAGGGGATTTCAAACCGTCGTGTTGTATGGAAAGTCTCAAGCGATCGTCTTCTTTGGCTTGACATTGTCGCTTGAGTGCAGTGAGCAGAGAATCCCACACTCCGGTGATGAACCCTTCTGCTTTCTCTAACGGTACTTCGGACTTGAAATCTTTAAACTTCACCGTGTATTTGTAAGCCGTGGTTCTAAATTTTCTAGAGGAGCGCTTTTCCGTCTCTCGAATGGAATAGTATTTTTCAGGGTTGACTAAGGGTGGTGAACTTGGTTTAGAGGGTTCTGATTCTGGTTCACTCATGTCCTCTTCAAAATCACTGGCATGAATTTGTGCCAAGATTTCAGCCCTGGTACGAGGCGATAGATCACGTTTCTGCCTCTTACTTTCTTTTTCTTCTTCTTTCTTCTCGAATGAATTAGATCGTTTCATCTTGAAAGCAAAAAGTCAAATGACTCAAGTTCAAACACCATGAGCTACTTTATAGTCATAGCAGACCAGCGTATATAAAAGGGTGTGTGTCTTATCCTTTCACTATTCATTTCACTCTCAAGCCGAGCACAACGATGGAAGAGACTAACCAGATGGAACGTTTCGTCAGAGCTTTGCGAGGGGTCATTAGAAAATTCTCTTCAGACCAGCCTACGGACTACTCTCCTTCCTTTAGAGATAAAAGTCAAGATACTTGCTATATCTGCCAGAAGAAAGGGCATTGGTCTTCAGAGTGTCCAGACCGTCAAAAAAGAACACAAACAGGGACTAAAAAAGACAAAAGTCAAGATACCTGTTATTATTGTAAAGAAAAAGGACATTGGTCTCCAGATTGCCCAAAAAAGAAACAAGAGGAGTCAGAAGAAAAGAAGGATTCTTCAGAAGAAGGGAGGGATTCTTCAGAAGAAGAGAGGGATTCTTCAGAGGAAGAAGAAGAGGAAGAAAAAAGACAATTCTATTTACAAGAGGCAAAGAAACAGGAGAAGAAGAAAAGAAGAAGGGAAGAAAATGAGGAAAAGACGGTGAAGAAATTCAAAAAACAGAGAGACTAAACAAGGAGAAAGAAGAAGTCAATGAACTTTTTATTAAAGTGTTGTGATGTGAATTGTGAATTGGATTGTAAAAAATGGATAAAAGAATAAATGAATGATATAAGGTAAGAGTCTTTTAGTTCTGATTTTAAAATAAGAACGTACACTCACGCACTCATACACAGACACGTACTATAAGGGTAAAATGGGTGGGGTTTTTTTTTGAGTTATTGGCAAATTGAAATTGTATTTCTTTTCGAGAAATGTGGGTGGCCCTGAAAAGGGCCTTTTTCTCTTTATGATGTAGGGGTGAGTTTAAGCAATCAACTTTAACTGCCTTATGCCTTTGCCACGGTCAAGGCCTACTTCTGGACTGCGTAATGTTGATGATGATAATGATTGGGTTGAAATCACTAAGGGTGGTACGGTAGGCTTAGTCACAGGGTTGACGTGTTTAGCTCGGGAAGATCGTATTCTCTTCGGTCGTGATAAAGAAGTCTGATACATTTGTTTCAGACTTCTTAACTCCGCTAAAATGTCCAACAGTACCGTGACCGTTTGATTTTCACCCTCTTGTTTCTTTGCTGCTACTTCTTCTTACTGTTGTTGCTGTTGTTTTTTTCTTACCTCTTCTTCTTGTTGCTGTTGCTGTAGGAGAAAAGCCTGTTCCGCTTCCTTTTGTCGTTGTATAAATTTCTCCAATTCTTCTTTCTGTCTCTGTCTAAAATTCTCCACTTGCGGTAATGAAGAAGGTAACGAAGGTTCCGGAACAAATTCTTGCGAGGAGAGAAAATCCACAAAATCCCAATGTACCTCTTCTGAAAGTAAGTCCGGGTTCCCTTGGGCGGTCTCCCCTGCTGGTGCACCCCATTGGATCGTTTTCTGAGTTTCCGTCATGTTGAATCACTGTCGCATAGATTGACTGCACACAAACGCTAGCGAATCTATATAGACTACGTGACGTCACAGACTGCTCTCTTCGGATTGGATGCGGGCTGACTGAATTCTGTAACGCGTGTTCGGATTGGTGAATGAACTCAATCCGTTTCAATCCTTTCTGTCCCTATAAATAAGCGCAGTTCACTGCATTGATTCACCTATTGTCGGAGCCTCAACATGTGGACAGACGTTGAATCTTCAACCCTTGTGTCAACAATGATGTTCAGGACGGACATGCTCATGTATGTCCGATCCAAGTGGACCGTTGTCCACAGGACCACCAGCAGTTTGTGGATAAGAAGAGTCTACATAGAGAGACAAGGTTGCCTCAAGAGGACTCTGATGTATGGCCCTGCTGTAAGACGAAGTTTGAGGACAAGAAGATGTCGCAAATGCCCTTTATGTTAAGGGCATATTAACATAAACCAAAGGCCCTTTTCAGGGCCAGCCATATTTCTCGAAAAGAGATAGTCTTTCCATTGCCTACCCCTTTTTTATTTTATTTTTTTTTATTTTTTTAAAAAAAAATAGAGACCCTCCCTGTTTCAATTTTACATAGACCCTATACAGTCCCAAGGGTTTTTTGGCCATGTTAAATTTACATAGACCCTATACAGTCCCATAGGTTTTTGGCCATGTTAATTCCCATAGACCCTATATTGTCCCACGATTTTTCTCCATGTTAAATTTACATAGACCCTATATTGTCCCAAGGGTGTTTTTAATGATAAATCCCATCGACCCTATAAGATCCCCCTTCACTACTTGTTTCATTGATCCGTTTTGCTCCGTAAATACGAGTAATATTTACCGTCCAGTTAACAGAGGCGACAGCCATGAAAACGTTATCAACTCAACATGGTGTCTTTCTTTTTATTATCATTGTTGCAATAAATTTGACATAAAGAACTGTACAAATCAATATAAGGAGTACAGACTGACCGACTACAAGCCATCCTTTTTATTAACCTCTCAGACCCAACTTCTTTATGTTCGAATATAGTGTTTATTTATTTACGATTTCGAAAAAACATGGTGTAGGATGGTCTGCCTGGATGATATGTTATATTATATAGCTGTCAGGCGCGTAGGAACGACAAAGAAAGTGGTTGCTTATATTCAATGCAAACACTGGTCGTGCAATCATGGATTGATTTTTCTCATATCAAGGTTGCTTTTTTTTGCAATAGTAACAAACCAATAAAATAATTGGTTTGAAATGCAATATTTTTTCTTGTCAAAATTTTCGTACGCAGTTGCGTATCTGCGTATAGGGTGCTTAGCGCCTGGACGCGTACCATGAAAAAGATAGTACGGCGGTATACCGCAATTATATTAACGACCAACAATTCAAGGTTCTTGGGTAGGGGCCTGTTACCACATTTGTGTTCAGTTTCCATATGCAAACAATTGGATAAAAAAATCTCTTGCTCTGATTTATAGTGAACATACTCCATACTATATCCATGTTATTATTTGATAAAAAATAAATACTAATTATCTCAAGATAAAAAAGAACTTAGCTTATTTTAGTCCCCGAAAACTAAATGGACAGTACCTTTGAGTAGATGAATTTGTTATGTGTGTAAGATAATTGTTGTACAAGCTGCAATCCAAAAGCTGTAACTAAAGTGGGATAATTAAGCTTACACTATACCTGTAACAAAAGTTGGATAAATAAGCTTGAACTATAGCTGTAAATAAAGTGAGATAATTAAGCTTACATTATAGCTGTAACTACAGTGGGATAATTAAGCTTACACTATAGCTGTAATTAAAGTGAGATAATTAATCTTACTCAAAAGCTGTAACTAAAGTGGGATAATTAAGATTACACTATAGCTGTAACTAACGTTGGATAAATAAGCTTGAACTATAGATGTAACTAAAGTGAGATAATTTAGCTTTCACTATAGCTGTAATTAAAGTGAGATAATTAAGCTTACTATATAGCTGTAACTAAAGTGAGATAATTAAGCTTACACTATAAATGTAATTAAAGCGAGATAATTAAGTTTACACTATAGCTGTATTTAAAGTGGGATAATTAAGCTTACACTAGAGCTGTAACTAAAGTTGGATAATTAAGCTTACACTATAGCTGTAACTAAAGTGGGATAATTAAGCTTAAACTATAGTTATAATCAAAGTGAGATAATTAAACTTATACTATAGCTGTACTTAAAGTGTGATAATTAAGCTTACTCTATAGCCGTAACTAAAGTGGGATAATTAAGCTTACACAATAGCTGTAATTAAAGTGAGATAATTAAGCTTACACTATAGCTGTAACTAAAGTTGGATAATTAAGCTTACTCCATAGTTGTAACTAAAGTCGGATAAATAAGCTTACACTACAGATGCAATTAAAGTCGGATAATTAAGCTTACATTATAGATGCAATTAAAGTGGGATAATTAAGCTTACACTATAGCTGTAATTAAAGTCGGATAATTAGGCTTACGCTATAGCTATAACTAAACTGGGTAATTAACCTTACACTATAGCTGTAAATAAAGTGGGATAATTAAGCTTACACTATAGCTGTGACTAAAGTGGGATAATTAAGCTTACACTATAGCTTTAACTAAAGTCGAATAATTAAGCTTACAATATAGCTGTAACTAAAGTGGGATAATTAGGCTTACACTATAGCTGTAATTAAAGTGGGATAAATAAGCTTGCACTATAGCTGTAACTAAAGTTGGATAATTAGGCTTACAATATAGCTGTAACAAAGGTGGGTTAATTAAGCTTACACTATAGCTGTAATTAAAGTGGGATAAATAAGCTTACACTATAGCTTCTATGAAAGTGAGTTAATTAAGCTTACAATATAGCTGTTATTAAAGTGAGTTAATTAAGCTTACACTATAGCTGTAATTAAAGTGGGATAAATAAGCTTACACTATAGCTGCAATTAAAGTGGGATAATTAAGTTTACATTATAGCTGTAACTAAAGTGAGTTAATTAAGCTTACACTATAGCGGTAACTAAAGTTGGATAATTAGGCTTACAATATAGCTGTAAGTAAAGTGGGCTAATTAAGCATACACTATAGCTGTCATTAAAGTGGGATAAATAAGCTTACACTATAGCTTCTATTAAAGTGAGTTAATTAAGCTTACAATATAGCTGTTATTAAAGTGAGTTAATTAAGCTTACACTATAGCTGTAACTAAAGTGAATTAATTATGCTCACACTATAAATGTAATTAAAGTGAGTTAATTAAGCTTACACTATAACTGTAACTAAAGTCGGATAATTAAGCTTACACTATAGCTGTAACTAAAGTCGGATAATTAAGCTTACACTATAGCTGTAACGAAAGTCGGATAATTAAGCTTACACTAATATTGTGAAAGATACTGTGCTGACATTAGAGAGATAGCCTATTTATAAAAAATGGAAATGTTGATACTGAAGTATGCAGTTTTTCTGGCTACAGTATTGATATTCTAGGCGGGGAAACTTTGAGTGAGAGAGACTTTAAACTTAAAACACTTACGCAGCAACCGAGAAAATATTTTGTAGACATGAGAAATTACATACAGATGAGACTGAAAACGTCTGACCATCTTAGGATGTTTTGGCAGTCTTACAACGGAATACACATAATTTACACATTTAAATACGCAGTCTTACAACGGAATACACATACTTTACACATTCAAATACGCAGTCTTACAACGGAATACACATAATTTACACATTTAAATACGCAGTCTTACAACGGAATACACATACTTTACACATTCAAATACGCAGTCTTACAACGGAATGCACATACTTTACACATTCAAATACGCAGTCTTACAACGGAATACACATAATTTACACATTTAAATACGCAGTCTTACAACGGAATACACATACTTTACACATTCAAATACGCAGTCTTACAACGGAATACACATACTTTACACATTCAAATACGCAGTCTTACAACGGAATGCACATACTTTACACATTCAAATACGCAGTCTTACAACGGAATACACATAATTTATACATTTAAATACGCAGTCTTAAAACGGAATACACATACTTTACACATTCAAATTCGCTCTTAAATATAAAAAACGTGGCAAGTGTTGTTTTCCTTTTATTTTGTTCTGTTTTCTTTAATCCAATTTTTTTTTCTGAAAGTTTGATTTGGCACGAAAGTATTTCACAACATTCCAATTTGTTAATCCGTTGGCACGTGACGCCTGTCAAACATGTGATTAAAGAATGACGAATATAGTTATATTTGTAATATTTAATATAAATTTGTAACAGAAGTAACCATTTTGTAAAAAAAAAATATATAAATTTTTAACTATTCTAAATTCTCCCATGAATTATGAAAACACACTGCTAATGTCATTAGAGTCGTATAAAATTTTATAGGTATTTCCGCACATTTATTTAAGGAAAGTACCGACGTACCGGTACAGTGTAAACGTACCGTGGAATGTACCAGTGGAGAAAAAAAAAATACCTTGGTGAACCGGTATAATAGTAAAAGCGCACACATTTACTATATGACTTTAAAAGCTTAATTCTTACTAAATGGCAGAAGAACGAGCTCATATGGTTTCATATATTTCCATAATACCATTAACGCAGTTAATATCCCAAACTATTTATTTAGATCGAGATGTTTTGATTTAACTCTTATTGGACATTGAAAATAAAGAACAACTTCGATAGTACACATTCAAAAATCATCACGCTTTTACATAGAATATAATTAAAAACGGTTTCCTATTAGTCCGTATGTTCTCACCCCTACCCTTTATCCTAATATATTACACGTATTTCTTCCTGCTATTAATGCGTATATGACGTTTTATCAACATCTGAAGCAAATGTAATTGTAAATAAATGAATTTAGTATTTTAGAACTTCTGACCACATCCCAAGGACCACAGGTGAGAGCTGAAAATTGTGCCCCTACCCCATTTTTGTACATGGTTGTCATATTAACACATAACACCTATTCTTATAAAGTGAAGTTCGTACGAACAGACAGACTGACACACGCATTCTATCACACATTAACCGCAGAGCTTAAACCGCTCCTGTGGTCTAGCGGTTAGAGTGTCCGCCTCGGATGTGGGAGGTCGTGCGTTTGAACCCCAGCCGAGTCATACCAAAGACTTATAAAAATGGTACTAACAGGTGCCTCGCTTGGCGCTCAGCATTAAGGTGTTAGTGTTAAGACTGTTCGGCCTGGTGTCAGGATAATGTGACTGGGTGGGGCATCATGCTACATGTCTGCGGCATTATGCCCCAGTGCTAGCCATCACTATAAACTGCCACACTGTAGACATCGTAACAATATACCTGAAATACTGTTAAAGCTTAGTTAAAAATCCAAAACACACACACACACACACACACACACACACACTCCAAAGAGAATTAGTGATAATATATATATATATATATATATATATATATATATATATATATATATATATATATATATATATTTTAATCATTTAAGTAGTCATTGAAATCATTTTGTTTGCATGTAATTCAAATAAACAGACATCATGTCAAGAAAATAAACATTAAAAAATATTAGTAATTTACTGATAAATAAACCGAACTAGTCTCTTTCCGAATGATTTTATTTTTTTTACAAGGAAAGTTGTCAATGTGAATAGTCCTGTTACACTAATGATAGTTACATGTATACTATATTTATCCAACATATGGTAAATATGTCTATCGCAACTGCGATTGATCATAAATATCTTCAAAGGAAAATTAACAAGGTAAAATCATCATCTTTAACTCCAAACACGCTACGCTTGAACCATGTTAGCCAAGAATTTCAATTTAATGTTTTAAGTATATTTCTCTTAGGAAAATTACCCCTCGCTAGCTTAAACTCTATTTTGTCTACACCATTAGCATAAAAGGAATTAGATAAGAATTGTATATTGGAGAATAAATCTTGCATATATACTTTTATCTAAATCTTCAACTAAGAGTGCAGTAAATAATACAATATATGGGTAGAGAATTGGTGTACTTAGCTACAAACACGAAATTAAATTATAGTCCGGTCAAATACTAGTAAGCTTGTTTTCGCACCAGTTCTTCTCAATGCAGATGTTTAATTATCGATGATATTTCAACTCTAGTACATTATTCAATGAATAGAGATCGCTGAATCAGACATGGAAATGATGTAATTTTTTAAAGAAAAAAAAAGAACAAATAATATTTAAGGTAAACTATACGCTATATAATAAATTCAGTTTTTTTCCTCACTACTGCTAACACCACTGCTGCTGCTGCTGCTACTACTACTACTACTACTAATAATAATAATAATAATAATAATAATAATAATAATAATAATAAATTTTGTATTCATAGTCTGTTGGGATAGATTTATAGAAAAGGAGAAAGTTCAGGATCATAAGCAAAATTCAACAAGGTGACAATGTACAAGTGTACCCTAAAATCTCTGATTTGTGTTGCTTCTTTCACAGTCCGAATGCTGCGTTGATCAAAAGTCCGATTGCTGTGTTGATCAAATGTCCGAGTGTTGTGTTGATCTAAGGTCAGAGTGTTGTGTTGATCTAAGGTCAGAGTGTTGTGTTGATCTAAGGTCAGAGTGTTGTGTTGATCTAAGATCAGAGTGTTGTGTTGATCTAAGGTCCGATTGCTTTGTTGACCAGGTAGTGTTATGGTATCGCTATTTAGTTCATATTTCATCATATCTTATCTTTCTTGACACGGAGGTTCCATCTTATAAGAAACTTCCAGCATTTTCAATAATGTTACTTTGGGTGACTTTTTTTTTAAAGTAAGCGTCTGTACAAAAAAATGTTTGGGGAAATAAGGTCCCCATTCAAAGTGAATGTATGCTATACCAGAAACATACCGTGTGTATTCATTTTTATGTTAAGTCTAAATACAAAAACATCACATTTAATGCGCCGACAGAGCTGGGTTTACTCATTTAGTTAGAAGTAATCAGTATAACGAACAAATACCCTGGTCTACGTTCGGCAAATCAGGGTCTATGCTGTTTTCAGTTGAACTCGACTTACAGGCTAGTATATACGGTACTTTACATAATGCGTCCAATTTTAAGTCAATGAAAATAAAGGTTTAAAATGGTGTATTCTTGAAAATAGATATGAATATATGTTCAAAAATCTAATTGACGAGTATTCATTATATTTAATAGAAGTCAAGCACGAGTCTAATAGAATTTTCTTCTAATTAACAGATGTAATTGTACTAAAGTATAATTGGGGCCCCGAGTGGCCGAGTGGTCTAAAGCGCTCACCGTTCCGGATCACTGCCATCTTACCTATGTCTGCGTGGGTTCTAGTCCAAGACTCGGCTTGGGTACGTGGGAAAGCCTGCCAGTGGCTTCTCGTGGGTCGGTGGTTCTTCCCTGGGTTTTCCAGGGTTCTTCCTCCACCAGATATACTGGCCGCCATGTATAGCCTATCTTGTGCTGAAAAATGGCGTTAAACCTTAGAACAACAACAACTAAAGTATAATTAAGATTGTAGCGTTACTTCATGCACAAGCAGTTTAAATGTCTTCATCTCTTTAATTTAATCGTTTAAATGAATTTATTGGAATATAAATTGTAAACATGTTATCGGCTATTTTCTTTCTAACTTACATTTGAAGTCCAGGAAGAGAAAATGCCCAAGCAGAGGTAGCATACAAATGAGAGATACACACACAAAGTGGTGCCATGCTGCACCCATCAATCGTAAACCAAGCAAGGAAATTAAACGTTATTTTAAAAGGGTCATTTTATTACAACCAGCATGATAACCAGCGAAATTGTTTTTCTTTTCTTCATAAAAGCACTGTACATAGTCTAAATCAGTATGATTCCTGTATGCATATCCTTTTGATATATGACTCCTGTATAGTAACTTTTATGGCATATAAGTCTTGGATATTAATTTTCATGGCATATGACTCCTGTATAACAATCTTTATCACACTTGACTCGTGTACACTAATCTTAATGATATAGGACTCCTGATCATAATCCGTATGACATAACTCCTGTCTACCAATCCGTATGATATGTGACTCCTGTATACTAAATCTTTATGACATATGACTCCTGTATGTTTATCCTTATCACACATGACTCCTGTATACTAAATCTTTATGACATATGACTCCTGTATGCAAATTTTTATGACACATGACCCCTGTATACAAATCTTTATGACATATGACTCATGTATACAAATCTTTATTACATATGACTCCTGTATACTAATCTTTGTGACACGTGACTTCTGTATACAAATCTTTGTGACACGTGACTCATGTATATAAATCTTTGTGACAATATGAATCCTGTATAACAATCTCTAGGACATACGACTCATGTATAACAATCTCTATTACATATGACTCCTGTATACTAATCTTTATACCACGTGACTCCTGTATACAAATCTTTGTGATATATGACGCCTGTATACAAATCTTTATGACATATGACTCATGTATACTAATCTTTGTGACACGTGACTCCTGTATACTACCACGTGACTTATGTATACAAATCTTTATGACATATGACTCCTGTATACAAATATTTATGACATATGACTCATGTGTACTAATCTTTGTGACACGTGACTTCTGTATACTAATCGTTATGACACGTGACTCCTGTATACAAATCTTTACGACGTATGACGCCTGTATACAAATCTTTATTACATATGATGCCTGTATACAAATCTTTATGACATATGACGCCTGTATACAAATCTTTATTACATATGACGCCTGTATTACAGTCTTTATGACACATGACTCCTATATCAAAATCTTTATGATATAGGACTCCTGTATAATAATCATGATAAAGGACTCCTGTACAATAATCATTATGCTAAAGGACTCCTGTACAATAATCTTTATGATAAAGGACTCCTGTACAATAATCATTATGATAAAGGACTCCTGTATGCAAATCTTTATTACATATGAAGCCTGTATAACAATCTTTATGACACATGACTCCTATATAACAAATCTTTATGATATAGAACTCCTGTACAATAATCTTTATGATAAAGGACTCGTGTGTACTAAGTTTTTCTGACGTGACTCCTCTAAGGAATGTGTCGATCAGTTTTCACGAATAAATACGCCATATTTGGGAAAATTAAATATACTCAATATCGAATCATATCTCAAAAGCAAAACAGCTCGCTTAATTCGAGAACATTTTTATAGTCGCTAATATTTGTGTGGTTTACAAGGTTTACCTTTCAGAACATTCCACCATTCATTCCACGATACGTGCCAAATTCGACATTCTAGAAACTAGCTCAGAAATATTGTGTACAGTAACTATATGTATTTGAATTTTACATAGAAATATAAACTTTAATTCTGATGAAATGTATGAATTTTTTATGAAACTGAAAGTATTATGGACGAAAACTCTGAACATAAATTATGTCTAAAACTCGAATTTGATTAATACATTAAAGGTAAGTTTTGTGTCCACGGGGAAGAAAACTGTCTTTACAAGCAAGGATCTATTGATTTGTACGAAGCAACACTCTATTAAGAGCCATTTAAATGCGTTAGAGTAAGGCTTGTTATCTTTTTTTATTGACTTATTGATCGACATACCAGTTTAAAAAGTAGAGGCGTGCCAAATGTCAAAAACCGTTGCTTAAATCGGAGAACTCGGTATATGTTAGGTGTGTGTGGGTGTTTGTGTGATTTTGGATTTTTAGCGCAGCTTTAACAATTTTTCAGTCATACCGATACGATGTCTGCGGTTTGAAAGTATATGGTGATGTCTAACACTGGGGCATCACGCCGTAGACATGTAGTATGATGTCCCACCTAGTTGCATTATCCTGACACCAGGCCGACTATACCAAACACTAACTTTTTAATGCAGCTGGAAATACCATGTTTAGAGGTCTTTGCCTAGGCTGGGGTTCGAACCTGCGACCTCCCGCATCTGAGGTGGACGATCTAACCACTAGGCCACCGGATGGGTGACCTGTTTGGTGATATATATATATATATATAGTCTTTTATGTGTTAAACACGCACTGCCCCATCACTGTACATATATTGATTAGAGCCATTAATTTCAGTACCATTGTATGTCTGGATGATCTGAAACCATGAATTTCTTTACGACCAGATAATGGAAAACGATTTCAAACTTTCTCTAAATAGAATGAAAGCGTGATGACAAAGTTTCAACCGAACCCTCAGAGATAAGGTTTTATAGTTGTTTATTACAAATATATTCTGCCGTGTTCTGTTTATCTTCAGGGCTTATTCCACTGTTGTTTAACGCATGAGCACGTTCATTATGACTGCTACAATATGTTCGCTTTGAAGTGGGAATTTTAAAGTGCTAATCTGCAATGCAAATTTGACAAGCTGCGGATGAATTTTAACGACGTGATGTCATGCTAGCTACAAAAGTTTAAATAAATAGGTAACAAACATGTTAACGTAACTTTGCAGTTAATATGTTTGTACATGTATCAAGAGCAATAACAGTTTAGTGGAATCATTTTGCCTGATTTATTTTTCAGATTGTCTAAAAGACATTGTTCGGAACTGTGGAACCGTGAACTTCGAAAGAGATGACATTATTATTCGTCAAGGAGACCGAGGAGATTGGTATACATATATATCAGGCTAGATTAGTAATCAATTGACATTTTGGAAATACAACTTTTGTTTTATTGTCATTTTCTTCCTTCCGTTCATCTTTATCATAATATAAAACCTTATCTAAAAGAATCTAAATATTATATCCTATCAGAACAATTTTTTTTTGTCATGTCTGACTACTGTTTTGGCTGCATGATAAAATTAGTTTGTTAATTCTCTCTCTCTCTCTCTCTCTCTCTCTCTCTCTCACACACACACACACACACACACACACATTATACCCTGCTGATAACTGCGTCATACAGCTGATGCTTTTGTGGCTATAAATAGCATCAACCACCATCTTTTGCAAAACGTAAAACAAAATTGTATATATATATATATATATATATATATATATATATATATATATATATATATACATATTACCCATTATGCACATGCCGATGTACAGCTTCCAAAGAATTATTGATGTTCAGGGAAAATATTCCAATTTAGCAGTTATGGGACTTGAGTCACTGTTGTGCTAATGACGTCATCGGTATGCATATTCAGTAGACACTTGCATTTGCTATTGCCTAGGCTTGGAAATGTTTCACTAGAAACTTATTAGCAAGTCCCGTTTTCATAAAGAGTCCCATGTTGTAATAAAAACGGTCATGAGACCTAAGATTATCTTCCACCATCGTTGAAGATAGTCCGAAAATTGACTACTGTCTACCCCTTATCCGCTGCACCGGATGGGTAACCAACAAACCTTTCCGTTTCAGGGGCCAATTTCATTCACCCAGGCTTTGGTTTGGTTCCCAGAACTCTTTGCTATACTATTGTTTTGTAAAATGTTTCCTTTATCGTTGTTACCGACAGATGGAATTTCGGGGAACTATGTTAAAGTAAAACCAAAAAGACACCTCTACTTATTTCAACATTTTTTCTGAACATATATTCTGCAACATTTTAAGCAAGAATAATATTGAAAACGTAAAAAGATACATTTACACCATTACTGATACAGGAGATGTGCCCCAAATAAGCGAATTAAAATGTCCAGGTTTAGATGAAACGTGACATCATCCTAATATCACATTACGAACGACAACATTTCATTTTATCAGCAAATGGCATCGTTTTGCCAGTATTTGGAAAGTCTCGGTCTGCTGTTAGGAGAAAAACATCACATAGAGGCACCATATGGTATGTTTGAACTAGACAATGCTGTATGTAGCTTCCAGACTTTATTCCGACTCGCCATTATGCGAATGACGTCCCTTTTGTGCGAATAACGTCACTAAATAAGATATTTTTCTGGGAACCGGCCTATATAATTGTCTTGCAAATTCAGATCGGGTACAAGAGAAAGTAAAAACTCAGTCATAAGTTTGGATGGTGATTTCGTAACATAGGGTAAGAAAATTGAATTTAGCATTGATTTTCAAACAAGTTGGGAATTTGTAAACTTAATACTGAGATACTGACCGTAACTTTAACTTCGAAGATATCTCACTGGTCAAAATTCTGAAATGCTGGCCGTTACTTTACCTTCGAAGATATCTCACTCGGTCAAAATTCTGAGATGCTGGCCGTTACTTTACCTTTATATACATATCACTGTGGGTCCAAATTCTCAGCTGATTCTTAAAAAGTTGAACAAGATTTATGAACGACCGGCCAGATTAGGGTTAGAAGCTGATCAATGACAGGCTGGGGCAACGAGATGTTCCTTGCAATCAGTAGGCCCCCAAAAGGTTCAACGTGTGAAACAAAGTGACAATAGTCGCAGGCGAAAGAATATATTTCTCAAAATTTTACAAATGTTTGTAAAATCCTACAAAAGAAAACTAAACATGTTCAGCATAAAACGGAAACTTTAGCTTCTGAATAAGCTAGTTAATCGTTTTTTTTTTCAAAACATTCGTCTGCTCCTCTATTCTGGAAACAGAGTACTTCTAACTTTTGAAACATGTTTTGTCTTATTTTAATTATTGTTGGGCTGGCATGTCAAAGCATGTTTCCAAATGAATGCTTCATGACTAACATATTTCTAGCCATCATTATCAGTCTCCATATACGCTTAGCAGTCCCCAGGGGAAGCTTTGAATTTAACGTTACGTCAATGCTTTCCTTTTGCGTAGTTTTTACATCATACTTGGTGGGAAGATCTCCATTTTCATCATCAACAAGGACATAGAGGAGGAAGGGGATGAGACAAAAGCGCTTGCACAGATAGGAGCTTTGACTAAAGATGGGGAACTGGACAGATCAAAACTTGGGAACTTCGTCTGCAGTCTTGGTGGGAATTTTAACTTTGTAATTAAAATGTCTAGATTATGGTAGTAGTAGTAGTATTAGTAGTATTAGTAGAAGTAGTAGTAGTAGAAGTAGTAGTAGTAGTAGAAGCAGCAGTTGTAGTAGCTGTAGCACGAGTTGGAGGACAAAATTAGGAGAGGGTAAAAAGGTAGTAGTAACCTTAACAAGGAAATTATACATTTCTTTGTGGAAACAGGCAACAGAGCTTCGGTTTAATGAAACGATAATTTTGTTCACATTTAAATTAAAAACAACAAGACCTGTCCATTAATAACGTTTCACAAATTATTGTCAACATGATATAATTTTGCTTAAAATTAAAGTGAAATTCTGTGAAATTTGCAACATTATACATATTTTTAATAAATGTACGGACATTTTTTCAACATTTTTTAAATTCACTTCTTTACGTAGCCACACTATACATGGTTTCAAATTTCAACACTGTAGGATTTTTTTCAAATTTAGACTCTGGTGTACCTTTCGGAGAGGTGGCGCTGATATCGGAGGACTGCATTCGAACTGCTACTATTATTGCAGAGGAGAAGACTGACCTCTTAATGGTGGACAGAGCGCTCTATAACCGTGCCGTAAGGGATGTCCTAGCGCAAGAATTCGAGGAAAAACAGAATTTCGTCAAAAACCACAGACTCTTCTCAAACTGGGCCCCGAAGTACCGGAAACAGCTGACCATGGCGCTGTACAAGGAGAGCTTTCCATATGATACTCATCTTGTCCGACAGGGGGAGACTGTCACCAATATTTACTACTTAATAAGGTATGGGATGGCTAACACATCAATTGAGAGAAATTGGTACTAGATTTCATTCTTTTCGTTTTATTATGCTGACCCGAGCAAGAACATTTGCAACGTCTCATCTCAGACGCCGCAGTCGCTTAGTTGTCAGCATGCTAGACAGCGATCGAAAGGATACCGGTTCCAGTTCTAATATCAGATAAGCCCTGGTCGGCTTCAATGGTACGCTGTATGCAAGACACATTACTCGACTACATCGGTACTGAATAACTTACTCGTATTTCTGTTAAGTAAAATACCAGACCAAACCAAACCAAACTAATTTCTAGACGGAGTTTTACCGATAATCTTTTTATATGTAAAAAAAATATTTTCTATACAATGTGATGATGACAAAACTGTTTGAATGCTTCTGCCACTGAAAACCTTAACTTTCTGCCCAGCTTTAATCAGCTTTAATCAGATTGCACCAAGGTCCTGACCACTGTTTAAAAGTTGTGTAACGATTCCCTACTGTGGCTTTAATGCCTTAACATACCAAACAGCGTACGTTAAAAGAGAGTTTATTGGCGGCTGCAGTCGTTCCGTGATTGGTCTGTCTAACTGGCGAACTGAAGGATGCAGGTCCAAACCTACCTAGAATAGGCTTGGTCAGTCACTGTTATGTTTCTCTGGCAAGTGACTTTATTCCATTTAGCTCGGAAAATATAACCGTTCAATGGTTATGTGCTGTTAAATACATACAAACACCAACAAATCCTTTATGCAACAATAACGGATCGCCATACTACGCATGGAAATCATATATGCACCGGCATACTACGCATACAAACCTGCGATGTAAGCCGAATCCTATTTTTAAAGTGCATTATGGGGATTGACATGCAGTTGAAACAAAACCTCCATTATCTTGTAATTAAAGTGACAAAATCAATAAGCCTGGTTTCCTGTTAGCGTTTTAAGGTACTGCCAGGAGATTTGTTATTTAGTGAAGAGGCAATTGGAGTAAAGAGCCATGACCATAGAGAACCTCCTGTAACCTACCGAGCGCTCACTTACGGACACATGTTCGGCACTATATATATAATTTAAGTCTTAAAGGTAAAAAAAAGTCAAGCAAAGATAATTAGCAAAGCTGTTTCTGTTGTGCTTTGAGCGGAATGCAGAGAACACGAAATATCATCTTGTTCCAGTGTACACTTAATTTTACAGTGTAACTGAGGTTGCTTAGTCTAGACGTATCGCGCGGAATTAGTGATCAGAGGGTATGCAGTTCAGTTATTTTCAGAGAATGACATATATAAAAAAATTCCTGATGAATTTAGCACACTTGTTTACTCCTCTCTATGTTTCTCTCTCTCTCTGCCTCTGTCGCTGACTCTGTCTCTGTCGCTGTCTCTCTCTCTCTCTCTCTCTGCCAATCTTTGGATTTCGCTCTAATTTAAACTCTTCGGAAAATAGTCATGTGACGTAATTCTGACCAATCAATTCTTGTCCAGGACGCCGATCAGGTCGGATTTTGCCGAGCAGATACCAGTGAATCGAACTTATGGTACAATGTAATTATCATCACTTGTCCGTTTACACTCTATCAATAGCAAATATATAAACCCTACTTATTATGTTCAGTCTGTCAAAGCCTTTTATGTCATAACTAAGACTGCATGGCATGGATGAAGAGTAAAAAATTACCAATGAACGCTGACAACACTGAAAATATCTTGACTAGCATACAAATGAAGAATCAATATGAATTGTTCAAAACAGACTCGTACTTGTATAAAATAATTTGGGCATTTACAATAAACAAGTAAAAATTATTAAAAAAAAACGTGAACTTGACAAATTTAGTGTGTTGAACTATTCATGCGTGATCTTGTGTCGGCCATCTTGGCTGCAGATGAATTTTCGTAGTTTCAGTTAAAGAAATAGTCGAGTTTAGTGCTATTCCGATGCTGATTTGGATGGGAATTTAAGTGTGATATACATATTTCTGGGTGTGATAAATCTGAATTTAAGCGTGTTATACCTATTTCTGGGTGTGATAAATTTGAATGTAAGTGTGATATACCTATTTCTGGGTGTGATTTTGAATTTAAATATGCTATGCCTATTTCTGGGTGTGATACATTTGAATTTAAGTGTGATATGCCTATTTCTGGGTGTGATAAATTTGAACTTAAGTGTGATATGCCTATTTCTGGGTGCGATAAATTTGAATTTAGGTGTGATATACCTATTACTGGTGTGATAAAATTGAATTTAACTGTTATATACATATTTTTGGGTGTGATAAACTTGAATTTAAGTGTAATATACCTATTTCTGGGTGTGATAAATTTCATTTCAAGTGTGATATACCTATTTCTGGGTGTGATAATTTTGAATTTAAGTGTGATATACCTATTTCTGGCTGTGATAAATGTGAATTTAAGTGTGATATACCTATTTCTTGGTGTGATAAATTTGAACTTAAGTGTGATATGCCTATTTCTGGGTGTTGTAAATTTGAATTTAAGTGTGATATACCTATTTCTGGGTGCGATAAGTTTGAATTTAGGTGTGATATACCTATTACTGGTGTGATAAATTTGAAATTAGGTATGATATACATATTTCTGGGTGTGATAAATTTGAATTTAAGTGTTATGTACACATTGTTGGGTGTGATAAATTTGAATTTAAGTGTAATATACCTATTTATGGGTGTGATAAATTTCATTTAAAGTGTGATATACCTACTTCTGGGTGTGATAAGTTTGAATTTATGTGTGATATACCTATTTATGGGTGTGATAAATTTGAATTTAAGTGTGATATACCTATTTCTGCGTGTGATAAATTCCTTTAAAGTAAGATTCTAGAAGATTCTAGAGTATTTAACAATGTGCACGATTGAACTAGATGATTTGGTGGGTCACAATCTCTATATTTCTAATCAAACTGCAATATTCAGATTTACATTTTCAGCATATATATTATATGTTCATATATATATCACGCTTATATTCAACGAAACAATGTACGCTCTTTGTGTACATGCTTTAGCTTTTGGTTGATTCGATTTGTACGTGGATAAACTAAACAAGCTGTTTCGTTTATTTGAAAGTAGATAAAGTTAGCGATGTAGACGAGTCATCTGAGTCACAAATGAAACTTTCAAACAAGCAAACGAATTATCCTGATATTCGCAATATCAACAGCAACCCTTTCAAACAAGCAAACGAATTAGCCTGATATTCGCACTATCAACAACAACACTTTCAAACAAGCAAACGAATTATCCTGATATTCGCATTAAAAACAACAACACTTTCAAACAAGCAAAGGAATTAACCTGATATTCGCATTATCAACAACAACCCTTTCTAACAAGCAAACGAATTAACCTGATATTCGCATTATCAACAACAATCCTTTTAAACAAGCAAACGAATTAACCTGATATTCGCGTTATCAACAACCCTTTCAAACAAGCAAACGAATTAACCTCATATTCGCATTATCAACAACAAACACTTTCAAACAAGCACAGGAATTAACCTGATATTCGCATTATCAACAACAATCCTTTCAAACAAGCAAAAGAATTAACCTGATATTCGCATTATCAACAACAACCCTTTCAAACAAGCAAACGAATTAACCTGATATTCGCATTATTAACAACAACACTTTCAAACAAGCAAACGAATTAACCTGATATTCGCATTATCAACAACAACCCTTTCAAGAAGCAAACGAATTAACCTGATATTCGCATTATCAACAACAAACCTTTCAAACAAGCAAACAAATTAACCTGATATTCGCACTATCAACAACAACCGTTAGAGACACAGTCATTGACAGTAGCCTTCTGTTCATTTTATTTAGGGGAAATGTTGTAACTTTTCTGCAAATTGAATGCCTGAGGCTATGGGGTTATAAAAATAGCACAGCCAAGCATAATAAGCTCAAGGGCTTATCTATCAGATACCTACTATTTTACTAGTCAGTCAAAACATTAAATTCGAGGGGAAAAATGCAACTGAAGGTTTTGGAAGGACACTAACAGTCTTAGAGCGTTAATCCATGACGACGAAAGGGTTAGGGTTAGAACAAAACGACGAAAACATTATATTTCCACTCGCTAAATGGACTGTCACACAACAGCTGCTTTGCAAGTTTCCTCTTTTAACTATTTTGATACAATGTTAGGCTAGCGATAGAAGACAAACACTGTATGATGCAGGCCATAGCTGGGGTCCCTTCAAAAGCAAGTATCCAAGTGACAGAGTGTAAACATAATCTTCTTAGCTTGTAATAAGAATGGTAATAAATATACGTCAATTTATGCATCTTGAATTTCCTCAAAATGTACTTTCTTAGTTCTGCAAATCCGAATGACATGACCATTGTCAAGGTAAACCTGATACACGCCTCAGCTGTACTGTAATTTTTACTACATATACAACTGAAATCGCATTATGCTTACTGCACTGAATAAATCCAGTCCATCATAAGCAGAAAGTAGAATTGAGATTGATCAACAGAAAAATAAAATCCATCCATTCCAGACCAACTGCAAAATATTTTTTTCTTCAATACTCATTTATTCAAATATGACAATAAATTTAAAGTTTAAACAGACCAAAACGAGAATTTGGTTTTAAAACTAATGTCGAGCGCGCGAGTAAATTCAAAGGTTACTGGGCGGTGCTATGTGAGCATTAATATTGTTACTATGTTGATGAATCTACGATTGTGTATTTAGTTTGATAAGCGGCATAAATTCAGTTTCGCTGTTTATTGTGATGTATTCCTTAATATTATTATGCCCTAGGTAGGAAAGCGAAAAATGTAGATAATAAAGAAGTTATTGCATTTGTATGGGAAAATATGAACTCTTTTTTTTTCTGGAATAGTACTGTATTCCCAAAGGTGGTGCAGTTACCTAAATAATAATCGATCATATATTTTCCAACAAATGCAGCATATATAAATATATATATATATATATATATATATATATATATATATATATATATATATATATATATATATACACGAGTCTATACTCTTAAAACAAATAACAGGAGAGAGTGAAAAGCAATAATCATAAAGCAATAGTCATAAAGCAACAGTCATAAAGCAATAGTCATAAAGTAATAGTCCTAATAATAAATCTCATCTATTAATCAAACATGATACAAATATTTTGTTTCAGCGGTCAAGTAGAGATTCAAACTGACCCAGCTCAGCATCCAAGTCAATACCCCAAACTATTCAAACTGCTAGAAGACGAAAGAGCAAAGTAAGTACACGTATTAAGTTCAAACATTTCATCGACAAGTTTAATAATAATAAGTCTTGAATTCATTTTAAATGCGTTAAACCAACTTGATGTCAGAACAGCTACAGGTCTAGATACTATAAGTGCTAAATTCCTAAAATTCTCATCTCAGTTGACTGCACCTTCAATTATTTACATCTTCAATCTAAGTTTATCGACAGTTATTTTTTGCAGACAGGTTAAAACTGGAAAAAGTAGCTATAATACATAAGAAGGTAGATCTTTCTGATATGAATAACTATAGATCTATATCGGTTTTGTCATCACTTTTAAAGATATTAGAAAGTCGTGTTCATTATGAATTCAGAAACTATCTGTAATCATTTAATTAATAACAATGAGGCTTTTGTGAAGGACATTCTTGCCTGGCTACACTGGTGAACGATTGATTAACAGCAATAGATCAATGTATACTTGTAGGCAGTGTTTCTTGACGTCACCTTGTCAATCACAAAATCCTGCTGGAAAAGCTCAGCATATATGAAGTCAACTATGAAAGCTTAACTTGGTTTAGAACCTATCCTGAAAGCATATAACATGTCTATATTTTAAATACACCTTCAGAGAAGAAACTTATACTGTCAGGTGTTCCACAAGGATCCGTTCTTGGGCAATTATTCTTTCTGCTGTACATAAATGATTTACCAGATCACATTGAGTTATCCACCAGAAACATGTCTGCAGATGATACGAAATTATATAACGTTGGGTCGACAGGCCATGAGATTAGTACTAACTTAAACAAAGATTTAGTAAAATAACTACATGTTGTTAATACAACGGTATGAAGATAAATGCAGCCATATCAAAAGCCATGATCTTAGGTAGTCGAGCAACAGTATACGCTGAGAAAAATTATTTCATAGTAATGATAAAATAAATGGATCTACAACAGTCTGAAAATGAAAAACTACCTGGAATCATGACAGACAAGATCTTGTGCTGGAAACTACAAGCTATACGGTCATTAAAATGTTTATTCACCGCTTTATCTCTTGAATAGGATAAAATCTTATCTGCCTCAACAACAGATAAAGACCGACTGTCCACTTGCCCACTTGAACATGTACTCCAATGCCTCCTAAAACTACCTCCTTTACACAATCAGATTACGAACGTCCATATATAAGCACGGTAGAATTTGGTGGCGGCCATACAAACATTGATTTCTGAACAAATATTATTAAATCCTGTATGTTATTGTACATTACAGGTTAATTCAAGAAAAGAAATTGCGACCGCCCACTGAGGCTCAATCTACATCGATCAGCCTGAAGAAAAAAGACAGTTCGAAAAACACAAAACTCTTTTTTCTTGGAATCAATGAAACTATTGGTAAGTACTATTTGCATGCTGAACAATTGGCAGCCTATTTCGGGTGGAAAATATATTTCCTTTAAGTTGCTCGCATTCCCTTGTTAAACAAAGGCAATTTATTAGTACCCGTTCGGACTGAAAAAGCAAAGTAGCAAGAAAAGAAAAGGAAAAAAACAAACACAAGCAAAATGTAACAAGCGCCATCTACTAAGATGACATATCCTATGCAAAAAATTCCCCAAAACAGGTGTCGAGTTTCGTGTTCGTCTCCTTGAGACAATCTTCGGAAGTGCATGATGCAAAATTCAAACAAACCGGAAGTAATGTTTCTTTCCATTCACATTTTGATTACAAGTCATTATATTTCTCCCTTCAGAAACAATGAAATCTTGTACTGAATCTGTGCTGAGTTTCATGTTGTAAATTTTTCGATGAATATTTCTATTATTTCCAGGTGAAGCGGAGGTCCTTCTTGATATGGACACCTATATTTATACAGCTGTTTGTACAGAAAAGACGGATGTCTTGGTGCTAGAGATGAAGCATTATGAACGCCTTTTTGTTAAGCGACATCCGCGCACCATAGAGAGCATGTGCGATAACCTTGGGGTCAAACTGGAGGCCAGAAAGTCACTCATGACGTCGAAAGAGAAGAGAGAAATTCCTTTATTCGGTTTACTACAAAAAGCACTTCATTTAATGAAAAATCCTGCTCCCTTGGTCGACAAAAGAAAGAAAGAAATTTCGGTACAGTCAGCGCGGAAACAATTTATCAACCATAAAGGGCCATTATTGGACATTAATGGACCTGGGAGTGTGTTTTATATGATACGAAAGAGAGAGGAGTCGAGATTGAAGTTCAAAGCTTACCAGAAAACGAGAGGAAATCCAAAAGTGAAACAACAAATTGAGAGTCAAATGCGCTCAATTACCGTGCCCCACTCTTTGCTGATGGCAGCAGGAATGTTTGGAGCAACGAAAGCCAATGACGCTGCAATAGATACAGAACCTAAGGTTCAGTATCAGCAAAATACAACAAATAATGCCAAGACAAGCAAACCTTCAATCCGAATGATTACGGCAAAAAGTTCAAAGCAAATTAAAGACAGTGCTCCGTCTGGTAGAAGAATAAATAGTGCTACACAGACTTGTTTGAATGTAACAGAAGAAAACTCCAGTGAAGAGGACCCTGCATCCAAGGTCACGTCGTTTCCAAGTTACCTGATTACTAACAACGGTTCGGGTTACGAAAGCGATGAAAACGAGGCAGCCTTATCAGAACTAGAGCAGAAAGTCTTATCATGGCTGCGGGAAAGTAATCCAAAGGGAGGTAACAAAATCACCAAACTGCGAAGGCTGGCCTTTGCGGTGAGCATATTTATGGCTTGGTTATTAAATATTATTATTATGCAAATGTATTTCTCAGATAAATAAAAACTCATTTCTATCAGTTGCATTTCCAACATCGCATATAAAACTACTTTCAAAAACACACTAGAATTGTCGATTAAATCAAACAGAAAGGAATATTTTTATAAATTCAAAGGGATATAAATTATTGTAATTGGTTGTACTCTGATTTTGGAGGTGGACTTTCTTTGTTCGCCCTTTCAAGATTGCCTATGTCAAGCTTTTCATTCTACCATCATACGACCAAACATATCATGCAGTTTTAGTGAGGACTGGCAGACAACAACGGCACATCAACGAACTAGAAGGAGATTTGTACACTGATGACTTTACTGGAAAAATGCGCTACTCCTCTGTATTGCTGACAATCGCTCAATTGTAATTACATTTCCAAGCAAACAATATTCATCAATTTTGACAAATATTTTCCCTGTGGTTTGACTGACAATCTAGTCACCACAAAACTTGAAACAGCACGAATCAGAGGTAGATATGATTTTCCCTCCAAATGTTAATGTATGATTTCTTCTTACTTATATTTGAGATGAGTTGTTTTAAGTTGTTTATAATTTGGCGTCATGTAGAGTGTTGAAAAGCTATTTTCCTCCTTCCTCCTTTCTTTATAATTAATTTCATTCGCATATCTCAAACTATCTGTTTTAAAAGGGATATATTTTATTCTAGAGAATCATAAAGGGAAATAAATCAAGGATGTGCTTGTCGATTGGCAGCTAAAAGATGCACTTTGCAGTAGGTTCATTGTGTGAATATCTAGTATTTACGCCCTCAGACCAAACATAGCAATTTTTGTTATCTTTCATAAGCAAAATTATGGGTGTGGGAACATAATAGTTAATTTCTCTCATCAAATTAAAACTGATGATTTTGAAATCAAGGGGCCTGCTTTATATGCATGACAAGATATTATTTTAGATTTTGATGGATATAATTTTTCATGTCTCTTACAAGAAGGACAGTTATATTGGTAATTAAATAATGGTATGTGCTTCAAACCGACTGGTGTGCTGGTTTGGAATTATAGTCGGGTAGGGGTGGGGTGGGGTTTCTAGACTTAATCGATTTATAGATGTTTCCTTTAGTGTTTAAATTCATTGTTTCATGCAACCAAGAAAATGATTACCCCGGGAACGAAAGTTAATTTGCACAAAGTAAGCCCGTGGTGACACCATCACACTGTCCTGAAATATGTAGCGATGTAGTGACCTAGAATTTAATTTACAAATTTGATTAGATCTATTTCTTAATTTTGAAGTCATCTTGTTTTAAATAAATAAAGGTGATTAGGAAATTTACATGGACATGGTCAGGGATAAATTATGTAACTAAACTATTATGATATACGTAAAGTTGCTATAATGTTCAGGTATTGCAAGTAGCTGTTGATTTAGTGTGACTTTAAGTAGATTGTCTGATGTAATCATGTAGACGCACATCGATTTATCTTCTCTGACACATAGCTGTAAGATATTGTTTGTAGAATATAGTGGCCTTATCTTGAATGTTTGTTAATTAGTTTTGAAATATAAAGTTGCTTTTCTTCCTTAGCTAAAACTTGGGTTCAACAGACGATGCAGCTGTGGCCTCTGAACCGACATGTATTGTATGTGTGTGTGTGTGTGTGTGTGTGTGTGTGTGTGTGTGTGCGTACGACATGTAGAGTTAAAACTTCACAGAGAAGCGTCGGAAGATCGAAGTCATTATTGGAGAGTGGCTTCATTTATAAAGAATACGTTATAGAGGTGACGTGTTTCTGTGCCTAATGCATATTGGACACACATACCTCACTCATGTGTATAGAACACACATCTCTCACTCATGTGCATAGGACACAGATCTCTCACTCATGTGTATAGGACACACATCTCTCAGTCATGTGTATAGGACGCACATCTCTCATTCATGTTTATAGGACACACATATCTCACTCATGTTTATAGGACACACATATCTCACTCATGTTTATAGGACACACATCTCTCATTCATGCGTATAGGACACACATCTCTCACTAATGTGTATAGGACAAACATATCTCACTCATATTAATAGGACACACATCTCTCATTCATGTGCATATGACAAACATATCTCATTCATGTGTATTGAACACAAATGTCATACTCGTGCATATAGGACACACATCATTACTCAGACCTCTCCGGTGGCCTAAAGTGGTTAGAGTGTCTGCTTCGGATGCGGGAGATCGCGGGTTCGAACCCCGATCGAGTCATACCAAAAACTTAATATAAATGGTACTAACAGATGCCTTGCTTGATGCTCATCATTAAGAGATTATTGCTAGGACTGGTCAACCTGGTGTCAGGATAATTTGACTGGGTGGGACATCATGCTACATGTCTGCGGAATAGTGCCCCAGTGCTAGACATCACTATAAACTGTCACACTGCAGACATCGTAGCGATATGGCTGAACAATTGTTTAAGCTACGTTAAAAATCTAAATCACAAATACACACACACACACACACGCGCGCGCGCACATCTCTTACTCATGCGTACCTCCTGATGGGTGAATCTCGACCAGAGTACGTCCATAGTCAGTGTTTGATTACAGATTTGCACATTTTAGTCGAATGTATCGATATGCACTCAGTGAGATATTTTTCCTTTTTAATTACTTCAACTTGATGAAGAAGATTTCTGATCACGTACCATCCGATAAAATCTTTCTAAGAGACTGCAATTTACATAGCTAATTTTCGGCGCTATATTTTACGGACTGCGCTTATTTTAGCTCTCTTTATATACCTTTTAAAGAATTTTCAATGTTTTCTTTTCTACAAGTTTACTTATATTTGTAAGGTTGTATCTTCATGACGATTTTAGCAGCTTTTTAATCGTTATATTTTTGAAGTCATATTTTTAGATGGTACTACAGAGCTGACGTGCCTTTAAACCACATACATATATACTGACATAAATTAAAACAAGAAAAGAGAATAACAAATAAACGGAAGGGAAAGACAGCAGAGGGGCCGCGGTAGCCCAGTTTGTACAGCAGTAGTAACGTTGGGGTGGGGTGGGGCCTTCACTACTTAACAGTTGTTGTTGTATGGTTTAACGCCATTTTTCAGCACACGATAGGCTATACGTGGCGGCTAGTATTAAAAGTGGAGGAAGAAACCGGGAAAACCCCCAGAAAGAACCACCGACCCACGAGAAGCTACTGGCAAGCTTTTTCACATACCCACATTGGCTAAATCCGAGACTCGAACCCACGCAGATAGAGGTGAGATGGCAGTGATCCGTAACGGACAGCGCTTTAGACCACTCGGCCACTCGGGGCCACCCACTACTTACAGCGTCTGACTCGTAATCCAAGGATTGCGGTCTCAAAAGCTGTGTTCAGTTTGATATTATTATTATTATTATTATTTTATTATTATTATTATTATTATTATTATTATTATTATAGGAACTGGAAAAAAGACCAAAACCTGGGAATAAGATAGTAATCCGAAGGCGATACAAACTCATCAAAAGTGAAAGCATGATGGAAAACAGGCCTATTGAAAATACAGCTGTTTCGGAGCACAGTTTTTCCAACACAGCCAGGAGTAGCATAGAAAGATATAAAATCTTACTCAGTTTGACTAAATAAAACCAAGCTAACGATAGTTCTAATAATAATAATAATAATAATAATAATAATAATTTTAATAATCTACTCATGCGGAGCATTATTTTCGTTATAGATTTAAATTTGAATGTAAGAGTGATCATTTGAAATGGCTTATTAGAAAATGTATTATTACAGATGCAAACAGAAGAATAATTCGCTACAGCCATGTTCTATAACGAACATATATAAAATTTAAAGCATGTATAAACATGATCCCTGAGATTAGAGGCAACGAAATGATGGTTGGATACATCCATATTTTTCGCTAATAAATCCCGTTATGGCGAAGTAAATAAATCAAATCTATTACGTCTATCACATAACTGTTGACAGAATAGACTAAGGTGTTGTAGACGGTATAAAAGGACGGGGGATCATGGTTCGCAATCATACTTTTATTAATTATTTCATACGAAAAGTATCCTTCCCGCTGTGTTCGCTAGTATACGATTTCAAGCGAATGGCGTATATAAACTATTCCCACTTAGGTCACTTGCGGGCAATTTCAAGCGAACAGTGAGACCACTTGAAGACGAGTTCAAGCGAACAGTGTGACCACTTGCGGACGCTTTCAAGCGAACAGTGTATAAACACGTCCCAATGAGGTCGCTTTTAGACAATTTCAGACGAACGTTGTAAACAACCGTTTAACTTGACATTAAAAAAAAAAAATTTGATGGTAAAAAGGCAACAATATACATAAATAGACAGAAAACAAACCAGGCTTTCTGTCAGGATCTATTTTTATAATTGTATGTTGATAATTGTTTTAATCCGTTAAATACTATAATAAACAAAACGGATCATATTAGGTTTCGACAAATCTAAGCAAGTATATCTCTTGTTCACATACTCTCTGCTAGTTTGCCTTCCATGGAAGGATCCGAATGAACGTTCTCAAGACCATGTTACACAGTGCCTGAAATATACGGGAATAAGTACGGTAACGTGTCCAGGAACAAAAATGTATGACCAAGATATGTGTAGAATCTATTAGATATTCAAACTGAATGAAGCAATAAAAGTATAATAGTTTTAAGAAAATCGTATAGGTTTCATTGAAATCCGTGAAAGTAAATATACACTGAATTAAACAGTTTATCTTTAATATTGTGTGCCAATAAAACAAAGTCAGCTAGCACAAGCACATGATTAAGTCTACCCCACAGTGCAAAATGCAGCATATTTGTGTTCCTCATACAAAAGATATTTGTGTACCCAATGCAGATGGTATTTGTTCCTATTGCAAGAGATGTGTGTTTTCAGAGCATGACAGTTTATGTCCAATAAATGACATATCCCAATAGAATCTGCTGACCTTAATTTTAAATCAGTTCAGCATTTTGGAAGTATTCGAAAAACGATATATCTTATGATGGAAAATTGTGACTAAACAAGTAGTTCCGTTAGAAGTCAATAATCATAACACTTTTGTTGTATTTGCCTAACCCAATTAAATACCACAAATATAAATCATCCATAAATACGTAGTACTGGATCTGCATGTCCACTAAGGAGTGTCATTTAATCCAAAACAACAATATATAAAGTGAATAATTAAGTCTCTTTAATAAGATGGATACTCGTATAGTTTTAGATTATTTACACATCTTTCACAATTGTATCTGCTCAATATATTTAAGTATAAAGGGCCTATGATGCGTTTGAATGGTAACTGACCGGTATGTGTAATTACGAATCATCCCCCTTCTGTGAATATGTATGGTAACTGACCGGTATGTGTAATTACGAATCATCCCCCTTCTGTGAATATGCATGGTAATTGACCGGTATGTGTAATTACGAATCACCCACCTTCTGTGAATATGTATGGTAATTGACCGGTATGTGTAATTACGAATCATCCTCCTTCTGTGAATATGTATGGGAATTGACCGACATGTGTAATTATGAAGCATCCCCTTGTGTGAATATATATGGTAATTGACCGATATGTGTAATTATGAATCATCCCCCTTGTGTGAATATGTATGGTAACTGACCGATATGTGTAATTATGAAGCATCCCTTTGTGTGAATATGTATGGTAATTGACCGATATGTGTAATTATGAAGCATCCCCTTGTGTGAATATGTATGGTAATTGACCGACATGTGTAATTATGAAGCATCCCCTTGTGTGAATATGTATGGTAATTGACTGATATGTGTAATTATGAATCACACCCACCCCCTTGTCTGAATATGTACGGTAACTGACCGATATAAGTGTAATTATGAAGCATCTCCTTGTGTTAATATGTATGGTTATTGACACATATGTGTAATTATGAAGCATCCTACTTGTGTTAATATGTATGGTAACTGACACATATGTGTAATTATCCTTCTTGTGTGAATATGTATGGTACTTGACCGTTTTATGCGTAATTATGAAGCTTCCCATTATGTGAATATGTGTGGTAATTGACCAATATTAGTGCAATTATAAAGTACCTACCTTGTCTGAGTATGTATGGTAATTGACTGATATAATTGCAGTTATATAAGCACCGCTCATTTGTGAATATGTATAAGAATTGACCAGGATAAGCGTAATGAAAATGTATTAATCTTGTCAATTTCTAAGACTGTGCTTCTGAGGCAAATGTGTGCCACTAAATTAATCGGATTTTTGCCGTGATTTGTGTGAAAAAGAGTCAAAACCGAGATATTAAACTGATCCATCTTATGCAATGGTGTCCCAACCAACAGTCACAATCTTTCAACATAAACCAGACTGCTCTGTAAACGAATAGGATGGATCATTTTTCTCACATGTTTAGAAAAGAAGAATGAGCAGCAGAAAAAGATGGAGAATCATAGTCATGAACGTAATTATAGTAATACACATTCGGACCACCTCGACTATTTATGCAGCTCAAATATAAGTATCAGGTTTATGTCAGCGCAGTAATTTACAGCAAAATTATAGTTTTGTCGCCGCAAAATTCTTCGCCAAAAAAAAACAGCATTCTGTTCGGACAAGCAGGGCTGACTCTACGATTTTACTGACTGTAGGCTTTACCCAGAAGTTAATTGTAAATAACCGAGGTGGTCCGAATGGCTATTACCGCCATATATTCGAGTTATGATCCGTAGAATTGTCGTTAATGAGTTATTCAGATAAATCAACCCCCAAATCTGTGTCAATACTGATGGATGATTTGAAGATCTGAATTCACCGATTTATAAAATCGAGGAATTGTTTGCAGACAGTACTATCTATCACACCTCGGTGTACATTCTAAGACACCAATATTTTTCATGTATCTTATGCAACTATCGGTTGGATGGTCCTTTAGCTATATGAGCAGACTAAATCCGGATCATATATGTTTGAGAACTTGTAAATCCACGTGAATAACAAAACCCTATGTTGTATGACCATTTCTAATTTCATGGATACATCAGATATTGCCAGATAACGGTAAGTGTCTGAACTGTGCGCTGATATCTTCCGAAAAGATTTGTATGCAGCTAAATTACACATGTTCATGAACAAGTGACATCAAACTCACAAACTGACCATCAGTATCAACACATATTGGAGGGTTGGGTCTTAAACTAGAATGAGTAAGACCGAGCATCTTAACGTTGTTTCATAATTAGAATCAGCTTCTAGAAAGTGCTTTGTTTAAAAACCAGAATTATTATAAACAAGATTTTGTTCATTAAACAGAACAACTTGTCTTTTCAATATTCAAACACAAGAAAGATATGTTCGAGACGTTATAAGCATGAGGATATCACTTATAGTGTCAGAAGTGCACCCACGTATGATACCCTGGAGTTATCGCACGTATTATACCCTGGACGTATCACGCGTGTGATACCTTGGACTTATCACACGTGTGATACCCTGGACTTATCACACATACCTTTCTCACGTACATAAACTGTGTCATGCATATCAAGGAATGATTAAACAAAGATTGAATCTATAATACTCAATAATGAACGTTTCGAAATGGCCACTTTGCTTGTCGATTGTATATCTTCTACACCAAGCTTTTGTTAATTTTCGATTCTGCTCTTTCCGTTCTGTTAAGGGAAAAAAAGTAAATACTTCATGAAATCTTCTCAAAATGGTTTATATGATATAAAACGGGAGATTAGGTTTCCCAAGGGTGAGAATATAAATTTTACCGATTTTCTGGGAAACTCGCTGAAAATATGGGAGATATCAAATTATGCTTCTTTGATAATTTATCGAGATAACTAGAACCATAAATATTATTGAAGCCAGCCGCACGTAAGGCAATAACCTCCCTTGAACCGGTCATATCGATTCTGATGGCGCTGTACATATATGACGTATTTCAGTGAGAGTTGTTGTTGTTGTTATAGGGTTTAACGCCATTTTTCAGCACAAGATAGGCTATACATGGCGGCCAGTATTAATGGTGGAGAAAGAACCCGGGAAAACCCAGGAAAGAACCACCACCGACCCACGAGAAGCTACTGGCAAGCTTTCTCACATATCCACATTGGACTAGCCTTAGACTCGAACCTACGCAGACAGATGTAAGATGGCAGTGATCCGTGACGTTCAGTGAGAGAGTGACAGGCGTAAGGTGAAGTCTTTTGGATTCACAACATACACAATAGAGAAAATTTTCATATACCTCTTTGCTATTTTCGTGTACTGTGGCTGAAATGTGTACAAATATTGTACATGTGGAAATTGTACATGATCAAAGCACACGGCTAACCCAAAGTACACTCCCATGTAGTACAAAAATCAGCCTGAATTAGTCCAAAGTACACTATCCTAAGCAGTTGTTAAAACAGGAAAACAAATTTTGCCAGAATAAGCGATATCAGCTCCTGAACGTGCAACGAATGAATTACAATATATATATATATATATATATATATATATATATATATATATATATATATATATATATATATATATATATATAAAGAGTTGTGTTTTTAAAAAAAAAAAGATATGGGCTAGTTCTTTCTTTCAATTTACCTTTCAAGTCAAGGGAATGAAGGGGCCCCCATTAACCCAGTGGTATAATTCACTCACCTTCACAGAACACTGATATCTCACCTCTGTGCGCTTGGGTTCGAGTCTCGGTTTGGCCAGTTTGTGTATGTGAAAAGACTTGCCAGTAGCTTCCCGTTGGTTCTTTTTGGGTTCTTCCCGGGATCTTCTTCCAACAAATACACTGGTCACCGTGTGTAGCCAATCGTGTGCTGAAAATGGCGTTACGACCATAACGACAACACCAGGAAGAACAGGAAGTTAAAAATGATGATGCGAAGCTGGCAGTTTTGAATAAATACACATCTGAAGTGAGGCCAAGCAGTATATTTTTAAAACCCAAATTAAATGTTCCTTTAGCCATACCTAAGATATACAAAGTTTATTTTAACCAGCGAGGAAAGTCTGAGAGATTCTTTTTCGCCATGCAAAGAAAGAAATTATTGAGTCCACCACTTCGTTGTCACAATTACACACATAATGTTATCTCCCCTATCCTATTAAGCCAATGTGCTGCTTTCAAACTTGCGGTTTTATATTGATAAAAAAGTTGATAGTACTATTTGTATGGCTACGTCTGACCATACAAACATTAAATCCGTTCACCTTTCTAACTTGTGGTTTTGTTTTTTTTTTTTTTTTAAAAGTTGATAGTACTAATTGTAATGCTACGTCTAATCAGATGAACATCAAATCTGTCCATCTTTCGAACATGGCAATACTCGGAATTCCAATGGACCAGTGAACACTGTTGCCAGCAAGTCATTACAGAATCACTATTTACATTTAAAGATAATATAACACGCCGATTATTGTCACTGTATAAACATATCGAAAATATCTCTAATATTACTTATGAACTTAATGAAGTGTTTTAGTTATGTGTATTGAAATAAAATAACTTGGAAGAATTGCTTAAAGGAGTGTATATATATATATATATATATATATATATATATATATATATATATATATATATATATTCATTCAACTGACGATTGGATAGAGATATATACGCCAAAGTGACTAGTTATCTGTATAAAACCTACACCATACAAAATCAAGATAGCAGTTGATTCTTTGCTCCTTAATCCAGCTAATCAGAAACGTATAAACAAACTGTTATGAATATCTTCTATTCTGTGGTGAAGACAAAGGTGAGTTTTCACACTGTGACCAGAAAAATTGTTCATGCTTTTAAGGAACCGAGATTTGTATTTCGTCAGTGCGGGGTGTGGCTAGGGATGCGATGTAAGTGTAACCGGGATTGCTTTGAGATGAAAAATAATTCGACCACCAAGTAACTTGAAGAATATTATCACTCCGATTTAAGAAGAAACACTTCCTAATTCCCCCGGACGATTTCAAAATTACAAATTTAAATGTCCGTCCCTAATTGTTCCTGAAAGGTGTTGCTGATATTGGTTAAAATGAAAGAACTTGGCTGAATCAAGGTGACAAAACACATCAAAGCGATGAGTTCGGTTTAACTGCATTTCTAGTTGCAAGCACCAAATGATACACTAGGTCTTCACACGAAACCAACCCAGCAACATCTGACTGGCTGAAAGGCGACAGTAAAACTAACATTACCAGCCTAGTTTTGCATTCATAGTACCTTAGAAATCCACCTCCTCCTTATGAACAACGAAAACCAGTACATTTGTGAATTTAACACATTCATTTTGTGTAGAAGACAAACTTCATATCGGTCAGAAAGTCTGTAGTATGTAAAATAATAAAATAAACTAGAGACAAACAGTCATACATATAATTATATTGTTATAAAGGATATACAATATATCAATGTAAATTATACAATTTTATATAGTGCATTAGCATTAAGTCCATTAGGATACAGAACATCTAACTTATGAATCCAATAAGTTTCTTTTATGAATCTATTCATGTCACCAAACACACTATCTATTGGCATGAAAGAAAAATCAAGTAGAGAGTGATTATTGGTGTTAAAGTGTGTTGAAACATTAGAGGAAAACTGAGGATCTCTATAATTTTTTATATGAAAGCGATGATTATTCATTCTCTTAGAGACTTGTTGTAGTGTTTGTCCAACATATTGCATGCTACATTTTTTACAGGTTATTAAATAAATCACATCAGTTGATATGCAGTTAGTGTTATCGCGTAGAGAAAATACCTCTTTTGTATTAGCACCACTGAAAGAAGTACTTTCTCTTATGCTTGCACATTGAGAACACCGGTGTCTGTTACATTTAGATGACGAAAAGTGTATTTTTTTATTTTCTGTCTGTTTAGCAAAACATTTCGTGCCTGAAGAAGCAAACATTAAATGCGAAACTAGTTGCACATAATTTTCGGCGTTTGTGTTGTTTTTTGTATCACAATTGTAGTATGTAAAGTAACGTCTAAATATGAAACCGCTTTCTTAAAAAAAGCAACCAGAACAAATTCCAATTGAATTCTATTGTCACTCTTTATACTGTTGGGATTTAAAACACATGGGAACTCGGTAGAGAAAGTAACTGTTGCAGAGTCAACCCTTGGAGTGGATTGCAATATTAACGCATTTGATAGACTTGAAGAAACAATTATGATTGCTGAACTACAAAATCACCCCCCACCACCCCCACCCCATAGAGGCCGATGTCACAAGTCGCCAAGTAATATAAATCATTACTGTAGTTTCTTTTGAGCTTATTTTTTTTTCTCAAGAAATTTGTTCATTAAAACTGAATAATGTTATAAATCATTTAGAAATATATAAATGTTATAACACTATAGACTTTACTTTGTGCTTTGTTATGCATGAAACCTCTAAAAATCAAATACCCCTGGGACCAGATTAAAATTTTAGTGTTATGGCGTTTTCAGTTTGCCAAATTCAATTTAACAAAAAAAAAAGATAATTCTAGACCAGAAAACATTCGTCTTATTTTCAAGGGGAGTTAGTTTACTGAAATTAGGAATTCACTGTATTTGCAAATTGGCTAAATCTGAGAATGTTATAAATTAGTTATTTTATATATAATGATGTATGAATGGACTAGTGCATGCAAGCTTGGTTACAGTTATGTTTTGGAATATCAGTTACAATAGACTTAATACTGTACAATAGACTTGATACTGTACAATAGACTTGATGCTGTACAATAGACTTGATACTGTACAATAGACTTAATACTGTACAATAGACTTGATACTGTACAATAGACTTGATACTGTACAATAGACTTAATACTGTACAGTAGACTTGATTCTGTACACTAGACTTAATACTGTACAATAGACTTGATACTGTACAATATACTTAATATTGTACAACCTGTTCTATAGAGTGATTAGTGCTGCGTACAGTGCAGTATTTCTGAACATACCGCAATATGTACCACAGTGTACCACAATTACAGTACGGACCAACAGTTGTTCTAGGAAGCAGTCTGACACTTTTTTCATGAACAAATTGTTTTAATATAAAAAGAAATATCCCAGCTCAAAAGAAAATCGTGTCCCCAACCCAGTACCTAATAGTAGATGAATTTGATGTATGTTAATAGTTGTATAAGTTCAACTCAAGTGGGATGATTAGTCTTACACTATAGCCAACACCCTGTGAAAGGCATCATGATAACATTAGAAAGATCATTAGTCTAACACTGTAGCCAACACCCTGTGAAAGGCATTGTGATAACATTAGAAAGATGATTAGTCTAACACTGTAGCCAACACCCTGTGAAAGGCATTGTGATAACATTAGAAAGATGATTAGTCTTACACTGTAGCCAACACCCTGTGAAAGGCATTGTAATAACATTAGAAAGATGATTAATCTTACACTATAGCCAACACCCTGTGAAAGGCATCATGATAACATTAGAAAGATGAATAGTCTTACACTATAGCCAACACCCTGTGAAAGGTATTGTGATAACATTAGAAAGATGATTAGTCTTACACTGTAGCCAACACCCTGTGAAAGGCATCATGATAACATTAGAAAGATGATTAGTCTAACACTGTAGCCAACACCCTGTGAAAGGCATCGTGATAACATTAGAAAGATGATTAGTCTAACACTGTAGCCAACACCCTGTGAAAGGCATCATGATAACATTAGAAACATGATTAGTCTTGCACTATGGCCAACACCCTGTGAAAGGCATTGTGATAACATTAGAAAGATGATTAGTCTAACATTGTAGCCAACACCCTGTGAAAGGCATCGTGATAACATTAGAAAGATGATTAGTCTAACACTGTAGCCAACACCCTGTGAAAGGCATTGTGATAACATTAGAAAGATGATTAGTCTAACACTGTAGCCAACACCCTGTGAAAGGCATCGTGATAACATTAGAAAGATGATTAGTCTAACACTGTAGCCAACACACTGTGAAAGGCATTGTGATAACATTAAAAAGATGATTAGTCTTACACTATAGCCAACACCCTGTGAAAGGCATCGTGATTACATTAGAAAGATGATTAGTCTAACACTGTAGCCAACACACTGTGAAAGGCATCGTGATAACATTAGAAAGATGATTAGTCTTACACTATAGCCAACTATAGCCCGGTGGTATAACTGTGTGGGCAGACTGGGCTCGTTAGCCTTGGCAGGCAACCAGTCTTAGAGAAGGGAAACTCTGACTCCAAACCCGGGCAGATGAAGCTCGTTAGCCTTGTCAGGCAGTTCATCTAGGAGAAGGAAACTCTGATTCAAAACCTACCAAGTCCCATCCATTGGATTCTGGCTGCACTGCCTTGTGGATTTCTTCAGGAGAAGGAAAGGATACGGGAGTAAACCCAGACAGAAAATCCGGAGTGGAGCCCCTAAGGCGGCTGGGGGTCGACTACGACTTCCTTCCGGCAGCTCCTGCATCCAAACTGGTGCCAAATGTCATGCTCAGCATTCCTTTGGACCCCACCAGCAAGGACGAGAGGGGGATCCTGACGTCTGGGCAACCCAGGATCTCCATACTCCACGCCCAGGCTTGCACCCTGGAGAGGACACTCCAGTCTCGCTACAGAGTGAGGAAACAACACGGAAGCTGACAGTTTACGGGTTATAAGTCCCACCCGATTGGCGTAGGGAAGGGGCGCCACGGGTCAGCTTTGACGGTGGGAGGGATTATCGTGTCCCACTGGCCAACTATCGCCCGCCTCAAGCCGGGCAGCCTTCGGTCAATAAGGCGTTGACCCGCCATCGTCTGCCTGCTCCAGTGGGTGTGTGGAGCTCAGTGTGTTGTTCAGCATGACAAGCAGACGGTAATTCCACACCAGACAAAAGAAACAAGAAACCAACAAAGAAGACTCCAGCTCTTCGATTTGCAAGCTGGAATGTGCGCACCTTGTGTACAGGCATCTCCGACGACCTCAGAGAAGTGGACGACACCAGAAAGACGGCCATCATCGATAGAGAACTCACCAGACTAAATATCAGCATAGCTGCCCTCCAGGAAACCAGGCTCGCCTCTAGTGGCTCCCTCAGAGAGGAAAACTACACCTTCTTCTGGAAGGGTCGAGAACCTGAGGAGCCCCGCCAGCACGGCGTGGGCTTTGCCATCAAAAACAATCTCCTGGCCTCGGTTGAACCTCCCACAGGGGGCACTGAGCGTCTCTTGTCCATCCGTCTCACCACTGCTTCAGGTCCTGTCAACATCATCAGTGTCTACGCCCCAACCCTCTCATCGTCAGAAGACGCAAAGGATCAGTTCTATGGGCAGCTGGACGAACAGATCAAAGGATGCCCCAAAAATGAACCACTATTCCTCCTCGGCGACTTTAATGCCAGAGTAGGTGCGGACCACGAGTCCTGGCCTACCTGCCTCGGATATCATGGCACTGGAAAGACCAACGAAAATGGTCAGAGACTGCTGCAGCTATGCACCTACCATGGCCTGTGCGTCACAAACACCTTATTCAAGTGTAAGCCACAACACAAAGTGTCATGGAAACACCCTAGATCTCATCACTGGCACCAACTCGACTTGGTCATCACCAGGCGCTTTGCCCTTAACAGTGTCCTCTCCACCAGAATCTACCACAGTGCAGACTGCGACTCCGACCATGCCCTCGTGAGCAGCAAAGTACGACTACAGCCACACACACTACACCACTCAAAACCAAAAGGACGTCCTCGCATAAACACCGCGCAAATGTCAGTCCCCGCCAAAGTGGAGGAGTATGTGTCTGCCCTGGACAAGGCTCTCCAGGACCTGCCTGAGCACGACGCTACAGCCAAGTGGAATGCCATGAAGGGTGCCATCTACAGTACAGCTATGTCAACGTTTGGCAAGAAGGAACGACTCAGCCAGGACTGGTTCAACGCACACCTATCAAGGATGGAACCACAAATCGAGGAGAAACGAAAAGCCTTCATAGCTTACAAAAAATGCCCTAATGAACGGACGATTGCTGCTCTCAGAAATGCCCGAAATAACACCCAACGCATCGCTAGACAGTGTGCGAACGAGTACTGGCAACAACTGTGTGAAGGGATCCAGCGCAGTGCCGAGTCCGGACACATCCAAGGTATGTACAGTGGCATCAAGAAGGCTCTAGACCCTACAGTGAAAGGGGTCGCTCCCCTGAAATCTCTGATGGGAGAGAAGATCACAGACCGAGGGCAACAGATGGCCAGATGGGTAGAGCACTACTAAGAGCTATACTCCCGAGAAACGTCAGTCACCGATGCAGCCCTCAGCAGCATAAAGAATCTGCCCATCATGGAAGAGCTCGACAAAATGACAACCTTAGAGGAGCTCAGCAAAGCAATCGACTCCCTTCCAAACGACAAAGCACCAGGTAGTGACAGCATCCCGCCCGAAGCTATCAAAAGTGGAAAACCAACATTGATTAAACCACTGCATGAGCTACTTTGCCTCTGCTGGGAGGAAGGAGTAGTCCCCAAAGACATGCGCGATGCCACAATTGTTACCCATTACAAAAACAAGGGCGACCGCAGTGACTGTAATAATTACAGAGGGATCTCGCTCTTGAGTATCGTTGGTAAAGTGTACGCTCGCATCTTACTCAACAGGCTGCAGTTGCTGGCGGACCCTGTGTACCCGGAATCTCAGTGCGGCTTCAGAGCAGGCAGGTCGACAACGGACATGATCTTCTCCCTACGACAACTCCAAGAGAAGAGCAGAGAGCAAGGTCAGCCACTCTACATGATGTTCATCGAGCTCACCAAGGCCTTTGACTTGGTCAGTAGGAAGGGCCTTTTTGAACTTCTGAGTAAGATCGGTTGCCCCCCAAAACTCCTCAGCATGATAGTCTCTTTCCATGCAGATATGAAGGGAACAGTCCTGTATGATAGATCCTCCTCAACCTCCTTCCCAATTAACAGGGGCATGAAGCAGGGCTGCGTGCTGGCACCAACATTTTTTGGGATCTTCTTCTCCCTGCTCCTGTCCTACGCCTTCAACACGTCCACAGATGGCATATATCTACACACCAGGTCCAACGGGAGGCTGTTCAACCTGGCACGACTGCGCTCAAAGACCAAAGTGAGAGCTGTACTCATCAGGGAGATGCTTTTTGCAGATGACGCAGCTCTTGTGACCCACACCGAGGAAGCCCTCCAGAGACTGGGAGACCGTTTTGCTGATGCCTGCATGCAGTTTGGTCTCACCATCAGCTTGGAAAAAACAAATGTCAGCGTGCAAGATACCACCATTGTCCCTTCCATCAAAATCAACGGTGTCACCCTGGAAGCAGTCAACAACTTTACCTACCTGGGGTCAACCATCAGCAACACTCTCTCGATTGATATGGAGCTTGACAGAAGGCTTGGAAAGGCAAACACCATCATGGCTCGATTAACGAAGAGGGTGTGGGAAAACAACGCGCTGACAGAGCACACCAAGGTCCGAGTCTAACAGGCCTGCGTTCTCAACACCCTTCTATATGGAAGTGAGACCTGGAGTACCTATACGAGGCAAGAACGCCGGCTCAACTCCTTCCATATACGGTGCCTAAAGCGCATCTTGAAAATCAGCTGGCAAGACCGTGTTCCACACAGCGAGATCCTGCAGCGTGCAAGTACCCCCAGCATGTACTCCCTGTTGAGCAAACGCCGCCTTCGATGGCTGGGACACGTCCGACGCATGGAGGATGGAAGGCTGCCAAAGGATATCCTATATGGACAGCTGGCCACTGGCATGAGAAGAGTCGGCCGCCCCTCACTCCGTTTCAAGGATGTATGCAAAAGGGACATGAAGGCATGCAACATTTTACCCGATGGCTGGGAAGAGCTAGCCGAGGACCGAGGCACCTGGAGACTGACGGTAAACAATGGCATATCAGTCGCTGATGCGAGGAGAGGCCAATTGGCAGCGGAGAAACGTGAGAGAAAGAAGAACGCGGCAGCAACCACAGTAACACAGACTTCCCAGTATAACTGCATCAATTGCAATAGGGACTGTCACTCATGTATAGGTCTGCACAGTCACAGCAGACGATGCCAACAGAGACAGACAACACCCCAAGGGCGCTATTCGCACGGTCCTTCGAGACTGAGTCGCCAATGATGATGATTTTCGCACTGTATGAGTTAAAGCGGTCAAACATATCCGATGTTTTGATACGATGAATGCGTGTTCTTTGTTTCCTTATTGTCTTTGACTTTGACTGTTCTTTTTCTTGTTCTGAAATTGCGATATCTTATCCTAAACAAGATAATTCCTATGCCAGATTCCAAGTCAATCGCAAAGCAAACACACCGTCGCTCAAATGTTTGTATTTTTTTTTACATCAACTTGGAAACTGTGGCTACATAGAAATAACACTGGTATCGAACGCCTGGTGCTTGAACATATGTCAGCGTATGCAGATCTGAAACATCACACCGCAATTCTCCATTGTTTTAATTTTATTTAAAAAATTTCGAATTATGTTGCAAGACAAGTTTTATCAAATAAGACACATTTTATCACAGTTTAAATACCTCTGCCCATTTATGTGGCATCTTGATATAATCTACAACAGTGAAATATATATATGAAAGTCTGTTTACTATTTTGACAATGTTCGCATTTAAAAGTGAATATCTATTAGCATTTGAGTTTACTGCATCCCTGCAATTACATGTTATCATGTTACCAACATCATCGTTTTTAACAACAAAACCCTGGCTATATTAAGCGACGAGCAAAACGAAAGGTATTGGAGGTGTGAATATATTATAGATTTCTTCAGACATATCTTTTCTTTCAAAATTCAATGCATGATTATGTTAGAAGTCAGAGATCTTTCACCTGTGATAGTATCTTTTAATTTCACTTATCAGCAAAGAAGAAGAGGAATTTGTAAATGTAGAATACCGCCTATTACGTTAATTGCATTACAATGCATTTTGATGTTACTGACGATCAGTACTAAGTTGGTCATCAGTACTAAGTTGGTCCTTTAGAAAGCTCAGACCTACAGTTCAGATATTTAGATCCAGAGTTAATACTTCTTTCCATAAGTTATCAACTTTTTGGGAACTCAAAAGTTGATGCCGGGAAAACCTATTTCATACGCTCCTCATAAAAAAGAACGGAAGGGTAATACTAGCGAAAAGTCTTCATTAAAATCTTGTATTTTAATGATTCTGAGTCTGTCGAGGAAGCATAAAATTGTAAATTGTAGAACATGAAATTAAGCCTACAAATGTACAAGAACTTTACGTAACTGATATTACTACGAGATATACGGTTAAATGAAAGATTGTGGGAGAAAAATAAACAAAGTATTGAGCAATTAGGAACGTCATTATGAAGAGAAAATCCTTCAATTAATTATTTTTGATATCGGCGATTAAATTACACAGCTACAAAAAAATATTTTGGAAGAAAAACACTTCTTCTAAATTCTGTAATCGAGAAGGAATTCTGTACTTGACGAGCCATTTTTTCCCTCCATCTTGGTCACCTCTATACGATAAAATTATCCCAAGATGAATTTGTAGGAATGTCATTTGACCCTTGAAGATACAGGATAATAACAAATCACCCAGACTTGATGGTGTACTGCCTAAGTTAACAATCACCCAGACTTGATGGTTTACTGTCTAAGTTGACAATCACCCAGACTTGATGGTTTACTGTCTAAGTTGACAATCACCCAGACTTGATGGTTTACTAAGTTGACAATCACCTAGACTTGATGGTTTACTGCCTAAGTTGACAATCACCCAGACTTGATGGTTTACTGCCTAAGCTGACAATCACCCAGACCTGATGGTGTACTGCCTAAGTTGACAATCACCCAGACTTAATGGTTTACTGTCTAAGTTGACAATCACCCAGACTTGATGGTTTACTGCCTAAGTTGACAAGTTTCTTTGTTCTCACCGCGAACATTACTTACACATGTCGTTAAATAATGTGTATTTTAAATGATTTTAGTTTAGCAAAGACAACGTGTAACAACATATTTGCCAAAATTAGGCAAATCAATTTATCTGAACAATTGGCAGTCCATTTCATTAATAAATGTGAATATAAAAATAGCTCTTAGTGTAATTGTAAAATATAATTACATGTATGTTTCCACTCTTAATAAATTTCAGTCGGGTTCAAGAAAGGTTATTTGTAAATGTACCTACTTTATATGAAATAGAGAACAGAAAAGAAAATAATATTCAAGGACTTCTAGTTCTCTTTAATTTTGAAGAAACAAAAAATAGAATGTTCAATTCTATTGAATATTATTTTTAAAAATTCAGAATTCTCTACATTTGGATCATCAATTATAAAATAATTACTTGCTTTTAAAATAAAATATCCAGCTGTTTCTTACATAATGGTTATTATTGCACAAGGAGACCCCATTTAACTATACCTTTTCATACTCTGTGTAGAAAGTACTAAGCGCTGCACTCAAGAATACTCTGGAAATAAATGGCATAAACAGATAATTCTGTATTTTTAATAACTTGGAATGTTGATGACTTACTTGATAATTTGTGACGATGACAACTTAGTGAAAAATTAGAAACAGAGAAAGACATACAATACAACGAACACTCACTGAACTATTAGGAACAGAGAAAGACATACAATACAATGAACACTCACTGAACAATTAGGAACAGAGAAAGACATAAGATAAAGTTCCATAGTATCTCAGTATCAGTTTTAACTTTTAATACAATTTCATAACATAGATTTTGAGAGAAAATACAGTAAATCTGAAATTTATGTAATCAATGGTCATTTATAAATTTATTAATAATAGGAAAAATGTGGAATCAAAACTTCAATTCTGACTGCCTTTGTCTGCATCATAACTGTTCTACTAATTCCATCAGATCATATTTTTTAAAAGATAACACTAATTCCATGTAATTAATTTGCAACAGAAAAATATTTAAAATCAAAAGAAATATCTTAATGCATTGGACCAGGTTTATAAATACAAAAAATGCTTATACTGCAATGCTTTAAAAGAATAATGGATCAAAAATCTAAATTTAATCATTTGAAGGGAAAGGTATTGATTCTGGAGAAAATCCAAAGAATTTCACAAGGTTTAATTCATGGATAAACAGGAGTTAAATCATTTCTACAAAATTTCATTCATTTTGGCATAGTATTGATCTCAGTACTTTGAGACATACAATATGATCAACTCAAGTACTGTCACAGTGCATAGAGACATACAAGATGATGAACCCAAGTACTGTCACAGTGCTTAGAGACATACAAGATGATGAACTCAAGTACTGTCACAGTACTTAGAGACATACAAGATGATCAACTCAAGTACTGTCACAGTACTTAGAGACATAGAAGATGACGAACCCAAGCACTGTCACATTGCTCAGAGACATACAAGATGAACCCAAGTACTGTCAAAGTGCTTAGAGACATAAAAGATCAATCCAAGTAGTTCCAGTGCTTTGAGACATACAAGATGATGAACACAAGTACTGTCACAGTGCTTAGAGACATATGAAATGATGAACCCAAGTACTGTCACAATGATTAGAGACATAAAATATGATGAACACAAGCAGTCCCAGTGCTTAGAGACATACAAGATGATGAACCCAAGTACTGTCACAGTGCTTAGAGACATACAAGATGATGAACCCAAGTACTGTCACAGTGCATATAGACACAGAAGATGATGAAACAAAGTACTGTAACAGTGCTTAGAGACATACAAGATGATGAACCCAAGTACTGTCACAGTGTTTAGAGACATTCAAGATGAACCCACATAGTCCCAGTGCTTTTGAGACATACAAGATGATGAACCCAAATATTGTCACAGTGTTTAGAGACATACAAGATGATGAACCCAAGTACTCTCACAGTGCTTAGAGATATACAAGATAATGAAATCAAGTACTGTCAAACATCTTAGAGACATACAAGATGAACCCAAGCAGTCCCAGTGCTTAGAGACATAAACGATGATGAACCCAAGTACTGTCACAGTGCTTAGAGATATACAAGATAATGAACTCAAGTACTGTCAAAGTGCTCAGAAACCCACAAGATGATGAACCCAAGTATTGTCACAGTGCTTAGAGACATACAAGATGAACCCAGGTAGTCCCAGTGCTTTGAGACATACAAAATGATGAACCCAAGTACTGTCACAGTATTTAGAGACATATAAGATGATGAACCCAAGTACTCTCACAGTGCATAGAGGCATACAAGATCAACCCAAGTACTGTCACAGTGCTTAGAGACATACAAGATGATGAACTCAAGTACTGTCACAGTGCTTTGAGACATATAAGATGATGAACCTAAGTACTGTCACAGTGCTAAGAGACATACAAGATGATGAACCCAAGTATTGTCACAGTGCTGAGAGATTTATAGGATCATGAACCTAAGTAATCCCAGTGCTTTGAGACATACAAGATGATGAATCCAAGCATTGTCACAGCGCTTCGAGATATATAAGATGAACCCAAGTAATCCCAGTGCTTTGAGACAATCAAGATGATAAACCCAAGTACTGCCAAATTGCTTAGAGATATACAAGATGATGAAACAAAGTAATCACAGTGCTTAGAGACATATAAGATGATGAAAACAAGTACTGTCAGAGTGCTAAAAGACATACAAGATGATGAACCCAAGTACTGTCACAGTGCTTAGTGACATACAAGATGATGAAACAAAGTACTGTCACATTGCTTAGAGACATACAAGATGATGAACCCAAGTATTGTTACAGTGCTCAGTGACATACAAGATGATGAACACAAGTACTGTTACAGTGCTTAGTGACATACAAGATGATGAAACAAAGTACTGTCACAGTCCTTAGAGACACAAGATGATGAACCCAAGTACTGTCACAGCGCTTAGAAACATAGAAAATGATAAAACAAAGTACTGTCACAGTGCTTAGAGACATACAAGATGATGAAGCAAAGTATTGTCACAGTGCTTCAAGATATATAAGATGATGAAAACATGTACTGTCAGAGTGGATAAAGACATACAAGTTGATGAATGCAAGTACTGTCACAGTGCTTAGAGACATACAAGATGATGAAACAAAGTACTGTCACAGTGCTTAAAGACATACAAGATGATGAAGCCAAGTACTGTCACAATGCTTGACACATTTAACATGAACCAAAGTATTGTCACTGTGATTAGAAACATACAAGATCATGAATCCAAGTACAGCCACAGTGCTTAGAGGCATAGAAGATGATGAATCCTAGAATTGTCACAGCTTTAGGGACATACAAGATGATAAATCCAATTAAGGTCAGTGCTTAGATACAGACAAGATGATGAACCCAAGTATTGTCACAGTGCTTAGAGACATACAAGATGATGAACCCAAGGACTGTTTCAGTGCTTAGTGACATACAAGATGATGAAACAAAGTATTGCCACAGTGCTTAGAGACATAAAAGATGATGAAACAAAGTACTATCACAGTGCTTAGAGACAAACAAGATGATGAACCTATGTACTGTTACAGTGCTTAGTGACATACAAGATGATGAAACAAAGTACTGTCACAGTGCTTAGAGACATACAAGATGATGAAACAAAGTATTGCCACAGTGCTTAGAGACATAAAAGATGATGAAACAAAGTACTATCACAGTGCTTAGAGACATACAAGATGATGAATCTAAGTACTGTTTCAGTGCCAAGTGGCATACAAGATGATGAAACAAAGTATTGTCACACTGCTTACAGACATGCAAGACGATGAAACAAAGAACTGTCACAGTGTTTAGAGACATACAAGATGATGAACCCAAGTATTGTCACAGTGATTAGAGACATACAAGATGATGAACCCAAGTACTGTCACAGTGCTTAAAGACATACATGATGATGAACCCAAGTATTGTTACAGTGCTTAGAGACATACAAGGTAACGAAACAAAGTACTGTCACAGTGCTTAGAGGCATACAAGCTGATGAACCCAAGTATTGCTACAGTGCTTAGAGACATACAATATGATGAACCCAAGGACTGTTTCAGTGTTTAGTGACATACAAGATGATGAAACAAAGTATTGCCACAGTGCTTAGAGACATAAAAGATGATGAAACAAAGTACTATCACAGTGCTTACAGACATACAAGATGATGAACCCATATACTGTTACAGTGCTTAGTGACATACAAGATGATGAAACAAAGTACTGTCACAGTGCTTAGAGACATACAAGATGATGAATCCAAGTACTGTTTCAGTGGTAAGTGACACACAAGATGATGAAACAAAGTATTGTCACAGTGCTTACAGACATACAAGATGATGAAACAAAGAACTGTCACAGTGCTTAGAGACATACAAGATGATGAAACCAAGTACTGTTTCAGTGATTAGTGACATACAAGATGATGAAACAAAGTACTTTCACAGTGCTTACAGACATTCAAGATGATGAACCCAAGTAAGGTCATAGTGCTTGCAGACATACAAGATGATGAACCCAAGTACTGTTACAGTGCTTAGTGACATACAAGATGATGAAACAAAGTACTGTCACAGTGCTTAAAGACATAGAAGATGATGAAGCCAAGTACTATTACAGTGCTTAGTGACATACAAGATGATGAAACAAAGTACTGTCACAGTGCTTCAAGACATACAATATGATGAACCCACGTACTGTCACAGTGCTTAGAGACATACAAAATGATGAAACCATGTGCTGTCAAAGTGCTTAGAGACATACAAGATGATCAACCCAAGGACTGTCACAGTGAATAGAGACATACAAGATGATGAACCCAAATACTGTCACAATGCTTAGACACATTTAACATGAACCTAAGTATTGTCACAGTGCTTAGTAACATACAAGATGATGAACCCAAGTACAGCCACAGTGCTTAGAGGCATACAAGACAACGAATCCTAGTATTGTCACAGCTTTAGGGACATACAAGATGATAAATCCAGTTAAGGTCAGTGCTTAGATACAGACAAGATGATGAACCCAAGTATTGCCACAGTTCTTAGAGACATACAAGATGATAAATATCAGTATTCTCACAGTGGTTAAAGACATACAAAATGATGAACCCAAGTACTGTTACAGTGTTTAGTGACATACAAGATGATGAACCCAAGAACTGTCACAGAGCTTAGTGACATACAAGATGATGAACCCAAGTACTGCCACAGTGCTTAGAGACATACAAGCTGATGAACCCAAGTATTGTTACAGTGCTTAGAGACATACAAGATGATGAACCCAAGGACTGTTTCAGTGCTTAGTGACATACAAGATGATGAAACAAAGTATTGCCACAGTGCTTAGAGACACAAAAGATGATGAAACAAAGTACTATCACAGTGCTTAGAGACATACAAGATGATGAACCCATGTACTGTTACAGTGCTTAGTGACATACAAGATGATGAAACAAAGTACTGTCACAGCGCTAAGTGACATACAAGATGATGAACCCAAGTATTGTCACAGTGATTAGAGACATACAAGATGATGAACCCAAGTACTGTCACAGTGTTTAAAGACATACATGATGCTGAACACAATTATTGTTACAGTGCTTAGAGACATACAAGATGATGAAACAAAGTACTGTCACAGTGCTTAGAGGCATACAAGCTGATGAACCCAAGCATTGTTACAGTGCTTAGAGACATATAAGATGATGAACCCAAGGACTGTTTCAGTGCTTAGTGACATACACGATGATGAAACAAAGTATTGCCACAGTGCTTAGAGACATACAAGATGATGAAACAAAGTACTGTCACAGTGCTTAGAGGCATACAAGCTGATGAACCCAAGTATTGTCACAGTGATTAGAGGCATACAAGATGATGAACCCAAGTACTGTCACAGTGCTTAAAGACATACATGATGATGAACCCAAGTATTGTTACAGTGCTTAGAGACATAAAAGATGATGAAAGAAAGTACTGTCACAGTGCTTAGAGACATACAAGATGATGAACCCAAGTACTGTTACAGTGCTCAGTGACATACAAGATGATGAACACAAGTACTGTTACAGTGCTTAGTGACATACAAGATGATGAAACAAAGTACTGTCACAGTCCTTAGAGACACAAGATGATGAACCCAAGTACTGTCACAGCGCTTAGAAACATAGAAAATGATAAAACAAAGTACTGTCACAGTGCTTAGAGACATACAAGATGATGAAGCAAAGTACTGTCACAGTGCTTCAAGATATATAAGATGATGAAAACATGTACTGTCAGAGTGGATAAAGACATACAAGTTGATGAATGCAAGCACTGTCACAGTGCTTAGAGACATACAAGATGATGAAACAAAGTACTGTCACAGTGCTTAAAGACATACAAGATGATGAAGCCAAGTACTGTCACAATGCTTGACACATTTAACATGAACCCAAGTATTGTCACTGTGCTTAGAAACATACATGATCATGAACCCAAGTACAGCCACAGTGCTTAGAGGCATAGAAGATGACGAATCCTAGTATTGTCACAGCTTTAGGGACATACAAGATGATAAATCCAATTAAGGTCAGTGCTTGGATACAGACAAGATGATGAAACCAAGTATTGTCACAGTGCTTAGAGACATACAAGATGATGAACCCAAGGACTGTTTCAGTGCTTAGTGACATACAAGATGATGAAACAAAGTATTGCCACAGTGCTTAGAGACATAAAAGATGATGAAACAAAGTACTATCACAGTGCTTAGAGACATACAAGATGATGAACCCATGTACTGTTACAGTGCTTAGTGACATACAAGATGATGAAACAAAGTACTGTCACAGTGCTTAAAGACATAGAAGATGATGACCCCAAGTACTATTACAGTGCTTAGTGACATACAAGATGATGAAACAAAGTACTGTCACAGTGCTTCAAGACATACAATATGATGAACCCAAGTACTGTCACAGTGCTTAGAGACATACAAGATGATGAAACCATGTGCTGTCAAAGTGCTTAGAGACATACAAGATGATCAACCCAAGGAATGTCACAGTGAATAGAGACATACAAGATGATGAACCCAAATACTGTCACAATGCTTAGACACATTTAACATGAACCTAAGTATTGTCACAGTGCTTAGTAACATACAAGATGATGAACCCAAGTATTGTCACAGCTTTAGGGACATACAAGATGATAAATCCAGTTAAGGTCAGTGCTTAGATACAGAAAAGATGATGAACCCAAGTATTGCCACAGTGCTTAGAGATATAAAAGATGATAAATATAAGTATTCTCACAGTGGTTAAAGACATACAAAATGATGAACCCAAGCACTGTTACAGTGTTAAGTGACATACAAGATGATGAACCCAAGAACTGTCACAGAGCTTAGTGACATACAAGATGATGAACCCAAGTACTGCCACAGTGCTTAGAGACATACAAGCTGATGAAACAAAGTATTGTTACAGTGCTTAGAGACATACAAGATGATGAACCCAAGGACTGTTTCAGTGCCTAGTGACATACAAGATGATGAAACAAAGTATTGCCACAGTGCTTAGAGACACAAAAGATGATGAAACAAAGTACTATCACAGTGCTTAGAGACATACAAGATGATGAACCCATGTACTGTTACAGTGCTTAGTGACATACAAGATGATGAAACAAAGTACTGTCACAGTGCTTAGAGACATACAAGACGATGAATCCAAGTACTCTTTCAGTGCAAAGTGACATACAAGATGATGAACCCAAGTATTGTCACAGTGATTAGAGACATACAAGATGATGAACCCAAGTACTGTCACAGTGCTTAAAGACATACATGAGATGAACCCAAGTATTGTTACAGTGCTTAGAGACATACAAGATGATGAAACAGAGTACTGTCACAGTGCTTAGAGGCATACAAGCTGATGAACCCAAGTATTGTTACAGTGCTTAGAGACATACAAGATGATGAACCCAAGGACTGTTTCAGTGCTTAGTGACATACACGATGATGAAACAAAGTATTGCCACAGTGCTTAGAAACATAAAAGATGATGAAACAAAGTGCTATCACAGTGCTTAGAGACATACAAGATGACGAACCCATGTACTGATACAGTGCTTAGTGACATACAAGATGATGAAGCAAAGTACTGTCACAGTGCTTAGAGACATACAAGATGATGAATCCAAGTACTGTTTCAGTGCTAAGTGACATACAAGATGATGAAACAAAGTATTGACACAGTGCTTACAGACATACAAGATGATGAAACAAAGAACTGTCACAGTGCTTAGAGACATAAAAGATGATGAAACCAAGTACTGTTTCAGTGCTTAGTGACATACAAGATGATGAAACAAAGTACTTTCACAGTGCTTACAGACATTCAAAATGATGAGCCCAGGTAAGGTCATAGTGCTTACAGACATACAAGATGATGAACCCAAGTACTGTTACAGTGCTTAGTGACATACAAGATGATGAAACAAAGTACTGTCACAGTGCTTAAAGACATAGAAGATGATGAACCCAAGTACTATTACAGTGCTTAGTGACATACAAGATGATGAAACAAAGTACTGTCACAGTGCTTCACGACATACAAGATGATCAACCCAAATACTGTCACAGTGAATAGAGACATACAAGATGATGAACCCAAATACTGTCACAATGCTTAGACACATTTAACATGAACCTAAGTAATGTCTCAGTGCTTAGTAACATACAAGATGATGAACCCAAGTACAGCCATAATGCTTAGAGTCATACAAGATGATGAATCCTAGTATTGTTACAGCATTAGGGACATAAAAGATGATAAATCCAATTAAGGTCAGTGCTTAGATAGAGACAAGATGATGAACCCAAGTATTGCCACAGTGCTTAGAGACATACAAGCTGATGAACCCAGGTATTGTTACAGTGCTTAGAGACATACAAGATGATGAACCCAAGGACTGTTTCAGTGCTTAGTGACATACAAGATGATGAAACAAAGTATTGAAACAGTGCTTAGAGACACAAAAGATGATGAAACAAAGTACTATCACAGTGCTTAGAGACATACAAGATGATGAACCCATGTACTGTTACAGTGCTTAGTGACATACAAGATGATGAAACAAAGTACTGTCACAGCGCTAAGTGACATACAAGATGATGAACCCAAGTATTGTCACAGTGATTAGAGACATACAAGATGATGAACCCAAGTACTGTCACAGTGTTTAAAGACATACATGATGATGAACACAATTATTGTTACAGTGCTTAGAGACATACAAGATGATGAAACAAAGTACTGTCACAGTGCTTAGAGGCATACAAGCTGATGAACCCAAGCATTGTTACAGTGCTTAGAGACATACAAGATGATGAACCCAAGGACTGTTTCAGTGCTTAGTGACATACAAGATGATGAAACAAAGTATTGCCACAGTGCTTAGAGACATAAAAGATGATGAAACAAAGTACTATCACAGTGCTTAGAGACATACAAGATGATGAACCCATGTACTGTTACAGTGCTTAGTGACATACAAGATGATGAAACAAAGTACTGTCACAGTGCTTAGAGACATACAAGATGATGAATCCAAGTACTGTTTCAGTGCTAAGTGACATACAAGATGATGAACCCAAGTATTGTCACAGTGATTAGAGACATACAAGATGATGAACCCAAGTACTGTCACAGTGCTTAAAGACATACATGATGATGAACCAAAGTATTGTTACAGTGCTTAGAGACATACAAGATGATGAAAAAAGGTACTGTCACAGTGCTTAGAGGCATACAAGCTGATGAACCCAAGTATTGTTACAGTGCTTAGAGACATACAAGATGATGAACCCAAGGACTGTTTCAGTGCTTAGTGACAAACACGATGATGAAACAAAGTATTGCCACAGTGCTTAGAAACATAAAAGATGATGAAACAAAGTATTATCACAGTGCTTAGAGACATACAAGATGACGAACACATGTACTGATACAGTGCTTAGTGACATACAAGATGATGAAACAAAGTACTGTCACAGTGCTTAGAGACATACAAGATGATGAATCCAAGTACAGTTTCAGTGCTAAGTGACATACAAGATGATAAAAAAAGGTATTGTCACAGTGCTTACAGACAGGCAAGATGATGAAACAAAGAACTGTCACAGTGCTTAGAGACATACAAGATGATGAACCCAAGTATTGTCACAGTGATTAGAGGCATACAAGATGATGAACCCAAGTACTGTCACAGTGCTTAAAGACATACATGATGATGAACCCAAGTATTGTTACAGTGCTTAGAGACATACAAGATGATGAAACAAAGTACTTTCACATTGCTTAGAGACATACAAGCTGATGAACCCAAGTATTGTTACAGTGCTTAGAGACATACAAGATGATGAACCCAAGGACTGTTTCAGTGCTTAGTGACATACAAGATGATGAAACAAAGTATTGCCACAGTGCTTAGAGACATAAAAGATGATGAAACAAAGTACTATCACAGTGCTTAGAGACATACAAGATGATGAACCCATGTACTGTTACAGTGCTTAGTGACATACAAGATGATGAAACAAAGTACTGTCACAGTGCTTAGAGACATACAAGATGATGAATCCAAGTACTGTTTCAGTGGTAAGTGACATGCAAGATGATGAAACAAAGTATTGTCACAGTGCTTAGACACACAAGATGATGAAACAAAGAACTGTCACAGTGCTTAGAGACATACAAGATGATGATCCTAAGTACTGTCACAGTGCTTAGTGACATACAAGATGATGAAACAAAGTACTGTCACATTGCTTAGTGACATAGAAGATGATGAACTCAAGTACTGTTACAGTGCTTAGTGACATACAAGATGATGAACACAAGTACTGTTGCAGTGCTTAGTGACAAAGAAGATGATGAAAGAAAGTACTGTCATAGTCCCTCGAGACACAAGATGATGAACCCAAGTACTGTCACAGCGCTTAGAAACATACAAGATGATGAACCCAAGTATTGTTACAGTGTTTGGAAAGATACAAGATGATGAAACAAAGTACTGTCACAGTGCTTAGAGACATACAAGATGATGAATCCAAGTACTGTTTCAGTGCTAAGTGACATACAAGATGATGAACCCAAGTATTGTCACAGTGATTAGAGACATACAAGATGATGAACCCAAGTACTGTCACAGTGCTTAAAGACATACAAGATGATGAACCCAAGTATTGTTACAGTGCTTAGAGACATACAAGATGATGAAACAAAGTACTGTCACAGTGCTTAGAGGCATACAAGCTGATGAACCCAAGTATTGTTACAGTGCTTAGAGACATACAAGATGATGAACCCAAGGACTGTTTCAGTGTTTAGCGACATACACGATGATGAAACAAAGTATTGCCACAGCGCTTAGAGACATAAAAGATGATGAAACAAAGTACTATCACAGTGCTTAGAGACATACAAGATGATGAACCCATGTACTGATACAGTGCTTAGTGACATACAAGATGATGAAACAACGTACTGTCACAGTGCTTAGAGACATACAAGATGATGAATGCAAGAACTGTTTCAGTGCTAAGTGACATACAAGATGATGAAACAAAGTATTGACACAGTGCTTACAGACATACAAGATGATGAAACAAAGAACTGTCACAGTGCTTAGAGACATAAAAGATGATGAAACCAAGTACTGTTTCAGTGCTTAGTGACATACAAGATGATGAAACAAAGTACTTTCACAGTGCTTACAGACATTCAAGATGATGAACCCAGGTAAGGTCATAGTGCTTACAGACATACAATATGATGAACCCAAGTACTGTTACAGTGCTTAGTGACATACAAGATGATGAAACAAAGTACTGTCACAGTGCTTAAAGACATAGAAGATGATGAACCCAAGTACTATTACAGTGCTTAGTGACATACAAGATGATGAAACAAAGTACTGTCACAGTGCTTCACGACATACAAGATGATCAACCCAAGTACTGTCACAGTGAATAGAGACATACAAGATGATGAACCCAAATACTGTCACAATGCTTAGACACATTTAACATGAACCTAAGTATTGTCACAGTACTTAGAGACATACAAGATGATGAACCCAAGTACAGCCATAATGCTTAGAGTCATACAAGATGATGAATCCTAGTATTGTCACAGCATTAGGGACATAAAAGATGATAAATCCAATTAAGGTCAGTGCTTAGATACAGACAAGATGATGAACCCAAGTATTGCCACAGTGCTTAGAGACATACAAGATGATAAATATAAGTATTCTCACAGTGCTTAAAGACATACAAAATGATGAACCCAAGTACTGTTACAGTATTTAGTGACGTACAAGATGATGAACCCAAGAACTGTCACAGAGCTTAGTGACATACAAGATGATAAACCCAAGTACTGCCACAGTGCTTAGAGACATACAAGCTGATGAACCCAAGTATTGTTACAGTGCTTAGAGACATACAAGATGATGAACCCAAGGACTGTTTCAGTGCTTAGTGACAAACACGATGATGAAACAAAGTATTGCCACAGTGCTTAGAAACATAAAAGATGATGAAACAAAGTACTATCACAGTGCTTAGAGACATACAAGATGACGAACCCATGTACTGATACAGTGCTTAGTGACATACAAGATGATGAAACAAAGTACTATCACAGTGCTTAGAGACATAAAAGATGATGAATCCAAGTACAGTTTCAGTGCTAAGTGACATACAAGATGATAAAACAAAGTATTGTCACAGTGCTTACAGACAGGCAAGATGATGAAATAAAGAACTGTCACAGTGCTTAGAGACATACAAGATGATGAACCCAAGTATTGTCACAGTGATTAGAGGCATACAAGATGATGAACCCAAGTACTGTCACAGTGCTTAAAGACATACATGATGATGAACCCAAGTATTGTTACAGTGCTTAGAGACATACAAGATGATGAAACAAAGTACTGTCACAGTGCTTAGAGACATACAAGCTGATGAACCCAGGTATTGTTACAGTGCTTAGAGACATACAAGATGATGAACCCAAGGACTGTTTCAGTGCTTAGTGACATACAAGATGATGAAACAAAGTATTGCCACAGTGCTTAGAGACATAAAAGATGATGAAACAAAGTACTATCACAGTGCTTAGAGACATACAAGATGATGAACCCATGTACTGTTACAGTGCTTAGTGACATACAAGATGATGAAACAAAGTACTGTCACAGTGCTTAGAGACATACAAGATGATGAATCCAAGTACTGTTTCAATGGTAAGTGACATACAAGATGATGAAACAAAGTATTGTCACAGTGCTTACAGACATACAAGATGATGAAACAAAGAACTGTCACAGTGCTTAGAGACATACAAGATGATGATCCTAAGTACTGTCACAGTGCTTAGTGACATACAAGATGATGAAACAAAGTACTGTCACATTGCTTAGTGACATAGAAGATGATGAACTCAAGTACTGTTACAGTGCTTAGTGACATACAAGATGATGAACACAAGTACTGTTACAGTGCTTAGTGACATAGAAGATGATGAAAGAAAGTACTGTCATAGTCCTTCGAGACAAAAGATGATGAACCCAAGTACTGTCACAGCGCTTAGAAACATACAAGATGATGAACCCAAGTATTGTTACAGTGTTTGGAAAGATACAAGATGATGAAACAAAGTACTGTCACAGTGCTTAGAGACATACAAGATGATGAATCCAAGTACTGTTTCAGTGCTAAGTGACATACAAGATGATGAACCCAAGTATTGTCACAGTGATTAGAGACATAAAAGATGATGAACCCAAGTACTGTCACAGTGCTTAAAGACATACATGATGATGAACCCAAGTATTGTTACAGTGCTTAGAGACATACAAGATGATGAAACAAAGTACTGTCACAGTGCTTAGAGGCATACAAGCTGATGAACCCAAGTATTGTTACAGTGCTTAGAGACATACAAGATGATGAACCCAAGGACTGTTTCAGTGCTTAGTGACAAACACGATGATGAAACGAAGTATTGCCACAGTGCTTAGAAACATAAAAGATGATGAAACAAAGTACTATCACAGTGCTTAGAGACATACAAGATGACGAACACATGCACTGATACAGTGCTTAGTGACATACAAGATGATGAAACAAAGTACTGTCACAGTGCTTAAAGACATACAAGATGATGAATCCAAGTACAGTTTCAGTGCTAAGTGACATACAAGATGATAAAACAAAGTATTGTCACAGTGCTTACAGACAGGCAAGATGATGAAACAAAGAACTGTCACAGTGCTTAGAGACATACAAGATGATGAACCCAAGTATTGTCACAGTGATTAGAGGCATACAAGATGATGAACCCAAGTACTGTCACAGTGCTTAAAGACATACATGATGATGAACCCAAGTATTGTTACAGTGCTTAGAGACATACAAGATGATGAAACAAAGTACTTTCACATTGCTTAGAGACATACAAGCTGATGAACCCAAGTATTGTTACAGTGCTTAGAGACATACAAGATGATGAACCCAAGGACTGTTTCAGTGCTTAGTGACATACAAGATGATGAAACAAAGTATTGCCACAGTGCTTAGAGACATAAAAGATGATGAAACAAAGTACTATCACAGTGCTTAGAGACATACAAGATGATGAACCCATGTACTGTTACAGTGCTTAGTGACATACAAGATGATGAAACAAAGTACTGTCACAGTGCTTAGAGACATACAAGATGATGAATCCAAGTACTGTTTCAGTGGTAAGTGACATGCAAGATGATGAAACAAAGTATTGTCACAGTGCTTAGACACACAAGATGATGAAACAAAGAACTGTCACAGTGCTTAGAGACATACAAGATGATGATCCTAAGTACTGTCACAGTGCTTAGTGACATACAAGATGATGAAACAAAGTACTGTCACATTGCTTAGTGACATAGAAGATGATGAACTCAAGTACTGTTACAGTGCTTAGTGACATACAAGATGATGAACACAAGTACTGTTACAGTGCTTAGTGACAAAGAAGATTTGAAAGAAAGTACTGTCATAGTCCCTCGAGACACAAGATGATGAACCCAAGTACTGTCACAGCGCTTAGAAACATACAAGATGATGAACCCAAGTATTGTTACAGTGTTCGGAAAGATACAAGATGATGAAACAAAGTACTGTCACAGTGCTTAGAGACATACAAGATGATGAATCCAAGTACTGTTTCAGTGCTAAGTGACATACAAGATGATGAACCCAAGTATTGTCACAGTGATTAGAGACATACAAGATGATGAACCCAAGTACTGTCACAGTGCTTAAAGACATACAAGATGATGAACCCAAGTATTGTTACAGTGCTTAGAGACATACAAGATGATGAAACAAAGTACTGTCACAGTGCTTAGAGGCATACAAGCTGATGAACCCAAGTATTGTTACAGTGCTTAGAGACATACAAGATGATGAACCCAAGGACTGTTTCAGTGTTTAGCGACATACACGATGATGAAACAAAGTATTGCCACAGCGCTTAGAGACATAAAAGATGATGAAACAAAGTACTATCACAGTGCTTAGAGACATACAAGATGATGAACCCATGTACTGATACAGTGCTTAGTGACATACAAGATGATGAAACAACGTACTGTCACAGTGCTTAGAGACATACAAGATGATGAATGCAAGAACTGTTTCAGTGCTAAGTGACATACAAGATGATGAAACAAAGTATTGACACAGTGCTTACAGACATACAAGATGATGAAACAAAGAACTGTCACAGTGCTTAGAGACATAAAAGATGATGAAACCAAGTACTGTTTCAGTGCTTAGTGACATACAAGATGATGAAACAAAGTACTTTCACAGTGCTTACAGACATTCAAGATGATGAACCCAGGTAAGGTCATAGTGCTTACAGACATACAATATGATGAACCCAAGTACTGTTACAGTGCTTAGTGACATACAAGATGATGAAACAAAGTACTGTCACAGTGCTTAAAGACATAGAAGATGATGAACCCAAGTACTATTACAGTGCTTAGTGACATACAAGATGATGAAACAAAGTACTGTCACAGTGCTTCACGACATACAAGATGATCAACCCAAGTACTGTCACAGTGAATAGAGACATACAAGATGATGAACCCAAATACTGTCACAATGCTTAGACACATTTAACATGAACCTAAGTATTGTCACAGTACTTAGAGACATACAAGATGATGAACCCAAGTACAGCCATAATGCTTAGAGTCATACAAGATGATGAATCCTAGTATTGTCACAGCATTAGGGACATAAAAGATGATAAATCCAATTAAGGTCAGTGCTTAGATACAGACAAGATGATGAACCCAAGTATTGCCACAGTGCTTAGAGACATACAAGATGATAAATATAAGTATTCTCACAGTGCTTAAAGACATACAAAATGATGAACCCAAGTACTGTTACAGTATTTAGTGACGTACAAGATGATGAACCCAAGAACTGTCACAGAGCTTAGTGACATACAAGATGATAAACCCAAGTACTGCCACAGTGCTTAGAGACATACAAGCTGATGAACCCAAGTATTGTTACAGTGCTTAGAGACATACAAGATGATGAACCCAAGGACTGTTTCAGTGCTTAGTGACAAACACGATGATGAAACAAAGTATTGCCACAGTGCTTAGAAACATAAAAGATGATGAAACAAAGTACTATCACAGTGCTTAGAGACATACAAGATGACGAACCCATGTACTGATACAGTGCTTAGTGACATACAAGATGATGAAACAAAGTACTGTCACAGTGCTTAGAGACATAAAAGATGATGAATCCAAGTACAGTTTCAGTGCTAAGTGACATACAAGATGATAAAACAAAGTATTGTCACAGTGCTTAGAGACATACAAGATGATGAACCCAAGTATTGTCACAGTGATTAAAGGCATACAAGATGATGAACCCAAGTACTGTCACAGTGCTTAAAGACATACATGATGATGAACCCAAGTATTGTTACAGTGCTTAGAGACATACAAGATGATGAAACAAAGTACTGTCACAGTGCTTAGAGACATACAAGCTGATGAACCCAGGTATTGTTACAGTGCTTAGAGACATACAAGATGATGAACCCAAGGACTGTTTCAGTGCTTAGTGACATACAAGATGATGAAACAAAGTATTGCCACAGTGCTTAGAGACATAAAAGATGATGAAACAAAGTACTATCACAGTGCTTAGAGACATACAAGATGATGAACCCATGTACTGTTACAGTGCTTAGTGACATACAAGATGATGAAACAAAGTACTGTCACAGTGCTTAGAGACATACAAGATGATGAATCCAAGTACTGTTTCAATGGTAAGTGACATACAAGATGATGAAACAAAGTATTGTCACAGTGCTTACAGACATACAAGATGATGAAACAAAGAACTGTCACAGTGCTTAGAGACATACAAGATGATGATCCTAAGTACTGTCACAGTGCTTAGTGACATACAAGATGATGAAACAAAGTACTGTCACATTGCTTAGTGACATAGAAGATGATGAACTCAAGTACTGTTACAGTGCTTAGTGACATACAAGATGATCAACACAAGTACTGTTACAGTGCTTAGTGACATAGAAGATGATGAAAGAAAGTACTGTCATAGTCCTTCGAGACACAAGATGATGAACCCAAGTACTGTCACAGCGCTTAGAAACATACAAGATGATGAACCCAAGTATTGTTACAGTGTTTGGAAAGATACAAGATGATGAAACAAAGTACTGTCACAGTGCTTAGAGACATACAAGATGATGAATCCAAGTACTGTTTCAGTGCTAAGTGACATACAAGATGATGAACCCAAGTATTGTCACAGTGATTAGAGACATACAAGATGATGAACCCAAGTACTGTCACAGTGCTTAAAGACATACATGATGATGAACCCAAGTATTGTTACAGTGCTTAGAGACATACAAGATGATGAAACAAGGTACTGTCACAGTGCTTAGAGGCATACAAGCTGATGAACCCAAGTATTGTTACAGTGCTTAGAGACATACAAGATGATGAACCCAAGGACTGTTTCAGTGCTTAGTGACAAACACGATGATGAAACGAAGTATTGCCACAGTGCTTAGAAACATAAAAGATGATGAAACAAAGTACTATCACAGTGCTTAGAGACATACAAGATGACGAACACATGCACTGATACAGTGCTTAGTGACATACAAGATGATGAAACAAAGTACTGTCACAGTGCTTAAAGACATACAAGATGATGAATCCAAGTACAGTTTCAGTGCTAAGTGACATACAAGATGATAAAACAAAGTATTGTCACAGTGCTTACAGACAGGCAAGATGATGAAACAAAGAACTGTCACAGTGCTTAGAGACATACAAGATGATGAACCCAAGTATTGTCACAGTGATTAGAGGCATACAAGATGATGAACCCAAGTACTGTCACAGTGCTTAAAGACATACATGATGATGACCCCAAGTATTGTTACAGTGCTTAGAGACATACAAGATGATGAAACAAAGTACTTTCACATTGCTTAGAGACATACAAGCTGATGAACCCAAGTATTGTTACAGTGCTTAGAGACATACAAGATGATGAACCCAAGGACTGTTTCAGTGCTTAGTGACATACAAGATGATGAAACAAAGTATTGCCACAGCGCTTAGAGACATAAAAGATGATGAAACAAAGTACTATCACAGTGCTTAGAGACATACAAGATGATGAACCCATGTACTGTTACAGTGCTTAGTGACATACAAGATGATGAAACAAAGTACTGTCACAGTGCTTAGAGACATACAAGATGATGAATCCAAGTACTGTTTCAGTGGTAAGTGACATGCAAGATGATGAAACAAAGTATTGTCACAGTGCTTAGACACACAAGATGATGAAACAAAGAACTGTCACAGTGCTTAGAGACATACAAGATGATGATCCTAAGTACTGTCACAGTGCTTAGTGACATACAAGATGATGAAACAAAGTACTGTCACATTGCTTAGTGACATAGAAGATGATGAACTCAAGTACTGTTACAGTGCTTAGTGACATACAAGATGATGAACACAAGTACTGTTACAGTGCTTAGTGACAAAGAAGATGATGAAAGAAAGTACTGTCATAGTCACTCGAGACACAAGATGATGAACCCAAGTACTGTCACAGCGCTTAGAAACATACAAGATGATGAACCCAAGTATTGTTACAGTGTTCGGAAAGATACAAGATGATGAAACAAAGTACTGTCACAGTGCTTAGAGACATACAAGATGATGAATCCAAGTACTGTTTCAGTGCTAAGTGACATACAAGATGATGAACCCAAGTATTGTCACAGTGATTAGAGACATACAAGATGATGAACCCAAGTACTGTCACAGTGCTTAAAGACATACATGATGATGAACCCAAGTATTGTTACAGTGCTTAGAGACATACAAGATGATGAAACAAAGTACTGTCACAGTGCTTAGAGGCATACAAGCTGATGAACCCAAGTATTGTTACAGTGCTTAGAGACATACAAGATGATGAACCCAAGGACTGTTTCAGTGTTTAGCGACATACACGATGATGAAACAAAGTATTGCCACAGCGCTTAGAGACATAAAAGATGATGAAACAAAGTACTATCACAGTGCTTAGAGACATACAAGATGATGAACCCATGTACTGATACAGTGCTTAGTGACATACAAGATGATGAAACAACGTACTGTCACAGTGCTTAGAGACATACAAGATGATGAATGCAAGAACTGTTTCAGTGCTAAGTGACATACAAGATGATGAAACAAAGTATTGACACGGTGCTTACAGACATACAAGATGATGAAACAAAGAACTGTCACAGTGCTTAGAGACATAAAAGATGATGAAACCAAGTACTGTTTCAGTGCTTAGTGACATACAAGATGATGAAACAAAGTACTTTCACAGTGCTTACAGACATTCAAGATGATGAACCCAGGTAAGGTCATAGTGCTTACAGACATACAATATGATGAACCCAAGTACTGTTACAGTGCTTAGTGACATACAAGATGATGAAACAAAGTACTGTCACAGTGCTTAAAGACATATAAGATGATGAACCCAAGTACTATTACAGTGCTTAGTGACATACAAGATGATGAAACAAAGTACTGTCACAGTGCTTCACGACATACAAGATGATCAACCCAAGTACTGTCACAGTGAATAGAGACATACAAGATGATGAACCCAAATACTGTCACAATGCTTAGACACATTTAACATGAACCTAAGTATTGTCACAGTACTTAGAGACATACAAGATGATGAACCCAAGTACAGCCATAATGCTTAGAGTCATACAAGATGATGAATCCTAGTATTGTCACAGCATTAGGGACATAAAAGATGATAAATCCAATTAAGGTCAGTGCTTAGATACAGACAAGATGATGAACCCAAGGATTGCCACAGTGCTTAGAGACATACAAGATGATAAATATAAGTATTCTCACAGTGCTTAAAGACATACAAAATGATGAACCCAAGTACTGTTACAGTATTTAGTGACATACAAGATGATGAACCCAAGAACTGTCACAGAGCTTAGTGACATACAAGATGATAAACCCAAATACTGCCACAGTGCTTAGAGACATACAAGCTGACGAACCCAAGTATTGTTACAGTGCTTAGAGACATACAAGATGATGAACCCAAGGACCGTTTCAGTGCTTAGGGACATACAAAAATGATGAAACAAAGTATTGCCACAGTGCTTAGAGACATAAAAGATGATGAAACAAAGTACTATCACAGTGCTTAGAGACATACAAGATGATGAACCCATGTACTGTTACAGTGCTTAGTGACATACAAGATCATGAAACAAAGTACTGTCACAGTGCTTAGAGACATACAAGATGATGAATCCAAGTACAGTTTCAGTGCTAAGTGACATACAAGATGACAAAACAAAGTATTGTCACAGTGCTTACAGACAGGCAAGATGATGAAACAAAGAACTGTCACAGTGCTTAGAGACATACAAGATGATGAACCCAAGTATTGTCACAGTGATTAGAGGCATACAAGATGATGAACCCAAGTACTGTCACAGTGCTTAAAGACATACATGATGAAGAACCCAAGTATTGTTACAGTGCTTAGAGACATAAAAGATGATGAAACAAAGTACTGTCACAGTGCTTAGAGACATACAAGATGATGAACCCAAGTACTGTTACAGTGCTCAGTGACATACAAGATGATGAACACAAGTACTGTTACAGTGCTTAGTGACATACAAGATGATGAAACAAAGTACTGTCACAGTCCTTAGAGACACAAGATGATGAACCCAAGTACTGTCACAGCGCTTAGAAACATAGAAAATGATAAAACAAAGTACTGTCACAGTGCTTAGAGACATACAAGATGATGAAGCAAAGTACTGTCACAGTGCTTCAAGATATATAAGATGATGAAAACATGTACTGTCAGAGTGGATAAAGACATACAAGTTGATGAATGCAAGTACTGTCACAGTGCTTAGAGACATACAAGATAATGAAACAAAGTACTGTCACAGTGCTTAAAGACATATAAGATGATGAACCCAAGTACTATTACAGTGCTTAGTGGCATACAAGATGATGAAACAAAGTACTGTCACAGTGCTTCACGACATACAAGATGATCAACCCAAGTACTGTCACAGTGAATAGAGACATACAAGATGATGAACCCAAATACTGTCACAATGCTTAGACACATTTAACATGAACCTAAGTAATGTCTCAGTGCTTAGTAACATACAAGATGATGAACCCAAGGACTGTTTCAGTGCTTAGTGACATACAAGATGATGAAACAAAGTATCGCCACAGTGCTTAGAGACATAAAAGATGATGAAACAAAGTACTATCACAGTGCTTAGAGACATACAAGATGATGAACCCATGTACTGTTACAGTGCTTAGTGACATACAAGATGATGAAGCAAAGTACTGTCACAGTGCTTAGAGACATACAAGATGATGAATCCAAGTACTGTTTCAGTGGTAAGTGACATACAAGATGATGAAACAAAGTATTGTCACAGTGCTTACAGACATACAAGATGATGAAACAAAGAACTGTCACAGTGCTTAGAGACATACAAGATGATGATCCTAAGTACTGTCACAGTGCTTAGTGACATACAAGATGATGAAACAAAGTACTGTCACATTGCTTAGTGACATAGAAGATGATGAACTCAAGTACTGTTACAGTGCTTAGTGACATACAAGATGATGAACACAAGTACTGTTACAGTGCTTAGTGACATACAAGATGATGAACACAACTACTGTTACAGTGCTTAGTGACATAGAAAATGATGAAAGAAAGTACTGTCATAGTCCTTCGAGACACAAGATGATGAACCCAAGTACTGTCACAGCGCTTAGAAACATACAAGATGATGAACCCAAGTATTGTTACAGTGTTTGGAAAGATACAAGATGATGAAACAAAGTACTGTCACAGTGCTTAGAGACATACAAGATGATGAATCCAAGTACTGTTTCAGTGCTAAGTGACATACAAGATGATGAACCCAAGTATTGTTACAGTGATTAGAGACATAAAAGATGATGAACCCAAGTACTGTCACAGTGCTTAAAGACATACATGATGATGAACCCAAGTATTGTTACAGTGCTTAGAGACATACAAGATGATGAAACAAAGTACTGTCACAGTGCTTAGAGGCATACAAGCTGATGAACCCAAGTATTGTTACAGTGCTTAGAGACATACAAGATGATGAACCCAAGGAATGTTTCAGTGCTTAGTGACAAACACGATGATGAAACGAAGTATTGCCACAGTGCTTAGAAACATAAAAGATGATGAAACAAAGTACCATCACAGTGCTTAGAGACATACAAGATGACGAACACATGCACTGATACAGTGCTTAGTGACATACAAGATGATGAAACAAAGTACTGTCACAGTGCTTAAAGACATACAAGATGATGAATCCAAGTACAGTTTCAGTGCTAAGTGACATACAAGATGATAAAACAAAGCATTGTCACAGTGCTTACAGACAGGCAAGATGATGAAACAAAGAACTGTCACAGTGCTTAGAGACATACAAGATGATGAACCCAAGTATTGTCACAGTGATTAGAGGCATACAAGATGATGAACCCAAGTACTGTCACAGTGCTTAAAGACATACATGATGATGAACCCAAGTATTGTTACAGTGCTTAGAGACATACAAGATGATGAAACAAAGTACTTTCACATTGCTTAGAGACATACAAGCTGATGAACCCAAGTATTGTTACAGTGCTTAGAGACATACAAGATGATGAACCCAAGGACTGTTTCAGTGCTTAGTGACATACAAGATGATGAAACAAAGTATTGCCACAGTGCTTAGAGACATAAAAGATGATGAAACAAAGTACTATCACAGTGCTTAGAGACATACAAGATGATGAACCCATGTACTGTTACAGTGCTTAGTGACATACAAGATGATGAAACAAAGTACTGTCACAGTGCTTAGAGACATACAAGATGATGAATCCAAGTACTGTTTCAGTGGTAAGTGACATGCAAGATGATGAAACAAAGTATTGTCACAGTGCTTAGACACACAAGATGATGAAACAAAGAACTGTCACAGTGCTTAGAGACATACAAGATGATGATCCTAAGTACTGTCACAGTGCTTAGTGACATACAAGATGATGAAACAAAGTACTGTCACATTGCTTAGTGACATAGAAGATGATGAACTCAAGTACTGTTACAGTGCTTAGTGACATACAAGATGATGAACACAAGTACTGTTACAGTGCTTAGTGACAAAGAAGATGATGAAAGAAAGTACTGTCATAGTCCCTCGAGACACAAGATGATGAACCCAAGTACTGTCACAGCGCTTAGAAACATACAAGATGATGAACCCAAGTATTGTTACAGTGTTCGGAAAGATACAAGATGATGAAACAAAGTACTGTCACAGTGCTTAGAGACATACAAGATGATGAATCCAAGTACTGTTTCAGTGCTAAGTGACATACAAGATGATGAACCCAAGTATTGTCACAGTGATTAGAGACATACAAGATGATGAACCCAAGTACTGTCACAGTGCTTAAAGACATACAAGATGATGAACCCAAGTATTGTTACAGTGCTTAGAGACATACAAGATGATGAAACAAAGTACTGTCACAGTGCTTAGAGGCATACAAGCTGATGAACCCAAGTATTGTTACAGTGCTTAGAGACATACAAGATGATGAACCCAAGGACTGTTTCAGTGTTTAGCGACATACACGATGATGAAACAAAGTATTGCCACAGCGCTTAGAGACATAAAAGATGATGAAACAAAGTACTATCACAGTGCTTAGAGACATACAAGATGATGAACCCATGTACTGATACAGTGCTTAGTGACATACAAGATGATGAAACAACGTACTGTCACAGTGCTTAGAGACATACAAGATGATGAATGCAAGAACTGTTTCAGTGCTAAGTGACATACAAGATGATGAAACAAAGTATTGACACAGTGCTTACAGACATACAAGATGATGAAACAAAGAACTGTCACAGTGCTTAGAGACATAAAAGATGATGAAACCAAGTACTGTTTCAGTGCTTAGTGACATACAAGATGATGAAACAAAGTACTTTCACAGTGCTTACAGACATTCAAGATGATGAACCCAGGTAAGGTCATAGTGCTTACAGACATACAATATGATGAACCCAAGTACTGTTACAGTGCTTAGTGACATACAAGATGATGAAACAAAGTACTGTCACAGTGCTTAAAGACATAGAAGATGATGAACCCAAGTACTATTACAGTGCTTAGTGACATACAAGATGATGAAACAAAGTACTGTCACAGTGCTTCACGACATACAAGATGATCAACCCAAGTACTGTCACAGTGAATAGAGACATACAAGATGATGAACCCAAATACTGTCACAATGCTTAGACACATTTAACATGAACCTAAGTATTGTCACAGTACTTAGAGACATACAAGATGATGAACCCAAGTACAGCCATAATGCTTAGAGTCATACAAGATGATGAATCCTAGTATTGTCACAGCATTAGGGACATAAAAGATGATAAATCCAATTAAGGTCAGTGCTTAGATACAGACAAGATGATGAACCCAAGTATTGCCACAGTGCTTAGAGACATACAAGATGATAAATATAAGTATTCTCACAGTGCTTAAAGACATACAAAATGATGAACCCAAGTACTGTTACAGTATTTAGTGACGTACAAGATGATGAACCCAAGAACTGTCACAGAGCTTAGTGACATACAAGATGATAAACCCAAGTACTGCCACAGTGCTTAGAGACATACAAGCTGATGAACCCAAGTATTGTTACAGTGCTTAGAGACATACAAGATGATGAACCCAAGGACTGTTTCAGTGCTTAGTGACAAACACGATGATGAAACAAAGTATTGCCACAGTGCTTAGAAACATAAAAGATGATGAAACAAAGTACTATCACAGTGCTTAGAGACATACAAGATGACGAACCCATGTACTGATACAGTGCTTAGTGACATACAAGATGATGAAACAAAGTACTGTCACAGTGCTTAGAGACATAAAAGATGATGAATCCAAGTACAGTTTCAGTGCTAAGTGACATACAAGATGATAAAACAAAGTATTGTCACAGTGCTTACAGACAGGCAAGATGATGAAATAAAGAACTGTCACAGTGCTTAGAGACATACAAGATGATGAACCCAAGTATTGTCACAGTGATTAGAGGCATACAAGATGATGAACCCAAGTACTGTCACAGTGCTTAAAGACATACATGATGATGAACCCAAGTATTGTTACAGTGCTTAGAGACATACAAGATGATGAAACAAAGTACTGTCACAGTGCTTAGAGACATACAAGCTGATGAACCCAGGTATTGTTACAGTGCTTAGAGACATACAAGATGATGAACCCAAGGACTGTTTCAGTGCTTAGTGACATACAAGATGATGAAACAAAGTATTGCCACAGTGCTTAGAGACATAAAAGATGATGAAACAAAGTACTATCACAGTGCTTAGAGACATACAAGATGATGAACCCATGTACTGTTACAGTGCTTAGTGACATACAAGATGATGAAACAAAGTACTGTCACAGTGCTTAGAGACATACAAGATGATGAATCCAAGTACTGTTTCAATGGTAAGTGACATACAAGATGATGAAACAAAGTATTGTCACAGTGCTTACAGACATACAAGATGATGAAACAAAGAACTGTCACAGTGCTTAGAGACATACAAGATGATGATCCTAAGTACTGTCACAGTGCTTAGTGACATACAAGATGATGAAACAAAGTACTGTCACATTGCTTAGTGACATAGAAGATGATGAACTCAAGTACTGTTACAGTGCTTAGTGACATACAAGATGATGAACACAAGTACTGTTACAGTGCTTAGTGACATAGAAGATGATGAAAGAAAGTACTGTCATAGTCCTTCGAGACACAAGATGATGAACCCAAGTACTGTCACAGCGCTTAGAAACATACAAGATGATGAACCCAAGTATTGTTACAGTGTTTGGAAAGATACAAGATGATGAAACAAAGTACTGTCACAGTGCTTAGAGACATACAAGATGATGAATCCAAGTACTGTTTCAGTGCTAAGTGACATACAAGATGATGAACCCAAGTATTGTCACAGTGATTAGAGACATAAAAGATGATGAACCCAAGTACTGTCACAGTGCTTAAAGACATACATGATGATGAACCCAAGTATTGTTACAGTGCTTAGAGACATACAAGATGATGAAACAAAGTACTGTCACAGTGCTTAGAGGCATACAAGCTGATGAACCCAAGTATTGTTACAGTGCTTAGAGACATACAAGATGATGAACCCAAGGACTGTTTCAGTGCTTAGTGACAAACACGATGATGAAACGAAGTATTGCCACAGTGCTTAGAAACATAAAAGATGATGAAACAAAGTACTATCACAGTGCTTAGAGACATACAAGATGACGAACACATGCACTGATACAGTGCTTAGTGACATACAAGATGATGAAACAAAGTACTGTCACAGTGCTTAAAGACATACAAGATGATGAATCCAAGTACAGTTTCAGTGCTAAGTGACATACAAGATGATAAAACAAAGTATTGTCACAGTGCTTACAGACAGGCAAGATGATGAAACAAAGAACTGTCACAGTGCTTAGAGACATACAAGATGATGAACCCAAGTATTGTCACAGTGATTAGAGGCATACAAGATGATGAACCCAAGTACTGTCACAGTGCTTAAAGACATACATGATGATGAACCCAAGTATTGTTACAGTGCTTAGAGACATACAAGATGATGAAACAAAGTACTTTCACATTGCTTAGAGACATACAAGCTGATGAACCCAAGTATTGTTACAGTGCTTAGAGACATACAAGATGATGAACCCAAGGACTGTTTCAGTGCTTAGTGACATACAAGATGATGAAACAAAGTATTGCCACAGTGCTTAGAGACATAAAAGATGATGAAACAAAGTACTATCACAGTGCTTAGAGACATACAAGATGATGAACCCATGTACTGTTACAGTGCTTAGTGACATACAAGATGATGAAACAAAGTACTGTCACAGTGCTTAGAGACATACAAGATGATGAATCCAAGTACTGTTTCAGTGGTAAGTGACATGCAAGATGATGAAACAAAGTATTGTCACAGTGCTTAGACACACAAGATGATGAAACAAAGAACTGTTACAGTGCTTAGAGACATACAAGATGATGATCCTAAGTACTGTCACAGTGCTTAGTGACATACAAGATGATGAAACAAAGTACTGTCACATTGCTTAGTGACATAGAAGATGATGAACTCAAGTACTGTTACAGTGCTTAGTGACATACAAGATGATGAACACAAGTACTGTTACAGTGCTTAGTGACAAAGAAGATTTGAAAGAAAGTACTGTCATAGTCCCTCGAGACACAAGATGATGAACCCAAGTACTGTCACAGCGCTTAGAAACATACAAGATGATGAACCCAAGTATTGTTACAGTGTTCGGAAAGATACAAGATGATGAAACAAAGTACTGTCACAGTGCTTAGAGACATACAAGATGATGAATCCAAGTACTGTTTCAGTGCTAAGTGACATACAAGATGATGAACCCAAGTATTGTCACAGTGATTAGAGACATACAAGATGATGAACCCAAGTACTGTCACAGTGCTTAAAGACATACAAGATGATGAACCCAAGTATTGTTACAGTGCTTAGAGACATACAAGATGATGAAACAAAGTACTGTCACAGTGCTTAGAGGCATACAAGCTGATGAACCCAAGTATTGTTACAGTGCTTAGAGACATACAAGATGATGAACCCAAGGACTGTTTCAGTGTTTAGCGACATACACGATGATGAAACAAAGTATTGCCACAGCGCTTAGAGACATAAAAGATGATGAAACAAAGTACTATCACAGTGCTTAGAGACATACAAGATGATGAACCCATGTACTGATACAGTGCTTAGTGACATACAAGATGATGAAACAACGTACTGTCACAGTGCTTAGAGACATACAAGATGATGAATGCAAGAACTGTTTCAGTGCTAAGTGACATACAAGATGATGAAACAAAGTATTGACACAGTGCTTACAGACATACAAGATGATGAAACAAAGAACTGTCACAGTGCTTAGAGACATAAAAGATGATGAAACCAAGTACTGTTTCAGTGCTTAGTGACATACAAGATGATGAAACAAAGTACTTTCACAGTGCTTACAGACATTCAAGATGATGAACCCAGGTAAGGTCATAGTGCTTACAGACATACAATATGATGAACCCAAGTACTGTTACAGTGCTTAGTGACATACAAGATGATGAAACAAAGTACTGTCACAGTGCTTAAAGACATAGAAGATGATGAACCCAAGTACTATTACAGTGCTTAGTGACATACAAGATGATGAAACAAAGTACTGTCACAGTGCTTCACGACATACAAGATGATCAACCCAAGTACTGTCACAGTGAATAGAGACATACAAGATGATGAACCCAAATACTGTCACAATGCTTAGACACATTTAACATGAACCTAAGTATTGTCACAGTACTTAGAGACATACAAGATGATGAACCCAAGTACAGCCATAATGCTTAGAGTCATACAAGATGATGAATCCTAGTATTGTCACAGCATTAGGGACATAAAAGATGATAAATCCAATTAAGGTCAGTGCTTAGATACAGACAAGATGATGAACCCAAGTATTGCCACAGTGCTTAGAGACATACAAGATGATAAATATAAGTATTCTCACAGTGCTTAAAGACATACAAAATGATGAACCCAAGTACTGTTACAGTATTTAGTGACGTACAAGATGATGAACCCAAGAACTGTCACAGAGCTTAGTGACATACAAGATGATAAACCCAAGTACTGCCACAGTGCTTAGAGACATACAAGCTGATGAACCCAAGTATTGTTACAGTGCTTAGAGACATACAAGATGATGAACCCAAGGACTGTTTCAGTGCTTAGTGACAAACACGATGATGAAACAAAGTATTGCCACAGTGCTTAGAAACATAAAAGATGATGAAACAAAGTACTATCACAGTGCTTAGAGACATACAAGATGACGAACCCATGTACTGATACAGTGCTTAGTGACATACAAGATGATGAAACAAAGTACTGTCACAGTGCTTAGAGACATAAAAGATGATGAATCCAAGTACAGTTTCAGTGCTAAGTGACATACAAGATGATAAAACAAAGTATTGTCACAGTGCTTAGAGACATACAAGATGATGAACCCAAGTATTGTCACAGTGATTAAAGGCATACAAGATGATGAACCCAAGTACTGTCACAGTGCTTAAAGACATACATGATGATGAACCCAAGTATTGTTACAGTGCTTAGAGACATACAAGATGATGAAACAAAGTACTGTCACAGTGCTTAGAGACATACAAGCTGATGAACCCAGGTATTGTTACAGTGCTTAGAGACATACAAGATGATGAACCCAAGGACTGTTTCAGTGCTTAGTGACATACAAGATGATGAAACAAAGTATTGCCACAGTGCTTAGAGACATAAAAGATGATGAAACAAAGTACTATCACAGTGCTTAGAGACATACAAGATGATGAACCCATGTACTGTTACAGTGCTTAGTGACATACAAGATGATGAAACAAAGTACTGTCACAGTGCTTAGAGACATACAAGATGATGAATCCAAGTACTGTTTCAATGGTAAGTGACATACAAGATGATGAAACAAAGTATTGTCACAGTGCTTACAGACATACAAGATGATGAAACAAAGAACTGTCACAGTGCTTAGAGACATACAAGATGATGATCCTAAGTACTGTCACAGTGCTTAGTGACATACAAGATGATGAAACAAAGTACTGTCACATTGCTTAGTGACATAGAAGATGATGAACTCAAGTACTGTTACAGTGCTTAGTGACATACAAGATGATCAACACAAGTACTGTTACAGTGCTTAGTGACATAGAAGATGATGAAAGAAAGTACTGTCATAGTCCTTCGAGACACAAGATGATGAACCCAAGTACTGTCACAGCGCTTAGAAACATACAAGATGATGAACCCAAGTATTGTTACAGTGTTTGGAAAGATACAAGATGATGAAACAAAGTACTGTCACAGTGCTTAGAGACATACAAGATGATGAATCCAAGTACTGTTTCAGTGCTAAGTGACATACAAGATGATGAACCCAAGTATTGTCACAGTGATTAGAGACATACAAGATGATGAACCCAAGTACTGTCACAGTGCTTAAAGACATACATGATGATGAACCCAAGTATTGTTACAGTGCTTAGAGACATACAAGATGATGAAACAAGGTACTGTCACAGTGCTTAGAGGCATACAAGCTGATGAACCCAAGTATTGTTACAGTGCTTAGAGACATACAAGATGATGAACCCAAGGACTGTTTCAGTGCTTAGTGACAAACACGATGATGAAACGAAGTATTGCCACAGTGCTTAGAAACATAAAAGATGATGAAACAAAGTACTATCACAGTGCTTAGAGACATACAAGATGACGAACCCATGTACTGATACAGTGCTTAGTGACATACAAGATGATGAAACAAAGTACTGTCACAGTGCTTAAAGACATACAAGATGATGAATCCAAGTACAGTTTCAGTGCTAAGTGACATACAAGATGATAAAACAAAGTATTGTCACAGTGCTTACAGACAGGCAAGATGATGAAACAAAGAACTGTCACAGTGCTTAGAGACATACAAGATGATGAACCCAAGTATTGTCACAGTGATTAGAGGCATACAAGATGATGAACCCAAGTACTGTCACAGTGCTTAAAGACATACATGATGATGACCCCAAGTATTGTTACAGTGCTTAGAGACATACAAGATGATGAAACAAAGTACTTTCACATTGCTTAGAGACATACAAGCTGATGAACCCAAGTATTGTTACAGTGCTTAGAGACATACAAGATGATGAACCCAAGGACTGTTTCAGTGCTTAGTGACATACAAGATGATGAAACAAAGTATTGCCACAGTGCTTAGAGACATAAAAGATGATGAAACAAAGTACTATCACAGTGCTTAGAGACATACAAGATGATGAACCCATGTACTGTTACAGTGCTTAGTGACATACAAGATGATGAAACAAAGTACTGTCACAGTGCTTAGAGACATACAAGATGATGAATCCAAGTACTGTTTCAGTGGTAAGTGACATGCAAGATGATGAAACAAAGTATTGTCACAGTGCTTAGACACACAAGATGATGAAACAAAGAACTGTCACAGTGCTTAGAGACATACAAGATGATGATCCTAAGTACTGTCACAGTGCTTAGTGACATACAAGATGATGAAACAAAGTACTGTCACATTGCTTAGTGACATAGAAGATGATGAACTCAAGTACTGTTACAGTGCTTAGTGACATACAAGATGATGAACACAAGTACTGTTACAGTGCTTAGTGACAAAGAAGATGATGAAAGAAAGTACTGTCATAGTCACTCGAGACACAAGATGATGAACCCAAGTACTGTCACAGCGCTTAGAAACATACAAGATGATGAACCCAAGTATTGTTACAGTGTTCGGAAAGATACAAGATGATGAAACAAAGTACTGTCACAGTGCTTAGAGACATACAAGATGATGAATCCAAGTACTGTTTCAGTGCTAAGTGACATACAAGATGATGAACCCAAGTATTGTCACAGTGATTAGAGACATACAAGATGATGAACCCAAGTACTGTCACAGTGCTTAAAGACATACATGATGATGAACCCAAGTATTGTTACAGTGCTTAGAGACATACAAGATGATGAAACAAAGTACTGTCACAGTGCTTAGAGGCATACAAGCTGATGAACCCAAGTATTGTTACAGTGCTTAGAGACATACAAGATGATGAACCCAAGGACTGTTTCAGTGTTTAGCGACATACACGATGATGAAACAAAGTATTGCCACAGCGCTTAGAGACATAAAAGATGATGAAACAAAGTACTATCACAGTGCTTAGAGACATACAAGATGATGAACCCATGTACTGATACAGTGCTTAGTGACATACAAGATGATGAAACAACGTACTGTCACAGTGCTTAGAGACATACAAGATGATGAATGCAAGAACTGTTTCAGTGCTAAGTGACATACAAGATGATGAAACAAAGTATTGACACGGTGCTTACAGACATACAAGATGATGAAACAAAGAACTGTCACAGTGCTTAGAGACATAAAAGATGATGAAACCAAGTACTGTTTCAGTGCTTAGTGACATACAAGATGATGAAACAAAGTACTTTCACAGTGCTTACAGACATTCAAGATGATGAACCCAGGTAAGGTCATAGTGCTTACAGACATACAATATGATGAACCCAAGTACTGTTACAGTGCTTAGTGACATACAAGATGATGAAACAAAGTACTGTCACAGTGCTTAAAGACATATAAGATGATGAACCCAAGTACTATTACAGTGCTTAGTGACATACAAGATGATGAAACAAAGTACTGTCACAGTGCTTCACGACATACAAGATGATCAACCCAAGTACTGTCACAGTGAATAGAGACATACAAGATGATGAACCCAAATACTGTCACAATGCTTAGACACATTTAACATGAACCTAAGTATTGTCACAGTACTTAGAGACATACAAGATGATGAACCCAAGTACAGCCATAATGCTTAGAGTCATACAAGATGATGAATCCTAGTATTGTCACAGCATTAGGGACATAAAAGATGATAAATCCAATTAAGGTCAGTGCTTAGATACAGACAAGATGATGAACCCAAGGATTGCCACAGTGCTTAGAGACATACAAGATGATAAATATAAATATTCTCACAGTGCTTAAAGACATACAAAATGATGAACCCAAGTACTGTTACAGTATTTAGTGACATACAAGATGATGAACCCAAGAACTGTCACAGAGCTTAGTGACATACAAGATGATAAACCCAAATACTGCCACAGTGCTTAGAGACATACAAGCTGACGAACCCAAGTATTGTTACAGTGCTTAGAGACATACAAGATGATGAACCCAAGGACCGTTTCAGTGCTTAGGGACATACAAAAATGATGAAACAAAGTATTGCCACAGTGCTTAGAGACATAAAAGATGATGAAACAAAGTACTATCACAGTGCTTAGAGACATACAAGATGATGAACCCATGTACTGTTACAGTGCTTAGTGACATACAAGATCATGAAACAAAGTACTGTCACAGTGCTTAGAGACATACAAGATGATGAATCCAAGTACAGTTTCAGTGCTAAGTGACATACAAGATGACAAAACAAAGTATTGTCACAGTGCTTACAGACAGGCAAGATGATGAAACAAAGAACTGTCACAGTGCTTAGAGACATACAAGATGATGAACCCAAGTATTGTCACAGTGATTAGAGGCATACAAGATGATGAACCCAAGTACTGTCACAGTGCTTAAAGACATACATGATGAAGAACCCAAGTATTGTTACAGTGCTTAGAGACATAAAAGATGATGAAACAAAGTACTGTCACAGTGCTTAGAGACATACAAGATGATGAACCCAAGTACTGTTACAGTGCTCAGTGACATACAAGATGATGAACACAAGTACTGTTACAGTGCTTAGTGACATACAAGATGATGAAACAAAGTACTGTCACAGTCCTTAGAGACACAAGATGATGAACCCAAGTACTGTCACAGCGCTTAGAAACATAGAAAATGATAAAACAAAGTACTGTCACAGTGCTTAGAGACATACAAGATGATGAAGCAAAGTACTGTCACAGTGCTTCAAGATATATAAGATGATGAAAACATGTACTGTCAGAGTGGATAAAGACATACAAGTTGATGAATGCAAGTACTGTCACAGTGCTTAGAGACATACAAGATGATGAAACAAAGTACTGTCACAGTGCTTAAAGACATATAAGATGATGAACCCAAGTACTATTACAGTGCTTAGTGGCATACAAGATGATGAAACAAAGTACTGTCACAGTGCTTCACGACATACAAGATGATCAACCCAAGTACTGTCACAGTGAATAGAGACATACAAGATGATGAACCCAAATACTGTCACAATGCTTAGACACATTTAACATGAACCTAAGTAATGTCTCAGTGCTTAGTAACATACAAGATGATGAACCCAAGGACTGTTTCAGTGCTTAGTGACATACAAGATGATGAAACAAAGTATCGCCACAGTGCTTAGAGACATAAAAGATGATGAAACAAAGTACTATCACAGTGCTTAGAGACATACAAGATGATGAACCCATGTACTGTTACAGTGCTTAGTGACATACAAGATGATGAAGCAAAGTACTGTCACAGTGCTTAGAGACATACAAGATGATGAATCCAAGTACTGTTTCAGTGGTAAGTGACATACAAGATGATGAAACAAAGTATTGTCACAGTGCTTACAGACATACAAGATGATGAAACAAAGAACTGTCACAGTGCTTAGAGACATACAAGATGATGATCCTAAGTACTGTCACAGTGCTTAGTGACATACAAGATGATGAAACAAAGTACTGTCACATTGCTTAGTGACATAGAAGATGATGAACTCAAGTACTGTTACAGTGCTTAGTGACATACAAGATGATGAACACAAGTACTGTTACAGTGCTTAGTGACATAGAAGATGATGAAAGAAAGTACTGTCATAGTCCTTCGAGACACAAGATGATGAACCCAAGTACTGTCACAGCGCTTAGAAACATACAAGATGATGAACAGAAGTATTGTTACAGTGTTTGGAAAGATACAAGATGATGAAACAAAGTACTGTCACAGTGCTTAGAGACATACAAGATGATGAATCCAAGTACTGTTTCAGTGCTAAGTGACATACAAGATGATGAACCCAAGTATTGTCACAGTGATTAGAGACATACAAGATGATGAAACAAAGTACTGTCACAGTGCTTAGAGGCATACAAGCTGATGAACCCAAGTATTGTTACAGTGCTTAGAGACATACAAGATGATGAACCCAAGGACTGTTTCAGTGCTTAGTGACAAACACGATGATGAAACAAAGTATTGCCACAGTGCTTAGAAACATAAAAGATGATGAAACAAAGTACTATCACAGTGCTTAGAGACATACAAGATGATGAACCCATGTACTGATACAGTGCTTAGTGACATACAAGATGATGAAACAAAGTACTGTCACAGTGCTTAGAGACATACAAGATGATGAAACCAAGTACTGTTTCAGTGCTTAGTGACATACAAGATGATGAAACAAAGTACTTTCACAATGCTTACAGACATTCAAGATGATGAACCCAGGTAAGGTCATAGTGCTTACATACATACAATATGATGAACCGAAGTACTGTTACAGTGCTTAGTGACATACAAGATGATGAAACAAAGTACTGTCACAGTGCTTAAAGACATAGAAGATGATGAACCCAAGTACTATTAGAGTGCTTAGTGACATACAAGATGATGAAACAAAGTACTGTCACAGTGCTTCACGACATACAAGATGATCAACCCAAGTACTGTCACAGTGAATAGAGACATACAAGATGATGAACCCAAATACTGTCACAATGCTTAGACACATTTAACATGAACCTAAGTATTGTCACAGTGCTTAGAGACATACAAGATGATGAACCCAAGTACAGCCATAATGCTTAGAGTCATACAAGATGATGAATCCTAGTATTGTCACAGCATTAGGGACATAAAAGATGATAAATCCAATTAAGGTCAGTGCTTAGATACAGACAAGATGATGAACCCAAGGATTGCCACAGTGCTTAGAGACATACAAGATGATAAATATAAGTATTCTCACAGTGCTTAAAGACATACAAAATGATGAACCCAAGTACTGTTACAGTATTTAGTGACATACAAGATGATGAACCCAAGAACTGTCACAGAGCTTAGTGACATACAAGATGATGAACCCAAATACTGCCACAGTGCTTAGAGACATACAAGCTGATGAACCCAAGTATTGTTACAGTGCTTAGAGACATACAAGATGATGAACCCAAGGACTGTTTCAGTGCTTAGTGACATACAAGATGATGAAACAAAGTATTGCCACAGTGCTTAGAGACACAAAAGATGATGAAACAAAGTACTATCACAGTGCTTAGAGACATACAAGATGATGAACCCATGTACTGTTAGAGTGCTTAGTGACATACAAGATGATGAAACAAAGTACTGTCACAGTGCTTAGAGACATACAAGATGATGAATCCAAGTACTGTTTCAGTGCTAAGTGACATACAAGATGATGAACCCAAGTATTGTCACAGTGATTAGAGACATACAAGATGATGAACCCAAGTACTGTCACAGTGCTTAAAGACATACATGATGATGAACCCAAGTATTGTTACAGTGCTTAGAGACATACAAGATGATGAAACAAAGTACTGTCACAGTGCTTAGAGGCATACAAGCTGATGAACCCAAGTATTGTTACAGTGCTTAGAGACATACAAGATGATGAACCCAAGGACTGTTTCAGTGCTTAGTGACATACACGATGATGAAACAAAGTATTGCCACAGTGCTTAGAAACATAAAAGATGATGAAACAAAGTACTATCACAGTGCTTAGAGACATACAAGATGACGAACCCATGTACTGATACAGTGCTTAGTGACATACAAGATGATGAAACAAAGTACTGTCACAGTGCTTAGAGACATACAAGATGATGAATCCAAGTACTGTTTCAGTGCTAAGTGACATACAAGATGATGAAACAAAGTATTGACACAGTGCTTACAGACATACAAGATGATGAAACAAAGAACTGTCACAGTGCTTAGAGACATAAAAGATGATGAAACCAAGTACTCTTTCAGTGCTTAGTGACATACAAGATGATGAAACAAAGTACTTTCACAGTGCTTACAGACATTCAAAATGATGAACCCAGGTAAGGTCATAGTGCTTACAGACATACAAGATGATGAACCCAAGTACTGTTACAGTGCTTAGTGACATACAAGATGATGAAACAAAGTACTGTCACAGTGCTTAAAGACATAGAAGATGATGAACCCAAGTACTATTACAGTGCTTAGTGACATACAAGATGATGAAACAAAGTACTGTCACAGTGCTTCACGACATACAAGATGATCAACCCAAATACTGTCACAGTGAATAGAGACATACAAGATGATGAACCCAAATACTGTCACAATGCTTAGACACATTTAACATGAACCTAAGTAATGTCTCAGTGCTTAGTAACATACAAGATGATGAACCCAAGTACAGCCATAATGCTTAGAGTCATACAAGATGATGAATCCTAATATTGTTACAGCATTAGGGACATAAAAGATGATAAATCCAATTAAGGTCAGTGCTTAGATACAGACAAGATGATGAACCCAAGTATTGCCACAGTGCTTAGAGACATACAAGATGATAAATATAAGTATTCTCACAGTGCTTAAAGACATACAAAATGATGAACCCAAGTACTGTTACAGTATTTAGTGACATACAAGATGATGAACCCAAGAACTGTCACAGAGCTTAGTGACATACAAGATGATAAACCCTTTTACTGCCACAGTGCTTAGAGACATACAAGCTGATGAACCCAAGTATTGTTACAGTGCTTAGAGACATACAAGATGATGAACCCAAGGACTGTTTCAGTGCTTAGTGACATACAAGATGATGAAACAAAGTATTGCCACAGTCCTTAGAGACATAAAAGATGATGAAACAAAGTACTATCACAGTGCTTAGAGACATACAAGATGATGAACCCATGTACTGTTACAGTGCTTAGTGACATACAAGATGATGAAACAAAGAACTGTCACAGTTCTTAGAGACATACAAGATGATGAACCCAAGTATTGTCACAGTGATTAGAGGCATACAAGATGATGAACCCAAGTACTGTCACAGTGCTTAAAGACATACATGATGATGAACCCAAGTATTGTTACAGTGCTTAGAGACATACAAAATGATGAAACAAAGTACTGTCACAGTGCTTAGAGACATACAAGCTGATGAACCCAAGTATTGTTACAGTGCTTAGAGACATACAAGATGATGAACCCAAGGACTGTTTCAGTGCTTAGTGACATACAAGATGATGAACCCAAGTATTGTCACAGTGATTAGAGACATACAAGATGATGAACCCAAGTACTGTCACAGTGCTTAAAGACATACATGATGATGAACCCAAGTATTGTTACAGTGCTTAGAGACATACAAGATGATGAAACAAAGTACTGTCACAGTGCTTAGAGGCATACAAGCTGATGAACCCAAGTATTGTTACAGTGCTTAGAGACATACAAGATGATGAACCCAAGGACTGTTTCAGTGCTTAGTGACAAACACGATGATGAAACAAAGTATTGCCACAGTGCTTAGAAACATAAAAGATGATGAAACAAAGTACTATCACAGTGCTTAGAGACATACAAGATGATGAACCCATGTACTGATACAGTGCTTAGTGACATACAAGATGATGAAACAAAGTACTGTCACAGTGCTTAGAGACATACAAGATGATGAAACCAAGTACTGTTTCAGTGCTTAGTGACATACAAGATGATGAAACAAAGTACTTTCACAGTGCTTACAGACATTCAAGATGATGAACCCAGGTAAGGTCATAGTGCTTACATACATACAATATGATGAACCGAAGTACTGTTACAGTGCTTAGTGACATACAAGATGATGAAAGAAAGTACTGTCACAGTGCTTAAAGACATAGAAGATGATGAACCCAAGTACTATTACAGTGCTTAGTGACATACAAGATGATGAAACAAAGTACTGTCACAGTGCTTCACGACATACAAGATGATCAACCCAAATACTGTCACAGTGAATAGAGACATACAAGATGATGAACCCAAATACTGTCACAATGCTTAGACACATTTAACATGAACCTAAGTAATGTCTCAGTGCTTAGTAACATACAAGATGATGAACCCAAGTACAGCCATAATGCTTAGAGTCATACAAGATGATGAATCCTAATATTGTTACAGCATTAGGGACATAAAAGATGATAAATCCAATTAAGGTCAGTGCTTAGATACAGACAAGATGATGAACCCAAGTATTGCCACAGTGCTTAGAGACATACAAGATGATAAATATAAGTATTCTCACAGTGCTTAAAGACATACAAAATGATGAACCCAAGTACTGTTACAGTATTTAGTGACATACAAGATGATGAACCCAAGAACTGTCACAGAGCTTAGTGACATACAAGATGATAAACCCATTTACTGCCACAGTGCTTAGAGACATACAAGCTGATGAACCCAAGTATTGTTACAGTGCTTAGAGACATACAAGATGATGAACCCAAGGACTGTTTCAGTGCTTAGTGACATACAAGATGATGAAACAAAGTATTGCCACAGTCCTTAGAGACATAAAAGATGATGAAACAAAGTACTATCACAGTGCTTAGAGACATACAAGATGATGAACCCATGTACTGTTACAGTGCTTAGTGACATACAAGATGATGAAACAAAGAACTGTCACAGTTCTTAGAGACATACAAGATGATGAACCCAAGTATTGTCACAGTGATTAGAGGCATACAAGATGATGAACCCAAGTACTGTCACAGTGCTTAAAGACATACATGATGATGAACCCAAGTATTGTTACAGTGCTTAGAGACATACAAAATGATGAAACAAAGTACTGTCACAGTGCTTAGAGACATACAAGCTGATGAACCCAAGTATTGTTACAGTGCTTAGAGACATACAAGATGATGAACCCAAGGACTGTTTCAGTGCTTAGTGACATACAAGATGATGAACCCAAGTATTGTCACAGTGATTAGAGACATACAAGATGATGAACCCAAGTACTGTCACAGTGCTTAAAGACATACATGATGATGAACCCAAGTATTGTTACAGTGCTTAGAGACATACAAGATGATGAAACAAAGTACTGTCACAGTGCTTAGAGGCATACAAGCTGATGAACCCAAGTATTGTTACAGTGCTTAGAGACATACAAGATGATGAACCCAAGGACTGTTTCAGTGCTTAGTGACAAACACGATGATGAAACAAAGTATTGCCACAGTGCTTAGAAACATAAAAGATGATGAAACAAAGTACTATCACAGTGCTTAGAGACATACAAGATGATGAACCCATGTACTGATACAGTGCTTAGTGACATACAAGATGATGAAACAAAGTACTGTCACAGTGCTTAGAGACATACAAGATGATGAAACCAAGTACTGTTTCAGTGCTTAGTGACATACAAGATGATGAAACAAAGTACTTTCACAGTGCTTACAGACATTCAAGATGATGAACCCAGGTAAGGTCATAGTGCTTACATACATACAATATGATGAACCGAAGTACTGTTACAGTGCTTAGTGACATACAAGATGATGAAAGAAAGTACTGTCACAGTGCTTAAAGACATAGAAGATGATGAACCCAAGTACTATTACAGTGCTTAGTGACATACAAGATGATGAAACAAAGTACTGTCACAGTGCTTCACGACATACAAGATGATCAACCCAAGTACTGTCACAGTGAATAGAGACATACAAGATGATGAACCCAAATACTGTCACAATGCTTAGACACATTTAACATGAACCTAAGTATTGTCACAGTGCTTAGAGACATACAAGATGATGAACCCAAGTACAGCCATAATGCTTAGAGTCATACAAGATGATGAATCCTAGTATTGTCACAGCATTAGGGACATAAAAGATGATAAATCCAATTAAGGTCAGTGCTTAGATACAGACAAGATGATGAACCCAAGGATTGCCACAGTGCTTAGAGACATACAAGATGATAAATATAAGTATTCTCACAGTGCTTAAAGACATACAAAATGATGAACCCAAGTACTGTTACAGTATTTAGTGACATACAAGATGATGAACCCAAGAACTGTCACAGAGCTTAGTGACATACAAGATGATGAACCCAAATACTGCCACAGTGCTTAGAGACATACAAGCTGATGAACCCAAGTATTGGTACAGTGCTTAGAGACATACAAGATGACGAACCCAAGGACTGTTTCAGTGCTTAGTGACATACAAGATGATGAAACAAAGTATTGCCACAGTGCTTAGAGACATAAAAGATGATGAAACAAAGTACTATCACAGTGCTTAGAGACATACAAGATGATGAACCCATGTACTGTCACAGTGCTTAGAGACATACAAGATGATGAACCCAAGTATTGTCACAGTGCTTAGAGGCATACAAGATGATGAACCCAAGTACTGTTACAGTGCTCAGTGACATACAAGATGATGAACACAAGTACTGTTACAGTGCTTAGTGACATACAAGATGATGAAACAAAGTACTGTCACAGTCCTTAGAGACACAAGATGATGAACCCAAGTACTGTCACAGCGCTTAGAAACATAGAAAATGATAAAACAAAGTACTGTCACAGTGCTTATAGACATACAAGATGATGAAACAAAGTACTGTCACAGTCCTTAGAGACACAAGATGATGAACCCAAGTACTGTCACAGCGCTTAGAAACATAGAAAATGATAAAACAAAGTACTGTCACAGTGCTTCAAGATATATAAGATGATGAAAACATGTACTGTCAGAGTGGATAAAGACATACAAGTTGATGAATGCAAGTACTGTCACAGTGCTTAGAGACATACAAGATGATGAAACAAAGTACTGTCACAGTGCTTAAAGACATACAAGATGATGAAGCCAAGTACTGTCACAATGCTTGACACATTTAACATGAACCCAAGTATTGTCACTGTGCATAGAAATATACAAGATCATGAACCCAAGTACAGCCACAGTGCTTAGAGGCATAGAAGATGATGAATCCTAGTATTGTCAAAGCTTTAGGGACATACAAGATGATAAATCCAATTAAGGTCAGTGCTTTGATACAGACAAGATGATGAAACCAAGTATTGTCACAGTGCTTAGAGACATACAAGATGATGAACCCAAGGACTGTTTCAGTGCTTAGTGACATACAAGATGATGAAACAAAGTATTGCCACAGTGCTTAGAGACATAAAAGATGATGAAACAAAGTACTATCACAGTGCTTAGAGACATATAAGATGATGAACCCATGTACTGTTACAGTGCTTAGTGACATACAAGATGATGAAACAAAGTACTGTCACAGTGCTTAAAGACATAGAAGATGATGAACCCAAGTACTATTACAGTGCTTAGTGACATACAAGATGATGAAACCATGTGCTGTCAAAGTGCTTAGAGACATACAAGATGATCAACCCAAGGACTGTCACAGTGAATAGAGACATACAAGATGATGAACCCAAATACTGTCACAATGCTTAGACACAATTAACATGAACCTAAGTATTGTCACAGTGCTTAGTAACATACAAGATGATGAACCCAAGTATTGTCACAGCTTTAGGGACATACAAGATGATAAATCCAGTTAAGGTCAGTGCTTAGATACAGACAAGATGATGAACCCAAGTGATGCCACAGTGCTCAGAGATATAAAAGATGATAAATATAAGTATTCTCACAGTGGTTAAAGACATACAAAATGATGAACCCAAGTACTGTTACAGTGTTTAGGGACATACAAGATGATGAACCCAAGAACTGTCACAGAGCTTAGTGACATACAAGATGATGAACCCAAGTACTGCCACAGTGCTTAGAGACATACAAGCTGATGAACCCAAGTATTGTTACAGTGCTTAGAGACATACAAGATGATGAACCCAAGGACTGTTTCAGTGCTTAGTGACATACAAGATGAAGAAAAAAAGTATTGCCACAGTGCTTAGAGACACAAAAGATGATGAAACAAAGTACTATCACAGTGCTTAGAGACATACAAGATGACGAACCCATGTACTGATACAATGCTTAGTGACATACAAGATGATGAAACAAAGTACTGTCACAGTGCTTAGAGACATACAAGATGATGAATCCAAGTACTGTTTCAGTGGTAAGTGACATACAAGATGATGAAACAAAGTATTGTCACAGTGCTTACAGACATACAAGATGATGAAACAAAGAACTGTCACAGTGCTTAGAGACATACAAGATGATGATCCTAAGTACTGTCACAGTGCTTAGTGACATACAAGATGATGAAACAAAGTACTGTCACATTGCTTAGTGACATAGAAGATGATGAACTCAAGTACTGTTACAGTGCTTAGTGACATACAAGATGATGAACACAAGTACTGTTACAGTGCTTAGTGACATAGAAGATGATGAATGAAAGTACTGTCTTAGTCTTTCGAGACACAAGATGATGAACCCAAGTACTGTCACAGCGCTTAGAAACATACAAGATGATGAACCCAAGTATCGTTACAGTGTTTGGAAAGATACAAGATGATGAAACAAAGTACTGTCACAGTGCTTAGAGACATACAAGATGATGAATCCAAGTACTGTTTCAGTGCTAAGTGACATACAAGATGATGAACCCAAGTATTGTCACAGTGATTAGAGACATACAAGATGATGAACCCAAGTACTGTCACAGTGCTTAAAGACATACATGATGATGAACCCAAGTATTGTTACAGTGCTTAGAGACATACAAGATGATGAAACAAAGTACTGTCATAGTGCTTAGAGGCATACAAGCTGATGAACCCAAGTATTGTTACAGTGCTTAGAGACATACAAGATGATGAACCCAAGGACTGTTTCAGTGCTTAGCGACATACACGATGATGAAACAAAGTATTGCCACAGCGCTTAGAGACATAAAAGATGATGAAACAAAGTACTATCACAGTGCTTACAGACATACAAGATGATGAACCCATGTACTGATACAGTGCTTAGTGACATACAAGATGATGAAACAAAGTACTGTCACAGTGCTTAGAGACATACAAGATGATGAAACCAAGTACTGTTTCAGTGCTTAGTGACATACAAGATGATGAAACAAAGTACTTTCACAGTGCTTACAGACATTCAAGATGATGAACCCAGGTAAGGTCATAGTGCTTACAGACATACAATATGATGAACCCAAGTACTGTTACAGTGCTTAGTGACATACAAGATGATGAAACAAAGTACTGTCACAGTGCTTAAAGACATAGAAGATGATGAACCCAAGTACTATTACAGTGCTTAGTGACATACAAGATGATGAAACAAAGTACTGTCACAGTGCTTCACGACATACAAGATGATCAACCCAAGTACTGTCACAGTGAATAGAGACATACAAGATGATGAACCCAAATACTGTCACAATGCTTAGACACATTTAACATGAACCTAAGTATTGTCACAGTGCTTAGAGACATACAAGATGATGAACCCAAGTAAAGCCATAATGCTTAGAGTCATACAAGATGATGAATCCTAGTATTGTCACAGCATTAGGGACATAAAAGATGATAAATCCAATTAAGGTCAGTGCTTAGATACAGACAAGATGATGAACCCAAGGATTGCCACAGTGCTTAGAGACATACAAGATGATAAATATAAGTATTCTCACAGTGCTTAAAGACATACAAAATGATGAACCCAAGTACTGTTACAGTATTTAGTGACATACAAGATGATGAACCCAAGAACTGTCACAGAGCTTAGTGACATACAAGATGATGAACCCAAATACTGCCACAGTGCTTAGAGACATACAAGCTGATGAACCCAAGTATTGTTACAGTGCTTAGAGACATACAAGATGATGAACCCAAGGACTGTTTCAGTGCTTAGTGACATACAAGATGATGAAACAAAGTATTGCCACAGTGCTTAGAGACACAAAAGATGATGAAACAAAGTACTATCACAGTGCTTAGAGACATACAAGATGATGAACCCATGTACTGTTACAGTGCTTAGTGACATGCAAGATGATGAAACAAAGTACTGTCACAGTGCTTAGAGACATACAAGATGATGAATCCAAGTACTGTTTCAGTGCTAAGTGACATACAAGATGATAAACCCAAGTATTGTCACAGTGATTAGAGACATACAAGATGATGAACCCAAGTACTGTCACAGTACATAAAGACATACATGATGATGAACCCAAGTATTGTTACAGTGCTTAGAGACATACAAGATGATGAACCCAAGGACTGTTTCAGTGCTTAGTGACGTACACGATGATGAAACAAAGTATTGCCACAGTGCTTAGAAACATAAAAGGTGATGAAACAAAGTACTATCACAGTGCTTAGAGACATACAAGATGACGAACCCATGTACTGATACAGTGCTTAGTGACATACAAGATGATGAAACAAAGTACTGTCACAGTGCTTAGAGACATACAAGATGATGAATCCAAGTACTGTTTCAGTGCTAAGTGACATACAAGATGATGAAACAAATTATTGACACAGTGCTTACAGACATACAAGATGATGAAACAAAGAACTGTCACAGTGATTAGAGACATAAAAGATGATGAAACCAAGTACTCTTTCAGTGCTTAGTGACATACAAGATGATGAAACAAAGTACTTTCACAGTGCTTACAGACATTCAAAATGATGAACCCAGGTAAGGTCATAGTGCTTACAGACATACAAGATGATGAACCCAAGTACTGTTACAGTGCTTAGTGACATACAAGATGATGAAACAAAGTACTGTCACAGTGCTTAAAGACATATAAGATGATGAACCCAAGTACTATTACAGTGCTTAGTGACATACAAGATGATGAAACAAAGTACTGTCACAGTGCTTCACGACATACAAGATGATCAACCCAAATACTGTCACACTGAATAGAGACATACAAGATGATGAACCCAAATACTGTCACAATGCTTAGACACATTTAACATGAACCTAAGTAATGTCTCAGTGCTTAGTAACATACAAGATGATGAACCCAAGTACAGCCATAATGCTTAGAGTCATACAAGATGATGAATCCTAGTATTGTTACAGCATTAGGGACATAAAAGATGATAAATCCAATTAAGGTCAGTGCTTAGATACAGACAAGATGATGAACCCAAGTATTGCCACAGTGCTTAGAGACATACAAGATGATAAATCTAAGTATTCTCACAGTGCTTAAAGACATACAAAATGATGAACCCAAGTACTGTTACAGTATTTAGTGACATACAAGATGATAAACCCAAGTACTGCCACAGTGCTTAGAGACATACAAGCTGATGAACCCAAGTATTGTTACAGTGCTTAGAGACATACAAGATGATGAAACAAAGTACTATCACAGTGCTTAGAGACATACAAGATGATGAACCCATGTACTGTTACAGTGCTTAGTGACATACAAGATGATGAAACAAAGTACTGTCACAGTGCTTAGAGACATACAAGATGATGAATCCAAGTACAGTTTCAGTGCTAAGTGACATACAAGATGATAAAACAAAGTATTCTCACAGTGCTTACAGACAGGCAAGATGATGAAACAAAGAACTGTCACAGTTCTTAGAGACATACAAGATGATGAACCCAAGTATTGTCACACTGATTAGAGGCATACAAGATGATGAACCCAAGTACTGTCACAGTGCTTAAAGACATACATGATGATGAACCCAAGTATTGTTACAGTGCTTAGAGACATACAAGATGATGAAACAAAGTACTGTCACAGTGCTTAGAGACATACAAGCTGATGAACCCAAGTATTGTTACAGTGCTTAGAGACATACAAGATGATGAACCCAAGGACTGTTTCAGTGCTTAGTGACATACAAGATGATGAAACAAAGTATTGCCACAGTGCTTAGAGACATAAAAGATGATGAAACAAAGTACTATCACAGTGCTTAGAGACATACAAGATGATGAACCCATGTACTGTCAGAGCGCTTAGAGACATACAAGATGATGAACCCAAGTATTGTCACAGTGATTAGAGGCATACAAGATGATGAACCCAAGTACTGTCACAGTGCTTAAAGACATACATGATGATGAACCCAAGTATTGTTACAGTGCTTAAAGACATAAAAGATGATGAAACAAAGTACTGTCACAGTGCTTAGAGACATACAAGATGATGAACCCAAGTACTGTTACAGTGCTCAGTGACATACAAGATGATGAACACAAGTACTGTTACAGTGCTTAGTGACATACAAGATGATGAAACAAAGTACTGTCACAGTCCTTAGAGACACAAGATGATGAACCCAAGTACTGTCACAGCGCTTAGAAACATAGAAAATGATAAAACAAAGTACTGTCACAGTGCTTAGAGACATACAAGATGATAAAGCAAAGTACTGTCACAGTGCTTCAGGATATATAAGATGATGAAAACATGTACTGTCAGAGTGGATAAAGACATACAAGTTGATGAATGCAAGTACTGTCACAGTGCTTAGAGACATACAAGATGATGAAACAAAGTACTGTCACAGTGCTTAAAGACATACAAGATGATGAAGCCAAGTACTGTCACAATGCTTGACACATTTAACATGAACCCAAGTATTGTCACTGTGCTTAGAAATATACAAGATCATGAACCCAAGTACAGCCACAGTGCTTAGAGGCATAGAAGATGATGAATCCTAGTATTGTCACAGCTTTAGGGACATACAAGATGATAAATCCAATTAAGGTCAGTGCTTAGATACAGACAAGATGATGAAACCAAGTATTGTCACAGTGCTTAGAGACATACAAGATGATGAACCCAAGGACTGTTTCAGTGCTTAGTGACATACAAGATGATGAAACAAAGTATTGCCACAGTGATTAGAGACATAAAAGATGATGAAACAAAGTACTATCACAGTGCTTAGAGACAAATAAGATGATGAACCCATGTACTGTTACAGTGCTTAGTGACATACAAGATGATGAAACAAAGTACTGTCACAGTGCTTAAAGACATAGAAGATGATGAACCCAAGTACTATTACAGTGCTTAGTGACACACAAGATGATGAAACAAAGTACTGTCACAGTGCTTCAAGACATATAATATGATGAACCCAAGTACTGTCACAGTGCTTAGAGACATACAAGATGATGAATCCATGTGCTGTCAAAGTGCTTAGAGACATACAAGATGATCAACCCAAGGACTGTCACAGTGAATAGAGACATACAAGATGATGAACCCAAATACTGTCACAATGCTTAGACACAATTAACATGGACCTAAGTATTGTCACAGTGCTTAGTAACATACAAGATGATGAACCCAAGTATTGTCACAGCTTTAGGGACATACAAGATGATAAATCCAGTTAAGGTCAGTGCTTAGATACAGACAAGATGATGAACCCAAGTATTGCCACAGTGCTTAGAGATATAAAAGATGATAAATATAAGTATTCTCACAGTGGTTAAAGACATACAAAATGATGAACCCAAGTACTGTTACAGTGTTTAGGGACATACAAGATGATGAACCCAAGAACTGTCACAGAGCTTAGTGACATACAAGATGATGAACCCAAGTACTGCCACAGTGCTTAGAGACATACAAGCTGATGAACCCAAGTATTGTTACAGTGCTTAGAGACATACAAGATGATGAACCCAAGGACTGTTTCAGTGCTTAGTGACATACAAGATGATGAAACAAAGTATTGCCACAGTGCTTAGAGACACAAAAGATGATGAAACAAAGTACTATCACAGTGCTTAGAGACATACAAGATGATGAACCCATGTACTGTTACAGTGCTTAGTGACATGCAAGATGATGAAACAAAGTACTGTCACAGTGCTTAGAGACATACAAGATGATGAATCCAAGTACTGTTTCAGTGGTAAGTGACATACAAGATGATGAAACAAAGTATTGTCACAGTGCTTACAGACATACAAGATGATGAAACAAAGAACTGTCACAGTGCTTAGAGACATACAAGATGATGATCCTAAGTACTGTCACAGTGCTTAGTGACATACAAGATGATGAAACAAAGTACTGTCACATTGCTTAGTGACATAGAAGATGATGAACTCAAGTACTGTTACAGTGCTTAGTGACATACAAGATGATGAACACAAGTACTGTTACAGTGCTTAGTGACATAGAAGATGATGAAAGAAAGTACTGTCTTAGTCCTTCGAGACACAAGATGATGAACCAAAGTACTGTCACAGCGCTTAGAAACATACAAGATGATGAACCCAAGTATTGTTACAGTGTTTGGAAAGATACAAGATGATGAAACAAAGTACTGTCACAGTGCTTAGAGACATACAAGATGATGAATCCAAGTATTGTTTCAGTGCTAAGTGATATACAAGATGATGAATCCAAGTATTGTCACAGTGATTAGAGACATACAAGATGATGAACCCAAGTACTGTCACAGTGCTTAAAGACATACATGATGATGAACCCAAGTATTGTTACAGTGCTTAGAGACATACAAGATGATGAAACAAAGTACTGTCATAGTGCTTAGAGGCATTCAAGCTGATGAACCCAAGTATTGTTACAGTGCTTAGAGACATACAAGATGATGAACCCAAGGACTGTTTCAGTGCTTAGCGACATACACGATGATGAAACAAAGTATTGCCACAGCGCTTAGAAACATAAAAGATGATGAAACAAAGTACTATCACAATGCTTAGAGTCATACAAGATGATGAACCCATGTACTGATACAGTGCTAAGTGACATACAAGATGATGAAACAAAGTACTGTCACAGTGCTTAGAGACATACAAGATGATGAAACCAAGTACTGTTTCAGTGCTTAGTGACATACAAGATGATGAAACAAAGTACTTTCACAGTGCTTATAGACATTCAAGATGATGAACCCAGGTAAGGTCATAGTGCTTACAGACATACAATATGATGAACCCAAGTACTGTTACAGTGCTTAGTGACATACAAGATGATGAAACAAAGTACTGTCACAGTGCTTAAAGACATAGAAGATGATGAACCCAAGTACTATTACAGTGCTTAGTGACATACAAGATGATGAAACAAAGTACTGTCACAGTGCTTCACGACATACAAGATCATCAACCCAAGTACTGTCACAGTGAATAGAGACATACAAGATGATGAACCCAAATACTGTCACAATGCTTAGACACATTTAACATGAACCTAAGTATTGTCACAGTGCTTAGAGACATACAAGATGATGAACCCAAGTACAGCCATAATGCTTAGAGTCATACAAGATGATGAATCCTAGTATTGTCACAGCATTAGGGACATAAAAGATGATAAATCCAATTAAGGTCAGTGCTTAGATACAGACAAGATGATGAACCCAAGGATTGCCACAGTGCTTAGAGACATACAAGATGATAAATATAATTATTCTCACAGTGCTTAAAGACATACAAAATGATGAACCCAAGTACTGTTACAGTATTTAGTGACATACAAGATGATGAACCAAAGAACTGTCACAGAGCTTAGTGACATACAAGATGATGAACCCAAATACTGCCACAGTGCTTAGAGACATACAAGCTGATGAACCCAAGTATTGTTACAGTGCTTAGAGACATACAAGATGATGAACCCAAGGACTGTTTCAGTGCTTAGTGACATACAAGATGATGAAACAAAGTATTGCCACAGTGCTTAGAGACACAAAAGATGATGAAACAAAGTACTGTCACAGTGCTTAGAGACATACAAGATGATGAACCCATGTACTGTTACAGTGCTTAGTGACATACAAGATGATGAAACAAAGTACTGTCACAGTGCTTAGAGACATACAAGATGATGAATCCAAGTACTGTTTCAATCCTAATTGACATACAAGATGATGAACCCAAGTATTGTCACAGTGATTAGAGACATACAAGATGATGAACCCAAGTACTGTCACAGTACATAAAGACATACATGATGATGAACCCAAGTATTGTTACAGTGCTTAGAGACATACAAGATGATGAACCCAAGGACTGTTTCAGTGCTTAGTGACATACACGATGATGAAACAAAGTATTGCCACAGTGCTTAGAAACATAAAAGATGATGAAACAAAGTACTATCACAGTGCTTAGAGACATACAAGATGACGAACCCATGTACTGATACAATGCTTAGTGACATACAAGATGATGAAACAAAGTACTGTCACAGTGCTTAGAGACATACAAGATGATGAATCCAAGTACTGTTTCAGTGCTAAGTGACATACAAGATGATGAAACAAAGTATTGACACAGTGCTTACAGACATACAAGATGATGAAACAAAGAACTGTCACAGTGCTTAGAGACATAAAAGATGATGAAACCAAGTACTCTTTCAGTGCTTAGTGACATACAAGATGATGAAACAAAGTACTTTCACAGTGCTTACAGACATTCAAAATGATGAACCCAGGTAAGGTCATAGTGCTTACAGACATACAAGATGATGAACCCAAGTACTGTTACAGTGCTTAGTGACATACAAGATGATGAAACAAAGTACTGTCACAGTGCTTAAAGACATATAAGATGATGAACCCAAGTACTATTACAGTGCTTAGTGACATACAAGATGATGAAACAAAGTACTGTCACAGTGCTTCACGACATACAAGATGATCAACCCAAATACTGTCACACTGAATAGAGACATACAAGATGATGAACCCAAATACTGTCACAATGCTTAGACACATTTAACATGAACCTAAGTATTGTCACAGTGCTTAGAGACATACAAGATGATGAACCCAAGTACAGCCATAATGCTTAGAGTCATACAAGATGATGAATCCTAGTATTGTCACAGCATTAGGGACATAAAAGATGATAAATCCAATTAAGGTCAGTGCTTAGATACAGACAAGATGATGAACCCAAGGATTGCCACAGTGCTTAGAGACATACAAGATGATAAATATAAGTATTCTCACAGTGCTTAAAGACATACAAAATGATGAACCCAAGTACTGTTACAGTATTTAGTGACATACAAGATGATGAACCCAAGAACTGTCACAGAGCTTAGTGACATACAAGCTGATGAACCCAAGTATTGTTACAGTGCTTAGAGACATACAAGATGATGAACCCAAGGACTGTTTCAGTGCTTAGTGACATACAAGATGATGAAACAAAGTATTGCCACAGTGCGTAGAGACATAAAAGATGATGAAACAAAGTACTATCACAGTGCTTAGAGACATACAAGATGATGAACCCATGTACTGTTACAGTGCTTAGTGACATACAAGATGATGAAACAAAGTACTGTCACAGTGCTTAGAGACATACAAGATGATGAATCCAAGTACAGTTTCAGTGCTAAGTGACATACAAGATGATAAAACAAAGTATTCTCACAGTGCTTACAGACAGGCAAGATGATGAAACAAAGAACTGTCACAGTTCTTAGAGACATACAAGATGATGAACCCAAGTATTGTCACACTGATTAGAGGCATACAAGATGATGAACCCAAGTACTGTCACAGTGCTTAAAGACATACATGATGATGAACCCAAGTATTGTTACAGTGCTTAGAGACATACAAGATGATGAAACAAAGTACTGTCACAGTGCTTAGAGACATACAAGCTGATGAACCCAAGTATTGTTACAGTGCTTAGAGACATACAAGATGATGAACCCAAGGACTGTTTCAGTGCTTAGTGACATACAAGATGATGAAACAAAGTATTGCCACAGTGCTTAGAGACATAAAAGATGATGAAACAAAGTACTATCACAGTGCTTAGAGACATACAAGATGATGAACCCATGTACTGTCAGAGCGCTTAGAGACATACAAGATGATGAACCCAAGTATTGTCAGAGTGATTAGAGGCATACAAGATGATGAACCCAAGTACTGTCACAGTGCTTAAAGACATACATGATGATGAACCCAAGTATTGTTACAGTGCTTAAAGACATAAAAGATGATGAAACAAAGTACTGTCACAGTGCTTAGAGACATACAAGATGATGAACCCAAGTACTGTTACAGTGCTCAGTGACATACAAGATGATGAACACAAGTACTGTTACAGTGCTTAGTGACATACAAGATGATGAAACAAAGTACTGTCACAGTCCTTAGAGACACAAGATGATGAACCCAAGTACTGTCACAGCGCTTAGAAACATAGAAAATGATAAAACAAAGTACTGACACAGTGCTTAGAGACATACAAGATGATGAAACAAAGTACTGTCACAGTGCTTAAAGACATACAAGATGATGAAGCCAAGTACTGTCACAATGCTTGACACATTTAACATGAACCCAAGTATTGTCACTGTGCTTAGAAATATACAAGATCATGAACCCAAGTACAGCCACAGTGCTTAGAGGCATAGAAGATGATGAATCCTAGTATTGTCACAGCTTTAGGGACATACAAGATGATAAATCCAATTAAGGTCAGTGCTTAGATACAGACAAGATGATGAAACCAAGTATTGTCACAGTGCTTAGAGACATACAAGATGATGAACCCAAGGACTGTTTCAGTGCTTAGTGACATACAAGATGATGAAACAAAGTATTGCCACAGTGATTAGAGACATAAAAGATGATGAAACAAAGTACTATCACAGTGCTTAGAGACAAATAAGATGATGAACCCATGTACTGTTACAGTGCTTAGTGACATACAAGATGATGAAACAAAGTACTGTCACAGTGCTTAAAGACATAGAAGATGATGAACCCAAGTACTATTACAGTGCTTAGTGACACACAAGATGATGAAACAAAGTACTGTCACAGTGCTTCAAGACATATAATATGATGAACCCAAGTACTGTCACAGTGCTTAGAGACATACAAGATGATGAATCCATGTGCTGTCAAAGTGCTTAGAGACATACAAGATGATCAACCCAAGGACTGTCACAGTGAATAGAGACATACAAGATGATGAACCCAAATACTGTCACAATGCTTAGACACAATTAACATGGACCTAAGTATTGTCACAGTGCTTAGTAACATACAAGATGATGAACCCAAGTATTGTCACAGCTTTAGGGACATACAAGATGATAAATCCAGTTAAGGTCAGTGCTTAGATACAGACAAGATGATGAACCCAAGTATTGCCACAGTGCTTAGAGATATAAAAGATGATAAATATAAGTATTCTCACAGTGGTTAAAGACATACAAAATGATGAACCCAAGTACTGTTACAGTGTTTAGGGACATACAAGATGATGAACCCAAGAACTGTCACAGAGCTTAGTGACATACAAGATGATGAACCCAAGTACTGCCACAGTGCTTAGAGACATACAAGCTGATGAACCCAAGTATTGTTACAGTGCTTAGAGACATACAAGATGATGAACCCAAGGACTGTTTCAGTGCTTAGTGACATACAAGATGATGAAACAAAGTATTGCCACAGTGCTTAGAGACACAAAAGATGATGAAACAAAGTACTATCACAGTGCTTAGAGACATACAAGATGATGAACCCATGTACTGTTACAGTGCTTAGTGACATACAAGATGATGAAACAAAGTACTGTCACAGTGCTTAGAGACATACAAGATGATGAATCCAAGTACTGTTTCAGTGGTAAGTGACATACAAGATGATGAAACAAAGTATTGTCACAGTGCTTACAGACATACAAGATGATGAAACAAAGAACTGTCACAGTGCTTAGAGACATACAAGATGATGATCCTAAGTACTGTCACAGTGCTTAGTGACATACAAGATGATGAAACAAAGTACTGTCACATTGCTTAGTGACATAGAAGATGATGAACTCAAGTACTGTTACAGTGCTTAGTGACATACAAGATGATGAACACAAGTACTGTTACAGTGCTTGGTGACATAGAAGATGATGAAAGAAAGTACTGTCTTAGTCCTTCGAGACACAAGATGATGAACCAAAGTACTGTCACAGCGCTTAGAAACATACAAGATGATGAACCCAAGTATTGTTACAGTGTTTGGAAAGATACAAGATGATGAAACAAAGTACTGTCAAAGTGCTTAGAGACATACAAGATGATGAATCCAAGTACTGTTTCAGTGCTAAGTGATACACAAGATGATGAATCCAAGTATTGTCACAGTGATTAGAGACATACAAGATGATGAACCCAAGTACTGTCACAGTGCTTAAAGACATACATGATGATGAACCCAAGTATTGTTACAGTGCTTAGAGACATACAAGATGATGAAACAAAGTACTGTCATAGTGCTTAGAGGCATACAAGCTGATGAACCCAAGTATTGTTACAGTGCTTAGAGACATACAAGATGATGAACCCAAGGACTGTTTCAGTGCTTAGCGACATACACGATGATGAAACAAAGTATTGCCACAGCGCTTAGAAACATAAAAGATGATGAAACAAAGTACTATCACAGTGCTTAGAGTCATACAAGATGATGAACCCATGTACTGATACAGTGCTAAGTGACATACAAGATGATGAAACAAAGTACTGTCACAGTGCTTAGAGACATACAAGATGATGAAACCAAGTACTGTTTCAGTGCTTAGTGACATACAAGATGATGAAACAAAGTACTTTCACAGTGCTTATAGACATTCAAGATGATGAACCCAGGTAAGGTCATAGGGCTTACAGATATACAATATGATGAACCCAAGTACTGTTACAGTGCTTAGTGACATACAAGATGATGAAACAAAGTACTGTCACAGTGCTTAAAGACATAGAAGATGATGAACCCAAGTACTATTACAGTGCTTAGTGACATACAAGATGATGAAACAAAGTACTGTCACAGTGCTTCACGACATACAAGATGATCAACCCAAGTACTGTCACAGTGAATAGAGACATACAAGATGATGAACCCAAATACTGTCACAATGCTTAGACACATTTAACATGAACCTAAGTATTGTCACAGTGCTTAGAGACATACAAGATGATGAACCCAAGTACAGCCATAATGCTTAGAGTCATACAAGATGATGAATCCTAGTATTGTCACAGCATTAGGGACATAAAAGATGATAAATCCAATTAAGGTCAGTGCTTAGATACAGACAAGATGATGAACCCAAGGATTGCCACAGTGCTTAGAGACATACAAGATGATAAATATAAGTATTCTCACAGTGCTTAAAGACATACAAAATGATGAACCCAAGTACTGTTACAGTATTTAGTGACATACAAGATGATGAACCCAAGAACTGTCACAGAGCTTAGTGACATACAAGATGATGAACCCAAATACTGCCACAGTGCTTAGAGACATACAAGCTGATGAACCCAAGTATTGTTACAGTGCTTAGAGACATACAAGATGATGAACCCAAGGACTGTTTCAGTGCTTAGTGACATACAAGATGATGAAACAAAGTATTGCCACAGTGCTTAGAGACACAAAAGATGATGAAACAAAGTACTGTCACAGTGCTTAGAGACATACAAGATGATGAACCCATGTACTGTTACAGTGCTTAGTGACATACAAGATGATGAAACAAAGTACTGTCACAGTGCTTAGAGACATACAAGATGATGAATCCAAGTACTGTTTCAATGCTAATTGACATACAAGATGATGAACCCAAGTATTGTCACAGTGATTAGAGACATACAAGATGATGAACCCAAGTACTGTCACAGTACATAAAGACATACATGATGATGAACCCAAGTATTGTTACAGTGCTTAGAGACATACAAGATGATGAACCCAAGGACTGTTTCAGTGCTTAGTGACATACACGATGATGAAACAAAGTATTGCCACAGTGCTTAGAAACATAAAAGATGATGAAACAAAGTACTATCACAGTGCTTAGAGACATACAAGATGACGAACCCATGTACTGATACAATGCTTAGTGACATACAAGATGATGAAACAAAGTACTGTCACAGTGCTTAGAGACATACAAGATGATGAATCCAAGTACTGTTTCAGTGCTAAGTGACATACAAGATGATGAAACAAAGTATTGACACAGTGCTTACAGACATACAAGATGATGAAACAAAGAACTGTCACAGTGCTTAGAGACATAAAAGATGATGAAACCAAGTACTCTTTCAGTGCTTAGTGACATACAAGATGATGAAACAAAGTACTTTCACAGTGCTTACAGACATTCAAAATGATGAACCCAGGTAAGGTCATAGTGCTTACAGACATACAAGATGATGAACCCAAGTACTGTTACAGTGCTTAGTGACATACAAGATGATGAAACAAAGTACTGTCACAGTGCTTAAAGACATATAAGATGATGAACCCAAGTACTATTACAGTGCTTAGTGACATACAAGATGATGAAACAAAGTACTGTCACAGTGCTTCACGACATACAAGATGATCAACCCAAATACTGTCACACTGAATAGAGACATACAAGATGATGAACCCAAATACTGTCACAATGCTTAGACACATTTAACATGAACCTAAGTAATGTCTCAGTGCTTAGTAACATACAAGATGATGAACCCAAGTACAGCCATAATGCTTAGAGTCATACAAGATGATGAATCCTAGTATTGTTACAGCATTAGGGACATAAAAGATGATAAATCCAATTAAGGTCAGTGCTTAGATACAGACAAGATGATGAACCCAAGTATTGCCACAGTCCTTAGAGACATACAAGATGATAAATATAAGTATTCTCACAGTGCTTAAAGACATAAAAAATGATGAACCCAAGTACTGTTACAGTATTTAGTGACATACAAGATGATGAACCCAAGAACTGTCACAGAGCTTAGTGACATACAAGATGATAAACCCAAGTACTGCCACAGTGCTTAGAGACATACAAGCTGATGAACCCAAGTATTGTTACAGTGCTTAGAGACATACTAGATGATGAACCCAAGGACTGTTTCAGTGCTTAGTGACATACAAGATGATGAAACAAAGTATTGCCACAGTGCTTAGAGACATAAAAGATGATGAAACAAAGTACTATCACAGTGCTTAGAGACATACAAGATGATGAACCCATGTACTGTTACAGTGCTTAGTGACATACAAGATGATGAAACAAAGTACTGTCACAGTGCTTAGAGACATACAAGATGATGAATCCAAGTACAGTTTCAGTGCTAAGTGACATACAAGATGATAAAACAAAGTATTCTCACAGTGCTTACAGACAGGCAAGATGATGAAACAAAGAACTGTCACAGTTCTTAGAGACATACAAGATGATGAACCCAAGTATTGTCACAGTGATTAGAGGCATACAAGATGATGAACCCAAGTACTGTCACAGTGCTTAAAGACATACATGATGATGAACCCAAGTATTGTTACAGTGCTTAGAGACATACAAGATGATGAAACAAAGTACTGTCACAGTGCTTAGAGACATACAAGCTGATGAACCCAAGTATTGTTACAGTGCTTAGAGACATACAAGATGATGAACCCAAGGACTGTTTCAGTGCTTAGTGACATACAAGCTGATGAAACAAAGTATTGCCACAGTGCTTAGAGACATAAAAGATGATGAAACAAAGTACTATCACAGTGCTTAGAGACATACAAGATGATGAACCCATGTACTGTCACAGCGCTTAGAGACATACAAGATGATGAACCCAAGTATTGTCACAGTGATTAGAGGCATACAAGATGATGAACCCAGGTACTGTCACAGTGCTTAAAGACATACATGATGATGAACCCAAGTATTGTTACAGTGCTTAGAGACATAAAAGATGATGAATCAAAGTACTGTCACAGTGCTTAGAGACATACAAGATGATGAACACAAGTACTGTTACAGTGCTTAGTGACATACAAGATGATGAAACAAAGTACTGTCACAGTCCTTAGAGACACAAGATGATGAACCCAAGTACTGTCACAGCGCTTAGAAACATAGAAAATGATAAAACAAAGTACTGTCACAGTGCTTAGAGACATACAAGATGATGAAGCAAAGTACTGTCACAGTGCTTCAAGATATATAAGATGATGAAAACATGTACTGTCAGAGTGGACAAAGACATACAAGTTGATGAATGCAAGTACTGTCACAGTGCTTAGAGACATACAAGATGATGAAACAAAGTACTGTCACAGTGCTTAAAGACATACAAGATGATGAAGCCAAGTACTGTCACAATGCTTGACACATTTAACATGAACCCAAGTATTGTCACTGTGCTTAGAAACATACAAGATCATGAACCCAAGTACAGCCACAGTGCTTAGAGGCATAGAAGATGATGAATCCTAGTATTGTCACAGCTTTAGGGACATACAAGATGATAAATCCAATTAAGGTCAGTGCTTAGATACAGACAAGATGATGAAACCAAGTATTGTCACAGTGCTTAGAGACATACAAGATGATGAACCCAAGGACTGTTTCAGTACTTAGTGACATACAAGATGATGAAACAAAGTATTGCCACAGTGCTTAGAGACATAAAAGATGATGAAACAAAGTACTATCACAGTGCTTAGAGACATACAAGATGATGAACCCATGTACTGTCACAGCGCTTAGAGACATACAAGATGATGAACCCAAGTATTGTCACAGTGATTAGAGGCATACAAGATGATGAACCCAAGTACTGTCACAGTGCTTAAAGACATACATGATGATGAACCCAAGTATTGTTACAGTGCTTAGAGACATACAAGATGATGAAACAAAGTACTGTCACAGTGCTTAGAGACATACAAGCTGATGAACCCAAGTATTGTTACAGTGCTTAGAGACATACAAGATGATGAACCCAAGGACTGTTTCAGTGCTTAGTGAAATACAAGATGATGAAACAAAGTATTGCCACAGTGCTTAGAGACATAAAAGATGATGAAACAAAGTACTATCACAGTGCTTAGAGACATACAAGATGATGAACCCATGTACTGTCACAGCGCTTAGAGACATACAACATGATGAACCCAAGTATTGTCACAGTGATTAGAGGCATACAAGATGATGAACCCAAGTACTGTCACAGTGCTTAAAGACATACATGATGATGAACCCAAGTATTGTTACAGTGCTTAAAGACATAAAAGATCATGAAACAAAGTACTGTCACAGTGCTTAGAGACATACAAGATGATGAACCCAAGTACTGTTACAGTGCTCAGTGACATACAAGATGATGAACACAAGTACTGTTACAGTGCTTAGTGACAAACAAGATGATGAAACAAAGTACTGTCACAGTCCTTAGAGACACAAGATGATGAACCCAAGTACTGTCACAGCGCTTAGAAACATAGAAAATGATAAAACAAAGTACTGTCACAGTGCTTAGAGACATACAAGATGATGAAGCAAAGTACTGTCACAGTGCTTCAAGATATATAAGATGATGAAAACATATACTGTCAGAGTGGACAAAGACATACAAGTTGATGAATGCAAGTACTGTCACAGTGCTTAGAGACATACAAGATGATGAAACAAAGTACTGTCACAGTGCTTAAAGACATACAAGATGATGAAGCCAAGTACTGTCACAATGCTTGACACATTTAACATGAACCCAAGTATTGTCACTGTGCTTAGAAACATACAAGATCATGAACCCAAGTACAGCCACAGTGCTTAGAGGCATAGAAGATGATGAATCCTAGTATTGTCACAGCTTTAGGGACATACAAGATGATAAATCCAATTAAGGTCAGTGCTTAGATACAGACAAGATGATGAAACCAAGTATTGTCACAGTGCTTAGAGACATACAAGATGATGAACCCAAGGACTGTTTCAGTGCTTAGTGACATACAAGATGATGAAACAAAGTATTGCCACAGTGCTTAGAGACATAAAAGATGATGAAACAAAGGACTATCACAGTGCTTAGAGACATATAAGATGATGAACCCATGTACTGTTACAGTGCTTAGTGACATACAAGATGATGAAACAAAGTACTGTCACAGTGCTTCAAGACATATAATATAATGAACCCAAGTACTGTCACAGTCCTTAGAGACATACTAGATGATGAAACCATGTGCTGTCAAAGTGCTTAGAGACATACAAGATGATCAACCCAAGGACTGTCACAGTGAATAGAGACATACAAGATGATGAACCCAAATACTGTCACAATGCTTAGACACATTTAACATGAACCTAAGTATTGTCACAGTGCTTAGTAACATACAAGATGATGAACCCAAGTATTGTCACAGCTTTAGGGACATACAAGATGATAAATCCAGTTAAGGTTAGTGCTTAGATACAGACAATATGATGAACCCAAGTATTGCCACAGTGCTTAGAGATATAAAAGATGATAAATATAAGTATTCTCACAGTGGTTAAAGACATACAAAATGATGAACCCAAGTACTGTTACAGTGTTTAGGGACATACAAGATGATGAACCCAAGAACTGTCACAGAGCTTAGTGACATACAAGATGATGAACCCAAGTACTGCCACAGTGCTTAGAGACATACAAGCTGATGAACCCAAGTATTGTTACAGTGCTTAGAGACATACAAGATGATGAACCCAAGGACTGTTTCAGTGCTTAGTGACATACAAGATGATGAAACAAAGTATTGCCACAGTGCTTAGAGACACAAAAGATGATGAAACAAAGTACTATCACAGTGCTTAGAGACATACAAGATGATGAACCCATGTACTGTTACAGTGCTTAGTGACATACAAGATGATGAAACAAAGTACTGTCACAGTGCTTAGAGACATACAAGATGATGAATCCAAGTACTGCTTCAGTGCTAAGTGACATAAAAGATGATGAACCCAAGTATTGTCACAGTGATTAGAGACATACAAGATGATGAACCCAAGTACTGTCACAGTGCTTAAAGACATACATGATGATGAACCCAAGTATTGTTACAGTGCTTAGAGACATACAAAATGATGAAACAAAGCACTGTCACAGTGCTTAGATGCATACAAGCTGATGAACCCAAGTATTGTTACAGTGCTTAGAGACATACAAGATGATGAACCCAAGGACTGTTTCAGTGCTTAGTGACATACACGATGATGAAACAAAGTATTGCCACAGTGCTTAGAAACATAAAAGATGATGAAACAAAGTACTATCACAGTGCTTAGAGACATACAAGATGACGAACCCATGTACTGATACAGTGCTTAGTGACATACAAGATGATGAAACAAAGTACTGTCACAGTGCTTAGAGACATACAAGATGATGAATCCAAGTACTGTTTCAGTGCTAAGTGACATACAAGATGATGAAACAAAGTATTGACACAGTGCTTACAGACATACAAGATGATGAAACAAAGAACTGTCACAGTGCTTAGAGACATAAAAGATGATGAAACCAAGTACTCTTTCAGTGCTTAGTGACATACAAGATGATGAAACAAAGTACTTTCACAGTGCATACAGACATTCAAAATGATGAACCCAGGTAAGGTCATAGTGCTTACAGACATACAAGATGATGAACCCAAGTACTGTTACAGTGCTTAGTGACATACAAGATGATGAAACAAAGTACTGTCACGGTGCTTAAAGACATATAAGATGATGAACCCAAGTACTATTACAGTGCTTAGTGACATACAAGATGATGAAACAAAGTACTGTCTCAGTGCTTCACGACATACAAGATGATCAACCCAAGTACTGTCACAGTGAATAGAGACATACAAGATGATGAACCCAAATACTGTCACAATGCTTAGACACATTTAACATGAACCTAAGTAATGTCTCAGTGCTTAGTAACATACAAGATGATGAACCCAAGTACAGCCATAATGCTTAGAGTCATACAAGATGATGAATCCTAGTATTGTCACAGCATTAGGGACATAAAAGATGATAAATCCAATTCAGGTCAGTGCTTAGATACAGACAAGATGATGAACCCAAGTATTGCCACAGTGCTTAGAGACATACAAGATGATAAATCTAAGTATTCTCACAGTGCTTAAAGACATACAAAATGATGAACCCAAGTACTGTTACAGTATTTAGTGACATACAAGATGATGAACCCAAGAACTGTCACAGAGCTTAGTGACATACAAGATGACAAACCCAAGTACTGCCACAGTGCTTAGAGACATACAAGCTGATGAACCCAAGTATTGTTACAGTGCTTAGAGACATACAAGATGATGAACCCAAGGACTGTTTCAGTGCTTAGTGACATACAAGATGATGAAACAAAGTATTGCCACAGTGCTTAGAGACATAAAAGATGATGAAACAAAGTACTATCACAGTGCTTAGAGACATACAAGATGATGAACCCATGTACTGTCACAGCGCTTAGAGACATACAAGATGATGAACCCAAGTATTGTCACAGTGATTAGAGGCATACAAGATGATGAACCCAGGTACTGTCACAGTGCTTAAAGACATACATGATGATGAACCCAAGTATTGTTACAGTGCTTAGAGACATAAAAGATGATGAATCAAAGTACTGTCACAGTGCTTAGAGACATACAAGATGATGAACACAAGTACTGTTACAGTGCTTAGTGACATACAAGATGATGAAACAAAGTACTGTCACAGTCCTTAGAGACACAAGATGATGAACCCAAGTACTGTCACAGCGCTTAGAAACATAGAAAATGATAAAACAAAGTACTGTCACAGTGCTTAGAGACATACAAGATGATGAAGCAAAGTACTGTCACAGTGCTTCAAGATATATAAGATGATGAAAACATGTACTGTCAGAGTGGACAAAGACATACAAGTTGATGAATGCAAGTACTGTCACAGTGCTTAGAGACATACAAGATGATGAAACAAAGTACTGTCACAGTGCTTAAAGACATACAAGATGATGAAGCCAAGTACTGTCACAATGCTTGACACATTTAACATGAACCCAAGTATTGTCACTGTGCTTAGAAACATACAAGATCATGAACCCAAGTACAGCCACAGTGCTTAGAGGCATAGAAGATGATGAATCCTAGTATTGTCACAGCTTTAGGGACATACAAGATGATAAATCCAATTAAGGTCAGTGCTTAGATACAGACAAGATGATGAAACCAAGTATTGTCACAGTGCTTAGAGACATACAAGATGATGAACCCAAGGACTGTTTCAGTGCTTAGTGACATACAAGATGATGAAACAAAGTATTGCCACAGTGCTTAGAGACATAAAAGATGATGAAACAAAGTACTATCACAGTGCTTAGAGACATACAAGATGATGAACCCATGTACTGTCACAGCGCTTAGAGACATACAAGATGATGAACCCAAGTATTGTCACAGTGATTAGAGGCATACAAGATGATGAACCCAAGTACTGTCACAGTGCTTAAAGACATACATGATGATGAACCCAAGTATTGTTACAGTGCTTAGAGACATACAAGATGATGAAACAAAGTACTGTCACAGTGCTTAGAGACATACAAGCTGATGAACCCAAGTATTGTTACAGTGCTTAGAGACATACAAGATGATGAACCCAAGGACTGTTTCAGTGCTTAGTGACATACAAGATGATGAAACAAAGTATTGCCACAGTGCTAAGAGACATAAAAGATGATGAAACAAAGTACTATCACAGTGCTTAGAGACATACAAGATGATGAACCCATGTACTGTCACAGCGCTTAGAGACATACAAGATGATGAACCCAAGTATTGTCACAGTGATTAGAGGCATACAAGATGATGAACCCAAGTACTGTCACAGTGCTTAAAGACATACATGATGATGAACCCAAGTATTGTTACAGTGCTTAGAGACATAAAAGATCATGAAACAAAGTACTGTCACAGTGCTTAGAGACATACAAGATGATGAACCCAAGTACTGTTACAGTGCTCAGTGACATACAAGATGATGAACACAAGTACTGTTACAGTGCTTAGTGACAAACAAGATGATGAAACAAAGTACTGTCACAGTCCTTAGAGACACAAGATGATGAACCCAAGTACTGTCACAGCGCTTAGAAACATAGAAAATGATAAAACAAAGTACTGTCACAGTGCTTAGAGACATACAAGATGATGAAGCAAAGTACTGTCACAGTGCTTCAAGATATATAAGATGATGAAAACATATACTGTCAGAGTGGACAAAGACATACAAGTTGATGAATGCAAGTACTGTCACAGTGCTTAGAGACATACAAGATGATGAAACAAAGTACTGTCACAGTGCTTAAAGACATACAAGATGATGAAGCCAAGTACTGTCACAATGCTTGGCACATTTAACATGAACCCAAGTATTGTCACTGTGCTTAGAAACATACAAGATCATGAACCCAAGTACAGCCACAGTGCTTAGAGGCATAGAAGATGATGAATCCTAGTATTGTCACAGCTTTAGGGACATACAAGATGATAAATCCAATTAAGGTCAGTGCTTAGATACAGACAAGATGATGAAACCAAGTATTGTCACAGTGCTTAGAGACATACAAGATGATGAACCCAAGGACTGTTTCAGTGCTTAGTGACATACAAGATGATGAAACAAAGTATTGCCACAGTGCTTAGAGACATAAAAGATGATGAAACAAAGGACTATCACAGTGCTTAGAGACATATAAGATGATGAACCCATGTACTGTTACACTGCTTAGTGACATACAAGATGATGAAACAAAGTACTGTCACAGTGCTTCAAGACATATAATATAATGAACCCAAGTACTGTCACAGTGCTTAGAGACATACAAGATGATGAAACCATGTGCTGTCAAAGTGCTTAGAGACATACAAGATGATCAACCCAAGGACTGTCACAGTGAATAGAGACATACAAGATGATGAACCCAAATACTGTCACAATGCTTAGACACATTTAACATGAACCTAAGTATTGTCACAGTGCTTAGTAACATACAAGATGATGAACCCAAGTATTGTCACAGCTTTAGGGACATACAAGATGATAAATCCAGTTAAGGTTAGTGCTTAGATACAGAGAATATGATGAACCCAAGTATTGCCACAGTGCTTAGAGATATAAAAGATGATAAATATAAGTATTCTCACAGTGGTTAAAGACATACAAAATGATGAACCCAAGTACTGTTACAGTGTTTAGGGACATACAAGATGATGAACCCAAGAACTGTCACAGAGCTTAGTGACATACAAGATGATGAACCCAAGTACTGCCACAGTGCTTAGAGACATACAAGCTGATGAACCCAAGTATTGTTACAGTGCTTAGAGACATACAAGATGATGAACCCAAGGACTGTTTCAGTGCTTAGTGACATACAAGATGATGAAACAAAGTATTGCCACAGTGCTTAGAGACACAAAAGATGATGAAACAAAGTACTATCACAGTGCTTAGAGACATACAAGATGATGAACCCATGTACCGTTACAGTGCTTAGTGACATACAAGATGATGAAACAAAGTACTGTCACAGTGCTTAGAGACATACAAGATGATGAATCCAAGTACTGCTTCAGTGCTAAGTGACATACAAGATGATGAACCCAAGTATTGTCACAGTGATTAGAGACATACAAGATGATGAACCCAAGTACTGTCACAGTGCTTAAAGACATACATGATGATGAACCCAAGTATTGTTACAGTGCTTAGAGACATACAAGATGATGAAACAAAGCACTGTCACAGTGCTTAGAGGCATACAAGCTGATGAACCCAAGTATTGTTACAGTGCTTAGAGACATACAAGATGATGAACCCAAGGACTGTTTCAGTGCTTAGTGACATACACGATGATGAAACAAAGTATTGCCACAGTGCTTAGAAACATAAAAGATGATGAAACAAAGTACTATCACAGTGCTTAGAGACATACAAGATGACGAACCCATGTACTGATACAGTGCTTAGTGACATACAAGATGATGAAACAAAGTACTGTCACAGTGCTTAGAGACATACAAGATGATGAATCCAAGTACTGTTTCAGTGCTAAGTGACATACAAGATGATGAAACAAAGTATTGACACAGTGCTTACAGACATACAAGATGATGAAACAAAGAACTGTCACAGTGCTTAGAGACATAAAAGATGATGAAACCAAGTACTCTTTCAGTGCTTAGTGACATACAAGATGATGAAACAAAGTACTTTCACAGTGCATACAGACATTCAAAATGATGAACCCAGGTAAGGTCATAGTGCTTACAGACATACAAGATGATGAACCCAAGTACTGTTACAGTGCTTAGTGACATACAAGATGATGAAACAAAGTACTGTCACGGTGCTTAAAGACATATAAGACGATGAACCCAAGTACTATTACAGTGCTTAGTGACATACAAGATGATGAAACAAAGTACTGTCTCAGTGCTTCACGACATACAAGATGATCAACCCAAGTACTGTCACAGTGAATAGAGACATACAAGATGATGAACCCAAATACTGTCACAATGCTTAGACACATTTAACATGAATCTAAGTAATGTCTCAGTGCTTAGTAACATACAAGATGATGAACCCAAGTACAGCCATAATGCTAAGAGTCATACAAGATGATGAATCCTAGTATTGTCACAGCATTAGGGACATAAAAGATGATAAATCCAATTCAGGTCAGTGCTTAGATACAGACAAGATGATGAACCCAAGTATTGCCACAGTGCTTAGAGACATACAAGATGATAAATCTAAGTATTCTCACAGTGCTTAAAGACATACAAAATGATGAACCCAAGTACTGTTACAGTATTTAGTGACATACAAGATGATGAACCCAAGAACTGTCACAGAGCTTAGTGACATACAAGATGACAAACCCAAGTACTGCCACAGTGCTTAGAGACATACAAGCTGATGAACCCAAGTATTGTTACAGTGCTTAGAGACATACAAGATGATGAACCCAAGGACTGTTTCAGTGCTTAGTGACATACAAGATGATGAAACAAAGTATTGCCACAGTGCTTAGAGACATAAAAGATGATGAGACAAAGTACTATCACAGTGCTTAGAGACATACAAGATGATGAACCCATGTACTGTCACAGCGCTTAGAGACATACAAGATGATGAACCCAAGTATTGTCACAGTGATTAGAGGCATACAAGATGATGAACCAAGGTACTGTCACAGTGCTTAAAGACATACATGATGATGAACCCAAGTATTGTTACAGTGCTTAGAGACATAAAAGATGATGAATCAAAGTACTGTCACAGTGCTTAGAGACATACAAGATGATGAACACAAGTACTGTTACAGTGCTTAGTGACATACAAGATGATGAAACAAAGTACTGTCACAGTCCTTAGAGACACAAGATGATGAACCCAAGTACTGTCACAGCGCTTAGAAACATAGAAAATGATAAAACAAAGTACTGTCACAGTGCTTAGAGACATACAAGATGATGAAGCAAAGTACTGTCACAGTGCTTCAAGATATATAAGATGATGAAAACATGTACTGTCAGAGTGGACAAAGACATACAAGTTGATGAATGCAAGTACTGTCACAGTGCTTAGAGACATACAAGATGATGAAACAAAGTACTGTCACAGTGCTTAAAGACATACAAGATGATGAAGCCAAGTACTGTCACAATGCTTGACACATTTAACATGAACCCAAGTATTGTCACTGTGCTTAGAAACATACAAGATCATGAACCCAAGTACAGCCACAGTGCTTAGAGGCATAGAAGATGATGAATCCTAGTATTGTCACAGCTTTAGGGACATACAAGATGATAAATCCAATTAAGGTCAGTGCTTAGATACAGACAAGATGATGAAACCAAGTATTGTCACAGTGCTTAGAGACATACAAGATGATGAACCCAAGGACTGTTTCAGTGCTTAGTGACATACAAGATGATGAAACAAAGTATTGCCACAGTGCTTAGAGACATAAAAGATGATGAAACAAAGTACTATCACAGTGCTTAGAGACATACAAGATGATGAACCCATGTACTTTCACAGCGCTTAGAGACATACAAGATGATGAACCCAAGTATTGTCACAGTGATTAGAGGCATACAAGATGATGAACCCAAGTACTGTCACAGTGCTTAAAGACATACATGATGATGAACCCAAGTATTGTTACAGTGCTTAGAGACATACAAGATGATGAAACAAAGTACTGTCACAGTGCTTAGAGACATACAAGCTGATGAACCCAAGTATTGTTACAGTGCTTAGAGACATACAAGATGATGAACCCAAGGACTGTTTCAGTGCTTAGTGACATACAAGATGATGAAACAAAGTATTGCCACAGTGCTTAGAGACATAAAAGATGATGAAACAAAGTACTATCACAGTGCTTAGAGACATACAAGATGATGAACCCATGTACTGTCACAGCGCTTAGAGACATACAAGATGATGAACCGGAGTATTGTCACAGTGATTAGAGGCATACAAGATGATGAACCCAAGTACTGTCACAGTGCTTAAAGACATACATGATGATGAACCCAAGTATTGTTACAGTGCTTAGAGACATAAAAGATCATGAAACAAAGTACTGTCACAGTGCTTAGAGACATACAAGATGATGAACCCAAGTACTGTTACAGTGCTCAGTGACATACAAGATGATGAACACAAGTACTGTTACAGTGCTTAGTGACAAACAAGATGATGAAACAAAGTACTGTCACAGTCCTTAGAGACACAAGATGATGAACCCAAGTACTGTCACAGCGCTTAGAAACATAGAAAATGATAAAACAAAGTACTGTCACAGTGCTTAGAGACATACAAGATGATGAAGCAAAGTACTGTCACAGTGCTTCAAGATATATAAGATGATGAAAACATATATTGTCAGAGTGGACAAAGACATACAAGTTGATGAATGCAAGTACTGTCACAGTGCTTAGAGACATACAAGATGATGAAACAAAGTACTGTCACAGTGCTTAAAGACATACAAGATGATGAAGCCAAGTACTGTCACAATGCTTGACACATTTAACATGAACCCAAGTATTGTCACTGTGCTTAGAAACATACAAGATCATGAACCCAAGTACAGCCACAGTGCTTAGAGGCATAGAAGATGATGAATCCTAGTATTGTCACAGCTTTAGGGACATACAAGATGATAAATCCAATTAAGGTCAGTGCTTAGATACAGACAAGATGATGAAACCAAGTATTGTCACAGTGCTTAGAGACATACAAGATGATGAACCCAAGGACTGTTTCAGTGCTTAGTGACATACAAGATGATGAAACAAAGTATTGCCACAGTGCTTAGAGACATAAAAGATGATGAAACAAAGGACTATCACAGTGCTTAGAGACATATAAGATGATGAACCCATGTACTGTTACAGTGCTTAGTGACATACAAGATGATGAAACAAAGTACTGTCACAGTGCTTCAAGACATATAATATAATGAACCCAAGTACTGTCACAGTGCTTAGAGACATACAAGATGATGAAACCATGTGCTGTCAAAGTGCTTAGAGACATACAAGATGATCAACCCAAGGACTGTCACAGTGAATAGAGACATACAAGATGATGAACCCAAATACTGTCACAATGCTTAGACACATTTAACATGAACCTAAGTATTGTCACAGTGCTTAGAGACATACAAGATGATGAACCCAAGTACAGCCATAATGCTTAGAGTCATACAAGATGATGAATCCTAGTATTGTCACAGCATTAGGGACATAAAAGATGATAAATCCAATTAAGGTCAGTGCTTAGATACAGACAAGATGATGAACCCAAGGATTGCCACAGTGCTTAGAGACATACAAGATGATAAATATAAGTATTCTCACAGTGCTTAAAGACATACAAAATGATGAACCCAAGTACTGTTACAGTATTTAGTGACATACAAGATGATGAACCCAAGAACTGTCACAGAGCTTAGTGACATACAAGATGATAAACCCAAATACTGCCACAGTGCTTAGAGACATACAAGTTGATGAACCCAATTATTGTTACAGTGCTTAGAGACATACAAGATGATGAACCCAAGGACCGTTTCAGTGCTTAGTGACATACAAGATGATGAAACAAAGTATTGCCACAGTGCTTAGAGACATAAAAGATGATGAAACAAAGTACTATCACAGTGCTTAGAGACATACAAGATGATGAACCCATGTACTGTTACAGTGCTTAGTGACATACAAGATGATGAAACAAAGTACTGTCACAGTGCTTAGAGACATACAAGATGATGAATCCAAGTACAGTTTCAGTGCTAAGTGACATACAAGATGATAAAACAAAGTATTGTCACAGTGCTTACAGACAGGCAAGATGATGAAACAAAGAAGTGTCACAGTGCTTAGAGACATACAAGATGATGAACCCAAGTACTGTCACAGTGCTTAAAGACATACATGATGATGAACCCAAGTATTGTTACAGTGCTTAGAGACATAAAAGATGATGAAACAAAGTACTGTCACAGTGCTTAGAGACATACAAGCTGATGAACCCAAGTACTGTTACAGTGCTCAGTGACATACAAGATGATGAACACAAGTACTGTTACAGTGCTTAGCGACATACAAGATGATGAAACAAAGTACTGTCACAGTCCTTAGAGACACAAGATGATGAACCCAAGTACTGTCACAGCGCTTAGAAACATAGAAAATGATAAAACAAAGTACTGTCACAGTGCTTAGAGACATACAAGATGATGAAGCAAAGTACTGTCACAGTGCTTCAAGATATATAAGATGATGAAAACATGTACTGTCAGAGTGGATAAAGACATACAAGTTGATGAATGCAAGTACTGTCACAGTGCTTAGAGACATACAAGATGATGAAACAAAGTACTGTCACAGTGCTTAAAGACATACAAGATGATGAAGCCAAGTACTGTCACAATGCTTGACACATTTAACATGAACCCAAGTATTGTCACTGTGCTTAGAAACATACAAGATCATGAACCCAAGTACAGCCACAGTGCTTAGAGGCATAGAAGATGATGAATCCTAGTATTGTCACAGCTTTAGGGACATACAAGATGATAAATCCAATTAAGGTCAGTGCTTAGATACAGACAAGATGATGAAACCAAGTATTGTCACAGTGCTTAGAGACATACAAGATGATGAACCCAAGGACTGTTTCAGTGCTTAGTGACATACAAGATGATGAAACAAAGTATTGCCACAGTGCTTAGAGACATAAAAGATGATGAAACAAAGTACTATCACAGTGCTTAGAGACATACAAGATGATGAACCCATGTACTGTTACAGTGCTTAGTGACATACAAGATGATGAAACAAAGTACTGTCACAGTGCTTAAAGACATAGAAGATGATGAACCCAAGTACTATTACAGTGCTTAGTGACATACAAGATGATGAAACAAAGTAATGTCACAGTGCTTCAAGACATACAATATGATGAACCCAAGTACTGTCACAGTGCTTAGAGACATACAAGATGATGAAACCATGTGCTGTCAAAGTGCTTAGAGACATACAAGATGATCAACCCAAGGACTGTCACAGTGAATAGAGACATACAAGATGATGAACCCAAATACTGTCACAATGCTTAGACACATTTAACATGAACCTAACTATTGTCACAGTGCTTAGTAACATACAAGATTATGAACCCAAGTATTGTCACAGCTTTAGGGTCATACAAGATGATAAATCCAGTTAAGGTCAGTGCTTAGATACAGACAAGATGATGAACCGAAGTATTGCCACAGTGCTTAGAGATATAAAAGATGATAAATATAAGTATTCTCACAGTGGTTAAAGACATACAAAATGATGAACCCAAGTACTGTTACAGTGTTTAGTGACATACAAGATAATGAACCCAAGAACTGTCACAGAGCTTAGTGACATACAAGATGATGAACCCAAGTACTGCCACAGTGCTTAGAGACATACAAGCTGATGAACCCAAGTATTGTTACAGTGCTTAGAGACATACAAGATGATGAACCCAAGGACTGTTTCAGTGCTTAGTGACATACAAGATGATGAAACAAAGTATTGCCACAGTGCTTAGAGACACAAAAGATGATGAAAAAAAGTACTATCACAGTGCTTAGAGACATAAAAGATGATGAACCCATGTACTGTTACAGTGCTTAGTGACATACAAGATGACGAAACAAAGTACTGTCACAGTGCTTAGAGACATACAAGATGATGAATCCAAGTACAGTTTCAGTGCTAAGTGACATACAAGATGATAAAACAAAGTATTGTCACAGTGCTTACAGACAGGCAAGATGGTGAAACAAAGAACTGTCACAGTGCTTAGAGACATACAAGATGATGAACCCAAGTATTGTCACAGTGATTAGAGGCATACAAGATGATTAACCCAAGTACTGTCACAGTGCTTAAAGACATACATGATGATGAACCCAAGTAATGTTACAGTGCTTAGAGACATACAAGATGATGAAACAAAGTACTGTCACAGTGCTTAGAGACATACAAGCTGATGAACCCGAGTATTGTTACAGTGCTTAGAGACATACAAGATGATGAACCCAAGGACTGTTTCAGTGCTTAGTGACATACAAGATGATGCAACAAAGTATTGCCACAGTGCTTAGAGACATAAAAGATGATGAATCAAAGTACTATCACAGTGCTTAGAGACATACAAGATGATGAACCCATGTACTGTCACAGTGCTTAAAGACATACAAGATGATGAACCCAAGTATTGTCACAGTGATTAGAGGCATACAAGATGATGAACCCAAGTACTGTCACAGTGCTTAAAGACATACATGATGATGAACCCAAGTATTGTTACAGTGCTTAGAGACATAAAAGATGATGAAACAAAGTACTGTCACAGTGCTTAGAGACATACAAGATGATGAACCCAAGTACTGTTACAGTGCTCAGTGACATACAAGATGATGAACACAAGTACTGTTACAGTGCTTAGTGACATACAAGATGATGAAACAAAGTATTGCCACAGTGCTTAGAAACATAAAAGATGATGAACCCAAGTACTGTCACAGTGCTTAAAGACATACATGATGATGAACCCAAGTATTGTTACAGTGCTTAGAGACACAAAAGATGATGAAACAAAGTACTATCACAGTGCTTAGAGACATACAAGATGATGAACCCATGTACTGTTACAGTGCTTAGTGACATACAAGATGATGAAACAAAGCACTGTCACAGTGCTTAGAGACATACAAGATTATGAATCCAAGTACTGTTTCAGTGCTAAGTGACATACAAGATGATGAACCCAAGTATTGTCACAGTGATTAGAGACATACAAGATGATGAACCCAAGTACTGTCACAGTGCTTAAAGACATACATGATGATGAACCCAAGTATTGTTACAGTGCTTAGAGACATACAAGATGATGAAACAAAGTACTGTCGCAGTGCTTAGAGGCATACAAGCTGATGAACCCAAGTATTGTTACAGTGCTTAGAGACATACAAGATGATGAACCCAAGGACTGTTTCAGTGCTTAGTGACATACACGATGATGAAACAAAGTATTGCCACAGTGCTTAGAAACATAAAAGATGATGAAACAAAGTACTATCACAGTGCTTAGAGACATACAAGATGACGAACCCATGTACTGATACAGTGCTTAGTGACATACAAGATGATGAAACAAAGTACTGTCACAGTGCTTAGAGACATACAAGATGATGAATCCAAGTACTGTTTCAGTGCTAAGTGACATACAAGATGATGAAACAAAGTATTGACACAGTGCTTACAGACATACAAGATGATGAAACAAAGAACTGTCACAGTGCTTAGAGACATAAAAGATGATGAAACCAAGTACTCTTTCAGTGCTTAGTGACATACAAGATGATGAAACAAAGTACTTTCACAGTGCTTACAGACATTCAAGATGTTGAACCCAGGTAAGGTCATAGTGCTTAGTGACATACAAGATGATGAACCCAAGTACTGTTACAGTGCTTAGTGACATACAAGATGATGAAACAAAGTACTGTCACAGTGCTTAAAGACATATAAGATGATGAACCCAAGTACTATTACAGTGCTTAGTGACATACAAGATGATGAAACAAAGTACTGTCACAGTGCTTCACGACATACAAGATGATCAACCCAAATACTGTCCCAGTGGATAGAGACATACAAGATGATGAACCCAAATACTGTCACAATGCTTAGACACATTTAACATGAACCTAAGTAATGTCTCAGTGCTTAGTAACATACAAGATGATGAACCCAAGTACAGCCATAATGCTTAGAGTCATACAAGATGATGAATCCTAGTATTGTTACAGCATTAGGGACATAAAAGATGATAAATCCAATTAAGGTCAGTGCTTAGATACAGACAAGATGATGAACCAAGTATTGCCACAGTGCTTAGAGACATACAAGATGATAAATATAAGTATTCTCACAGTGCTTAAAGACATACAAAATGATGAACCCAAGTACTGTTACAGTATTTAGTGACATACAAGATGATGAACCCAAGAACTGTCACAGAGCTTAGTGACATACAAGATGATAAACCCAAGTACTGCCACAGTGCTTAGAGACATACAAGCTGATGAACCCAAGTATTGTTACAGTGCTTAGAGACATACAAGATGATGAACCCAAGGACTGTTTCAGTGCTTAGTGACATACAAGATGATGAAACAAAGTATTGCCACAGTGCTTAGAGACATAAAAGATGATGAAACAAAGTACTATCACAGTGCTTAGAGACATACAAGATGATGAACCCATGTACTGTTACAGTGCTTAGTGACATACAAGATGATGAAACAAAGAACTGTCACAGTTCTTAGAGACATACAAGATGATGAACCCAAGTATTGTCACAGTCATTAGAGGCATACAAGATGATGAACCCAAGTACTGTCACAGTGCTTAAAGACATACATGATGATGCACCCAAGTAATGTTACAGTGCTTAGAGACATACAAGATGATGAAACAAAGTACTGTCACAGTGCTTAGAGACATACAAGATGATGAACCCGAGTATTGTTACAGTGCTTAGAGACATACAAGATGATGAACCCAAGGACTGTTTCAGTGATTAGTGACATACAAGATGATGCAACAAAGTATTGCCACAGTGCTTAGAGACATAAAAGATGATGAAACAAAGTACTATCACAGTGCTTAGAGACATACAAGATGATGAACCCATGTACTGTCACAGTGCTTAAAGACATACAAGATGATGAACCCAAGTATTGTCACAGTGATTAGAGGCATACAAGATGATGAACCCAAGTACTGTCACAGTGCTTAAAGACATACATGATGATGAACCCAAGTATTGTTACAGTGCTTAGAGACATAAAAGATGATGAAACAAAGTACTGTCACAGTGCTTAGAGACATACAAGATGATGAACCCAAGTACTGTTACAGTGCTCAGTGACATACAAGATGATGAACACAAGTACTGTTACAGTGCTTAGTGACATACAAGATGATGAAACAAAGTACTGTCACAGTCCTTAGAGACACAAGATGATGAACCCAAGTACTGTCACAGCGCTTAGAAACATAGAAAATGATAAAACAAAGTACTGTCACAGTGCTTAGAGACATACAAGATGATGAAGCAAAGTACAGTCACAGTGCTTCAAGATATAAAAGATGATGAAAACATGTACTGTCAGAGTGGATAAAGACATACAAGTTGATGAATGCAAGTACTGTCACAGTGCTTAGAGACATACAAGATGATGAAACAAAGTACTGTCACAGTGCTTAAAGACATACAAGATGATGAAGCCAAGTACTGTCACAATGCTTGACACATTTAACATGAACCCAAGTATTGTCACTGTGCTTAGAAATATACAAGATCATGAACCCAAGTACAGCCACAGTGCTTAGAGGCATAGTAGATGATGAATCCTAGTATTGTCACAGCTTTAGGGACATACAAGATGATAAATCCAATTAAGGTCAGTGCTTAGATACAGACAAGATGATGAAACCAAGTATTGTCACAGTGATTAGAGACATACAAGATGATGAACCCAAGGACTGTTTCAGTGCTTAGTGACATACAAGATGATGAAACAAAGTATTGCCACAGTGCTTAGAGACATAAAAGATGATGAAACAAAGTACTATCACAGTGCTTAGAGACATATAAGATGATGAACCCATGTACTGTTACAGTGCTTAGTGACATACAAGATGATGAAACAAAGTACTGTCACAGTGCTTAAAGACATAGAAGATGATGAACCCAAGTACTATTACAGTGCTTAGTGACATACAAGATGATGAAACAAAGTACTGTCACAGTGCTTCAAGACATATAATATGATGAACCCAAGTACTGTCACAGTGCTTAGAGACATACAAGATGATGAAACCATGTGCTGTCAAAGTGCTTAGAGACATACAAGATTATCAACCCAAGGACTGTCACAGTGAATAGAGACATACAAGATGATGAACCCAAATACTGTCACAATGCTTAGACACAATTAACATGAACCTATGTATTGTCACAGTGCTTAGTAACATACAAGATGATGAACCCAAGTATTGTCACAGCTTTAGGGACATACAAGATGATAAATCCAGTTAAGGTCAGTGCTTAGATACAGACAAGATGACAACCCAAGTATTGCCACAGTGCTTAGAGATATAAAAGATGAAAAATATAAGTATTCTCACAGTGGTTAAAGACATACAAAATGATGAACCCAAGTACTGTTACAGTGTTTAGGGACATACAAGATGATGAACCCAAGAACTGTCACAGAGCTTAGTGACATACAAGATGATTAACCCAAGTACTGCCACAGTGCTTAGAGACATACAAGCTGATGAACCCAAGTATTGTTACAGTGCTTAGAGACATACAAGATGATGAACCCAAGGACTGTTTCAGTGCTTAGTGACATACAAGATGATGAAACAAAGTATTGCCACAGTGCTTAGAGACACAAAAGATGATGAAACAAAGTACTATCACAGTGCTTAGAGACATACAAGATGATGAACCCATGTACTGTTACAGTGCTTAGTGACATACAAGATGATGAAACAAAGTACTGTCACAGTGCTTAGAGACATACAAGATGATGAATCCAAGTACTGTTTCAGTGGTAAGTGACATACAAGATGATGAAACAAAGTATTGTCACAGTGCTTACAGACATACAAGATGATGAAACAAAGAACTGTCACAGTGCTTAGTGACATAGAAGATGATGAACTCAAGTACTGTTACAGTGCTTAGTGACATACAAGATGATGAACACAAGTACTGTTACAGTGCTTAGTGACATAGAAGATGATGAAAGAAAGTACTGTCTTAGTCCGTCGAGACACAAGATGATGAACCCAAGTACTGTCACAGCGCTTAGAAACATACAAGATGATGAACCCAAGTATTGTTACAGTGTTTGGAAAGACACAAGATGATGAAACAAAGTACTGTCACAGTGCTTAGAGACATACAAGATGATGAATCCAAGTACTGTTTCAGTGCTAAGTGACATACAAGATGATGAACCCAAGTATTGTCACAGTGATTAGAGACATACAAGATGATGAACCCAAGTACTGTCACAGTGCTTAAAGACATACATGATGATGAACCCAAGTATAGTTACAGTGCTTAGAGACATACAAGATGATGAAACAAAGTACTGTCATAGTGCTTAGAGGCATACAAGCTGATGAACCCAAGTATTGTTACAGTGCTTAGAGACATACAAGATGATGAACCCAAGGACTGTTTCAGTGCTTAGCGACATACACGATGATGAAACAAAGTATTGCCACAGCGCTTAGAGACATAAAAGATGATGAAACAAAGTACTATCACAGTGCTTAGAGACATTCAAGATGATGAACCCATGTACTGACACAGTGCTTAGTGACATACAAGATGATGAAACAAAGTACTCTCACAGTGCTTAGAGACATACAAGATGATGAAACCAAGTACTGTTTCAGTGCTTAGTGACATACAAGATGATGAAACAAAGTACTTTCACGGTGCTTACAGACATTCAAGATGATGATCCCAGGTAAGGTCATAGTGCTTACAGACATACAATATGATGAACCCAAGTACTGTTACAGTGCTTAGTGACATACAAGATGATGAAACAAAGTACTGTCACAGTGCTTAAAGACATAGAAGATGATGAACCCAAGTACTGTTACAGTGCTTAGTGACATACAAGATGATGAAACAAAGTACTGTCACAGTCCTTCACGACATACAAGATGATCAACCCAAGTACTGTCACAGTGAATAGAGACATACAAGATGATGAACCCAAATACTGTCACAATGCTTAGACACATTTAACATGAACCTAAGTATTGTCACAGTGCTTAGAGACATACAAGATGATGAACCCAAGTACAGCCATAATGCTTAGAGTCATACAAGATGATGAATCCTAGTATTGTCACAGCATTAGGGACATAAAAGATGATAAATCCAATTAAGGTCAGTGCTTAGATACAGACAAGATGATGAACCCAAGGATTGCCACAGTGCTTAGAGACATACAAGATGATAAATATAAGTATTCTCACAGTGCTTAAAGACATACAAAATGATGAACCCAAGTACTGTTACAGTATTTAGTGACATACAAGATGATGAACCCAAGAACTGTCACAGAGCTTAGTGACATAAAAGATGATGAACCCAAATACTGCCACAGTGCTTAGAGACATACAAGCTGATGAACCCAAGTATTGTTACAGTGCTTAGAGACATACAAGATGATGAACCCAAGGACTGTTTCAGTGCTTAGTGACATACAAGATGATGAAACAAAGTATTGCCACAGTGCTTAGAGACACAAAAGATGATGAAACAAAGTACTATCACAGTGCTTAGAGACATACAAGATGATGAACGCATGTACTGTTACAGTGCTTAGTGACATACAAGATGATGAAACAAAGTACTGTCACAGTGCTTAGAGACATACAAGATGATGAATCCAAGTACTGTTTCAGTGCTAAGTGACATACAAGATGATGAACCCAAGTATTGTCACAGTGATTAGAGACATACAAGATGATGAACCCAAGTACTGTCACAGTACATAAAGACATACATGATGATGAACCCAAATATTGTTACAGTGCTTAGAGACATACAAGATGATGAACCCAAGGACTGTTTCAGTGCTTAGTGACATACACGATGATGAAACAAAGTATTGCCACAGTGCTTAGAAACATAAAAGATGATGAAACAAAGTACTATCACAGTGCTTAGAGACATACAAGATGACGAACCCATGTACTGTTACAGTGCTTAGTGACATACAAGATGATGAAACAAAGTACTGTCACAGTGCTAAAAGACATAGAAGATGATGAACCCAAGTACTATTACAGTGCTTAGTGACATACAAGATGATGAAACAAAGTACTGTCACAGTGCTTCAAGACATACAATATGATGAACCCAAGTACTGTCACAGTGCTTAGAGACATACAAGATGATGAAACCAAGTACTCTTTCAGTGCTTAGTGACATACAAGATGATGAAACAAAGTACTTTCACAGTGCTTACAGACATTCAAAATGATGAACCCAGGTAAGGTCATAGTGCTTAGAGACATACAAGATGATGAACCCAAGTACTGTTACAGTGCTTAGTGACATACAAGATGATGAAACAAAGTACTGTCACAGTCCTTCACGACATACAAAATGATCAACCCAAATACTGTCACAGTGAATAGAGACATACAAGATGATGAACCCAAATACTGTCACAATGCTTAGACACATTTAACATGAACCTAAGTAATGTCTCAGTGCTTAGTAACATACAAGATGATGAACCCAAGTACAGCCATAATGCTTAGAGTCATACAAGATGATGAATCCTAGTATTGTTACAGCATTAGGGACATAAAAGATGATAAATCCAATTAAGGTCAGTGCTTAGATACAGACAAGATGATGAACCCAAGTATTGCCACAGTGCTTAGAGACATACAAGATGATAAATATAAGTATTCTCACAGTGCTTAAAGACATACAAAATGATGAACCCAAGTACTGTTACAGTATTTAGTGACATAAAAGATGATGAACCCAAGAACTGTCACAGAGCTTAGTGACATACAAGATGATGAATCCAAGTACAGTTTCAGTGCTAAGTGACATACAAGATGATAAAACAAAGTATTCTCACAGTGCTTACAGACAGGCAAGATGATGAAACAAAGAACTGTCACAGTTCTTAGAGACATACAAGATGATGAACCCAAGTATTGTCACAGTGATTAGAGGCATACAAGATGATGAACCCAAGTACTGTCACAGTGCTTAAAGACATACATGATGATGAACCCAAGTATTGTTACAGTGCTTAGAGACATACAAGATGATGAAACAAAGTACTGTCACAGTGCTTAGAGACATACAAGATGATGAATCCAAGTACAGTTTCAGTGCTAAGTGACATACAAGATGATAAAACAAAGTATTCTCACAGTGCTTACAGACAGGCAAGATGATGAAACAAAGAACTGTCACAGTTCTTAGAGACATACAAGATGATGAACCCAAGTATTGTCACAGTGATTAGAGGCATACAAGATGATGAACCCAAGTACTGTCACAGTGCTTAAAGACATACATGATGATGAACCCAAGTATTGTTACAGTGCTTAGAGACATACAAGATGATGAAACAAAGTACTGTCACAGTGCTTAGAGACATACAAGCTGATGAACCCAAGTATTGTTACAGTGCTTAGAGACATACAAGATGATGAACCCAAGGACTGTTTCAGTGCTTAGTGACATACAAAATGATGAAACAAAGTATTGCCACAGTGCTTAGAGACATAAAAGATGATGAAACAAAGTACTATCACAGTGCTTAGAGACATACAAGATGATGAACCCATGTACTGTCACAGCGCTTAGTGACATACAAGATGATGAAACAAAGTACTGTCACAGTGCTTAGAGACATACAAGATGATGAACCCAAGTATTGTCACAGTGATTAGAGGCATACAAGATGATGAACCCAAGTACTGTCACAGTGCTTAAAGACATACATGATGATGAACCCAAGTATTGTTACAGTGCTTAGAGACATAAAAGATGATGAAACAAAGTACTGTCACAGTGCTTAGAGACATACAAGATGATGAACCCAAGTACTGTTACTGTGCTCAGTGACATACAAGATGATGAACACAAGTACTGTTACAGTGCTTAGTGACATGCAAGATGATGAAACAAAGTACTGTCACAGTCCTTAGAGACACAAGATGACGAACCCAAGTACTGTCACAGCGCTTAGAAACATAGAAAATGATAAAACAAAGTACTGTCACAGTGCTTAGAGACATACAAGATGATGAAGCAAAGTCCTGTCACAGTGCTTCAAGATATATAAGATGATGAAAACATGTACTGTCAGAGTGCACAAAGACATACAAGTTGATGAATGCAAGTACTGTCACAGTGCTTAGAGACATACAAGATGATGAAACAAAGTACTGTCACAGTGCTTAAAGACATACAAGATGATGAAGCCAAGTACTGTCACAATGCTTGACACATTTAACATGAACCCAAGTATTGTCACTGTGCTTAGAAACATACAAGATCATGAACCCAAGTACAGCCACAGTGCTTAGAGGCATAGAAGATGATGAATCCTAGTATTGTCACAGCTTTAGGGACATACAAGATGATAAATCCAATAAAGGTCAGTGCTTAGATACAGACAAGATGATGAAACCAAGTATTGTTACAGTGCTTAGAGACATACAAGATGATGAACCCAAAGACTGTTTCAGTGCTTAGTGACATACAAGATGATGAAACAAAGTATTGCCACAGTGCTTAGAGACATAAAAAATGATGAAACAAAGTACTATCACAGTGCTTAGAGACATACAAGATGATGAATCCATGTACTGTCACAGCGCTTAGAGACATACAAGATGATGAACCCAAGTATTGTCACAGTGATTAGAGGCATACAAGATGATGAACCCAAGTACTGTCACAGTGCTTAAAGACATACATGATGATGAACCCAAGTATTGTTACAGTGCTTAGAGACATAAAAGATGATGAAACAAAGTACTGTCACAGTGCTTAGAGACATACAAGATGATGAACCCAAGTACTGTTACAGTGCTCAGTGACATACAAGATGATGCACACAAGTACTGTTACAGTGCTTAGTGACATACAAGATGATGAAACAAAGTACTGTCACAGTCCTTAGAGACACAAGATGATGAACCCAAGTACTGTCACAGCGCTTAGAAACATAGAAAATGATAAAACAAAGTACTGTCACAGTGCTTAGTGACATACAAGATGATGAAGCAAAGTACTGTCACAGTGCTTCAAGATATATAAGATGATGAAAACATGTACTGTCAGAGTGGACAAAGACATACAAGTTGATGAATGCAAGTACTGTAACAGTGCTTAGAGACATACAAGATGATGAAACAAAGTACTGTCACAGTGCTTAAAGACATACAAGATGATGAAGCCAAGTACTGTCACAATGCTTGACACATTTAACATGAACCCAAGTATTGTCACTGTGCTTAGAAACATACAAGATCATGAACCCAAGTACAGCCACAGTGCTTAGAGGCATAGAAGATGATGAATCCTAGTATTGTCACAGCTTTAGGGACATACAAGATGATAAATCCAATTAAGGTCAGTGCTTAGATACAGACAAGATGATGAAACCAAGTATTGTCACAGTGCTTAGAGACATACAAGATGATGAACCCAAGGACTGTTTCAGTGCTTAGTGACATACAAGATGATGAAACAAAGTATTGCCACAGTGCTTAGAGACATAAAAGATGATGAAACAAAGTACTATCACAGTGCTTAGAGACATATAAGATGATGAACCCATGTACTGTTACAGTGCTTAGTGACATACAAGATGATGAAACAAAGTACTGTCATAGTGCTTCAAGACATATAATATGATGAACCCAAGTACTGTCACAGTGCTTAGAGACATACAAGATGATGAAACCATGTGCTGTCAAAGTGCTTAGAGACATACAAGATGATCAACCCAAGGACTGTCACAGTGAATAGAGACATACAAGATGATGAACCCAAATACTGTCACAATGCTTAGACACATTTAACATGAACCTAAGTATTGTCACAGTGCATAGTAACATACAAGATGATGAACCCAAGTATTGTCACAGCTTTAGGGACATACAAGATGATAAATCCAGTTAAGGTCAATGCTTAGATACAGACAAGATGATGAACCCAAGTATTGCCACAGTGCTTAGAGATATAAAAGATGATAAATATAAGTATTCTCACAGTGGTTAAAGACATACAAAATGATGAACCCAAGTACTGTTACAGTGTTTAGGGACATACAAGATGATGAACCCAAGAACTGTCACAGTGCTTAGAGACATACAAGCTGATGAACCCAAGTATTGTTACAGTGCTTAGAGACATACAAGATGATGAACCCAAGGACTGTTTCAGTGCTTAGTGACATACAAGATGATGAAACAAAGTATTGCCACAGTGCTTAGAGACACAAAAGATGATGAAACAAAGTACTATCACAATGCTTAGAGACATACAAGATGATGAACCCATGTACTGTTACAGTGCTTAGTGACATACAAGATGATGAACACAAGTACTGTTACAGTGCTTAGTGACATGCAAGATGATGAAACAAAGTACTGTCACATTCCTTAGAGACACAAGATGACGAACCCAAGTACTGTCACAGCGCTTAGAAACATAGAAAATGATAAAACAAAGTACTGTCACAGTGCTTAGAGACATACAAGATGATGAAGCAAAGTACTGTCACAGTGCTTCAAGATATATAAGATGATGAAAACATGTACTGTCAGAGTGCACAAAGACATACAAGTTGATGAATGCAAGTACTGTCACAGTGCTTAGAGACATACAAGATGATGAAACAAAGTACTGTCACAGTTCTTAAAGACATACAAGATGATGAAGCCAAGTACTGTCACAATGCTTGACACATTTAACATGAACCCAAGTATTGTCACTGTGCTTAGAAACATACAAGATCATGAACCCAAGTACAGCCACAGTGCTTAGAGGCATAGAAGATGATGAATCCTAGTATTGTCACAGCTTTAGGGACATACAAGATGATAAATCCAATTAAGGTCAGTGCTTAGATACAGACAAGATGATGAAACCAAGTATTGTTACAGTGCTTAGAGACATACAAGATGATGAACCCAAAGACTGTTTCAGTGCTTAGTGACATACAAGATGATGAAACAAAGTATTGCCACAGTGCTTAGAGACATAAAAAATGATGAAACAAAGTACTATCACAGTGCTTAGAGACATACAAGATGATGAACCCATGTACTGTCACAGCGCTTAGAGACATACAAGATGATGAACCCAAGTATTGTCACAGTGATTAGAGGCATACAAGATGATGAACCCAAGGACTGTCACAGTGCTTAAAGACATACATGATGATGAACCCAAGTATTGTTACAGTGCTTAGAGACATAAAAGATGATGAAACAAAGTACTGTCACAGTGCTTAGAGACATACAAGATGATGAACCCAAGTACTGTTACAGTGCTCAGTGACATACAAGATGATGCACACAAGTACTGTTACAGTGCTTAGTGACATACAAGATGATGAAACAAAGTACTGTCACAGTCCTTAGAGACACAAGATGATGAACCCAAGTACTGTCACAGCGCTTAGAAACATAGAAAATGATAAAACAAAGTACTGTCACAGTGCTTAGAGACATACAAGATGATGAAGCAAAGTACTGTCACAGTGCTTCAAGATATATAAGATGATGAAAACATGTACTGTCAGAGTGGACAAAGACATACAAGTTGATGAATGCAAGTACTGTCACAGTGCTTAGAGACATACAAGATGATGAAACAAAGTACTGTCACAGTGCTTAAAGACATACAAGATGATGAAGCCAAGTACTGTCACAATGCTTGACACATTTAACATGAACCCAAGTATTGTCACTGTGCTTAGAAACATACAAGATCATGAACCCAAGTACAGCCACAGTGCTTAGAGGCATAGAAGATGATGAATCCTAGTATTGTCACAGCTTTAGGGACATACAAGATGATAAATCCAATTAAGGTCAGTGCTTAGATACAGACAAGATGATGAAATAAAGTATTGTCACAGTGCTTAGAGACATACAAGATGATGAACCCAAGGACTGTTTCAGTGCTTAGTGACATACAAGATGATGAAACAAAGTATTGCCACAGTGCTTAGAGACATAAAAGATGATGAAACAAAGTACTATCACAGTGCTTAGAGACATATAAGATGATGAACCCATGTACTGTTACAGTGCTTAGTGACATACAAGATGATGAAACAAAGTACTGTCATAGTGCTTCAAGACATATAATATGATGAACCCAAGTACTGTCACAGTGCTTAGAGACATACAAGATGATGAAACCATGTGCTGTCAAAGTGCTTAGAGACATACAAGATGATCAACCCAAGGACTGTCACAGTGAATAGAGACATACAAGATGATGAACCCAAATACTGTCACAATGCTTAGACACATTTAACATGAACCTAAGTATTGTCACAGTGCATAGTAACATACAAGATGATGAACCCAAGTATTGTCACAGCTTTAGGGACATACAAGATGATAAATCCAGTTAAGGTCAATGCTTAGATACAGACAAGATGATGAACCCAAGTATTGCCACAGTGCTTAGAGATATAAAAGATGATAAATATAAGTATTCTCACAGTGGTTAAAGACATACAAAATGATGAACCCAAGTACTGTTACAGTGTTTAGGGACATACAAGATGATGAACCCAAGAACTGTCACAGTGCTTAGAGACATACAAGCTGATGAACCCAAGTATTGTTACAGTGCTTAGAGACATACAAGATGATGAACCCAAGGACTGTTTCAGTGCTTAGTGACATACAAGATGATGAAACAAAGTATTGCCACAGTGCTTAGAGACACAAAAGATGATGAAACAAAGTACTATCACAGTGCTTAGAGACATACAAGATGATGAACCCATGTACTGTTACAGTGCTTAGTGACATACAAGATGATGAAACAAAGTACTGTCACAGTGCTTAGAGACATACAAGATGATGAATCCAAGTACTGATTCAGTGCTAAGTGACATACAAGATGATGAACCCAAGTATTGTCACAGTGATTAGAGACATACAAGATGATGAACCCAAGTATTGTTACAGTGCTTAGAGACATACAAGATGATGAAACAAAGTACTGTCACAGTGCTTAGAGACATGCACGATGATGAAACAAAGTACTGTGACAGTGCTTAGAGACATAAAAGTTGATGAACCCATGTACTGTTACAGTTCTTAGCGACATACAAGATGATGAAACAAAGTACTGTCACAGCGCTTAGAGACATAAAAGATGGTGAACCCAAGTACTGTTTTAGTGCTTAGTGACATACAAGATCATGAACCCAAGTACTGTCACAGTGCTTAGTGACATACAAGATGATGAAACAAAGTACTGTCACAGTGCTTGAAGACATACAAGATGATGAAACAAAGTACTGTCACAGTGCTTCAAGACATTTAAGTTGATGAAACCAAGTACTGTCACAGGGCTTAGAGACATACAAGATGATGAAACCATGTGCTGTCACAATGCTTAGCGATATACAAGATGATCAATCCAAGTACTGTCACAGTGCTTAGAGACATGCAAGATGATGAACCCAAGTATTGTCACAGTGATTAGAGGCATACAAGATGATGAACCCAAGTACTGTCACAGTGCTTAAAGACATACATGATGATGAACCCAACTATTGTTACAGTGCTTAGAGACATACAAGATGATGAAACAAAGTACTGTCACAGTGCTTAGAGACATACAAGCTGATGAACCCAAGTATTGTTACAGTGCTTATAGACATACAAGATGATGAACCCAAGGACTGTTTCAGTGCTTAGTGACATACAAGATGATGAACCCAAGTACAGCCATAATGCTTAGAGTCATATAAGATGATGAATCCGAGTATTGTCACAGCATTAGGGACATAAAAGATGATAAATCCAATTAAGGTCAGTGCTTAGATACAGACAAGATGATGAACCCAAGGATTGCCACAGTGCTTAGAGACATACAAGATGATAAATATAAGTATTCTCACAGTGCTTAAAGACATACAAAATGATGAACCCAAGTACTGTTACAGTATTTAGTGACATACAAGATGATGAACCCAAGAACTGTCACAGAGCTTAGTGACATACAAGATGATGAACCCAAATACTGCCACAGTGCTTAGAGACATACAAGCTGATGAACCCAAGTATTGTTACAGTGCTTAGAGACATACAAGATGATGAACCCAAGGACTGTTTCAGTGCTTAGTGACATACAAGATGATGAAACAAAGTATTGCCACAGTGCTTAGAGACACAAAAGATGATGAAACAAAGTACTATCACAGTGCTTAGAGACATACAAGATGATGAACGCATGTACTGTTACAGTGCTTAGTGACATACAAGATGATGAAACAAAGTACTGTCACAGTGCTTAGAGACATACAAGATGATGAATCCAAGTACTGTTTCAGTGGTAAGTGACATACAAGATGATGAACCCAAGTATTGTCACAGTGATTAGAGACATACAAGATGATGAACCCAAGTACTGTCACAGTACGTAAAGACATACATGATGATAAACCCAAGTATTGTTACAGTGCTTAGAGACATACAAGATGATGAACCCAGGGACTGTTTCAGTGCTTAGTGACATACACGATGATGAAACAAAGTATTGCCACAGTGCTTAGAAACATAAAAGATGATGAAACAAAGTACTATCACAGTGCTTAGAGACATACAAGATGACGAACCCATGTACTGTTACAGTGCTTAGTGACATACAAGATGATGAAACAAAGTACTGTCACAGTGCTTAAAGACATAGAAGATGATGAACCAAGTACTATTACAGTGCTTAGTGACATACAAGATGATGAAACAAAGTACTGTCACAGTGCTTCAAGACATACAATATGATGAACCCAAGTACTGTCACAGTGCTTAGAGACATACAAGATGATGAAACCAAGTACTCTTTCAGTGCTTAGTGACATACAAGATGATGAAACAAAGTACTTTCACAGTGCTTACAGACATTCAAAATGATGAACCCAGGTAAGGTCATAGTGCTTAGAGACATACAAGATGATGAACCCAAGTACTGTTACAGTGCTTAGTGACATACAAGATGATGAAACAAAGTACTGTCACAGTGCTTAAAGACATATAAGATGATGAACCCAAGTACTATTACAGTGCTTAGTGACATACAAGATGATGAAACAAAGTACTGTCACAGTCCTTCACGACATACAAAATGATCAACCCAAATACTGTCACAGTGAATAGAGACATACAAGATGATGAACCCAAATACTGTCACAATGCTTAGACACATTTAACATGAACCTAAGTAATGTCTCAGTGCTTAGTAACATACAAGATGATGAACCCAAGTACAGCGATAATGCTTAGAGTCATACAAGATGATGAATCCTAGTATTGTTACAGCATTAGGGACATAAAAGATGATAAATCCAATTAAGGTCAGTGCTTAGATACAGACAAGATGATGAACCCAAGTATTGCCACAGTGCTTAGAGACATACAAGATGATAAATATAAGTATTCTCACAGTGCTTAAAGACATACAAAATGATGAACCCAAGTACTGTTACAGTATTTAGTGACATAAAAGATGATGAACCCAAGAACTGTCACAGAGCTTAGTGACATACAAGATGATAAACCCAAGTACTGCCACAGTGCTTAGAGACATACAAGCTGATGAACCCAAGTATTGTTACAGTGCTTAGAGACATACAAGATGATGAACCCAAGGACTCTTTCAGTTCTTAGTGACATACAAAATGATGAAACAAAGTATTGCCACAGTGCTTAGAGACATAAAAGATGATGAAACAAAGTACTATCACAGTGCTTAGAGACATACAAGATGATGAACCCATGTACTGTTACAGTGCTTAGTGACATACAAGATGATGAAACAAAGTACTGTCACAGTGCTTAGAGACATACAAGATGATGAATCCAAGTACAGTTTCAGTGCTAAGTGACATACAAGATGATAAAACAAAGTATTCTCACAGTGCTTACAGACAGGCAAGATGATGAAACAAAGAACTGTCACAGTTCTTAGAGACATACTAGATGATGAACCCTAGTATTGTCACAGTGATTAGAGGCATACAAGATGATGAACCCAAGTACTGTCACAGTGCTTAAAGACATACATGATGATGAACCCAAGTATTGTTACAGTGCTTAGAGACATACAAGATGATGAAACAAAGTACTGTCACAGTGCTTAGAGACATACAAGCTGATGAACCCAAGTATTGTTACAGTGCTTAGAGACATACAAGATGATGAACCCAAGGACTGTTTCAGTGCTTAGTGACATACAAAATGATGAAACAAAGTATTGCCACAGTGCTTAGAGACATAAAAGATGATGAAACAAAGTACTATCACAGTGCTTAGAGACATACAAGATGATGAACCCATGTACTGTCACAGCGCTTAGTGACATACAAGATGATGAAACAAAGTACTGTCACAGTGCTTAGAGACATACAAGATGATGAACCCAAGTATTGTCACAGTGATTAGAGGCATACAAGATGATGAACCCAAGTACTGTCACAGTGCTTAAAGACATACATGATGATGAACCCAAGTATTGTTACAGTGCTTAGAGACATAAAAGATGATGAAACAAAGTACTGTCACAGTGCTTAGAGACATACAAGATGATGAACCCAAGTACTGTTACTGTGCTCAGTGACATACAAGATGATGAACACAAGTACTGTTACAGTGCTTAGTGACATACAAGATGATGAAACAAAGTACTGTCACAGTCCTTAGAGACACAAGATGACGAACCCAAGTACTGTCACAGCGCTTAGAAACATAGAAAATGATAAAACAAAGTACTGTCACAGTGCTTAGAGACATACAAGATGATGAAGCAATGTACTGTCACAGTGCTTCAAGATATATAAGATGATGAAAACATGTACTGTCAGAGTGGACAAAGACATACAAGTTGATGAATGCAAGTACTGTCACAGTGCTTAGAGACATACAAGATGATGAAACAAAGTACTGTCACAGTGCTTAAAGACATACAAGATGATGAAGCCAAGTACTGTCACAATGCTTGACACATTTAACATGAACCCAAGTATTGTCACTGTGCTTAGAAACATACAAGATCATGAACCCAAGTACAGCCACAGTGCTTAGAGGCATAGAAGATGATGAATCCAAGTATTGTCACAGCTTTAGGGACATACAAGATGATAAACACAATTAAGGTCAGTGCTTAGATACAGACAAGATGATGAAACCAAGTATTGTCACAGTGCTTAGAGACATACAAGATGATGAACCCAAGGACTGTTTCAGTGCTTAGTGACATACAAGATGATGAAACAAAGTATTGCCACAGTGCTTAGAGACATAAAAAATGATGAAACAAAGTACTATCACAGTGCTTAGAGACATACAAGATGATGAACCCATGTACTGTCACAGCGCTTAGAGACATACAAGATGATGAACCCAAGTATTGTCACAGTGATTAGAGGCATACAAGATGATGAACCCAAGTACTGTCACAGTGCTTAAAGACATACATGATGATGAACCCAAGTATTGTTACAGTGCTTAGAGACATAAAAGATGATGAAACAAAGTACTGTCACAGTGCTTAGAGACATACAAGATGATGAACCCAAGTACTGTTACAGTGCTCAGTGACATACAAGATGATGCACACAAGTACTGTTACAGTGCTTAGTGACATACAAGATGATGAAACAAAGTACTGTCACAGTCCTTAGAGACACAAGATGATGAACCCAAGTACTGTCACAGCGCTTAGAAACATAGAAAATGATAAAACAAAGTACTGTCACAGTGCTTAGAGACATACAAGATGATGAAGCAAAGTACTGTCACAGTGCTTCAAGATATATAAGATGATGAAAACATGTACTGTCAGAGTGGACAAAGACATACAAGTTGATGAATGCAAGTACTGTCACAGTGCTTAGAGACATACAAGATGATGAAACAAAGTACTGTCACAGTGCTTAAAGACATACAAGATGATGAAGCCAAGTACTGTCACAATGCTTGACACATTTAACATGAACCCAAGTATTGTCACTGTGCTTAGAAACATACAAGATCATGAACCCAAGTACAGCCACAGTGCTTAGAGGCATAGAAGATGATGAATCCTAGTATTGTCACAGCTTTAGGGACATACAAGATGATAAATCCAATTAAGGTCAGTGCTTAGATACAGACAAGATGATGAAACCAAGTATTGTCACAGTGCTTAGAGACATACAAGATTATGAACCCAAGGACTGTTTCAGTGCTTAGTGACATACAAGATGATGAAACAAAGTATTGCCACAGTGCTTAGAGACATAAAAGATGATGAAACAAAGTACTATCACAGTGCTTAGAGACAAACAAGATGATGAACCCATGTACTGTTACAGTGCTTAGTGACATACAAGATGATGAAACAAAGTACTGTCATAGTGCTTCAAGACATATAATATGATGAACCCAAGTACTGTCACAGTGCTTAGAGACATACAAGATGATGAAACCATGTGCTGTCAAAGTGCTTAGAGACATACAAGATGATCAACCCAAGGACTGTCACAGTGAATAGAGACATACAAGATGATGAACCCAAATACTGTCACAATGCTTAGACACATTTAACATGAACCTAAGTATTGTCACAGTGCATAGTAACATACAAGATGATGAACCCAAGTATTGTCACAGCTTTAGGGACATACAAGATGATAAATCCAGTTAAGGTCAGTGCTTAGATACAGACAAGATGATGAACCCAAGTATTGCCACAGTGCTTAGAGATATAAAAGATGATAAATATAAGTATTCTCACAGTGGTTAAAGACATACAAAATGATGAACCCAAGTACTGTTACAGTGTTTAGGGACATACAAGATGATGAACCCAAGAACTGTCACAGAGCTTAGTGACATACAAGATGATGAACCCAAGTACTGCCACAGTGCTTAGAGACATACAAGCTGATGAACCCAAGTATTGTTACAGTGCTTAGAGACATACAAGATGATGAACCCAAGGACTGTTTCAGTGCTTAGTGACATACAAGATGATGAAACAAAGTATTGCCACAGTGCTTAGAGACACAAAAGATGATGAAACAAAGTACTATCACAGTGCTTAGAGACATACAAGATGATGAACCCATGTACTGTTACAGTGCTTAGTGACATACAAGATGATGAAACAAAGTACTGTCACAGTGCTTAGAGACATACAAGATGATGAATCCAAGTACTGTTTCAGTGCTAAGTGACATACAAGATGATGAACCCAAGTATTGTCACAGTGATTAGAGACATACAAGATGATGAACCCAAGTATTGTTACAGTGCTTAGAGACATACAAGATGATGAAACAAAGTACTGTCACAGTGCTTAGTGACATACAAGATGATGAAACAAAGTACTGTCACATTGATTAGTGACATAGAAGATGATGAACTCAAGTACTGTTACAGTGCTTAGTGACATACAAGATGATGAACACAAGTACTGTTACAGTGCTTAGTGACATAGAAGATGATGAAAGAAAGTACTGTCATAGTCCTTCGAGACACAAGATGATGAACCCAAGTAATGTCACAGCGCTTAGAAACATACAAGATGATGAACCCAAGTATTGTTACAGTGTTTGGAAAGATACAAGATGATGAAACAAAGTAGTGTCACAGTCCTTAGATACATCCAAGATGATGAAATAAAGTACTGTCACAGTGCTTAGAGACATACAAGATGATGAAACAAAGTACTGTCACAGTGCTTTAAGATATACAAGATCATGAAATTATGTACTGTCAGAGTGGATAAAGACATACAAGATGATGAATGCAAGTACTGTCACAGTTCTTACAGACAGAAAAGATGATGAAACAAAGAACTCTCACAGTGCTTAGAGACACATACGATGATGAAATCATGTGCTGTCACAGTGCGTAGAGACATACAAGATGATGAACCCAAGTACTGTTTCAGTCCTTAGTGACATACAAGATGATGAAACAAAGTACTGTCACAGTGCTTTAAGATATATAAGATGATGAAAACATGTACTGTCAGAGTGGATAAAGACATACAAGATGATGAATGCAAGTACTGTCACAGTGCTTACAGACAGACAAGATGATGAAACAAAGAACTCTCACAGTGCTTAGAGACACATACGATGATGAAATCATGTGCTGTCACAGTGCTTAGAGACATACAAGATGATGAACCCAAGTACTGTTTCATTCCTTAGTGACATACAAGATGATGAAACAAAGTACTGTCACAGTGTTCAGAGACATACAAGATGATGAACCCAAGTATTGTTACAGTGTTTAGTCACGTAAAAGATGAAACAAAGTACTATCACAGTGCTTAGAGACATACAAGATGATGAACCCAAGTATTGTTACAGTGCTTAGGGACATACAAGATGAACCCAATTACTGTTTTAGTGCTTAGTGACATACAAGATGATGAACCCAAGTATTGTTACAGTGCTTAGAGACATACAAGATGATGAACCCAAGTACAGCTTCAGTCCTTAGTGACATACAAGATGATGAAACAAAGTACTGTCACAGTGCTTAGAGACATACAAGATGATGAACCCAAATATTTGTTACAGTGCTTAGTGGCATACAAGATGAAACAAAGTACTGTCGCAGTGCTTAGAGACATACAAGATGATGAACCCAAGTATTGTTACAGTGCTTAGAGACATACAAGATGATGAAACAAAGTATTGTCACAGTGCTTAGAGACATGAACGATGATGAAACAAAGTACTGTGACAGTGCTTAGAGACATACAAGATGATGAACCCAAGTATTGTTACAGTGCTTAGAGACATACAAGATGATGAAACAAAGTACTGTCACAGTGCTTAGAGACATGCACGATGATGAAACAAAGTACTGTGACAGTGCTTAGAGACATAAAAGTTGATGAACCCATGTACTGTTACAGTGCTTAGTGACATACAAGATGATGAAACAAAGTACTGTCACAGTGCTTAGAGACATAAAAGATGGTGAACCCAAGTACTGTTTTAGTGCTTAGTGACATGCAAGATCATGAACCCAAGTACTGTCACAGTGCTTAGTGACATACAAGATGATGAAACAAAGTACTCTCACAGTGCTTAAAGACATACAAGATGATGAAACAAAGTACTGTCACAGTGCTTCAAGACATTTAAGTTGATGAAACCAAGTACTGTCACAGTGCTTAGAGACATACAAGATGATGAACCCAAGTATTGTCACAGTGATTAGAGGCTTACAAGATGATGAACCCAAGTACTGTCACAGTGCTTAAAGACATACATGATGATGAACCCAAGTATTGTTACAGTGCTTAGAGACATACAAGATGATGAAACAAAGTACTGTCACAGTGCTTAGAGACATACAAGCTGATGAACCCAAGTATTGTTACAGTGCTTAGAGACATACAAGATGATGAACCCAAGGACTGTTTCAGTGCTTAGTGACATACAAGATGATGAAACAAAGTATTGCCACAGTGCTTAGAGACATAAAAGATGATGAACCAAAGTACTATCACAGTGCTTAGAGACATACAAGATGATGAACCCATGTACTGTTACAGTGCTTAGTGACATACAAGATGATGAAACAAAGTACTGTCACAGTGCTTAGAGACATACAAGATGATGATTCCAAGTACTGTTTCAGTGGTAAGTGACATACAAGATGATGAAACAAAGTATTGTCACAGTGCTTACAGACATACAAGATGATGAAACAAAGAACTGTCACAGTGCTTAGAGACATACAAGATGATGATCCTAAGTACTGTCACAGTGCTTAGTGACATACAAGATGATGAAACAAAGTACTGTCACATTGCTTAGTGACATAGAAGATGATGAACTCAAGTACTGTTACAGTGCTTAGTGACATACAAGATGATGAACACAAGTACTGTTACAGTGCTTAGTGACACAGAAGATGATGAAAGAAAGTACTGTCATAGTCCTTCGAGACACAAGATGATGAACGCAAGTACTGTCACAGCGCTTAGAAACATACAAGATGATGAACCCAAGTATTGTTACAGTGTTTGGAAAGATACAAGATGATGAAACAAAGTACTGTCACAGTGCTTAAAGACATACAAGATGATGAATCCAAGTACTGTTTCAGTGCTATGTGACATACAAGATGATGAACCCAAGTATTGTCACAGTGATTAGAGACATACAAGATGATGAACCCAAGTACTGTCACAGTGCTTAAAGACATACATGATGATGAACCCAAGTATTGTTACAGTGCTTAGAGACATACAAGATGATGAAACAAAGTACTGTCACAGTGCTTAGAGGCATACAAGCTGATGAACCCAAGTATTGTTACAGTGCTTAGAGACATACAAGATGATGAACCCAAGGACTGTTTCAGTGCTTAGCGACATACACGATGATGAAACAAAGTATTGCCACAGCGCTTAGAGACATAAAAGATGATGAAACAAAGTACTATCACAGTGCTTAGAGACATACAAGATGATGAACCCATGTACTGATACAGTGCTTAGTGACATACAAGATGATGAAACAAAGTACTGTCACAGTGCTTAGAGACATACAAGATGATGAATCCAAGTACTGTTTCAGTGCTAAGTGACATACAAGATGATGAAACAAAGTATTGACACAGTGCTTACAGACATACAAGATGATGAAACAACGAACTGTCACAGTGCTTAGAGACATAAAAGATGATGAAACCAAGTACTCTTTCAGTGCTTAGTGACATACAAGATGATGAAACAAAGTACTTTCACAGTGCTTACAGACATTCAAGATGATGAACCCAGGTAAGGTCATAGTGCTTACAGACATACAATATGATGAACCCAAGTACTGTTACAGTGCTTAGTGACATACAAGATGATGAAACAAAGTACTGTCACAGTGCTTAAAGACAAAGAAGATGATGAACCCAAGTACTATTACAGTTCTTAGTGACATACAAGATGATGAAACAAAGTACTGTCACAGTGCTTCACGACATACAAGATGATCAACCCAAGTACTGTCACAGTGAATAGAGACATACAAGATGATGAACCCAAATACTGTCACAATGCTTAGACACATTTAACATGAACCTAAGTATTGTCACAGTGCTTAGAGACATACAAGATGATCAACCCAAGTACAGCCATAATGCTTAGAGTCATACAAGATGATGAATCCTAGTATTGTCACAGCATTAGGGACATAAAAGATGATAAATCCAATTAAGGTCAGTGCTTAGATACAGACAAGATGATGAACCCAAGGATTGCCACAGTGCTTAGAGACATACAAGATGATAAATATAAGTATTCTCACAGTGCTTAAAGACATACAAAATGATGAACCCAAGTACTGTTACAGTATTTAGTGACATACAAGATGATGAACCCAAGAACTGTCACAGAGCTTAGTGACATACAAGATGATAAACCCAAATACGGCCACAGTGCTTAGAGACATACAAGCTGATGAACCCAATTATTGTTACAGTGCCTAGAGACATACAAGATGATGAACCCAAGGACCGTTTCAGTGCTTAGTGACATACAAGATGATGAAACAAAGTATTGCCACAGTGCTTAGAGACATAAAAGATGATGAAACAAAGTACTATCACAGTGCTTAGAGACATACAAGATGATGAACCCATGTACTGTTACAGTGCTTAGTGACATACAAGATGATGAAACAAAGTACTGTCACAGTGCTTAGAGACATACAAGATGATGAATCCAAGTACAGTTTCAGTGCTAAGTGACATACAAGATTATAAAACAAAGTATTGTCACAGTGCTTACAGACAGGCAAGATGATGAAACAAAGAACTGTCACAGTTCTTAGAGACATACAAGATGATGAACCCAAGTATTGTCACAGTGATTAGATGCATACAAGATGATGAACCCAAGTACTGTCACAGTGCTTAAAGACATACATGATGATGAACCCAAGTATTGTTACAGTGCTTAGAGACATAAAAGATGATGAAACAAAATACTGTCACAGTGCTTAGAGACATACAAGCTGATGAACCCAAGTACTGTTACAGTGCTCAGTGACATACAAGATGATGAACACAAGTACTGTTACAGTGCTTAGTGACATACAAGATGATGAAACAAAGTACTGTCACAGTCCTTAGAGACACAAGATGATGAACCCAAGTACTGTCACAGCGCTTAGAAACATAGAAAATGATAAAACAAAGTACTGTCACAGTGCTTAGAGACATACAAGATGATGAAACAAAGTACTGTCACAGTGCTTAGAGACATACAAGATGATGAATCCAAGTACAGTTTCAGTGCTAAGTGACATACAAGATTATAAAACAAAGTATTGTCACAGTGCTTACAGACAGGCAAGATGATGAAACAAAGAACTGTCACAGTTCTTAGAGACATACAAGATGATGAACCCAAGTATTGTCACAGTGATTAGATGCATACAAGATGATGAACCCAAGTACTGTCACAGTGCTTAAAGACATACATGATGATGAACCCAAGTATTGTTACAGTGCTTAGAGACATAAAAGATGATGAAACAAAATACTGTCACAGTGCTTAGAGACATACAAGCTGATGAACCCAAGTACTGTTACAGTGCTCAGTGACATACAAGATGATGAACACAAGTACTGTTACAGTGCTTAGTGACATACAAGATGATGAAACAAAGTACTGTCACAGTCCTTAGAGACACAAGATGATGAACCCAAGTACTGTCACAGCGCTTAGAAACATAGAAAATGATAAAACAAAGTACTGTCACAGTGCTTAGAGACATACAAGATGATGAAGCAAAGTACTGTCACAGTGCTTCAAGATATATAAGATGATGAAAACATGTACTGTCAGAGTGGATAAAGACATACAAGTTGATGAATGCAAGTACTGTCACAGTGCTTAGAGACATACAAGATGATGAAACAAAGTACTGTCACAGTGCTTAAAGACATACAAGATGATGAAGCCAAGTACTGTCACAATGCTTGACACATTTAACATGAACCCAAGTATTGTCACTGTGCTTAGAAACATACAAGATCATGAACCCAAGTACAGCCACAGTGCTTAGAGGCATAGAAGATGATGAATCCTAGTATTGTCACAGCTTTAGGGACATACAAGATGATAAATCCAATTAAGGTCAGTGCTTAGATACAGACAAGATGATGAAACCAAGTATTGTCACAGTGCTTAGAGACATACAAGATGATGAACCCAAGGATTGTTTCAGTGCTTAGTGACATACAAGATGATGAAACAAAGTATTGCCACAGTGCTTAGAGACATAAAAGATGATGAAACAAAGTACTATCACAGTGCTTAGAGACATACAAGATGATGAACCCATGTATTGTTACAGTGCTTAGTGACATACAAGATGATGAAACAAAGTACTGTCACAGTGCTTAAAGACATAGAAGATGATGAACCCAAGTACTATTACAGTGCTTAGTGACATACAAGATGATGAAAGAAAGTACTGTCACAGTGCTTCAAGACATACAATATGATGAACCCAAGTACTCTCACAGTGATTAGAGACATACAAGATGATGAAACCATGTGCTGTCAAAGTGCTTAGAGACATACAAGATGATTAACCCAAGGACTGTCACAGTGAATAGAGACATACAAGATGATGAATCCAAGTACTGTTTCAGTGCTATGTGACATACAAGATGATGAACCCAAGTATTGTCACAGTGATTAGAGACATACAAGATGATGAACCCAAGTACTGTCACAGTGCTTAAAGACATACATGATGATGAACCCAAGTATTGTTACAGTGCTTAGAGACATACAAGATGATGAAACAAAGTACTGTCACAGTGCTTAAAGACATATAAGATGATGAACCCAAGTACTATTACAGTGCTTAGTGACATACAAGATGATGAAACAAAGTACTGTCACAGTGCCTCAAGACATACAATATGATGAACCCAAGTACTGTCACAGTGCTTAGAGACATACAAGATGATGAAACCATGTGCTGTCAAAGTGCTTAGAGACATACAAGATGATCAACCCAAGGACTGTCACAGTGAATAGAGACATACAAGATGATGAACCCAAATACTGTCACAATGCTTAGACACATTTAACATGAACCTAAGTATTGTCACAGTGCTTAGTAACATACAAGATGATGAACCCAAGTATTGTCACAGCTTTAGGGTCATACAAGATGATAAATCCAGTTAAGGTCAGTGCTTAGATACAGACAAGATGATGAACCCAATTATTGCCACAGTGCTTAGAGATATAAAAGATGATAAATATAAGTATTCTCACAGTGGTTAAAGACATACAAAATGATGAACCCAAGTACTGTTACAGTGTTTAGTGACATACAAGATAATGAACCCAAGAACTGTCACAGAGCTTAGTGACATACAAGATGATGAACCCAAGTACTGCCACAGTGCTTAGAGACATACAAGCTGATGAACCCAAGTATTGTTACAGTGCTTAGAGACATACAAGATGATGAACCCAAGGACTGTTTCAGTGCTTAGTGACATACAAGATGATGAAACAAAGTATTGCCACAGTGCTTAGAGACACAAAAGATGATGAAACAAAGTACTATCACAGTGCTTAGAGACATACAAGATGATGAACCCATGTACTGTTACAGTGCTTAGTGACATACAAGATGATGAAACAAAGTACTGTCACAGTGCTTAGAGACATACAAGATGATGAATCCAAGTACTGTCTCAGTGCTAAGTGACATACAAGATGATGAACCCAAGTATTGTCACAGTGATTAGAGACATACAAGATGATGAACCCAAGTACTGTCACAGTGCTTAAAGACATACATGATGATGAAACAAAGTACTGTCACAGTGCTTAGAGACATAAAAGTTGATGAACCCATGTACTGTTACAGTTCTTAGTGACATACAAGATGATGAAACAAAGTACTGTCACAGTGCTTAGAGACATAAAAGATGGTGAACCCAAGTACTGTTTTAGTGCTTAGTGACATACAAGATCATGAACCCAAGTACTGTCACAGTGCTTAGTGACATACAAGATGATGAAACAAAGTACTGTCACAGTGCTTGAAGACATACAAGATGATGAAACAAAGTACTGTCACAGTGCTTCAAGACATTTAAGTTGATGAAAAAAAAGTACTGTCACAGGGCTTAGAGACATACAAGATGATGAAACCATGTGCTGTCACAATGCTTAGCGATATACAAGATGATCAATCCAAGTACTGTCACAGTGCTTAGAGACATACAAGATGATGAACCCAAGTATTGTCACAGTGATTAGACGCATACAAGATGATGAACCCAAGTACTGTCACAGTGCTTAAAGACATACATGATGATGAACCCAACTATTGTTACAGTGCTTAGAGACATACAAGATGATGAAACAAAGTACTGTCACAGTGCTTAGAGACATACAAGCTGATGAACCCAAGTATTGTTACAGTGCTTAGAGACATACAAGATGATGAACCCAAGGACTGTTTCAGTGCTTAGTGACATACAAGATGATGAAACAAAGTATTGCCACAGTGCTTAGAGACATAAAAGATGATGAAACAAAGTACTATCACAGTGCTTAGAGACATACAAGATGATGAACCCATGTACTGTTACAGTGCTTAGTGACATACAAGATGATGAAACAAAGTACTGTCACAGTGCTTAGAGACATACAAGATGATGATTCCAAGTACTGTTTCAGTGGTAAGTGACATACAAGATGATGAAACAAAGTATTGTCACAGTGCTTACAGACATACAAGATGATGAAACAAAGAACTGTCACAGTGCTTAGAGACATACAAGATGATGATCCTAAGTACTGTCACAGTGCTTAGTGACATACAAGATGATGAAACAAAGTACTGTCACATTGCTTAGTGACATAGAAGATGATGAACTCAAGTACTGTTACAGTGCTTAGTGACATCCAAGATGATGAACACAAGTACTGTTACAGTGCTTAGTGACATAGAAGATGATGAAAGAAAGTACTGTCATAGTCCTTCGAGACACAAGATGATGAACGCAAGTACTGTCACAGCGCTTAGAAACATACAAGATGATGAACCCAAGTATTTTTACAATGTTTGGAAAGATACAAGATGATGAAAGAAAATACTGTCACAGTGCTTAGAGACATAAAAGATGATGGATCCAAGTACTGTTTCAGTGCTAAGTGACATACAAGATGATGAACCCAAGCATTGTCACAGTGATTAGAGACATACAAGATGATGAACCCAAGTACTGTCACAGTGCTTAAAGACATACATGATGATGAACCCAAGTATTGTTACAGTGCTTAGAGACATACAAGATGATGAAACAAAGTACTGTCACAGTGCTTAGAGGCATACAAGCTGATGAACCCAAGTATTGTTACAGTGCTTAGAGACATACAAGATGATGAACCCAAGGACTGTTTCAGTGCTTAGCGACATACACGATGATGAAACAAAGTATTGCCACAGCGCTTAGAGACATAAAAGATGATGAAACAAAGTACTATCACAGTGCTTAGAGACATACAAGATGATGAACCCATGTACTGATACAGTGCTTAGTGACATACAAGATGATGAAACAAAGTACTGTCACAGTGCTTAGAGACATACAAGATGATGAATCCAAGTACTGTTTCAGTGCTAAGTGACATACAAGATGATGAAACAAAGTATTGACACAGTGCTTACAGACATACAAGATGATGAAACAAAGAACTGTCACAGTGCTTAGAGACATAAAAGATGATGAAACCAAGTACTCTTTCAGTGCTTAGTGACATACAAGATGATGAAACAAAGTACTTTCACAGTGCTTACAGACATTCGAGATGATGAACCCAGGTAAGGTCATAGTGCTTACAGACATACAATATGATGAACCCAAGTACTGTTACAGTGCTTAGTGACATACAAGATGATGAAACAAAGTACTGTCACAGTGCTTAAAGACATAGAAGATGATGAACCCAAGTACTATTACAGTGCTTAGTGACATACAAGATGATGAAACAAAGTACTGTCACAGTGCTTCACGACATACAAGATGATCAACCCAAGTACTGTCACAGTGAATAGAGACATACAAGATGATGAACCCAAATACTGTCACAATGCTTAGACACATTTAACATGAACCTAAGTATTGTCACAGTGCTTAGAGACATACAAGATGATGAAGCAAAGTACTGTCACAGTGCTTCAAGATATATAAGATGATGAAAACATGTACTGTCAGAGTGGATAAAGACATACAAGTTGATGAATGCAAGTACTGTCACAGTGCTTAGAGACATACAAGATGATGAACCCAAGGACTGTTTCAGTGCTAAGTGACATACAAGATGTTAAAACAAAGTATTGTCACAGTGCTTACAGACAGGCAAGATGATGAAACAAAGAACTGTCACAGTGCTTAGAGACATACAAGATGTGAACCCATGTACTGTTACAGTGCTTAGTGACATACAAGATGATGAAACAAAGTACTGTCACAGTGCTTAGAGACATACAAGATGATGAATCCAAGTACAGTTTCAGTGCTAAGTGACATACAAGATGTTAAAACAAAGTATTGTCACAGTGCTTACAGACAGGCAAGATGATGAAACAAAGAACTGTCACAGTGCTTAGAGACATACAAGATGATGAACCCAAGTATTGTCACAGTGATCAGATTCATACAAGATGATGAACCCAAGTACTGTCACAGTGCTTAAAGACATACATGATGATGAACCCAAGTATTGTTACAGTGCTTAGAGACATACAAGAGGATGAAACAAAGTACTGTCACAGTGCTTAGAGACATACAAGCTGATGAACCCAAGTATTGTTACAGTGCTTTGAGACATACAAGGTGATGAACCCAAGGACTGTTTCAGTGCTTAGTGACATGCAAGATGATGAAACAAAGTATTGCCACAGTGCTTAGAGACATAAAAGATGATGAAACAAAGTACTATCACAGTGCTTAGAGACATACAAGATGATGAACCCATGCACTGTTACAGTGCTTAGTGACATACAAGATGATGAAACAAAGTACTGTCACAGTGCTTAGAGACATACAAGATGATGAAACAAAGAACTGTCACAGTGCTTAGAGACATACAAGATGATGATCCTAAGTACTGTCACAGTGCTTAGTGACATACAAGATGATGAAACAAAGTACTGTCACATTGATTAGTGACATAGAAGATGATGAACTCAAGTACTGTTACAGTGCTTAGTGACATACAAGATGATGAACACAAGTACTGTTACAGTGCTTAGTGACATAGAAGATGATGAAAGAAAGTACTGTCATAGTCCTTCGAGACACAAGATGATGAACCCAAGTACTGTCACAGCGCTTAGAAACATACAAGATGATGAACCCAAGTATTGTTACAGTGTTTGGAAAGATACAAGATGATGAAACAAAGTAGTGTCACAGTCCTTAGATACATCCAAGATGATGAAAGAAAGTACTGTCACAGTGCTTAGAGACATACAAGATGATGAAACAAAGTACTGTCACAGTGCTTTAAGATATACAAGATCATGAAATTATGTACTGTCAGAGTGGATAAAGACATACAAGATGATGAATGCAAGAACTGTCACAGTGCTTACAGACAGAAAAGATGATGAAACAAAGAACTCTCACAGTGCTTAGAGACACATACGATGATGAAATCATGTGCTGTCACAGTGCGTAGAGACATACAAGATGATGAACCCAAGTACTGTTTCAGTCCTTAGTGACATACAAGATGATGAAACAAAGTACTGTCACAGTGCTTTAAGATATATAAGATGATGAAAACATGTACTGTCAGAGTGGATAAAGACATACAAGATGATGAATGCAAGTACTGTCACAGTGCTTACAGACAGACAAGATGATGAAACAAAGAACTCTCACAGTGCTTAGAGACACATACGATGATGAAATCATGTGCTGTCACAGTGCTTAGAGACATACAAGATGATGAACCCAAGTACTGTTTCATTCCTTAGTGACATACAAGATCATGAAACAAAGTACTGTCACAGTGCTTAGAGACATACAAGATGATGAACCCAAGTATTGTTACAGTGTTTAGTCACATAAAAGATGAAACAAAGTACTATCACAGTGCTTAGAGACATACAAGATGATGAACCCAAGTATTGTTACATTGCTTAGGGACATACAAGATGAACCCAATTACTGTTTTAGTGCTTAGTGACATACAACATGATGAACCCAAGTATTGTTACAGTGCTTAGAGACATACAAGATGATGAACCCAAGGACTGTTTCAGTGCTTAGTGACATACAAGATCACGAACCCAAGTACTGTCACAGTGCTTAGTGACATACAAGATGATGAAACAAAGTACTCTCACAGTGCTTAAAGACATACAAGATGATGAAACAAAGTACTGTCACAGTGCTTCAAGACATTTAAGTTGATGAAACCAAGTACTGTCACAGTGCTTAGAGACATACAAGATGATGAACCCAAGTATTGTCACAGTGATTAGAGGCTTACAAGATGATGAACCCAAGTACTGTCACAGTGCTTAAAGACATACATGATGATGAACCCAAGTATTGTTACAGTGCTTAGAGACATACAAGATGATGAAACAAAGTACTGTCACAGTGCTTAGAGACATACAAGCTGATGAACCCAAGTATTGTTACAGTGCTTAGAGACATACAAGATGATGAACCCAAGGACTGTTTCAGTGCTTAGTGACATACAAGATGATGAAACAAAGTATTGCCACAGCGCTTAGAGACATAAAAGATGATGAAACAAAGTACTATCACAGTGCTTAGAGACATACAAGATGATGAACCCATGTACTGATACAGTGCTTAGTGACATACAAGATGATGAAACAAAGTACTGTCACAGTGCTTAGAGACATACAAGATGATGAATCCAAGTACTGTTTCAGTGCTAAGTGACATACAAGATGATGAAACAAAGTATTGACACAGTGCTTACAGACATACAAGATGATGAAACAAAGAACTGTCACAGTGCTTAGAGACATAAAAGATGATGAAACCAAGTACTCTTTCAGTGCTTAGTGACATACAAGATGACGAAACAAAGTACTTTCACAGTGCTTACAGACATTCAAGATGATGAACCCAGGTAAGGTCATAGTGCTTACAGATATACAATATGATGAACCCAAGTACTGTTACAGTGCTTAGTGACATACAAGATGATGAAACAAAGTACTGTCACAGTGCTTAAAGACAAAGAAGATGATGAACCCAAGTACTATTACAGTGCTTAGTGACATACAAGATGATGAAACAAAGTACTGTCACAGTGCTTCACGACATACAAGATGATCAACCCAAGTACTGTCACAGTGAATAGAGACATACAAGATGATGAACCCAAATACTGTCACAATGCTTAGACACATTTAACATGAACCTAAGTATTGTCACAGTGCTTAGAGACATACAAGATGATGAACCCAAGTACAGCCATAATGCTTAGAGTCATACAAGATGATGAATCCTAGTATTGTCACAGCATTAGGGACATAAAAGATGATAAATCCAATTAAGGTCAGTGCTTAGATACAGACAAGATGATGAACCCAAGGATTGCCACAGTGCTTAGAGACATACAAGATGATAAATATAAGTATTCTCACAGTGCTTAAAGACATACAAAATGATGAACCCAAGTACTGTTACAGTATTTAGTGACATACAAGATGATGAACCCAAGAACTGTCACAGAGCTTAGTGACATACAAGATGATAAACCCAAATACTGCCACAGTGCTTAGAGACATACAAGCTGATGAACCCAATTATTGTTACAGTGCTTAGAGACATACAAGATGATGAACCCAAGGACCGTTTCAGTGCTTAGTGACATGCAAGATGATGAAACAAAGTATTGCCACAGTGCTTAGAGACATAAAAGATGATGAAACAAAGTACTATCACAGTGCTTAGAGACATACAAGATGATGAACCCATGTACTGTTACAGTGCTTAGTGACATACAAGATGATGAAACAAAGTACTGTCACAGTGCTTAGAGACATACAAGATGATGAATCCAAGTACAGTTTCAGTGCTAAGTGACATACAAGATTATAAAACAAAGTATTGTCACAGTGCTTACAGACAGGCAAGACGATGAAACAAAGAACTGTCACAGTGCTTAGAGACATACAAGATGATGAACCCAAGTATTGTCACAGTGATTAGATGCATACAAGATGATGAACCCAAGTACTGTCACAGTGCTTAAAGACATACATGATGATGAACCCAAGTATTGTTACAGTGCTTAGAGACATAAAAGATGATGAAACAAAGTACTGTCACAGTGCTTAGAGACATACAAGCTGATGAACCCAAGTACTGTTACAGTGCTCAGTGACATACAAGATGATGAACACAAGTACTGTTACAGTGCTTAGTGACATACAAGATGATGAAACAAAGTACTGTCACAGTCCTTAGAGACACAAGATGATGAACCCAAGTACTGTCACAGCGCTTAGAAACATAGAAAATGATAAAACAAAGTACTATCACAGTGCTTAGAGACATACAAGATGATGAAGCAAAGTACTGTCACAGTGCTTCAAGATATATAAGATGATGAAAACATGTACTGTCAGAGTGGATAAAGACATACAAGTTGATGAATGCAAGTACTGTCACAGTGCTTAGAGACATACAAGATGATGAAACAAAGTACTGTCACAGTGCTTAAAGACATACAAGATGATGAACCCAAGTATTGTTACAGTGCTTAGAGACATACAAGATGATGAACCCAAGGACTGTTTCAGTGCTTAGTGACATACAAGATGATGAAACAAAGTATTGCCACAGTGCTTAGAGACACAAAAGATGATGAAACAAAGTACTATCACAGTGCTTAGAGACATACAAGATGATGAACCCATGTACTGTTACAGTGCTTAGTGACATACAAGATGATGAAACAAAGTACTGTCACAGTGCTTAGAGACATACAAGATGATGAATCCAAGTACTGTTTCAGTGCTAAGTGACATACAAGATGATGAACCCAAGTATTGTCACAGTGATTAGAGACATACAAGATGATGAACCCAAGTACTGTCACAGTGCTTAAAGACATACATGATGATGAACCCAAGTATTGTTACAGTGCTTAGAGACATACAAGATGATGAAACAAAGTACTGTCATAGTGCTTAGAGGCATACAAGCTGATGAACCCAAGTATTGTTACAGTGCTTAGAGACATACAAGATGATGAACCCAAGGACTGTTTCAGTGCTAAGCGACATACACGATGATGAAACAAAGTATTGCCACAGCGCTTAGAGACATAAAAGATGATGAAACAAAGTACTATCACAGTGCTTAGAGACATACAAGATGATGAACCCATGTACTGATACAGTGCTTAGTGACATACAAGATGATGAAACAAAGTACTGTCACAGTGCTTAGAGACATACAAGATGATGAAACCAAGTACTCTTTCAGTGCTTAGTGACATACAAGATGATGAAACAAAGTACTTTCACAGTGCTTACAGACATTCAAGATGATGATCCCAGGTAAGGTCATAGTGCTTACAGACATACAATATGATGAACCCAAGTACTGTTACAGTGCTTAGTGACATACAAGATGATGAAACAAAGTACTGTCACAGTGCTTAAAGACATAGAAGATGATGAACCCAAGTACTATTACAGTGCTTAGTGACATACAAGATGATGAAACAAAGTACTGTCACAGTGCTTCACGACATACAAGATGATCAACCCAAGTACTGTCACAGTGAATAGAGACATACAAGATGATGAAACAAAGTACTGTCACAGTGCTTAGAGACATACAAGATGATAAATATAAGTATTCTCACAGTGCTTAAAGACATACAAAATGATGAACCCAAGTACTGTTACAGTATTTAGTGACATACAAGATGATGAACCCAAGAACTGTCACAGAGCTTAGTGACATACAAGATGATGAACCCAAATACTGCCACAGTGCTTAGAGACATACAAGCTGATGAACCCAAGTATTGTTACAGTGCTTAGAGACATACAAGATGATGAACCCAAGCACTGTTTCAGTGCTTAGTGACATACAAGATGATGAAACAAAGTATTGCCACAGTGCTTAGAGACACAAAAGATGATGAAACAAAGTACTATCACAGTGCTTAGAGACATACAAGATGATGAACGCATGTACTGTTACAGTGCTTAGTGACATACAAGATGATGAAACAAAGTACTGTCACAGTGCTTAGAGACATACAAGATGATGAATCCAAGTACTGTTTCAGTGCTAAGTGACATACAAGATGATGAACCCAAGTATTGTCACAGTGATTAGAGACATACAAGATGATGAACCCAAGTACTGTCACAGTACATAAAGACATACATGATGATGAACCCAAGTATTGTTACAGTGCTTAGAGACATACAAGATGATAAACCCAAGGACTGTTTCAGTGCTTAGTGACATACACGATGATGAAACAAAGTATTGCCACAGTGCTTAGAAACATAAAAGATGATGAAACAAAGTACTATCACAGTGCTTAGAGACATACAAGATGACGAACCCATGTACTGTTACAGTGCTTAGTGACATACAAGATGATGAAACAAAGTACTGTCACAGTGCTTAAAGACATAGAAGATGATGAACCCAAGTACTATTACAGTGCTTAGTGACATACAAGATGATGAAACAAAGTACTGTCACAGTGCTTCAAGACATACAATATGATGAACCCAAGTACTGTCACAGTGCTTAGAGACATACAAGATGATGAAACCAAGTACTCTTTCAGTGCTTAGTGACATACAAGATGATGAAACAAAGTACTTTCACAGTGCTTACAGACATTCAAAATGATGAACCCAGGTAAGGTCATAGTGCTTAGAGACATACAAGATGATGAACCCAAGTACTGTTACAGTGCTTAGTGACATACAAGATGATGAAACAAAGTACTGTCACAGTGCTTAAAGACATATAAGATGATGAACCCAAGTACTATTACAGTGCTTAGTGACATACAAGATGATGAAACAAAGTACTGTCACAGTGCTTCACGACATACAAAATGATCAACCCAAATACTGTCACAGTGAATAGAGACATACAAGATGATGAACCCAAATACTGTCACAATGCTTAGACACATTTAACATGAACCTAAGTAATGTCTCAGTGCTTAGTAACATACAAGATGATGAACCCAAGTACAGCCATAATGCTTAGAGTCATACAAGATGATGAATCCTAGTATTGTTACAGCATTAGGGACATAAAAGATGATAAATCCAATTAAGGTCAGTGCTTAGATACAGACAAGATGATGAACCCATGTATTGCCACAGTGCTTAGAGACATACAAGATGATAAATATAAGTATTCTCACAGTGCTTAAAGACATACAAAATGATGAACCCAAGTACTGTTACAGTATTTAGTGACATACAAGATGATGAACCCAAGAACTGTCACAGAGCTTAGTGACATACAAGATGATAAACCCAAGTACTGCCACAGTGCTTAGAGACATACAAGCTGATGAACCCAAGTATTGTTACAGTGCTTAGAGACATACAAGATGATGAACCCAAGGACTGTTTCAGTGCTTAGTGACATACAAAATGATGAAACAAAGTATTGCCACAGTGCTTAGAGACATAAAAGATGATGAAACAAAGTACTATCACAGTGCTTAGAGACATACAAGATGATGAACCCATGTACCGTTACAGTGCTTAGTGACATACAAGATGATGAAACAAGGTACTGTCACAGTGCTTAGAGACATACAAGATGATGAATCCAAGTACAGTTTCAGTGCTAAGTGACATACAAGATGATAAAACAAAGTATTCTCACAGTGCTTACAGACAGGCAAGATGATGAAACAAAGAACTGTCACAGTTCTTAGAGACATACAAGATGATGAACCCAAGTATTGTCACAGTGATTAGAGGCATACAAGATGATGAACCCAAGTACTGTCACAGTGCTTAAAGACATACATGATGATGAACCCAAGTATTGTTACAGTGCTTAGAGACATACAAGATGATGAAACAAAGTACTGTCACAGTGCTTAGAGGCATACAAGCTGATGAACCCAAGTATTGTTACAGTGCTTAGAGACATACAAGATGATGAACCCAAGGACTGTTTCAGTGCTTAGCGACATACACGATGATGAAACAAAGTATTGCCACAGCGCTTAGAGACATAAAAGATGATGAAACAAAGTACTATCACAGTGCTTAGAGACATACAAGATGATGAACCCATGTACTGATACAGTGCTTAGTGACATACAAGATGATGAAACAAAGTACTGTCACAGTGCTTAGAGACATACAAGATGATGAAACCAAGTACTGTTTCAGTGCTTAGTGACATACAAGATGATGAAACAAAGTACTTTCACAGTGCTTACAGACATTCAAGATGATGATCCCAGGTAAGGTCATAGTGCTTACAGACATACAATATGATGAACCCAAGTACTGTTACAGTGCTTAGTGACATACAAGATGATGAAACAAAGTACTGTCACAGTGCTTAAAGACATAGAAGATGATGAACCCAAGTACTATTACAGTGCTTAGTGACATACAAGATGATGAAACAAAGTACTGTCACAGTGCTTCACGACATACAAGATGATCAACCCAAGTACTGTCACAGTGAATAGAGACATACAAGATGATGAACCCAAATACTGTCACAATGCTTAGACACATTTAACATGAACCTAAGTATTGTCACAGTGCTTAGAGACATACAAGATGATGAACCCAAGTACAGCCATAATGCTTAGAGTCATACAAGATGATGAATCGTAGTATTGTCACAGCATTAGGGACATAAAAGATGATAACTCCAATTAAGGTCAGTGCTTAGATACAGACAAGATGATGAACCCAAGGATTGCCACAGTGCTTAGAGACATACAAGATGATAAATATAAGTATTCTCACAGTGCTTAAAGACATACAAAATGATGAACCCAAGTACTGTTACAGTATTTAGTGACATACAAGATGATGAACCCAAGAACTGTCACAGAGCTTAGTGACATACAAGATGATGAAACCAAATACTGCCACAGTGCTTAGAGACATACAAGCTGATGAACCCAAGTATTGTTACAGTGCTTAGAGACATACAAGATGATGAACCCAAGGACTGTTTCAGTGCTTAGTGACATACAAGATGATGAAACAAAGTATTGCCACAGTGCTTAGAGACACAAAAGATGATGAAACAAAGTACTATCACAGTGCTTAGAGACATACAAGATGATGAACGCATGTACTGTTACAGTGCTTAGTGACATACAAGATGATGAAACAAAGTACTGTCACAGTGCTTAGAGACATACAAGATGATGAATCCAAGTACTGTTTCAGTGCTAAGTGACATACAAGATGATGAACCCAAGTACTGTCACAGTACATAAAGACATACATGATGATGAACCCAAGTATTGTTACAGTGCTTAGAGACATACAAGATGATGAACCCATGTACTGTTACAGTGCTTAGTGACATACAAGATGATGAAACAAAGTACTGTCACAGTGCTTAGAGACATACAAGATGATGATTCCAAGTACTGTTTCAGTGGTAAGTGACATACAAGATGATGAAACAAAGTATTGTCACAGTGCTTACAGACATACAAGAATGAAACAAAGAACTGTCACAGTGCTTAGAGACATACAAGATGATGATCCTAAGTACTGTCACAGTGCTTAGTGACATACAAGATGATGAAACAAAGTACTGTCACATTGCTTAGTGACATAGAAGATGATGAAATCAAGTACTGTTACAGTGCTTAGTGACATACAAGATGATGAACACAAGTACTGTTACAGTGCTTAGTGACATAGAAGATGATGAAAGAAAGTACTGTCATAGTCCTTCGAGACACAAGATGATGAACGCAAGTACTGTCACAGCGCTTAGAAACATACAAGATGATGAACCCAAGTATTGTTACAGTGTTTGGAAAGATACAAGATGATGAAACAAAGTACTGTCACAGTACTTAAAGACATACAAGATGATGAATCCAAGTACTGTTTCAGTGCTATGTGACATACAAGATGATGAACCCAAGTATTGTCACAGTGATTAGAGACATACAAGATGATGAACCCAAGTACTGTCACAGTGCTTAAAGACATATATGATGATGAACCCAAGTATTGTTACAGTGCTTAGAGACATACAAGATGATGAAACAAAGTACTGTCACAGTGCTTAGAGGCATACAAGCTGATGAACCCAAGTATTGTTACAGTGCTTAGAGACATACAAGATGATGAACCCAAGGACTGTTTCAGTGCTTAGCGACATACACGATGATGAAACAAAGTATTGCCACAGCGCTTAGAGACATAAAAGATGATGAAACAAAGTACTATCACAGTGCTTAGAGACATACAAGATGATGAACCCATGTACTGATACAGTGCTTAGTGACATACAAGATGATGAAACAAAGTACTGTCACAGTGCTTAGAGACATACAAGATGATGAATCCAAGTACTGTTTCAGTGCTAAGTGACATACAAGATGATGAAACAAAGTATTGACACAGTGCTTACAGACATACAAGATGATGAAACAAAGAACTGTCACAGTGCTTAGAGACATAAAAGATGATGAAACCAAGTACTCTTTCAGTGCTTAGTGACATACAAGATGATGAAACAAAGTACTTTCACAGTGCTTACAGACATTCAAGATGATGAACCCAGGTAAGGTCATAGTGCTTACAGACATACAATATGATGAACCCAAGTACTGTTACAGTGCTTAGTGACATACAAGATGATGAAACAAAGTACTGTCACAGTGCTTAAAGACAAAGAAGATGATGAACCCAAGTACTATTACAGTGCTTAGTGACATACATGATTAAACAAAGTACTGTCACAGTGCTTCACGACATACAAGATGATCAACCCAAGTACTGTCACAGTGAATAGAGACATACAAGATGATGAACCCAAATACTGTCACAATGCTTAGACGCATTTAACATGAACCTAAGTATTGTCACAGTGCTTAGAGACATACAAGATGATGAACCCAAGTACAGCCATAATGCTTAGAGTCATACAAGATGATGAATCCTAGTATTGTCACAGCATTAGGGACATAAAAGATGATAAATCCAATTAAGGTCAGTGCTTAGATACAGACAATATGATGAACCCAAGGATTGCCACAGTGCTTAGAGACATACAAGATGATAAATATAAGTATTCTCACAGTGCTTAAAGACATACAAAATGATGAACCCAAGTACTGTTACAGTATTTAGTGACATACAAGATGATGAACCCAAGAACTGTCACAGAGCTTAGTGACATACAAGATGATGAACCCAAATACTGCCACAGTGCTTAGAGACATACAAGCTGATGAACCCAATTATTGTTACAGTGCTTAGAGACATACAAGATGATGAACCCAAGGACCGTTTCAGTGCTTAGTGACATACAAGATGATGAAACAAAGTATTGCCACAGTGCTTAGAGACATAAAAGATGATGAAACAAAGTACTATCACAGTGCTTAGAGACATACAAGATGATGAACCCATGTACTGTTACAGTGCTTAGTGACATACAAGATGATGAAACAAAGTACTGTCACAGTGCTTAGAGACATACAAGATGATGATTCCAAGTACTGTTTCAGTGGTAAGTGACATACAAGATGATGAAACAAAGTATTGTCACAGTGCTTACAGACATACAAGATGATGAAACAAAGAACTGTCACAGTGCTTAGAGACATACAAGATGATGATCCTAAGTACTGTCACAGTGCTTAGTGACATACAAGATGATGAAACAAAGTACTGTCACATTGCTTAGTGACATAGAAGATGATGAACTCAAGTACTGTTACAGTGCTTAGTGACATCCAAGATGATGAACACAAGTACTGTTACAGTGCTTAGTGACATAGAAGATGATGAAAGAAAGTACTGTCATAGTCCTTCGAGACACAAGATGATGAACGCAAGTACTGTCACAGCGCTTAGAAACATACAAGATGATGAACCCAAGTATTTTTACAATGTTTGGAAAGATACAAGATGATTAAAGAAAGTACTGTCACAGTGCTTAGAGACATAAAAGATGATGAATCCAAGTACTGTTTCAGTGGTAAGTGACATACAAGATGATGAACCCAAGCATTGTCACAGTGATTAGAGACATACAAGATGATGAACCCAAGTACTGTCACAGTGCTTAAAGACATACATGATGATGAACCCAAGTATTGTTACAGTGCTTAGAGACATACAAGATGATGAAACAAAGTACTGTCACAGTGCTTAGAGGCATACAAGCTGATGAACCCAAGTATTGTTACAGTGCTTAGAGACATACAAGATGATGAACCCAAGGACTGTTTCAGTGCTTAGCGACATACACGATGATGAAACAAAGTATTGCCACAGCGCTTAGAGACATAAAAGATGATGAAACAAAGTACTATCACAGTGCTTAGAGACATACAAGATGATGAACCCATGTACTGATACAGTGCTTAGTGACATACAAGATGATGAAACAAAGTACTGTCACAGTGCTTAGAGACATACAAGATGATGAATCCAAGTACTGTTTCAGTGCTAAGTGACATACAAGATGATGAAACAAAGTATTGACACAGTGCTTACAGACATACAAGATGATGAAACAAAGTACTGTCACAGTGCTTAGAGACATAAAAGATGATGAAACCAAGTACTCTTTCAGTGCTTAGTGACATACAAGATGATGAAACAAAGTACTTTCACAGTGCTTACAGACATTCAAGATGATGAACCCAGGTAAGGTCATAGTGCTTACAGACATACAATATGATGAACCCAAGTACTGTTACAGTGCTTAGTGACATACAAGATGATGAAACAAAGTACTGTCACAGTGCTTAAAGACATAGAAGATGATGAACCCAAGTACTATTACAGTGCTTAGTGACATACAAGATGATGAAACAAAGTACTGTCACAGTGCTTCACGACATACAAGATGATCAACCCAAGTACTGTCACAGTGAATAGAGACATACAAGATGATGAACCCAAATACTGTCACAATGCTTAGACACATTTAACATGAACCTAAGTATTGTCACAGTGCTTAGAGACATACAAGATGATCAACCCAAGTACAGCCATAATGCTTAGAGTCATACAAGATGATGAATCCTAGTATTGTCACAGCATTAGGGACATAAAAGATGATAAATCCAATTAAGGTCAGTGCTTAGAGACATATAAGATGATAAATATAAGTATTCTCACAGTGCTTAAAGACATACAAAATGATGAACCCAAGTACTGTTACAGTATTTAGTGACATACAAGATGATGAACCCAAGAACTGTCACAGAGCTTAGTGACATACAAGATGATAAACCCAAATACTGCCACAGTGCTTAGAGACATACAAGCTGATGAACCCAATTATTGTTACAGTGCTTAGAGACATACAAGATGATGAACCCAAGTACTGTTTCAGTGGGAAGTGACATACAAGATGATGAAACAAAGTATTGCCACAGTGCTTAGAGACATAAAAGATGATGAAACAAAGTACTATCGCAGTGCTTAGAGACATACAAGATGATGAACCCATGTACTGTTACAGTGCTTAGTGACATACAAGATGATGAAACAAAGTACTGTCACAGTGCTTAGAGACATACAAGATGATGAATCCAAGTACAGTTTCAGTGCTAAGTGACATACAAGATGATAAAACAAAGTATTGTCACAGTGCTTACAGACAGGCAAGATGATGAAACAAAGAACTGTCACAGTGCTTAGAGACATACAAGATGATGAACCCAAGTATTGTCACAGTGATTAGATGCATACAAGATGATGAACCCAAGTACTGTCACAGTGCTTAAAGACATACATGATGATGAACCCAAGTATTGTTACAGTGCTTAGAGACATACAAGATGATGAAACAAAGTACTGTCACAGTGCTTAGAGACATACAAGCTGATGAACCCAAGTACTGTTACAGTGCTCAGTGACATACAAGATGATGAACACAAGTACTGTTACAGTGCTTAGTGACATACAAGATGATGAAACAAAGTACTGTCACAGTCCTTAGAGACACAAGATGATGAACCCAAGTACTGTCACAGCGCTTAGAAACATAGAAAATGATAAAAAAAAGTACTGTCACAGTGCTTAGAGACATACAAGATGATGAAGCAAAGTACTGTCACAGTGCTTCAAGATATATAAGATGATGAAAACATGTACTGTCAGAGTGGATAAAGACATACAAGTTGATGAATGCATGTACTGTCACAGTGCTTAGAGACATACAAGATGATGAACCCAAGGACTGTTTCAGTGCTAAGTGACATACAAGATGTTAAAACAAAGTATTGTCACAGTGCTTACAGACAGGCAAGATGATGAAACAAAGAACTGTCACAGTGCTTAGAGACATACAAGATGATGAACCCATGTACTCTTACAGTGCTTAGTGACATACAAGATGATGAAACAAAGTACTGTCACAGTGCTTAGAGACATACAAGATGATGAATCCAAGTACAGTTTCAGTGCTAAGTGACATACAAGATGTTAAAACAAAGTATTGTCACAGTGCTTACAGACAGGCAAGATGATGAAACAAAGAACTGTCACAGTGCTTAGAGACATACAAGATGATGAACCCAAGTATTGTCACTGTGATCAGAGGCATACAAGATGATGAACCCAAGTACTGTCACAGTGCTTAAAGACATACATGATGATGAACCCAAGTATTGTTACAGTGCTTAGAGACATACAAGAGGATGAAACAAAGTACTGTCACAGTGCTTAGAGACATACAAGCTGATGAACCCAAGTATTGTTACAGTGCTTTGAGACATACAAGGTGATGAACCCAAGGACTGTTTCAGTGCTTAGTGACATACAAGATGATGAAACAAAGTATTGCCACAGTGCTTAGAGACATAAAAGATGATGAAACAAAGTACTATCACAGTGCTTAGAGACATACAAGATGATGAACCCATGCACTGTTACAGTGCTTAGTGACATACAAGATGATGAAACAAAGTACTGTCACAGTGCTTAGAGACATACAAGATGATGAAACAAAGAACTGTCACAGTGCTTAGAGACATACAAGATGATGATCCTAAGTACTGTCACAGTGCTTAGTGACATACAAGATGATGAAACAAAGTACTGTCACATTGATTAGTGACATAGAAGATGATGAACTCAAGTACTGTTACAGTGCTTAGTGACATACAAGATGATGAACACAAGTACTGTTACAGTGCTTAGTGACATAGAAGATGGTGAAAGAAAGTACTGTCATAGTCCTTCGAGACACAAGATGATGAACCCAAGTACTGTCACAGCGCTTAGAAACATACAAGATGATGAACCCAAGTATTGTTACAGTGTTTGGAAAGATACAAGATGATGAAACAAAGTAGTGTCACAGTCCTTAGATACATTAAAGATGATGAAAGAAAGTACTGTCACAGTGCTTAGAGACATACAAGATGATGAAACAAAGTACTGTCACAGTGCTTTAAGATATACAAGATCATGAAATTATGTACTGTCAGAGTGGATAAAGACATACAAGATGATGAATGCAAGTACTGTCACAGTGCTTACAGACAGAAAAGATGATGAAACAAAGAACTCTCACAGTGCTTAGAGACACATACGATGATGAAATCATGTGCTGTCACAGTGCGTAGAGACATACAAGATGATGAACCCAAGTACTGTTTCAGTCCTTAGTGACATACAAGATGATGAAACAAAGTACTGTCACAGTGCTTTAAGATATATAAGATGATGAAAACATGTACTGTCAGAGTGGATAAAGACATACAAGATGATGAATGCAAGTACTGTCACAGTGCTTACAGACAGACAAGATGATGAAACAAAGAACTCTCACAGTGCTTGGAGACACATACGATGATGAAATCATGTGCTGTCACAGTGCTTAGAGACATACAAGATGATGAACCCAAGTACTGTTTCATTCCTTAGTGACATACAAGATCATGAAACAAAGTACTGTCACAGTGCTTAGAGACATACAAGATGATGAACCCAAGTATTGTTACAGTGTTTAGTCACATAAAAGATGAAACAAAGTACTATCAAAGTGCTTAGAGACATACAAGATGATGAACCCAAGTATTGTTACATTGCTTAGGGACATACAAGATGAACCCAATAACTGTTTTAGTGCTTAGTGACATACAAGATGATGAACCCAAGTATTGTTACAGTGCTTAGAGACATACAAGATGATGAACCCAAGGACTGTTTCAGTGCTTAGTGACATACAAGATCATGAACCCAAGTACTGTCACAGTGCTTAGTGACATACAAGATGATGAAACAAAGTATTCTCACAGTGCTTAAAGACATACAAGATGATGAAACAAAGTACTGTCACAGTGCTTCAAGACATTTAAGTTGATGAAACCAAGTACTGTCACAGTGCTTAGAGACATACAAGATGATGAACCCAAGTATTGTCACAGTGATTAGAGGCTTACAAGATGATGAACCCAAGTACTGTCACAGTGCTTAAAGACATACATGATGATGAACCCAAGTATTGTTACAGTGCTTAGAGACATACAAGATGATGAAACAAAGTACTGTCACAGTGCTTCAAGACATTTAAGTTGATGAAACCAAGTACTGTCACAGTGCTTAGAGACATACAAGATGATGAACCCAAGTATTGTCACAGTGATTAGAGGCTTACAAGATGATGAACCCAAGTACTGTCACAGTGCTTAAAGACATACATGATGATGAACCCAAGTATTGTTACAGTGCTTAGAGACATACAAGATGATGAAACAAAGTACTGTCACAGTGCTTAGAGACATACAAGCTGATGAACCCAAGTATTGTTACAGTCCTTAGAAACATACAAGATGATGAACCCAAGGACTGTTTCAGTGCTTAGTGACATACAAGATGATGTAACAATGTATTGCCACAGCGCTTAGAGACATAAAAGATGATGAAACAAAGTACTATCACAGTGCTTAGAGACATACAAGATGATGAACCCATGTACTGATACAGTGCTTAGTGACATACAAGATGATGAAACAAAGTACTGTCACAGTGGTTAGAGACATACAAGATGATGAATCCAAGTACTGTTTCAGTGCTAAGTGACATACAAGATGATGAAACAAAGTATTGACACAGTGCTTACAAACATACAAGATGATGAAACAAAGAACTGTCACAGTGCTTAGAGACATAAAAGATGATGAAACCAAGTACTCTTTCAGTGCTTAGTGACATACAAGATGACGAAACAAAGTACTTTCACAGTGCTTACAGACATTCAAGATGATGAACCCAGGTAAGGTCATAGTGCTTACAGACATACAATATGATGAACCCAAGTACTGTTACAGTGCTTAGTGACATACAAGATGATGAAACAAAGTACTGTCACAGTGCTCAAAGACAAAGAAGATGATGAACCCAAGTACTATTACAGTGCTTAGTGACATACAAGATGATGAAACAAAGTACTGTCACAGTGCTTCACGACATACAAGATGATCAACCCAAGTACTGTCACAGTGAATAGAGACATACAAGATGATGAACCCAAATACTGTCACAATGCTTAGACACATTTAACATGAACCTAAGTATTGTCACAGTGCTTAGAGACATACAAGATGATGAACCCAAGTACAACCATAATGCTTAGAGTCATACAAGATGATGAATCCTAGTATTGTCACAGCATTAGGGACATAAAAGATGATAAATCCAATTAAGGTCAGTGCTTAGATACAGACAAGATGATGAACCCAAGGATTGCCACAGTGCTTAGAGACATACAAGATGATAAATATAAGTATTCTCACAGTGCTTAAAGACATACAAAATGATGAACCCAAGTACTGTTACAGTATTTAGTGACATACAAGATGATGAACCCAAGAACTGTCACAGAGCTTAGTGACATACAAGATGATAAACCCAAATACTGCCACAGTGCTTAGAGACATACAAGCTGATGAACCCAATTATTGTTACAGTGCTTAGAGACATACAAGATGATGAACCCAAGGACCGTTTCAGTGCTTAGTGACATACAAGATGATGAAACAAAGTATTGCCACAGTGCTTAGAGACATAAAAGATGATGAAACAAAGTACTATCACAGTGCTTAGAGACATACAAGATGATGAACCCATGTACTGTTACAGTGCTTAGTGACATACAAGATGATGAAACAAAGTACTGTCACAGTGCTTAGAGACATACAAGATGATGAACCCAAGGACTGTTTCAGTGCTAAGCGACATACACGATGATGAAACAAAGTATTGCCACAGCGCTTAGAGACATAAAAGATGATGAAACAAAGTACTATCACAGTGCTTAGAGACATACAAGATGATGAAACCAAGTACTGTTTCAGTGCTTAGTGACATACAAGATGATGAAACAAAGTACTGTCACAGTGCTTAGAGACATACAAGATGATGAAACCAAGTACTGTTTCAGTGCTTAGTGACATACAAGATGATGAAACAAAGTACTTTCACAGTGCTTACAGACATTCAAGATGATGATCCCAGGTAAGGTCATAGTGCTTACAGACATACAATATGATGAACCCAAGTACTGTTACAGTGCTTAGTGACATACAAGATGATGAAACAAAGTACTGTCACAGTGCTTAAAGACATAGAAGATGATGAACCCAAGTACTATTACAGTGCTTAGTGACATACAAGATGATGAAACAAAGTACTGTCACAGTGCTTCACGACATACAAGATGATCAATTCAAGTACTGTCACAGTGAATAGAGACATACAAGATGATGAACCCAAATACTGTCACAATGCTTAGACACATTTAACATGAACCTAAGTATTGTCACAGTGCTTAGAGACATACAAGATGATGAACCCAAGTACAGCCATAATGCTTAGAGTCATACAAGATGATGAATCGTAGTATTGTCACAGCATTAGGGACATAAAAGATAATAACTCCAATTAAGTTCAGTGCTTAGATACAGGCAAGATGATGAACCCAAGGATTGCCACAGTGCTTAGAGACATACAAGATGATAAATATAAGTATTCTCACAGTGCTTAAAGACATACAAAATGATGAACCCAAGTACTGTTACAGTATTTAGTGACATACAAGATGATGAACCCAAGAACTGTCACAGAGCTTAGTGACATACAAGATGATGAACCCAAATACTGCCACAGTGCTTAGAGACATACAAGCTGATGAAACCAAGTATTGTTACAGTGCTTAGAGACATACAAGATGATGAACCCAAGGACTGTTTCAGTGCTTAGTGACATACAAGATGATGAAACAAAGTATTGCCACAGTGCTTAGAGACACAAAAGATGATGAAACAAAGTACTATCACAGTGCTTAGAGACATACAAGATGATGAATCCAAGTACTGTTTCAGTGCTAAGTGACATACAAGATGATGAACCCAAGTATTGTCACAGTGATTAGAGACATACAAGATGATGAAACAAAGAACTGTCACAGTGCTTAGAGACATACAAGATGATGATCCTAAGTACTGTCACAGTGCTTAGTGACATACAAGATGATGAAACAAAGTACTGTCACATTGCTTAGTGACATAGAAGATGATGAACTCAAGTACTGTTACAGTGCTTAGTGACATACAAGATGATGAACACAAGTACTGTTACAGTGCTTAGTGACATACAAGATGATGAAACAAAGTACTGTCACAGTGCTTAGAGACATACAAGATGATGAATCCAAGTACTGTTTCAGTGCTAAGTGACATACAAGATGATGAACCCAAGTATTGTCACAGTGATTAGAGACATACAAGATGATGAAACAAAGAACTGTCACAGTGCTTAGAGACATACAAGATGATGATCCTAAGTACTGTCACAGTGCTTAGTGACATACAAGATGATGAAACAAAGTACTGTCACATTGCTTAGTGACATAGAAGATGATGAACTCAAGTACTGTTACAGTGCTTAGTGACATACAAGATGATGAACACAAGTACTGTTACAGTGCTTAGTGACATAGAAGATGATGAAAGAAAGTACTGTCATAGTCCTTCGAGACACAAGATGATGAACGCAAGTACTGTCACAGCGCTTAGAAACATACAAGATGATGAACCCAAGTATTGTTACAGTGTTTGGAAAGATACAAGATGATGAAACAAAGTACTGTCACAGTGCTTAAAGACATACAAGATGATGAATCCAAGTACTGTTTCAGTGCTATGTGACATACAAGATGATGAACCCAAGTATTGTCACAGTGATTAGAGACATACAAGATGATGAACCCAAGTACTGTCACAGTGCTTAGAGACATACATGATGATGAACCCAAGTATTGTTACAGTGCTTAGAGACATACAAGATGATGAAACAAAGTACTGTCACAGTGCTTAGAGGCATACAAGCTGATGAACCCAAGTATTGTTACAGAGCTTAGAGACATACAAGATGATGAACCCAAGGACTGTTTCAGTGCTTAGCGACATACACGATGATGAAACAAAGTATTGCCACAGCGCTTAGAGACATAAAAGATGATGAAACAAAGTACTATCACAGTGCTTAGAGACATACAAGATGATGAACCCATGTATTGTTACAGTGCTTAGAGACATACAAGATGATGAACCCATGTACTGTTACAGTGCTTAGTGACATACAAGATGATGAAACAAAGTACTGTCACAGTGCTTAGAGACATACAAGATGATGATTCCAAGTACTGTTTCAGTGGTAAGTGACATACAAGATGATGAAACAAAGTATTGTCACAGTGCTTACAGACATACAAGATGATGAAACAAAGAACTGTCACAGTGCTTAGAGACATACAAGATGATGATCCTAAGTACTGTCACAGTGCTTAGTGACATACAAGATGATGAAACAAAGTACTGTCACATTGCTTAGTGACATAGAAGATGATGAACTCAAGTACTGTTACAGTGCTTAGTGACATACAAGATGATGAACCCAAGTACTGTTACAGTGCTTAGTGACATAGAAGATGATGAAAGAAAGTACTGTCATAGTCCTTCGAGACACAAGATGATGAACGCAAGTACTGTCACAGCGCTTAGAAACATACAAGATGATGAACCCAAGTATTGTTACAGTGTTTGGAAAGATACAAGATGATGAAACAAAGTACTGTCACAGTGCTTAAAGACATACAAGATGATGAATCCAAGTACTGTTTCAGTGCTATGTGACATACAAGATGATGAACCCAAGTATTGTCACAGTGATTAGAGACATACAAGATGATGAACCCAAGTACTGTCACAGTGCTTAAAGACATACATGATGATGAACCCAAGTATTGTTACAGTGCTTAGAGACATACAAGATGATGAAACAAAGTACTGTCACAGTGCTTAGAGGCATACAAGCTGATGAACCCAAGTATTGTTACAGTGCTTAGAGACATACAAGATGATGAACCCAAGGACTGTTTCAGTGCTTAGCGACATACACGATGATGAAACAAAGTATTGCCACAGCGCTTAGAGACATAAAAGATGATGAAACAAAGTACTATCACAGTGCTTAGAGACATACAAGATGATGAACCCATGTACTGATACAGTGCTTAGTGACATACAAGATGATGAAACAAAGTACTGTCACAGTGCTTAGAGACATACAAGATGATGAATCCAAGTACTGTTTCAGTGCTAAGTGACATACAAGATGATGAAACAAAGTATTGACACAGTGCTTACAGACATACAAGATGATGAAACAAAGAACTGTCACAGTGCTTAGAGACATAAAAGATGATGAAACCAAGTACTCTTTCAGTGCTTAGTGACATACAAGATGATGAAACAAAGTACTTTCACAGTGCTTACAGACATTCAAGATGATGAACCCAGGTAAGGTCATAGTGCTTACAGACATACAATATGATGAACCCAAGTACTGTTACAGTGCTTAGTGACATACAAGATGATGAAACAAAGTACTGTCACAGTGCTTAAAGACAAAGAAGATGATGAACCCAAGTACTATTACAGTGCTTAGTGACATACAAGATGATGAAACAAAGTACTGTCACAGTGCTTCACGACATACAAGATGATCAACCCAAGTACTGTCACAGTGAATAGAGACATACAAGATGATGAACCCAAATACTGTCACAATGCTTAGACACATTTAACATGAACCTAAGTATTGTCACAGTGCTTAGAGACATACAAGATGATGAACCCAAGTACAGCCATAATGCTTAGAGTCATACAAGATGATGAATCGTAGTATTGTCACAGCATTAGGGACATAAAAGATGATAAATCCAATTAAGGTCAGTGCTTAGATACAGACAAGATGATGAACCCAAGGATTGCCACAGTGCTTAGAGACATACAAGATGATAAATATAAGTATTCTCACAGTGCTTAAAGACATACAAAATGATGAACCCAAGTACTGTTACAGTATTTAGTGACATACAAGATGATGAACCCAAGAACTGTCACAGAGCTTAGTGACATACAAGATGATAAACCCAAATACTGCCACAGTGCTTAGAGACATACAAGCTGATGAACCCAATTATTGTTACAGTGCTTAGAGACATACAAGATGATGAATCCAAGGACCGTTTCAGTGCTTAGTGACATACAAGATGATGAAACAAAGTATTGCCACAGTGCTTAGAGACATAAAAGATGATGAAACAAAGTACTATCACAGTGCTTAGAGACATACAAGATGATGAACCCATGTACTGTTACAGTGCTTAGTGACATACAAGATGATGAAACAAAGTACTGTCACAGTGCTTAGAGACATACAAGATGATGAATCCAAGTACAGTTTCAGTGCTAAGTGACATACAAGATTATAAAACAAAGTATTGTCACAGTGCTTACAGACAGGCAAGATGATGAAACAAAGAACTGTCACAGTGCTTAGAGACATACAAGATGATGAACCCAAGTATTGTCACAGTGATTAGATGCATACAAGATGATGAACCCAAGTACTGTCACAGTGCTTAAAGACATACATGATGATGAACCCAAGTATTGTTACAGTGCTTAGAGACATAAAAGATGATGAAACAAAGTACTGTCACAGTGCTTAGAGACATACAAGCTGATGAACCCAAGTACTGTTACAGTGCTCAGTGACATACAAGATGATGAACACAAGTACTGTTACAGTGCTTAGTGACATACAAGATGATGAAACAAAGTACTGTCACAGTGCTTAGAGACACAAGATGATGAACCCAAGTACTGTCACAGCGTTTAGAAACATAGAAAATGATAAAACAAAGTACTGTCACAGTGCTTAGAGACATACAAGATGATGAAGCAAAGTACTGTCACAGTGCTTCAAGATATATAAGATGATGAAAACATGTACTGTCAAAGTGGATAAAGACATACAAGTTGATGAATGCAAGTACTGTCACAGTGCTTAGAGACATACAAGATGATGAAACAAAGTACTGTCACAGTGCTTAAAGACATACAAGATGATGAAGCCAAGTACTGTCACAATGCTTGACACATTTAACATGAACCCAAGTATTGTCACTGTGCTTAGAAACATACAAGATCATGAACCCAAGTACAGCCACAGTGCTTAGAGGCATAGAAGATGATGAATCCTAGTATTGTCACAGCTTTAGGGACATACAAGATGATAAATCCAATTAAGGTCAGTGCTTAGATACAGACAAGATGATGAAACCAAGTATTGTCACAGTGCTTAGAGACATACAAGATGATGAACCCAAGGACTGTTTCAGTGCTTAGTGACATACAAGATGATGAAACAAAGTATTGCCACAGTGCTTAGAGACATAAAAGATGATGAAACAAAGTACTATCACAGTGCTTAGAGACATACAAGATGATGAACCCATGTACTGTTACAGTGCTTAGTGACATACAAGATGATGAACCCAAGTACTGTCACAGTGCTTAAAGACATAGAAGATGACGAACCCAAGTACTATTACAGTGCTTAGTGACATACAAGATGATGAAACAAAGTACTGTCACAGTGCTTCAAGACATACAATATGATGAACCCAAGTACTCTCACAGTGCTTAGAGACATACAAGATGATGAAACCATGTGCTGTCAAAGTGCTTAGAGACATACAAGATGATCATCCCAAGGACTGTCACAGTGAATAGAGACATACAAGATGATGAACCCAAATACTGTCACAATGCTTAGACACATTTAACATGAACCTAAGTATTGTCACAGTGCTTAGTAACATACAAGATGATGAACCCAAGTATTGTCACAGCTTTAGGGTCATACAAGATGATAAATCCAGTTAAGGTCAGTGCTTAGATACAGACAAGATGATGAACCCAAGTATTGCCACAGTGCTTAGAGATATAAAAGATGATAAATATAAGTATTCTCACAGTGGTTAAAGACATACAAAATGATGAACCCAAGTACTGTTACAGTGTTTAGTGACATACAAGATAATGAACCCAAGAACTGTCACAGAGCTTAGTGACATACAAGATGATGAACCCAAGTACTGCCACAGTGCTTAGAGACATACAAGCTGATGAACCCAAGTATTGTTACAGTGCTTAGAGACATACAAGATGATGAACCCAAGGACTGTTTCAGTGCTTAGTGACATACAAGATGATGTAACAAAGTATTGCCACAGTGCTTAGAGACACAAAAGATGATGAAACAAAGTACTATCACAGTGCTTAGAGACATACAAGATGATGAACCCATGTACTGTTACAGTGCTTAGTGACATACAAGATGATGAAACAAAGTACTGTCACAGTGCTTAGAGACATACAAGATGATGAATCCAAGTACTGTTTCAGTGCTAAGTGACATACAAGATGATGAACCCAAGTATTGTCACAGTGATTAGAGACATACAAGATGATGAACCCAAGTACTGTCACAGTGCTTAAAGACATACATGATGATGAACCCAAGTATTGTTACAGTGCTTAGAGACATACAAGAGGATGAAACAAAGTACTGTCACAATGCTTAGAGGCATACAAGCTGATGAACCCAAGTATTGTTACAGTGCTTAGAGACATACAAGATGATGAACCCAAGGACTGTTTCAGTGCTTAGTGACATACACGATGATGAAACAAAGTATTGCCACAGTGCTTAGAAACATAAAAGATGATGAAACAAAGTACTATCACAGTGCTTAGAGACATACAAGATGACGAACCCATGTACTGATACAGTGCTTAGTGACATACAAGATGATGAAACAAAGTACTGTCACAGTGTTTAGAGACATACAAGATGATGAATCCAAGTACTGTTTCAGTGCTAAGTGACATACAAGATGATGAAACAAAGTATTGACACAGTGCTTACAGACATACAAGATGATGAAACAAAGAACTGTCACAGTGCTTAGAGACATATAAGATGATGAACCCAAGTACTATTACAGTGCTTAGTGACATACAAGATGATGAAACAAAGTACTGTCACAGTGCTTCACGACATACAAGATGATCAACCCAAATACTGTCACAGTGAATAGAGACATACAAGATGATGAACCCAAATACTGTCACAATGCTTAGACACATTTAACATGAACCTAATTAATGTCTCAGTGCTTAGTAACATACAAGATGATGAACCCAAGTACAGCCATAATGCTTAGAGTCATACAAGATGATGAATCCTAGTATTGTCACAGCATTAGGGACATAAAAGATGATAAATCCAATTAAGGTCAGTGCTTAGATACAGACAAGATGATGAACATAAGTATTGCCACAGTGCTTAGAGACATACAAGATGATAAATATAAGTATTCTCACAGTGCTTAAAGACATACAAAATGATGAACCCAAGTACTGTTACAGTATTTAGTGACATACAAGATGATAAAACAAAGTATTGTCACAGTGCTTACAGACAGGCAAGATGGTGAAACAAAGAACTGTCACAGTGCTTAGAGACATACAAGATGATGAACCCAAGTATTGTCACAGTGATTAGAGGCATACAAGATGATGAACACAAGTACTGTCACAGTGCTTAAAGACATACATGATGATGAACCCAAGTATTGTTACAGTGCTTAGAGACATAAAAGAGGATGAAACAAAGTACTGTCACAGTGCTTAGAGACATACAAGCTGATGAACCCAAGTATTGTTACAGTGCTTAGAGACATACAAGATGATGAACCCAAGGACTGTTTCAGTGCTTAGCGACATACACGATGATGAAACAAAGTATTGCCACAGCGCTTAGAGACATAAAAGATGATGAAACAAAGTACTATCACAGTGCTTAGAGACATACAAGATGATGAACCCATGTACTGATACAGTGCTTAGTGACATACAAGATGATGAAACAAAGTACTGTCACAGTGCTTAGAGACATACAAGATGATGAAACCAAGTACTGTTTCAGTGCTTAGTGACATACAAGATGATGAAACAAAGTACTTTCACAGTACTTACAGACATTCAAGATGATGAACCCAGGTAAGGTCATAGTGCTTACAGACATACAATATGATGAACCCAAGTACTGTTACAGTGCTTAGTGACATACAAGATGATGAACCCAAGTACTGTCACAGTGCTTAAAGACATACATGATGATGAACCCAAGTATTGTTACAGTGCTTAGAGACATACAAGATGATGAAGCAAAGTACTGTCACAGTGCTTCAAGATATATAAGATGATGAAAACATGTACTGTCAGAGTGGACAAAGACATACAAGTTGATGAATGCAAGTACTGTCACAGTGCTTAGAGACATACAAGATGATGAAACAAAGTACTGTCACAGTGCTTAAAGACATACAAGATGATGAAGCCAAGTACTGTCACAATGCTTGACACATTTAACATGAACCCAAGTATTGTCACTGTGCTTAGAAACATACAAGATCATGAACGCAAGTACAGCCACAGTGCTTAGAGGCATAGAAGATGATGAATCCTAGTATTGTCACAGCTTTAGGGACATACAAGATGATAAATACAATTAAGGTCAGTGCTTAGATACAGACAAGATGATGAAACCAAGTATTGTCACAGTGCTTAGAGACATACAAGATGATGAACCCAAGGACTGTTTCAGTGCTTAGTGACATACAAGATGATGAAACAAGGTATTGCCACAGTGCTTAGAGACATAAAAAATGATGAAACAAAGTACTATCACAGTGCTTAGAGACATACAAGATGATGAACCCATGTACTGTCACAGCGCTTAGAGACATACAAGATGATGAACCCAAGTATTGTCACAGTGATTAGAGGCATACAAGATGATGAACCCAAGTACTGTCACAGTGCTTAAAGACATACATGATGATGAACCCAAGTATTGTTACAGTGCTTAGAGACATAAAAGATGATGAAACAAAGTACTGTCACAGTGCTTAGAGACATACAAGATGATGAACCCAAGTACTGTTCCAGTGCTCAGTGACATACAAGATGATGAACACAAGTACTGTTACAGTGCTTAGTGACATACAAGATGATGAAACAAAGTACTGTCACAGTCCTTAGAGACACAAGATGATGAACCCAAGTACTGTCACGGCGCTTAGAAACATAGAAAATGATAAAACAAAGTACTGTCACAGTACTTAGAGACATACAAGATGATGAAGCAAAGTACTGTCACAGTGCTTCAAGATATATAAGATGATGAAAACATGTACTGTCAGAGTGGACAAAGACATACAAGTTGATGAATGCAAGTACTGTCACAGTGCTTAGAGACATACAAGATGATGAAACAAAGTACTGTCACAGTGCTTAAAGACATACAATATGATGAAGCCAAGTACTGTCACAATGCTTGACACATTTAACATGAACCCAAGTATTGTCACTGTGCTTAGAAACATACAAGATCATGAACCCAAGTACAGCCAAAGTGCTTAGAGGCATAGAAGATGATGAATCCTAGTATTGTCACAGCTTTAGGGACATACAAGCTGATAAATCCAATTAAGGTCAGTGCTTAGATACAGACAAGATGATGAAACCAAGTATTGTCACAGTGCTTAGAGACATACAAGATTATGAACCCAAGGACTGTTTCAGTGCTTAGTGACATACAAGATGATGAAACAAAGTATTGCCACAGTGCTTAGAGACATAAAAGATGATGAAACAAAGTACTATCACAGTGCTTAGAGACATATAAGATGATGAACCCATGTACTGTTACAGTGCTTAGTGACATACAAGATGATGAAACAAAGTACTGTCATAGTGCTTCAAGACATACAATATGATGAACCCAAGTACTGTCACAGTGCTTAGAGACATACAAGATGATGAAACCATGTGCTGTCAAAGTGCTTAGAGACATACAAGATGATCAACCCAAGGACTGTCACAGTGAATAGAGACATACAAGATGATGAACCCAAATACTGTCACAATGCTTAGACACATTTAACATGAACCTAAGTATTGTCACAGTGCATAGTAACATACAAGATGATGAACCCAAGTATTGTCACAGCTTTAGGGACATACAAGATGATAAATCCAGTTAAGGTCAGTGCTTAGATACAGACAAGATGATGAACCCAAGTATTGCCACAGTGCTTAGAGATATAAAAGATGATAAATATAAGTATTTTCACAGTGGTTAAAGACATACAAAATGATGAACCCAAGTACTGTTACAGTGTTTAGGGACATACAAGATGATGAACCCAAGAACTGTCACAGAGCTTAGTGACATACAAGATGATGAACCCAAGTACTGCCACAGTGCTTAGAGACATACAAGCTGATGAACCCAAGTATTGTTACAGTGCTTAGAGACATACAAGATGATGAACCCAAGGACTGTTTCAGTGCTTAGTGACATACAAGATGATGAAACAAAGTATTGCCACAGTGCTTAGAGACACAAAAGATGATGAAACAAAGTACTATCACAGTGCTTAGAGACATACAAGATGATGAACCCATGTACTGTTACAGTGCTTAGTGACATACAAGATGATGAAACAAAGTACTGTCACAGTGCTTAGAGACATACAAGATGATCAATCCAAGTACTGTTTCAGTGCTAAGTGACATACAAGATGATGAACCCAAGTATTGTCACAGTGATTAGAGACATACAAGATGATGAACCCAAGTATTGTTACAGTGCTTAGAGACATACAAGATGATGAAACAAAGTACTGTCACAGTGCTTAGAGACATGCACGATGATGAAACAAAGTACTGTGACAGTGCTTAGAGACATAAAAGTTGATGAACCCATGTACTGTTACAGTTCTTAGTGACATACAAGATGATGAAACAAAGTACTGTCACAGTCCTTAGAGACATAAAAGATGGTGAACACAAGTACTGTTTTAGTGCTTAGTGACATACAAGATCATGAACCCAAGTACTGTCACAGTGCTTAGTGACATACAAGATGATGAAACAAAGTACTGTCACAGTGCTTGAAGACATACAAGATGATGAAACAAAGTACTGTCACAGTGCTTCAAGACATTTAAGTTGATGAAACCAAGTACTGTCACAGGGCTTAGAGACATACAAGATGATGAAACCATGTGCTGTCACAATGCTTAGCGATACACAAGATGATCAATCCAAGTACTGTCACAGTGCTTAGAGACAAACAAGATGATGAACCCAAGTATTGTCACAGTGATTAGAGGCATACAAGATGATGAACCCAAGTACTGTCACAGTGCTTAAAGACATACATGATGATGAACCCAAGTATTGTTACAGTGCTTAGAGACATACAAGATGATGAAACAAAGTACTCTCACAGTGCTTAGAGACATACAAGCTGATGAACCCAAGTATTGTTACAGTGCTTAGAGACATACAAGATGATGAACCCAAGGACTGTTTCAGTGCTTAGTGACATACAAGATGATGAAACAAAGTATTGCCACAGTGCTTAGAGACATAAAAGATGATGAAACAAAGTACTATCACAGTGCTTAGAGACATACAAGATGATGAACCCATGTACTGTTACAGTGCTTAGTGACATACAAGATGATGAAACAAAGTACTGTCACAGTGCTTAGAGACATACAAGATGATGATTCCAAGTACTGTTTCAGTGGTAAGTGACATACAAGATGATGAAACAAAGTATTGTCACAGTGCTTACAGACATACAAGATGATGAAACAAAGAACTGTCACAGTGCTTAGAGACATACAAGATGATGATCCTAAGTACTGTCACAGTGCTTAGTGACATACAAGATGATGAAACAAAGTACTGTCACATTGCTTAGTGACATAGAAGATGATGAACTCAAGTACTGTTACAGTGCTTAGTGACATACAAGATGATGAACACATGTACTGTTACAGTGCTTAGTGACATAGAAGATGATGAAAGAAAGTACTGTCATAGTCCTTCGAGACACAAGATGATGAACGCAAGTACTGTCACAGCGCTTAGAAACATACAAGATGATGAACCCAAGTATTGTTACAGTGTTTGGAAAGATACAAGATGATGAAAGAAAGTACTGTCACAGTGCTTAGAGACATACAAGATGATGAATCCAAGTACTGTTTCAGTGCTAAGTGACATACAAGATGATGAACCCAAGCATTGTCACAGTGATTAGAGACATACAAGATGATGAACCCAAGTACTGTCACAGTGCTTAAAGACATACATGATGATGAACCCAAGTATTGTTACAGTGCTTAGAGACATAAAAGATGATGAAACAAAGTACTGTCACAGTGCTTAGAGACATACAAGCTGATGAACCCAAGTACTGTTACAGTGCTCAGTGACATACAAGATGATGAACACAAGTACTGTTACAGTGCTTAGTGACATACAAGATGATGAAACAAAGTACTGTCACAGTGCTTAGAGACACAAGATGATGAACCCAAGTACTGTCACAGCGTTTAGAAACATAGAAAATGATAAAACAAAGTACTGTCACAGTGCTTAGAGACATACAAGATGATGAAGCAAAGTACTGTCACAGTGCTTCAAGATATATAAGATGATGAAAACATGTACTGTCAAAGTGGATAAAGACATACAAGTTGATGAATGCAAGTACTGTCACAGTGCTTAGAGACATACAAGATGATGAAACAAAGTACTGTCACAGTGCTTAAAGACATACAAGATGATGAAGCCAAGTACTGTCACAATGCTTGACACATTTAACATGAACCCAAGTATTGTCACTGTGCTTAGAAACATACAAGATCATGAACCCAAGTACAGCCACAGTGCTTAGAGGCATAGAAGATGATGAATCCTAGTATTGTCACAGCTTTAGGGACATACAAGATGATAAATCCAATTAAGGTCAGTGCTTAGATACAGACAAGATGATGAAACCAAGTATTGTCACAGTGCTTAGAGACATACAAGATGATGAACCCAAGGACTGTTTCAGTGCTTAGTGACATACAAGATGATGAAACAAAGTATTGCCACAGTGCTTAGAGACATAAAAGATGATGAAACAAAGTACTATCACAGTGCTTAGAGACATACAAGATGATGAACCCATGTACTGTTACAGTGCTTAGTGACATACAAGATGATGAACCCAAGTACTGTCACAGTGCTTAAAGACATAGAAGATGACGAACCCAAGTACTATTACAGTGCTTAGTGACATACAAGATGATGAAACAAAGTACTGTCACAGTGCTTCAAGACATACAATATGATGAACCCAAGTACTCTCACAGTGCTTAGAGACATACAAGATGATGAAACCATGTGCTGTCAAAGTGCTTAGAGACATACAAGATGATCATCCCAAGGACTGTCACAGTGAATAGAGACATACAAGATGATGAACCCAAATACTGTCACAATGCTTAGACACATTTAACATGAACCTAAGTATTGTCACAGTGCTTAGTAACATACAAGATGATGAACCCAAGTATTGTCACAGCTTTAGGGTCATACAAGATGATAAATCCAGTTAAGGTCAGTGCTTAGATACAGACAAGATGATGAACCCAAGTATTGCCACAGTGCTTAGAGATATAAAAGATGATAAATATAAGTATTCTCACAGTGGTTAAAGACATACAAAATGATGAACCCAAGTACTGTTACAGTGTTTAGTGACATACAAGATAATGAACCCAAGAACTGTCACAGAGCTTAGTGACATACAAGATGATGAACCCAAGTACTGCCACAGTGCTTAGAGACATACAAGCTGATGAACCCAAGTATTGTTACAGTGCTTAGAGACATACAAGATGATGAACCCAAGGACTGTTTCAGTGCTTAGTGACATACAAGATGATGTAACAAAGTATTGCCACAGTGCTTAGAGACACAAAAGATGATGAAACAAAGTACTATCACAGTGCTTAGAGACATACAAGATGATGAACCCATGTACTGTTACAGTGCTTAGTGACATACAAGATGATGAAACAAAGTACTGTCACAGTGCTTAGAGACATACAAGATGATGAATCCAAGTACTGTTTCAGTGCTAAGTGACATACAAGATGATGAACCCAAGTATTGTCACAGTGATTAGAGACATACAAGATGATGAACCCAAGTACTGTCACAGTGCTTAAAGACATACATGATGATGAACCCAAGTATTGTTACAGTGCTTAGAGACATACAAGAGGATGAAACAAAGTACTGTCACAATGCTTAGAGGCATACAAGCTGATGAACCCAAGTATTGTTACAGTGCTTAGAGACATACAAGATGATGAACCCAAGGACTGTTTCAGTGCTTAGTGACATACACGATGATGAAACAAAGTATTGCCACAGTGCTTAGAAACATAAAAGATGATGAAACAAAGTACTATCACAGTGCTTAGAGACATACAAGATGACGAACCCATGTACTGATACAGTGCTTAGTGACATACAAGATGATGAAACAAAGTACTGTCACAGTGTTTAGAGACATACAAGATGATGAATCCAAGTACTGTTTCAGTGCTAAGTGACATACAAGATGATGAAACAAAGTATTGACACAGTGCTTACAGACATACAAGATGATGAAACAAAGAACTGTCACAGTGCTTAGAGACATATAAGATGATGAACCCAAGTACTATTACAGTGCTTAGTGACATACAAGATGATGAAACAAAGTACTGTCACAGTGCTTCACGACATACAAGATGATCAACCCAAATACTGTCACAGTGAATAGAGACATACAAGATGATGAACCCAAATACTGTCACAATGCTTAGACACATTTAACATGAACCTAATTAATGTCTCAGTGCTTAGTAACATACAAGATGATGAACCCAAGTACAGCCATAATGCTTAGAGTCATACAAGATGATGAATCCTAGTATTGTCACAGCATTAGGGACATAAAAGATGATAAATCCAATTAAGGTCAGTGCTTAGATACAGACAAGATGATGAACATAAGTATTGCCACAGTGCTTAGAGACATACAAGATGATAAATATAAGTATTCTCACAGTGCTTAAAGACATACAAAATGATGAACCCAAGTACTGTTACAGTATTTAGTGACATACAAGATGATAAAACAAAGTATTGTCACAGTGCTTACAGACAGGCAAGATGGTGAAACAAAGAACTGTCACAGTGCTTAGAGACATACAAGATGATGAACCCAAGTATTGTCACAGTGATTAGAGGCATACAAGATGATGAACACAAGTACTGTCACAGTGCTTAAAGACATACATGATGATGAACCCAAGTATTGTTACAGTGCTTAGAGACATAAAAGAGGATGAAACAAAGTACTGTCACAGTGCTTAGAGACATACAAGCTGATGAACCCAAGTATTGTTACAGTGCTTAGAGACATACAAGATGATGAACCCAAGGACTGTTTCAGTGCTTAGCGACATACACGATGATGAAACAAAGTATTGCCACAGCGCTTAGAGACATAAAAGATGATGAAACAAAGTACTATCACAGTGCTTAGAGACATACAAGATGATGAACCCATGTACTGATACAGTGCTTAGTGACATACAAGATGATGAAACAAAGTACTGTCACAGTGCTTAGAGACATACAAGATGATGAAACCAAGTACTGTTTCAGTGCTTAGTGACATACAAGATGATGAAACAAAGTACTTTCACAGTACTTACAGACATTCAAGATGATGAACCCAGGTAAGGTCATAGTGCTTACAGACATACAATATGATGAACCCAAGTACTGTTACAGTGCTTAGTGACATACAAGATGATGAACCCAAGTACTGTCACAGTGCTTAAAGACATACATGATGATGAACCCAAGTATTGTTACAGTGCTTAGAGACATACAAGATGATGAAGCAAAGTACTGTCACAGTGCTTCAAGATATATAAGATGATGAAAACATGTACTGTCAGAGTGGACAAAGACATACAAGTTGATGAATGCAAGTACTGTCACAGTGCTTAGAGACATACAAGATGATGAAACAAAGTACTGTCACAGTGCTTAAAGACATACAAGATGATGAAGCCAAGTACTGTCACAATGCTTGACACATTTAACATGAACCCAAGTATTGTCACTGTGCTTAGAAACATACAATATCATGAACGCAAGTACAGCCACAGTGCTTAGAGGCATAGAAGATGATGAATCCTAGTATTGTCACAGCTTTAGGGACATACAAGATGATAAATACAATTAAGGTCAGTGCTTAGATACAGACAAGATGATGAAACCAAGTATTGTCACAGTGCTTAGAGACATACAAGATGATGAACCCAAGGACTGTTTCAGTGCTTAGTGACATACAAGATGATGAAACAAGGTATTGCCACAGTGCTTAGAGACATAAAAAATGATGAAACAAAGTACTATCACAGTGCTTAGAGACATACAAGATGATGAACCCATGTACTGTCACAGCGCTTAGAGACATACAAGATGATGAACCCAAGTATTGTCACAGTGATTAGAGGCATACAAGATGATGAACCCAAGTACTGTCACAGTGCTTAAAGACATACATGATGATGAACCCAAGTATTGTTACAGTGCTTAGAGACATAAAAGATGATGAAACAAAGTACTGTCACAGTGCTTAGAGACATACAAGATGATGAACCCAAGTACTGTTCCAGTGCTCAGTGACATACAAGATGATGAACACAAGTACTGTTACAGTGCTTAGTGACATACAAGATGATGAAACAAAGTACTGTCACAGTCCTTAGAGACACAAGATGATGAACCCAAGTACTGTCACGGCGCTTAGAAACATAGAAAATGATAAAACAAAGTACTGTCACAGTACTTAGAGACATACAAGATGATGAAGCAAAGTACTGTCACAGTGCTTCAAGATATATAAGATGATGAAAACATGTACTGTCAGAGTGGACAAAGACATACAAGTTGATGAATGCAAGTACTGTCACAGTGCTTAGAGACATACAAGATGATGAAACAAAGTACTGTCACAGTGCTTAAAGACATACAATATGATGAAGCCAAGTACTGTCACAATGCTTGACACATTTAACATGAACCCAAGTATTGTCACTGTGCTTAGAAACATACAAGATCATGAACCCAAGTACAGCCAAAGTGCTTAGAGGCATAGAAGATGATGAATCCTAGTATTGTCACAGCTTTAGGGACATACAAGCTGATAAATCCAATTAAGGTCAGTGCTTAGATACAGACAAGATGATGAAACCAAGTATTGTCACAGTGCTTAGAGACATACAAGATTATGAACCCAAGGACTGTTTCAGTGCTTAGTGACATACAAGATGATGAAACAAAGTATTGCCACAGTGCTTAGAGACATAAAAGATGATGAAACAAAGTACTATCACAGTGCTTAGAGACATATAAGATGATGAACCCATGTACTGTTACAGTGCTTAGTGACATACAAGATGATGAAACAAAGTACTGTCATAGTGCTTCAAGACATACAATATGATGAACCCAAGTACTGTCACAGTGCTTAGAGACATACAAGATGATGAAACCATGTGCTGTCAAAGTGCTTAGAGACATACAAGATGATCAACCCAAGGACTGTCACAGTGAATAGAGACATACAAGATGATGAACCCAAATACTGTCACAATGCTTAGACACATTTAACATGAACCTAAGTATTGTCACAGTGCATAGTAACATACAAGATGATGAACCCAAGTATTGTCACAGCTTTAGGGACATACAAGATGATAAATCCAGTTAAGGTCAGTGCTTAGATACAGACAAGATGATGAACCCAAGTATTGCCACAGTGCTTAGAGATATAAAAGATGATAAATATAAGTATTTTCACAGTGGTTAAAGACATACAAAATGATGAACCCAAGTACTGTTACAGTGTTTAGGGACATACAAGATGATGAACCCAAGAACTGTCACAGAGCTTAGTGACATACAAGATGATGAACCCAAGTACTGCCACAGTGCTTAGAGACATACAAGCTGATGAACCCAAGTATTGTTACAGTGCTTAGAGACATACAAGATGATGAACCCAAGGACTGTTTCAGTGCTTAGTGACATACAAGATGATGAAACAAAGTATTGCCACAGTGCTTAGAGACACAAAAGATGATGAAACAAAGTACTATCACAGTGCTTAGAGACATACAAGATGATGAACCCATGTACTGTTACAGTGCTTAGTGACATACAAGATGATGAAACAAAGTACTGTCACAGTGCTTAGAGACATACAAGATGATCAATCCAAGTACTGTTTCAGTGCTAAGTGACATACAAGATGATGAACCCAAGTATTGTCACAGTGATTAGAGACATACAAGATGATGAACCCAAGTATTGTTACAGTGCTTAGAGACATACAAGATGATGAAACAAAGTACTGTCACAGTGCTTAGAGACATGCACGATGATGAAACAAAGTACTGTGACAGTGCTTAGAGACATAAAAGTTGATGAACCCATGTACTGTTACAGTTCTTAGTGACATACAAGATGATGAAACAAAGTACTGTCACAGTCCTTAGAGACATAAAAGATGGTGAACACAAGTACTGTTTTAGTGCTTAGTGACATACAAGATCATGAACCCAAGTACTGTCACAGTGCTTAGTGACATACAAGATGATGAAACAAAGTACTGTCACAGTGCTTGAAGACATACAAGATGATGAAACAAAGTACTGTCACAGTGCTTCAAGACATTTAAGTTGATGAAACCAAGTACTGTCACAGGGCTTAGAGACATACAAGATGATGAAACCATGTGCTGTCACAATGCTTAGCGATACACAAGATGATCAATCCAAGTACTGTCACAGTGCTTAGAGACAAACAAGATGATGAACCCAAGTATTGTCACAGTGATTAGAGGCATACAAGATGATGAACCCAAGTACTGTCACAGTGCTTAAAGACATACATGATGATGAACCCAAGTATTGTTACAGTGCTTAGAGACATACAAGATGATGAAACAAAGTACTCTCACAGTGCTTAGAGACATACAAGCTGATGAACCCAAGTATTGTTACAGTGCTTAGAGACATACAAGATGATGAACCCAAGGACTGTTTCAGTGCTTAGTGACATACAAGATGATGAAACAAAGTATTGCCACAGTGCTTAGAGACATAAAAGATGATGAAACAAAGTACTATCACAGTGCTTAGAGACATACAAGATGATGAACCCATGTACTGTTACAGTGCTTAGTGACATACAAGATGATGAAACAAAGTACTGTCACAGTGCTTAGAGACATACAAGATGATGATTCCAAGTACTGTTTCAGTGGTAAGTGACATACAAGATGATGAAACAAAGTATTGTCACAGTGCTTACAGACATACAAGATGATGAAACAAAGAACTGTCACAGTGCTTAGAGACATACAAGATGATGATCCTAAGTACTGTCACAGTGCTTAGTGACATACAAGATGATGAAACAAAGTACTGTCACATTGCTTAGTGACATAGAAGATGATGAACTCAAGTACTGTTACAGTGCTTAGTGACATACAAGATGATGAACACATGTACTGTTACAGTGCTTAGTGACATAGAAGATGATGAAAGAAAGTACTGTCATAGTCCTTCGAGACACAAGATGATGAACGCAAGTACTGTCACAGCGCTTAGAAACATACAAGATGATGAACCCAAGTATTGTTACAGTGTTTGGAAAGATACAAGATGATGAAAGAAAGTACTGTCACAGTGCTTAGAGACATACAAGATGATGAATCCAAGTACTGTTTCAGTGCTAAGTGACATACAAGATGATGAACCCAAGCATTGTCACAGTGATTAGAGACATACAAGATGATGAACCCAAGTACTGTCACAGTGCTTAAAGACATACATGATGATGAACCCAAGTATTGTTACAGTGCTTAGAGACATACAAGATGATGAAACAAAGTACTGTCACAGTGCTTAGAGGCATACACGCTGATGAACCCAAGTATTGTTACAGTGCTTAGAGACATACAAGATGATGAACACAAGGACTGTTTCAGTGCTTAGCGACATACACGATGATGAAACAAAGTATTGCCACAGCGCTTAGAGACATAAAAGATGATGAAACAAAGTACTATCACAGTGCTTAGAGACATACAAGATGATGAACCCATGTACTGATACAGTGCTTAGTGACATACAAGATGATGAAACAAAGTACTGTCACAGTGCTTAGAGACATACAAGATGATGAATCCAAGTACTGTTTCAGTGCTAAGCGACATACAAGATGATGAAACAAAGTATTGACACAGTGCTTACAGACATACAAGATGATGAAACAAAGAACTGTCACAGTGCTTAGAGACATAAAAGATGATGAAACCAAGTACTCTTTCAGTGCTTAGTGACATACAAGATGATGAAACAAAGTACTTTCACAGTGCTTACAGACATTCAAGATGATGAACCCAGGTAAGGTCATAGTGCTTACAGACATACAATATGATGAACCCAACTACTGTTACAGTGCTTAGTGACATACAAGATGATGAAACAAAGTACTGTCACAGTGCTTAAAGACATAGAAGATGATGAACCCAAGTACTATTACAGTGCTTAGTGACATAAAAGATGATGAAACAAAGTACTGTCACAGTGCTTCACGACATACAAGATGATCAACCCAAGTACTGTCACAGTGAATAGAGACATACAAGATGATGAACCCAAATACTGTCAGAATGCTTAGACACATTTAACATGAACCTAAGTATTGTCACAGTGCTTAGAGACATACAAGATGATGAACCCAAGTACAGCCATAATGCTTACAGTCATACAAGATGATGAATCCTAGTATTGTCACAGCATTAGGGACATAAAAGATGATAAATCCAATTAAGGTCAGTGCTTAGATACAGACAAGATGATGAACCCAAGGATTGCCACAGTGCTTAGAGACATACAAGATGATAAATATAAGTATTCTCACAGTGCTTAAAGACATACAAAATGATGAACCCAAGTACTGTTACAGTATTTAGTGACATACAAGATGATGAACCCAAGAACTGTCACAGAGCTTAGTGACATACAAGATGATAAACCCAAATACTGCCACAGTGCTTAGAGACATACAAGCTGATGAACCCAATTATTGTTACAGTGCTTAGAGACATACAAGATGATGAACCCAAGGACCGTTTCAGTGCTTAGTGACATACAAGATGATGAAACAAACTATTGCCACAGTGCTTAGAGACATAAAAGATGATGAAACAAAGTACTATCACAGTGCTTAGAGACATACAAGATGATGAACCCATGTACTGTTACAGTGCTTAGTGACATACAAGATGATGAAACAAAGAACTGTCACAGTGCTTAGAGACATACAAGATGATGAATCCAAGTACAGTTTCAGTGCTAAGTGACATACAAGATGATAAAACAAAGTATTGTCACAGTGCTTACAGACAGGCAAGATGATGAAACAAAGAACTGTCACAGTGCTTAGAGACATACAAGATGATGAACCCAAGTATTGTCACAGTGATTAGATGCATACAAGATGATGAACCCAAGTACTGTCACAGTGCTTAAAGACATACATGATGATGAACCCAAGTATTGTTACAGTGCTTAGAGACATAAAAGATGATGAAACAAAGTACTGTCACAGTGCTTAGAGACATACAAGCTGATGAACCCAAGTACTGTTACAGTGCTCAGTGACATACAAGATGATGAACACAAGTACTGTTACAGTGCTTAGTGACATACAAGATGATGAAACAAAGTACTGTCACAGTCCTTAGAGACACAAGATGATGAACCCAAGTACTGTCACAGCGCTTAGAAACATAGAAAATGATAAAACAAAGTACTGTCACAGTGCTTAGAGACATACAAGATGATGAAGCAAAGTACTGTCACAGTGCTTCAAGATATATAAGATGATGAAAACATGTACTGTCAGAGTGGACAAAGACATGCAAGTTGATGAATGCAAGTACTGTCACAGTGCTTAGAGACATACAAGATGATGAAACAAAGTACTGTCACAGTGCTTAAAGACATACAAGATGATGAAGCCAAGTACTGTCACAATGCTTGACACATTTAACATGAACCCAAGTATTGTCACTGTGCTTAGAAACATACAAGATCATGAACCCAAGTACAGCCACAGTGCTTAGAGGCATAGAAGATGATGAATCCTAGTATTGTCACAGCTTTAGGGACATACAAGATGATAAATCCAATTAAGGTCAGTGCTTAGATACAGACAAGATGATGAAACTAAGTATTGTCACAGTGCTTAGAGACATACAAGATGATGAACCCAAGCACTGTTTCAGTGCTTAGTGACATACAAGATGATGAAACAAAGTATTGCCACAGTGCTTAGAGACATAAAAGATGATGAAACAAAGTACTATCACAGTGCTTAGAGACAAACAAGATGATGAACCCATGTACTGTTACAGTGCTTAGTGACATACAAGATGATGAAACAAGGTACTGTCACAGTGCTTAAAGACATAGAAGATGATGAACCCAAGTACTATTACAGTGCTTAGTGACATACAAGATGATGAAACAAAGTACTGTCACAGTGCTTCAAGACATACAATATGATGAACCCAAGTACTGTCACAGTGCTTAGAGACATACAAGATGATGAAACCATGTGCTGTCAAAGTGCTTAGAGACATACAAGATGATCAACCCAAGGACTGTCACAGTGAATAGAGACATACAAGATGATGAACCCAAATACTGTCACAATGCTTAGACACATTTAACATGAACCTAAGTATTGTCACAGTGCTTAGTAACATACAAGATGATGAACCCAAGTATTGTCACAGCTTTAGGGTCATACAAGATGATATATCCAGTTAAGGTCAGTGCTTAGATAAAGACAAGATGATGAACCCAAGTATTGCCACAGTGCTTAGAGATATAAAAGATGATAAATATAAGTATTCTCACAGTGGTTAAAGACATACAAAATGATGAACCCAAGTACTGTTACAGTGTTTAGTGACATACAAGATAATGAACCCAAGAACTGTCACAGAGCTTAGTGACATACAAGATGATGAACCCAAGTATTGTTACAGTGCTTAGAGACATACAAGATGATGAACCCAAGGACTGTTTCAGTGCTTAGTGACATACAAGATGATGAAACAAAGTATTGCCACAGTGCTTAGAGACACAAAAGATGATGAAACAAAGTACTATCACAGTGCTTAGAGACATACAAGATGATGAACCCATGTACTGTTACAGTGCTTAGTGACATACAAGATGATGAAACAAAGTACTGTCACAGTGCTTAGAGACATACAAGATGATGAATCCAAGTACTGTTTCAGTGCTAAGTGACATACAAGATGATGAACCCAAGTATTGTCACAGTGATTAGAGACATACAAGATGATGAACCCAAGTACTGTCACAGTGCTTAAAGACATACATGATGATGAACCCAAGTATTGTTACAGTGCTTAGAGACATACAAGAGGATGAAACAAAGTACTGTCACAGTGCTTAGAGGCATACAAGCTGATGAACCCAAGTATTGTTACAGTGCTTAGAGACATACAAGATGATGAACCCAAGGACTGTTTCAGTGCTTAGTGACATACACGATGATGAAACAAAGTATTGCCACAGTGCTTAGAAACATAAAAGATGATGAAACAAAGTACTATCACAGTGCTAAGAGACATACAAGATGACGAACCCATGTACTGTTACAGTGCTTAGTGACATACAAGATGATGAAACAAAGTACTGTCACAGTGCTTAGAGACATACAAGATGATGAATCCAAGTACTGTTTCAGTGCTAAGTGACATACAAGATGATGAAACAAAGTATTGACACAGTGCTTACAGACATACAAGATGATGAAACAAAGAACTGTCACAGTGCTTAGAGACATAAAAGATGATGAAACCAAGTACTCTTTCAGTGCTTAGTGACATACAAGATGATGAAACAAAGTACTTTCACAGTGCTTACAGACATTCAAAATGATGAACCCAGGTAAGGTCATAGTGCTTACAGACATACAAGATGATGAACCCAAGTACTGTTACAGTGCTTAGTGACATACAAGATGATGAAACAAAGTACTGTCACAGTGCTTAAAGACATATAAGATGATGAACCCAAGTACTATTACAGTGCTTAGTGACATACAAGATGATGAAACAAAGTACTGTCACAGTGCTTCACGACATACAAGATGATCAACCCAAGTACTGTCACAGTGAATAGAGACATACAAGATGATGAACCCAAATACTGTCACAATGCTTAGACACATTTAACATGAACCTAAGTAATGTCTCAGTGCTTAGTAACATACAAGATGATGAACCCAAGTACAGCCATAATGCTTAGAGTCATACAAGATGATGAATCCTAGTATTGTCACAGCATTAGGGACATAAAAGATGATAAATCCAATTAAGGTCAGTGCTTAGATACAGACAAGATGATGAACCCAAGTATTGCCACAGTGCTTAGAGACATAGAAGATGATAAATATAAGTATTCTCACAGTGCTTAAAGACATACAAAATGATGAACCCAAGTACTGTTACAGTATTTAGTGACATACAAGATGATGAACCCAAGAACTGTCACAGAGCTTAGTGACATACAAGATGATAAACCCAAATACTGCCACAGTGCTTAGAGACATACAAGCTGATGAACCCAATTATTGTTACAGTGCTTAGAGACATACAAGATGATGAACCCAAGGACCGTTTCAGTGCTTAGTGACATACAAGATGATGAAACAAACTATTGCCACAGTGCTTAGAGACATAAAAGATGATGAAACAAAGTACTATCACAGTGCTTAGAGACATACAAGATGATGAACCCATGTACTGTTACAGTGCTTAGTGACATACAAGATGATGAAACAAAGTACTGTCACAGTGCTTAGAGACATACAAGATGATGAATCCAAGTACAGTTTCAGTGCTAAGTGACATACAAGATGATAAAACAAAGTATTGTCACAGTGCTTACAGACAGGCAAGATGATGAAACAAAGAACTGTCACAGTGCTTAGAGACATACAAGATGATGAACCCAAGTATTGTCACAGTGATTAGATGCATACAAGATGATGAACCCAAGTACTGTCACAGTGCTTAAAGACATACATGATGATGAACCCAAGCATTGTTACAGTGCTTAGAGACATAAAAGATGATGAAACAAAGTACTGTCACAGTGCTTAGAGACATACAAGGTGATGAACCCAAGTACTGTTACAGTGCTCAGTGACATACAAGATGATGAACACAAGTACTGTTACAGTGCTTAGTGACATACAAGATGATGAAACAAAGTACTGTCACAGTCCTTAGAGACACAAGATGATGAACCCAAGTACTGTCACAGCGCTTAGAAACATAGAAAATGATAAAACAAAGTACTGTCACAGTGCTTAGAGACATACAAGATGATGAAGCAAAGTACTGTCACAGTGCTTCAAGATATATAAGATGAAGAAAACATGTACTGTCAGAGTGGATAAAGACATACAAGTTGATGAATGCAAGTACTGTCACAGTGCTTAGAGACATACAAGATGATGAAACAAAGAACTGTCACAGTGCTTAAAGACATACAAGATGATGAAGCCAAGTACTGTCACAATGCTTGACACATTTAACATGAACCCAAGTATTGTCACTGTGCTTAGAAACATACAAGATCATGAACCCAAGTACAGCCACAGTGCTTAGAGGCATAGAAGATGATGAATCCTAGTATTGTCACAGCTTTAGGGACATACAAGATGATAAATCCAATTAAGGTCAGTGCTTAGATACAGACAAGATGATGAAACCAAGTATTGTCACAGTGCTTAGAGACATACAAGATGATGAACCCAAGCACTGTTTCAGTGCTTAGTGACATACAAGATGATGAAACAAAGTATTGCCACAGTGCTTAGAGACATAAAAGATGATGAAACAAAGTACTATCACAGTGCTAAGAGACATACAAGATGATGAACCCATGTACTGTTACAGTGCTTAGTGACATACAAGATGATGAAACAAGGTACTGTCACAGTGCTTAAAGACATAGAAGATGATGAACCCAAGTACTATTACAGTGCTTAGTGACATACAAGATGATGAAACAAAGTACTGTCACAGTGCTTCAAGACATACAATATGATGAACCCAAGTACTGTCACAGTGCTTAGAGACATACAAGATGATGAAACCATGTGCTGTCAAAGTGCTTAGAGACATACAAGATGATCAACCCAAGGACTGTCACAGTGAATAGAGACATACAAGATGATGAACCCAAATACTGTCACAATGCTTAGACACATTTAACATGAACCTAAGTATTGTCACAGTGCTTAGTAACATACAAGATGATGAACCCAAGTATTGTCACAGCTTTAGGGTCATACAAGATGATATATCCAGTTAAGGTCAGTGCTTAGATACAGACAAGATGATGAACCCAAGTATTGCCACAGTGCTTAGAGATATAAAAGATGATAAATATAAGTATTCTCACAGTGGTTAAAGACATACAAAATGATGAACCCAAGTACTGTTACAGTGTTTAGTGACATACAAGATAATGAACCCAAGAACTGTCACAGAGCTTAGTGACATACAAGATGATGAACCCAAGTACTGCCACAGTGCTTAGAGACATACAAGCTGATGAACCCAAGTATTGTTACAGTGCTTAGAGACATACAAGATGATGAACCCAAGGACTGTTTCAGTGCTTAGTGACATACAAGATGATGAAACAAAGTATTGCCACAGTGCTTAGAGACACAAAAGATGATGAAACAAAGTACTATCACAGTGCTTAGAGACATACAAGATGATGAACCCATGTACTGTTACAGTGCTTAGTGACATACAAGATGATGAAACAAAGTACTGTCACAGTGCTTAGAGACATACAAGATGATGAATCCAAGTACTGTTTCAGTGCTAAGTGACATACAAGATGATGAACCCAAGTATTGTCACAGTGATTAGAGACATACAAGATGATGAACCCAAGTACTGTCACAGTGCTTAAAGACATACATGATGATGAACCCAAGTATTGTTACAGTGCTTGGAGACATACAAGAGGATGAAACAAAGTACTGTCACAGTGCTTAGAGGCATACAAGCTGATGAACGCAAGTATTGTTACAGTGCTTAGAGACATACAAGATGATGAACCCAAGGACTGTTTCAGTGCTTAGTGACATACACGATGATGAAACAAAGTATTGCCACAGTGCTTAGAAACATAAAAGATGATGAAACAAAGTACTATCACAGTGCTAAGAGACATACAAGATGACGAACCCATGTACTGTTACAGTGCTTAGTGACAAACAAGATGATGAAACAAAGTACTGTCACAGTGCTTAGAGACATACAAGATGATGAATCCAAGTACTGTTTCAGTGCTAAGTGACATACAAGATGATGAAACAAAGTATTGACACAGTGCTTACAGACATACAAGATGATGAAACAAAGAACTGTCACAGTGCTTAGAGACATAAAAGATGATGAAACCAAGTACTCTTTCAGTGCTTAGTGACATACAAGATGATGAAACAAAGTACTTTCACAGTGCTTACAGACATTCAAAATGATGAACCCAGGTAAGGTCATAGTGCTTACAGACATACAAGATGATGAACCCAAGTACTGTTACAGTGCTTAGTGACATACAAGATGATGAAACAAAGTACTGTCACAGTGCTTAAAGACATATAAGATGATGAACCCAAGTACAATTACAGTGCTTAGTGACATACAAGATGATGAAACAAAGTACTGTCACAGTGCTTCACGACATACAAGATGATCAACCCAAGTACTGCCACAGTGCTTAGAGACATACAAGCTGATGAACCCAAGTATTGTTACAGTGCTTAGAGACATACAAGATGATGAACCCAAGGACCGTTTCAGTGCTTAGTGACATACAAGATGATGAAACAAAGTATTGCCACAGTGCTTAGAGACATAAAAGATGATGAAACAAAGTACTATCACAGTGCTTAGAGACATACAAGATGATGAACCCATGTACTGTTACAGTGCTTAGTGACATACAAGATGATGAAACAAAGTACTGTCACAGTGCTTAGAGACATACAAGATGATGAATCCAAGTACAGTTTCAGTGCTAAGTGACATACAAGATGATAAAACAAAGTATTGTCACAGTGCTTACAGACAGGCAAGATGGTGAAACAAAGAACTGTCACAGTGCTTAGAGACATACAAGATGATGAACCCAAGTATTGTCACAGTGATTAGAGGCATACAAGATGATGAACACAAGTACTGTCACAGTGCTTAAAGACATACATGATGATGAACCCAAGTATTGTTACAGTGCTTAGAGACATACAAGAGGATGAAACAAAGTACTGTCACAGTGCTTAGAGACATACAAGCTGATGAACCCAAGTATTGTTACAGTGCTTAGAGACATACAAGATGATGAACCCAAGGACTGTTTCAGTGCTTAGTGACATACAAGATGATGAAACAAAGTATTGCCACAGTGCTTAGAGACATAAAAGATGATGAAACAAAGTACTATCACAGTGCTTAGAGACATACAAGATGATGAACCCATGTACTGTTACAGTGCTTAGTGACATACAAGATGATGAAACAAAGTACTGTCACAGTGCTTAGAGACATACAAGATGATGAATCCAAGTACTGTTTCAGTGGGAAGTGACATACAAGATGATGAAACAAAGTATTGTCACAGTGCTTACAGACATACAAGATGATGAAACAAAGAACTGTCAGAGTGCTTAGAGACATACAAGATGATGATCCTAAGTACTGTCACAGTGCTTAGTGACATACAAGATGATGAAACAAAGTACTGTCACATTGCTTAGTGACATAGAAGATGATGAACTCAAGTACTGTTACAGTGCTTAGTGACATACAAGATGATGAACACAAGTACTGTTACAGTGCTTAGTGACATAGAGGATGATGAAAGAAAGTACTGTCATAGTCCTTCGAGACACAAGATGATGAACCCAAGTACTGTCACAGCACTTAGCAACATACAAGATGATGAACCCAAGTATTGTTACAGTGTTTGGAAAGATACAAGATGATGAAACAAAGTAGTGTCACAGTCCTTAGAGACATCCAAGATGATGAAAGAAAGTACTGTCACAGTGCTTAGAGACATACAAGATGATGAAACAAAGTACTGTCACAGTGCTTTAAGATATATAAGATGATGAAAACATGTACTGTCAGAGTGGATAAAGACATACAAGATGATGAATGCAAGTACTGTCACAGTGCTTACAGACAGACAAGATGATGAAACAAAGAACTCTCACAGTTCTTAGAGACACATACGATGATGAAATCATGTGCTGTCACAGTGCTTAGAGACATACAAGATGATGAACCCAAGTACTGTTTCAGTCCTTAGTGACATACAAGATGATGAAACAAAGTACTGTCACAGTGCTTTAAGATATATAAGATGATGAAAACATGTACTGTCAGTGTGGATAAAGACATACAAGATGATGAATGCAAGTACTGTCACAGTGCTTACAGACAGACAAGATGATGAAACAAAGAACTCTCACAGTGCTTAGAGACACATACGATGATGAAATCATGTGCTGTCACAGTGCTTAGAGACATACAAGATGATGAACCCAAGTACAGCTTCAGTCCTTAGTGACATACAAGATGATGAAAAAAAGTACTGTCACAGTGCTTAGAGACATACAAGATGATGAACCCAAATATTTGTTACAGTGCTTAGTGACATACAAGATGAAACAAAGTACTGTCGCAGTGCTTAGAGACATACAAGATGATGAACCCAAGTATTGTTACAGTGCTTAGAGACATACAAGATGATGAAACAAAGTACTGTCACAGTGCTTAGAGACATGAACGATGATGAAACAAAGTACTGTGACAGTGCTTAGAGACATACAAGATGATGAACCCAAGTATTGTTACAGTGCTTAGAGACATACAAGATGATGAAACAAAGTACTGTCACAGTGCTTAGAGACATGCACGATGATGAAACAAAGTACTGTGACAGTGCTTAGAGACATAAAAGTTGATGAACCCATGTACTGTTACAGTGCTTAGTGACATACAAGATGATGAAACAAAGTACTGTCACAGTGCTTAGAGACATACAAGATGATGAATCCAAGTACTGTTTCAGTGGTAAGTGACATACAAGATGATGAAACAAAGTATTGTCACAGTGCTTACAGACATACAAGATGATGAAACAAAGAACTGTCACAGTGCTTAGAGACATACAAGATGATGATCCTGAGTACTGGCACAGTGCTTAGTGACATACAAGATGATGAAACAAAGTACTGTCACATTGCTTAGTGACATAGAAGATGATGAACTCAAGTACTGTTACAGTGCTTAGTGACATACAAGATGATGAACACAAGTACTGTTACAGTGCTTAGTGACATAGAAGATGATGAAAGAAAGTACTGTCCTAGTCGTTCGAGACACAAGATGATGAACCCAAGTACTGTCACAGCGCTTAGAAACATACAAGATGATGAACCCAAGTATTGTTACAGTGTTTGGAAAGATACAAGATGATGAAACAAAGTACTGTCACAGTGCTTAGAGACATACAAGATGATGAATCCAAGTACTGTTTCAGTGCTAAGTGACATACAAGATGATGAACCCAAGTATTGTCACAGCGATTAGAGACATACAAGATGATGAACCCAAGTACTGTCACAGTGCTTAAAGACATACATGATGATGAACCCAAGTATTGTTACAGTGCTTAGAGACATACAAGATGATGAAACAAAGTACTGTCATAGTGCTTAGAGGCATACAAGCTGATGAACCCAAGTATTGTTACAGTGCTTAGAGACATACAAGATGATGAACCCAAGGACTGTTTCAGTGCTTAGCGACATACACGATGATGAAACAAAGTATTGCCACAGCGCTTAGAGACATAAAAGATGATGAAACAAAGTACTATCACAGTGCTTAGAGACATACAAGATGATGAACCCATGTACTGATACAGTGCTTAGTGACATACAAGTTGATGAAACAAAGTACTCTCACAGTGCTTAGAGACATACAAGATGATGAAACCAAGTACTGTTTCAGTGCTTAGTGACATACAAGATGATGAAACAAAGTACTGTCACAGTGCTTAAAGACATAGAAGATGATGAACCCAAGTACTATTACAGTGCTTAGTGACATACAAGATGATGAAACAAAGTACTCTCACAGTGCTTCACGACATACAAGATGATCAACCCAAGTACTGTCACAGTGAATAGAGACATACAAGATGATGAACCCAAATACTGTCACAATGCTTAGACACATTTAACATGAACCTAAGTATTGTCACAGTGCTTAGAGACATACAAGATGATGAACCCAAGTACAGCCATAATGCTTAGAGTCATACAAGATGATGAATCCTAGTATTGTCACAGCATTAGGGACATAAAAGATGATAAATCCAATTAAGGTCAGTGCTTAGATACAGACAAGATGATGAACCCAAGGATTGCCACAGTGCTTAGAGACATACAAGATGATAAATATAAGTATTCTCACAGTGCTTAAAGACATACAAAATGATGAACCCAAGTACTGTTACAGTATTTAGTGACATACAAGATGATGAACCCAAGAACTGTCACAGAGCTTAGTGACATACAAGATGATGAACCCAAATACTGCCACAGTGCTTAGAGACATACAAGCTGATGAACCCAAGTATTGTTACAGTGCTTAGAGACATACAAGATGATGAACCCAAGGACTGTTTCAGTGCTTAGTGACATACAAGATGATGAAACAAAGTATTGCCACAGTGCTTAGAGACACAAAAGATGATGAAACAAAGTACTATCACAGTGCTTAGAGACATACAAGATGATGAACCCATGTACTGTTACAGTGCTTAGTGACATACAAGATGATGAAACAAAGTACTGTCACAGTGCTTAGAGACATACAAGATGATGAATCCAAGTACTGTTTCAGTGCTAAGTGACATACAAGATGATGAACCCAAGTATTGTCACAGTGATTAGAGACATACAAGATGATGAACCCAAGTACTGTCACAGTACATAAAGACATACATGATGATGAACCCAAGTATTGTTACAGTGCTTAGAGGCATACAAGATGATGAACCCAAGGACTGTTTCAGTGCTTAGTGACATACACGATGATGAAACAAAGTATTGCCACAGTGCTTAGAGACATAAAAGATGATGAAACAAAGTACTATCACAGTGCTTAGAGACATACAAGATGACGAACACATGTACTGTTACAGTGCTTAGTGACATACAAGATGATGAAACAAAGTACTGTCACAGTGCTTAAAGACATAGAAGATGATGACCCCAAGTACTATTACAGTGCTTAGTGACATACAAGATGATGAAACAAAGTACTGTCACAGTGCTTCAAGACATACAATATGATGAACCCAAGTACTGTCACAGTGCTTAGAGACATACAAGATGATGAAACCAAGTACTCTTTCAGTGCTTAGTGACATACAAGATGATGAAACAAAGTACTTTCACAGTGCTTACAGACATTCAAAATGATGAACCCAGGTAAGGTCCTAGTGCTTAGAGACATACAAGATGATGAACCCAAGTACTGTTACAGTGCTTAGTGACATACAAGATGATGAAACAAAGTACTGTCACAGTGCTTAAAGACATATAAGATGATGAACCCAAGTACTATTACAGTGCTTAGTGACATACAAGATGATGAAACAAAGTACTGTCACAGTGCTTCACGACATACAAGATGATCAACCCAAATACTGTCACAGTGAATAGAGACATACAAGATGATGAACCCAAATACTGTCACAATGCTTAGACACATTTAACATGAACCTAAGTAATGTCTCAGTGCTTAGTAACATACAAGATGATGAACCCAAGTACAGCCATAATGCTTAGAGTCATACAAGATGATGAATCCTAGTATTGTTACAGCATTAGGGACATAAAAGATGATAAATCCAATTAAGGTCAGTGCTTAGATACAGACAAGATGATGAACCCAAGTATTGCCACAGTGCTTAGAGACATACAAGATGATAAATATAAGTATTCTCACAGTGCTTAAAGACATACAAAATGATGAACCCAAGTACTGTTACAGTATTTAGTGACATACAAGATGATGAACCCAAGAACTGTCACAGAGCTTAGTGACATAAAAGATGATAAACCCAAGTACTGCCACAGTGCTTAGAGACATACAAGCTGATGAACCCAAGTATTGTTACAGTGCTTAGAGACATACAAGATGATGAACCCAAGGACTGTTTCAGTGCTTAGTGACATACAAAATGATGAAACAAAGTATTGCCACAGTGCTTAGAGACATAAAAGATGATGAAACAAAGTACTATCACAGTGCTTAGAGACATACAAGATGATGAACCCATGTACTGTTACAGTGCTTAGTGACATACAAGATGATGAAACAAAGTACTGTCACAGTGCTTAGAGACATACAAGATGATGAATCCAAGTACAGTTTCAGTGCTAAGTGACATACAAGATGATAAAACAAAGTATTCTCACAGTGCTTACAGACAGGCAAGATGATGAAACAAAGAACTGTCACAGTTCTTAGAGACATACAAGATGATGAACCCAAGTATTGTCACAGTGATTAGAGGCATACAAGATGATGAACCCAAGTACTGTCACAGTGCTTAAAGACATACATGATGATGAACCCAAGTATTGTTACAGTGCTTAGAGACATACAAGATGATGAAACAAAGTACTGTCACAGTGCTTAGAGACATACAAGCTGATGAACCCAAGTATTGTTACAGTGCTTAGAGACATACAAGATGATGAACCCAAGGACTGTTTCAGTGCTTAGTGACATACAAAGTGATGAAACAAAGTATTGCCACAGTGCTTAGAGACATAAAAGATGATGAAACAAAATACTATCACAGTGCTTAGAGACATACAAGATGATGAACCCATGTACTGTCACAGCGCTTAGTGACATACAAGATGATGAAACAAAGTACTGTCACAGTGCTTAGAGACATACAAGATGATGAACCCAAGTATTGTCACAGTGATTAGAGGCATACAAGATGATGAACCCAAGTACTGTCACAGTGCTTAAAGACATACATGATGATGAACGCAAGTATTGTTACAGTGCTTAGAGACATAAAAGATGATGAAACAAAGTACTGTCACAGTGCTTAGAGACATACAAGATGATGAACCCAAGTACTGTTACAGTGCTCAGTGACATACAAGATGATGAACACAAGTACTGTTACAGTGCTTAGTGACATACAAGATGATGAAACAAAGTACTGTCACAGTCCTTAGAGACACAAGATGATGAACCCAAGTACTGTCACAGCGCTTAGAAACATAGAAAATGATAAAACAAAGTACTGTCACAGTGCTTAGAGACATACAAGATGATGAAGCAAAGTACTGTCACAGTGCTTCAAGATATATAAGATGATGAAAACATGTACTGTCAGAGTGGACAAAGACATACAAGTTGATGAATGCAAGTACTGTCACAGTGCTTAGAGACATACAAGATGATGAAACAAAGTACTGTCACAGTGCTTAAAGACATACAAGATGATGAAGCCAAGTACTGTCACAATGCTTGACACATTTAACATGAACCCAAGTATTGTCACTGTGCTTAGAAACATACAAGATCATGAACCCAAGTACAGCCACAGTGCTTAGAGGCATAGAAGATGATGAATCCTAGTATTGTCACAGCTTTAGGGACATACAAGATGATAAATACAATTAAGGTCAGTGCTTAGATACAGACAAGATGATGAAACCAAGTATTGTCACAGTGCTTAGAGACATACAAGATGATGAACCCAAGGACTGTTTCAGTGCTTAGTGACATACAAGATGATGAAACAAAGTATTGCCACAGTGCTTAGAGACATAAAAAATGATGAAACAAAGTACTATCACAGTGCTTAGAGACATACAAGATGATGAACCCATGTACTGTCACAGCGCTTAGAGACATACAAGATGATGAACCCAAGTATTGTCACAGTGATTAGAGGCATACAAGATGATGAACCCAAGTACTGTCACAGTGCTTAAAGACATACATGATGATGAACCCAAGTATTGTTACAGTGCTTAGAGACATAAAAGATGATGAAACAAAGTACTGTCACAGTGCTTAGAGACATACAAGATGATGAACCCAAGTACTGTTACAGTGCTCAGTGACATACAAGATGATGAACACAAGTACTGTTACAGTGCTTAGTGACATACAAGATGATGAAACAAAGTACTGTCACAGTCATTAGAGACACAAGATGATGAACCCAAGTACTGTCACAGCGCTTAGAAACATAGAAAATGATAAAACAAAGTACTGTCACAGTGCTTAGAGACATACAAGATGATGAAGCAAAGTACTGTCACAGTGCTTCAAGATATATAAGATGATGAAAACATGTACTGTCAGAGTGGACAAAGACATACAAGTTGATGAATGCAAGTACTGTCACAGTGCTTAGAGACATACAAGATGATGAAACAAAGTACTGTCACAGTGCTTAAAGACATACAAGATGATGAAGCCAAGTACTGTCACAATGCTTGACACATTTAACATGAACCCAAGTATTGTCACTGTGCTTAGAAACGAACAAGATCATGAACCCAAGTACAGCCAAAGTGCTTAGAGGCATAGAAGATGATGAATCCTAGTATTGTCACAGCTTTAGGGACATACAAGATGATAAATCCAATTAAGGTCAGTGCTTAGATACAGACAAGATGATGAAACCAAGTATTGTCACAGTGCTTAGAGACATACAAGATTATGAACCCAAGGACTGTTTCAGTGCTTAGTGACATACAAGATGATGAAACAAAGTATTGCCACAGTGCTTAGAGACATAAAAGATGATGAAACAAAGTACTATCACAGTGCTTAGAGACATATAAGATGATGAACCCATGTACTGTTACAGTGCTTAGTGACATACAAGATGATGAAACAAAGTACTGTCATAGTGCTTCAAGACATATAATATGATGAACCCAAGTACTGTCACAGTGCTTAGAGACATACAAGATGATGAAACCATGTGCTGTCAAAGTGCTTAGAGACATACAAGATGATCAACCCAAGGACTGTCACAGTGAATAGAGACATACAAGATGATGAACCCAAATACTGTCACAATGCTTAGACACATTTAACATGAACCTAAGTATTGTCACAGTGCATAGTCACATACAAGATGATGAACCCAAGTATTGTCACAGCTTTAGGGACATACAAGATGATAAATCCAGTTAAGGTCAGTGCTTAGATACAGACAAGATGATGAACCCAAGTATTGCCACAGTGCTTAGAGATATAAAAGATGATAAATATAAGTATTTTCACAGTGGTTAAAGACATACAAAATGATGAACCCAAGTACTGTTACAGTGTTTAGGGACATACAAGATGATGAACCCAAGAACTGTCACAGAGCTTAGTGACATACAAGATGATGAACCCAAGTACTGCCACAGTGCTTAGAGACATACAAGCTGATGAACCCAAGTATTGTCACAGTGCTTAGAGACATACAAGATGATGAACCCAAGGACTGTTTCAGTGCTTAGTGACATACAAGATGATGAAACAAAGTATTGCCACAGTGCTTAGAGACACAAAAGATGATGAAACAAAGTACTATCACAGTGCTTAGAGACATACAAGATGATGAACCCATGTACTGTTACAGTGCTTAGTGACATACAAGATGATGAAACAAAGTACTGTCACAGTGCTTAGAGACATACAAGATGATGAATCCAAGTACTGTTTCAGTGCTAAGTGACATACAAGATGATGAACCCAAGTATTGTCACAGTGATTAGAGACATACAAGATGATGAACCCAAGTATTGTTACAGTGCTTAGAGACATACAAGATGATGAAACAAAGTACTGTCACAGTGCTTAGAGACATGCACGATGATGAAACAAAGTACTGTGACAGTGCTTAGAGACATAAAAGTTGATGAACCCATGTACTGTTACAGTTCTTAGTGACATACAAGATGATGAAACAAAGTACTGTCACAGTGCTTAGAGACATAAAAGATGGTGAACCCAAGTACTGTTTTAGTGCTTAGTGACATACAAGATCATGAACCCAAGTACTGTCACAGTGCTTAGTGACATACAAGATGATGAAACAAAGTACTGTCACAGTGCTTGAAGACATACAAGATGATGAAACAAAGTACTGTGACAGTGCTTCAAGACATTTAAGTTGATGAAACCAAGTACTGTCACAGGGCTTAGAGACATACAAGATGATGAAACCATGTGCTGTCACAATGCTTAGCGATATACAAGATGATCAATCCAAGTACTGTCACAGTGCTTAGAGACATACAAGATGATGAACCCAAGTATTGTCACAGTGATTAGAGGCATACAAGATGATGAACCCAAGTACTGTCACAGTGCTTAAAGACATACATGATGATGAACCCAAGTATTGTTACAGTGCTTAGAGACATACAAGATGATGAAACAAAGTACTGTCACAGTGCTTAGAGACATACAAGCTGATGAACCCAAGTATTGTTACAGTGCTTAGAGACATACAAGATGATGAACCCAAGGACTGTTTCAGTGCTTAGTGACATACAAGATGATGAAACAAAGTATTGCCACAGTGCTTAGAGACATAAAAGATGATGAAACAAAGTACTATCACAGTGCTTAGAGACATACAAGATGATGAACCCATGTACTGTTACAGTGCTTAGTGACATACAAGATGATGAAACAAAGTACTGTCACAGTGCTTAGAGACATACAAGATGATGATTCCAAGTACTGTTTCAGTGGTAAGTGACATACAAGATGATGAAACAAAGTATTGTCACAGTGCTTACAGACATACAAGATGATGAAACAAAGAACTGTCACAGTGCTTAGAGACATACAAGATGATGATCCTAAGTACTGTCACAGTGCTTAGTGACATACAAGATGATGAAACAAAGTACTGTCACATTGCTTAGTGACATAGAAGATGATGAACTCAAGTACTTTTACAGTGCTTAGTGACATACAAGATGATGAACACAAGTACTGTTACAGTGCTTAGTGACATAGAAGATGATGAAAGAAAGTACTGTCATAGTCCTTCGAGACACAAGATGATGAACGCAAGTACTGTCACAGCGCTTAGAAACATACAAGATGATGAACCCAAGTATTGTTACAGTGTTTGGAAAGATACAAGATGATGAAAGAAAGTACTGTCACAGTGCTTAGAGACATACAAGATGATGAATCCAAGTACTGTTTCAGTGCTAAGTGACATACAAGATGATGAACCCAAGCATTGTCACAGTGATTAGAGACATAGAAGATGATGAACCCAAGTACTGTCACAGTGCTTAAAGACATACATGATGATGAACCCAAGTATTGTTACAGTGCTTAGAGACATACAAGATGATGAAACAAAGTACTGTCACAGTGCTTAGAGGCATACAAGCTGATGAACCCAAGTATTGTTACAGTGCTTAGAGACATACAAGATGATGAACCCAAGGACTGTTTCAGTGCTTAGCGACATACACGATGATGAAACAAAGTATTGCCACAGCGCTTAGAGACATAAAAGATGACGAAACAAAGTACTATCACAGTGCTTAGAGACATACAAGTTGATGAACCCATGTACTGATACAGTGCTTAGTGACATACAAGATGATGAAACAAAGTACTGTCACAGTGCTTAGAGACATACAAGATGATGAATCCAAGTACTGTTTCAGTGCTAAGCGACTTACAAGATGATGAAACAAAGTATTGACACAGTGCTTACAGACATACAAGATGATGAAACAAAGAACTGTCACAGTGCTTAGAGACATAAAAGATGATGAAACCAAGTACTCTTTCAGTGCTTAGTGACATACAAGATGATGAAACAAAGTACTTTCACAGTGCTTACAGACATTCAAGATGATGAACCCAGGTAAGGTCATAGTGCTTACAGACATACAATATGATGAACCCAAGTACTGTTACAGTGCTTAGTGACATACAAGATGATGAAACAAAGTACTGTCACAGTGCTTAAAGACATAGAAGATGATGAACCCAAGTACTATTACAGTGCTTAGTGACATACAAGATGATGAAACAAAGTACTGTCACAGTGCTTCACGACATACAAGATGATGAACCCAAGTACTGTCACAGTGAATAGAGACATACAAGATGATGAACCCAAATACTGTCACAATGCTTAGACACATTTAACATGAACCTAAGTATTGTCACAGTGCTTAGAGACATACAAGATGATGAACCCAAGTACAGCCATAATGCTTACAGTCATACAAGATGATGAATCCTAGTATTGTCACAGCATTAGGGACATAAAAGATGATAAATCCAATTAAGGTCAGTGCTTAGATACAGACAAGATGATGAACCCAAGGATTGCCACAGTGCTTAGAGACATACAAGATGATAAATATAAGTATTCTCACAGTGCTTAAAGACATACAAAATGATGAACCCAAGTACTGTTACAGTATTTAGTGACATACAAGATGATGAACCCAAGAACTGTCACAGAGCTTAGTGACATACAAGATGATAAACCCAAATACTTCCACAGTGCTTAGAGACATACAAGCTGATGAACCCAATTATTGTTACAGTGCTTAGAGACATACAAGATGATGAACCCAAGGACCGTTTCAGTGCTTAGTGACATACAAGATGATGAAACAAACTATTGCCACAGTGCTTAGAGACATAAAAGATGATGAAACAAAGTACTATCACAGTGCTTAGAGACATACAAGATGATGAACCCATGTACTGTTACAGTGCTTAGTGACATACAAGATGATGAAACAAAGTACTGTCACAGTGCTTAGAGACATACAAGATGATGAATCCAAGTACAGTTTCAGTGCTAAGTGACATACAAGATTATAAAACAAAGTATTGTCACAGTGCTTACAGACAGGCAAGATGATGAAACAAAGAACTGTCACAGTGCTTAGAGACATACAAGATGATGAACCCAAGTATTGTCACAGTGATTAGATGCATACAAGATGATGAACCCAAGTACTGTCACAGTGCTTAAAGACATACATGATGATGAACCCAAGTATTGTTACAGTGCTTAGAGACATAAAAGATGATGAAACAAAGTACTGTCACAGTGCTTAGAGACATACAAGCTGATGAACCCAAGTACTGTTACAGTGCTCAGTGACATACAAGATGATGAACACAAGTACTGTTACAGTGCTTAGTGACATACAAGATGATGAAACAAAGTTCTGTCACAGTCCTTAGAGACACAAGATGATGAACCCAAGTACTGTCACAGCGCTTAGAAACATAGAAAATGATAAAACAAAGTACTGTCACAGTGCTTAGAGACATACAAGATGATGAAGCAAAGTACTGTCACAGTGCTTCAAGATATATAAGATGATGAAAACATGTACTGTCAGAGTGGATAAAGACATACAAGTTGATGAATGCAAGTACTGTCACAGTGCTTAGAGACATACAAGATGATGAAACAAAGTACTGTCACAGTGCTTAAAGACATACAAGATGATGAAGCCAAGTACTGTCACAATGCTTGACACATTTAACATGAACCCAAGTATTGTCACTGTGCTTAGAAACATACAAGATCATGAACCCAAGCACAGCCACAGTGCTTAGAGGCATAGAAGATGATGAATCCTAGTATTGTCACAGCTTTAGGGACATACAAGATGATAAATCCAATTAAGGTCAGTGCTTAGATACAGACAAGATGATGAAACCAAGTATTGTCACAGTGCTTAGAGACATACAAGATGATGAACCCAAGCACTGTTTCAGTGCTTAGTGACATACAAGATGATGAAACAAAGTATTGCCACAGTGCTTAGAGACATAAAAGATGATGAAACAAAGTACTATCACAGTGCTTAGAGACATACAAGATGATGAACCCATGTACTGTTACAGTGCTTAGTGACATACAAGATGATGAAACAAGGTACTGTCACAGTGCTTAAAGACATACAATATGATGAACCCAAGTACTGTCACAGTGCTTAGAGACATACAAGATGATGAAACCATCTGCTGTCAAAGTGCTTAGAGACATACAAGATGATCAACCCAAGGACTGTCACAGTGAAAAGAGACATACAAGATGATGAACCCAAATACTGTCACAATGCTTAGACACATTTAACATGAACCTAAGTATTGTCACAGTGCTTAGTAACATACAAGATGATGAACCCAAGTATTGTCACAGCTTTAGGGTCATACAAGATGATATATCCAGTTAAGGTCAGTGCTTAGATACAGACAAGATGATGAACCCAAGTATTGCCACAGTGCTTAGAGATATAAAAGATGATAAATATAAGTATTCTCACAGTGGTTAAAGACATACAAAATGATGAACCCAAGTACTGTTACAGTGTTTAGTGACATACAAGATAATGAACCCAAGAACTGTCACAGAGCTTAGTGACATACAAGATGATGAACCCAAGTACTGCCACAGTGCTTAGAGACATACAAGCTGATGAACCCAAGTATTGTTACAGTGCTTAGAGACATACAAGATGATGAAACAAAGTACTGTCACAGTGCTTAGAGACATGAACGATGATGAAACAAAGTACTGTGACAGTGCTTAGAGACATACAAGATGATGAACCCAAGTATTGTTACAGTGCTTAGAGACATACAAGATGATGAAACAAAGTACTGTCACAGTGCTTAGAGACATGCACGATGATGAAACAAAGTACTGTGACAGTGCTTAGAGACATACAAGATGATGAATCCAAGTACTGTTTCAGTGGTAAGTGACATACAAGATGATGAAACAAAGTATTGTCACAGTGCTTACAGACATACAAGATGATGAAACAAAGAACTGTCACAGTGCTTAGAGACATACAAGATGATGATCCTGAGTACTGGCACAGTGCTTAGTGACATACAAGATGATGAAACAAAGTACTGTCACATTGCTTAGTGACATAGAAGATGATGAACTCAAGTACTGTTACAGTGCTTAGTGACATACAAGATGATGAACACAAGTACTGTTACAGTGCTTAGTGACATAGAAGATGATGAAAGAAAGTACTGTCCTAGTCGTTCGAGACACAAGATGATGAACCCAAGTACTGTCACAGCGCTTAGAAACATACAAGATGATGAACCCAAGTATTGTTACAGTGTTTGGAAAGATACAAGATGATGAAACAAAGTACTGTCACAGTGCTTAGAGACATACAAGATGATGAATCCAAGTACTGTTTCAGTGCTAAGTGACATACAAGATGATGAACCCAAGTATTGTCACAGCGATTAGAGACATACAAGATGATGAACCCAAGTACTGTCACAGTGCTTAAAGACATACATGATGATGAACCCAAGTATTGTTACAGTGCTTAGAGACATACAAGATGATGAAACAAAGTACTGTCATAGTGCTTAGAGGCATACAAGCTGATGAACCCAAGTATTGTTACAGTGCTTAGAGACATACAAGATGATGAACCCAAGGACTGTTTCAGTGCTTAGCGACATACACGATGATGAAACAAAGTATTGCCACAGCGCTTAGAGACATAAAAGATGATGAAACAAAGTACTATCACAGTGCTTAGAGACATACAAGATGATGAACCCATGTACTGATACAGTGCTTAGTGACATACAAGTTGATGAAACAAAGTACTCTCACAGTGCTTAGAGACATACAAGATGATGAAACCAAGTACTGTTTCAGTGCTTAGTGACATACAAGATGATGAAACAAAGTACTGTCACAGTGCTTAAAGACATAGAAGATGATGAACCCAAGTACTATTACAGTGCTTAGTGACATACAAGATGATGAAACAAAGTACTCTCACAGTGCTTCACGACATACAAGATGATCAACCCAAGTACTGTCACAGTGAATAGAGACATACAAGATGATGAACCCAAATACTGTCACAATGCTTAGACACATTTAACATGAACCTAAGTATTGTCACAGTGCTTAGAGACATACAAGATGATGAACCCAAGTACAGCCATAATGCTTAGAGTCATACAAGATGATGAATCCTAGTATTGTCACAGCATTAGGGACATAAAAGATGATAAATCCAATTAAGGTCAGTGCTTAGATACAGACAAGATGATGAACCCAAGGATTGCCACAGTGCTTAGAGACATACAAGATGATAAATATAAGTATTCTCACAGTGCTTAAAGACATACAAAATGATGAACCCAAGTACTGTTACAGTATTTAGTGACATACAAGATGATGAACCCAAGAACTGTCACAGAGCTTAGTGACATACAAGATGATGAACCCAAATACTGCCACAGTGCTTAGAGACATACAAGCTGATGAACCCAAGTATTGTTACAGTGCTTAGAGACATACAAGATGATGAACCCAAGGACTGTTTCAGTGCTTAGTGACATACAAGATGATGAAACAAAGTATTGCCACAGTGCTTAGAGACACAAAAGATGATGAAACAAAGTACTATCACAGTGCTTAGAGACATACAAGATGATGAACCCATGTACTGTTACAGTGCTTAGTGACATACAAGATGATGAAACAAAGTACTGTCACAGTGCTTAGAGACATACAAGATGATGAATCCAAGTACTGTTTCAGTGCTAAGTGACATACAAGATGATGAACCCAAGTATTGTCACAGTGATTAGAGACATACAAGATGATGAACCCAAGTACTGTCACAGTACATAAAGACATACATGATGATGAACCCAAGTATTGTTACAGTGCTTAGAGACATACAAGATGATGAACCCAAGGACTGTTTCAGTGCTTAGTGACATACACGATGATGAAACAAAGTATTGCCACAGTGCTTAGAGACATAAAAGATGATGAAACAAAGTACTATCACAGTGCTTAGAGACATACAAGATGACGAACACATGTACTGTTACAGTGCTTAGTGACATACAAGATGATGAAACAAAGTACTGTCACAGTGCTTAAAGACATAGAAGATGATGACCCCAAGTACTATTACAGTGCTTAGTGACATACAAGATGATGAAACAAAGTACTGTCACAGTGCTTCAAGACATACAATATGATGAACCCAAGTACTGTCACAGTGCTTAGAGACATACAAGATGATGAAACCAAGTACTCTTTCAGTGCTTAGTGACATACAAGATGATGAAACAAAGTACTTTCACAGTGCTTACAGACATTCAAAATGATGAACCCAGGTAAGGTCCTAGTGCTTAGAGACATACAAGATGATGAACCCAAGTACTGTTACAGTGCTTAGTGACATACAAGATGATGAAACAAAGTACTGTCACAGTGCTTAAAGACATATAAGATGATGAACCCAAGTACTATTACAGTGCTTAGTGACATACAAGATGATGAAACAAAGTACTGTCACAGTGCTTCACGACATACAAGATGATCAACCCAAATACTGTCACAGTGAATAGAGACATACAAGATGATGAACCCAAATACTGTCACAATGCTTAGACACATTTAACATGAACCTAAGTAATGTCTCAGTGCTTAGTAACATACAAGATGATGAACCCAAGTACAGCCATAATGCTTAGAGTCATACAAGATGATGAATCCTAGTATTGTTACAGCATTAGGGACATAAAAGATGATAAATCCAATTAAGGTCAGTGCTTAGATACAGACAAGATGATGAACCCAAGTATTGCCACAGTGCTTAGAGACATACAAGATGATAAATATAAGTATTCTCACAGTGCTTAAAGACATACAAAATGATGAACCCAAGTACTGTTACAGTATTTAGTGACATACAAGATGATGAACCCAAGAACTGTCACAGAGCTTAGTGACATAAAAGATGATAAACCCAAGTACTGCCACAGTGCTTAGAGACATACAAGCTGATGAACCCAAGTATTGTTACAGTGCTTAGAGACATACAAGATGATGAACCCAAGGACTGTTTCAGTGCTTAGTGAGATACAAAATGATGAAACAAAGTATTGCCACAGTGCTTAGAGACATAAAAGATGATGAAACAAAGTACTATCACAGTGCTTAGAGACATACAAGATGATGAACCCATGTACTGTTACAGTGCTTAGTGACATACAAGATGATGAAACAAAGTACTGTCACAGTGCTTAGAGACATACAAGATGATGAATCCAAGTACAGTTTCAGTGCTAAGTGACATACAAGATGATAAAACAAAGTATTCTCACAGTGCTTACAGACAGGCAAGATGATGAAACAAAGAACTGTCACAGTTCTTAGAGACATACAAGATGATGAACCCAAGTATTGTCACAGTGATTAGAGGCATACAAGATGATGAACCCAAGTACTGTCACAGTGCTTAAAGACATACATGATGATGAACCCAAGTATTGTTACAGTGCTTAGAGACATACAAGATGATGAAACAAAGTACTGTCACAGTGCTTAGAGACATACAAGCTGATGAACCCAAGTATTGTTACAGTGCTTAGAGACATACAAGATGATGAACCCAAGGACTGTTTCAGTGCTTAGTGACATACAAAGTGATGAAACAAAGTATTGCCACAGTGCTTAGAGACATAAAAGATGATGAAACAAAATACTATCACAGTGCTTAGAGACATACAAGATGATGAACCCATGTACTGTCACAGCGCTTAGTGACATACAAGATGATGAAACAAAGTACTGTCACAGTGCTTAGAGACATACAAGATGATGAACCCAAGTATTGTCACAGTGATTAGAGGCATACAAGATGATGAACCCAAGTACTGTCACAGTGCTTAAAGACATACATGATGATGAACGCAAGTATTGTTACAGTGCTTAGAGACATAAAAGATGATGAAACAAAGTACTGTCACAGTGCTTAGAGACATACAAGATGATGAACCCAAGTACTGTTACAGTGCTCAGTGACATACAAGATGATGAACACAAGTACTGTTACAGTGCTTAGTGACATACAAGATGATGAAACAAAGTACTGTCACAGTCCTTAGAGACACAAGATGATGAACCCAAGTACTGTCACAGCGCTTAGAAACATAGAAAATGATAAAACAAAGTACTGTCACAGTGCTTAGAGACATACAAGATGATGAAGCAAAGTACTGTCACAGTGCTTCAAGATATATAAGATGATGAAAACATGTACTGTCAGAGTGGACAAAGACATACAAGTTGATGAATGCAAGTACTGTCACAGTGCTTAGAGACATACAAGATGATGAAACAAAGTACTGTCACAGTGCTTAAAGACATACAAGATGATGAAGCCAAGTACTGTCACAATGCTTGACACATTTAACATGAACCCAAGTATTGTCACTGTGCTTAGAAACATACAAGATCATGAACCCAAGTACAGCCACAGTGCTTAGAGGCATAGAAGATGATGAATCCTAGTATTGTCACAGCTTTAGGGACATACAAGATGATAAATACAATTAAGGTCAGTGCTTAGATACAGACAAGATGATGAAACCAAGTATTGTCACAGTGCTTAGAGACATACAAGATGATGAACCCAAGGACTGTTTCAGTGCTTAGTGACATACAAGATGATGAAACAAAGTATTGCCACAGTGCTTAGAGACATAAAAAATGATGAAACAAAGTACTATCACAGTGCTTAGAGACATACAAGATGATGAACCCATGTACTGTCACAGCGCTTAGAGACATACAAGATGATGAACCCAAGTATTGTCACAGTGATTAGAGGCATACAAGATGATGAACCCAAGTACTGTCACAGTGCTTAAAGACATACATGATGATGAACCCAAGTATTGTTACAGTGCTTAGAGACATAAAAGATGATGAAACAAAGTACTGTCACAGTGCTTAGAGACATACAAGATGATGAACCCAAGTACTGTTACAGTGCTCAGTGACATACAAGATGATGAACACAAGTACTGTTACAGTGCTTAGTGACATACAAGATGATGAAACAAAGTACTGTCACAGTCATTAGAGACACAAGATGATGAACCCAAGTACTGTCACAGCGCTTAGAAACATAGAAAATGATAAAACAAAGTACTGTCACAGTGCTTAGAGACATACAAGATGATGAAGCAAAGTACTGTCACAGTGCTTCAAGATATATAAGATGATGAAAACATGTACTGTCAGAGTGGACAAAGACATACAAGTTGATGAATGCAAGTACTGTCACAGTGCTTAGAGACATACAAGATGATGAAACAAAGTACTGTCACAGTGCTTAAAGACATACAAGATGATGAAGCCAAGTACTGTCACAATGCTTGACACATTTAACATGAACCCAAGTATTGTCACTGTGCTTAGAAACGAACAAGATCATGAACCCAAGTACAGCCAAAGTGCTTAGAGGCATAGAAGATGATGAATCCTAGTATTGTCACAGCTTTAGGGACATACAAGATGATAAATCCAATTAAGGTCAGTGCTTAGATACAGACAAGATGATGAAACCAAGTATTGTCACAGTGCTTAGAGACATACAAGATTATGAACCCAAGGACTGTTTCAGTGCTTAGTGACATACAAGATGATGAAACAAAGTATTGCCACAGTGCTTAGAGACATAAAAGATGATGAAACAAAGTACTATCACAGTGCTTAGAGACATACAAGATGATGAACCCATGTACTGTTACAGTGCTTAGTGACATACAAGATGATGAATCCAAGTACAGTTTCAGTGCTAAGTGACATACAAGATTATAAAACAAAGTATTGTCACAGTGCTTACAGACAGGCAAGATGATGAAACAAAGAACTGTCACAGTGCTTAGAGACATACAAGATGATGAACCCAAGTATTGTCACAGTGATTAGATGCATACAAGATGATGAACCCAAGTACTGTCACAGTGCTTAAAGACATACATGATGATGAACCCAAGTATTGTTACAGTGCTTAGAGACATAAAAGATGATGAAACAAAGTACTGTCACAGTGCTTAGAGACATACAAGCTGATGAACCCAAGTACTGTTACAGTGCTCAGTGACATACAAGATGATGAACACAAGTACTGTTACAGTGCTTAGTGACATACAAGATGATGAAACAAAGTTCTGTCACAGTCCTTAGAGACACAAGATGATGAACCCAAGTACTGTCACAGCGCTTAGAAACATAGAAAATGATAAAACAAAGTACTGTCACAGTGCTTAGAGACATACAAGATGATGAAGCAAAGTACTGTCACAGTGCTTCAAGATATATAAGATGATGAAAACATGTACTGTCAGAGTGGATAAAGACATACAAGTTGATGAATGCAAGTACTGTCACAGTGCTTAGAGACATACAAGATGATGAAACAAAGTACTGTCACAGTGCTTAAAGACATACAAGATGATGAAGCCAAGTACTGTCACAATGCTTGACACATTTAACATGAACCCAAGTATTGTCACTGTGCTTAGAAACATACAAGATCATGAACCCAAGCACAGCCACAGTGCTTAGAGGCATAGAAGATGATGAATCCTAGTATTGTCACAGCTTTAGGGACATACAAGATGATAAATCCAATTAAGGTCAGTGCTTAGATACAGACAAGATGATGAAACCAAGTATTGTCACAGTGCTTAGAGACATACAAGATGATGAACCCAAGCACTGTTTCAGTGCTTAGTGACATACAAGATGATGAAACAAAGTATTGCCACAGTGCTTAGAGACATAAAAGATGATGAAACAAAGTACTATCACAGTGCTTAGAGACATACAAGATGATGAACCCATGTACTGTTACAGTGCTTAGTGACATACAAGATGATGAAACAAGGTACTGTCACAGTGCTTAAAGACATACAATATGATGAACCCAAGTACTGTCACAGTGCTTAGAGACATACAAGATGATGAAACCATCTGCTGTCAAAGTGCTTAGAGACATACAAGATGATCAACCCAAGGACTGTCACAGTGAATAGAGACATACAAGATGATGAACCCAAATACTGTCACAATGCTTAGACACATTTAACATGAACCTAAGTATTGTCACAGTGCTTAGTAACATACAAGATGATGAACCCAAGTATTGTCACAGCTTTAGGGTCATACAAGATGATATATCCAGTTAAGGTCAGTGCTTAGATACAGACAAGATGATGAACCCAAGTATTGCCACAGTGCTTAGAGATATAAAAGATGATAAATATAAGTATTCTCACAGTGGTTAAAGACATACAAAATGATGAACCCAAGTACTGTTACAGTGTTTAGTGACATACAAGATAATGAACCCAAGAACTGTCACAGAGCTTAGTGACATACAAGATGATGAACCCAAGTACTGCCACAGTGCTTAGAGACATACAAGCTGATGAACCCAAGTATTGTTACAGTGCTTAGAGACATACAAGATGATGAAACAAAGTACTGTCACAGTGCTTAGAGACATGAACGATGATGAAACAAAGTACTGTGACAGTGCTTAGAGACATACAAGATGATGAACCCAAGTATTGTTACAGTGCTTAGAGACATACAAGATGATGAAACAAAGTACTGTCACAGTGCTTAGAGACATGCACGATGATGAAACAAAGTACTGTGACAGTGCTTAGAGACATAAAAGTTGATGAACCCATGTACTGTTACAGTGCTTAGTGACATACAAGATGATGAAACAAAGTACTGTCACAGTGCTTAGAGACATACAAGATGATGAATCCAAGTACTGTTTCAGTGGTAAGTGACATACAAGATGATGAAACAAAGTATTGTCACAGTGCTTACAGACATACAAGATGATGAAACAAAGAACTGTCACAGTGCTTAGAGACATACAAGATGATGATCCTGAGTACTGGCACAGTGCTTAGTGACATACAAGATGATGAAACAAAGTACTGTCACATTGCTTAGTGACATAGAAGATGATGAACTCAAGTACTGTTACAGTGCTTAGTGACATACAAGATGATGAACACAAGTACTGTTACAGTGCTTAGTGACATAGAAGATGATGAAAGAAAGTACTGTCCTAGTCGTTCGAGACACAAGATGATGAACCCAAGTACTGTCACAGCGCTAAGAAACATACAAGATGATGAACCCAAGTATTGTTACAGTGTTTGGAAAGATACAAGATGATGAAACAAAGTACTGTCACAGTGCTTAGAGACATACAAGATGATGAATCCAAGTACTGTTTCAGTGCTAAGTGACATACAAGATGATGAACCCAAGTATTGTCACAGCGATTAGAGACATACAAGATGATGAACCCAAGTACTGTCACAGTGCTTAAAGACATACATGATGATGAACCCAAGTATTGTTACAGTGCTTAGAGACATACAAGATGATGAAACAAAGTACTGTCATAGTGCTTAGAGGCATACAAGCTGATGAACCCAAGTATTGTTACAGTGCTTAGAGACATACAAGATGATGAACCCAAGGACTGTTTCAGTGCTTAGCGACATACACGATGACGAAACAAAGTATTGCCACAGCGCTTAGAGACATAAAAGATGATGAAACAACGTACTATCACAGTGCTTAGAGACATACAAGATGATGAACCCATGTACTGATACAGTGCTTAGTGACATACAAGTTGATGAAACAAAGTACTCTCACAGTGCTTAGAGACATACAAGATGATGAAACCAAGTACTGTTTCAGTGCTTAGTGACATACAAGATGATGAAACAAAGTACTGTCACAGTGCTTAAAGACATAGAAGATGATGAACCCAAGTACTATTACAGTGCTTAGTGACATACAAGATGATGAAACAAAGTACTGTCACAGTGCTTCACGACATACAAGATGATCAACCCAAGTACTGTCACAGTGAATAGAGACATACAAGATGATGAACCCAAATACTGTCACAATGCTTAGACACATTTAACATGAACCTAAGTATTGTCACAGTGCTTAGAGACATACAAGATGATGAACCCAAGTACAGCCATAATGCTTAGAGTCATACAAGATGATGAATCCTAGTATTGTCACAGCATTAGGGACATAAAAGATGATAAATCCAATTAAGGTCAGTGCTTAGATACAGACAAGATGATGAACCCAAGGATTGCCACAGTGCTTAGAGACATACAAGATGATAAATATAAGTATTCTCACAGTGCTTAAAGACATACAAAATGATGAACCCAAGTACTGTTACAGTATTTAGTGACATACAAGATGATGAACCCAAGAACTGTCACAGAGCTTAGTGACATACAAGATGATGAACCCAAATACTGCCACAGTGCTTAGAGACATACAAGCTGATGAACCCAAGTATTGTTACAGTGCTTAGAGACATACAAGATGATGAACCCAAGGACTGTTTCAGTGCTTAGTGACATACAAGATGATGAAACAAAGTATTGCCACAGTGCTTAGAGACACAAAAGATGATGAAACAAAGTACTATCACAGTGCTTAGAGACATACAAGATGATGAACCCATGTACTGTTACAGTGCTTAGTGACATACAAGATGATGAAACAAAGTACTGTCACAGTGCTTAGAGACATACAAGATGATGAATCCAAGTACTGTTTCAGTGCTAAGTGACATACAAGATGATGAACCCAAGTATTGTCACAGTGATTAGAGACATACAAGATGATGAACCCAAGTACTGTCACAGTACATAAAGACATACATGATGATGAACCCAAGTATTGTTACAGTGCTTAGAGACATACAAGATGATGAACCCAAGGACTGTTTCAGTGCTTAGTGACATACACGATGATGAAACAAAGTATTGCCACAGTGCTTAGAGACATAAAAGATGATGAAACAAAGTACTATCACAGTGCTTAGAGACATACAAGATGACGAACACATGTACTGTTACAGTGCTTAGTGACATACAAGATGATGAAACAAAGTACTGTCACAGTGCTTAAAGACATAGAAGATGATGACCCCAAGTACTATTACAGTGCTTAGTGACATACAAGATGATGAAACAAAGTACTGTCACAGTGCTTCAAGACATACAATATGATGAACCCAAGTACTGTCACAGTGCTTAGAGACATACAAGATGATGAAACCAAGTACTCTTTCAGTGCTTAGTGACATACAAGATGATGAAACAAAGTACTTTCACAGTGCTTACAGACATTCAAAATGATGAACCCAGGTAAGGTCCTAGTGCTTAGAGACATACAAGATGATGAACCCAAGTACTGTTACAGTGCTTAGTGACATACAAGATGATGAAACAAAGTACTGTCACAGTGCTTAAAGACATATAAGATGATGAACCCAAGTACTATTACAGTGCTTAGTGACATACAAGATGATGAAACAAAGTACTGTCACAGTGCTTCACGACATACAAGATGATCAACCCAAATACTGTCACAGTGAATAGAGACATACAAGATGATGAACCCAAATACTGTCACAATGCTTAGACACATTTAACATGAACCTAAGTAATGTCTCAGTGCTTAGTAACATACAAGATGATGAACCCAAGTACAGCCATAATGCTTAGAGTCATACAAGATGATGAATCCTAGTATTGTTACAGCATTAGGGACATAAAAGATGATAAATCCAATTAAGGTCAGTGCTTAGATACAGACAAGATGATGAACCCAAGTATTGCCACAGTGCTTAGAGACATACAAGATGATAAATATAAGTATTCTCACAGTGCTTAAAGACATACAAAATGATGAACCCAAGTACTGTTACAGTATTTAGTGACATACAAGATGATGAACCCAAGAACTGTCACAGAGCTTAGTGACATAAAAGATGATAAACCCAAGTACTGCCACAGTGCTTAGAGACATACAAGCTGATGAACCCAAGTATTGTTACAGTGCTTAGAGACATACAAGATGATGAACCCAAGGACTGTTTCAGTGCTTAGTGACATACAAAATGATGAAACAAAGTATTGCCACAGTGCTTAGAGACATAAAAGATGATGAAACAAAGTACTATCACAGTGCTTAGAGACATACAAGATGATGAACCCATGTACTGTTACAGTGCTTAGTGACATACAAGATGATGAAACAAAGTACTGTCACAGTGCTTAGAGACATACAAGATGATGAATCCAAGTACAGTTTCAGTGCTAAGTGACATACAAGATGATAAAACAAAGTATTCTCACAGTGCTTACAGACAGGCAAGATGATGAAACAAAGAACTGTCACAGTTCTTAGAGACATACAAGATGATGAACCCAAGTATTGTCACAGTGATTAGAGGCATACAAGATGATGAACCCAAGTACTGTCACAGTGCTTAAAGACATACATGATGATGAACCCAAGTATTGTTACAGTGCTTAGAGACATACAAGATGATGAAACAAAGTACTGTCACAGTGCTTAGAGACATACAAGCTGATGAACCCAAGTATTGTTACAGTGCTTAGAGACATACAAGATGATGAACCCAAGGACTGTTTCAGTGCTTAGTGACATACAAAGTGATGAAACAAAGTATTGCCACAGTGCTTAGAGACATAAAAGATGATGAAACAAAATACTATCACAGTGCTTAGAGACATACAAGATGATGAACCCATGTACTGTCACAGCGCTTAGTGACATACAAGATGATGAAACAAAGTACTGTCACAGTGCTTAGAGACATACAAGATGATGAACCCAAGTATTGTCACAGTGATTAGAGGCATACAAGATGATGAACCCAAGTACTGTCACAGTGCTTAAAGACATACATGATGATGAACGCAAGTATTGTTACAGTGCTTAGAGACATAAAAGATGATGAAACAAAGTACTGTCACAGTGCTTAGAGACATACAAGATGATGAACCCAAGTACTGTTACAGTGCTCAGTGACATACAAGATGATGAACACAAGTACTGTTACAGTGCTTAGTGACATACAAGATGATGAAACAAAGTACTGTCACAGTCCTTAGAGACACAAGATGATGAACCCAAGTACTGTCACAGCGCTTAGAAACATAGAAAATGATAAAACAAAGTACTGTCACAGTGCTTAGAGACATACAAGATGATGAAGCAAAGTACTGTCACAGTGCTTCAAGATATATAAGATGATGAAAACATGTACTGTCAGAGTGGACAAAGACATACAAGTTGATGAATGCAAGTACTGTCACAGTGCTTAGAGACATACAAGATGATGAAACAAAGTACTGTCACAGTGCTTAAAGACATACAAGATGATGAAGCCAAGTACTGTCACAATGCTTGACACATTTAACATGAACCCAAGTATTGTCACTGTGCTTAGAAACATACAAGATCATGAACCCAAGTACAGCCACAGTGCTTAGAGGCATAGAAGATGATGAATCCTAGTATTGTCACAGCTTTAGGGACATACAAGATGATAAATACAATTAAGGTCAGTGCTTAGATACAGACAAGATGATGAAACCAAGTATTGTCACAGTGCTTAGAGACATACAAGATGATGAACCCAAGGACTGTTTCAGTGCTTAGTGACATACAAGATGATGAAACAAAGTATTGCCACAGTGCTTAGAGACATAAAAAATGATGAAACAAAGTACTATCACAGTGCTTAGAGACATACAAGATGATGAACCCATGTACTGTCACAGCGCTTAGAGACATACAAGATGATGAACCCAAGTATTGTCACAGTGATTAGAGGCATACAAGATGATGAACCCAAGTACTGTCACAGTGCTTAAAGACATACATGATGATGAACCCAAGTATTGTTACAGTGCTTAGAGACATAAAAGATGATGAAACAAAGTACTGTCACAGTGCTTAGAGACATACAAGATGATGAACCCAAGTACTGTTACAGTGCTCAGTGACATACAAGATGATGAACACAAGTACTGTTACAGTGCTTAGTGACATACAAGATGATGAAACAAAGTACTGTCACAGTCATTAGAGACACAAGATGATGAACCCAAGTACTGTCACAGCGCTTAGAAACATAGAAAATGATAAAACAAAGTACTGTCACAGTGCTTAGAGACATACAAGATGATGAAGCAAAGTACTGTCACAGTGCTTCAAGATATATAAGATGATGAAAACATGTACTGTCAGAGTGGACAAAGACATACAAGTTGATGAATGCAAGTACTGTCACAGTGCTTAGAGACATACAAGATGATGAAACAAAGTACTGTCACAGTGCTTAAAGACATACAAGATGATGAAGCCAAGTACTGTCACAATGCTTGACACATTTAACATGAACCCAAGTATTGTCACTGTGCTTAGAAACGAACAAGATCATGAACCCAAGTACAGCCAAAGTGCTTAGAGGCATAGAAGATGATGAATCCTAGTATTGTCACAGCTTTAGGGACATACAAGATGATAAATCCAATTAAGGTCAGTGCTTAGATACAGACAAGATGATGAAACCAAGTATTGTCACAGTGCTTAGAGACATACAAGATTATGAACCCAAGGACTGTTTCAGTGCTTAGTGACATACAAGATGATGAAACAAAGTATTGCCACAGTGCTTAGAGACATAAAAGATGATGAAACAAAGTACTATCACAGTGCTTAGAGACATATAAGATGATGAACCCATGTACTGTTACAGTGCTTAGTGACATACAAGATGATGAAACAAAGTACTGTCATAGTGCTTCAAGACATATAATATGATGAACCCAAGTACTGTCACAGTGCTTAGAGACATACAAGATGATGAAACCATGTGCTGTCAAAGTGCTTAGAGACATACAAGATGATCAACCCAAGGACTGTCACAGTGAATAGAGACATACAAGATGATGAACCCAAATACTGTCACAATGCTTAGACACATTTAACATGAACCTAAGTATTGTCACAGTGCATAGTCACATACAAGATGATGAACCCAAGTATTGTCACAGCTTTAGGGACATACAAGATGATAAATCCAGTTAAGGTCAGTGCTTAGATACAGACAAGATGATGAACCCAAGTATTGCCACAGTGCTTAGAGATATAAAAGATGATAAATATAAGTATTTTCACAGTGGTTAAAGACATACAAAATGATGAACCCAAGTACTGTTACAGTGTTTAGGGACATACAAGATGATGAACCCAAGAACTGTCACAGAGCTTAGTGACATACAAGATGATGAACCCAAGTACTGCCACAGTGCTTAGAGACATACAAGCTGATGAACCCAAGTATTGTTACAGTGCTTAGAGACATACAAGATGATGAACCCAAGGACTGTTTCAGTGCTTAGTGACATACAAGATGATGAAACAAAGTATTGCCACAGTGCTTAGAGACACAAAAGATGATGAAACAAAGTACTATCACAGTGCTTAGAGACATACAAGATGATGAACCCATGTACTGTTACAGTGCTTAGTGACATACAAGATGATGAAACAAAGTACTGTCACAGTGCTTAGAGACATAGAAGATGATGAATCCAAGTACTGTTTCAGTGCTAAGTGACATACAAGATGATGAACCCAAGTATTGTCACAGTGATTAGAGACATACAAGATGATGAACCCAAGTATTGTTACAGTGCTTAGAGACATACAAGATGATGAAACAAAGTACTGTCACAGTGCTTAGAGACATGCACGATGATGAAACAAAGTACTGTGACAGTGCTTAGAGACATAAAAGTTGATGAACCCATGTACTGTTACAGTTCTTAGTGACATACAAGATGATGAAACAAAGTACTGTCACAGTGCTTAGAGACATAAAAGATGGTGAACCCAAGTACTGTTTTAGTGCTTAGTGACATACAAGATCATGAACCCAAGTACTGTCACAGTGCTTAGTGACATACAAGATGATGAAACAAAGTACTGTCACAGTGCTTGAAGACATACAAGATGATGAAACAAAGTACTGTGACAGTGCTTCAAGACATTTAAGTTGATGAAACCAAGTACTGTCACAGGGCTTAGAGACATACAAGATGATGAAACCATGTGCTGTCACAATGCTTAGCGATATACAAGATGATCAATCCAAGTACTGTCACAGTGCTTAGAGACATACAAGATGATGAACCCAAGTATTGTCACAGTGATTAGAGGCATACAAGATGATGAACCCAAGTACTGTCACAGTGCTTAAAGACATACATGATGATGAACCCAAGTATTGTTACAGTGCTTAGAGACATACAAGATGATGAAACAAAGTACTGTCACAGTGCTTAGAGACATACAAGCTGATGAACCCAAGTATTGTTACAGTGCTTAGAGACATACAAGATGATGAACCCAAGGACTGTTTCAGTGCTTAGTGACATACAAGATGATGAAACAAAGTATTGCCACAGTGCTTAGAGACATAAAAGATGATGAAACAAAGTACTATCACAGTGCTTAGAGACATACAAGATGATGAACCCATGTACTGTTACAGTGCTTAGTGACATACAAGATGATGAAACAAAGTACTGTCACAGTGCTTAGAGACATACAAGATGATGATTCCAAGTACTGTTTCAGTGGTAAGTGACATACAAGATGATGAAACAAAGTATTGTCACAGTGCTTACAGACATACAAGATGATGAAACAAAGAACTGTCACAGTGCTTAGAGACATACAAGATGATGATCCTAAGTACTGTCACAGTGCTTAGTGACATACAAGATGATGAAACAAAGTACTGTCACATTGCTTAGTGACATAGAAGATGATGAACTCAAGTACTGTTACAGTGCTTAGTGACATACAAGATGATGAACACAAGTACTGTTACAGTGCTTAGTGACATAGAAGATGATGAAAGAAAGTACTGTCATAGTCCTTCGAGACACAAGATGATGAACGCAAGTACTGTCACAGCGCTTAGAAACATACAAGATGATGAACCCAAGTATTGTTACAGTGTTTGGAAAGATACAAGATGATGAAAGAAAGTACTGTCACAGTGCTTAGAGACATACAAGATGATGAATCCAAGTACTGTTTCAGTGCTAAGTGACATACAAGATGATGAACCCAAGCATTGTCACAGTGATTAGAGACATAGAAGATGATGAACCCAAGTACTGTCACAGTGCTTAAAGACATACATGATGATGAACCCAAGTATTGTTACAGTGCTTAGAGACATACAAGATGATGAAACAAAGTACTGTCACAGTGCTTAGAGGCATACAAGCTGATGAACCCAAGTATTGTTACAGTGCTTAGAGACATACAAGATGATGAACCCAAGGACTGTTTCAGTGCTTAGCGACATACACGATGATGAAACAAAGTATTGCCACAGCGCTTAGAGACATAAAAGATGACGAAACAAAGTACTATCACAGTGCTTAGAGACATACAAGATGATGAACCCATGTACTGATACAGTGCTTAGTGACATACAAGATGATGAAACAAAGTACTGTCACAGTGCTTAGAGACATACAAGATGATGAATCCAAGTACTGTTTCAGTGCTAAGCGACATACAAGATGATGAAACAAAGTATTGACACAGTGCTTACAGACATACAAGATGATGAAACAAAGAACTGTCACAGTGCTTAGAGACATAAAAGATGATGAAACCAAGTACTCTTTCAGTGCTTAGTGACATACAAGATGATGAAACAAAGTACTTTCACAGTGCTTACAGACATTCAAGATGATGAACCCAGGTAAGGTCATAGTGCTTACAGACATACAATATGATGAACCCAAGTACTGTTACAGTGCTTAGTGACATACAAGATGATGAAACAAAGTACTGTCACAGTGCTTAAAGACATAGAAGATGATGAACCCAAGTACTATTACAGTGCTTAGTGACATACAAGATGATGAAACAAAGTACTGTCACAGTGCTTCACGACATACAAGATGATGAACCCAAGTACTGTCACAGTGAATAGAGACATACAAGATGATGAACCCAAATACTGTCACAATGCTTAGACACATTTAACATGAACCTAAGTATTGTCACAGTGCTTAGAGACATACAAGATGATGAACCCAAGTACAGCCATAATGCTTACAGTCATACAAGATGATGAATCCTAGTATTGTCACAGCATTAGGGACATAAAAGATGATAAATCCAATTAAGGTCAGTGCTTAGATACAGACAAGATGATGAACCCAAGGATTGCCACAGTGCTTAGAGACATACAAGATGATAAATATAAGTATTCTCACAGTGCTTAAAGACATACAAAATGATGAACCCAAGTACTGTTACAGTATTTAGTGACATACAAGATGATGAACCCAAGAACTGTCACAGAGCTTAGTGACATACAAGATGATAAACCCAAATACTGCCACAGTGCTTAGAGACATACAAGCTGATGAACCCAATTATTGTTACAGTGCTTAGAGACATACAAGATGATGAACCCAAGGACCGTTTCAGTGCTTAGTGACATACAAGATGATGAAACAAACTATTGCCACAGTGCTTAGAGACATAAAAGATGATGAAACAAAGTACTATCACAGTGCTTAGAGACATACAAGATGATGAACCCATGTACTGTTACAGTGCTTAGTGACATACAAGATGATGAAACAAAGTACTGTCACAGTGCTTAGAGACATACAAGATGATGAATCCAAGTACAGTTTCAGTGCTAAGTGACATACAAGATTATAAAACAAAGTATTGTCACAGTGCTTACAGACAGGCAAGATGATGAAACAAAGAACTGTCACAGTGCTTAGAGACATACAAGATGATGAACCCAAGTATTGTCACAGTGATTAGATGCATACAAGATGATGAACCCAAGTACTGTCACAGTGCTTAAAGACATACATGATGATGAACCCAAGTATTGTTACAGTGCTTAGAGACATAAAAGATGATGAAACAAAGTACTGTCACAGTGCTTAGAGACATACAAGCTGATGAACCCAAGTACTGTTACAGTGCTCAGTGACATACAAGATGATGAACACAAGTACTGTTACAGTGCTTAGTGACATACAAGATGATGAAACAAAGTTCTGTCACAGTCCTTAGAGACACAAGATGATGAACCCAAGTACTGTCACAGCGCTTAGAAACATAGAAAATGATAAAACAAAGTACTGTCACAGTGCTTAGAGACATACAAGATGATGAAGCAAAGTACTGTCACAGTGCTTCAAGATATATAAGATGATGAAAACATGTACTGTCAGAGTGGATAAAGACATACAAGTTGATGAATGCAAGTACTGTCACAGTGCTTAGAGACATACAAGATGATGAAACAAAGTACTGTCACAGTGCTTAAAGACATACAAGATGATGAAGCCAAGTACTGTCACAATGCTTGACACATTTAACATGAACCCAAGTATTGTCACTGTGCTTAGAAACATACAAGATCATGAACCCAAGCACAGCCACAGTGCTTAGAGGCATAGAAGATGATGAATCCTAGTATTGTCACAGCTTTAGGGACATACAAGATGATAAATCCAATTAAGGTCAGTGCTTAGATACAGACAAGATGATGAAACCAAGTATTGTCACAGTGCTTAGAGACATACAAGATGATGAACCCAAGCACTGTTTCAGTGCTTAGTGACATACAAGATGATGAAACAAAGTATTGCCACAGTGCTTAGAGACATAAAAGATGATGAAACAAAGTACTATCACAGTGCTTAGAGACATACAAGATGATGAACCCATGTACTGTTACAGTGCTTAGTGACATACAAGATGATGAAACAAGGTACTGTCACAGTGCTTAAAGACATACAATATGATGAACCCAAGTACTGTCACAGTGCTTAGAGACATACAAGATGATGAAACCATCTGCTGTCAAAGTGCTTAGAGACATACAAGATGATCAACCCAAGGACTGTCACAGTGAATAGAGACATACAAGATGATGAACCCAAATACTGTCACAATGCTTAGACACATTTAACATGAACCTAAGTATTGTCACAGTGCTTAGTAACATACAAGATGATGAACCCAAGTATTGTCACAGCTTTAGGGTCATACAAGATGATATATCCAGTTAAGGTCAGTGCTTAGATACAGACAAGATGATGAACCCAAGTATTGCCACAGTGCTTAGAGATATAAAAGATGATAAATATAAGTATTCTCACAGTGGTTAAAGACATACAAAATGATGAACCCAAGTACTGTTACAGTGTTTAGTGACATACAAGATAATGAACCCAAGAACTGTCACAGAGCTTAGTGACATACAAGATGATGAACCCAAGTACTGCCACAGTGCTTAGAGACATACAAGCTGATGAACCCAAGTATTGTTACAGTGCTTAGAGACATACAAGATGATGAACCCAAGGACTGTTTCAGTGCTTAGTGACATACAAGATGATGAAACAAAGTATTGCCACAGTGCTTAGAGACACAAAAGATGATGAAACAAAGTACTATCACAGTGCTTAGAGACATACAAGATGATGAACCCATGTACTGTTACAGTGCTTAGTGACATACAAGATGATGAAACAAAGTACTGTCACAGTGCTTAGAGACATACAAGATGATGAATCCAAGTACTGTTTCAGTGCTAAGTGACATACAAGATGATGAACCCAAGTATTGTCACAGTGATTAGAGACATACAAGATGATGAACCCAAGTACTGTCACAGTGCTTAAAGACATACATGATGATGAACCCAAGTATTGTTACAGTGCTTAGAGACATACAAGAGGATGAAACAAAGTACTGTCACAGTGCTTAGAGGCATACAAGCTGATGAACCCAAGTATTGTTACAGTGCTTAGAGACATACAAGATGATGAACCCAAGGACTGTTTCAGTGCTTAGTGACATACACGATGATGAAACAAAGTATTGCCACAGTGCTTAGAAACATAAAAGATGATGAAACAAAGTACTATCACAGTGCTAAGAGACATACAAGATGACGAACCCATGTACTGTTACAGTGCTTAGTGACATACAAGATGATGAAACAAAGTACTGTCACAGTGCTTAGAGACATACAAGATGATGAATCCAAGTACTGTTTCAGTGCTAAGTGACATACAAGATGATGAAACAAAGTATTGACACAGTGCTTACAGACATACAAGATGATGAAACAAAGAACTGTCACAGTGCTTAGAGACATAAAAGATGATGAAACCAAGTACTCTTTCAGTGCTTAGTGACATACAAGATGATGAAACAAAGTACTTTCACAGTGCTTACAGACATTCAAAATGATGAACCCAGGTAAGGTCATAGTGCTTACAGACATACAAGATGATGAACCCAAGTACTGTTACAGTGCTTAGTGACATACAAGATGATGAAACAAAGTACTGTCACAGTGCTTAAAGACATATAAGATGATGAACCCAAGTACTATTACAGTGCTTAGTGACATACAAGATGATGAAACAAAGTACTGTCACAGTGCTTCACGACATACAAGATGATCAACCCAAGTACTGTCACAGTGAATAGAGACATACAAGATGATGAACCCAAATACTGTCACAATGCTTAGACACATTTAACATGAACCTAAGTAATGTCTCAGTGCTTAGTAACATACAAGATGATGAACCCAAGTACAGCCATAATGCTTAGAGTCATACAAGATGATGAATCCTAGTATTGTCACAGCATTAGGGACATAAAAGATGATAAATCCAATTAAGGTCAGTGCTTAGATACAGACAAGATGATGAACCCAAGTATTGCCACAGTGCTTAGAGACATACAAGATGATAAATATAAGTATTCTCACAGTGCTTAAAGACATACAAAATGATGAACCCAAGTACTGTTACAGTATTTAGTGACATACAAGATGATGAACCCAAGAACTGTCACAGAGCTTAGTGACATACAAGATGATAAACCCAAGTACTGCCACAGTGCTTAGAGACATACAAGCTGATGAACCCAAGTATTGTTACAGTGCTTAGAGACATACAAGATGATGAACCCAAGGACCGTTTCAGTGCTTAGTGACATACAAGATGATGAAACAAAGTATTGCCACAGTGCTTAGAGACATAAAAGATGATGAAACAAAGTACTATCACAGTGCTTAGAGACATACAAGATGATGAACCCATGTACTGTTACAGTGCTTAGTGACATACAAGATGATGAAACAAAGTACTGTCACAGTGCTTAGAGACATACAAGATGATGAATCCAAGTACAGTTTCAGTGCTAAGTGACATACAAGATGATAAAACAAAGTATTGTCACAGTGCTTACAGACAGGCAAGATGGTGAAACAAAGAACTGTCACAGTGCTTAGAGACATACAAGATGATGAACCCAAGTATTGTCACAGTGATTAGAGGCATACAAGATGATGAACACAAGTACTGTCACAGTGCTTAAAGACATACATGATGATGAACCCAAGTATTGTTACAGTGCTTAGAGACATACAAGAGGATGAAACAAAGTACTGTCACAGTGCTTAGAGACATACAAGCTGATGAACCCAAGTATTGTTACAGTGCTTAGAGACATACAAGATGATGAACCCAAGGACTGTTTCAGTGCTTAGTGACATACAAGATGATGAAACAAAGTATTGCCACAGTGCTTAGAGACATAAAAGATGATGAAACAAAGTACTATCACAGTGCTTAGAGACATACAAGATGATGAACCCATGTACTGTTACAGTGCTTAGTGACATACAAGATGATGAAACAAAGTACTGTCACAGTGCTTAGAGACATACAAGATGATGAATCCAAGTACTGTTTCAGTGGGAAATGACATACAAGATGATGAAACAAAGTATTGTCACAGTGCTTACAGCCATACAAGATGATGAAACAAAGAACTGTCACAGTGCTTAGAGACATACAAGATGATGATCCTAAGTACTGTCACAGTGCTTAGTGACATACAAGATGATGAAACAAAGTACTGTCACATTGCTTAGTGACATAGAAGATGATGAACTCAAGTACTGTTACAGTGCTTAGTGACATACAAGATGATGAACACAAGTACTGTTACAGTGCTTAGTGACATAGAAGATGATGAAAGAAAGTACTGTCATAGTCCTTCGAGACACAAGATGATGAACCCAAGTACTGTCACAGCACTTAGAAACATACAAGATGATGAACCCAAGTATTGTTACAGTGTTTGGAAAGATACAAGATGATGAAACAAAGTAGTGTCACAGTCCTTAGAGACATCCAAGATGATGAAAGAAAGTACTGTCACAGTGCTTAGAGACATACAAGATGATGAAACAAAGTACTGTCACAGTGCTTTAAGATATATAAGATGATGAAAATATGTACTGTCAGAGTGGATAAAGACATACAAGATGATGAATGCAAGTACTGTCACAGTGCTTACAGACAGACAAGATGATGAAACAAAGAACTCTCACAGTTCTTAGAGACACATACGATGATGAAATCATGTGCTGTCACAGTGCTTAGAGACATACAAGATGATGAACCCAAGTACTGTTTCAGTCCTTAGTGACATACAAGATGATGAAACAAAGTACTGTCACAGTGCTTTAAGATATATAAGATGATGAAAACATGTACTGTCAGAGTGGATAAAGACATACAAGATGATGAATGCAAGTACTGTCACAGTGCTTACAGACAGACAAGATGATGAAACAAAGAACTCTCACAGTGCTTAGAGACACATACGATGATGAAATCATGTGCTGTCACAGTGCTTAGAGACATACAAGATGATGAACCCAAGTACAGCTTCAGTCCTTAGTGACATACAAGATGATGAAACAAAGTACTGTCACAGTGCTTAGAGACATACAAGATGATGAACCCAAATATTTGTTACAGTGCTTAGTGACATACAAGATGAAACAAAGTACTGTCGCAGTGCTTAGAGACATACAAGATGATGAACCCAAGTATTGTTATAGTGCTTAGAGACATACAAGATGATGAAACAAAGTACTGTCACAGTGCTTAGAGACATGAACGATGATGAAACAAAGTACTGTGACAGTGCTTAGAGACATACAAGATGATGAACCCAAGTATTGTTACAGTGCTTAGAGACATACAAGATGATGAAACAAAGTACTGTCACAGTGCTTAGAGACATGCACGATGATGAAACAAAGTACTGTGACAGTGCTTAGAGACATAAAAGTTGATGAACCCATGTACTGTTACAGTGCTTAGTGACATACAAGATGATGAAACAAAGTACTGTCACAGTGCTTAGAGACATAAAAGATGGTGAACCCAAGTACTGTTTTAGTGCTTAGTGACATACAAGATGATGAACCCAAGTACTGTCACAGTGGTTAGAGACATACAAGATGATAAAACAAAGAACTGTCACAGTGCTTAGAGACATACAAGATGATGAACCCAAGAACGGTCACAGTGCTTAGAGACATACAAGATGATGAACCCAAGTACTGTTACAGTGCTTAGTGACATACAAGATGATGAAACAAAGTACTGTCACAGTGCTTAAAGACATAGAAGATGATGAAACAAAGTACTGTCACAGTGCTTCAAGACATTTAAGTTGATGAAACCAAGTACTGTCACAGGGCTTAGAGACATACAAGATGATGAAACCATGTGCTGTCACAATGCTTAGCGATATACAAGATGATCAATCCAAGTACTGTCACAGTGATTAGAGACATACAAGATGATGAACCCAAATACTGTCACAATGCTTAGACACATTTAACATGAACCCAAGTACAGTCACAGTGCTTAGAGGCATAGAAGATGATGAATCCTAATATTGTCACAGCTTTAAGGACATACAAGATGATAAATCCAATTAAGGTCAGTGCTTAGATACAGTGGGCTTAAAGATATACAAGATTATGAATGCAAGTACTGTCACAGTGCTTACAGACATACAATAGGATGAACCCAAGTACTGTCACAGTGCTTAGAGACATACAAGATGATGAAACCATGTGCTGTCACAGTGCTTAGAGATATACAAGATGATAAACCCAAGTACTTTCACAGGGATTAGAGACATACAAGATGATGAACCAAAGTACTGTCACAATGCTTAGACACATTGAAGATGAATGCAGGTACTGTCACAGTGCTTAGAGACATACAAGATGATGAACTCAAGTACAGCCACAGTGCTTAGAGGCATACAAGATGATGAATCCTAGTATTGTCACAGCTTTAGGGACATACAATATGATAAACCCAATTAAGGTCAGTGCTTAGATACAGACAAGATGATGAAACCAAGTACTGTCACAGTGCTTATAGATATACAAGATGGTGAACCCAGGTACTGTCACAGTGATTAGAGACATAGAAAACCATGAACCAAAGTACTGTCACAGTGCTTAGACACATTTAAGATGAACTCAAGTATTGTCACAGTGCTTAGAAACATATAAGATGAAGAACCCAAGTACTGCCACAGTGCTTAGAGGCATATAGATGATAAATCCAAGTATGGTCACAGTTTTAGGGACATAAAAGATGATAAATCCAATTAAGGTCAGTGCTTAGATACATACAAGATGATGAACCCAAGTATTGTCGCATCCCCTGTGCTTTAATAACTTATCAAAATAGTTGGTAAAACTGTCTGGTTTCAAGAATAGAACAGAAAATGAATATTTTTATATATGACCTTTTATATAAATAGTTTTTGTTTTGTGTGGATAAAATCAGAAGGTCTTTAATGAAATGTTATGGTAAATGATGTCCACAGATTTAATAAAAATTAGTGCCAATTACCAGGATTTTTTTTTCCATCAACCATTTCAAGTTACTAATTCTTTTATTCTTCAATATTCCAGTTTAAAATCCTTCACAGAGTTAATTATACAAATGAACTTTAACCTTTCTGCAACTAAACTAAGTACTTTTTATTGTGGGTTAAGAGGAACAATTATGCATCTATTTTATCAATGTACACATGTAAGTACCCATCAGTTAAGATTTAAATCTATTTTATAAATGTACACATGTAAGTACCCATCAGTTAAGATCTAAATCTATTTTATAAATATACACATGTAAGTACCCATCAGTTAAGATTTAAATCTATTTTATCAATGTACACATGTAAGTACCCATCAGTTAAGATTTAAATCTATTTTATAAATGTACACATGTAAGTACCCATCAGTTAAGATTTAAATCTATTTTATAAATGTACACATGTAAGTACCCATCAGTTAAGATTTAAATCTATTTTATAAATGTACACATGTAAGTACCCATCGGTTAAGATTTAAATCTATTTTATAAATGTACACATGTAAGTACCCATCGGTTAAGATTTAAATCTATTTTATCAATGTACACATGTAAGTACCCATCAGTTAAGATTTAAATCTATTTTATCAATGTACACATGTAAGTACCCATCAGTTAAGATTTAAATCTATTTTATCAATGTACACATGTAAGTACCCATCAGTTAAGATTTAAATCTATTTTATCAATGTACACATGTAAGTACCCATCAGTTAAGATTTAAATCTATTTCATGTTAAATATTCAATACCAATGGGGAACAGGATACATTCCTTTCTGCCTTAAGAACAAAACAGAAAATTAAAATATCAATTGTTGCATTATTATTTTGATAAGGTACAGGCTTTCATGTAGGGTAGAATTTATTATTAAAATTTTTTAATGAGAGCATTAACAGCATCTGCAACCATTTAAAAACATTTTTTTACATATACAATAAATTTAACAAAGTAGGAAAACAAAGGGACAGAATCAATGACATCCTCAACTGAATGAATACAATTTGATTTCCTTCAATTATGAATTTTCATCTACGTGTGTGTTGGATTTTTAATGTAGCTGTAACAATTTTTCAGTCATATCACTACCATGTCTGCAGTGTGATAGTTTAATGTCTAGCACTGGGGCATCATGCCAGAGACATGTAGCATGAAGTTTTACCCAGTCACATTATCCTGACACCAGACCGACCAGTCCTAACCCTAACTTCTTAATGCTGTTACTAACAACTGCCCAAACATGTGATTAAAACAAAACACAATGAGAGAAATGAATACTTTATTTCCTTTTTGTTGCTAGTACATTAATTTATAATACTGGTAAATTTTCAGCTTAAAATGTTTGCTATTTTCAAGATGTGTTTCAATGTAATTTACATTTTTGCTGCTTAACTTCTTAACAAATTCATATTTTGGATTTGATTTCCACATTTACTCAAAAGAATCCAAAAATAAGCAAAACTTTTAACACAATAAAAATTACCAGATATACAGTTACAGACCCATAAATGGGTAATTTTAAGTGTAACATGGAAATGGAATACGGAATGAATGCAAACTAAATGTAGAATGAATGCAAACTAAATGTAGAATGAATGCAAACTTACAGCAAGTAGAACACAAATGAAATAAAATGAAGAATAAACACAAATGAAACAAAATGCAGAATAAACACAAATGAAATGAAAAATAGAATGCACACAAATGAAATGAAATGCAAAATTAATGCCAATGAGATAATCAACACATTCACAAAAAACAAAAGAGAATGCAAACTAATGTATTTGAAATGAAAATGAAGCAAAAAGAAAATGGTATTATTTTGAAACTGAAATTAGGTTTCAATGGTTGAAACCCCTTTAACATCATATCCGTGATTAGATTATTTACACTGACAGCCAATTTTTCACACCTTGATATCAATGTCATTAGTTTTGTACAAGCAGATATAAACACACACACTGCTACTGATGTCCTGACATCATCACCATTGGTTGTGTCTTTCCAACATAGATTTGAACAAAATGAAATAATAACATTGGCTGACAAATATTCTACAACTTACACCTATTGTAGCTGTGGTTAGATTTTAATTTATTATAAACTCAATCCTGTCTTTTAGCATTTGTTGTAGCTGTGGTTATATTTTATCATAAGCTCAGTCCTATTGTTTGCCTTTGTGGAAGCTGTGGTTATATTTTATCATAAGCTCAGTCCTGTTGTTTGCCTTTGTAGAAGCTGTGGTTATATCTTAATTTATCCTAAACTCAATCCTGTCTTTTGCATTTGTTGAATCTGTATGCATTAAAAGACTTTTATTATAAGACAAGATACAAAACTGATAGCTCTCTCCAATTAACGCTCTTGAAAATTGACAATCCAACTACCGGTATGTCAAATGTACTCCAATTTCCAACTACTGGTATGTCAAATATACTCCGATTTCCAACTACTGGTATGTCAAATATACTCCAATTTCCAACTACCAGTATGTGAATGGTACTCCGATTTCCAACTACTGGTATGTCAAATATACTCCAATTTCCAACTACTGGTATGTCAAATATACTCCAATTTCCAACTACCAGTATGTCAAATGTACTCCAATTTCCTTTCAACAGCAAAAAAGATATGATGGATGAAAACAATAAATATAAAATCTAAATACATTTATGAGATGATGTATGGAATATAACCTGGAATGGAATGTAAACCAAACACAGATAGCTGAATTACCAATGTAAGGATTTGTAATAAATACTGAAATATTCATGAGTGAATTAATTAAATTATAAATAATACTGTACATATAATGGAAAGACAAACATTACTCGCCTATCCAAGCAAAACCTAGGCTGCCATAAAAAAACGTTTTTATTTTGGACTAATACAAAAAAAACTTTAGTCCTGATATAGCTCCTTTTAGTCATTGCTATTTTTCATCCATTTGAAACTATCCTTACTTCTCCAGTTTGATGTCTATCTTTTGCCTTTTAGTTACACATATTATATTTTTGGCCTGGTTGTTTCACATATTATGTCTTTGTCCTAGCTGTCTCACATCTTATATCTTTGGACTAGTTGTCTCACATACTATATTGGCCTAGTTGTCTCACATACTATATTGGCCTAGTTATTTCACATCTGATATATTTGGTCTAGTTGTCTCACATCTGATATTGTTGTCATAGGTGTCTCACTTATAGTTTGGGCCCAGTTGTCCGACTACTAATGTCTTTGGCCTAGCCATCTCACATTGGATATCTTTAGCCTAGTTGTCTTGCATCTGATATATTTGTGTCCATAAGAGAGCTTGATAATATCATAGTTTTCAAAACAAATTCTAGAGCAAAAAATATGATATAGCAATAATGATTTTTTTTCTGTTTTTAGTGATAAAAATATTCAATGTATGGGTTGGGTTAGAGATAGGGGAATCCAAGTTAAAATAGTTGCATTATTTATGATGTATCTTCTGTCTACACATATTCTCTTCATCTCTCTTGCTTTGGCTGGTTAATAAAACTTAAGAATTTTGCCTATTGCTATATCTAACCATGCTTGGTCATGGCATAATCCAAAAACATCGCAACATTGCTTGAGCAAGCAAATTAGGTATGATGTACGTTTGCTCCTAATTAATATATTAACTGTTGCATTATCATTTTAAAACAGGTACATGCAAAGCTACATGACTGTACATACATCAGTGTTAGAGAAATGAACTGAGTGATACAAAAACTTAATCTTAATGCCTACACCAATAGCAACAATGATAAAAGAAAGGAAATACATACATCTAGCTTCAAAGTTGTGACAAAAATATCATCTGAAATAATTTTTGATAATTTTACTAATGTTTGAGGACTCCTGCATCAACCATCCCAGTAAAGACTTACTTTGAGGTAAAATCTCACTTCAGTCTGAATTAATTGAGCTGAAACTTAATTTTCCCATAATAAAAGTAACTAGAATTCTATTTTTTTAAAACTTATCCTTGAACTTCCCCATTTTCACCTTCATTATATAGAGTTAATGGGTAAGGATTTCAATAGTTTTAATCTTTTGACCCAGAGGGTCAGGCAGTAGGGAAAGGTCCCAGTGACCCAGAGGGTCAGGCAGTAGGGAAAGGTTCCAGTGACCCAGAGGATATATCTCAGGCAGTAGGGAAAGGCCCCAGTCTAATCATTTTAAAGTTAAGTCCCTGGGGTATGGAAAGGACCCAGTCTAATCATTTTAAAGTTAAGTCCCTTGGGTATGGAAAGGTCCCAGTCTGATATGCATTGATCATATACCAATTTTCATACATGTAAAACTAACAACTCCCGAATTATACTTAATTTATGGAAGAAAAATCTACCCTACCCATCAGCCCCATCCCCTGGGATAAGATACAATTCCAAATGTGCTGTTTCAATCTGTACCCATAAGTTTATCATTGACCCAAATTCCATGTTTCTAGCTTTAACAGTGCAAGATGAGTCTAGCAATATAACACACATGGATGGACTATAAAAACAACCACAAAAAATCTTTCATGAAAAATGGAACAAGACATGCAAATAAAATGATATTTCATGTGCAGCTAACTATAGGAAAGATTCTGCAGATGGTTTGACTATTTGTATCTTGTATGAAAACAGGAGGCTGGATTTTCCACAAGTAAGAACAAAGTAGAACCATGGACACTGCTCTGTTAATTTTGGTCACCTGATAAATGCAAATGATTTTTAGGTCTGTATTCACAAAACTTCCCAGCCTGAAACTCAAGCTCAAGCAACAAAGAAAGTCATGGAAAAATATGAAGCCATGGGAAAAATAAAAAACCAAGGAAAAAAAGGAAACCATAAAAATATAGGAAACCAAGGTAGCTTAGCTTCGATACCCCCCATGACCAGCCTACGTCGGATCCTCAGTGTGTCTTTAGTAAGGGCACTTAACTCCCAATTCCTTGTCATCGTTTAGTCAGTAATGGGTTGCACAGCATATATATTGGCATCATATAACCAGAAAGAGCTGTTAACACCAACCAACATAAGACATTTTTCCTGCCAATTAATTGTGCATGAGATATGAAATGGACTATTTACAGAAACCTAGAGCTTCTAAAACCTCCTGAGACACATATGACAAAATAATTTATTTTGTACCTTATTGTGTCCTATAAAACATGATTAATTCCACTTTTAATGTCTGCAAGTGCAATATGAAAAAAATCACAAAAACCAAGAAGCAGCATACGTTTTGACTTCGAAGGGTGTGTGCTGTTCAAAGGTTTCTTGATATTTTTCTGAACACCTTTTTATTTACAAAATTAGTCCTTGATCTGAATGTTTTACATCCCCACCACCAGCCCCATCCTCTAGTATGCACATATTTCTTTTGAAAATACTGTCAGTGTCCACCAGTACGTAAAAGAGGTCAAAATAGCCTTAAAAAGGTTAACAAAAAATCACTAGGCCTGAGAATGCAAATAGGTAAATCACAATATGTTAGCATCATTAAAGTTTAGAAAATTTTTAATTTCAAAATATTGGCATATAAAATTTTAGCAAATTACAGATGAAGAAAAAAATATGATTGTAGTTTTATCACAATCTTTTAATAAAAACTGATATATGCTTGCACTTCAACACAGATGAAACAAAATGTAGTTGATTTATTCCAACATTAGGTAAGTTTACACTACACATATGTAAAATGAGGGATGGTGAAAAAAATTGATACAGACAAGGCATCACTCAAAACATTTCTATAATGCAAAATCTATAAGTGCATCTGATAATTCGTTAGCTTTATGTGGCAATTACGAAATGGTGGCTAAAAATATCTATCCTTGGTTGCTACATACATACATATATACAATCATACATACATACATACATATATACATACATACATACATACATCAATGAAAATGAAATCAATGTATTTGCTACACATCTCAGGCTTGGATCCTCACATACTATGACCAAATGGACTATGGTCATAGGATATACCAAATATCATTTATATCAAATTAACATTTATTTGAATGTTTAGTCAATAAACTGTATAAAAAAAACACATTAATGAAATAAAGATGAAAGGTCAATACCTCAAGTTAAAGAGTGATGGACAATGAATAATGGTAATAATGAGAAATTTTAATTAAAATGTAACTAGGTCTAGCTGATACCTCTTTGTCAGACAATCAAGGGTGTCTTTGTCAGACAATCAAGGATGTCTTTGTCAGACAATCAAGGGTGTCTTTGTCAGACAATCAAAAGTGTTGCAGATTAAGCTCTCTTGGTCAATAAGCTTTCATCCTAGTTTAAACACTCTATAGCCACAGAGCATAAGTCAAAAGGTGTAAAATTCAAAGTTTTTCTCCCTGATTTACCCTGTAACTGAATGGCTGGTTAATGGTCAGCACTATGCATTATCCACCCTACAAAACATTTCCTAACTATATACTACTACACTGTGTCATTATCGCCCCACCCCACAAAACATTTCCTAACTATATAATATTACACTGTGTCAGTACATCATCCCTTTAAAACAAAATATGTAAAACCAAGTCCCAAAAGACACCCCCCAATTTTTTAAATTTTATTAGCATAAAAACCCCCGATGTTTATTATCATCCTCTAACACTTATTTGAGGACCTGATGAAAAAATACTTTACCATTCACCTTTGCCAGAAATACCTGTCAATTAAGTGAAACATTTTTGAGGTAGCTAATTCTGCTTGTTGGTCAATTAATGATTATTTTTGTTTAAAAAAATGTTGAGTGGAATAAAATGTTCTTGGATGAAATTCTAAAGTACAGTATTTTGAAAGGAAAAATGTTTTAAAATAGTGACTTTATGAGGAAACCAGTCAATCACAGAAGGATAATGCTAAAGCAGCAAGAAATCTGGAACTGAATTCCATACATTTTCCATCACAGGTACAACTTAGGCACATTAATCTTTGCATTTTGTCACAACTTGTTTTACCTCTTTTTAAAAAAATTGTTTCTATCAAATTTTACAAATACATATTTACCATATATTTTTAGGAAAACAAATTGATCAAGATCCATTAGAATTTCATGATCCCTGATATATTCAATAATTCTAGGAAGCATGAAATATTTTGAAAAGTTTGACTGCTTGCTGAATTCACTAAAACTTTGTGATTTACCTTATTAACATAATTTGTCTAACATTCATCAATTCTTTTAAGTCAATTGTCTGCTGACAGTTTTTAAAAGAGACCATTCAAAAGACCTGTGAGGAAACATTAGCCTCAAAATTAAATGAATACCAGCCTGCCATTGAATCTTTTGTCAAACTGTGTCTACAAGGTAATTAGATACAACAGCTCAAACCATAATGGAGTACATGTAACTACAGCTTTATGTCATCTTCGTTTATTTCTTCTACTAAAGGGTTTTGTTCTGGCCTGATGTTTCAAAGTTTGCTCTCGTTGTTCTCTGTTCAAATAGCTAAGCCGACTTGATCCTGGAGGTGCCTCAGGTTTTAATGAAAGTGAAAACTGATGCTGAGAATCCTCCATACTTTTCAGCTTGGCTTCAATGGCTCGAATTGTACTCTCAGGACTGAAACAGAAGTTTATGAAACATGTACAACCAAGAAAATTTGAAATTTTAAAGTTATGAGGAACCTTTTTCCTTTTAACTTTTAGAATTAACTTATTATTTTGCCTTTTTATTAAATGTTAAACCAAAGGATATAGAATAAATGTAATGTTAACTTTAACAAATGTTTATTTTGTTGCTATCATGGAACAGATGTTTGATATATATTTTATCAAAAATATTTTCCCACATATATGAATTTATTTCTCCATTGGTAATAAATTTCCCATATGGTGAATTTGTTTAATCTTTATAGGTAACAATTTTTCCATGTTATGAATTTGTTATTTTTCCACTGGTACTCATTTTCCCATATAATGAATTTCTAATTTCTCTAAGTTTCATACTTTTTGTGAATGCTACAAATTTAAGACCTAATGAATAATGGATTTCATGTGGAAACAATCCCACCCCCAAAGTTGTTACCATGATTATAAACGAACTACCAGTATTTAATACTGCATTCTTGAAAAATGTTTTTAACCTGTTACTTAAACATGCCAATGCAATGTTTATAAACTGTTACTTAATCATGCCAGTACAATGTTTTTAAATTGCTACTTAAACATGCCTACACAATGTTTTTAAACTGTTATTTAAACATGCCAATGCAATGTTTTTAAACTGTTACTTAAACATGTCAACACGATGTTTTTAAACTGTTACTTCAACAACCCAATACAGTGTTTTTAAACTGTTACTTAAACAAGCCAATACAATGTTTTTAAACTGTTATTTAAACATCCCAAAACAATGTTTTTAAACTGTTACTTAAACATCCCAATACAAAGTTTTATACTGTTACTTAAACAAGCCAATACAATGTTTTAAAACTGTTACTTAAACATCCCAATACAATGTTTTTAAACTGTTACTTAAACATGCAAATACAATGTTTTTAAACTGTTACTTAAACATACCAATACAATGTTTTTAAACTGTTACTTAAACATGCCTATACAATGTTTTTAAACTGTTACTTAAACATGCCAATAGAGTGTTTTTAAATTGTTACTTAAACATGCCTATACAATGTTTTCATAGTGTTGCTTAAACATGTCTATACAATCTTTTTAAACTGTTACTTAAACATGCAAAAACAATGTTTTAAACTGTTACTTAAACATGCCTATACAATGTTTTTATACTGTTACTTAAACATGCCTATACAATGCTTTTATACTGTTACTTAAACATGCAAATACAATGTTTTTAAACTGTTACTTAAACATACCAATACAATGTTTCTAAACTGATAATTAAACAAGCCTATACAATGTTTTTAAACTGTTACTTAAACATGCCTATACAATGTTTTTATACTGTTACTTAAACATGCCTATACAATGTTTTTATACTGTTACTTAAACATGCCTATACAATATTTTTATACTGTTACTTAAACATGCCTATACAATGTTTCTAAACTGTTACTTAAACATACCAATACAATGTTTTTAAACTGTTACTTAAACAAGCCTACACAATGTTTTTATACTGTTACTTAAACATACCTATACAATGTTTTCATACTGTTACTTAAACATGCCTATACAATGTTTTTAAACTGTTACTTAAACATGCAAATACAATGTTTTTAAACTGTTACTTAAACATGCCTATACAATGTTTTTATACTGTAACTTAAACATGCCTATACAATGTTTTTATACTGTTACTTAAACATGCCTATACAATGTTTTTATACTGTTACTTAAACATGCCTATACAATGTTTTTATACTGTTACTTAAACATGCCTATACAATGTTTTTATACTGTTACTTAAACATGCAAATACAATGTTTTTAAACTGTTACTTAAACATACCAATGCAATGTTTTTAAACTGTTACTTAAACAAGCCTATACAATGTTTTTAAACTGTAACTTAAACAAGCCAATGCAATGTTTTTAAACTGTTACTTAAACATGCCAATACAATGTTTTCAAACTGTTACTTAAACATGCCTATACAATGTTTTTATACTGTTACTTAAACATGCCTATACAATGTTTTTATACTGTTACTTAAAAAAGCCAATACAATGTTTTTAAACTGTTATTTAAACATCCCAAAACAATGTTTTTAAACTGTTATTTAAACATCCCAATACAAAGTTTTATACTGTTACTTAAACAAGCCAATACAATGTTTTAAAACTGTTACTTAAACATGCCAATACAATGTTTTTAAACTGTTACTTAAACATGCAAATACAATGTTTTTAAACTGTTACTTAAACAAGCCTATACAATGTTTTTAAACTGTTACTTAAACATGCAAATACAATGTTTTTAAACTGTTACTTAAACATACCAATACAATGTTTTTAAACTGTTACTTAAACATGCCTATACAATGTTTTTAAACTGTTACTTAAACATGCCAATAGAATGTTTTTAAATTGCTACTTAAACATGCCTACACAATGTTTTTAAACTGTTATTTAAACATGCCAATGCAATGTTTTTAAACTGTTACTTAAACATGTCAACACGATGTTTTTAAACTGTTACTTCAACAACCCAATACAGTGTTTTTAAACTGTTACTTAAACAAGCCAATACAATGTTTTTAAACTGTTATTTAAACATCCCAAAACAATGTTTTTAAACTGTTACTTAAACATCCCAATACAAAGTTTTATACTGTTACTTAAACAAGCCAATACAATGTTTTAAAACTGTTACTTAAACATGCAAATACAATGTTTTTAAACTGTTACTTAAACATGCAAATACAATGTTTTTAAACTGTTACTTAAACATACCAATACAATGTTTTTAAACTGTTACTTAAACATGCCTATACAATGTTTTTAAACTGTTACTTAAACATGCCAATAGAGTGTTTTTAAATTGTTACTTAAACATGCCTATACAATGTTTTCATAGTGTTGCTTAAACATGTCTATACAATCTTTTTAAACTGTTACTTAAACATGCAAAAACAATGTTTTAAACTGTTACTTAAACATGCCTATACAATGTTTTTATACTGTTACTAAAACATGCCTATACAATGTTTTTATACTGTTACTTAAACATGCAAATACAATGTTTTTAAACTGTTACTTAAACATACCAATACAATGTTTCTAAACTGATACTTAAACAAGCCTATACAATGTTTTTAAACTGTTACTTAAACATGCCTATACAATGTTTTTATACTGTTACTTAAACATGCCTATACAATGTTTTTATACTGTTACTTAAACATGCCTATACAATATTTTTATACTGTTACTTAAACATGCCTATACAATGTTTCTAAACTGTTACTTAAACATACCAATACAATGTTTTTAAACTGTTACTTAAACAAGCCTACACAATGTTTTTATACTGTTACTTAAACATACCTATACAATGCTTTCATACTGTTACTTAAACATGCCTATACAATGTTTTTAAACTGTTACTTAAACATGCAAATACAATGTTTTTAAACTGTTACTTAAACATGCCTATACAATGTTTTTATACTGTTACTTAAACATGCCTATACAATGTTTTTATACTGTTACTTAAACATGCCTATACAATGTTTTTATACTGTTACTTAAACATGCCTATACAATGTTTTTATACTGTTACTTACACATGCAAATACAATGTTTTTAAACTGTTACTTAAACATACCAATGCAATGTTTTTAAACTGTTACTTAAACAAGCCTATACAATGTTTTTAAACTGTAACTTAAACAAGCCAATGCAATGTTTTTAAACTGTTACTTAAACATGCCAATACAATGTTTTCAAACTGTTACTTAAACATGCCTATACAATGTTTTTATACTGTTACTTAAACATGCCTATACAATGTTTTTATACTGGTACTTAAAAAAGCCAATACAATGTTTTTAAACTATTATTTAAACATCCCAAAACAATGTTTTTAAACTGTTATTTAAACATCCCAATACAAAGTTTTATACTGTTACTTAAACAAGCCAATACAATGTTTTAAAACTGTTACTTAAACATGCCAATACAATGTTTTTAAACTGTTACTTAAACATGCAAATACAATGTTTTTAAACTGTTACTTAAACAAGCCTATACAATGTTTTTAAACTGTTACTTAAACATGCAAATACAATGTTTTTAAACTGTTACTTAAACATACCAATACAATGTTTTTAAACTGTTACTTAAACATGCCTATACAATGTTTTTAAACTGTTACTTAAACATGCCAATAGAATGTTTTTAAACTGTTACTTAAACATGCCTATACAATGTTTTCATAGTGTTGCTTAAACATGCCTATACAATGTTTTTAAACTGTTACTTAAACATGCATATACAATGTTTTAAACTGTTACTTAAACATGCCTATACAATGTTTTTATACTGTTACTTAAACATGCCTATACAATGTTTTTATACTGTTACTTAAACATGCAAATACAATGTTTTTAAACTGTTACTTAAACATACCAATACAATGTTTCTAAACTGATACTTAAACAAGCCTATACAATGTTTTTAAACTGTTACTTAAACATGCCTACACAATGTTTTTATACTGTTACTTAAACATGCCTATACAATGTTTTTATACTGTTACTTAAACATGCCTATACAAAATTTTTATACTGTTACTTAAACATGCCTATACAATGTTTCTAAACTGTTACTTAAACATACCAATACAATGTTTTTAAACTGTTACTTAAACAAGCATACACAATGTTTTTATACTGTTACTTAAACATACCTATACAATGTTTTCATACTGTTACTTAAACATGCCTATACAATGTTTTTAAACTGTTACTTAAACATGCAAATACAATGTTTTTAAACTGTTACTTAAACATGCCTATACAATGTTTTTATACTGTTACTTAAACATGCCTATACAATGTTTTTATACTGTTACTTAAACATGCCTATACAATGTTTTTATACTGTTACTTAAACATGCCTATACAATGTTTTTATACTGTTACTTAAACAAGCCAATGCAATGTTTTTAAACTGTTACTTAAACATGCCTATACAATGTTTTTATACTGTTACTTAAACATGCCTATACAATGTTTTTATACTGTTACTTAAAAAAGCCAATACAATGTTTTTAAACTGTTATTTAAACATCCCAAAAGAATGTTTTTAAACTGTTATTTAAACATCCCAATACAAAGTTTTATACTGTTACTTAAACAAGCCAATACAATGTTTTAAAACTGTTACTTAAACATGCCAATACAATGTTTTTAAACTGTTACTTAAACATGCAAATACAATGTTTTTAAACTGTTACTTAAACAAGCCTATACAATGTTTTTAAACTGTTACCTAAACATGCCTATACAATGTTTTTATACTGTTACTTAAACATGCCTATACAATGTTTTTATACTGTTACTTAAACAAGCCTATACAATGTTTTTAAACTGTTACTTAAACATGCCTATACAATGTTTTTATACTGTTACTTAAACATGCCTATACAATGTTTTTATACTGTTACTTAAACATGCCTATACAATGTTTTTATACTGTTACTTAAACATGCCTTTACAATGTTTTTAAACTGTTACTTAAACATGCCTATACAATGTTTTAAACTGTTACTTAAACATGCCTATACAATGTTTTTATACTGTTACATAAACATGCCTATACAATGTTTTTAAACTGTTACTTAAACATGCCTATACAATGTTTTAAACTGTTACTTAAACATGCCTATACAATGTTTTTAAACTGTTACTTAAACAAGCCAATACAATGTTTTTAAACTGTTACTTAAACATCCCAATACTATGTTTTTAAACTGCTACTTAAACATGCCTATAAAATGTTTTTAAACTGTTACATAAACATGCCTATACAATGTTTTTAACCTGTTACTTAAACAAGCCAATACAATGTTTTTAAACTGTTACTTAAACAAGCCAATACAATGTTTTTAAACTGTTACTTAAACATGCCTATACAATGTTTTTAAACTGTTACTTAAACAAGCCAATACAATGTTTTTAAACTTTTATTTAAACATCCCAATACAATGTTTTTAAACTGTTACTTAAACATTTAAAAACAATGTTTTTAAACTGTTACTAAAACAAGCCAATACAATGTTTTTAAACTGTTACTTAAACAAGCCAATACAATGTTTTTATACTGTTACTTAAACATCCCAAAACAATGTTTTTAAACTGTTACTTAAACAAGCCAATACAATGTTTTTAAACTGTTACTTAAACAAGCCAATACAATCCTTTTAAACTGTTACCTAAACATCCCAAAACAATGTTTTTAAACTGTTACTTAAACAAGCCAATGCAATGTTTTTAAACTGTTACTTAAACATGCCAATGCAATGTTTTTAAACTGTTACTTAAACAAGCCAATACAATGTTTTTAAACTGTTACTTAAACAAGCCAATACAATGTTTTTAAACTGTTACTTAAACAAGCCAATACAATGTTTTTAAACTGTTACTTAAACAAGCCAACGCAATGTTTTTAAACTGTTACTTAAACAAGCCAATACAATGTTTTTAAACTGTTACTTAAACATGCCAATGCAATGTTTTTAAACTGTTTTTTAAACATCCCAATGCAATGTTTTTAAACTGTTACTTAAACAAGCCAATACAATGTTTTTAAACTGTTACTTAAACAAGCCAATACAATGTTTTTAAACTGTTACTTAAACAAGCCAATACAATGTTTTTAAACTGTTACTTAAACAAGCCAATGCAATGTTTTTAAACTGTTACTTAAACAAGCCAATACATTGTTTTTAAACTGTTACTTAAACAAGCCAATACAATGTTTTTAAACTCTTACTTAAACAAGCCAATACAATGTTCTTAAACTGTTACTTAAACAAGCCAATACAATGTTTTTAAACTGTTACTTAAACAAGCCAATGCAATGTTTTTAAACTGTTACTTAAACAAGCCAATACAATGTTTTTAAAATGTTACTTAAACATGCCAATGCAATGTTTTTAAACTGTTTTTTAAACATCCCAATGCAATGTTTTTAAACTGTCACTTAAACAAGCCAATACAATGTTTTTAAACTGTTACTTAAACATGCCAATGCAATGTTTTTAAACTGTTACTTAAACATGCCTATACAATGTTTTTAAACTGTTACTTAAACATGCCAATACAATGTTTTTAAACTGTTACTTAAACAAGCCAATACAATGTTTTTAAACTGTTACCTAAACATCCCAATACAATGTTTATAAACTGTTACTTAAACATGCCTATACAATGTTTTTAAACTGTTACCTAAACATCCCAATACAATGTTTATAAACTGTTACTTAAACATGCCTATACAATGTTTTTAACTGTTACTTAAACATGCCAATACAATGTTTCTAAACTTGTATTTAAACATCCCAATACAATATTTTTAAACTGTTACTTAAACATCCCAATACAATGTTTTTAAACTGTTACTTAAACAAGACAATACAATGTTTTTAAACTGTTACTTAAACATCCCAATACAATGTTTTTAAACTGTTACTTAAACATCCCAATACAATGTTTTTAAACTGTTACTTAAACAAGCCAATACAATGTTTTTAAACTGTTACTTAAACATCCCAATGCAATGTTTTTAAACTGTTACTTAAACATCCCGAAACAATGTTTTTAAACTGTTACTTAAACATGCCAATGCAATGTTTTTAAACTGTTACTTAAACATGCCAATGCAATGTTTTTAAACTTACTTAAACATGCCAATGCAATGTTTTTAAACTGTTACTTAAACATCCCAATACAATATTTTTAAACTGTTACTTAAACATCCCAATACAATATTTTTAAAGAGTTGCTTAAACAACCCAATACAATGTTTTTAAACTGTTACTTAAACAAGCCAATACAATGTTTTTAAACTGTTACTTAAACATCCCAATACAATGTTTTTAAACTGTTACTTAAACATGCCAATGCAATGTTTTTAAACTGTTACTTAAACATACCAATACAATGTTTTTAAACTGTTACTTAAACATGCCTATACAATGTTATTAAACTGTTACTTAAACATACCAATACAATGTTTTTAAACTGTTACTTAAACATGCCTATACAATGTTTTTAAACTGTTACTTAAACATGCCAATGCAATGTTTTTAAACTGTTACTTAAACATACCAATACAATGTTTTTAAACTGTTACTTAAACATCCCAATACAATATTTTTAAACTGTTGCTTAAGCAACCCAATACAATGTTTTTAAACTGTTATTTAAACAAGCCAATACAATGTTTTTAAACTGTTACTTAAACATCCCAAAACAATGTTTTTAAACTGTTACTTAAACATCCCAAAACAATGTTTTTAAACAGTTACTTAAACCTGCCAATGCAATGTTTTTACACTGTTACTTAAACATGCCAATACAATGTTTTTAAACTGTTACTTAAACATCCCAATACAATGTGTTTAAACTGTTACTTAAACATCCCAATGCAATGTTTTCAAACTGTTACTTAAACAAGCCAATACAATGTTTTTAAACTGTTACTTAAACATCCCATTACAATGTTTTTAAACTGTTACTTAAACATCCCAATACAATGTTTTTAAACTGTTACTTAAACAAGCCAATACAATGTTTTTAAACTGTTACTTAAACATCCCAATACAATGTTTTTAAACTGTTACTTAAATATCCCAAAACAATGTTTTTAAACTGTTACTTAAACATCCCAAAACAATGTTTTAAACTGTTACTTAAACATGCCAATGCAATGTTTTTAAAGTTACTTAAACATGCCACTACAATGTTTTTAAACTGTTACTTAAACATCCCAATACAATATTTTTAAACTGTTGCTTAAACAACCCAATACAATGTTTTTAAACTGTTACTTAAACAAGCCAATACAATGTTTTTAAACTGTTACTTAAACATCCCAATACAATGTTTTTAAACTGTTACTTAAACATGCCAATGCAATGTTTTTAAACTGTTACTTAAACATGCCTATACAATGTTTTTAAACTGTTACTTAAACATGCCAATGCAATGTTTTTAAACTGTTACATAAACATGCCAATGCAATGTTTTTAAACTGTTACTTAAACATACCAATACAATGTTTTTAAACTGTTATTTAAACATCCCAATACAATATTTTTAAACTGTTGCTTAAACATCCCAATACAATGTTTTTAAACTGTTACTTAAACATGCCAATGCAATTTTTTTAAACTGTTACTTAAGCATGCCAATACAATGTTTTTAAACTGTTACTTAAACAAGCCAATACAATGTTTTTAAACTGTTACTTAAACAAGCCAATACAATGTTTTTAAACTGTTACTTAAAGAAGCCAATGCAATGTTTTTAAACTGTTACTTAAACAAGCCAATACAATGTTTTTAAACTGTTACTTAAACATGCCAATGCAATGTTTTTAAACTGTTTTTTAAACATCCCACTGCAATTTTTTAAACTGTTACTTAAACAAGCCAATGCAATGTTTTTAAACTGTTACTTAAACATGCCAATACAATGTTTTTAAACTGTTACTTAAACATCCCAATACAATGTTTTTAAACTGTTACTTAAACATCCCAAAACAATGTTTTTAAACTGTTACTTAAACATCCCAAAACAATGTTTTTAAACTGTTACTTAAACATGCCAATGCAATTTTTTTAAACTGTTACTTAAACAAGCCAATACAATGTTTTTAAACTGTTACTTAAACAAGCCAATACAATGTTTTTAAACTGTTACTTAAACAAGCCAATACAATGTTTTTAAACTGTTACTTAAGCATCCCAATACAATGTTTTTAAACTGTTACTTAAACATCCCAAAACAATGTTTTCAAACTGTTACTTAAACATCCCAAAACAATGTTTTTAAACTGTTACTTAAACATGCCAATGCAATGTTTTTAAACTGTTACTTAAACATGCCAATACAATGTTTTTAAACTGTTACTTAAACATCCCAAAACAATGTTTTTAAACTGTTACTTAAACATCCCAATACAATGTTTTTAAACTGTTACTTAAACATCCCAATACAATGTTTTTAAACTGTTACTTAAACAAGCCAATACAATGTTTTTAAACTGTTACTTAAACATCCCAATACAATGTTTTTAAACTGTTACTTAAACATCCCAAAACAATGTTTTTAAACTGTTACTTAAACATCCCAAAACAATGTTTTTAAACTGTTACTTAAACATGCCAATGCAATGTTTTTAAACTTACTTAAACATGCCAATACAATGTTTTTAAACTGTTACTTAAACATCCCAAAACAATGTTTTTAAACTGTTACTTAAACATCCCAATACAATGTTTTTAAACTGTTACTTAAACATGCCAATGCAATGTTTTTAAACTTACCTAAACATGCCAATACAATGTTTTTAAACTGTTACTTAAACATGGCTATACAATGTTTTTAAACTGTTACTTAAACATGCCAATGCAATGTTTTTAAACTGTTACTTAAACATGCCAATACAATGTTTTTAAACTGTTACTTAAACATCCCAAAACAATGTTTTTAAACTGTTACTTAAACATCCGAATACAATATTTTTAAACTGTTACTTAAACATACCAATACAATGTTTTTAAACTGTTACTTAAACATGCCTATACAATGTTTTTAAACTGTTACTTAAACATGCCAATGCAATGTTTTTAAACTGTTACTTAAACATACCAATACAATGTTTTTAAACTGTTACTTAAACATCCCAATACAATATTTTTAAACTGTTGCTTAAGCAACCCAATACAATGTTTTTAAACTGTTATTTAAACAAGCCAATACAATGTTTTTAAACTGTTACTTAAACATCCCAAAACAATGTTTTTAAACTGTTACTTAAACATCCCAAAACAATGTTTTTAAACAGTTACTTAAACCTGCCAATGCAATGTTTTTACACTGTTACTTAAACATGCCAATACAATGTTTTTAAACTGTTACTTAAACATCCCAATACAATGTGTTTAAACTGTTACTTAAACATCCCAATGCAATGTTTTCAAACTGTTACTTAAACAAGCCAATACAATGTTTTTAAACTGTTACTTAAACATCCCATTACAATGTTTTTAAACTGTTACTTAAACATCCCAATACAATGTTTTTAAACTGTTACTTAAACAAGCCAATACAATGTTTTTAAACTGTTACTTAAACATCCCAATACAATGTTTTTAAACTGTTACTTAAATATCCCAAAACAATGTTTTTAAACTGTTACTTAAACATCCCAAAACAATGTTTTAAACTGTTACTTAAACATGCCAATGCAATGTTTTTAAAGTTACTTAAACATGCCACTACAATGTTTTTAAACTGTTACTTAAACATCCCAATACAATATTTTTAAACTGTTGCTTAAACAACCCAATACAATGTTTTTAAACTGTTACTTAAACAAGCCAATACAATGTTTTTAAACTGTTACTTAAACATCCCAATACAATGTTTTTAAACTGTTACTTAAACATGCCAATGCAATGTTTTTAAACTGTTACTTAAACATGCCTATACAATGTTTTTAAACTGTTACTTAAACATGCCAATGCAATGTTTTTAAACTGTTACATAAACATGCCAATGCAATGTTTTTAAACTGTTACTTAAACATACCAATACAATGTTTTTAAACTGTTATTTAAACATCCCAATACAATATTTTTAAACTGTTGCTTAAACATCCCAATACAATGTTTTTAAACTGTTACTTAAACATGCCAATGCAATTTTTTTAAACTGTTACTTAAGCATGCCAATACAATGTTTTTAAACTGTTACTTAAACAAGCCAATACAATGTTTTTAAACTGTTACTTAAACAAGCCAATACAATGTTTTTAAACTGTTACTTAAAGAAGCCAATGCAATGTTTTTAAACTGTTACTTAAACAAGCCAATACAATGTTTTTAAACTGTTACTTAAACATGCCAATGCAATGTTTTTAAACTGTTTTTTAAACATCCCACTGCAATTTTTTTAAACTGTTACTTAAACAAGCCAATGCAATGTTTTTAAACTGTTACTTAAACATGCCAATACAATGTTTTTAAACTGTTACTTAAACATCCCAATACAATGTTTTTAAACTGTTACTTAAACATCCCAAAACAATGTTTTTAAACTGTTACTTAAACATCCCAAAACAATGTTTTTAAACTGTTACTTAAACATGCCAATGCAATTTTTTTAAACTGTTACTTAAACAAGCCAATACAATGTTTTTAAACTGTTACTTAAACAAGCCAATACAATGTTTTTAAACTGTTACTTAAACAAGCCAATACAATGTTTTTAAACTGTTACTTAAGCATCCCAATACAATGTTTTTAAACTGTTACTTAAACATCCCAAAACAATGTTTTCAAACTGTTACTTAAACATCCCAAAACAATGTTTTTAAACTGTTACTTAAACATGCCAATGCAATGTTTTTAAACTGTTACTTAAACATGCCAATACAATGTTTTTAAACTGTTACTTAAACATCCCAAAACAATGTTTTTAAACTGTTACTTAAACATCCCAATACAATGTTTTTAAACTGTTACTTAAACATCCCAATACAATGTTTTTAAACTGTTACTTAAACAAGCCAATACAATGTTTTTAAACTGTTACTTAAACATCCCAATACAATGTTTTTAAACTGTTACTTAAACATCCCAAAACAATGTTTTTAAACTGTTACTTAAACATCCCAAAACAATGTTTTTAAACTGTTACTTAAACATGCCAATGCAATGTTTTTAAACTTACTTAAACATGCCAATACAATGTTTTTAAACTGTTACTTAAACATCCCAAAACAATGTTTTTAAACTGTTACTTAAACATCCCAATACAATGTTTTTAAACTGTTACTTAAACATGCCAATGCAATGTTTTTAAACTTACCTAAACATGCCAATACAATGTTTTTAAACTGTTACTTAAACATGGCTATACAATGTTTTTAAACTGTTACTTAAACATGCCAATGCAATGTTTTTAAACTGTTACTTAAACATGCCAATGCAATGTTTTTAAACTGTTACTTAAACGTACCAATACAATGTTTTTAAACTGTTACTTAAACATCCGAATACAATATTTTTAAACTGTTGCTTAAACATCCCAATACAATGTTTTTAAACTGTTACTTAAACATGCCAATGCAATTTTTTTAAACTGTTGCTTAAGCATGCCAATACAATGTTTTTAAACTGTTACTTAAACAAGCCAATACAATGTTTTTAAACTGTTACTTAAACAAGCCAATACAATGTTTTTAAACTGTTACTTAAACAAGCCAATGCAATGTTTTTAAACTGTTACTTAAACAAGCCAATACAATGTTTTTAAACTGTTACTTAAACATGCCAATGCAATGTTTTTAAACTGTTTTTTAAACATCCCACTGCAATGTTTTTAAACTGTTACTTAAACAAGCCAATGCAATGTTTTTAAACTGTTACTTAAACAAGCCAATACAATGTTTTTAAACTGTTACTTAAACATGCCAATGCAATGTTTTTAAACTGTTACTTAAACATGCCAATGCAATGTTTTTAAACTGTTACTTAAACAAGCCAATACAATGTTTTTAAACTGTTACTTAAACATCCCAATACAATGTTTTTAAACTGTTACTTAAACATCCCAATACAATATTTTTAAACTGTTGCTTAAACAACCCAATACAATGTTTTTAAACTGTTACTTAAACATCCCAGTACAATGTTTTTAAACTGTTACTTAAACATACCAAAACAATGTTTTTAAACTGTTACTTAAACATGCCAATGCAATGTTTTTAAACTGTTTTTTAAACATCCCACTGCAATGTTTTTAAACTGTTACTTAAACAAGCCAATGCAATGTTTTTAAACTGTTACTTAAACATGCCAATGCAATGTTTTTCAACTGTTACTTAAACAAGCCAATGCAATGTTTTTAAACTGTTACTTAAACATTCCAATGCAATGTTTTTAAACTGTTACTTAAACAAGCCAATACAATGTTTTTAAACTGTTACTTAAACATCCGAATACAATGTTTTTAAACTGTTACTTAAACATCCCAGTACAATATTTTTAAACTGTTATTTAAACATCCCAATACAATGTTTTTAAACTGTTACTTAAACATACCAAAACAATGTTTTAAAACTGTTACTTAAACAAGCCAATACAATGTTTTGAAACTGTTACTGAAACAAGCCAATACAATGTTTTTATGCTGTTACTTAAACATCCCAAAACAATGCTTTTAAACTGTTACTTAAACAAGCCAATACAATGTTTTTAAACTTTTGTTTAAACATCCCAATACAATATTTTTAAACTGTTACTTAAACATCCCAATACAATGTTTTTAAACTGTTACTTAAACATGCCAATGCAATGTTTTTAAACTGTTACTTAAAGAAGCCGATACAATGTTTTTAAACTGTTACTTAAACATCCCAATACAATATTTTTAAACTGTTATTTAAACATCCCAATACAATGTTTTTAAACTGTTACTTAAACATGCCAATGCAATGTTTTTAAACTGTTACTTAAACAAGCCAATACAATGTTTTTAAACTGTTACTTAAACAAGCCAATACAATATTTTTAAACTGTTATTTAAACATCCCAATACAATGTTTTTAAACTGTTACTTAAACAAGCCAATACAATGTTTTTAAACTGTTACTTACACAAGGTAATACAATGTTTTAAAACTGTTACTTAAACGTGCCAATACAATATTTTTAAGCTGTTACTTAAAGATCCCAATATAATATTTTTAAACTGTTATTTAAACATCCCAATACAATGTTTTTAAACTGTTACTTACACAAGCCAATACAATGTTTTAAAACTGTTATTTAAACATGCCAATGCAATGTTTTTAGACTGTTACTTAAACATGCCAATACAATGTTTTTAGACTGTTACTTAAACATGGCAATGCAATGTTTTTAAACTGTTACTTAAACATACCAATGCAATGTTTTTAAACTGTTACTTAAACATGGCAATACAATGTTTTTAAAGTGTTACTTAAACATGCCAATACAATGTTTTTATACTGTTACTTAAACATGCCTATACAATGTTTTTATACTGTTACTTAAACATTCCAATGCAATGTTTTTAAACTGTTACTTAAACATGCCAATGCAATGTTTTTAAACTGTTACTTAAACATGCCAATACAATGTTTTTAAATTGTTACTTAAACATGCCAATACAATGTTTTTATACTGTTACTTAAACATGCCAATACAATGTTTTTATACTGTTACTTACACATGCCTATACAATGTTTTTATACTGTTACTTAAACATTACAATGCAATGTTTTTAAACTGTTACTTAAACATGCCAATACAATGTTTTTAAAGTGTTACTTAAACATGCCAATACAATGTTTTTATACTGTTACTTAAACATGCCTATACAATGTTTTTATACTGTTACTTAAACATGCCAATACAATGTTTTTATACTGTTACTTAAACATGCCTATACAATGTTTTTATACTGTTACTTAAACATTCCAATGCAATGTTTTTAAACTGTGACTTAAACATGCCAATACAATGTTTTTAAATTGTTACTTAAACATGGCAATACAATGTTTTTAAAGTGTTACTTAAACATGCCAATACAATGTTTTTATACTGTTACTTAAACATGCCTATACAATGTTTTTATACTGTTACTTAAACATTCCAATGCAATGTTTTTAAACTGTTACTTAAACATGCCAATACAATGTTTTTAAAGTGTTACTTAAACATGCCAATACAATGTTTTTATACTGTTACTTAAACATGCCTATACAATGTTTTTATACTGTTACTTAAACATTCCAATGCAATGTTTTTAAAGTGTTACTTAAACATGCCAATACAATGTTTTTATACTGTTACTTAAACATGCCTATACAATGTTTTTATACTGTTACTTAAACATTCCAATGCAATGTTTTTAAACTGTTAATTAAACATGCCAATACAATGTTTTTAAAGTGTTACTTAAACATGCCAATACAATGTTTTTATACTGTTACTTAAACATGCCTATACAATGTTTTTATACTGTTACTTAAACATTCCAATGCAATGTTTTTAAACTGTTACTTAAACATGCCAATGCAATGTTTTTACACTGTTACTTAAACATGCCAATACAATGTTTTTAAATTGTTACTTAAACATGCCTATACAATGTTTTTATACTGTTAATTAAACATGCCTATACAATGTTTTTAGACTGTTACTTAAACATGCCAATACAATGTTTTTAAAGTGTTACTTAAACATGCCAATACAATGTTTTTAAAGTGTTACTTAAACATGCCAATACAATGTTTTTATACTGTTACTTAAACATGCCTATACAATGTTTTTATACTGTTACTTAAACATTCCAATGCAATGTTTTTAAACTGTTACTTAAACATGCCAATGGAATGTTTTTAAACTGTTACTTAAACAAGCCAATACAATGTTTTATACTGTTACTTAAACATGCAATACAATGTTTTTATACTGTTACTTAAACATTCCAATGCAATGTTTTTAAACTGTTACTTAAACATTCCAATACAATGTTTTTAGACTGTTACTTAAACATGCCAATACAATGTTTTTAAAGTGTTACTTAAACATGCCAATACAATGTTTTTAAAGTGTTACTTAAACATGCCAATACAATGTTTTTATACTGTTACTTAAACATGCCTATACAATGTTTTTAAACTGTTACTTAAACATGCCAATAGAATGTTTTTAAACTGTTACTTAAACATGCCAATACAATGTTTTTAAACTGTTACTTAAACAAGCCAATACAAGACTTTTAAACTGTTACTTAAACATGTGAATACAATGTTTTGAAACTTAAACATGCCAATACAATAATTAATCCTAATAATATCAAGATGATTTGTCTTTACATGGAAATATTATTGTTGAAATCAACTATGTAGAATAATATTTGGATATAAATGAAATTAAAAGGTTAAATGGCAGTCTTTATTTGTTTTTACTTATTTATTGTAAGACCATGTAAAATTCTGTATACATGTGTGAAAGTCATAATGCCTATGGTAAAATAATCTAAATCCAAAGTGTGTCATATTAGGACCTGTATGACACTGAAGCCAGTGTAAATGGGGCCTGTATCACTGAGATGTTTGGGTATAGAATGTATAGGACATTTAAATGTGTGTGAATGGGATCTAGAGGACATTTAAATGTGTGTGAATGGGATCTAGAGGACATGTAAATGTGTATGAATAGAATGCATAGGGCACTGAAGTGTGTGAATGGGATCTAAATGACACTGAAGTGTGTGAATGTGATCTATATGACAATGAAGTGTGTGAATGGGATCTATAGGACACTGAAGTGTGTGAAATGGATCTATATAACACTGAAGTGTGGCACCTATAGGACATGGAAATATGTGAAAAGAACCTAAATGATAGTGAAGTGTGTGAATGGGATCTATAGGACATTTAAATGTGTATGAATGGGATCTATAGGACAATTAAATGTGTGAATGGTATCTATATAACACTGAAGTTTGGGACATATAGTACACAGAAATGTGTGAATAGAATCTATAAGACTCTTAAGTGTGTGAATGGGATCTATATGACACTGATGTGTGTGTGAATGGTACCTATATGACACTGAAGTATGTGTGAACAGGACCTATATGACACTGAAATGTGTGTGAATAGGACTTGTATGACACTGAAGTGTGTACAAATAGGACCTATATGACACTGAAATGTGTGTGAATGGTACCTATATGACATTGAAGTGTGTGTGAATAGGACCTATATGGCACTGAAATATGTGTGAATAGGACCTCTATGACACTGAAACCTGTGTAATAATGAGTTACTGTAAAACTTCCATTAAACAATGACTGTTGGAATCGCAAATATTGGCTGTTTAACAAATGTGGCTTAGAGTGTAAAGAGACCACATTAGTAACAGAATGACTCACTGACAGATGGATCCAAGAACAAGACCTTTACCTATTGATGCATGGATCCAAGCACAAGACCTTTTTCTACTGATGCATCGATCCAAGCACAAGACCTTTGACTACTGATGTATGGATCCAAGCACAAGACCTTTGACTATTGATGCATGGATCCAAACACAAGACCTTTTTCTACTGATGCATGGATCCAAGCACAAGACCTTTGACTATTGATGTATGGATCCAAGCACAAGACCTTTTTCTACTGATGCATGGATCCAAGCACAAGATTTTTGACTACTGATGCATGGATCTAAGCACAAGACCTTTGACTATTGTCTAATGCTGTAAAGTGCTTAGAGCTTCTAAAGATTAGGCGCTATCCAAAGTCCTCATTATTATTATTATTATTATTGATGCATGGATCCAAGCACAAGACCTTTTTCTACTGATGCATGGTTCCAAGCACAAGACCTTTGACTACTGATGCATGGATCCAAGCACAAGACCTTTGACTATTGATGCATGGATCCAAGCACAAGACCTTTTTCTACTGATGCATGGATCCAAGCACAAGACCTTTTTCTACTGATGCATAGATCCAAGCACAAGACCTTTGACTACTGATGCATGGATCAAGCACAATACCTTTTTCTACTGATGCAATAGTATTTAAGCTAATCTTCATATTTGGGGAATCTATTCACAATGAAAAGAGGTTAATGCATGCAGAGTTTTGGTGAAAGAACAAAGAAAGTAGGTATCTGATACTACCTCAAATTGTCTCTCTGAGCATCTGGTTTCTTATCTGCTACTTTTTTGCTTGATGAACTATCCTGAAATAGCACAAAAATGCCCTTGACATAAACCTTTTATTTTACAGAACGAAATACCAATGTATAACATCGCTAATTCTGCAGTGACACATGCTGTTTTGATGCTTTTCACTACAAATAAGAGCACTAACTCTACGATTTATTCTAAATTGATATTTCCTCCCTTCCTTCTCTCTCTGCATCTGCATCTCTCTCTCTCTTTCTCTCTTACTTCCTTTGGCAACTGCATTTGTTCTTTTTGTAACTGCAGTTGTCCTTCTTTCTTTCTTTCTTTCTTTCTTTCTTTCTTTCTTTCCTCCTTATCTAATTGCATTTGTTTTTCTTTCTCTCTTTCCTCTTTCTCAAATTGTAACTGCATTTGTTTTTATTCTTTCTGAAGTTCCAGCTTCCTTAGCTCTAATTCCATCTTGTATTTTAATTTTAACTCCTTTACTTTTATGTCAGAGTCTGATACAGACCTGACCAAAATATTTTTTATTTCTTGCTTCATTAAGGAAGCTTCTGCTTCTGGCAAGTGGAACTAATTCAATTTTTTTCCAAAGGTTTAATTGTTAATGGGTAGCTCTTGAAAGAAAGATTTCCACTTTTGATGACATTGTACAAAAAGCTTGCTGATTTCAATAAATACTTCAAAATTGTAAAATAATACATGGGATTTCAAAACTAGAGGAATTCAAATTTTTAAAAAAATCTGAAATAATTTAGCCAAAATTCATATATCCAAGGACAAGCAATCCATTTTCTTAATTATGTGTTTAGGCTCTCATAAACAGTAACAAGAAAGAAGTTAAGACAACAAACTTTGTAAAATTTAACAAATTTAACAAATAATTTATTTCCCTAGGAAAACAAGGTAAAAATGAGAAAAAGAACTTATGGTTTAAGACTCAAATCCAAAAATAATCCAAGAATAACCCAAGAATGAAAAATTGAGTCCCGACAAAATGCAAAATGTAAGGCAATGACCTATACTGTAGTCAGTATAGCACTGAAGTGTCAACAGTTCTTTGTTGAACCAAAGAAAATATTCTGGTGTTTGAATTCCGAATAAAATTTCAATAAATGTCTTTGTCCAAGAATTCTGTATGAGCATTTAAAGAAAAGAATTAAATCTTAGAATCCAAATAAGCTGAAGAAAAATCAAAATTAAACTCCAGCTGTTCATAACAGAAGAAACACCTTGATGTCCAAGTGTTTAAAAAGCCTGACTGACTAAATTCTCTATAGAAAAAGGTTATACACTAATTTAAGATGCAAAACAGATTCCTGTATGAGGGTCATGTGATCACTTTCTAGAAGCTATGTACATGTCTAAGGTCAAGTACTCCCAGTACAGCCTCAATTTCATTGAATAAATCCTACAAAAATATACAAAAAGGTTGTTTACTGATTCTGAATCAAGGCCAGGAATTAGGTCAGCATTAAGATACGAGTTCTCATATTAGGTGTTTATAAAAAAAAACCAGTCAGGTCAAACTAATTTCTGGAAAATGTCAAATTCCAGTTGTTGTTGTTGTTGTGGGGTTTAATGCCATTTTTCAGCACACGATAGGCTATACATGGCGGCCAGTATTAATGGTGGAGGAAGAACCCGGGAAAACCCTGGAAAGAACCACCGACCCACAAGAAGCTACTGGCAAGCTTTCTCACATACCCACATTGGCTAAATCTGAGACTTGAACTGGCATAGACAGAGGTGAGATGGCAGTGATCCATAATGGAAAGCGCTTTAGACCACTTGGCCACTCATGGCTCCCAAATTCCAGTAAATAAAATTACATTATTATAACATGTAATGGAATAATAATAAAAAAATTTTAACTAACAATCAAACAATTAAATTAAATAAAATTAAATTAAATCAAATATAAATTAAATCAAATATATTTTATAAAAGGTTTGAACCAAGATCTTTAAATCCAGAAATAGGTGATTTTACCATATCTGCAATTTTTTAAAAATTTATTCCTATTTTTCATTTATCACTTCCAGTATTGCTTCTAAGGCACATGCTTGTGGGACAAGACAATCCTGCCCAAATTAAAGTAACTAATGTGTCAAGTCCCGCAGTTCACCTGTAGATGGCTCAAATTCCATATCTGGATGTGGAATATTGTTTTCTTATTCAAAAGAAAGAAACCAAGTTTAGACGAAATGGTCTATGAAAGCAAATATATTTCTGTCTGCAAATCATATAGTGAAATCATTCAAGAATAAGATTCCCCTTCATGTTAATAATTATCTACAAAAATTATTGATTCAATGGCACATCTCAGATATAAAATTCTTCCAATTCCTTCAAACTTGAAACTATTTAAACTTTTCTCCCAAATAAACTTATCTTCATAATATGCTCCTATAGGCAGAAAAATTACAGAAGGAGACTTTTTTCTTGCAGTTACATGCCCAGTACGACTGGAATGGTCTAATAATGAATATGTTTCTAACAATTTCTATTTGGTGGTGGTTGCGGTTGTGGGGTTTATCTCCATTTTTCAGCACACAATAGGCTATGCATGGTGGTCAGTGGAAGAAGAACATGGGAAAATTCCGGGAAGAACCACCGACCCATGAGAAGCTACTTTCTATTTGGTAATTACAACTCAAGTCAATCAGTTGAATTTAATCTCAAAAGAGATAACCTTTTGCACAAAATCGAATGATCCACTTGCCAAATACCTTTTCTAAATCAACATGACCATATCAGTGGTTATACCTTCTGAGCTTTGATGTAAACTATCAAATAAATTAGGCATGTATCCACAGAATTTGAACTAAAACCAGACTAAATTCAAACTATATTATTTTACACTAGGCATATTTCCAATTGGTTGCAGACTGTATTCTCAATGATTTTTTTATATAGCCTTCTTAGAATTTGTACTACTGCTTCTCTTAACCTAGGGTTTTACCCTTGATAACTTCTGTTCATCAGGTAAAGTGTTACTCTGAATGGAAACATACACTATATCAGTACATCAGGTAGTGTTACTTTGAATGGAAATATCCTCTATATCAGTACATCAGGTAAAGTGTTACTTTGAATGGAAACATCCACTGTATCAGTACATCAGGTACAGTGTTACTTTGAATGGAAATATCCTCTATATCAGTACAGCAGGTAAAGTGTTACTTTGAATGGAAACATCCACTGTATCAGTACATCAGGTACAGTGTTACTTTGAATGGAAATATCCTCTATATCAGTACATCAGGTAAAGTGTTACTTTGAATGGAAACATCCACTGTATCAGTACATCAGGTACAGTGTTACTTTGAATGGAAATATCCTCTATATCAGTACAGCAGGTAAAGTGTTACTTTGAATGGAAACATCCACTGTATCAGTACATCAGGTACAGTGTTACTTTGAATGGAAATATACTCTATATCAGTACATCAGGTACAGTGTTACTTTGAATGGAAATATCCTCTATATCAGTACATCAGGTAAAGTGTTACTTTGAATGGAAATATCCTCTATATCAGTACAGCAGGTAAAGTGTTACTTTGAATGGAAACATCCTCTATATCAGTACATCAGGTAAAGTGTTACTTTGAATGGAAATATCCTCTATATCAGTACATCAGGTACAGTGTTACTTTGAATGGAAACATCCTCTATATCAGTACATCAGGTAAAGTGTTACTTTGAATGGAAATATCCTCTATATCAGTACATCAGGTACAGTGTTACTTTGAATGGAAACATCCTCTATATCAGTACATCAGGTACAGTGTTACTTTGAATGGAAACATCCTCTATATCAGTACATCAGGTACAGTGTTACTTTGAATGGAAATATCCTCTATATCAGTACATCAGGTACAGTGTTACTTTGAATGGAAATATCCTCTATATCAGTACATCAGGTACAGTGTTACTTTAAATGGAAATATCCACTCTATCAGTACATCAGGTACAGTGTTACTTTGAATGGAAACATCCACTGTATCAGTACATCAGGTAAAGTGTTACTTTGAATGGAAATATCCTCTATATCAGTACATCAGGTACAGTGTTACTTTGAATGGAAACATCCTCTATATCAGTACATCAGGTACAGTGTTACTTTGAATGGAAACATCCTCTATATCAGTACATCAGGTACAGTGTTACTTTGAATGGAAATATCCTCTATATCAGTACATCAGGTACAGTGTTACTTTGAATGGAAATATCCTCTATATCAGTACATCAGGTACAGTGTTACTTTGAATGGAAATATCCTCTATATCAGTACATCAGGTACAGTGTTACTTTGAATGGAAACATCCACTGTATCAGTACATCAGGTAAAGTGTTACTTTGAATGGAAATATCCTCTATATCAATACATCAGGTACAGTGTTACTTTGAATGGAAACATCCTCTATATCAGTACATCAGGTACAGTGTTACTTTGAATGGAAACATCCTCTATATCAGTACATCAGGTACAGTGTTACTTTGAATGGAAATATCCTCTATATCAGTACATCAGGTACAGTGTTACTTTGAATGGAAATATCCTCTATATCAGTACATCAGGTAAAGTGTTACTTTGAATGGAAACATCCTCTATATCAGTACATCAGGTAAAGTGTTACTTTGAATGGAAATATCCTCTATATCAGTACATCAGGTAAAGTGTTACTTTGAATGGAAATATCCTCTATATCAGTACATCAGGTACAGTGTTACTTTGAATGGAAATATCCACTATCAGTTCATCAGGTAAAGTGTCACTTTGAATGGAAACATCCTCTATATCAGTACATCAGGTAAAGTGTTACTTTGAATGGAAATATCCTCTATATCAGTACATCAGGTACAGTGTTACTTTGAATGGAAATATCCTCTATATCAGTACATCAGGTACAGTGTTACTTTGAATGGAAATATCCTCTATATCAGTACATCAGGTACAGTGTTACTTTGAATGGAAACATCCTCTATATCAGTACATCAGGTACAGTGTTACTTTGAATGGAAATATCCTCTATATCAGTACATCAGGTACAGTGTTACTTTGAATGGAAATATCCTCTATATCAGTACATCAGGTACAGTGTTACTTTGAATGGAAACATCCACTGTATCAGTACATCAGGTAAAGTGTTACTTTGAATGGAAATATCCTCTATATCAATACATCAGGTACAGTGTTACTTTGAATGGAAACATCTTCTATATCAGTACATCAGGTAAAGTGTTACTTTGAATGGAAATATCCTCTATATCAGTACATCAGGTAAAGTGTTACTTTGAATGGAAATATCCTCTATATCAGTACATCAGGTACAGTGTTACTTTGAATGGAAATATCCACTATCAGTTCATCAGGTAAAGTGTTACTTTGAATGGAAACATCCTCTATATCAGTACATCAGGTAAAGTGTTACTTTGAATGGAAATATCCTCTATATCAGTACATCAGGTACAGTGTTACTTTGAATGGAAATATCCTCTATATCAGTACATCAGGTACAGTGTTACTTTGAATGGAAATATCCACTATATCAGTACATCAGGTACAGTGTTAATTTGAATGGAAATATCCTCTATATCAATACATCAGGTACAGTGTTACTTTGAATGGAAACATCCTCTATATCAGTACATCAGGTAAAGTGTTACTTTGAATGGAAATATCCTCTATATCAGTACATCAGGTAAAGTGTTACTTTGAATGGAAATATCCTCTATATCAGTACATCAGGTACAGTGTTACTTTGAATGGAAATATCCACTATCAGTTCATCAGGTAAAGTGTTACTTTGAATGGAAACATCCTCTATATCAGTACATCAGGTACAGTGTTACTTTGAATGGAAATATCCTCTATATCAGTACATCAGGTACAGTGTTACTTTGAATGGAAATATCCTCTATATCAGTACATCAGGTACAGTGTTACTTTGAATGGAAATATCCTCTATATCAGTACATCAGGTACAGTGTTACTTTGAATGGAAATATCCTCTATATCAGTACATCAGGTGCAGTGTTACTTTGAATGGAAATATCCTCTATATCAGTACATCAGGTACAGTGTTACTTTGAATGGAAATATCCACTGTATCAGTACATCAGGTACAGTGTTACTTTGAATGGAAATATCCTCTATATCAGTACATCAGGTAAAGTGTTACTTTGAATGGAAACATCCACTGTATCAGTACATCAGGTACAGTGTTACTTTGAATGGAAATATCCTCTATATCAGTACATCAGGTAAAGTGTTACTTTGAATGGAAACATCCACTGTATCAGTACATCAGGTACAGTGTTACTTTGAATGGAAATATCCTCTATATCAGTACAGCAGGTAAAGTGTTACTTTGAATGGAAACATCCACTGTATCAGTACATCAGGTACAGTGTTACTTTGAATGGAAATATCCTCTATATCAGTACATCAGGTAAAGTGTTACTTTGAATGGAAACATCCACTGTATCAGTACATCAGGTACAGTGTTACTTTGAATGGAAATATCCTCTATATCAGTACAGCAGGTAAAGTGTTACTTTGAATGGAAACATCCACTGTATCAGTACATCAGGTACAGTGTTACTTTGAATGGAAATATACTCTATATCAGTACATCAGGTACAGTGTTACTTTGAATGGAAATATCCTCTATATCAGTACAGCAGGTAAAGTGTTACTTTGAATGGAAATATCCTCTATATCAGTACAGCAGATAAAGTGTTACTTTGAATGGAAACATCCTCTATATCAGTACATCAGGTAAAGTGTTACTTTGAATGGAAATATCCTCTATATCAGTACATCAGGAACAGTGTTACTTTGAATGGAAACATCCTCTATATCAGTACATCAGGTAAAGTGTTACTTTGAATGGAAATATCCTCTATATCAGTACATCAGGTACAGTGTTACTTTGAATGGAAACATCCTCTATATCAGTACATCAGGTACAGTGTTACTTTGAATGGAAACATCCTCTATATCAGTACATCAGGTACAGTGTTACTTTGAATGGAAATATCCTCTATATCAGTACATCAGGTACAGTGTTACTTTGAATGGAAATATCCTCTATATCAGTACATCAGGTACAGTGTTACTTTAAATGGAAATATCCACTCTATCAGTACATCAGGTACAGTGTTACTTTGAATGGAAACATCCACTGTATCAGTACATCAGGTAAAGTGTTACTTTGAATGGAAATATCCTCTATATCAGTACATCAGGTACAGTGTTACTTTGAATGGAAACATCCTCTATATCAGTACATCAGGTACAGTGTTACTTTGAATGGAAACATCCTCTATATCAGTACATCAGGTACAGTGTTACTTTGAATGGAAATATCCTCTATATCAGTACATCAGGTACAGTGTTACTTTGAATGGAAATATCCTCTATATCAGTACATCAGGTACAGTGTTACTTTGAATGGAAATATCCTCTATATCAGTACATCAGGTACAGTGTTACTTTGAATGGAAACATCCACTGTATCAGTACATCAGGTAAAGTGTTACTTTGAATGGAAATATCCTCTATATCAATACATCAGGTACAGTGTTACTTTGAATGGAAACATCCTCTATATCAGTACATCAGGTACAGTGTTACTTTGAATGGAAACATCCTCTATATCAGTACATCAGGTACAGTGTTACTTTGAATGGAAATATCCTCTATATCAGTACATCAGGTACAGTGTTACTTTGAATGGAAATATCCTCTATATCAGTACATCAGGTAAAGTGTTACTTTGAATGGAAACATCCTCTATATCAGTACATCAGGTAAAGTGTTACTTTGAATGGAAATATCCTCTATATCAGTACATCAGGTAAAGTGTTACTTTGAATGGAAATATCCTCTATATCAGTACATCAGGTACAGTGTTACTTTGAATGGAAATATCCACTATCAGTTCATCAGGTAAAGTGTCACTTTGAATGGAAACATCCTCTATATCAGTACATCAGGTAAAGTGTTACTTTGAATGGAAATATCCTCTATATCAGTACATCAGGTACAGTGTTACTTTGAATGGAAATATCCTCTATATCAGTACATCAGGTACAGTGTTACTTTGAATGGAAATATCCTCTATATCAGTACATTAGGTACAGTGTTACTTTGAATGGAAACATCCTCTATATCAGTACATCAGGTACAGTGTTACTTTGAATGGAAATATCCTCTATATCAGTACATCAGGTACAGTGTTACTTTGAATGGAAATATCCTCTATATCAGTACATCAGGTACAGTGTTACTTTGAATGGAAACATCCACTGTATCAGTACATCAGGTAAAGTGTTACTTTGAATGGAAATATCCTCTATATCAATACATCAGGTACAGTGTTACTTTGAATGGAAACATCTTCTATATCAGTACATCAGGTAAAGTGTTACTTTGAATGGAAATATCCTCTATATCAGTACATCAGGTAAAGTGTTACTTTGAATGGAAATATCCTCTATATCAGTACATCAGGTACAGTGTTACTTTGAATGGAAATATCCACTATCAGTTCATCAGGTAAAGTGTTACTTTGAATGGAAACATCCTCTATATCAGTACATCAGGTAAAGTGTTACTTTGAATGGAAATATCCTCTATATCAGTACATCAGGTACAGTGTTACTTTGAATGGAAATATCCTCTATATCAGTACATCAGGTACAGTGTTACTTTGAATGGAAATATCCACTATATCAGTACATCAGGTACAGTGTTACTTTGAATGGAAATATCCTCTATATCAATACATCAGGTACAGTGTTACTTTGAATGGAAACATCCTCTATATCAGTACATCAGGTAAAGTGTTACTTTGAATGGAAATATCCTCTATATCAGTACATCAGGTAAAGTGTTACTTTGAATGGAAATATCCTCTATATCAGTACATCAGGTACAGTGTTACTTTGAATGGAAATATCCACTATCAGTTCATCAGGTAAAGTGTTACTTTGAATGGAAACATCCTCTATATCAGTACATCAGGTACAGTGTTACTTTGAATGGAAATATCCTCTATATCAGTACATCAGGTACAGTGTTACTTTGAATGGAAATATCCACTATATCAGTACATCAGGTACAGTGTTACTTTGAATGGAAATATCCTCTATATCAGTACATCAGGTACAGTGTTACTTTGAATGGAAATATCCTCTATATCAGTACATCAGGTACAGTGTTACTTTGAATGGAAATATCCTCTATATCAGTACATCAGGTACAGTGTTACTTTGAATGGAAATATCCACTGTATCAGTACATCAGGTACAGTGTTACTTTGAATGGAAATATCCTCTATATCAGTTCATCAGGTACAGTGTTACTTTGAATGGAAATATCCTCTATATCAGTACATCAGGTACAGTGTTACTTTGAATGGAAATATCCTCTATATCAGTACATCAGGTACAGTGTTACTTTGAATGGAAATATCCTCTATATCAGTACAGCAGGTAAAGTGTTACTTTGAATGGAAAGATCCACTGTATCAGTACATCAGGTACAGTGTTACTTTGAATGGAAATATCCTCTATATCAGTACATCAGGTACAGTGTTACTTTGAATGGAAATATCCTCTATATCAGTACATCAGGTACAGTGTTACTTTGAATGGAAATATCCTCTATATCAGTACATCAGGTACAGTGTTACTTTGAATGGAAACATCCACTGTATCAGTACATCAGGTAAAGTGTTACTTTGAATGGAAATATCCTCTATATCAATACATCAGGTACAGTGTTACTTTGAATGGAAACATCTTCTATATCAGTACATCAGGTAAAGTGTTACTTTGGATGGAAATATCCTCTATATCAGTACATCAGGTAAAGTGTTACTTTGAATGGAAATATCCTCTATATCAGTACATCAGGTACAGTGTTACTTTGAATGGAAATATCCACTATCAGTTCATCAGGTAAAGTGTTACTTTGAATGGAAACATCCTCTATATCAGTACATCAGGTAAAGTGTTACTTTGAATGGAAATATCCTCTATATCAGTACATCAGGTACAGTGTTACTTTGAATGGAAATATCCACTATATCAGTACATCAGGTACAGTGTTACTTTGAATGGAAATATCCTCTATATCAATACATCAGGTACAGTGTTACTTTGAATGGAAACATCCTCTATATCAGTACATCAGGTAAAGTGTTACTTTGAATGGAAATATCCTCTATATCAGTACATCAGGTAAAGTGTTACTTTGAATGGAAATATCCTCTATATCAGTACATCAGGTACAGTGTTACTTTGAATGGAAATATCCACTATCAGTTCATCAGGTAAAGTGTTACTTTGAATGGAAACATCCTCTATATCAGTACATCAGGTACAGTGTTACTTTGAATGGAAATATCCTCTATATCAGTACATCAGGTACAGTGTTACTTTGAATGGAAATATCCACTATATCAGTACATCAGGTACAGTGTTACTTTGAATGGAAATATCCTCTATATCAGTACATCAGGTACAGTGTTACTTTGAATGGAAATATCCTCTATATCAGTACATCAGGTACAGTGTTACTTTGAATGGAAATATCCTCTATATCAGTACATCAGGTACAGTGTTACTTTGAATGGAAATATCCACTGTATCAGTACATCAGGTACAGTGTTACTTTGAATGGAAATATCCTCTATATCAGTTCATCAGGTACAGTGTTACTTTGAATGGAAATATCCTCTATATCAGTACATCAGGTACAGTGTTACTTTGAATGGAAATATCCTCTATATCAGTACATCAGGTACAGTGTTACTTTGAATGGAAATATCCTCTATATCAGTACAGCAGGTAAAGTGTTACTTTGAATGGAAAGATCCACTGTATCAGTACATCAGGTACAGTGTTACTTTGAATGGAAATATCCTCTATATCAGTACATCAGGTACAGTGTTACTTTGAATGGAAATATCCTCTATATCAGTACATCAGGTACAGTGTTACTTTGAATGGAAACATCCACTGTATCAGTACATCAGGTAAAGTGTTACTTTGAATGGAAATATCCTCTATATCAATACATCAGGTACAGTGTTACTTTGAATGGAAACATCTTCTATATCAGTACATCAGGTAAAGTGTTACTTTGAATGGAAATATCCTCTATATCAGTACATCAGGTAAAGTGTTACTTTGAATGGAAATATCCTCTATATCAGTACATCAGGTACAGTGTTACTTTGAATGGAAATATCCACTATCAGTTCATCAGGTAAAGTGTTACTTTGAATGGAAACATCCTCTATATCAGTACATCAGGTAAAGTGTTACTTTGAATGGAAATATCCTCTATATCAGTACATCAGGTACAGTGTTACTTTGAATGGAAATATCCTCTATATCAGTACATCAGGTACAGTGTTACTTTGAATGGAAATATCCACTATATCAGTACATCAGGTACAGTGTTACTTTGAATGGAAATATCCTCTATATCAATACATCAGGTACAGTGTTACTTTGAATGGAAACATCCTCTATATCAGTACATCAGGTAAAGTGTTACTTTGAATGGAAATATCCTCTATATCAGTACATCAGGTAAAGTGTTACTTTGAATGGAAATATCCTCTATATCAGTACATCAGGTACAGTGTTACTTTGAATGGAAATATCCACTATCAGTTCATCAGGTAAAGTGTTACTTTGAATGGAAACATCCTCTATATCAGTACATCAGGTACAGTGTTACTTTGAATGGAAATATCCTCTATATCAGTACATCAGGTACAGTGTTACTTTGAATGGAAATATCCACTATATCAGTACATCAGGTACAGTGTTACTTTGAATGGAAATATCCTCTATATCAGTACATCAGGTACAGTGTTACTTTGAATGGAAATATCCTCTATATCAGTACATCAGGTACAGTGTTACTTTGAATGGAAATATCCTCTATATCAGTACATCAGGTACAGTGTTACTTTGAATGGAAATATCCACTGTATCAGTACATCAGGTACAGTGTTACTTTGAATGGAAATATCCTCTATATCAGTTCATCAGGTACAGTGTTACTTTGAATGGAAATATCCTCTATATCAGTACATCAGGTACAGTGTTACTTTGAATGGAAATATCCTCTATATCAGTACATCAGGTACAGTGTTACTTTGAATGGAAATATCCTCTATATCAGTACAGCAGGTAAAGTGTTACTTTGAATGGAAAGATCCACTGTATCAGTACATCAGGTACAGTGTTACTTTGAATGGAAATATCCTCTATATCAGTACATCAGGTACAGTGTTACTTTGAATGGAAATATCCTCTATATCAGTACATCAGGTACAGTGTTACTTTGAATGGAAATATCCTCTATATCAGTACATCAGGTACAGTGTTACTTTGAATGGAAACATCCACTGTATCAGTACATCAGGTAAAGTGTTACTTTGAATGGAAATATCCTCTATATCAATACATCAGGTACAGTGTTACTTTGAATGGAAACATCTTCTATATCAGTACATCAGGTAAAGTGTTACTTTGGATGGAAATATCCTCTATATCAGTACATCAGGTAAAGTGTTACTTTGAATGGAAATATCCTCTATATCAGTACATCAGGTACAGTGTTACTTTGAATGGAAATATCCACTATCAGTTCATCAGGTAAAGTGTTACTTTGAATGGAAACATCCTCTATATCAGTACATCAGGTAAAGTGTTACTTTGAATGGAAATATCCTCTATATCAGTACATCAGGTACAGTGTTACTTTGAATGGAAATATCCTCTATATCAGTACATCAGGTACAGTGTTACTTTGAATGGAAATATCCACTATATCAGTACATCAGGTACAGTGTTACTTTGAATGGAAATATCCTCTATATCAATACATCAGGTACAGTGTTACTTTGAATGGAAACATCCTCTATATCAGTACATCAGGTAAAGTGTTACTTTGAATGGAAATATCCTCTATATCAGTACATCAGGTAAAGTGTTACTTTGAATGGAAATATCCTCTATATCAGTACATCAGGTACAGTGTTACTTTGAATGGAAATATCCACTATCAGTTCATCAGGTAAAGTGTTACTTTGAATGGAAACATCCTCTATATCAGTACATCAGGTACAGTGTTACTTTGAATGGAAATATCCTCTATATCAGTACATCAGGTACAGTGTTACTTTGAATGGAAATATCCACTATATCAGTACATCAGGTACAGTGTTACTTTGAATGGAAATATCCTCTATATCAGTACATCAGGTACAGTGTTACTTTGAATGGAAATATCCTCTATATCAGTACATCAGGTACAGTGTTACTTTGAATGGAAATATCCTCTATATCAGTACATCAGGTACAGTGTTACTTTGAATGGAAATATCCACTGTATCAGTACATCAGGTACAGTGTTACTTTGAATGGAAATATCCTCTATATCAGTTCATCAGGTACAGTGTTACTTTGAATGGAAATATCCTCTATATCAGTACATCAGGTACAGTGTTACTTTGAATGGAAATATCCTCTATATCAGTACATCAGGTACAGTGTTACTTTGAATGGAAATATCCTCTATATCAGTACAGCAGGTAAAGTGTTACTTTGAATGGAAAGATCCACTGTATCAGTACATCAGGTACAGTGTTACTTTGAATGGAAATATCCTCTATATCAGTACATCAGGTACAGTGTTACTTTGAATGGAAATATCCTCTATATCAGTACATCAGGTACAGTGTTACTTTGAATGGAAACATCCACTGTATCAGTACATCAGGTAAAGTGTTACTTTGAATGGAAATATCCTCTATATCAATACATCAGGTACAGTGTTACTTTGAATGGAAACATCTTCTATATCAGTACATCAGGTAAAGTGTTACTTTGAATGGAAATATCCTCTATATCAGTACATCAGGTAAAGTGTTACTTTGAATGGAAATATCCTCTATATCAGTACATCAGGTACAGTGTTACTTTGAATGGAAATATCCACTATCAGTTCATCAGGTAAAGTGTTACTTTGAATGGAAACATCCTCTATATCAGTACATCAGGTAAAGTGTTACTTTGAATGGAAATATCCTCTATATCAGTACATCAGGTACAGTGTTACTTTGAATGGAAATATCCTCTATATCAGTACATCAGGTACAGTGTTACTTTGAATGGAAATATCCACTATATCAGTACATCAGGTACAGTGTTACTTTGAATGGAAATATCCTCTATATCAATACATCAGGTACAGTGTTACTTTGAATGGAAACATCCTCTATATCAGTACATCAGGTAAAGTGTTACTTTGAATGGAAATATCCTCTATATCAGTACATCAGGTAAAGTGTTACTTTGAATGGAAATATCCTCTATATCAGTACATCAGGTACAGTGTTACTTTGAATGGAAATATCCACTATCAGTTCATCAGGTAAAGTGTTACTTTGAATGGAAACATCCTCTATATCAGTACATCAGGTACAGTGTTACTTTGAATGGAAATATCCTCTATATCAGTACATCAGGTACAGTGTTACTTTGAATGGAAATATCCACTATATCAGTACATCAGGTACAGTGTTACTTTGAATGGAAATATCCTCTATATCAGTACATCAGGTACAGTGTTACTTTGAATGGAAATATCCTCTATATCAGTACATCAGGTACAGTGTTACTTTGAATGGAAATATCCTCTATATCAGTACATCAGGTACAGTGTTACTTTGAATGGAAATATCCACTGTATCAGTACATCAGGTACAGTGTTACTTTGAATGGAAATATCCTCTATATCAGTTCATCAGGTACAGTGTTACTTTGAATGGAAATATCCTCTATATCAGTACATCAGGTACAGTGTTACTTTGAATGGAAATATCCTCTATATCAGTACATCAGGTACAGTGTTACTTTGAATGGAAATATCCTCTATATCAGTACAGCAGGTAAAGTGTTACTTTGAATGGAAAGATCCACTGTATCAGTACATCAGGTACAGTGTTACTTTGAATGGAAATATCCTCTATATCAGTACATCAGGTACAGTGTTACTTTGAATGGAAATATCCTCTATATCAGTACATCAGGTACAGTGTTACTTTGAATGGAAATATCCTCTATATCAGTACATCAGGTACAGTGTTACTTTGAATGGAAACATCCACTGTATCAGTACATCAGGTAAAGTGTTACTTTGAATGGAAATATCCTCTATATCAATACATCAGGTACAGTGTTACTTTGAATGGAAACATCTTCTATATCAGTACATCAGGTAAAGTGTTACTTTGGATGGAAATATCCTCTATATCAGTACATCAGGTAAAGTGTTACTTTGAATGGAAATATCCTCTATATCAGTACATCAGGTACAGTGTTACTTTGAATGGAAATATCCACTATCAGTTCATCAGGTAAAGTGTTACTTTGAATGGAAACATCCTCTATATCAGTACATCAGGTAAAGTGTTACTTTGAATGGAAATATCCTCTATATCAGTACATCAGGTACAGTGTTACTTTGAATGGAAATATCCTCTATATCAGTACATCAGGTACAGTGTTACTTTGAATGGAAATATCCACTATATCAGTACATCAGGTACAGTGTTACTTTGAATGGAAATATCCTCTATATCAATACATCAGGTACAGTGTTACTTTGAATGGAAACATCCTCTATATCAGTACATCAGGTAAAGTGTTACTTTGAATGGAAATATCCTCTATATCAGTACATCAGGTAAAGTGTTACTTTGAATGGAAATATCCTCTATATCAGTACATCAGGTACAGTGTTACTTTGAATGGAAATATCCACTATCAGTTCATCAGGTAAAGTGTTACTTTGAATGGAAACATCCTCTATATCAGTACATCAGGTACAGTGTTACTTTGAATGGAAATATCCTCTATATCAGTACATCAGGTACAGTGTTACTTTGAATGGAAATATCCACTATATCAGTACATCAGGTACAGTGTTACTTTGAATGGAAATATCCTCTATATCAGTACATCAGGTACAGTGTTACTTTGAATGGAAATATCCTCTATATCAGTACATCAGGTACAGTGTTACTTTGAATGGAAATATCCTCTATATCAGTACATCAGGTACAGTGTTACTTTGAATGGAAATATCCACTGTATCAGTACATCAGGTACAGTGTTACTTTGAATGGAAATATCCTCTATATCAGTTCATCAGGTACAGTGTTACTTTGAATGGAAATATCCTCTATATCAGTACATCAGGTACAGTGTTACTTTGAATGGAAATATCCTCTATATCAGTACATCAGGTACAGTGTTACTTTGAATGGAAATATCCTCTATATCAGTACAGCAGGTAAAGTGTTACTTTGAATGGAAAGATCCACTGTATCAGTACATCAGGTACAGTGTTACTTTGAATGGAAATATCCTCTATATCAGTACATCAGGTACAGTGTTACTTTGAATGGAAATATCCTCTATATCAGTACATCAGGTACAGTGTTACTTTGAATGGAAATATCCTCTATATCAGTACATCAGGTACAGTGTTACTTTGAATGGAAACATCCTCTATATCAGTACATCAGGTACAGTGTTACTTTTGAATGGAAATATCCTCTATATCAGTACATCAGGTACAGTGTTACTTTGAATGGAAATATCCTCTATATCAGTACATCAGGTAAAGTGTTACTTTGAATGGAAACATCCTTTATATCAGTACATCAGGTACAGTGTTACTTTGAATGGAAATATCGTCTATATCAGTACATCAGGTAAAGTGTTACTTTGAATGGAAACATCCACTGTATCAGTACATCAGGTAAAGTGTTACTTTGAATGGAAATATCCACTATATCAGTACATCAGGTACAGTGTTACTTTGAATGGAAATATCCTCTATATCAGTACATCAGGTAAAGTGTTACTTTGAATGGAAATATCCACTGTATCAGTACATCAGGTACAGTGTTACTTTGAATGGAAATATCCTCTATATCAGTACATCAGGTACAGTGTTACTTTGAATGGAAACATCCTCTATATCAGTACATCAGGTACAGTGTTACTTTGAATGGAAATATCCTCTATATCAGTACATCAGGTACAGTGTTACTTTGAATGGAAATATCCTCTATATCAGTACATCAGGTACAGTGTTACTTTGAATGGAAATATCCTCTATATCAGTACATCAGGTACAGTGTTACTTTGAATGGAAACATCCTCTATATCAGTACATCAGGTACAGTGTTACTTTGAATGGAAATATCCTCTATATCAGTACATCAGGTACAGTGTTACTTTGAATGGAAATATCCTCTATATCAGTACATCAGGTAAAGTGTTACTTTGAATGGAAATATCCACTATCAGTTCATCATGATTGTACAGATTTACTCATTATAGGTTATTGAAAACTTCTTGATATAGTCTGCATCCTTTACAAATCCAGCAGGTATATTATCTAATCCTATATTAAATAAAGGTATTGGAGCTACAATTCCTTATAAATAAACTTTTCACTGACTGGATGTAATTCAAAATGATATCTATAACATTCCTTCTCCATGTTTGTATTAGATCAATTATAATTGGCAGGAGGCACTTATACAAGCATTTTTGTGTTAACAATATTCATTTAAGGAATTTAATATTTTTGCATCATATAATTAATAATTATTTCCATTTCTGGATTATACTGTTGTCTGCTTTGGCTTTGGGGTATAACACTGAACTGTACTGTTATCCCCTTTGGCTCTGGGTATAACTCTGAACTGTACTGTTATCCCCTTTGGCTTTGGGTATACCTCTAAACTGTACTGTTGTCCCCCTTGGTTTTGGAGTATAACTCTGAGCTTTTAGTTCCTGAAATAATGGAGGGGGAAATGCACATGATCTCCCAAACATATTACGATTGGGTGATGTAATGCACATGATCTCCCAAACATATTATGATTGGGTAATGTAATGCACATGATCTCCCAAACATATTATGATTGGGTAATGTAATGCACATGATCTCCCAAACATATTATGATTGGGTAATGTAATGCACATGATCTCCCAAACATATTATGATTGGGTAATGTAATGCATATGATCTCCCAAATATATTATGATTGGGTAATGTAATGCACATGATCTCCCAAACATATTATGATTGGGTAATGTAATGCACATGATCTCCCAAATATATTATGATTGGGTAATGTAATGCACATGATCTCCCAAACATATTATGATTGGGTAATATACTTCATGAATAAACTGTTTATTTGCTAATCTTTTCTTTTTAACATTCTACTAAATTCCCTGTTTATTTGCACATTTTTCTTTATAAGAGACTTGCTGCAATACCTTACCTCATCCACAGCGTAAGCCCACTTAACAGCAAGCTTTCTGGATAGAGCTAGTTTTCCATCCAGTTTTCTGCGGGCATTTTCCGCTTCCTGCAAAGTGCAAGATATACAGATTGTCAAAGTCAGATCTTCTGTGTATAAAAAAGTGAACTGTGAGTAATTTCCTAATGTAAACATACACAACCTCATAAGCATCACACCCCTATCCAATGATAAAGTTGAGTCTACTGGCCAAAAAAATACAAAGAGCACTTAACTCTTCAGAAAATGGTGCCAATACAATGAGCAGATAACTCTTTAGAAAACGATGCCAATACAATGACTAGGCAACATCTCCTGATGATGAGCATTTCACTAAGTTTAAAAGCAATCTAATAAAAACTAAAAATAGTTGCATTAAAAAAATTGTGTATACGCTGACTCCAGTTTTAAATCACTCTAAGATGTACCAAAATCTTACAGCCTGAGAGAGCAAAGTGGTTTGTTGATGGGCATATCTTTCATCAGCCTATCAAAAACTGCTTAGCTTGTTATGTTAACAAGGTTCCACAGATGTGATGGCTTGTATTTTTTTTTACGATGTTGGAAATTTGTGATCTGTCACAATGGAGAAGTGATAATCACAAATATCCAACATCGTAAAAAATACAAGCCATCGCATCTGTGGAACCTTGTTAACATAACAAGCTAAACAGTTTTTGATGGGCTGATGAAAGATATGCCCTTCAACAAGCAAACATATGGCACAAAAATGACAAAAATTAAGATCAAAGGAATCTACCTGATTTCCATTTAAACACAAAAAAGCCCAAAAAATGACGATACTGAAAATTGCCTTGAAACTAATAGGAAATAGCTCTTAACATAATTTTGAAATAACTGTGTAACCCTAGACATAAAATTTAGGATTCAGAGATAAGTACCTCCTCCTTTCCCTCTTTTGCATTTTCTCTCTCTCTTTGCAAAATGATGAACCAACTATATGTAATTAAAATATTTTAATATATTTACAGTTGATCTAAATCATTAATCTGTTTTAGTAACAGTAGCACTGACATAATCTCTTATTCTCTCTCTCTCTCTCTCTCTCTCTCATCCTTTGGTCGGTTTGACTTAACTTTTATCATCATTCATAAGTCCAAAGACATCATGGGATGACAAAAACGAAAATCTTCTACGCTCATCATTTCATAAATTTTAGCGCGTATCTTGCTATGATGGTCCAGACAGAGAGAGAGAGAAAGCAGTGGCCTTTGGACATTTTTATATCTAATTAATAATAATCGAGTATTAGAACATTATGATGATGTTCGTCCATTGGTGTCGATGAGGACAATTCAATGTCATCAATTTACTGGGGGGGGGGGATCCGGAGACAGCTGATCAATCCGATCCGGGCCCAGAAGAGTCTGTTGCAGTGGGGTCATAGATGTACAGGTTGCTGATTGTGAGTTGCAGAATTGATTTTTTTTTATTTGCGAAGATCATGTTTCTCAGCTGCATCCACCAGCATTAACCTGACTGTGCCAGGCAGATTGATCAGCAGCAACACTCTCCCAGCTGTCAGGGTCAATGTGTAAGTTCTTCAGCAACGCCTTTTGGGTTTTTGTTGTGTTTTGACCGCAAGAATGGGATTCCCTTCAGCCATGGTAAGCTGGTCTGGGTAGTTGAAGCAGGCTATTTTTAGGGCACCTTTACTAGCCCCTTCCTCAGGCTATGGAGGTAAGCAGCACTATCTTAAAAAGGTCTGCTTAGAGCCAACACTTTAAATGCCATGTTATTTTTTATATATGTAGCGCATATATATATATATATATATATATATATATATATATATATATATATATATATATATTTCTGAAGCATATTCCACTTAAAACATAAATGATGCAATCAATATGATAACATAACTGATTATTCTACTTTTAAAGCACATTTGCCAATTATGATAATACAAAACATACTGTATACACTCGCTTATAAGTCAATTCCAACTCCAAACTAAAAAACAAAACACTGTATACACTCGCTAATAAGTTAAGCCCAACTGCAAACTGCAAAGACCCAGATCTACCATTTCATAATACACCAGCAGATCTGGATCTATGCTGTTTGTTAGGAGTAATTAGTAGAATAAACAATGCAGACCCTGATCTGTCTGTGTCTTATTTGACAGCAGATCTGGGTCTATGTTCTTGGCAGTTGGCTTAACTTATAAAAATGAATATACATTACTGAAAATAAAATAAGAAACTTCTAAGCAAGAATATACATTAATGAAATTAAAACAAGCACCTTATAAGCAAGAATATACATTACTGAAAATAAAACAAGCACCTTACAAGCAAGAATATAGGGTTAGGGTTGTTGCATGGTTTAATGCCTTTTTTCAGCACAAGATAGGCTATACATGGCAGCCAGTGTCAATGGTGGAGGAAGAACCTGGAAAAACCCTGGAAAGAACCACTGACACATGAGAAGCTCCTGGCAACCTACCTCACATACCCACATTGGCTAAACCCAAGACTGGAACCAACACAGACAGAGGTGAGATGGCAGTGATCCGTAATGGTCAGAGCTTTAGTCCACTCAGCCACTCAGGGCCACTTAGATGCAATTTAAATGCAATTCAGCTTAACTTTCATTACCTTTAGAACCAGAGGCAATTTAAAAGTACATTCAGCTTAACTTCCATTACCGTATTTACAGCTGACTTGCTTAATTCAATCTGTTATATGCACCCTTCCCCCATCCATGCCTCTGGGAAGTAAATATCTAAATAAGATAGTTTCCAAATAATTTACATTGATTTCTACAATAATATGGTGATATTAAGCCCTGGTCAAGTGGCTGTTGAAGACAGGTGACTGCTTGATAGTGGAGAAAGTTTGATAAACTTAACATTGGGAAAAGTTGCTATAACCTGTTTTATTATAAAGCTAATTGATATAAAAATTACATCCTACCAAGGTATATTAAAAGGTAACTGAGAGTTGGATTTACCCATGCACCAGACAATGTTGTTGTTGATGTAAGTGTTACAACTCCAGTGTCTTGAAACAAGTAACAGAAAAGGGTGCAAAACCAAGTTTTTGTAAAATTCGACAAGTAATTTATTTCCCAAGAACACAAAGTGAAATTTTTTTTAAAACTTACAGTATTGTAAATTATATCCCAAACAGTCCTAAAAGTTCTATCACAAGTCCAAATGTATGAAGTTTCAACTGAATTCCACTGGTATTCTGATAAAATTCCAATATTTAATGTGTTGGAATGTCATGTAGTCTCAAATGTGCTAATGTGCCAATCACCTGGAATATGGTGATGTGTATGCAGCCTTTTCATGTATCACAACAATATAATCCAAAATGTCCTTGTCTGAATTCAATGTAATTCCAAATTAATTCCAAACACAAAATTCAGATATACATAACATATAATCATGGAGAAAAGCCAACAAACATTATAAATTCCTCATGCACTGGTTTTTAAACTATGGTAGGTAGGTAGGTGGAGCTTATTTGTTTTTTTAACATTATATATATATACTATAATGATGCATAAACCAATATTGGGATCATTTTTTTACCCATGGGAAAACAAGTGCTAGGGTCGGCAACGAAAATCAGGGACAGTCAGCCAAATGAAAACATGCATATTTGTTTTGGCCTAAGTATAATAAACCAATTAATGTACCTATCTAATTAAATAATTTGTGAATCATCACAGTTAAGTCAATAGGGAATGGCTGTTACATCAATAAGGCACTGCTTTGTAACAATAAATCACAAAACGAAAGCTGCCTTTATGCACACATTGCTTCACCATTTTGTCAGCCAAATAATCAATTGACATGTAGCTGAGAATTAACCAGTTTTCCTGAAAACAATAAATTCTATCTTCTCTATCCCTTACATAGTGGTACAATACATTTTGTGTAACTGACTTTTCCTTACTAAGTGGTACAATACATTTTGTGTAACTGTCTTTCCCTTATTAAGTGGTACAATTTATTTTGTATGTTTTTATATGGTTATAAAATGAAGTATTCAGATCCGGATGGAATGTAAAATGGTAAATTCTTGAGGTTTGGAATTTTGTGCAGATTCACTGTCATTGATGCAATGAGACCAAAAGGTGAATAAACAATGATTCAGTGAGATCAGTTGTGGAATAAACACTGATATCAATGAGATCATTTGGTGAATATACACCAATTCAATGAGATAACTTGGTGAGTATGCACTGATTCATTGAGATCAGTTGGTGAGTATATAATGACTCAATGAGATCACTTGGTGAATATACACTGACTGAATGAGATAACTTGGTGAGTATGCACTGACTCATTGAGATCAGTTGGTGAGTATACAATGACTCAGTGAGATCAGTTGGTGAGTATACAATGACTCAGTGAGATCTTTTGGTGAATATACACTGATTCAATTAGATATTATGGTGAATAAACAATGATTCAGTCAGATCAGTTGTGGAATAAACACTAATATCAATGAGATCAGTTGGTGAATATACACTGATTCATTGAGATCAGTTGGTGAGTATGCACTGATTCATTGAGATCAGTTGGTGAGTATATAATGACTCAATGAGATCACTTGGTAAATATATACCAATTCAATGAGATAACTTGGTGAGTATGCACTGATTCATTGAGATCAGTTTGTGAGTATACAATGACTCAGTGAGATCTGTTGGTGAATATACACTGATTCAGTGAGATCATTTGGTAAATATACACTGATTCAGTGAGATCAGTTGGTGAGTATACAATGACTCAGTGAGATCTGTTGGTGAATATACACTGATTCAGTGAGATCATTTGGTAAATATACACTGATTCAGTGAGATCATTTGGTGAATATACACTGATTCAATGAGATTAGTGATGACTTTGCAAATACTTGAACTATTCACGATTTTGTTAAACATTTATGTCCCAATGCATGGTTATCTGCAGAACATTTATTCTTTAAAATGTAATCATTTTCTGTAATATGCATCAATTTTAGTTCATAACTGCATTACTGAAACCCATAGGTGACATGGGGCAGTTTCATAAATTTGTCCCTGAAAATTCCTTAATTAAAGGCTATGGTGTGAGTTTTTGAGCTATTATTGTGTAATAATTAAAGATAAGGATACATTTGGGAATTTGGTCTTTCCGGCTTGCGCTGTTCTTGAAATTGATGTGAGGCATGTTAACCTCATGAAGTCACTGTGCAGTACATAGCCAGTGAAGTATCAATAGTCGGTTATGAAGCAGAGCTAGCCACTCATAGCAATAGACATGTTGGTTCAAGGCAAGTAGAATAGCTCAAATACTGCCCTGATGACAATTATTTTGAATTGCATCAAGCTACTGATTATACAACGTTTTTCAAAATTATCACCCAGGGAAAGGACTTGTGTTTGCAGTGTGAGCATCAGGGAAAGGGCTTGTGTTTGCAGTGTGAGCATCAGGAAAAGGGCTTGTGTTTGCAGTGTGAGCATCAGGGAAAGGGCTTGTGATGGCAGTGTGAGCATCAGGGAAAGGGTTTGTGTTTGCAGTGTGAGCATCAGGGAAACGGTTTGTGTTTGCAGTGTGAGCATCAGGGAAAGGGCTTGTGTTTGCAGTGTGAGCATCAGGGAAAGTGCTTGTGTTTGCAGTGTGAGCATCAGACATTAAAAAGGCATATATAAATTTGGGGGTGGGGTGAATCAACTTTTTATTCTATTAATTTCTACTGACTTGTCATGTCAAGTGAATGATGTTCTTATGTTTTGCTTTATTATGCCTATCCAAAAATATGGACCTTTTAATCTCAGTGATGCATTTTTATTTTTTTTACATATTTTTACATTATGCAACAAAATATTTGAGCATAAAGCTGTCCCTTGAACCTTTAAGAAAAACTGCTACTTTTTACTGGTGCAGTGAACCATATCTGTTATTATTTTCTTATTTTTGTTTGCATATGCAAGTAATTATTATACATTAGCCTCATTAAATTTTCTTCCTTTGTCCATTTTTGCCCAGTATCTAAGTTAGCTAGGCAGTGACATACCCCCCACCCCTTTATATCAGCATCACTAGAACAACAATACCAGGTCAGGCTAAAATTACATTTAAAGTACATTATAAATGAAAATGTCTGGGACATTTTTCTGACATTGTGCAATTTTTTAAAATAACATTCAGCAAACATTTGCTTCCAGATTAGAGAGGGTATATCATTAATAACTAAAAGCGTGTCTCTCAGTCAGTCACTTTTTGCAGCTGTAAAATCCACTCTCAGCATCCAGTCAACGCTGTCAAAGAGTTGAGGTATTTTAATAACTATGATGACAAAATAAAAGACAGAAAACATCTTTCAATGCACATGATTTTAATTCTTTTCAAGAAGACAGTCTTAGCACACATTATACACAATGTAATGCTTTTGGCCGCAATGTAAATCACTTTTCTAAAAGAGTAATACCGTTATTATTTTTGCCCAAAATATAATTTCCTTCATACCATTTTACTAGATAATGTCTAAATATGATACATACAAAACTTTCAACAGAAAAGATTTTGCAGAAAATGCTTAAGGTGGCTGAGGACAGTTTTCTAAATTGGTCCCTGGCAAATTTCTTAAGGTTAAGGTGTTACTTTTATATTGTGTAATAATTAAATATATGGATATACTTGTGAATTTCATCTTTCTGGCTTGTGTCGTTCCTGAAATTGATGTGAGGCATGTCCACCTCATGTAGTCACTGCACAGTATGTAGCCAGTGAAATAACAAGAGTTGGGTAGGTATGTACACCTCATGTAGTCACTACACAGCACATAGCCAGTGAAATACCAATAGTCGGCTAGGAAGCAGAGCTAGCCACTCAAAGCAGTAGACATGTTGATTCAAGGCAAGTAGAATATCTCAAATACTGCCTGGATGATAACTATTTTGAACTGCATCAATCTATTAAGTACACGATGTTTTCAAAATTATCACCAATGGAAAGGGCTTGTGGTCTCAAAAATGACGTTCAGACTTGAAAAATGCATATACAAATTTGGGGGTGTGGTGAATCAACTTTTTATTTGATGAATTCCCCACTGACCTGTCAGGTAAAGTGAATGATATTCTTATGTTTGACTTTACTGCACCTATCCAAAAATATGGACCTTTTTGCCTAACTTATGTATTTTATTTTTTTATTAATTTGTATATTAGGCAGGTGTATGCAGCATTAAATTTGTGTGCAAAAACTGTCCCATAGTTTTACACCCAACTCCACACTCTCTTGCACGACCTTGAGGTCATTTATGAAACATTTTCTTCACTTAACTTACTTTTTTCTTTTAGTATCATCTTACTTTAAATATATTCAAGGTAGGTAATTATAAAATGAGAAAAAGTTGACTGACAATCTTATTTACCTCCCTTGAACTGAAGCTGGCAAAGCAATACCCCCGGGGCTTGCCCTGGTCTGGTCCAGACTTGTGGTACAGGAAGTCAAACTTAGTCAGGGTGCCATGTTTTTGCAGGATCTTCAACAGTGCAAACCTGAAAATGTACATGGACTTGGAATGGAAAGGCTCTAGGAATACATAACCCTTTCAAGTAAAGAGCACAATGAATTTGATTTTGTCCAATCCTGGCTAATAAAACTTCTGTAAGAAATGTTTGTTTGTTTTAAGATAATGAATATTGATGACATTCTTACAGTGGTTGTTTAATTGTGTTTAACAGTACATCAGTCTGTAAAGAATATTTTGTGTCATAACAATGGGAATAAAGTGCCATGCTGGAGACACAATACCGATATACATACTGAAATAAAGAACGGCCAATAGTTGAACAGATCAACATTTTACATGGATCTCTAATTGTCCATGTCATACTTCCGGTTTTCATGACTAGTTTACTATAAATAAAATGTTACTGCTGTTATTTATATTATATTTAATTGCAGTGTTTGTAATTATTTTTTTTTAATTTTTATTTTTATTTGATTATATGCTAGTGATACTGTGACACTGTATGTTGGATTTGACCTTGTCCAAAGTTAATTTTCAACTTCACCTAATCATTTTTTTTAAAAATTCTACAAACAACTAATATATATCTAAACAGTTTCCCATCAGTGTGGTTTAACTATTAGAATTATTACTATGAGTATGGTTTAACTATTAGAATTATTACTATGAGTATGGTTTAACTATTAGAATAATTACTTTTGCCTGAGTCAAGGACATTGTGTTTACCACGTTTTAGGTTCTAATTATAATTTTATTAAAAAATGTTAATGCTGATCTCTATATATTCGAGTTTTTATAGAAATTATTAATTTGTGCATTAAGGTTTGAGCAGAATCAATTACAGTGTTGCTATGTCCAGTAGTTCATATGGGCTGGGATTAAAAAAAAAATCAAATTATTTATTCACTAAAATACAAAGTACTCATCAAAAGTAACATTCTTCAAAATAGATACTTGAATTTATAGTGAAATTTCAAACAAGGATATATTCTTGGCTTGTATTATTGTGATCCAACGAAAGACTCTAGGCACATCACCACTACAAGGGCCACCACGGGCACATCAACACTTTCAGCATTGGTTTTATTTTGTATTTCCACAAAAGTTTATTCAGAACTTTAATCATTAAGAATCATGACTTGTATCTGTAATTCTTGGTATTTAATTCGCAACACCGTAAGTTCCTTTTTTATATTTTTACTGTGTTCGAGGGAAATAAATTGTTTGTTGAATTTTACAAAGTTTATTGGGGGCCCCGAGTGGCCGAGTGGTCTAAAGCGCTCACCGTTCCGGATCACTGCCATCTCACCTCTGTCTGCGTGAGTTCGAGTCCAAGGCTCGGCTAGCGTGGGTACGTGGGAAAGCCTGTCGGTAGCTTCTCGTGGGTCGGTGGTTCTTTCCTGGGTTTTCCAGGGTTCTTCCTCCACCAGTTATACTGGCCGCCATGTATAGCCTATCTTGTGCTAAAAAATGGCGTTAAACCCTAGAACAACAACAACAACAACAAAGTTTATTGCTTCTCACTCTTTTCTCTTACTTATTTTAAGGACATAAAGTCCTAATACTACACACACGATAATGGTCCCCGAGGCTGAAAACTTCGCTTATGATCCGACTTACTCTGTGACTCTCGGGTCTAGGTTTCCAATCCAGAGTCTGCACTGGTCTTTTTCAACCTCTCCCGAGTCCTCTGGCAACGGGACGGGCAGCAGACCCTGAAAGCAAAGATTACGATTACCATTTTATACACTGTGTTACCTCTTGCATAGGTCAAGTCATTGCGACAAAATTCATTACTAGCTTAGTGATAGGACAATATTAACGAGCACGCGCTACATAATGGAGATTCCTGGTATCATCCTCTGTACCGGCACGTGCAAAACTGCGTGGTTGCTCCTCGAAGGTCATTGGTATCATACGTGTTCTACGATTAGGCCCACACGTACCTCATCGAAATTCTCGACTTCCCGGTCGATTCTACGGATCATACCTATAATGTAGGCCAGTAGCTGCCATTAGGACCATCTGGCCAGTTAGAAGTTCGGTGGTCTCCAGTGCGGGTTGTCCTGTATAACATATACAAGTTCAAATCTATGTTGCTTCAGTATCGCTTGCCTAATATTCGTGCAATTTTCACCGCATACTAAACATATACAAGTTCAGTATCCCTTGCCAATAGCAATGACTGCATTCTCCTAAAATCGAGTATGATGCTTCCAATCTTTGTGTTTAAAAGTCAAACGAAATTGTTAAATCCATATTTAGGAGTAATTAAAGTAAAATTTATTTCCAATACGAATTCTGCTGCATGAATATTTTATATGCACATTTTAATCATTAAAAAATTGCATGAAATTAATAAGTTGCATTGTTTGACGACCGGTTACTTGATTTGTTACAGAATCGACTTTGAAGACTTTCTTTTTTTCAAAGTGCTGACTGCATCTCACGCAGATCGACTCTCGAGGTACATTTTTACGCGTTACAGAATGCTGATTGCATCTCACGTAGATCGATTCTCGAAATAAAGTTTTACGACAGACTTACAGAATACTGACTTCATCTCACATAGATCGATTCTCGAAATAAAGTTTTACAACAGACTTACAGAATACTGATTGCATCTCACATAGATCGATTCTCGAAATAAAGTTTTACGACAGACTTACAGAATACTGATTACATCTCACATAGATCGATTCTCGAAATAAAGATTTACAACAGATACAGAATACTGACTTCATCTCACGTAGATCGATTCTCGAAATAAAGATTTATGAGAGACTACAGAATGCTAACTGCAGCTCACCCATATCTCTCGATACAATTATTTCTTGCATTAATCCAGCTACTGTATGGACAGACAAGTCAAAAACAATCGTCTATAAGTAATCTATTTTATTCCAAGTCCTCGATGAAAATATGTGGGCTGTAATGCAACTTATTGCAGTGGTGGACTATCTGCGATATCCCGATTAGATTTACATTTGCGTCACATGGATGTTATGTATTTTATTTATATTTGCGCGTGCATGACAGTTGTGTATTTTATTTTTATCTTTCAATGTTTTTAAGCAAAATGATTATAAGTTTAAAGTTCTTGAACGTAATTATTTCCATCTGCGTTTTTGGTAATTTACAGGGTGTTTACTTTTCCAAGCCAGACAACATCAATATTGGTGAGATAGCAAAGTGTCCTGTCACGACGAATCTTTATTATCAAACATCCTTCGTTTGATGTTTCTACCTGAAAAACGTATCTAAACAAATCCTTCTTGCCTACTGCCTTTCTTAGCTGCGTATCAAAAGATAAAATACCTGGAGGCTGAAGGTGTTAGCTTACATGATGTGACAGTTACCATCACTCTTTCGTCCTCAGAAGTCAACTTGACAGTTGCATCGACCTATATCTGCTGTCGCATAATGCACTGGTAGAACTGGGTACATGTAGTTTGTTAAGGGTAATCAGTAGAACAAGCAATAAAGACCCTGATCTTCCTGCACATTATGCGACGGCAACTCAGGGTTTATGTTTTTTACAGTTGGAGTCGACCTACAAACGAGTATAAACGGTAAATAAATAGATGTATCTTCTATACTACCTATTGAAGATCACTGATAATGTTAATGCATTCGTAACGACAAAAAAGAAACACAATTTCAACGATTTTTTCAAGGACATTCTTCTTTACAGATCTTTCAATGTCTTTTTATTATTTTTAAGTCACTCCATGCTAAATGTGGCGTAAATAAATTGATACGTACCGATATTTTCTGCAAGTGTTAGTAATTAAACTATTCGAGATAGGTTAAAAACATTTGAGAAACAAATGAAGAAAGAAAAGAAACAAAGAACTGATAATTAGTCTGCATGAGAAACACACAGTACAACAACAACAAAAACAACAACAAAGGCGACATTGTTGCGCGTTCATCCCATAGCATGACTGTCGGAATTGTATTACACTTTTTTTTTTATATTGTTCTTACAATTCCATGAATACACATGTTATATTATCAAGTCAAATTTCAAACGATTGACTACTGAATCTAGTGGAATCTTAAAGTAACATAACAGACACACTCGCATATATATTCGTGGAACAGCTGACATTATTAGAACAGAATCTGAAACAGCTGTCGGATTGCACACAACTGAGTACAGAATCTTTGAAATAGCTGACATAATGTTCAGTACACCGGATTACGGAATCTGTGAAATAGTAGTGTGTGTGTGTGTGTGTGTGTGTGTGTGCGTGCGTGTGTGTGTGTGTGCGTGTGTGTGTGTGTTGTGAGAGAGAGAGAGAGAGAGAGATTCCGATTTTTAACGTAGCTTTAACAATGTTTCAGTCATATCGCTACGATGTAGCACAGTGTAACAGTTTATAGTGATGTCTAGCACTGGGGCATCATGCCGCTGAGATGAAGCATCATGTCCTACCCAGGCACATTATCATGACACAGGACCAATCAATCCAAGCAATAACCTCATAAAGCTGAGCGCCAAGCGAGGCAGCTGCAAGTGCCATTTTCATAAGTCTTTGGTATGACTCGGTCGGGCTTCGAACCCGCGACCTCTCGCATCATAGGTCACCGAAGCGGTCTGTGAAATTGTTGACCTGTTGTACAGCACAGCGGAGTACAGAATCTGTGAAATCGTTGGCAGATTGTTCAGCACAGCGGACAACAGAATCTGAAATAGCTGACAGATTGTTCAGCACAGCGGAGTATAGAATCTGTGAAACAGCTGATAGATTGTTCAGCACAGCGGAGTTTATTTGGAAACAAAATATCTTCCTAATGTCTTGCTCTTTTTGCAAATTCTAATAACATCTTTTGGAACTTAACTTACAAACACACATACATATGATTCTTTTCAGAAAACATCTAAAAGTATAACTTATATTTTATGTAATAATTTGCTGGTAAATCTTTATAAAACAAACAATTCCAATTTCTTCAGACGTATCTCAGATCTTTTAGTTTGGCTATGTGTGATTTAACGCAGTCTTTCAGCATATGCAATGAGGACTGAATATTTGGTTGAGGAAGACCCAGAAAGAACCACCCACCCACGCGAAACTAATGGAAAGCCTTCGTACATACCCGCGTTTGTCAAGCCATAACCAGAACCCAAGAGGACGTATATGAGATCGGAGATACCTGAAAAGGCAAGCACCTTACACTACTGGGCCCCATCTATCAAACGGAGAGACATACTCTATGAGGGCTTTATATATTTAACTTTAACATGAAATACATCAGAAGTGGGTCATATATTATTTGATCTTTGACATCTGCCCGTAGTCAAGAAAACACTCACTTCTGACTCGCAAAAGTGAGCGATGACCTTGGATCTGTATTTTGAACCAATTACTCCTCTAGCCGCTAGTACATCTGAGCCAAAATACAGAAAATGTTTGCACCTCAACAATACATGGGCATACATCTATATTTATGTAGCGTTTTACGTCACAACAACTCTGAAGGTTATCTCATGCCGAGGCCAGGGGAGTAATGGGCCTTACCCAAGTACACTATGGTAGCCGCTGTGGCTTGACCGAGGGGTCTTGCCCAAGTTCAAACCACGGTAGCAGCTACTGGCCTGAATACCCAATGACCGAGGGATTTAGCCCAAGTACAAACCAAGGTATCCGCTACTGACAGAGTATAACAATAACTTTAATGGGCTATTAAGATTGTTATTAAAACATTTTATGTATTTTCAACCGATTGTTTGAAAATCTGCTTTCATATATATATATATATATATATAAACACAATCACATAATAATAAAACGCAAAACAGCAAAAAATTTACTTTTTTTATCCAACATCAATTATTGCCAATAAAAGCTAGAATCGCGTACACACAAGCGAATTATTAAGCACAAACAAATTACAAAATCCCTTATTATCACAAATAAAGAACAATGTCCGTTTCAACCGATCGTGTCCATCGGCAAAACGCAGCAAGTAGTAACAATCGTCCAAATATAAAAACTTAGTAACTTGGAAATTTTCTTTGTGTTTGGTTTGTCCTCAGCCCTTAAATTCGGCCTATTGCGAATGATTCATACTATAATTCCATTATGTCGAGCTTTTCTCTGGAATAATCCACAACGAATAACATATATTATACGTTTGTAGGCATAATTCGTGTAAGGTTAATATCCTCATTACTTTATCAGGTTAAAAGTGTCCTTGAAGCTGCCATTACAAACTTTTTTCCATACATTACTTCCTGCGATCGATGGGGATCAGCCTGTCCCTAGGAGCGTCAAGGGCCGGGAGTCGAGCTTCGATGGAAAGTACACCGCTGGCACTCAGTTTAGATACAAGCCTTTCTGGGTCGACTTCTCTGGGGATTACGTATTGACGCTGAAACTCGCGGCTTGATAACTTGCCTCCATCTTTCTCTTCGTGCTTCGCATGCACACTCAGCTGGTTTCCTACTGTACGCACCGAGATTTCTTCCGGTTTAAACTGACGCATGTCAAACTCGAGCCTGAATTTTCTGCTGCCATCACGTTCGGTAATTATCGGTTTTTCCAATCGGAAATTTTCCGTGAGTCTCCAATCATCAACCGTTCCAGGATTTCCAAATTTCTGTGTATTCTGCAACATTCTATTCATTTCGTCATGCATTCGTCTCATTTCAGACTCTAACATATAATTCTGGCGGTCCCGGCCTGGGTAATGTACTAAACTGGACGAGCTGAATGGTGAAGAGTAAGACGAAGAAAGCGAGGGAAAAAATTCAGACGAACGGCGCCAAAGATCCGCCTCCTTGTAGATGGGGATGGTCCTGGGAATCATAGACATTTTAGATGACTTTCTTACAAATTAAATCAAATCGGAGTTTACGTACACTCCTAAAACAGACCTAGCCAATGTCAAGTATCAAGCAATACACACAACACTGTGCCCGTGAGGGAAAAGGATAAATTTGAACATCGCATAGACTGTAGCAGACTATTATATACAGCAATTTAATGGAAGTATCCTTCTCCATCACTCTGCGTGTCTAGCTCGAGGCCATGTTGACGATATACTGTGATTCATGCTTGATGAAGCTCTCAGATTTTATCTGAAGTAGCCACTTTCCTGAAAGAACGCTGGACTGTGCCCTGTAAACAGCTGGCGGCTACAGTGATACCACAACAACAAACGTTCTACTAACAATCCCATTACTTCTGCTTGATGATTATTTCCATGTTTACTTAGTGATGCAAATACATGTGTGAAACATCAATGAACAACTCGTTTGCTATGTCGTCCGCCACTGACAAATACATTATTTGATCATGAACGATACAAAATACTAGAGCAATAAAAATAGCAACGATTTTAACCTAGTAGTCACAACATTAAAGTTCAATCATTTTGTCATTATTTCTTTTTTCTCCTCATTTTACAATGTAAATAATATGTAAAATAAAAATATGGCAGAGTATATAACCTCGCTACGGTAATTGGTCACATATACAGTTTTGTATCCAATAAAAAGGAACTGCATACAGTAAAGATCCAATTAATAATAATAATACCTGGCTTTCTACTTTATCCGCTGAGCAAGTTTTTTATAAATTTCTGGTAAAATTTTGCTTCAGGAATATTGCGATGGCGCATCATTAAATAGAAATGTGAACATGCTAAAGTACCAATACAAAACAGAACCGTGCCAAAAATATTCTGATGCATTTTGGAATTATCTTCACAAGTTAAATAAAAGAGTTCTTTAATAAGATCACACCTGAAAAATACAACCTGAGTATGTTTCGGTCAGGAATAAGTAACCTAAATCAGAAAGTCGTCGAAATGAACGCAGTTGTGTTTTTTGATGTGTACACGATATCCTATGATATACAACACAAATGTAAATTTAATGGCGCATACTAAAGTATTTCCAATGTTTCACTGCCGGAAATGTGTATTATGATTGGTAATGCAGTCTTAAAGACCTTCCACCAAAACATCAAATGTCTCTGACGGCTTCAAATTATTATAAAAATAACCTTCATTTAAAGTAACTTGTTGTCAGGCGCCATACGTTTACTAACTTCTTAATACAATAGGTGGCTGATTTAAACTGGTCAGACTATATTTACAAACAAAAAGCAGCGTTTGAAAAAAATGAAATATGGAATTTATAATAAAAATGTTCAGAAATACTTCAGCTCTCATTTACAGCTTTATTTGTCATGGATGTCATGATTTATACAATTGTGTGTGCCTCTAATTCGACTTTTCTAAAACATCAGTGGGAATTTGCGTAAAGGAGCAAGAATGGTAAATTAACTGTGCTGGTTTTCTGTAAATCGTGCTGTCACAGCCTAGTACCAACTGAGACCAATACATTTTTCATACATCGAGACAGAGTACATAACAACGCCTTTAGTTGGACAGCTCTCTAGGGAAGTAAAAACTATCGAATCCAACAACGAAGTGAAAATATCGTCATCAAATAAAGTTTATAACACACTTTTGTTCCAAATTGGCACACTGTTTTTGTTTTGTATTAGATATAAATAATACATTTTCCACATTGTCGATATTGTAACAAACCTAGGGTAGGTGATCATTTTTTTAAGTCTCCGTTGATATATTATATGATATTTGTTGTTGAGTTTAATTATAGTGGCGTGCGCACAATTGTGCATGTGCCACTTTATATGATATTAGTAATTCTTTGATTATGGAAATAATTCTTGGGAAGATATTTTCCGAACTGAGTAAATACTTCATGATTAGGTTCATGTGTCATTTAGGCTAAACACTTTTGACAAGAATTGTTTTTGTTTTGTTTTGTTTTTTTTAAAATCGCCCCTGGCAAATTAATTAATTTAAAAAATGTTTTCTCACATACACGTTTTTAGCAAATTGAGATAGGAACAATTATGTGTATTAGGTGTTCGGATCATATGTTGTAGTACCTGACATGAAATGCCAATATACGTCTAAGAAATGCCTATTGATAAATCATACGAATGTGAAACGAGATGAATTTAAAAAACAAAGTGAAACTGAAGTCTCGTGAATGTGTGGTGCTTAGTATGACAAGCGAACAAATTGTATCGGTGGAACCCTTCACATGACAACGATTGTTGTCTTGTGTATCACTGGAACCCTTCAACTGAAAACGATTGGTGTCTTGAGGTCCTTGAGTATATTGCAAACAACGACCTCAATCCAAACTCACTCGCTGTTTTCGATGTAGGTATTTTTGATTTTTCTTCTTCAGCTGAAATTGAATTAGTTGTCATTAGATCTTTGACGTCCTTGAATTATTTTTCTGCTGGAAGCGGTGTGATTTTAGATAGCTTTTTTATATTTGTATATTTAACCAATTGTTTATTTAGATTAAGTCGGGCTATCCGACAAAAATCAGCTCGAGGGAAACGCGAACGCATAATTTCAATTTTGCTGGGTGTATAAGAGTAAAATATAATCATATACATTTTTTCTTTTCACTGCATAAAATACATATTTCTTTGTTTTAGTGGATGCTGCTGCAATGTTGAAGCTGCTTATCTGTCATGCTATCAAAAGACTGAAGATGTGATCATTCAATGTAACATGACATGGCCCGAAGTCGACGCAATGTGCGACGGACATTTTTTAGTGTGGAAGCGCCAAGCTTCGTTGTCACCGTGTTGGGCGACTTGCTGCACGTAAAGAGATGCGATGTCGAAGCCGGTCAATAATTAGAAACTGATATTGTGGGGCAGTTTATGTGGAAATCTGTTGGGAAACCAATAAGAATCGATATAGCTCAAGCTGAAATTTCTTTGTCGCGGTTGCAACATCTGCCTGCGTGTTTGACCAGTTGTCGGTGGCCGGTTCTTTGCATGCAATATATTCGAGGCAGGGCCGGATTTAGGCATGGTGAGGCTCTAAGCTATGGGAAGCTGTAGAGGCCATGTTTGGTAAGTGTTAACAGAGAATAATGTTGTGTAACAACTAAACTTGGCAACTTTTGCTAATTATTAGTGTAAATTATATAATTTATAAAAACAATATATTACATAAATAACAACAGTGAATATATTATGCAAAACATCATGGTTAAAGTTGTTACTTAAATCTAAATTATTTAATAAAACTGCAACAAATGTTAAAAAATATAGGAATTTTGATAGGCCCCTTTAGACTGTGAGGCCCTAAGCTGTATGTTGTTTAGCTTATGCCTAAATCCGGCCCTGATTCGATGTGTCGTAACTGTAGCAGTAGTGAGAAGTTGCCAGTCTGCTTCAAGTTGCTTCAGTAAATTTTTCAGCAACTAGCATGAAATCAGCGGGTTGTTTATGTTTGTTTTTGTTGTTTTTTGTTGTTGTTTTTTTTTTTGGGGGGGGGGGGGCTTTACTCTGGTGTGGTTATCGTTTTGCTTGAAACTGAGTTTTCTTGAGATGATCTGGTATGTTTGAATGCACATGGAACCTGCTATTAATACGCGAAGGTATGTTTACAGTCTTCAGAGTTCAGCGAATCCTGTATAATGTTTGACCGAATTTAGGCTAGTACCTAATCTGTTTTTATCTATATTATTATATCATAAGGCGATGAGTGATTATTCTTTTGTCCCATGAGAGTGACGGGTTTTCATCTTTTGGAATCACCAATCACGTTGGTTGTTGATTCAGGAAGAGTAATCAATTCCGATTCTAGACCTCGTGTGTAACGTCAGTGATCACTCGGGGACCAATCATTTTCGGAGGCGTGGCCAGCATAAAAAACCCGTATTATGTGTGCACACTTTTGTGGGAGATATAAATAATGCAATTTTGGCATGACTGATGTTGTAACAAATAGAGTGTATGTGCTACGTATTAGACAGATTTCTTGGATTTTAGTGATTAGGCATTTGATTTTGGGAAATCGTTCTTTGAAAGATACTTCTCAAGAGAGTAACTGGATAGTTAGTAGCTACGTACATATATCATTTATACTGAACCGTGTTCACGGTACTTTATGGTAAAGTGGAACCGTTTGGTATATTGGCCAAAACAGACTTTAAATATAAGGAATTGTTCAGATAATCTCACCTGTTGATGTTTAGGATACCGAGGTAGGAATAATTATGTGTATTAGGTGACTGGGTCATGTTCTGCAGTGCATGGTATTAAATACGGATGTAAGGCTTAAAAATGAGTATTGATAAATAGTACGAATGTGAAAGAAGAAAAACCATGCAAGTGTGAAATTAGAGTCTCGTGAAGGTGTGGTCCTTGATATGATTAGATAAAAAAAAAATGTTGTAATATTGGAGCATTTAATAGCTTTCCAACTAGCAACGACTGCTGTCTTTAGATCCTTGGAAACGTGTAAACAACGAATTCAAGCCAAATTCACATGGTGTATTCGACATTGTTTTCCGCTCAGTTCTGAGGTGTATTGTACTAGCTGCGTTTAGGGCGTTGGTCAGTTACAATATGAAATCTACATGGCAGCTAGAGAAGCTGCATACAAATATGTCCTCATAAAAAAATATTATAAGTGAAACTGAAACTGATTTCATGGATTTTGATATGTCAATAGCGCATTTGTCCCACCCAGTTATTTGTGAAGTCATATGGTTGATATGGAACATGGAGGAACATACCATAAAAAAAGCACTGATGCAATGTTAGTCGAAATTAGCCTAATAGCTTTTAAGACGATGTCGAGAATAATTTTCCACCTGGTCTTTAAGAAAATCAATCAGTCGTTTCGGAAGTCATTAAAACCACAATTCTAAGAAGCCGTTAAAAACGCAACTTGATTGAACATATCTCAAATTAGCTTTGGAGTTTCGAATGATGAATTAAAATACTTCGCTGCTTTAGAACTAAACAGTTGCTAATTATGTCACACACAAAAAAAACGGCTTTGGCACTAGCATTTGGTAAGAAATAAACAGAAAACAAAATGCATTTCCTAATTGTCTGTTAGGGAGGAAACAAAAAAACGCAACATTGGTAGAATAAGTCTTCAGATACAGTCGTACAAATTTTGATCAAGATAGACAGTTTTACTGTCGTACAAATTTTGATCAAGATAGCCAGTTTTACTGTTTGATGTCTAAAGTACATTTTTTCTAGGTAGCTGTTTAACCGCTCCGGTGACCTAGTGGTTAGAGCGTCCGCCTTGGATACGGGAGGTCGTGGGTTCGATACCCGGCCGAGTCATATCAAAGACTTATAAACATGGTACTAACGGCTGCCTCGCTTGGCGCTCAGCATTAAGAGGTTAGTGTTTGGACTGGTCAGCCCGTTGTCAGGATAATGTATGGGTTAGGGTTGATGCTCCAGTGCTAAGCATCACTATAAACTGCCACACTGCATACATCGAAGCTACGTTAAAAATCCAAATCACACACACACACACACACACACACACACACACACACACACACAAACACACACACTATCTAAATACAACAAGACATCCGGATAGCCACCCGAAGTTTATATTTTGCAAAAAAATTCATGAGAAAAATTCTTAAAAAGCTTGTTAAATGTTAAAATTTGCTTAGCAGCTTTTTCTGTATGTAAGAATAAATTTCCAACCTAGTTTCAATGGAGACATGGTTTCTACAGAAGCCACTGAGCTACACATTTGGTAGTAAGACCAAATGTAATATTCCTTCAAAATTTGTTTCAAGAAGATTCTGTCGAGTTTTGATGGACGTGTCAAAGCCATGGAATTTTTTATTTATTTTGAAAGAATATATTCTACGGAGCATTCCCATAAAGCCTCCGATCAAACTTGGTTCATCGGTTGTGAATATGTAAAAATGTGTTCAATGGTGACCGACACATGCCGGGCGAGGCAAAAGACCCAGGGATGCATGGTCTTCGGCCCAAAAAGCTAAAATGGAACACGAAAACATTTCATTTCCGGGATCTATAATTTCCGAGCAAAACTTTAACGTGTGACCACTATTATTAGTTATAATTTAAAAGAAGTAAAAAGGTTGCTCATACTACAATGAATGTTTGAAACTATCATTGTTATTGCAGTTTTAAATTGCGCATCAGATGTGTGGGGTTTTCAACCAGGCTGACGCCATTCAACGTGTATAACGAAGTGCTTTAAAATGTTTAATAAATGCATAAATACATACTTCTGACGTCGTGTATAGAGTTAACTTGAAAGAACCCCATTTAAATATTTAAGGTTTGTTAAGTTAGTTCAATATTGGTTTAGTTTTAAAATTTCTGCAAATATTATAACTGAACATACAGAGAGTTATATTGAAATAAATCAAATAACATTATGAATTTGGTTACACTCCTAAAAGATATTGAAATAAATCAAATAACATTATGAATCTGGTTACACTCCTAAAAGATACTTTAAACTGTTTTGGTTTCGTGAGGTGTGGATGTTTTCGGATTTTGTAAATTAATCTAAGTTTATTCCAATTTTCAAACAAAGTGTTAAAGTTGATTTTCTATTAGACTGGAATAATAGATCATACAATTCTAACAGACTCTCTCTACACAACTATATAAAAACCGACTTCGGCATCGAAAATTATTTCAAATGCTTGTATAACCATAAAACATCGATCACTCTCTAAAAACTCCGAGAGTTTTCCCATAATCCGAGAATTAAAAAAAAACTGGGAGATAGGGAAGCAACTAAATTGATTGAAGTGAAAACTATTTTATGCTCTGTGCCATCCATGTCCTAGAAAAATACCCTTTTCCTGTGTATACTAGCTTGCTTGTGAACATAATTCGAAAGTACTTCTGGAATAAAACATCAATGCACAAGTACACTGAATTGTTAACATCTTGTTATAAGAACACAGTATGTTGACTAGCAAAATTTCTTTATGAAGTGTGTAAAATAAGAGATTATTACAAAGACTGTGTATATTATTACAAAGATTGTGTATATTATTACAAAGATTGTGTATATGAAACAAGTGAAGTGAACTGAATTGGGTTATGATATTAAATAAAAACACCTCCGTTAATATGTAAAAAATTATAGCCCCATTACACAACATAAACGATCATTCTGACTGGTTTTAGAAGAGAAATCAAAAAGAAAATCATAGGACAAAAAGTCACACTTGGAAAAATAGAAATACGTGAAAAAGTACTAATATAAAAGCCCCATTCATGTTTGGATGAGGCAAAGAAATCGATCTAATCACACGCTCCGCCATAGCACTTTTTATATGGTACCATGCTAAGTATGTACAAAACCCTGTTAATAAATCTTTAGACCATCTAAACCTTTGTATAAAAAAACAACATTAAACGTCATTTGCCAATAATTACAACTGTGAAAAAAAACAGAGAGGTATGACACAGTTCATGTATCCAGGTATGACACAGTTCATGTATCCATGTAGTAAAATTGTATAATTAATACATGTGACTTTTTATTTTGACCTTTTTTTCCGTGACTTTCTTTTCGATTAATTATATATTACAAAGGATTATTAAATAATATACATGATGTGATATTGTAATTAACTAAAGAAAGTATTTTAACTAACATGTGTAATGTACTGTTGATCATCCTAAATATTTTTTGTTATCTAAATACACTTTTTGCACACCAGTTATTTTATCTAAATACGATTTATGCACACTTTATACACACAATTTATTTAAACCGTTGATCGGGAACCTTCATACATATCTTTACATCTCATTGTTCTTTTTATCACTAGTTGATCGCGAGCCACTGAAAAAATAATTTAATATATAACAATTTGTGTGGATCCATATAGCCTTACAGTGCCGGTACGCCGTAAAATTCCCCCAAAACAATAAAAGAATCAATGAGAACAATACAACTGTTAAAAAAATAATATTAGCACAACCAGTCTAAGAATAAAATAGTACATATAGAAATAAATCACGAAAATATTTGCACAACATTTAGGTATAATCTCAATACATGCGCAATCGCTAAAAAAATAAGTAGCAACATTTTAAAATTAAGTCATTTATTTAAAAATTATGTCTGCGATAAATAAATAAAAAAACATGCCGCCATACGATATGTGGAATGAGTGATTAATAATATTCAAATATACGTTTTCCACGCGAGATTTCCCGCCATAGGGTATTTTACGTAGTATCAATACATACTTTCCACGTGACATTAAGAAATGGTACATCAACATTTTTTATACAAAAACACAAGGCCGTTGGAGACAATGGCTGTTCAGTTCTGACAACATTCAATTTGTTATATGCCATATGCAATGGCCCATTCAAATAATATTAAACCGAGATGGCAATAAACGCTGTTCATCACGAACACAAAAAATAAGATAACAAAGAATTTTCATAAAATATTTATTATGAACTTGACTTTTGGGTTGATTTTTATCCATGCATTGTTTCACTATACACAGCAGCAGATTTCTTTAGCAAAGCATATTGTGAAAGAGTTTTTTCCTAATAAAAATGTGCGTGTTACTACAGAATGCACATCCTCGTGGTTGGAAAGAAAGCTAATTACAGTGTTGCTCGTCTCTTGTACCTTAAGTCCATATCTAGGATGATCAAATATTTGAAATAACCATTGACAAAACGAAATCTCAAAATATATTACAAATTAATACATCAGAAGTCTTATGGGAGTCCTTTATTAAATGCAATTTTCCAAAATGTATTGATGATGGCATTTATAAATGTTGAGATAGTTGTTATTATAATTAATGTAGTCAGTTAACAGCTCCGACTAATTTATCTGCCTTGTTTCTTGCAATACCGATATGCAGTATTAACATAAGGACTCTACTGCAACGAGACCAAAGGTTACATCTTGTCCATGCAATTTTAAACATGAATGTCTGATTCCACATCTTGGAAAGTGGTTCCTTTCAATCCACGTACTGCTGCTAAAGTAAGAATTAAATCCAATAAAAATTGAATACACTGTCATACCCATATGTGTTCATTTTAAAAATATATGTAAGTATCTCGTTTACATTTTGTACCAAACATCAATTTAAGCGTTGTCTAGGCTATGGGTAAAAATCAATAGTGTTCTTAAATTTGGATACATCAACATAGCAGAATCCTGTGACGATAAATTACTTCCTGTGGTCGATAGGGATCAGTCTGTCCCTGGAACCCTCCAAGGCTGGAAGCGGGGCCTCGATTGAAAGTATACCGCCTGCGCTTAGTTTTGATATCAGCAATTCGGGGTCAACATCCTTGGGAAGCACGTACTGACGCTGATACTCACGGAAACCCGATCGGCTGCCATCTTTCTCTTCATGTTTCGCGTGTACGCTCAGCTGATTTCCAGCCGTGCGCACAGAGATCTCTTCGGGTTTAAAATGGCTCAAGTCAAATTCAAGCTTGAATTTCCTGCCACCATCGCGTTCGGAAATGATTGGATTGTCCATTCGAAACTTTTCGGTCAGGCGCCAGTCATCAATAGGGTTCGGGCGATCAATCTTTTGCATGTCCTGGAACATCCTGTTCATTTCCTCGTGCATCCGTCTCATTTCAGCCTCAAAATTCAACGTCATACTGGAAGAGCTGTATGGCACTGGTGAAGAGAAGAATGACGAGGAAAATGGTACAGATGAGGAAAATGGTACAGATGAGGAAAATTGCGGCGTTAGTTCCCATGATGGTCGCCAAAAGTCCACATCTCTGTAGATTGGAAGAGTTCTTGGAACCAATGACATCTTGCAGCAAGTTAAACAGTTATAAGTCAAATGAGAAATACGGTATATATATATATATATATTTCTTGAAAACAGGTAGCAACGACTGTAATCGGTTAGTTTAAGTCGATCAGAACAGGCTGTGCTCCTCTCTGATTTGTAGGCTAGAATATAACGACAAGTGGACAGTGACAGGCTGTTTTATATACACTGGTCTGAAGGGCTGGTGCATCTTCATCTTTCTACGTCACCCCCTCCAGGCATGTTGACTGCATATACTGAAAAATACCCTCTGATGAATACTGATTCCTCAGTCTAGAAGGAATCTGAGAACACTCAGAAGGCGTGCCGTACAAGTAACAATTGGCTTCTGACAAAACGCCCTCACACCTTGCTGCGGGACGTTTATAATTACAGTCAACACATTTTTCTTCCTTTCCACTTCATGATAAACAAATGTTAGGAAAAATGTATTACATCCTCAGCACAAAATTTAAAATAGGACAGAAAGTTTAAAGTTGCGAATCTGGTAGATTCTGCGAAAACTTTAAATTTACTAGATATAGAAACAGAAGCCCGCACTTCAGGCATGTTCTTTCTGCCATGTTTTTGTTTTGTTTCCTCACAGCGCAATAACAAATCTCTCAAAGACTCTAGATCAATTGAAAGAACAGAATGTTTCTTACACATCTATGAACATCCATCAGTAACACGGCGTAGGGTTGTATAAATACTAAATAAATCATTTGTAAAATTCCCTTTTTTCTGCAATACTTCCTTAAATTTCCTCAAAAATGGGCGTTAGGAAGTAAGTAAAATTTCGTTGCGCATGTACACAATCCCCATATCATATATAGCCTACAAAATGTTAACATGATTGTCCAATCAGTGTATAAGGAAAATCGACGATCAAATGATTTCCTAAATATCCCCTTCAGACAATCTTTTTAGAATTTCCTAAAAATAGGCCATAGGAAAAACGTTAATCCATAACGTGTATCTATAACAACCACATATACAAGTCCACAAAATTTCAGCAAAATCCTCCATCCAGTGTACAACAAGCTACAAAGCAATAGAAGCCTCAAGTTGACGATTGTTCAAGAGTACACAGTGTACGACAAGCTACAAAGAAATAGAAGCCTAAGTTGACTATTGTTCAAGAGTACACAGTGTACGGCAAGCTACAAAGAAACAGAAGCCTAAGTTGACCATTGTTCAAGAGTACACAGTGTACGACAAGCTACAAAGAAATAGAAGCCTAAGTTGACGATTGTTCAAGAGTACACAGTGTACGGCAAGCTACAAAGAAACAGAAGCCTAAGTTGACGATTGTTCAAGAGTACACAGTGTACGACAAGCTACAAAGAAATAGAAGCCTCAAGTTGACGATTGTTCAAGAGTACACAGTGTACGACAAGCTACAAAGAAACAGAAGCCTAAGTTGACTATTGTTCAAGAGTACACAGTGTACGGCAAGCTACAAAGAAACAGAAGCCTAAGTTGACCATTGTTCAAGAGTACACAGTATACGACAAGCTACAAAGAAATAGAAGCCTCAAGTTGACGATTGTTCAAGAGTACACAGTGTACGACAAGCTACAAAGAAACAGAAGCCTAAGTTGACGATTGTTCAAGAGTACACAGTGTACGACAAGCTACAAAGAAACAGAAGCCTCAAGTTGACGATTGTTCAAGAGTACACAGTGTACGACAAGCTACAAAGAAATAGAAGCCTCAAGTTGACGATTGTTCAAGAGTACACAGTGTACGGCAAGCTACAAAGAAATAGAAGCCTAAGTTGACGATTGTTCAAGAGTACACAGTGTACGACAAGCTACAAAGAAATAGAAGCCTAAGTTGACGATTGTTCAATAGTACACAGTGTACGGCAAGCTACAAAGAAACAGAAGCCTCAGGTTGACGATTGTTCAATAGTACACAGTGTACGACAAGCTACAAAGAAACAGAAGCCTAAGTTGACGATTGTTCAAGAGTACACAGTGTACGACAAGCTACAAAGAAATAGAAGCCTAAGTTGACGATTGTTCAATAGTACACAGTGTACGGCAAGCTACAAAGAAACAGAAGCCTAAGTTGACGATTGTTCAAGAGTACACAGTGTACGACAAGCTACAAAGAAATAGAAGCCTAAGTTGACCATTGTTCAAGAGTACACAGTGTACGACAAGCTACAAAGAAACAGAAGCCTAAGTTGACGATTGTTCAAGAGTACACAGTGTACGACAAGCTACAAAGAAACAGAAGCCTCAAGTTGACGATTGTTCAAGAGTACACAGTGTACGACAAGCTACAAAGAAACAGAAGCCTAAGTTGACGATTGTTCAAGAGTACACAGTGTACGACAAGCTACAAAGAAACAGAAGCCTCAAGTTGACGATTGTTCAAGAGTACACAGTGTACGGCAAGCTACAAAGAAACAGAAGCCTAAGTTGACGATTGTTTAAGAGTACATAGTGTACGACAAGCTACAAAGAAACAGAAGCCTCAAGTTGACGATTGTTCAAGAGTACACAGTGTACGACAAGGTACAAAGAAACAGAAGCCTAAGTTGACGATTGTTCAAGAGTACACAGTGTACGACAAGCTACAAAGAAACAGAAGCCTAAGTTGACGATTGTTCAGCAGTCCACGACTATGGACAATAGACAAAAGGTACAACCTACCCCAACCCTAACCCACCCTAACCCTAACCTACCCTAAAAAAACTTCATTGCAATATTCCAAGCAGTGCAAGTGATGCGGCGATGAGCTAAATTCTCAAAATAATTCCATCATTGATAATTTTTCAAAATATGTATGTTAATGTGCATATGCACAAACCAGATACCTAGACAAACAAGTCTCATTAAAACTCTCCAAGCTGTGAAGGAGGAAAAGCCATGAACTGATTTATCGAAATACCACCCCACATCACCCCCGTTTCTAACAATTTTCCAATTATGCTGGGGAAATAATGAGCCGGAGGAAGAAAACTTTTTAAACCTTTGTCGTATCTGCACCAAACAACACAGCTAGCCTGCAAATGTTGTATTACAATTATTCACAAGGCGTGAGAAGTGATGGCTATTTAGTCACGGACGGACAGAATAACGCACACGTGTGATTGTCCAACAGTAAGTAGTTGTAAGATTGTATAAAGACTAAGTAAACAATTGATGGACCTATTTACATAACATTATTGATGTCTTTAACTTAGAAAGAGATCATAATTCTGCAGTCTTTGGTCGGGGTTAAGTTTCTGTGCTAAATTTTGTGACAATGCAGAACATTGTGCAAACAAAATGAATGCATTGAACACGATTTAAAAAAAAATCGGACCTTTCAAGCCATCCCTAAAAATAAAGACTATTAGTACTGCCTACTTTGTTATTTTCCTGATAAGAGTGCTTATACGCCTATAACTGGTAGCAGTGTATTGAATAGTCCAAATAAACAAGCTTGGAACGGAATAATGCACAATCTATACGAGCAAACTGTGTTTACTGAAACTATATTTCATATTGTTTAATTTACCGCAGTTCTCTTCTGTCCCCGTGTTTGATCTAGAAGTTAATGTTTCACACGGCTATTGGTACAAATGTGTCCACGGCCCTTAAAGGAACGTTGTCATCATTTTTTACGTACACTGATTGTACGCAGTAATTCTGGGAAATCTTTCACAAATAAGTGACTATAAAACACATGAGTAGGGTTGAGGTGATAGCTGCTGGATGGGTCCCAATTTCATAAGTAACATGACCTCTTGCTGCTAACCTGAAATATGTCTTAATTAACTGAGACTGCGTGGTCATATTTAATGTGATGTTTGTTTGTTTGTTTTTTTGTGTTTTTTTTTTTCTTGGGGGGGGGGGTGTTGTTTTTCGGGGGGGGGGGGATACACGACGACTAACGTTTCTGGCCCGAAATGGAGTATGTACGTTGGGAGTGATCAGACGTAAAATAACGTGCTGATATTTTCAATCGTTTTCACTGTTATCATTTAAATGTGACCATACTGTCACGTATAAATCATTTATGTGCTGGTCTCTCCGCGTAACTTTTGGCAACAGGCGGGAACCCGTATTTGTATTTGAGATTACACCCAAAAAGTGGATACAATCCCTAAATTAAAAAGTCCATCTTTGTCAATATTAAATGCATTCTTTTAAAAGGACGAAGACATTCTTAGCTGATACATCAAGGAAAACATCCCAAGGCAAAAAGGTTGCCCGCATTAGTCGTCTCATACGACAAGCAGGACAGCAGGTAATGCCCGTTCTACAACCTCACGCCTGCCAAGAGAGGGAAGAATGGTGGCAGTGACAGTGTGTGTAATTTGGATTTTAACGTATCTTTAACAATTTTTAAGTCATATCGCTACGATATCTGCAGTGTGGCAGTTTATAGTGATCTCTATCACTGGGGCGTCATGCCGCAGACATGTAGCATGAAGTCCCACCCAGTCACATTATCCTGACTCCAGGCCGACCAGTCCTAACACTAACCTCTTGCTGCTGAGCGCCAAGCGAGACAGCTGTTAGTACCGTTTTTATAAGTCTTTGATATGACTCGGCCGGTGATCGAACCCACGACCTCCCGCATCCTACGCGGGCGCTCTAAACACAAGGCCACCGGAGCGATGGCAGTGGCAGTTCTATATCTACTGGAAGCACAGTACTAATTGTATGGAAAAATAGGAATCCAGTCTGGAAATGGGCGAAGATAAAATAGAGTATAATGTGGGTTTGGATGGCCAGGATTTTTTGATGACGAAAGATAAATTTTAGTAATCAAAGAATCTTTTGAAAGCTTATCCTAGTTGCAACTGAAAAAATATAGTCATTGTTTTACTGGTGTAATTTCAGTCCTTTAACAGTCTTGAGTTTCGGACACTCATTACTTAAATTAACACATTATTCTTTGGTGCGGAACTGAAAGCACGTGTTTCAAACACATGCAAGTCCAGAAAATTCCGCGAATCATATTATTTTCTCTGCACAGAAACTGTCATCCAGGACTCATCTATACTGATAAATATAGGTTTGATCATGATCACTCAGAAAATTAAAGTTACCAACTTTTTAATACCGTGATGTTTGAACAGGTTTACTATGGGAAATGAATTAGTATCCTGAGTCCTACAAGCATGCAATGGGAGTGACAGTGTGGTGGCAGTACAGGTTGACACATAATTTTGTGTAAATGAGGGACACTATCATGATAATCCGCGTGATTGAAATGTTCAGAGATATTTTAATGATATACTGTTGAAAGGAATTTAAAGAAGTAAATTGTTGAGTGTTAGAGTTACTTCGATTTTTTTTAAAAAAAAGGTGTTATGTTCAAAGATAAGTATTTATTACAGAACATTTACATTTTTAATCGTAAAAGGCAGATAACGACACTAGAGGTGAATCGCGTATCCAGCACCTTGCCCCTCGGGTTAACCACTTCTAATCGTATTGCATATATACAACGTATAATTTAAAAACACATTTTTATACTGTTTTTACGCTTATGGATAACAAAAAATGTCTTTATATGCTTGCACGAAAAATAGGAATGTATCTCTGCGCTAGTAAGAAAAGTTGTGAATGCGATCTTTTCGGCCTGACAGTCAGTGAGTACAACTCGTACTAAACTGATTACTCACAATCGTAGTTTGTTCCAATAACTCGGAACAGTAATCGTGAGTTTACTCCACATTCGAAATAGTTTTGGGCAGGGATGGGGTGAGAGGTAAATTAGCGAAACACTTAAAACTAAATGTTTGCGAAACATCGATACATATATTACATGTAGAAAAATATCGATGCAAAACGCAAGTAGCATACCTGTAACACAATGATGTGCATCAATGGCAGTACGTACGTAGACTACTTTGTATTGTGTTCATTTTGCCCCTGAGCTGTGGACTTCAAAGACGACCACACACAATGTCATGTATTCAACTTTCAAGCTATGACCAGCTATAAAAGCTGCCTTCCATGTACCGAAACAATGACGAATTGTTGAGATCATGTTACGTTCAACACAACAACAACAGAAAAACAGCTTCCTCCCCCCCACCCCACCAATCCACAGAGTGAGAGAGATATATACACACACACACACACACACACACACACAGAGAGAGAGAGAGTGGAGTGTGGCCTTTACACGACTGATGTTATGTCAGAATTCTTCACACAATCTCCTTAATAATATAATAACATAACAAGCATACAAGATCAGAATACTGCCCAAGTTAATGGTACCAACAGTATATAATTACTTTGCAAATCAAATTTTACGTCTGTTTTAATTTTGTAAACACTCACACACAGATAATTCACATACTCGCATAACAAGTGGTTTCGTGTCAAGACGAGTCGAATGACAGTGATTTCTTGTCAAGACTAGCTAAGCTGAGTCGTTGTGTATTCTATGCGAGAATTTAACCCTTTTGTTTTTAAATCAACGAAACACCTAAAAGAACATTTGGGGTTCATGCTACACGTTTGTTACTTCTAGAAATATATGGTTTCTACGAATTACCGAAACTGATCGTACCAATGAGATGTAGAAATGTTTCATTAAAAGGGAACAAGGCTTGCCGAGTTTCCTTTTAATGAAAACTTTATACGACGAGAGGTATACCATTGATACAGCGTACATACTATACATATCTTTCGTTTATATCACATACAAATATATATATATGTATATATATATATATATATATATATATATATATATATATATATATATATATATATATATATATATATATATGTGTGTGTGTGTGTGTGTGTGTGTGTGTGTGTATCCGTTGAACGGATATGTACTCCTCACATCCGCGAGTGTGTCCGCTACAAAATATAGTTCTATGCCTTTTGTTGCTATTCACAATTACCTCTAAATAATGATAAGTTGGTCGTTTTATTTTTTTAGTTTCCAGTTTTGTTCGCATTGATTAAATCAATATAATCGACACTAATGATTTAAACATGAAATATTGCTTTAATGATAAAAATAGAGCACTGCAAACACTTGGTTAGCTTCACTTCGCCATTCACATGAACGCTTATCAATTCAAGACGGCGCATGGAAATTAATATGGAATAGAAACTAAGCGACAAGACGAACCAACAGGAGGTAATTAAAATATTTTAATATATTTACAGTTGATAAGTCTTTATTCTGCTTTAGTAACAGTACCATCGACCTAAACTCTCTCTCTCTCTCTCTCTCTCTCTCTCTCTCATTCTTTGGTCGGTTTGACTAAACTTTTACCATCATTCATAAGCCTAGAGACATCGTGGGAGGACACGAACGAAAATCCAAAACAAGACAGTCACGTACCCACTTTTATGTAGCGTGGAAAAGCATTACAAAGATCAGTATTAAAATACAAATCCAAGGTTAGTTACCTCAAATCAATTTGTCAAAAATTGATAAAAGTTAACCCCTATTGGATAGAAATGATAATTGTTGTAGTGTTAACAACGAAAAACATGTTTCATTGGTCATGTGCTAGGATTTGATATGTCCTAATTTCTAGGGGTGAAACGATACACCCGTGCCACGTATCGATACGATTCACGATATGCAGCCTGCGATACGATACATATCGATACAGATATGAACTTAATGGTCTGTTCATCTTTCTGCCCTTTCATGTAAGTTGACATTCTTGGTTATATTTCCGGTATATAGACTAAAGACAGACATATATTTATCATATATTTATATGCATTTCTCATTGATGAGAAGATAATATTACTTTCAAACAGACTACCTGTTGGTTGCAGTGAGTTTTATCCCAAGTTTTAGGCCATTTAATGGTTGCTACTTTTAACTCACTTTGTTTTGTATAACATGAATGATCTGAAATCAATTTCGTGTCTATGTCACACTTGGAAGACATTATGATGGTATCTTCAAAACAGAATAAATAATGTAAACAAAAGAAAATCTCATCTAGAACAAATCCGGGCATGGGCAAAAGGTTGAATACAAATAAAATCTATCACATTTTATTTCCTGCAGATGCGAAAGACTGCTGCAGCTACAGTTCCTTGTATTTTTTTAGTGAAGAACGAAAAGTAATTGTATACTTCGCTGAACATATTTTCATCTGTGGAACTTTCAACGAATTTGCAGGAGTTATCGTGTTTCACTGTTCTCCAAGCTCGCGAATTCGTAGAAATTTTGCACGATTCGCGCAATGGCACACACCTACAGTATCTCCGCTTTAGTACTTTATATATCTGATGACTTTCCAGCGAAGTCTCTATTTTACTCTGCCAATACTTCCTGTTTGTCACGCTGAGAATAAGCTACATTGATTTCTGATTGGTGGTTATTGTTTAACCTGGAACGGAACAAGCAATAAAAACAAATGAGAATTCAATGTAACATATTTCAACGTGCAACACACAGGCAGCGCAGCTTCAAATCGAACAAAGGAGTCAAGACACAAATCAAAGTAGAAACTTCATATGAAAGTGGTTATTAAATGTAAAGTACTTCATTATGCATGTGGAACAAGTTTGCAATGTATATTATATGCTGAAAAAACATATGGGTTAAGACAACTAGCATGATGGGGGGGGGGGCGATTATGAACCATGTTACTTTGTGTTAACTTGTAGACGGCAAGTGGGTATTCTCAAATAGTCATTTTTGTCTTTACTAATAAACAGTGCCTATGACTGCAGATACTGTTTCAGATGGATTATAATTTTACAGAATAACAAGACAACTAATGAGAATTATTCATGACTGCTGAAGACTAAAATCATCTATCAATTTGCTTGATTTGTTTACTGTGTCAAACCGGTTTGGTGTATATTTTAAAAGTTCTACTGAGTGCGGCCACCACCATCACCAATTAACATAGAATAAAGGAACAAGAAAACAAGAGCAAAGAAATAATACTAAGAAGAGGAAACGATTAGCAACCCCCAAGCCGTGAACAAAGGAAGTGCACAGAACAAAGGAACTCTCAAACAAAGAAACGATAGGAACACGTAACAGAAAACAAAGGAACAAAGGAAACACTTGGAGCGGAGGAGCAGACTGGGCGTTAGGACAAAAGCAAAAGATAAGTCATCATTCAATGCTAGATGCAAATTAAGTAGAAGAATACAAACTAGGTCCAAACAAATGGTTCTATTCAATCCAAACACCCAAACCACCAAACAACCCTATCAACAAATTAGTAAAAATAATGGATGTATCACAACTCCAAACAACACCAATAAAACATGTAAAACAAGCAAGATTAACGCAAGTCGTACCAACCACAGCAAACTCCAATTCAACCAACATCACACTGGGACCCCAAATTCTGGTCACAAACACATACCAAACAAACCACAACCAGCAGACATAACTAGCACCCCCCACCCCACCAACAGAAACTACTAGAAATACAAAACTACACTCCAGGGAACAATATAAATATAATGTCAATACTATCGCCAATCCTCTTCAAGGAAGCGGAAAAAGCACACACAAATGAAGATATAGACACCACTATTCTAAACCTAACAAATGAATTTGACAGTAACCTACTTACCTTAAACTCCCCACAATTAGACCACATAACAATAACCAGCACCCCAAAATTCACCAAAAATGAAATAACCAATCCTAGAAACATGCAAACAAACCAACAACAGGAAATCAACCAAAAAAAAAAAAATCAAAACATTAGGAAAGAAACTATACACTCATGCCAAACTCCTGGACCATCTGGGATAATAACACCAAGGGAACTACCAACCTACAGGAACAAATCCAATGAATTAGACACTACCAAACTACCCAGCAGCATCACTAATAAGGCAACCCAAAGACCCCAAACAACTCAAAACACATACCTAGGTAAAGGCAAGGGCCCGCTAAAACCCCAAAACAACCAAAACCCCAACAAGTAAGGTTAACTCAAAACAGGAAATAAAAGAACAACAGAACCCCACAAACAAAATTCACAATTATCATTCCATCGAACACACCATATACATAAGCAGCAGGTGCAACATAATTACTAGTCTAAGTACCAATATTAGTATGACAGCACTGGCCAAAATTCACACTGGACAATTTAAACAGATAAGACCAAGGCGAAACTACCTGACTGTCCAATGCAGCACAATTCAACAGGTGGAAAAATTCATCCAAATTGAAACTATGGGCCCAATAAAGATCAAAGTAGAGAGACACCATAGCACTCAAAGGAAAACACGAGTCACTTCGAACTCCAAACACAGTGAAACCAAAACTAATCTGGCTGAACCCACTAAAACCACTATCTTTAAAAAAGTAATAGCACTAAACGGACACAACAAGGACATAATCAATAAACTCCTACTTCATAAACTCACAGCAAATGGAACACAGACCACCAAAGTCTATCGTCTTAAAAATCACAAGGGACAAGAAACAAACAAAACAGCTATAGAGGCTACCGAGCCAATACCTTCAAATCAGAAGGGAAAAGATTGCACCACAAAACATACCCTCGAATCAGGAAATAAAAGAACCAAAAACTACAACTCACATTGTAACAAACCAAGACCACCCTGATAACACTCCAGATATAAACAAAACTGTCACACCAAACATCCCCAAACCAAACACACACCCCAACACAGAATTAATACAGGAAGTAATGAACCTAACAACAGGAACCCTAATACAAGATCTCAATAGCATAATGAGAACCCTCAAAACCATTTTCACCATACTAGCTGATTGGAACACAAGACTAACAGATAAAGACAACGTCAAAAATGGATAGTACAAAAAATAATAAAATCACCATCTGGCAATGGAACTGCAGAGGAATCTTTAAAAACTATCATAACTGCAGAACAAACTGAATAACACGGCCGTAATACCAGATGTAATATGCCGACAGGAAACAATCATAACACAAACCCCTGCCTAAACTACAAGGCTATACCCAGGGACTCTTTAAAAACAGACCCAAGGGGCAGAAAGGGGGTGGGCTAACAATTTTTTTGATAGATACACTAATCTACTATGCAATAATAGAAGTACCCCCAACCTAAACATCAAAAATAGCATCGAAATGTCAGTAATGATAAATATAGGAACCACAAACATTCAAATAATAAATGCATACGATCCAGGGGGTACCTTCTGCCCTACAACATAATCTCACTAAGGGCAATCACTAATAACAACAACAACAATCTAATTATCTGTGGCGACTTCAACGCACACAGTGAATTATGGGGAGGTAAAAAGAAAGATCAAAGAGGGAAAATGGTTTTAAAAAATGGATAGCTGAGAACAATCTGGTCATCTTAAATGACGGGTCGAATACTAGATTAAACCCTGAGGATGGCACTCCCTCAGCCATAGACCTAACCATCACTACCCCAAAACTGGCTCAAATCACAAATTGGTGGGTGGATCAAGAAGATACGTTAGGAAGTGACCATTTCCCCATCACAATCAATATTCAAAAAACTCAACACATTCCAAACGAAACCCCACCTAATGGAGGTACCAACAGGCATACCGAGACCAATTCCAATTATTACTAGCTAAATCCAGATAACTTAGAAAGCCCAAATATTGACATGTATTATGATAACATAACAGATACAATTATAGAGGTAGCTAACCGATGCATCCCAAAGACAACTAATATCCAAAATAAAAACAGGTACCATGGTTGACTAAACAGTGCACTATAACACATAAAGACAAAAAAGGACCTTAAATAAATAGAAACGCACCAAAAATTATATCTACTTCCAGCAATATAAAGATAAAGAAAAAGCACGAAAACAAAGTATAACAACTGTTAAAATTAATCTATGGCAAACCTTTTGCTCTAAACTGAGTCTAAAATCAAACTCAAAACAAATATGGGACAAGATAAAAGCCATAAAAGGGAAAGCAACTACCTCAGCCCCAAAAATTAAAAATGCCATAACAAATAAAGATAAGGCAGACCTCCTAGCGAAGCATTTTTCGAACATGAGTAGCAACAATAACCACACCTGAAACTTTCAAGAACACAAAAAAAACTAATGGTGGAAACCCAACCTTAAATGTTTCAAGACCAAGGAACAAAAGAATCTCACCTAAATAGCGACATCACAGTACATGAATGGAAGATAGTGCTACGATCTTAAAACGAAACATCTCCCGGTAAGAATCAGTTAGGTTACAATATCAATAAAACAATAGCCATAATCAAACTCTTTAATAGGATATGGGATAAAGGCTAACTACCCACCAAATGGAAACAGGCCATAATAATACCAATCCCCAAGCTAGGTAAAGATCCCAACAACATAACTTCTTACCGACCCATCTCCGTTTGCAATATTTGCAAAATAATGGAGACAATAATCGCAAATAGGTTAAAACACCACCTAGAAACCAATAACCTACTCTCCATAAATCAATGTGGCTTTCGGAACAAATGGTCCACCACATAACCAACTTCACAGATTGGAAACAGACATCAAACTCGCTTTTAACGCATATAGGAAAACCAATCGCAACCTCATAGCAGTTTTTCTAGACCTAGAAAAAGCATTAGACCTAGTATAACTGGACGCTTGTTCAACTTTATTGGCGATTTCCTCACAGGCCGGAAAATTACAAGAACAGGCAACACCCATTCGGAAGAATTTTCACTTGAAAATGGAACACCGCAAGGCAGTGTAATAAGTCTCCTACTATTTAACCTAATGGTAAACGACCTTGACCTCAATGCAGCCTCCACAAAAATAAACTTGTCACAATTTGCAGATGATAGAGCATATGGAGGAATGGAAATCCTACCAATAAAACAGTAGTTAAAGATATACAGCAGAGCCTAGACAACATAGAAAGATGGGCGGACAAATGGGGTTTCAAAATATCTCATGAAAAAACTATGGCAATCATATTCATTCCCAAACGAAATAACAACCTAGTCCATCCAAACTTATATATACAAAATCAATTAATCAAATACGTAGCAGTAGTAAAATTCCTTGGAATGTTCTTTGACAACCACCTTACATGGAAACAGCACACTGAACAACTCACCCAGAATTGTAACAAAGATCTCAATTTACTCAGGAACATCACAGGGACTGACTGGGGATCCAACCAGGAAACCCTCCTCACGATATATAAAACCTTAATTAGGTCAAAACTAGATTACGGTTGCTAAGCATAAGCAGCGGGGGGGGGGGGGGGGGACAGACCGACCTTAGGAGGGTCCAAAACCCGAAATAAGGCTTCTAACTAAAAAATATTTCGAGCTGAACATTTGCTTGAGAACTTCGGTTAATTGTCTAATTTATTAAAATTACTATTACAAAAAAAATGAACCAACTTGAGGTCATCGCCCCCTCTGCTGCTATAATTAAATCATCATGTTATAATAAAATGGTACATCCGGAATCTCATACTGCGAGGATAGCTCGAGAACGATTAGAAGCAATTAAAAAATTTCTTCCTGTTAGAGATTCATTCAGAAAAAATATACAAGCGCAGCAAGAAGCTCAAGTTGAGTAAGAAGAAGAAACTAAAAAACTGTTTAAGCCCGTCACTGCAGCTACTGAGAAAGTTACAACTGTCATCAAAGAAGATCTTCTTCCGGTATCAAAACAAACTGCGGCGCAGACTGAAAAAATAGCAAGAAGAACTAAACAGACAAAAAGGATTTTACGAGATCTTCCAACTGATATAGCTGCAGCTCAACCTCCACCTGTCGGTGAAGAAATACTTGAAGGTATTGGAAAACTTCGTACTGAAGTCGCCGACGTGAGAAAAAAACATGCATCTGAATCCAAACCAGTAGGAGAAAACTGAGAATTGATTGCAAGATTTAACGAAGGGGTTGTTGAAGATATTAGAAATACTGAAAGAGAAAAATTACCTGAAATGATATTATTTGGTATATTTAATAAATCTGGTATTTTAAAAACCAGTCATGAAAAAGTAAATGATTATAATTTTATTAAATGGATATATCGCGTATATTACAACAAAAAACAAGCTAGAGGACCAGAATACGAAAGTCTTCATGAAGAAGTAAAAAGACTTTATAAAGAGAGAATGAAACAACTAAAACAAGAACAACTCTCTCAGTATCAACTTCCTCCACCTCTGCAACAAATAGAACAACAACAATCTTCTTCACCGCAGAAAGAGATGATGTTGAAACCATCTAGAGAGAAAAAGAAACAGATGGAACAACAATTTTTCTCACCGCAGCGAAGAATGATGTCGGAAGCTGAAAAGTCTGAAGAGCTACTTAAAAAATCAGAAGAAGAATTAAAATTATTTAGGAAAAAGACAGAAACAAAAAGTAAGGAAGAAGGAGCAACTGGAAGTGGTTTTCTGACTGCATCAGGAGAAAATAATTTTGTTTGTCCTGATAATATCCTCAATGACGTGTCACGGTTAGAAGTTCTTATGGGGGGGGGGGAACATGCAGGAAATAACTCAACAGAAATAACCAATGAAATATCTGATATTTGTCGAAGATTATTTCAAGGTGATATTATGGATCGCAGCATTTATCGTTCACTTATTGATGAAATTGCTGATGATTATCACAGCGACTAAACAATTAATTAATCAGTATATAAAAATGATTATACATACTGCTCAACGTGGACCGATCATGGTCAGGGTAGTAAACTCACGACTGCCAAATTACAAAGTAATTTACGGAGATGGACTTGGTGATGTTATTCAGGGTCTGTTTAGAAGGATGACTCCAAAAGCAATACCGATTGCAAAACAATTAGGTATGAAGGCTATTGAGGCTATTCGTGAAAAAGCTCCTGGTGCAATTGTCAATGTTGCTGGTAAGGCGTTCTCGGCGATCAAAGATAGACTAGCACGATTAATAAGACGAAAACAACAACCACCATTAAAACTGGCAAGTACTGAGGTTATGCCAGCAAATGTCAGTAAAATAATAAATCAAGCTGCAAATCAAAAACTAGCGGAATTATCTGAAGAAGCAGAAAGAAATATAACAGCAAATTTAATAGCAGGAAGCGGTCTTCGTCGACGATGATCACCATTTGGAAAAATGGTAATTACAATAAAATGTTCAAACGCATGTCCGACCCAGCATTTGACATGGATGCACCGGTCTTCAAAGATGAATCGGCACGTGATTATCAATTTTATTCCTATGACGCAAGACAACCAAATCAGCGGGGGAGAATCGAATTACACGTTCATGATACAAGTAGATATTTCTTGCCCGCTGAGGCGTTTATTGAGGTAGAAGGTAGACTTGTAACAAATGTTGTAGCTAATACGCCATATGCTGCTAATTTGCGTGTTAGTTTTGTCAACAACGGGATTATGGCACTGTTTGATAGCGCCACATACATGATTGATGGAAAAAATATTGAATCAATTCAGAAGGATGTCGATGTTGCTACAACAATAATTGGTCTAGCGAGATATTCTGATGATTACACAAGATCAGCCGGTCCAACAATGATGTTTGCTAAGGATATTACTGACAACGCTGATCATGTTCAGTATATTAAATTACAAACACCAGTAGATACTGCATCTGATCCACAACCAGTTGATTTTGAACATGAGAATAGACCAGGTGCTGCTTTTAATATTATAAAAAATGTTAATGAAACTTACAACCTAGGATTTGCAACACGTCGAGCAGCGTTGTCAGGAAATGATAGAAATTTTTCATGTGCAATTCCATTATCTCACATCTTTGGATTTTGCAGAAATGTTAGAAAGGTCATCTTTGGAGCTAAACACACAATTGTGCTCGTAAGAAAAGGTAATGATAATGATGCAATCTGGCGAGGTGCTGGTGTTGCTGATGGTAAAGTAAATATATCAAAACTCTCATTGTGGATGCCAGTAATGATTCCATCTATTATTGAAGAACAAAAATTACTCTCTTTTATGGACCAAGGCGGTAAATCATTGATATCATGGTTAACAGTAACCACAGATGCTGCTCAAAGTTCTGTTAATGGTTTATTTACATGGAATATAGCATCACAACAAATCGTTTCTGCCCCGTGACATATTTTTATTGCGCTGCAAGATGATGCTCGGACGAGTAATCAAGAACGTTCACATATGATATTTGACAACCTTGGAGTTAATGAAGTTTCCTTGCGGATAAATGGACATCAAGAACCGGCTGAGGATATATTGTTAAATTTTGATCAAAATCACGTAGCGCGTGCATATCATCGTTTGATGTCATTCATGGGACGTGATCAAAACGTAGATACTGGGCTGCAAATATCACAGTTAGATTTTACAAAACTATATCAGATTTATTACTTTTCGTTGGAACATCTTGATTTATCCAAACAATCTGTCGTTGATATACACTTTCGAGCTCGTGTTACTAACCCTCCTCCTGATATAGCTGGTCCACCACTTTTTCGCGGCGCCTAGAAAGCAATCGCGGTTATGCTCAGCGATAAAGCCATGTTACTTGAAGGTGGTAGTGGTCGAATGAGAGTCGTTGATGCACCAGTAAAAATCTTTAATCACCATTTGGAAAAATGGCGAGTATAATCATAAAATGCCGTATCATCACGTTAGTGTCAGTCTGACTCACAGTCAGATTAAAAACCTTCAATCAAATTCAGCAAAAAACTGCGGAATGAAAATATCACTAAAGCGAGATCAGATCACGGGTGGTCAAAATAAACTATCATTATCAGAACGCCAGCTTAAACATTTCAACGACGCTAAACAATCAAAAACAGGCGTCAAACTCAATCTCTCTGCGGGTGCGGTTAAAGACTCAATTAAAACAGGCGGTATTTTTCCACTTCTCGCGGCTATTCCAGCGTTAATAGCTGCTGCCGCGCCAGCCGTAGCAAAAGCAGCCGCGTTAGGTGCTGTTGGAACAACTGCTGGAATGGCTCTAAAGAAAGCAACAGGAAATGGATACAAAAAAAAAGGGACGCGGCTTAAGATTGCCAGGATCTCGTTGGGGGAGAGGTCCAAGGCTTCCACGTTAGACGTTCCAGCATCAAATTTTGATTTACTTGATGCTGCTAAACGATTAAAAATAAAAGCCTTTAGAGGTGTTTTCATGCGAGATCAATTACCAAAACAACCAAACAAACTCGAAACAGGTATTATTAATCTCGACGAACGTTCCGGACCTGGTACTCATTGGGTATCATACGCGGTTGATCCACGTGGAATCGTTTATTTTGATTCATACGGGTTAGCTCCACCTGTTGAATTTATCAAGTATGTTGCACCACTTCACGCAACAACCTCTGGTTGTAGAGTTTGGTATTCAACGCTACCCACACAAACAATGACAGATCCGCCAATATGCGGCCGTGAAGTAATTAATGTACTTGACGCTATATCAAAATCATCCAGGCCGCCACATAAAGTCGTGCATGATTATACAAGCAACCGATATGTTGCGCGTAAAGCGTTTTAAACAACAGGTCTTATTATAATGGTTGATATTTACGGAAGATCTTCTTCACGCGTTAAGAAAAAGCCCGACGACGTTGATCTGTCGAAGTATGCGACTAAGGATGACCTCGCTGATATTATGAACCTGGCTGGAGTTGACCCAGATGAGGTTGTTATTTTTCAGGATAGACATGGTAAACTAAAAACGAGCAATATCAAATGGAATGATATAATTCGACGAGTACTTGGTGCAGTCACGGATAATATACCCGTGTTTACTGACAGCGGCAGAATTAGGGATTCAATTATATCGTTTACAACCATCAGAAATCAAATTACAGCAGCTGTTGCTAATCGCGTAAAAAATACCGGTGACACAATGACAGGTGAACTTAGCATGAACGGAAATAAGATAGTGGTTTTAAGAGATCCAACATCCGACGAAGACGCAGCAATAAAAAAATATGTCGACACCGTAGATGGTAAATTATCCACGTTGCGGGCCGAGTATGATGTTCACGTAGGCGCTTTTGGAAGATTTCGAAGAAATTTTCAAAAAACCGACGAATCCATAGATAAATTCTTTGGCACTCCGCGCGCCATTGACATGAAACTCGTTGATATCAAAACTAACCTAGACACGATCAAACAAACACAGCAAAACATCGTAGCGGGAATTCCTGAGATCGTTAATAAAACCAGCCTGATTAAAATCTCAGCCGGAATAACTTCCGGGCATATTACCAACATCGTATACACGGTATCATCGGGATTTGCAACATGGTCGCAGCAAAATAAAACCATTAGCTATACTGCAACAGTCACTGGCGTGTACAGGCTGTCTGTGTTTAGTGCTGCAAAATTTGAAATATTTACAATGTATCCATGGCGTCATTCAACTGATAAGTTTTCCGGGGTTGTATCTGTCATATTAAATAACGGAACCGAGGAAATATTTATTCTGGAAGCAGCTGATAAGAAATTAACCACAACATCCTTCTGGTGGTGTTTGGAATTTGTAGCTGAAACACCTCAATTGGTTACGGCATAAAATATAATGAGTACTGTCGACGTTTAAAATCAAGCGCGTGAATGGCAGGCAGCGTTGAAAGATCGAGTCGAACAATATACAGTAAAAATAAAAAAGTATCAACGACGATTGGTTATCATCGACGTTGTTGTTTATTCGGTATCCGCTGTTGTTGCTGGAGCTGGAATAATATTATCCGCGGTAACAATGATGGCACCAGTAGCTGTGACTATTTGTGTTTGTGCAACTACGACAATTGCAGGTGTGCTTAATATCGTTGCAAAAAAAAAAATATGTACTTGCACGAATGAAAAATTATCCGATTACAAGATAAAATTACACATAGCAACTGTCGCATACATGAGGTTATCCTCGTTGTTATCAGCGAGTCTCAATGATGGAATTATATCCGATTTTGAGTTTTCAATGATGATCAGCGTATACAATTCCGCTGGTATTAAGGTACGAGTATCAATAATGACAGAATTACTGCAGCAGATCGTGACGAACACAACCTCGCACAAGACCACGATGATCTCGCTAAGCTCGATTAATCCTGAATTTAACGTCAATTTTTCAACAGCAATTCGCGCGAATGAAATTGCACTAGCACAATTACGAGTATATTACAGCTGGCCAAATATCAGATCGAGATCATTTAATGGTACACCAGCAAATAATTCTCTTGTATTTGCTGATAAAAACAAACCCGATGGAACACCTGACTGGATTGTTGTTGGAATACCAACTGGTAGTTATGAGGTCGAACAAATAAATGATGAATTTGCGCGTAGAATAAAATCAATAACAGGAAAAGAAGCCAAAATATCGATTAATGTTCATGAGCCGACGCTGTCCTCGACGATTGAAATAAACTCGCCTGATTACGTCGTTGATATTTATCAGTCCACGATAAGATCCGTGCTAGGCTGGCCTGAAATATCACCACCGATAACACCGATACCACCACAACCGAAAAAGTCTGATTATGTCACGGATAGGCAATCATATCATGAAATTAATCCATCATACCGGGAACAACTACGTAATTTAAAAAATAAATCACTGTTTAGCTTATTTATCCTTATCGATGGTATTGAGGCATGGTCTTTTAAAAATCCCGGGGAAACAACTACTTTAGGTATTCATCGAAGTGATATCATTGAATATTTTCAGGAAATCAATCAAGAATGTAAAAAACAACTAGATCAACTAAATCAATATTTTAACGAACATATTTTTGACATATCAGCGTCATCACGTGAAAAAATCATCACGCGTGTGGAAATATTAAATCAGCTTGTATCAGATATGGAATATTTTAATAACCGAATAGTTCAAGCGATGGTTAGTTTAAAATTATCTGAAGAATCTAATGCAAAAAAAATGGTTAGATAAATATAAATTAACAGAAGCCGATATACCAAATTTTAAATTTCCCGGGTATAGTGTAGTTGAGTTAAGAAAATCCACCAGCGAAATCATTGATGAGTTCTTTTCTAAAATAATCGATGCATGGAGAAAAATAACTCCACCAGCAACTGTTCTTAGATATAATAATGATCCACTCGGCGGCGGCAGACACGTATCTCCGGGAATCGTTAATATAACGTCGACGGTCGTGGTTAATCTAGTTTGTGACGTAATCGAAGGCAGTTATCAAATAGATCTTGGAAAATCAAATCAGGCTCAACAAGGATACATCCTATATACGTTCACACCACAAGTTCCCCCTGGCGATTTGATCGTGCAAGTACCAACCAATCCTGTTTATCTAAGCACACATAATCAGTATTTGTCACGAATAAATTTCAAACTCACAGACCACCTTAATCGCTTAATTGACCTACGTGGAGAAGAGCTTGTAATAAATCTATATCTGAAATCTTAATGTACCAGTACGTGAGGGTTTTTATACACTTGAAAACGCACGTTTTCACAAAACACAGAGCAATTTAACGTTAATTTAGTTATTGATGAACACGGAAACGAGGATTTCTTATTAACACAAGAACAATTAGATGAACTCCGTCGAGATCATTTGTAACAGAGATCAGGCACACTCCTGCATCAAAGTCGATCAACTTAAATAAATAAATATATGTTAAAAAATTCATCTTTTCTAAAATATTTTATTTTTTTCTGAAAATTTGATCATTTCACATAAATCTGAGTAACAACTAACCCATCAGAGTTATAAATTGCATAAATCTGAGTACCAACTCACCCATCAAAATTGCAAAATTGATTGATTTGCATAAATCTGAGTACCAACTCACCCATCAGAGTTATAAATTGCATAAATCTGAGTACCAACTCACCCATCAGTTATAAATAAATAATAATTCAGAAATAAATAATAATTCAGAAATAAATAATTTGTAAAATTATACTCAAAATTAAGAAATTTTTACAATTTTGTAAATTTGATGGGGTAAATGGTAGTCAAAATTAAGAAATTTGTACAATTTTGTAAATTTGATGGGGTAAATGGTAGTCAAAATTAAGAAATTTGTACAATTTTGTTAAATTTCAGTAAAAAAACAAATTAATCCAGTAAATAAATAAATTAATTCAATAAATAAATTAATTCAGTAGATAAATAATTTGTAAAATAAAGTAAGTTATACTCAAAATTAAGAAATTTGTACAATTTTGTAAATTTGATGGGGTAAATGGTAGTCAAAATTAAGAAATTTGTACAATTTTGTTGTATTTTGTGAAATAATTAAGAAATTCTTCATTTTGATGGGGTAAATGGTACTCAAAATTAAGAAATTTGTACAATTTTGTTAAATTTCAGTAAAAAAAACAAATTAATTCAGTAAATAAATAAATTAATTCAGAAACAAATAATAATTCAGCATGATTCTGAGTACCAAGTAGCCCATCAAAATTATGAATAAATAATAATAATTCAGAAAAAAATAAATAATAATTCAGAAATAAATAATAATTCAGAATAAATCTGAGTACCAACTAGCCCATCAGAGTTATAAATTGCATAAATCTGAGTACCAACTAGCCCATCAAATTCAGAAATAAATAATAATTCAGAAATAAATAATAATTCAGAAATAAATAATAATTCAGAAATAAAGAATAATTCAGAAATAAATCTGAGTACCAACTCACCCATCAAAATTGCAAAAGTGATTGGTTTGCATAAATCTAAGTACCAAGTAGCCCATCAAAATTGCAAAAGTGATTGATTTGCATAAATCTTAAGTACCAACTAACCCATCAAAATTGCAAAATTGATTGATTTGCATAAATCTAAGTACCAACTAACCCATCAAAATTGCAAAATAATCTCAGAATAATATTTCTGATCAAAGATCTCAGTCATCTTCATCAGAATTATTACTTTGGATCGTTTCACCAACTAGGTTACTTGCTAACATAATTTTTCTTAATAGTCTTATGCGAGTACTAATAGTTTTCTTTTCCTCGTACTCGTGGGATAACAGCGATCTAATTCTTTCCACTGCGGCAGAGAGAGGAACGAATTCCTTCACCTGATTATCTTCTATGGTAGCTAGCGACTGAAACATTGCTGCCTGAATCCGATTCGTGAGCTTGTATTCACATGATAGTGTGTGTATTCCTTGGTTTTTACGTTCTTGTAAAATCTCAAAATCAGAAACTATTTTTTCAGGATTTAGTTCATTAGATATATTAATTCCATCTTTTTCCAATTTTTTAATGGCAGAAATAATGTCTTTGACATTTTCATGGTTCATTATTTTGTATATATATATTTAAAATAAAAAAATTATCCCTATAGAACCCCTAGCGAGTGTTTAGCGAGTTCGTCGGGATGTTTCAAGGACAGCACAAACATATATTATGAAATGTGAACCTCTATTCGAGTCTTTTAGCAGGTTTAAGTATGCAATGAATGAATGAAAGGACAGTACAATCGCATTCTATCAAGTTCATCAGGCACACGAAATATTCCCTCTACGAGAGCCTCCAACCCGTCAAACAACGGTCTAGAGGCCCAAGAAGGAGGACGGCACAAACATATATTATGAATGAATGAAATGAATGAATGAGGCCAATTTCTCCGCTCAACAGAACCACCTACCCCAATAATCAACCCGTAGGTAATACAAAACATGTATTAACCACCGGTGATATGTGGTTTGGGTGTTCTGAGAGCGGAGAGCGGCTGGCGGAGCCCCAATTAATTATAAAAATCGCTAATATGCGTAACCACCCGACCAATTGTCAGTCATGGGATTCGATCCTGGACCGCGAGCGTCACAGTCCAATACGATACGGATTGAGCTATCGAATTCATCTAACACTATATGTTTCGGAAGTTAATATATAGCTACAGCAGTTCTGAATAGATTGTAATCTGTTTAGATTGTAAATTTCTGCGTTATAGATAGAATGTAAATTTCTGTATTAAAACAGCGGTTCTGTATAGATTGTAAATTTCTGCATTATAGATAGATTGTAAATTTCTGTATTAAAACAGCGGTTCTGTATAGATTGTAAATTTCTGCATTATAAACAGTGGTTATGAATACTTGTGCATTAAAAGCAGCGGTTTCTGCCAAGATCTTGCACTAACAATTACCACGGCACCACCACCTGCAGATCGGTTTAAATATTTCTGTAAGATTGTAAATATCTGCATTAAAAATAGCGTGTTGTGCCTCGATTTCTCATAACAGGTTTAAAAATAACTCGCTATATTGTATGATAGGAAATTTCTATTTTGTAAGTTAGAAACCATAAATATACTTCTACGAGTAATTAATTACGACGTAAATGGTTAAACTAACCATAAAAATCGGAAATTTACGAAGAAAACTATATATTACAAAGTAATCTCCCTTTTGCATAATTAAAAATTCAGTAGTATAAGGGGGACATATAGCGACTCCAAATAATAAATATAATTTAAGGTAATAATGATAGTTTATCTCATTAACAATATTGAAAGGTGATTTTCTGTTTATATACTTTTGAGAAAGCAGATCTGTATATATTTTTCGCGACAAATTGTACTGAACGTGTATTAATATCAAAGTATTTGCCAGCTGAATACATCGATCGAAATATAATCTCTTCACCGGTTTCTGTATTTGTAGCCTTGATCACCCTTCTAGAAACTGTCCTATATCTTCCAGTATTACCACATGCAGAGTTCTCGCTTTGTGTGACAGCTCGAAGATTGGATAAATTATTGTTCTGAGGGTTCCCGTCAATGTGATCGATCACAAGACCGTCTTTGATCAATCCATTGAAACACTCGTATGTGAAACGATGACAGCGATAATGTTTCTTCCCAACAGTAAATATGAGATAACCATGATTATTAATAAAACCAACTCGTTTTTTCAATCGACAATTTCTGATCATACCATCAATATTTGATTCGTAGTTTGTTATTGTAGGATGTTGGACAAATTCATTTTGCTCCATATATGAAAATATTATTTGTTTAAATCATTGTTTGTCTGAAAACTTAGTTAGATAATCCTCCACGGATTTTATAGCATTTTCACTATTATTATTTTTTTAATCATAATATCTTTTAAGCTCTCTGTATCGTTTACCACCGCACTTTCCACATAATTCTGTCTTTCCTCGCACTCCAGTACCACATCGCAGACATGGTATTGGTCCTAAGCTTCCACGGTTAACGCACTGCATGTGTTGTCCGCAGAATTCCTTTTTACATGATTTATTACAACGAGTTAATGAACCCACCATGAGCCATCTGCATTGAGACATTGTATACATAATATTTTAATTTAAATACTTGTCTGAAATATAGTATGAACGAATTCGATAGATTATCCCGAATAAAGCCCTGGAGCGTGGATAAATTCAACCTCGACAGAATATCTCCTGACGTGCCGATACGAGATTTGGTTGATCCAAAAAACAAGGGTTTGACTAATAAAATTCACGACGCCAAGAAAGAATTTCACACAGATGGTGCATCTCATGTCTGGTCAACGTTCAAGATTATACGCAACGGCGCCATTAACGCTATGATGAACGACAAACAAGCAGCAATTATCATTAACTACCTTGATAATCGCAAGTATCTTTTCAGAATAAAATTCGTCGTGTTGACAGAAACAGATGATTGGATTATCCGTGACAAATATGATCCTGTCCATGGTAATAAAAAAACTGTCGTACTAAGTAGAAATTCCAAACCAGGTCTATTGACTGGCATTGACAAACCGTATTATGAACGAGCATATCCTGTGACCGCGGTTATTTATGGAATCTATGTGATAAATGAAAAACCCAGCGTTGATAAACTGTCGCCGATGAAATTTTCAAAAATAAACTGTGTGGCTGAGCCAGTAACAGAACATTTTACAAACGCGGCCCGTGGAAAGGGTCTAACGGATAAAAGACGTAAAATAATAAACACGTGGGGAGAAATGGTTAAAGATACCGGTGCGTCTATCAAAGATGTAGCTGGGTTAGGAAAAATATTAAAATTTCCAATAACCGTAGCGACGATAACAGGGGAGATTTTGTATGAATCAAAATATAAATCAAAAGGAGCCTCAATTACAATTATTGATCATAACGCACACGCGTGGACTAGCGCAGTAACAGTGTTTCCACGAGATCGAACTGTTAAATGTTATCCCCCAGATAATTCTGGGGGAGGTATGTTTGATTTTATTAACGAAATAAGTAAAAACGATCCTGTGTCAGTATGGTTATTTCAGAGTTCTAACGACGAATCAGATATGAAATTTGATCAGTTTGTGAGACCAAATGGCGTTATTTATCGAACAAATCCTCTTCAAAAAAAAAAAGAAAAATCTTGCACTGCAATATACTGATGACACTGACGAATTATTGAGCAACTGTTTTACTGTTCCGTCAGTTGCGGCTCATTTTGCTAGAAAGAAAAATTCGTGGAAACCAACTCGGTTTGATTTTCTCAATGACATAGTATCCAGTTGTGTCGAATATGGACACGGCGGACTATGGAATACTAAATACGATCACATAGATGTTATTTCAGTTGATATGGTTGCGTGTTATCCCGGAAGTTTTCTTGGATACGGAGATTGTTTTGTGTATTTTGAGCGATTCGGTCATCCGACGCACGAAATGACGCGAGTATCGATAAATGGACCATTACCGGATTTTGACCTGACTGGATTTGCTCGTATCGAGTCATTCGAAATGTCTAAAGGACTCCATGCAATTTGTTATGTTTGGCTTGGAAAACATTTTTCAGAAAAAATGTGGACACCAATACTACTATTACGGTATATGCTTGATTGCACGATGTTAATATCGCGAAGCAATTATATCATATCGAAAACAAACCGAAGTTTGGTTACCACATTCGGATGAAACCGATTCGAAGGATCTTGGTAGAAAAATAATTGGCAAATTTACCCAAGGAGCAGCATATGATCACAGACGACATTGTACAAGATTGATCATGGACGACGCTGAGTTAGATTTTATAATCGCTGATACAACGAACAAGAACTCGTTTGTAAGTCGAGAAACAGTTTTCTTGTCAAATGGAAATAAACTAGGTACCATTGCGAGCTACATGGACGGTGAGTCACCTCAGTATACTCATTTAAGATCATCGATGCTCGCATAGGTTTCAATAAATCTATTATCGATGATAAATAAGGTTTCTACGCATGCCGTCAGAGTTGCTACTGATTCGTTCTATATAAGTAAAAAACATTCAATGCTGTTAGAAAAATTAAACATAGCCACTTATGCATCGTGGGGTTCGTGGAGAATAAAAAAGGAATATATGCTCGATTATTCCGAATCCGCTGATGTTGCGGTTAAAGATATTTACTGTAAAAAATATCAAACGTTGACAACTTCGTTGTTACCATCGGTATGCGATCCAATAACTAGACACAAAACGGTTTATCTAAACGGACCTGGCGGCAGTGGTAAAACCACTCGAGCTATCGAACTATTTCAGAATTCAGATATGATCGTGCTAACACCCACACATAGACTCGCGCGAGAGATGAAACAACGCGGTGTTAATTCCTGTACTTATCACAGTTTTTTTCGATGGAAGGGTGATACATGGACATCTTTAAGGATAGGCGAGAAATACATTCCAAGGATTATAATACGGGATGAAATATGCACTGTACCGCTAGAAACGCTAAAAACATTTCTTGATTGGTTGTTAACAAGAAATACTGCCGTGATAATGTGCGGCGATCACGGTCAACCACCACCTGTAGCTGGACCATCTCCACATGGATGGCTGAAAAATTTCGTTGACCACGCTGAAGAAATAACTGATGATCATACAGCACTTGATGCAGCGTTGAAGGAATTTAAAAAATTAATCAGACTACAACCGAATAAAATTCAGTGTGAAGTAATGCGCGAGATAATTTCAGAAACACCCATGAAAGACTTTCTGCAAACGTGGCGACCAAACGATTTGACAGTTGCAAGTAGAAAGATAGTTCGTGATATACTTCAGCGGGAGTTGTTTCAGTTACAACGAGAAAAGTTTCCAACGTTGTCAGTTCCGTTATGTTATCGACCAGCAGATACGCGACGGCAAAATATCGACGTTGATATACCAGGAGAGTCAAGGAGGAAACATAATCTTGTATTGAATGATATTGTTGCAGTTGATGTTGATGTTGTTGAAGATGCTCTACGTGCCGATAAATCCCCGTGGACGCTTGGATACGCGATGACGATTCATTCATCTCAAGGATTAACTATTACTGATACAGTTGTTTGGATCGTTGATGATCACATCGAATGGTCGAACTTGGTTTATCTTGCAGTGTCTCGAGTTAGAAAAATATCTCAATTGAGACGAATCGTCATGGACTCGTCGGTGATTAGTGATGATGATGTTGACGGTGATATAATAAGAAAAAAATTATCTGGTTATAAATAGTGTGATAAAAAAAATAAACGCAATTTTGATCTCGACACTGACGTTGTCATTGCGCTGAAACAACAACAGAATAATCATTGTGCAGGTTGTAATTGTATAATGTTACGGCGGTATCTGAAAAATGATCCAAGACAATTTACCATAGATAGAAAAAATAACAATCTTGGTCATACACGAGAAAATATCATGTTGACCTGCCTTGAATGTAATCGACGTCGTGGTGCTAGTTAAGTGATTTGGGTGGTAATTGTGTATCCGTGGGGATTACTTGTAATTGTTCACGTACAAATCCGCGTTGAGGAGCAGCCGAATCTAGTCTGTAGATTGCGGGTCTACCTGAGGATCTAGTTACGGTGGATATCTTATGTGTGGTAACACTCCAAATAGGATCAGTCGCTCTTTTTTTACCACCTTCGATTTCGCCGGGCTCATATAAATACCTCACAGTGATATTACCTAACAATGGCTGCGCTGAAAGATCACGTCGTTGTGTAGGTATGTGCGCGCTTGCAATTGCATTAATAGGTTTCATGTTGGTCGTTCGAGTAATCCCAATATTTAACGCTGCTATCACATTTGGTAATCTTGCCACCCATTCACGAGATCTCGTATCCTGAATAAATCCCTTCGCGTACTGATATCCAAATAACCGCTCAGCAAGTGTTCGATTAAATCGCTCAACAATTGCCTGATCACGATGAATTGCAATATGTCCTCGTCGTATTTTGGTATTATGTTGTTTCATCAGCGATGATACTGGACCAAGAAATTCCTTGCCAGGATCAACCTGTAGCAGCTGTGGCCATCGTAATGGTCCTCGTTGATAAATTCGTTTAAACGCGTCGGATACCTCAGCAGCTGTTTTAGTCGTTAACGGTTCTGCATCTTTATATCTACTTGCAACATCAACAACAGTTAGCGCGTATTTGTACGTTTTTCTACGTACAGTATCATACGGTAAAAATAAAATATCAGCTTGATGAACTTCATTAGGAACACTGACACTGAAATGTGCAAATCGAATTTGCTTAGGACGTGGTAGATAAATTTGCCATATTGCCTGCCTGGACAACCACGTTTTAGCAGTAGAATGTTTAACCGCTGCTGCATCAGCGAGTTTATTAATTGCTGCTTTACCCTTCCAGTATCCAATTGGTGAATAATAAATCGATTCCATTTATATATTACCAGCCCCTAGCGCTAATTTGCTTTTCATCGCAGATCTTACTAACCAATTAGCTAATGATTCTCTGATATTTTTATTTTTTATGGAATTTAATCCATGAATTAATTTCACATCTGCAATATGCCTATCTTGTAGATTTTTACTCTTATAAGCTACATCATGAACATGACAAGCTTTATCAATAGCGTTTACTGGTTCCTCGCCTGGTTTTCGTTGATCCTGATTATCAAGCCTGATATCGAGTCGAGTACCAGGACCGCAATAATTATATCCTGGTAGGTGTTTTTCTCCGCTGTATTTAGCCCACGGAGCACCTGGAAACTTTGACATCAAATTAGCAATATCACCACCGCGCTTATTAGGTAAAAACGAAAATTTCTTTCTACCGCATACAGAACATTTTCCACCATACGCTATTTTTTTATTTTTTGTTATAACCGTAGCTAAATCAGTGGTTGGAGTTTTAACTTTACAGCGTAAACAATATAAATTCATGTCATAATATATATGGATATAATTGATTTCTCAGCAACTCGGCAGCGAGAGCCAGTTAAACACCATCCTGCGCTACCGAATTCGATCAGAATGATTATCATAGGACCATCTGGATCGGGTAAAACGCAGTTATTACTTAATCTGATAATGAGATGGTTGAAATGGGATAAGTTGTATTTGGTAGCACCATCCGCTGATGATCAACGATGTTATGAAGTACTTAAAGATTTTAACGAAAACGCGCGATTGCTGGACGAAGATAATGATGTTATAGAGTTTATAACAGATATTGATGAAGCACCGTCCGTTGATGTTTTAGACGGATTTATTAACAATTTAGTTGCGTACAATGATGTGATGCTAGATAAACAGTCAAATCCAGCTAGGATTTTTTCCCGTGGTAGACATAAAAATACCGATGTTATTTATGTTACTCAACGATACACACAAATACCAAAAGTGATCAGAGATAACTGTAATATTTTAGTTGTGTTTAATGGCGTAGACACACACACGTTGCGAAATATTCATCAAACCTGGTGCAGCGGTGACATGGATTTAATTAAATTCAGAAACTTCTTTTCACGAGCGCAAACTACTCCGCATGGGTTTATAACAATACATTTGCACGATCCTAGAACAAGATATCGTATTGGACTTGATAAAATATTTGGATAGATTAATAGCAGCAGAGGGGGCGATGACCTCAAGTTGGTTCATTTTTGTTGTAATAGTAATTTTAATAAATTAGACAATTAACCGAAGTTCTCAAGCAAATGTTCAGCTCGAAATATTTTTTAGTTAGAAGCCTTATTTCGGGTTTTGGACCCTCCTAAGGTCGGTCTGTTCGCCCCCTCTGCTGCTGCATATAACTCGGCTAAGCAACCTGTACTACAAAAACTTGACACTATCCAGAGAAAAGCCTTACTATTATGCACAGGAACACTCCCCTCAACATCATTAGAAGAACTACAAACACTAACAGGAGAACTCCCCATAAAATTACGTAGGTAAGAACTGCTCCTCCGATTCTCCATTCAATTAGATACCCACCCAGACAACCATCCCACCAAAACAGCTACAAACAAGCGTAAAGTTGTCTTCAAACCCAAAATCATACCCACCACATCAAGTGGCAAAGTAATCATTGAACTAAGAGAAAAGATACCTCTGCTATAAAAAAAAAACTGGTAACAAACAATACAGACCAGAACAAATCACCATGGTTACAAAAACCACCAAGGATTAACACTGAAGCTACCAAATTAGGCAACAAAGAAGGACAAGAAAACTTACTAAAACCTGTACTGGTAAACGAATTCCACCAAATCTACCCGGACTATGTTAAAATATATACCGATGGATCAAAAACAAACAACCCACCAAGAACAGCAGCAACAATAGTCATCGCTGAATTCAATATACAAACGGGATCCAGATTACCTGACTATTGCTCCATTTACACCAATGAATTCTGGGCTATACTTGAATCACTACAATGGACGACCAAATACCTAAAGCTGACATTATAAGCGATTCCCTAAGCGTTATCAAATCGATCCAAAATCGCAAATCACACTCTAGGGAACAATTCCTCGACAGAGCATGCCAATTAAACGACGATATCACCACAGCACATCAATTAGTCGAGCTCATGTGGATACCATAGCACATTGAAATCTCTGGCAACGAAACAGCAGGCAAAGTTGCACAAACCAAACTGGAGATCAAAACTCTATAAAGCTTAACTATAGCTCTACAGAAGCACTAAGCTTCGCACAAACATATATATACCAAAAATGGCAAGATTTTTGGAACTCCTGCACAAAAGGTAAAAAGCACCATGAAACCCAAAAAACCGTAGATAGGAACATACAGCTACCTAAGGGTACCTATTTAAAACAGAAAACCATAAACAGGATAATAGCTGGAAAAACTAAACTAGCAAGCAGTTTTGGAAAGTTTATAGGACCCAAACCAGCAACCATCAACTGCTTTAACTGCCACACCACCGAAGATCTGCACCACGTATTCAATATATGCCCAAAATATCAACCCGCTTGGAAAATATTTATCAAAAACCAAAATTAGATTGGATCACCACACACATACCGAGAGTTACTTATGGACTCTAATAAAAATAAACAATCAGCATATAAAAATATAAATACATTCATAGACTCAGTAGGACCTAGGAACAAAATATATTTACTATCCCCACAAAACCAAAAGACCCAGTAACTCGCTAAATAAATTTAGAAGCCCCCACATAAAAACCTATAACATATCATTCAATTTTATAAAAATATTAACAAATAATTCACTTACGAAGCACCTATCGAAAACTAAGGAAAACGCAAAATCGGATGTCCTAGATGTCCTTAACGAACCGAGTAATAAGATAGGACTCCGGTCCTAGATGTCCTTAACAAACCGTGTAATCGGCTAGGACTCCGGTCTCTTGCTAAATAAAGTATAAATACCATTCAATCTCTAAAAACATTAATAAATAAATAACTTAAAGAGGCAATATCTAAAAACTTATAAATAACATAACGTAGGAAGCACACCCTAAACACCTCGACTAGTAATACCATAAAAACCTTGAAAATCTCTCTTCATACATGATTTATACTAATAACCTCTATAAACAGCATAGAACACTCCACTTTTTAGAACATTTTGAAGAAGAAAAAAAAAGGAAGAAAAAAAAAGAAAAGAAAAAAAAACGCAAGAAACACCAGGCAAATGTACCAAGAAACCAGCAATGTGAAGCAACCAGGACCGTTCCCGAGCTCTCCTTCCCACTAATGACAGCCAACCATTCAACTGTAAGGGACCTTTATGGACCCACAGATTGAGGCCAAACTATCAGGGTTCCTTAAACCCATGAAAGCCTGGGGAAGGTGGCACCATTCCCTTCCCCAGGAACAACTAGCAGGCTGCGATGCAGTCAGAAAAAGTGCCACATGCACAATTGTGCGCACGCCACTATAATTAAACTCAACAACAACAAGACTAAAATAACGTATACGATAAGTATCGTTTTGTATCGATTCTCCGTCTCTTGCATGGATGTATATCGTTTCAGCTAAATTATCGATGCATCGATATATCGATGAAACGTTTCACACCTACTAATTACTACTCTATAGTACACAAAATCAATTACTCGTCAAGCTGTTCGATAATACTTTAACGATGCGATATGAAAACTATATCCGTCACAGAAGTATGTACAGACCTTTCTGTTACTTTATTATCTTCATTTTCTATCAATTCCCAAGCAATTTGTTAATTGTCTATACTGCACCTACCTATCAGACTGTCTCATATTAATCGTGAATTTATATATATATATATATATATATATATATATATATATATATATATATATATATATATATATATATATATATATATATATATATATATATATATATATATATTCTTCATTCCTGTCTTATTAACTATTTGAGAATATATCCTCAGAGTTTGAAGTTGTATTCACTTATACATTGAGATAATTTATTAATTCAAATTAATTGAAATTACAAAGTACTCGTTGACATTTTGAACTAAAACACTATTTTGCGAGTACTGAGGACTCCTTACAGACATTCTAGATTTTATCATTGTCATACAAAAAGACATTTAAAAACTCTTGGAATTCATTCGGAACATTCTGTTCTTTTGAACTTGTGATAGGAGTTTTGATTTTTGGGGGGATTTAATACACAATACTGCAAATTCCTCTAATATTGTCACTAGTAAATTGCAACTCATCAAAAAGAATTGGCCCAAACATTAAAGAAATTGCATTCCAAGGAAACGGATAGAGAGTATCCATCATATTACTTGTCCTCTTCTTGTTTCCAGCTTTTTCTAGAAGCCCATTCACTCCTTTGTTGGGGGCCCCGAGTGGCCGAGTGGTCTAAAGCGCTCTCCGTTACGGATCACTGCCATCTCACCTCTGTCTGCGTGGGTTCGAGTCTCGGATTCGGCTAATGTAGGTATGTGAGAAAGCTTGCCAGTAGCTTCTCGTGGGTCGGTGGTTCTTTCCGGGGTTTTCCCAGGATCTTCCTCCACCATTAATACTGGCCGCCATATATAGCCAATCGCGTGCTGAAAAATGGCGTTAAGCCCTACAACAACAACAACAACAACACTCCTTTGTTAAGCGCTATATCGCATGTTTTCAATCGCGTTCACCAGGCGCTCTTTGCTATGTTTAACGTTGATCTTTGGCGTGCTTCATAGGTGTGACACAAAACTAAAACGGTGATCACGAGACAAATAAAATTACCCTCAAGAAGGGTTCCAATTCATTCCAGGCAAGAAACCGAAAAGCGTGTGAACGATATGATAAAGAAATGGATAATTTCCCAATCTTACAAGCGGTTTTAGTAAAGAAATATCAAGGCATAAAGAGATATAGCACTGATTACTGTGCCACGATCGAAAGTGACTACGAATGGCATATACCCACTACCAAGGATCTCCGAGTCACTTGAACCTCCTGAGTAACCTGGCTCTCGACCTTAGACCTCATGAGCGGGTAGTGGCAAGTGAAAATGGAGCCTGATAATCAGGCGAAGTATGTATTCGCAACAAGATTTGGTTATACGAATTTAATGTTATGTCGATCGGGCTCTGTAATGCGGTCGACACCACCAAAAAAGAAAAACGTATGGTTGGGCTCCAGTCGCAAATATACGCATTGTACCTCGATGATATAAAAAATCTTTGGACGCATGTTGGAAGAGGAAATGAATCGTCTTCGACAAGTCCGTGAAGCTAAAACCCAATAAACACCGACTGCTCTCACAAGAGGTCAAATACTTGTGTCGACGGTGGGGACGTATATATCCAGAGAAAGTATATGCCGTATTCGACTGGAGACATCTGACTTCGGATATAAAACTTCGCAGTTTACTATGACTATGAGGTTCCAGACCCAGGGGAGGACACAGACAATTCCTGATAGGCAAAAACAAATCCAAAATGAGAAAGCCTCGACTCCATTAAGGTAAGGTCGAATTGTCTTTGGGGCTTAAATGTCCTGGGGTCGAAATGCCCAAGAGCCGAAAGAAACAGTAAGAAACTTGAAAAGGAATTAGAAGCCTTAGTCTTTGTATGTGATCACTCAACAGAAATTTTATCTGGGGTTCCTATAATAATAATACGACGTGCAGCCATGTGATTAAACCTTGAAGACAAGAAAACTAACAAGGAAATGCGCGGGGACTCCTTCAAATAGTAATAAACAATTGGGATATGTTCACTGTACATGTACCGTCAGGATAGATAAACATTAAGAAAACTAATTTCTTAATTAATTTGGCATAATATATGCAACAGTGTGTAATAGAACATGTGTAATAGAACAATGATGGAGATTGTTAGTTGATAGAAAAGCGAACTCGATTTGATAAAAACATGTCACTTTGTGAAAACTTTCTTAAATACAAATAATTTGACCGAAGCTTATAGGTTTATAAACGGCAATAAAAGGGAGTACACCCACACATACGCTAATAATAGGGAAAGCAGACTAGATAATTACTATATTACTGAGGGAAATAGAGGTTATATAAAAGACTGTTGCATTTTGCATGATATCAGATCACAAACCAGATAAGCTTAAATCAAAATGAATAATCTTACAAGATGGGGACATGGCTTATGGAAGATGAGCAATTCTCACCTAAACGAACGTGACTACGTAACATCTTAGAGGAATAACAAATTACTGTGCAGATATTTATTACATCACAAAATACTGACCGAGACATTATAGAGAACAAAAGAACTAATACAACTTATAACAAAATTTCAGACCAAGCAAGAGAAGTATGTGACAAGTCTCTAACGGCAGAGGAAATCTTAAGGGTAAATAACAGCTTAACGAAAGGGAAATCCCTGGGTTCGGATGGTATGACTACCGGGGAAATCCCTGGATTCGGATGGTCTGGCCACCGGGAAAATCCCTGGGTTCGGATGGTCTGGCCACCGGGGAAATCCCTGGGTTCGGATGGTCTGGCCACGGACTTTTATATTAAATTTCAAAATAAATTGGTAGACTTATCTGAACCATTATATAATAACGTTTTATTTAAATGAGAAATGACTAAATCCACGAGGGAGGGAATTATCACCCTAATCTATATGTGGAAACAGGACAGGAAAATTGGAGGCCATTACTGAACACTGATTACAAAATTCTGAGTAAGATAAATACAAACGAACTATTTATAGGAACACGCATTGATATAAATCAAAGTTTGGCGGGAAGGTGAACAATATTCTTAATAATAGTTTTCAATTGGCACAATTATATAATTGAGAATAAGCAAGGAGGAGAAGGGAGCCATGCTTATATTAGATCAAAGTAGTTAAGTGGGATACCCTACGTACAATGGGAATTAGCATTACAGGGACCCCTGGGACACTCTACGTACAATGGAAATTTAACATGGCGAAAAATCGTGGGACACTCTACGTACAAGGGGAATTTAACATGGCGAAAAATCGGGGGTCACTCTACGTACAAGGGGAATTTAACATGGGGGAATAGAGTTTGGGTTTGTTTAGGGACAAGGGGAATTGAACATGGGATTTTTTTATTTTTTTTTTAAATTTTTTTTTAAATTTAAATTTAAATTTAGGCAATTGAAAGGCTATCTCTTTTCGAGAAATATGGCTGGCCCTGAAAAGGGCCTTTGGGTTTATGTTCATGTATTCATTAACATAAAGGGTACCGCATTGGTCTTCTTCTTGTCCTTAGGCTACGTCTCACTGTTGGTCCGTAAATCAGCACTCTTTTCAGGCATCCTTGTTTTTCAACGTAGATCCTACGTATCCACAGGCTGGTGTTTGTCCTGTGGACAACGGTCCACTTGGATCGGACATACATGGGTATGTCCGTCCGGAACATCATGGAAGACACAAGCGTAGAAGATTGCACATCGGTCCACATCTTGAAGCGACGAGAACAAGTGAATCAATGCACTGAACTGCGCTTATTTATAGGTAGAGGTAGGATTGAAACGGATTGAGTTCATTCACCAATCCAAACACGCGTTACAAAATTCAGTCAGCCCGCATCCAATCCGAAGAGAGTAGTCTGTGACGTCAGTTGGTCTATATAGATTCGCTAGCGCTTGTGTGCAGTCAATCTATGCGACAGTGATTCAACATGACGGAAACTCAGAAAACGATCCATTGGGGTGCACCAGCAGGGGAGACTGCCCAAGGGAACCCGGACTTACTTTCAGAAGAGGTACATTGGGATTTTGTGGATTTTCTTACCTCGCAAGAATTTGTTCCGGAACCTTCGTTACCTTCTTCATTACCGCAAGTTGAGAATTTTAGACAGAGACAGAAAGAAGAATTGGAGAAATTTATGCAACGACAAAAGGAAGCGGAACAAGCTTTTCTCCTACAGCAACAGCAACAGCAACAAGAAGAGGTAAGAAAAAAACAACAGCAACAACAGCAAGAAGAAGTAGCAGCAAAGAAACAAGAGGGTGAAAATCAAACGGCTACGGTACTGTTGGACATTTTAGCGGAGTTAAGAAGTCTGAAACAAATGTATCAGACTTCTTTATCACGACCGAAGAGAATACGACCTTCCCGAGCTAAACACGACAACCCTGTGACTAAGCCTGTCGTACCACCCTTAGTGATTTCAACCCAATCATCAGAAGTAGGCCTTGGCCGTGGCAAAGGCTTAAGGCAGTTAAAGTTGATTGGTTAAACTCACCCCTACACCAAAATAAAAAGGCCCTTTTCAGGGCCACCCACATTTCTCGAAAAGAAATACAATTTCAATTTGCCAATAACTCAAAAATAAACCCCACCCATTTTACCCTTATAGTACGTGTCTGTGTATGAGTGCGTGAGTGTAGCTTCTTATTTTAAAATCAAAACTCAAAGACACTTACCTTATATCATTCATGTATTCTTTTATCCATTTTTTTACAATCCAATTCACAATTCACCACAGAACACTTTAATTAAAAGTTCATTGACTTCTTCTTTCTCCTTGTTTAGTCTCTCTGTTTTTTGAATTTCTTCACCGTTTTTACCTCATTTTCTTCCCTTCTTCTTTTCTTCTCCTGTTTCTTTGCTTCTTTTAAATAGAATTGTCTTCTTTCTTCCTCTTCTTCCTCTGAAGAATCTCTCTCTTCTTTCGAAGAATCCCTCTCTTCTTCCGAAGAATCCTTCTTTTCTTCTGACTCCTCTTGTTTCTTTTTTGGGTAATCTGGAGACCAATGTCCTTTTTCTTTACAATAATAACAGGTATCTTGACTTTTGTCTTTTTTAGCCCCTGTTTTTTTTCTTTTTTGACGGTCTGGACACTCTGAAGACCAATGCCCTTTCTTCTGACAGATATAGCAAGTATCCTAACTCTTATCTCGAAAGGAAGGAGAGTAGTCCGTCGGCTGGTCTGAAGAGAATTTTCTAATGACCCCTCGCAAAGCTCTGACGAAACGTTCGATTTGGTTAGTCTCTTCCATCGTTGTGCTCGGTTTGAGAGTGAAATGAATAGTGAAAGCACAAGACACACCCTTTTTATATACGCGCTGGTTTGCCATGACTATAAATTAGTCTATGGTGTTTGAACTTGAGTCATTTGACGTTTTGCACTCAAGATGAAACGATCCTATTCATTCGAGAAGAAAGAAGAAGAAGAAGAAAGTAAGAGGCAGAAACGTGATCTATCGCCTCGTACCAGGGATGAAATCTTGGCACAAATTCATGCCAGTGATTTTGAAGAGGACATGAGTGAACCAGAATCCGAACCCTCTAAACCAAGTTCGTCACCCTTAGTCAACCCTGAAAAATACTATTCCATTCGAGAGACGGAAAAGCGCTCCTCTAGAAAATTTAGAACCACGGCTTACACCTACACGGTGAAGTTTAAAGATTTCAAGGCCGACGTACCCTTAGAGAAAGCAGAAGGGTTTATCACCGAGATGTGGGATTCTTTGCTCACTGCACTCAAGCGACAATGTCAACCCAAAGAAGACGATCGCTTGACACTATCCATAGATCACGACGGTTTGAAATCCCCTGTTTGGATCGAGTTTAGCAGACCCGCAGAACTGACCCCTTCCAAAGTCATGGACAAGATTCAACACGTACAACAATCTAATGACGAGTTTGACATCACCGATGGTAAAGCCACACTGAAAATGGCTCACGTCTCTCTTCCTCAAGGGACAGGACGCAAAAAGATGTTATTGGTGGACGACCTTCGCAACATCAAAACAAGTCTCGTCCGAATTAACAACCCTCAAGACCAGATGTGTTTAGCTCGAGCCATCGTGGTGGGACGAACCTATGCCAACAAGAACGACACGGTAGAATGGAAAAGAACCTGGAACACTATTCAACGTTCCTATCGAGCCAAACAACGAAACGAAGCAGAACTCCTGTTACAACAAGCCGGACTGTCCAAAGACACACCCTGTGGCATTCCTGAGATGCAAAAATTGCAAGATGCCCTAGCTCCACGCTACACCTTGAAAGTGCACCCTCAAGAAATGCGCGGGCCTCTGTTGTTTCGAGGCCAACATTTTAAGGACGGAAAATACATTCATGTCTATCATCACGATGACCATTTCGATACAATTACCAGTATCACTGGATTCCTGGGATACGGTTATTATTGTGAGAAATGTGATTATGGTTATAACAATCGAGAGCAACACAAGCATTGTGGATTGAAATGCCCAGGATGTTTGGCCTCTCCACCCTGTCTGAGCGAAGAACCAGTGCCTTGTTCAACTTGTCTGCGTACGTTTGTCAGCCCTGCCTGTTACCAGCAACATCTGAAGACGCAAGGTTCACAGCAGAAATGTGCTTGTCAACTCTTGAGATTGTGCCCTACCTGTGGACAAGGCATACTTACCAACAATGCCAAGGCACACGTATGTCGAGGAAAGAAAAAATGTCACATTTGTCACCACATCGTGGACTTGGAACACGAATGCTACGTGCAAAAATACCATCCCCCACCAGAGAAAGAGGACGGTCACAAGAAGAAAGGCAATTTCATCTTTTTCGATTTCGAATGCATGCAAGAGACCGGCATTCACATTCCTAATTTCTGCGTGGCTCATCGAGCGTGCGAGAAGTGCATTCAAGAACCTATCTTCAGTCATTGCCCTCACTGCAGCAAGATTCCCGGAGGGCGTGAAAAAATCTTTCGGGGACCAAACACGTTAGCCGATTTTGCCCAATGGGTCTTAGACCCCATCGACAAGACGTGGAGCCAAGAGGACATCGAACGTTACGGAGATTGTCATCGTCATGCCACAGTGATGGCTCACAATTTCTCCGGATACGATGGACAGTTTCTTTTGAGGTACTATACGGAACATGGCACCGAACGTCCTAAAGTGATTTTGAACGGAGCCAAAATCATTTTCATGCAAGTGGGACAAGTACAGTTTAAAGATTCGATGAGTTACTTGGCCATGCCTTTGAGTCGAATGCCTAAAACGTTTGGAATGACAGAAATGGCAAAAGGGTACTTTCCACACTTTTTCAATACGGAAGCCAATCAACATGCTGTTCTACCCCATTTGCCTGAGGCTCACTATTACGACCCCGACAACATGCGTACCGAACAACGAGAAGCTTTCTACGCTTGGTACCAAGCTCACGCCTCGGACCCTTTCGACTTTCAGGAAGAAATGTTAAAGTATTGTCGTTCCGACGTGGACATTTTACGGCGTTGCTGTGGAAAATTTCGAGAACTGTTCATGGAACACGGAGGGGTCGATCCTTTGAAAGAAGCTTGCACCATTGCTAAAGCGTGTTCCTTAGTGTACCGCCAACGATTCATGCCTGAAAACACCGTGGCTGTCATCAGTCCTCAAACGACCAACTATGTCAAGCGTCAATACTCGGTCAAAGCCCTACGTTGGTTACATTACTTGTGCGACAAGGAAGACAAATGGATTCAGCATGCCCGCAACGGAGGAGGCGAAAAGACCATCGGAACGTATTCGGTCGATGGCTGGGACTTAGAAAACCCCAAGATCGTGTACGAGTTTAACGGTTGCTTATTTCACGGATGTCCCGTCTGCTACCCTGACCGTGACACTAAAAATCAGTTTTTACAACGGACCATGGAAGACCTGTACCAGGACACTTGTCAGCGACGCCTAAAGCTAGAACAGCAAGGATACCAAGTGGTGGAAATGTGGGAACACGAATACGATCACCGTATGAAAACCGATCCCGAGTTTAAACGCCTCGTGGAAAGTTACCAGTTCATGGACCCGCTGAACCCGAGGGATAGTTTGTACGGAGGAAGGACCAATGCCACCTGTTTGCTGTACCAAGCCGACGAAGAGAAAGGAGAAGAAATCAAATACTTGGACGTGTGTTCGCTGTATCCCTACGTGTGCAAATATTGTCGCTTTCCTGTAGGGCACCCGCAATTGCTGACGGAACACATCGACCTGAAAAACATTCGACAATACGAAGGCTTGATCAAGTGTAAAGTTTTGCCTCCTACGAACCTATACCATCCCGTCTTAACTCACCATTGTCAAGGCAAACTGATGTTTCCCTTGTGCCTTACTTGTGCCGAAACGTGCAACCAGGACCAACCTTGCCATCACAGCCAGGAAGAACGGGCCTTGACGGGAACCTGGGTCAGCGTGGAATTGTTCAAAGCTCTGGACATGGGATACCAACTGTTAGAAGTGTACGAAATTTGCCACTTTCCCAAGACACAACAGTACCACAAGGGTGACCCTACTCAGAAAGGCATTTTCGCCGACTACGTGGATGCCTTTTTGAAACTGAAGCAAGAAGCCAGCGGCTATCCTTCCTGGTGTCACACTCCCGAAGACCAAATAAAATTCAAAGAGAAATACTACGAACAAGAAGGCATCTCTTTAGACCACATCAAAAAAAACGAAGGCAGGCGATCGTTTGCCAAAGTGATGTTAAATTGCTTGTGGGGTAAAATGGCACAACGACCGTGTTTACCCAAGACGGAATATTTGACAGAACCTTCCCGCTACTTCCAGATGATTCACGACAAAACCAAATACATGAAACACGTGGACGTCGTTCGAGAGGATTTGATCTTGGTCAATTACGAAGAAGATCTGGACTTTGTACAAGACGACCCTTTTGGAAATGTCATCATTGCGGCTTACGTGACTGCTCATGCTCGCTTAAAATTGTACGAAGCTTTAGAACTGTTAGAAGAACGCGTCCTGTACTTTGACACGGACAGTTGCATTTACATCCATCACCCGAGTCAACAGCACCCTGACATCGAAGGAGACCGTTTAGGAGCCTGGACAGACGAGCATCCCGACGACAAGATTCTAAGTTTCGTCAGTGGTGGTCCCAAAAATTACGGCTACGAATACCGGGACAAACAAGGAGAAGTGCACACGACGTGCAAAGTGAAAGGACTGACTCTGAATCATCGTACCAGTCGAGTGGTCAACTTTGGGGTATTGAAAGAAGCCTTGCAATCGGGAGAGGATGGAAACTTTAAAGTGACCACCTATCAACCGAACAAGATTGTACGTTTACCCACTCACCACATCGTCAGTCGACCCTTGGAAAAAGTCTATCAAATTGTATACCAGAAGCGAGTGCGACTTCCCAATCACTTCACCTTACCGTACGGTCACGTCGGTATTGGTCTGTATATGAAAAGGAACCCTAGGCAAGATCGATAGTTCATTGTTCATTGAAGTAACTTACCATGTCGTTGACGAAGAAGAAACCAGATTGGTTAGGAGTCAAATGTTGGACATCACCGAGACCAGGGTTTTGAGGCTTGGACACAAGAGGTGGCCTAGTATGCACGAGAGTTATTCAAGGAAAAAAGTTACTTTTCAACCTGTGTTAGTGACGGTGCCAGAAGAACCCGTCACCCAGGACAGGACTGTCGTGGACAGGACTGTCGTGGACAGGCCTGAAAGACCCTTTCGGGAGGACACTTGTGTGACCTTACCCCTACTATAGAACTGGTTAGAACTTTACCCAAAACATGTTGTACAGACACTTGTGTTTATTCCACGTTCATGGTTATCATGTGCCTTTTATTCTTGTACTTAAGCCTTTGGCTTTTATGTATTTTTTGTCTTTGGTATTCATGTTTGAAAAAAACATTCAATAAACGTGTTCTGAAAAAGTATATAAACTCTTGTCTTGTTTGTTTTTCGTGTCACAAGTGACATTTCTCACACCATGGCTACCTCTGCTGTCTCTGCTCCCTCTTCCTCTACTGTCAAAGTCATCGACGAACACTTAGATCGTGCCAGTTGGGAGGCTTTGTATCTTTGCCATCCCTTTAACATGCTCATTGCTGGACCTAGCGGTTCAGGCAAAACCGAATTCGTCAAACGTTTGATCGAACATAAACATCATTTGATCGATCGACCCCCTCAACGAATCGTGTGGTGTTACAAAGAGTGGCAATCGGCGTACAGCCTCTTGCGAGAAAGTCAAGGCGATTCCATCGTGTTTGTGGAAGGCATTCCTAAAGAAGACGATGGCATCGTCTCTGACTCCCGTCTAACCCATTTGGTCATTTTCGACGACATGTTAGGAGAAGACGAAGAAGAAATTAAACTGTGGTTCACGCGCAAAGGGCATCACCGTAATGCCAGTGTCGTTTACATCACCCAAAATTTGTTTCAACAAAGTAAAGCCCATCGCACCATCAGTCTCAATGCGCATTACGTGGTCTTGTTTAAAAGCCCTCGAGATAAATCGCAAGTGCAAGTCTTAGCCAAACAGTTAGGAACGCCTTGGTTGACTCAGGCGTACGACGATGCCACTCAAACTCCACACGCCTATTTACTCGTCGATTTGAAACCTACGACTCCCGAGGATTTGCGATTTCGTACCCACTTGTTTCACCACTGGTGCCAAGACGGAGGGCCTGTCCTGTACACGTCTCCGTCCTCGACTTCATTTCACTCCCCATAAAAAAATCTATAAAAACCTCAGACCCTTTTTCGTCTGTCTCACTCTCAGTGCGAACATGACGTCCCTTCAGTCGCATCTTCCCGTCAAATTGATTCGTACCTTGTATGGCATCAGTCGAGAAAAAGATCCACAAACACGAGCTCGTGTCTTAGAAGCTAGTCTCAAAGAAGTCTTACGATGGTTCACGGTGACGGCACGTCAATTACTCCAAGGAATCATTCAGATTCCTCATCAAACCAAACGCTTTTTCGATCGAAACAAAGTCGCTTTGGTCCAACTGGCCGATCCCCGCATCGACACTCAAACCAAAAAACAAATCATTTTGAAACCTGGAGGGAGCGGTACTCTAGGAGGGGTCATCATTCGCTCACTCTTAAGATGGGATCCTAATTCCCCCAAAGTTATCCCCAAGACAAAAGTCCAACGAAGTCCCAAGAAGAAAAAGACCAGGTCCCAAGGAGAACTTCTCCAGTGGCAGGACCCTCCTCTGACCAGACACCACCACCACCCCGGAAAAAGAAAAGAAGCCCCCAGGAAAAGAAAAGTCCACAGAAAACTAGTCGCAAGAGAGGCACTTCGACCAGGACGCAACCTTACACTCGCAAACCACGACCTGCCACGGCGGTGACTGCGTCTCCGGCAGCTTCACGTTTGTCCACTTCTCCGTTAATGACACCCAGAACTGAAGAGTACTTGGAGACGTTGATCACACCAAGAACTTCTCCGTTGATGACCCCCAAAAGAACTTCCCCAATGGCAGGACCCTCCAATTTAGTGGCAGTGGCTGCTGCTCACAAAGTACCTTCTCCCAAAATCAAAGTTCAAGAAAGATCGGGCATGTTACAAAGTTTGCTGGATTTGTCCAAGCAAGAACTGGCTCGATTTAGTCCGTTACGTACCCCTGCACGACGTGTCATGCCTGTCCTCAAACTAATACGACGTAAAGACAATCAGTGGCGACGCGTTCCAGTATAAAAAAGGCCTGTGACCAAGTCGGGTATCAGTGTTTTTTTGGTGCTCCTGAAGACTCAAAGATGTCACCCTCCAGAAAACCCCAAGGAAAGAAAAGGAAAGGACTGCCACCACGTTTAGCCAAACATGGGGACATGTTATCTGTCCTGTCCAAAGCTTCTCCACCCCTACGAAAAAAACTCATTCAAACAGCCTCCAAAGAGGTCATCGATACCGTGTGCGAATGTTGTTTGAACGTTTTGAAAGGCACGATCCCTTTGTCCAAACACCAGAAACAATGCTTAGGCAAACATCGTCACGTTCTTCGCCAAATGGTTCAAAAGAAAATTCCCATTCGTCAAAAAAAGAAGATGTTAGTGCAACGTGGAGGTATTTTACCTCTCTTGTTAGGCCCCATACTGAAAGGAGTCTTGGGAACCATGTTGGGAGGACTGGTGGGAGCAAGATAAAAAGGCCTCGGAAGTTCCAAGATCTCAGAATCGACCCCTGACAACCCCATGGAAGGACGAAAACTAGCTTTAGTACCTTACAAACGATGGATGGAATACCATCGGTGGCAAGAACAACACACCCCGCATTTACCTCCCAATCCCCATTTGAGCGAGATGTCCCAGTTACAACACGAATTGCAGTCCTTGATGGATCGCCAAGATTTGTCCGAAACAGAAAAATCGCAAAAGTACGGTCAACTCTTGCAACGACTGCAACTCTTTCACCAGAAAGCTTTAGACGAAACAGCTCTACCCACTCTGAAAGATTTTAAGACCTTGATGAAAAGTCCAGCACCATCACCAGTACCAGTACCAGTACCACCAGTACCCGTGACCAAGACAGAAAAAGGAGAAGAAGAGGAAGGGTTTCAAACTCCACCAGAAAAAGTACGCAAGTTAACAACACCACCTACCTCCAGAATTGGATGGATTAAAAAGATGATGGCCACCCCTTCTTCCTCACAAGAGAAAAAGAAAGTGAAGACAGAAGTGAAGACAGAAGTGAAACAAGAACCGATATCTCCCGCTTAGACATCCTTCTCCTCTTCGACACCGATTGCAGGCCGTACACGCAAAGCATTGCAATCCAAGAAAATACCCCAAGAAAAAAAAGAGTAGCATCCTCCAAGAGTGGGTGTCTTATTAACACACCAACGAACACAAAAAAAAAAATGGAAAAAGTCTTAGCCAGCATTTACTACGATCCCTCCCATCCTGCAGGTTACGCAGGAGTTCAAAAATTGTATCGTGCTGCCAAAACGCGACTGAAAAGTCTCCGTTTACCTCAAGTGCAACGATGGTTACAAGAACAAGCTACCTACACTTTACACAAACCCATTCGACGCAAGTTTGCCAGAAGTCGCACCCGAGTGGAAGGCATCGATCATCAATGGCAAGCCGATTTAGCCGATGTCTCTCATTTGGCCAGCTACAATCGTGGCTACAAATATTTGTTTTGTGTCATCGACGTCTTTTCCAAATTTGCCTGGGTCGTGCCCTTGACTTCCAAATCGAGCAGCGAGTTAGTGCGAGCCCTGTAACAGGTGTTGAAACAAAGCGGTCGTCACCCTCTTCGATGGCAAACGGACAAAGGCACCGAATTTCTGAACCAAGCTTTCCAAAAAGAATTAAAGAAACGTGACATTCATTTTTTTACCACCGAGAATCCCGAACCAAAGCCAGCATCGTGGAACGTTTTCAACGTACTTTGAAAGAACGCATGTGGAAATATTTTACGCATCACCACACTCTGAAGTACATCGACATCTTACCGCACCTGGTGCAAGCGTACAACCAATCTTACCATCGAAGCATCGGACGTGCCCCGCAAGACGTGACTCCCGACAACGAAGTGTTGGTGTTTGAGCGTCTGTTTGGTACGTCCCCGACGAGGGCTGTCCCCGAGAAAAGTGGCATGTTGGCCGTAGGAGATTGGGTGCGCATTGGCAAAACCAAACGCAGTTTCGACAAAGGTTACTTACCTAACTGGACGACCGAATTGTTTCGCGTCACTGGACGAGTGCATGGCCGTCATCCTGCCGTCTATAAATTGGAAGACATGAACGGAGAAGTGCTCAAAGGAACGTTTTATTTGCCCGAGTTACAACGTGTCACCAAAAAAGAAGACGACGTGTACGACATCGAAAGCATTCTCGAACGCAGAACCCGTAAAGTGGGCAAACGACGTGTCAAAGAAGTCAAAGTACGTTGGAAAGGATATCCACCCAGTTTTGATTCTTGGATCGACGCTTCGCAAGTTATCGACTATAAAAAGAAGTGACCATCATGCCCTTTCACACAGTAGACGCAGCTACGTCGACCACTCCTCCTTCACCTAGTTCTTCTGTGCAAGATTTACAAAAACAACCCTTGTGGGTGTGGTGTGGAGAACGTGTGCCTAAAACGCAAATCGTCTTTTTCTGCCAAATCTTCGTGGTGTATTGTGTCATCGGGGCAGCCATCGCCAATTTGAGTTTGCAACAAGGAGACAAACAATTGTGGACCATTTTATTGAGCAGTTGCATCGGTTACCTGCTTCCTAATCCCTCCCTGAAATTCACCTCGAACGGGAACCCCGGGAACCTTGTGTCCAGTGCCAGTGCCAGTCACCACTTCAACCACAACCAGAACCCCATTTTAGACGGAGACACGCTTCTGACGTCCAGTAATATCCCCTCGGACAGCCACAGAACTCTGGAATTATGAGTCACCAAAACCAATTTTACTTAACCTTACCCAGTGACAGTTCCATGGAGGTGTTTCCCAAGAACACGTTGTGCTGTTACACGGCCAAATTACCTCAAGCCATCCAGTTAGATCACGAAGCCCATTGGGAAGTGGCTTTAGTAGAAATGATTCACCCGACCCAAGTCCTCAATGTCCTTCCCAATCAAAATTTTTTTGATGTGGAAGTTCATGACGAGCAAATGCAACAGTGGATGGATAGCAATGTCAAATATGACAAGAAAACCCGTACACAAAATCAAAAGTACACCACCTATCACTTGTTCATTCCCCCAGGCTATTATTTTAGTGGTCAACATTTGGTCAGCACCATAACCTCCAGGTTTAATGTCGTGTTTCTGAAAGCTTTGGAGCATGTCAACAAAAGTGTCACCATGGAGTACCACAAAACAGCTCGTCGCTTCTTGATGAAATTTGAACGGAGTAAAATCATGTCCATTTTATTTTGTCCTGAATTGTTTGACATGTTGGGCGGAGACATGGACATGAGAAAGACCATGATCAAGAAAAACGAATTACCCATCGTTTACGACAACGAGTCTTTTAGCAAGTTATTTCGTGCCCCGGTAGAACTGAACCAAGGACTGAATTTGATGTTTGTGTACTCCGATGTGGTGGAGTATAACGTGGTGGGACACACCTCCGTATCGTTACTGTGTGTCATTCCTTTCAAAGTAGATTCTGCCACGGGCGCTGACGAGGAAGGTGGAAACACTTACCACGTCCACCGCGAATTTGTCCATCCTCACTATTTGCCTGTCAGCAAGTCGTATTTGGACACGGTCAACATTGCTATAAAAGGAGATCTGGGACAAAATATTCCATTCACCAAAGGAAAAGTCACGGTGAAACTCCATTTTCGAAAACGGTTCTCTCACGACTCGTAAGTAAGTCATGTATCCAGTGTACCGAGGGGTTGCTCGACAGCGAGGACACGGCTTAGGAGATATGTTAAAATCGGCCTTTCGTTCGGTGGCCCCAGTGTTGAAACCGATGGTGACACGCGGATTGCACGCCTTGAAAGATGCGGCACTGACGCAAGGCAAAGAATTTCTCCAAAATGTCATCATCGACAAACAAAACCCTAAAGAAGCCTTCATGAGGGCAGGCAAAAATGTCTTGCTGCAAACGGGCAAAGACATTTTAGGCCAACGAGAAACACCTATAAATGCCCTGCACGCTACCGAGTCAGGCATTCAGCAAGGACAAGGCAGAAAGAGACGACGAAGAAAACACCCTTTCACCAGACTTCAAGCGAGAAAGGCCAAGAAAAGAAGAACCGTTCGAGACTTAGACGTTTTCGATTATTGAGAAAAAAGAGACAAAAAATGATGCACCGAGAATCTTGCGCTTGTTCCAAGACGGAACTGGATCTGTTTGCCATGCCCCCCACAATGGTGACGATGCAAGAATCCCAGTGGGTGGAATTTCACCCCGTCTCCTCACTAACCGATTCCGCTCCCATCGAGTTTGAAATCAAAGGACAGCCCGAAGATTACATCGATCTGAATAGCAGTTACTTGTACCTGAAAGTCAAAATTCTAGATAAGACTGGAGGTGCTATAGACGATGAAGCAGTAGCTCCCGTCAACAATTTCATGCATTCCTTGTTCAGTGGAGTGGACTTGTACTTGAATAACAAACTGGTCAGTAGCAGCATGGATACTTACCCTTATCGTGCCTACCTGGAAAATCTCTTGACGTACGGAATAGATGCCAAGAACACTCATCTCAATGCCTGTGTGGTATGGGAAGCTGACGAACCTACCAAGTTTGAAATATTGGAAACTGATGAAAAGAAAGACAACAATGATGGCTTTGTAGAACGAAGAAAGAGAATCACGGGAGCCGACACAAGTTTAGAACTGATGGATCGTTTGCATTTGGACATGTGGTTGCAAGAAAAATATTTGCTGAACGGGGTGGATGTCCGCCTGAGACTGAATCGTAGCAGTGCCGCTTTCCATTTGATGGCTGATAGTGACGGTTACAAAACCAAAATCCTAGAAGCCAGACTCTACGTACGCCGTGTGGAAGTGTTACCTAAAGTGGGAAACGACATTAGTCAGACGTTGAGTAGAACGACCGCCAAGTATCCCATACGATGCGTGGAAGTGAAAACCTTCACCATTCCCAAGGGACAGCGATCCATGATCGAAGATCATCTGTTCCAAGGACAGTTACCCAAACGTTTGATCGTTGGTATCGTCGAGAATACAGCCTTCAACGGAGCTGCCGAAAAAAATCCTTTCTACTTTCAACACTTTGGCGTGTCCAAAATCGAAGTCAGTCGCGATGGCAAGACCTTGTGTACCCGACCTTTCGAACCTGACTTTACCAAGAAGAATTACTTGAGATCGTACTTGTCCCTGTACGAAGCCACCGGACAGTTAGGAACCAATACCAGTCACGGTATTACGTACGAGGATTATGCAGGAGGCTACGCTTTGTGGGCTTTCGATTTCACTCCAGACCAAGGCAGCGACGAGGGACATTTCCACCCTATAAAATCCGGCCAGATTCGTGTGGAAATTCAGTTTAAAGACCGAGACCCTGATGAAACGGTGAACGTCATCCTGTATGCAGAATTCGATAATACCATAGAAATCAACAGTTTGAGAGAAGTCATCCTAGATTACTAGAAACCATGGAAGACTGTTATCCCTCTTTACCTAGTGGAGAAACTTTTAGTGTTGGATTATTGTTAAAAAATGTTAGAGTTCTTGTTGTTTAGTGTTAAGTGATTTTTGAATAAAAAATGTTGTGTTTTGAAAAAAATTGTTTGATGTTATATTGTTGGATTATTGTTAAAAATGTTAGAGTTGTTGTTTAGTGTTAAGTGATTTTTGAATAAAAAATGTTGTGTTTTGAAAAAAATGCCTTTGTCTTTTGTTTAGCTATAAGAATGTTGGATTGATGCTCTTTCATTTCTTACTATCCCTCTCATGACACTCACTAAACGTTGCGACTCAAAAACCGTGTGGGGGATGTTTTCCTTCACGTCCGCGCTTTGACTTTAAGAACCGGGTTGTTTCCAGTCTAACCATCCATTGTCGACTCATCCTCCTAAGAAGATGTGCTCCAAACTAGCTAAACTCAACGAAGCCTACGTGAATTTGCATAGGGTCAGACACAGTCTGATACCGAAGCCAGAAGAAATAGAGAATGTGAGAATGTTAAAAATCACTGAAGACCTGATAGAAGAGCTCTTCAGAGAAGAAATGAACAGGGAAAAAGAAGAATGGACAGAGAAGTACAGACTTCAGAGACAGCAGCAACAACAACAACAACAAGAGCAGCAGCAGCAGCAACCTGAACCTGACAGAGGCTTTGTCGATTGCCGTATCGACACCAAAGAGTTCTTCTTTTCTTTCCGAAGAAGCAGACCTATCGCCAGAAAGTCTATCCTCAGAGGACATCGCATTCTTAGAAACTAAAAAAAGAATGCCATAGCAAACAAAAAAACAGCCCTTTTCAGGGCTACCCCAATACTCTAGAAAAGAAATAACGATCGATTTGCCAATGTGTGTAGGTAGAGTAGTGTGAAAATAAACACTAACTCTTTTTTAAAAAATGTGAGGGTATGTGTTTGTGTGTTTGTGTTTGTAAGTGGTTAAGTAAGTTGGTATGGATAGTAGATTAAAATGGTGTTTTTTTGGTGTTTGAGGTGTATATTTGGAGTTAGATTGGATTGCTTTGCGTATGTGGATAGTCTATTGAAGTGATTTATAAAAAATTTTAAAATAGTGATGGGTAGCATAAAAAAGTGAGTGAGTGTTTCTTTTAGGTCCGCGCGTTGTTGTTTTTGGTCATGATGTAGGTAACATCAATTTTATGTTTTTTAGGGGGATGTTTTCCTTCACGTCCGCGCTTTCACTATAAATTGAAACTCGCTGGGCAGTCTAGCTACCCTTGTTGATTGATCAACACCAAAAATGAACACGAGACTGTCTAAACTGTTGGAACTTCATGTGCATCTGGAATATGCCAGGCGCCTGTTGAATGAACTGGCCGCGGAAGCCATTGTGGAGGAGGGAAGGATAAGAGAGGAGGAGGAAAGAAGAAAAAAAGAAGAGGAGGAGAGAAGATATAAAGAAGAAGAAGAAGAGGAAAGAAGATACAAAGAGGAGGAGAGAAGAAACAAAGAAGAGGAGGAGGAGAAGGAAAAGAAGAGAAGAAGAATAAATTTCAGAATCCCAGAGAGCGAAAATTGGGATTCTGAAGCGACATATCCTGCCTCTGCTCTCTCCCCCAAAAAAGTAAAAAGTAACTGGGGGATAAGATGTGTATGTGGCGCCAGGCCTGGAAGGTGCCACCATTAACCAGGTGTCCATGAAGTTCCAAAAAAAACAGCCCTTTTCAGGGCTACCCAATACTCTAGAAAAGAAATAACCATCAATTTGCCAATGTGTAGGTAGAGTAGTGTGAATATAAACACTAACTCTTTTCTAAGATAGTGTGAGGGTATGTGTTTGTGTGTTGGTGCTTGTAAGAGCTAAGGTATGTTTGTGGGAATAGTAGATTATGGGTTTCTTTATTGTTTCTTAGCGTAGGTGAAGAGTATAGTTAGGGTTCTGTAACCGCTCACGTACGATTGTGTGGATAGTAGATTATGGATTTTGTTTATTGTTTCTTTGCGTATGTGGAGAGTATAGTTTGGGTTTTGTAACCGCTCACGTACGATTGTGTGGATAGTAGATTATGGATTTGTTTATTGTTTCTTAGCGTATGTGTTTGTGTGTTTGTGTTTGTGTGTTTGTGTTTGTACCCGCTCACGTACGATTGTGTAGATAGTAGATTATGGATTTTGTTTATTGTTTCTTAGCGTATGTGAAGTGTATAGTTTGGGTTTTGTAACCGCTCACGTACGATTGTGAGGATAGTAGATTATGGATTTTGTTTATTGTTTCTTAGCGTATGTGTTTGTCTGTTTGTGTTTGTGTGTTTGTGTTTGTACCCGCTCACGTACGATTGTGTGGATAGTAGATTATGGATTTGTTTATTGTTTCTTAGCGTATGTGGAGAGTATAGTTTGGGTTTTGTAAGCGCTCACGTACGATTGTGAGGATAGTAGATTATGGATTTTGTTTATTGTTTCTTAGCGTGTGTGTTTGTGTTTGTGTGTTTGTGTTTGTACCCGCTCACGTACGATTGTGTGGATAGTAGATTATGGATTTGTTTATTGTTTCTTAGCGTATGTGGAGAGTATAGTTTGGGTTTTATTATATGAAATGAAAAAGTAGGGGATGTTTTCCTTCACGTCCGCGCGTTGTTTGGCCATGATCTAGGTAAGATCATTTTTACGTTTTAGGGGGATGTTTTTCCTTCACGTACGCGCTTTAAGTATAAGAACCCACAGTATTCGTCGTTCAAACCATTCTGCAAAGAATAAAAAAGAAGATGGCTTCTAACCAAATGGACAAAATACAAACATTACAAGACGTTTTAGACAACTTAGGAATGATGGAGCAGATGTTGATAAGACTGGTTGAAGACCATTATTCCTATAGTCCCCATCGTGTAAAGATGGAAATTAATAACTTAAAAAAGGTAAAGGACAAGATTAGTGGTGTCATGAAAGAGATAAAGGAGGAGAAGGATGATGAAGAGAAAAGAATAAGAATAAGCAAATGGAACGAAAAGATTGAAAAAGAAGAAGAAAATGAGAAGAGGAAGAAAGAAGAGGAGGAAGAGAAGAAGAAAGAAGAGCAGGAGAAAAAAAAGAAAGAAAAGAAGAGAAAGAGTGTTGGAGATAAAATAAGAACTTGGTGGAGAAAAAGAAGAAACTAGAAGCAGAAGAAAACCCAAAGGCCCTTTTCAGGGCCAGCCATATTTCTCGAAAAGAGATAGCCTTTCAATTGCCTAAATTTAAATTTAAATTTAAAAAAAAATTTAAAAAAAAAATAAAAAAATCCCGTGTTCAATTCCCCTTGTCCCTAAACAAACCCAAACTCTATTCCCCCATGTTAAATTCCCCTTGTACGTAGAGTGACCCACGATTTTTCGCCATGTTAAATTCCCTTTGTACGTAGAGTGTCCCACGATTTTTCGCCATGTTAAATTTCCATTGTACGTAGAGTGTCCCAGGGGTCCCTGTAATGCTAATTCCCATTGTACGTAGGGTATCCCACTTAACTACTGATCAAGAACAGGCATTTTATCGTATTGAGCATGGCTTCATTGGAAAAGTCCTTTAAACATGTGGTTTTGGAGAGAATATACGGAACTGGATTAAAGCAATGTAATATAAAATAACCTCCAAAATAACGATCGATGGGACATTGACGGGGGACATCCCAATTAAAAGATCGGTAAAACAAGGAAGTCCCCTGTCAGTGCTAATATATATACTTTCCATTCATGCTCTCAACAGGAACATAAATAATAATAATAATAATAATAATAGTGTGTTCGTGTGTGTGATTTGGATTTTTAACGTAGCTTTAACAATTTTTCAGTCGTATCGCTACGATGTCTGAAGTGGCAGTTTTTAGTGATGTCTAGCACTGGGGCATCATGTCGCAGACATGTAGCGTGATGTCCCACCCAGTCACATTATCCTGACACCAGGCCGTCCAGTCCCAACACTAACCTCGTAATGATGAGCGCCAAACGAGGAAGCTGTTGATACAATCTTTGTAACACACAACCTCCGACATCCGAGGCGGACACTCTAACCATTAGGCCACCGGAGCGGTGTTAAATAACAACAGAAACATACAAGGGATTAAAATACCAAAATCTAGGAAATGAATTTTAAACACTTCTTCATGCAGATGATCGGACAAATTTTACTTGGGATGGGACATCATTTAAACATTTACAATTATGAATTTTCAGTTTGGGAAAGCTTCTGGTTCCACCATAAATCACGAGAAAACAGAAATACTATCAATTGGGAATTGGCGGGGGAACCACTCTTGTCTGACCCCCGCCCCTCCCTCCTTAAGACAAATAACATGTTAAAGCCTTTATGGCAAAACTCAATCTAGTTAAACTATCAATAAGTTCTAAAGAAAATTGAAGAACAGATCGAAATCTGGTCAATGTACCACTAAATCTAATTAACAGATTCAGGTCGCTAAAACCTTATATATATATATATATATATATATATATATATATATATATATATATATATAGTCAACTGAATTATGTTACAAAATCAGTTCATTTTACTAATTTTATGCTCAACTCTATGTAGGAAAAAAATTATTCATTTTATTTGGAATAAAAGAGTATATTATATTGCAAGAAAATGTGTATATAGACCAAGAGAAGTAGGAGGCTTAGGAATAATCCACTTATGTAATAAGCAAAAATGTATATTTTAAACAGGATAAGACATTTAACGCATACGCCTCAGCACACTTGGGAAGCAATTGATATTTAAGTTTTATAGTTATCTGTGTAGTTTTAATAACAATATTTACAAAAGCAAAAATCAAATGAAACTAATAGAACCGCCAATTAAATGAAGACGAATAAGGGATACTATTTTAAATATCGGGAGAAAGAGAAAATATGGGGAGAGAAAAATGGCAACAAAATATGAAACATGATAAATGAAGAGACTTATAAAAAGGCTAAATTACAAATAGAAATCTGTCATCCAAATTTAAACTTAGGAAGAATCTGGAAAAGGTTGGCAAATATAGCATCAACATCTAAACAAAGTATGCTATTCCACAATGTATGGATTATGGGGGATTTAGCATATTATACATACAATTCGGACATGTGATTCCTTTGTTGCACAGTGTATGGATTACAGGTGGAAATAGCATATTATACATACAATTTGGCCATGTGATTCCTTTGTTGCACAGTGTATGGATTACAGGGGGATATAGCATATTATACATACAATTCGGACATGTGATTCCTTTGTTGCACAGTGTATGGATTACAGGGAGAAACAGCATATTATACATACAATTTGGCCATGTGATTCCTTTGTTGCACAGTGTATGGATTACAGGGGGATATAGCATATTATACGTACAATTCGGCCATGTCATTCCTTTGTTGCACAGTGTATGGATTACAGGGGGATATAGCATATTATACGTACAATTCGGACATGTCATCTCTGCGGGCATTTCACAGACTCTAACCTTATATATAAAAACTAAAATAATAACATACTAATTCATAACCTGATAGTCATTAACATAATTGTAACAACAGTTGGTACAAAAAGCAATCACATCTGGGACAGGGAATTTGGCACAAATGAGCAAGAAGCAAATGATGGTGTGATACCTATGCTATGTGGCTCAGGCGAGGTAGTACGGATCACACCTATCTCCCCAAAGGGACGGCCAAAGAACATTTACGAAAACACAAATATGGGGAAACATAAACACAGTACTAAAAAACTATGAGGAGGCAAACCATACACAGTATATACACTCATACAACAAAAAGGCTCTTCTTTATTTCTGTTAGTTTTGTTATACTGATTTTATTTTTCAACTTTCCTTTATAACACATCACAAAAAATGTGGGAAAACAAGGTTTGGGAAAGCAGGGACCAGCCTCTGTGGTGGAAGCAGGTGGAGTTGGGTAGCCACCTGCCAGTTTCACATGTAAATCCTGGGCCCCCCCTGCCGGATTATTTTTTATTTTTATTAGATCTGTTTTTAAATAAATAAAGACAACTTATTAGCTTGACTTGAACTTTTATAAGCCAGTCCATACCCAAAAACATGGGATACTAATCAATACAGTATAGCACTATACATTTAGCACACACTGGACACACACAGATCCCTGGCAAGAATTAGAAACCTGCCATGGGGGTCTTATTATACATAGTAGGGTTAGGTGCAGCCAGAACCCTAATTCAAAATTATATAAAGTTTTATCAAAATTATTTTTGATTATTTGGTCAAGAAGACACACAAGAAAAGACTATGGGGGAAAACATAAAACACATATAAGCCTTTAAACCTTTCGACACAAAGGGGTCCACTCAAAGCCAGCCATCTTATACATAGGTGGAAAGGTGTGAGAGGACCACATCAATAAACAATTTTCAAAGATCAAATTTGGCAATACATCAAACTAGAAATCTGTGTCAATGCATTGCAGTACTGACAGTCACACTAATTGTTCTGTGCTATTACCTACATTAACTTAACGAGTCAGACTTTTAAAGTTAGGACACACGCCTCTACAACAGACATTCAAATTTAAGCGCATATGACTATTTCTTTAACTGAACAAGAAGGCAGTAATTTCAGCATTATAAAACGTGTCCTTCGTTGGGTATGGTCATTATCACATTACCCAGCTATGTCAGTATGTGCACTAAAAACCTCCTTAAGATTAAAAACAACTGATTTGCATCGGTGTTATGATCATATTTGTGAATTGACAAGTGTAAATGGGTGTTATGATCATATTTTGTGTGTAAGTTGACAAGTGTAAATGGCGTGTTATGATCATATTTTCATGTAAGTTGACATGTGTAAATGGGGTGTTATGATCATATTTTGTAAGTTGACAAGTGTAAATGAAGTGTTATGATCGTACTTTGTGTAAGTTGACAAGTGTAAATGGGGTAGTTGGGAAGCTTTTAATACCCTATACAGCATATTTTAATTTACAGAATGAAATTAAAGCCTTCGAATGTCTTCGTGCCTCTGTCTCTGTGTGTGTGTGTGTGTGTGTGTTAGAGAGAGACAGAGAGAGATTAAAAAACTTTCGACTTGATGTGTCTTTGGACGTTTGGTTCTCGCTCAGGGGTTCGTTACAAAGAAAATTTGAAGTATCCGTCCAAGAATCAATGGAGGGGGGGGGGTCTAACCTGTAACAATATAACACAGGTTAGACCCCACCCCCCATCCCTTAATTCATGGACGGATACTCCTAATTTTCTTCCCAACGAACACATGTACTGTAGTTCTCGTTTCGTTTTCATGGAGTTATAGGGAAAAAGTCATTAAGCTAATATCAAAATACCTAAACAAGATCTTTAAATATACAACTTTTATATAACAAAAGTAAATTAACCAAAAACAAATAAAACAAAAATTACCTGGTTCATTTTCCTTGGAAGTCCAGCAGCAAAAGGAAGTACTGGTTCCAGATTTCGAGATGTCGAAAATCGGGTGTGATTTTAAACGCATAAATTGATGACGTTTTGTTCGTTTGGTGTCGATATAGATTTTGTTGTCAGAGACGTCGATGCTTAATACGTGAATTTTTTGGCTTGTGAGTAAGAATGCGCGTTGTATCTCTCAATCAGATTTAAATTTAAAAATCATTATTGACCCAGAGTCATTCACGCACAAGGTTATTAGCAAAGCATGCTTGCATTTTTGACATCTTGGACTAGTGAAGAATAAAAACGTTTCAAATCCGGTGATAAAATGAAAAATATCTGGTATAGATAATATCCTAATAAGACCTATCTTGCTGCAATTAAAATTGGCATTTAGACAACTTTTGCAGAACATAATTGCCTTTCACATATATTATTGTTAAACTTCCTCAGCAAGTGTGCATTTATTATTTTGGAGATGAGTTCTCAGTTAATTAAGTTGAAAACTTTGTTCTAACTCTGTTGAGGCAAAGACTATAGCCAGGTCATTTCAAATGGCATCGCGAATGGTACCCGGTCCTGTATCTAAAAAATGCACTAGTGACAAGTGTCGGAAAATAAATTAAAATAGTTTCATGTAGATTGGTTTTAAAACAAATTGTTGAAATATTAATAGACCAACTGTTACTTAGATCTCAGTCCCCCCCCCCCTCCCCCGACATTACTCGTAGCGGAGACCAGCTGTGTGCAGCATAATTTGGAGTGACGTTTTCAACCTCCTTCAATTTAGGCTATTGGCTACTCTCTAGTAATTAATATATTTTGACTGACCTTTGTGGATGGTAAGTAGAATCCCTTGTCTTCTGACCCATGGTCCTTCAGAAAACACTTACTTTCTTAGTATTAATCCCTGTCTAAACAGGACACCTGTGTATCTTTTGGTTATTTATCTAAAATTTTAATTGCTGATGCATGCATGGAAGGCAGCATCACCCCAAGGTAAGAGTAATAAGTGGAGAGAGTCTAGTGCAGACTACATCACTAGGAACTCCATGTGTTATTCTTACCTTGGGGTGATGCTACCTTAACCCTAACCCTTCCACACATGCGTTAGCAATTTTAGAAACAGTAGATACACAGGTGTTCTGCTATGACAGAGATTAATACTAAAAAAAAGTGAGTGAAGGATTTAATGCCATGGGTCACAAGAAAAGGGATATTACTTACCATCAGCATACAAAGGTCAGTTGATTTAAACCAACTGTTGTACAGAATCGCCTGTCTTGAAAGAACGCTGGTTTAGGACACCACCTTTCGTGGTAAAATAATATAAAATAATATTTTCCATTCACAGATCAACTATTATGTATTGATGAATTTTAATGAGAAAACATCTTTCTTTTGAGGCCTTTTCTTTGTTATAGTGGTGGTTTTTTGAGCAAGTATATATATATATATATATATATATATATATATATATATATATATATATATAATCTAGTCAATTTATAAATAACCATTTGTCAGAGAAATTCACCTTCCATGATTAAATTTAGCAAGAAAAGTTACTGATTTCTTTTGTTCATATGTAGCATTCTTTGAGTCAAATGCCACTTGCTAACCATTCTAGTTGGACCAGACCTTTTCTGAAGTGGAATGTGCACATGATTGTGAGACTGATGGACTGATTCATTGCTGACAGTTAGATTTTGTATCCCCTTCATTACATTTGGGGGCTTGTCCAACTCTTTGCAGCTGGTGGCTAGGGCTGTCAACGGGTAACCGGGTACCCAACCGTAGTGAAAAACCAGGGCATTGAAAATTAATGATGAGTACCTATTCACAAAAATAATTTATCGACAACACAATCAAAATATCATATATCATCAACAGTTCGTTGGTCTGAGTTGCAGCTCCAGCCTATATTTATGAGTAGGACGACCTGTTATGCATCAGCGGCCCACTACTAAACGGCTGCTGCATGCTGGGCTGTGCAAGATAATACAATATGATATCTCAGGTTGGCTGCCATTGCGCAAAAATATCTCTGTATTCCTACAAAGTCAGTTCCATCTGAAAGTGCTTTTTCGAGGGCATGACACGTTGTTAACAGGAAACGTGCATTGCTGTCGGCAGATACGGTCGATATGTTTTTTTTTAGCAGAAACTGGAAATTTTGCAGGGGACAATGATCATGTACTTGTACACTAGGACAGACTGGTATTATTTAGCTTTGATAAATTCTTTCTTAGTTATTTTATTCTAGTTTGAAATTTTAATATTGTAATGTTTTGCTTACATTTACTTAAGTGTAAACCTCCTTTAGTATTCAAGTTCTCAACCAGAAGTTGACTTTCACTGCCATTCGCCATGAGTAATAAATAACAAAACACGCTGTGGAAGTTGTTGGAAGTTTATTAATAAGTGAAACGACATTGTAATATTAATTCATTATTATTGACAAATCAAACAAAGTATTATAGTACAATTTATAATAGACAATTTGAAGTACAACAGGAAAACAAATTATCTCCATTGACAGACTATCAGCCATCTCCCATTGGGTGTGGGTAATGTGTGAATGTGAAAATGTGAAAGTAAAGTGCGATAAAGAGAATGCGAAATAATGGATAAAGTGTGGTAAACAATGTGCAAAATGATGTAAATAGTCTGTTCATTTTGTCACCCTACAACAATCCAGGTTTGTAAAAATTTGACAGTGGGGTAACTAGGATTGTACGTGTCTTTCATGTTCTAATGCAGGGCTGGACAAACTACGGCCTGTGGACCGCGTGCGGCCTGCCAAGGGCTTTCATGCGGCCTGCCAAGGGTTTTCATCCAGCCTAGGAACAAGTCATCATTCGCACTGACTCTGTTTATGTTACTCTGTTTATCAAATAAATGTGCTTCTTTTGAAGTTTAAGTTTTCAAATATTAACAACATATTAACAACTGAAAATTAATTATGATGTTATTTAGAGAAACCTTTTGTTTCTGCTATTTCAAATATTAATTATTTTACTTAATGAACTATGCGGCCCGCAACAAGGTGTAAATTTGTGTATGCGGCACTTGCACTGAAAAGTTTGCCCACCTCTGTTCTAATGGATACCTGGTTACCTGTTAAATGGCACAACGGGTACCCGGGTGAAGTTTTCCTATTGGTTGCCCAGTTGATAATGGGTTTTGACAAGTGAATCATGATGATATTCAAAGTCAGTGTAAGTGTAAGTGGCAGATAGTGAAGTGCAGTGGTCGGTGTATTTGAGGCTGCAGTAGATGGTCTGTCTCTAAGTCTAGTGGCATGTATGCCAGACTGTAGTGTTTTGTAACCAGGCCGAAGTACATGGTCCGTCTTTAAGTCTAGTGGGATGTATGCCAGACTCTAGTGTTTTATAACCAGCTGCAGTAGATGGTCTGTCTTTAAGTCTAGTGGCATGTATGCCAGACTGTAGTGTTTTGTAACCAGGCTGAAGTACATGGTTCGCCATTAAGTCTAGTGGGATGTGTGCCAGACTGTAGTGTTTTATAACCAGGCTGCAATACATGGTCTGTCTTTAAGTCTAGTGGCATGTGTGCCAGACTAATGATTTGCATGAAGGAAACATCACAGCAGAGTATACTACATCATGAAAATTGTAATGTTTTGTAACCAGTCTACATTAACTGGTCCACACCTTTAAGTTCAGTGGTAAGTGTACCAGTCTACAGTTACTGTAGCTGGTCCAAACCTTTAAATCTATTGGTATGTGTGCCAGACTGTAGTATTTTGTAACCAGTCTAGAGTAGCTGGTCCATACTTTTAAGTCTAGTGGTAACTGTGCCAGACTGTTTAGTCTTTTGTAACCAGTCTACAGTAGTGGCTCCATACCTTTAACTCTAGTGGTTTGTGTGCCAGACTGTAATGTTTTGTAACCATTCAACAGTAGCTGGTCCATACCTTTAATTCTAGTGGTATGTGTACCAGTCTACAGTAGCTGGTCCACACCTTTAAGTCTAGTGGTATGTGTGCCAGACCATGTAGTGTTTTGTAACCAGTCTACAGTAGCTGGTCCATACCTTTTAAGTTCAGTGGTAAGTGTGCCAGACTGTAATCTTTTGCATGAAGGAAACATCACAGCAGAGTGTCTTATATCATGAAAACTGACTTCAAAAGGCTTTAATAAATTTGACCTATTCAATTTTGTGTCCTTCCTTTGTCCATCATAGGCCTGAGGTTCCTTTACAACTTTAAATGCAGGTTTTTACCAACAAAAATTTGCCTCTGTACTGGAAAAAAGATGAAACTGGGGGTATTTATGGACCTGCAAACTGTGAGATGTGTTTTAAGTCTTACAAGTTAACTCTCTCACCATCAAAGCCTATAAGATGCTGAGTTGTTTCTTTTCATGTGTTTTAAGTCTTACAAGTGAACTCTCTCACCATCAAAGTCTATAAGAAGCCGATTTGTTTCTTTTCATGTGTTTTAAGTCTTACAAGTTAACTCTCTCACCATCTTAGTTTATAAGAAACCGATTTGTTTCTTTTCATACAGTTATAGTCCCATATCCATGCTGACTTTTGATCAGCAAAATTAGGAACAACACAGACTAGAAAAAGAGTCAGCTTATCTATTTAATGGGTTGCAAGGGTTTGATTGAAGATGAAGCAATAGAAATTAAAGCACTTCTCTTTCTGTTTCATAGATGTTATTTGAAGGAGTCTCTTTCTGTTTCATAGATATTATTGGAAGCAGTCACTTTCTGTTTCACTCCATTTGCATTGAAGAATCTTGAATATCGAGACATTTTTTTGTTATGGAGTTTATTTTTGGTATACCATTGGTCTTTATTTACTCTTATTCAAAACAAATTAATAACCGCATGTTTATAGCTGGGGGACTAGCTTAGTTCGGATTTTGTTTCTATTTATATATGATTGCAGGTCATTGATTTAGCCATACTGAATTTGAAGGCTTTCACTCACACCAAGCCATTAAAAGTAAACATTTTATTTTGTTGCATGGAAACACTTTAACAATTTACTTTATAAATGAACTCTGAACAAAGTTACTAATTTTGTGTGGTTGAAAGTTGGTGACTGACAGTGACAATATTGGAATGGGATTACTATAAGTTGTTCCACACAGAATTTTATCCTATCTATAAAGGTCAGAAATTCATTATTTTCATTTTTTTTACTCAAAAATATTGTTTGCAACATAATGTTCTCCACTCTATGCAAGTGATAAACCATGCATTGATGAGATTGGCTGATTAGGATTTTTACCAGTAAAATTTGGTCTTGAACCATCTTTTTCCATCCATGCCAGTACAAGATACCGATAGTAGCATAACCCTAGCAGATAGGCACATATGTTCCAATTTTATTTCTGCACATTTAGTCTGTTGAAACCATGAAAAACATATTTAATTGTGGAGTTTATTATTGGCAAGACTGTCAGCATTATGTATCATTATTATTTAGTGTAGTTATGGCCACTGATCCATGCACAATATACCCCCAAAATTTGGGACTTTGAATTTACATCTTGAATGCGTTGAATTTACCACATTTTAATGGGGCTACATGTACTTGGGTAATGTTATTTCTTTTTATTTGATCTGGTCTTCTAGCCATGTATTTATCAAGGAAGGCATGTATTTATTGAGGAAAATAGTTTCTGACCCTATTTTTTCCTGCTGACCCTAAATTTTTTATTTTTTTATTGTTTTTAGTCTTCAAAAAACACCAAAAATAAACAAACAAAATAAGACTTGCGCAATTTATTCAGCACATGCAAACAAATGTATACCATATGTTCTGTTGATATAAATATGGCATGCTGTAAAAACATTTTAAGTATATATAAAACTAGTCTACCTTCCTACCCTATATATATGTGTTTTTTAGGAACTAAAAGAAAAATGTTTGCCTCATTGTGCTATCATTTGTATGTCAGTGGCTGCTTATTCATTTTATTAACATTCCTAGATTTCATAAGGATCATTTTTTTTCCATCTCTAGGTACCAAAATGTCATCCATACAGACCTTCAGTAGCATGTTACACCACTACAAGTTATGTCAACGTATCACATCCTGTGTACGTCATAGATGTAAATCTACCTGGACACCGTTAGCTTGTTTAGCAAACAAGAGCGCCATTCCCCAGTACAGCTTTACCCAGCAGAGGATTTTCATACCAGTTCAAAGTTACATTTTTTTCCTACAAAGGGAGACTACCAGACTTAATCCCACATGGTCAGTTTGGAGGTCTTACAGCATGAGGATGCCATCAAAAAAGGATAAAGGTTTATATTTACCTATAGAATGATCCCCTTAGAGGACTCGTTATATTTACCTGTAGAGTGTTTCCCTTAAGTGTACTGGTTATATTTACCTGTAGAGTTTCCCTTAAGATTACTAGATATATTTACCTGTACAGTGATGCCCTGAAGATTACTAGTTATATTTACCTGTACAGTGATGCCCTTAAGATTGCTAGTTATATTTACCTGTAGAGTTTCCCATAAGATTACTAGTTATATTTACCTGTACAGTGATGCCCTGAAGATTACTAGTTATATTTACCTGTACAGTGATGCCCTTAAGATTGCTAGTTATATTTACCTGCAGAGTGATTCCCTTAAGATTACTAGTTATATTTACCTGTAGAGTGATGCCCTTAAGACTACTAGTTATATTTACCTGTAGAGTGATGCCCTTAAGATTACTAGTAATATTTACCTGTAGAGTGATTCCCTTAAGATTACTAGTTATATTTACCTGTAGAGTGATTCCCTTATTGTATTAGTTATATTTACCTGTAGAGAGTTTCCCTTAAGATTACTAGATATATTTACCTGTAAAGTGATTCCCTTAAGATTACTAGTTATATTTACCTGTACAGTGATGCCCTTAAGACTACTAGTTATATTTACCTGTACAAGTGATGCCCTGAAGATTACTAGTTATGTTTACCTGTACAGTGATGCCCTTAAGACAACTAGTTATATTTACCTGTACAAGTGATGCCCTTAAGATTGCTAGTTATATTTACCTGTAGAGTGATTCCCTTATTGTATTAGTTATATTTACCTGTAGAGAGTTTCCCTTAAGATTACTAGATATATTTACCTGTAAAGTGATTCCCTTAAGATTACTAGTTATATTTACCTGTACAGTGATGCCCTGAAGATTACTAGTTATGTTTACCTGTACAGTGATGCCCTTAAGACTACTAGTTATATTTACCTGTACAAGTGATGCCCTTAAGATTGCTAGTTATATTTACCTGTACAGTGATGCCCTTAAGATTGCTAGTTATATTTACCTGTACAAGTGATGCCCTTAAGATTGCTAGTTATATTTACCTGTACAAGTGATGCCCTTAAGATTGCTACTTATATTTACCTGTACAGTGATGTCCTTAAGATTGCTAGTTATATTTACCTGTACAGTGATGCCCTTAAGATTGCTAGTTATATTTACCTGTACAAGTGATGCCCTTAAGATTGCTAGTTATATTTACCTGTACAAGTGATGCCCTTAAGATTGCTAGTTATATTTACCTGTACAGTGATGCCCTTAAGATTGCTAGTTATATTTACCTGTACAAGTGATGCCCTTAAGATTGCTAATTATATTTACCTGTACAAGTGATGCCCTTAAGATTGCTAGTTATATTTACCTGTACAAGTGATGCCCTTAAGATTACTAGTTATATTTACCTGTACAGTGATTCCCTTAAGATTGCTAGTTATATTTACCTGTACAAGTGATGCCCTTAAGATTGCTAGTTATATTTACCTGTACAGTGATGCCCTTAAGATTGCTAGTTATATTTACCTGTACAAGTGGTGCCCTTAAGATTGCTAGTTATATTTACCTGTACAAGTGATGCCCTTAAGATTGCTAGTTATATTGACCTGTACAAGTGATGCCCTTAAGATTACTAGTTATATTGACCTGTACAGTGATGTCCTTAAGATTACTAGTTATATTTACCTGTACAGTGATGTCCTTACGATTACTAGTTATATTTACCTGTACAAGTGATGCCCTTAAGATTGCTAGTTATATTTACCTGTACAGTGATGTCCTTAAGATTGCTAGTTATATTTACCTGTACAAGTGATGCCCTGAAGATTACTAGTTATATTTACCTGTACAGTGATGTCCTTAAGATTGCTAGTTATATTTACCTGTACAAGTGATGCCCTGAAGATTACTAGTTATATTTACCTGTACAGTGATGTCCTTAAGATTGCTAGTTATATTTACCTGTACAAGTGATGCCCTGAAGATTACTAGTTATATTTACCTGTACAAGTGATGCCCTTAAGATTGCTAGTTATCTTTACCTGTACAGTGATGCCCTTAAGATTGCTAGTTATATTTACCTGTACAAGTGGTGCCCTTAAGATTGCTAGTTATATTTACCTGTACAGTGATGCCCTTAAGATTGCTTGTTATATTTACCTGTACAGTGATGCCCTGAAGATTACTTGTTATATTTACCTGTACAGTGATGCCCTTAAGACTACTAGTTATATTTACCTGTACATGTGATGCCCTTAAGATTGCTAGTTATATTTACCTGTAGAGTGATTCCCTTAAGATTACTAGTTATATTTACCTGTACAGTGATGTCCTTAAGATTACTAGTTATATTTACCTGTACAAGTGATGCCCTTAAGATTGCTAGTTATATTTACCTGTAGAGTTTCCCTTAAGATTACTAGTTATATTTACCTGTAGAGAGTTTCCCTTAAGATTACTAGATATATTTACCTGTAGAGTGATTCCCTTAAGATTACTAGTTATATTTACCTGTACAGTGATGCCCTTAAGATTACTAGTTATATTTACCTGTACAGTGATTCCCTTAAGATTACCTGTTATTTATTCCTTTGTATCGACCATCACTGAGGAAGGCCTGCAGGCAGATTGCCGGTTCTTGATGCATAACCCCCACCCCCCCAAAGAACAAGGAGTTGGATATGGTTTTTGGCTTTTATAAATCTGCAGGTACCATCCTATGCTACTGACTGTAATCCAGACTTGAGAACACATCATTAAATTCATTGTTTTTCTGTTAATAAAACCTATCACAGTGCTGATAATGTCATAATATGATTACTTCTCACCCAGCTTTGTCTGCAGCATGTTGGTACATGATTTGCAATGGTAAGATATGCAATGATGTCTCTGTCTCTTGATAATTTTATAGCATTTTCTGGATGTATTCATTTTGTAGCCACTGTATAGGTTCCCATTACTTAATTCTTTACTCCTGTTAAATTTATTAAAACCCACACATCACCATAGCAACTCAGTTACAGTATTTCTTTATCAGGTTAATCCAATTTATGAATTAAGCTGTTGGCTCTGGTCTCTGAATAAATTTATTATTTATGGATTATTTAATTCTGTCATTGGATTTAATTGGTTCATATAAATTTCTTGTTTACCCAAGTCCTGCTCAGAATTGCTATGGTCATTATGTCCTTCACAAATATAAATGTGAATGTTTTATGACAGATGTATATATTGTTTTGGCCATAAAATAGTATTTTGCATTGAATGCATGTAATATATGTACAAAAAACTTGAAAAAAATAATACCATTCATGTACAGTAATTATGGGTATTTCCTTCTGCAACCCAGTCACATTTCATCTAAAAACTAGCAATACCTGCAGTGAGATACTACTAGAAAGATCAGTTTTTGTTGGCAGAGGGAATTGGCCTCTCAAGACAGGCTGTACTGTATCTGTTTCTACATTGTACACAACAGCAAAATCTTAGATTGAGAGTAAAATATTACTATGTCACAACGTGTTGATCCAGAGATCAAACAATAACTATGTCACTATGTGTTGATCCAGAGATCAAATAATAACTCTGTCACTATGTGTCGATCCAGAGATCAAACAATAACTCTGTCACTATGTGTTGATCCAGAGATCAAACAATAAGCATATTTTTTTACTCAGCAGGAAAGTCCAAGGGGAAGTCCCCAACAATGGAGCTGACAAATGAAGAGATAGATGGGATTATAGATCCAGATAAAATGAAAGCTCAACTTCAGCAGGTGTTGGACCACTTAAAGGAGAACTACATAAAGAATATGTCACTCCGCACATCAACAGGTAACACACCAATAAATCCATCCACAGGTAACACACCAATAAATCCATCCACAGGTAACACACCAATAAATCCATCCACAGGTAACACCAATAAATCCATCCACAGGTAACACACCAATAAGTCCATCCACAGGTAACACACCAATAAATCCATCCACAGGTAACACACCAATAAATCCATCCACAGGTAATGCAGCAATAAATCCATCCACACAAGTAATGCAGCAATAAATCCATCCACAGGTAACACACCAATTAATCCATCCACAGGTAACACACCAATAAATCCATCCACAGGTAATGCAACAATAAATCCATCCACAGGTAACACCAATAAATCCATCCACAGGTAACACACCAATAAGTCCATCCACAGGTAACACACCAATAAATCCATCCACAGATAATGCAACAATAAATCCATCCACAGGTAACACACCAATAAATCCATCCACAGGTAATACACCAGTAAATCCATCCACAGGTAACACACCAATAAATCCATCCACAGGTAACACACCAATAAATCCATCCACAGGTAATACACCAGTAAATCCATCCACAGGTAACACACCAATAAATCCATCCACAGGTAACACACCAATAAATCCATCATATTCATAGCGGTAAACTACTTTTCCATATTTTCAGTATTGTTTCAGTCTCCTCGTATTCAGATACACGAACTGTAAACATTTGTATGCCCTTTGTTCAGTTTATGCTACCTTCTAATGAAAAGGAGTACTTGTATTTGGAACAATCAGCATCATGTTACTAGCTGCTGGTATTCATTTCAGGAAGAGAGAAAAAAATTTTAGAAACATTTTTAACATAAGCAGTAATTTCCCGTTCGGAGTTGATCATAACTGATGCTTCAACAGACATTTTGAACTAAATATTTGTGAGATTGGAAGTCTCACTTTTGATTTGATGGTATAAATAGTTTTTATAATTTTACGAAATAAGACTATACATTCACAGCAGAATAGTTTTACGAGTTATTAAAGGCAGCATGCAGTGTAACAAGCTTGCCAACTTACCCAGCCTGGTAAGTTTGACAGGGGAGATAATTGTGTGGGCCTGAGCACATGATCAGCGGAGTGGTTTGTTCATTTTCCATTGGAAAGATTAGTTCTTATTTGTAAAGTTGCTTTTCTCTTGGCCTTGACCAGCAATTTTAAAGTTATAATTTTAAATTCTTGAAATAACGAACATAAAGAATATTTTATGGCATGGAAATATTGCCCCACTGAGTAAGTTTTAATTAATTCAGGGATTGTGTAACTACCAGTACTTCGTATTGGCAAGAATGGAAAAAGACAGCATGAGGCCGACTTTTACTGTTACAAATGCTAATCAGCCACTGTCATAAATGCATGGTTCATCATTGCGCAAAGTAGGTGAAATTATATTTTGAGTAATACTTTAAAGAAAGGAAATTAAATGAATGTGTTTACATAATCCCATTCTACTATTGTCAGTGTCAGTACATAATCCCATTCTACTATTGTCAGTGTCAGTAGATAATCCCATTCTACTATTGTCTGTGTCAGTAGATAATCCCATTCTACTATTGTAAGTGTCAGTACATAATCCCATTCTACTATTGTCAGTGTCAGTACATAATCCCATTCTACTATTGTCAGTGTCAGTAAATAATCCCACTCTACTATTGTCAGTGTCAGTACATAATCCCATTCTACTCTTGTCAGTGTCAGTAAATAATCCCATTCTACTATTGTCAGTGTCAGTACATAATCCCATTCTACTATTGTCAGCATCAGTACATAATCCCATTCTACTTTTGTCAGTGTCAGTATATAATCCCATTCTACTATTGTCAGTGTCAGGCACCAGCTTAATCCACATACACAATTAACAACTTTCCTCAGCAGATAATTGTGGTTACTAATTTAATTTTGAATAAAATTTGGATTAACATCATTGAAGCAAGAATATGGGTGCCTTAGTTTTCCTTGCTTTGTGCCCTAGCAATTAGTCTCACAAAACAGCACCAGAAGGAGTCAGCTTATCTTTTTGATGGCTTCAGGATTTGTTTTGACAGCAACTGTGCTTGATAAAACAGGGCTGCTTCACTTGCTGAGTTGCAGCAATAATCCAATAATCCAATACTATGTTTTGGTAATTTAATAAACAGGGTTCTCAATAGATTTAAAAAGCTAAACAGACATTTGACCCTTGACCCCAAAATCTCAAGAGTCAAAACTGAAATCTCAAGAGTCACTTGTTTATGAGTTATGATCTCTTCTAATTCATAGCAAGATGATTTCTTTACTTGTGTTAAATTAAGGGAAACACTCAATCGTAGAGTACTTTGTAACTGATGTTAATGATTTCTTACACCTTATTCTCCTTCTCACAATTGATACCAACTTTCTGTTTCTTTGGAGTCTGTGGTTTGGAATTATCTTCAATCACTGGCAGGTCACTTCTAAGACTAAAACAGGAAAGAAATTATCCTTAAACCCTCACAGGCAAGTCGTTTCTGAGACTGAGACAGGAAAGAAATTATCTTTAAGCCAACACTGTCAGGTCCTTTCTGAGACTGAGACGGGAAAGAAATTATCCTTAAACCATTGTGATTAATTATGATGAGCCATTGTGTGACAGTTGAATGAAAGAAGAGGCGCATATCTCACTATTCACTGCTAAGAATTATATGTCTGTTGGGAACCCTGATAACCATAGGAACTCCAGCCTTAATTGTAAGCTGTTAATTTTAACAGACTAGGAACACCTGAATCCATCAAAGAGATAAGCCGACTCTTCTTCTGGTGCTGTGCTGCTGTCAATCACTGATCAAAGTTAGCCCTATGGCATTACAATTGCATGGAAAGAACAGATCTGTCTTTGACAGAGTATGATGTTGACAGTTAACTTTCAAGACATAAAATGCCATTTTACAATTTGTTGGTGCACAAATACCAAAAGTTTAATTTTTTTCCTAGTACAAGGACAAACCTTTCCAGTAGAAAACATCATGCTGGTGAAAGGAATCTTTGTATTTATTTGTCATGTTAGCAGTTTGATCTGATTCATTAAAGTCAATTTCAGCACAGTCTGTAGGCATGCAAAATGTACCCACTTATAAGAGTCCAGCTGGAAATTGCATAAACCCATGTCTGTTGTTGTATAATGCCAGCAGATCTTGGTCTTTATAGTTTGCTATGAGTTTTCAGCAGAGCAAAGGTCATAGACCCTGATTTGCTGACGCATTATGCGATTTCAATATCAGTTACAAGTACATTTCATATCTGATGACTTGATATGAGACCATGTGATTCAATGCAAATTTACACATACAAGCAGAAAGACAGATACTTTAAATTGTATTGTGTAGTGGGCCTGCAGTTGGTCATGTGCAGCCAATTAGTGACTGTGAGCGACTTGTGACTAAAAACACTGTTTGAAGCCAGCCAATTAGTGACTGTGAGTGCCTTGTGACTAAAAATATTGTTTGAAGCCAGCCAATTAGTGACTGTGAGTGCCTTGTGACTAAAAATATTGTTTGAAGCCAGCCAATTAGAGACTGTGAGTGACTTGTGACTAAAAACAGTTTAAAGCCAGCCAATTAGTGACTGTGAGTGCCTTGTGACTAAAAATATTGTTTGAAGCCAGCCAATTAGTGACTGTGAGTGCCTTGTGACTAAAAATATTGTTTGAAGCCAGCCAATTAGTGACTGTGAGTGCCTTGTGACTAAAAACACTGTTTGAAGCCAGCCAATTAGTGACTGTGAGTGCCTTGTGACTAAAAACACTGTTTGAAGCCAGCCAATTAGTGACTGTGAGTGACTTGTGACTAAAAACACTGTTTGAAGCCAGCCAATTAGTGACTGTGAGTGCCTTGTGACTAAAAATATTGTTTGAAGCCAGCCAATTAGTGACTGTGAGTGCCTTGTGACTAAAAATATTGTTTGAAGCCAGCCAATTAGTGACTGTGAGTGCCTTGTGACTAAAAATATTGTTTGAAGCCAGCCAATTAGTGACTGTGAGTGCCTTGTGACTAAAAACACTGTTTGAAGCCAGCCAATTAGTGACTGTGAGTGCCTTGTGACTAAAAACACTGTTTGAAGCCAGCCAGTTAGTGACTGTGAGTGCCTTGTGACTAAAAATATTGTTTGAAGCCAGCCAATTAGTGACTGTGAGTGCCTTGTGACTAAAAACACTGTTTCAAGCCAGCCAGTAAATGAACTGAATCTCATTCTGCTTGTGTGTGACTAACTTTCTGTGGTCAGAACAATACAAATTGAAGTACATGTCTTTCTGCTACACAATACTAATTGAAGTAGCTGTCTTTCTGCTACTGCCCATTTGCATTGAAGTACCTGTCTTTCTGCTAGTGCCCATTTGCATTAACAATGCAAATTGAAGTACCTGTCTTTCTGCTACTGCCCATTTGCATTAAAGTACCTGTCTTTCTGCTACTGCCCATTTGCATTGAAGTACCCGTCTTTCTGCTACTGCCCATTTGCATTGAAGTACCTGTCTTTCTTCTACAGCCCATTTGCATTGAAGTACCTGTCTTTCTTCTACTGCCCATTTGCATTGAAGTACCTGTCTTTCTTCTACTGCCCATTTGCATTGAAGTACCTGACTTTCTGCTACTTCCCATTTGCATTGAAGTACCTGTCTTTCTGCTACTGCCCATTTGCATTCAAGTACCCGTCTTTCTGCTACTGCCCATTCGCATTGAAGTACCTGTCTTTCTTCTACTGCCCATTTGCATTGAAGTACCTGTCTTTCTGCTACTGCCCATTTGCATTGAAGTACCTGTCTTTCTTCTACTGCCCATTTGCATTGAAGTACCTGTCTTTCTGCTACTTCTCATTTGCATTGAAGTACCCGTCTTTCTGCTACTGCCCATTTGCATTGAAGTACCTGTCTTTCTGCTACTGCCCATTTGCATTCAAGTACCTGTCTTTCTGCTACTGCCCATTTGCATTCAAGTACCTGTCTTTCTGCTACTGCCCATTTGCATTCAAGTACCTGTCTTTCTGCTACTGCCCATTTGCATTCAAGTACCTGTCTTTCTGCTACTGCCCATTTACATTGAAGTACCTGTCTTTCTGCTACTTCTCATTTGCATTGAAGTACCTGACTTTCTGCTACTTCCCATTTGCATTAACAATGCAAATTGAAGTACCTGTCTTTCTGCTACTTCTCATTTGCATTGAAGTACCTGACTTTCTGCTACTTCCCATTTGCATTGAAGTACCTGTCTTTCTGCTACTTCTCATTTGCATTGAAGTACCTGACTTTCTGCTACTTCCCATTTGCATTGAAGTACCTGTCTTTCTGCTACTGCCCATTTGCATTCAAGTACCTGTCTTTCTGCTACTGCCCATTTGCATTAACAATACAAATTGAAGTACCTGTCTTTCTGCTACTTCTCATTTGCATTGAAGTACCTGACTTTCTGCTACTTCCCATTTGCATTGAAGTACCTGTCTTTCTGCTACTTCTCATTTGCATTGAAGTACCTGACTTTCTGCTACTTCCCATTTGCATTCAAGTACCTGTCTTTCTGCTACTGCCCATTTGCATTAACAATACAAATTGAAGTACCTGTCTTTCTGCTACTTCTCATTTGCATTGAAGTACCTGTCTTTCTGCTACTGCCCATTTGCATTGAAGTACCTGTCTTTCTGCTACTGCCCATTTGCATTGAAGTACCTGTCTTTCTGCTACTGCCCATTTGCATTCAAGTACCTGTCTTTCTGCTACTGCCCATTTGCATTCAAGTACCTGTCTTTCTGCTACTGCCCATTTGCATTAACAATTACAAATTGAAGTACCTGTCTTTCTGCTACTTCTCATTTGCATTGAAGTACCTGTCTTTCTGCTACTTCTCATTTGCATTGAAGTACCTGTCTTTCTGCTACTGCCCATTTGCATTGAAGTACCTGTCTTTCTGCTACTGCCCATTTACATTGAAGTACCTGTCTTTCTGCTACTGCCCATTTGCATTCAAGTACCTGTCTTTCTGCTACTGCCCATTTGCATTCAAGTACCTCTCTTTCTGCTACTGCCCATTTGCATTAACAATTACAAATTGAAGTACCTGTCTTTCTGCTACTTCTCATTTGCATTGAAGTACCTGTCTTTCTGCTACTTCTCATTTGCATTGAAGTACCTGTCTTTCTGCTACTGCCCATTTGCATTGAATTACCTGTCTTTCTGCTACTGCCCATTTGCACTGAATGATCAAAAATGAGCTTTTTATTTTCATACCATTTATTTCTCCTTGTTCAAAACAAATGAATAATAATTTGTTTGTTCACTAAGGGACCAGCTTATTTTGGATTTTGACAATTTTTATTTTTTGGATGACCATAAGTCAGTCTGAAGATGCGATAAGACACTGAAGTTATATTGTTTATGTGGTGCAAGTAAGCACCTGTTAACTGTTTGCTTTATAAGTAAACTCTGTACCCCAGTTGTTATTGTGTGTGAATTAATTTGGTAACTGTGTGCTTTATAAATAAACTCTGTACCACAGTTGTTATTGTGTGTGAATTAATTTGGTAATTGTTTGCTGTATAAATAAACTCTGTACCACAATTGTTATTGTGTGTGAATTAATTTGGTAATTGTTTGCTGTATAAATAAACTCTGTACCACAATTGTTATTGTGTGTGAATTAATTTGGTAATTGTTTGCTCTATAAATAAACTCTGTACCACAATTGTTATTGTGTGTGAATTAATTTGGTAACTGTTTGCTCTATAAATAAACTCTGTACCACAGTTGTTATTGTGTGTGAATTAATTTGGTAACTGTTTGCTCTATAAATAAACTCTGTACCACAGTTGTTATTGTGTGTGAATTGATTTGGTAACTGTTTAATTTATAAATAAACTCTGTACCACAGTTGTTATTGTGTGTGAATTAATTTGGTAACTGTTTGCTCTATAAATAAACTCTGTACCACAATTGTTATTGTGTGTGAATTGATTTGGTAACTGTTTAATTTATAAATAAACTCTGTACCACAGTTGTTATTGTGTGTGAATTAATTTGGTAACTGTTTGCTCTATAAATAAACTCTGTACCACAATTGTTATTGTGTGTGAATTGATTTGGTAACTGACAGTGACAATATTGCATGGGATAAAGCTATTACTACAGTATTCACTTGTGTTCTTGTCAAATATCAACACAACTCCTGTAAAATTCAGAAACTCATTCACTTCATTTCTTTTTCAGAAGCATTGTTTATAAAACAAGTTTCTCTAGTAATTTTATGGCATTAGATAACCCACTTTTGATCAGGTCGTCTGTTTAGCATCTGTATGGGTACAATTTTATTTTTGCCGACTTTTCCAGTCCTTGCCGGTATGAGTTAGAGTGAATGTTTCCTAATTTTCTATGTGAGTGACAATGGGTATTTCCAGTTTTTCTCAATAACTGAAAAGGAATATTTCCCTGTTCTCTTTTGAGTACAAGGGCAAATAAAAATGTATGTGTTAGCTTCACCCTGCCCAAATATGATATGTGGTTGTATGTTGGGCAATGTCTACATAGAAAGTGAAGTGTTGTTACTTTATTCCATTATGAAGGATTGTAAAATCAGACACAACATACATTTTTTATATACAGGCATATCAAAAATAAATTCCTTCTGTTCACTTGTTGATGTTACACCCCTAAAATAACATGGTACTTATTAACACCTGGCTGTTGATGTTACACCTCTAAAATAACATGGTACTCCTGACTGTTGATGTTACACCCCTAAAATAACATGGTACTCCTGGCTGTTGATTTTACACCCCTAAAATAACATGGTACTCCTGGCTGTTGATGTTACACCCCTAAAATAACATGGTACTCCTGGCTGTTGATGTTACACTCCTAAAATAACATGGTAATCCTGGCTGTTGATGTTACACCCCTAAAATAACATGGTACTCCTGGCTGTTGATATGTTGCCATGGTTTATAAACTTGCTCAGCAGTCTGTCCTACATTATACTGTACATAATTTTACCAACACAAGATTTTAGTGTAAGCTGGTTTCCTAGCTAAATTTTAAACAAATTTATCCATGTTAACTTTTTGTGATTTAAAGCTTTCATATCTAGGACACACATTTGGTGATTTAAAGTATTCATAATTTGGGTAAATTTGATAATTAAAGTATTCATATCTTGGATAAAAATTTGGTAATTAAAGTATTCATATCATGGGACATGCATTTGGTGATTTAAAGTATTCATATCTTGGGACATGTATTTGGTGATTTAAAGTATTCATATCTTGGGACATGTATTTGGTGATTTAAAGTATTCATATCTTGGGACATGTTTGGTGATTTAAAGTATTCATATCTTGGGACATGTATTTGGTGATTTAAAGTATTCATATCTTGGGACATGTATTTGGTGATTTAAAGTATTCATATCTTGGGACATGTATTTGGTGATTTAAAGTATTCATATCTTGGGACATGTATTTGGTGATTTAAAGTATTCATATCTTGGGACATGTATTTGGTGATTTAAAGTATTCATATCTTGGGACATGTATTTGGTGATTTAAAGTATTCATATCTTGGGACGTGTTTGGTGATTTAAAGTATTCATATCTTGGGACATGTATTTGGTGATTTAAAGTATTCATATCTTGGGACATGTATTTGGTGATTTAAAGTATTCATATCTTGGGACATGTATTTGGTGATTTAAAGTATTCATATCTTGGGACATGTATTTGGTGATTTAAAGTATTCATATCTTGGGACATGTATTTGGTGATTTAAAGTATTCATATCTTGGGACATGTATTTGGTGATTTAAAGTATTCATATCTTGGGACATGTATTTGGTGATTTAAAGTATTCATATCATGGGACATGCATTTGGTGATTTAAAGTATTCATATCTTGGGACATGTTTGGTGATTTAAAGTATTCATATCTTGGGACATGCATTTGGTGATTTAAAGTATTCATATCATGGGACATGCATTTGGTGATTTAAAGTATTCATATCTTGGGACATGTTTGGTGATTTAAAGTATTCATATCTTGGGACATGTATTTGGTGATTTAAAGTATTCATATCTTGGGACATGTTTGGTGATTTAAAGTATTCATATCTTGGGACATGTATTTGGTGATTTAAAGTATTCATATCATGGGACATGCATTTGGTGATTTAAAGTATTCATATCTTGGGACATGTTTGGTGATTTAAAGTATTCATATCTTGGGACATGCATTTGGTGATTTAAAGTATTCATATCATGGGACATGCATTTGGTGATTTAAAGTATTCATATCTTGGGACGTGTTTGGTGATTTAAAGTATTCGTATCATGGGACATGTATTTGGTGATTTAAAGTATTCATATCATGGGACATGTATTTGGTGATTTAAAGTATTCATATCTTGGGACATGTATTTGGTGATTTAAAGTATTCATATCTTGGGACATGTGTTTGGTGATTTAAAGTATTCATATCATGGAACATGTGTTTGGTGGTTTAAAATGTATCATAGGACATATTATGTGCAGCAAAATTCTCAGAAATCTATTGGTTTGTTTATAGAGTGGTTTTACTCTTTGAAATGCAAAATAATAAATATTTGCTAAAAGATAAAACTTGCTTACTTCATCCTTGATATGCTAGTTCACAAATAACTAATTGAGTTGATTTTTTTACATAACTACCTGGCTTTTAATGCTAATAAATTTCAAATTTTGTATGTGTTATATCATTTCTTTTTGCCTGATAGCAAAGTACTTGAGAATAAGTATTCTAGAGTGAATGTATGTAAAGTTAGTAATTAAATTATATTTTTCCAGGAATTTTTGACAGCTTAGTGGTTGAGACTGAAGATGGAAAATTCCCACTGAATCAGTTAGCTCAGATTGGCCAGAAAAACCCACAACTTGTCATAATCAACATGGCTTCTTCACCTCAAGTGAGTGAAATGAATCTGCAGTTAATTTTATAGTGTTAAATACCTGCATGAGACACTCTCCCAAATTATATATACATACATACATACATACATACATATATATATATATATATATATATATATATATATATATATATATATATATATATATATATATATATATAATGCACCTGTCTAGCAGATCCCCATCTATGATGTTTTAAGGACCAATAAGTGGAACAAACAGCATAGAACCTGATCAGCTGGCACATTATGTGATGGAACATCAGTGTCTATATTGTTTGCATACATGCCAACCATTATGCTTTTGGCATAATCATTAAGCCCCTTACTGCCTAATTATGTCTTATGCTCACTTGAATATGGATTATGTTTTTCTGGTCCATTCAAAATTTCAGAATATTCTAAAAATTAAGATTGCTGTATAAGAATAACATAAGTATACATTTGTTCATCATGGGGCCCCAAGTGGCCGAGTGGTCTAAGGCGCTCTTCATTACGGATCACTGCCATCTCACCTCTGTCTGCGGCAATTCGAGTCTAAGATTCAGCCAATGTGATATGTGAGAAAGCTTGCCAATAGCTTCTCGTGGGTTGGTGGTTCTTTCTGGGGTTTTCCCAGGTTCTTCCTCCACCATTAATACTGGCCGCCATGTATAGCCTATCATGTGCTGAAAAATGGCGTTAAACCCCACAACAACAACAACAACAACATATGTTCATGTAATTTTCTTATTTTCTATTTATAGCAACTGTATGACATATTTCCAAGAAAACAGGTGGGGTTACTTTAATTTGAAAATTTGCCTCACAGATTCATCATATTAATAATATAGTGTTTTATTCTGAAAAGTCGGAACTATTACAGGAAATGTTAACTCATTAACCCCTAGAGGTTTTTGTCATTTTTGCCTGATATGTGAGTAGGAAACACATTTTGGGGGCTCTGAATACATCCTAATACATTGACTTCCAAGAGATTTCTGGTTAATCTAATTCCTAGTTGTGTTAGAAAAGTCGTTTTTCATTGCCTATTTCATTCGCGCATGAGCAGAAGGGTAAAAATTGGAGTTCATTTTTGGTTGTTGTCTTTTTGCATCATTTTCATATCCAGACCACTCTTTATTCCAAATGCCCATCTTAACTTACTTTTTGCTAAGGTTCACCAGTCTTTGTGCAGTTCAGACCAGTTTGCCTGAGATCTGAAAACAAAGTCTAAAATCCTGACACAAAAATGGATTTTGACCATGGACAGATTTTTGGTTGAAAGAAGTCGGGTCCAAAAAATTATGATTTTCCCTCTGTATTTTGTAGTGCAGCTAGAAAGTCCAGATTATTTGGTGTCATTGTAGAGCTACATCTGTCTACCTTTCTATAATACCACCCACTTTAGTGTATATCTTAAATGACAATGACACTACAGAGCTCGGAAGTAGGCTGCTACCTCCTGAAGTGTAAACAAGGCTCCAGGGATTAATGAGTTAACAAGGGTTTTGGAAATTTTTTACAAATTGTCATGGAATGGCTAATTTTGTAATTTATATGCAACGTCGATGCACAAGTGATTGAATATGCAAGGAATATTCAGATTTAGTGATGTCATTAAAATGCACCCATTAACTCATTAACCCCTGGTTAATTTAAATGGTTCATTACAACTGTGATTGGCTGAAATCATGGGTCCTAAAAATGTTACATGTATGCCAGAATTTGAATATTTGTAAACAGCACTGGTTGCATACATTTGAGCTTATATTTAATAAATATTTTTAAAACTGGCCACAGCGATTCATATTTTTGACATAAACATGACAAGAAAAACAACACATTGTAAAGGTTGCGCATATAATTTGGTGTCCTCTTTTTGTACAGTTACAAGTGAATATTGGCACATACAAGCATAATAATACAGGATATTTCATTTCACAGCCTTTTGATCTGGAACTGTCTGTGAAACTTGACATAAAGGAGTAACTTGACATATAACAAATGTACATAATTGGACACTGTTATCTGTGGAACATAACGAAATTAATTTTTTCCTACTTAAAAATTCTGAAAACATTTTAGTATTTAATCAGATCTAAGCTATTTGCCATTATCAATAGTCAGGTATACACATGTGAAACAATAATGTATGTTAATTAACCATATTTTGTTTAAAAACTAATTTTGTTATGCATATAACTTGGACAGCAAATCCCATCTTAGATGGCAAATGATCTATAAATAGTCAAATAATTTAAAACATTACATGTGATGTAGGAAAATCCACAACTTCATAAATAATGTAAATGGAAGCAAAATAAATAAATGGGTGCAGGGAAAATATGTATTTTTGTCAGATGGTTCTGTATATAACAGGAGATAACAGAATGCCGTTAGGTGGGCTAATTGTCTTTAACCCACACACAGAATTGAATGCTGATAGGTGGGCTGATCGTCTTCAATCCATGCATAGAATTGAATGCCGTTAGGTGGGCTAATTGCCTACAACCCACACACAGAATTGAATGCCATTAGTAGGGCTTATTTTCTACAACCCACACACAGAATTGAATGCTATTAGGTGGGCAAATTGTCTACAACTCACACACAGAATTGAATGCCATTAGGTGGGCAAATTGTCTACAACTCACACAGAACTGAATGCCATTAGGTGGGCAAATTGTTAAATGTATCTGTGCATTTTTTGGGTTTTGTTCTTTCTTTTAAAGTCCCACTTTGAGAGAGTTTGTGCCCTTTTTATCAATATTACATATCCACTTCTGCAAATCCATGTAACTAGCATATGTCAAGAACCATTCAACATATATTGATGATGTTTGGTGTTTGCTTTGCTCATGAACCTAGACCTTCCTTTTGTGGGAGTTATGGCCCTTTACTTAATTTTGTATCTTCACATGAGATGTTGCCTATATCCAGCATGATGCTTCAATCATTGTACATAATTAGATGTTTCTTCTAGGTATTGTCTTTTCAGGTTTGAGTTATTGCCCTTTTCAGTATATTGTAAACTGCTGACACTGCTTACTCTAGAATAACTTTAACACATTAACCCCTGGAGCTTTTTCTCATTTTCGCCTGAAAATCGAGTAGGAAACACCAAATGCCTGGTCATCTTTCAATAACATACTGCCTAGTTGTGTTAGAAACATTGTTTTTCATTGGCTATTTGACTCTCACATGAGCAGGAGGGTAAAAGTTGGAGATTTTTTTTAAAAAAAATTTAAATTTTTTTTTATTTTTTATTTTTTTAATTTATTTTTTCTAAACAGAGCCATTATTTTTGTATAGAGACCACTCTTTACTCCAAATACCCATCTTATTCTACTTTTTGCAAAGGCTCATCTGTCTGTTTGCAGTTCATACTGGTTTGCCTTAATCTGAGACCAAAATGTCTAAAATCCATACACAACATCGGATTCCGACCACAGGCAAATTTTGGGTAGAAAAAAGTCGGGTCCAAAAAATGAGTTTTTTTTATCAGTATTTTTTAGTGCAACTAGATATTCCAGATTATTTGGTATCATTGTAGAGCTACATCTATCTACCTTTCTATAATACCACCCACTTTAGTGTATCATGCATGACCATGACGCTACAGAGCTCGTCAGTAGGCTGCTACCTCCTGCCCCATTAAGTCATCACTAGGGGTTAATGTGTTAACATGGAATTTTGCATCTCATCAAAAGCTATTGCACACATTTATATTAGACTCTGAATTGGATTTTCTAGCATTCCACAGTTTCATTGAAAAAATTTACATATCTAAATGCCCATCTTCCCCAGACATTCCAACTGAAAGTTCTTGCCATTTAATCATAGAGAGCACCCACCACTACTAGCTCTGCTTTTATTTCAGTATATTCCTGCTGTGAAGAAAGCAATCCAGCACTCAGGGATGAATGTAAACCCACAACAAGATGGCTCTTCTTTATTTGTTCCCATTCCAAAGTAATTCTTTATATCTCATCTCTTCTCTGGTTCTATGTCTTTCTGTCTGTCTGTATCTGCCTGTCTTATTAGAATTTATGAACCATTTATATTCCATGACCCAGATCATTGAGACATATTTAATTGCAATACCTTACATCATATTCAATTTCCAAGGAATTTGCCATTCTTTAAAGGTGAATAAAATCAATTATAGCACCGTGAAGTTTCTTTCAAACATGGTTTAACTATTTAGTTTCAGAACAAAAGTGACGTGACATTGCAACCGACTTTCATATTCATGCTGTTTTTCTCAGAATGCCTACTTTAATCCACACACCCTTTTTAAATGTTCAAATTTATTCATTTTCCTGAATATCTAAACACACGAACATAGATTTGACTCTTTTTTTAAAACTTCACCAATCAATCTTGTCAATTTCACATTTTTAAGACATCTTCCATAAGTTACAAGATTTTTCATTATGACAGTTGGCATCATTAATTCCGAAATGGATCATTTGTTGACTGGATTCGCCATTTGGATAGTGTCTATCCGGATCATTTAACTCCTAAGATTATATATAATTTTTATTAATTGATAAATTCATTATATCTAAAGGAAAATTAAACTGTTGTTTCCTTTTTATGTTTTGCTGTTATAGTTTTAAATGGAGATTTGTATCTTCATGAACCAGTTTTATTTCTCTTTTAGTGTGTCATTTTTATGTGATATTTAAGACATTGCAGCTTTAATGTCTCCGTATGATGGTTTAATTTTGTTTATGTCAGTTTCTTCATGGCATTGATCTTGTAGAAACAATTTAGTTTAACAACAACATAAATAATTGTTTTAATTCAGTCTGAAGAAGCAGTAAGGTGAAACAGGTTGAACAGGGCTTCCTTTAAGACTTGAAACAGAAGGATCCTTGACTCCTATACTGAAATTTCCAAGAGTCATAATTTGAAAACTATGGATAAAAATCTTAAACCTGATTGAGAATGAAGCAGAAAAAAGAAAACTATCTTTTAAGCTTCATTTACATTTGTTGTCAAACTCAAAAAACATCAGAAAGTCTTTAATACACAGACAACACAGTTAAAACAGAAACTGTCAAGAGATGATGAAAAGGAAATTTGAACATCACATTTTATGTTGAAATGCAGTATTTATAAAGCACGATAGAAATATATTTGGCTTTACTGATAATGGGTAGCACAAACGTTGCTTGATACAACATAATCTGTAGGTCAGTATTGTCAGGGCAATACACTTAGATCATAATAGATCAATATTGACAGGGCAATAAACTTAGGTAATAAAAATAGATTGATATTGACAGGGCCAATACACTTAGATCATAATATGTTGATCAATAATGACTTGGCAATAGATCTCTCATCCCTGAATTTTCGGATTGTTTTGCATTCTTATGTTATTTCCACATGCTTAGTCAGTGTGACACTGATGTCTTTGAGAAATGAGTCATTATGACATTGATGTCTCTGAGAAACAAGTCAGTATGACACTGATGTCTCTCAGAGAAATAAGTCAGTATCACACTGATGTCTGTCTCAGAAATGAGTCAGTATCACACTGACATCTCTTTGATCTCACATTAAGTACTGCTACTATTGCTAAAATAGAATAACCTTTGATATCTGAAATACTCAAAGAATATGACCAAATTTGACAAAAATCATTCTGGCGTGATGGCTTTCAAATTTATACAGGTAATGCAGATTCACCTTTTAATATGGCCACTGTAACTAAAAATAGAAAATGCTTCGAGTGGCAGAATTTGACAGAATTTAACCACATCTAAATTGAGTGGAATATTAAAACCACTTGACAGGATTTAACCACATCTAAAATGAATGGCATATTAAAATTAAAACCACTTGACAGAATTTAACCACATCTAAAATGAATAGCATATTAAAACCACTTGACAGGATTTAACCACATCTAAAATGAATGGCATTAAAATTAAAACCACTGGACAGAATTTAACCACATCTAAAATGAATGGTATATTAAAACCACTTGACAGAATTTAACCACATCTAAAAGCACATAGTTGCATAGGGACTTTAAGTTTGCACAGCTGATGCCAATATGACATTAAATATGGAAACCTTTGCTAAAAATAGAAAATGCTCTGAACAACACATTAAAACCACTCATCAGAAATTAGCCTTGTGTAAAAGTAGGGCTTTTAAGTTTATACAAATGATACCAATACACCATCAAATATGGCTCCTGCTTCTAAACATAAAACACTTTTAACAACTTAATCAAAAAATGCTGCATAGCAGTATTTGACTAGGCTTGAAGGCCTTCTTCATTTTATAAATGATGTTAATCAGAATTGAATTATGGGAGCCATTACTACAAATAAAAAAAATATTTACACAACTTAATCTCAAAAATCTATTTTACAGAACTGGACAGAAATCATCCAGGCAGAGAGATATTTCTGTCTTTGGCATGTTATTTTGATTTGTCATCAGCTATTTATTAAGAGCTAGAGAAACCCTGAACAGTTGTTTTTATGATATGTGCAATCAACAGCATTGGACAAAAAGTTTCCACAGAAAACTTCCCACTGACCCCTATTTTTTTATCAACTAATCTTGCTTTGGTTGTTATACAGATGTCAATGCAGTGAGCAATATCAGGTCCACTTGGGTCTTTTGTTTTTATGATTATGTCAGACTTGTGAGTTTAATTTTCCAATGTTTAGAGACTTTATAGGAAGTATCTAAAATATTGTGTTGGTATTTATGAGAATATGACTCTAACTGTTTCATTATAAATTATATAGTACAGTACTCCTTATTGTTTTGTATATCTTTATTTTGCCCATTATTTTAGATTGTAAGGTTAATTTGTAAACATAGTACATAGCTAAATTTGTATATGATTGTAATGGGAAAATGACCCACATCCTGGTCATGTTATTGTGTCTTAGGATCTTATATAAGGTTGTGCTCAACAAAATTATTAATTCCTATTTTAATATCAGTCTTTGTGAAAGCACTTTTAAATTATTCCTTGAAATTACAAAGTGCTCGTTGGCTGTTCAGGCTTACACTTATTTGAGATTATTATGAATTCATTCAAACATGTTCTGAACATGTTAAGAACATACTTTTGGACTCATGATAGAACATTGGGATTATTTTGGATTCAATTCAAAATGCTGTAAGTTCCTCTGAAATTTTCATTTTATGACTTAGAGAATTAAGTTATTTGTTGATTATTTTGAAAAGCTTGTTGGTTCTGTCTCTTGTATTACATGGTATAAGACCATATAATCATAACAATATGTGTGTTCATAGAATATACTTCACACTAACTGTAAATTTGTATCAAGTTTATTCTAAACCTGTTTTATTGTATATAACCAACCAAAAGTCAAAACATGTTTCCTTTGTACAATTTCAGGGTGACAAGGGAACATAGAGAAGGTTTGGCCAAGTCTGCCAAGACTCTTTGTGACCAGGCTAAAGTAAAGATGAGAGACATTATGAAGAAGTATCACAAAGACATACAGAAGGCAGAAAAAGCACATTCCCAAGACCTGATACAAAACCTAAATGCTTTTGTGAGTATATGTTAAAACTATCTCATAGCATTTTATCAAATATATATTATTGGACTTTGATCTCGAAGACATTCACAATTATATTTTCATAATAGTTCTAGAAATTACGCTACAGTCTTTCAGTTAACAAGTAGAGGATATGTTTTCTTAATTCAAAGGTGGTTTGACTTCAGAGGATAATTTTTGATAAACTAGTTTTGTATATAATGAATGCAAAGTGTTTGCATTAATTGGTAGTTGTAGAGAAAGGTTTAGGTTTATATTGTGCATTATTTTTATGATTTCAATTGAGTTTTGAGGGTACTTGTAATAGATGCATTTTAAGGAGTTTCAAATTTGAAGGTATCAACATTTTTTGTCAGGAAACTTTTGAAATATTCGAATATAATTCCATTTTCCACAAAATAAAGATTTAAGACTGTTCATTGTCATCTTTTCTTTTTAACTGCAACTCCTAAATAATCAACATGTGTCATTTATGCATACATGTAGATTTAGTGCAAGTTATATAACAAAACTGTGAATGAAAATTGAAGGAGCCATGGCCTATATATCTTAAACTCAGTTTTTTATTATGGATACGATTACGTTTCTCACAGTTTTTTTAGCTGAAGACACAGGTAAAGAGTAATTATGACATCATCTCTGTAACAAGATGAACCTAGTTGCAGACATTCCAACCATTATGCTTTTGATTGTGCTTTTTTTCACTAAATTAAGCCTTATGCGTAAACATATGTGGATTACGGTTTTTTGATATATCTACTTTAAAACAAATAAATTATTTGTTTTCTCGTTTTTATTAATATCCCATTAATCCCACAGACCGTATATTAGAAAGGTGGCTTCTACGTAACTAAAATATAAGCTTGTCCATGGACTTGCGTGTACTTTCCTAACATTATTATGTTCTATTTATAGCAACTATCCTATTACCAAGAAACATGCTGGTTCTACTTTCAAATTTTCAACCTCGTATTCTGTTTATAGCAGCTGTATGGGCTTAGTGAGGAGAGAACAGACTGGTTTTCTAATTTTTAATCTATACTCGTAGATTCTTTGTTCTAATTCATATTTAGTACAGAACTAGTCTTTAGGTATTTGGTGCTAAAGTATAATTTATTTTAGTCGACACGTGTATGAGAGCAAAAATATATCCTTTCAAATAATTTCACAGATGGATTAGAAAAAGGCAAAAAACAAACAAAACAAAAAATAAACAGAATCCTCCAAAGACGAAGACATGAGGGCAGCATCACGTAACGTCTATTGCAGGCCGTGTGGAAAGAATTTTACTATTTGGCGCTAAAATTCTTCAGATGGATTCTAATCGATGTGTGTGTTAGAGCACATATATTTTTTCCAAGAATTTCACAGATGGATCAGAAAAAGACAAAACTGAATCCTCCAAAGATTCAAAGATGAATACATGTCATTGAATGGCGTAATGCAGCGTTCCGTTCTAGGGCAGCATCGTGCTCATTGCGGTCTGTGCGGAAACGATTTTAATATTGGGCATGGTGGTAAATTTGATGTGGAGAAACACTTGAAAACAAAGAAACACATTGAATTAGCTCGTCTTACGAACTCCGATACTAAGGTAACTTCTTATTTACAGCAGAACTCAAGTGCGGACATGAATGTTATAAATGCAGAGGTGTTATTTACTGAGTTCTTAATAGAAAGATAATGCAATCTTGCTATTGGTGCAGAAGCAAGATAATTCATAGAACACAATTCTGCTCTTGCTTTGAACGTGTTTTTATGTTAGAGATTATTATGCTGAAACCTGTGATTACACATTCCAGAAATTCCCCTATGGAGATGAAGTGCTTTTAAATGCTTCATTTGCTGATGTAAATGAGACACAGTCAAAAAGCTTCAAAAGTGTTGATTCTTGTCAAAAGATATCCATTTCTATTGCCATCCTTGTCTACCTTGGATCATCTAGAAAGAGAATTTCTGAAGTATCAGGTTGGGATTCTACCTGACAATATACTTAATACAGAGTTGATGTGCAGTGGCACCTTATTTCCCAGCTAAAAGACCCAATCACTGGAAGATATAAATTTCCTCTTCTTGGTCAGGTTATGAAAGAAATATATGTTCTTTACCATTCTAAGGCTGACTGTGAGAGATTGTTAAGTATTGTTAACAAAAATAAAACTGAATTCAGATCCAGGCTCTGTAACCCAGTACCTTGTACTTTACTGGTGTGCAAAACATTCATGGTCTCAGCTGGTACAAAGTGTTTTAAAATGCAACATGGTTTTATGTTGCTTTCTAAAGTAAAAGTGCTACATATGAAAACGTTAAGCAGTAAAGGATGTTAAAAGATGAGAGGGGCAAATAAATCATTGTTCATTGAATTTTTAGCATGTTATATGTGTATTACTCTTTTTCTGCTTGGATTCCTCTTTTTGTCCACTCGGATTTCTCTTTTTCCTTGTCAGGGGTTGGCATGTATGGAGTTTGGGTCATATTACAGTGAAGACACTTAGAATGGTAAATGAAAATACAATGTTTATTTATAGATGATTAAAGCTAGAAAATAATCCTACACCAAGCGCATGCACATAAATAACAAGATTGGATCTTTAATACAATGATGCGCACTGAGCTAACTAACTGAATGATAACTGAAACAATATAACAAAAAATTATATGGTTCCTAACTGAAAGGAATTGTAAGATGTAATATAAAATGAACAGTCAACAATAATACATGATATGAAATTAAACAAAACATTAAGAACAAAAAGAAACAATTAATCACTCTACCAATGATACATGAATTTCAGAACAATGATAGGGTTTCACTCAGAAAGTGATAACTGGTTTCATATAAACAGTGACAGTGTTTCACTAAACTAGTTTTATATAAAAAAGGACACTTTTTCACTCAAATAGTGATAACTGATTTCATATAAATTGGGGCCTGTATCTTGCAGCATCCAATTCATAACCACAAGGTAATTTCAGCCCCATAAGTGTCAGATAGTCAAGGAGACACCACAAATGGTCGATCCCTCATGGTCTGCCAAGGGATCCTTAGAACCTCTTGTTCCCTGCAGACCCATTGGTCCTGAAGCTTTGGTCCTTTACAACGAGGTAACCATTATCTTCCTCAGGACCATTGTCACCACCGGCAGCAGCACACTGGGTGTATACCAACCCAAATAAGCACCATGACTAAAACAACACCTACACTAAAGTGCAGACACAAAGATGCAGCATTGCTCCATCACTATCGCTCTATCACTCCTTCAGCCCTTCACTACTTTTCAGCTGAAAATATTAAATCTAAATCTGTGTAATATCAGTGACATGGTCATGTATAACATGCATGATGTACGTGATGTATGTGCCTAAGTGGAGTTGATCATTTTATACAAATCATATCATTGGGATGGCTGTATATGGTTATCATAAAATCAGGTTCATATGTAAACCTGTATCTGACAAGAATCTTACAGAGCTTGAAGTGACATTCTCTCATCCCTTAATATAGTGTACTGTACTAATTCAAAGCATATTGTTTGTACCTAAAAAAGATATGAAATAATTTTGTTTTATAAATTCTTTTTAACAATACCTCATTCTTCCTTATCACATTTTACCAACTGGTCCATTGATTTTTGGTTTTCCAGTATACTGTTGGACACATGAGAGCGATTACCGGCATAGCTTTTTCATTGATCTAATTGATCCTGCAAAGGGATGTAATAATAATAATAATAATGCTTTATTTATAGAGGGTGACTCATTAGTCAAGGACTATTCTCCCTAGAGGCCCTCTTAAGGAGAGTATAACAATGCACATTATATGAAGATGGCAATAATTACTGTTTATTTTAACATGTTTAGTATTAAAATACTAAATTCCATTATCTGTTACAAACACATACATGCTCCTGATATCTTTTCTTAAATACTCTAACATTTTCAGCAGATTTTACATGTAGTAGAAGCTTATTCTACAGAACTGTACCAGAGTATTGAAAACTCTTTTTAAATTGCTTTGTTCTTGGTTTTGGTATTAGAAGGTTTCCATGTGATATTGATCTCAACTGGTATTGTGTTGAAAAAGACCTGAATAAGTCTTGAAGATACTCTGGTGCATTTATATATTTATATAAAAGAACTGCCTTGTGAAAATCTATCCTGTCATATATTGTGAACCATTTGAGTTCTGTAAATAATGCTTTTGAGGGATGATCAACAGATGCATCTAAAATTACATGTGCTGCTCGTTTCTGAAGTTTATAAATCCTGTCAAGCTCAGATTTAGCACAGTTTCCCCATACATTAGAACAATAATCCATTGTTGGAAGAATATATGACTTGTATAGATTGCGAGTTTCCATAGGTAAATATTTCTTGATTCTGCTGAGAAGGGCAGTTTTGGATGACAGTGTTTTACAAAGCTTATCAATATGGTCATTCCATAATAAATTATTATCTACAGACACACCTACAAGCCTTTCATGTTTAACATTTTCTAATGGATGATTATTTATTGCAAGAGATAGTTTTGGGTTCCCTGACTTGTGTAGCTTTTGTGATGTCCCCAAAATCATACATTTTGTTTTACCTTCATTAATTACCATCCTATTTTTTGTGCCCAGTTTTGGACTCTGATAAGGTCTGAGTTTAATCTCATTTGGATAACTTCAGTATCAGAACTAGATGTATACAAGGTTGCATCATCTGCAAACAAATCTGTGTTTGTGGATTCATTATTTAATGGTAGATCATTGATATAGATAAGAAAGAGGAGAAGGCCCAAAACTGAGCCTTGAGGGACTCCTGAATGAATAGTGCAAGTTTGAGAGCTAATATTGCCAATGCTTACTTGTTGAGACCTTTGGTTTAGGTATGATCTAAACCAGTTTAAAGAAGGATTGTCAAACCTGTAACAGTTCAGCTTTTGAAGCAGAATTTCATGATCAACAAGATCAAAGGCTTTCTTGAAGTCAAGGAAAACAATCCCAGTAATATGTCCATTATCCATTTCCTTCAGCCAAAGATCAATTAATTTGGTAAGTTCTGTTTGGCACGAGTGGTACTTTCTAAATCCTGATTGAGCTTTATGAAATAGAGAGTATGTTTCAAAAAATATATAGACCTGAATGGCTACATGCTTTTCAAATAGTTTTGACAATACAGGTAGAATTGATATTGGTCTGTAATTTCCTGGATCCTCCTTTTCTCCTTTCTTAAAGATTGGTGTAACCTTTGCACATTTCAATGTTTCTGGAAAATTACCACTCATTATACTTAAATTTATGATATCCGTTAATGACTTCGTTATTTCTGATGCAACAATTTTAAGAATTCATGGACCAATACCATCCAATCCATAGGATTTATTAATATTCACCTTAATTATCATATCAAAAACATCAGCTTCACTAACATTAGCTATTGAAAAATAATTATCATCAGGAATTTTAGCTCTTATACATAATAGAAGAGCATCAAGTTCAATTGGGATGTTAGTCTGGTTCTGAATACTCTTACTGGAGATGCTTATGAAGAAATTGTAGAACATTTCCACAATGTCTTGTACAGATGTTGCTATATCCTCATTTTGCTTAAGTCTAGGGGGAAGACAACTGTTCTTGCATGGGTTCAGCTCTTTTAGATGCTTCCACAATGTTTTAGTACTCTTACTTTCATTAATAGCCTGTTTATAGTAGTTCTCTTTTGCCTTATCTAAGCAGCAGGGGGGGGGACGAATCGGACATTTTGTCCAATCGTTATTTTGCTTAATTATTACTTTCTGCAGCTCAACGATCTAGTGTCGTCAGCGCCTGGTAAAAAAAAAACGACGACGTCGTTGGGGGATCGTCGCGTCGTCATTTGGTTTAATTAACACCTTCTGCGCGTCGATCCCCAGCGTCGTCAGCGTCCGGTAAGCACATCGACGACCGCGTCGATGTCATCGCCCCCCCCTGCTGCTAAGTGGCTATTTACAATGAAAATTATTTACAACTAACCGAATATTTGGTCAAGTCCGATACGATATCGTGTCCGAGGATCATGTAAATTTATCGTTACGAATCCATGTGGGGTCGACTGAGCATGACTAAAAAAGTTTCGAAAAACATTAAAGTCCATGTCACCGCCGCACAATGTCTGCCAAATATTTCGTAGCGTGTGTGTATCAACGCCGTTGAACACAGCAAGAATATTACAGTTGTCTCTAATTACTTTTGGAATCTGAGTGTATCGTTGAGTGACATATATCACGTCAGTGTTTTTATGCCTGCCTCTGGAAAATATCCTAGCTGGGTTTTTTTGATTGTCTAACATAACATCATCGTACACGACTAGATTGTTAACGTCGCCATCAATATCATCAATACCCGGTGCATCATTGATATCTGTAATAAACTCGATGACATTTTTTTTAGCGATCGCTGATGCATTCTCGTTGAAATCTTTCAACACCTCGTAGCATCGTTGATCATCTACGCTAGGAGCAACCAAATACAACTTATCCCACTTCATCCATCTCATTATTAAATTGAGTAACAATTGCGTCTTGCCGGATCCAGATGGTCCGATGATAATCATCCGGATCGAGTTTGGTAACGCTGCAACATGCTTAACTGGTTCTCTTGTTTTAGTCGCCGAAAAATCAATTATATTCATATTTCTATACATAAATTATGGATCTATATTGTGTGAAGTGTAGAGTACGTACTGGCACAAATGATATGACAACCGCTACAACAAGAAATAACAGATCGGCGCTTACTGGCAAGTGTGTTTTATGTTTGTGCTGTCTTGTGCCGTCCCATCATCCATCAATCATTTCATCCTTAATTAAGTACATGTAGTGATGTCCCTAAGCATATCTTCTGGGAGGTCTACGATGACGTTTGTCACCCTAGGCCTCCCTCCCGGAGATGTATGTTTAGGGTTCCAAGATGTGAATGTCCTTAATTAAGTATATGTGTATGCCTGTAATCTGCCACAACACTCGAGTGGAGATTTACGGCATTGTACCGTCCATGTATGCCTGTAATCTGCCACAACACTCGAGTGGAGATTTACGGCATTGTACTGTCCATACAAAAAACGGGGTCAAAAATGACCCCAATAATTTTATTAAATTTTAACTTAAATTTTATTAAAATTTTTGATATTAGAAATAAGATGTTTTATAAGAATAATGAATATCGAAGACATCAATAATATATTAGCCGAGATTTCAAAATTAAAAAATCAAGGAATTGAATTATCTGATGGTCTCGACAGTGAAAAAATATTATCCGATTATGAGATTATTAACGAACAGTCGAAACGGGGGCGTTTTACCCTGGCCCGCGAGTACTTTTTTATAAAACGATTACAACATACGATTAATGAAAACTTGTACCACAATGACGCAAATGCATTCATTGGACTATTTACTGCCGTTGAAATAATACGAAAAAAACTCGGACGTGTTTATGAACGACGCCGGGAGATTTCCAGCAAGATCAAAAACATTAGAAGGATTATAGACGAAAACTCCGGCGAGAAATTAGAAATTGCTTCGCAATTGCAATAATGGTAGGCGAATCACTTACTACTCGGCTAGCCAGAGAGCGGCTAGCAGCGCTTAAAAAGTTTATACCGTTACGAGACAGGGTCCGAGAACAACTTCAAACGCGGCAGCAACTACAAACCGATTTTACTGTTGGAAGCGAGCAACTCTTTGGCCCGGTAACTAAAGCGACCAAAGATGTTACGGCGGCAACAGTACCCGTTCTTGGTGCGCTTGAAAAGATAGCGGCTCAGACCGAACAAACAAAAAGGTCTTTAGAAACACTCCCTGCAAAAATAGCGGCTGCTACAACACGGAGGCCACCACCACTCGCTATAACGGAACCACAAGAACCCTATGTTACAATGGCCGACGAGGAAGAACTAGGCGCTACTGCGAAAGAACCAGAAGAAGAAATACCAGAAGAAGAAATACCGGAAGAAAAAGAGGGGAATATACCCCGTATTGTACTCAAGAAGAGCACAATAGATCAAATTAGAGGCTACAGCAACAGGGAAGAATTAATTAATTTTGCTGCCAACAATTTTGCTAAGAGCATACGAGATAAGAAGCATATCAATAGCGGTTACGAAAAAAATATAAAGTCGTTAAAGGACTGGGCAAGAATAGTGTATTTAGCGAGTAAACATAAAGAAGCATTACCACATCGTGGTGATCCCGATTACGATGAATTCCACAAGGAAGTTAAGAGTATAACACCAAAAAAAGGAAAAGGATACTCTGTTGGTAAAGAATCCTACGGCGTTACCTGTCCTGGCAGTGTTCTCAGTGATATATCACGGCTAGAGGTACTAATTGGAGGAAAACGAGCCGGAAATAACTCTCCGGAAATAATCAATGAGGCCGCTGATATTTGCAAGCGGTTATTTGCAGGCGGTATTATGGACATTAATGCATATCGAACGCTCATAGACGAACTCGTGGATGATTAATTGGAAAACTGGTGTTTTTAATAAGGATGATCATACACTACAACCATGATAAACCAGTACTCGTCTACGTGGTAAACTCGCGATTGCCTGTTTACCGCGCGTACTATGGAGATGGTCTCGGTAGCACCATTGCGGGGTTATTTACAAGAATGGCTCCAAAAGTAGCGCCGTTAGCCAAACAATTAGGGATGAAGGCTATTGATGTTATTCGTGATAAGGGTATTAGTGCCATTGGAGATGTTGCCGGAAGGGCGTTTTCTGCCGCACGAGACAAACTAATGTCGTTGGTAAAATCCAGGAGAAAAAAACAGAAACCACCGGTAATGCCATCAACGACAGTGATGCCTGCAAATGTCAGTAAAGTAATAAATAACGCCGTGGAAGAAAAATTAGAGTCGTTGGCGACTTCGCCATCCGCCGATGCGGCAACCAACGCGCTCATGAACGCGATAGCGGGAAGTGGTTTAAATTCAAAGAATTTACGACGAAAAAATCGCAATTGAAAACATCAACATGATAAATAATAGAATGTTTGCGCGTACCGCTGATCCCGCGTTTGATATGGACGCCCCAGTACGCAGGGATGATTCTGTCCGCGATTATCAATATTATTCTTATTATGCAGCGCAACCTGACCTACGATCGCGAATTGAACTTCAAGTCCAAGATACCAGTAAATATTTTTTGCCGTGTGAAGCGTTTATCGAAATTGAGGGAGAACTCGTGACAAATGCCGCCGATAATGCACCATACGCAGATGACCATCGTGTTCGAGTTGGCTTCGTCAACAACGGTATCATGGCGTTATTTGAGAGCGCCAGATATCTTATTGACGGGCGAGAAATTGAATCAATAGAACGCGAGGTTGATGTTGCAACGACGATAATTGGGTTGGCGAGATACTCGGATGATTATACAAGATCGGCGGGCCCATCTATGATGTTTGCGAAGGACTCCACCGATAACGCTGATCATATTCAGTACATTAACGTGCTGGTGGAAAGAGATACTTCAGTTCCTAATCAAGCTGAAGCAGCCAACCCAGACCGCAGAACAAGACCGGGTGCTGAGTTCAATATCATAAAAAGTACTAACGATAATTTTAATCTAGGGTTTGCAACACGAATAGGAATGTTGCAAGGACCACGCCGAAAGTTTTCATGCGCGATTCCACTCCATCACATATTTGGATTCTGCAGAAATGTTAGAAAAGTTGTCTATGGGGCTAAGCATACAATCGCGCTGACGCGAAGGGGCGATGATAACAATGCAATATGGCATGCTGCTGGCGTCGCTGCCGGTAAAGTCATTTTAACTAAAATGGCATTGTGGATGCCGGTGCTGACTCCATCAGTTACCACGGAAGCACGATTGTTAGCATTTATGGAACAGGGAGGGAAATCGCTGTTGAGTTGGCTAACGGTAACAACTGATGCTAAAGAGGATAACGTCGCCGATACGTTTACATGGCACCTAGCATCAAAACAGGGTGTTTCAGCCCCGCGTCATATATTCATAGCGCTACAGAATAGGGAACGATTGGGTAATCAAGAACGCAGCCATATGATATTTGATCGATTAGGAGTCATGGAGGTTTCGCTGAGAATAAACGGATAACAGGAACCATCCGAGGATATACAGCTTAATTACGGCGACAACCATATCGCACGTGTGTACCATCGATTACTGTCATATATGGGCCGTGATCAAAACGTCGACACTGGTTTGCAAATATCACAACTTGATTTTAAAAACCTGTATCCGATTTATTATTTTTCGCTGGAACATCTTGATTTAACGAGACAATCCGTCGTTGATATACACTTCCGAGCTCGTATAGCCCCGGCTGGTGCCAATTATAGAGCGGTTGCTGTCATTCTCAGCGATAAATCAATGCTGCTAGAAGGTGTTGGTGGACGAATGAGAATCGTTGATGCGCCAGTGGAAAACATGTAATTGAAAGCACAAAACGCGTTTACAATAAAATGTCGTATAGTGTCGTCAGTGTAGAGTTGACTGATGGTCAAGTCAAGAAATTACGATCAAAGTCGGCTAAACAATGCGGGACCACAATAACGCTGAAGCCGTCACAGATGGCGGGTGGTAATCATAAGATATCGTTGACGGCGCGTCAAATAAAACATTTCAATAATGCGATGGAGAATAAAAAAGGTGTTCAAATAGATTTTTCCGCCGCAGCAATTAAAAACATGGAAAAGACCGGTGGGATATTTCCGCTGTTAGCTGCGATTCCGGCATTGATTGCCGCGGCCGCACCAGCAGTGGCTAAGGCGGCGGCGTTGGGGGCCGTTGGTACCGCGGCGGGAATGGCATTGAAGAAGGCAACCGGGAAAGGCTACAAAAAAAAACGACCCGTGGCCGGAAAGGGTCTAAGACTACCGGGAACCCCGTATTCATGGTATTCGGGAAAGGGTCTAAGACTACCGGGAACCGTTTATTGACTCGGGAGTCAATGACTCCTGAGTCTATGACTCCTGAGTCTATGACTCCAATGTCTAATTTTGATTTAATAGACGCCGCAAACGCGCTAGCGATAAAAAACTTCAGAGGTGTTTTTATGAGGGATCAATTACCGGCGGCACCAAGGAATATTGAAACCGGCATAATTAACCTCGATGGGTCCTCCGGAGAGGGAACTCATTGGGTTGCGTACGCGATTGATCCGCGTGCGATCGTCTATTTTGATTCATACGGGTTAGCCCCGCCGAAAGAGTTCATGCGGTATATCCGGGCGTGTTCAACCCCGGCGTGTTCAGCCCGGGTTTTTTATTCCACGCTGCCAACACAGCAATTAAGTGACCCACCGATATGTGGCCGCGAGGTATTGAACGTACTCGCGGCGATTTCATCATCGCGGAAACCACCTCATGTGGTTGTAAACGAATACACTAGTGGGGTCGTAGAAGCTCAACGGATTTTAGAGAATAACATTTACAATAATAATGATTGATATCTGGGGACGACCGGTTTCGGCGCTGAAAAAGCCCACGGAAACGGCCGCCACCGATGACATAAAAAAACTAATTGAGGATGAAATCGCTGATACGTTGAATTTAACCAGTGTTGACCCAGATGAAATAGTTGTATTTCAAGACCGCCAGGGTAAATTGAAATCCAGTAATGTGTCACTGAATGACGTTTTAATACGACAGCGTGATGCCGCCGAGGGCACTATCGCGTTGTATACCGGCGACGGACGACTCAGACCGGGTAAACATATATTGGAGATAGAGAGAATGATAGACTTAGTCCAAGACGATCTTACAAGGTTGGATGAATTTGTGATCGAACTCAACATACATGTGAGAACAACTATCGGTAATTTTTTTGGAATCCCGATGGTAACCGAACCAAATCTTGCAACAATAAAAAATACTATTTCGGAGTTTACAACGCTGTCGGGCCAATTTTACACGTTACGAAAAAATTTTAACAGGGTTGATAGCGCCGTTGATAAATTCCTTGGTAAAAAAAATGTCAAACCGGATGAGATTACAACAACTATAAATGATATCACTGCGTATAGACAGGAAATAGAAACAATCAAAACTGATGTTGAAACGAACAAAGAGGGGTTATACGTGCATACACGGGAAATAGGAACAATCAAATTTGATGTTACAGCGATCATAAATAATGTAGACGCGCATACACTGGAAATAAATACACTCAAAACTAATGTTGCAGCGATTAAAGACAAACTACCTGGAATGACGGAGCAACTCGAAAAAATGAAAACACCTCATGGGAACATCGGCAATAGCGTGTACACGGTTCAACACGGATCATTCGATTGGACTCCTACACACAATGTAGTAAATATCACCGCAATTGTTAAGGGTATTTATCGATTGACGTTGGTTTCGACGATGCAGTTCAATATATCATCGTCGAGTTCATCCGGGTTTAACAATACAATATCAACAATTATTGACAAGAATGCAACCGAACGGTTTATAATTAAGGCCGTTGATAGCGGTTTATTTAGGACAAACATTACATGGTATGTGGAATTTGTAGCAAATCTAAGTAATTAAAAACACTAGCTCTTTTAAAATAAAAATGACCACCAAGGTAATTGAATCAGAGGTATCACCGACGTCACATCAATATCGATTCGATACCGCAAAAGAATTTTCCGCGAACTTGAAAACGCTTTCCGAACAATACCGCGCAAAAATAAAAAAATACCGCAGAAAAATAACCACCATCGACGCGGTCGTGTACTCGGTGTCGGGTATAGTGGCCGGTACCGGCGTCGTTTTATCCACGGTGACCACGATAGCCCCGATCGCTGTTCCAATCGCCGTCTCCGCGATGACAACAATTGCTGGAGTCGCCAACGCAATCACTAGGAAGATATCATCGTGTTTTCAGAAAAAACTCAACGAGTATACAGTAAAACATCAAATAGTATCCGACGCGTACTCGAAATTATCCGGGTTGATCTCGTTATCGATTGATAATTTGTTCGTATCCGATGTTGAATTCTCCACGATGGTCCAGTTGTATAGCTCCGCGATGTCAAAAATCGAGGATTTTCAACTGGAAGCCGAAACCACCTGGTTGTTGAAATTAGACACTAAAAACAACGAATAATAATAATGTCGCTGAACCCCGAGGGGGTTCAATTACTTCAGCGGATCGCGGAGAACACCACTCCAGTACAAACAAATATGATATCAATAACGTCAACGAAACCCGAATTCAGTGTGAACTTCCCATCACCGGTTCCAGTAAAGGAAATAGCGCTGGCAAAATTGCGAGTATATCACAGTTGGCCTAATATCCGAGCGGACGTATTTAACGGACAACAACCTAATAACTCGCTGGTTTTTGCATGGACAAATAAGCCCGATGGGACCCCAGACTGGAATGAGGTTACAATACCAACTGGGTCATACCAAATAGAACAAATCAATAAAGAATTTCAACGCAGGATAAAATCGATCACAGGAAAGGAATCAAAAATCGCTATTACGGTTCATGAACCGACGTTATCGTCGACGATCGAAATAAGCACACCGGGGTATATGGTTGATATTTATAACAGTTCAATAAGAACCATACTAGGATGGCCTAAGGAAACCCCCGCGGACTTGCACACGAATGTGCAATCGTATTATAAAATTTTTCCCATTTATATTGGTAATTTGTCTATTATGAAAAACACGTCATTACCCAGCAGGTTTATATTTCAAGACAGGGACGCCATGCAGTGGTATTTTCAGCATGACAAAACCCCTGAATCGATCGTCGTATTAACAGTTAATTTAAATGATATCACTGATATGTTTGCCGAGATTAATCGTATTTACCAATCACAACTAGAACAGCTACGGGAAACAAAAGAACGAAAACACGTTGAGATGTTAAATCAACTTATATCAGACATGGAATATATCAATAAACGAATCGTCGGGATAATATTCTCTAACAGCGATGATAATAAACAAAAATTCCTAACCGAGTATAATATCACAGAAGCCGATTTACCCGATTTCAAGTTTCCAGGATACAACGCGCCAGAACTAAGAAAGTCTCTTAATGATTTTCTCGGTCCATCAACTATCCTCAAACACGATAACGGAGATGGTGGTAGGCATATTGCCCCGTACAACGTAAATATTGCATCGGTGATAGCGATTAATCTAGTGTGTGATGTTATCGAAGGGAGTTACCAGGTGGATACCAAGCAATCAAATCAGGCTCAACAGGGATATATCCTTTATTCGTTTTCACCAACAGCCCCTCCGGGATTTTTAATAGTTGAGAGTCCAATTAATCCGGTCTATATGAGATGCCATAATCGGTTTTTAACGAGAATTAATTTTAGAATTACCGATCAGTCAAATAACCTAATTGACCTACAAGAGGAGGAGTTGGTGATCACTCTGTTTGTAAGATCATAGCAGCAGGGGGGGCGATGACATCGACGCGGTCGTCGATGTGCTTACCGGACGCTGACGACGCTGGGGATCGACGCGCAGAAGGTGTTAATTAAACCAAATGACGACACGACGATCCCCCAACCACGTCGTCGTTTTTTTTTTACCAGGCGCTGACGACACTAGATCGTTGAGTTGCAGAAAGTAATAATTAAGCAAAATAACGATTGGACAAAATGTCCGATTCGCCCCCCCCCCCCCCTGCTGCTATCTATCAGGTGCTTAGTTTTATTTCTCCACTTTCTATAGCTTTTCATGTCTTTTTTCTTGTGGAAATTATCTCTTAGGCGCCTAGCCTCATTGATCTCAGGGGTAATCCACTTGGGTGTAATTTGGTGTTTAAACCCTTTTTGTTTTAATTGGGGCATGCTTGTCTAAGGCTGCATTGAACATCTGATACCATTTGCCCAAGGCAGTGTTGACATCAGCTATAGTGCAGACTGATTGGAAGGGTTTGCAAACTAAATCATTTAAGAACATTTCCTCATCAAACTGTTTGAAGTCCCTGTATTGTATTTCAATGTGTTGGCCATTTTTAGATGATTTCGGAACATGTCTAGTTATACAGACAGGGTAGTGGTCACTCAGTACATACACTGGCACCTTAATTTCACTAACTCAAGCGTTCTATGACTATTTATAAAATACCATAGATTATGCTTTCTACTGAATCCCCCAAATCATATGTTTATAATTGTATTTGACAGAGTTTCTCAAATAAATATGGTTTAAACTAAACTAAAATCAGATATATAGGTGGACTACTCATAGATCTTCAATGATTCATTTTTAGTTTTTGCATTTAAGTTTAAAGCAGATTGTAATGTCGACACATCACCTATATTCATTCTTAACCAGTTGTCATTTCGGTGTCTGTCTTTGACTATACGGGTAGTTGATAAATTGGTCTTTGGTTTCCAACAGCAATCAAAGCCGGTTGCCGCAATTGTTTAAACCCTGATATTGGCTTTGGCTACCGATACTAGTTACCGTATTGCCGGTACCCCATTGTTCTTTATCATTAATCGGCATCAATTACACTACCTGTTTTTAATATCAAGTGGATTAAGAACCACTGGAAATGATGCCCACTGCGTTCTCTGGATGTAAATAATGAATTTAGCCGTGGGCATTGTTTTCATTGCTATAGTACTAGCAATGTTTTAATGAGTTTTGATCAATCTTTTCAGTCATAATCATTCATATAAATATCCCCATGCAAATCAGACCACTTATCTCACAATGTCTCCTCTCAAATCACGCAAGTCTTACACAGTGGCTTTTAAGCTGGAAGTTGTAAAGTTTGTGGAAGAGAAAGGTAGGAATATGGCTGCTCACAGGAATATGACGTAAGTGAAAAATGTGTCTGAGATTGGTGTAAAGCTAAGGTTGCATTTGTGCTACAGAAGAAAACAAAGAAAACAAATCATGGCTGCAAAGCAGGATGGATTAATATTGAGGATAAATTAGAAGAATATGTCTTGACACATCGCGCCACATGTCATATAATGAACTCTGTTGATCTCAGACTCAAGGCAAAGGAAATCGCAATTGAATTAGGAATTGAAAGTTTCCGTGGAAGTGTGTCATGATGTTTTAGGTTCATGCAAAGAAGGGGACATAGTATAAGACAATACACTCCAATGGCACAGAAACTACCAGTAGACTTTCTGAAAAAATTGAACGATTTCCATGATTACGCTCAAGAGAAGATTAAGACTGACAATTTAGAAACAGCCGCCATTTTTCATTCCGATAGGGAAGACAAAGACTATGAGGGATTTTCAGATATTGGAGATGATTAAGTGAACTCTTAATCATTATTTTCTTAATTAGAATGTGGAACAGTTCTACTACAGGTAATAAAATGAATTACAACATTGATGTGCTTTCAATTATAATTGACATGTTAAATAATATGTATTATAAAATTGTTCACCTGTGTAAATTTTATACTGCATTTCATAGATATGTTGAGGTATGATAAAAAGTAGTTTTATTTATTTTTCATTTGTAACTTTTATGTTTTCTGTCTCTTAATTTTCTTCAGATATTTTATTTCCCTATGGATAACCTCATTTCCCTATTGTTAGCCTCACAGAGTTTATTTCATCTGTTGAATCTTGCACTCAAGACTGGTTTCAACTGGAATAATCAGGTTAAAGCTTTAGACCTTTAATTAACATGTACATAGCATGCACATCCACGTGGCTCTTGTTGCAATGGACATCATAATTAAAACAAGCATGGACTATTTATTCAGCTGTGTCAATTGATAACGGAATATAGCAGTGCCTTGTATAGGAGTAAAATCACAAGCATGTTAGCATCGGTGATGCAATTTCATGATTGCCAGTAATTGGAATATCATACAGTGATACCATTAATATTCATGAAACTGGAAGTTACTAGTGTAAAATATGAAGCCAAGTTATTGACCTGGCCTCGTCTTATACTCCGAATCAACTTATATATGGACGAAGGATGGAAAATTTACAAAATTAGTCAATTCGACCTAAACTCCGCATCGACTTAAAGGCCAGAAAATACGGTACTTTTGATTCAAGGGCACTGACTCATGGTCATTCAGTGCTACAAGTAAAGACTTTATTTTGCAATGTGATACTTTTGTACTTGAATCCCATTTCTTTGGCTTATCATTTTGTACCACTAGTTCACATTATAAGTAATTATTTATTCATGGCATATTTGTACATTCAGGTTCTAATCTCAGAAATGAAATGCTTGAGATCAGATTTTAGTTGTTGGGGTTATCTTCCAAAAGAAAATTTCTGATAATAATTTTCTATTGCTGACATTTCTAATTTTATACCTATTAAAAAAACAAAAAAAAACTTCCATTGAGACATTTGGGTGTTTTTGATATTAAATGCATACAATATTTTCTTCAAAAGTCAGCAACTATGATGAGGCATACAAACCTTTGTTTACTGGAACAGCATTTTTACATCAACTCAGTAAAGAAGCACTCTGATGTGCCACAAGAGAAAATCTTCAAAAGAATACAGTTTAAATCAATCTGTTTTTTATGGATTCTATAGTTTTTACCAGCTGCAGGTTTTTCACATTTTGTTGAAATTATTGCTATCAACAATTTACTGATGTTTTGAGCAATGGTGCTATCAGAACAGCAAAAGTTTTAAACAATCTGGAGCTATAATGTGAGAGTCTGATATCAGATGTCCTGTTACAGTGAGGTTCCTGTGCATACAGATATGTTTAACCTAAAGGAGATCTAGTCCAAAAAATCAGCCATCAGACCAGTGCTGATACTGATAGATGGTTTAGGTCTCATCTCACCTATTCATTAAATTGTGCATTTGTGCAGACATATTTGTCTACAACACATAAATGTACTTTTTAAACACCAACTGGTATTTCTTGTAGCTCTTGAGCTTTAGTCAGTTGAAAGGTCCTTTTGCAATATGAACAGTTTATATCCCAATCAAATTGTTTGACAACTTTTAAATCCACATGGAATAACACAACCCTACTCCTCCTGTCACCATGCTATATATATATATATATATATATATATATATATATATATATATATATATCATATGACACATCCTTGAATAGTTGATTCTACAGTATGTCATCCTTGGCTTCTACTCTTAGAGTTCCAGGTAGAAGGGTCGGGAAATCTGTCAGAGGAAAGAAATTCAGCCTCAACATTCTCATCTGTTGTATGATCAAACTATCCAGTCTTAACGGAAATGCATATCATCATGTGGTAGATAATGCATTATGCATTTTGTGGGATGGAGTACAAGGTGGGGGAATATGGACTAAAAGAGTTGTGGCAGTTTGCAATGACAAGCCACTGCTGTTGCACTAATTGTTGATGTTGTTATTATTTAACCAAATTTCGTTTCTTATAGGTGCAGCAAATCCTGGATGATCACATTGAGGAAGCAGAGAAATTGATGACCCAGAAAAAGCAAGAACTGTTGGGAGATCAGTAGGTCAGAGACTTGGAGAAAGTCATGTATTAAGGAGACTTGTTCCTCTAATAAAAATACCATTATACAACTGAAAACTGGATCTTGTTTGAACTTCAAGAATTGTGCTTGTACATATTCCAGAGTAATGGATTGTCCAGGGTCTGTTTCAACCACTTCGTCCAGGAACATGATTCTTCTCTGGTCTTTGTTCTACCATTTGGCAACCATGGTTATGATAAAGAGTGTACCTCAGAATAGAATACCAGGTTGGACCATATAATGACAGTAACCACACACTTAGCTGTTGATCATGGACTTAGCAGGATTGGAGATAGGAGGTTGCCATCTGTTTCTACTCAGCCAATATTTGCCAAAGACTATTTTTTTTTTTTTAAATACTTGTTCAGAACTAGTGTCTTTGATCAGAGTGCCAAAACAGTCCAGATGCGACACAAGGAAACATAAAGCACGACCTTTTCATGTAAAGTGTGAACAGTGCAAACACATTATCATCACAAAATATTCTAAATTTTGTATGGTTACCATGAATATAAAGTGTTTTTTGGCATCTTATTCAAAATGGACAAGTGTAGTTTTCATTCAAACTGATAATATAAATCAGAAAGAAACTTATCTGATCATAGTAGATATAATTTTGCAAAGATTTCAAACTGTTTTCCCTCTCAGTATTCTGTTAAGAATATATTAATAAATACATGTCATGTCACAAATAATTACTTTGAGCTAAACTAATAAATACATGTCATGTCACATATAATTACTTTGAGTTAAACAATAAAATACATTCAACAAATTCTTGGCTGAAATCTTTTTTTACCTACCCCTCCCTCTCATTCATTCTTGACCTTACAGTGTGTCTGAATATGACATGAACATGTGCTACCTATATGATTGCAAGTTATCTCAGTCATGGAAGACCAGTAAGGGCATGTGGCATGAGCATGTGCTGACTTGTACCATTGCCAGTTATCTCAGTCATCGAAGACTTGGAGAAAAGCATGAACATAATGCTGACTTGTTCCATAACAAGTCATAAAAGCATGTGATGTGGACATAACAAGTGTTGACTTGTACAGTTGCCAATTATCTCATTCATGTAACACTACTGTATTTCCCAGCTGATAAGTCAATACTATTTTGACCAGAGAATCTGGGCTTCGTCTTATACTCAGAATTGACTTATATATGGACTTACATATGGATTGTATCATTCAAATCGCTTATCATACGTCAATGTAAATTTTTGTAGCCGCTTTCCCTCGAAAATCAATGTTTTACTCGGGTGCAACATAATCATGAAGATTCTTGATCAATTTCAGGTCAGAAAGCATCTGTCTCACCTAGTGGTAGTCGACACACTCGACAAGAAATTTTTCCACTCACAGTAGATACTGAAAGTTTATTCAAGACTATAGGTCTCCATCCCATAATACATAACATATTAAACAGAATATAAACAATATAGTAAAATACACTGGTTCGGTATTTGTATTGATACTTTTTAACTTTTTAATCTTAATACACAGTGCACTATAAACATTATAGTAAAATACACTAGTTAGGTGTTTGTATTGATACATTTTAACTTTTTAATTTTAATACACAGTGCACTATAAACATTATAGTAAAATACACTGGTTAGGTGTTTGTATTGATACATTTTAACTTTTTAATTTTAATACACAGTGCACTATAAACATTATAGTAAAATACACTGGTTAGGTGTTTGTATTGATACTTTTTAACTTTTTAATTTTAATACACAGTGCACTATACACAGTGCACCATAAACATTATATTAAAATACACTAGTTTGGTGTTTGTATTGATACATTTTAACTTTTTAATTTTAATACACAGTGCACTATAAACATTATAATAAAATACACTTGTTTGGTGTTTGTATTGATACATTTTAACTTTTTAATTTTAATACACAGTGCACTATAAACATTATAGTAAAATACACTGGTTAGGTATTTGTATTGATACTTTTTAACTTTTTAATCTTTATACACAGTGTGCTATAAACATTGAGGTAAAATACCGTGTTTGGTATTACTATTCAATCATACATTTTAACTTTTTAATTTTAATACACAGTACACTATAAACATTATAGTAAAATACACTGGTTAGGTGTTTGTATTGATACTTTTTAACATTTTAATTTTAATACACAGTGCACTATAAACATTATAGTAAAATACACTAGTTTGGTGTTTGTATTGATACATTTTAACTTTTTAATTTTAATACACAGTGCACTATAAACATTATAGTAAAATACACTGGTTAGGTGTTTGTATTGATACATTTTAACTTTTTAATTTTAATACACAGTGCACTATAAACATTATACTAAAATACACTAGTTTGGTATTTGTATCAAAACTTTTTAATTTTCATACACAGTGCACTATAAACATTATACTAAAATACACTAGTTTGGTGTTTGTATTGATACATTTTAACTTTTTAATTTTAATACACAGTGCACTGTAAACATTATAGTAAAATACACTAGTTTCGTGTTTGTATTGATACATTTTAACTTTTTGATTTTAATACACAGTGCACTATAAACATAGTAAAATACACTAGTTTGGTGTTTGTATTGATACATTTTAACTTTTTAATTTTAATGCACAGTGCACTATAAACATTATAGTAAAATACACTAGTTTCGTGTTTGTATTGATACTTTTTAACTTTTTAATCTTAATACACAGTGCACTATAAACATTAGAGTAAATACACTGGTTAGGTATTTGTATTGATACATTTTAACTTTTTAATTTTAATACACAGTGCGCTATAAACATTATAGTAAAATACACTAGTTTGGTGCTTGTATTGATACATTTTAACTTTTTAATTTTAATACACAGTGCACTATAAACATTATAGTAAAATACACTTGTTTGGTGTTTGTATTGATACATTTTAACTTTTTAATTTTAATACACAGTGCACTACAAACATTATACTAAAATACACTAGTTTGTTGTTTATATTGAATCATACATTTAAACGTTTTAAATCTTAATACACAGTGCATTATAAACATTATACTAAAATGCACTGGTTGTGTGTTTGTGTTGATACATTTTAACTTTTTAATTTTAATACACAGTGCACTATAAACATTATAGTAAAATACACTAGTTTGGTGTTTGTATTGATACATTTTAACTTTTTAATTTTAATACACAGTGCACTATAAACATTATAGCAAAATACACTGGTTTGGTGTTTGTATTGATACATTTTAACTTTTTAATTTTAATACACAGTGCACTGTAAACATTGTAGTAAAATACACTGGTTTGGTGTTTGTATTGATACATTTTAACTTTTTAATTTTAATACACAGTGCACTGTAAACATTATAGTAAAATACACTAGTTTGGTGTTTGTATTGATACATTTTAACTTTTTAATTTTAATACACAGTGCACTGTAAACATAGTAAAATACACTAGTTTGGTGTTTGTATTGATACATTTTAACTTTTTGATTTTAATACACAGTGCACTATAAACATTATAGTAAAATACACTAGTTCGGTGTTTGTATTGATACATTTTAACTTTTTAATTTTAATACACAGTGCACTATAAACATTATAGTAAAATACACTAGTTTGGTGTTTGTATTGATACATTTAAACTTTTTAATCTTAATACATAATGCACTATAAACATTATAGTAAAATACACTAGTTTGGTGTTTGTATTGATACATTTTAACTTTTTAATTTTAATACACAGTGCACTATAAACATTATAGTAAAATACACTAGTTTGTTGTTTGTATTGATACTTTTTAACTTTTTAGTCTTAATACACAGTGCACTATAAATATTATAGTAAAATACACTGGTTAGGTGTTCGTATTGATATATTTTAACTTTTTATTTTTAATACAGTGCACTGTAAACATTATAGTAAAATACGCTGGTTTGTTGTTTATATTGAATCATACATTTAAACTTTTTAAATCTTAATATACAGTGCACTATAAACATTATACTAAAATAAACTAGTTTGGTGTTTGTATTGATACATTTTAAGTTTTTAATTTTAATACACAGTGCACTATAAACATTATACTAAAATACACTAGTTTTTTATATTGAATCATACATTTAAACTTTTTAAATCTTAATACACAGTGCACTATAAACATTATACTAAAATACACTGGTTGTGTGTTTGTGTTGATACATTTTATCTTTTTAATTTTAATACACAGTGCATATAAACATTATAGTAAAATACACTAGTTTGGTGTTTGTATTGATACATTTTAACTTTTTAATTTTAATACACAGTGCACTGTAAACATTGTACTAAAATACACTAGTTCGGTGTTTGTATTGATACATTTTAACTTTTTAATCTTAATACACAGTGCACTATAAACATTATAGTAAAATACACTGGTTTGTTGTTTATATTGAATCATACATTTAAACTTTTTAAATCTTAATACACAGTGCGCTATAAACATTATAGTAAAATACACTGGTTAGGTGTTTGTATTGATACATTTTAACTTTTTAATTTTAATACACGGTGCACTATAAACATTATAGTAAAATACACTGGTTAGGTATTTGTATTGATACTTTTTAACTTTTTAATCTTTATACACAGTGTGCTATAAACATTAAAGTAAAATACCATGTTTGGTGTTACTATTGAATCATACATTTTAACTTTTTAATTTTAATACACAGTGCACTATAAACATTATAGTAAAATACACTAGTTTGTTGTTTATATTGAATCATACATTTAAACTTTTTAAATCTTAATACACAGTGCACTATAAACTTTATACTAAAATACACTGGTTGTGTATTTGTGTTGATACATTTTAACTTTTTAATTTTAATACACAGTGCACTGTAAACATTATAGTAAAATACACTAGTTTGGTGTTTGTATTGATACATTTTAACTTTTTAATTTTAATACACAGTGCACTGTAAACATTATAGTAAAATACACTAGTTTGGTGTTTGTATTGATACATTTTAACTTTTTAGTTTTAATACACAGTGCACTATGAACATTATACTAAAATACACTAGTTCGGTGTTTGTATTGATGCATTTTAACTTTTTAATTTTAATACACAGTGCACTATAAACATTGTACTAAAATACACTAGTTTGGTGTTTGTATTGATACATTTTAACTTTTTAATCTTTATGCACAGTGCACTATAAACATTATAGTAAAATACACTGGTTTGTTGTTTATATTGAATCATACATTTAAACTTTTTAAATCTTAATACACAGTGCACTATAAACATTAAACTAAAATACACTGGTTGTGTGTTTGTGTTGATACATTTTAACTTTTTAATTTTAATACACAGTGCACTATAAACATTATAGTAAAATACACTAGATTGGTGTTTGTATTGATACTTTTTAACTTTTTAATTTTAATACACAGTGCACTATAAACATTATAGTAAAATACACTAGTTTGGTGTTTGTATTGATACTTTTTAACTTTTTAATTTTAATACACAGTGCACTATAAACATTATAGTAAAATACACTGTTTAGGTGTTTGTATTGATACATTTTAACTTTTTAATTTTAATACACAGTGCACTATATACATTATAGTAAAATACACTATTTAGGTATTTGTATTGATACTTTTTAACTTTTTAATCTTTATACACAGTGTGCTATAAACATTATAGTAAAATACCGTGTTTGGTGTTACTATTGAATCATACATTTTAACTTTTTAATTTTAATACACAGTGCACTATAAACATTATAGTAAAATACACTAGTTTGGTGTTTGTATTGATACTTTTTAACTTTTTAATTTTAATACACAGTGCACTATAAACATTATACTAAAATACACTAGTTTGGTGTTTGTATTGATACATTTAAACTTTTTAATTTTAATACACACTGCACTATAAACATTATACTAAAATATACTAGTTTGGTGTTTGTATTGATACATTTTAACTTTTTAATTTTAATACACAGTGCACTATAAACATTATACTAAAATACACTAGATTGGTTTTTGTATTGATACATTTTAACTTTTTAATCTTAATACACAGTGTACTATAAACATTATAGTAAAATACACTGGTCAGGTGTTTGTATTGATACTTTTTAACTTTTTAATCTTTATACACAGTGTGCTATAAACATTATGGTAAAATACCCTGGTTTGGTGTTACTATTGAATCATACATTTAAACTTTTTAATCTTAATACACAGTGCACTATAAACATTATACTAAAATGCACTGGTTATGTGTTTGTATTGATACATTTTAGCTTTTTAATTTTAATACACAGTGCACTATAAACAATATAGTAAAATACACTGGTTTGGTGTTTGTATTGATACTTTTTAAATTTTTAATTTTAATACATAGTGCACTGTAAACATTATAGTAAAATACACTAGTTTGGTGTTTGTATTGATACATTTTAACTTTTTAGTTTTAATACACAGTGCACTATAAACATTATGCTAAAATACGCTGGTTATATGTTTGAATTGATACATTTTAACTTTTTAATTTTAATACACAGTGCACTATAAACATTATAATAAAATATACTTGTTAGGTGTTTGTATTGATACATTTTAACTTTTTAATTTTAATAAACAGTGCACTATAAACATGATACTAAAATACACTAGTTTGCTGCTTCTATTGATACATTTTAACTTTTTAATCTTAATACACTGTGCACTATAAACATTATGCTAAAATACACTGGTTGTGTGTATTGATACGTTTTAACTTTTTAATTTTAATACACAGTGCACTATAAACATTATAGTAAAATATACTAGATGGTGTTTGTATTGATACTTTTCAACTTTTTAATTTTAATACACAGTGCACTATAAACATTATAGTAAAATACACTGGTTAGGTGTTTGTATTGATACATTTTAACTTTTTAATTTTAATACACAGTGCACTATAAACATTATAGTAAAATACACTATTTAGGGATTTGTATTGATACTTTTTAATCTTTATACACAGTGTGCTATAAACATTATAGTAAAATACCGTGTTTGGTGTTACTATTGAATTATACATTTTAACTTTTTAATTTTAATACACAGTGCACTATAAACATTATAGTAAAATACACTAGTTTGGTTTTTGTATTGATACATTTTAACTTTTTAATTTTAATACACAGTGCACTATAAACATTATACTAAAATACACTAGATTAGTTTTTGTATTGATACGTTTTAACTTTTTAATCTTAATACACAGTGTACTATAAACATTATAGTAAAATACACTGGTTAGGTGTTTGTATTGATACTTTTTAACTTTTTAATCTTTGTACACAGTGTGCTATAAACATTATAGTAAAATACCCTGGTTTGGTGTTACTATTGAATCATACATTTAAACTTTTTAATCTTAATACACAGTGCACTATAAACATTATACTAAAATACACTGGTTATGTGTTTGTATTGATACATTTTAGCTTTTTAATTTTAATACACAGTGCACTATAAACAATGTAGTAAAATACACTGGTTTGGTGTTTGTATTGATACTTTTTAAATTTTTAATTTTAATACATAGTGCACTGTAAACATTATAGTAAAATACACTAGTTTGGTGTTTGTATTGATACATTTTAACTTTTTAATGTTAATACACAGTGCACTATAAACATTATGCTAAAATACACTGGTTATATGTTTGAATTGATACATTTTAACTTTTTAATTTTAATACACAGTGCACTATAAACATTATAATAAAATATACTTGTTAGGTGTTTGTATTGATACATTTTAACTTTTTAATTTTAATAAACAGTGCACTATAAACATGATACTAAAATACACTAGTTTGGTGCTTGTATTGATACATTTTAACTTTTTAATCTTAATACACAGTGCACTATAAACATTATGCTAAAATACACTGGTTGTGTGTATTGATACATTTTAACTTTTTAATTTTAATACACAGTGCACTATAAACATTATAGTAAAATACACTAGATGGTGTTTGTATTGATACTTTTTAACTTTTTAATTTTAATACACAGTGCACTATAAACATTGTTGTAAAATACACTAGATTGGTGTTTGTATTGATACATTTTAACTTTTTAATTTTAAAGTGGTTCAAGCAGTATATGCACATTGGATATGTTTTTAAGACATAATTTGCAAACTCTTTGATGTCTTTTAATTTTAGTGTGTTCCTCCTTCAATCACTAAAGTTGCTTGTCTGCATATATATAATTTTAGTCCAGTACTTTATGCCATATATTAAGTTGCTTGTCTGCATATACATAATTTTAGTCCAGTACTTTATACCATATATTAAGTAGCTTGTATACATATATATAATTTTAGTCCAGTATTTTACACCATATATTAAGTTGCTTGTCTGCATATATATAATTTTAGTCCTGTACTTTACACCATATATTAAGTTGCTTGTCTGCATATATATAATTTTAGTCCAGTACTTTACACCATATATTAAGTTGCTTGTCTGCATATATATAATTTTAGTCCAGTACTTTACACCATATATTAAGTTGCTTGTCTGCATATATATAATTTTAGTCCTGCACTTTACACCATATATTAAGTTGCTTGTCTGCATATATATAATTTTAGTCCTGTACTTTACACAATATATTAAGTTGCTTGTCTGCATATACATAATTTTAGTCCAGTACTTTATACCATATATTAAGTTGCTTGTATACATATATATAATTTTAGTCCAGTATTTTACACCATATATTAAGTTGCTTGTCTGCATATATATAATTTTAGTCCAGTACTTTACACAATATATTAAGTTGCTTGTCTGCATATACATAATTTTAGTCCTGCACTTTACACCATATATTACGTTGCTTGTCTGCATATACATAATTTTAGTCCAGTATTTTACACCATATATTAAGTTGCTTGTCTGCATATATATAATTTTAGTCCTGTACTTTACACAATATATTAAGTTGCTTGTCTGCATATGCATAATTTTAGTCCAGTACTTTATACCATATATTAAGTTGCTTGTATACATATATATAATTTTAGTCCAGTACTTTACACCATATATTAAGTTGCTTGTCTGCATATATATAATTTTAGTCCAGTACTTTACACCATATATTAAGTTGCTTGTCTGCATATATATAATTTTAGTCCAGTACTTTACACCATATATTAAGTTGCTTGTCTGCATATACATAATTTTAGTCCAGTACTTTATACCATATATTAAGTTGCTTGTATACATATATATAATTTTAGTCCAGTACTTTACACCATATATTAAGTTGCTTGTCTGCATATACATAATTTTAGTCCAGTACTTTATACCATATATTAAGTTGCTTGTATACATATATATAATTTTAGTCCAGTATTTTACACCATATATTAAGTTGCTTGTCTGCATATATATAATTTTAGTCCAGTACTTTACACAATATATTAAGTTGCTTGTCTGCATATACATAATTTTAGTCCAGTACTTTACACCATATATTAAGTTGCTTGTCTGCATATATATAATTTTAGTCCAGTATTTTACACCATATATTAAGTTGCTTGTCTGCATATATATAATTTTAGTCCAGTACTTTACACAATATATTAAGTTGCTTGTCTGCATATATATAAATTTAGTCCTGTACTTTACACCATATATTAAGTTGCTTGTCTGCATATATATAATTTTAGTCCAGTATTTTACACCATATATTAAGTTGCTTGTCTGCATATATATAATTTTAGTCCAGTATTTTACACCATATATTAAGTTGCTTGTCTACAAATATATAATTTTAGTCCAGTACTTTACACCATATATTAAGTTGCTTGTCTGCATATATATAATTTTAGTCCAGTGCTTTACACCATATATTAAGTTGCTTGTCTACAAATATATAATTTTAGTCCAGTACTTTACACCATATATTAAGTTGCTTGTCTGCATATATATAATTTTAGTCCAGTACTTTATACCATATATTAAGTTGCTTGTCTGCATATATATAATTTTAGTCCAGTACTTTACACCATATATTAAGTTGCTTGTCTACATATATATAATTTTACTCCAGTACTTTACACCATATATTAAGTTGCTTGTCTGCAAATATATAATTTTAGTCCAGTACTATACACCATATATTAAGTTGCTTGTCTGCATATATATAATTTTAGTCCAGTACTATACACCATATATTAAGTTGCTTGTCTGCATATATATAATTTTAGTCCAGTACTTTACACCATATATTAAGTTGCTTGTCTGCATATATATAATTTTATTCCCGTACTATACACCATATATTAAGTTGCTTGTCTGCATATATATAATTTTAGTCCAGTACTATACACCATATATTAAGTTGCTTGTCTGCATATATATAATTTTAGTCCAGTACTATACACCATATATTAAGTTGCTTGTCTGCATATATATAATTTTAGTCCAGCACTTTACACCATATATTAAGTTGCTTGTCTGCATATATATAATTTTAGTCCAGTGCTTTACACCATATATTAAGTTGCTTGTCTACAAATATATAATTTTAGTCCAGTACTTTACACCATATATTAAGTTGCTTGTCTGCATATATATAATTTTAGTCCAGTACTTTACACCATATATTAAGTTGCTTCTCTGCATATATATAATTTTAGTCCAGTACTTTACACCATATATTAAGTTGCTTGTCTGCAAATATATAATTTTAGTCCAGTACTATACACAATATATTAAGTTGCTTGTCTGCATATATATAATTTTAGTCCAGTACTTTACACCATATATTAAGTTGCTTGTCTGCATATATATAATTTTAGTCCAGTGATTTACACCATATATTAAGTTGCTTGTCTGCATATATATAATTTTAGTCCAGTACTATACACCATATATTAAGTTGCTTGTCTGCATATATATAATTTTAGTCCAGTACTATACACCATATATTAAGTTGCTTGTCTGCATATATATAATTTTAGTCCAGTACTTTACACCATATATTAAGTTGCTTGTCTACATATATATAATTTTAGTCCAGTGATTTACACCATATATTAAGTTGCTTGTCTGCATATATATAATTTTAGTCCAGTACTTTACACCATATATTAAGTTGCTTGTCTACATATATATAATTTTAGTCCAGTACTTTACACCATATATTAAGTTGCTTGTCTGCATATATATAATTTTAGTCCAGTGATTTACACCATATATTAAGTTGCTTGTCTGCATATATATAATTTTAGTCCAGTACTTTACACCATATATTAAGTTGCTTGTCTGCATATATATAATTTTAGTCCAGTGATTTACACCATATATTAAGTTGCTTGTCTACATATATATAATTTTAGTCCAGTACTTTACACCATATATTAAGTTGCTTGTCTACATATATATAATTTTAGTCCAGTGATTTACACCATATATTAAGTTGCTTGTCTGCATATATATAATTTTAGTCCAGTACTTTGCACCATATATTAAGTTGCTTGTCTGCATATATATAATTTTAGTCCAGTACTTTATACCATATATTAAGTTGCTTGTCTACATATATATAATTTTAGTCCTGTACTTTACACCATATATTAAGTTGCTTGCCTGCATATATATAATTTTAGTCCAGTACTTTATACCATATATTAAGTTGCTTGTCTGCATATATATAATTTTAGTCTAGTGCTTTACACCATATATTAAGTTGCTTGTCAACAAATATATAATTTTAGTCTAGTGCTTTACACCATATATTAAGTTGCTTGTCACAAATATATAATTTTAGTCCAGTACTATACACCATATATTAAGTTGCTTGTCTGCATATATATAATTTTAGTCCAGTACTATACACCATATATTAAGTTGCTCGTCTGCATATATATAATTTTAGTCCAGTACTTTACACCATATATTAAGTTGCTTGTCTGCATATATATAATTTTAGTCCAGTACTATACACCATATATTAAGTTGCTTGTCTGCATATATATAATTTTAGTCCAGTACTATACACCATATATTAAGTTGCTTGTCTGCATATATATAATTTTAGTCCAGTACTTTACACCATATATTAAGTTGCTTGTCTACATATATATAATTTTAGTCCAGTGATTTACACCATATATTAAGTTGCTTGTCTACATATATATAATTTTAGTCCAGTACTTTACACCATATATTAAGTTGCTTGTCTGCATATATATAAATTTAGTCCTGTACTTTACACCATATATTAAGTTGCTTGTATACATATACATAATTTTAGCACAGTACTTTACACCATATATTAAGTTGCTTGTCTACATATATATAATTTTAGTCCTGTACTTTACACCATATATTAAGTTGCTTGTATGCATATATATAATTTTAATCCAGTACTTTACACCATATATTAAGTTGCTTGTCTGCATATATATAATTTTAGTCCAGTACTTTACACCATATATAAGTTGCTTGTCTACATATATATAATTTTAGTCCAGTACTTTACACCATATATTAAGTTGCTTGTCTGCATATATATAATTTTAGTCCAGTACTTTACACCATATATAAGTTGCTTGTCTGCAAATATATAATTTTAGTCCAGTACTTTACACCATATATTAAGTTGCTTGTCTGCATATATATAATTTTAGTCCTGTACTTTACACCATATATTAAGTTGCTTGTCTACATATATATAATTTTAGTCCAGTACTTTACACCATATATTAAGTTGCTTGTCTGCAAATATATAATTTTAGTCCAGTACTTTACACCATATATTAAGTTGCTTGTCTGCATATATATAATTTTAGTCCAGTACTTTACACCATATATTAAGTTGCTTGTCTGCATATATATAATTTTAGTCCAGTACTTTACACCATATATTAAGTTGCTTGTCTGCATATATATAATTTTAGTCCAGTACTTTACACCATATATTAAGTTGCTTGTCTGCATATATATAATTTTAGTCCAGTACTTTACACCATATATTAAGTTGCTTGTCTACATATATATAATTTTAGTCCAGTGATTTACACCATATATTAAGTTGCTTGTCTACATATATATAACTTTAGTCCAGTGATTTACACCATATATTAAGTTGCTTGTCTGCATATATATAATTTTAGTCCAGTGATTTACACCATATATTAAGTTGCTTGTCTACATATATATAATTTTAGTCCAGTGATTTACACCATATATTAAGTTGCTTGTCTGCATATATATAATTTTAGTCCAGTACTTTACACCATATGTTAAGTTGCTTGTATGCATATATATAATTTTAGTCCAGTACTTTACACCATATGTTAAGTTGCTTGTCTGCATATATATAATTTTAGTCCAGTGATTTACACCATATATTAAGTTGCTTGTCTGCATATATATAATTTTAGTCCAGTGCTTTACACCATATATTAAGTTGCTTGTCTGCATATATATAATTTTAGTCCAGTACTTTACACCATATGTTAAGTTGCTTGTATGCATATATATAATTTTAGTCCAGTACTTTACACCATATATTAAGTTGCTTGTCTACATATATATAATTTTAGTCCAGTACTTTACACCATATATTGAGTTGCTTGTATGCATATATATAATTTTAGTCCAGTGATTTACACCATATATTAAGTTGCTTGTCTGCATATATATAATTTTAGTCCAGTGATTTACACCATATATTAAGTTGCTTGTCTGCATATATATAATTTTAGTCCAGTGATTTACACCATATATTAAGTTGCTTGTATGCATATATATAATTTTAGTCCAGTACTTTACACCATATATTAAGTTGCTTGTCTGCATATATATAATTTTAGTCCAGTACTTTACACCATATATTAAGTTGCTTGTATGCATATATATAATTTTAGTCCAGTGATTTACACCATATATTAAGTTGCTTGTCTGCATATATATAATTTTAGTCCAGTGATTTACACCATATATTAAGTTGCTTGTCTGCATATATATAATTTTAGTCCAGTGATTTACACCATATATTAAGTTGCTTGTATGCATATATATAATTTTAGTCCTGTACTTTACACCATATATTAAGTTGCTTGTCTGCATATATATAATTTTAGTCCAGTACTTTACACCATATATTAAGTTGCTTGTCTACATATATATAATTTTAGTCCAGTGATTTACACCATATATTAAGTTGCTTGTCTGCATATATATAATTTTAGTCCAGTACTTTACACCATATATTAAGTTGTATTCAATAGGGTATCATCCACATTCACCAAGAATGACATAATTATTCATAGTATTTAGCACATTAACATATTTTTTTTTAATCTGTGTTGAATTGGTTCTATTTCTGGTGAATATTCATACCCCCATATTTCTGGTGAATATTCATACCCCCATATTTCTGGTGAATATTCATACCTCCATATTTCTGGTGAATATTCATACCTCCATTATTCTGGTGAATATACATACACCCATATTTCTGGTGAATATTCATACCCCCATATTTCTGGTGAATATTCATACGCCCATACTTCTGGCAAATATTCATGCCTCCATTATTCTGGTGAATATTCATACCCCCATATTTCTGGTGAATATTCATACCTCCATTATTCTGTGAATATTCATACCCCTATATTTCTGGTGAATATTCATACCCCCATATTTTTGGCGAATATTCATACCAGCATATTTCTGTGAATATTCATCCCCCATATTTCTGGTGAATATTCATAGCCCCATATTTCTGGTGAATATTCATACCCCCATTTTTCTGGCGAATATTCATGCCTCCATTATTCTGGTGAATATTCATACTCCCATATTTCTGGTGAATGTTCATACCCCCATTTTTTGGTGAATTTCTGGTGAATATTCATACCCCCATATTTCTGGTGAATATTCATACCACCATATTTCTGGCGAATATTCATACCTCCATTATTCTGGCGAATATTCATACCCCCATATTTCTGGTGAAGATTCATACCCCCATATTTCTGGTGAATATTCATACCCCCATATTTCTGGCGAATATTCATACCTGCATTATTCTGGTTAATATTCATACCCCATATTTCTGGTGAATATTCATACCCCAATATTTCTAGTGAATATTCATACCCCAAATTTCTGGTGAATATTCATGCCCCCATATTTCTGTGAATATTCATACCCCCATATTTCTGGTGAATATTCATACCCCATATTTTTGGTGAATATTCATGCCCACATTTCTGGTTAATATTCATACCCCATATTTATGAACAGTAACAATTTTTCACCATAGGATCAATTATTTTAAATACATCTTGTAATCTTCCAAATATTTTAAATATATCTTGCAATCTACCAAATATTTTAAATACATCTTCTAATCTTCCAAATATTTGTTGATGCCTAAAAATTCTAGATACTGCTTTGCAATGACTGTGAGGTCAACATTTTTTTGTGCCTTTGTCCAGCTCAACCTCAATGTGAAAAGCAACCCCATATATTTAAAAAATGACACCGTTCCAGTAGGTTGGTCCCTGTAATACCCAAACAATCCAATTTCTCAGAATCTGCCATTTTGAAAGACATTTAATTTTGTTTTTGCAAGAATAATTTCCATTCCTGTTTCAACACATAATTCATCTGTGGCATTAATTTGTTTTTGCAATAAAAAGACAGAAAAAGAATAGGGCTTAGAACACACACTTGAACTGTTCCCACGTTGCAGTTCAAATATCTGGTTAGTCCGTTTGGTTTTCATACTCAGTTTCTCAAACAATAATACATATTTTTTTAAACTTGTAAAATATTTCAAGTAGTACCTTTGTGCGCAAGAGAAAAACAGTTTATTATGTTGTATAGTGTCAGGGACTGAGTAGCTGCAATTTACGGCCCATATACAAAAACTATCCTGTACGCATGAAAACTTGATTCCTTTCTCCCTTTTGGCATATGAAATTATTCTCTTCTTGAAGCAGCAAAAAAAAGTTCAATTTTGACAACGTCGCTAACGCATACAAACACCAAATATACTATCCACACAAACGTACGCGAACGCATACAAACCCCAAATATACTATCCACACAACGTCGCTAACACATACAAACCCCAAATATACTATCCATACAAACGTACGCGAACGCATACAAACCCCAAATATACTATCCATACAAACTTACGCTAACGCATACAAACCCCAAATATACTATCCACACAAACGTACGCGAACGCATACAAACCCCAAATATACTATTCATACAAACTTACGCGAACGCATACAAACCCCAAATATACTATCCACACAACGTCGCTAACGCATAAAAAACCCAAATATACTATCCACACAACGTCGCTAACGCGTACAAACCCCAAATATAATATCCACACAACGTCGCTAACGCATACAAACCCCAAATATACTATCCACACAAACGTACGCGAACGCATACAAACCCCAAATATACTATCCACACAACGTCGCTGACGCATACAAACCCCAAATATACTATCCACACAATGTCGCTAACGCATACAAACCCCAAATATACTATCCACACAAACGTACGGGAACGCATACAAACCCCAAATATACTATCCACACAACGTCGCTGATGCATACAAACCTCAAATATACTATCCACACAACGTCGCTAACGCGTACAAACCCCAAATATACTATCCACACAAACGTACGCGAACGCATATAAACCCCAAATATACTATCCACACAACGTCGCTAACGCGTACAAACCCCAAATATACTATCCACACAAACGTACACGAACGCATACAAACCCCAAATATACTATCCACACAATGTCGCTAACGCATACAAACCCCAAATATACTATCCACACTCGGGAGGAAGAAGAAAAAAAACAACTAAATATACGATCTACACAACATATGCATACACACACACACACACACACACACACACACACACACAAACCACAGAGGGAAGAAGAAAACCATTATACACTATCCACACGGAGTGAAGAAATAACCCTTTATATATGCTATCAACAGAGAGTGAAGAAAATAGCCCATTATATTCCATCAACACAGAGTGAAGAAGAAAAAAGTTTTTTGAAAGCACCTGCAATGACCAACTTTGCCAAACACCTACACCCCAAACCCCACTCCCAACACTACAAAACCCATTTAACCCGTTATTTTATGGCATCAGTGTGTGATTTAGGAAACATCAAGACACAAAATGATGGATGAATAGACTGACTATTGTTTACCGACTTGCATGCCTAAAGAGCGTGCGTGAAGGAAAACATCCTTCCATTTCAATTCTAACTAAAACATGATCCAGAGGGATAGGGAGAGGTGAAAGAGCGCAATTTCATAAAGTGTGAGTAAAAACAAAACACGCCATCCTTATTATACAATGTCAAGACCAAGAGACACTTACGTTTTCTTTCTGGTCTATTCTCTTTTAGAAGGTAGTATGAAATTTCACATCAGGGCCAACGCATCGTCTCACATTGTCAATTTTTCCATTTCCATGTCTTCACTGGCACCAGTTCTTCCTCATCTTCAATTTCTTCTTCTTCAGAATCCCTCTTCTCTTTTTCACGTTGTTTCTGTTTCTTCTCTTTTCTCATAGGGCACTCTGAATCCCAGTGTCCTTTCTCCTGACAACGATATTAGGTATCTTGACTTTTGTCTCTCTTTCTCAGACGAAGCAGGTATTCTGGAGACAAATACCCATTTACCTTTGCAGATATAGCAAACTTCATCAGCACTTACACACTTTCGTATGACTCTCATCAAATCAACGACCAAAAGAGTAAGTTTTGTTGCCAATTTCGCCTGTGAATTATGCTTTCGTATGACTTTTAGCATATATTTGACCAGCAGGTCGATCTGTGCTGACTCTTCCATCTTCTTGATCGTTTGAGAGTGGAATGAATACTCTGACGTTAAGACACTTTCCCTATGTACAGGGACCTGCTGCGTATGAAACCTAGTCAAATGTAATTTTGCAATAAGATGAAACGATTTCATTGAGAAAGTAAAAGGCAATGACGTGCCGTGTCGCCTCACACAAGAGCTGAAGTGTTAGCTCAAATCCGTGTCAGCGATTTCGAGGACGACATAACTGAACTTTAATCAATGTTCTCCACCTATGCCACAAAACCACGAGTCCTGCTTCACGCCAAAAGAAATTTCGTTCAGTCCGTAAAATATAGTATCACATCTGAGAAACGCAAAAACGAACTTCCAGAAAACTGAGAACGACGGCTTACACCTACAACGTGAAATGTATGAGTTCAGATAGTGCGTAAAACGTAGTCAAATTAAATTTTTATAGTCAAGACGAAACGATCTCTTTTCGAAGAAAAAAGCAGACACCAAGCGACAATGGCGATCCGTGTCACACAACACTTTTCAAAATGTGTATTATTAGAGGTTTGTTCTAGCGATCTGCACGGTTAAATTAAATGTTGATGTATTTTGCAATAAGACGGATACAATTTCCATGGGATCTCCCATGGTGCCATTGTTCGTGCATTTGTTTAATTTTTTTAAATATCTTTTTTATATAAATCGCCTATAGGATAGACCCAGTAAAGCATGGCCATTCTCGTCACTGTGTGAATAGCTACTCAAGTCAATTCGAAGTGAACGCGGTAAGAAAATAAGTATCGCCAATGAAATGGCTTACAACGGGTGATGCATTGTTTTGTTCTAAGACTGTGTGGCATAATAATCCCTACGCTCTTGCATTGTTACCATTACAGTGCAGACAGACTGGAATGTGAACTTACAAGCCCTCTTTGTGTATTTTACCATTTCTTCTTACCACATCAAAATACTGAGCGTCACAGTATTGGTTCGCGTTTTCAAGCTGACCATTTTTTTGTATCTTACTTAAACATTTTAACACTCACATCGGTAGAGTCAGAACAGACGTGTTACAGTACTGAGGGGCATGTTATCTTTTTTTTCTTCAAACTAATAAATTTGGGGTTTGTATGAAGTAAAGAACCTAAAGTACAGTGAAACTCAAGGATGATGACCCAATCTGTCTGTCTATTGACGCGTGTATTTACTTAAGAAGAAATATGACCTCTAAAACACAAAGAGATACGGCAAGCATGATTAGAATAAACACAACGATGTTTTCCTTCACGCCCGTGTAATTTAGAGTTTCAATCCTCTTTCAAGACAAACTTGGTCTCCTTTTGTAGGGCTTGAAATAAAAAAAACTGAAAAATCTTAAGCACTTTGCTATAGATAATTTCATCAACAGACTAAACAACATAAATACCGTTACAACACCAGAAATCCTTAAATCTTCTATCAAAAAGAAATGCATCAAAAAATTAAAGATTAACGATAACTAACCAATGAAACTGAATTTAACAAAGGCAATGACATGTGAAGAAATGTCTCTCACTTTGGAAAGGTAGGCGAATGTAATCTGTCATGCACCATCAACTTGAACAAATTATAAACAGAGAGAAATCTGAATTCAAAATTCATTTTTTTTTAAATTGTTTCATTTCTTTTTTCTTTTTTTTTTGGAACAAATCTAAGCACTAATAAGAGAGTGGAAAAGGGAAAATGCACATAAAAGCTTTGACATTTCTGAAAAAATGAGGGGATATTCCTAACGTTCATAATCACCTATATATGCTTGGACTTGTCTGTGACTTATCCACAAAACAAGATGTACATATTTCTGGTCAAGCTGCAAGTGTGTGCGTGTTTTGGAAAATGGTAAAAATTGGATATACAATTTTCTCGTGACACTTATAAAGTGAAGAGTCTGTGCAAGTGTCAAAAGCCAAAGTCATATAAGTTTTGTATTTTGTACGGCTTGTAAAGATTTCCACTTTAGGAAATGTGAAGTATCACAAGTTATTATCACAAACAGAAGTGGAACATAGGGGCTTGCAAGAAAGAAAATAACCCGGACAGTTGGTGTCATCAAGAGTGCTAGAGACGGTACCCGAACTTGCTTGCTTGCTTACTTGAATTAAAGTGATTTTCGCTCCAATGGAGCATGTATCACTGGTTTAATAACGCACCGCGTGATTTTTAATTACTCCCGGGGAAGGAAAGAGAGCCTCATCCCCCAGGCTTTTATGTACTCACAGACTACTTTTAAATTTAGCCACTCAAGGTGTAGGACTAACTAGTCCTTAACAACCTGACGGAAAGGCTTTAAACATGAGTGGGAATAGTCTCACCACACACTCATTTTTCTTAGTTGGTTTGAAATGCCTCAGGTGTCAACCCAAGCAGTATGTAAAGCCCGCTACGTTTGGTCGGTAGCGATAACGTCACATTAGGACACATGGGCGTGTGGCAGGTGGAAATCGTTCTTTTGGCATATGAAATTATTCTCTTCTTGAAGCAGCAAAAAATGTTCAATTTTGACAACGTCGCTAACGCATACAAACCCCATACATACTATCCACCCAAACGTACGCGAACGCATACAAACCCCAAATATACTATCCACACAACGTCGCTAACACATACAAACCCCAAATATACTATCCACACAAACGTACGCGAACGCATACAAACCCCAAATATACTATCCATACAAACTTACGCGAACGCATACAAACCCCAAATATACTATCCACACAACGTCGCTAACGCATAAAAAACCCAAATATACTATCCACACAACGTCGCTAACGCGTACAAACCCCAAATATACTATCCACACAACGTCGCTAACGCATACAAACCCCAAATATACTATCCATACAAACTTACGCTAGCGCAAACAAACCCCAAATATACTATCCACACAACGTCGCTAACGCATAAAAAACACCCAAATATACTATCCACACAACGTCGCTAACGCGTACAAACCCCAAATATACTATCCACACAACGTCGCTAACGCATACAAACCCCAAATATACTATCCACACAAACGTACGCGAACGCATATAAACCCCAAATATACTATCCACACAACGTGGCTAACGCGTACAAACCGCAAATATACTATCCACACAAACGTACACGAACGCATACAAACCCCAAATATACTATCCACACAATGTCGCTAACGCATACAAACCCCAAATATACTATCCACACTCGGGAGGAAGAAAAAAGAAACAACCAAATATACGATCTACACAACATATGCACACACACACACTCACACACACACACACACACCACAGAGGGAAGAAGAAAACCATTATACACTATCCACACGGAATGAAGAAATAACCCTTTATATATGTATCTACAGAGAATGAAGAAAATAACCCATTATATTCCATCAACACAGAGTGAAGAAGAAAAAGTTTTTTGAAAGCACCTGCAATGACCAACTCTGCCAAACACCTACACCCCAAACCCCACTCCCAACACTACAAAACCCATTTAACCCGTTATTTTATGGCATCAGTGTGTGATTTAGGAAACATCAAGACACAAAATGATAGATGAATAGACTGACTATTGTTTACCGACTTGCATGCCTAAAGAGCGTGCGTGAAGGGAAACATCCTTCCATTTCAATTCTAACTAAAACATGATCCAGAGGGATAGAGAGAGGTGAAAGAGCACAATTTCATAAAGTGTGAGTAAAAACAAAACACGCCATCCTTATTATACAATGTCAAGACCAAGAGACACTTACGTTTTCTTTCTGGTCTATTCTCTTTTAGAAGGTAGTATGAAATTTCACATCAGGGCCAACGCATCGTCTCACATTGTCAATTTTTCCATTTCCATGTCTTCACTGGCACCAGTTCTTCCTCATCTTCAATTTCTTCTTCTTCAGAATCCCTCTTCTCTTTTTCACGTTGTTTCTGTTTCTTCTCTTTTCTCGTAGGGCACTCTGAATCCCAGTGTCCTTTCTCCTGACAACGATATTAGGTATCTTGACTTTTGTCTCTCTTTCTTAGACGAAGCAGGTATTCTGGAGACAAATACCCATTTACCTTTGCAGATATAGCAAACTTCATCAGCACTTACACACTTTCGTATGACTCTCATCAAATCAACGACCAAAAGAGTAAGTTTTGTTGCCAATTTCGCCTGTGAATTATGCTTTCGTATGACTTTTAGCATATATTTGACCAACAGGTCGATCTGTGCTGACTCTTCCATCTTCTTGATCGTTTGAGAGTGGAATGAATACTCTGACGTTAAGACACTTTCCCTATGTACAGGGACCTGCTGCGTATGAAACCTAGTCAAATGTAATTTTGCAATAAGATGAAACGATTTCATTGAGAAAGTAAAAGGCAATGACGTGCCGTGTCGCCTCACACAAGAGCTGAAGTGTTAGCTCAAATCCGTGTCAGCGATTTCGAGGACGACATAACTGAACTTTAATCAATGTTCTCCACCTATGCCACAAAACCACGAGTCCTGCTTCACGCCAAAAGAAATTTCGTTCAGTCCGTAAAATATAGTATCACATCTGAGAAACGCAAAAACGAACTTCCAGAAAACTGAGAACGACGGCTTACACCTACAACGTGAAATGTATGAGTTCAGATAGTGCGTAAAACGTAGTCAAATTAAATTTTTATAGTCAAGACGAAACGATCTCTTTTCGAAGAAAAAAGCAGACACCAAGCGACAATGGCGATCCGTGTCACACAACACTTTTCAAAATGTGTATTATTAGAGGTTTGTTCTAGCGATCTGCACGGTTAAATTAAATGTTGATGTATTTTGCAATAAGACGGACACAATTTCCATGGGATCTCCCATGGTGCCATTGTTCGTGCATTTGTTTAATTTTTTTAAATATCTTTTTTATATAAATCGCCTATAGGATAGACCCAGTAAAGCATGGCCATTCTCGTCACTGTGTGAATAGCTACTCAAGTCAATTCGAAGTGAACGCGGTAAGAAAATAAGTATAGCCAATGAAATGGCTTACAACGGGTGATGCATTGTTTTGTTCTAAGACTGTGTGGCATAATAATCCCTACGCTCTTGCATTGTTACCATTACAGTGCAGACAGACTGGAATGTGAACTTACAAGCCCTCTTTGTGTATTTTACCATTTCTTCTTACCACATCAAAATACTGAGCGTCACAGTATTGGTTCGCGTTTTCAAGCTGACCATTTTTTTGTATCTTACTTAAACATTTTAACACTCACATCGGTAGAGTCAGAACAGACGTGTTACAGTACTGAGGGGCATGTTATCTTTTTTTTCTTCAAACTAATAAATTTGGGGTTTGTATGAAGTAAAGAACCTAAAGTACAGTGAAACTCAAGGATGATGACCCAATCTGTCTGTCTATTGACGCGTGTATTTACTTAAGAAGAAATATGACCTCTAAAACACAAAGAGATACGGCAAGCATGATTAGAATAAACACAACGATGTTTTCCTTCACGCCCGTGTAATTTAGAGTTTCAATCCTCTTTCAAGACAAACTTGGTCTCCTTTTGTAGGGCTTGAAATAAAAAAAACTGAAAAATCTTAAGCACTTTGCTATAGATAATTTCATCAACAGACTAAACAACATAAATACCGTTACAACACCAGAAATCCTTAAATCTTCTATCAAAAAGAAATGCATCAAAAAATTAAAGATTAACGATAACTAACCAATGAAACTGAATTTAACAAAGGCAATGACATGTGAAGAAATGTCTCTCACTTTGGAAAGGTAGGCGAATGTAATCTGTCATGCACCATCAACTTGAACAAATTATAAACAGAGAGAAATCTGAATTCAAAATTCATTTTTTTTTAAATTGTTTCATTTCTTTTTTCTTTTTTTTTGGAACAAATCTAAGCACTAATAAGAGAGTGGAAAAGGGAAAATGCACATAAAAGCTTTGACATTTATGAAAAAATGAGGGGATATTCCTAACGTTCATAATCACCTATATATGCTTGGACTTGTCTGTGACTTATCCACAAAACAAGATGTACATATTTCTGGTCAAGCTGCAAGTGTGTGCGTGTTTTGGAAAATGGTAAAAATTGGATATACAATTTTCTCGTGACACTTATAAAGTGAAGAGTCTGTGCAAGTGTCAAAAGCCAAAGTCATATAAGTTTTGTATTTTGTACGGCTTGTAAAGATTTCCACTTTAGAAAATGTGAAGTATCACAAGTTATTATCACAAACAGAAGTGGAACATAGGGGCTTGCAAGAAAGAAAATAACCCGGACAGTTGGTGTCATCAAGAGTGCTAGAGACGGTACCCGAACTTGCTTGCTTGCTTACTTGAATTAAAGTGATTTTCGCTCCAATGGAGCATGTATCACTGGTTTAATAACGCACCGCGTGATTTTTAATTACTCCCGGGGAAGGAAAGAGAGCCTCATCCCCCAGGCTTTTATGTACTCACAGACTACTTTTAAATTTAGCCACTCAAGGTGTAGGACTAACTAGTCCTTAACAACCTGACGGAAAGGCTTTAAACATGAGTGGGAATAGTCTCACCACACACTCATTTTTCTTAGTTGGTTTGAAATGCCTCAGGTGTCAACCCAAGCAGTATGTAAAGCCCGCTACGTTTGGTCGGTAGCGATAACGTCACATTAGGACACATGGGCGTGTGGCAGGTGGAAATCGTTCTTTTGGCATATGAAATTATTCTCTTCTTGAAGCAGCAAAAAAAGTTCAATTTTGACAACGTCGCTAACGCATACAAACCCCATACATACTATCCACCCAAACGTACGCGAACGCATACAAACCCCAAATATACTATCCACACAACGTCGCTAACACATACAAACCCCAAATATACTATCCACACAAACGTACGCGAACGCATACAAACCCCAAATATACTATCCATACAAACTTACGCGAACGCATACAAACCCCAAATATACTATCCACACAACGTCGCTAACGCATAAAAAAACCCAAATATACTATCCACACAACGTCGCTAACGCGTACAAACCCCAAATATACTATCCACACAACGTCGCTAACGCATACAAACCCCAAATATACTATCCACACAAACGTACGCGAACGCATACAAACCCCAAATATACTATCCACACAACGTCGCTGACGCATACAAACCCCAAATATACTATCCACACAATGTCGTTAACGCATACAAACCCCAAATATACTATCCACACAAAACGTACGCGAACGCATACAAACCCCAAATATACTATCCACACAACGTCGCTGATGCATACAAACCTCAAATATACTATCCACACAACGTCGCTAACGCGTACAAACCCCAAATATACTATCCACACAAACGTACGCGAACGCATATAAACCCCAAATATACTATCCACACAACGTGGCTAACGCGTACAAACCCCAAATATACTATCCACACAAACGTACACGAACGCATACAAACCCCAAATATACTATCCACACAATGTCGCTAACGCATACAAACCCCAAATATACTATCCACACTCGGGAGGAAGAAAAAAAAAACAACCAAATATACGATCTACACAACATATGCACACACACACACTCACACACACACACACACACCACAGAGGGAAGAAGAAAACCATTATACACTATCCACACGGAGTGAAGAAATAACCCTTTATATATGCTATCTACAGAGAGTGAAGAAAATAGCCCATTATATTCCATCAACACAGAGTGAAGAAGAAAAAGTTTTTTGAAAGCACCTGCAATGACCAACTCTGCCAAACACCTACACCCCAAACCCCACTCCCAACACTACAAAACCCATTTAACCCGTTATTTTATGGCATCAGTGTGTGATTTAGGAAACATCAAGACACAAAATGATAGATGAATAGACTGACTATTGTTTACCGACTTGCATGCCTAAAGAGCGTGCGTGAAGGGAAACATCCTTCCATTTCAATTCTAACTAAAACATGATCCAGAGGGATAGAGAGAGGTGAAAGAGCACAATTTCATAAAGTGTGAGTAAAAACAAAACACGCCATCCTTATTATACAATGTCAAGACCAAGAGACACTTACGTTTTCTTTCTGGTCTATTCTCTTTTAGAAGGTAGTATGAAATTTCACATCAGGGCCAACGCATCGTCTCACATTGTCAATTTTTCCATTTCCATGTCTTCACTGGCACCAGTTCTTCCTCATCTTCAATTTCTTCTTCTTCAGAATCCCTCTTCTCTTTTTCACGTTGTTTCTGTTTCTTCTCTTTTCTCGTAGGGCACTCTGAATCCCAGTGTCCTTTCTCCTGACAACGATATTAGGTATCTTGACTTTTGTCTCTCTTTCTTAGACGAAGCAGGTATTCTGGAGACAAATACCCATTTACCTTTGCAGATATAGCAAACTTCATCAGCACTTACACACTTTCGTATGACTCTCATCAAATCAACGACCAAAAGAGTAAGTTTTGTTGCCAATTTCGCCTGTGAATTATGCTTTCGTATGACTTTTAGCATATATTTGACCAACAGGTCGATCTGTGCTGACTCTTCCATCTTCTTGATCGTTTGAGAGTGGAAAGAATACTCTGACGTTAAGACACTTTCCCTATGTACAGGGACCTGCTGCGTATGAAACCTAGTCAAATGTAATTTTGCAATAAGATGAAACGATTTCATTGAGAAAGTAAAAGGCAATGACGTGCCGTGTCGCCTCACACAAGAGCTGAAGTGTTAGCTCAAATCCGTGTCAGCGATTTCGAGGACGACATAACTGAACTTTAATCAATGTTCTCCACCTATGCCACAAAACCACGAGTCCTGCTTCACGCCAAAAGAAATTTCGTTCAGTCCGTAAAATATAGTATCACATCTGAGAAACGCAAAAACGAACTTCCAGAAAACTGAGAACGACGGCTTACACCTACAACGTGAAATGTATGAGTTCAGATAGTGCGTAAAACGTAGTCAAATTAAATTTTTATAGTCAAGACGAAACGATCTCTTTTCGAAGAAAAAAGCAGACACCAAGCGACAATGGCGATCCGTGTCACACAACACTTTTCAAAATGTGTATTATTAGAGGTTTGTTCTAGCGATCTGCACGGTTAAATTAAATGTTGATGTATTTTGCAATAAGACGGACACAATTTCCATGGGATCTCCCATGGTGCCATTGTTCGTGCATTTGTTTAATTTTTTTAAATATCTTTTTTATATAAATCGCCTATAGGATAGACCCAGTAAAGCATGGCCATTCTCGTCACTGTGTGAATAGCTACTCAAGTCAATTCGAAGTGAACGCGGTAAGAAAATAAGTATAGCCAATGAAATGGCTTACAACGGGTGATGCATTGTTTTGTTCTAAGACTGTGTGGCATAATAATCCCTACGCTCTTGCATTGTTACCATTACAGTGCAGACAGACTGGAATGTGAACTTACAAGCCCTCTTTGTGTATTTTACCATTTCTTCTTACCACATCAAAATACTGAGCGTCACAGTATTGGTTCGCGTTTTCAAGCTGACCATTTTTTTGTATCTTACTTAAACATTTTAACACTCACATCGGTAGAGTCAGAACAGACGTGTTACAGTACTGAGGGGCATGTTATCTTTTTTTTCTTCAAACTAATAAATTTGGGGTTTGTATGAAGTAAAGAACCTAAAGTACAGTGAAACTCAAGGATGATGACCCAATCTGTCTGTCTATTGACGCGTGTATTTACTTAAGAAGAAATATGACCTCTAAAACACAAAGAGATACGGCAAGCATGATTAGAATAAACACAACGATGTTTTCCTTCACGCCCGTGTAATTTAGAGTTTCAATCCTCTTTCAAGACAAACTTGGTCTCCTTTTGTAGGGCTTGAAATAAAAAAAACTGAAAAATCTTAAGCACTTTGCTATAGATAATTTCATCAACAGACTAAACAACATAAATACCGTTACAACACCAGAAATCCTTAAATCTTCTATCAAAAAGAAATGCATCAAAAAATTAAAGATTAACGATAACTAACCAATGAAACTGAATTTAACAAAGGCAATGACATGTGAAGAAATGTCTCTCACTTTGGAAAGGTAGGCGAATGTAATCTGTCATGCACCATCAACTTGAACAAATTATAAACAGAGAGAAATCTGAATTCAAAATTCATTTTTTTTTAAATTGTTTCATTTCTTTTTTCTTTTTTTTTGGAACAAATCTAAGCACTAATAAGAGAGTGGAAAAGGGAAAATGCACATAAAAGCTTTGACATTTCTGAAAAAATGAGGGGATATTCCTAACGTTCATAATCACCTATATATGCTTGGACTTGTCTGTGACTTATCCACAAAACAAGATGTACATATTTCTGGTCAAGCTGCAAGTGTGTGCGTGTTTTGGAAAATGGTAAAAATTGGATATACAATTTTCTCGTGACACTTATAAAGTGAAGAGTCTGTGCAAGTGTCAAAAGCCAAAGTCATATAAGTTTTGTATTTTGTACGGCTTGTAAAGATTTCCACTTTAGAAAATGTGAAGTATCACAAGTTATTATCACAAACAGAAGTGGAACATAGGGGCTTGCAAGAAAGAAAATAACCCGGACAGTTGGTGTCATCAAGAGTGCTAGAGACGGTACCCGAACTTGCTTGCTTGCTTACTTGAATTAAAGTGATTTTCGCTCCAATGGAGCATGTATCACTGGTTTAATAACGCACCGCGTGATTTTTAATTACTCCCGGGGAAGGAAAGAGAGCCTCATCCCCCAGGCTTTTATGTACTCACAGACTACTTTTAAATTTAGCCACTCAAGGTGTAGGACTAACTAGTCCTTAACAACCTGACGGAAAGGCTTTAAACATGAGTGGGAATAGTCTCACCACACACTCATTTTTCTTAGTTGGTTTGAAATGCCTCAGGTGTCAACCCAAGCAGTATGTAAAGCCCGCTACGTTTGGTCGGTAGCGATAACGTCACATTAGGACACATGGGCGTGTGGCAGGTGGAAATCGTTCTTTTGGCATATGAAATTATTCTCTTCTTGAAGCAGCAAAAAAAGTTCAATTTTGACAACGTCGCTAACGCATACAAACCCCATACATACTATCCACCCAAACGTACGCGAACGCATACAAACCCCAAATATACTATCCACACAACGTCGCTAACACATACAAACCCCAAATATACTATCCACACAAACGTACGCGAACGCATACAAACCCCAAATATACTATCCATACAAACTTACGCGAACGCATACAAACCCCAAATATACTATCCACACAACGTCGCTAACGCATAAAAAAACCCAAATATACTATCCACACAACGTCGCTAACGCGTACAAACCCCAAATATACTATCCACACAACGTCGCTAACGCATACAAACCCCAAATATACTATCCACACAAACGTACGCGAACGCATACAAACCCCAAATATACTATCCACACAACGTCGCTGACGCATACAAACCCCAAATATACTATCCACACAATGTCGTTAACGCATACAAACCCCAAATATACTATCCACACAAAACGTACGCGAACGCATACAAACCCCAAATATACTATCCACACAACGTCGCTGATGCATACAAACCTCAAATATACTATCCACACAACGTCGCTAACGCGTACAAACCCCAAATATACTATCCACACAAACGTACGCGAACGCATATAAACCCCAAATATACTATCCACACAACGTGGCTAACGCGTACAAACCCCAAATATACTATCCACACAAACGTACACGAACGCATACAAACCCCAAATATACTATCCACACAATGTCGCTAACGCATACAAACCCCAAATATACTATCCACACTCGGGAGGAAGAAAAAAAAAAACAACCAAATATACGATCTACACAACATATGCACACACACACACTCACACACACACACACACACCACAGAGGGAAGAAGAAAACCATTATACACTATCCACACGGAGTGAAGAAATAACCCTTTATATATGCTATCTACAGAGAGTGAAGAAAATAGCCCATTATATTCCATCAACACAGAGTGAAGAAGAAAAAGTTTTTTGAAAGCACCTGCAATGACCAACTCTGCCAAACACCTACACCCCAAACCCCACTCCCAACACTACAAAACCCATTTAACCCGTTATTTTATGGCATCAGTGTGTGATTTAGGAAACATCAAGACACAAAATGATAGATGAATAGACTGACTATTGTTTACCGACTTGCATGCCTAAAGAGCGTGCGTGAAGGGAAACATCCTTCCATTTCAATTCTAACTAAAACATGATCCAGAGGGATAGAGAGAGGTGAAAGAGCACAATTTCATAAAGTGTGAGTAAAAACAAAACACGCCATCCTTATTATACAATGTCAAGACCAAGAGACACTTACGTTTTCTTTCTGGTCTATTCTCTTTTAGAAGGTAGTATGAAATTTCACATCAGGGCCAACGCATCGTCTCACATTGTCAATTTTTCCATTTCCATGTCTTCACTGGCACCAGTTCTTCCTCATCTTCAATTTCTTCTTCTTCAGAATCCCTCTTCTCTTTTTCACGTTGTTTCTGTTTCTTCTCTTTTCTCGTAGGGCACTCTGAATCCCAGTGTCCTTTCTCCTGACAACGATATTAGGTATCTTGACTTTTGTCTCTCTTTCTTAGACGAAGCAGGTATTCTGGAGACAAATACCCATTTACCTTTGCAGATATAGCAAACTTCATCAGCACTTACACACTTTCGTATGACTCTCATCAAATCAACGACCAAAAGAGTAAGTTTTGTTGCCAATTTCGCCTGTGAATTATGCTTTCGTATGACTTTTAGCATATATTTGACCAACAGGTCGATCTGTGCTGACTCTTCCATCTTCTTGATCGTTTGAGAGTGGAATGAATACTCTGACGTTAAGACACTTTCCCTATGTACAGGGACCTGCTGCGTATGAAACCTAGTCAAATGTAATTTTGCAATAAGATGAAACGATTTCATTGAGAAAGTAAAAGGCAATGACGTGCCGTGTCGCCTCACACAAGAGCTGAAGTGTTAGCTCAAATCCGTGTCAGCGATTTCGAGGACGACATAACTGAACTTTAATCAATGTTCTCCACCTATGCCACAAAACCACGAGTCCTGCTTCACGCCAAAAGAAATTTCGTTCAGTCCGTAAAATATAGTATCACATCTGAGAAACGCAAAAACGAACTTCCAGAAAACTGAGAACGACGGCTTACACCTACAACGTGAAATGTATGAGTTCAGATAGTGCGTAAAACGTAGTCAAATTAAATTTTTATAGTCAAGACGAAACGATCTCTTTTCGAAGAAAAAAGCAGACACCAAGCGACAATGGCGATCCGTGTCACACAACACTTTTCAAAATGTGTATTATTAGAGGTTTGTTCTAGCGATCTGCACGGTTAAATTAAATGTTGATGTATTTTGCAATAAGACGGACACAATTTCCATGGGACCGCCCATGGTACCATTGTTCGTGCATTTGTTTAATTTTTTAAAATATCTTTTTTATATAAATCGCCTATAGGATAGACCCAGTAAAGCATGGCCATTCTCGTCACTGTGTGAATAGCTACTCAAGTCAATTCGAAGTGAACGCGGTAAGAAAATAAGTATAGCCAATGAAATGGCTTACAACGGGTGATGCATTGTTTTGTTCAAAGACTGTGTGGCATAATAATCCCTACGCTCTTGCGTTGTTACCATTACAGTGCAGACAGACTGGAATGTGAACTTACAAGCCCTCTTTGTGTATTTTACCATTTCTTCTTACCACATCAAAATACTGAGCGTCACAATATTGGTTCGCGTTTTCAAGCTGACCATTTTTTTGTATCTTACTTAAACTTTTGTATTTTACTTAAACATTTTAACATAAACACTCACACTCACATCGGTAGAGTCAGAACAGACGTGTTACAGTATTGAGGGGCATGTTATCTTTTTTTTCTTCAAACTAATAAATTTGGGGATTGTATGAAGTAAAGAACCTAAAGTACAGTGAAACTCAAGAATGATGACCCAATCTGTCTGTCTATTGATGCGTGTATTTACTTAAGAAGAAATATGACCTCTAAAACACAAAGAGATACGGCAAGCATGATTAGAATGTACACAACGATGTTTTCCTTCACGACCGTGTAATTTAGAGTTTCAATCGTCTTTGAAGACAAACTTGGTCTCCTTTTGTAGGGCTTGAAATGATTTCCACCAAAGCCACTTCCCAATGGGCTTCGTGATCTAATTGGATGGTTTGAGGTAACTTGACCGTGTAACAGCACAAAGTGTTGTTGGGAAACACCTCCATAGAATTGTCACTGGGTAAGGTTAAGTAAAATTGGTTGTTATTGTTCATAATTCCAGAATTCTGTGACTGTCCGAGGGGCTACTGGAAGTCAGAGGCGTGTCTCCACCCAAAATGGGGTTGTTGTTGTTGTTGTTGTTAGAGTGGTGACTGACACTGGACGCAAGATTCCCTTTCTTCCCGTTCGAGGAGAATTTCAGGAAGGGATTGGGAAGCAGGTAACCGATGCAACTGCTTAATAAAATCGTCCACAATTGTTTGTCTCCTTGTTGCAAACTCAAATTGGCAATGGCTGCCCCAATGATACAATACACAACGAAGATTTGGTAGAAAAAGACGATTTGCGTTTTAGGCACACGTTCTCCACACCATACCCACAAGGGTTGTTTTTGCAAATCTTGCAGAGAAGAACTGGGTGAAGGAGTGATCGCAGTAGCTGAATCTGTGTGAAAGGGCATGATGGTCACTTCTTTTTATAGTCGATGACTTGCGAAACGTCGATCCAAGAATCAAAACTGGGTGGATATCCTTTCCTACTTACTTTGACTTCTTTGACACGTCGTTTGCCCACTTTACGGGTTCTGCGTTCGAGAATGCCTTCGATGTCGTACACGTCTTCTTTTCTGGTGACACGACTTGATTTGAAATAAGTACGGGCTGGCGTTTTGGGGAGTACTTAACATCCATCGCTGGCTTGCTGAGCACCTTTTTTCCTCCTTTACCACCCTCGGACATCGTACACGTGGAAGGATGTGGAACGATTTCCACCTGCCACACGCCCATGTGTCCTAATGTGACGTTATCGCTACCGACCAAACGTAGCGGGCTTTACATACTGCTTGGGTTGACACCTGAGGCATTTCAAACCAACTAAGAAAAATGAGTGTGTGGTGAGACTATTCCCACTCATGTTTAAAGCCTTTCCGTCAGGTTGTTAAGGACTAGTTAGTCCTACACCTTGAGTGGCTAAATTTAAAAGTAGTCTGTGAGTACATAAAAGCCTGGGGGATGAGGCTCTCTTTCCTTCCCCGGGAGTAATTAAAAATCACGCGGTGCGTGATTAAACCAGTGATACATGCTCCATTGGAGCGAAAATCACTTTAATTCAAGTAAGCAAGCAAGCAAGTTCGGGTACTGTCTCTAGCACTCTTGATGACACCAACTGTCCGGGTTATTTTCTTTCTTGCAAGCCCCTATGTTCCACTTCTGTTTGTGATAATAACTTGTGATACTTCACATTTTCTAAAGTGGAAATCTTTACAAGCCGTACAAAATACAAAACTTATATGACTTTGGCTTTTGACACTTGCACAGACTCTTCACTTTATAAGTGTCACGAGAAAATTGTATATCCAATTTTTACCATTTTCCAAAACACGCACACACTTGCAGCTTGACCAGAAATATGTACATCTTGTTTTGTGGATAAGTCACAGACAAGTCCAAGCATATATAGGTGATTATGAACGTTAGGAATATCCCCTCATTTTTTCAGAAATGTCAAAGCTTTTATGTGCATTTTCCCTTTTCCACTCTCTTATTAGTGCTTAGATTTGTTCCAAAAAAAAAAAGAAAAAAGAAACGAAACAATTTTTTAAAAAAATGAATTTTGAATTCAGATTTCTCTCTGTTTATAATTTGTTCAAGTTGATGGTGCATGACAGATTACATTCGCCTACCTTTCCAAAGTGAGAGACATTTCTTCACATGTCATTGCCTTTGTTAAATTCAGTTTCATTGGTTAGTTATCGTTAATCTTTAATTTTTTGATGCATTTCTTTTTGATAGAAGATTTAAGGATTTCTGGAGTTGTAACGGTATTTATGTTGTTTAGTCTGTTGGTGAAATTATCTATAGCAAAGTGCTTAAGATTTTTCAGTTTTTTTTATTTCAAGCCCTACAAAAGGAGACCAAGTTTGTCTTGAAAGAGGATTGAAACTCTAAATTACACGGGCGTGAAGGAAAACATCGTTGTGTTTATTCTAATCATGCTTGCCGTATCTCTTTGTGTTTTAGAGGTCATATTTCTTCTTAAGTAAATACACGCGTCAATAGACAGACAGATTGGGTCATCATCCTTGAGTTTCACTGTACTTTAGGTTCTTTACTTCATACAAACCCCAAATTTATTAGTTTGAAGAAAAAAAAGATAACATGCCCCTCAGTACTGTAACACGTCTGTTCTGACTCTACCGATGTGAGTGTTAAAATGTTTAAGTAAGATACAAAAAAATGGTCAGCTTGAAAACGCGAACCAATACTGTGACGCTCAGTATTTTGATGTGGTAAGAAGAAATGGTAAAATACACAAAGAGGGCTTGTAAGTTCACATTCCAGTCTGTCTGCACTGTAATGGTAACAACGCAAGAGCGTAGGGATTATTATGCCACACAGTCTTAGAACAAAACAATGCATCACCCGTTGTAAGCCATTTCATTGGCTATACTTATTTTCTTACCGCGTTCACTTCGAGTTGACTTGAGTAGCTATTCACACAGTGACGAGAATGACCATGCTTTACTGGGTCTATCCTATAAGCGATTTATATAAAAAAAAATATTTAAAAAAATTAAACTAATGCACGAACAATGGTACCATGGGCGATCCCATGGAAATTGTGTCCGTCTTATTGCAAAATACATCAACATTTAATTTAACCGTGCAGATCGCTAGAACAAACCTCTAATAATACACATTTTGAAAAGTGTTGTGTGACACGGATCGCCATTGTCGCTTGGTGTCTGCTTTTTCTTCGAAAAGAGATCGTTTCGTCTTGACTATAAAAATTTAATTTGACTAAGTTTTACGCACTATTTGAACTCATACATTTCACGTTGTAGGTGTAAGCCGTCGTTCTCAGTTTTCTGGAAGTTCGTTTTTGCGTTTCTCAGATGTGATACTATATTTTACGGACTGAACGAAATTTCTTTTGGCTTGAAGCAGGACTCGTGGTTTTGTGGCATAGGTGGAGAACATTGATTAAAGCTCAGTTATGTCGTCTTCGAAATCGCTGACACGGATTTGAGCTAACACTTCAGCTCTTGTGTGAGGCGACACGGCACGTCATTGCCTTTTACTTTCTCAATGAAATCGTTTCATCTTATTGCAAAATTACATTTGACTAGGTTTCATACGCAGCAGGTCCCTGTACATAGGGAAAGTGTCTTAACGTCAGAGTATTCATTCCACTCTCAAACGATCAAGAAGATGGAAGAGTCAGCACAGATCGACCTGCTGGTCAAATATATGCTAAAAGTCATACGAAAGCATAATTCACAGGCGAAATTGGCAACAAAACTTACTCTTTTGGTCGTTGATTTGATGAGAGTCATACGAAGGTGTGTAAGTGCTGATGAAGTTTGCTATATCTGCAAAGGTAAATGGGTATTTGTCTCCAGAATACCTGCTTCGTCTAAGAAAGAGAGACAAAAGTCAAGATACCTAATATCATTGTCAGGAGAAAGGACACTGGGATTCAGAGTGCCCTACGAGAAAAGAGAAGAAACAGAAACAAGACGAAAAAGAGAAGAGGGATTCAGAAGAAGAAGAAATTGAAGATGAGGAAGAACTGGTGCCAGTGAAGACATGGAAATGGAAAAATTGACAATGTGAGACGATGCGTTGGCCCTGATGTGAAATTTCATACTACCTTCTAAAAGAGAATAGACCAGAAAGAAAACGTAAGTGTCTCTTGGTCTTGACATTGTATAATAAGGATGGCGTGTTTTGTTTTTACTCACACTTTATGAAATTGTGCTCTTTCACCTCTCTCTATCCCTCTGGATCATGTTTTAGTTAGAATTGAAATGGAAGGATGTTTCCCTTCACGCACGCTCTTTAGGCATGCAAGTCGGTAAACAATAGTCAGTCTATTCATCCATCATTTTGTGTCTTGATGTTTCCTAAATCACACACTGATGCCATAAAATAACGGGTTAAATGGGTTTTGTAGTGTTGGGAGTGGGGTTTGGGGTGTAGGTGTTTGGCAGAGTTGGTCATTGCAGGTGCTTTCAAAAAACTTTTTCTTCTTCACTCTGTGTTGATGGAATATAATGGGTTATTTTCTTCACTCTGTTGATAGCATATATAAAGGGTTATTTCTTCACTCCGTGTGGATAGTGTATAATGGTTTTCTTCTTCCCTCTGTGGTGTGTGTGTGTGTGTGTGTGTGCGTGCGTACGTTGTGTAGATCGTATATTTGGTTGTTTTTTTCTTCTTCCTCCCGAGTGTGGATAGTATATTTGGGATTTGTATGCGTTAGCGACATTGTATGGATAGTATATTTGGGGTTTGTATGCGTCCGTGTACGTTTGTGTGGATAGTATATTTGAGGTTTGTATGCGTGAGCGACGTTGTGTGGACAGTATATTTTGGGTTTGTATACGTTAGCGACGTTGTGTAGATAGTATATTTGGGGTTTGTACGCGTTAGCGACGTTGTGTGGATAGTATATTTGGGGTTTTGTATGCGTTAGCGATGTTGTGTGGATAGTATATTTGGGGTTTGTATGCGTTCGCGTACGTTTGTGTGGATAGTATATTTGGGGTTTGTATGCGTTAGCGACGTTGTGTGGATAGTATATTTGAGGTTTGTACTCGTTAGCGACGTTGTGTGGATAGCATATTTGGGGTTTTGTATGAGTTAGCGACGTTGTGTGGATAGTATATTTGGGGTTTGTATGCGTTCGCGTAAATTTGTATAGATAGTATATTTGGGGTTTGTATGCGTTCGCGTACGTTTGTGTGGATAGTATATTTGGGGTTTGTTTGCGCTAGCGTAAGTTTGTATGGATAGTATATTTGGGGTTTGTATGCGTTAGCGACGTTGTGTGGATAGTATATTTGGGGTTTGTATGCGTTCGCGTAAGTTTGTATGGACAGTATATTTGGGGTTTTTATGCGTTAGCGACGTTGTGTGGATAGTATATTTGGGGTTTGTATGCGTTCGCGTACGTTTGTGTGGATAGTATATTTGGAGTTTTTATGCGTTAGCGACATTGTGTGGATAGTATATTTGGGGTTTGTATGCGTTCGCGTACGTTTGTATGGATAGTATATTTGGGGTTTGTACGCGTTAGCGTACGTTTTATGGATACTATATTTGAATTTTAGTTTATTCTTCGATCTGTTGTGTGTGTGTGTGTGTGTGTGTGTGTGTAAGAACGTCTGGATAGTATATTTGTTGGGTTTTTCCTTTTCCCTGTTTGAATAGTATATTTTGGGTTTGTTTTTTCTTCTTCCCTCTGTGGTGTGCGTGTGTGTGTGTGTGTGTGTGTGTGTGTGTGTGTGTGTGTGTGTGTGTGTATTGGTCTCTGTTTGTCCCTATAAAACTCCATTTATCCCTATCAGATACATTCAACCTACCTACCTACAGTAGCGCGTATTCAGGTCAGCTACTTGCAACACTGTTGACATTTATCCCCTTGTGTTCAGTACAGTGACGTCACTGACGCTGGAAATTTTAAGACTATAAATATGGACTTGGGGATTTCCACAGGTTGTAGCTATACATATGTACTAGAGTTCATAAACAGGAACGTCACTCAAGCTGAGGCTATAAAAAGATAGTGGGGTTTTCGAAAGGAATAACCCAGAAGTTTAGTATAAATAGATAGTGGGATTTCATATGAATTTTAGCTGATTATAGCTATAAATAGATACATGGATGTTTATCCACGATCGTCACACAAGTTGATATTGTAAGTAGTTACTAATTTTATCCATTTTAGTCTAAACCATTGTTACTTAATTTTCGGGGATATGTTTATTTTCCTTTAAATTCTGGGACAATTTCGTCATTTTAGCGTTACTTTTAGTCACATCCATTTTATCTTTGAGCATTTCCTTGATTATAGCTATTTATAGCATCATTACAATTATGCAAATTTTTGAACACCCCAGCAAGATTTCAGGTCTTGGTAATGCTTTATATATAAATCTCACGCTTGTACTAGTGTATGTATGTGTCTGTCTCTGTTGTGTTTGACCCTCTACCATCATTGTCCCTAGACAATCCCACCATGTTCAATTCCTTTTGACGCTATACAGACCCACCATGTTCAATTTCCTTATGTTAAATTCCCTTGAGGCCATATCCCCTAGGGGTTTCCGTAATGTTAAATTTCCCATTGTCCCTAGACAGTATCACGATCTATTCCCCATGTTAAATTTCCCATTGTCCCTAGACAGTCCCACGATCTATTCCCCGTGTTAAATTCCCATTGTCCTTAGACAGACCCACACTCTATTCCCATGTTAATTTCCCTTGTCGCTAGACAGACCCACACTATAGTTCCATGTTAAATTCCCCTTGTCGCTAGAGTGACCCAACAATTTTCCCCATCTTAATTTCCCTTGTCGCTCAACAAACCCATGATTTATTCCCATGTTAATTTCCCTTGTCGCTAGAGTGACCCATGATTTTTCCCCATGTTAAATTTCCATTGTCGCTAGAGTGACCCAGGGGGGTCTGTAATGCTAATTCCCATTGTCGCTAGGGTGCCCCACTTAACTACTCGTGGTCACTGGTAGTTATGAGAGCAGGTCTGAAATGACAGGCATAGTTCTTCATGGTTACATACTATTTGGATTTTCACCAGGTTATTTGATATCGATTACGTCCGAAGCATCTGTGTATCTGTCATGCCATAATAAATGGCTGACCCATATTCGCTTTTTCCTTGTGGATCAAGACCGGCACCGGATGGATCTGCTAGGTGAAATTTTGACGATACAACTGTACATCAGAGATCGACCTGATCTTTGATAATAACAACAACGACAGACGTGTGTGGATGTGAGAAACCCGTTCGAGTAGTTAACGCAATAAAACCCGTGCACATGGTATGTTACGGAACTTGGCTCGTTGATGCAGGTGCAACTAAAATATTGCTGAGATTATCATCACGCGCTGCTCCCATTACTAAAGAAGCTTCAATGCTAGTCGTTGATATTGTTTAAAGATTAGTAACACAAGCACTATCAACAAATGGTCCAGTTACATTACCAATGACAAAATCAATGCCGTCGGCAGGTAGCAAAATTCATGCAGGAGGCCGCTCAGTAGCGATTGCTAGATTCAGCATTTGAAAATTTAGCCATAGGGATTCAATTTAGACGTGAGTGGTAAAGCCATCACACAATTGTAGTATGAAATCAATAATGTTTATATGGAAACTAAAAGCTTTTGCAGTGACTCATTTTAAATAGGTATTTGATCCAGCATTTGACTTGCGAGCGTTTGTGTTAGCGGATCGAAGCAAGATAGATTTTTAGTATTACTCATATCAAGTCAGAGATCCAAAACAATTAAACATAGAATAGCAAGTGCAAGACACATCTAGGTGAGACATTTTTTGGGAGTTGAATGGAAGTTGGTAAGAATTGTCATATAATTCTGATAAGAGTCAAGTAGAAATTTGCCATTTGGAACCACCCTCATGTATCTTTACCAACTCGAGGCCAGCTTGGAATCATCGGCCAGGCAAATGCCATATAGTTTACTAGAGCAACAGACATAGTACCTCTCCAGGATTGTTTCCACAATTGCGAAGTGGCATTCACCAATTTATCCAGGTTAATTTCACCAACAAATAATTTACACCAATAATAACTCAGCTGAGACACAAACGATATTGACTGTTATTCAACAAGAGAGCCATTGTTCGTGTAAAGGGCAATGGGCAGAGAAGATAGTCAAATGTCAAAGATTCTGGCGTAATCTTTGTGTTTTGGTATGAGTGGGGTGCATATCAACAGAATGTACAATCTCCGGAGATGTAAGCGTTCATGAGGCAGAGGATTTTTCATAACTTTATGGTGCTATTTGCGGTCTTGCTGTGGAAGAAATTGTTGGTCTTGGTCCGACTGGATTCGGGACTACATCAAACACTGTAGGTACAAGTATTATCATCGGAGCTATATCGATAGTAATTGGTTTCTCTGGTGATGCCTGTAAATTAATTTCAGTACGACTGCATTCCCGAATATGCGTACACTCCCTATGACTTGTGGTCATACAAAGAAGTCTCATTACGATCAGTAAAGTTTACTCGGTTGCAATCGACTATAAAATAATCAGTGCGGCTGACAGTTACGAAACAACGCGGATTTACAGACAGAAATCTTCAAGCATAGAATTAGTTATCGATCGAAAACACGCTTTAGCTTGTAGTGTGTGTATATGGATCGCTACCATAGGTTTGCCTGAATACGTTAACTCCGCGGAATTTCGTTTCTAAAACCACAACAGATTAGATACGATTTATTACTTAGGTAGTTTCAAGGGCTGGCGTTTTGCCTTTTCTGGAAAACCTTAGGGGCACTGACATACGGACGAGATTCTACCCACCATGACTAGGTCATTCAAGTCATGTGTGTGCAAGCAAAATTAAAATTTATCAACGGGCAACTCTCGCGTGTGGGCTAAATAGTCATGAGCGTTGAGGCAAGGACGGGTGGAATGGCCCCAAAGGCGCTAAAAAGGTAATGATTTAGTTTGATACTACACGTACATAACAAATCGCAGTAGTGAAATGTGTGGGGGTGGGTGGGTGGGTGTGTGATTTAGATTTGTAACGTATCTTTAATGAAAGTTCAGTCATATCGCTACGATATCTGCAATGTGGCAGTTTATAGCGATGACTAGCACTGGGGCATCATGTCGCAGACATGTAAGATGATGTTCCACCCAGTGACATTATCCTGACACCAGGCCGACCAGTCCTAACACTAACCTCTTAATGCTGAGCGCCAAGCGAGGCAGCTGTTAGTACCATTTTTGTTTGTTTTTGGTATGACTCGGCCGGGGATCGAACTCACGACCTTCCGCATTATAGGCGGATGCTCTAACCACTAGGCCACCGGAGCAGTCAGTAATGAGGTAACATTGTGCCTGTCGCATACGGGACAAACGTACATGATATATGCAAATCTCCCAAGGAGTATACCTCGACAAAAGTGCATACCTTGCCAGTGTCCGCTGATAGTATCATGCGTTTTTGTCAAGTATCATTACTTCCACTGTGTGAAACATAATCCTTTTTAAGTAGCCCCACTTGGTAGAAGTTTTACTAAAGTAACACCAGAAACAAATCTTAGACTTTCTCAGGGAATAAGACTTATAACATAAATTTGACCTCTTTTGTGGATGATTTCTTTTCTTCCCGCTATTTTGTTATTTATTTTATATGCATTTTAAAGAATTTAACGTTCTTACTGCGAGTAAAATAGTGTTGCGGATTTTCACAAGTGGCTTGATATCTGCCACGAGGTTAATTTGGCCCATGTATACATGATAATGAAGATCCAATACACGAACTGGCGTGTTCATGTCACGTATTATTATTATTATTATTCCGCAAATGGCATATTTTTTGGTGACACATTTATCAGTTATTTCACTTCTACATACTATCATCCTCACCCATCGTTGCATCTTCATAGGGTTAGGCTTGTTGTTCTTGTTGTTCTTGTTGCTGTTAAAACTATTATGCATGTTTGCAATTCACTCCCAGATGGGAATCTTCAGATTTCGGTATTTTCAAAGATGTAAGGGACTTCAAGGGATTACGTCCACGAGTACAAAGTACACTCTTGTGCGTGCAGGCAGGTTTCCGAAGGAATGTAATGTTCCTCGCGTGTTTTTGTTTATTTATTTTGAACAAAATGATGTTATCATCACTATTTGTATTAGATGCAAGCAAACTAAGAAGGTATCATGGATGTCATTACCAGATCAATTTTGCAAACATTTCCTTCACTGCTTGACTATTGTAAAAAGATTAAGAAGTAATTATCCTGATTTTATCACGTAGAATCGTGAGATCTTTGGTTCTGACCTGTGACATGGGTATATTTCTTATCTTGACACTAACACGCTGTCATGTGACCTAGTGATAAGGTTTGGTACTTATGACTTAATAGCAGGTGTCTTGATTTTGATATACAAGTGAGCCCTGTCCCCAGTTTAGACGACACATTACGCATGTAAGTATATAATAATAATAATAATAATAATAATAATATGATTGCTATTAGTAGTAGAGGATGTTGTATCAATAACAACAGTAACAGCAATAGCATGACTCATCCAAGTAGCATAATATTTGGTCACTTAGGGTTAAACATACGTTATATTTAATGACTGTCACAATGTTTAACTAACCGTCTTTGAAAAACTTTTATATAAATACAAATGTATATTCTAGGCACACGTGTACACGTTTTCAGGTATTTTTGCTTACTTTTTAGTTTGTAGGAAGACATTTATGGAGTTGTTGTTCAATGGCTTCTTGGGTGTTTTTCTTTAACAGCCACATAAACCTGGCTCATCCAATCGTTGATTTCCCGTAAGATTGAAAAGTAGTGCAGATATATATATATATATATATATATATATATATATATATATATATATATATGAACTAAATTGTTTAGCAAAAAAAAGAAGTACAAACTATAAGTTGTGGCTAGCACTCGGCGAGGAAGTAATTCATGAGACTGACTCCGTTTCTCACCATGGAATACTACAGGATAGATCGGATCGTTCCATCAACCGAACCCGCAACGCTTGCAGAAAAGCATGAAATCCTTTTTTCAGCCTTGCCAACGTTGGGATGGTATCTAATTAAACCTAAACCGAAACGCTAGTTTATGTAAGAAAATCGTAATCCCATCCTTACTACATGGTTCTTAATTTCGGAATGGGCTTCGAAAAGGAGATCTAATGAAACTCAACAAGCTGCAACACTTACATTTTAAAAAATCAGGGATTCCCTGAACAAACGCGGTATGTGATTCACTGCAGTGACTGATAAGAATCACACTTTCGTGGCAATCTCGGCAACCTGACCAATAGCATCATCTCCGAGCAACTATTCCTCATACGTCATCACATGTATCTTGATAGCACCCAATCTGTACAAGCTGGTTTTATTCTAGATATTTGGAAATAACTTCAGAAGTACTAGTTTACAGATGTCCTCTTCAACTTCATTAATCAATCAATTTCCCCTGACAGTGGAAACAACTGGTTGACGTAAGAATAATTGAAAAGAATGAGACTGCTTGGCAAAACAAAATCAATAGACATCATAATTTCTCTAGATTGCGACACATACATGCACATATTAGCCCTCCACCGTGTACTACCTTTTTTCATAGAATATTTACGAATGCAGATTAAGCAGGTGTATATCATACTAATTAAAGCCAGACCAGGATGTTACTGTCAAATATGTGGTAAGCAATATACTGTCCTCCCTCAGCATAAGGTCACACCATGTATGGTTGGACGTGATTTACGCATATGATTGGACGTGATTTACGCATAGAACTTAACTAAAGTAACGGCTAGTCGCTGTTATTAAAACTCAAAACAACTGACCATGACAGTAGAAAAAAGAAAACACATCACCATTTTGAGATCTGTTCCTTCCAATTTCTCCTCCTTGTATCACGAGTGTACTTCTTAGCCTGAAGACCAAACATTTGTCAAAAGCAGAATCTTCCCAGGTCAGCTCCTACCATATTACGTACCTATCAGCTCCTACCATATTATGTACCTATAAAGCCCCATTTTGAAAGAAAGCCGTTATCATTGAAGAACATATACTGTAATAATAAACTTTATGTTGTATTTCATATTTTAGTTTTCATTTTTTTTATAGACTTATGTACAATGTTCGTGTGTCATTTTCTATATTTGCATGTATTTCCTAATTATTGATATTCCATTTGTTACTTCCTTACCTGTCTAAATCTTATCTTTAATGCAAATTCCCAAAGCTCTCTCATTGTCTTATTTTCTATATTTGTACATAAACCCATCCTTACCGAGGAACTAAAGATTGATCAATTAATTGTTAACTCCAATCAGTCGTATCGTTTTCATTTTATATGCTGTTTCATTTGATTATTTACGTACAATATTAGTGAGGGATGGTGGAGATTGAGTATACTCCATTCTAAACCAGATACTAACGACAAAGAAGCAAAATTAGCATGTACGTTAGAAAACGGGCGATGGCTGTAACAAAAAGAAAGATAGTTGCTCTTCCGTCGAAGACGTATGTAGCCTTTTTAACCAGACTCTACTCTCGATTTTCGTTTATTTTGTGTAATTTATTTACCATCAAATCAATATTGCATATTTCAAGATGAACTCTGCCCTGTGTACGCAGTTTACCATCATATAAATATTTCAGATCTCAAAATGAACATTTGGACCATATTATGTGCTGTCCTACCTTTTGTACACGGGTAAGTACATTTATCTTATCGTCACGGAAAATTCCCTGCAGCTACAACAACACACCATTGAAATATATGCAACAACACACCATTGAAATATATGCAACAACACACCACTGAAATATATGCAACAACCCACCATTGAAATATATGCAACAACACACCATTTAAATATATGCAACAACACACCATTGAAATATATGCAACAACACACCATTGAAATATATGCAACAACACACCACTAAAATATATGCAACAACCCACCATTGAAATATATGCAACAACCCACCATTGAAATATATGCAACAACACACCATTGAAATATATGCAACAACACACCATTGAAATATATGCAACAACACACCATTGAAATATATGCAACAACACACCATTGAAATATATGCAACAACACACCATCGAAATATATGCAACAACCCACCATTGAAATATATGCAACAACCCACCATTGAAATATATGCAACAACCCACCATTTGAATATATGCAACAACACACCATTGAAATATATGCAACAACACACCATTGAAATATATGCAACAACCCACCATTTGAATATATGCAACAACCCACCATTGAAATATATGCAACAAAACACCATTGAAATATATGCAACAACCCACCATTGAAATATATGCAACAACCCACCATTGAAATATATGCAACAACACACCATTGAAATATATGCAACAACACACCATTGAAATCACTGAGTATAATACTCCTGCATGAATCGTATTTTATTTAGAACATTATTAGTTACTATTACAAAACGTCCTTCATATGACCTTCATTAAAACGAGTGCATGAACTCCATATTATATACGAGTACTTCGATATGAGTACTTTGATATGAGAGCACAAAACGTTTAATCCTGATCTCCCACACATCTGAGTAATCACCTTGCATGCAAATTAATTTTTCTGGATATTTATTACACGAAATATCTTCCTTCATTGTTGGGTTATTAAAATAATGCTTCATTAGATAACCTCAAAAAATATTCACGAGAATAGAATTTTTCTTGCTAAACCAGTCAAATACAAAACATTGAAGTTCTGCAAAATCGTTGCATAATACAATGTTAATTGAATTCTAATATCCAAGCTAATTATAAGGACAAAAACATGAACCATGTTGGAGTATTAGTTATTAAAATTACGTCTGTAGTATATATAAAAAATGCAAGCCAAATCCCCATTGTCCTTAGTTCAGCTTCAGTTGTAATTGATCACCGATAAAGGGAATCCGTTTTGACAAGACATTAAGTCAAATCTGTATCATGCAAAACATGACTGTTACATATGCAAACTATCTTAGGTTCACGATTAGATGAATTAACAATTTGCTCCAAACGTAGGAGGTCATTCGGTGTAAAATGGTCTTGATTAGAAGGACATTTGACAATGACACTCAGCCATGCTGCCCAGTTTAGGTATGATATATACAAGTTTATGCCTATTGTAAATTTAGATCGAAATATTGCATTAGATTTGCTACACTAATTTGTATGATGAATCTGAATAAACATATTACCGAGAAAAACATCGTTAGCCTTATTCACTGCAGACTGTATGCGAAGGGATACCCTTCTTATCTACCTTCAGAAAAATGTCGGTAGGTCTATTGTATTGATTAGTTCCATTTGCATGTATCACAATAGGACCGTAAGAGAAATGTTAATAGAAGGTGAACCCTTGCTATAAACTTTCAAAGATATTGTGGAAGATCTTTAAATCTGAACTATTCCATACTAACAGCTGGCTAAGGCTGCTATTCCATACTAACAGCTGGCTAAGGCTGCTATTCCATACTAACAGCTGGCTAAGGCTGCTATTCCGTACTAACAGCTGGCTAAGGCTGCTATTCCATACTAACAGCTGGCTGAGGCTGCTATTCCATACTAACAGCTGGCTAAGGCTGTTATTCCATACTGACAGCTGGCTAAGGCTACTATCAATAGATGAATTTCTTCATCCAATGCATGACCGAATCTTAACTCGTATTCGTCATCAACCCAAAGGCATCTGCTTGCGTATATTTTACTAGTATTCATCCTATCAAATAATCAGATTGTAGAAAATAAATGATGCAGGCTTGCGCATACGGTGATTGTTATGACCACCCAGATAACATCAGTTAATCTAAAGCTAGTCCCAGTCACTGAGTAAATTGCGTTAAGAGATAGTTTATTAAAAGCTAGCCCCAGTCACTGAGTAAATTTTGCTAAGATCTTGTAAGAATAATAGGTTGATTCCTCTAAATATCAATTAAATATTAAGTTAAAATTTCACCTTTGATAAAACATATTGTTAAAATATTAATCGTAAAGAATTGACGTCATATTGATCGATCCATATTGCTTCCGTAAAAATATGTAAATCTCAATCTCAATCTGCCAAATAGATCTCTTTATTACCAGAATGTCAGATTTGTTTGGTTGTACCCCACGATCATAGATTTTCATGTTATACAAAATTATAAACTGTCAAAGTTTCCACAACTTCAGTGATATGAAATATTATTTTGATTAATCTGATTAGAAATGTACTATGAGAGAATCAATCTGATTTTAGGTTTAACGGTCAAGATTAAAACATTTTATTACAAACTAAAGTGTCATACTGGATTCACTGTACGATGTGTAAGAAAGCTTATGATACATTCATAGATGCATCGGAGGCATCTACTGCATCCCGGTTGACTCCAGTATAAACCATTTGTCTTTTTGGCAATCCTTAAGTATCAAGCAAGGTCTGTTTTCGGGAATTATTCATTCTTTCTCTTGCATCATTCCAAACAACCCCAGCAAAATTATGTTACAACGACAAAAACTTACCTTACACATATTACTTGGCTGTTGACATGTTAACCTTGATGTTAAAGTTTTAGTTGGCTGTCGACATGATAACCTTGATGTTAAAGTTTTTCTTGGCTGTCGACACGTTAACCTTGATGTTAAAGTTTTAGTTGAATGTTGACACGTTAACCTTGATGTTAAAGTTTTAGTTCTGCATCAGCTCTAAAGCTGTAGGCAAAGTGTCGACACGGAAGGTGGCGAGGATCTTACATTGTCTGTTGGGAACTGCCACAGTGCAAAAAGCAGGTCACAATAATCTGCATTTCGTGCATGAATGATTTTTTTGAACTTTAACTCCAGCGTTAAAGTTGTCTCTTCCAGGAAACTTTCTAGCTTATTTAGCTGATTAGGGTATTTTGTTACATCATCCTGAAACCAACTCAGGCGGAAGCAAGTTATTGTGACCTATTTTAAATATGCTAATGACTTTACTGTTCTCAGGTTAACCCCACAACAACAGTTGTATATTCTTATCAAATCTCCAGCTGTAGTTATGGTATGTTGTTTAGAACTTGATCGTCACATTATATATACTAGTCTAAACCGCTCGAAAGAAAACTAGGTCTCCGTGATCTACTTTTCTTACGCAAATAATATTGTTGTTTACAGGTTAGTCTCAGCGTTAAAGTCTCAGTTTACTGAGAACGTCATTTTTAAGCATGTTCCGTATATACAGGTTAGATTAATATTGGCATGGTCTGTAGTCAGTTCATTGGGAAGATCTGTGGTGACCTGCTTTTCATATTTTAACTTTGCTTTTTGCACATACACACATGCACATCTTAACAGACAAATATCGTGCGATTGCTACCTTTTCTTGAAAAAGTGCAGGAATAAAAATTGTAGCATCAAACAATCACTGGTATAAACCGACTTTGGTTGTCTCTCTGGTAACCCTTTTTATTCATAGAATGTAACTCATAATAAAGTATAAAAATATGGCCAGAAAATATAAATGTCACATACATCGAACGAACTTTTTTATTTTCTTCCCAACAGACAAATCTGTTGATTCACCTTTCATACAGTTTTAACAATATCATCTATCGTATCTTTGTTGTCTCGTCTAGTTAAATACATAGTTTACCTTCATCATATCAGACCAGTATGTTTAATTTCATCCAATCGGACTGAGTTATAGACTTCGTAATCATCCAATCAAACTTCATTTACTGACTCTTACACTGTCATTCCACAGACAGACGTTACCCTGCCTGCCCACCGGCCACGACCTGAACGTAATCCTGGACAAAGCATTCACTCGCCTCGACGCCAATGGGGACGGTCTCATCCAAGTCACCGAGTTCCAAGCGATCATGCGAAATGATGACAAGAACTGTAGGTATTTCCTGGATATGGAAAACTGAAAAACATTAGATCTAGATAAGTGTACCAAGCTTCAGAAATGGCAAGTCCGGGATGCATTTCTTGTGTATGGCGGAGAGAGAGAGAGAGAGAGAGTCTCTGAAACGTTAAATTTAGATATTTGACAATGCTTTTTTATATATAAAAAAAATGATCCAACATACACAAATAATAGAGATAGCTAACCTGAAGTTTTCGTCCTCACGCTAAGGACTTCATCAGCAGACTGATTTTATCACTACTGACTCTTTACATCGCTCGATGGAATGGTGAGCGATGTTAGATTGTCTAAATATAGATAATTATACCAAGCCACAGAAATAACGAGAACTGTTTCCTTGGTATGGCGGAGAAGAGGATACTCTGAACTGTTAAATCTAGATAATTATACCAGGCCAAAAATAATAATAAAAGTTATAAGCATTTCATGTATATGGCATAGCGGAAACTGTGGAACACAAGTCTAGGTAAATGTACCAAGCCTCCAAAATGACAAGAATTAAAATCCTTTCCTACGTGAGGCGGAGAGGGTTGAGACTCTAAAACGTAAGGTTAAAATAATTGAGGCAAGCCTCAGAAGTAACGAGATGCATACATTTCCTGGTTATGGCTGAGAGGGGAGACTTTAAACTATTAAATCTATATAATTCCATCAAGCCTACGAAATAACAAGAATTGTAAGCATTTCCTCGATATGACGGAGCGGGGAAGACTCTAAAAAATGAGGTCTCGATAACTGTGTCAAAACTCAGAAACGACGAAGAAAGATAAATTCTGGCAGAGAAAGGTAAATTCTGAAAGATCAGGTTTTGGAAAATAAGGTGAATTGCGTGCATTTTCTGCGTATGGCGGAGAGGGAGAGACTCTGAGCCATTAGGTCTATATAATTGTACCAACCTTGAGAAGTGTCAATAACTGTAAGCATTTCCTGTGTGTGGCAGAGAGAGGGAGACTCGGAATCATTAGGTCTAAACAATTATTGCAAGCCTCAGAAATAACCAGATGTGTGCGTCTCACGGATATGGCGTAGAGGGGGAGACTAAAAAGTACAATTAAGTTAATTTTACTAAGCCTCACAGATGACAAGAAATGTAAATATTTCACGGGAAATTACAGTAGAGTTGCGGTAACACTCAGCCTTTAAATTAGGTTAGTAGTGTGAACACCTTTTCCCCAGATTATGTTTGGGAATCAAAATTTAGTTATGGAAATGGAAATTTAGTTAGGGAAAGGGAAATATCAGTCTCTTGATATAGTTAGTGGTGAATGGCATTCAACTTTTATATTTTTTAGGGGTGCGGCATCTTCGCTAGCCAAGGTTTTGATGTGATAGCCCTATCCACACCTTGGTGTATCAAGCAAATATTTCTGTACTTCGGGTCTGTGAATTTCATTAGATGCACCGGCAATCCACCACATCCAATGAAAATTAAGTTTTTTTGAACACTGTTCCTACTTGATCGAGACAAAAGGAGCACACAACTTGAATGAACTGATAAAGATGCAATTTTCCACTGCCGGTCCGTGTTTGCACAAACACCTTTCGCTCAAATAGACTTGTAATGGCTTCCCTCTGGTGCATAGTCATACTTTCGATGTTAAACTTACAAAGTATCCTTTATAGGTACATTGCCTCAACCATTTTCGGTTGATGTACAATGCATCACGCTATTGGTTAGTTGGCGTTACATACTAAGGGAGGCAATTCATGAAATCCAATCGATGTCGCTTGGACAAAGCACCAATATATCTGTTCGATCCACCAATGTGCAGACAGGGTTATCATATTGGAACCTTGGCTAAGGAAGATTGGGGTGCGGAATTCTAAGATTTTAGAACCAGCTTACTTTCTTGCTCTGTAAAATGTAGCAGCAGGAATCTAGTAATAAATTATTAGGCAAGTAACTGATCGCACTATTTCGTTTAATCCAAACAAATGATCTAAATACTTACTTAAATATCACAGTCTTTGTGACCGAATAAAATTCACAGTCATCTATGAAAATACTGATTTTGATCATTGGGTTATAAAGGATTCATTCTTTCCGAAATTAAAATCTTGTAATCTGATTAAAATCAGATCTTTTCATACCCAAGTGGAGATCTGACGCAAACGGATAAAACTTGATGATTTGCTGACCTTTGAAAATTCCGAGTACGTTTATGTTGAGTAGCCTCTCACAAAGCGTTCCATTTCGTCTTAGCAAGAGTCATCGTTAGAATAAGATTTGTTCCGAATGTGTCGCTTTTAGAAATTTGATTGGTGAACCATAAGATCACAAGAAGATGACCTCTTAACGGTGTCCATCATCGTCTACGCAGGACTCCGGAGATCTCAGTTCGATCACCAGAAGATGACCTCTTAACGGTGTCCATCAGCCCTCAACGCAGGACTCTGGAGATCTCAGTTCGATCACCAGAAGATGACCTCTTAACGGTGTCCATCAGCCCTCTACGCAGGACTCTAGAGATCTCAGTTCGATCACCAGAATATGACCTCTTAACGGTGTCCATCATCCTCTACGCAGGACTCTGGAGATCTCAGTTCGATCACCAGAAGATGACCTCTTAACGGTGTCCATAAGTCCTCTACGCAGGACTCTGGAGATCTCAGTTCGTTCACCAGAAGATGACCTCTTAACGGTGTCCATCAGCCCTCTACGCAGGTCTCTGGAGATCTCAGTTCGATCACCAGAAGATGACCTTTAACGGTGTCCATCAGCCCTCTACGCAGGGCTCTGGAGATCTCAGTTCGATCAGATTGCTTTGGTAATAAGAAATACAGCTTTATAAGTGATGTTACTGTTAAAATATGCTAAACGAAAAAGAAAGAAAAAAAACTTCCTTTCAAACAATTTATTGTTTCTATCTTGAAATAACGCCATCTTAGAATTATACCGTGAACTTCCATTTCTGGTCAGATGACTCGACTCACTTCTATGTGTGTGTGTATATATATATATATATATATATATATATATATATATATATATATATATATATATATATATATATATCACAGCAACAGAATATAGACATATAGGTGACTCATTTAAGACCGTTTTATCTTTTTCTTGTCATTAAATGTGAGGTTCTAGGGTGGTTTTCCACTATCAGCCAATTAAAAGTGACGAATCAAAATTATAGCATGTAATGATTTTTTTTTATATAGTATTTCCAAGTTTTATCAAAATTTGATTTAATTTATATTTGATTTAGTTTAATTGTTTGTTAGTTTTAATTTTTTTTATTCTATTACATGCTATTGTAATGTAACTTTTTTTTCTGGATTTGACATTGTCCGGAAATTCAGTTCAGTTCTGTTTGACCTGTCTTTTATAAACAACTAATAATAGAAACACTGTATCTAGGTTCTGGCCTTGATTCAGAACCAGTGATAGTTTTAGTAAACAATTATTTGTTTAAAAAAATCTGAGTAAGAATTATTAAGTTAGGTCAAGGCCATACCTGGAAGACGTGATAATCATCATGTAACAAACTTCGATTTCTTCTGGAACTCTTGACCTCCATCCGGGAATCTGTTTTGCGTCTTAAGTTAGCCTATTACCTAATGTTTTATATACAAGTAGTCAGTGGACTTTAAACGTTCGACACGTTAAGATGTGTTGTTGTGACTAGTTTGGGCTAAGATTTTATTTTCTTCAAATTATTTTATTTTCTTCTAATTATTTTAAAGAAAAGCAATTCTTTTCCCTGGAAATACTAGTGCTCTAGTTTAATTCTTAGACAAGGACACTTATCGAAATGTATACGGAATTCAAAAACTGGAATAATATTTTCTGTGATTCTACAAGAGGCTGTTGACACTGCAGCACTTCGCGGACAACTGATTACGTCATCGTCGTCCATTTCGGATTTCATCGGGATTCATTCAGGACTTTTTATCACTAATACTTCTATTTTTTAATTCTTAGATTATTTTTGGATTTGATTAGTAAAACCTTAAGTTCTTTTTTTCTCTCATTTTTCACATGATATTCTAGAAAAATAAATTATTTGTTAAATTGTACAAAGCTTGTTGGCTTCACTTTTTTCATGTTACTTTTTGTAAGAGCCTAGACTCGTAACACAATCAAGATTGTCTAATCGTATATGTCCTCTGCATTCCTGATTTTATCACATCATGAAAAAGAAATCGCGGTATCATAGTTTGACTTTCTATATGCTAAACACGCAATTACACTAATCACACCAAATCTTTTAATCTTACAACAACACAGAATAGATATGTAGTTTAGTCATGTTAAGGGTTTTTTCAGTTGTTTGTTCTTTCTATTGTTTGACTCCTGCTTATTCTCCATGTCATTAACACGTGTCCTAGATCACGTTTTCTCTCGACATTTGCGTTTTGCATCTGTGTTGTTGACGTAAGATGTTTCTTCCTCTGACTTCATTAGCTCGAAACGTTGTGAAACTCTTTTGTAGTTGCACTTTTATCAGTTGTGTTTTTTTTTTTTTTTTTTTTTTTTTTTTGCTCGCAGCTGATGGAAATGTAACCCTTGAAGAATTCAAAACGGCATTTGGCTATCATGAAATTTACGAACCAATGTTCCATCACTTCGACCATAACGCTGACGGGGTACTGGAAATCAGTGACATAGTGAAGGAATTCATCGTGAGTGACACCAATGGTAAGTGTTAATGGGACAACTCTCGACCATTCCTAACCTTTTTGCTGTAAACTACTCTTTCGCAAGTTTGGTCTTGGCAGAATTTTCAAGAAATGACAAAATCTGGGAAGTGTTGATCGCAAAGAGTCCACCTTTGGTAGTTGTGTTTAATTTGTCACTACGGATCAATGCACGTTACTAAATAGTGTCCACAGATTTCATCACTGCTTATAAACTTTCGTCTGGTTAGAATTGAGACTATCCATGTTTGTGCATATTTAATTCAGACTATGTATACTGTAAACATATTCGTCATGGTCAATTTGTGGTTCTTCTCTTTATCATTTTCCTTTATTTGCCTTCAAGTCACAAAAGGAACAGTTTTAAGTTAAGTTTTAGTTGAGCCGTGTTAAAGTGAACAGGATCATTTTACCAATGGCGGAGTCTAAAGAACCTGACTAATAATCCGACAATTGCTGATACAAAATGCCAACTATTTAATCAAGAATCAACAGTTGCGTTAGTATTTTACGATTTCCAGGCCATCCGTTTTGTGCGGAAATGGAATAAAAGACTAATCAAAACAAACAAGAAAAAGACAACGGATAGAGGTAATAGTGCCAAGGTATCCAGCGAACAGGTGTCAGCTTCTTCCAACAGCTTTTGGTGTCGCTACATAATGCGTATGGATATATAGCGTACTTGCTCAGTATTGTCCTTCGCTAATTTACCTAATTTGATGCAAACATGCCACAACAAAACTAGAATTTTCACTTAAAAATTCAACAGTTGTACATAAATTGTATCTAATTATTTATCGAAGAAATTTCATGTTACTTTTAACTTTATATAGCAAGACCATGATGCCTCTTAATCTCGTCAATTGTCATTTGTAGTCCATCTTAATCTCGTCAGTTCTTATTAATAGTCCATCTTAATCTCGTCAGTTGTCATTTATAGTCCATCTTATTCTCGTCAATTGCCATTTATAGTCCATCATAATCTCCTCAATTGTAATTTATAGTCCTACTTAATCTCGTCATTTGTCATTTATAGTCCATCATAATCTCGTCAATTGTCATTTATAGTCCATCATAATCTCGTCAATTGTCATTTATAGTCCATCTTATTCTCGTCAATTGTCATTTATAGTCCATCATAATCTCCTCAATTGTAATTTATAGTCCTACTTAATCTCGTCATTTGTCATTTATAGCCCATCATAATCTCGTCAAATGTCATTTATAGTCCATCATAATCTCGTCAAATGTCATTTATAGCCCATCATAATCTCGTTAATTGTCATGTATCGTTCATCATACTCTCGTCAATTGTCATTTATAGTCTATTATATTCTTGTCATTTGTCATTTATAGTCCATCTTAATCTCGGCGATTGTCATTTATAGCCCATCATAATCTCGTTAATTGTCATGTATCGTTCATCATACTCTCGTCAATTGTCATTTATAGTCTATTATATTCTTGTCATTTGTCATTTATAGTCCATCTTAATCTCGGCGATTGTCACCTATAGTCCATCATAATCTCTTCAGTTGTCATTTATAGTCTATTATATTCTCGTCAATTTTCAATTATAGTCCATTTTAATCTCCGCGATTTTCACTTATAGACCAGAGTTTCATTCTACGTTGCATCTGGAGAGATTCCCTTATGTATTTCATTCTGAACTAACAATCACATTATTTGCACATCAAAGAATTTAAACAATATCAGAAAAAGCACCGTCACATTGTAAATGAAACATGTCTTCAAATATTTTTATTATGATTCAAATGTTTATGAGCTCTGTTTCTCTTTTTATAGATGATGACCAAGTTGATCTGAAAGAATTTGAAAATTTTTACCACGGGGTAAGAAGCAACAATTATTTTTTTTAGCCCGAGCTTATCCTTACAAATCAATATTCGAAATTATTGCTATTTCAAAGCTAATCGGTATTATACTGACATGTGGATAAAAATGCGAACTTTTATCATTACCCCAATTTCTCATATAGAGAAAGGTACTACTATATAGTTATTCTCTACAAAAGGTTATCACAACCACCAATTTATATCATCAATTGTGAACTGATATGAGCAGAAAACATTTAGAGAGACTAAAGTTATGCAAAGAAAGGATCACGAATGTGGTAGAATCCGATGAGTTGAGCAATGAAAATGCACAACGTTTCAATACGTGTCAAGTTTCAGATATTTATGAGCGTGAATTCACTTTTGCGTGCATGGGTGTGCGTGCGTATGTGTGTATGTGTGTGTGTATTTAGAAATTATACTCTGTAAGCACTGTTTATAAACTTTATAACAGAAGTAATATATTGAAATTTGACATATATCTTCCATTAAATGAGTTTTCATGGCAAAATGAAACCGTCGCAGAGTGTCATCTTATTAACAAGATTATTTTGGGAATACGGCTACAGCCACTCCGCTAATTTAATCATCAAGGGCTACAGCCACTCCGCTAATTTAATCATCAAGGACTACAGCCACTCCGCTAATTTAATCATCAAGGACTACATCAAGGACTACAGCCACTCCGCTAATTTTATCATCAAGGGCTACAGCCACTCCGCTAATTTTATCATCAAAGACTACAGCCACTCCGCTAATTTTATCATCAAGGACTACATCAAGGACTACAGCCACTCCGCTAATTTTATCATCAAGGGCTACAGCCACTCCGCTAATTTTATCATCAAGGACTACAGCCACTCCGCTAATTTTATCATCAAGGGCTACAGCCACTCCGCTAATTTTATTATCAATGGCTACAGCCACTCCGCTAATTTTATCATCAAGGGCTACAGCCACTCCGCTAATTTTATCATCAAGGGCTACATCCACTTCGCCAATTTTATCAACAAGGGCTAAGTTGTATTATGTTTTTATTTTAAGGTACTGAATCACATCTTTGGAAACAACCACTGTCATGGTCATGGTCATCAAGGTGGGAAGTGATCAGCAGGTGGCAGCAAGTACAGAGCTAACTGTATTCCCAACGCAACCGACTTTTTTTTCCCAATCACGATTGCTTGCTGATATGCGTGTCTTTAAAAAACAATTTTAATTTGCTTCCTTGTTTGCTTACTTCTTTCATTTTACAGACTGACTTTCTTATTTTACTTACTCGTTTTCCTTACCTTTTGCTCACATAGGTTTTTATATATTTTCTTTTTTCTTTCTTTCTTTCTTTCTTTCTTTCTTTCTTTCTTTCTTTCCTATCTTTCTTTCTTTCTTTCTTTCTTTCTTTCTTTCTTTCTTTCTTTCTTTCTTATAGACTTACTGGTATGCTGCTTTCATTCAGTCTTTCTTTCTTCATCAGCTACTTACTTACCTTATTCATTTACCTCTTATCTCATTTGCATGTTTTCTTACTTACGTACGGACGGACGGCAGAACTGATTTCTTATTCAGTCCTTTGAGTAAGTTTACTTAACCATAACATCTCTAGCTCTGCGGTAGTCTTCATTAAATGAAATAGGTAGTCCTAATCTATCACATTTGTTATTTCCCCTAACACGATTGTATTTCGTCTTCCTGTCCTTGATACTATGAACTCCCAGATAATCGGACAATTCTCTTCTAAACAATTAACACTGCACTTTTTTTTACGATCGGCATCCTTTTCTATACACATGTAATCAACATTTCAGTTTCGTATAAACTACGTCAGAGATTAAATTTATTAAACAAAATGATTTGCACGATGTTTTTGTTCACACTGCTTAGGTGACCCAACAGGTTACTTTCCAACCTGGCGTAACATGTGGCGATTAGATAAGCAATTGCACCACAGTGCATTCGCGATACACATGGACAGTGCATGCGTATTATGTAACGTTAGAAGCAGCGGGGGTGGGGGTGGCTCACAAATTCTATTTTATTGGCCGATTGACAAGTATGGATCCTTCCGAAGAAAACGAAAGTACCCTGATGTAAGCTATTTCTGGTACCATACAGCCAGGTATTAAAACGTTTAACGGCGACCAGAAAATAACCTTTTTAACGAGGACCCTCCCCCCCCCCCCACCTCTTTCCTCCAATCAAACCGCGAACGAAACCACTGAGGGTGCCCCAGCCCTATGCTAGAAATATAATAGTAATCCATGATATAAGCAAAAAGAATGACACACTTAGCAATAATGCTTGGTGGAAAACCTATGTGACGCTTTTGCTGATGCAGTATATCACGAGTCACATTTCGCAATTACTGTGTATTTTTTATCACCGGCTGTGGCTCATATATTATATCATGATCTCAGTGTACCTAATTATATAGTTATTGTTGATATATGCAAAGTGTACTTGATTACATAGTTCTTGTGGATATATGGACATAGTACACAATTAATTTTACTATATGTTCTCTACATTTGTTTCTCAGTACTGACCTTTCCACTGTGTGACAATCAATGCAAATCATATGTTAATCTAAAATACCTTCAAAGATGACTTCACGGTGAAGTTCTCGTGAAAGGTTGATCTGCTCTTTTTTTAGACGATTGACTGTCAACATAACAGCATGTAAACAGAACATATATTTCACTTCCGGATCATCACCAAGGTCTTATTACTCACTGTGCACTGTCGCCAAAATACACACAGACAACAACACCCTGAGCTCATATTATCAAGAATAAACAGTTACCTTTAAATCCCTACCAAAAATGCATAAATAAAACTCTTCTATCACCACCAAAATGAGAGAGGAAAAACTGTTCTAAAAATAGACTAGAACTACATTCGTATTAATTGCGATGTAATTCCATATGCAAAGTGTACTTGATTACATATTTCTTGTTGATATATGGAAAGTGTACTTGATTATATAGTTCTTGTGGATATATGCGTGGATCATCAACTTGTTTAATGCGTTCACGAACCTGGAGAGACTTTTGATGTCGATGACAGTAGCCCTGAGGTGCAATAACAAACTATAACACATTATAGAAATTCTCTGGTCTGATGGTTATATCAGCCCGGAGTTAGCCTCACCTCTGGTACTGTACACCATTCCAGAAGAAGAAAGAGAAGAATCGTATTTTGGCTGTGGATTACGTCACTCAGTCTGGGCGAGTACGTAGAGATAGTCGAATCTTTCATCATCGATTATGTTTGCCTAGAAATGTGTTACGTGTTTAGGCTCTCATAAACGGTAGCAAGAAAAAAGTGAAGACAAGCTTTGTAAAATTTAACACATATTTTATTTGCGTAGAAAAACAAGGTAAAAATGAGGAAAAGAACTTACGGTTTTAAGAATCAAAATAAAAAATAATCCAAGAATATTCCAAGAATTAAAAATTAGAAGTCCTTGTAATAAAATGTTCTAATGAATTTGACTCTGAGTCCCGACGAATATTTGAAATGGAAGGAGATGACGTATACTGTAGTCAGTATAGTACTGAAGTGTCAACAGTTCTTTGTTGAACCACAGAAAATAATATTCCGGTGTTTGAATTCCGAATAAAATTTCAATAAATGTCTTTGTCCAAGAAATCTGTATGAGCACTTAAATATTCCCAGGGAAAAGAATAATTCCATAAAATATAATTTCAACTCAAACTGGTCACGTACTCCCAATACAGACTTGAATCCCACACTAAGAAAGAAGAAAAGAATTTGATTATTTCCAATCATGAAAAAATGTCAGGAACTATGTCATCTTAGATACAAAGTTCTAATATCAGGTTTTAGAAAAGTTGAACTGAAATTTTGGAAAATAACAAATACGATAAATAAAAGTACATTACAATAGCATGTAATGGAATAAAAAAACAATTAAAACTAGCAAACAAACAATTAAATTAAATCAAATTTATATCAAAATATGCATAGCAAAATGTATAATGTTAGAACCGACTGTCATCGGCCAGACTTAGTCCCCGGTGTGCTCGCACACCATCAATATAAAAATATGCCCATTTTACAGAAGGGGTATGACTCATAGTCTGTACAGCGCTGTTAATTTTATATATTAGCGTTTTATCTAGGTGTAACTGTTGCAGTGGAGCAAATGGTTAGATGGCTGGCAGTACAGTGATAGACTGAGGCATTGCAAGTGTGAGCCAAGCTCGGGAAATTCTTCTTATAGTAACTGGGGAGACAGTCGAACTTAGATAAATTGCATATATTAACTGAAAGTCAACTTGACGAAACAATCGATTGGCTTTAATTATACGACTTAGTCACATAAATTCCTTGAAAGAGTTGGGTTTAGGTCTGAAGCATTATCTGAGTCTTTTAGAATGTCATTTGGCACCCTAGGGACCCATTTTGGATTGAATTCGCACCGCATTAATAACATCGATCAGTACACGTAGGTTGACCGTAAAAATAATTATACGCACAGCTTAAGATGGCACTTGTGTCTATAATCTCAACGAATACCATTGGAACAAGCTATCCAGGTTTTACTACTTCCATTTGTCAAATCAGTTTCAAAAAGCTCTCGTAAAACCATAAATAATGAAAGAATATGTCTTATTATTATTCATGAGATAAAATATCTGGAGGAATATTTTTTTTTTCTTCTCACTCCCCCTCGCTGAAATAAAAGTATGTAAGGGATCAAACGTAACCAATAACAAGCACTTTGAAAACGTGGACGTTATATATTATCGATCGTATATAAACTTATCAAAGAAATGCAGAAATACATGGCCGAATCCAGCGTGGATTTAAATGAATTAGTACCACTTGCATACCTCGTTCAGGAGGTCCAGGTGGTTCTGGGAGAGTAATACAAGCAAAGACATACCGCCAAATGACGGACAATGGAGCTGAAACAGCTTGCGAAAATGAAAGATATACCGTTCTAGTATATGTGTAAGCAGCACGTATAAATTTGTACCCCTGTGAACCTGCTAACGATCTATGTCAGTCAACGCAGTCAAATAAAAATAAAGACCTTCTTTAATTGTGGTATTCTTGAGGTACAACATCTTTAATACACTTGTAAGGTGACCTAGTGTATTCTCCACCCCAACGCCTATGTCGATATGGTCACTTATGTTATTGAGGAACACCCCTTTATCACTGAGTGGAATTACCCATAGTGTGGTATAAGCTAACCATTCATAGGCATTGGCTCCACGCCACTGCCCCTAGCAACAAAAAATGTAGACGGATGTGTTAGTGAGGCGAATGCAAATATTTCCAGGCCCGTACCCCAATAACCCTTGTCTTGCATATCAGAACTTTTTAAACATGGGATCAATCGTTTTTACTCAACTTGACGCATAATACTGTCATTCTCTTTCTTAAATTTCATCATTCCCTTTCTGACAATGTTGTGGAAAGTTTGAACCACGAACTCCAGGTATATGAATATTCTACAAATCGATTTCCGTCTCCTTTCATGGATACGCGTATGTTTGGTTTGTCATTCAATGAAATATACCTCACTGAGCCTGTTGCATAGGCACCTTTTTACATTTCACGAAACATTCTTGATGTGTTCATTGTCCAATTATTGTCAACAGGGTTAAAATTAAACGATGTCGGAGCACCATCAGTTGGAAATAATGTGCAATCCTCGTCTATTAAATTTTTATTTTCAGAGGAAGAGTGCTTCTTTTCTGCCCGCAATATGTAAATGAATCATCGCTAATCCTGTAGTTGATAGTCCTATGATCGATTGCTCTTCTTTTGCCGACACTGTAGTTGATTGTCCTATGATCGATTACTGTCCTTTTGCCGACACTGTAGTTGATGGTCCTATGATCGATTGCTTTCTTTTGCTGACCCTGTAGATGACGATCCTATTGGTCGATTTCTGTTCTTCCGCCGACACTGTAGCTGATTGTTCAACATGTGGTTAATTCCTGCTATGACGTTGTAGCTGGTTTTCCTATTTCTTCATTGCATTGTAATTTAATTTTTTTATGTTTCTTGAAGCTTCCTCTCTCTCTGTCTCTGTCTCTCTCTCTCTCTCTCTCTCTCTTATGATAGTTGCACGCAGATTGCACACCTCACACTCAAACAATTGTCGTTTTGTCTATCACTGAATGTCGGTATGTCTAATCTACTGTATCGGCAATCATGCCTCTCTTCCGTACACCAAGTAGAACGGAGTTTATTTGTTGACATTTTCGCATGTCCTGTAAGCGAACATGAAATATGTAAGCTTTTCTTCCCAGTCATTTTGTCCTTCATTAACAAAGCTATACAACATGTTGCACAGAGTTCGTTTAAACCTGTAATGCACCCAGTTTGGTTATGATATGCTGAAGCAAATCTATGTTCGATTCCCATCTGTTTAGAGAATCTATCATTGAAATCGTTACAAAACTCCTTCCTTGATCTGTAATCAGCAAGATTGGACAACCATGGCTAGCCGCAAATCTATTAATCGACAGAAGAATTATCTCTTCTGTTTTTGTTTTCTTTCTGCAGTTGGCTTCTACCCAATTAGTCAAGTACTCCTTGAAGACATATATACCTATATCCTGAAACAAAACAGACGATATGTTCAGTCGGTCTACGAAAGTGTTTTAAAGTGAGTACTGCATCAGGACTTTATTAGAATTGTTCAAATATGTCATTACTGTATTAAATTGAAGAAATATACTACATTGAGCCATAAACCACCAAAACAATTACACTGAATATAAGACCCGAAGAAGGTATCTCGTAACTATGGTTAAGTAACAGCGTTAGCAGCAGAGGGGCTGTACAGACCGAAACTTTTTGCACAATAAACCCCTCCAGGAAACTATTCCTCGATAGAGGGCTTATTTCGACGAAATAAACCCTTCTATTCAGAATACAGGACAAAAAAAAATGTCCCCCGAAAACTCGAAGAGTTTCCAGGGACAAACTCGTTGAGTTTGCACTGACAACTTGGGTTACTTCAATAAATCTGAAACAGTTTCCGTGGCGGGGTCGTTATTGAAAAATCCATGGGTCGGGTCCAGCCCCTCTGCTGCTCTGGGAAATGAGTTTCCAAGGAAAAACATTTTTATGTTGCAAATAGTGTATCAAGTCCAATACGGTATCTTGTTCTGGGATCGTGTAAATTTATTGTCACAAATCCGTGAGGTTTTCTTTGAGCATGACTGAAGAAATTTTTAAATTTATTTAAATCCATATCGCCACCACACCAGGTTTGATGAATATTTCTCAGTGTATGTGTATCAACTCCATTGAATATCGCAAGAAGATTACAATTATCCCTGATTACTTTAGGAATTTGTGTATAACGCTGAGTAACATAAATCACATCAGTGTTTTTGTGACGTCCCCGGGAAAATATTCTTGCGGGATTTTTTTGCTTGTCCAACATAACATCATCATACACTACTAGGTTGTTAATTGATTCATCAAGATCCTCGACGCTGGGGGCTTCTTCGATATCAGTGATAAATTCAACAACATCCTCACCGTCTTTACTCAGCGCGCTTGCACTCTCATTAAAATCTTTTATAACGTTATAGCATCGTTGATCATCTACAGATGGAGCTATCAAATACAGTTTATCCCATTTCATCCACTTCATTATCAAGTTCAGCAACAGCTGTGTTTTACCTGAACCGGATGGCCCAATTATAATCGCGCGGATAGAGTTTGGTAGCACTGAATTATGCTTAACTGGCTCTTTCTTTTTTGTCGCAGAAAAATCTGTAATTTCCATTTGTATATAAAGAATAATAATTATGGATCTATATTGTGTGAAGTGTAAGGCACGAACCCCTACGAATGATCTAACAACCATTACAACAAAAAATAACAGACAAGCACTTTCTGGTAAGTGTACGCGATGTGGCACAAAAAAATTTAGATTTCAAAAAAAAGCGAGAATTTAGCGGAGGTGACATTGCAGCCAAACTTGGAAAGCTCCCCGGAACTCCCTGGGCAAAGTATCCCGGAGAAAAACATCTCCCAGGATACAATTACTGCGGTCCAGGGACCCGACTAGATATCAGACTTGATGAACAATCTAAACCAAAACCGGGAGAGTATCCGATAAACGCTATCGACGCAGCGTGTCACATACATGATGTTGCTTATCGAAGTAAAGATCTACAAGACAGGCATATCGCGGATGTGAAATTAATTCATGCACTAAGCGCCATAAAAAATAAATCATTTAAGGAGTCACTCGCTAATTGGTTAGTAAGATCAGCGATGAAATCTAAATTAGTATTAGGCGCTGGATAATTAAATAAAAATGCAAGCGATTTATTATTCCCCAATCGGATACTGGAGAGGTAACTCAGCAATTAATAAACTCGCCAACGCGGCATCAGTAACACGCGAGGTTGCCAAAAATTGGCTATCAAAACAAGCAATATGGCAAATCTACTTACCACCACCTCGACAAATCAACTTTGCACATTTTGATGTTAGTGTGCCCAATGAAGTTCATCAGGCTGACATACTATTCCTGCCTCATGATACTGTCCGTAGAAAAATATACAAATACGTGCTAACAGTAGTTGATGTTGCCAGTAGATACAAAGAAGCAGAACCGTTAGCGACTAAAACAGCGTCCGAAGTCGCCTCTGCGTTTAAACGAATTTATCAACGAGGACCTCTAAACTGGCCACGATTATTATAAGTTGATCCTGGCAAGGAATTTCAGGGCGCGGTGTCATCACTGACAAAGCAGCATAACGTTACCATACGACGAGGACATACTGAAATTCATCGGGATCAGGCAATTGTTGAGCGATTTAATAGAACACTCGCTGAGAGATTATTCGGATACCAGTACGCGAGGGAATTCATTTACGATACGAGATCTCGTGAATGGGTTGCAAGACTGCCAAACGTGATAGCCGCACTGAATAATGAAATTACCAGAACAACAAACATGAGACCTGTAAATGCAATCACAAAAAATATATACCCCGCGTCAGTGAACGCGGACAACAGCAACAAAATGTTTCAACGCAGCCAGGGACGCTAGCGTCCCCACTGCTGGGTAATGTCACCGTTAGGTATTTATACGAACCAGGCGAACTAGAAGGAGGAAAATAAAGAGCAACCGATCCCACATGGAGTGTTACTACACATAAGATATCCAGCATAACCAGATCAACTGGGAGAAACGCAATCTACAGATTAGATTCGACTGCTCCTCAACGCGGATTTAAACGCGAGCAACTTCAGGTGATTCCCGAGGATACACAATTACCACCCCGATCACTAAAGTGATCCGCACTGAAGTGATTCAATCATTTAAATAACTGCAGCAACACCTCTGCGTCGGTTACACTCAAGACAGGTCAACATCACATTTTCACGTGTATGACCGCGACTGCTATCTATTCTATCTACGGTGAATTGCCTTGGGTCGTTTTTCGAATACTGCCACAGCAATAAACAATTACAACTCGCACAGTGATTATTCTGCTGTTGTTGTAATTGTATTACAAATTCAACATCCAAACTTTGTTTGGGATCAAACTCTCTACCATTTTTTTTGTCGCTCTGTTTGTAACCGGCTAATTTCTTTCTTATTGTGTCATCAGCGATTGAGCTGTCGTTGACAACATCATCTAATACAATTCTTCGTAACTGACCTATCCTTCTTACTCTTGACACGGCTAAATAAACTAAATTTGACCACTCGATGCGATCATCAACAATCCAAACTGTTGTATCTGAAATAGTTAGTCCCTGCGAACTGTGGATGGTCATAGCGTATCCTAGCGTCCACGGGGATTTGCTCATTTTCAGTGCCTGTTCAACAGCATCAACATCAACTGTGACAATATCATTTAATACTAAATTCTGTTTCTCCGGACCCGACGCAGTCAGGCGCCCTGGAATATCAACATCAATATTCTGCAATCGCGTATCAGCTGGTCTATAACACAACGGCACTGGCAACATGGGAAATTTCTTCTGATGTAACTGAAATAACCGCTGCTGAAGTGTGTCCCTGACTATCTTTCTACTTGCCACAATTAAATCACCTGGTTTCCACGTTTCCCAAAAGTCGCTCAGCGAAGTCTCTGGAATTATTTCACGCATTATCTCACACTGGACTTTATTGGTTTGTAGCCTGATCAGTGCCTTAAACTCTTTCAGCGTTTCATCGAGTGCTCTAACATCGTTAGTTATTTCCTCATAATAATCTACAAAAGTTTTCAGCCACTCGTGTGGAGATTCACCTGTAAATGGGGGTGGTTGACCATGATCGCCGCACATCACCACTGCGGTATTTTTCTTTAGCAGCCAATCCAAAAACTGTTTTAATGTATCCAACGGCACAGTGTCTATCTCATCCCAGATGATTTTCTCGGGAATATATTTCGTTCCCATTCGTTCAGGTGTCCACGTGCCGCCGCTGTATTTGAAAAAACTGTGATACGTGCACGCGTTAACATCCCGTTGTCTCATCTCCCTGGCAAGTCTGTGTGTGGGTGTTAGCACAATCATGTCAGAGTTTCTAAATAATTCAATCGCTCGAGTTGTTTTACCAGAACCACCAGGACCGTTCAGATAAACTGTTTTGTGTCTTGTAACAGGATCGTGCACCGGCGGCAACAACGAAGTTGCCCCCGACGAAACCATCGAAGATATTTCTGCGCTGCGATACTCATCCTCGATTTCAACATCAGCCGATTTACAATATCCGTGTAACATTTCATTCTTTATTCTCCACGAGCCCCACGATGGATCATCCGATATAACATTATCCAACAGCGCTGAGTGTTTTTTATCAATATAAAATGAATCCGTTGCAACTCTCACTGCGGCAACAGGGAATCTATTGATCATCGACAACAAATTTATGGATACATAAGCCAGCATCGAAGATCTCAAATGTATGTACTGAGATGATTCTCCGTCAATATAACTAAAAACAGTCCCTAGTTTTTCCCCGTTTGACAGAAACACATCTTTGCGGTTACAGAACATGTTGTTCGTGGCTGCATCAGCGACAATAAGATCCAATTCAGTCTTGTCCATGATTAATCGACTGTGATGTTGTTTATGATCATACGCTCCACCTTGAGTGAATTTCCCTATTATTCTTCGTCCTAGATCTTTTGCTGTGCTTTCATCATTTCTGAGTTTGCTTTTAAGTACTTCAGGAGCTTTCTTGATGATAGCGTCGATAGAAGTTTCTGGATATTCTCGTGACCAATCTTCGATGACTTCTTCTAACGTAACCGGCGTTGGAGTTGGCAACCAAACTTCGGTTTGACGACAATAACATATAATCGCTTCGCTGACCGTCAGCGACAACAGTATTCGACTGTCAAGCATGTATCGCAATAACACTATCGGTGCCCATCGCTTCTCAACGAAATGTCTGCCAAACCAAACATAACACACAGGATGTAAATCCTTAGCGAATTTAAACGACGACACACAAGCAAATCCGGTCAAGTCAAAATCGGGTAAAACACCGTTGACAGCTACTCTTGTCATGGTATTGCCAGCGTGGCCAAACCGTTTAAAATATTCGCTGCATTCTCCACGCCCAAGGAAACTTCCTGGATAACACGCCGTCATGTCCACGGATATCATACCGCAGTGATCATACTGAGTATTCCACAAACCGCCGTGTCCGTATTCGACACAGCTCTGCTGGATATCAGCAAGAAAACTTTTCGGAGTTGGTCTCCATGAATTTCGTTCCCGGGCTACATGCGCGACAACACCCGGGACAGTAAAACAGTGTGTCAGTAACGTATCAGTGTTGCCAGCATGATATTTTTCTGCGAGTTTTTTCATTTCCTGCTGTAACGCCATTGTTCTGTATATTTCCCCGTTGGGTCTCACAAACTGATCATATTCTCCATCTTCGCTACTTCTGAATAACCACACAGACACTGGATCGGTTTTACTTATCTGATAAATAAAATCAAACATGCTCCCAGAATTGCTTTGCAATTCCGGATAATACTTCACAACACGGTCTTGCGGAAATATCCTAACCGAGTCAGTCCAGGCGTGACTGTTATGATCGATAATAGTTATTGGTGTTCCACGGGAATTGTATTTACACTCATACAATACCTCACCGGTTAACGATGAAACCGTTATAGGAAATTTTAGTAATCGCTCTAGCTCAGCAACATCATTTATTGACGCTCCTTTATCCGCTACTCGTGTCGCCCACGCTGTTATTTTAGTTTGTCTTAGCGGTGTTAGGCCGTTTCCTCGCATTGCATTTTTAAAATGTTCCATTACTCGCTCAGCTACACAATTCAACACCGACACCTTCATCGGTTTGAGTTTATCAACGCGTGGTTTCTTCATCGGATAAATTCCATAAACAACTGCGGTCACAGGATACGCTCTGGCATAATATGGTATATCAATCCCAACAAGTACTCCCGGTTTTGAGTCTTTACTTAACAGAACGGTTTTTCCACGAACGCCTCTGGCATCAAGAACAGGGTCTAGTTTGTCTCTGATAATCCACGTTCCCTCGCCGACTCCAACAATAAATTTTATCTGTACGAAATATCTTCTATCGTCGAGATACCCAATTATGTTACGCGCGATTGTATCGTTCATGGTAGCATCAATGATACGGTCACGAGAAATGCTCGCGTTTCCGAGGATAATTTTATACGAAGACCACGTGTGTGCGGCACCATCACGACGAAACTCTTCTTTGGCATTCTTGATAACACCAATTACCTCTGCTAACTCTCTTCGTCGTGGATCAGCGGTTAACCGGTCAAGATCGAATCTAGAACCTGATATGGGTTTTATTCTGGATAGTCTTTCAAAACCCATTATTATAATTAAGACAAATATTTAAATAGACAAATATATTATATGATGAACCAATGCAAGTGGATCAAACTAAATTCATCAGCGCCGTGTAGCAAACCCTGCAGAGGCGAATACTGTGGACAACATGCTCAACAGGTCCGCGGTGGGAGTCTAGGACCGATACCGTGTATCAGATGCGGCATTGGAGTACGAGGAAAAACGCAATTATGTTCAGCGTGTGGTGGAAAACGCTATCGAGAACTAAAACGGTATTATGATAAAAAAAATCCAGACTGTGATAACGCTCTCAAATGCGAGCGTGATTACATAAATAAGTTTTCAGACAAATTATGAATTAGACAATGATTTGCTTATAGTATAATGAATCAAGAATTCGTCCGACATCCAACTATTCCAAATTATGAGGCAAACCGAGATGGCATAGTGAGAAACTACAGGCTGAGGAAACAAGTTGGTACAGTTGATAATGCTGGTTATTTAAGATTTACTGTTAGGAAAGGGAGGTATTTATGTCATCGTTTCGTCTATGAGGTTTTTAACGGAGAGATCCCTAAAGGCCTTGTCATTGATCATATTAACGGGAACAGACTTGATAACAGTATTGAAAACCTTCAAGGGATCACTCAGAGCAAGAATACCATACGAGGAAGAGTTAAATGTAAAACAGCTATAAGAAGAGCAGTGAAATCTGTGAATGTTGAGACTCGTGAAGAAATAATATTTCAATCAATGAGCGCAGCCGGTAGGTATTTCGGTATTTGTCCACCTTCTGTACAGCATGTCGCAGATGGGATCTACAAAACAGCATTTTCAAAGAAGCTCAAACGGAAGATTTCATTCTGTTATATAACTCTTATCGTTGACACAAACGACGATAACTCCTCCGAGAGTGTGTAACGCTTTGCAGAGTTGTCGTTGCTGGTCAGAGGATTTGCTCCCCCTAAGAAAGCCACCTTGATAAAATATTTTATCGAGTTCATAACATGTAATCATTTATTTACCGTAGAATATATATTTTTTTACAAACAATATCCTCGTTTTACTGAATATATCCGACTGTTTTGCTCTTCTGTGCTTGTTATATGACCGCGCTTAAGAAAACATACAATTAAAATATTTTAAACAAGTCCCGCCCACTGCTAGAGCGAATTTCCAACTCGCAAGTAACAGTTGGGTTATATACGAAATCGCTCCCTAAGACCTTTGGGTCGATCGAAAGTCAGCACGCGCAAGCAAAACCATAAATTTAATCCGCCAATGGCGGGTGTCTTTTGTGCACCATCCAATGGTCGATTCAATGGATGGTTTTGCTCTGCTGCTGACCGTAGAAAATGACCCACCTGTGTATGTTTGTGTCGTCATAGGATAAGGTCTTAGGATAAGTTAGGATAAGATTACATGTTCATTGTGCCTTTACTTGCTGTCATACTCGAATCAGAGGTAAAGGTTGTCTGTTCTGTACCGTCTCTTAGGATAAGATTACATGTTCATTGTACCTTTGCTTGCTGTGATACTCGAATCAGAGGTAAAGGTTGTTTGTGTTGTCAAATAAATGTTTGCCGGGCCTGCTAGAGAACTCGATCCTAGAAGCCAGGGCTGTCTCGTCTTGTAAATAAATGTGCCTCTGAGTCACTTGGCAGTCAGAGGGGTCCGTCCTTAGGATAAGTTACGTGTTATATGTTTGTCCTTGTCAATTCACTAAACACGTCCTCTTGAGCCTATAGATATCTAGAGGCTCTTGCAGGGGATAAAGTGTTTCGTGTTACATGTTGTATTGTCATGTCGGAAGCAGTCCTCGTGGGGTTCTAGAACGTTATTTGACGATCTAGGCCCTTGCAGGGGATAAATGTTTCCGACTGTCTCGTTTTGTTTTGGAAAGCTAGCGTTTCTCATGCAAAGTGTTTCTATTAAAAATATAAAAATATATAATAATATGAATCACGAAAATATAAATACCATACTTGTTGAAATTAAAGAATTACAACAGCGAGGTTTTAATATTTTACTAGACACTGAAACAATTATGTCAGATTTTGAATCCTTGAATGAGCTATCACGCTTGGGGAAGAACAATCTCCCTGCTCGTTATAGGTTCATTAAGGGTTTGCAAGATCGTGTTTACAGATCACTTGCCGGGATAACTGAAAATCAGGTATCTGAATTTATTCCACTGTGCCGTGCAGTTGAGAAGATTCGTCTTGGATTGTCACAAGAGTATGAGACTCGAAAATTAATTAGCACCAGGGTGAGACGGTTAAAAGGTTATATAAAGAATCTAGACACGGAAATGCCTTGCATTTCTGACAAAAATACTAGTGTTTCTGACTACGAGGCCGACAAGGAAGTATAAACCGCATAGCGTGTGACTCACAGCACAAAGTGAAAGTAGAACCTGAGAACGCTAGCGCCCCCCCCCCCCCCGCTTGGAGTGTAAAGCACATTTCCACGGGTAAAAAAAAAAGTGTATTATTTTTTTTGCCCTTGGAAACTCAAAGAGTTTCTCAAGTGAAGGGCGCTTTCAGATTTTCAGGATTTGCTTAAGCGTTTCAACATCAATACAGGAATGAGAATAGTTCATAATCTGTTCTCGTTGACACCAAACTATGATCATATGATTTTGCTGTAGCTCTGTTAATTGTGACGGAGTTAACAAGAAGTCTTCGTCACCATACACGTCAATAACTATTTTAACGGGGAAATACTGTTCTGGGAATGTCTGTATTTGAAATGCGGTTTTTATTGCCTCGTAAAGAATTTGCTTATCATGAATATGAACTCGTGCATGAATGTACTCGGGTTGATACATTATACACAACCGTTTTTTTTTAAATGCGTGCTAGCACTTTCAACGATAACTTATGCTGGTTTTGATAGGGCATTTGCACGATAAAATGACGAAAATGGATCAGTGCAGAAAAAAAAACTATTATAAATATTATGGATCCCTTGACTTAGGACTTCACCAGTAAGTTTATACTAACAGTCTCGTCACGCAGGTCCAACAAATTCCCCCTCTGGTCGGTGAGTTTGAAATTTATCGTTGACAACCACGGGTTATGACACCGTAGATAGACCGGATTGATTGGTTCTTGCACAATCAGAAAACCAGGGGGGTCTCTTGGTGTGAACGTATACAGGATAAACCCCTGTTGTGCCGTCGTAGTATCTGATGCGCTGTAACTGCCATCGATGACGTCACATACAAGATTGACCGAAATAACATCTGTGATATTTACGATCCCGGGTGAGATGTGTCTGCCATCGGATGCTGTACTGTTGTCGTGCTTGAGAATAACAGGTTGTGGTTTTATTCGTTCGTACGCGGCAAGAATATCTTCGAAAGATTGATCGATGAGATCAGAGACTGATTTTCTCAGCTCGGGCACGTTATATCCAGGAAATTTAAAATCTGAAATATCATTCACTTGAATACCATATTTAATTGCAAAATCTGCTCTGGCTATCTGTCTATAATTATCATCGATATAGTCTTTAAGATCCAGTAAAGCCTGAATTATTCTTAGATTTATAGTTTCCATGGCCGATGCGAGTTTGTTTAGTTTTTCTATGGTTGTGATAATATTATCACGCGGACTTGTTAAATCAGAAATATAATCTTGGAAATATACTCGCAGGAGTTGTAGCTGTTGTTTATGTACTAGATTGATCGGAATAAATAATTCAGATTCTATATCATCTAGACGGTAAACACGGAGCTCCTGCCCCCCCTTAACACGTGGAGCTTCTATACTCCAAGTATCGGGCATTAAAGTACTTTTTCTTGCTAGTAATTGATCTGCAAGGAGTAAATAATAATTGTACTCGAGGTCGTGTAGTGCTTCTTTATAGGTCATAAAATCCGATTTTTCAGGTTTTGGTGGACGAGGTTTAACCTCGGGGGCCTTTGGCCATCCTAATAATGTTCGGATTGAGCTGTTATAAATATCCACGGCGTATCCTGGCGTTGAGATTTCAATGACCGCAGACAGCGTTGGTTCATGAGCTGTTATAGATATTTTGGCTTCCTTGCCGGTGATTCGTTTTATTTGGCGTTGTATCTCATTATTGATTTCTTCGATCTGATAACTCCCAGTGGGAAGTGTAATTGTATTCCAGTCAAGTTCACCCTGTTCGCCGGAGTCGGCTTTGCATTTCCCGAACACGAATGAATTATTTGGCTGCAGACCACCAAATGATGCCGACCTAACATTGGGCCAGCTGTGATACACACTGAGCTTTGCTAACGCGATTTCACTCACTGGAATTGGAGTTCGAAAATTAATACCGAATTCTGGTGTCGTCGAGGACACTGAGATCATTGTGGTCCTTACCGGTGTTGTGTTTGTGACTATTTGTTGAAGCAGTTCTATTGACATTATTTATTTGTTTAGTTTTCAAATAGTCATTGTACGCATCTGACATTAGTTTGAATTCAGAATCTGATATCGTAGCGTCGCTACTTTGCACGTCTAACGATGATGATATCAGCGATGATAATTTCTGATATGCGGTCGTGGCTGTATTTAATTTTGTCGTGTAATCGTGTAATTTTGTGTTAGCACATGATGATATTTTTTTTGCTATGATGCCGAAAACTCCAGCTGTTGTTGTGGCCGCGGAAACACAGATCGTGGCGGCGACTGCTGCAGTTACCGGAGTGACCGCTGATAGTATTGCTCCGGCAGATGCAACAACGGCAGATACTGAATAAACCATAATATCCAGCACTGTTATGCGGCGCTTGTATTTTTTTACTTTTTGACTAGTTACTTCGATGACAGTTTTTAACTCAGATTGCCACTCACGGACTTGATTGTATCGATATTGTTGAGCATCTGGCGTCGTTGACATTATTCAATTACGCGGTAACCAATTGAGGCGTTGCAGCGACGAATTCCAAACAAAACCAGTAAGATGTTGCTGTTAAACTATCGTCCTCGGCTTCAAGCATAAATGTTTCCTCGGTTCCGCTGTTTAGTATTACAGTGCAAACCCCGGAATACTTATCGGTGGAATGTCTCCAAGGATATGTTGTGAAGATTTCAAATTTAGCGGCTGAAAACACAGACAACCTGTAAACACCGGTGGCTGTTGCTGTATATTTGATAGTGTTATTTTGTCGTGACCATGTTGCGAATCCCGATGATACCGTGAATACGATGTTGGTGATATGCCCCGGAGTAACTCCAGTGGGAACTTTAATCAAACTGGTTTTGTTAACGATATCAGGAATACCCGATACGATATCCTGCTGTGTTTGTTTGATCGTGTTAATGTCGGTCTTTACATCAGCGAGTTTTACATCGACGACTGGAGGAGTCCCAAAGAACTTATCCACGACCTCATCAGTTTTTACGAAGTTTCTTCGAAATCTTGTAAACGCGCCCACGTGAACATCATGCTCTGCACGCAGCGTATTTAGTTTACCGTTGACGATGTCCACGTATTGTTTGTTTGACGCATCCTGGTCGGATTCGGGATTCGCTAACGCGGTTATTTTGTTGCCGCTCATGCTGAGTTCGCCTGTCATCGTGTCACCGGCTTTTTTCACACATTTATCAACACCTTTATCAATACTGTCTTTGATGCTTGCGATTGATATATTCGAGTCCTTGATCCGGCCGCCATCACTAAATGCAACGAAGTTATCCTTGGTAGCTCCAAGAACTCTGCGAATTATATCATTCCACTTAATGTTGCTCGTTCTTAGTTTTCCTTGCCTGTCTTGGAAAATAGCAACTTCATCTGGGTCAACTCCAGCTATATTCAAAAGATTATCGACTTCATCTTTGGTCGCATATTTTGAGAGATCAGCATCTGTGCTTGGTTTACCTCCTCGTGTGAAAGGTCTTCCGTAAATATCCACCATTATTCTTATTGCTGTTTTTCAAATGCTAGCATTTCTCGATGCGGTATATTCATACACTACTTTATGAGGAGGAGTTGCTGGATTTCTTGAGATTGCATCAAGAACATTTAAAACCTCCCTCCCACAAATGGGCGGATCAATTAATGTTTGTGTTGGTAACGTCGACTGCCACACTGGAACATTAGAAAATCTGCTGACATACTTGAGAAACTCAACTGGCGGTGCTAAACCGTACGAATCAAAATAGATAATTCCACGTGGATCGATCGCGTAAGCAACCCAGTGAGTTCCCGGACCATCTTTGTTGTCGAGATTGATAATGCCAGTTTCTGGATTATTCGGTCGTTGCGGTAATTGATCTCGCATAAATACGCCTCTGAAATGTTTTACACGCAATTTTTTAACAGCATCGAGTAAATCAAAATTGCTCAACGGCGTTAGAATTTTTTTGGATACCATGATGGTGGAGTTCCTGGTAGTCTTAGACCGCGTCCCTTTTTTTTCTTGTATCCTTTTCCCGTTGCCTTTTTTAGTGCCATTCCAGCTGCAGTTCCAACTGCACCGAGTGCTGCGGCTTTTGCTACGGCTGGTGCTGCCGCGGCAATCAACGCCGGTATTGCTGCGAGAAGAGGAAATATTCCACCGGTTTTAGTCATGTCCTTGATAGCTGCAGCAGAGAAATCAAGTCGGACACCGGTTTTTGCTGTTAGTGCCTTATTAAAATGTTTAAGCTGAGTATTAGTCAACGACAATTTGTTTGGACCACCAGTAATCTGATCTCGTTTTAGTGTTATTGATGTCCCGCACGTGCTTGCGTTCTTTGATTGCAATTTCTTCGTTTGACCGGAAGTCAAGGTGACATTAACATGACTGTATGACATTATATCCTAAGTTTGATTTTAATTGCGTTACATATTCTCGATTGGAGCGTCGATGACCCTCATTCGTCCGCCAACACCTTCAAGCAGCATTGCTTTATCGGAGAGTATGACAGCAATCGCTCTGTAACCACCAGCAGGAACACCTACACGAGCTCGGAAATGTAGGTCGACAACAGATTGTTTAACCAGATCAAGATGTTCCAGCGAAAAGTAATAAATCGGATATAAACTCATAAAGTCTCGCTGTGATATTTGCAGGCCAGTGTCTACATTAAGGTCGCGCCCCATAAATGACATCAGACGATGATACGCGCGTGCGACACGATGATGTTCGAAATCTATTAATATATCCTCAGATGGCTCCTGATGCCCATTTATTCTCAACGAAACTTCAGAAACTCCAAGTGTATCAAATACCATTGGATTTCTTTCCTGGCTATCTGTTCTAGCACGGTATTGAAATGCAATGAAAATATGTCGTGGTGCTGATACTCCTTGTTGCGATGATATATGCCATGTAAACAACCCACCATTATCACCCTGAATAACGTCTGTGGTTGTTGTTTTCCAGGATAGCAGTGATTTACCGCCCGTGTCCATGAAAGACAACAGTCGTTGTTCTTCGGTGATTGACGGAGACAACACTGGCATCCACAACCACAGTTTAGTTAGTATTACCTGACCAGGGGCAACAGCAGCATCTCGCCAGATAGCGTCATTATCATCAGGTTTTCGCACAAGTACAACTGTGTGTTTGGCACCGAATATGACCTTGTGGACATCTCTGCAGAATCCAAAGATGTGAGACAATGGAATCACACCTGAGAACTCTTCATCTCCACTTAACATCGATCTACGTGTTGCAAAACCCAAATTAAAATTTTCGTTCATCGATGCAACTGCGTCACCGGCATTATTCATTGTTACATTCCTGTTCTCGGGGCTGTCGGTTATATCCTTTGCAAACATCATTGATGGTCCGGCTGATCTGGTGTAATCATCCGAGTATCTCGCCAACCCGAGAATTGTTGTGGCAACGTCGACGTTATCATGAATTGTTTCAATTTCTTTTCCATCTATCATGTAAATAGCGGATTTAAATAACGCCATGATGCCGTTGTTAACAAATCCAACTCGGTCGCCGATTCCGTAGTTAGTGTTATCATTCTTTAAAAGCCTACCTTCAACTTCGATGAAGGCCTCAGCGGGCAAGAAGTATCTACTTGTATCCTGGACCTGTAGTTCAATTCTTCCGCGTTGGTTAGGATCACGTGCTTCATAAGAATAATATTGAAAATCACGTACAGAATCATCTTTAAGTACTGGTTTGGACATATCAAACGCGTCATTGGATTTTCGTGCAAACATTATTATTATTTGTGATGATCTAATTAAAATGTTATCGTCACCGGAAACCACTACCAGCTATCAAATTAGCAGTTACACTATCTTGCAACGCTTTGGAGGTAATTCCTGCTGTTGCGATCTCAGCTAATTTCTGATTTACGGCCTTATTTACTACGCTACTAACATTTGCCGGCATAGCTTCAGTGGATGGTAGTTTTACTGGCACCAACCTCTCGACTGGGTTTTTTTTTCGTATCAGCTGTGCTAGTCGATCCTTGATTGATTGAAATGCTTTCCCGGCAAGACTACCAACAGTGCCAATGGCTTTATCCTTGACAACATCAGCGGCTTTCATCGCGAATTGTTTTGCTAACGGTCCAGCTTTCGGAGCGATTCTTGTGACTAAATCCCTAACAACATCACCGACTCCATCTCCGTAAACAACCTCGTATACTGGTAATCGTGAGTTTACTACTCTGACACTTCTTGGTCTGCGAAAAGAATCGTGTAGTATCATTTTATTTAATTATTGTTTGTCTAACTGAATTTGCTAGCAAATTTAATTATTAGTCGCTGTGGTAACCGTCTGCGAGTTCATCAATGAGCCCCCGGTAGATGCTGATATCCATGATGCCACGCTGAAATAGTCTCTGACAGATATCTGCGGCTTCATTTATAATTTCCGGAGAATTGTTTCCGGCACGTCTTCCTCCGATGAGAACTTCCAACCGTGATACATCATCGATGATATTATTAGGGCAGGCAATAAAACCGGATCCTAAACCCTCCCCTGTTGATGGTACAATTCTTGGGGATAAAATGTCTTGAGGCAAACTTTCAGAAGATGTTGTTAAGCTAATTATCGGCGACCTAGTTTGTTTGAATTTTTGGCCCCGCGGACTTCCTTCAGATGCAGCCTCGTATTCACTTAACGGAGTTAGGTCAGGATCTATTGCTCTTCGCCGTGAAGGATATTGTTGTCGTTCTGTGTGTTGCAACGGTGATTTTTCTTCTTGAGGTTGCGATGGTGGAATTTCAAGTTTACGTATAGCATCTACAAGTCTATCGTATTTTGTATCGTCCCTGCTGATTTGTTTTTTATTTTCACGTATACGATACGAATATTTGATAAAATTATCATCTGTCATAGAACCGTGTTCTGGGTTTAAAGACACATCTCTTCTAATCAATCCTAACAGTATTGTCTCAGGTAATTTCTCTTCTGGTACATTTTTAAGAAGTTCAATATAATCCGGCGTAAATCTTTTGGCGGGGTCAGTAATTCTCCCTGTTACTCGCTTACCAGCAGGTACTGACACAACAACTTCATCGGGTGGAGGCGGGGGTTTAAGTCCAGCTGAAATATCCTGTAAAATTTTCCTTTGCTCTATTAAAGCCTCTTTGGTAACAGCTGCGGATTTTTCAGTAGCTTTGGTCACGGGTTTAAATAATTCCTCCGTAGTCTCTGCAAAGCCTTCCCGTGCTTGCTGTCTTAGTTGTAATTTTTGTCTGACACTATCACGGACAGGAAGAAATTTCTGAATTGCTTCGAGACGTTCTCGAGCTAATCTAGTCGTATGTGCTTCTCCAATATTTGCCATTATTTATTTGTCAATGATTTAATTCCGCTAACATAAAAATGTTTTTCCTTGGAAACTCATTTCCCAGAGCAGCAGAGGGGCTGGACCCGACCCATGGATTTTTCAATAACGACCCCGCCACGGAAACTGTTTCAGATTTATTGAAGTAACCCAAGTTGTCAGTGCAAACTCAACGAGTTTGTCCCTGGAAACTCTTCGAGTTTTCGGGGGACATTTTTTTTTGTCCTGTATTCTGAATAGAAGGGTTTATTTCGTCGAAATAAGCCCTCTATCGAGGAATAGTTTCCTGGAGGGGTTTATTGTGCAAAAAGTTTCGGTCTGTACAGCCCCTCTGCTGCTGCGTTAGCTACTCTAAACTCAGCGGTATGTATTGCACCGCGAGCGACATGTTAAGATATCGCCGAAGTGCCACGCCTGACAGCTAAGTATAACTTGGGGATTCTTCGATGACCTTATAAAACTTGTTGTAATATATAACTTTTCATTATTGTTCTGTATTATAGGTAACTGTTAATGTTCCATCTATATCCATGAACCTTGTTATTATGTAACTTTTGTTTTAAAAAAGTGTAGCTCCAGAGCCTGATGAGCACCCTTTAAGAAAGGTCCGTATTAATATATTATTTTTACGCGTTCTTAGAGAGGTCCGTATTAATATACTATTTTCACGCGTTCTTCGAGAGGTCCGTATTAATGCACTATTTTCACGCGTTCTTCGAGAGGTCCGTATTAATATATCATTTTTACGCGTACTTAGAGAGGTTAGTATTAAGAGAGGTCCGTATTAATATGTTATTTTTACGCGTACTTAGAGAGGTCCGTATTAATATATTATTTTCATACGTTCTTCGAGAGGTCCGTATTAATATATTATTTTTACGCGTACTTAGAGATGTCCGTATTAATATTATTTTTACACGTTCTTAGAGAGGTCCGTATTAATATTTTATTTTTACGCGTTCTTAGAGAGGTCCGAATTAGTATGTTATTTTTACGCGTACTTAGACAGGTCCGTATTAGTATATTATTTTTACGCGTTCTTAGAGAGGTCCGTATTAGTATATTTTTTACGCTTACTTAGAGGGGTCCGTATTAATATATTATTTATACGCGTACTTACTTAAATTTTCAGTTAATCATGATTAATTTTTTTAAATGGTTTAGACAGATTTAAGAAACAACTTCAACTTCAATTCGTGCTTATGAAAAAAATCAATTTGGTGTATGGAACAGGTCGATTTCCATGAAGACCTAATTAGGTCTATTGCGTTAGCTGCACGTTAAAGGTTGCAGTTCATCTGATATGTTTTAACCGGCAGCAATGTTTATGTTTTCGAATGCAGACTAGAATTGTGGGTGCTTCTCCTGCACATTACCTCAAGACTTTATGCATTATTACGCTCTGTCAAAATATTACATTCCATAAAATTGGGACTAAATTTTGTTTCTTTAGGGTTACACGACTCTGCTTCGCGAAAACATTAAAACATCCTTTTTCTGGTGTTTGATGATGTTTTCGATAAAATGACGTATCTCTCAAAGGCATTTTAAGCATATCTTGAAATAATCCACACACAAATATAAATATTCTTGTGAGTGATCAATTTGCTGAGCCTTTACGGATCAATCGTCTAGTTCGCTGAAACTTTGGTACAGATTATTTCTATTTTGGTAACAAAAAAAATTAAGACTTTATGTTCATATTTCACTTAATTACCCTTTGAAAATAACGATCGAGGCATCTTTTGATGTGGTTTCGTATTGAAAATAAATTATTTTAATGAGCGAACTGTGTATCACCAAATTATGTAAAAATAAGATTAAACCATTCGTATGGATGCCATTATGGTTTTGCAAGTTGACCATGCACTGCGATTATGAATTTTACAAGTAAGTGGATAATGCAATACATAATACACACTTTTGATGAGACTGGGTTGTAATTTGTGTTTCATTTGACGAGACGGGCCTCAAATCTGTGACTTTGATTTTATAATTTTGTATTGATAAGCATCAATGGACCAAAGTGTCGATTAAAACAAAATCGATTGATATCAATTCATGCCCGGCCTAATCAAAATTGGGCATAAAAAATGAATATTGTGTATCTGTCTTGGTCTTCGTTAATGGACTGACCAAATCAGTTCCAATCTGATGAAATGCCGATTATGGTGCAGGAATTGGGCACAGATGAATTTTATTTTATCTGGAACTTGTCACAGATCTTGACGAAGTTACTCACATACTTATAAGAGCGTTTCTAGTAATATATGCTCCTTATTTTCTTCCGTCTAATACAGATGCGATAGCCCTATCCACACCTTGGCGTCTAATACAGATGCGATAGCCCTATCCACACCTTGGCGTCTAATACAGATGCGATAGCCCTATCCACACCTTGGCGTCTAATACAGATGCGATAGCCCTATCCACACCTTGGCGTCTAATACATATGTGATAACCCTATCCACACCTTGGCGTCTAATACAGATGCGATAGCCCTATCCACACCTTGGCGTCTAATACAGATGCGATAGCCCTATCCACACCTTGGCGTCTAATACATATGTGATAACCCTATCCACACCTTGGCGTCTAATACAGATGCGATAGCCCTATCCACACCTTGGCGTCTAATACATATGTGATAACCCTATCCACACCTTGGCGTCTAATACAGATGCGATAGCCCTATCCACACCTTGGCGTCTAATACATATGTGATAACCCTATCCACACCTTGGCGTCTAATACAGATGTGATAGCCCTATCCACACCTTGGCGTCTAATACAGATGTGATAGCCCTATCCACACCTTGGCGTCTAATACAGACGTGATAGCCCTATCCACACATTGGCGTCTAATACAGATCTGATAGCCCTATCCACACCTTGGCGTCTAACACAGATATAAAAAATCCTTTTAACAAAACATGTTTTGTTGAGAATAAAATTATACAAAAATAGTAATGCAATTTGTAAATTATCCAGTTAAAAGAGTCTCGGTTCTGTCGCATAGCGACGATGCTTACTGTATTAGTATAATTATATACTAGTGTAGCACAGAGACAATGCTTACTGTATAAGTATATACTAGTGTAGCATAGAGATAATACTTACTGTATAAGTATATACTAATGTAGCATAGCGACTATGCTTACTGTGTCAGTATAAGTATATACTAGTGTAGCATAGAAACGATGCTTACTGTATCAGTATATACTAGTGTAGCATAGAGACGATGCTTACTGTATTAGTATAAGTATATACTAGAGTAGCATAGAGACGATGCTTACTGTATAGGTGTATACAAGTACAGCATAGAGATGATGCTTACTGTATTAGTATAAGTATATACTAGTGTAGCATAGAAACGATGCTTACTGTATCAGTATATACTAGTGTAGCATAGAGACGATGCTTACTGTATAAGTATAAATATATACTAGTGTAACACTGAGACGATGCTTACTGTATAGGTGCATACAAGTACAGCATAGAGATGATGCTTACTGTATGAGTATATATTAGTGTAGCATAGAGATGATGCTTACTGTATAATTATATACTAGTGTAGCATAGAGACGATGCTTACTGTATAAGTATATACTAGTGTAGCATCGAAACGATTCTTACTGTATCAGTATATACTAGTGTAATATAGAGATGATGCTTACTGTATTAGTATAATTATATACTAGTGCAGCATAGAGATGATGTTTACTGTATAAGTATATACTAGTGTAGCATAAAGACGATGCTTACTGTATAATTATATACTAGTGTAGCATAGAGACGATGCTTACTGTATAAGTATATACTAGTGTAGAATAGAGATGATGCTTACTGTATAAGTATATACTAGTGTAGCATAGAGACGATGCTTACTTGATAGGTGTATACATGTGCAGCATAGAGATGATGTTTACTGTATAATTATATACTAGTGTAGCATAGAGACGATGCTTACTGTATAGGTGTATACTAGTGTAGCATATAGATGATGCTTGCTGTATAAGTATATACTAGTGTAGCATAGAGACGATGATTACTGTACACGTATAATTATATAGTAGTGTAGCATAGAGATGATGCTTACTGTATAAATATTTACTAGTGTAGCATATAGACGATGCTTACTGTATAAGTATGTACTAGTGTAGTATAGAGATGATGCTTACTGTATAAGTATATACTAGTGTAGTATAGAGATGATGCTTACTGTATAAGTATATATCAGTGTAGCATAGAGACGAGGCTTACTGTATCAGTATAAGTATATACTAGTGTAGCATAGCGACGATGCTTACTATATAAGTATACACTAGTGTAGCGTAGAGATGATGCTTAATGTTTAAGTATATACTAGTTTAGCATAGAGACGATGTTTACTGTATAAGTATATACTACTGAAGCATAGAGATGATGCTCAATGTATAAGTTTATACTAGTGTAGCATATAGACGATGCTTACTGTATTAGTATAAACATATACTAGTGTAGCATAGAGACGATACTTACTGTATAAGTATATATTAGTGTAGCATAGAGATGATGCTTAATGCATACGTATATACTAGTGTAGCATATAGACGATGCTTACTGTATTAGTATAAATATATACTAGTGTAGCATACCGACGATGCTTACTGTATAAGCATATACTAGTGTAGCACAGAGACGATGCTTACTGCATTATTATAAATATATACTAGTGTAGCTTTAAGACGATGCTTACTGTATAAGTATATAGTAGTGTAGCATAGAGACAATGCTTACTGTATTAGTATAAGTATATACTAGTGTAGCACAGAGACGATGCTTACTGTATTAGTATAAATATATCCTAGTGTAGCATAGAGACAATGCTTACTGTATAGGTATATAGTAGTGTAGCATAGAGACGATGCTTACTGTATTAGTATAAGTATAAACTAGTGTAGCATAGAGACGATGCTTACTGTATTAGTATATAATAATGTAGCATAGAGATGACGCTTACTGTATAAGTATATACAAGTGTAGCATAAAGATGATGCTTACTGTATAAGTATATACTAGTTTAGCATAGAGACGATGCTTACTGTATAAGTATATAGTATTGTAGCATAGAGACGATACTTACTGTATTAGTTTAAGTAGATACTAGTGTAGCATAGAGACGATGTTTACTGTATTAGTATAAATATATACTAGTGTAGCATAGAGACGATGCTTACTGTATAGGTATATAGTAGTGTAGCAAAGAGACGATGCTTACTGTATTAATATAAGTATAAACTAGTGTAGCATAGAGACGATGCTTACTGTATCAGTATATAATAGTGTAGCATAGAGATGATGCTTACTGTATAAGTATATACAAGTGTAGCATAAAGATGACGCTTACTGTATAATTATATACTAGTGTAGCATAGAGACGATGCTTACTGTATAATTATATACTAGTTTAGTATAGATATGATGCTTACCGTATTCGTATAAGTATATACTAGTGTAGCATAGAGATGATGCTTACTGTATAAGTATATGCTAGTGTAGCATAGAGACGATGCTTACTGTATAAGTATACAAAACTGTAGCATAGAGATGATGCTTACTGTATAAGTATATATTAGTGTAGCATAGAGACGATGCTTACTGTAAAAGTATATAAAATTTTAGCATAGTGACGATGCTTACTGTATAAGTATATACTAGTGTACTGTAGAGATGATGCTTTCGTTATTAGTATATACTAGTGTAGCATAGAGACGATGCTTACTGTATAATTATATACTAGTTTAGCATAGAGATGATGCTTACCGTATTCGTATAAGCATATACTAGTGTAGCATAGAGATGATGCTTACTGTATAAGTTCATACTAGTGTACCCTAGAGACGATGCTTGCTGCATAAGTATATACTAATGTAGCATAGAGACGATTCTTACTATATAAGTATATACTAGTGTAACATAGAGATGTTGCTTACTGTATTAGTATAGGTATATACTAGTGTAGCATAGAGACGATGCTTACTGTATAAGTATATACTAGTGTAACATAGAGACGATGCTTACTGTATAAGTATATACTAGTGTAGCATAAAGACGGTGCTTACTGTATCAGTATAAGTATATACTACAGTAGCATAGAGACGATGCTTACTGTATAAGTATATACTAGTGTAGCATAAAGACGGTGCGTACTGTATCAGTATAAGTATATACTACAGTAGCATAGAGACGATGCTTACTGTATAAGTATATACCATTGTAGCATAGATACGATGCATACTGTATAAGTATATATTAGTGTAGCATAAAGACTATGCTTACTGTATCAGCATAAGTATATACTAGTAGCATAGAGACGATGCTTACTGTATAAGTATATACTAGTGTATCATAAAGACGATGCTTACTGTATCAGTATAATTATATACTAGTGTAGCATAGCGACGATGCTTCCTGTATCAGCATAAGTATATACTAGTGTAGCATAGAGACCATGCTTACTGTATAAATATATACTAGTGTAGTATAGAGACGATGCTTACTGTATAAGTATATACTAGTGTAGTATGGAGACGATGCTTACTGTATTAGTATAAGTATGTACTAGGCGTGAGAATCATGGTTCTTATGGAAGTATGTACCGACCCTAGATGTTACATACCGCCAGATGAGTCTTGGTGCTCATGGCTAAGCTATATACATAATACAGTACACAACATCAGTCGCGTTAGACCTTTAAGTCATACAATAAAATATTCAAGGCGTACTCGCTTCCGCGGTCGACTGGTTCACGACGCTGCGTTGAAAACCTGCTCGCATCTCACCCCGCTGTGGGTTACAATTTCACTGGGAGTTCGTCTTGAAAATGAGAAATTGTCTATTCTTACACATGGCAGGAGGTATACAGTACCCAGGAAACAGTGGGTGGTTTGACTCTACCACAAAAAGCGACCGTCATACATAGCTTAAGAATGTGCTGAAAAATGACGTTAAACACTAAATAAACAAATCAAAGTTTGAAGAGAGCAACAAATAATACAATACACGTGGTCTCTATTACGCTCTATAAACAACGGTTATTTCAATGTGACCTACAGACATAATGTTAAACCCAAACATTCTTAAAATAAAGCGAGAACTCATTGATTTAAATACTCTGAGCAATTTTCATGAAAATCACACGATAAATAAGGTTTATATATATATATATATATATATATATATATATATATATATATATATAGTCTCTGGTTATGCTAACAAGGATTCCTTTAATTTGACCTAGTGACCTAGTTCTCTTCTTTATTAATCTCTGTGCTGACAAGGATTTCCTTCGATATGGCCTAATGATCTAGTTTCTGATCCAACGTTTTCATTTCTTTTTTGCAGGAAACAATGTTCATTGATATAAATATTATGAGCAAGTATCATGCAAATTAGTTTGGGTTAGGGTCAGAGTTTGGGTTAGGGCCAGAGTTTGGGTTAGTGTTAGAGTTTGGGTTAGGATTAGAGTTTGGGCTAGGGCCAGAGTTTGGGTTAGGGTTAGAGTTTGGGTTAGGGTTAGAGTTTGGGTTAGGGTCAGAGTCTGGGTTAGGGTTAGAGTTTGGGTTATTGTTTCTAGCTTGATTCTTCTCGAATCAACAGGTTATTCTCTTTCGAGGAATATTATCCTCCACAAATGGAGAAGCTCCGTTGTAGGAAGGGAATTCAAATAAACATTCGGAAGAACCTCTGACCAATCTACAATATTCATGAAATATAGACTCTTAGTTGGGGGCTAATCCTGTGATGCTGTTTCTGTTAAGGTTAAAATAAATTATTAATGTCAGCTGCTTATACATTAGCCACAGTCAAACCCCATTTCTGACAGCGATTGTAGGGAATTCTATTTCTGGCTTAATATTGATTTTGTGTATGAAGTTACACTAGATAAATCTTAGATATTAATGATTTTGTTGAAGGTCGTTTAAAGGCTCGTTCACACGATTAGAGTCGCCACAGAAAAAGCGGGAGGATACATATGAATCCAGGAACCTGGCCTACTCTTACTATCAAAAGAGAGCTTAATTGAATTGTATCGAGTTATTATGAAGATTTTATTTAGACAATTGTTATGTGTTGTAATAGAGTTTATTTTGACAATTGTTACGTGTTGTAATAGAGTTTATTTAGACAATTGTTGTGTGTTGTAATAGAGTTTATATAGACAATTGTTTCGTGTTGTAATAGAGTTTGTTTATACAATTATTACGTGTTGTAAATTGTAATAGAGTTTATTTTAACAATTGTTACGTGTTGTAATAAAGTTTATTTAGACAACTGTTACGTGTTGTAATAGAGTTTATTTAGACAATTGTTTGCGTGTTGTAATAGAGTTTATTTAGACAATTGTTGTGTGTTGTAATAGAGTTTATTTAGACAATTGTTGCGTGTTATAATAGAGTTTGTTTAGACAATTGTTGCCTGTTGTAATATATTTTATTTAGACAATTGTTGCGAGTTGTAATAGAGTTTGTTTAGGTAATTGTTACGTGTTGTAATTGAGTTTATTTAGACAATTGTTATGTGTTGTAATAGAGTTTATTTAGACAATTGTTTGCGTGTTGTAATTGAGTTTATTTAGACAATTGTTGCGTTTTGTAATATAGTTTATTTAGACAATTGTTGCGTGTTGTAATAGATTTTATTTAGACAATTGTTGCGTGTTGTAATAGTTTATTTAAACAATTTTTACGTGTTGTAAAAGAGTTTGTTTAGACAATTGTTACGTGTTGTAATTGAGTTTATTTAGACAATTGTTACGTATTGTAATAGATTTTATTTGGACAATTGTTGCGTGTAGTAATAGATTTTACTTTATTTTTGTATCATTATCAAGAGTGTATAAAGCCAATTGTAAAAAAGAATATTTTAATCCCAGGAACCATATTAAACACAATCGAAAAAACAGGATACATGCTGCATTAGAGTGAAATGATTTTGTCAAAGCATTGTTTGTTGAAAGTGAAAAATCTGGTTGAATTTATACATGACTGGCTGAGAAATAATTACTTCCAGATGTAAATTTATGACTACTGCAGCTAAAATGTAGTTACAACTTTGATTAGTGCACTCGATACATTCTTCACAAGAATTTTGAAGAATCGACTCGCATCAAGACAGAAGCCAGAAGACAGAAGCCAGAAGATGGAAGCCAGAAGATTGTCATATGCGAAGCGCAAGCTGAATGTATGATATGTGTACTGCATGTAATACATTTGTATGACATGATTTGACTTCTCAGCTCGTCACGAAACATTATTTCTGTATAATGTATCATATATATTGTAACAAAAAATCCAAGCGGTTTACTTGACCGAGCGATGTCAAACCCTGGCGCGATTCCGCTAAAAGTCATAAGTTTCCCCTAACTCCAGACCTCTATTCGAATTCGGTTATATATTGGAAAGTCCAACTTGTCCATTCTATAATAATTTTACTTTAATTAATAGGGGCCCCGAGTTCCGAGTAGTCTAAAGCGCTCCCCGTTCCGGTTGGTTGACTGCAATCTCATTTCTGTCTGCGTGGGTTCGAGTCTCATGGTCTGCTGACGTGGATACGTGAGAAAGCTTGCCAGTAACTTCTCGGGGGTCGGTGGTTCTTCCCGGGGTTTTTCGAGGGTTCTTCCTCCATCAGATATACTTGCCGCCATGTATAACCTATCTTGTGCTGAAATATGGCGGTAAACCCTACAACAACAAGAAACATTTTAACTAGTACAATACCACAGATCTCGCAACTTCGAATTGTCTATCAACCGCACATCAGCCTGGTTTCTCTTCATTAACTTTCGAGGGCCCTGAGTGGCCGTGTGGTTTAAAGCAATCACTGTTACGGATCACTGACCTGATGAGGTCATCTCACCTCGGTCTGCGTGGGTTCGAGTATCGGGTTCGGCCAATTGGGGTATGTGAGAAAGCTTGCTAGTAGCTTCTCATGGGTCGGTGGTTCTTTCTGGGATTTTTATACCGGCCGCCATGTATAGCCTATCTTGCGCTGAAAAATGGCATTAAACCAGAAAACAACATCATTAACGTTCCGTCATGTACCGTCAGCATTACACAAGCAGCAGGGGGGGGCGAATCCGACATTTTGTCCAAACGTCATTTGGCTTAATTAGTACTTTCTGCACTCAGCGGATCCGGTGTCGTCAGCGCCTGGTAAAAAAAAAACGACGTCGTCGTCGTTGTCATCGTCGAGGGGCCAAATCGACAATTGTCCGGAACGTCATTTGGTTTAATTAATACCTTCTGCGCGCCGATCCCAGCGTCGTCAGCGTCCGGTAAGCACATCGACGACCGCGTCGATGTCATCGCCCCCCCTGCTGCTAAGTGGTTATTTACAATGAAAATTAGTTACAATTTAACCGAATATTTGGTCAAGTCCGATACGATATCGTGTCCGAGGATCATGCAAATTTATCGTTACAAATCCATGTGGGGTCGACTGAGCATGACTAAAAAAGTTTCGAAAAACATTAAAGTCCATGTCACCGCCGCACCATGTCTGCCAAATATTTCGTAGCGTGTGTGTATCAACGCCGTTGAATACAGCAAGAATATTACAGTTGTCTCTGATTACTTTTGGAATCTGAGTGTATCGTTGAGTGACATATATCACGTCAGTGTTTTTATGCCTGCCTCTGGAAAATATCCTAGCTGGGTTTTTTTGATTGTCTAACATAACATCATCGTACACGACTAGATTGTTAACGTCGCCATCAATATCATCGATACCTGGTGCATCATTGATATCTGTAATAAACTCGATGACATTTTTTTTAGCGATCGCTGATGCATTCTCGTTGAAATCTTTCAACACCTCGTAGCATCGTTGATCATCTACGCTAGGGGCGATTAAATACAACTTATCCCACTTCATCCATCTCATTATTAAATTGAGTAACAATTGCGTCTTGCCGGATCCAGATGGTCCGATGATAATCATCCGGATCGAGTTTGGTAACGCTGCAACATGCTTAACTGGTTCTCTTGTTTTAGTCGCTGAAAAGTCAATTATATTCATGTCTCTATACATAAATTATGGATCTATATTGTGTAAAGTGTAGAGTGCGTACTGGCACAAATGATATGACAACCGTTACAACAAGAAATAACAGATCGGCGCTTACTGGCAAGTGTGTACAATGCGGTACAAAGAAATTTAGATTTATTTCTATTAAACCCGGGGATGTTTTAAAAAAAAGCGAGGAGGTGATATTGCAGCCAGGTTATCAAAACTCCCCGGAACCCCGTGGGCAAAGTATCCAGGAGAAAAGCACCTTCCAGGATATAACTACTGTGGCCCCGGAACGCGATTAGATATCAGACTCGATGATCAAAATCAACCCAAACCCGGCGAGTATCCAATAAACGCTATCGATAAGGCGTGTCATGCTCATGATGTTGCCTACTACAAAAGTAGCGATCTGCAACAGCGTCATATCGCGGACGTAAAATTAATTCACGCGTTAAATGCTATTCCTGATAAATCCGTCAAAGAAAAATTGGCCTCATGGTTGGTAAAATCGGCTATGAAAGGTAAATTAATGATTGGAAGCGGAGCTTCTCGCGCTGGTAATTGAAAACGCTAGCGTTTATAATAACAACATGGAATCCATCTATTATTCTCCGAGAGGATACTGGAAGGGGAAGGCCGCAATTGGTAAGCTTGCAAGCGCTGCAAAAGTAACGAGGGCCACTGCGGCTAATTGGTTATCCAAACAGGCTATATGGCAAATCTATCTACCACCGCCTAAACAAATCAACTTCTCGCGCTTTGATATCAGCGTACCTAATGAAGTTCATCAGGCTGATATACTATTTCTGCCGCATGACAACGGTTACAAATACGCGCTAACCGTAGTTGATGTTGCGAGTCGATATAAACAAGCGGAGCCGTTGAAAACAAAGTCAGCAACTGAAGTAGCCGATGCGTTTGAGCGAATTTATCGAAGAGGTCCTCTGCGCTGGCCAAATCTATTACAAGTTGATCCCGGTGGTGAATTTCGCGGCGCTGTTCTTTCAACGCTGAAACATCATAGCGTCGCGGTACGACGAGGTCATACTGCGCTACATCGTGATCAGGCAATTGTTGAACGATTCAATCGGACTCTTGCTGAACGGTTATTTGGATATCAATACGCGAAGGAATTCGTCCAAGAAAAACGATCTCGTGAATGGGTCAAAAGGTTGCCAGGCGTAATTTCAGCGTTAAATAACGAGATTACCCGAGCAATCAACATGAAGCCCAGCGACGCGATTAAAGAAAAGTATATACCCGGAAGATCAAAAATAGATAGCGTTTCCAAGCCGATTCTCGGCGATGTCACTGTTAGATATCTGTATGAACCAGGAGAGCTTGAAGGCGGTAAAAAAAGGGCTACTGATCCTATCTGGAGTGTTACCACACATAACATATCAACGATAACACGATCAACTAATAGACCACCGATCTATAGATTGAATTCAACTGCCCCACAGCGCGGATTTACACGCGAGCAACTACAAGTGATACCTGACGATACTCAATTACCCCCGCGTGGTCTTAACTAGCGCCGTTGCGTCTATTGCACTCAAGACAGGTCAACCTCACATTGTTTTTGACATGACCGAGACTGTTATCGATCCTGTCCACGGTAAATTGGCGAGCGTCTTTATCCGAATAGCGCCAACTCATTATACAATTGCAACTCGCGCAGTGATTATTCTGTTGTTGTCGTAACGCAATTATTAATTCGGCATCAATATCAAAACGCCGCTGTTTTTTTTTATCCTGTTGGCGGTAACCCGAGAGTTTTCTATCAATGACGCTTGCATCGATGGTGACTCCGTCACTGACTCCGTCACTGACTCCGTCAATAACAATTCTTCGAAGCTGATTTATCCTTCGTACTCTGGACACTGCAAGATAGACTAGATTCGACCATTCGATGCGATTATCAACCATCCAAACAATTGTATCCGTGATAGTCAGTCCCTGCGAGGAATGTATTGTCGTTGCGTATCCTAGCGTCCACGGGGATTTATCAGTACGTAGCGCGTCCTCGACGACGCTGATATCAACGAGCACGATATCATTCAGCACGAGAATTTGTTTTTCTGTCCGGCCCGGGATTTCAACTTCAATGTTCTGTCGCCGTGTATCCACGGGTCTATAACATAACGGCACTGGACGCGTTGGAAACTTTTCCTTATGCAACGTAAACAACTTCCGCTGAAGTGTGTCTCTGACTATCTTTCTACTCGCTACAATCAAATCGTTTGGTCTCCATGTTTCCCAGAATTCATTTAACGGTGTTTCCGGAATCACCTCGCGGATTATTTCACATTGAATTCTATCTGGCTGTAATCTGATTAATTTTTAAACCTCGCGCAGTTGTTCATCAAGTGCCCGGTAATCAGTATCGGTTTCTTCATAATAGTCCACAAAACCCTTTAACCAATCATGTGGACCCTCGCCGACAAATGGTGGTGGTTGGCCATGGTCGCCACACATGATTACCGCTGTATTCGCGCGCAGCAACCACTCAAGAAACATTTGTAAAACGTCTAACGAAACAGTACATATTTCGTCCCAGATGATAACCTCAGGAATAAATTTTTCACCCATTCGATCAGGAGTCCACTCACCGCCGCTGTATCGAAAAAAGCTGTGATAAGTAACGGCGTCAACATTTCGTTGTTTTATCTCTCGCGCTAGTCTATGGGTCGGTGTAAGCACGATTATACTTGCCCGCGTTCGAAATAATTCAATTGCCCGAGTCGTCTTTCCCGACCCGCCACAGCCGCTTAAATAAACCGTCTTGTGTCTACAAATTGGATCAGAACACGGTGGTGCATTAGACCATTCTGACAATTTATCACCGCGTAGGTAATTGTTTTCAACGGCGACATCTGCTGACGGGGAATAATCGCGTCGTATTTCATTTTTAATTCTCCATGTACCCCAACTCTCGTCCGGACTAGTAAACTCGGCTACGTTTTCCTTATACGCTACGTCAACATAAAACGAATCAACGGCCACTCTAACCGCGGTGTCGGGGAATCTATTTATCATCGAGAATACATTGATAGCGGCGTAACCCAGCATAGACGCCCTCAAATGCGGGTATGCCGGGCTGTCTCCATCGCTGTAGGTAACAACTGTACCCAACCTTGTTTCATTGGACAAGAAAGCTGTTTCGCAGTTCACGTATCTATTTTTCGCCACTGCGTCCTTGATTACGAAATCATATTCTGCGTCATCTATAATCAGCCGTGAGCAATATCGTTTGTAGTCGTGGTTTTTTCCACCTTGTGTGAACTTACCGATTATTCTTCTACCGAGATCTTTTGCCTCGCGGTTTCGTTGGTTAAATATCCTCCTGGACCATTCGATGATATATTCCTCGTCGGCATCAATGTTTTTTCTGGACTCGTCAATTATGCTATCTAGACGCTCCGGTTCTGGTAACCAGACTTCAGTCTGTGCCCGGTATGATATAATCGCGTCACTGACAATCAACGAAACTAGCATGCTACAATCAATCATATACCGTAGCAGCGCTATTGGCAGCCACTTCTTTTCAGCCATGTGTCTACCGATCCAAATATAGCAACAGCGATGAAGTCCTGCCGCGAACTCAAATGATACTATGCGAGCGAATCCGGTTAAATCAAAATCAGGCAGTGGTCCATTAATAGCAACACGAGTCATTTCATGTCTGGGGTGTCCAAATCGTTTGAAATACTTAGCGGCGGATCCATACCCGAGAAAACTCGCTGGATAACAGGCAACCATATCAACCGAGATCATAGCGTCGCGGCTGTATTCAGTGTTCCATAGTCCACCGTGATAGTATTCCAAACAACTGGATTGTACATCCGGTAGAAATTCCTTGCGCGTTGGTCTCCACGCATTTTTCCTCGCTGCAACATGAGCTACAACCGATGGAATTGTAAAACAATTTGTTAGCAGTTGTTCATCATGCTCTTCAAATTCCATGGCGGTTTTTTTCATCCTGTTGTGAAATGCTTCAGTGCGATATAATTCACCGTTTGGTCTTACAAACTGATCAAAGGTATCAGCGCTGCGAAGTAACCACACTGATACAGGGTCGTTTTTACACAAATAAGCGATAGCATCAAATAGTTTCCTCTCCGCGAGAAAACCATCTTGTATAAATTCCCCCGGGATATACTTTACCGTTCTATCCCGTAGAAACACTGTGATCGCGGGCGTCCATGCGTGTTCGTTATGATCAATAATTTTGATTGGGGCCCCATTTGATTTGTACTTTGATTCGTATAATACTTCACCGGTTATTGTTGTAACGGTTATTGGAAATCTCAACGACGTTTCTAATCTCGCTATGTCGCTGATGGTTGCTCCACGCTCTTTTACGGTTAGTTCCCACTGGTTGATTTTGCTACGTCGTAAATCAGTCAATTTGTTTCCTCGACACGCATTTGTAAAATGCTCTATTACTCGTTCTGCTACACAATTTATCCCCGTTGACTGTTTCATCGGCGCTAGTTTTCCGATATCAGGTTTCTTATTTAACGGGTATATTCCATAAACAACTGCTGTTTCAGGATACGCTCGTTCATAGTATGGTTTGTCAATTCCGGTTAACAACCCCGGCTTGGAGTCGCGGCTGACAATGACTGTTTTCTTGTCGCTGAGAACTGGTTCAAATTTATCACGTATGATCCAATTACCTGATTCCACCCGGACAATGAATTTTACTCTGAAGAAATACTTTTTACCGTCAAGTTGTGATGTTATCGTTGCCGCGCGTTTGTCGTTCATGGTAGCATCAACAACGCCATCAATTCGAAATGTTGACCAACTATGAGATGCACCATCACGCTTGAATTCATTGATACAATCGCGTATTTTACTCAACAGGGTTTTATCGTTTATTAACGCTTTTGGTGCGTCCTTGAGGACTCTATCAAGATTGAATTTAATATTTTTCCAGGGCTTAATTACTGCTAATCTCTCGAACTCATCCATATAATTAAAACAAGTATTTAAATAAAAGAATATAGTATAATGAATAAATGCAAATGGTTGATGATTGGGTCGATAACCCCGTGCAATAAATCATGTAGAGGTGAATTCTGCGGGTATCATTTACAAAGCGTTCGTAATGGTTCTCTTGGCCCCCTCCCGTGCTTGGTTTGTCACGTTGGTGTAAGAGGAAAATCGCAGTTGTGTATTAATTGTGGCGGAAAGCGATACAGGGAACTAAAACGCTATTATGACAAACGAATTAAAAACGCCGTCATTGACCCCACCGCTGACTCCGTCATCAAAACCCCCCAAGACTATGTTGAAAGATTTATAATTAAACCAAATAATAAATTAGACAAGTAGTATTATTATATAAATGGACCAAGAATTTCAGCCGCATCCCCTGCTCGTCAATTACGAGGCATCTTGCGACGGCATTGTTAGAAACCGCAGACTAAAAAAACCGGTTGGATGGAAAAACAATCACGGGTATTTAATGTTTACTGCTGGAGGGAAAAAATATCTCTGTCACAGAATCATCTATGAATGTTTCCACGAATTGATCAAAGACAGTCTCGTTATTGATCACATTGATTCTAATTATCAAAATAACAGACTGTGTAATCTGCAAGCTATCTCTCAGAGTGAAAATATTAAAAAAGGCCAGACTGGTAAGTACTCAAAAGCAGCAAGGGGCGTCAAATCATTTGATACATCAACGCACGAGGAAAAAATATTTCAGTCAATGAATGAGGCAGGAAAATATTTTGACATTTGTAGCGCCTCAGTACGATTTGTTGCAGAACGAGTATATCAAACAGCTTTCTCAAGTAAAAACGGACATAGAATTCGATTTTCATATCTGAAGGGGGATAACTCGTGAGGGTATGACGAAGTCGCCATGATAGAGTTATGCTGTCACGTGATTGCAAATTGTCGTCTGTTTCAATGTAAATGAGTTACCTATGCGCGTTCACCTGGAACGCACTACGTGCTTATATTTTTTAAAAACTCGTTATTTGTTAGGTGCGTCCGTAGTCCGATGCAAACATGTTTGACTATGAAACTCGAGTCAACAATTTACGGGTTCGCGCCTCGCAGCGGGCAATTGCCTGGCGGGAAACGGTTAGATGTTTTTTTTTTTCTATATAATTGGGGGGAGGGGATAAAGCCCCCTTCGTTGAAGTTCAAAACGAACCAAAACGCAGCCCACACACTATCATTCAAAGTGTGCGCGGTTGGTTTTTTCCAACTACGCAACCATGATTGATTTTTATGGGTTGCGTTTTGGTTCGGTTGAGTGCAAACCACGCCCCCGTCATTGTTTGTACTGTCCATAATTAAGTATATGTATGCCTGTAATCTGCCACAAACACTTCTGCAACATCGAGTGGAGATTTACGGCATTGTACTGTCCATAATTAAGTATATGTATGCCTGTAATCTGCCACAAACACTTCTGCAACATCGAGTGGAGATTTACGGCATTGTACTGTCCATACAAAAAACGGGGTCAAAAATGACCCCCCAATAATTTTATTAAAATTTTTGATATTAGAAATAAGATGTTTATAAGAATATGGATCCCCAAGACATCAATAATATATTAACTGAGATTTCAAAATTAAAAAATCAAGGAATTGTATTATCTGATAGGCTCAACAGCGAGGAAATATTATCCGATTATGAGGTTATAAACGAGCAATCGAAGCGGGGGCGTTTTACGCTAGCCCGCGAGTATTCTTTTATAAAACGATTACAACATACAATTAATGAGAACCTGTATGGCAATGACGTAAGCGTATTCATTGGGTTATTCACTGCCGTTGAAACAATACGAAAAAAACTCGGGCAGCTTTATGAAAAACGCCGCGAGATCTCTAGTAAGATTAAAAACATTAGGAGGATTATAGACGAAACCCCTGTGGGAGCCTCAGCTTGAAGTTACCTGTGCCCACGTCGCGTGACGAAGTCGGCATACCAATGTAACATTATATACATGTGATGTGAAAAAGTAATGGTTTATTTTTTTTTTTGATAAAGTCGTACTATAACGTTTTTAATTACCTATCCATTAAACCAAACAGCTACTAGTCTAGAATGGAAGCCCAATACATTTCTTAAATTGTAAATTTTCACTGACATGAACGGTCACAAATCATTGTGAGTTTTACATTAAGACTTTTTGTGATGTCTAATTGGATCTAATTGTAAAATGTGCTGGCCTGACAGCGGCCAATATAGTGGCCATCTTTGAAATCTTTTTATCATTACTTCTTGTCCTATCAGTATGCTGTCGCCAATCTGATGTTCAGCATGGAAATATAGTGCCATTTTGAAAATATCTGTAAAGGCTGGTCATTTCAACATTAGGTTTAAGTGTGTTTCGTATGTTGTTAGTTCTAAATGGTAGTGATCAGACCGTAAACATCTAGAAAAACTCCTTCTCTCGAAGCATAACATTCCTGCAATGGATTAGCTGCAAGAAACATGTCGTATAATACAACTTCACCTGAACCAATGGCCATATTGGCATGGGTTTTCTTTAAAAGACTTCTTGTAATCTCAGATTGGTCCTAAAGGAAAATGGTGGTGATCAGATCTCCAGTATGGCTACCCTGGCATATATATTGAAAATCTTATCATTATGACACAACTTTCGCTTCGATATATTTCTGCCACCATGGAAAGACTCGGCGGAAAATTAGAAAATTTTATTTGAAATTGCGGATCAATTTACAATAATGGTAGGTGAATCACTTACTACTCGGCTAGCCAGAGAGCGGCTAGCAGCGCTTAAAAAGTTTATACCGTTACGAGACAGAGTGAGAGAAAAACTTCAAACGCGGCAACAAATGCAAACTGATTTTGCTGTTGGAAGTGAACAGTTATTTGCCCCGGTAACTAAAGCGACTAAGGATGTTACAGCGGCAACAGAACGAGCAATATATGGAGATATTCCTAAGGAGGGCGAGCGACGAGAAGTGCCTCTTCTTCCTGTACTTGAAAAGATAGCAGCAGAGACCGAACAAACAAAAAAGTCTCTGGAAACACTTCCCGTGGATATAACAACTACTGGACAGCAACAACGACAAAAAGAACGAGTACTAGAAGAACTACGACGACAAGGTGATACTAAAGAAGAGGAAGGAGACGTTACTACAGAAAAAATGTATTCACCACAAAGTATATTTACACACGATGTATACAATAAAATTAAAAGTTTAGATGTCACTGAATTAGCTAGATTCACCGCGCTGAATTTTTCACCTGATCTAAGAGAAAACGCTGTAAACAAAATGTATAAAGAGTACATAAAAAATGACAAGAATTGGATAAAAAAAGTATACCTGGCAAAACGCGGCAAATTTAAAATCACAAAAAATATTCGCAATGATTTTGAGGATTTTAAAAAGATGGTATTGAGTAGAGTGGACAAAGAAACAACTGGAAATGGATATTTAGGCAGCGGCTTAGTTGGAAACGCTAGTGTTACTTGTCCTGGTAGTGTTCTCAGTGATATATCACGGCTGGAAGTACTAATCGGAGGAAAACGAGCCGGAAATAACTCTCCGGAAATAATCAATGAGGCCGCTGATATTTGCAAGCGTTTATTTGCGGGCGGTATTATGGACATTAATGCATATCGAACGCTCATAGACGAGTTAGTGGATGATTAATTGGAAAACTGGTGTTTTTAATAAGGATGATCATACACTACAACCATGATAAACCAGTACTCGTCTACGTGGTAAACTCGCGATTGCCTGTTTACCGCGCGTACTATGGAGATGGTCTCGGTAGCACCATTGCGGGGTTATTTACAAGAATGGCTCCAAAAGTAGCGCCGTTAGCCAAACAATTAGGAATGAAGGCTATTGATGTTATTCGTGATAAGGGTATTAGTGCTATTGGAGATGTTGCCGGAAAGGCGCTTTCTGCAGCAAAGGACAAACTAATGTCATTGGTGAGAAGAAAAAAACAAAAACCACCGGTGATGCCATCAACGACGGTGATGCCTGCAAATGTCAGTAAAGTAATAAATAACGCCGTGGAAGAAAAACTAGAGTCGTTGGCGGCTTAGTCACTCACCAACGCGCCCATGAACGCAATAGCGGGGGAGTGGTCTTAAACAGAATTCAAAGAATTTACGACGAAGAAATCGCAATTGAAAACATCGACATGAATAATAATAGAAATGTTTGCGCGAACCGCTGATCCCGCGTTTGATATGGATGCCCCAGTGCGCAGGGATGATTCTGTCCGTGATTATCAATTTTATTCTTATTATGCAGCGCAACCTGACCTACGATCGCGAATTGAACTTCAAGTCCAAGATACCAGTAGATACTTTCTGCCATGTGAAGCGTTTATCGAAATTGAGGGAGAACTCGTGACAAATGCTGCCGATAATGCACCATACGCAGATGACGATCGTGTTCGAGTTGGTTTCGTCAACAACGGTATCATGGCGTTATTTGAGAGCGCCAGATATCTTATTGACGGGCGAGAAATTGAATCAATAGAACGCGAGGTTGATGTTGCAACGACGATAATTGGGTTAGCGAGATACTCGGATGATTATACAAGATCGGCGGGCCCATCTATGATGTTCGCAAAGGACTCCGCCGATAACGCTGATCATCTTCAGTACGTCAACGTGCTGGTGGAAAGAGATACCGCATTTGCTAATCAAGCTGAAGCAGCCAATCCAGACCGCAGAGCAAGACCGGGCGCTGAGTTCAATATTATGAAAAGTCTTAACAATAATTACAATATGGGATTCGCAGCACGAGTAACAATGTTGCAAAGACCACGCCGAACGTTTTCATGCGCGATTCCACTCCATCACATATTTGGGTTTTGCAGAAATGTCAGAAAAGTTATCTATGGGGCTAAGCATACAATCGCGCTAACGCGAAGGGGCGATGATAACAATGCAATATGGCGTGCTGCTGGTGTCGCTGACGGTAAAGTCGTTTTAACTAAAATAGCATTGTGGATGCCGGTGCTGACTCCATCAGTTACCACGGAAGCACGATTGTTAGCATTTATGGAACAGGGAGGGAAATCGCTGTTGAGTTGGCTAGCGGTAACAACTGATGCTAAAGAGGATAACGTCGCCGATACGTTTACATGGCACCTGGCATCAAAACAGGGTGTTTCAGCCCCGCGTCATATATTCATAGCGCTACAGAATAGGGAACGATTGGGCAGTCAAGAACGCAGCCATATGATATTTGATCAATTAGGAGTCAGGGATGTTTCGCTGAGAATAAACGGACAACAGGAACCATCCGAGGATATACAGCTTAATTACGGCGACAACCATGTCGCACGTGTGTATCATCGATTGCTGTCATATATGGGTCGTGATCAAAACGTCGACACTGGTTTGCAAATATCACAACTTGATTTTAAAAAGCTGTATCCGATTTATTATTTTTCGCTGGAACATCTTGATTTAACGAGACAATCCGTCGTTGATATACACTTCCGAGCTCGTATAGCCCCGGGTGGTGCCAATTATAGAGCGGTTGCTGTCATTCTCAGCGATAAATCAATGCTGTTGGAAGGTGTTGGTGGACGAATGAGAATCGTTGATGCGCCAGTGGAAAACATGTAATTGAAAGCACAAACGCGTTTACAATAAATGTCGTATAGTGTCGTCAGTGTAGAGTTGACTGATGGTCAAGTCAAGAAATTACGATCAAAGTCGGCTAAACAATGCGGAACCACAATAACGCTGAAGCCGTCGCAGATGGCGGGTGGTAATCATAAGATATCGTTGACGGCGCGTCAAATAAAACATTTCAATGATGCGATGAAGAATAAAAAGGGTGTTCAAATAGATTTTTCAGCCGCAGCAATTAAAAACATGGAAAAGACCGGTGGGATATTTCCGCTGTTAGCTGCGATTCCAGCGTTGATTACCGCGGCCGCACCAGCAGTGGCTAAGGCGGCTGCGTTGGGGGCCGTTGGTACCGCGGCGGGAATGGCATTAAAGAAGGCAACCGGGAAAGGCTACAAAAAAAAACGACCCGTGGCCGGAAAGGGTCTAAGACTACCGGGAACCCCGTATTCATGGTATTCGGGAAAGGGTCTAAGACTACCGGGAACCGTTTATTGACTCAGGAGTCAATGACTCCAATGTCTAATTTTGATTTAATAGACGCCGCCGACGCGTTAGCGATAAAAAACTTTAGAGGTGTTTTTATGAGGGATCAATTACCGGCGGCACCAAGGAATATTGAAACCGGCATAATTAACCTCGATAAATCCTCCGGAGCGGGAACTCATTGGGTTGCATACGCGATTGATCCGCGTGCGATCGTCTATTTTGATTCATACGGGTTAGCCCCGCCGAACGAGTTCATGCGGTATATCCGGGCGTGTTCAGCCCGGGCGTGTTCAGCCCGGGTTTTTTATTCCACGCTGCCAACGCAGCAATTAAGTGACCCACCGATATGTGGCCGTGAGGTATTGAACGTACTCGCGGCGATTTCATCATCGCGGAAACCACCTCATGTGGTTGTAAACGAATACACTAGTGGGGTCGTAGAGGCCCGGCGGGTTAATTAGAAACGCCGTTTTTTTTTACAATAACGATGATTGATATTTGGGGGCGACCGGTTTCGGCGCTGAAAGAATCCACGGAAACGCTCGCCACCGATGACATAAAAAAACTAATCGAGGATGAAATCGCTGATACGTTGAATTTAACCAGTGTTGACCCAGGCGAAATAGTTGTATTTCAAGACCGCCAGGGTAAATTGAAATCCGGTAATGTGTCGCTGAATGACGTTTTAACACGACAGCGTGACGCCGCCGAGGGCACTATCGCGCTGTATACCGGCGACGGACGACTCAAACCGGGTGAACATATATCGGCGGTAACATTAGTCAAAGACGGTTTTATAAGGTTGGATAGATCGGTGACCGAACTTGACGCGCAGGTGAAAAAATCTGCCACCGAGGTGAAAAAATCTATCACCGATATACAACTCACTACCGCTAGTTTTTTCGGGACCCCGACGGTAACCGAACCGAATCTTGCAACAATAAGGAATGCTATTTTGGATTTTGCAACGCTGTCGGGCCAATTTACCTCGTTACGGAAAAATGTTAACAGGATCGATGACAACTTTGATAAATTTTTTGGTAAAAAAAATACCAAGCTGGATGAGATTACAACAACTATAAATGATATCACTGCGTATGGACAGGAAATAAAAACAATCAAACTTGATGTTGCAGAGAACAGAAATGGTGTAGTAGTACATGAGCGGGAAATAGAAATAATCGGCGCTAATGTTGCAACGATCATAAATAATGTAGACTCGCATGGACGGAAAATAGAAACAATCAAAACTGATGTTACAACGATCATAAATAATATGGACACGCATACACAAGAAATAGGAATAATCAAAACTGATATTGAAGCGAACAAAAAGAGTGTAGACGCGCATACACAGGAAATAGGAACAATCAAAACTGATGTTGAAGCGAACAAAAAGGGTGTGGACGCGCATACACAGGAAATAGGAACAATCAAAACCGATATTGAAGCGAACAAAAAAAATGTAGACACGTATTGGCGGGGAATAGGATTAATCAAAACTGATGTTGCAGCGAACAAAAAAGGTATAGACGTGCATACATATGAAATAGGAACAATCAAACTTGATGTTGCAGCGAACAAAAAAAGTATGACCGAGAATACACGGGAAATAGAAACAATCAAAACTAATGTTGCAACGAACAAGAATAATATAGACGCGAATTTGCGGAGAATAGAAATAATCAAAACTGATGTTGAAGCGATTAAAGACGGACTACCGAGAATAACAGAGCAACTCGAAACTAATATTGAAGCGAACAAAAAAAATGTAGACGCGTATGGAGGGGAAATAAAAACAATCAAAACTGATGTTGAAGCGATTAAGGACAGACTACCTAGAATGACAGAGCAACTCGAGAAAATGAAAACACCTCATAGGATCATCGGCAGTGGCGTATACACGGTTCAATACGGATCATTCGATTGGACTCCTACGCGTAATGCAATAGATGTCACCGCAATTGTTAAGGGTATTTATCGATTGACATTGATTTCGGCGATGCAGTTTAGTATATCATCGCCGAGTTCATCCGGGTTTAACAATACAATATCAACAATCATCGACAAGGATACAATCGAACGGTTTATAATTAAAGCCGTTGATAGCAGTCTATTTAGGGCAAACATCACATGGTATGCGGAATTTGTAGTGGATCTAAGTAATTAAAAACACTAGCTCTTTTAAAATAAAAATGACCACCAAGGTAATTGAATCAGAGGTATCACCGACGTCACATCAATATCGATTCGATACCGCAAAAGAATTCTCCGCGAACTTAAAAACGCTTTCCGAACAATACCGTGCAAAAATAAAAAAATACCGTCGTAAAATAACCGCCATCGACGCGGTCGTGTACTCGGTGTCGGGTATAGTAGCTGGCACCGGTGTTATTTTATCCACGGTAACCACGATAGCCCCGATCGCTGTTCCAATCGCTATCTCCGCGATGACAACAATTGCTGGAGTCGCCAACGCAATCACTAAAAAGATATCATCGTGTTTTCAGAAAAAACTCAACGAGTATACAGTAAAACATCAAATAGTATCCGACGCGTACTCGAAATTATCCGGGTTGATCTCATTATCGATTGATAATTTGTTCGTATCCGATGTTGAATTCTCCGCGATGGTCCAGTTATATAGCTCCGCGATGTCAAAAATCGAGGATTTTTAACTGGAAGCCGGAACCACCTGGTTGCTGAAATTAGACACTAAAGACAACGAATAATAATAATGTCGCTGAACCCCGAAGGGTTTCAGTTGCTTCAGCGGATCGCGGAGAACACCACTCCGGTACAAACAAGTATGATATCAGTGACATCAACGAAACCCGAATTCAGTGTGAACTTTCCATCACCGGTTCCAGTGAAGGAAATAGCGCTGGCAAAATTGCGAATATATCACAGTTGGCCTAATATCCGAGCGGACGCATTTAACGGACAACAACCTAATAACTCGCTGGTTTTTGCATGGACAAATAAACCCGATGGAACCCCAGACTGGAAGGAGGTTACAATACCAACTGGGTCATACCAAATAGAACAAATCAATGGAGAATTTCAGCGCAGGATAAAATCGATCACAGGAAAAGAATCAAAAATCGCTATTACGGTTCATGAACCGACGTTATCGTCGACGATTGAAATAAGCACACCGGGGTATATGGTTGATATCTATAACAGTTCAATAAGAACCATACTAGGATGGCCTAAGAATCCACCTCATGAAATCCCCGCGGGCAAGCAATCGTATCATGAGATTAATCCCACTTATCGAATTGATTTGTCTATCATAAAAGGCGCGTTATTACCCAGCAGGTTTGTATTTCAAGACAGGAATAACATGCAATGGCATTTTTCGTATAAGCAAACTCCTAAATTATCCGCCGCGGCCAGAGTTAGTTTAAATGATATCACTGGTATGTTTGCCGAGATTAATCATTATTACCAATTACAACTAGAACAGCTACGGGAAACAAAAGAACGAAAACACGTTGAGGTGTTAAATCAACTTATATCAGACATGGAATATATCAATGAACGAATCGTTAAAACAATATCCGATAGCAGCGATGATAATAAACAAAAATTCCTAACCGAGTATAATATCGCAGAAGCCGATTTACCCGATTTCAAGTTTCCAGGATACAACGCGCCAGAACTAAGAAAGTCTCTTAATGATTTTCTCGGTCCATCAACTCATATCCTCAGACACGATAACGGAGATGGTGGTAGGCATATTGCTCCATACAACGTAAATATCGCATCGGTGATAGCAATTAATCTAGTGTGTGATGTTATCGAAGGGAGTTACCAGGTGGATACCAAGCAATCAAATCAGGCTCAACAGGGGTACATCCTTTATTCATTTTCACCAACAGCCCCTCCGGGATTTTTAATCGTTGAGAGTCCAATTAATCCGGTCTATATGCGATGCCATAATCGGTTTTTAACAAGAATTAATTTCAGACTTACCGATCAGTCAAATAACCTAATTGATCTGCAAGAGGAGGAGTTAGTGATCACTCTGTTTGTAAGATCATAGCAGCAGGGGGGGCGATGACATCGACGCGGTCGTCGATGTGCTTACCGGACGCTGACGACGCTGGGATCGGCGCGCAGAAGGTATTAATTAAACCAAATGACGTTCCGGACAATTGTCGATTTGGCCCCTTGACGATGACAACGACGACGACGTCGTTTTTTTTTTACCAGGCGCTGACGACACCGGATCCGCTGAGTGCAGAAAGTACTAATTAAGCCAAATGACGTTTGGACAAAATGTCGGATTCGCCCCCCCTGCTGCTACACACCGTAAACTTATACTATACAATGAACTAAAACAGGGAACTATTTTTACCATGGCGCCTGAGGACAGTCAAATCATGGTTTTAAGCCACATTTCGCCTGTAACTATTGCATCACATTTGCCACCATGGCAACAATAAACGGCACCTGCCGAGGACGGAACAGCCCTTTCTCGATTATTCCATTGTGTAATATACCAGTCTCCAATCATAAATATTGCACCTGGAGTCACACGATTAATATATATAACTAGATTTTAATAGGAACTATGGAACCGGGACACTCATGCGGCTCTGACCTGAATTCACCAAAAGTAAAGGTTGGCATCATGGCAACTAACTAACACTCCACCTCGTGACGTTTGCTCCTAGTAATTGGCTAATTACTTCTGGATGAGGAATATATTCCCAATAGCGACATCCCATAATCAAACAAGTAATCACAAACATCTGAGAAATCCTTAAAACGGATTGCTATAAACAAATGCGCATACTCCAAACTAATTACAATATATATGCATACATACATACTTAACAGGTCAGTTTTACTTAGGATATCGTGACTTTCTAAATGGTAGTATCACGTACCAGATGGTCATACTCACACATATTGCTTATCTTCATGAAGGACTTCTATCATGTATAGGTCATTATAATACCGCTAAACTCGTTAAGTTTGCCCACTTTTACCTATATCCTCGGTATGTATGGAGTCCATTTGATTTCTGTAACTGGCTTCAAATCTCCCTCCCTCTCTTTCACACACACACACACACGCACACACACACACACACACACACACACACACACACGTAGTTCTTGAAATCTTTTCAGGCGTGAGTTCATCGCTAAAATAAATATTTGATTCATGCATGTTACAGTAGAATTAAAATTGGTACTAGCAGCAGTTTGTTGGAAAAGTCACGTAATTAGTCAAATTTTGTATATTTTTTTTAATAAATTAATAAAACTATATAGATTGTAACTATTGATATGTTATCCTGGTCGACTGCTTGAATATGCCTCAGACTGAATAATCTCACAAAGCAAATTCACTATTGACGATCTCGGTTCTTCACTTGAAAGAAGGGAATACATTTTGCACTGGATACTTTTTAATAGTTTTCAAACCAAACGCCATGTATAGCCTATCCTGCGCTGAAAAATGGCGTTAAACCCTAGAACAACAAAACCAAACCAAACGAGACATAAGACAGGGAAACAGGCGTCTTGACTTAATATTGCGTGTTTATTGTGGTACATGATATTCAATTACTGACCGCTTAACTTTAAAAACAAGCACCCGATTTCAAAACAATTTTAAAATTTTCGAAAATTATTTACGCTCACAAAAGTAATGCGTTTTAATAATGATTCATAACGTATCAGACACAATTCTATATTACTGCTTGTTCCAGGTTGTGTTTTTGAGAATGCTGCTCCTTCTAATCACAATAGGTTTGGCCTTTGTTCATTGGTGAGTATACAATGCGAATACTCGTTTTGGGGATTCGTTTATAACCAAAGTTGAAATGGGACTAATATTCAATGATTTCAGTAAGTGTAGGTTTCATTTTGGGACTTTGATTTCACGTGCCTTTAAAGGCGAGTATTCACTTTATTTCACTTCTCATCAATCAGTATTACTTGAATGATCACCATACGTACGCCATGACACATACGAGAAAAAGTCAATGATAAACTACGTGGACACATTTAGTATGCAAGTCAGCAGGTCATATAAGCGTTCGGTACCGACTGTTTCAACAATGGATGTCATTATGAGAATGTGACTACACATACCGTTAAACTTTTTTTATTATTCTTTTTATGTTGTTCTTCGTTGATCAGTATTCCCTGGACGATCCGTATATAAAGGCCCTGAAAAATACATATGACAATTTCTTTTTAATGTCTGCATACATTTTTTGTCAAAATCATCCACGTGATGTATGTGATCCTATAAAAACCGGACAAAATGTCTCCGCTAACATGTCACACTGAAAGTGGTAAAACTACATCAGCATTACATTTTAGAACGATTATCATTATGTATCAGACTGATGAAAACGTCTACATGATTACGTTTATGCATAATTTCCATGAGGTCAAGCAAGTCTTGTTTTATGATGTTAAAATGAACCCGCCGCGTATTTGAAATAATTTCGATTATCCCCTGCACTAGTAATGATTAGGTGCCATGTCCATTTATCTTGACCCAGTTAATTATGTGCTAGTCTGCCATTGTAAAGCTTCATAACGATCGACAATTTTAGTCTGGAACTTAGCTGATGACAATTGAGGCGCAAATAACGTGTCGATGATCAATGCACATACATTGTCAAACTACTTCAGTATTAAATTTTTGAACAACAATTGCTGCTTTGGTTCAGATCAGTAAAGGCACTTACCTGACTACGTTGACGTATACCGTTTTATGTTCAAGGTGTCTTCTTATGTGAAAAATCTAATGGTTCTAGCAGCCATTTACAGCAGAAAACATTTCAGTTTTTTTTTTGTTGATGTAATATATGTTTATGTTGTACAAACCTAAGAAAAAAAATTATATTACAAATGAGCATATATTGTGACATCTTTGCTTACGTATCGTTGTCAATCTCATCAGATGTGGCGATGACAATTTATTGCAGTCATAGGTTTCCAGAAGAATCAGGTTTCTCGTGGCGATCACGGTGTAAAACAAAAGAGACACGCTACTGTTTCTCAAGAGGGTTTTTTGCCTTCTTTGATCACTGTGTATGTTCAAAAATAATCCTGCTGGTCATATGTTTGCATATTTGAATGACAACCGAGTTGTTCCTTGGCTGATTGACCGGCAAAATTGTTGTTTATTTTGTATAGTAGACATATATTAATCTCAAGACTTTGTTTATTTGTGTAACACAATCAGGTTATACCTGTTTATTTGTATAACACAAAATCAGGTTATAAATATTTATTTGTGTAACACAGGTTGTAAATGTTCATTTGTGTAACACAGTCAGGTTATAAAAAATTATTTGTATAACACAGTCTGGTTATAAATGTTTATTTGTGTAACACAATCAGGTTATAAATATTCAATTTGTATAACAGTCAGGTTATAAATGTTCATTTGTGTAACACAATCAGTTTATAATTGTTCATTTGTGTAACACAGTCAGGTTATCAACCTTCCCCATGGACACCAGCTAACGGACTTAGTAGACCGAGGCTTCCAGAGATATGATACAAACCATGATGGTTTATTGGAACTTAGCGAGCTTATTGCGATCACCAGCAAAGAAGATCTTAATGGTAAATATGATTATCCCGTCATAGCGGACACCCTCTCATAGATGTCATTTAATTTCATATCGCCACAATATAGATTTATATCTAAACTTGCAAGAACTTATGTCATCATATAGTTGGTATACTTTATATACGGTGATTGCCGTATATTATTGTTGATATGTTAACATGTTAACGTATCACTATATGCTAATCTGATTGGTTCATATAACCCCATGGAATCTTTATGCAGTTTTATCATTATTGTCTCACCTTCTGGAACCGCTTTATTTTATTATTACTGTTAGCGATATGTCATCTGCTTTTTTAATCGATATTAGATGGACATTGGGGAAAAAGGGAGACAATCACCAGAACGCACAGTATTGGTTAAACGTGTCTGAATATGGATCATTTGCCCTAGACTGACTTCAAAACGGTTACTAAAACACGAGTAAACCCTGATCGCCCAGGTAAACCGAAACTGTGTGAGAACCAAAAATTCGTTCACGCTGCCGAATAAGACTATACAGAGTCTATTCAGACAGATGCCGCAAATAATATGTTCTTCTATTATCTAGACTTTTTCCATTAAAATGAAAAATGTGACAGATAGAGTCTAAAATGTGCAATGATCTAATATTTAATTTATGAGAAATCTACAGCTTTTGCTCGGCAAAGCTTGAAAAAAAAACCCATAAATTATTCAACTGATTTCATATATTTATTATTACATTAATACTCGTGATCCTCTATATATGACGTTGTATAAAGTAAACGTTCAATGTTCGGAACAATGGGATATACTTAAAAATTATGTCAATAAACAATTGTACGTCTGCAAACACAGTATTTTTCTTTTTGTGATAAAATAATCTTAGACTGGTGTTTATTTCAAATGTCTTTTATGAAGCGACTTGACTGGTTGAACGTCAACATTTCCTGCAGTAAAATATATGATACAATGACAGTTATTAGATGCTAATGCATTGTTGCTTTTCTTCTGTGACGTGTAGGCACAGAGAATTACATTTTTAGAGAGTCTTCTACTGAGTTGGGATGGATGAAACAGTCTTGTATTTTACGGTTTTAAGACATTTGTTGTATTTTTACTGTCGCATATACCCATTTACTGGATTCACTCAACCGTCACCAGAAATAGTTTGCGACAGTAAAACACCATACAAGTCGTAAAATCCTCGCATAAAGGACTATAATCCCCTCCTGCATGGAAGAACCTCATAAAGTCACTGACATAACATGGAAAGACGTCACTTTTAAAATCGAAACTTTAAATTCTGTCTTTATTCTCTATTTGTATAATAACATATGAAACATTTCGACATTACCAAGCCTTTCTGATTCATATTTCAAAACTTTTAAGTAGTCAGAGTTTTCGTCTAAGAGGTCATGCCAAGACTGTTTTTGTGTCATTTTAGTCCAATTCAAAATTCAAGTGTTGTGATTAATTAATGGTGCTGATTTACATGTGAATCAAGTCATAATATTAACAAACGGCTACAACCTGAATGTTTTCTTGAGAAAGACCTACCTTTTCGGTCTGAATTGTTTTCCTTCTAAGAACATTCCTGTTGATTTGACAGACGATTTTTGTGTCAGGCAAATGAAATTTACTTTAGTGACAAATAGCATTGATTATACCTTTATACATGTATGCTATGTACATGTACCAAAATAAGAACGGTCCATTACATGGAGCTGGGACACACTATGATGTATACATGTACCAAAATATGAACGGTCCATTGGTTTGTACTGTGAAAGGATCTGAAATATTGATGATGATTTACATGTGTCTGTACAATTATTATCATTTAAATTTCATTAAAATGAAGGAAGCATTATTGTTTATTTTGTTTCAGTATGTCAAAGTCTGTTTCTAATTTTATGATTAAGGCTGGCGAAAATTGCAACACATTCAGGAAAGTGGATCCTTACGATTTCATTTATTTTATTTTACTTTCTCCAATTTTTATTGCATAGTGTACATTTTCAAATACGAAATCATTATATTTAAACAAACTTAAACTGTTACGCATGCATGTTTTCGTTTTGTTCTGCATTGTTAATTTTCATAGACTGAGCTTATTGATTTCATTAGGAAAGAAAAATCTGTTTAAAACCAAACGGTGAGAGCACACCTGGCCGACTCGAGCTTAATATTGAAATATAAGCAATCACCTGAAGGCTACCAAATCATCAGTGACAAAATTACCACAGATTATCCTCATGACCCGTTCTAACATGGGACCCTTTATATCATATTATAAAAGAGACAAAGTAAGTAACTTCCAAACAATCGTTTCCCACCTGACCCTCAATTTCCTGCTGCTATGTGTGTCTGTGAAGGTACAAGGTCATAGTCTATAGCCTGTTTTATTCCTGAGATATTTTTCTATTCAGTAAACCATCATTGACTATTCTACGTTGCACAACATTGAAATTGCTGGCTTCGTAACTTAGGAATTGCGCTAATATATATATATATATATATATATATATATATATATATATATATATATATATATATATATATAAGTGGTTACTTGTCTACAGCAATAACTTATGCTTGTACAGACAGACATTCGTATGCAAAGACCCATCAAATTTTGGACCTAGTCATTCATATATAATGTTTTAAAATTTTCAATACAGGTATAAAGCCGCCTATCTCCCTTCCCCCTTCAAACACATCACTTTCGACGCCCATATCTGACTTTTGAAAATGAATGGAAAACCTTGCCTTTATTATGGAATGCACAATGCATTCAAGTAATTTAGATTTTACAGTATTTTCTAGTAATTTAGAATGTAGAATATACTCTAAAAATTTAGAACGTACAGCATATTCAAATATTTAGAATAATATACATTATTTTTAAGTAACTAACGTGTAGTATATTACTGTAAATTAGAGTGTATAGTATATTCAAGTCGTGTATCTTTAACTAATTTAAAATGTACAATATATTCAAGTAATTTAAACGGTACCGTTTATTCAGGTCATATTCAGGTAATTAGAATGCTCAGTATATTCACGTCATTTATGATGTACATTATATTCAAGTAATTTAGAATGTACAGTGTTATGTATGTTCATATTTTTTATAACTCATGGTACATGATTTTATCTATAAAAAATAATTCTTATTCATGGTTGTAATGAGTGCGGAATATCTTCAGTTAAGTCCAACGTGACTTGAGTATAATATTGCATAAGATTTATAAATAGATGCTTACGTATGCGTTGACAATTAGTAAAAATAATTCAAAAAATAAGACTTAAAATGGCGCCTATGGCGTAGTTTCTCACTGACTAATGGGATACCGATGTTTAGAGAATAATTGTGTGGCTTCCTATTGGTTGTGCTACGTCATGTGATTATTCTTAATTGACCCATAATCAATAGTGTATGTTGTCACATTGGGTCTATTGAGAAGTACAGTCGCAATATACTGTGTATATAAGGAGAGAGTTAAGCAATCAGATTCAATCCGATATTGAAGTCATTTACACTGATTGTGTTCCTGTTGTAAGTCTGCAGACTTATTTTGTGCTATACTTAGATATTATTCAAGAGGAAAAACATTCGCTTGGACTGTTGAGAGGAAATAGAAAGTGAAATAGAAAGTGCTCATTATTTGGACTATACTAGTACTCTGGAACTGTTATAAATTATTCGAAGTAATTCTGGACAACGCCACCTTGACACCGTCACGGTTCTTGGAAGACCAGTACATTTCCAGTATTAAAATTTATCAGGAGTTTTCAATCATTTATGACCTTCACAGACCTTTAAAAGGACTAGTTTGGATTAACTTCATAATAATGTAAGCTCTTCATATTTTTCAGTTATAACTTTGATAATTAAATTGTTTGTTAAGTTTTATAGAACCTGCTGGTTTTGCCTTTTTTTTGTTACTTAAGAGTGTGACTGTAGAGTCGTAACAACAGTATATTCAAGTAATTTAGACTGTATTGTACAGTATAGTCAAGTAATTTAGACTGTATTGTACAGTGTAGTCAAGTAATTTAGACTGTATTGTACAGTGTAGTCAAGCAATTTAGACTGTATTGTACAGTATAGTCAAGTAACTTTTAGAATGAATAACCTTTTCAAGCTCTTATAAAGACTGGATAATAATGGTCAATGTACACTTTTAACATAAGTCTAATCCAATTCTTACATTCACCCGTTTATTTTTAGACTTAAATATAAATATAAATATATATATATATATATATATATATATATATATATATATATATATATATATGAAAAACAAACTAAAGAAAGAAATATTGGGTCTGGTTCTAATCAATCCATATATATTCCAATATTGTATAACCAAAAGATGTGCCGAAGTCCCTGGTAAATGATTTTAATGAAATTGGTTTGAAATACTGATATTTGCAAACTCTTTACCTACAGGAGACGGAAATATCACCAAGCTTGAATTCGAGACGGCTCTTAGCAACGTAGGGAACACAGGGATCGCGGATACGATCTTCGACCATTATGATACTGACAAGGATGGCTTACTTCCGACTAATCACATGGAGAGCCTATATCAATCGATGGACACCAATGGTGAGAACCGTGACATATTTTGATTTCTCAGCAATGTCTTTGTCTTTGAAATCTAATGATCTCGTGTATTTCTGCCTACAGGATCTTGTAACAACCTAGAGCTGCGTTGATATTCAAGTTTATTCTTCAAAATTTATAGACTCTAATTGCTATGCACAAGATAATGACTTGTTTGAGCCATGACATGCATTAAACCAGTTTCGCTAATGACTTGCCATATACTACATTTTGACTCATTACGTATGTTACTTAGTGAGAGTATCGCTCCGGTGGCCAAGTGGTTAGAGCGTCCGTCTCGGATGCGGGAGGTCATGGGTTCGATCCCCGACCGAGCCAAACCAAAGACCTACAAAAAAGGTACTAACAGCTGCCTCGCTTGGCGCTAGGCATTAAGAGGTTAGTATTAGGATTGGTCGTCCTAGTGTCAGAATAATGTGACTGGGTGGGACATCATGCTACATGTCTGCGGCATGATGTCCCAGTGCTAGACATCACTATAAACTGTCACACTGCAGACATCGTAGCGATATGACTGAAAAATTGTTAAAGCTAGATTAAAAATCCAAATCAGACACACACACACACACACACACACACACACACACACTTAGTGAGAGTGGTACTTTTTATGCCTTTGGGAGATTTTCCAACAGAAAATATATCACATTACGAGAATACATTTTGTACAATAAAACGAATCGAAAAGTATTAAATGAGATTTGGAAAGCTTTATGTCTCTGCTAAATATAAAGCATGATCGAAGAAATAAATATGATAAAGTGCACCAAATCTGGGAAACTACCCAAGCTCGTTAATTGTAAATTACACTAAACCTCGGGGAGCGTACAGTTGTTATATCTGTTTAGCATCTACAACGGCAGATGTTGACATGATAGCACCGATCTTGCAAGTATCAACTGTTACGTTAAATGACAATTTTAATTTGCTGTGAGATAGAAACGTTACAAACAGGTATGTTAGCATGACAATATTTGAAGTATTTCATGCGTTTTTATCATAAGATTCTCTGATTGCTAGATACAGGCCGGCTGGGCGGCAAAAATGTCCCAACTGCATCGAATAGCGTAACGTATTTACTTTTTATAACAAATGGGGTAAGGTTAAAGAAATTGTATTTTATCAAAGAACAATGATAGAGGGAACATATATACATTGATATGGTTAGATATTGGTATTTGAATAATGATTTCAATAAAAGTGTTTGCATGGATTTCTTTATTTTGACTTACAATGGGCAAGCGGGCTCCTCCTGTTATTGGCAAATGTGCTTTCAGCATCAGAAGCTCATGACTAAGAATTCAATAATGTTCAGCATAGAAATTCTATGACCACAATTTTCAAATGCGTGGTAGCTGCTATAAGCAAACCAATGTCACGGACCATCGCTGATGACAGCCGATAGTGACGGTTATAATATGGTACTGCCACGTGATTCTTTCATTCCAAATAAAACTTGATACACTACATTTAAGGTGATGTTTATTTAACTAAGACGTCCGTAAGATGCTATAGCTGCTTATCAACTGATTGTCATCTAGCTTGTATCATGTCTTATTTAACAGACCATCTGACAATACAGCCGTCTGATAAGATATCACACCGGAGCGTGACGGCAATTTAACTCTCGGACATTAAATATTATCAAAGTATTTTTAAAGATATATTTCATTTTCACGACCCTCTATTTTCCCCATTTTCCTCCTACATTTCGCTTTTATTCCTTCCGACAGTGACAAGAGATTTCACTTTACAGTAAAGTTTGAGTCAAGTGTAATGTATCAATAAAACACCTGTTACGTATCAATACAATTTGTACAAATAAAACTACCAAAATGTACGTACCAATAAAACTACTGACTATACGTACCAATATAAATCCTGAACATATGTACCAATAAAACTGCTGAATAAACGTATCAATATAACTACTGAATATATGGACCAATAAAACTAGTGAATATACGTACCAATAAAACTACTGAATATACGTGCCAACAAATCTATATGTACCAATATAACTACTGAACATACGTACTAATAAAATTCCTGAATGTAACTGTAGGTGTAGCGCAATCGGCAAAATACGTATGAGGGACACCATTGAAATGCCATTCAAACTGCCACTTTGGAAAATAGCTATGTCCGACATCATTGGATTGCCAGTCACAATGCCATTTTTACCTATCCGACCTCACCCATGTGTACACACCAGCAAGATAATTACGCTCCTCTTCTGACAATCGTATTCTCAATATTCCCACTATGAAAACAAAGTCATATGGACAGCGTTCTTTTGCATACCAGGGCCCAGCAACGTGGAATGAATTGCTCACTGAACTTAGACACAAAGTCACAGTGATCACATTCAAGAGGGCTCTCAAAACTCACTTATTTCGACTGCAAGAACAAACTTATAGACCTAATAATGTTTCCTACCTTAAATATTCTCAGCATGTTTTTTAATGTTTTCTAATTTCATGGTGTTTGTTTTTGTAATCATATCATTATATGTTTTTTATCTTATAGGTGCTGTCTAATGTTGTAAAGCGCTCAGAGCTTCTAAAGATTAGGCGCTATACAAAGTTCTCATCATTATTATTATTATTATTAAGAGCAAGAAAATCGGATTGCCAGTCAAACTGCCACTTTCGCACAAATAGCTATTTGCAACATCATTGGTTTGGCAGTCAAACTGCCACTTTGACAAAATATATATGATCAACATCATTGGCTTGACAGTCAAACTACCACATAGGAAAGAATATCAGTGAACAACATTGGAACATCATAGGATTGGCTGTCAAACTAGCACCTGAGCAAATTTAAAGAGGTCTGGATCATAATATTTATACTGGCAACCTTCCAGTTATGGTTAGTTCGGTACATGTAAAACTATCATCTTCTTTGATATCGACGAATACCCTCTTAAACTGTTACGTTATATAACACACTAAAACCAATTCACTAAAATTGATTGATCCTAAGATTGCCTAAATCTAATATAAATATAACCTTTAAAAGCTTTCTTATACAGGTTCATTATTAACGACCAGTTGGTTCATTTGCTAAAGGGAGCGTTCTAGAACGAAAAGTACTTTGGAATACTACAAATTTTATAAGACTTACTACTTTCAGACTGTGTGGAATACACTTTTGGGGAAAATTAGGTTCCCTCTACTTTATTTTGACGTCTTACAAAATAAATTACATTTATAAGAATCACAAAAATGGATAAAATTTACAATATTTTTTCATTCAATAAGTCGATGTAGGTGAGAGCTGGCGTACGTAGCTTAACTTAAAATCATTGTTTGGACCAGACATCTCTACTTTTTGTCTTAAATTATATTTTTCGGGAGGGGGGGAGTAGGTTTAATTTAGGTAAAGTAAATGTATGAAAACTCTTTCATTAATCTGTGGGGAGGACGACTCTGATAATCGCTTTTAGGGTTAAAATATGTATTGTTACCGAGTTTCATAGTTTATTTAATTTAGTTCGAATTATAAGTAATCCTGAGATTTTGTGTATATATTTTCTGGATCAAAACTAACATTATAATTTATATTCATATACATTAAACCGTTATAAGAATAAGGGCCTTGCTTTCAAATCTTGCCCGGTTTCTTACATTTCCAGGAGATGGCCAAGTGACAAGACACGAATTCGACCACTACGAAACTCATGTATGTACACATGCCAAAGGATATACCAAAATAGTATTTCGTCAAATTCAACAACTTATTTGTTTTCCGATAACATCTGGACATATAGATATCCATAAACCGTATTTAGGTCACATTAGAAATTGTCTCACAATTATAATAATTTTAATAATATTTTATTTAAATCATTGAATACGTCTAATTACATACTCGATGAATGTATTATATATATACTGATAATATTTAATTAACAAGACCCTTTGTAACAATTAGAAATAAAGTAGCTCAGTTAGACATGGAATGGGCACGAAATTACTCTTATACGAATACATATATTTAATAACCATCTAGTTCTATAGATTTGCCTATATTTTGGTATCTATAGTGATCTTTCTAAAACGTGTAGTTAATGTATATATCCATTTCTCTGTTGGATGGATTAAACGTTATACGCATTTCCTTTTCAGCTTCTGATATCTCTTTTTGGACATGGTCATCACGGAGGATAGGACCAAGGACACGCAAAGTCTAGGGAAATATCGTTTCCACCGACGGCAATGACAGCTAACATAATAAAAAAACATTTTCCGAATGTGAAATAAAAATTATAGAGATCCTATTTCGGATATAGAAGTGTTTGCCGGTTTGTTGCAAGCAAGGTTTAGTAGTTATATTAACTGCATACTCAAGGTGTATCAATGTATCTATAGCAATTAAGACATTTGTATGGATTATAAACAATATACGATAATCAGAGGCCCAACGTTACGAGACTTTCCCTAGTTGTAAATAATCATGAAAATTTTAAAAAAGTCCATAGAGCTATTAAAAGTCATGGTTATTGGACGAGCACCTAGTGTGATGAGCGGCTCTTCTTTTATTAAATTGTTTGTTTCATTATTTGATTCACGATCTCATAAAAGTAGCAACATACCATATGAAACGAAGTTTTCTAACATTTCCAAAATTTTAACTTTTTCTAAGGGTCATTAAACTGTCAGATGTTTGCGAGAATCAGGATGGAGACGAATATGGCCAATTCATGAAAAACTGGTTAGATATTACCTATCTAGATCAGAGAAAGTGATATGTAACGAGTAGTATGTAAATTGCGAATTATTTGACACCTGCTACTTTTACTAACATTTTGCACTTTTCAAAGTGGCTTAAAGAAATAGACTTAGTTTAAACTTTGAAAGATTTATGAAATACCCTTTGCGAGAAAGTGTTCTACAAACATGAAATTAAAGTGCTGAGTAATCAGTATTACTGCAATATTTAAATGGAAATTAGTAAAATGTATAAAAAGACTGAAGTAATTTTGAACTAGCTACTTTTATACTAGTATGTTTTCAGCCTCAGAGTCATGAGTTGCCTAGTAATGTTCTCATGTATCAGTACAAGTGTAATTTCATGAACTGCTTGGGGATGTTCTAGTGTATGAGTACAAGTGTAATTTCATGAGCTGCTTGGGATGATTTAGTGTATCAGTACAAGTGTAATTTCATCAACTGGTTGAGGATGTCTTAGTGTATCAGTACAAGTGTAATTTCATGAACTGGTTGGGGACGTTTTAGTGAATCAATACAAGTGTAATTTCATGAACTGCTTGGGGATGTTTTAGTGTATCAGTACAAGTGTAATTTCATGAGTTGCCTAGTGATGTTCTTTTGTATGAGTACAAGTGTAATTTCATGAGTTGCATAGAGATATTCTTGTGTATGAGTACAAGTGTAACTTCATGAACTGATTGGGGATGATTTAGTGTATCAGTACAAGTGTAATTTCATGAGTTGCCTAGTGATGTTCTTGTGTATCACTAGAAGTGTTATTTCATGAACTGCTTGGAGATGTTTTAGTGTATCAGTACAAGTGTAATTTCATGAGTTGCCTAGTGATGTTCTTGTGTATGAGCACAAGTGTAATTTCATGAGTTGCCTAGTGATGTTCTTGTGTATGAGTACAAGTGTAATTTCATGAGTTGCATAGTGATGTTCTTGTGTATGAGTACAAGTGTAATTTCATGAGTTGCATAGTGATGTTCTTGTGTATGAGTACAAGTGTAATTTCATGAACTGCTTGGGGATGTTTTAGTGTATCAGTACAAGTGTAATTTTACGAGTTGCCTAGTGATGTTTTAGTGTATGAGTACAAGTGTAATTTCATGAGCTGCTTGGAGATGTTTTAGTGTATCCCTAGAAGTGTTATTTCATGAACTGCTTGGAGATGTTTTAGTGTAAGAGTACAAGTGTAACTTCATGAGCTGCTTGGGGACGTTTTAGTGTATGAGTACAAGTGTAATTTCATGAACTGCTTGGGTTTGTTCTAGTGTATGAGTACAAGTGTAATTTCATGAACTGATTGGGGACGTTTTAGTGTAAGAGTACAAGTGTAACTTCATGAGCTGCTTGGAGATGTTTTAGTGTATGAGTACAAGTGTAACTTCATGAGCTGCTTGGAGATGTTTTAGTGTATGAGTACAAGTGTAACTTCATGAGCTGCTTGGGGACGTTTTAGTGTATGAGTACAAGTGTAATTTCATGAACTGCTTGGGTTTGTTCTAGTGTATGAGTACAAGTGTAATTTCATGAACTGCTCGGGTTTGTTCTAGTGTATGAGTACAAGTGCAATTTCATGAACTGCTTGGGGACGTTTTAGTGTATCAGTACAAGTGTAATTTCATGAGATGCTTGGGGATGTTTTATTGCATGAGTACAAGTTAAATTTCATGAGCTGCTTGGGGATGTTTTAGCATATGAGTACAAGTGTAATTTCATGAACTGCTTGGGGATGTTTTAGTGTATGAGTACAAGTGTAATTTCATGAGCTGTTTGGGGATATTGTAATGTGTGAGTACAAGTGTAATTTCATCAGCTGCTTGGGGATGTTTCAGTGTATCAGTACAAGTGTAATTTTATGAGCTGCTTGGGGATGTATTAGTATATCAGTACTAGAGAACATGTCAAATTATTCGATTGATTGAACAGAACCCCGCTGCGCTAGATGGCTCAATACTCATTGCTTATAGGTTTCCAAGATCATGTATTGCCCAGCATAGTTTTAGTGTAGGATTATCAGTACAGAATCAAATTGTAGGATTGGAACAAGAGATTTCATCTCCTGAGAACCTTCTATTGTGTATACAAATATTATGCCAAATCTACACTGGATTATTAAGTATATGCTAAAGCACTAACTGTTAGAATAATAACATATTTAATACCAACATTGGTAAGCAATTATAGAAAATGACTTAATTTCTAGTCTGTCTTAAACAAAATTATCCTTGTGAATTTAAAAAGGATCCATTAATTCTTCAAAGCAGTATAGAATGTAAACATTTACTACGTTTGGCTTTAAAGACATAAAATCGATAGGGACTAGAAGGTTTACGCATGCCAGCCTTTTGTTTGAATGAACACTTAAAGCCTACACTTCATAACATGAGAATAGCAACATCATAAAAGTTAAAAAAATATATCGATTCCCTTGTTAAATGAAGCTATAGTATGATAAACAAACTATACGAGCACAGAAATACATCTGTAAATGCAATTGGCTTTGATAGATGATGTATAGAAGTGCTCAGTTTGATGTGTTATTAACTCAGTTCTAAAAAGAAGGTAAAAATGAATCAATTCAATGGACACTTAATAAATTAGAGACTTCTACTTTACTTTCGATATGTGTGATTCGTCTGAAGATCACAACATGATTGATTGGTCTGAAGATCACAACATGGTTGATTGGTCTGAAGATCACAACATGATTGATTCGTCTGAAGATCACAACATGTACTATTCGTCTGAAAATCACAACATGTATGATTGATCTGAAGATCACATGTATGATTGATCTGAAGATCACATGTATGATTCGTCTGAAGATCACAACATGATTGATTGGTCTGAAGATCACAACATGGTTGATTGGTCTGAAGATCACAACATGATTAATTGGTCTGAAGATCACAACATGATTGATTCGTCTGAAGATCACAACATGTACTATTCGTCTCAAAATCACAACATGTATGATTGATCTGAAGATCACATGTATGATTGATCTGAAGATCACATGTATGATTCGTCTGAAGATCACAACATGATTGATTGGTCTGAATATCACAGCATGTACTATTCGTCTGGAGATCACGTGTATGATTCGTCTGAAGATCACATGTACTATTCGTGCGAAGATCAGAACATCTATTATTGATCTGAAGATCACAACATGTATGATTCGTCTGAAGATCACGTACATGATTCGTCTGAAAATCACAACATGTGCTATTCGTCTGAAGATCAGAACATATATGATTGATATGAAGATCAGGTGTATGATTGATCTGAAGATCACATGTATGATTCGTCTGAAGATCACAACATGATTGATTGGTCTGAAGATCACAACATGTACTTTTTGTCTGATGATCAGAACATTTATGATTGATCTGAAGATCACAACATGTATGATTCGTCTGAAGATCACATGTAATATTCGTCTGAAGATCACAACATGATTGATTGGTCTGAAGATCACAACATGTACTATTCGTCTGAAGATCAGAACATACATGATTGATATGAAGATCAGGTGTATGATTCGTCTGACGATCACGACATGTATGATTGATCTGAAAATCACATGTATAATTCGTCTGAAGATCACAACATGATTGATTGGTCTGAAGATCACAAACATGTACTTGTCGTCTGAAGATCAGAACATTTATGATTGATCTGAAGATCACAACATGTATGATTCGTCTGAAGATCACATGTAATATTCGTCTGAAGATCACAACATGATTGATTGGTCTGAAGATCACAACATGTACTATTCGTCTGAAGATCAGAACATATATGATTGATATGAAGATCAGGTGTATGATTGATCTGAAGATCACAACATGTATGATTCGTCTGCAGATCATAACATGATTGATTGGTCTGAAGATCACAGCATGTACTATTCGTCTGAAGATCAGAAAATTTATGATTGATCTGAAGATCACAACATGTATGATTCGTCTGCAGATCATAACATGATTGATTGGTCTGAAGATCACAGCATGTACTATTCGTCTGAAGATCAGAAAATTTATGATTGGTCTGAAGATCACAACATGTACTATTCGTCTGAAGATCAGAACATACATGATTGATATGAAGATCAGGTGTATGATTCGTCTGACGATCACGACATGTATGATTGATCTGAAGATCACATGTAATATTCGTCTGAAGATCACAACATGATTGATTGGTCTGAAGATCACAACATGTACTATTCGTCCGAAGATCAGAACATATATGATTGATATGAAGATCAGGTGTATGATTGATCTGAATATCACAACGTGCATGATTGATCTGAAAATCACATGTATGATTCGTCTGAAGATCACAAGATGATTGATTGGTCTGAAGATCACAACATGTACTATTCGTCTGAAGATCGAAACATGTACTATTCGTCTGAAGATCGCAACATGTACTATTCGTCTGAAGATCAGAACATCTATGATTGATTATAGCATGTATGATTCGTTTGAAAATCACAACATGAATGATAATTCTATGCGCTATAAGCTCTCATATTGACGAGATCCGCTGACCGTATTTCGTCTACGTCTGCAGAGATGACTGAGTCGTGGTAAATGCTTGCGTGCGAATTTATGCAGTTCGTCTGCGAGATCTTCTGGCATGCCAACGCCCAATTTATGTTTAGTGTCAATGATGCCACGCGCTCTATCTACATGTTCTCTGACATTTTAGGCTTGAGTTCTTTTAATTCCCTCAGCATGACTCGATCGCATCCCGTTTTATCGCTGGATGATCTCGGTAACATATATCGTGATGCATGGAGATGGCATCGACACCGTGTAGTGTTCCTAACCTGGAAGAGACTGATCCTTTTCATCCAGTTGTTGTTCTAAGGGGTTCCACGGCCCTGTGTATTTATGTCCTGGTAAAGTCCATCTGCCTCAAGGTCTTGGACGTTTTCCTATAAATTATTGGACATCCATGGCTCTTCTGAGAATTTGTCCACATCCTTTATGATCTCCCATGCACAGATTTCTTTCTACCCGAAGGTTTTCACAGCTCGTATCAAGCTCGAAGTGCCTACAGTGATACATTTTATATACAAATCCATGGAACTAAGCTTTACCGGTGACTATGTGTGCTTTTGTAGAACCACAAACGGCACACCTCGACTTGATCATATGTCGATTATGTTTAGTGACCACCTCGAAGGGGTCGACACTCTCCGTTTTGGCTTTACACGAGTCCTTGGTACTATATAAGATCTAAACGTGTTTTGACGGGTGATTTTCCTTGGCGTCTATCCTGTATGTAATCCACGCAGTACCATTCACGTGTGCATTCTTCGACCTTCTGAAGCTGTAAGGAGTTATACACCGCTCCTTTATGTGCTGCGCTGAGATGGTGTATGACTTCATCTGGTGGAGGTAAGCCAATCGAATCGAAATATTCAACGTCGTCAGAATGAGAATCATTGAAGCTAGAGACCCAATCCGTTCCATGACCATCGTAATAATTGTGGAGGATCACGACGCAGCTCTCATCAGTTCTGATATATTCTGGAAGTTGATCTTTGTAGAATTTTCATCGGAAATGAGTTGATTTTAAGAGATAGTCGAGATCAAAGTTGCTTAAGACCTTCTGACAAATCACTTGCCGGGCGTGATGCCTGGCTGTTGAAGTTTTTGTTACGGTACCAAGCAATCCTGGCAGTAAGGTTTCAGCGAAGTCTGAGAGAAGAGGTCCAATAAATCCTCATGGATTTAGAGAGCTGCGTCTTTTCTAGCTGCCGTATGTTTAGCGACGGAAGTGATCTGTCGCTGGGTCAGCATGAGACGATCGGTTCATACGTGGACTGAGACCTTCAATCCTATGGAAACAGGCCTTTTATGAGTGGCAGCCACAGAGGTATATTTTCTCCTGTGTAGATAACGCGACTTCGACTGGAACGTACGACATGATGACGTTATATGAAATGCTATTTTCTTTTGATGTTTCCGTCTACGCATACCGGTGTCCATAACTGCTTTTTTAGTAGCTCCGGTGATGGCTCCCGTGGCCTCAGTCAGTCCTAAGGGGGCCATCTTGTATGATAACAGAGGTGTCTGTACAAGGATATTTAGTTTTCCACTGAGGACATCCAGCGTTATGAATCGGTCTGATGTGGCGATGGCATACCAAAGGTAATAGCTGGGTGGAGCCACAGTCCATTGGATTTCAATGGCAGAAGGAGAGTCTTTGAGAAGTTCGGTATGTTTGGAGATATCGAAGTGGAAGATGAGATATAGGTTAGCGAAATCATCCAGCGAGACTTGCTTGTCTGTATAGACGTTTCGATAATTTTGCATGGTTTCCATCAGCATCATGTAGGCACAAGAATAATTTCGTGTGCTCACAGCGAAGTTTCATTCGAGTTCTCGCTCCGGATATTGTCTAGAGTTAATGCGAAAGCGAATACGGGGCAGACTGACGTTGTGGAAGATGTGTTTGTGTTCTCTTTGATCCGCACGCTAAGCTACCAATTGAAGGGCCAAGAAGACGTGTCTCGTAAGTTCTCCGCCTGGATTGGTGGCGACTCTCCACGACGGGGTGATCTCAGCTGCAAGAAACTGTTGTCTGTAGATGAGGTGTTATTCAAAGTACAGTTTGTTGTGAATCTGGCTAATGTTGTTTCCAGTTCGAGTATGTGCGTGGTGGAGGGAGTGATTTTAGTCATCCTCAGAGACAACCACTTCATGGTAAACTGTCTGTTGTCAGGAACTCTGCCTCCACCTGCTTTGTTCATGTATTTAGCGGGTACATCTCTTTCCAGTACAAGAGACGGAGATAATCGGAATTAAATCTCGAATACACGGTGCGTGCTATAATATTGTGATAAAAATTACCATAATCTTTTAATCCATATCCGGACATGACAGCACCTAAGGAGGGTGCATGCATGCTGACCTTTTTGTCCAGGTCCTGTAAAAATCTTTTGGATCTCTCGCTAAGGATCTCGCGGGTTTTGTTAAGCGCCTGCTTTGCCTCTCTGGAGACAGGCATCTCTGCCACGGGAGTCGGCGTGGCTGATGGCATGATTTTTCTGGCTATATGTTTCATACGGCTGTCCCTGTGGAAGAGGATGCTCTTGTGGCTCCAGCTTCGGTGAACTTGAGAGCAATGGGTAGGCCTCTAGTGGAGATGCCTGGAAGGTCTGCTCGTACTAAGAACAAATCTACCTAAGATTTTAAGTCGTTGTACACGTGAGGGTCTCAGTGTTGTTTTATTTTTAACTACAAACAGTTTTTTAGGCTACTCTACGACGCACATGCAGATAATAGCTGATTCTTTCGTTGATGTTATCGATGGCATTTCCAGACTGAACTGTGAGCCACATGGTGATTTCCGAGTTCGCGTACGTGTTCGTGAATGAAAGGATTGGCACGAAGTTGCATGAGTGACCCTGGTGGGACGTTGATCGAGGTGGAATAAATCACGTTGGAGGCCGTGCCTACGGAAGACAGAGATCCCTGAGCGATCGAGCGGTTGATGAGGAGATTATTGACGTCGGTGATGTTGAGGGGCATATCTTCTTCGACACGTCATTTTGAATCAGAGAAGTTCTCGTGCTAAATGAGAGATCCGATAGAGTTAGATATGTCAAATGGCACGATGTAATTTCCTGCGATGTTGATGCGAGTCCGCAGGCTGGAGTAATTAGGTTCAATTGGCTGAGACGTCTCTGTTGCCGATGAGAAGTCAGGAGATTCCCGTGGAGATGCAGGTGATGTTAAATCCTCCTGGAGAACTCGTGATTGTGTTTTATTGAAGCGCAACGACGTTCGAAAACCGATTGCTCTTTACAGTCACGTTAAACAAGCTGTTCCAGATTTAGGCGGACATCATGGCATCACGGTTACTGACCCAGTTCAAAGGAAGGATGATACGTCATCGTGGATGTGACCGACTTGGAGCCGAGCAAGAGCGTGGTATCACTGAGTGACATTCGTTTTCTATATAACGTCCTCGTACAAATGCAATACTGATTTGATGTGACGAGCTTTTGATCCAGATGATGACTGAGGATTTTGATCATCTCATTATCGATGATCGCAGTGAGAGTGTGAAAGTAGCAAATGCTGCCTACACGACGGAGTCCTTGTCCTTGGGTGGATCTTTGTTTCTCCTCTTGTTTCAGCTCACTTGTTTTGGCTTCCCTGATCAACTCTAATAGGGACTCGTCATATGCTTTCTCCCCCAATTTCATAATCTCGTTTGTTGTAACAGGTGCTAAAGCAGTCACCAATTCTTGATAAAACGTTTTTATTTTTCATACTGGGCCCATTTTTGAAGTTTTGACTCCCATTTTGTAATGTTCTCCCTGTTTCTCAACGTGAATTTGCTCATTTGAAGATCATAATCTTAAAATCGGTTTTTCAAATTACTCACGTTTTTTTTTTTTTTGTTGCTCGATCTCTTCAGCTGACTTCTTGTTTAACGCTTTTTTTGGAGGCTCTTGTGGTTGAATTGAGAAGCTTCTAATCCAGCAAGAGTGGAGGGGGCGTAGAAGGCGGGCGCTCGAGTTTCTTCGTGATAGGTATTTTCTCTGATTTTTCCTCCTCCGCCAGAGACTTATTGTAGTCTCAAATCCCACTGACCTGACTCAACATGCGTTTTTTTTTTTTCAGTCTTCGTTTTGTGTATCGCCGAAGTGCCATAACTGTTAGTGATGTGGGTTATGATCTGACGTGCTATTTTGAGCATGAAGTAATCGTTGGTTCTGGAGACGGTGGGCTGGATGGTATCATCGAGGATAGGAAGATCTCGCTGAATAAATTGCTTAAGCCATTGGGGATCGGGTCTTTCGTGTCGTTCTTCTAGATTTAGTTCCCCAGTGAGAACCTCGCACGCTTCGTTTTCCTTCTCATATCATGCTCGCGCATTTTTCTTTCGCTTCCCATCGCCAGTCCTAGTTTCATCTGCAGCACATCTTCACTCGTGCTGTGTTCTTCCTGCTCAAGTTACTGCACTTTGGCCTTTTCTTTTTTAGTCTGTTCTTTGAGTTCCGCTTCCGCTTCAGCTCTGGCTATCATCTCTGGGATGCCAGCTTCTGGGGAGGGATATACTAATTCCTCCATTAAGTTTTGTTGCTGTTGCTGAGTCGTTGTGAGCGTCTAACATTTGACCTTAATTGGCATCATACGTTGTCTTAGCTTTGTCGATTTTCGTTTGGAGTGTTTCAAACAATTCTCCAGCCACATCGCACTGATATAATTATTGACATACTTTGCCTTCGATTACGCGTTGACGTAAGGCTGCTCTTTGCTCGATACTAATCAGGCAGGTAAAATTCTTTAAAGCCTTTTCAATAATGTTCTGGAACTGTCTCTGCATCGCTTTGAAGGGAAAGACATGTCAAACTTCTATAAAAGCACATGAAGGAAACACAGTTAGTGTCTTCAAAATATGGGGTCCAAAATCAGTTATAAAACGGCTGCAAATTTTTCTTTCTAGCAGAACAATATCATACTGCCATTTTACAGTTTTGAATTTGATGTTGTCGTTGTTGTTATAGGGTTCGACGCCATTTTCAACACAAGATATGCTCTAAATGGCGGCCAGTATTAATGGTGGAGGAAGAACCCGGGTAAATCTGGGAAAGACCCACCGACCCACTAGAAGCTACTGCCAAGTTTTCTCACGTACCCACATTTGCCGAGCCCGATTTGAATTCCATTCACTCAGCAACAATGTACTCAGACATTAAAAGAGTATGCATTTTGGTTGAGAATTACCAAATCAATAATGCCCCTCTACAATGGTAGGGCAGATGCTTCAAAATTTGTATGTGGAGTTTTAATTCCATATATGTTGCCAAATATATACAAAAATTCGATTAAAATAATACACAAGGACGTATATATGCTCTTTTCCATTCAGAAATGGGTGACTGCGGGGTAGCTTTACCTGCTCTCTTGTTACCCTTATTATATTTCTAACAGAGTAGCCCACATTACATTGAAAACAGATCATATTTTTTTTAAACCTGAATTTTGTTTATACGATCCTAAGATTTAAGTATGACCGTGATATTAAGTGATTGTCAAATTAAAGATTTTGTACGATTTTCCATGTTAAAAGTGAAAACAGCAAGAGGATGGAGAAAGGTTTGGAGAGATTTCCCTTTAACGCTATGATTTAAGTACGTCAGTTAAACTCTGCGGTAAAAATGGAAACTGGTTGATGTTTGGTTGGCTGTTTTCAACAGCAGCTGCAACCTTCTGTACAAAGTGATGTATGGCCATGACACAGACCTTCTGTATACAGTGATGAACGGCCATGACACGGACCTTCAGTATACGGTGATGTACGGCCATGACATAGACCTTCTGTATACAGTGATGTACGACCATGACATAGACCTTCTGCATACAGTGATGTACGGCCATGACAGAGACCTTCTGTATACAGTGATGTACGGCCATGACATAGACCTTTTGTATACAGTGATGTACGGCCATGACACAGACCTTCTGTATACAGTGATGTACGGCCATGACATAGACCTTTTGTATACATTGATGTACGACCATGACATAGACCTTCTGTATCCAGTGATGTACTGCCATGACATAGACCTTCTGTATACAGTGATGTACGACCATGACATAGACCTTCTGTATACAGTGATGTACGACCATGACATAGACCGTCTGTATACAGTGATGTACGACCATGACATAGACCTTTTGTATACAGTGATGTACGACCATGACATAGACCTTTTGTATACAGTGATGTACGACCATGACATAGACCTTCTGTATCCAGTGATGTACTGCCATGACATAGACCTTCTGTATACTGTGATGTACGACCATGACATATACCTTCTGCATACAGTGATGTTCGGCCATGACATAGACCTTCTGTATACAGTGATGTAGACCATGACATAGACCTTTTGTATACAGTGATGTAGACCATGACATAGACCTTCTGTATACAGTGATGTACGACCATGACATAGACCTTCTGTATACGGTGATGTACGGCCATGACATAGACCTTCTGTATCCAGTGATGTACTGCCATGACATAGACCTTCTGTATACTGTGATGTACGACCATGACATAGACCTTTTGTATACAGTGATGTACGACCATGACATAGACCTTCTGTATATAGTGATGTAGACCATGACATAGACCTTCTGTATATAGTGATGTAGACCATGACATAGACCTTTTGTATACAGTGATGTACGACCATGACATAGACCTTCTGTATACAGTGATGTACGGCCATGACATAGACCTTTTGTATACAGTGATGTACGGCCATGACACAGACCTTCTGTATACAGTGATGTACGGCCATGACACAGACCTTCTGTATACTGTGATGTACGGCCGTGACATAGACCTTCTGTACACAGTGATGTACGGCCATGACATAGACCTTCTGTATACAGTGATGTACGGCCATGACATAGACCTTCTGTATACTGTGATGTACGACCATTACATAGACCTTTTGTATACAGTGATGTAGACCATGACATAGACCTTCTGTATATAGTGATGTACGACCATGACATATACCTTCTCTATACAGTGATGTACGACCATGACATAGACCTTCTGTACACAGTGATGTACGGCCATGACATAGACCTTCTGTATACAGTGATGTACGGCCATGACATAGACCTTCTGTATACTGTGATGTACGACCATTACATAGACCTTTTGTATACAGTGATGTAGACCATGACATAGACCTTCTGTATATAGTGATGTACGACCATGACATATACCTTCTCTATACAGTGATGTACGACCATGACATAGACCTTCTGTATACAGTGATGTTCGGCCATGACATAGACCTTCTGTATACAGTGATGTAGACCATGACATAGACCTTTTGTATACAGTGATGTAGACCATGACATAGACCTTCTGTATACGGTGATGTACGGCCATGACATAGACCTTCTGTATACAGTCATGTACGACCATGACATAGACCTTCTGTATACAGTGATGTACGGCCATGACATAGACCTTCTGTATACAGTGATGTACGACCATGACATAGACCTTCTGTATACAGTGATGTACGGCTATGACATAGACCTTCTGTATACTGTGATGTACGGCCGTGACATAGACCTTCTGTATACAGTGATGTAGACCATGACATAGACCTTCTGTATACAGTGATGTACGACCATGACATAGACCTTCTGTATACAGTGATGTACGACCATGACATAGACCTTCTGTATACAGTGATGTAGACCATGACGTAGACCTTCCGTATACAGTGATGAACGACCATGACATAGACCTTCTGTATACAGTGATGTACGACCATGACATAGACCTTCTGTATACAGTGATGTACGACCATGACATAGACCTTCTGTATACAGTGATGTAGACCATGACATAGACCTTCTGTATACAGTGATGTAATGCCATGACATAGACCTTCTGTATACTGTGATGTACGACCATGACATAGACCTTCTGTATACAGTGATGTACGGCCATGACATAGACCTTCTGTACACAGTGATGTAGACCATGACATATACCTTCTGTATACAGTTATGTAATGCCATGACATAGACCTTCTGTATACAGTGATGTACGACCATGACATAGACCTTCTGTATACAGTGATGTACGGCCATGACATAGACCTTCTGTATACAGTGATGTAGACCATGACATATACCTTCTGTATACAGTGATGTACGACCATGACATAGACCTTCTGTATACAGTGATGTACGGCCATGACATAGACCTTTTGTATACAGTGATGTAGACCATGACATAGACCTTCTGTATACAGTGATGTACGGCCATGACATAGACCTTCTGTATACGGTGATGTACGGCCATGACATAGACCTTCTGTATCCAGTGATGTACTGCCATGACATAGACCTTCTGTGTACTGTGATGTACGACCATGACATATACCTTCTGTATACAGTGATGTAGACCATGACATAGACCTTCTGTATCCAGTGATGTACGACCATGAAATAGACCTTCTGTATACAGTGATGTACGGCCATGACATAGACCTTCTGTATACAGTGATGTAGACCATGACATATACCTTCTGTATATAGTGATGTAGACCATGACATAGACCTTCTGTATACAGTGATGTAGACCATGACATATACCTTCTGTATACAGTGATGTACGGCCATGACATAGACCTTTTGTATACAGTGATGTAGACCATGACATAGACCTTCTGTATACAGTGATGTACGGCCATGACATAGACCTTTTGTATACGGTGATGTACGGCCATGACATAGACCTTCTGTATCCAGTGATGTACTGCCATGACATAGACCTTCTGTATACAGTGATGTAGACCATGACACAGACCTTCTGTATACAGTGATGTACGACCATGACATAGACCTTCTGTATACAGTGATGTACGATCATGACATAGACCTTCGGTATACAGTGATGTACGACCATGACATAGACCTTCTGTATACAGTGATGTACGACCATGACATAGACCTTCTGTATACGGTGATGTACGACCATGACATAGACCTTCGGTATACAGTGATGTAGACCATGACATAGACCTTCTGTATACAGTGATGTAGACCATGACATAGGCCTTCTGTATACAGTGATGTACGGCCATGACAGAGACCTTTTGTATACAGTGATGTACGGCCATGACACAGACCTTCTGTATACAGTGATGTACGGCCATTACATAGACCTTCTGTATACTGTGATTTCCGGCGTGACATAGACCTTCTGTATACAGTGATGTACGGCCATAACATAGACCTTCTGTATACAGTGATGTACGGCCATGACATAGACCTTCTGTATACTGTGATGTACGACCATGACATAGACCTTTTGTATACAGTGATGTAGACCATGACATAGACCTTCTGTATATAGTGATGTACGACCATGACATATACCTTCTGTATACAGTGATGTACGACCATGACATAGACCTTCTGTATACAGTGATGTTCGGCCATGACATAGACCTTCTGTATACAGTGATGTAGACCATGACATAGACCTTTTGTATACGGTGATGTACGGCCATGACATAGACCTTCTGTATACGGTGATGTACGGCCATGACATAGACCTTCTGTATACAGTGATGTACGACCATGACATAGACCTTCTGTATACAGTGATGTAGACCATGACATAGACCTTCTGTATACAGTGATGTACGACCATGACATAGACCTTCTGTATACAGTGATGTAGACCATGACATAGACCTTCTGGATCCAGTGATGTACGGCCATGACATAGACCTTCTGTATACAGTGATGTACGACCATGACATAGACCTTCTGTATACAGTGATGTAGACCATGACATAGACCTTCTGGATCCAGTGATGTACGGCCATGACATAGACCTTCTGTATACAGTGATGTACGACCATGACATAGACCTTCTGTATACAGTGATGTAGACCATGACATAGACCTTCTGGATCCAGTGATGTACGGCCATGACATAGACCTTCTGTATACAGTGATGTACGACCATGACATAGACCTTCTGTATACAGTGATGTAGACCATGACATAGACCTTCTGGATCCAGTGATGTAGACCATGACATAGACCTTCTGCATACGGTGATGTACGGCCATGACATAGACCTTCTGTATACAGTGATGTACGACCATGACATAGACCTTCTGTATACAGTGATGTAGACCATGACATAGACCTTCTGTATACAGTGATGTACGACCATGACATAGACCTTCTGTATACAGTGATGTACGGCCATGACATAGACCTTCTGTATACAGTGATGTACGACCATGACATAGACCTTCTGTATACAATGATGTAGACCATGACATAGACCTTCTGGATCCAGTGATGTACGGCCATGACATAGACCTTCTGTATACGGTGATGTACGACCATGACATAGACCTTCTGTATACAGTGATGTACGGCCATGACAGAGACCTTCTGTATACAGTGATGTTCGGCCATGACATAGACCTTCTGTATACAGTGATGTAGACCATGACATAGACCTTTTGTATACAGTGATGTAGACCATGACATAGACCTTCTGTATACAGTGATGTAGACCATGACATAGACGTTTTGCATACAGTGATGTACGACCATGACATAGACCTTCTGTATACAGTGATGTACGACCATGACATAGACCTTTTGTATACAGTGATGTACGACCATGATATAGACCTTCGGTATATAGTGATGTAGACCATGACATAGACCTTTTGTATACAGTGATGTACGACCATGACATAGACCTTCTGTATACAGTGATGTTCGGCCATGACATAGACCTTCTGTATACAGTGATGTTCGGCCATGACATAGACCTTCTGTATACAGTGATGTAGACCATGACATAGACCTTTTGTATACAGTGATGTACGGCCATGACATAGACCTTCTGTATACAGTGATGTTCGGCCATGACATAGACCTTCTGTATACAGTGATGTAGACCATGACATAGACCTTCTGTATACAGTGATGTACGGCCATGACATAGACCTTCTGTATACAGTGATGTACGACCATGACATAGACCTTCTGTATACAGTGATGTACGACCATGACATAGACCTTCGGTATATAGTGATGTAGACCATGACATAGACCTTTTGTATACAGTGATGTACGACCATGACATAGACCTTCTGTATACAGTGATGTACGGCCATGACATAGACCTTCTGTATACTGTGATGTACGGCCGTGACATAGACCTTTTGTATACAGTGATGTAGACCATGACATAGACCTTCGGTATATAGTGATGTAGACCATGACATAGACCTTTTGTATACAGTGATGCACGACCATGACATAGACCTTCTGTATACAGTGATGTACGGCCATGACATAGACCTTCTGTATACTGTGATGTACGGCCGTGACATAGACCTTCTGTATACAGTGATGTACGGCCATGACATAGACCTTCTGTATACAGTGATGTACGGCCATGACATAGACCTTTTGTATACAGTGATGTACGACCATTACATAGACCTTTTGTATACAGTGATGTACGACCATGACATAGACCGTCTGTATACAGTGATGTACGACCATGACATAGACCGTCTGTATGCAGTGATGAACGGCCATGACACATAGCTCTTTAGTCATTTAATCTATTCTGAAAATTCCGAAAATTGGCAGTGCGACATTTAATTTGGGATTTTTCAACAACAAAAATATATTTTCTTTATTTTGTTTAGTTATTTATTGATTCATGGGTTGGGCGGAATAGTAACCACGGTGGTGATTTTGTGACTGAGAATATTGGCAATATTGGCACGATTGTATTTTTTTGTTTCTTTGGTTTTTTTTTTTTTTTGTTGTTTTAGCTGCATCTAGACGAAGGAAATTCGTTAAGTCAAAGGGTGGAATGATATTTGATTTCCTGTCGTACATTGATATTTTAGGCTACATATATCACTTCATATCAAATGTACTGAAAGAAAGTAATCATTTAATACAACGTTTTGATGTTCTAATGCGTTTGAAGTCATGCATTTCAACTATGTATCATTACGTATGCCTCTCAAACGGTAACCATGACAACCTCTATGTGCAATGAACATTTTCTGCTCCTCTCATTAAAGAAAGTAAACATTCTAGGACCACGACCCAGTCAGAAGAATTTTTATTTTCTCACCCCCATCACGACAAGATAAATAATAACATCATGGCACGACTGCATCAAAATATGCTTATATCTTTACTTAATTGACTGATTGATTCGTTCATTCATTTTGCCTTGGGTTTTATTCTTGCATTGTTTCATTTTTTATTTTAATCTATACTAAAAGAAAACAGTGCTAACAATATTTATAAACATGCATTTTACTCACAATAATTGAGAAAAACAGCCGAGAAATAACTAAGAATTACATTATATATTATTATTATACCTTTGTCGAACTACGTAAAGAAATTAATCCCTTTGTATGAGTTTTCCTAATGAAACAGGGTAAATCAACTTTTTGAACTTTTTAGAACAAATCAAGAAAAAGGAGACATTTTTGTATGTGTTCATCCGGTATTAAAGAATATTTCAAAAACCTATACACGATTTTGTAAACTATCGTTGAAATGTTAATTTTAAATACATAAAGATTATTTTACCTCAGAGGTCAGTTCCTGGCAACTTTGCTCTCAACCTCTATATTGTTTATTCATATTTTGATATATCCAGAAGTCATTTTTGTATAGTAAAGCATTTTGAAAAGGAATATAAATAAATACAATGATACAGTGGGCAAATATAGTATTGTAACTGAGCATTTTCAAAAAGACATGTTAGTGCAGAAGTTACATTGACACAATGTCTAGCGCACAATTTTATTTGCAACTGAACATATTCAGTATAGAATTGTGTGTGCATGAATAATTTCCTCGACACGATGTACCATGTATAGTTTTATTTTTCACTGAACAGCTTTAAAGGGAATTATTATTGCAGAAAGGTTTACGTGACACAAAGTAAAACGTATAGGTTGATGTAGCATAGAACTCTTTAGAATTTGAAAATGTTTATGCGGAAGAATTACAAAGACACGCAGTAAAACTTGAGGTTTTATTGTTATTGGTATTGCCTCATTAACGATGATTTTGAAGTCAAATGGCATCATTGACGACGATTTGAACGTCAAATTGCCTCATTAACGATGAGTTGACCTCATCAACGTCATTCTAACGGCCGTGATGACCAAATAGCGCTGTCAATAGCTGTAAAAGAATAATAAATTTTATGTATCAGGAGATTTTCAATAAACAAACGTAGATAATAATATCTAGATAAATTAAGCTATTGATACATGACAAAATATTAGGACAGTTGAGATCAATGCATTGAGCAGTCAGAAATAGGAACGTTAAGATCAATGCATTGAGCCGGTAGTTATATAAAGTGTTATCCAGTCTCCTCTTGCAAGCCATTTGCATGGTGTGATACTGTACGCTTGTTAATCAAGCTGGTTTTCATATTTTGTCGTTATCTTCGTAGTAACTGTCTGATCGTCCTCACTAATATATATATATATATATATATATATATATATATATATATATATATATATATATATATATATATATATATATATATATATATATATATATATATAACCTAGATGAATGTTACTTATTTCCCTTAGTGACTACTTTACCATGGTTTTTACTTAATGATATATTCATCTCGCATTTAGCATGTTGTTGTCTTTATTGAAGATTAGCTTATTACAAAATTAATATTAAAATAAATAAATAAATAGTTCACGGATTACAATGCATTTTTGTCATAAAATATTCATTGTTATACATACATGTGTTTCGTACATATCATACTCGTGTCTTGTGACCATACCATCGTCTGCAAGAAGAAGACAGATATTTATCACAGTCCGGAAGTTGCTCTTAGGTTTTCGAGGTTTGTCAGATTAGCTTCTGGCAACAAAGGATAAGAATGAATCAGGCCCGATAAAATGTACAAAAATATAATTATGTTTCATAAATAAGCATATAAGCATACATACGTTTATGTTCCCTTTGCAAATGTAGCAGTTGACAAACAGGTACCATTTTTTATAATGAAAAATTCACTCTTTAATCTTCTGAGAAACATCCCTCCACATCGTGACCAGACTAAGCCCTGGGTTAAGATCTGCTTTGACAGATTTGTTACAATAATAATCAATAATTTAAAGTCAGCTAAGTTTGTCGAGGAACATCTAACGGCGGCAAATTACTGGCAGACTAGTGCCTCTTTAAAAATAGGATATTGAAATTACTGCAGTACATAATACGGTCCCCTTTTGGGGCCCTGGGAGACCCAACCCTATCCAGAATTATATAAGTTGTCATCTTTGGCCATTTGATTGGCTGATATTAACATATTCATAATTTTAACCAATCAGACTACTTTTTTAAGACTTAATGTGATATCAGGGATAAGGTCTGATCATGGAATACAGTCCTGAGCAGAATTTTTGTACGTACATGCTACTGGAGAGAAAACAAGAAAGAAGACCTCGTACAACAGAACAGGACACGATTAATTGAAACTGATATATTTTATTAGATACAATAAACTTTGGTCAGTAATAAACACTAGGTGTTTTATAATCCTGCCTTACTTTTTCTTTCTTCATGTTTTATTTCTTTCTTTCCAATCCTGGTTTTGAATCAAAACGCAAGTAGAAAAAGAAAGGACGAAAAGAAGAAAACAACGAAAACAGTGACAATCATTCCACATGCTTAAAGCACATTTTTAAATTTAATAATGATTTTGGCGTCCATAAAAACGACGTTAATGGGCAACGGTTACAATTACATCACATTCAATAGATCGACAGCAAGCAATGTTGCATCAAAATGATATGAACCCACGACTTAGCAGAAAAAGGCATAGTGAATTGTTTTCATAAAGTCGCTGAATAAAAGTCTTAAAAATTTCAGGAATTATTTTTCAGGAAATTGGGAGTACATACCTAATGTACAAATAATGAGAGCAAATTAACCAACGAACTGTAAGCTTCAAGTTTATCAAGAAGCAAATCGATCATGACAGTAGGTTTTGAGGTGATATCGGATTGTTAGTTTGGTATAGGTACGGAGTAATTCCAACCGGATGTCAGTAATTGATATCGGATTCATAATCTGGTATAGGTACGGAGTAATTTCAACCCGATATCAATAATTGATATTGGATTGTTAGTTTGGTATAGGTACGGAGTAATTCCAACCTGATGTGTAAACTGAATTTGTAATGTTTTCGCGGGGGGGGGGGGGTGCTGTTGCTCTTGTTTCGTTTACGCTTATTCCCAGAGTTATTGTTTGTTGCTGCTTGTTATGTATATTTCATTTGCATTGTTTGTTTTTCAGGGGTTATTTTTTTTTTAAAAAAGATATTTCATTACATGATATTGTAATGTAACATCGTATGTTGGACTTGACCTTGTCCAAAACTGAATTCATTTCTGCTTGACCTGAATTGACGTTTTTTTAAAAATTGTATTCTGTAAACAACTAATACATAGCTATAATATTCTCTTTGTGTATGGGCTTAATATCATGATCATTATTTATTTGGGTTTAAGTCAAGATTAATGAAATTTACCTGGTCTACCTGACATACCAGATTCTATATTTAATTTTAGTAATAGGTTTCTAATAATAACTAACATTTTTATTTTGTAAACATCAGGAAGGTTAGTTTCCATTAAGTTATTATTTTTTTAGAAAATGATAATTTGTGACCTGAAGTCAGGTAGAAGACTATGTAATATTAGCACTAAAGGGAATCTTCAATGGTGCTTTAAGGTCCTGTACAATCAAGTTGTATTATATGTTTTGACCAGTATTTCATTTCGGGGCTTGAATCTATTTCTATAAATTATTGAATTCAAGTGATTATCTTCTCCGGAAATACAAGAGTGCTCTTATAAAAATCTTGGACAGAGACATTCGTTGAAATTTATAGTGAATTCAAACCTGGAATTACATTAGTGCGATTCAACAAAAGACAGTTAACACATCAGCATTTACAAGCTACATTAGACACATCAACACCTTCAGCGTTGGAGTTCTTTTGGACTTCTACTAAATTATATTCAGGACGTTAAGTTATTAGTACTTGTGTTTGTAGTTCAAGGATTATTTTGGGATTTAACTCGCAATATGTTTTTTTTTTCCTTCTCATTTTCACTTTTTATTCTAGGGACATCAATTTTTTTTTAATTCTACGAAGCTCTATGCTTTTCAGTCTTTTCTGTTAGTTATTTTAAGAGCATAGACTCGTAACACTGCTGCTTTTGGGGAGTCTTTTTCTTCGTTTTTGGAGCAAAATACGGTGCTATGGACTAAAGATAATATTAACTATATTCAGTGAAAACAAGGCCCCCTCACACCATCTAAGTATAACATGGTGCCCCTCACACCATCTGAGTATAACATGCTACCCCTCACACCATCTAAATATAACATGGTGCCCCTCACACCATCTAAGTATAACATGGTGCCCCGCACACCATCTAAGTATAACATGGTGCCCCTCACACCATCCAAATATAATATGGTGCCCCTCACACAATCTAAATATAACATGGTGCCCCGCACACCATCTAAGTATAACATGGTGCCCCTCACACCATCTAAATATAACATGGTGCCCCTCACACCATCCAAGTATAACATGGTGCCCCTCACACCATCTAAATATAACATGGTGCCCCTCACACCATCTAAGTATAACATGGTGCCTCTCACACCATCTAAGTATAACATGGTGCCCCTCACACCATCTAAATATAACATGGTGCCCCTCACACCATCTAAGTATAACATGGTGCCCCTCACACCATCTAAGTATAACATGGTGCCCCTCACACCATTTAAGTATAACATGGGTGTGTTTTCGCACTCTAACCAAACGTCAATGCTCAGACAATATATTTATTCATCCAAAACATGGTCAGTAGATATTTAAGGAGTTCACAATCACTGGGCAATTTGTACAGTACAGTCTTTAGCGCACTAAATGCAAGAAAATCTGATCACACAGAGACGCTCTAATTCCAGCTGATTATATACCGCCCACAGACACGTCTTACTCAGCAATAAATGAATGAACCATATAAAATGACGACTACCATGATGAACATAATGTCGTGGATCAATTCAACATTCAAACACATGGAGATCTATATACTTATTACAACACTCTGACAGCACGTGACACTTTGCGGAATTTACGGAGGTTTCTGTGAACAATACACTCTCGACCCCGCTAGCTATTAAAACGCACCAGGACTAGGCCATGATGCCAGTTTAAATGTATCGGACTAGACCATGATGCCAGTTTAAATGTATCGGACTACGCCAGTTTAAATGTATCGGACTAAACATGATGCCAGTTTAAATGTATCGGACTTAGACATGATGCCAGTTTAAATGTATCGGACGTATCATTAGACAGCTTTTCAAATTATTATATGTTCTTAATATGTAAGAGTGGAATACGGGATGGATTTAGCATGATACCGTGACTATACACCAAAGAAAACCAGGAATACAACTCAGTCAACGATGGTAAGATTAGAAATTATGGTCAAGGACATTCATTATCTACGTGGACGGCAACAATCTTTGCACATAGATTTGAAAGGGGGGGGGGGGGTCTTAATAATAACATGCCGAACAAAGATTTTATATGGGCACAAATGAAACTAAATGTGTAGGCGAAATAGATAATCTGTTTAAAATAATTGCCCACATTTCACAACGCAACCAGGGATTTCCGTAAGTTATTACGTACGGCTTTTGAATGTGGTTACGACTTTGTCGCTAACGTGAAATGCGTTCTTTTTTACGTATGTGTTCTTTATAACATTTACGTAACTTTACTCCAACTCCAAGGCAGTCTTTTCCTAAGTTTGTGTTGAGAGAGAGAGAGAGAGAGAGAGAGAGAGAGTCCTGATAGTCCAATACACACAGTAAATCTTTCGCCAGCAACTCTATTTGTCAAATATATTATTAAATATCCACAGGAAATAAAAGAGTGAACGTAAACATTCATAAGCCTGATTATACAGTCTACTTCATTCATTACCCCGACAAATTTAAACAAATGAGACATTAATCACAAAGTTTACGAAATTCCATTAAAACTCACATTAATAAAATGTCTCATTATATACTGTGTCCGTAGCAGAAAGTACAGATAATTAGCGAGAGGCATTCCCGTCAGAATGATACGGAATCGATTGATGTGATAGACTAATAGTACATTTCCATATCTTGCTTTCACTGCATACACCCTTGTTATTGTGTGTTTACAAGTGACGCTGTAAGTATTTCCACTCTTTATTGGAAGATATCTTTAAAATCAAACGCGAAAACCCAAGTTCCGTCTGTAAACGATTGTTATCGTCACTTTTATCATCTAAAACTAAATACTATTATCTTTACAAAACAGAATTTAATAAAATTGTCATAATGTTTAACAATAAGAATATTCTTTCTGAAACAAGAAAGTGTCATGAAAGGATAATATGTGTTGATTTTAGAAACCGTTAAAATTAGAATTTAAAACACATCTTGGCTGGGATTAGCCACATTTGTAGATGATTAAATACCAACTGGATATCACACAAGATTTCATTGGTACATGATGATTCACTTGAGATTATAGATATTGCACAATATTTTATTTGTACATGATGATTTTACGGAGATCGTAGGATAAAATTACCAATAGTTGACGTTCTTGCTTCCAATGAAATTTTAATAACAATTCCTCAAAATTGCCAATGTTGTAACAACAAACTTGCCAGTATTAACATTCCATCTGTTTAATCCTTTAAACTGTGAAAGTTATTGTTGTAGAGAATTGTAAGACATCCACTATACAGCTGCCAAAATGTAATCCAATGGTGTCTATTTCAGGTGCAAACATTGAATTAAAAGATTGAAACAGGATATTCCAATGAAAATGTTCATATTTAATCAGAAGCCATTTCACTTAATACTGAATATATATCAAGGATAAATATCTTTAGCAGCGAATATATTTTCAGCCAAGCGAACAAATTAGTAACATTTTGTTAAAAACTCAAATTTTATTTAAAGTTTCAACTCCCTTTCTTCAAAACTATGTATCGTGTTTGCATTTATCTACAGATAAATTTAGTTATATTCTTTTTCTAAATAATTATCATTTGGTAAATATATATTCAAGACAGGTTGAATTCATTCGGAACCATATATACATTTAGACTTATGATGAGACATTTGGGATTATTTTGGGATTTAATTCACAATACTGCTTCTCTGGAGTCTTGTAGAGAAATTGAATAAATTAGGGAATTTCGTTGTCCCTAATAAAGATTTTAATTTCATACCTTTGAGAATTTTTTAGTGAAACCAACAGGCATTCACGATATCGTCTAATGACGAGAACCTTGATTCAAATCCTACCGAGGTGGAGCTAGAGTCAAACAAAAATGACGAATTGCCCCTCAGACGTTTTTAGTCTTTATGTAGCTTAAGCATGTTTTAAGAAAGCGAGAAATCGAGAATATTTCGATTCGGTGGCAAATTATATGTTGGATGTTAGTGTTTCTGGTTGGACATTAAATGTATTACAGCTATAAAAAAAACACCAGATAAAATTGTAGTTAAGAAAGCTACAGCTCCCATTGGAAATTATCGAAATGATTGAATGAAAATACAGAGAGAGACGAGAAATATGCAATTCCAAGATATGAATGGGAGAGGCAGGGAGAAAAAGAGGAAAGGAAAACTGAGATTCAGAGAGAAGAATGGGAGAGGTTGAGAAGAAAAAAAGATGAAAAGCAGAGAGAGAGAGAGAGAGAGAGAGAGAGAGAGAGAGAGAGAGAGTACTATGAAAGGGAAAGGGAATATAGATTACGAGAATTAGAACTGGCAGGAGGAGCACTCTTCTCCTCTTTACACAGGTTTCGATGCTACCAGAACTATTAGATCAGTACCTCCTTTACAAGATAAAGAAGTATATACTTTCTTCACATTGAGACAGTGTATGAAAACATGAAAGGGCCAAGAGAGTAAGGGATTTTATTATCACAAAGTGTACTTACTGGCAAAGCTTGTGAAATACACTCTTCACTGTTGATACAACAAAGTGCTGATTATGATGTGAAATGAAATATATCTTGAAGGGTTTGAATTTGGTATCTGAGGCAGTTAGACGAAGGTTTGGGAATTCTAGAAAAGAAACTGTACGTATAGATCGATGAAGTCGTCATCTACAAGGAAACTTGGGAAGATCATTCGGAAACCATTCTGAAATTCTTTGATCGACTCAGCGATTGAAATTAATTAAATTAAGTTAATTATTTTGGGTACAATTGAGTTTTGTCCTGCTTGTGTGAAATTTGAGGGATAAGATCAAGTAAAACTTTCATAAGTTAGGCCAAAGTTAACTCTGACATCCCAGTGCCTATTAGTATAAAGCAACTGATGCGATTTTGAGGTATGTCTGGATATTATCGGAAAGTTTGCTCTAATTTTTTTTTACATGACTGTTGAACCCTTGACAAATTTGTTGAGTAAGAAATGCAAGTTTCATTGGTTGCACAAGTTTCAGGAATTTTTTGATAAATTAAAAGTCGCACTTAAAGGTTTATTTCAGCACCAAATTTCAGCCAATTATTTAAAAATGTCTGTTGATGCACGTGCAATTCGGGTTGGTGGAGTACAGATTCAAGAAGATAAAAACTATGTGGATCATACAGTGTGTTATTTTTCTAGCAAAACATAAACAAGCACCTAAACATTATTCCACAGTCGAGAAGGAATGTTTGGCTTTGATACTAGCCTTACAACATATAGAAGTGATTATCAGTTCCACTCTGACTCCGGTTATTGCATTCAGTGATTACAGACCTTGCTTACATTAATAAAATGAAATGCAAAATCAGAGATTGTTGAGGTCGAGTTTAATGCTACATGAATACAACATTCATATTAGACACATCAGGGTAAACATAATGGGATTGCAGGTGCACTTTCACGTTTATAGAAGTACTATAATGCTTTATTTTCTTTATATTTTGTGTAAGTAAGCAGAGTGTCTCTCATAAGACATCTTCCGATGCAATTTCTATTTTTTTATGGTATCATCTGTTTATTGTATAAACCTTTCTTTTTAATTATGACGGGAGGTATTAAGTATATTTAATTTAAATTGTGTGCTTTATTTTGCACATGGTCGTAAGATAATGTAAACAGGCTGTTGATATAGCTTAGATTTGTCCATGAATGTAAGTGTTAAATAAAATGTTTCCTAGCATTTGAGTTCAAGGGCAGTCTTTATTTTTGCAATTAGACAGGAATTTTCTACTGGAATGATTCACATCCTAGGTCAAGTGAAAATGTGTATAAATAGGGACTTGACAAATAAATAATCAGTTCATATTCTATATCAATCTGTCGGAATATATGATCAGAGTTTGCAACTGTACCAGATATAATTCAAGAGGAATTATTTATACAAAAATATTCTTTAGAATTGCTAATGTGCTCGTTGACTTTGGATAAACAGACTACTTTGGGATTATTGTCGAGTTATTCAAAAACGTTCAGGGTTCCATCTTTGTGTTACATCAGCACATTGAAGACCATTGTAATTTATTCTATACTTTTTGTCTTGTGATAGGATATTCAGGATTATTTGAGATTTAATTCACAACACTGTGTATCTTGAATTTTCATTTCCTATTCTAGAAATATAAACTGTTTGTTGAGTTTACTTTAGCTGTTGGTTCGCTTCTTTCTGTTGCATATTTTAAGACTTGAGTCGTATCTCTCTCTCTCTCTCTCTCTCTCTCTCTCTCTCTCTCTCTCTCTCTATATATATATATATATATATATATATATATATATATATATATATATATATATATATATCCATTCATTCATACATCCATACATATAGTTTAGCATACCCGAATACACGATTTAAAGATAGAAGAGCGGCAGGAATTTAGTTACAAGCAAGACAGTCATCTATATCTATGCTCGTTACTCCTGTCTACCATCTTGCGTTAGTGCATAAACTACCACTACACAAAGCAACTCACTGAGTCCATCACCATGCTTTCATTAATACGATTATGAACATTGGATACGATTTCGTCTGGCTTCACACGACTACATCAAAGTCGCAAACACGGATGACCAAGGATTAAAGTGAAACATCTTATAGTGGGTGTCATTGGACTGTGAAAAGAGCTCACCTCAGTCAGTGCACTTGCAAAACAAAGCCATGGTTTCCGACTCGTCAATATTATGAGGCAAAGAGCGACACTGTAACGGCCAGACCGCTAACCCTACAGTTAAAAGTGGGTGAACTACCTAAAATTGCCCACATCCAAATGACAATCAATTGGTTTGTTCACTTATTAAAATGAGTACAAGAAGGTAAATGCATTGGAACTTATCCTGGTAAGGTACGTATTAAATTATTAGTCAGTCTGGTTTCTGTTTTGCCCATCTCCAAATAGTTTTATTGATTTCTAAGCATGAGCTTGTAAACTGTATAATATTTGCTAGGGAATTCACTTACGGTTGGTGTCCATCAGCATAAGGTACTGACTCATGTGGTCTCCGCTCAGTCTGCCGTCCCTGTCGGTGTCATAATGGTTAAAGATCGTTTCGGCAAGGCCAGTTCCGCCATATGCATTCGTAAATGTGACAAATTCCGCCAAAGTCAATACACCATCACCTAACATGCAATTATTATTTTAAAAAATTCACTTTAGCATAAAAATGTTTCCCGTGAATCTGTATTGATTTAGGTGTTGAATAATGTATGCAGCCACTACATAATGGAATTATATATAGATGTAATAGTGTTTAACGGCACCAGCACAAATGTGGCTATCAAAAGCCAACAAAAGATTAAGTTTCAAAATTGTAACACAAATCTGAAGAGCCTTCGATCGATTTCGTATTATGTTATGAAAAGCAATCAAATCAAGAGTCATTATTTCAGTCCATCATTATATTTTTCGAAACGAGAATGTTTGAGAGTTTTATTGCTACCTAAACGTATACAGTTTCGGAACGTAATGTGTATGTAAGTGTATATACTAATTAAATATAAAGTCTAAAACAAATTGCAAAAAATGTACTAAAGTAAAGCTAAGTATTTCCCCCAAATAAAACATTATCAAGATTGTAATTATTAATTACAGATGAACAATGGCAAGATTCGTCGATGAAGATAATAGGAAATGAAACATTGTGGAAGCAGGGCGATAACTTAAGAGGCCATACCATTCGCATCTTCCAAGTGAAAGACCCGGCTCATCTCTTCCAACTGAAGAACTCCATCATGGTTGGTGTCCAAATACTGGAAACCCTTGTCCACAAGGTCCGTCAGCTTGTGACCATGTGGCAGACTGACTGTATTTTGACTGAATAATAACCGATTAAAAATAAGACCATTTTATTATGATAGAACGAGATATGAAGTATGCTAATTACAGTTAATATTATACCGTTCCATTGCTTAATAAATTGTTAGACACAATGGGAAACGAAAGTCAAACAAATATGGTTTGGGAAAAAATTCTATTTTTAGCTCAAGAAATATAAGAATAATGACCACTACAATCACAACATCAACATCAACAACAGAAACAGATGTTATAGTAATAGCGATAATAAACAACGAGCAAAACCAGTAGCAACTTCATCACGAAAATCGAAAACAAATTGACATAAATCGCACATGAGTATCAATTCAACAGACAACTTCAAACCTAAATGTAGATCATACTATTGAAGATGTTAATCAGTGCGCATGATTAAATTGTAATCGAAGTTCTCTTTTCGTTTATTTCATATATCGGATTACTTTTCTTTAAGATCCCGCGTACAGCTAACTATTCAGATGCACACTCACCGATTATTTGCATAGGAGTACAGAGTAATTGCATAGGAGTACCGCGTACTTGCATAGTAGTACCGAGTACTTGTATATGAGTACCGAGTAATTGCATAGTAGTCCGACTATTTGCATAGGAGTACCGAGTATTTGCATAGGAGTACCGAGTACTTCCATAGGAGTACCGGGTGCTTGCATATGAGTACCGAGTACTTGCATAGAAGTACCGGGTACTTGTATAGGAGTGCCGAGTAATTGCATAAGAGTACTGCTATTTGCATAGGAGTACCGAGTACTTGCATAGGAGTAACGAGTGCTTGCATATGAGTACATATTACTTGCACAGAAGTACCGAGTACTTGTATAGGAGTACCGAGTATTTGCATAGGAGTACCGAGTACTTGCATATGTGTACCGAGTACTTGCATAGGAGTACCGATTACGTGCATAGGAGTACCGATTATTTATATAGGAGTACCGAGTAATTGCATAAGAGTACGGCTATTTGCATAGGAGTACCGAGTACTTGAATATGAGTTCCGAGGACTTGCATAGGAGTACCAGACACTTGTATAGGATTACCGAGTACTTCCATATGAGATTTCAATGCCTGAGTACATGTTGCTAATGCATCTGTAAGTTGAGAATCAAGCATTCGACGACTTACCCTAAAACTGCCACAACAAAACATCCTAAAAGCGCACTTCCCAACATGTTTCCAGTTTCTGAAAAGTTTATAATATTGACAAATTAATAAATTCATAAATACGATACATGCAATAAATTAATAAATTCATAAATACGATACATGCAATAAATTAATAAATTCATAAATACGATACATGCAATAAATTAATAAATTCATAAATACGATACATGCAATAAATTAATAAATTCATAAATACGATACATGCAATAAATTAATAAATTCATAAATACGATAATGCAATAAATTAATAAATTCGTAAATACGATACATGCAATAAATTAATAAATTCATAAATACGATACATGCAATAAATTAATAAATTCATAAATACGATACATGCAATAAATTAATAAATTCATAAATACGATACATGCAATAAATTAATAAATTCATAAATACGATACATGCAATAAATTAATAAATTCATAAATACGATACATGCAATAAATTAATAAATTCATAAATACGATACATGCAATAAATTAATAAATTCATAAATACGATAATGCAATAAATTAATAAATTCGTAAATACGATACATGCAATAAATTAATAAATTCATAAATACGATACATGCAATAAATTAATAAATTCATAAATACGATACATGCAATAAATTAATAAATTCATAAATACGATACATGCAATAAATTAATAAATTCATAAATACGATACATGCAATAAATTAATAAATTCATAAATACGATACATGCAATAAATTAATAAATTCATAAATACGATAATGCAATAAATTAATAAATTCGTAAATACGATACATGCAATAAATTAATAAATTCATAAATACGATACATGCAATAAATTAATAAATTCATAAATACGATACATGCAATAAATTAATAAATTCATAAATACGATACATGCAATAAATTAATAAATTCATAAATACGATACATGCAATAAATTAATAAATTCATAAATACGATACATGCAATAGATTAATAAATTCATAAATACGATACATGCAATAAATTAATAAATTCATAAATACGATACATGCAATAAATTAATAAATTCATAAATACGATACATGCAATAAATTAATAAATTCATAAATACGATACATGCAATAAATTAATAAATTCATAAATACGATAATGCAATAAATGCACCTTTATTCTTTTACTTCAGTTTGTTTAATCGTGAATTCTAATTCATAACAAACAAATAATGTATGAATGAAGAGTTAACTAATAAAACATTTTGCAAAACGTGATAAAACCGTAACAAAAGCTTGAAACTAATATGAAATTATTTTCAGATGGGTATATCCTTCTATGATAATGAAGCAAGACTAAAAGCGACAACAATACAACAATACAAGTACTAATAACAGTACTTAGAGTGTTTGTCACATATCTCAGAGTCATCATGAATTGTCCCTCCATTCCCCATTGTCATATCCCAGAATGTGAGAATAGACTCATGAGCCACATAGTGTGGCCTAAGTTAACTCCTCCTTGATATATGTTGAGACTTGGGTTTCTGATCACACACACACACACACACACACACACACACACTGCTCTTACGTGTTGGTCTCATTCTTTGAGAGTTACCAACCCAACCGACCCACCGACTGTGAAAAAGTTTATAAACCCGTTGGGTGTATCTCCAGATCGCCCTCAACCATGTTTATATTATATGACGTCTATACCTTCAGTCATGTAAGAGTTTTGCGTCATTACAGGTTCAGGCAATATTATTTCATGCGATCCTTTCCTTCAAGAAGTTAGAGAATAAAAAACTTCAAAACGTCATCTCATGAAAATCGTTCCCAAAGCTGTTCCTTACACACAGTAAAGTCACATAGCAAACTGTAAATTGTAGTGATTGTCTTTAGATCTTTCGATTGATTATCCTTAGTTGAAATTGTTTGCGTATGCATATGGCTTGGATGTTAAAGAGGGTAAGATTGCACAGGATTTATAAATAGATGCTTACGTCCGTGTTGGCAATTACAAGTAATATAACTATTAGTCAATATTTTGACAAGATTCGGCCTTTTCCCCATTGGACGGATAGATTAGATGACATCTTAGAAGAATTAAGTTAATTCATATTAGGCGAATCTCTCTCTCTCTCTCTCTCTCTCTCTCTTTATATATATATATATATATATATATATATATATATATATATATATATATATATATATATATATATATATATATATATATATATATATGGATGTATACGTGTATACGACTAAGCACACGTCAATATAAAATGATGCTACTCAATCGGTGGTATATTCATTTGTGTGTAGCAGACACACTCGCCTGACGACTCACTAATTAATTCTCATCTATATGCAGTCATTCCGGATTCCTATGAAATCAAGGTATGTATAGAATTAATTATAGAGAATTATAAATATACACCAGACAGAGTATGTATGTATGTATGTATGTATGTATGTATGTATGTATGTATGTGTGTATGTATGTATGCATGTATGTATAAATATTTAAACATGTATTGTTTGTTGCCTGTTTTCTCCATGATTATATTTTATATTATAATTGTGTTTTGCAATTGACCTTAGTCCAAAATTATGTTTACTGTGTCAGGTATGACAAGAGACATCGATTTTGTTAACAACATAATACACAGCAAAATTTTATCTGTTTAAATAACACGATCATTATCAATGGAGAAAACGTTTTTCGCAATCGAAGTCTACGACAATGGAATTCCCCCATCGAAAAACCTATCGTACCTGATGTTTGCCAAAATCTGTATTATAATTATAGCAAAAGACTTGTTTTGTTGACAACTTAAAATGTTCTAGAAATTAAGTTTTGACCCTAATCCAATTTTCAAAGTGTCAGTACTGTTGTCTTAGCTTTTTAAATAATGTTGCTTTCGTGAGAAATTACTAATTTTTGCCTTCCGATCTTGAAGCAGAATCAGTCTTATTGTTGTGGTTATATTTTCATTTGGGTGGATTAATTATTTAAAATATTATTCACTGGAAATACAAAGTGTTCATCAGTAACATTCTTGGACTGGAACATTAATTTGAAATTATAGTGAATTCAGACAAGATCAGTTTTTAAGTATTATATTATTGTGATACATCAATGGATTACCAGTACATAATCGTAATTCAAATCATTGGCACATCACCAAATTCGAGACTTCAGGCCATCAACGCATTCAAGAGAGGATCATATTTGGAATACCTTTTGAGTTTAGTTGGAACTTTATACATTTGAACTTGTGATAAATTGTAATAACTATTTCAGATTTAATTCACAATACTGAAAGTTCTTTTTATATTTCAGTGAATTTTAGGGAAATTATTTGTTGAATTTTACAAAACCTTCTCGCTCTTCTCTTTTGCATAATTGAAGACAATAGCGTCGTAACAATTAGAATGTATATATCCAATGTGATTGTTTGCGATTTGTCAATCTTTTAGTCTATTGCAATAATAGAAGTTGCACCAAATTTTGTTTTGCAATCGATACTAATCGATGCCTGAGTTCTCCGTCGTTTATAGACATGATTACTATCGTGATGGCAGTTAAAATCGCTACTTAAACAATTTTATTACTACAAGAATTTTTCTTGAAAATATGTGCCACGTGTCGTTGAGTGTAACAGGTGTATGGGCGTCACACAACACTGAACAGCAACATGTAAAGTAAGTTCAGTCACAGCCAAGTAGATTCTTTTGGAAAAACTACATATAAACAGTTAATACTTGAAGCCGATCTTTTGTTGTCTGTGGTATATGTCTACACATTCTTGATGGCGCCTTGGTTACATATATGTCTAGATGATCTAGACTCTAGAGGTTTGATGAATTTTAAGACCTGTTCAACCTGATTGGAGGGGAGGGAGAGAAGGAAAAACAATGAAATAGACCATAATATGGAAATACAGGTCTGAATTACATACCAAAAGGCCAAACATATTTCATAATTAGTAAAAGCAAGTAGTTTTAAACATGATATATTTCAATATTTCACTACGAATATGACGATGCATTCTGTACCGAAGTCTACAAAAGTATTTCTGTAAGTATCGGCATACGGCAATGATATTAATGACCAACAATTTAAGGCTTCAAGCAGGTGTCTGGTCCTTTTTAAAAATGTCTACCTGTCAATAGCTTCAGAAAACTATCTTACCCTGACACATAATACCATATTATATCTTTTATATTATTTGATGAAAACAATTAATGTTTTCTTGTGAGACAAGAAAACATGCATATCCGCTGAAAGAAAATCGCAGCCACAAGCGCTGCCGAAAATTAATTGGTCAGTTGCTAATTGTTGTATGAGTTGCAATGTAAAATCTGTAACTTAATTGAGATTATTGGGAAAATACGCTGTTAAGGGAATTGATCTGTCATTATAGAGTTTGTTCATAAATATAGGAATTGTCAACACTGAATCCTTTAATGTCCTAACTGCACTTTGTTGCTATGGACCTCTATCAGGAAGTCGAATTTGGGGTTTTCCATTCCAATATTTAACGCATGCGCAATCAACGTAGGGCAACTTTTAAGCGATTGTCATTTACATAGTGTATATTCGTGAAGAAAGTTTCAAACACATTTGTAAATGTGTGACATATGTACACCCTTCAGAGAAATAGTGTGTTTCAAAATCATGAGGGAATAGTTCAGTAATCTGCCTAAAACACAAAACAGATATGAGCACAAAAAGCATCAGAGAGGAACAGAAGAGTGGACAGGATTTGTAGGCCCTAGGAAACATTATCCAGTAGGCCCCAATGAATCACAAATTGAAACAATGGTGGACCCCCTGACCGTTGTGGTCCCCAGGAATTTGTTCTACCCTGTCCTCGGTTCTGGATAGGACTTACAAAATTGGATTATCCATTTCTGAAAGGAAATGGGTGGGTGGACGATTTTCGTATGTGACCAGAATTACAAATTGTACAAATCTACAAATTTAGCTGACTCTTCAAGACTATATACTCGCGAAAACATGAGGACTTAAAAATCTCTTTGTTGCATACAATTAATTTCATCGTGGATGGATGCATACTGGTAAACACAGCATAATCAATGCCAACGTAATCAGATCCAAACCCCAATCCGAGAAGCCACACGAGTTTCACATAGCTGATAGTACTGAAGCAACTGGCCGTTGGCGTTGCAAATGAATCGCAGGATGAGTTAATTCACCATTATTATCCATATTTGTTCAAGGAGTTAGCAAACGAGAGAGAGAGAGAGAGAGAGAGAGAGAGAGAGAGAGAGAGAGAGAGAATTCCTTAGCCAATCCAATGTATCATAAGCAGTTTTGGGATTCACATTCATTCCCATTTAATTTATTAACTAAATGGCAAATCTTTAAGGAATCTGCTTAATATGTGATGTACCGTCTTTGGTGTTCACTGTTTACTGCTAATTAGACAAGTTAACTTGTTTATTTTCGGATTATTCATTACCATGCAGTCAAGGGGGGGGGGGGGCGGAGTTTAGATGAGAGTCACGAAGCAGTAACAAAAAACAATATATACTCATTTATTGTTAAAAATACTTGATGAAAACGTACATTTCAGCTTGCGTTGTGTGCTAATGTGCGTGGTTGTTGAGAGTGAGCGAACGAGTGAGCGATCGATCGAGGTGCATGATTCCCATGCGTCACGTGTATGAAAACCACCTCTCCGCGATTCTAATAAAAGGCTAGGGAGTTACTACTCGAGGCTAGAGAGAGAGTCATACAACACCTCGAGCAGTGAGGAGATTTGTCTTTCACGCAAGTGAAAGACAAAGGGATTGAATACGTTAATATATTTCGGGAAAGTAATACTCTTCGAGTCTGATTTATTTTATTGTACCTTATACCAACTGTCATAAATCCCACAATCAATAACAAGAGTATTTATTTCTTTGCGAGAGGAGTGAGAGTGCATATATATATATATATATATATATATATATATATATATATATATATATATATATATATATATATATATATAATAGAGATAGAGCGTATAGTAAACATAAAACGCGGTTATTCAACAAACGAGAAAATGTTTATTGGATTTGATTAATATCCAAACAATTCCAATAGAAAACAAATGCTCTCCTGACAGTCTTGGGATTATTTGGAGTCTTACAAAGGAACAAGTGTACTTAGCACATTGACGCACACAATTCAATAAATAACAAGTGACAGTTTTTATTTAAATCCTGAATATTTCCAAACCTTTAATTTGGACTGAATGATTTTTCGCAACATCCCATCTAGCATCCAGGCTGGCATATATGCCACGTGTCAAACTTGTAATTATGTATCATTAATGTAATCATATTTGTAACATTCAAAATGAATTGTTTTACAAATCCAACTGTTTTGCAAAACAACTAAAAAATGCATTTATTTTGTCATAAAAAATGAAACCATTAATCACAAGAATTTTCGGGAGTTTCCGAACATTCATTACTGACGGAAACTACCAAACTACCGGTCGAGTGAAAAAGTAACGTAGTTGTTTCCACTGGAAAAAATATCGCAGTATATATATATATATATATATATATATATATATATATATATATATATATATATATATATCAAGAGAGAGAGAGAGAGAGAGTTTTCTTAATAAAACAGATTGCTAAGATTACCTGTGGAATGGAGACTGAGGTGAATTGTCTAACGTTTGTCGCCAGTTTATATATACTGGTCTTTAGTAAGAGCTTCATTAACTCAGACACGTGACTGATTGCCAAATGGACTTCGTGATGTTAAAATCATGCAAAGATAAGGCTAAATAGACCTGACAACAGCTAGTAAATACAAGCACATAATATGACAATATGCGTGGTTTGGACAAGATGTTCCTTTGTCGCGAATTAATTTTAGTGCATTTAAAACCAATTATATTTTTAATATCCTAAAACGAAATCGCAATATCAATATAGTGGATCATGCTATCACTGAATAAGATAATTTGTTTTGTACGAACTGGGATAAATCATTTCATCATGACTGTCAGTCTGATTCTATGATGTTTTAAACATGGATAATTGTGATTGTCGAATGAGCTGATACAAACATTATAAGTAGATGCGGAAAAATATTTTGATTCGAAACACTCTTTATGTCAAGATGCTTTAAACTAAATTATCACTTGCTAAAATTACGGTAGAAGTTGTTTTTTCTCATGGTACGAGTCTATGCTCTCTCAATAAGAATAAATAAATAATGAAAACCAACAAACTTTGTTAAATTCAACAAATAATTTATTTCCCTTGAATACAAAGTGAAAATGAAAGATAGAACATATTTAATTGTGATAGGAAAAGAATAAACTTTTATCGCGTCGTCGAGTAGTTTATATTTTGCGTATTCTGCTAAAACAACAAACACCATCAGCACCGATGGGTGTGTCTTAACACTTGGCCAAAGTTGTTGCTTGTACTGAAAATTAGTTGGTCAAAAGCACGTCCTCGATAGCGTGAGGTAGATGGCGACCCTGTCCTTCTGTACAGAAACTGCTGCTAACTATGGCACACTTCCTCTGCCGTATCTGTTTCTTTTGAACCAAGTATAAATATGTTACATGTTTGTCCTAACAACAAGGTCACACAACCACAAGTTATGGTATCTAAAATAGGTAACCAAAGGAAAACATGTTCCTGGTCTGTGCAACATATCCCTTGGAATCAACTATTTATTCTCTGAACTCGCTATCATATCGGTTTGGAATCGCAATTGTTTGTACATTTTCTTCCACGAAATTACAGACAGTTTGGAGAAAAAAAAGGTCAGAATTGTTAAGCGTTTCGTCGAGTCAATTTCTTTTTCGCGGGCAATTGGTTTCGCGATATTTTTTTCGCCATAGTGAAAATATCGTAGTTCAAGAGAATTTTTCTCGGGCTAAAATCTGACAACACGACTGATTTAGGAATAAATAAAAACAAGATGGGTGAGCCAGCAGAACAATACAGATATACAGACGATATATTTTGGTAAATTTGTGGCATCCTGGTTATTTTAATCATACACATGATACCATGAGCCGAAAATATTCGCCACCAAAAGATCTTTGATCCCTTCTTTATTGTTCTGATAGAATAAAAACCCACTTCATTAAAAAGATCTGACGAGAAAATTAACGTGTTAAACTATAGTGGTAAAGGATAAACTCGATATATGTTTTGATTATAATGATCAATGTCAAATGTAAGAAGTTGCTGTTACGGAGCACCGATTGACCTTTTAATCTCGTGCAATAAGCTACTCGCTTGGAACTTCGAAGACAATCCTACCGCAAACGTATGTAGATTGCTACCGTTCGGACAACCTCGGCAAATACAAAACAAGGATTGAGAGAGAAATTGTGAATGCATCGAACTGTTGTTTTCTTTTTTTTTTTTTTTCTTCAGTTAACCAAATTGTAGAAATAACCGAGTCAATCTGAATAGATCGAGGTTTCGATTAAGATAAGAAATTTCTAACGAATGTAAAGTTCTTATCTTACATGCATCTATGCAAAGTTTTGTCTCGCGTACATAACCAAGGTAGTCCGAATGATCAGCTGCTGAGTTGTAATGCTAGTAAACCCAATCCAGTCACGATTCGGAACATATTTCCGGCGATAACAATTTTATTAGGGTTATTTAATAGAAAAGTATCAGTGACAAAGATTGTTCAGTTTGTCTACCGCCATCTTCTTACTAAGTCTCCAGTCCAATAGAACGTAAATGTACGTTGCTGATCAAATAAGAATTCTGCACATTTAGACTTGTTGGAATAGAGTTTGATATTCAACTGAATATTACATTAAGACTTGTTGGAATAGAGTTTGATATTCAACTGATTACATAATTTTACCTTTAGGAACACAGTTTAATTGATTTTCAACTGATTACATACATTTTAACTTGTTTCGACATAATTCAACTGATTTTCAAATGACTGCAGACATTTAGTCTTGTCGGAATAGTGTTGTGATTGATTTTCAACTGATTACATAAATTCTAATTTGTTGCAACAGAGTTTCATTGATTTTCAGTTTACTACATTCAGTATTTAATGATAATTTAAAAGCCCTTTTTCTCTGAGAGCACGGAGATTCTTTTAAAATATAGATCAAACGAAATAATAGAATACAGCCATTTGTGACCTTTATTTCGGGTACAGCTTTCAGAAATGTACATATTTTGGTTCGGAAATAATCGTAAGTCCAAGCCGCATTAAGAAAAAAAAATAACGCGTACCTTTGTTAAAACACTTGTATTCTATGATCTGATTTGTCACTTCTTTGAGTGTTCAAGGTCTTTTTTTGTCAGTATCAGACAAATCAGTTTCACCTAAGTAATCGTGTCTTTCTGTAGGCAATATCTAGTACATACAATAGGGTCATACTGATAGTACCATAGGGTCATATTGATAGATAATGATCACCTTACCGAATAAATTTCCTTTTGTGTAAGGTCGTTATAATACGGCCCGTATAGTGAACTTTGACCTTTGTTGCCCATTGTGAGTTCTTGATAGCCAGGGAAGTCTTTCAGGTGTAAACTGTTCTTCTCTCTCTCTCTCTCTCTCTCTCTCTTCCCTTTTTATTATGTTTTATTTGACAATCTTACCGTTGGGTTCTCTCTAAATCATTGATGTGTTAAGTTTGTTAAAACCATGTCAAAATTAGTAAGAGCAGTATTTTGTATTAAAAGTGTCTCATGCATTGTTGAACTCGGCACATTCATTATTAAACGTATCGCATTCATTATTAAACGTATCATATTTATTATTAAACGTATCATAATAATTATTGAACGTATCATATTCATTATTAAAAGTATCATTCGTTATTAAACGTATCACATTCATTATTAAACGTATCATATTCATTATTAAACGTATCACATTCATTATTAAACGTATCACATTCATTATTAAACGTTTCATATTCATTAGTAAACGTATGATATTCATTATTACACGTATCATTCATTATTATACGTATCACATTCATTATTAAACTTTATCACATTCATTATTAAACGTATCATATTCATTATTAAACGTATCATTCATTATTAAACGTATCACATTTATTATTAAGCGTATAACATTGATTGTTAAACTCGACAAATCCATTATTTAACATTGTAAAACTACTCGTATTTCTCAATGTGATTTCAACTACTTAATTTGTAGTATTTGTATTTCATATTGTGCGATTGCTACTTGATGTGTGGGCATACTTAATTCCTGTAAAAAAAAAAGTGTATTATTGACTATCTCAATTCTTCATGTGGAGGAGGAGGAAGCAGGTGTCCATTTTCAATGAATTACATTTCGTTAGTTTTCAAACAAAATTGACATATACATCAGGGAATTGAATGCCATAAGTTATTGTTACATGTTTATTTGTATGCCTTGTTTTCGTTTAATAAAAGCGTAACTTTAAAAACTGTGTCAACTTTCAAAATGATTATACATATTAGAAAATGATTTACGCTCAACCGCAATGTATTTTAATAATTAATTATTCTTGACGAATCAACCAAAATGTTTTAATCACGATTCATTCCATGCAGTGTCTTAACAAATGATGCTTATTGTGGTAAAGCTAGGTTTGGCTTTTTTTGGCCTATATTTTTGGTGAGTAATCAGTAATATAGCGGAGTTCCTTCGGGTATATCACCGGGTTTTAGGTTAGGTCTTTATATTTCAGTGATTCCCCTCTGTATCTGTCCGAGGCCTGGATCTCTGGAATGTGGCATATTTGTGTCCCAGCAGAACATTGTTGTATTCCTGGCTTCTTCTCGCCGCCTGGTGCCAACTAGATCTTCGACTCTGTCGTCTTCTGGATAGCTTTCTGAGTCGTCCACTGGATCGTCTTCGGGAACGCCGGCTGAGTCGTCTTTGTGAACTAGTTGGTAGCTCGCGTCGTCGAATGAGTCGTGAAGGTAAGTCGTCACTTCCGCAAAATCAACAGAAAAAGAAATGATGAAAAAAGAAAGACCCTCAGTTACTAACTCTATTCTTGCAAGATCGTGATAACAAGGGTCCGTTTCTTCTAGAACGGGCCTTGGACCTTTTTTACTCTGGTCGACGGAATACCTGGTCCCTATCCGTTTGCGATTCCCAGGTCACGCCTTTTCCTATTCGGTGAACTGCGGCCAAATGTGCTTCATCAGCCCGTATGCTTTATACTGTTTTTGGCGAAAGGGACATCTTCGCACCACATTGCATCATAACACACTACCGCTTTAACCAAAGTTGGCCCGGGTATATATATGAAACTGGCGGAATCACGAGACCAAAATTAAGATGCTAGATTGCACTACAAAGCCCGTTACCATTTAAAATCAAAACTTAAACTTTGTAGAAATGAATATTCATGTCCATGTCTTTCCTTTTTACAAAAACAATACTGACCCTGCCCAGTACCCGCGGATTTCTTTGTAGGCAAAGTCGATAAGGAGCGAATCTTCAATTCCTCAGAATTCAAGTTTATTTAGCAGATGGACATACCTTGATCATGACAGCAATATAACACTGTACGAAAAAGGAATGTATTGATATTGTAGTAAATTTAGAGTATGTGCACTTGGTTGTAGTGCACCGTTTTAAGCAATTCTTAGATTTGTGTTATTACTTGTTTGATTATTGGAATTCGGCGCCATGGAAATATTCCTGGCCCGAACTAATGAGCTAATGAATAGGAGCAGACGTCACGGAGTGAAGTGTTAGTGTGTTTCCATGATGTTCCGGTTCACTATTAGTGAATTCCGACCAAAACCGAATGAATGTCCCTGTCGTAAAATAGTACATATTAAAATCTAGTGGTATACATTGGTAGCGTGACTGCAAGGACAGTACTTACGGTACTAAACCGGTAAATTACACAAAGGAATAAATAAAAAGGTACTTGACAGACACCGTTTATGTCGCTATGTGGGCGAATATGTGCAGTTATATCGGCGAAATGTGCCTGGAAAGCATACATTGACTGGCCTAAGGTGGCGGAGTTAAAATAGTTCCCATTGTTAGGGAGTACTCATATATGTTCTAAGGCGTGAACGGTTGGTGGTACGGAAACATAATGAAGCCAAAACACGCAGATGTACGGTTGATAGATAGTTGGCAGTTTGGTTTATCTGTGGTCTTGCATTAATTAGAGGAAAATTTAGGTATAGAATGGACACGTCGGGCTTTCTGATTTACAACTGAGGTTGTATGGAAGTCTTTGGAAAGTCGGGGAAACTTATGACTTTTAGCGAGAATCGCGCCAGGGTTTGACAACCGCTCGGTCAATTAAATACCCGTGTGCGTGTAACAATATAATTACAGGCATGCATTGTGAACGAAAAAGGAATGTATTGATATAATTACAGGCATGCATTGTGAACGAAAAAGGAATGTATTGATATTAATTACAGGCATGCATTGTGAACGAAAAAGGAATGTATTGATATTAATTACAGGCATGCGTTGTGAACGAAAAAGGAATGTATTGATATAATTACAGGCATGCGTTGTGAACGAAAAAGGAATGTATTGATATTAATTACAGGCATGCGTTGTGAACGAAAAAGGAATGTATTGATATAATTACAGGCATGCATTGTGAACGAAAAAGGAATGTATTGATATAATTACAGGCATGCGTTGTGAACGAAAAAGGAATGTATTGATATTAATTACAGGCATGCATTGTGAACGAAAAAGGAATGTATTGATATTAATTACAGGCATGCATTGTGAACGAAAAAGGAATGTATTGATATAATTACAGGCATGCATTGTGAACGAAAAAGGAATGTATTGATATAATTACAGGCATGCGTTGTGAACGAAAAAGGAATGTATTGATATTAATTACAGGCATGCGTTGTGAACGAATTAACATTACTTTTACCATTTATAAGTTATTAAATTGCAGTGAGCCAGTATTTTTTCCTTGTTGTCATCTTTTAGAATATATTTACTATGAAAAAGTTTTTGCAGCATCACTGTCCTTTTAAGTGTCCAATTTAATTTTGGAAGAAGAACGGGACGGTATCTGTTTTATAATGCCCTGTTTAATACATAAAATCCCTATTTTGTAATGCCCTGCTTAATACATGAAATTCTGATTTTATTATGCCCTGCTTAATACATGAAATCCCTATTTTATAATGCCCTGCTTAATACATAAAATCCCTATTTTGTAATGCCCTGCTTAATACATGAAATCCCTATTTTATAATGCCCTGCTTAATACATGAAATCCCTATTTTGTTATGCCCAGCTTAATACATGAAATCCCTATTTTATAATGCCCTGCTTAATGCATGAAATCCCTATTTTATTATGCCCAGCTTAATACGTGAAACCCCTATTTTATTATGCTCAGCTTAATACATAAAACCCCTATTTTATTATGCCCTGCTTAATAAATGAAATTCCTATTTTTTAATGCCCTGCTTAATATATGAAATCCAGATTGTATTATGCCCTGCTTAATACATGAAATCTTTATTTTATAATGCTCTGCTTAATACATCAAAAAACCCTATTGTATAATGCCCTGCTTAATGCATGAAATCTCTATTTTATTATGCCCTGCTTAATACATAAAATCCATATTTTATAATGCCTGCTTGATGCATGATATCCCTATTTTATTACGCCCCGCTTAATACCTAAAATTCCTTTTTTATAATGCTCTGCTTAATACATGAAATCCTGATTTTATTACACCCTGCTTAATAAATGAAATCCCTATTGTATAATGCCCTGTTTAATGCATGAAATCCCTTTTTTATTATGCCCTGCTTAATACATAAAATCTCTATCTGATTTGCAGCTCACTGGTTATGATTGCCGCGAATCGCTGCTTTGGGAGAAAATTAACGGTTAACGGGTATTTAGTCGGCTTAAGTATGATTTTTTTTTTTATAACGGTGAACCCCTATCATAGAGCGTTGTAAAGTTTCTTTGTTTTTTGGGGTGTGTGTGTGTGTGTGTGTGTGTTTTGCTTGTTGGTTGTTTGCCATCTCCGGATGCTAGACATACTGTTATGATTAGATATGCTAGACATACTATTAGGGTTAGACATGCTAGACAGACTATTAGGACAGGACATGCTAGACATATTATTAGGGTTAGACATGCTAGACATACTATTAGGGCAGGACATGCTAGACATAATATTAGGGTTAGACATGCTAGACAGACTATTAGGACAGGACATGCTAGACATGCTATTAGGACAGGACATGCTAGACATACTGTTAGGGTTTGACATGCTAGACATACTATTAGGGTTAGATATGCTAGACGCACTAATAGGGTTAGACATCCTAGACATACTATATTATGATTAGACATGCTAAATATATTATTAGGAAATACAGAAGTAACAATGTAAAGTATTGCTTACTTGTCCAACAGGGGCCACGAGTGGCCGAGTGGTCTAAAGCGCTCTCCGTTACGGATAACTGCCATCTCACCTCTGCCTGCGTGGGTTCGAGTCTCGGATTCGGCCAATGCGGGCATGTGAGAAAGCTTGCCAGTAGCTTCTCGTGGGTCGGTGGTTCTTTCCGGGAATTTCCCGGGTTCTTCCTCCACCATTAATACTGGCCGACATGTACAGCCTATTGTGTGCTGAAAAATGGCGTTAAACCCTACAACAACAAAAAGAACAACTTGTCCAACAGAATCTTTGCCACTTCGGCATTAATTTGTATCCTAAAAGCAGCCTTTAGTTCAGTCCATATATCAGTGATAATGATAACCATTATAAATATTGTTCTTATTCTGTCTAGAACTGCCTCATTTGTGTATATCTTTTTTCGTGCTGAATCTGTAAAGTTTGGTTTTCGGTCCACGTTTCGTTTTGTGCACATCCGACAGGGTCGAAACGACCGTTCTTTATTTACGAAACATCAACCAATAGGTACGAAAAACCGAACTGTGGGTACGAAACCTCCTATCTCCTCCGAGTACGAACCCGCATGAGTACGAAAACTCTGGCACCCGATTGACACTCACCATCTAGTCACATTTTCATAACAGAGGGATAAGGCTCGGTTGCACACTGGTTTGCTCAGATGTCGCACTGCCACAATAATACCGCTTAAACATCAAGTCAAAATAAAGTAAGATAAACAAATGTTTACGGTCAGTTGCATCCCAAAACGCAGACCAGGTTTTATGTGACAGAAAGCATGTTTTGTTTCTTCACTTTACATGATGTGACTATCATCAGTAATATGACATTAAAGTTCTTCTGTTACTTATATTTAGAATTAAAAAGAAGAGAAGTTTCTCGGTCAAGCGATTAGATAAACTAAATCTTTTTTGTCGACTTAGCGTTTTACGGCACATTAACACACAACAGGTTATATAGTGCCCGAAGTAATTGGAGTAAAAATGTCAGGCTCTGAGACACAAAACTGCGACCAATCTGGACTAGTTTGGGTAGGACTCGAACACTCACACGAAGGGATGTGAGCATTGTACGCTAACCACTGAGCTAATGCAGATCTTGAAAGAGAAAATTAATCACTGTAACTGCCTCTGCCATAACGCCGAGGTGCTGCTTTCTACTAAAATTCAAGGTGCCTAGAGATAACAACATGGGCATGGGAATGTATTTTATTACACAGTACATGTTGATATCACACAGTACATGTCAACTTTCCAGGCTGTTTAGTCTCTCTCTCTCTGTCTCTCTCTCTCTCTCTCTCTCTCTCTCTCTCTCTCTCTCTCGCAAACACACACATACACACAGCATGCCGCAGTAACTAGCTAAATAAAGTTTATTATTCATAATGAATGGGTTACGGGTTCAATACTATCCCAGGCAAAACGGGTGATTATTGAAATTCACTTAGCTCCCATATCCTCGGCATGAGAAAAGCAACAATGTGTTCAAAGTGCAGTTTTAAACCAAATAATATAACCAGTTAATTTTCTGTTGTTGTTTGTTTGTGAACTATTCAAATTATATTTCTTTTTTTATATTACATTGTTAAGGAGGTTAAGTGATCCAGAATAATATTTTTCGTGCAAAAGCACTGTCTTTGGTACACTCGTTCTAACATGAAATGACTTGTATTGTCCCGTGATAAGATAATATGTGCTACTTGAGTACAGCCATCTCTGACCCAGATTACTGACTAAAATCAAGCAGAACAGAGAAAACTTGAATTTACCATTATAAAGAAAACCAATTAATGAAGGTTAAAAGACAAACATGAATTGGAGAGCAATCAAAATACTTTTCCTTCTGGGATGGCTCGAAGGTACGTTGCAAAATCTCAGCTACTTTCTGCATTGCGAACGTCCAAGATCTTGTATCGCTTGGGTGGGGAAGGGGTAAGATATAACCACATTAATAAGATAAATATCTCTATGCGTCACCATTACTTTAAAAGCTCTAGTGCAGGAATTGAAATTCCTCGTAGCAGGACCTCGTAAGGGACGTATGAAACTAGAATCGTCTGGGCGCCAAGCCCGGAAGGAGAGGATGGAGTGCGCCGTTTCGCGGAGCTTGCATTGTGTTCTGAATGGGTGAGGGAGGGGTACGCTTCAAGCGACGATTGCCGAGGGCGTCATTTCCTCTAGCCCAAACGTGCAAGGGCCCTGCTCGTAAATCATGCTAAGAATATCTTTTTAGTACAAATACCTTCTCCCACGTACACATAGATAAATATAATACATTGAAGCGAATACATGTATGTGTTTAATCAACTATCCATGATGAATACGTATGACATTGTCTGCAAAAGAGGTTGCGCGAAAACTGAAATAGCTTAATACAGAGTATTTCGGAAATCGATCAACATATCATCTGCTAAAATCAGAGAGAGAGAGAGAAGCATTGTTAATAAAGTGTACTCTAGTATAACTGCATACATGACATTTAATCCATTTACGCTTGATAATAGAGGTTTAAGGCACAAAGGGTAGCTGACTGAAGGTTCCAGGATTTTCTATACTAAGTTCTACATATTTGCTCATGCAGCTTATAAGTATGTAAAACTCTGAAAGATTGTGATAACAAGCAATCATGGTGATTTATGTTTTCACCACGAAATAACATTTTGCAATCTGTATTTCAAACATCATAATTTTGGTTCAACTTGTAAACAAACTGTCATCTTAAATATATACAAAGTAAATGTTTTGACATTATACCTAGTTATATCTTCAAGATATGTGTGTGTTGGATTTTTAACGTAGCTTTAAACAACAACAACAAAAAAGGAAGTATCGCTATCATATATGCAGTGTGTCAATTTATATAGTTGACTATCACTGGGGCATCATGCCGCAGACATTTAGCATCATGTCCCACCCAGACACATTATCCTGACACCAGGCCGAATAGTCCTAACACTAACCTTTTAATACTGAGCGCTTAGCGAGGTAGTTGCTAGTACTATTTTTTGTCAGTCTTTGGTGTGACTCGGCCGGGGTTCGAACCCGCAAACTCCCCCACCCGAGGCGGATGCTCTAGCCACTAGACCATCAGAGCGCTTCATATCTTCAAGCGAAACGCGCGTGTATAAAGAGACATCATATGACGGCTGTTTTTACAATTTAAATCGCATCTAACTTTGAAACTTCGACACAGATTACTAATATCCTAATTCGTCAATAACATCTCAAGTATTTTTAAAGAAGATATTTTCAATAGTATTTGAGATATTAATGATGAAAATGTTGTTAAAACATCGTCCAAAGTTTTAATTTTTAACTTAAAATTAAAGAGTACGAAAGGTGTTTTAAACTCAATTTCTCATTTCAGATGCATTACCTATTTCGAGATATTTATTAATATATGTATATGTGTGTATGTATAATTCATACAGGTAAAAAGAAGTTTGAGTATAAAAGATGTATTTTATAAGTATACAATATAATTTCACGTAATCAAGACGTTGATATAAATCTACCTATGGAAAGCGCATTTTATTTTGACTACGGATTAACTAATTAGCATCAAGTCAACGTGCATGCCATGGTAACAAGATTGGAAATTATAATTTTGTGTGAGATGAATACACTCGTTCTTATAAAATACTTATTATGAAATAATTGACAGAAATCGATACAAGCGATATTATAAATTAACACAGACATCATATGACGGCTGTTGCGAATTTTTTTCTTCACTTGTTTTAAATATCTTCTTTTACTTTTAGTGTCATTAATGGACACGAAAAATGCGTTCCCTGAAAGTGATCCAGTAATTTCCATAATTACTAATGGTAGCTATAGGCTGCTGATTAAAGGTGAAACATGGCTGATAAATTCTCCTACTTTCTTTAACATCGACGGACGAACGTTTTCCACTCGCGATAAAACCTTAATTTTGGAGGAGACGACGGTTACTTCCGGTGATGATCTGCTTGGAAAATGGCAAAGCACAACCTTTCATTATTCTGGGGGAAGATCTGTGAAAGTTAGAATTGATGCAATCATCAAGACATATTACGAACCGGACTGGCCATTCATTATATTTTCACAGGTAAGGAAAACAAAGGCTAAATATGTAATTCCGAAAAGCAAGATTTATATCAATGATCGCCACGTTCCATGAAGTTTCAACAAATAAATCGATATCATCAACATGGACTATAGTTGAATACGCCATGTTTCAGTCAATAGAAACTTCAATTGTGATAGTGAACATATTTGTACATAACAAATGAAGCGCTACTTAAGTTTTGTGCACTTTGTACCCTACCCATAGCATGTAATAATCATGGGTTCCATTTATGACACTGAATAGTTGATATAATTATACGTTTATCGGACATAAAACTCTGTCATGAAGAACGTTGATAAACTAAAATCAGACTAAGGCAAGAGTTTACAAAAGTCGGAATCAGGTCACAATTAGTACTTCCAGTTCAGTACCCACGAATGTAGTTCTAGACTATTTTTAGAACATCTTTTCCTCTCTCATTTTGTTGGTGATAGAACAGTTTTATTTATGCATTTTTGGTAGGGATTTAAAGGAAACTGTTTATTCTTGATAATATGAGCTCAGGGTATTGTTGTATGTGTGTATTTCGGCGACAGTGCACTGTGAGTAATAAGGCCTTAGTGATGATCCGGGAGCGAAATCTGTGTTATGATTACATGCTGCTCTGTTAACATTCCAGCATCTCAAAAAAGAGCAGGTCAACCTTTGACAAGAACTTCACAGTGAAGTCATCTTTTAAGGTATTGTAGATTAACATATGATTTGTATTGATTGTCACACAGCGGAAAGGTCAGTACTGAGAAACAAACGTAGAGAACATATAGTAAAATTAATTGTGTTCTATGGCCAGTCAATAATGATGATCGATATCAGTAGGGATCTTGATAGTCTATAGTTTTAGGAGTCTTGATAATCTATATCATTATGAGTCTTGATAATATATATCAGGTGGCGCTCTACAGTTTCGCGCTTAGCATAGGGAGGGTTAGAATTTTAAAGAAAAAGAATTTCCCCTATTTTCCTCACTGGTTAAATTGGCTTTCTAAAAAGGACCTAGTATATCTTAGATATATTCAAAGGACCTTTAATTTCCTTTATTTTGGCGTATGATTTATGGGTTTAATATGGGTTATAGAGCTTGGCCTTACTCCATATGTGCGCCTTTCAAAAAAGTACTTTCAAAAAAGTACTATCTCAACTTGGTCATTTTCACTTCCTGAACTTCATTGGTAAATTGTATACAAAAGAACCGATAACATTTTTACATTTTATATGTTTGGTAATTCATTCATTGCACTTACAGAAGCTGGCATTGTCTAGTCTGGCAAAATTCATTTTCCCTATTTTAATAGCTGCTATGCATCGTGTATATTAGACTAATTCAGGCTGATTTTTGGCACAAGAGAGCAGACATTTTACTTAGCAGTGTGCTTAGGTCATGTACAATTTCCAAAAGTACAATATCCAAAGAAATAGCATCCACATTACATCAATGTAGCATAGAGGTATGCCAACATTCTCTCCATTGTGCATGTTTTAAATGCAAACAACTTCAACTTACATACGTCCCTGTCTCAGAAGTATAGAATAACTGGTGAGCGCCCCCTCATTAGGAGACTTGATAATATATATCATTAGAAGTCTTGATAATCTATATCATTAGGAGTCTTAATAATCTATATTGCTAGGAGTCTTGGTAATCTATATCATTAGGGATCTTTACTGCAATATCAAAAGACTGCAATTGTACGTTCAAAACTTAACAGGGTAGAGGGGCTGTGTTTGGGTTTGCCTGGTATTGAATTTCAACAAAACATAAAGGGAGATAACTTCAATCAGTAATTCATATACATAAATTACGATTACTTCAGTCAGTAATTTAGACAGATAAATGACGATTACTTCTGATATTAATTCTAAGACAAAAATAACAATTACATCAGTCAGCACTTAGACAAAAATTACCATTATTTCACTCAGTAAGTTCATAGACATTACTGACGATTACTTACGCAGTACTTCACATACATAATTTACGATTACTTCAGGCAGTATTTCATAGACATAATTTACGATTACTTCAGGCAGTATTTCATAGACATAATTTACGATTACTTCAGGCAGTATTTCATAGACATAATTTACGATTACTTCAGGCAGTATTTCAGAGACATATTTTACGATTACTTCAGGCAGTATTTCATAGACATAATTTACGATTACTTCAGGCAGTATTTCATAGACATAATTTACGATTACTTCAGGCAGTATTTCATAGACATAATTTACGATTACTTCAGGCAGTATTTCATAGACATAATTTACGATTACTTCAGGCAGTATTTCATAGACATATTTTACGATTACTTCAGGCAGTATTTCATAGACATAATTTACGATTACTTCAGGCAGTATTTCATAGACATAATTTACGATTACTTCAGGCAGTATTTCATAGACATAATTTACGATTACTTCAGGCAGTATTTCATAGACATATTTTACGATTACTTCAGGCAGTATTTCATAGACATAATTTACGATTACTTCAGGCAGTATTTCATAGACATAATTTACGATTACTTCAGGCAGTATTTCATAGACATAATTTACGATTACTTCAGGCAGTATTTCATAGACATAATTTGCGATTACTTCAGGCAGTATTTCATAGACATAATTTACGATTACTTCAGGCAGTATTTCATAGACATATTTTACGATTACTTCAGGCAGTATTTCATAGACATATTTTCAGTAACTTTCCTAATCAGACCATTCTTCTTTTGCGTAAACGTCGGTGGAAAAAGTATATGGTTGTAAGGGTCTGTTTGCATGCTATTTGAGTCAAACTTCACTTTCCAAAACACAGTTTTCAGTTATTCCTAAATCATTTACGTTTATGCAGGTGTCTTTGCATGATATTTGAGTCAAACTTTAATTCCCCCAACACAGATTTTTCAGTGATTCCTAAACCGTTTAAGTTTATGCAGGTGTCTTTGCATGATATTTGAGTCAAACTTTAATTCCCTCAACACAGGTTTCAGTGATGCTTAAACCATTTAAGTTTATGCGGGTGTCTTTTCATGATATTTGAGTCAAACTTTAATTCCCCCAACTCAGGTTTCAGTGATTCTTTATTCATCTAAGGTTAAGAGATAAACGCCTATAGTATTCTGCAAACTGTAATCCTGTATAAGGGTGTTGATTGCTATTACTTCAGAGGTAACCAGGTCTTAATTTAAGGTTTAGGATGTAGGGTGTATTAGATTTTCTGCCACGTTACATAGTGTTTGGAGCAAAGCTGCCTAGACTTAAAATAGTGTTTGCCTTTCCTTTGCAATTCAAATCCAGTTCCTACCCGCGACATCACGAAGAATGGCACCTTCATAAGGAAGGCCAGAAACTCTATTACTCTGAGAGCTGACAAACCAATACATTGGGGCATGATGAAAGATAATCTTTACCTTAAATATTCGTCACACACTACTATGGCGAAACCGGAAAGTATTAACAAGCTTCTTTATAAATTACCATTAAGGATTTTATTATTTGGAGTCCATACGTGTGTTCAATCATTTATTGCAATAAAAAGTTATTTAATAGTTTTTCTGTCATTCGCAGTTAATTAGTTTGCAGGGCCAACATCAGTTTTGTTTTGCTCTTTACCTTTCTCTTCTCGATTTTGTTCTGTTTTCATAACTATAGTGGAGGCAATATTTTATCTTTCTTTACATTTCATGTATCAACCTCCGAATTAATTTTTAGTCAGTATATTGTGTACAGCAGAACATATCTCTTCAATCAAAGCAAATCCAACACATCTTCAAGCTCACTAAATTTTCACAGACATGATTTGTGCCTAACCTAATTACGCTTTCAACATGATTTGAGCCTAACCTAATTACACTTTCGACATGATTTGTGCCTAATCTAATTACACTTTCGACATGATTTGTGCCTAACCTAATTACACTTTCGTAGGTTAAAGCTCTAAATCAGATATTGAAGAAACGATTCCGAGATTGAATGGATTTAAACTTTTTTCAGACGAAATTTAAAAATGCCGATATCAAGCCAACGAGAGTCAATAGTTTATTTTAAATGACTGCTTATTTGTCCATAACATTATACAAGTCCTCGTACGCGTAAAACAAAGCACGAGCTACATTCGAGTATGTATATCTCAGAGAGTTTTGCTTTGCGAATATTAACCAAGTCATGAATATTCTTCTTTGCAGAAATACCTTAACGGGGCCAACGGTACCAAGGCCCTGGACAGAGCACAAGTTGTTGGAGGTTTTCCAGGCTTCAACATAGAGTCTAAGAAAGGAACCCTGGGATACCTTTCGTTTGGTGGATTTATGATCGGAGACACAAATAAGCATATCGGATCGTAAATATTATAAATACACGTTTATCGCAAGATGTATATTACAAATGTTAAACAATGCTTAATAATTTCATAAAAAAATGTCTTATCATCACATAAGGCAAAGGTGGCATGCTGGCATGCATGATGCATCCCTACTAACGCGCTTGTATTTAATGGAATCAGAAAGTTTTGTAATGTTGTTATAAAATTTATATTTCTTCTCTGATACCAAACGAGAATATCATTCGCTACACTGTATGGAAATTACTATAAATGTATGGGCTGGTGCTCAGCTTGTATCGCTGCGATTGTAACTTATTGATACACAGATACATGACTGGACGTACTTTGTCTTTTTCTCGTATACAAACTAATGTTATAAGTTGAAAATGTGAGAAAATGAATTAAATGTAAGACACGTGAAATAGAATGATTATTCAACTCAATATATATATATATATATATATATATATATATATATATATATATATATATATATATATATATATATATATATATATATGGTAAACATTGTCTTTCATCCTTATATTCTCCAATATGTTATTTTAATTCAACATTCCTTTTATCGCACAGGGGATTGACTCGTCTATTCTCAGTGTTTATATACAGTGTTAGATCTAACTCATGTGTGTATCATCAGATTGTTATGTATATCGATAATGTGTATTTTACATTTTGGTGCATGTCTGTCGATTGCATATGAGGTATAAATAGGTTTTGACAAGTCTTAAAATCAACAGTAATAATGAACCTTTTTAGAAGTTTGGATGATTTTCCATTGGATGGTTCAGTCGGGTGGTTTCTGTTGCGTTGTGGGATATTGTGACATAAGTCACGTATCGAGAATTATGATATTGCATTGCAGAGCCGTATGGGTATATATATATAAATTAATTCATTCTCATTTCCAGTGTTCTTGTTTTAATATCAGTATGTTTGTATATTTTAAAGTTGTGTCTAGATATAATTTGAGAGGAAATATTTGTTTGGAAGATTCATTAGAATTACAAAAAGATCATTGGCTCTGGACTACAATATTGTTCTGGGATTGTTGTGACTTTATTCATATCAGTTTTGTCATTGTGATACAACAAGATTATTGGCACACTATCACATTCGAGGTCCTAAAATTCATATAGAACATTCGATTCTTTTAAACTGTGTACAACTTTTTAAGATTATTTTGCATTCAATTCATAATACTATAAGTTCCTTTTAAATTTTAATTGTATAGCTGGGAGAATTAGATTATTTCTTAAGTTTTACAACACGTGTTGGTTTTGCTTCATTCTGTTACGTATTTATGATCAGCAATATTGTTTACAATATATGTCCATGACGTATTAATGCTTAGAATGACTTCTGGACTCTCGCATACACGATGATGATGATGATGATGATGACGACGACGACGAAGACGACTACGATGATGATGATTCCAGACCAAGAGGGATTACATCCATTAAAATACTTTTCGGTTCTTATAAGGCCTATTCCGTGTCGATTCCTTTCAGGTGGAATAATAATTCCTTCTTCATTAGAGATGGCTTAGAGGGAGGACCCTTAGTTCTTTTCAATCAGAATGCGGACACTCTCATCATATCCCCATTTAACCAGTTCATGGCCAGTTCAGTGTGGCATGATGGGTTGTATGGCGGAAGTGTATATTGGGGCATCATGGGTGACGTGGAATCTGTACCACCTAACTTCCAGTATGATACAATCGTGTATTATGCTAATGGAATCAGCAAGGTACTAGTGACGGAATGTCTAAATTTAACACTAGAAAATCGTTAACATTTTCTTGTTATGTTATTTTCTAATTAACAACGTCGATAGAGATAATGTATTCTTCATTTGCAGATCTATTTTAGGTAAAAACTGATTCATTGCTAAACATTTGTTAAGAACAAAGGAAGCACGATGTCACGAGCACATTGTTAAAAATTTGCCATTTAAATGAGGTTCTAAACCAAATTATTTCCTAGGTATTGTTTATTAGTTTGGTCTAAAATAAGAGTTTCTAACAACATTGCATTAAAATTCAGCTTTGATGTGTAAGAGGCTATCGTGAGGTGTCAATATAAACCTGTATGAATCCAACAGCGCATGTCTGTATTATATAAATGTATGCATCATATTACATATATATCTCTATGTTATAACATGAATATCTTTATGAAATTACAAGAATATAATTATGATATTAAATAAATGATATTACATATATGTCTTATGAAATTAAATAAAGGTCTTTATGATATTAACTTAATATATCCATGATATTACATGAATGTCTCCATGATCTTACAAGAATAATTTTTATGAATCTCCATGGTTGTTTCTACGATCTTAAATGAATGTCTCTAATATATTTCATACATGCTTTTATGAAATTACTTGAATGCCTTTATCATACTGCATGAATGTCTCTGATATTACGTGATTGTCTTTAAGAAATTACAAGAATACTGTAATTAATTTAGAGTATGAGCATTTGGTTTTAAGGAATTCTTTGATTTGTATGATTACTTGTTTGATTATTGGAATTCGGTCCAGCTGCAATGTTCCTTAACCCGAAATAATTAGCCAGTTACTAGGAGCAAACGTCACGGAGTCAACTCCTAGTGAGCTTCCATGATGCCATGCTTTACCTTTGGTGAATTCAGGTCGGAGCCGCATGAGTGTCCCTGTCGTTCAATAGTCCTTATTAAAATGTAGTGGTGTATATTAGTTGTGTGACTGCAGGTAAAGTATGTATGATTAGAGATTGGTAAATTATACAATGGAATAAACAATGATGGACTCGGTAGATACCGTTTATGTCGCCATGGTGACAAATGTGATGCAATTTTACAAGCAAAATGTGACCAGAAACCATGATTCTACTGGAGTAGTAAAAACATAAATCCCTGTGTTTTGGGAAGTTGTATAGTTTTACGGCGTGAAATGCTAACGGTATGGAAAGTTGATGAAGAGAAACTATGTAGATGTGCGGTTGATAGAAAATTTGAATGTTGTGAGATCTGTTGTATTGCGTTGATTAGAGTAACATTATGTATATAATGGACACGTTGGGCTTTATAACTTACAACAGATGTTGTATGGAAGTCTTTGGAAATTTGTGGTAAACTGATGAATTCTAGCGGAATCGAGCCAGGGTTCAACACCACTCGGTCAAAGAAATACCCATGGCATGTAACAATACCTTTTTATAAATTTACGTGGAAGTCTTTATGATATGACATGAATGTTTTTATGATGTTACATGAACATCTCCATGATATGACATGACTGTCTTTATGATATTGCATGACTGTCTTTATGATATTGCATGCTTGTCTCTGTGATATGACATGAATGTCTCTGTGATATGACATGACTGTCTTTATGATATTGCATGCCTTGTCTCTGTGATATGACACGACTGTCTCTATGATTTGACATAAATGTCTCTGTGATATGACATAAATGTCTCTGTGATATTACATGACTGTCTTTATGATATTACATGACTGTCTTTATGATATTACATGACTGTCTTTATGATATTGCATGCCTGTCTCTGTGAAATGACATGAATGTCTCTGTCATATGACATGACTGTCTTTATGATATTGCATGCCTGTCTCTGTGATATGACATAAATGTCTCTGTGATATGACATGACTGTCTTTATGATATTGCATGACTGTCTTTATGATATTGCATGACTGTCTCTGTGATATGACATGAATGTCTCTGTGATATGACATGACTGTCTTTATGATATTGCATGCCTGTCTCTGTGATATGACATGAATGTCTCTGTGATATGACATGACTGTCTTTATGATATTGCATGCCTGTCTCTGTGATATGACATAAATGTCTCTGTGATATGACATGACTGTCTTTATGATATTGCATGACTGTCTTTATGATATTGCATGACTGTCTCTATGATATGACATGACTGTCTTTATGATATTGTATGACTGTCTCTATGATATGACATGAATGTCTTTATGATATTGCATGCCTGTCTCTGTGATATGACATGAATGTCTCTGTGATATGACATGACTGTCTTTATGATATTGCATGCCTGTCTCTGTGATATGACATGAATGTCTCTGTGATATGACATGACTGTCTTTATGATATTGCATGCCTGTCTCTGTGATATGACATGAATGTCTCTGTGATATGACATGACTGTCTTTATGATATTGCATGCCTGTCTCTGTGATATGACATGAATGTCTCTGTGATATGACATGACTGTCTTTATGATATTGCATGACTGTCTTTATGATATTGCATGACTGTCTCTATGATATGACATGACTGTCTTTATGATATTGTATGACTGTCTCTATGATATGACATGAATGTCTTTATGATATTGCATGCCTGTCTCTGTGATATGACATGAATGTCTCTGTGATATGACATGACTGTCTTTATGATATTGCATGCCTATCTCTGTGATATGACATGAATGTCTCTGTGATATGACATGACTGTCTTTATGATATTGCATGCCTGTCTCTGTGATATGACATAAATGTCTCTGTGATATGACATGACTGTCTTTATGATATTGCATGACTGTCTTTATGATATTGCATGACTGTCTCTGTGATATGACATGAATGTCTCTGTGATATGACATGACTGTCTTTATGATATTGCATGCCTGTCTCTGTGATATGACATGAATGTCTCTGTGATATGACATGACTGTCTTTATGATATTGCATGCCTGTCTCTGTGATATGACATAAATGTCTCTGTGATATGACATGACTGTCTTTATGATATTGCATGACTGTCTTTATGATATTGCATGACTGTCTCTATGATATGACATGACTGTCTTTATGATATTGTATGACTGTCTCTATGATATGACATGAATGTCTTTATGATATTGCATGCCTGTCTCTGTGATATGACATGAATGTCTCTGTGATATGACATGACTGTCTTTATGATATTGCATGCCTGTCTCTGTGATATGACATGAATGTCTCTGTGATATGACATGACTGTCTTTATGATATTGCATGCCTGTCTCTGTGATATGACATAAATGTCTCTGTGATATGACATGACTGTCTTTATGATATTGCATGACTGTCTTTATGATATTGCATGACTGTCTCTATGATATGACATGACTGTCTTTATGATATTGTATGACTGTCTCTATGATATGACATGAATGTCTTTATGATATTGCATGCCTGTCTCTGTGATATGACATGAATGTCTCTGTGATATGACATGACTGTCTTTATGATATTGCATGCCTATCTCTGTGATATGACATGAATGTCTCTGTGATATGACATGACTGTCTTTATGATATTGCATGCCTGTCTCTGTGATATGACATAAATGTCTCTGTGATATGACATGACTGTCTTTATGATATTGCATGACTGTCTTTATGATATTGCATGACTGTCTCTATGATATGACATGTCTGTCTTTATGATATTGCATGCCTGTCTCTGTGATATGACATAAATGTCTCTGTGATATGACATGACTGTCTTTGTGATATTGCATGACTGTCTTTATGATATTGCATGACTGTCTCTATGATATGACATGTCTGTCTTTATGATATTGCATGAATGTCTCTGTGATATGACATGACTGTCTTTATGATATTGTATGACTGTCTCTATGATATGACATGTCTGTCTTTATGATATTGCATGACTGTCTCTATGATATGACACGAATGTCTTTATGATATTGCATGCCTGTCTCTGTGATATGACATGAATGTCTCTGTGATATTACATGACTGTCTTTATGATATGGCATGACTGTCTTTATGATATGACATGACTGTCTTTATGATATTGCATGACTGTCTCTATGATATGACATAAATGTCTTTATGATATTGCATGCCTTGTCTCTGTGATATGACACGACTGTCTCTATGATTTGACATAAATGTCTCTGTGATATGACATGAATGTCTCTGTGATATTACATGACTGTCTTTATGATATGGCATGACTGTCTTTATGATATGACATGACTGTCTTTATGATATTACATTTATATTTTAAATCTCTTTATATCGCTAAAGCGTGTTATGGACATTAATATTATAATATTTTTGGATGAACTTTGATTGCAAATTAGGAACCGTAAATAACGTTGAAGTTAACAGGGTATGAAAAAGTCGATATTTCAGATCACATACATGCCTCATAAAAAGCTAACATTCTTGATCTAAAGTTAACATTTGTGGCTTTTGAAACGTTTTTGTGTTTGCAAGACATATGACAGATCCACCCAGTAACGAATGGACTTTCATTCGTTGGCCAGAAGAAGGAAAATAAAACAGTAGATCTTTTTGTCGAAGAACCCTGGATATAATCAAGAAATTAACTGAAATGAAAAGCTTCTTGACGTGTTTAGAAGTTGATTAACAATTGGAAATACGTTTAATTCAAGGCGTTTGAGGGTTGGGGTGAGGTGCTTAGAACGTGGTACAACAGAGATGACGCCTACGTAAAGTCGGACTTGACCATCAACTATCTGGGATACTGGACAGATAATGGTAAGATTCCAAAATAATGTGTAAACGTTTGTTTTAGGAATAAGTGTTATGTTATAACAACATTTTTTTATATAAGGTATGATACATATTTTCTCTCTCGTTTTCATAAAATGATAAATGTTCTCATACTTGACATTTATTCATCAGTTGGTAAAAGTAAGATTGCAGCAAGTTGTCGTTGTTGACATTCGTGTGATATCTCACCGCGTCCGACGATTGCCAGAAGACAGGGTATAATTTATGATATCACGTTCAGGCCCGGCCCTAGGATGAGCGGGGCCCAAGGCAGCATGCGGAACCCAAGTGAGCAAGCGATGAGCGCGGCGCCCCAAGCAAAAAAAACTGCATTGCGAGGTAGTGTAGGCCCAAGGCGGTTAGGGTTAGCCTTACCCTAGGGCCGGGCCTGATCACATTCTGCCCTATGCTGAAGTGCTTAGCAGCAAGTTGCCGTTGTTGACATTGGTGTGATATCTCACTGTGTCCAATGATTGCCAGAAAACATAATATAATGACTGATCTATTATGCCCTATGCGAAAGTGCTCGGCACAAGACAGGATATAATATTTAATATCACACTGTGTGGTGTGGCTGAATGCTTACCAGTACTCGAGATATACTGTTCACGCAAATCAGTTTCTCGATGATTTTGTTCTGAGCATGAGCAGTCGCTCAAATGATCAAACATTTATAGTGTACCAGCGGGTTTACACTTGTATCGTGAGTTAGTATCGATTTGTATGTAAATTAAACAGTTCGTGCATAGTTTCTTTGAAACAAAAACCTTTTCAGAATTTGATTTACCAGTATTTCTAATGTCAGAAAGTGAATTTAAAATAGTATAATATTAAAAACGTATGTCCTGATATCAGCCTGACTTTTTATATTAAATCATGTTTTTCAAAACTAGAATATGATTTTGTAATATTATAAATCTTTTCTCTAATATTATTAAATGGTTGTGTTTTATTATAGAATGATTTTCTAATAGGAAATACATTTCTAATAGATGAATATCACATGCAGTTTTTAATATTCGAAAATCTTCTTCTGAAATAAGAAAATTCCTTTGTAACATTTAGGAATGGTTCTCTAATATTCAAAACTTAATTTCCAATATTTGAAAACTAGGCTGATTTTTAATTATTAGAAATACAGTTAGGCACTAGAATATCATATGATTTATATTAGAAAATACTTGACTTGCTAATATTAGAAGGAATGAAAAAGCGAAGCGTTGATGAATAAGAAAAGAGATCCACCTGCGTAATTAATAGTGTCTGTTAACTATTGTGTTTAATTTCTAAAGTCATATGCATACTCAAACAATAATTTAAAAGAGTTAAACGATCTTATAAAATGATAGTGTTGTCAAATGACAACACACTTTTGCCTTCCTAGATTATCCATATGCCTTCCTAGATTATCCATATGCCTTCCCGCAGACGGAACGAGACTATTACTATCCTATCATGATTCATATAAAGAATACCTTTCTACATTTATTTCTGCATGATTTACTTCCCTTTGCTACTCTTCTTATCAAAGAGTAATAATATTCTTATATACAAACAAATTACTGTCAAAGATTTTGCTTGATAATGTTAAAGGATTTTTATCATTTTATTTCATTTTGACAATGGTAATTTATTTCCATTCAAATTAACTTAAATTCGGCTTGTAATCATGTGTTGTGGATTGTTGCAAGGTATTTCGCTATCTAGTTGAAGCTCAGCAAAATCAAATCTCCGTTGTCCTGACAACAACATCTTATGCGTTACATTCAGGTGACCTTTGAATTAGTCAATGGAAATGCAGCTTTCAAAAATGTGGAAGTGAATCAAATCGTTCGGCACGCATTGATGCCCTTCAGCCACACTACTGAGACTCCTAAACGTGAAGACAAAAGATTTTATCTGACTGGCTGATAAAATTAACGATTATGGTAATAAGGTCACCAGAACTTGACCCTTAATCGGTCGCTGTCAGATCTTCACGTAGGACCGTGGATATCTGATTTTAATCAGACTGAGTATACGCCGTACGTTAACAAATTATTATGTACAAAAATGAAAACTTTTCTGAGTGCATCATGAAAATGTCATAAATTGATGTGCAACATATCAACGTTTCAATCTCGAATATTTTATCTCAAGTTCTAATTTTACTCTTATTCTTTATCATCATCGTCGTCGTCATTGACATTTTCCTGTTTTTCTTCTTTGTACCTATGTGTCAGTGATAAGCAAGATCAGAGTTTACGTAATTTCTAAATCAGACAGACTGTATCATTCATTTTAGCATTAAATACGTCGATAAAAAGGTACTATAACGTGTCACTTCATAGTTTTGTGCAATGGACTATTTAACATTTCTAAAGAGTAGGCTACATTGTTTCCGGTGCCAAGATTTTCTAGCATTAGTTGGTAATATTAGACAATAGTTTTATAGTATTATAATTGTTTTCTATCATTAGAAAATCATTTAATATTATTAAAAAATCAGTTTCTGTTATTATGAAATAATTGTGTTGTATTATAGAATGATGTTCTAAGTGTAGAAAATGTATTAATTTTCTCTTATTAAAATGATTACGAAAATGTTATTCTAATATTCAAAACGGATTTTTAAATGATAGAAAACACCTATTATATTATATTAAAAATTGTAGGAATTGTTTTTCCTAATATTAAACAATGGTTACTTTTGTTTCTCTTTCGTTAAGGAGCATTCTACTACTATAATACTGAAAAAGGTGCAAACTATGAGCAAACCATATTGGATGTCAAGGCGTATACAGATCAAATGGGTATTCCATACAGGTAAATTGAAGTAGTTGTATACAGATCAAATGGGTATACCATACAGGTAAATTACCTAGATTTGATGTAGGCGTATACAGATCAAATGGGTATACCATACAGGTAAATGATCTAGATTTGATGTAGGTGTATAATATAATCAAAATAATATAATCAAATTGGTATACCATACAGGTAAATGATCTAGATTTGATGTAGGCGTATACACATCAAACGAGCATACCATACTGGTAAATGGGCCTAGATTGAAGTAATTGTATACAGATCAAATGGGTATACCATACCGGTAAATGACCTAGATTTGATGGAGGCGTATACAGATCAAATGGGTATACCATACAGGTAAATGACCTAGATTAGAAATCTCAACTGATAAACATTTTAGTCTCTACATTTGCTTATATCGGTTTGATTGAAACACGATTACTTTGTGTACACAATGTGCACAATGCGTCTCAAACTTTCATAATATAATTTCAATAGTAAAAATATTACACAGTGTTGAATTATACGTCTGTATGTCCGTTACCATGATGATAAATCCTTATATTGCAGACAAATCTGAGTAGGAGGTCAGCCATTTTTAAATGGGATAAATACATTGGTATGAGTAGGAGATTTTAAAATGGGATAAATACATTGGTATGAGTAGGAGATTTTAAAATGGGATAAATACATTGGTATGAGTAGGAGATTTTAAAATGGGATAAATACATTGGTATGAGTAGGAGATTTTAAAATGGGATAAATACATTGGCATGAGTAGGAAGTCAACCATTTTTAAATGGGATGAATTCATTGGTATGAGTAGGAAGTCAACCATTTTTAAATGGGATGAATTCATTGGTATGAGTAGGAAGTCAACCATTTTTAAATGGGATGAATTCATTGGTATGAGTAGGAAGTCAACCATTTTTAAATGGGATGAATTCATTGGTATGAGTAGGAAGTCAACCATTTTTAAATGGGATGAATTTATTGGTATGAGTAGGAAGTCAACCATTTTTAAATGGGATGAATTCATTGGCATGAGTAGGAGGTCAGCCATTCTTAAATGGGATAAATACATTGCTATGAACTAAAAAATAGATTTTGAAATAAAATTTTGTTTAATGAAAAATGATTAACTCGAGAAAACATGCGGAATAAAGAGGTAACGTAAAATAATTTGTTCAATTCAAGAATGTGGACGAACAACCCGTTTTGATGGATTGTAGAGTGACGTAAACACAAGTAAACTAATTAAAACATGCATGTGTATGAACTAAGTGTATATCCTTTATTTAAGATATATCTCGCTCAGAATAAATAAATAAATCAGATATGACACAATCTGCATGGGCGTGGAGGCGTAGAACGTTCAGTATCTATAACAAATTTGACTTCAAATAATTTTATTTCACAAAGTGAAAAAAAAGTTTAGCTCAGTGATCTACAATGGATAATCATGTCACGTGTAATGCATAAGTAATACTAATCTGTGCTACAGTATTCTTTGTCTCTATTGTTGGGGAGTGGCTTACACCTTCAAATATCTTTTTACCCTAGATTTTACACTATACCGTAAAAAAGATCGATTAACGAAGGTATCTGAACATTATTTTTATGTTACAGAGTACAAATAAAAAAGTGGGATACAAATCATTAAAATTTTCAAGGAATATGATCTGAGTGAATTGGCGAATTCGGGCAACATCCTGTGAAGAAATGATTCATTTTAAATTTTGTTCATAAGTCTCTTCATCTCTGAAAATGTTCAAAGAACTAAAGTATAATCCATGCTGTTTACTTTTTGCCAGATATTTCCAGTATGATTCCTGGTTCTATTACAAAGGTCTTGCACAGGGCATCAAAACATGGGAAGCGAGACCAGATGTCTTCCCAGACGGGTTCCCGTAAGTGTTCAGAACTTATCACACTTTAAGCACGACGAAATTGCTTTTGAAACTATCTGAATTTTTTCCAAAAATGATGGTGCATTGTACTCTACCATTACTGAATAAACAAATATTAACCCAAATTAAAACAACTACAGATGAAAAAGTTTGCAATGGATCCTGAATTTGTTCCCATTGTCCTTTCATATAAGGAAATGTACTCTTACTTTCGAGACTAATAAAATAATTAACAATTTGTACGTGATTCTCATGTAATGGTCCCAGACTATTCCACAATTGTAAACCAGACTATTCCACAACTGTAAACCAGACTTTCCATACAAAGTGTGACTAAAATAGTTTGAAGCAAATTTTGACCTGTTTTTTTATATTAAAGATCTATCGTGTAATAAAGCCCGAGTTTTCATTGACCTTACACCTTCAATGCTGAGGTTCATCGTCATGACTGGTTTGTATCATGCTGAGTTTCAATGGCGTGTCTAGTTTGTATCATGCTGAGTTTCAATGGCGTGTCTGGTTTGTATAATGCTGAGTTTCAATGGCGTGTTTTGTATCATGCTGAGTTTCCAATGGCCTGTCTTGTTTGTATCATGCTGAGTTTCAATGGCGTATCTTGTTTGTATCATGCTGAGTTTCAATGGCGTGTCTGGTTTAGTATCACGCTGACCTTCAAGTTCATGTCATTGGCCCTAATATATTTTATATATAATTACATATTTATGCGTAAGACGATTTTCAAGATGCATTTTAACAGTGACTTTGTTTAAAATCATTTGAATTCATACACCAATTATAGATGCTACATTCTTTTTAATAATCAAGATATATTAACTTATAGTACATAATCTGAAAACCTGTCTCATATATTTAAGTTTTAAAATTTATATATTCATGTTTATATTTTCTTCTATATTTTGTAAAGTTCAGTGTAAATATAATGAAAAACCTATGTTTCTAAAGCTTAAGTATGTGCAAACATATGTCTATAACACGTACTGTTGTTTGAACATATATATATATATATATATATATATATATATATATATATATATATATATATATATATATATATATATGTAACATGTAAATAATGTTTAGGCATGGCTTTAACACCTAATGATGATTAAACATATGCCTATAACGTGTAATGATGTTTGAACATATGTATGTAACACGTAATGACGTTTGAGCATATTCCTGTGACACGTAATAATGTTTGAACATATACATATAACGTGTAATGATTATTGAACATATGTATATAATGCGTAATGATGTTTCAGCATATGTCTGTAACACGTAATGACGTTTGAAAATATGCATATAACACGTAATGATGTTTGAACATATGCCTAAAACGCATAATGATGTTTCAAAATACGTGTATAACGCACGCGATTTATGAACATACGACTATAAGAAGTAATCATGTTTGAGCATAAGTCTGTACTGATGTCTATAACACGTGATAATCGTTTGAATATATGCCTATAACGCGTAATGATGTTTCAACATATGTCTAAAACACGTAAAGATGTTTGAACACACGTCTGTAGCACGTAATCATGTTTGTACACTTGCGGGGATGATTCTTGGAGAATATTTGTTTATGTATGTTGTATATTTCGTTAGCTTACACATTGAAGAATCTTGCACGACGTAAGTAGAGTGGATAAGGGGTTGTGACAGATGTAAGTAGAGTTTATAACGGCGTTACGACATATGTAAGTAGAGTGGATAAGGGATTGTGACACAAAGAATCTGAGATAGATTAACATTAGGGAATTGTGGCAGCAATATGTTATTATTATTTCAATGCTGCAGAGAAAAAGCACCAAATACATAAACAAGATACGACGCTTTTAAAACATTTCTGTGACAAACATAGGTCTAAAATAATTTTGACGATTTTCTTCATCCGGATATAAAGTTTGTGACAAATATAAAAACTATTATCTAGTATATCAATCCTTCTTTGTCACTGATTTTGTTTATCTTTTTTCTGTCAATGGTTTCCTTTTCTCCTTCAGTTTTGTGTCCAGTAAAACCTTATTACCTGCAGCGGCACATAACAGATACTGGTACGTGTGTATATATATATATATATATATATATATATATATATATATATATATATATATATATATATATATATATAAAAGCTGATTTAAAAGGTAGGAATGGATATGTACTAAAACACTTTGATACTAAAACACAGGGACATTCCAATTATTTTAGTTGCATTTGCATCCTAAATGGCTCAAACGTGTTGTCTTTTTTTTTTTACTGGCTATTTATAAATCTCATTCCTAAAATATCAACTAGAGACGACGTATTTCTTTTAGCCATAGAATTTGTAAATTAATAGTTAGTCTCTGAAGAATAATCATACATTCTCAGATGAAAAGGCATTGTACAATTTAAACAGGCATTTTAAAGACATATCCAGTTCCAGCATAACTGAGTACTTCTAGTATTTATTGTGTATATTTAATTTGCATTGTTTTTTAATTAGGTTTTTTTTTTTTTTGTTTTTTTATTTCATTATATGATATTGATAATGTAACATTGTATGTTGGATTTGGCATTTGTCCAAATTCAAGTTAATTTTCTACTTGACCTGAATCATTTTTTTTTTTTTTATATTCTGTAGACAATACATGTCTACGAATATGGTTTAACTATTAGGATTATTATTTTGCCTGAGTTAAGGACATTGTGTTTACCACATTTTATATTCTAATTACAACTGTTAAGAGTTTTTGCTCTTAAAATAAGTAACAGAAAAGAGTGAAAAAAAAACGACATGCTTTGTAAAATTTAACAAATAATTTAGTTGCCTAGAATACAAAGTAAAAATGAAAAAAGAACTTTTTTAATTTTCACTTTGTTTTCTAGAGAAATGCAAACATATTTGAATTTTACAAAGCTTTGTGCTTCTCACTCTTTTCTGTTACTTATTATAAAACCACTGAGTCGTAATATATTGTTACAAACCAAGGGTATTTGCTTTGACTTAGCGGTGTCAAACCCTGGCGCGATTCCGCTAGAATTCATACGTTTACCCTAATCCAAAGACTTCTGTACAACTTCTGTTGTAAATTAGAAAGCCCAACATGTCCATTTTATAAATAATCTTACTCTAACAAATACAAGACCACAGATCTCACAACTTTCCAGTTGTCTAACAACCGCACATCTGCATGGTTTCTCTTCATCAACTTTCCGTACCGTCAGCAGTTCACTCTGTAAAGCTATACAACTTCCCCTAACACATGGAACGTTTTTATTTCTCCACTTTAGGCCAGTCTATTCATGGATTCGAGTCTCATTTCGCATGTAAAATCGCATCACATTTGCGACCATGGCGACATAAACGGTATCTGCCGAAGACAGAAAAGTCCCTTCTTTTTTATTATATTGTGTAATTTATCAGTTTCCAATCACAAATACTGCACCTGCAGTCACACAACGAATGTAAACCACTACATTTTAATATGGACTATGGAACGTCAGGGACACTCATGCGGCTCTGACCTGAATTCACCAAATAAAAGTACACTATGGCATCGTGGAATCTCACTTAGACTTTACTCTGTGACGTTTGCTCTTAGTAACTGGCTAATGTTTACGAGCTAAGGAATATTTCCATCGAACCGAATTCCAATAATCTAGCAAATAATCACAAAAATCTAAGAATTCCTTAAAACTGGGCGCAATATCCCAATGCGTATACTCCAAATTTATTATATATTAATATATTGATATACATAAAGAGAGAGCTGAGTTCATCCAGTATTATCTAATATCTAGCTAGGACTAATAGTTGAAAACATCTAGCACTAACATATATTTAGCTATAACTGAGTACATTTAATTCTAGCCAACTACATTTAGCAAGAATTTAATATATCTAGTACTAGCATTCTATTATGTATACCTGTATTATGTGTATTATTATTATTATTCATTATTATAATTTGTAAAGTTGATTTACGTCATATCATTTTATATACTAATATTCCTGATGTTTAGGGTTTGTACTATAAGATGAGCCATGTAAATAGTGCGTAGATCCATTAATAAAGTTCCAAGGTTAAGATATACTGCAATTCAAGTAAACGTCACGTGATGTGAATGAAGTTTGTGGGTTTTATAAAATTGCCAAGCTGCATTTTGTATCGGCTAGTTGCATTACGACTTACTACTCTATATAAGGGAATGATTACGTGGAATTAGGCATTGGTAGCATTATTCCAGTCTTGGAAGCTATTCGGTTATATTGAGATGAATACATTTATTTAATCATTCTTTGGAATTACAGACATCGAAATATTTCAGATTAATTGGAATAATAGCTAACAGGAAAATACAGTGAATTCATTCAAAGACATTCAGATATTTAATAACTTGTACTTTTTAAGTTCATATTTATGGAAACAAATCATGTTTTCTTTTATACAACACATGCTGCTGTTGCTTTTACTTGTTACTCATTTTAAGACCATAGAGTCGTAACAATACATCTTGCCAGGACTAAATCCATCTAGTTCTAGCATATATATATATATATATATATATATATATATATATATATATATATATATATATATATATATATATACACACACACACACACACACACACATATATATATATATATATATATATATATATATATATATATATATATATATATATATATATATATATATATATATATATATATATATATATATATAACTGATAACATCAGATTATAGTATATTCCATCTAGCTAGAACTGTATACATCTAGTACAAGCATGCATCTAGAAAGAACTGTGTACATCTAGTACTAGCATACAACTGGTTAAAGTTAATACCATCTAGTAAAAACATGCATCTAACTATCACGTAGTATTAGCGTACATCTTACTAGAACTGATAACTTCAAATTATAGCCTACTCGAACTGAGCACATCTAGTATAAGCATAAAGCTAACAGCTAAAACTGAGCATATATAATATTAGCATAAATAGAGTTAGAACTGAGTACATCTAATACTAGACTACAACTAGCTAAACCTGAGTACGTTTAGTACTAGACTACAACTAGCTAGAACTGAGTACATCTACTACTAGACTACAACTAGCTAGAACTGAGTACATCTACTACTAGACTACAACTAGCTAGAACTGAGTACGTTTAGTACTAGCAGTCATCTAGCTAGAACTGATGACATTCTAGTCTGCTACATCTTGCCTGAACTAATTATTTTAGTACTAGCAAATGTCTAGCTTCAACTGAGTACATCTTGCAGTAACATACATTTGATATAAGTGAGTACACATACTACCAACTTACTTCTTGCTAGAACTGAGCGCATCTAGTACTAGCATATATCTAGCTAGAACAGAGGATATAAGTATATATAGTACTAGTTATAACAGATTATGGCTAGTACTACCAAACATCTAGCAAGAATCAAGTTTGCACGCGATGACTTATCTGATCGAAATCAATAGACCATTTCCTAATTTACTTTATCCCCACAGGGCGAGAGATACTACGTACGCAAAACAGAACGGAGGCATGTATAATTTTCTTCTCGAGGAATTAAAGGGCCTGCCATTAGATGAAGTAAGTATAATGGTCAAAATGATAGCAATAAGTCTTTGGTAAGTATTATTTGCATTTACGTCACCGTTTGTTTTGGATTTTAGTGATTGTTTGTTGATTATATTGAGTCTGTAATCAGCCGGAGTAATTAGACACTTTCTAGGAGAAGACGTCATAAAGTACAATATTCACGAGACACTATGATTGCTTGGATTAGTTCATAAAAAAGCATTTCTTAACATAGATGATTCTCTGAACAATTTTAGATATATGTGTTTAGTAATTTTAGACATAAGTGTTTAGTAATTTTAGACATATGGGTTTAGTTATTTTAGACATATGAGTATAGTAATTTTAGATATATGTGTTTAGTAATTTTCGACATGTTTTTAGTTATTTTAGACATGTGTTTAGTAATTTTAGACATGTGTTTAGTAATTTTGATATATGTATTTAGTAATTTCAGACATATGTGTTTAGTAATTTTAGACATATGTGTTTAGTAATTTTAGACATATGTGTATAGTAATTTAAGACATATGTATTTAGTAAATTTATGCATATGTGTTTAGTAATTTTAGATAAGATTAGATATTTGAACCATGTTTTATTACATGGCGTGAAGTACTTATATTCGGCGCGAAAAGTTTGCTAATAATTCCTTAAATGTTAGTCTAGAGAAAAACCATGGAAGTGTGAAATTCACGTCTCGAGATATGTGGGCATTAGGTGATTAGAAAACCATTTCAGTTAACAATAAATGTCGTCCTGAGGTCCTTGAAATAAGGGAAAGCATGGACTATCAAGATATGCTCACGCGGATGTTTGATTCGTTCAATATGTCATACCTTGCGTGTAACATTATGAAATTAGCTTGAGTACTCTGAGATATCATTAGTTTCGTGACACATCATGACGAATTAAAATGAATGAATAAGCAAACAGGTCTAATTCAGTATCCATTTAATGGTGTCGTTATGTATATGTCGGGCTGCTTTTCTAGCTAGAAAATTCACCTGTTTATAATTGGTATATACTTTACACTTACATTTTATGTAAGACACTGAATATTCTAGTATAGATAGGTACGTCGTGTGTCAATGGGTACATTTGTATATCATTAGTTATAATGAGAGATCACCTTTGGCTTTTCTTCGTTGTTTTCATGTTCTTATTCTGCCTGATTATTTTCTGATATGATTTGACATTTTAGGTGTTTTGGCGTGATCTTTTTATGAATGCCACTAAATGGGGATTGATCCTCTATGAGCAGGTATCTATGTCTATCTTTGATTAGTATCCATATTTGCATGAATGTGTGAGTAAATCCGATACATTTTTATAGCATTTTTGTACGTATGTAAGGTATGTGCGCGCAAGCCGGGGTGTGGGTGGGTGGGTGAGGAAAGATGGATGGGAATGAATGCAGGTCAAAACCTGCTTTTATCCTGCCTCTTTAATTAATTTTGCAGCAGCAAATGCATACTTGACGACGATATATAGTTGATTGTTTATTATATTTTGTCCGACATGACTCGTTGCTTTTTATGAATGAAACTTCTTAGTATAGAATAGTAGGGAAAGTTAGATTATATAGATATATTGTCAGAATCACTGTTCTGTTCTTTAATTTAAATTTCAACGGCTGTCATTTTGATTCAACATATATTGTTGTTCTAGGGTTTAACGCCATTTTTCAGCACAAGATAGGCTATCCATGGCGGTCAGTATAACTGGTGGAGGAAGAACCCTGGAAAACTCAGGGAAGAACCACTGACCCACAAGAAGCTACTGGCAGGCGTTCCCACGTACCCACGCTAGCCGAGCCTTGGACTCGAACCAACACAGAGGTGAGATTGCAGTGGTCCGGAACGGTGAGCGCTTTAGACCACTCGGCCAACATATATTGCTTTTTAACTCCTATTAAACCATAAATGCCAGACTTTTGCAATGTGAGGACGCTTTATTCCAAACACATACATTGCTTCGAGAATGCAATTTTGATCTCTACATTTTCCCCCAGGACTGGCTGAATGTGGAATTTCGTGGAGTGCCCTCCCTTCTAAACAACGTACACATGGGCAGACAGTGGTTGATGTTAATGGGAGCAGGAGCAAAAGCCACTAACATTAGAATACAGTATTGTATGGCTAACCCGCGTCACGCCATGCAGGCTTTGGAAATCCCAGTAGTCACACAGGTCTGTATGTTCCTATGTTTAATTGATTTGACCGTGTATAAACATGTACGTCCAGATGATGGCAGGGATAAGGGTAATTTATATTACGACAGTTTTGAATGGTGAACCAGTGTCACGCCATGCAAGCTCTGGAAAACCTTGTAGTTACACAGGTCTGTATGTTCCTATATCTAATTGACTTGACTATGTATAATCGTTTGGTCCAGATGGGGTCTGGGTCAGGGGTCATTAACATTAAGATACAGTTTGGAATGGTCAAGATGCATTTAAAGTTGTCAAGGCACGGTTTGCTATGCGACATCTGGATATACCGGAAGTAAAACCGAGTTTTGTGCTAATATGTGTGTCCGCCCGTCTGACTGTATAGCAATGCCTATCTCTGTCTATGAACTAATTATTTCGCACTTGAGTGTTGGACAGAACAATCAACATGGGGATATAATATACACCTGAATTAGTGGGATTAATATAACGCTCCTCTTACCTTTGCAATTTACAAAAAGATGCTTTGAAATATCTGCTTATTTTGCAATTTTAACCTACTTTTCATTTTGGGAAGAGATAAAAAAAAATCATGATATTTATGATACGTAAATGATGATCTTTTCGATTACTAACTAAAATGAAAAAGAGTTTTAAAAATATGAATAAAGTTCATATAGGTGTTTTTAAAAATATAAATAAAGTTAATATAGGTGTTTTTAAAAATATAAATAAAGTTCATATAGGTCACGTGATCACAAGAGTTGTATCGTCTGCAGTTAAATTCCTGCTCTTTGTCATTGTTTATATATTAAATATAATTATTTACTTCATTACTATTTTCATTGATTCATTTGTGGGAGTATTTATATATTCAGTTATGTTCCATTGTGGGTAATATTTTTTCATACGGTAACAAGTTAACTAAAATATCGTTTCACAGCAATGCGCTGTTAACTTGAGTACTAATGAAAATAAATAACACTTCGATGTATAATATTATACTTTTTATTGTACGGAACATTGAAAAGAATGTCATAACTGTCTAACTGCGCCTTTTAAAACACGAAGAGAAAATAATGGCCACCCCTAGGCACATCATGAAACGCTATGTGGATACCGACAATCACAATACCCACCATAATTGACAACCAACAATCACGTGTCTTATGTATATCTGAAATGCCCACCTCTAGACATACCTTGATTCTCTTCGTGGAAATCAGTCACACACGTCTTCTCATCCTTATGTATATCTGAAATGACCAATCTGAAGTGTCCACTCCCAGGCCCTCCGTGACTGTCTCTGGGGACACCTCAGTCACACATACCTTCTTATCCTTATATATATATATATATATATATATATATATATATATATATATATATATATATATATATATATATCCACTCCCAGACCTTCCATGACTGTCTCTGATGATATTGACAGCAAAACACGTCTTCTCATCTTTATGTATATCTGAAATGGCTACGTCCAGAACCATCGTGAATATCAACAGTCACACATGTCTCTTTATCCTTATGTATGTCTGAAATTGTTACTTCTGAGAGATGCACTGTTGACAGTAGCGGCAGTACCTGTTTCTGGCTGCTACTCTCTCATTAGACCATGTTGGCTTTTGATGTATTGATATCATCAACTGTGTCTTTTTTTACAATTCTTTTTGTGGAAATCAGTATCTCTGTTGTCCGTTCCTTCTTTCTTCTTTAATCTGCATATTGTTTATTACTGAGCATGGCCGGGAATCATGCTTCAAGGAGAGGAATTTGAAGATACAAATTGTGTGGAAAATCCAGTAATGATTCGAGGCATACCTCTCATTTCGAAGATTTTAGAATTCGTCGAAAGGTGGGAGGTGGGAGCGAGGGGTTGGGCGTAATCCATACTCTGTATCAACCTTTTAGTATGCCATGAGCTCCTAAAAAATGGAACAACTGCAGAATTTGCCCGTGTCTACTCTTTGTCTGGCTGAATGTCTCTCCTGAAGACAACAAATAGGTTCCTCTGTGCGAAGCCAACTCGACATACCTAAAGCTCTCTTGTGTGTAGCTATGGAAAACTCACCTTGTTGAGCAAGTTTTATACAAAAAATATTAGATTAAACATATTGATGAATTCAAATATATATTATTTTTATTAGTTCTGTCGATCTCTCACTCCAACAGGCGAGAGTAAGCGATGATTATGGCCCCGGGGCGGATCAGTGGCGGATAGGGATATCTTCCATGTTTGCCCACGCCATAGGGTTAGCCCCGTACAAGGACACCTTCTGGACAACTGAACATCAGTCTGGAAATCCGTATGGAATAAGTAAGTAAGACTGTACATGATTCTTTATCTCGTGAATTTTGCCATGTATGGAATAAAGATGATAACGTTTTGAAAATACGGACTGAATAAATCAGATACATCATAAACATAATGATATAGCAAATGCTTTGGAATGGTTAACCATTTCGACAAACACACATATTTGTAGATAGCCAAACAACAAACTGTATAGATAGAATCATTTGCAGGAACATTATAGCAGTGAATTTAACAGATGAATATATGCATTAGTACATGGAAATAATGAATTATTTGATTAGGAATTCGATTTTTGCAGATCCAGAGATTCATTAAAAAAATGTTTTAGTGAAGATTGAAAGATAATAGAACTTCACATTTGTTCTTAAATTTATCAGACCGTAAGGAACCGTATGCAGCCCTTAACGCTGCCGTGTCCACACTGAGTACGGGCCCTGTGGGGCCGAGTGACAAGATTGGGGCCACGGATGTAACGATGCTAATGAGGTAAGAGTTGTTTTTATGTTCGTTAAAATATGCATTTCACCATGTTTTGTTTATTTGAATTTTCTCAGAAATCTTTTTATGCATAAAGTTTAAAATAATTTTGTTTTAATAAATAAAACAGCCTTTGCTTGATTAATATGCATAGAATTGAATATTACCAACGTTAGAATGTTCACAGTGAAAACAACTGCTGTAGAAATCTTCAAAATAATACATGCATCACATTCTATACCATTTTTCCTTGAATATTATTTGTTTTTAAAATTAAATAATAGGTGTCTTATTTAGAAACGACGGGTGTCTTAATTTTGTACATACGATATGTACTTTATGCAAAGAAGACAGCTTATTGTCTATATACGATAGGCGTCATCGACATAAACGATATATTTTTTGTGTACATACGATTGCTATGAGTGAAATTAAACTTCCCCATGCTATAATGTTTACTATATTATCAGATGCTGCAATAAAGACGGTCTAATTTTGAAACCCAGTCGACCCCTGATGGCAATCGATCAACAGCTGATAAAGGTAAATCCAAAATATGTCACATTGCTACATTGTGACGGGAAAATATATGCAAACTTGTGGCAATTAATTGCTTTGACGTAATCAAGTGTTACTTTAATGTGTTTAGTTATTTGTCCTAAAGTTCACTGAACAGTAGTTTACACTTGTATACACTTGTATGGCAATTTCAGAAAACCAAATGAGGAAATAACAGAGAGTTTAGGATCAAAGTATGAACTGTGTAATAAATATAATAATCAGACACAAACAGTCGCAATATTCACTGTTATTTTTACAACTTTACGACAGAGTTGTGACTAAATCCATAAAAACACGGCTCACATATATGATTTTAGACAAAGCATTTATTTCATTTTGTTCTTATTGTTTGATTAAGGAAACGGTCCCTCTGATCTTAAACTACACAGATGCACATCTCCCTTAATACGTCTTCCTTGCATCGAAAAGTCCTGCTCTCAGGGGGCGTTTACAAACTGAAAGAAGTCATACACTTTAATAGCAACCGAACTCTATCACAAAATTGATATCTCTCTGTAGTTTGCATCGTCGATCGATCGCGATCGATCGCGATCGCGAGAGAGAGAGAGAGAGAGAGGCGAGGTTGGGAGTTGGGGTGAGGGTGGGAGTTGGGGTGGAAACGGAACCCTGAATTGCATTTATTTCATTTAAATTAATATTGATTTTCCACTTCACATCAAATCTGGAGGCTCTGCAGCATAAATAAGGCTGGAAAATAGATTTAAATTGTCCTGTTGATCTCACAGGCAGCCTTCCCGTCATTCATTGGGGTTGATGGAGAAGTATGGACGACATTTTCTGAGATTTCGGGTCTAAAATTCGGCATCCTGCTGGCAGCAGATATAAAAAATACCGTTCCAATGATCATCCTACCACGCGATACTGGAATATTCCGTGTAAATGTGAGTATTTTCACGTGTTCATGTTTCTGGTATTACTGCTGTACCTTTTTCAAAGACTTTGTAAGACTAACCTAATAAGTGCTTGCTTACGTCTGTATTTCTGCATTAGAACAGACGCTGACCTCATTGCGTCTTTCTCAAGATTACATATATTTAAATTGTGATTGAACATCTCATTGTGCAATTGGTTCGACCTTCACTATTCCTTTGCTCTGATTAGTTACACTTTCACTATTCATTTGCTCTGATTGGTTGGATTTTCACTATTCCTTTGCCTGATTGGTTGGACTTTCACAATTCCTTTGCTGTGATTGGTTGATCAAAATGTGTCGACAGCATGGACTTCATCAAGAATCCAAAAGCTCTATAGATCAAAGATCTAGAAATCATATAATGATAAAATGGAGGGAAGAGTACTTTACATAAATTGTTTCTGCGTTCATGTTTTCCTTTGAGAGCAATTGTGAAGTAATAACTTTAGTTTTTTTTCTGCATCCAACGATTTTGACACATAAACATTGAAATATATTGGCTTACATGTCAGTAGTACAACAATACCGTTTTCGACGAGGATTCAAACATAAAAAATAATTATGTTAATTTTTTAGCTTACTTAAAAATGGAGGCTCCTTTATATATTATGAAATCTTCTTTCCTAGATAATTGTTTTGAAACGAAATTTTTGCTTTAAACATAGCGAATGACTCAGTTCAAAGGAGTTAGATGAGCCATGTTTGCATAGTGTCCAACACTTCAAGTTTTTAATTTTTCTCTGCTGCTTCTATCTGTCTTATATAATGCAAGAGCTAAGATTGAAATGTTAGTTTATTTAGTTCGGAGTCTGCATCTAGCTTTAGTTTACATGGCTTTGACTTTGCAGTTCGAAAAGATGAATGATATCATAAACAAAATATCGTCTCTACCAAAAGTTCAGCTCAGCTTCTCGTGTGAACACATTGTTTAGTGTGTTACACTATTGTACTGCAGTCAAATTACTTTATGAGTGCGTGTATCTCAAATTTGTGTCAAACAACCAGAGAGATGCGTTGCTGAGGGACAATATTAAAAAAGTCCTGGAATATGCATATTGTGTCTTATAAGCATATTCATTTAGCTAGCAATATGACTTCCGGTTCATTTATTGATATCAGATCGGTTACCTATTCCGTATTTAATCGGTAACAAAGTTCATATTCCACGCTGAATCTCGAATAAGGAATAAGTAACGAACTTAAATTCAGTGGTATATTTAGTAACGTGATTGCTGTTTTGAGTATGACACACACAATCTTTTAGAGCTTACACCAATATACATGTCCAGTGTTAATTGTTCCAGGAGTCTGTCGGTCAGTACGTTGCCTTCCCCTACGACAACGCGAACAGATGGAACATTTTCTCTGCTACAAATGGTCTCGTCATAAGCAATAACTGCACCAAGACAAATTTCTGTCTTTATCATTTGTCTCCACAGCTTCCCAATAGGTAAGTTTTTCTTATGTTGCAATCTATTCCAAAATGTATTATCCTATATTAATAGTTATATTTAATATGAAAATGTAATTTATAACAAATTTTGATGAGGTTTCGGATAACCATGTCAAACATTGCAAGCACAATACTATTGCACCTACGATATCACGCACGTGTAGAGTTTACATCTTCGCTGTTTTTTGCTGACTGTTATGGGCAAAAATGTTTAATATTAAATTGGTAATCCCGATTACATTAGTTCGCAATTAAATAATTCATTGCTGAACCTGTTTCTTTTACCCACCAGTCTAACGATAAAATCCATATTTGGTTAATGATGCAAACCTGTAAGAATTTTTCGCAATGGCACTTGAAGAAAACTTTTATAAGCAATTTAAAAGCATTGACATATGCATCATACTTTTAGTTTATTGCATTTTCACTTAAGATGCATTGATAATTTATGCGATGAATGGCTTTAGCAGCCCGAATGTTTTATACCGTAGGCTGATTATCGCGATTGAGTGATTGGCCATATTCTAGTCTCCTTTTTAACCGAAATGATCTGTTATAATAGTAAAATAAGTTTATTTGCATGCTTCCAAAAGGAGGTTTCTTTAGAACTTTGAATAATTGTGTTTTTTTGGAATATTTTCATGGGGTTCCAGTGCGTACGTCCTTGGCGAATTGGACAAGTGGGTGCCTATATCACCACAAAGGGTTAGAGAAATAGAGGTGACCACCAATGACGTCAATGTCAGAATGATGGGCGTTCCTGGGGAGGAATTTGACTTTTGGTACATTTATAAAAACGAGACGTACAGCGCCAAGTGCCTGATTAACGCAGAAGGATATGTTGTATTCGTCATGAGAGATGGAACGTGTGGATAGTGGGTTAAGACTAAAATAACCGCTTATGCAAAAAACGTTTCCTTGAACATTGAGCAATAATGATTAAATTGATTGTTAATTTGCGTGAATTGCTTCCTTGCAAGACTCTGAGGTACACGTTGTTTGTGCGATACTGGATGGTACTGACGAACTATAATCAACTCATGAAGGTCAACTGAAACACTTCAGTATGATTTATGATGTTATTATATAAAATTCTATATCAACATTTTATACAAAGGCAGAGGATAATTTATATATGATTAGATAAAGTGTATTTAAAGTATATTACTTTAGAGAAATATTATATTGTTCACAGTGTACGATTTTATTTTAGAGAAAGGAATAAAAACAGAAATGCAGTTTTAATTTTCTTTAATTGCATATATTCTACAGTTGTGTTTAATCTACAAGTATCGCATCATCCATAGCGTGCAAAGCCCTATGATGAATGATGAATGTTGTTTTTAACCAGACGGCGAAGAGGTGGTAACACTGAACAAGGAAGTTGCCAGCTGAAAGGAAATTAACACTAGACATTGATGTGACCAGTGCTAGTATAGGAATCCACGTGATTAAAAATTCTTCAATTACTTTAATATTGACAGAACCTGCAAACTTTGTTTGCAAGTCTGCTTTTTCAACCTCACCTTCCGACGACACAAACGTGTAGATAATTTATGGCTTTTTCAAAGTGGTTTTGTGTGACTGATAGCTGCAAAAGAACGTTGAAGTATTTGAAAACATTAGCGTTGCTCAGAGAAGAAAAACAATGGAGATGAATAGCTACTACATATGTGTCATTAGATACTTTTGGCGAAACATTGCAGATAGCAAAGTTTCAGAGAGTCGTGAAACACGGGTTCTATATATAATGTATCCATTCTCAGTGTTTTGCACTATTTACATCGTAGCTACTTAATTCAGCTGGTTATCTTGTCTGAGTGGATCTTAATTTTTAGACCTAATTGTTGAACTGTTTGTGACAAGATGAGGTTTAAAGCAAATTCGTGAAAGGTCGAAATGATCCAAAGAAGGTGTCGTAGGAGCGTGATACTGAAGTTGAGGGTGATTCGAGGGTGATACAGGATGGTAAGCTTTGACTTTTCTCCATGCATGGTGGATGTAACAAGCAAGATCAAATTGATGAACAGATCAAATCAGTTATAGAAATTTGGGTGAAACTTAATATGTTAAAAAGATGCTCACTTCAAATATAACTGGTGGCCTTTCATGAAATATTAGCGATTGATTTACAATTCAAAACGAACACATACATATTAGCATTGAAAGCTCACGGTTTCTGGCGGCGTATGTACATGTGAAAGTCCCCCCACCTCTCTCTCTCTCTCCCTCTCTATCAATCGTAGATACATATTGTATAAGGCTGTAAATGTTCAGAATAAATACTTGTTGAACATTTTTCTTCCCAGTCAAAAGAAAGAGCGGTATATTTTCTTTGCGCTTGGTAATGATACGAACATTAACATTGCGGAGAAGTAGTGCATTTGATTTCATGTTGATTGTTGTGTCTCATTCATGCTATTATTGTTGTGCCTCGTTATTTCATGTCATTATTGTTATGTCTCTTTATTTCACGTTATTAGCATTAGTGACTCTGAGAAAGTAAAGTGCTACAATTTCGCATATAGAAATGCATTGTATGGATGTAAAATAAAAATCCTCACATTTGTTCCATAGTCGTCGAATTCGGCTCTTGTAACTTGACCGTCACCTGAGTCCAGAATAGGAAGCTATTAAATTCTTCATAAAGTTAAAGCAGTGTGCTAACTTGAATAGCCTATTACAATATGCATAGAACGTTTGGAATTCTGACAGAACTGGATTGAAATTTGCCATCCTGAGGGATATCTGAAAAGAACTTCATTAGTGCCCATCCATGTACTAAAAGTATAGTGGAACTGACTCAAAGAATATTCCGTAATATTTTGGTTCCGTTCCAATTGCGGCTGCGAAATTAATACAGTCAACTGTACACTATATTATATTTGAAACTATTTTAGGTCACTATGTGTGTGTGTGTGTGTGTGTGTGTGTGTGTGTGTTTTAATATACCAATCATTAAAATTTAAATGTTTCAGTAAGAATAGTAAAATGGCACATATAAAGTCTTAATATTTTTCTGGATGGTCCATATAATAATCTAGTTGACTGTTTACCCTCTCAGTTTACGTTCTTCATTTCTTACTGATGTGTGTAGTCGCAGAAATCTACATCGTTTTGTACAACAACTTAATTCAGTCTCATTAACATCACATTACGTTTAAGGTTTACTAGCACCAATCAGATATTGATGTAACCTGAATACAGATTTAATGGTTAGGTAAGAAGTTAGCATTCGTAATACATTTGCAGTAGATCAAGCTACCTTTGTAACACACGTATCTTTCAATATATTTAATATTTACAGATCCTATATATCACAACTACAGGATTGGTCGTTTACTTATCCTTGTCTAATTTACTTTTATCGAACCTTTCTAATGAAGGTCATCGGAGAATAAGAAACGATGTGAATGAGAAAGAAAATGAAATTAATTTACTTTGGAGAAAACATGCTAAAATGTTAGGTTGCTGAACAGAGAGCAAGATGCTTAAAATACGCACTGTTAGTGTCCACAAGGTGATAATATTTGCTGACGTCCTCGACGGTTAGAAATCCGTCATGGTTAGAGTCAAAGTATTGGAAGATAGGACCCGCTAGAGATCGTACCCCGTAACGATCCAACTCGGTTTCGTATTCTGCAAGCGTTAGGATGTGGTCTCCTTAAAAGGTACAACGTAAACGATAATAACATTTTCGATCCGCTTAAAATCTGCTTAAAATAGTTACCATTTATGTGATAATATGGACATAGTAAGCTGTAAAACAATGAAGCCTGACACTAAGATTATATAGACATTTTGACAATAGAAATCATAATTTCAATCTGAAACATGTAAAAAGAGGCTGTTTATACAACGTCTTTATCATCACCACTCACGCCCGGTAAATTCACATCGTGCAATAAAAAGGAAATAGTTTGATTGAACATTGTGGTGAAAACATTGTATTTTAATGTTGCGCCGATAAGTCAGGGCGAATGGAATGGGATGAGTAATGTTTGTTGGGCCGATAAGTCAGGGCGAATGGAATGGGATGAGTAATGTTTGTTGGGCCGGAAAGTCAGGGCGAATGAAATGGGATGAGTAATCTTTTCGCCAAGTTCTAACTCTAATGAAAAATTACTAAATGAAGTAATGTTATCAAAAGAAAAATGTTAGAACGCTAGACTTACTATCACAAAATATGTATATTCCATGCCTTATTATAGATACGTTCATTGGAAAATATGTATATTCCATGCGTTAGTATAGATACATTCATTGGAACATATGTATATTCCATGCCTTATTATAGATACATTCATTGGAAAATATTATATTCCATGCTTTATTATAGATGCATTCATTGTAAAATATGTATATTCCATGCCTTATTATAGATGCATTCATTGGAAAATATGTATATTCCATGCCTTATTATAGATATATTCACTGGAAAATATGTATATTCCATGCGTTATTAGAGATACATTCATTGGAACATATGTCTATTCCATGCGTTATTATAGATGCATTCATTGGAAAATATGTATATTCCATGGGTTAGTATAGATGCATTCATTGGAAAATATGTATATTCCAGACGTTATTATAGATGCATTCATTGGAAAATATGTATATTCCATGCGTTATTATTGATGCATTCATTGGAAAATATGCATATTCCATGCCTTATTATAGATGCATTCATTGGAAAATATGTATATTCCATGGGTTATTATAGATGCATTCATTGGAAAATATGTATATTCCATGGGTTAGTATAGATACATTCATTGGAAAATATGCATATTCCATACCTTATTATAGATGCATTCATTGGAAAATATGTATATTCCATGGGTAAGTATAGATACATTCATTGGAAAATATGTATATTCCATGCGCTATTATATGTATCTTCATTGGAAAATAAATTTAAACCTCTATAGTCTGATAAGGCTCAATGATTGAATTACATGTGTACCTATCTATTGAATAAGCTGAGATTTTCTAGAATTTTACATGTTTTACTTGTCCGTACACCAACCGCTGCTATCAATACTTTCCCTTCTCACTGTGCTTTAGGCTTTCCTCAAACAGAATAGGTTTCTATTACAAACAAGTCTTGATGTTCAACTGTTTGGAGTGAACATGCTATCTTTTTATTTTCCATGAAATTACTTGGAATATATGTGTGAATGAATATTTGGCAAATTATGATTGGAACTTACCATTCATATCATCACTGTTAAATATTCGACTGGCTTCACTCAGTTCGAGTATTCCATCGTGGTCTCTGTCCCATTTTGAGAACATGTTATCGACCATTCCTCGTATAACAACACTTCCCAAGGAGAACAATATGTCTTGACTGTTGGAGACATTGCAATGAATCATCCGAGTATCTAAATTAGACTCCAAAATAGTTCGTGGATTATCGATATTTTAATGCATACAAAAACAGAACGTTGGCTTCCGGTTCAAATGACACTTTTTAAACTTTATTAGCAATATCATGCTAGGGAACTGGGAACTAAGTACCTTTCCCTCGTCCAAACCTAGGCAGCCAACGCGGGCTGGGGTGGATGGATATGCGAAGGACGCTGCGAGAGTTTACACTTTTACACTAATAGAAAAGTATTGTGTTGCTTATTGATAGTCAATTGTAAGCATACAATTTTCACCGATCGAAACATGTTCAAAGTCATATATATATATATATATATATATATATATATATATATATATATATATATATATATAGAGAGAGAGAGAGAGAGAGAGAGAGAGAGAGAGAGAGAGAGAGAGAGATACAGACAGGGACAGAAGCATATGGGTCAGTATACTCAGTCGTCGTAAGGGAACCTTCAATTTGACCTGCTTGGTACATTGACATGTTTTCTAATAGTTTCACCAATTCACCAAGAAGGACCAAACTTTGAAAGAATTCGAAAGTATTCATATATAGAGCCGTAACGGAAAGATTTACCTGACTACGTAATGAACGAAAGCAGCAAACAAGAAACACTTCAACACCATCATGGTAGGAGTACCTAATAATAATAATAATAATAATATCATTATTGTTATTGATAATGAGGATGACAATTTATGGGACAATGCAGTCTTCTGCCCTCATATGTTTTCGGAGCGTGAGAAAGAGTGACCCAGAGGGCTAATCCCCAGGGATGAAAATCGTTTGTGATATTCCGGCAAACGTCTGCACACAGCAAACGATGTATTGTCGTTATTCTTACTATTAATTAATGTGTGCATTAACTGAATGACTGCAAATGGGGCGTTTCTAAACACGAAAAATCTATGTGCTTCTATAGCATGTAAAATTTCAATGATTTGGTATAGCTGGCGTCACAAAAAGTACACAAAGACTAACAAGCTATAAGAAGAAAAAGACGATGGTGATGCAAGAGTGCTTTCATTTAATATTGTTATAATCATTTTCCAGTTTAGCTGCAAGTCTAACCGAAATCTGATGTGGCATAATTAGCAATCGCGGAACGGAGGTATTTACATGGTATTTACATGGTAAAAAGATGATAGAGAAAAGAAAATGTTAAACAGCACTGTAAAAGAATTTAAACTATAATGAAAAATATAAATGTACTGCATGTGTGTGTGATTTAGGTTTGTAACGTAGATTTAACATTTTTAGTCATATCGCTACAATGTCTGAAGTATGGCAGTTTGTTGTGATGTCTAGCACTGGGACATCATGCCGCAGACATGTAGCATGATGTCCCACCCAGTCACATTATCCTGACACCAGGCCGACCAGTCCTAATACTAACTTCTTAATGATGAGCGCCAAGCGAGGCAGCTTCTAGTACCAATTTAAATTTTTTAAAAAGTTTTTGGTATGACTCGGCATGGGTTCGAATCCGCGATCCCCCGCATTCGAATCGAACGCTCTATAAAAGTACAATGATTGCAATTTTCAAAACCAAACGAGCTTGACTATTAGAAGTTAGAAGTAACACATCAAAATTATGTCTCTAATACAGCTAAATTTGTTTTAGACTTGTGCATACTTTGGGACATCCTTTGTTAAGGCATCGACAGTAATAATTTCAGCAACAGCTGTTTGGATAAAGACTGGACAAGAGTTAGATTTCATACATTTTCTGGAGATATACAAAGCACATCATATGGCTAACATCGTCTTCTCCCTATCTTAGAACCTCGTTTGTTAATTTTAAAAAATATCAGGAAAAGTACATGTAGATGCAATAAAACAATTAAAATTCAGAGAAGTCATTATTCGCTAATTTTAAAGAAACGTGAATGATATATTTAATGATATATTTAATTCTAGTGGTAACACAATTTATCGGTTTTGAAAATGCAACTATCTATGTAGAGATTAAAAAAAATGATAGGCAAAATATATAAATCAAAACCTATAACTTTTAAATCACAAACACAAACTACCTGTACAAATCCCAAGATAACAAAATCCTCCTGTTGAAAATTTCAAAATGATAAAAGCTATCAACTTGGACAACGACCGTATTAAGCTCTTCTATGCCATTTGTGCGTGAGAGAGGCTTGACCTGGTAGTGATTATCAAAGGGAGAAGGAGAGATAAGTGAATGAGAGATACGGGGTTAAAAGAGAGATATAAGTACGCATTCTTATTAGGCTCTGTCCAAAATACCAAACAAACAAGACACGTTTATAAATTTTTAACAGTTAAAAGTTCTTCTACGATCCCCAAAACATTTATTTAAATTTGAACAAGAAAAAGGATTTTATGAGCTCTATACAGATCTGTGAGGTAAATGGTTTATCTATCCAAAATTGTGGTTACATATAAGTTAACATCTATAATACTTTTCTATGATGTGATCATTTTTTTTTAAATTTAGATTTTTAAATTAAAAGCAACAAAGGTTTGAACTTTTCTTGGAGAAACTTAATTAGACCCTGGCCATGTTTCCACGTTGTCATGGCTTAGTGGCAAATGTCTGGTGGTAAAATATGCTAAAATTACTTGAATATGTCACTACAAAATATAGTAACATTTATTGCGGCATCCCTAAACGTGTTGTTCTTTTCCACGTCGAACAATTTAGCGCATTAGAATATATATATATATATATATATATATATATATATATATAGAGAGAGAGAGAGAGAGAGAGAGAGAGAGAGAGAGCAGTCAATAATACGCAATGTATTCTTCATGTTTATCTATGCACAATGACAAAAAAATAATCCACTGAGAATCATATTACGTGTTCAGTTTGAAGTTGTCTTTATTTGATGTCATGTACGTCTTGCTTTCTTTGTTTTTCTCTCAAATCTTTAAAAGAAAATATACTAAACAATTGTTTCACTTTGTTTGTTTTCTTTATTTCTTTCTCACAATAAGAATAGATTTCTGAAAAGGGTTGAAAAGTTATAATTCTTATTTTAACTGGCAACCGGTACAACACAAAATGTACATCAGTATAGTTTGTCGTCTAACAAACATTTTGAAGAGAAAATACTTTAATTTAATTGTTCGGAAAGTTTCAAAACAAACCATGACAAATCCAAATGATATTTTGTAGAAATAAAAATGACACCGATGCAAAATATTACAGTTATAACACTATTCATATTTTGGAAGAAGCGAGCAAGCACCTGTTGTGGTATAACATGACAAGTAATTGAGTTCCCAGAGTGTGTCATACGATGGTTATCTGCGAGTGAATTGTTGACCTCCATTGCTCTATTAGTATCAGTTCGTGGGGACTTGGAAAGAAAAACAAAAGAAAAGTCCCAGTTAATAACCAGTAACGTGATCATGAATGTTAAGGTTACTAAGGAGATATCTCTCATGTAAGAAATAACCAAATTAATGTGGAGTTTAATAATTATATAATTAATTTTATTGCCAAATTTTTCATGCTCTTTCTATCACTTCTTTTCTTAACAAACATAAGTAGTTATATTGAGCGATATAAGGTCAATGGGAAACCCGATGTTAAAATCGCAAAATGTTTATAGGGTAATAACGGGAATTTAATATTAGTGACGTCACGGAACTGGACACTGGGGAAAAATGGGAACAGTGTTGCAAGTGGCTGACCCCAATCTGGCTGGAACGGAGTAACAGTGTTCGTGTTGACCACAATACGTACTGATCCAGGTAGGAATGGAAAATGCTGTGTTAAATGTTTATAGTGTGAAAAGGGTTTATGGTAGACTGATAAATCAGCCCTTCACCAATAATAATATTTACTAGCGTTTAGGGACTAATATCGTCTATTCATTAAAACATGCAAAAAATCTACTGCCACTTTCTTCCCACACATCGGTGTATATTTTATACACTTATTGGTGTTTCTCGCAGGTGTTGAGCTACCATTGACTGAAGAGTTCATTTTGCAATGTGTATATACTATTTCCGGATCGAATCCTTTATTTTGCGATTTGCAAATGTACGTTAAATAACATAACCCTCTGTCTAGTTGCCATTTTGAATTTTGCGCTAGTTATGGCTGTTACCAAATACCGGTAAGCAGCTGTGTTCCAGAAAGATTTGCATGCAGCAAAATAGCACGTTGTAATAAACAGGTATCAGACCCACATACCATTCATCGGTATCAACACATATTTATCGGACTCGATTGATGGGATTAACATAGACATACTTAAACAACACAAAGACAAACACTTTATGGCAAGAGTGGAAGAATATACATTTTCGATACAAATGAGAGGCCCTGGAAAGAGTCTTTGGAGTTTGTTAACATACGGAGCATCCCACGAGTCTTCTGTTCCTTAAACTTCGTCTGACAGGGGGACCGTACATCAAGACTAGCTTCAGACAGCCTTGCCTCTCCACATCAGTCCTTCTCATCTAAATAACCGTATGTTTTCTTCGTGAAGCCCATGATGATATCACATATAAAGAGTAGCCCGGGCTGAAAAGCATCCCCGAAATGAGAGTAGACGACGCAACTTTTTTCCACATCTTGTCGTGAAAACAGGTGAATTCAATAGGCCAGCCACTGGTATTTATAGTCTAAGATCGGGTCTAAACCGTTTAACATATTTCACCCATCCAAATGATAGTTACAAAATTCAGTCAGAGTGCGTAATCTGTCTTCCAGTCATAAGAGAGCTACGTGTGGCGTCACATGATGTACATAGGCGAAATAGCGTCCGTGCTTAGTGAATTAATGCGCATAGTTTGAGCATGTCATAACCTAAGAAGACGATGAATTGGGGTGGGCCTGCGGATGATGCGAGGAGTGGTGGCATAGCTGCTACCTAAACAACAACGGTTATATCTCAGAAGAAATAATTTTAATTGGAATTTAGCCGATTTTCTGTTCTCTTCGCAAGAATTTGTATCGGCACCAGCATCTTCACTGCCTTCTCTTAGACAGAGACATAAAAAAGAATCAGAGAAATTGTTACAACATCAGAAAGAAGCAGAACAAGCCTTTGTCATTGAGTATTAAGAAAAGGGAAGAGGAGAACTAGAGGAATAAGAAGAGAAAAGAAAGTGCTAAGGAGTGAAGAAGAACATTACAAGTCAAACTTGGACGTTGCTAATAGACATTTTTGCAGAGTTTACTTATTTGAGACAAATGAACCAGACTTATTTGACCTGTATCTAAGATAACTAAGATACCCGTTTGAATCGAGTTTTTCAGCACAACAAAAGTGACACCTTCGGAAGTCATCAATAATATTCAACACGTTCATCGATCCAAGACCAGTTTCGCATCACCGATGGCAAAGTTACACTTTACATGATCCATGTTTCCTCTCCAAAAAGGAGCAGATAAGAAATAATTGGTGGACGATCTTTGTAGCACCGTCCAAATTAACAGCGATCAAGACGAAATGTGCTTAGCCCGATCCATTATCGTTGGTTGAACGTATGCCGACAAGAACTACACGCCAGAATGGAAAAGAGCATGGGAAAGCATTCGACAATCGAACCGAGCCAAACAACGAAGAGAAGCAGAATTCCTGTTTCAGCAAGCTGGCCTATCCAAAAAGATTGCCGGTGGCATTCCAGAAATGCAAAATCTGCAAGACGTAATGGCTCCACGCTACATGTGCATCCTAAGTGATGAGCGGATCTCTGGTGTTTGGTGGCAACGATTTCCCAGACGGTAAATACGTTGACGTTTATCATCACAAAGAACATTTCGATGCCATCACCAGTATCATCGGATTCCTCCGTTACGTTTCATATGGTGAAAAAAATGCGACCTTGCGTTTAACAGTCGGGAGCAACACGTTCATTGCGAAGAGAAAAGGGTTTATTTGCCTCTAAACCCTGTCTTCGCGAAGGACAAGAACGAATCCTTTGTTCAGCTTGTTCATCTTGTCAGTGAACTTTAGTCAACCCTACGTGTTACCAACAACATCGCAGGGTGCAAGGTTCATAGCGGAAAAGTGCCTGCCAACTCCCTAGCTTATGTCTTCTTGTGGACAGGTCATATGCGCCAATAATCCCAGATCGTATGTTTGTGAAGGAATGAAATACTGTCACATTTGTCGCTAAATCGAGGACTTGAAACAAGAATGATGCATCCAAAATTACAAATCAAAACAAGAGAATGAAAAGAAGAAATGGAATTTCATTTTTGTAATTCAAATACATGCAAGAGACTGACATTCACATTCGTAATGTATGTGTGGCTGATCGATTGTCCTAGAAGTGCATCCAAGAACTAATCTTTTATCTTGCCCCCACTGTAGCAAGATTCCAGGAGGACTTGAAAAATCTTTCGAGGACCTAACACGCTTTCCGATTTCGCCCGATGAATCTTAGATCCTATATCGAATACACCTGTAGCCAAGAGAATAATCAATGTTACAGAGACTGCCATCGCTATGCCACGGTGTTGGCTCACAATTTCTTGGGATACGATGGACGATTTCTTCTGAAATACTGTTTAGAACAAAGTATCGAGTGCCCCTAAGTAAAAATGAACGGAGCCATAATCATCTACATGAAAGTGAAACAAGTAGAGTTTAAAGATTCCATGAGCTATTTTGCCATGCCTTTGAGTGGGATGCCTGAAACGTTTGGAATTACAGAAATTGCCAAAGAATATTTTTGACACTTTTCCAATAACGAAACCAATCTATGCCACATTTTCCTGACGCGCACTATTACGACCCTGACAACATGCGCACTGAACTACGAAAAGCCTTCTACGCGTGGTACCACTCTTACGCTATTGTTGGACATTTTACACCGTTGTTGAAAATTTCGACAACTATATATAGCGCACGGAGGGATCTATCATTAGAAGGAAAACTGCACCATTGCCAAAGCGTGCCCCTTAGTGTACCACAAACGATTCTTACCCGATAACACCATTGCCGTCATATGCCCTCAAACGTCTGAGTTCTTCAGCATTACTTGTGCTAAAAGGAAGACAAATGGTCCAACATGCCCAAAACTGAGCAGGCGAAAAGACCATTGGAACATTTTCAGTGGATGTATGGAACTTAGAAGACCCTAAGATTGTCTACAAATTTAATGGATGCTTATCTCATCAATGCCCTACCTGTTATTCTTAGCGTGATACGGAAAATGAATGCTTAAGTAGCACAGGGAAGAATTATTCGAAAAAACTTACCAAGGTCGCCTGAAGTTAGAAGAACAAGGATACCAAGTAGCTGAAATGTGGGAGCACGATACGATCGACGTTTGAAAACCGAACTTGAGTTTATTTGCATCGTGGAAAGTTACAACCTGCTGGATCATCTGGACCCCTACGCGACAGTTAATATGTAAGACGAACGAATCTACATGCTTGCCTCCCACCAACATCACCGTCACGTACCCTACCATTGAAAAGGAAAGCTGATGTTTCCTGTGTGAGTACCAGTGCCGAAACCTGTAGCTAAGAGCGATCTTTTCATACACTCAAGAGGGACGCGCTTTGACAAGAACGTGGGTCACATCAGAATTGTCTCATGTCCTGGATCTTGGATAATAACTGTTAAAAGTTTAAGAAATTTACGACTTTCCCAACACAGAAAAGTACCAAAAAGACGACGACACCCAGAAAGGCATTTTCTCAGACTACGTCGATGCCTTTCCGAAACAGAACAAGCCAGCGGCTATCCTTCCTGATGCCAGACTCCCGAAGGCCTAGTTAAGTTCAAAGGGGAGAACCATTCTAATGAAAGCATCACTTTAGACCACGGCGAAAACAAAAACGAAGGAAGACGGTCAAAATCATGCTGAATTACTTGTGTCGAAAAATGACGCATCGACCGTGTTTACCCAAGACGGAATACTTGGCAGAGCCTTTCCACTACTACGACACGATTTAAGACCAAATAAAATATATGAAACACTTGAACGTCATTCGCCAAGATTCTATCTTGGTGAATTAGGAAGAAGAAACATAGTTTATACAGAACGACTCATTTGGAAATGTTATCATTCATGCCCACTTGAGGGACCAAACTCTCTTATAATTGCACGAGACCTTATACTGGCACGGACAGTTGCATCGACATCCATCGTCCTGATCATCGTCACCCAACAATCGAAAAAGCATGGCAGACAAACATTCGAAAACAAGACTGAGTTGTGGTCCTAAAGATTACAGCTACGAATACCGAAACAAACGGTGAGAGTATCACACCGACTGCAAAGAGAAAGGATTCACGCTAAATCATCGAACGCGTCAGGTGGTGCGCTTGGTTTGCTGAAAGAAGTTTTGCAGTCTGGATAGGGCACTTTAGTCTGACCATCTAAGGCCCCCACAAAGATGTACGACTACCAACTTGCGAAATCGTCAGTCACTCTTTTGAAAAACTTTCTCATGTGCGAGAAGCTAATGCGACTTTCCCAACACTCCACTTTACCGTACGGACACGTAGATATTGCCCGGTACATAAATAGGAACATTTCCAATATCGACACTTCATTTACGAAGAGAACTACAGAGCTAGAAAGATGAATCATTTCACACAGTCATAAGCGAACGATGGATTCAAATTCAGTGAGAAACTCGAATGTGATGCATAGCCTTACGAACGCATCTCTACCCTGCGATATCATCGATTCAACATAACACATGCACTTCTTTACTACTACGACCACCATAGAAAGTACTATTGCACGTGTAAAACACTACTGATACGAATCCGAGCAACTCATTACCGTGCACCTTGCCTCTTTACTGGTTTACATAGTCAACAGGATACCGTGCGTCTACCACCCCACGGATCTCATCCTTGCCTGAACAAACCAGGAAAGACGAATAATTGTTGCATGTAGCATTGCCTGGCTACTGCGTCTTTGAAAGTCGATTCCAAACATTCAAGTGAAAGTGGCATAACTTTCTGGGAGGAAATACACCCGAAGAATTAGCCAGAGTGTTGATTATTCCACTACTATGGACAGGAAATACAGACTCAGCTTACCTGGAACGTGTTCATTGGTCTCCGTACTGTCATTTCCTTCTTTTCGTCGGATACAAGTAATATCTTCATGGACACTCTTAAAAAGAACATGTGTGGTTTGAACCAGGAGTTGAGATAACGCATTTACAAAGAGTTCGTCAAGATACGCATGTGAAACGAAAAGGACAATTGTATCCGTGACATCACCAATATTTCAACCACTGGCACCTGATTGATTCTTTTGAAAGTGTTCAAATGATTAGACATAGATCAAATCAACTACTCGCGATTCAGAGGGCTTTGGATGCTACGATTTCTACCTACAAGGTGCCAATACTACATATAATTTCAAAGGAAGACTTAAGGGATTACAAAAAAGTTCACAAGAACTGGTATTGCTTCAAGGGGAAACATCTGTGCAACGAGTGATGTGTGAGTTAGTACTAAAACATTTCGGTTCGACACTGGAGTAAGACAGGTTCTGTGCAAGAAGTACAAGTATTACCTCCAAAAGAAAGACATTACTGTGAATTACTAGTTTAGAAGAGTACATTCAGAATCTACCTCTAAGTTGAGATTGGATTTACAAAGAAATTTTCAAAATACAAGCTAAACGCAAGCGCAAAGTCATTAATGAATATCTTTTTTAAATTATTTTCTAAATTATACAAAGACGGATTCTTTGAGGATAATACTTTATTCGCAAATATAAACGAAGGTATTGGACACAACCGTGCGAAAACGAGTAGAAGAAGACTGAGTCTTGGAAAACACGACTTATATCACCAATACAAACGAGGGTGAAAAAGCGTACCGTCATACCATGACCTTTATCAATAGCGTTGCTATTCGGACCATGGAGGATTACCACAATCTTTTGCAAGAACTGTTTCCTTTTAATTTCGGAAGAAATGTGTTATATGTATTTGTGACTTCATTTTTGCGATTTCATTTTGTCAGCAGATTCCTTGTAGATTATGTTCGAACAGTTGCTGTAAAGACATATTTACCTTTTCAATTTAATATTCATGATCATTTCCTAAAAAGACATCATTGTTTCTCATTTAACTGCGCGCTAGACACTCATTATGTTCATATCGATATTCCTCAACCTTTGCGTGAAGAAAATTCGTGCCGCTTTATCGACTTGGAAGCTATGGAAGATGTATGTGTAACTTGTGACCTACACCCCAAATGGAAAGATCTAAGTTACTTGGAAATTTTAGGTTCTCTGCTTGGATCAAAGAAATGGATTATTATACGAAGGACATTTGAAATTGATCGCAGAAAGAAGTGGGCTTAAACGTCAGGTGAAACCTTATTTAGCCAAAGTAACAGATGAACTAGACGGAGAAAAAACAATTTTATCACACGAGTAATTTTGTAAAGGTAATTTTCTGTCATGCCGTTTACAATACTTGAATATCATCTTGACAGTTATTATTAGCTAAATAACGGACTTCGATAAACAAATGTAACCACAAGTCATGTAGACACTGAGGTCGAAAGCGCTATCATTTTCTGTTTTTCCTGTAAACAAGAGCGAAGGCATGAAAATGTAAGCGCAATTCTAGCTGACGTTACTGATAAGGCGACACTATTTAATAGCTAATTTCTTTTACAGATCATTCGATTAAATTACTTCAATTATTCAAATTTAGACCTTTGGTGTGAACAAACGAGGGAGAATTAATTCATCACCTGATTACATAACGTGCAAATCAGATTAAAGTATAAGGAACACTATCTGAATTATAACAATTAAACCTCAATTATAACAATTAAACCTCAATTATAACAATTAAACCTCAAGGTACTAAATTCAACAAAAACTGTACTGCCAGCATATATAAACGATTCCTTGCGGTAAATGTTTACGATTATAATTTCTAGTATATCGGACACTGAGAGGAATGTCACATGAGATCAAGATGACCTTTGAAACCAAAATGGAAGGGTCTGTTGTATGGTACTACCCCCACCATGACAGGTTCTGACGCTTGTTCGTACCTATGTATGTCTGTCTTAGTATGATCTTGAAATGATTACTCAGGAGGTGAGCATTTGTAACAATATCAGTAACTGTTGTTTTCTGAATCTCCCGTATTAGGCCATTGGAGTCTTTTGAGGCACTGATATCAACAGCTGTCTCTCTGCCTGACCATTATCTTGTCTAGAAATCGATATCTCTATTTTCCTTTCTTTCTTTTTTGTCTTCTTCTGGGCTGCAAAATGTATATTACTGAAGAGGGCTGAAAATCATGGTTCAAGGAGAGGAATGCGAAGAACACCACGATATGAAAACGTGGTCATGCTAACCAGGTTTAGTATATTCCAGTAATGATTAGAGGCATGCCTCTGCATTCAGAGGCAGTGGTGTTGATTGGAAGAAGGCTTGGGGCAGTTTCTACATTCGAAGATGATGGAAAGGAGGGGGAGAGGGGGAGAAAAGTGGTGATCCATAAGAGAAAATATTAGTATATGGCTACTTTTCCACATGGTATAAGTGCCTACGAAATCAAACAACAAATTCATATGCCTGCCCCTACTCTTTGCGGCAACAATTTGATTTATCTGTAATGATGCAGATCGACATATCTAATGACTCCTTGTGTATATCTGTGTCAAACTCATGTTGATGAGCAATTTATAAAAAAACAAAAATTTCATACATGTTTATTTGTCAAATTCAGATTTATATAATCTTTTTGTGCGTTGCCGATCTGGCATTTGTGAGAGCAAAAGATGATTACGGCCTTGGGGTGAATCAATGGCGAATAGGGATATTTTCCCACGCCATATGGTATCACGGTACCAATTGTTTTTCCATATACCTCAATGCTAATGTTTTGTGAAATAAATATACTTTCTGTCCTACTTGGGCATGCATGTCACACGCTGTCATATAGAACAATGCTAGATTGTCAATTTGACAATGACATAACCAGGTACTCCATTGCATTTAAGAGAGATAACTCTACTGGAACTAGACAGGGGTAAGAGTTATCTAGTCACAACAAGCACATTTTCAGTCATGTGTACCATATTTTAAAAAAATCATAAAAAATACAAAATATGATCTAGATAGAAATTAACACAAACTCACATGTTGCCAAGAGGCTCAACTTTTTTTTAAGCCAAACAGAAAGTACAAGTCTTACATAATGCACCAATCACAGCTAGTTTTGTTCTTTAATTCTGAATACAATGTTCCATACACCTTAAGCTCCGCCCACCTGGACTTGCGCAATTGGTACCGTTATACCTATAGCAAACCTTAATTTTTCCAATAATCTGTGAAATAGTTCGGGACTGTATAAGTAACAAATATACTTAGTCTCACTTGTGAAAAACAATTTGATGAGGTACTAACCTATGTCTTATATGAATGTGTATAGAAATGTCATTGAGCTGTTTGAACTATTGTTTTCATACTTTTGCTTCACCATCAAAATCATCTTTTGAAATAAAATGAATTCTTTCAACTATGAGTTGTATCTTATTCATATCAGCAATTATTGAACTTCACATAGGTGATATGGGATAAATCACATTATATCATATTATGTAATAACTAGGTCAAAGGTCAATGTACCAAATAGTATGCACCTGTCCTACTTCAAAATGTACAATTCACCTAAAAGAAAGGAATTTATATTTGTTTGGTAGGTGCAGAACTTAACATCAGAGACAGGTGGACATGACCCAATCTTATTATAAAGTATAAGCTTTGACCACTTTACACTATCTACAGATACAAGAGGTCACTAACCACCAGTCCTCACACAAAGGTCCACCTACCCATCCTCTTTGTAACACAAATAGTAAGCTTTCCTCCTTTGTAATGTGAATAAAATTGTTTCAATAAGCCAGTCAGTCACCAAATATAGTAAATCGCAGCTTCTAAGTGGTTATGTTTGGATTGGGAGGTGAAATTAGGGGAATAAAATACAGAAAAATGCCAAATATAAACACTAAGTATAGCACATCAAATGGAGTTAAAAACAGGAGGAAAGTGTTTATCTAAAAGGGAGAGGTAGCTTATGATAAAGGAATTAAAGGTGGCAAAATCAGCAATGCGAAAAATGAGAAGTGAAAGTTTGATGACCTTACCTTGGACAAATATATGGGGCAGGGCCCAACAGGTCCAAGGACAGCCCAAAGGCAACTGTGCTATAACATCCCTTACAGGACCCAAATTTCAAGTGAAGTTGTGTTCATTTCCATCTAATATAAAAGGGTGAATAATTTAGATAATATAGATACATATAAAGTATATTTCTTCTACATAAGAATTTAATAATAATTGGCATAAGATAGAGAGAAACTTATCTCAGAGCCAAGCAGAACATACCTTATCAGTTTTTAAACTTGTAAACTTTACTGTGAGAAATTATCAAATTGCTTCTACTTACATTTGCATCAAGATTGAGGGCTAATATAATACTTCACAAATCTTCTCTTTATTTTCATAATCAGTCACTGAAAATGTGAGATTTTATTTCCTTGAAATGTTATGACTGGTGTAAGGGAGATAACTGAATGATATACATAAGGTGTGGTAACCTTGAATACATTATCCATGTAATATAGATGAGTTCATCAACAACCTGTATTAACTTCATTGCAATTAAATTATCTCAAAATACATTACTGACAAAGTGAGAACCTAACATTTAGACTCCTATGTTTAGTGGAGACCTCAAGAGTCATGTAATTTTAATTTCTAAGATGACGCAGCTCTTTCATATCACATAGTTCATATTTTCTACAATGCCGGCATGTAGAGTGCAGCCTTCCATAACCATGCAGATATCATCTCATGCCAATTTGGATTCTTGCGATGGGATGCAAAGTTTCAAGAACAGTGTGGATTTGAATGGAATGAATATGCACTGTGTGACTAAAATGGTTATCATTCTGTAATGTTGGACCAAACATGGAAATTCCACAGGAGCAGCTTGACAGAAAGAAATAGGATTAATTGAAAGTCAATAGTAGATTATAATTGGGCTTATACAAGTGCCAATGGGAAATGCTGACTTAAGGAAACTGTTCTTGTTTGTTGGTATTCACTGCTACTTCAACAAAAGGGAATGCAAGAGAACTGAACTAACTACATGAACAATTTCAAAGCAGGAGAGTGTAAAAAAAAAAGGGGACAATTAGAGCAGGACAATTCAAATCAAAATGGGAAGGAATACCAAATCCTTAATAAATTACCTAAAAATTACTCATGCCAGAACATCCCACATGGTACAAGTGATCTATCTACAAGTGTACTTAGAATGTTCTCTATCCTGGTTTATGGCATGCCTTACAAGAACAAGATAGTTGTTTTTGTACACATGATTTTTCATCTTTTGCAGGTACAATAGCCAATATTTGGCCAAAATCAACTATATTATGTTTACATAACTTATTTTGTTGCATGCATTCCAATCTAGGAGGTAACAGCACATACATAAAGGCATCAGGTAACACAAGTCTATATCTATCATAGCTATAGTTATCAAAAGTCCCCATCCAAAGCCATCTTGTGCTATTTTCTAAAGATTTCATACATTTTATTCTTAAAGAACTTTCAATATTTGACCAAAAGTGTTCAGCATACATTTGTTTTCCTACATCAAACTAGTATAGTTCATAAATGCCGCCCACATGTATGCGTTTCTATGGAAACACTGTGAGGCTATTCTTTCCTTTAGGTATCACGGTACCAATTGTTTTTCCATATACCTCAATGCTAATGTTTTGTGAAATAAATATACTTTCTGTCCTACTTGGGCATGCATGTCACACGCTGTCATATAGAACAATGCTAGATTGTCAATTTGACAATGACATAACCAGGTACTCCATTGCATTTAAGAGAGATAACTCTACTGGAACTAGACAGGGGTAAGAGTTATCTAGTCACAACAAGCACATTTTCAGTCATGTGTACCATATTTTAAAAAAATCATAAAAAATACAAAATATGATCTAGATAGAAATTAACACAAACTCACATGTTGCCAAGAGGCTCAACTTTTTTTTAAGCCAAACAGAAAGTACAAGTCTTACATAATGCACCAATCACAGCTAGTTTTGTTCTTTAATTCTGAATACAATGTTCCATACACCTTAAGCTCCGCCCACCTGGACTTGCGCAATTGGTACCGTTATACCATATGGTTAGCAGCGTACAAGTACACGTTCAGGACAACTGAGACTCAGTACGGAAATCCATATGTAATCTGTAAGCGAGATTTCATATGATTCTTTCTCGTTGTCTGTAGAATTGGAATAAAGATTATTTTTAAGTTTATAAAATACCTACTAAATTTTTTTTTAAATCCATCATTTTCATAAACCGATACTTAACCATTTCGCCTCACAGATATCATCGATATCGGTAGTGCAGTGTTTTATTATCATCAAGGGCGGGGTTATCGAAAACGAAATAGACATGAAACAAAGATTATATTTTAAATGTCTCCAAAATGAATAAATAAATAAAAGCTATTTTATAAAAATGTTATTCTTTGCTTTGAAATCGACTTCATTTGATCTTTAAGTTTGCTTCTTTGTATTTTATACTCGCAAACATTTAACGATTTCACTCACTTATATTCTAAAACCACTTAGGTGATTACCCAATGTTTAATGAGAACATTATATATACTAAGCATAAGAAAACATAATCAGGTAGTGTGACACAGAAACACAAAAGTAGGCTGTGAGACACGTAAACATATGACAAGGTAGCGCGAGACAAATGTTTAATTAGACAGTCAGGCACACAAACACATAATTAGCAGACATACAAACATAAAATTAGGCCGTCAGACACACACGTAGACCGTCAGACATACATAGTCAGACACACAAACATATGATCAGATAGGCGTACAGACAGATGGATAAATAGCTGGATAGATAGATTGATTGGTATTAACACTATATTAGTGACTTCATTTAACAGATGACTATATCCATTTTTACAGAAATATTTTTATTTATAAAAATTATTCAGAACGTAAGCAGCTGTATGCAGCACTTAACGCCACCGTGTCCACGCTAAGTACGGGACCTGTGGAGCCGTGTGACAATGTTGGTGCAACGGATGTCACGGTGCTGATGTGGTAAGATTCTGTATTTTGTATATTTTGAGGACGTTTCAAAGAAATTAGTCAAACGCTACAAATTTCTCACTACTATAATTCCTTCCTAAACGTGCTTTTTTAGCCACCAGTCTATCAAGAAAATCTATATTAAATGTACTGCGCAACCCATCAAAAGAATTTTCTCAATAAAATTTAGGCCAAACTCTAGTAAAAATATAGACACAGGAATCCAATGCGTTTGTGGAATTAATATATCTTCCTTCACCAAATTAATAACATAATAATTTGATATTAGATGCTCTACTTTCGTAGAACGTTTTGCACATAGATTTTGGTTTTGTATACAAGCCTGTTTGAGTGAGAACTAGATTTAAATTGGGTTCAAATATCCGTGAGTATAAAGCAACTTTTAGATATGTGAGTAAATAATTGACAACATACAGATGATATTTAACTCGTCTCAAAAAAGAAGAATACTGCAAAGTGTAAAAGATTTTGATCCACACAAACAATGTATTACATACAATCCTAGCAGGGGTAAACTTAAACAGGTATGAATAACTAGGTTATAACCTAATACTTGTCCCTGAGTGTGTATTGTTTGATTGGAAGCTCAGAGAAGGTGTTAGTAATTCAGTTGGAAATAATTTAAGAAGAATGCTTCTTAGAGATATACCCTTATCTTACGGTATATGATATATTTGTATGGTTAGTAGTTAAAAGCTACGACTTAGCAAGAAAATACCTAAGAGTAGAAGATAAAGTCTGCGGAAAATAGTTCTGAAGAAACTCACTTTGTATCTATTGCACTAATGAACATGGCAAAATATTTATCTTATTCACTAAATCTATTATGCCATCATAATAATATAACGTAACTTTATTTAATATAATTCTGTATATTTCAACAATTCTACCAAATTTGGTATCATCCATACAATGCAACATTTTTTCCATGTCTTATATGCTGTTTAATTGGCCATCTAATTTTTTTAACAGGCAATATTTGGCACATTGTCCATTCATGTCGACTGTTACTTTTAAAATAGACAAATAAGATGTTGATTGAACATGATATATTTTAAATCATTCATTAATTTTTCAACACCAGTGTAAAAGTCTTAGTTTGATTTTACATATCTTTGTTAAATCGTACTTATTCCTACTCTAATACCTAGATCAATCATTAGAAAAATGTCGCAATAAGTTAATAACTATTATTTAACACTAGTTATCTTTAAATAAACGTCGTGTGCAATAATTAGTATTTATCTGTGCTTATTGCTCTGAATTCTTCGTAAATGTAATTCAGCATTAGTACCTTTTTGAACCTTACAATCAGGAAGATTTCCTACTTCGGTGAAATTAAAATATTTGAAAACAGCTTTTACGTTCATCTTCGACAGTAAGATTGGAATACTATCTTTTTACTTTAAATGTATATACAATTACAATGAAATCCATCGACCTCAAAGGACCTATATATATTACATATTGAATCCATATCTTCTGTTTCATTGCGCGAAAATGTTTTTCCTAAAAATTCATCGTACTCCTCTCATTTTGCTATTTTCTCATAAATACTCTAAAATGTCTTTGGTAATTCCATGTATTAATACCAAAATATTTATGTAAATGACTTACCTTTGGTGAATGTAACTACTACTGCTATTCTATTCCCTTGACATTTCATTTGTTTCATTACCTGTACTCAGTGTTGGCACAACATCGAATAACGATTTTTCCTCTTTTTTTTTTCTCTAAAAATAATGACCTAATAGACATCGCTCTTCTTCCACGATAATTTCTAATTTCATTAATTAATTTGTTAATATGTGCACGATCTGCATTCGAAAACTCGTACAGCATCTTTTAGACCTATTTGATAAATCTGTATGATGTATAAGAAAACGTGACTAAATCATTTCTAGTTCTTGCTGGCTATCATATTATGAGCCAGGTAGTATGTTTTGACCTAATTTTAAGTTAAGGACCAAGGACGAGATAAAGCGTGGTGTTAGATCGACGCCAGAAATTATATCCTGGTAGAGTTATGCAACGAGGTTTTGAAGAAAAGACAATAAAATCATAACAAAGCGTAATTATTTGGGTAGATATTAGCGTCGGGTGCTAAATTAATGACTGGCTGTAATTTGGACAAGGTATCAACGGGAAGGTTACCGTTTTTCATTTAGGAGTTTTTAATAGTAGTATCCAGTATCGTTCCTTACGTGTACGTGTTGTGTCTTACCACTCTAGGTCAGATTCAGTTCGTAACATCTTGAGCGACTCGACTGAATGTCCATTCGAGTTGTATTGGTTGGCGACTTTTGCTATGATTTTATTGTGAATGCGGCTTTTCTGATTATTCATTTGCTTTCTGAAATCAATGGTTTTGCCAACATATTGAATGGCACAGATCTTGCATGTCAGAAGATAGATTGTATTATTGGCTTGAAACCTAACTCCTGATTGATTCGCAGGATTGGCGCTAGCTTTAAAAACATTGTCCCCCAAACAATCCACAACCTAATTATTTTGTCGCCAATTTTCAAGAACTCTCGCCATTTTCGCAATACAGTACTATCCGTTTATCTTCCCATACTCGGAACCAAGATAATATTGTCGACATAAGTGGGTGTTTAGTTCGGCGGGGGAAGGGGGGGGGGCTGAAAATAATTTAAATTTTGCATACAAGTGAAATGTTTGAGGTGACCTGTCGTATTATTGGCTTGACATACTAACGTCTGATTGATCGTGTAGTTAACTCCTATTGTCGAACTTCTGAAAGAGTCTGTATCCGGCTTATATTTGCAAACTAAGCAACGCTTGTCTTTGCAATGGTGTGTACCCGAATATGTGGTCTTGTTTGAAGTTGCTCTGGCACGTACCAGATGGTCCTTGAGAGTTTTAGGGCTATCGTACCCAACCATTCGAACTCTATATACCCATGAGAAGTTAAGACGATTCAATATTGTGCCAATGATTGCGTATGATGTGTTGTAGCTTTCGAGAATCAGAGTGAAAAGTTAGCTAGAAGGGGACACTCTTGTTGGTTTTCTTAGTTTTATATTTTAGGAGTGTTCCTCTGTCGAGGAGTCTAGTTATATTGATAGCTTCCTCAACGTAGTTCATTTTGTATCCTCAGTAGTAACGGGGGTCACCCTACGTACAATAGGAATTAGCATTATAATACACCCTGGGTCACCCTACGTACAATGGAAATTTAACCTGGCGAAAAATCGTGGGTCACTCTACGTACAAGGGGAATTTAACATGGCAATAAATCGTGGGTCACTCTACGTACAAGGGGAATTTAACATGGGGAATAGAGTTTGGGCTTGTTTTAGGGACAAGGGGATTTTTTTTTTTTTTTTTTTTTTTTTTAAATTTTTTAAAAAAGGGGTAGGCAATTGAAAGGCTATCTCTTTTCGAGAAATATGGCTGGCCCTGAAAAGGGCCTTTGGTTTTTCTTCTTCTTCTGCTTCTAATTTCTTCTTTTTCTCAACCAACTTCTTATTTTCTCTCCTATACTCTTTCTCTTCTTTTTTTTCTCCTCTTCTTTCTTCTCTTCCTCCTCTTCTTTCTTCTTCTCTTCCTCCTCTTCTTTCTTCCTCTTCTCATTTTCTTCTTCTTTTTCAATTTTTTCGTTCCATTTGCGTATTCTTATTCTTTCCTCTTCATCCTCCTTCTCCTCCTTTATCTCTTTCATGACACCACTTATCATATCCTTTACCTTTCTTAAGTTATTAATTTCCATCTTTACACGATGGGGACTATAGGAATAGTGGTCTTCAACGAGTCTTATTAACATCTGCTCCATCATTCCTATATTGTCCAAAACGTCTTGCAATGTTTGCATTTTGTCCATTTGGTTAGAAGCCATCTTCTTTGTAGATTGGTTTGAACGACGAATACTGTGGGTTCTTATAGTGAAAGCGCGTACGTGAAGGAAAACATCCCCCTAAAACATAAAATTGATCTTACCTAGATCATGACCCAACAATGCGCGGACGTGAAGGAAAACATCCCCCTACTTTCTCATTTCATATAATCAAACCCAAACTATACTCTTCACATACGCTAAGAAACAATAAACAAACCCATAATCTACTATTCACACGAACTTACGTGATCAGTTACAAACACTAACACAAACACAAACACTCATACACTCACGCTATGAAAAAAGAGTTAGTGTTTATATTCACACTACTCTACCTACACACATTGGCAAATCGATCGTTATTTCTTTTCTAGAGTATTGGGTAGCCCTGAAAAGGGCTGTTGGTTTTTTTTTAACTCCAGATGCACCTATCTAATGGTTGCACCTTCCAGGCCTGGCGCCACACACACATCTTTGACTCCAGTCTCTTTTTACTTTTTGTCTTGAGAGTGCAGAGGCGGGATGATTCGCTTCAGCACCCCAATCCTCTGTCTCGGGAATATTGTACGACATCCTCTCTCCTATTTTCTTTTCCTCTTCTTCCCTTTCTCTTCTCTCCTCCTCTTCCTTCTTTATTCTTGCTTCTTCTACGATAGCCTCCGCTGATAGTTCATTTACTATGCGCCTGGCATATTCTAGGTGCATCTGGAGTTCTAGCAGCTTCACAATCCTTGTATTCATTGTCTTGCTGTTAACAGGTCGACGATGGGTAGCCCAACTGACGATTAGTTTTTAATTTATACTGAAAGCGCGGACGTGAAGGAAAACATCCCCCTAAAAACATAAAATTGATCTTACCTAGATCATGACCAAAGAAACAACGCGCGGACCTAAAAGAAACACTCACTCACTTTTTTATGCTACCCATCACTATTTTAAAATTTTTTATAAATCACTTCAATAGACTATCCACATACGCAAATCAATCCAATCTAACCTCAAATATACACCTCAAAAGCCAAAAAAGACATCATTTTAATCTACTATCCTTACCAACGTACTTGAGCACTTACAAACACAAACACACAAACACATACCCTCACATTTTTTAAAAAAGAGTTAGTGTTTATATTCACACTACTCTACCTACACACATTGGCAAATTTATCGTTATTTCTTTTCTAGAGTATTGGGTAGCCCTGAAAAGGGCTGTTTTTTTTTGTTTGCTATGGCAATCTTTTTTTTAGTTTCTAAGAATGCGATGTCCTCTGAGGATAGACTTTCTGGCGATAGGTCTGCTTCTTCGGAAAGAGAAGAAGAACTCTTTGGTGTCGATACGACAATCGACAAAGCCTCTGTCAGCTTCAGGTTGCTGCTGTTGTTGTTGTTGTTGTTGTTGTTGTTGCTGCTGTTGCTGCTGTCTCTGAAGTCTGTACTTCTCTGTCCATTCTTCTTTTTCCCTGTTCATTTCTTCTCTGAAGAGCTCTTCTATCAGGTCTTCAGTGATTTTTAACATTCTCACATTTTCTATTTCTTCTGGCTTCGGTATCAGACTGTGTCTGACCCTATGCAAATTCACGTAGGCTTCGTTGAGCTTAGCTAGTTTGGAGCACATCTTCGTAGGAGGATGAGTCGACAATGGATGGTTAGACTGGAAACAACCCCGGTTCTTAAAGTCAAAGCGCGGACGTGAAGGAAAACATCCCCCACGGTTTTCGAGCCGCAACGTTCAGTGAGTGTCATGAGAGGGATAGTAAGAAATGACAGAGCATCAATCCAACATTCTTATAGCTAAACAAAAGACAAAGGCATTTTTTTCAAAACACAACATTTTTTATTCAAAAATCACTTAACACTAAACAACAACTCTAACATTTTTAACAATAAGCCAACAATATAACATCAAACAATTTTTTCAAATCACAAACATTTTTTTCTCAATTGACAATCTACTTTAAACAGGGCTGACAACGTTGTGAATGAAATTGTGATTTCCACTGTTGGAAATCATTAGGCCATTGATGGACACTACGTTTCCTAGCTTGAGACAAAAGATAAGCATAATGGTCACAAAACCATCGATCTACTTTCACATCTTTTCTAGCAGAAGAACGAGGATCAAAATGAGTCACTAAATGTTCTAAGGAATAGCCCAGGCTGCGATGATGCAGAAAATACACACAGTACTGTCCACACACCAAGGAATCTGTGCCTTGTAATTTCACGTTATTGAATTGGGTAGTCTGAGCATTTCTTCTCATAAAGTCAATGATATCGTCTTCCAAAGGAGGCAATCCGTACGAATCGAAATATTCCACACATCCTTCTTGAGGAAAGTAAACGGCTACCCAGTGGGTTCCTGGGAGATGACTGTCGTTCGTGTTGATCACGTAAGCTAGATGGTCTTTAGGTTTGCGATGAGGGAGTTCATCTTTAGCACAGGCGACAGGATTCCAAGAAGACGTATACGAACTGTGGTTCAAAAGGTAATAAAGTTCCCAGGTATCCATTGATTTGTGTGGTTTTTTTTCTTCTTCTTCACAGATAATAATAAGTCGTCAATTCGATTCTGACATTTTGCTTGAAAATGTCTGACAAGTAACTGTTTCTTCTTTTCGTCTCCTCACTCTGATTCAGGAGAGCTTCGATACGATGGATCTCTTGAGTGGTTAATGCTGGACAAGAATGTTCACGCAAGTCTTTATACCACTGATGCAACACCTCTTTGTCCGAGATGAGACTCCAAGCCTCGTCCAGATATTCGTCTAATTTTTCTTCTTGACTTAACATCAGGCATTTATCGTGTTGAATTTGACTGGGATGATCGTTTTGACATCCATAACAATTTTTCTTGATCAATTCCGTCATTTTGTCGACCAAGTGTTTGGCAAAACAGGAGACTAAATGGGCTTCTTGTTCTGGCCATCTCGATTTCATCACGATCACTTCTTCTTCTTTTTCCACAGCCTCCTCACATTCCATCTTTAAAGTTTCTCCACTAGGTAAAGAGGGACAACAGTCTTCCATGGTTTCTAGTAATCTAGGATGGCTTCTCTCAAACTGTTTATTTCTATGGTATTATCGAATTCTGCATACAGGATGACGTTCACCGTTTCATCAGGATCTCGGTCTTTAAACTGAATTTCCACACGAATCTGGCCGGATTTTATAGGGTGGAAATGTCCCTCGTCGCTGCCTTGGTCTGGAGTGAAATCAAAAGCCCACAAAGCGTAGCCTCCTGCATAATCCTCGTACGTAATACCGTGACTGGTATTGGTTCCTAACTGTCCGGTGGCTTCGTACAAGGACAAGTACGATCTCAAGTAATTCTTCTTGGTAAAGTCAGGTTCAAACGGCCGGGTACACAAGGTTTTGCCATCGCGACTGACTTCGATTTTGGACACGCCAAAGTGTTGAAAGTAGAAAGGATTTTATTCGGCAGCTCCGTTGAAGGCTGTATTCTCGACGATACCAACGATCAAACGTTTGGGTAACTGTCCTTGGAACAGATGATCTTCGATCATGGATCGCTGTCCCTTGGGAATGGTGAAGGTTTTCACTTACACGCGTCGTATGGGATACTTGGCGGTCGTTCTGCTCAACGTCTGACTGATGTCGTTTCCCACTTTAGGTAACACTTCCACACGGCGTACGTAGAGTCTGGCTTCTTGGATTTTGGTTTTGTAACCGTCACTATCAGCCAATAAATGGAAAGCGGTACTGCTCCGATTCAGTCTCAGGCGGACATCCACCCCGTTCAGCAAATACTTTTCTTGCAACCACATGTCCAAATGCAAACGATCCATCAGTTCTAAACTTGTGTCGGCTCCCGTGATTCTCTTTCTTCGTTCTACAAATCCATCATTGTTGTCTTTCTTTTCATCAGTTTCCAATATTTCAAACTTGGTAGGTTCGTCAGCTTCCCATACCACACAGGCATTGAGATGAGTGTTCTTGGCATCTCAATAATCGAAAACGTCAAAGTCTCGAACGGTTCTTCTTTTCTTGGTATTTCTAGCTTGAAGTCTGGTGAAACGGTGTTTTCTTCGTTGTCTCTTTCTGCCTTGTCCTTGCTGAATGCCTGACTCGGTAGCGTGCAGGGCATTTATAGGTGTGTCTCGTCGGCCTAAAATGTCTTTGCCCGTTTGCAGCAAGACATTTTTGCCTGCCCTCATGAAGGCTTCTTTAGGGTTTTGTTTGTCGATGATGACATTTTGGAGAAATTCTTTGCCTTGCGTCAGTGCCGCATCTTTCAAGGCGTGCAATCCGCGTGTCACCATCGGTTTCAACACCGGGGCCACCGAACGAAAGGCCGATTTTAACATATCTCCTAAACCGTGTCCTCGCTGTCGAGCAACAACTCGGTACACTGGATACATGACTTACTTACGAGTCGTGAGAGAACCGTTTTCGAAAATGGAGTTTCACCGTGACTTTTCCTTTGCTGAATGGAATATTTTGTCCCAAATCTCCTTTTATAGCAATGTTGACCGTGTCCAAATACGACTTGCTGACAGGCAAATAGTGAGGATGGACAAATTCGCGGTGGACGTGGTAAGTGTTTCCACCTTCCTCGTCAGCGTTCGTGGCAGAATCCACTTTGAAAGGAATGACACGCAGTAACGGCACGGAGGTGTGTCCCACCACGTTGTACTCCACCACATCGGAGTGCACAAACATCAAATTCAGTCCTTGATTCAGTTCTACCGGGGTACGAAATAACTTGCTAAAAGACTCGTTGTCGTAAACGATGGGTAGATCGTTTTTCTTCATCATGGCCATTCTCATGTCCATGTCTCCGCCCAACATGTCAAACAATTCAGGACAAAATAAAATGGACATGATTTTACTCCGTTCAAATTTCATCGAGAAGCGCCGAGCTGCTTTGTGGTACTCCATGGTGACACTTTTGTTGACATGCTCCAAAGCTTTCAGAAACACGACATTAAACCTGGAGGCTATGGTGCTGACCAAATGTTGACCACTAAAATAATAGCCTGGAGGAATGAACAAGTGATAGGTGGTGTACTTTTGTGTACGGGTTTTCTTGTCATATTTGACATTGCTATCCATCCACTGTTGCATTTGCTCGTCATGAACTTCCACATTAAAAACATTTTGATTGGGAAGGACATTGAGGACTTGGGTCGGGTGAATGATTTCTACTAAAGCCACTTCCCAATGGGCTTCGTGATCTAAGGAGATGGCCTGAGGTAATTTGGCCGTGTAACAGCACAACGTGTTCTTGGGAAACACCTCCATGGAACTGTCACTGGGTAAAGTTAAGTAAAATTGGTTTTGGTGACTCATAATTCCAGAGTCCTGTAGCTGTCCGAGGGGTTAGTGGACGTCAGAGGCGTGTCTCCGCCCAAAATGGGGTTCTGGTTGTGGTTGGAGTGGTGACTGGCACTGGCACTGGACACAAGGTTCCCGTGGTTCCCGTTCGAGGTGAATTTCAGGGAGGGATTAGGAAGCAGGTAACCGATGCAACTGCTCAATAAAATGGTCCACAATTGTTTGTCTCCTTGTTGCAAACTCAAATTGGCGATGGCTGCCCCGATGACACAATACACCACGAAGATTTGGCAGAAAAAGACGATTTGCGTTTTAGGCACACTTTCTCCACACCACACCCACAAGGGTTGTTTTTGTAAATCTTGCACAGAAGAACTAGGCGAAGGAGGAGTGGTCGACGTAGCTGCGTCTGATGTGTGAAAAGGCATGATGGTCACATCTTTTTATAGTCGATGACTTGCGAAGCGTCGATCCAAGAATCAAAACTGGGTGGATATCCTTTCCAACGTACTTTGACTTCTTTGACACGTCGTTTGCCCACTTTACGGGTTCTGCGTTCGAGAATGCTTTCGATGTCGTACACGTCGTCTTCTTTTTTGGTGACACGTTGTAACTCGGGTAAATAAAACGTTCCTTTGAGCACTTCTCCGTTCATGTCTTCCAATTTATAGACGGCAGGATGACGACCATGCACTCGTCCAGTGACACGAAACAATTCGGTCGTCCAGTTAGGTAAGTAACCTTTGTCGAAAGTGCGTTTGGTTTTGCCAATGCGTACCCAATCTCCTACGGTCAATATTCCACTTTTCTTGGGGACAGCCATCGTCGGGGACGTACCAAACAGACGCTCAAACACCAGCACTTCGTTGTCGGGAGTCACGTCTAGCGGGGCACGTCCGATGCTTCGATGGTAAGATTGGTTGTACGCTTGCACCAGGTGCGGTAAGATGTCGATGTACTTCAGAGTGTGGTGATGCGTAAAATATTTCCACATGCGTTCTTTCAAAGTGCGTTGAAAACGTTCCACGATGCTGGCTTTGGTTTCGGGATTCTCGGTGGTAAAAAAATGAATGTCACGTTTCTTTAATTCTTTTTGGAAAGCTTGGTTCAGAAATTCGGTGCCTTTGTCCGTTTGCCATCGAAGAGGGTGACGACCACTTTGTTTCAACACCCGTTGCAGGGCTCGCACTAACTCGCTGCTCGATTTGGAAGTCAAGGGCACGACCAAGGCAAATTTGGAAAAGACGTCGATGACACAAAACAAATATTTGTAGCCACGATTGTAGCTGGCCAAATGAGAGACATCGGCTAAATCGGCTTGCCATTGATGATCGATGCCTTCCACTCGGGTGCAACTTCTGGCAAACTTGCGTCGAATGGGTTTGTGTAAAGTGTAGGTAGCTTGTTCTTGTAACCATCGTTTCACTTGAGGTAAACGGAGACCTTTCAGTCGAGTTTTGGCAGCACGATACAATTTTTGAACTCCTGCGTAACCTGCAGGATGCGAGGGATCGTAGTAAATGCTGGCTAAGACTTTTTCCATTTTTTTGAGTTTGTGTGTTAATAAGGTACCCACTATTGGAAGAGGCTACTCTTTTTCTCTTGGGGTATTTTTTTCGATTGCAATGCTGTGCGTGTGCGACCGGCAATAGGTGTTGAAGAGGAGGATGTCTGAGCGGGGGATATCGGTTCTTGTTTCACTTCTGTCTTCACTTCTGTCTTCACTTTCTTTTTCTCTTGTGATGAAGAAGGGGTGGCCATCATCTTTTTAATCCATCCAATTCTGGAGGTAGGTGGTGTTGTTAACTTGCGTACTTTTTCTGGTGGAGTTTGAAACCCTTCTTCTTCTTCTCCTTTTTCTGTCTTGGTCACTGGTACTGGTGGTACTGGTACTGGTGATGGTGCTGGACTTTTCATCAAGGTCTTAAAATCTTTCAGAGTGGGTAGAGCTGTTTCGTCTAAAGCTTTCTGGTGAAAGAGTTGCAGTCGTTGCAAGAGTTGACCGTACTTTTGCGATTTCTCTGTTTCGGACAAATCTTGGCGATCCATCAAGGACTGCAATTCGTGTTGTAACTGGTACATCTCGCTCAAATTGGGATTGGGAGGTAAATGCGGGGTGCTTTGTTCTTGCCACCGATGGTATTCCATCCATCGTTTGTAAGGCACTAAAGCTAGTTTTCGTCCTTCCATGGGGTTGTCAGGGGTCGATTCTGAGATTTTGGGACTTCCGAAGGCCTTTTTATCTTGCTCCCACCAGTCCTCCCAACATGGTTCCCAAGACTCCTTTCAGTAAGGGGCCTAACAAGAGAGGCAAAATGCCTCCACGTTGGACCAACATCTTCTTCTTTTGACGAATGGGAATTTTCTTTTGAACCATTTGGCGAAGAACGTGACGATGTTTGCCGAAGCATTGTTTCTGATGTTTGGACAAAGGGATCGTGCCTTTCAAGACGTTCAAACAACATTCGCACACGGTATCGATGACCTCTTTCGAGGCCGATTGAATGAGTTTTTTTCGTAGGGGTGGAGAAGCTTTGGACAGGACAGATAACATGTCCCCATGTTTGACTAAACGAGGAGGCAGTCCATTCCTTTTCTTTCCTTGGGGTTTTCTGGAGGGTGACATCTTCAGGAGCACCAAAACACTGATACCCCGACTTGGTCACAGGCCTTTTTTATACTGGAACGCGTCGCCACTGATTGTCTTTACGTCGTATCAACTTCATGACAGGCATGACACGTCGTGCAGGGGTACGTAACGGACTAAATCGAGCCAGTTCTTGCTTGGACAAATCCAGTAAACTTTGTAACATGCCCGATCTTTCATGGACTTTGATTTTGGGAGAAGGTACTTTGTGAACAGCAGCCACTGCCACTAAATTGGAGGGTCCTGCCACTGGGGAAGTTCTTTTGGTGGTCATCAACGGAGATGTTCTTGGTGTAATCAACGTCTCCAAGTACTCTTCAGTTCTGGGTGTCATCAACGGAGAAGTGGATGAACGTGAGGATGCCGGAGACGCAGTCACTGCCGTGGCAGATCGTGGTTTGCGAGTGTAAGGTTGCGTCCTGGCCGAAGTGCCTCTCTTGCGACTAGTTTTCTTCTGTGGGCTTTTCTTCTTCTGGGGACTTTTTCTCTGTTTCTTTTTCTGGGGGCTTCTTTTCTTTTTCCGGGGTGGTGTCTGGTAAGAGGAGGGTCCTGCCACTGGAGAAGTTCTCCTTGGGGACCTGGTCTTTTTCTTCTTCTTGGGACTTCGTTGGACTTTTTTCTTGGGGATAACTTTGGGGGCATTAGGATCCCATCTTAAGAGAGAGCGAATGATGACCCCTCCTAGAGTACCGCTCCCTCCAGGTTTCAAAATGATTTGTTTTTTGGTTTGAGTGTCGATGCGGGGATCGGCCAGTTGGACCAAAGCGACTTTGTTTCTATCGAAAAAGCGTTTGGTTTGATGAGGAATCTGAATGATTCCTTGGGGTAATTGACGTGCCGTCACCGTGAACCATCGTAAGACTTCTTTGAGACTAGCTTCTAAGACACGAGCTCGTGTTTGTGGATTTTTTTCTCGACTGATGCCATACAAGGCACGAATCAATTTGACGGGAAGATGCGACTGAAGGGACGTCATGTTCAAACTGTGTGAGACAGACGAAAAAGGGTCTGAGGTTTTTATAGATTTTGTATGGGGAGTGAAATGAAGTCGAGGACGGAGACGTGTACAGGACAGGCCCTCCGTCTTGGCACCAGTGGTGAAACAAGTGGGTACGAAATCGCAAATCCTCATGGGTCGTAGGTTTGAAATCGACGAGTAAATAGGCGTGTGGAGTTTGAGTGGCATCGTCGTACGCCTGAGTCAACCAAGGCGTGCCTAACTGTTTGGCTAAGACTTGCACTTGCGATTTATCTCGAGGGCTTTTAAACAAGACCACGTAATGCGCATTGAGACTGATGGTGCGATGGGTTTTACTTTGTTGAAACAAATTTTGGGTGATGTAAACAACACTGGCATTACGGTGATGCCCTTTGCGCGTGAACCACAATTTAATTTCTTCTTCGTCTTCTCCTAACATGTCGTCAAAAATGACCAAATGGGTTTGACGGGAGTCAGAGACGATGCTGTCGTCTTCTTTAGGAATGCCTTCCACAATCACGATGGAATCGCCTTGACTTTCTCGCAAGAGGCTGTACGCCGATTGCCACTCTTTGTAACACCACACGATCCGTTGAGGTGGCCGATCGATCAAATGATGTTTATGTTCGATCAAACGTTTGACGAATTCGGTTTTGCCTGAACCGCTAGGTCCGGCAATGAGCATGTTAAAGGGATGGCGAAGATACAAAGCCTCCCAACTGGCACGATCTAAGTGTTCGTCGATGACTTTGACAGTAGAGGAAGAGGGAGCAGAGACAGCAGAGGTAGCCATTGTGTGAGAAATGTCACTTGTGACACGAAAAAACAAACAAGACAACAGTTTATATACTTTTTCAGAACACGTTTATTGAATGTTTCAAACATGAATACGAAAGACAAAAATACATAAAAGCCAAAGGCTTAAGTACAAGGATAAAAGGCACATGATTACCATGAACGTGGAATAAACACAAGTGTCTGTACAGCCACATGTTTTGGGTAATGTTCTAACCAGTTCTATAGTAGGGGGTAAGGTCACACAAGTGTCCTCCCGAAAGGGTCTTTCAGGCCTGTCCACGACAGTCCCGTCCTGGGTGACGGGTTCTTCTGGTACCGTCACTAACACGGGTTGAAAAGTAACTTTTTTCCTTGAACAACTCTCGTGCATACTGGGCCACTTCTTGGGTCCAAGCCTCAAAATCCCATTCTTTCCAGGCACGGACATCTGTCCAATGGGGATGTAAGTCACAAGCTACACACACATCGTCATACACGTCTTGGGTAGCTAAAAGTTGACGAATCTTTTTTTTCCCGTAGAGGTCGAGAAGTATCCAGATGAAACCGCAAGGATTTGAGCAAAAGGAGTTTTTCGTGACCATTTAAGGCCATGGGGGTGTGGTAAGTACTGATCGTAAAGAGTCCACAAAGAATCGGCTGGTAAACGAAATCCCAGAAAACAAGTCACTAAGACACACACCACTTGTCGTCCCAAATTGAATGGATACAGTTCTTGTAATAATCGATGGTAATGATCCACGGTTTGAATACGGTCATTGAGTTCCTTCCACGGAATCTGTTGGATTACATGTGACATAAGCCGTGGCATGGCAGCCTGTTTTTATAGTCTCTTTTTTTCGGATGCAATACACGTACTTTCTAGCCAGAGATCTTCGTTCTCCAGTAGGGAATCTAAATCTTGCATAGTGTAACCGAAATGTCAGAGTTCGTTTAGAAGTTTCGTCTTCCGCTAAGCAGATTCCACATAAAATATGTCGGTAATCCTTTAACTTGTCTTCCTCAATGCGTTGCACTAGGTGAATGTCGAAGTAACCATAATTATGAACATGTCGATCATTAGCGACCTCAAAGTTTTGAACAATGTCTGACCATTGAAACAATTTCTGACGAATCAGTTCTCTTATACCATTCAGGTACCAGTGGTTAAAGATCTGGTGACGTAACGGATGCAATTATTCTTTACGTTTGACTTGTATTTTCACCAGCTCTCGGTAAATCCTTTCTCTCAGCTCCTCAGGCAAGCCCAAAATGTTCTCTTGTAAAGTATCCATAAGTATATATACTGTTTTTGGAATCGTTGGGTGGTGGCCAATAGCCTCGTTTAACTTTGTGCCTAATGTAATATCCACTCATAATCAGTCTTCTTGTCCTTTGGAACAGAGCATAATTTAAAAACGGTTCAATCACTTCGAGTTTGCGTTTCACTTGTATTTTGATCAGTTCTCGGTAAATGCGTTCTCTCAACTCCACAGGCAAAGCACGAATGTTCTCTAGCAAAGTATCCATGAATAGGTCATACTAAATCCTCTTTGGTCTGACACAAGAAATGTACTGTTTGCACAGACATGGTTTCAATTCATTGTCGAATCTAAATCGTTTAGTTACTAATTTACACGTTACAATTCGTTCAGAAGTTTCCTCTTTCACCAAGTTGACATTGCGTACAAGATGTTGGTAATTCGTTAACTCTTCCTCTGGAATTCGATGCAGTACGTTTACAATGTAGTAGATAGAATCGTCAATACCAAACCATTCCTTTTTAAAACCAGGGGGTCGTTGATCAATGTCTGTCCAATGGAACACTTTCAACTCAGTCAGTCCTTGTATAGCCTGAAGGTACCAGTGGTTCAAACACCGGTGACGTAACGGATGCAATTGTTCTTTACTTTTCACTTGTATTTTGACCAGCTCTCGGTAAATGCGTTCTCTCAACTCCACAGGCAAAGCACAAATGTTCTCTTGTAAAGTATCCATGAACAGATGATGGTAAGAAGTTACTTCAATGTCTCGGCCCCACTAAGGGTAAGTAATGACAATTCGGTGACCATCGAGCATGTTCTACGTAGGCCGAATCTTGCGGTTCCCAGTGGTGAAATGACACATCGCAACTGAAGCACCTGACTTTATCTCCTTCGCCCAAGTAGAAAAATCCGGCTCTGGCTAATTCTTCGGGGGTCGGTCCTCCCAGATACTTAGGCCATTTTCCTTTGAACGATTGAAGACGATTTTCAAAGTCGCAGTATTCCGACAAACGCACAGGGAACGAATATTCGTTTTTCACAGGTTCGTTTCGATGAGGGTTGAGTGACATGGGCAGGAGTTTGCTCAGGGCTGGATGACATCCGTAGGGGGGTAGACGTGAAGGTGAACATTCCCCTTTAAAACGAAACCCAGTCGCATCCCACAGGTTTGACACGCACAGCATCACTTTCCATGATAGGGGTAGGGACACTAAAGTTCCCATGATGCTTTACGGCATCGCTCAGGTCACAACGTACAGCATCGTACCCATCGCAAGGCTCACAATCGCACTCGTCTGCAAACTCCGTTACGCAATTACAATGGTAACCACATGGACAATCGCAGTTTCCTTCCGGACATTTTCCGTCGCAATGCCTGGGTCTTATCCTTCCAGTATTAGTCACACTAGAGGAAGATACAACTTTTTTACAATCCCCAAACTGGAACGATGTCTCTTTCAAAGTATTCATCTTGTTCGCTCGGTCTTGGTAGTCACAATGAACTATTGATCTTGCCTAGGGTTCCTTTGTATATACAGACCAATCCCGACGTGACCGTACGGCAACGTAAAGTGATTGGGAAGTCGCACTCGCTTCTGGTACACGATTTGATAGACTATTTCCAAGGGTCGACTGACGATGTGGTGAGTGGGTAAACGTACAATCTTGTTCGGTTGATAGGTGGTCACTTTAAAGTTTCCATCCTCTCCCGATTGCAAGGCTTCTTTCAATACCCCAAAGTTGACCACTCGACTGGTACGATAATTCAGAGTCAATCCTTTCACTTTGCACGTCGTGTGCACTTCTCCTTGTTTGTCCCGGTATTCGTAGCCGTAATGTTTGGGACCGCCACTGACGAAACTTAGAATCTTGTCGTCGGGATGCTCGTCTGTCCAGGCTCCTAAACGGTCTCCTTCGATGTCAGGGTGATGTTGAATCGGGTGATGGATGTAAATGCAACTGTCCGTGTCAAAGTACAGGACGCGTTCTTCTAACAGTTCTAAAGCTTCGTACAATTTTAAGCGAGCATGTGCTGTCACGTAAGCCGCAATGATGACATTTCCAAAAGGGTCGTCTTGTACAAAGTCCAGATCTTCTTCGTAATTGACCAAGATCAAATCCTCTCGAACGACGTCCACGTGTTTCATGTATTTGGTTTTGTCGTGAATCATCTGGAAGTAGCGGGAAGGTTCTGTCAAATATTCCGTCTTGGGTACACACGGGCGTTGTGCCATTTTACCCCACAAGCAATTTAACATCACTTTGGCAAACGATCGCCTGCCTTCGTTTTTCTCGATGTGGTCTAAAGTGATGCCTTCTTGTTCCCGGTATTTCTCTTTGAATTGTATTTGGTCTTCGGGAGTGTGACACCAGGAAGGATAGCCGCTGGCTTCTTGCTTCAGTTTCAAAAAGGCATCTACGTAGTCTGCGAAAATGCCTTTCTGAGTGGGGTCACCCTTGTGGTATTGTTGTGTCTTGGGAAAGTGGCAAATTTCGTACACTTCTAACAGTTGGTATCCAATGTCCAAAGCTTTGAACAATTCTACGCTGACCCAGGTTCCCGTCAAGGCCCGTTCTTCCTGGGTGTGCTGACAAGGTTGATCTTGGTTGTACGTTTCGGCACAAGTACGGCACAAGGGAAATATCAGTTTGCCTTGACAATGGTGAGGTAAGACGGGATGGTATAGGTTCGTGGGAGGCAAAACTTTACACTTGATCAAGCCTGCGTATTGTCGAATGTTTTTCAGGTCGATGTGTTCCGTCAGCAATTGCGGGTGCCCTACAGGAAAGCGACAATATTTGCACACGTAGGGATACAGCGAACACACGTCCAAGTATTTGATTTCTTCTCCTTTCTCTTCGTCGGCTTGGTACAGCAAACAGGTGGCATTAGTCCTTCCTCCGTACAAACTATCCCTCGGGTTCAGCGGGTCCATGAACTGGTAACTTTCCACGAGGCGTTTAAACTCGGGATCGGTTTTCATACGGTGATCGTACTCGTGTTCCCACATTTCCACCACTTGGTATCCTTCCTGTTCCAACTTTAGGCGTCGCTGACAAGTGTCCTGGTACAGGGCTTCCATGGTCCGTTGTAAAAACTGATTTTTAGTGTCACGGTCAGGGTAGCAGACGGGACATCCTTTAAATAAGCAACCGTTAAACTCGTACACGATCTTGGGGTTTTCTAAGTCCCAACCATCGACCGAATACGTTCCGATGGTCTTTTCGCCCCCTCCGTTGCGGGCATGCAGAATCCACTTGTCTTCCTTGTCGCACAAGTAATGTAACCAACGTAGGGCTTTGACCGAGTATTGACGTTTGACAAAGTGGGTCGTTTGAGGGCTGATGACAGCCACGGTGTTTTCAGGCATGAATCGTTGTCGGTACACTAAGGAACACGCTTTGGCAATGGTGCAAGCTTCTTTCAAAGTATCGACCCCTCCGTGTTCCATGAACAGTTCTCGAAATTTTCCACAGCAACGTCGTAAAATCTCCACGTCGGAACGACAATACTTTAGCATTTCTTCCTGAAAGTCGAAAGTATCCGAGGCGTGAGCCTGGTACCAAGCGTAGAAAGCTTCTCGTTGTTCGGTACACATGTTGTCGGGGTCGTAGTCTGTAGCCTCAGGTAAATGGGGTAGAACGGCATGTTGGTTGGCTTCCGTATTGAAAAAGTGGCTAAAGTACCCTTTAGCCATTTCTGTCATTCCAAATGTTTTAGGCATTCGACTCAAAGGCATGGCCAAGTAACTCATCGAATCTTTAAACTGTACTTGTCCCACTTGCATGGAAATGATTTTGGCTCCGTTCAAAATCACTTTAGGTCGTTCGGTGCCTTGTTCCGTATAGTACCTCAAAAGAAACTGTCCATCGTATCCGGAGAAATTGTGAGCCATCACCGTGGCATGACGATGACAATCTCAGTAACGTTCGATGTCCTCTTGGCTCCACGTCTTGTCGATGGGGTCTAAGACCCATTGGGCAAGATCGGCTAACATGTTATGTCCTCGAAAGATTTGTTCACGTCCTCCGGGAATCTTGCTGCAGTGAGGGCAATGACTGAAGATAGGTTCTTGAATGCACTTCTCGCACGCTCGATGAGCCACGCAGAAATTAGGAATGTGAATGCCGGTCTCTTGCATGCATTCGAAATCGAAAAAGATGAAATTGCCTTTCTTCTTGTGACCGTCCTCTTTCTCTGGTGGGGGTTGGTATTTTTGCACGTAGCATTGGTGTTCCAAGTCCACGATGTGGTGACAAATGTGACATTTTTTCTTTCCTCGACATACGTGTGCCTTGGTATTATTGGCACGTAGGCCTTGTCCACACGTAGGGCACAATCTCAGCAGTTGACAAGCACATTTCTTCTGTGAACCTTGTGTTTTCAGATGTTGTTGGTAACAGGCAGGGCTGACAAACGTGCGCAGACAAGTTAAACAAGGCACTGGTTCTTCGCTCAGACAGGGTGAAGAGGCCAAACATCCTGGACATTTCATTCCACAATACTTGTGTTGCTCTCGATTATTATAACCATAATCACATTTTTCACAATAATAAATATATCCCAGGAATGCTGTGATACTGGTAATGGTATCGAAATGTTCATCGTGATAATAAAGGTGAATGTATTTTCCATCCTTAAAATCCTGGCCTCGAAACAATAGAGACCCACGCACTTCTTGAGGGTGCACTTTCAAGGTGTAGCGTGGAGCTAGGACATCTTGCAATTTTTGCATTTCAGGAATGCCACAGGGTGTGTCTTTGGACAGGTCAGCTTGTTGCAACAGGAGTTCTGCTTCGTTTCGTTGTTTGGCTCGATGGGAACGTTGAATAGTGTTCCAGGTTCTTTTCCATTCTACCGTGTCATTCTTGTTGGCATAGGTTCGTCCCACCACGATGGCACGGGCTAAACACATCTGGTCATGAGGGTTGTTAATTCGGACGAGACTCGTTTTGGTGTTGCGAAGGTCGTCCACCAATAACATCTTTTTGCGTCCAGTCCCTTGAGGAGGAGAGACGTGGGTCATGTCCAGTGTGGCTTTTCCATCGGTGATGTCAAACTGATCATTAGATTGTTGTACGTGTTGAATCTTGTCCATGACTTTGGAAGCAGTCAATTCTGCAGGGGTGCTAAACTCGATCCAAACAGGGGATTTCAAACCGTCGTGCTGTATGGAAAGTCTCAAGCGATCGTCTTCTTTGGGTTGACATTGTCGCTTGAGTGCAGTGAGCAAAGAATCCCACACCCCAGTGATAAACATTTCTGCTTTCTCTAACGGCACTTCAGCCTTGAAATCTTTAAACTTCACCGTGTATTTGTAAGCCGTGGTTCTAAATTTTCTAGAGGAGCGCTTTTCCGTCTCTCGAATGGAATAGTATTTTTCAGGGTTGACTAAGGGTGGCGAACTTGGTTTAGAGGTTTCAAATTCTGGTTCACTCATGTCCTCTTCCAAATCACTGGCATGAATTTGTGCCAAGATTTCAGCCCTGGTACGAGGCGATAGATCACGTTTCTGCCTCTTACTTTCTTCTTCTTCTTCTTCTTCTTTCTTCTCGAATGAATAGGATCGTTTCATCTTGAGTGTAAAACGTCAAATGACTCAAGTTCAAACACCATAGACTAATTTATAGTCATGGCAGACCAGCGTATATAAAAAGGGTGTGTGTATTGTCCTTTCACTATTCATTTCACTCTCAAGCCGAGCACAACGATGGAAGAGACTAACCAAATCGAACGTTTCGTCAGAGCTTTGCGAGGGGTCATTAGAAAATTCTCTTCAGACCAGCCGACGGACTACTCTCCTTCCTTTCGAGATAAAAGTCAAGATACTTGCTATATCTGTCAGAAGAAAGGGCATTGGTCTTCAGAGCGTCCAGACCGTCAAAAAAGAAAAACAGGGGTTTAAAGAGACAAAAGTCAAGATACCTGTTATTACTGTAAAGAAAAAGGACATTGGTCTCCAGATTGCCCAAAAAAGAAACAAGAGGAATCAGAAGAAAAGAGGAATTCTTCAGAAGAAGAGAGAGATTCTTCAGAGGAAGAGAGGGATTCTTCAGAGGAAGAGAGGGATTCTTCAGAGGAAGAAGAGAAAGAAAGAAGACAATTCTATTTACAAGAGGCAAAGAAACAGGAGAAGAAAAGAAGAAGGGAAGAAAATGAGAAGGAAGAAGAGGAAAAGAAGGTGACGGTGAAAAAATTCAAAAAACAGAGAGACTAAACAAGGAGACAGAAGAAGTCAATGAACTTTAAATTAAAGTGTTATGTTGTGAATTGTGAATTGGATTGTAACAATGGATAAAAGAATAAATTAATGATACAAGATAAGTGTCTTTGAGTTGTGATTTTAAAATAAGAAGCTACACTCACGCACTCATACACAGACACGTACTATAAGGGTAAAATGGGTGGGTTTTTTTGAGTTATTGGCAAATTGAAATTGTATTTCTTTTCGAGAGACGTGGGTGGCCCTGAAAATGACCTTTTTATTCTGGTGTAGGGGTGAGTTTAAGCAATCAGCTTTAACTGCCTTAAGCCTTTGCCACGGCCAAGGCCTTCTTCTGGACTGCGTAATGTATTATAATGCTAATTCCTATTGTACGTAGGGTGACCCCCGTTACTACTATCCTCTCCTTCTAATGTGCCCCTTGAGCGCTCCAGGTTCTTTTCAAAGCAGGCAGGATTAGAACATTTTCGTTTGGTTCGGACGCACATACCGTAAGGGAGATTTTTGTATTACGTGCTGGGGGTGAAAGCTTGTCGGTAGTAGATATTGGTTAAGTTTAGTAGATTTAGAGTATAGGTCAGTTTATATTTTCCCATCCAGAAGGGTAGATTGATTATCCAAAAGAGACTGGACCTATTCGATGACTTCGATGTAAATGTAATAGTAGGGTGAAAATGTATTGAAGAATTTTTATAAAAATTGAAATTGTCGCCTGTTTCGATCTATTTTGATTATATGTCGTCAATGAATCTCCATTAGCGAAGGAGTCTATATGGTGCTTCGTTGAGAAGCTTTTGCTCTAGTCTTCCCATGAAAATATTGACATACGAAGCCCCCATTTTGTTGTCTATTACAGACTCATTAATTTGTAAGAAGTGTTCATTGTTGAATATAGAATTGTTAAACTTGAAAATCTGTGCTTCATTGCAGGTTGTGATAGCTTCGTAGCATGGGATGTTAGTGTACAAGGAACAAACTTCCAAAGTGACGAGGAAAGTGTTACTGAGAATGTTCGTTTTAGTGTTTTGTTGAGTTTGTCCGTGGTATCTGGGATATATGAAGGCAGTTTTTTTACACGGACGCCCGAAGGTAAAAATCATCGAACTCATATATTTATTCAGCAGGTTGGCTGTTTCCGGAGATGACTGGCCTCCCTGGGTGACCCTCTTTGTGTTATGTAGGGTGGGAATAAAATCTCCCTGGTTTGTAGTCCACTGGTAGGAGCTAAGTTAGTATTTGGTCATAAACGTGTCCTGCGATTTGCATGATTTTTAACGTTTGACACAGTTTCACCGTGTTAAGCGGTTGAATCATAACTGAGATTTTGTAAAGTCTCTGGTCCGAATGTTGCCTGTTTGCCTCAGCGATGTAGTGACACGTATTCGTGGAATCACCCAGGACCCCTTGTCTGCTGGCTTGATGACAAGATCTTCCAACAAGTGCAGTTTTTTTTTAGACTGTCTTTCCCGAGGGGTTAAATTGTCCATTTAGGTGTACCTCACTTCATGAGAATTTGTCTCAGTTTCCACCGCGTACAAGAGTGTCTCTAGAGCTGGAACCTTACTAGGGTGTGGAATATAGTTGTTTCTTTTGGCGGAATCTGTGAGACTGATCGGTAACAACGCTGCAATCTCCAGCATCGTCACTAAATATATTCTTTTAGTCTCATTATTTGTGAAAAACTAACGAAGTCATCTTTCAATTCCAGTACATTGTAAGTGTTCGGCCTGGTACAAACGTTGAGGTTCTTGTAGAGGAGACTTACGTCAGAGTCACAACTTAAACGATGACAAATTTACAAAAGTGTTGACTTTCCGGGTTATTGAAATGTTTTCCAGCGAAACGTTCTAATTTTTTTTATATCGTTTTCGCTTTTTCTGTGACGAAAACCAGTTTGGCATTTTTCTGTGTAACATGATCTCTAGAAACTTTGCTTTTTTGTTTGACTGATAGCTGCCTTTTTAGGCTCGTTAGAAACATATTTAATTTGTCAATATAGTTATGAAATGTGTTTTCATCGCAATGTCTTCGGTGAAGTTCGGTATGAAATATAGTACCTGACCCAAGGGGCCCCGAGTGGCCGAGTGGTCTAAAGCGCTCTTCGTTACGGATCACTGCCATCTCACCTCTGTCTGCGGCGGTTCGAGTCTAAGATTCAGCCAATGTGGGCATGTGAGAAAGCCTGCCAGTAGCTTCTCGTGGGTCGGTGGTTCTTTCCGGGGTTTTCCGGGTTCTTCCTCCACCATTAATACTGGCCGCCATGTATAGCCTATCGTGCTGAAAAATGGCGTTAAACCCCACAACAAACAAACAAAAAAAAGTACCTGACCCAAAGTCCCTCGTTTAATGTAAAGATTTAGCTTTCATGATTTCCAGAAGCTTTAGAGAAGTGAAATAAAGAACAGAGCTCCATCTTTTCAATAAAAATTCAGAATCTTCTCCCGCACATAGGGGTGAAACGTAAATTATGAAACCTAATGGTACAGTTTTCTTTTCCAGCTAGGCTACATAATTGGCTAAATAAGAGATCTCAGATTGGAGAAAAGAGACCGAGTGTCTATGTAGAAGTAGGTGAATACGAAGAATAGATAATGAAGACCGTACAAACACGAGACCACACACATCACACACACACACACACACACATACACACACACACACACACACACACACACACACACATATATATATATATATATATATATATATATATATATATATATATATATATATATATATATATATATATATAACATGCAGAACGCGCACGTAATGGTCATACAATGTTTAAAAGACAACATACATTTGTATAAATACTTATCATGATAAAGAAACAAAACTATATGTGCATGTGTCAGCTTAATCATCAAATCAATAAATAATTTTATGTGAAATTGTCTTTGTTCGATAACTTAACGATTAGTAAATACGTATTTGACTGATTTGGAAGGACGAGAAATTGTCAATAGACACCTGATTTATATTAATCTGATACTTTTTGTTGATGTGGTTTTCCATGACATACAAATGCTCAAATATTGTTCTTTGTCTAACGATACGTTATTTTTTATTTTGTGACCAACGAATATTTAGCCGTTTCAAACATTGGGAATTCAAAATGAATATTAGAGATATTTACTTCAAGTCGTACTCATTTAGTCAACATACAAGAAGAGAATATTTCTAAATTATAAAGTCAAGAAAGTACACAACTCATTTCTTTTGCTTATTCTGTAATTACAATGAACCAGCAACACACGGCCGTGAGTTTAAAATACCGACCATGAATGAGGGTGAGTATTATGTCCTTGTTTTATGACGCAGTTTCTATGCCATTGCTATTTACTGATTATGAAAGACGTGTGATTATCGCGCATTTGTTACTTGCATTGGTTAGATCATTAACTACACATGACACATTTACTCGTCATGAAGCAAAATCAAAATTCCGAGTTCTCTAGTGTCAATATCATTTATTACACACCAAAGCGGATGTTCTTAGAAAATGAAGTAGTGGAAAGATTTAGTTACATAATGACATCAAATAATATAGACGTTCTACTTGCCTTAGAACATACAGCCGGAAAACATAATGTTTGAGACCCGATATTTTTTCAGGCCGAAAATGAACGGCTTAAGAGCTAGATTTTAGATTATGTTTGCTTCAGAATCGGACCAGTCTGAGGGTGCAATGGGATAGTTTTTATGCACAAATGGAATGGCGCGTACACTGCCTAACATACAAATTTATATAACACATAAAATACGCGAATGATGTCAAAAAGGTCAATATTTTTGGATAGGTATGATAAAGCAAAACATAAGCATATTAATCACCTCACCTGACAAGTAGTTGTTCATAGAATAAATTGATTATGCAGCTAAACCCGATATTTATAATTAGATTTTTCATGCGGAGGGTCAATTATGGCAGCTCATGTTATTCACAATGCAAACGTAAGCCCTATAAAAAGTGTTAATTTTTGTCCATGATTATATGTTGTAATGATCATTTATACACAAAATATTACAGAGCTAATTTGTGTACATGACTGTACATTCTGTTTTAAGATAATGAGCATTAAATGGGATGTTTATGGATTAGGGTTCAACATAATGAACATGTTTACGGTTTGGGGCAATTTTCTATTAGGTCACGTATGTTGTACTGTAGCATAAATTAAGTGGTTTGTGTTGCGACATAAGTCACCTTAGAGGTATTGCGCCATATATTCTTAATAGCGTCGTTGGGATGTATGTAACGAGGATGAATAGAACAATTAATTCATCCCAAATACATGTTGTTATTACCTTTCTCGTTTATTTTCAGCCTGCTTTTGCATTTAATGTTCTGTTTAGATTTAGTATAAATTCTTCATCAGAAAAAAACATATTTTCACCCTCTTGAAGTTGATATTAGACGTCACTCTGGCGGAGATATAGTAATTCATTTACATCAACTTCTTGGCTAGTCATCAACTTCATTTTTTCGATATGAGCTCTGAATCCCCTAACATGGCTTTCCATATATCACCATCTTGTGCACCGGAACATGCAAATCCTTCAATAAAAAGAACTTTGAATCAGAGGGTTATCGTTTTTAAAAATATGAGAGATGACTTGGTTCTTCTAACAAACACAATACAGTATCTATCACATCTATAATCTCTTCCTCTGATTCTACTACTTTTACTTTTGCCTGATTATCTAAAGGGAAAGGAACGGACAAATAAATTCAATGCAATGCCAATTATTTCTTTTGACTAATAAAGATAAAGACATTTAACACACGTATAAAATATAAAGTTAAGACAAACAATGGCACCATGATCTGTTATCCCTGATCTATACTTTATAGTTTTGATAAATTTCAGCTGTCATTTTTACATATAGCTGGATATGTTTGAACCAGCGTATGATTTCAATTTATGATGATGCATCAAATCAACAGAGTTCATTGTTGAGTTACTAAGAATGGTCCATCATATGGCATACAAATATTTTAACATAATAAATGTATTCCCCATATGACGATAACTGTTCTCCAATATGTGTAGTTCCACTTCTAAATATTATTTGTTTCTGTTTGTTGGCCTACTTCCGGGCCCAAAATCAAATGATCCCAGTACTTTCATTCCTCAATAAGCAGCAGCAAAACAACCTAAGTTCAAATCCTAGGTACATTACTTTCCTTTTAGAGAGGCTTTAAGTGCGTATGAGAGTCTTATTAAATCTGTCCTCTCGACCATTGCACTGTGGATTTTGAGGAGAATTTCTAGTTTTATTGATTCCCAGCAGATCACACAGTTCTGCAAACAACAGACTCTCTAAGTTTCCATCTTGTTCGTTATGCACATCCAATGGACACCGAAACCAGCTAATGACATCATTCAGGATTATTGTCGCACAAGTTTCGTCAGGTACTGGAATAATGTCCATCCGTTCACTAAAGTTATATTTAACCACTAGTATATATTGATTCCCTCTTGGAGTTTTATATACTTCCAAGTGATTCCTTGGGTTTTCAAACAGATGACTTGTTAGCTCCACACACGCCACCTTGAGCTATCCAATTACTTGTATTCTCTCTTATCCCAAAACAATCATACAATGACAAAAATATTCACAGGTCTTCTTCTTCCCCAGTTGTCCTGATAACAACGTGTTATGCATCTGAAAAAGTAAATCTTTCCTCATAACTGTTGGTACCATAAACGGCAAGTATCTTTTAGACCCATGCTTCTCTCTCAACATACGAAATGTTATTCCATGCATCATTTCCAAATTATCCCAATACTGCAAGTGTGTTAGGACTAGATTCACGTGCTTCCATTCCATTCGGACGTGTCTTTTCATCTAGCCACTGATACAACGGTTTCAAGTCAGCATCTTGCTGCTGTTTGTGCCTGATAGTCTTCATCGTGAAATCAGATGTCCATTGGAAGCACTCAAAAACAATTGATGTCTCATTGCATGTTGTTATATGACAGAAGTCTCTGCCTAACATCATAATAGATCTTGATCTGTCCAGGAAATAGTCAGCTGCTCGTCGTAAGATCTTTGATACTGTATCCCTGCTTCTGTTTAAATGATCTACACTAAACTTATCCAATTTTGTCCCACAAGTGTCTGTGCTATTGGCTGTCCCAAAGGTAAATAGCTAACTAAATATGATCTATATCTTTTTAACCAAATAACTTAAACCATCTCTTCCGATTTCTCTTATGAAATATACTGTATCATAATACGGTTTATACTTGTTGATATGGTTTCTCTGTACAATTTTGACTTTTGTACATTTCAGCTACTCTCCATTTCTTCAGCAAGTTTCTTACATTTTCTATATGGACCACATGGCAAAAGTTCTGATGTCTCTTGTTCAGTACCTTTACACTGTTTGGTTTGGAACACCATTATAGTGCATCTGCGTTTTCCATGCTTTCTTTCAGGGTCTATTTTCAATTTGAAAATTATACGCAGAGAGGGTTTCAATCCAATGACCAATGCGACCTTTTTATTCCTTCATGATAAACAGCCAGCGCAATGCCTGATGATCTGATCTAACCTTTTCCTTGAAAAGTAATGAATACAATATTCTGTAAAATATCTAACTGCTAATAGTTCATTATATGTCATACAATAATTCCTTTCTGCTTTATTGAACGAATAGCATAGGAAACAAATTCCTCTTTGCCATTTTGTATCTGTGACAAAACTGCACCAATCACTTCATCTGATGCATCCATATCCAATATAAACGTCCCAGAATCTGGTGGGTAAGCAACTATCTCTGTACCTGTTAACGCTGTCTTTAACTTATTGCAGGCTACCTGACAATCTGGTGACCAAACTAGATTGCTCTCCAACTTAGTCCAATTTAACAAAGACTTTACGATCTTAGCGAAATCTTTGACAAAACGACAAGCAGAAGATAAGGAACTATAGCATTTTTGTGACATATTCAGGTTCGGTATCTCCTGCATCGATAACATGTTTTGTGAGATGTCTCAGTCCAAGACCGTTTTCATTCTTGGAGATCACATCCTGATATTCTATCAAAATATCTGAAAACGTAGCCTTCTCAGCTTTTGATTTTCCCTTTTTTGTTACTGAAATAAGACTATGTGAATGATCTAGGGTTTTTAAATTTGTAAGTATTTTCTATCCCTGATCTACTGCAGCCTTCATAGCTTCCTCCATACTTGACTCTTGACTAAAACACTCTACATTCACCTGCTTTAAGTTATATAAAGATATCCTTGAAGTGCTCTGCTGGTCAGGAAGAATGAGTCTTCGTATATTACATTGATTGCTTTCCTTGCAATGGATTCTAGTTCTTCTTGCATGGATTCCTTCGCAGGTTTCTCTTTTCCTTTTTGCAGACTGTTTTCTTCTGACTGAGACCTGGATTCTGTTGTCTTTATCACTTTCTGTATATCTTTACCTAAAACAGCTCTCTTGATGTGGTTTCGTACTGCAGTACTGTCAAGATCTGTCTCGCTTTCATCTGTGGTGTCAAATATGGTGAATTCATGCACCAGTATTGCGTTGTCCAGATACTGTAGGTACACCTCTTTTGCTATTATGTATGGTCTCTTGAAAATGAACTACCTGTTAAACTACTTGATCAATATCGTCAGGCTTCAATACAGACTGATTGTGAAGCCCTGCTTTCTTCTCCTACAACCCATCTAAATACTTTATCTCTGGTCTTGTTTCCTTGTCTCTCCGTTGGTAGGCCTTGTCATATAGATGCTCGCGTTCTGCTGCATGTTCCTCTTGAGATTCCCCTTTCTTCTGAAACCTGTGGCTAGACCGAGCCGCATATGTCTTGGCAGTCTTAACAACTTGGGACATATTATCTCTTGACACAAGGCTTTCTAGCTTGAACGCACACTATGAGGTCCATACACAAATTCACACGGTGGTCCCTGTAGTCTAGGCAATCGTTCATCCAGCTTTTGTTCAGTGATCCATCTTTGTCTGCTATTATCCGAAGCTGAAAATGTAATGCCTGTGAACTCAGTTCGAAATGTTTTCTCCTAAAATATGTTCTTCTGCTATTACGATCTCCAGCTTTAATATCTGATAAGAAAAGGTAAAACCAGACTGGCATCTCACATTGATTCGAAAACTTATTTTGGAAAAAGTACTTTCTCTGGGAATCTCTGAGAGCAGAATATATTGATCATCTCATTGCTCCTTTTTCTTGTTGAAAGGATCACAATTTATTTTTATAATTGCATTATTTAGTCCCTATGATAGACTTTCCAATGCTACTTCAATTGCGCACATAACTTTTCATTGTAATCCATCGACCATTTTATTTACACCACTGTAATTGCTGATCGTGGCGGTGCACCTTCCACTTTCATGATTATTTTCAGGATGCTTCACTGTACTGTTGAATCCATATCTGGGTGAGTCCATCCTGTCTCCAACATGCCATGTTTTTGATCTTGCCAAAATGATCTTTATTTTATACTTGGTGCTTCGTCCTTGTTTTGTTTGCATGCATTCCATACTCTACAGTAAGTACATCCTGTATTTCTTGACAGCGAATTTTGTAATAACGGATTTAAAAGTGCAACGCAGAAAAGTCAGCGGTGACTTGGTGAATAGAAACAAAATATGAGGAGTAAATTCAGCCATAGATTATAGCTGAGCGCCGTCCAGGACTGGAATATCAGCCTAAGACTAATTTCATTACAATATGAGCCATGTCATTCCTCCCTCCAATTTAGCAACAGGGCCAATGCTTCACATGCATACGAATTAATCCGATGATGATCGGCGACATCCGTCGGTGAACTGATTTCCGTTGAAATCTGGAATACAGGAGTTGATGACGTCACTGGAGATTAAACAGAAGAAGCCAACACCGTTCGATGTCGGATACAGTAGGTGATCCTTATGTGATCTTATCAGAGATGACTTTGTTCCAAACATAAATAATTTGTATAAGAAATGAAGGAAAAGGGTAAAGCATATTTTTGTTAATTATATTTGTACACGTCTATTTAATTTGGATTTTATATCTTGAAACTTGGTCGACTATGAACTCTGTTGCAAACATTTCCCTCTAAATAATGAAACGCTGCAAATACTGTTTCTACGCAAAGAAATGACTGCCATTTTGTCGTGGACATCAATACTGTCCTTAACTATAACTGTTTCTGGAACTGACGGACAAAGCAGCCCCCGGAAGCACACTGGATTTCGTGTCTTTCTCAAAGATTCACAGTTGATTTCAATTTAAGCAAACCACGATGAAAAAGTCCTTATTATTTCAGGAACTATGGTAGGAACTGTTATTGCATTGTATCGTAACATAATGCGTGTGATATTCTTATGCAGTTTTCACGTTTGTTCTGTCTTCATTTATAAGAGATTTTGTCTACAATAGATGTATGCAAAACTGAAACATGTTGATTATATTCATGTCTTGTTTCCCATTTTATTTTGTGTTTACTAAAGTTTCTAGAATCATTTAGGGTGTATTGTCTCCTTGATGATAGAGATATATTATCTCTTTACTATATACACAATAGTGTCACCAAATGTATTGGAAAATGAGCAGACATATGCAAATATTAGTTTTGTCAAGCCATCTTTATTTCAATCATCTGTTGCGTGAAGTCAATTCATGATGCAGCAACTAATAATTGCAAATGGACCATTTTACAGTGAATCTAATAATGACTATCACAAGTCTAACATGCATTTGTATGTGCTAGACAAAAATTTTAGCCTTGCACGTTCAAGGTGCCAGGTTGGTCTGCAAATCTTGCATACACTTACGATTATAATGCACAGTTTGTATGTATTCACTTTATTGTGTGGCATCATTGCTTGCGAAATGAGTGTGGTATATTTATATTCAATTTAAAAACTGGCTTTTGGCAAATTCTTCTTACTATAATTGCAGAATGATTCTGTATTGTGTTTGTCATCAAGCCCCGTCCTGTTCATCAAGCCCCGTGCGACCATTTGAAAGGAGTGGAAGGGCGAGACATATAGGTAGGAATATAATGAGAGCAAGAAGTGGTGAAAGAGGAAGAAGAGGCAGAGGGTTTCAGGTGCAGCCAGAACCAGAGTAGAGACAGAATGAGATTAAGGCTGTCAGATTTTGTATTTCATTATTTTTATCAGTGACTAAAGACAATAATAAAAAATGTTTCAAAAGTCAAACAATTTAACAACAATACAGCCGACAGCGTAAAAGAATTTTATGGAAAGTTTCAAACGGTTGCTTGACCACAAATATGCAGATGGAATATGAATGCTTCTCTTCAATGCTTCACATAGACTAAACAACTAATTTAACCATTGTTTGATGGAAGAGCACACAAGGGTAACAGTAGCGTGGTTGTGTAAATTGTATCAGGAAATGAAACTAAATTTAATTTGAATAAAGTAACACAGAGTTCAGCATTAATTTTTTGTACCATTAAATCATTCTTTGCAAGATAACTGGCTTGCAAACGTAAGCGTAATCTGAGGGTTATTGTTCCTTGTGTAACGTGAAAATATTTTGTATTCTAATTGATATCATATGTGAATACACTTTGCACAGCGGTTTGACCTTATAGAACAAATGTATGTTTTGGACGTACAATACTTTTTATTTTTCACTCTGTCCAACTTTTGTTTTATCTATCTCTGCCACTTCATAAAACCCAAACAATTTAAATACCAATATTGATAAGACATTTTGTGCACATTTTATTATTGGAAGACTAAGTGTCTTGTGTACATTAGTGCGAATTTATTACAAAAGAAATATTCAAATATAATTCTTTATGATGGTATCTGAATTGATAACTGGACATGTATGAGGATGTATTGTTACATCTTTTAAATGTCAGTAGGACATTATTTCACAGAAAATGCAAGTCTTAGTGCTGGATGAGGCAGTTCTGGCCACGGCCTGAATGTATACCCATGATGTGCTGGTCCTGCCCGAAGAAGATGATCTAAGGAAAGCAATTAGTCATGCAGCATATAGGCTATTTATGTGTGGCAGCATGGTCGCTTAGGAGAAGTTGTATAAGTTTTGATACCCAGCTGCTGTGTGTGGAACATTATGGACAAATACCCTAGTCAGTTTGGGCAATACCATGGACCTTCTAGACTTGTCGAATGTATGTGCCAAACAGGCTTCTTTACAAAAGTCCCTGTTGTTTGATGAGGAACGAGAGCCAAATGCATCGAGTTCTCTATTCTTCTTCATTCCTCCTTGATCCCTCAAGCTTTTCCCCGATACAGCCTCCATTACTTATGGAATGTTTGGGGATGAGTTTTCTCCACTTACATTGCGTATACAGTCGATCGGGAGCATTTCTTCTTCTAAAGTATGTGGTATCTATAAAATAAAAATAGAATGTAACATTTAATATTAACACGACAACATTGTGTTTCCAATTCTGGTTGTAACTGCAAACTGTTCCCTTTTTTGTGATCTTTACACATGGTAAATGCTTGTCAACATGAGTAAACCGGAGACTAATTAATTTTGTATTGCATTCATCCCTTCCTCTTATTTATATTCTTTACAAATACATTGCAGAATAAGGTAGTATGTAGGTAGTATTGCTACAAAGGTTGAGTGACTCAGTGTGAATGAAGGAAAAATTAGAAATAGCGTTTGATGTAAGAAGAAGTTAAAACCATCTGGCTTCCTTTCCTTCCCGTTCTACATCAGCTCTTGTAAAATAACATGTCTGATAATACGGTTGGTTAAGAAAATTTTCAACAGACTTATGCCTCATTGTCTTTAATAATACTGTCAACTATTAATTCCAATATGGCATCCCTGAAGCTTTTCGTGAGAAACATATTCAATCTATTCATGTTTATATGTGATTCTGTTTTTATTGTATTGTATGCCTGAACCGAAATAATTTAGTATTTATTTATGCATGTTGTTTTCGAGAAATTGATACTTTTTAGCATTTGCTGGTCTCCATACTACTTACAGAAATTCACCATGTTTGTTCAAAAGCAAGGGCCTGTGAATATGAAAGTTATGGTTGGGGCTGTCGTTATATCGCTTGCCTCGTACACTGGAGGCGTGTATGCAAAGCGATTGGTGGCATATATCAAAAGATGCTGTTGGGATGTCTGCAGTGCTCCTGTATAAAGTTATACACAAATTATCTTTTCAGTTATCAATATTTATCTGTCTGTAGTGAATTAGAATTAAAGACATTAAATGATCCCAATACATTAGTATCTGGTGTCATACTTTTGTAATCCTGAATCACAAGCAAAATTACTAAGCCGTTTGACAACCATTTCATTTATGATTTACAGCAAGAAACACTTTTTAATATACATTTGTTATCTATAACCAAATTTAACTCGCAAGAGCAATCACACAGTGTGTTTTACATTCATCATTATGTAAGCATGTAATAAACGTTGCAAAAAAGCTTGTTAATTTTTTAACAACCATTGAACACGTTTCTTGCCTATCTCTTCAACATTTTGTTTGTTTTATGACAAGAGTGAATATCCGCTTACGTATCTGTCTATTTATCTCGTTGCATTTCCTTCCTTTCACTCAGCCATATATTTACATGTATTTTGTTGGTAAATATAATAGTTATGCACATTCTTAACTGAAGTTCAAGTGAGAATGATCTTTCTTCTTGAATCTTAGATTTCTGATTTGTGAATTCAATTTTCTGGAAGCATTAGTACCTTGCTCAATCCACAGTTCCCCGCTCAACGCCTATTATGTCAGTAGGTCGTTCCTAATGTGTTACTACCCTTTCCTTCTGCAGTGATCCATTCATCAATGCTGCATACACGATAATTTCCACAATACCTAATATTCTGAAGAAAAAAAATTGTTTTTATTTTTCTAAAGTGGTCATATCAATTATGGAGACTTATTGATATAGCCACTCTGTAATCACAGCTCGTCCTAAATCATAAAAACTAGTATGATGCCTCCATAAAATGTACCGTTGTAGGGATATCAGTCTCATATTAATGTTCTAGAGTCCTTGCAAGTTGACGGATAAACAGAGGTTCAATTATCAATTGTACCAAAAATTACATTTTTGAGACATTTGTAAATAGGATTTGATAATACTGACAGTATTCGGAGTAGGAAGATGCATCATATATATTTTGACAATTTGCTTATTCAGTGCTTAAGAGTATGCGAGTATCAGCGCCCCATATCATAACAAATGTAAGCCTCAAGGCTTCGAAAACTCGAATGTGCATGTGGCTTAGTCAACTAAAAACCAGAGACCTTTGAGAGAACTCTTGTAAAATTCAACAACTAATTTATTTACTAGATCGCAAAATGAATCTTCAGAAAAGAATTTACAGTATGGTGAATTAATTCCCACATATTCATAAACGTTCTATCTCGTGCCCAAAAGTAAAATGGAATCTGAGTGAATCCCAGTGGTGTTCAGAAATAATTTTGTATCTTGAATGTACTGATGTATCAATAGCCTGGAATAGTACGATGTTCTAACAATCTTAGTGCACCACACGATATAATCCAAACTGGCTCTAAATGAATTCACAATGATCCAACAATAGTGCTTTAGTTCGAAAGTATTAATTAGTACTTTTTAATTCCAATAAGTAGTTAGCATAAATAAATCCTCTCTAAGTCCAAACATTACGACAATACTGTTTCTACTTCAGATGTTAAGAGTGAAATAAATGATTTTGATGTAAACGGCCTAAATATAAAACCTAAGACACAATAAGAGAACAATCAGTATATTACTGATACGTTAGTAAAGATCATAACAAAGAACAGCTAGACTAGGAAATTCAAAGGGAAAAAATAGTGTTCTGAACTCATATCTAACTAAATATGTTTACCTAAAATAATAATTATCTTGATATATATTCAACAATCATGGAACAAATTGGCTATGTAACAGGTTCATTACAAAATAAGACATTAGTTATCTCAGCAAAATTTCATAATCCTCGGTTATGGACAAATTTCAATCTCACAATGCAGAACTAAATTTACATGACAGTGTAAGGCTATAAAGCTATAAAGCCTACTACAAAAATCTGTTAATCTTTTACATATCTTGATATGACTGGAAAAGTATGATTAACAAAAGCTTATAATGAATGAAATACATAAAGACATGCATCAATTATGAAAAAACAAACGTTTAATCAACACATGCCTATTTATAACTCCAGTTAATGATAACAATCAAATTTTGTCTTGTTATAATGTTAGCATCCTAACATACTCAGAACTACTCCAATCCCTGGATGAGCATCAGTCAACCTCCGTTGATTGAGGCCCCCTCTCTCTCAGCTTGGTCATGGATGTTGGGTAATTTTCTTCCCACTGCTCACTTGTCCTTTTTCTCATTTTCATGAAGGTATATTAACATTACTGGGCAGAATGCTCCCGGGAGTTCATCCTGCTATAACCTGTACTGAGAATATGTATACTATAACAGGACTATGAACAGTAATAAGAAACATTTATTTAGTCCTTCTCAAGCTTATCCGAACTAACGTTAGTTTTCCAATCATGAGTTTGTTCAGCTGCTTTGTATTTGTTTCATCTTGAAAATTAAAATTTAGAATATTTCATTCAACATTTATTTATATGCATTAGGCTTATATGTAATTTTCTACATCACTACAGCAGCACCTTTTTGAAATTGGAAATAGATAACAATTGTATTATTTCTGACCAGATGATCACAAAATATGATCAGTAACTTCTGATGTAATATTACGACACATGAACCGAGTCCCGATATCAACAGACAAGCACAGGTTTGGTGATAAACCCCAATCTCCCCTTTTACGCTCATATAGACCCTTATGATCTAAAACAATGGTGTTTGTCTGTGAAAAGTGACAACACAACGTTTATTAATTTTAACAGCACATTCACACTTTAAAGCTGAACGTGTATCTTTCTGTGTATTCGTGAGCATGTGCCTGCAAAGTTAAATACAACATTTCATAACGGAGCAACACCGTTCCCATCAAAAGATTGTAAAACACCCCTCTGGTCCTCATCCCAAAACGTCTCAATGACAGGGACAATGTAGTTTAGCTGGATCCTATGGAAGGATGAGGCACTCACAAATTGTTGCTTCATCATTTTGGCCCACAATACCAAGTTAATGTAGTTGTTCCCATCCATCACTACAAAAGCTAATAGCAGCGGGTCTCCACTATATAGCTTTCTGTTCAGAATGAGCTGTGAACACCGCTTGTACGCAGTGTGGCAATGCATTATTACATGATTGAGATTGTAAAACTAGATTAATAGTCAGGATCATCTTTCTCTATGTTATCACCATATTCGGCTTCAGGAACCGCAATGTTCAATCTGGAGAAAAAACAGGATTATTACTGACATGCAATGGTATCCTTGCTCCTTTGCTCAACACACACACACACACACACACACACACACATATATATATATATATATATATATATATATATATATATATATATATATATATATATATATATATATATATAATGACTGGATTTCATAGTAATCCAGTATATTTCAGTAATGTATCCCAATGATGTTTAAAACATTGTAGTTGAATCATATTCGATTCTATTAATACTCAGCTGTTGTAATACTGGCAAAATGTTTTATTATAAAAAGATTTGTACTATAAAATCACATCAATTTAGCAACATATATTGCAAACGATGACGTTGGTTATTTTGAACAATTTATAGAATATTATGTGCTCTCTTCATTTGTTTGCATTACATTAATTAAGAACTAGTTTTTTCCTGGGTACTAAAAATATAATACACATTTAATGTTTTTTTTTGGATTTGTGCAACTAATCCATACGTAGTGAAACATTTTGTACGTGTATTGCAGACTCGCATAGTTTCATCAAAAACCCATAATTTCACAGAAGTTCTTCTACACCAGAAATGCGATTCACTGAAGATTAAAAACAAAATGGAAAATATAAATTTCTTTCAGAAGCAATATTGAATTTTATTCTATAAAAAAAATGGTTTTAAAATACAGCACAGACCTAAGCACAGTGTTTTTCTTTGTGTGTAAAGGAAAGTGAGAGATAGCGTATGCTAGATTGAATGGGGCTAGAAATAAGCATGATAACAACAAGAAATAACACATTACCATTATTTTAACTCAAGTACTAAACTATTCTTCAGCTACCTTAGCTGAATCATATATATATATATATATATCCAAAGAAATTACATCAAAGTTTACCTATAATAACCTTTGCACAACGTACATGCCCACTTGATAAATAAGAATATGGTTTCCAGAGTGGTGTTTCATGAGCTGAATTAAATATCATTTTTTGCTTTGAATACCTTTTTCTTTTGGAATATTTGAGGAAATTAACAAATGGCCTTGGTACCTAAATATATTAAACCTATACTGCATATTATGCTAATGAAATTTGTCTCTCATATTAGGACATAATTTCTACAGTTAACTCGTGCTTCTCAATACAAGCTGTCTCCAGGATTAGTTTATCATGACATGTTTTACTGTACTAACTATAGAAAACGGCACGTTATGACTCATAATTGCCAAGGAAATTCATAATGAATTTACCTTGCAGTCTTTGAAGCTGATTCCGCTGAAACTTCAAGTGTAGAATATGTTTTAACATATGCAGCCCCTGGTGTTGAAGTTGAGATCTGACTTGAAGGTCCTGATGTTATAGTTGTCTTCTTGACTGTATCCCTTGATGTCTGTAATAACAATGATACCACAATCAGTATTATAATTAAATCTTCACCTGAAGGTCATATATTGAATAGGAGAAATGATAAAGTAATTCTAGTTACATGTGGTATGAACTTGTTTTCTTTTATTTAATAAACATTCATCAAATATAATTGATGCTTTGGAATGTACTCTTATTATAGAGTAATCACAACATGAGCTTTTAACTCTATAAAGAATAAATTGTAGCACTGATACAATACATAAATACCGTACATGTTCATTCGTTTTGCAAGTCGAGATTTTAGCACACCAAATACATCCCATTTTGAAATCATAATGCTTCGTGTTTGCTACATAAAACTACTACATTATATCAACACTCACCCACCCTGCTGCACAAACAGATTAGACTGGGCATACACCTAATCCATTTCACGTGTCATCATGCAGTGACTTCACATATGCACTATTGGTACTAAACTTTGGAAAGTAATTGAGATTCTTATAGCGTGACCACTTTTATACTCCATAGAGGAGTGAGTCCACAATGTATGCTCTTCAGCAGGTTGTTAAGACACAAGCAAGCTAACCACCAAGTAATGACTACCCCTGAAGTCCTTAATTAGGACACAGGCAAGATGAGTACCAAGTATCTTGGCTAAATCTCAAGCCCTAAATTTAGGACACAGTAGACGAGTTTTACTCTTCAGACTGATGTGATTAGTTCAAAACGTTGAAACACCAGTCAATGTAATTTATACTCAAGAAACAGACTGTAAGAAGTTGCTTTTCATCCGAAAAATAAGAGTTAACTTCGTTTCGTAGCCCAAGACGATGATACGCTAATCTCATTTGCGTTTGATATGATGCAGTAGTCTGCCTAGCATTTGCGAGTAATTTTTCTTTAAGGCATAACTGACGTACATTAGTTTTTACAAGTCTATATCGTATACTTACCAATTAATAAGGAAATCCGCAATAGATGAATTTGTCTTCGATCTATGTTGGTCCTTCAAAGTTATCCAGCTCTCAAGCGGATCACAAATATTCACCCGAGTCTCTTTTCTGGGTCTAATATACATTTCTTCGTATGCTTTGACTTCACGTCTCAGACCTACCTCTCTTCTGTCTCTCTCGAATACATTTGTCAGCCACGTGCGACAATTGTTGTTCTAAGATTAGTCACTAGAGGAATTTTCCGAAGGTACGACGTCACTACTTCTGGAGCACTCACGAAAAAGAGAGGATTACAAAGTGACTTCGACGATTGAAGTCAGGGGCGGCACGTCTTAATTCTGAACCGACTGTCATTTAAACTAACATCTTAATTATTTCAAAATACGTTTAATGTCAGATAGTTTTGTTCAAACAAATCAATTCCTTCCATTCCAAACTTAAGTTACATTGGAAGAATTATGAAATTAATGATACACGACGGCATTGGGTTTTAAGCTTGTGCCAACAACTTGTGATCGACAGCGGTATGTTGGAACGCCTGATATCAGCGTTTGACCTAATTTAGGTCATACTTTACTCGATAGTATGCTGCTTTACCGTGCTAACGTAATATTTGTCTTATGTGTGTGTTAGATATCGCGACAGAAAAGTTTAACTGAAATTATTAGTTCATGTTATTAAATTTGTTTTGATGATAATCAATAATTTTGAAAATGTTTAGTGAAATAATTTAATATCGATACCGCGCTTTTTATGTTTTCTTTGCATCAAAGTTAGACCGAGCTGAATAAAACTGGGTGCATGTTTAAAGGGAACTTAGTCTGTTTAGAAAATCACATAACTCGGACACACTTATCTGGAAGAAAATGTCAGTGATCAATGTTCGAACACTTTGAATCATCCAAGCTTTGAATACTAGTTTATGAGTTTACTTATATCTTTTGTTGTCACATTTTAATTATGAATATGAATAAAATAAGCAAATATGTGCAGCACAACTGTTGAGAGAGCCGATAGAGTTGTTGAAAAACGTCAATCATTACTTGCCTGACAGAAGTTTTACATTATCTCTTGCTTTGCACAATGTTAATGAGATTGATGTGGATTCATCTTATAATAGAAACATTATTTTCTCTGACACAAGCAGTTGTGATGTACAAAAGGGCAAAAATGATATAATGTAATTAATGGAAACAATATTGACAATACATTTTGGTTCCAAATAAGACGATACAAGTTATTTTTATAGTCACTTTATTCATACTATATGGTGTTTTCACTACAAAACATTGCATGATTTAACGTTGACCAAATTCTCGTTTAAATTCAAGTTTTTTTAATTAATAGGAAGCAAATAATTAGATGCATGGATATTAGTGTGCTTCATTTCCCTATAACTAACTGAAAAGCATGCATGTCGCAACCTTCGACTTATCAGTTTCCATCGAAGCCTCGACTCCAGATTTGCATGAGAAAGGATTCACTAACTGATATTGTTTCTGCGCCTGCTGGTCGTCTCTGAAATTCAACATTATCCCAATGCAGAGCTTCAATTATCTCGCCAACTGATCTTCCCTGGATCGAAATACACTGGACAACTGCAGCAATCATCTTACAGTACAGGTCGAGAACGTCTTCAACCTATAAACAGAGTGATAAGGATTAGTAATAATTTAATCGGAAACATAAAGATAGCTCCATTATTTATTTCGCTTCAAACTGTTTTGCACGATCACGAATGCTTTACCAGTATTATGTTCTGGTTTACTTTAAAAGAAGCCAACACTGTGACCTAGTATCAAAAGTAAAATAAAAACAGGGAAGATTTTCCTTTCTATATTTTGATAAGTAGGAATTTTTAAACGCTGGCATTGTTTCATTTTTACGTTTCTGTAACATCTTTTCAATCTATTATTAGAGGACAGACTGGCATACGAAACAGTGAGTCAAAGTAAAACATGCAGCATTATTTTCGGTTCTTCTCTGTCAGTGTTAAATAGAGTTTTTTGACCCAGATTATATAAATTAGGCTTTTTATAAATTTCGCAACATGGCTTTAGATATTTTATTGACAGGTTTGCTTGTTGTGTCCTTGCACTATAAACATTTTGGTGATTGTTTGCTGTTTTTTTTATTTTAGATTTATGTTGGTAAGCTAATTCGATGCTTTGGTCAATTATTCTAAACGTTTTGTTGTTTGTTCTTTTTACCATTTTCACATTACATGTTTGGTAGTTCGTTTTTCGGTTTGAGACAGTTTGATTTGTATAAAAATTATAAACTTTTATATATAAAAAAATCTTACGATATGCAAATTAAATGATACTTGAAAATTAACAATGGTCGCTTTACGTATTTCTTAATAATGAAAATATAATACAATATAAACACTTACTCTTGGGAAATAATCGGTCACATGGGGAAGAAGGCGTTCAGGGATGATTCGTCTTAGATAATCTATATCTTGCAAAACTCGATATATGATCTCGTCATAGCCTTTCAAGACAAATTGTCTTAAAATATTTACTCTCTCTGACAATACAGAAGATATCTGAAATGATTGAGACGTATGAAAAGAAATCATTATTAAAATGAGTTCCCATTCCAATGAATTGAAAGTAACGTCTTCAGCAACAAAAATTTGGCAAGATAGCTGAAAAAAAAAAATCGAAAACGTTATTAACATGAAACTTGGTATTTCAATGAAGTTGGTTTGATACTCGATTGTCCTGATTGTCTTTAAACATATATCAATTGCTTAGCAATATCCGAAAATGACAATGTATACTTAGCCATTTTAATGAACATTCGTTATCAGTAACTATTTATCTTAGAATAAAATCATTATAAGTAATATGGATTGAAAGTGAAATTATTGTATATAGGTGATACATAAATCTCAGTTTAATAAGCATCCCTGGTAAAACGGCATATGAAATTAGCAGTATGAAATTAATAACAAATACTAGAAAGTATCATACTTGTGACTAAGGCTATCATAACTTAACTTTAATAAGAAGTTAAATGAGAACTAAATAGAACTTTATAGCTAACAAGACAGAATTGAGTAGCTATGCTTATATTTGGTGATTTGAGTAGCTGTGCTTACATTTGGTGATTTGAGTAGCTGTGCTTATATTTGGTGATTTATTAATCCTTTTATTATTTTTTTATATTTTTGTCTGGGTTTATTAGTTTTTTTATGTTTTGTTTTTCTTTTGTTTTGTTTTGATCCTTTGCTCGTTTTTTCAAAAGTTTCGTTTCTTTGCATGCCTTATTTTATCTCCGTTTCTTTGCGATTTTAATTTCAGTCAACCTTCTATCCAGTCAACAAAATAAAGTCGCTGCTTAATCATGTCACCCTTAGCAATCATTTGGGGAAAAGAAAAGTATTGCAGTTAGGACCACAAAGTTGCATAACTCATACAGTAAATCTTTTTTTTGAAGGTAGATTATTTCATAATCATCTTTTTCATAAAGCCCTTGGCATCAGCTGTGTCAGCCTCTTGGCAGTTTATTTCAACCTTTCTCCAGATAATGTCCATTTCTTGTAAAAAAAATTCCAATCCATATCTCCTTGTGGCGACATCCGTTGTTTTTCCTCCATATGGTACCCAGTCCATGACTCTTCACGAAAGCCGACTGTCCTCCATTAGCAACACTGACTTCCAAGAATTTACAAATTTGTTTCAGTATGTAGGTGCTGTAAACACATATGCGACATATCATATTTATATTAAAACAGATGATAACAGAAATAAGACAATTTCAATTACATTTATCATACATGATATACAAGTATTAAATTAATTTCTTGCTATCCATAGTTGGTTCAGCTTATCAGCATCACTGAAATGTTATTCATATACTGAAATCAATATTGTGGTGGCATATACGGGTAGTGGGGCCATGGCCAAATCAGGGACCATGGCGCTGAAGTTGCAAAGGCGTCAAAATCTAAATTGTCAAAAAGGGGAAAAGGGATGGACGCCAAATGCACGTGACCCTATCTGCTTTCCACATGCCATCAGGCCACCGGCCGCTACAAGACTTTAACCTCTGCTTTGACAACTTAAAATAATACGATTTAAATCTCAGTGGGGCTTTTTTCTTAAAGTACAAGCACGCTGATGGGGTCGCCAAACAGCACGTAAACAGATTACAACACTTCAGTGACACAAAATAATGTAGCTGATACATAAGTAGTCACCGTCTGAACAACCATTTTCCTTAACTGCTGCTGGGGTCACCAAACAGCATAAAGTATGTATGCATATTATACAAATGTTGTCTATTGAATGTATTTTCGAGAATATTCCGCCAACTGAATATTTGGAAGTAATATGCCTTCAAGAGCTGTCAGTCTGGACCTTCTCTTATGACAATATCATATCCATGCTGGTCACTAGCAGTAATGAACTTCTCAAAACGAACCTGAAATACATGAAGAAGAGCAACGCAGCAAAACAAAGAACTTGGATATTACTGGATGGGTTGCAGTCAATTATATATAATGAAACAAATAAGAATACAAATGATATGTTATTTTTATGGTTTGGCCATTATAGTAACGATAGAACAAAATTGAAATTTTATCATATTTAGAACATGCAAATATAAACTTTAAGTTACTAATGCCCATCAGGTCAAGATGTGAAATTCAGTTAAATAGTTTTAAGTCTTTTCTCAGCACTGAAAAATACGAATAATATCATTTTATTTTAAGGAACTCTTCATCAAATAATAACATGCTTCTATAACCTTCAAACTTCGATAAAGTATGATTACAAAAAAATCAGACAATAATAGCAGCTATTATCCGGTTCAGTTATTGAGTCACTATGATGTTATTCCACCACACCACCTACAGAACTCGCACAAATATTTACAAACTTTCTATTGGGTAAATAGTAATGAGAGGGTTCCGAATAAATGTTTCAAGAGCTTCTTGTAGAGTATTCAAGAATATGTCATATCCTACATAAGACAAGTGAGCACCATCTGAATAAAGCCCGGGAGTCTTATCCTGAAAATCAGGATACTTAATACCTTTACCACAATGTTGCGTAACAAAAGCAATAACATCCCTGTTTATACGTGATCTACTTTTTTCCATTGCTCTTGTATCACGTGAATTTTTCCAGCGAAGACGCGGTAGGATACTTGACCAAATAATGCATGTTTTCGGCATCAATGCTATTATCTCAGAGAGTGCCTGTTTTATACATAAGCGCAACAAACCACATCTTATCTTCCCAATGTCACTGCCTCCACAATGGATAATTAGGAATGATGGAGACTGTTTCGCTTTTTGCATGGCTTGAACTATACCTGCCATCTGAGAACACTGGAGACCGGAATGTCCAGCCCAGAAAACAGAATATCCATGGCACTGTAGCCTGAGGTTAACTCCCAGAGGTCTGCTTTTGACATGTTCAAAGGCACCATTTATAATTGAGGAACCAATAATCCAAATTTGTCGTGAACCTGGAAAATAACTGTTGAGAATTAATAAGCCTATCAATATCAGCAAGAAATTTAATCTAATCAAATATGCATTCAACATACATATGAATTTATCAATTATTTGTTCATTTCTTGAATGGTACAGTTATGCATATTTTGTAGTCTGGCAGTACTCGCTTCACGAATCTTAAAGTGAGACACATGATGTAAAGTGAATGCCCAAGGATTGATGTAAGGATGGTATCAGTTATTTAGTGGTATGTATGAGGCACATTGCAGATAAAGGTGTCTCATTCCTAGAACAGCATAAATTATGCAAGGAAACAGTAAGTTTATTTACATTATCTAATGTTACGTAATGCTTTACGATTTATGCAAACTTGAAATCTTTCACTGAATAATGGTGACTAACAATCCAAACTGTGATAAATCTCCATGTAAACAATTCCTATCTCTATGCTGCAAAATATACTAAGTAATAGAGGCGTGCCTTTTTGATGTCATGAATATCAACAATCCATATAATACAACAGAGTGTTCAGAGCTGAAATATACTGCCCAACGTCGAATTGTGTATTTCGAATAATGTCAAACAAATAGAATGAGATATTCTGGTACAAATTATTATGTTTTTCCTGCCAAATAACATCGTTCAATTTCAACCCTGGTTTCGCTATCCGATACTGCATCTAATAAAATTGTATTCGTTCAAAATATCAGCATTGGAAATAAATACTTCACTAGAGACATCACTATGATTATATCGAAAAGGTCTTTTTTTATTAACAAACAACATCAGCAGCAGCAATAATAATAATAATAATAGTTATTATTATTAGTAGTAGTAGTAATTTTGAGTTCAATCTGACTTCCTAGAGGCCAATAAAACATTGCTTAGCACCGAGTTTAGTACACAACAGTGTCCCATTGGGATACAGATAAATATAATGTATCTGTAATGAACATTGTGCTTCGCATTTGTTTGAATATAAAATTAATTTACATCCATTCATACAGTAATGTCATTGATGGAATGTAATGGGAATTTATTGTCTGCTTCTCTTCTTACCCACGTATGTTCATCTGTGATGTCATTACATAGTTGAAGCTACTGACAATTTGACCAATATGTGGAGGTCAAAGGTCCTAAATGTGTTCTAAATTAGTCAAATGATTATTTGCGCAACGTTTTGTGCGTTTTGTACCTTATTGGACATAGACGCACTAATATGTCTGTCAGCCCTTGTGGTAAATAGTTGTTAACTTCAGCACACTGTATTTGGGTTGAATGTCCGCATGTGCTGTGAATAACCCAAAAGCCATCCTACAGCACAAAAGAAACTACGTCTGCTATGTTTACATATATTTATCCAATACAGATGTTTCAAACGTTCAAATGCTTTGTAAGTCTGGTTTTCATGCACAAAAGAAGGAAATGTTTAATAAATCCATCCAACAAACCATATTTGATATCTGCTTCATTTTTTATTGCGTTGACTTTGCAGATCATGGTTGTAGACGTTTGGAAGCGAGATACTGTTTTGTTTCAGTGGAAGTAACGTGTTGTTGAAGAAGACATTCCAGAACAGTCATGATTATATGTTATTGCTTTCATAGCATCACTGACAAAATGGTTAAATCGTTGAATTAATTGTATAAAATCACACTTACAGTTCTGAATAGCTTCTGGTACAGCCACATTTTTGTGATCAGAAGAGTTGTTGGAGTTTCCACAGCCGACGATGCTGGCACATGTACTAGATGCCTCTGGTTGATTTTGTGCAGTATCGGTTAGGACGGGTTGCATGCCATTAGTGTCAGCTGCGTGGATCATCTCTGTTACAACAGTCTTATTTCGTTTTGAAGGTGTCTCCGTGGACAAAGACGGATCATTATGTAGTCTCTTTCTCGCTCTGTTTTTCGTTTTAGTCCGGATTCCTGTAATTAAATATTTGTAACAAAATTTTTATAAAGCTTTAGATAGCAGAAAAAGTCTTGTAAAAATTAACTTACGTTTTTTAGACAGTACAAAATATTCTGACTGAATGACCTGAATAGCCATTTAGCATTTTATAATTAGGCAAAGAGAAATTTCAAAAGAAACACAATTGATTCCAAATTGTTCACTGAAATACGTCGATACTAAATTATAACCTTCATAAACTGAAGTAGTTGAATATACCTCTATAGCCATAAAGATCAACATTTAGGCTATGTATATACTTCGAAATATCAAATGTAAGTCAATTAAATCTAAAGACATTACACATCAATAGTTAGGAGTACTATGATAATTCCAAATGTGTGACTGTCTTAGCTACAGTACAAAAACATGCATTAAGTGTCTGAATTATCATTTTAAAACAGCCTCTTGTGAATGAAAACAAAGCAGAGTAGGATTAAATATATTTAGCGAAGAGGAAAGACCAATATGAGATTATGCAAAGTTGACGGCATACTGGATAGAGCATTATTGTTTGCTTGACACTACCGATCATGGTAACATTTTCATTATCGTTGCAAGTATTGTCCCAGTGTTCTACAAGTAAACTATACTAGATAAAGTAGTGGAAAAATATTTTATCCCATAGCATTACAAATATATTATGCTGAAAATGCCCTTCAACTGGCATCATTATTTGGGGAAAAATAATGGTATACTGCAGATTTTAACTGTACTATATAAAGGTTACAATGTCAGTCGTGAAATATTGTTACAATGATAGTACTGGTGGTTACAAGTATTATTTATAAATAAATTCAATACATTTTCTTGGAAACTAAATGGCCAGCACCATTGTTGTTTAGGAAAGTGTTATTCAGGTATGAATAATAAGATTGTGTATAATTTATGCATAATTTTTATAATAGTAGTATTATAGTTTGAGAGACTTCTGTATTGCATACTGATTATCCATTTAAAGATATTTCGCAAAGAATATTGAATGACACAACCAATGTCTTGGAAAATTCGGAAAAAAACACCAACATTGCTAATTGATAATACTTGAAATACCGTTATTGTTCTATGCAAAATCCTGGAAATGCCAGTATATATAGGAATTAATTTTGAAACAGTGGTATTTTGCATAAGTAAACATGGCATAACACAGCTGCGTTGATATGTACATGCATTCAGGAGAAGTAGAGATAACAAGATTTTTTTAAGATGGCTGTCATGGTGGACATATTGGAATTCAGATATGTATGATTTCATTTAGGACCAACTGGATATCATAGGAAGTCTTCTAGTGAAAATTCGGTGTTACATGACTATCCATGGTTAATGTAGCAGCCGTACTGGATGTCCTATTGGTGCCATTTTCATTTTGAACTAGGCTGTGTGTGTGTGTGTGTGTGTGTGTGTGTAAATTTAGAAAGAGTAGCAAACGAAAATACCCAAATAAAATCATATATAAATCCTCAGTTAAAATAAACATTTAAATATATTTAATTAATAAAAAGTAAATTAGTTTTGTATCATAGTTTTAGTGATCCTGTGAAGGGCAGAAGAGTGGAACTAGAGGACAAAAGGAGTGAATTATGGACCGGAGATGTCCATTTATTTATGTTTAGCCAGAGCAGTGATTTTTATGTCTACTTGGCCTTCGTTAACCTGCTCGACAACAACAGTGATTATACTAGTATTATGTACCCAATAATACTGGTCTAAACACTTTCTTATTGTGCTTAACTAATATAATGCACTAGTAAGTCCATTAAGACCTTTCTTTTCTTTCAAGTAATATTATGAAATGTTAAATAAGGTGCACGGGAATGTAGCACCCTATAAACTTCATTTTTTCTGACGAATCACAAAATCTAAGGAGAGAGTAAAATCCAGTACACCCTCTCAAAATATAGAAAAGGACTTGACTTTGATTTAACAGCAAAAGTTAATATACAGTAAACCTTTTAAACAATTCATCAACACAATTTTTTTGTAGCCAGTAAAATATATAGTTAAAAACAGTTAATTAATCAGTCAATTAAGAGACACAACTTCTGTCAAAAATGTAACGATCTGACTGGCATTATATCTTTTTAGAATAACTATTTGAAACTATCGATCTTGCTTCCGTTAAACATCGGGCAATTTCTTCCCTCCTGAGACTTTGTTAAGGTGATACCTTTTCCACATTATCCGTTTCATCAAACTCACAATGCACCTAATCAATGAATTCTACCTGTATACAAACCGAAATTATTAGTTGTGCTTTCCTCCCTTTGAAAATTTACGGTAGATATTTGTAACATACATAAGTAGGTTGATGTATGTCGGATAAATAACTTCGCAATGTGTTATCAGCCTTTATTTTCGCTTCTTGGGAATGTTCGAGGACACTTTTAACTCTTTTCTCCAGAATTTCCCCTTCTGAATGGGAGGTAAATCATTTCAGCATATTGTCAATGCAGACGATATTTTCTAGAATTACATCGCGTTGACATAATTTCGTTGTACTCTGTCACAGTCGAATACAGTCATTTACTCTATTAGTACACGTCGTGAATATTTTACACGCATTTCATACACTCCTTTATTCTACAGACCAGAGTCCAAAAGGGGTAATAATGGTAATTCGTTTCCTCCGAAATGGAATTAATTTCTAAATTGGTTGTTATTACCACTTTATTTATTTACTTACTTATTTATTTACTTATTTATTTATTTGGTTTTACACGAAAAATGAAACGTGTATCTCCTACAATAATTTATTATAAAATTGTTTCCGGTTTGGAATTTGTGGAATCTAGCGACTAAGCAAGTCATTGTTATTTATCATGGTCATTCACATAAAAAAAATCGATTGTATGACGCTCGAGTCCTTTATTTTGTTTTTCATTTTGGTAATAGAAGTAAGGGGGCGTGATCACTGAATATAATAATTGGAGACTAAACTGAATTAATATTGACTTCAAATTATTGCAAAAGCATATCCTACTCAAACATTCTCAATTGAGAAATAATTTCTCAGGTACTTTTTCTGGTGTTTTTAGAAAAATAATACACTGGATGATCCACACAATTTGTGCCTTCTTGAATCAATGGTCTGCCAACCCATACATCACTTACATCAAAATACATTTTAAATGATTAACATACATCTGGAGCTGAAGGAACTGGTGCACTCTTCAGTATGGTCTTTCATGTATCATAGGCCTCCTGACATCTGCCAGACCTATGAAACTTGGTTTTCGTGCCAAATAAATTGGTCAGAGGTTCAGCAATTATGAACAAATTGGAGCAAATTTTCCTATAATATCCAACTAAATAAAAAATCACACCAGCTAATTTTTACTGATGGGTACTGAAAATTCAGATATAGCCTTGATTTGAACTTCAGAAGGTGTAACTTGACCGCGTCCCACAATATATCCTGAAAATGTAACACAAGCATGGCAAACCTCACTTTTACGTACATTAATTATCAAATTTGCATCACCAAGTCGATCTAAGTATTTCTGAATGGTTTTCAAATGATTTTTCCATGACACGTTGTATATAATGACGTCAATGGTGTAATTGTCACAATTGTCTAGAACAGATGTTACCGTGTTCATTAAACGCTGAAGTGTTGAGGGTGAACATTTCATCCCAAACGGCGTCATTTTATATTAATAGATTCTATCTGGAGTCACGAATGCCAAAACTTTCTTTGCTCTTTCTGTGAGTGCAATTTGCAAGAAACCTCTCAAAAGGTCATATGTGGCTACATATTTTGCACTTCACTGCCAAATATGAAAGCAGTCATCGATTCTTCCCATTGGAAACGAATCAGATTTGGTTACACTGTTCACCTTTTTTGGTCACTACACGTTCGGAAAGTATCATCTGGTTTTGGCAAAAGAATACACGCTGAACTCCAGTTATTTTTACATGGTTCTTTGAAATTAATATCTAGGAAATATTGACCTTAAATTTCTAAAGCAATTTTTAATTTAACTAATATAATTTTCCGAAATTTGTATCCCGGACGAGTACCCTCCAGCTTTTATGGTCTTAAACTATGTGACAGAGAAAGGAAAATCCATCAAGTTTTTTATAATTCAAAAAATCCTTATCTACCAAGAATGTTCAAATGACGACATTTAAGGTAGAGTATTTTACCTAAGTAACCCTGTTTACACATATATGCAAATCAACAAAAGATACGCGCTATGGAGGCAATAAAAATGGCGTTCAGCTCATCAAATGACCGTGAATCTTTCGAATCACGACCTGTGTTCCTGTATACTTCTCAAGTGTGACACTGAAAACACTTCCACAACGTCTCTATCTGTAGCATCGTGATTTTTGTCATAGTGATTCATTTTAAGAGAAAGTAATTGTGTTTAGTGATCATTTTGTAATTTTTAAATACATACAAAGCAGGATGCAGATTGATAAATCAGCCCTTAAGTTCCGAGATCAATTAAAAATGCATGATTCTTTTATAAAGCATATTGAAGAGAGCAAAATTGAAAAACAAACGCAACAACTATAATAATACTAACAACAACAACAATAATAATAATAATAATAATAATAATAATGATAATAATAACGATGATGATGATACTACTACTACTATGATTATACTACTACTAATCATAATATTAATAATAACGATGATGAAGATGATGATAATGATAATGGTGATGATGATGATAATGATAATACTACTACCACTGCTTTTCCTACTAATACTATTGCTACTACTACTACTACTACTACTACTACTACTATTACCACTCCGGTGGCCTAGTGTTTAAAGCGTCCGCCTCGGATGCGGGAGGTCGTGGGTTGGATCCCTGACAGAGTCATATCAAAGACTTGCAAAAATGGTACTAACAGCTGCCTCGGTTGGCGCTCAGCATTAAGAGGTTAGTGTTAGGACTGGTCGTCCTGATGTCAGAATTATATGACTAAGTGGGACATCATACTACATGTCTGCGGCATGATGCCCCAGTGTTAGACATCACTATAAAATGCCACATTGCAGACATCGTAGCGATATGACTGAAACATTGGTGAAGCTACGTCAAAAATCCAAACCACATCACATCACTACTACTACTACTACTACTACTAATATTATTATTATTATTATTATTATTATTATTATTCCGCTCATATTTCTTCGATTATAGTAAATGCAACTATAACACTGCTACTAATATTAATAACATTAGTAAATTAAGCGACACCTGTTTTTGAAGCCATCAACTGCCTTCCATCAAGATGATGTGACGTCACATACCACACATCCAGGCACAGTTCATGGGTACAAGATTATGGTGATCTTTGGAAAAATAATATAAATTTAATGTTATTCAATGTAAACTTAGCAAAACATATGGGTTTAAAAAATTAAGAAAGGAATATATAAGACACAGTCTCTACAAAGTGTTATCAGCACTGAAAAATGTTGTACTGCTGGCTTAAAAGGTTGGTAAAGTCTTGTAATGTGGGAGAGTGGAGGGATGATGGTGTTACGACTCTATGGTCTTATACTAAGGAATAGAAAATGTCAGAAGCAACACACTTTGTAAAATTCAACAAATAATTTATTTCCCTAGAATACACAGTGAAAACTGTAAAACCAAACTTACAGTATTGCGAATTAAATCCCACATAATCGTATAACATATAACACCAGTTCTAATGATTAAAATTCTGAATAAATTTTAATGGTATTCCAAAATAAATCCACATCGAAAACTGGTAAATGATTTTTTTCTGCTAGCTATTTGTTTCTCTGAATGTAGAGATTTTATATACTAAGTTAATGGTGTAAATAGTGTGCAGGTAAACCGTTGAAAGTTATTCGCATGCATCGGCTTTTATTTTGAAAGCAAAATTGCTCGTTTTAATTTATATGATAGTAAAGAATTTTCATTTATGGCTTTAATATTATTTAGACAAGAAAATATATTGGTCATGTAAGTCTATTTAGTGTGTTTTACTTTTGGCGTGTCCCTGTAGATTGCATATGTGATATAAATAGTTGTTGAAAACTTTTAAAATCAATCGTAATAATAAACCTGTTGACAAGTCTATGGTAACCTCCCATCGTATGATTCAGTTGCCACGTGGTTAATTGTGACATTGGTCACGTAGGAAGCATTGCAACATGGATCAAGTAGAAAAATATTGCGATGTAGTACCGTAAGATTGTGTAAAAAAAGTGATCTATTAATTCCTATGTTCTTGTTTTAAAAGTCAGTATGTTGTGTGTTTCTTGTAGTGTTTGAATACAATTAGAGAGGAAACCATTTGTCTGAATTATTTTTTTGGAAGTACAAAGAGTCAGTCTTAACTAAAATATTCTGGGCATATAGTGATTGTATTCAAAGGAGTTCTGGACAATGACATTGTGATACAGCAAGACTGTTAGCACATCAGCACATTCGATGACATGAAATTAATTCAGGATAATAGAGTCTTTCGGACATTGTATACATTCTGTAGTACTATTCTGCATTTAATTCGTAATAATGTTAGTTCCTCTGAAATTTTCATCTGCCAACATAATTAAATTAGTTTTTACTTTTTTTTATAAAAAAACTGGTTTTGTTCTTTCTATTCCTATGTTAAAGACCACTGAGTGGCAACAATACATTTTTATTTATACCATCCCTTCTGATCAAAATTATTGGTTATATTTTTCAGCAATTGTTTCGTATCAGTGATTTAGCCCTTGTTTTCTTTCTTTGCTTTACAAGCAATGTTAATATAATCATCATTTGTAAATAAATGGGTCAGTGCCCTTTTTGCACACCATGCTACAAAATAAAGTATACAACCAGTTCTTAATTGATGATCAGATGCAGGTAATAACATATAATCGATATCTGATACTAGTGAGAAATGCCCTGCATGTAAAGCGTGATGTCGTCCCGATGCTACTGATAATGTGGTGATGCGCCTACCTCTAAGCTTCCCCCGAAACCGCAAGCATTGACAAGTTTATTTTGAGAAGGGTTCACTGAATTACGGTTGTAATTTGAGCTTTATTAACTTTTTGGCGGACTTGGTGGGGGACAAATTTCGTACTACGCTACTGGATAATATCCATTCTATCCAACCACAACGTGGAACCCACTGAGTCGCTGAGATTTATATTAGCACTTTCTACCAGCGTGGATCAAATTGACTGGTGAGGTACGTGTTGCATGATTTATGTAGGTGGAACAATCTTGAAATGGGCCGATAGCATAGTGACAAATTTCAGTCAATACCACGACTTTTGTCCTTTCTGATGTTAATTGTTGTACTGATGAATGTGTGTAAAACCTCGGCTTAATATGGATTTGAAAATATGTTATTTGTCCGTGTCTCTAAATGAAATAAAGGACATTTTATAAACCAAAAATGATAAGAGTCCTATAACGTGCTGTATCAGTCAAAGCACAGGAAATAAATTATAATTTATAGTATAACGAAGTAAAATATCGAATGATTGTGAACTCTTTAGCAAAAACATGTGTTTGGGTAAAATACACTTCTAAACGGAACAGGAAAATAATATGTTTATGCCAGTATTCAAACTAGAGATCAAATATCAGATCATGAATAAAACGTTCAGTTCAACTTGAGACATAACATCCTTATGGGACGTTATTTACATAGCAGTTGACATTTTGCAATTGTACTGCCATACGATCAAAAACCAATGGCTTTTATCCCATCCTTTTACCACAAGAGCCAAATATAATGTTTAACTTTGGCCAGTAGCCCCATTCTTTCAAAAATAGAAAGTTTTAAAGTTTTGTTTGCTCATTTATTTCCCAAATTATGAGGTTTCCCATTTTTGGAACAGGAAGAGCTTTGTCATAAATTAAATTATTAAACGTGTTTAAAAATTGGCAAGAAATTATGTTTTAGCGCTAATGGGATTAGATTATGAAACTATTTTGACATCTGAGACAACTGTGCAAAATTAATTTGATGACATAAGGCCTGAAATCGTGTTTAACATCTGTTACGACTTATTGGTCTTAAAATTGTGAATTATATTATATATAATCCTAAATGTACTGTCACAAGTCCAAAGGTATAGAATATTATAAATGAACTCAAATAGTCTTAAATGTCATATGTTAATGTCTCAGTCCAAAACGTCATTGAGCACATTGTAATTCCAATGAATAATTTAAAAGAATATGTCCTCTCAAATTATTTATGAAAATAACTAAAACAGGCTATCTTAAGGTAGGAATTATAACTTTCTTTGCAATTGCTATATTTATATACAAACTGTCTCCCGACAATCTCACAATAGAATGTTCTGGAAGACAAATAATTTTGTAATGGAAAAATTTACTAATTCGTAAGCAGTGTTATCAGTCTTGAACTTAAATTCAAGCAAACATCTTAGAACTATGAAAAACATCAGATAGGCATAACCTTCAATATGATAAAAGTCATGTAAACAATGTAAATTAAACACAACAGGGCATATGATCTAGACAATTAATCGTTAGGAACGAGTTATCTGGGAATATATCACGACATTTCAGTAAAATAAAAAGGTCAGATGGTGTTATGGGATGCTGCGAATGCGGGTCTAACACTGCTGTAGAAACGACATTGTGCGCAGACATGATATAAATGACTTTTGAGAATGCATCAGGAGGGATAAGGAGCCCAGATGATCCTAAACCAAGATAAAACACAGTGACTTGTGACTAAAGACTCGACGCCTTAAAACTCGGATTTTATAAGATGAAGTGTAATCTTTATCCGTACCTATACACAGACCAGATCGAAGAGGAATGTGTATTGCAATTATGAATATAGGTCCAACTTTACACAAAAAAAGAAAAATAAACATGATGTCAACTACAAACGAAGGAATAATCCCCACATGCCGAGCGCATAAATATCGATTCCACCAGAAAACAGTGATTCTACATAAGTCCCTCTACTGGCCACAAATAAACTACAGGCACTATAAGACCCTTTCTTCTCCTTAACTGATGAGCGTTGAAACTATTGTCGGAAATATTGGTAGTACGATTAACACTATTCCCACCTAGTACCAATTAGACATCGCACAAAGAAGTTTGGTGAAAATCCCTTGTGGAATTTTTGCTCAGATAGATTGCAATGACACGATTTTCAAAATGGTTGCCGTAGCAGCCAAACTAGATGTCATATCGGCGTCATTCCCATTTAGGACAAACTAGACATCTTACTTTATTTTGCTGAGAACATCACGTTGATAAAAAGTTAACATCATACCTCCTGGGGGAGTAGCGGTTGTATTCTATATTATATCAGCACCGTTTTCATTTAGGACCAACTAAACATCAGAAAAAGTCTTTTAGTGGAAATACCATATCAATACGAGCATCTGTACAGGCGGAGCAATAACCGCCATGTTGTTTAAAATAACAGCCTTAACGGCATAATATTTGCAGCATTTCCATCGAAAATCGTCAAGACAAATTTAGAATTTGTTTAGTGAAAACACCTTTTTCATATGATCATGCGTGGGTGAGTAGTAGTGATAACAGACGTTACAAGTAGGCTGCTGTGGCGAACATATTGGATGCACTATTTTATTTTAAACCAAACAGACATTTGTGTTAAATAGAAGCGGACGATAATGCTATATTGCATAATAGAGGGACAATTATTTTCGATATAATTATTTTGTCATGAAATTTAGGTAAAGTAAGCATTTTCTTCAGAAAACACTTTTGACACTAACACAATATGAAGCTCAGGCAAATTTCCGAATAGATTAACCTCTACAGAGATAGATAAAACATAACAAGGTTTCCGGGTGTTAGTTTTGTACAGTCATTACACGCCGAATTGCCATGGAAATGTTCTTCTATTTAAACTATTTGTAAATGAACACAACTTTTATTAAATTCTTTAGAGATACTTTAGTATCAGATGTTGTTTTACTTTACTTTATTTTAAAGACTTTGACATGTGTTCTTTATATTAAACTGTAAAATATATATAAATATACTATTTCATTACTTAATTAGTCATATATCTAAATATTCTGATTTGTTGTCTTCAAAGCATTCTTGCCAGAATGATGTGTCATTGTTTCCAAAAAGAGATACCTTGTCTTGATTATGTCGATTAGGAAGAGGACTATGAATATTTTCCTTCGTAGTGTTGATTGTAGGAGAAGACAACGAGCTTTGTAAAATGTAAGAAATAATTTATTTCCCTTGAGAAAAAGGTAAAAAATGATGAAAAGAACTTACGGTTCAAATCCAAAAATAATCCAAGAATAATCCAAGAATTAAAGAATATATGTCCTATAAATAAAAAGTCCTAAATGAATCTGAGTTCGAGTCTTGATTAAAAATCAAAGATGGAAGGCAATGACGTATGCTATGGTCAGTGTCGTAATGGTGTGTCAACAGTTTCTTGTTGAACCACAAAAAATAATATTCCGGTTTTGAATTCCAAATGAAATTTCAATCAATGTCTTTGTCAAAGAATTCTGTATGAGCACTTAAATATTTCTAGAGAAATGAAATAATAATTCCATAAAACAGAAGTTCAACTCAACTGGTCCCAACAAAACACCTTTAGTTTCAATGATTTAAAGCTCAACTAAAATTATTTCTCAAAACATCACTATTAAATGTGATTACTGCGCAATTCCGGTAAAACCTGAATTGCGAAATAGTGGCTATTTACATGTCTAGAATCACATACTCCCAGCATGACCCTGACAAAAACCAATCATTTTATTCTGAGAATAAAATAAAAAAAGAAAGTTGTTTACTTGACTAACTGATTTCTGAATCAAGGTTAGAAACTAGATCAAAAATAGAAACAGTGTTTCTATTAGTATGTGTTTACGAAAAAGACAGTCAGATCAAACTAATGTCTGAAACAATGTCAAATCCAATTACATTACAATAGTATGTAATTTAGTAATAAAAAAATTGAAACTAACAAGCAAACAATTAATTTAAATTAAATATAAATTAGATCAAATATACATAACAGTAGAGCTCACTATTTTCAAATTAAAACGTGAGGGCAGATCCAGTGCTATTTACTGATATCAAATTTAAAATTTACATTTTACGCTTACACACGATTTAGATCAATAAAATGGTTTATATTTTGTAGATGTAAAATTGCTAACCAGGATCATACTTTAAGTGGGTTATTAGCTCGACAACATTGGAAAGAATTCTAAAAATAAATTTTCTTCAAAGATTAATCCACGTATTTATCAAAGATAAGTAGATTATCAGTGAATTTCAGATTATACACCTGAAACCTCCACGATACTTTCTTTTCTGTATAAAAAGATTAAAATCAGTTTGTTGTCTAAATTTATAATACCTGTCAGAGAGAAATAAACTCTCTGCAAACTGTATTCAGAGACATAAAATAAATTTAGCTATATCTGGGTGGCAGAAATACAGATACATGGTTAGCGTTGACATGGTAGATACTTGCTCACATTTTGACAAACTAATAATATTTTCTACTTTTGAAATGGGTTGAAATAATCTAAATTTGAACCTTGATAAAAGATGTGTGACATTTTGCCTCGATTTTGAATTTTATAGCATTATTTGTCACCGCCCTTCGTTGTTCTCATACATTTTGAGTAGTGAATGGGGACACTTTACGTATAATGGGAATTAGCATTAAAAACACCCTTGGGACACTTTACGTATAATGGAAATTTAACATGGAGAAAAATCGTGGGACACTTTACGTACAAGGGGAATTAACATGGGAATAAATCGTGGGATACTATACGTACAAGGGGAATTTAACATGGGAATAAATCGTGGGATACTATACGTACAAGGGAAATTTAACATGGGATTTTTTTTTTAAAAAGTTTTTTTTAAATTTAAATTTAAATTTAAATTTAAAAAAGGGGTAGGCAATTCAAAGACTATCTCTTTTCGAGAAATATGGGGCCCTGAAAAGGGCCTTTGGGTTTTCTTCTTCTTCTAATTTCTTCTTTTCCTCCACCAAGTTCTTATTTTATCTCCTACACTCTTCTTCTCTTTCTTTTTTTTCTTCTCCTCTTCTTTCTTCTTCTCTTCCTCCTCTTCTTTCTTCCTCTTTTCATTTTCTTCTTCTTTTTCAATTTTTTCATTCCATTCTCTCATCCTTATCCTTTCCTCTTCATCCTCCTTTTCCTCCTTGATTTCTTTCAACAGATCACTAATGATTACCTTCATTTTTCGTAAATTGTTTATCTCCATCTTCACTCTATGGGGACTATATGAGTAGTGATCCTCGTTTAGGTTAACCAACATTTGCTCAAACATTCCTAAATTGTCCATAACGTTTTGCAATTTTTCCATTTTGTTAAGGTGGTTTGACGCCATCTTCTTTGTATTCTTTGCAGAATGGATTGAACAACGAATACTGTGGGTTCTTATACGAAAAGCGCGAACGTGAAGGAAAACATCCCCCTAAAACATAAAATGGATCTTACCTAGATGATGACCCAACATCGCGCGTACGTGAAGGAAAACATCCCCTACTTTTTCATTTCATATAATATAACCCCAACTATACTCTCCATATTTGCTAAGAAACCCATAATCTACTATTCACACAAACATACCTGAGCTCTTACAAACACACAAACACACTAACACATACCCTCACAATATCTTAATTAAGAGTTAGTGTTTATTTTCACACTACTCTACCTACACACATTGGCAAATCTATCGTTATTTCTTTTCTAGAGTATTGGGTAGCCCTGAAAAGGGCTGTTTTTTTAAACTCCAGATGCACCTATTTAATGGTTGCACCTTCCTGGCCTGGCGCCGCACACGCATCTTCTTCCCCAGTCTTCTTTCACCTTTCTTCTGGGGAGCGCAGAGGGAGGATGATTCGCTTCAGCACCCCAATCCTCTGTTTCAGGAATATTAAACGACATCATCTCTTCTCTTTTCTTTTCCTCCTCTTCCCTCTGTCTTCTCTCCTCTTCTTCCTTCTTTATTCTTGCTTCTTCTACTATAGCCTCCGCTGATAGTTCGTTTACTATCCGCCTGGCATATTCCAGGTGCATCTGGAGTTCTAACAGTTTCACTATTCTGCTAGTCATTCTTCTAGCTGTGTTGATCAATCAACAAGGGTAGCTGGACTGCCGAACGAGTTTCAATTTATATTGAAAGCGCGGACGTGAAGGAAAACATCCCCCTAATAACATAAAATTCATCTTACCTAGATCATGACCAAAAAAACATCAACAACGCGCGGACCTAAAAGAAACACTCGCTCACTTTTTTATGCTACCCATCACTTCAATAGACTATCCACATACGCAAAGCAATCCAATCTAACCCCAAATATACACCTCAAGCAGCCCCAAAAAAAAAACAACAAAACAAACATCATTTTAATCTACTATCCACACCAACCTACTTTATCACTTATAAACACAATCACACTAACACATACCCTCAAAATATTTAGAAAGAGTTAGTGTTTATTTTCACACTACTCTACCTTCACACATTGGCAAATCTATCGTTATTTCTTTTCTAGAGTATTGGGTAGCCCTGAAAAGGGCTGTTTTTTGTTTTGTTATGGCATTCTTTTTAGTTTCTAAGAATGCGATGTCCTCTGAGGATAGACTTTCTGGCGATAGGTCTGCTTCTTCGGAAAGAGAAGAAGAATTCTTTGGTGTCGATACGACAATCGACAAAGCCTCTGTCAGCTTCAGGTTGCTGCTGTTGCTGTTGTTGTTGCTGCTGTTGCTGCTGTCTCTGAAGTCTGTACTTCTCTGTCCATTCTTCTTTCTCCTTGTTCATTTCTTCTCTGAAGAGCTCTTCTATCAGGTCTTCAGTGATTTTTAACATTCTCACATTCTCTATTTCTTCTGGCTTCGGTATCAGACTGTGTCTGACCCTATGCAAATTCACGTAGGCTTCGTTGAGCTTAGCTAGTTTGGAGCACATCTTCTTAGGAGGATGAGTCGACAATGGATGGCTAGACTGGGAACAACCCGGTTCTTAAAGTGAAAGCGCGGACGTGAAGGAAAACATCCCCACACGGTTTTCGAGCCGCAACGTTCATGAGAGGGATAGTAAGAAATGAAAGAGCATCAATCCAACATTCTTATAGCTAAACAAACCACAAAGGCATTTTTTCAAAACACAACATTTTTTATTCAAAAAATCACTTAACACTAAACAACAACATTTTTAACAATAATTCAACATGATAACATCAAACAATTTTTTTCAAATCACTAACATTCTTTTCTTCAAATATAATCTACTTTAAACAAGGCTGACAACGTTGTGAATGAAATTGTGATTTCCACTGTTGGAAATCATTAGGCCATTGATGGACACTACGTTTCCTAGCTTGAGACAAAAGATAAGCATACTGGTCACAAAACCATCGATGTACTTTCACATCGTTTCTAGCAGAAGAACGAGGATCGAAATGAGTCACTAAATGTTCTAAGGAATAGCCCAGGCTGCGATGATGCAGAAAATACACACAGTACTGTCCACACACCAAGGAATCTGTGCCTTGTAATTTCACGTTATTGAATCGGGTGGTTTGAGCATTTCTTCTCATAAAGTCGATGATATCGTCTTCCAAAGGGGGCAATCCGTACGAATCGAAATATTCCACACATCCTTCTTGAGGAAAGTAGACGGCTACCCAGTGGGTTCCTGGGAGATGACTGTCGTCCGTGTTGATCACGTAAGCTTGATGGTCTTTAGGTTTGCGATGAGGGAGTTCATCTTTAGCACAGACGACAGGATTCCAAGAAGCTGTATAAGAACTGTGGTTCAAAAGGTAATAAAGTTCCCAGGTATCCATTGTTTTGTGTTTGTTTTCTTCACAGGTAATAATAAGTCGTCAATTCGATCCTGACTTTTTGCTTGAAAATGTCTGACGAATAAACGGTTATTCGTTCTGTTTCCTCACTCTGTTTCAGGAGAGCTTCGATGCGATGGATCTCTTGTGTGGTTAATGGTGGACAAGAATGTTCACGCAAGTCTTTATACCACTGGTGCAACACGACTTCGTCCGAGATGAGACTCCAAGCTTCGTCCAGATACTCGTCCAATTTTTCTTCTTGACTTAACATCAGGCATTTATCGTGTTGAATTTGACTGGGATGATCGTTTTGACATCCATAACAATTTTTCTTGATCAATTCCGTTATTTTGTCGACCAAGTGTTTGGCAAAACAGGAGACTAAATGGGCTTCTTGTTCTGGCCATCTCGACTTCATCATGATCACTTCTTCGTCTTTGTCTTGAGATTCTTCTCCTTCCACGGTCTCCTTACATTCCATCTCCAAAGTTTCTCCACTAGGTAAAGAGGGATAACAGTCTTCCATGGCTTTCTAATAATCTAGAATGACTTCTCTCAAACTGTTGATTTCTATGGTATTATCGAATTCTGCATACAGGATTACGTTCACTGTCTGTTTCAGTTGTTCTGCAAACTGAAGTTCCACACGAATCTGGCCGGATTTTATAGGGTGGAAATGTCCCTCGTCGCTGCCTTGGTCTGGAGTGAAATCGAAAGCCCACAAAGCATAGCCTCCTGCATAATCCTCATACTCAATGCCGTGACTGGTGTTGGTTCCTAACTGACCGGTGGCTTCGTACAGGGACAAGTACGATCTCAAGTAATTCATCTGTGTGGGATCAAAGCTAGGTTCGAAAGGTCGGGTACACAAGGTCTTGCCATCACGACTGACTTCGATTTTCTTTACGTTGAAGTGATGAAAGTTGAAAGGATTTTCAGCGAAGGCTCCGTTGAAGGCTGCATTCGAGACCATACCAAGGATTAAACGTTTGGGTAACTGTCCTTGAAACAGATGATCTTCGATCATGGAATGCTGTCCAGCAGAAATGGTGAACGTTTTCACTTCCACACGTCGTATGGGATACTTGGCAGTCGTTCTGCTCAACGTCTGACTGATGTCATTTCCCACTTTAGGTAACACTTCCACGCGCCGTACGTAGAGTCTGGCTTGTAGGATTGTGCTTTTAGGATTGCCACCCTTAGTAGCAGTTTCATCAGCCAACAAATGGAAAGCGGCACTGCTGCGATTCAGTCTTAGGCGCACATTGACCCCGTTCAGCAAATATTTCTCTTGCAACCACATGTCCAAATGCAAACGATCCATCAGTTCTAAACTCTTTTTGCCTGTGATTCTGTTTCGTCTTGCCACAAAGCCGTCATTGTCACCTGCGTCAGCTATCTTAAACTTGCTCGCTTCGTCATCTACCCACAGCACACAGGCATTGAGATGACTTGTCTTGGCATCTGGTCCGTACGTCAAGAGATTTTCCAGGTAGGCACGGTAAGGGTAAGTATCCATGCTGCTGCTAACCAGTTTGTTGTTCAAGTACAAGTCCACTGAGCTGAACAAGGAATGCATGAAATTGTTGACGGGAGCTATAATCTCAGTGTCTTCTACTGCACCATCATCCTTATCTAGAACTTGGACTTTCAAGTACAAGTAACTGCTATTCAGATCGATGTAATCTTCGGGCTGTCCTTTGATTTCAAACTCGATGGGAGCTGAGGCTGCCAATGAGGAGACGGGATGAAATTCCACCCATTGGGATTCTTGCATCGTCATCATGGTAGGGGGCATGGCAAACAGATCCAGTTCCGTCTTGGAACAGGCGCAAGACTCTCGGTGCATCATTTTTTGTTGTTGCTGTGTCTCAATAATCGAAAACGTCTAAGTCTCGAACGGTTCTTCTTTTTTTGGCCTTTCTCGCTTGAAGTCTGGTGAAAGGGTGTTTTCTTCTTCGTCGTCTCTTTCTGCCTTGTCCTTGCTGAATGCTTGACTCGGTAGCGTGCAGGGCATTTATAGGTGTGTCTCGTCGGCCTAAAATGTCTTTGCCCGTTTGCAGCAAGACATTTTTGCCTGCCCTCATGAAGGCTTCTTTAGGGTTTTGTTTGTCGATGATGACATTTTGGAGAAATTCTTTGCCTTGCGTCAGTGCCGCATCTTTCAAGGCGTGCAATCCTCGTGTCACCATCGGTTTCAAGACTGGAGCCACCGAACGAAAGGCCGATTTTAACATGTCTCCTAAACCGTGTCCTCGCTGTCGAGCAACCCCTCGGTACACTGGATACATGACTTACTTACTTACGAGTCGTGAGAGAACCGTTTTCGAAAATGGAGTTTCACCGTGACTTTTCCTTTGGTGAATGGAATATTTTGTCCCAAATCTCCTTTTATAGTAATGTTGACCGTGTCCAAATACGACTTGCTGACGGGCAAATAGTGAGGATGGACAAATTCGCGGTGGACGTGGTAAGTGTTTCCACCTTCCTCGTCAGCGATTGTGGCAGAATCCACTTTGAAAGGAATGACACGCAGTAACGGCACGGAGGTGTGTCCCACCACGTTGTATTCCACCACATCGGAATACACAAAGATCAAATTCAGTCCTTGGTTCAGTTCTACCGGGGTACGAAAATACTTGACAAAAGTATCGTTGTCGTAAATGACAGTTTTTTGTTTTAGTGTTAGTTCTATTTTCTTCCTCATCTTTATGTCACCACCCAACATGTCAAACAATTCATCATTAAAATAGAAACCTATGATTTTTTCATCAGGAAATTTCATCAGGAAGCGACGAGCTGTTTTGTGGTATTCCAGGGTGACAGCTTTGGACTTGAAAGTCTTAAAAGCTTCCCCAAACACGCCATTAAACTTGGAGACTATGGCGCTGACCAAATGTTGACCACTAAAATAATAGCCTGAGGGAATGAACAACTCATAGTCTATCCAATTTGGATTGACTTTGTTTTTTGTTTTATGGGGATATTTGTTATTCTCATTCATCCACTTTTGCAATGGTTCGTCATAAACTTCCACCGTAAATTTACTTTGATCGTCAATGACATTGAGGACTTGGGTTGGGTGAATCATTTCTACCAAAGCCACTTCCCAATGGGCTTCGTGATCTAAGGGGATGGCCTGAGGTAATTTGGCCGTGTAACAGCACAACGTGTTGTTGGGAAACACCTCCATGGAACTGTCACTGGGTAAGGTTAAGTAAAATTGGTTTTGGTGACTCATAATTCCAGAGTTCTGTGGCTGTCCGAGGGGTTAGTGGATGTCAGAGGCGTGTCTCCGCCCAAAATGGGGTTTTGGTTGTGGATGTTGGAGTGGTGACTGGCACTGGCACTGGACACAACGTTCCCGTTCGAGGAGAATTTCAGGGAGGGATTGGGAAGCAGGTAACCGATGCAACTGCTCAATAAAATGGTCCACAATTGTTTGTCTCCTTGTTGCAAACTCAAATTGGCGATGGCTGCCCCGATGACACAATACACCACGAAGATTTGGCAGAAAAAGACGATTTGCGTTTTAGGCACACGTTCTCCACACCACACCCACAAGGGTTGTTTTTGTAAATCTTGCACAGAAGAACTAGGGGAAGAAGGACTGGTCGACGTAGCTGCGTCTGCTGTGTGAAAGGGCATGATGGTCACTTCTTCTTTTTATAGTCGATGACTTGCGAAGCGTCGATCCAAGAATCGAAACTGGGTGGATATCCTTTCCAACGTACTTTGACTTCTTTGACACGTCGTTTGCCCACTTTACGGGTTCTGCGTTCCAGAATGCTTTCGATGTCGTACACGTCGTCTTCTTTTTTGGTGACACGTTGTAACTCGGGCAAATAAAACGTTCCTTTGAGTACTTCTCCGTTCATGTCTTCCAATTTATAGACGGCAGGATGACGGCCATGTACTCGTCCAGTGATGCGAAACAGTTCGGTCGTCCAGTTAGGTAAGTAACCTTTGTCGAAAGTGCGTTTGGTTTTGCCAATGCGCACCCAATCTCCTACGGTCAACTCTCCACTTTTCTTGGGGACAGCCCTCGTCGGGGACGTACCGAACAGGCGCTCGAACACCAGCACTTCGTTGTCGGGAGTCACGTCTTGCGGGGCACGTCCGATGCTTCGATGGTAAGATTGGTTGTACGCTTGCACCAGGTGCGGTAAGATGTCGATGTACTTCAGAGTGTGGTGATGCGTAAAATATTTCCACATGCGTTCTTTCAAAGTGCGTTGAAAACGTTCCACGATGCTGGCTTTGGTTTCGGGATTCTCGGTGGTAAAAAAATGAATGTCACGTTTCTTTAATTCTTTTTGGAAAGCTTGGTTCAGAAATTCGGTGCCTTTGTCCGTTTGCCATCGAAGAGGGCGACGACCGCTTTGTTTCAACACCCGTTGCAGGGCTCGCACTAACTCGCTGCTGGATTTGGAAGTCAAGGGTACGACCCAGGCAAATTTTGAAAAGACGTCGATGACACAAAACAAATATTTGTAACCACGATTGTAGCTGGCCAAATGAGAGACATCGGCTAAATCGGCTTGCCATTGATGATCGATACCTTCCACTCGGGTGCGACTTCTGGCAAACTTGCGTCGAATGGGTTTGTGTAAAGTGTAGGTAGCTTGTTCTTGTAACCATCGTTGCACTTGAGGTAAACGGAGACTTTTCAGTTGCGTTTTGGCAGCACGATACAATTTTTGAACTCCTGCGTAACCTGCAGGATGCGAGGGATCGTAGTAAATGCTAGCTAAGACTTTTTCCATTTTTTTGTGTTGATTGGTGTCTTAATAAGGCACCCACTCTTGGAAGAGGCTACTCTTTTTCTCTTGGGGTATTTTCTTGGATTGCAAGGCTTTTCGTGTGCGACCGGCAATAGGTGTCGAAGAGGAGGAGGATGTCTGAGCGGGGGATATCGGTTCTTGTTTCACTTCTGTCTTCACTTCTGTCTTCACTTTCTTTTTCTCTTGTGAGGAAGAAGGGGTGGCCATCATCTTTTTAATCCATCCAATTCTGGAGGTAGGTGGTGTTGTTAACTTGCGTACTTTTTCTGGTGGAGTTTGAAACCCTTCTTCTTCTTTTCCTTTTTCTGTCTTGACCACTGGTACTGGTACTGGTACTGGTACTGGTGATGGTGCTGGACTTTTCATCAAGGTCTTAAAATCTTTCAAAGTGGGTAGAGCTGTTTCGTCTAAAGCTTTCTGGTGAAAGAGTTGCAGTCTTTGTAAGAGTTGACCGTACTTTTGCGATTTTTCTGTTTCGGACAAATCTTGGCGATCCAGCAAGGATTGCAATTCGTGTTGTAACTGGGACATCTCGCTCAAATTGGGATTGGGAGGTAAATGCGGGGTGCGTTGTTCTTGCCACCGATGGTATTCCATCCATCGTTTGTAAGGCACTAAAGCTAGTTTTCGTCCTTCCATGGGGTTGTCAGGGGTGAATTCTGAGATCTTGGGACTTCCGAAGGCCTTTTTATCTTGCTCCCATCAGTCCTCCCAACATGGTTCCCAAGACTCCTTTCAGTATGGGGCCTAACAAGAGAGGTAAAATGCCTCCACGTTGGACCAACATCTTCTTTTTCTGACGAATGGGAACTTTCTTTTGAACCATTTTTCGAAGAACGTGACGATGTTTGCCTAAGCATTGTTTCTGGTGTTTGGACAAAGGGATCGTGCCTTTCAAAACGTTCAAACAACATTCGCACACGGTATCGATGACCTCTTTGGAGGCCGTTTGAATGAGTTTTTTTCGTAGGGGTGGAGAAGCTTTGGACAGGACAGATAACAGGTCCCCATGTTTGGCTAAACGTGGTGGTAGTCCTTTTCTTTTCTTTCCTTGGGGTTTTCTGGAGGGTGACATCTTTGAGTCTTTAGGAGCACCTAAAAACACTGATACCCTACTCGGTCACAGGTCTTTTTTATACTGGAACGCGTCGCCACTGATTGTCTTTACGTTTTATCAGTTTGAGGACAGGCATGACACGTCGTGCAGGGGTACGTAACGGACTAAATCGAGCCAGTTCTTGCTTGGACAAATCCAGTAAACTTTGTAACATGCCCGATCTTTCTTGGACTTTGATTTTGGGAGAAGGTACTTTGTGAGCAGCAGCCACTGCCGCTAAATGGGAAGGTCCTGCCAGTGGGGAAGTTCTTTTTGGGGTCATCAACGGAGAAGTTCTTGGTGTAATCAACGTCTCCAAGTACTCTTCAGTTCCTGGTGACATCAACGGAGAAGTGGACAAACGTGAGGCTGCCGGAGACGTTGTGGCAGGTCGTGGTTTGCGAGTGTAAGGTTGCGTCCTGGCCGAAGTGCCTCTCTTGCGACTAGTTTTCTTCTGTGGACTTTTCTTTTTTTGAGGACTTTTTCTCTGTTTCTTTTTCTTGGGGCTTCTTTTCTTTTTCCGGGGTGATGGTGGTGGTGTCTGGTAAGAGGAGGGTCCCGCCACTGGAGAAGTTCTTCTTGGGGACTTGGTCTTTTTCTTTTTCTTCTTGGGCTTCGTTGGACTTTTGTCTTAGGGATAACTTTGGGGGCATTAGGATCCCATCTTAAGAGTGAGCGAATGATGACCCCTCCTAGAGTACCGCTCCCTCCAGGTTTCAAAATGATTTGTTTTTTGGTTTGAGTGTCGATGCGGGGATCGGCCAGTTGGACCAAAGCGACTTTGTTTCGATCGAAAAAGCGTTGGGTTTGATGAGGAATCTGAATGATTCCTTGGAGTAATTGACGTGCCGTCACCGTGAACCATCGTAAGACTTCTTTGAGACTAGCTTCTAAGACACGGGCTCGTGTTTGTGGATCTTTTTCTCGACTGATGCCATACAAGGCACGAATCAATTTGACGGGAAGATGAGACTGAAGGGACGTCATGTTCACACTGTGTGAGACAGACGAAAAAGGGTCTGAGGTTTTTATAGATTTTTTTCATGGGAGGAGTGAAATGAAGTCGAGGACGGAGACGTGTACAGGACAGGCCCTCCGTCTTGGCACCAGTGGTGAAACAAGTGGGTACGAAATCGCAAATCCTCGGGGGTCGTAGGTTTCAAATCGACGAGTAAATAGGCGTGTGGAGTTTGAGTGGCATCGTCGTACGCCTGAGTCAGCCAAGGCGTTCCTAACTGTTTGGCTAAGACTTGCACTTGCGATTTATCTCGAGGGCTTTTAAACAAGACCACGTAATGCGCATTGAGACTGATGGTGCGATGGGCTTTACTTTGTTGAAACAAATTTTGGGTGATGTAAACGACACTGGCATTACGGTGATGCCCTTTGCGCGTAAACCACAATTTAATTTCTTCTTCGTCTTCTCCTAACATGTCGTCGAAAATGACCAAATGGGTTAGACGGGAGTCAGAGACGATGCCATCGTCTTCTTTAGGAATGCCTTCCACAAACACGATGGAATCGCCTTGACTTTCTCGCAAGAGGCTGTACGCCGATTGCCACTCTTTGTAACACCACACGATCCGTTGAGGGGGCCGATCGATCAAATGATGTTTATGTTCGATCAAACGTTTGACGAATTCGGTTTTGCCCGAACCGCTAGGTCCAGCAATGAGCATGTTAAAGGGATGGCGAAGATACAAAGCCTCCCAACTGGCACGATCTAAGTGTTCGTCGATGACTTTGACAGTAGAGGAAGAGGGAGCAGAGACAGCAGAGGTAGCCATGGTATGAGAAATGTCACTTGTGACACGAAAAAACAAACAAGACAAGAGTTTATATACTTTTTCAGAACACGTTTATTGAATGTTTTTTTTTCAAACATGAACACGAAAGACAAAAATACATACAACCCAAATAGTGATGTACAGGAATATAAAACACAGCAAAGCGATCAAAGTGAAATATAAACAAGTGTCTGTACAACATGTTTTGGGTAACCAAGATGTCCTAGGGACAGTGTGTAATGTTCTTACAGTCTCTACATGAGGTATTGTCACACAAGTGTCCTCCCGGAATGACCTTTCAGGAATGTCCATGACAGTCCTGTCCTGAAGCGAGTGGTTGTTCTCGGTGACGGGTTCTTCTGGCACCGTCACTAACACGGGTTGAAAAGTAACTTTTTTCCTTGAACAACTCTTGTGCATACTGGGCCACTTCTTGGGTCCAAACCTCAAAACCCCCCTTTTTCCAATCACGAACATCTGTCCAATGAGGGTGTAAGTCACAAGCTACACACACATCGTCATACACGTCTTGGGTCGCTAAAAGTTGACGAATTTTTTTTTCCTGTTGAGGTCGAGAAGTATCCAGATGAAAACGCAAGGCTTTGAACAAAAGGAGTTTTTCGTGACCATTTAAGGCCATGGAGGTGGTAAGTACTGATCGTAAAGAGTCCACAAGGAATCGGCTGGTAAACGAAATCCCAGAAAACAAGTCACTAAGACACACACCACTTGTCGTCCAAAATTGAATGGATACAGTTCTTGTAATAATCGATGGTAATGATCCACGGTTTGAATATGGTCATTGAGTTCCTTCCACTGAATCTGTTGGATGACATGTGACATAAACCGTGGCATGGCAGCCTGTTTTTATATTCTCTTTTTTTCGGATGCAATAGACGTACTTTCTAGCCAGAGATCTTCGTTCTCCAGTAGGGAATCTAAATCTTGCATACTGTAACCGAAACGTCAGAGTTCGTTTAGGTGTTTCCTCTTCCTCTAAGTAGATTCCACGTAAAATATGTTGGTAATCCTTTAACTTGTCTTCCTCAATGCATTGCACTAGGTGAATCTCGAAGTAACCATAATCATGAACATGTCGATCATTAGCGACCTCAAAGTGTTGAACAATGTCTGACCATTGAAAGAATTTCTGACGAATCAGTTCTCTTATACCATTCAGGTACCAGTGGTTAAAGATCTGGTGACGTATCGGATGCAATTGTTCTTTACGTTTCACTTGTATTTTGACCAGCTCTCGGTAAATGCGTTCTCTCAACTCCACAGGCAAAGCACGAATGTTCTCTTGTAAAGTATCCATGAATAGGTCATACTAAATCCTCTTTGGTCTGACACAAGAAATGTACTCTTTGCACAAACATGGTTTCACTTCAGTGTCGAATTTAAATCGTTGAGTCACTAATCTACACATTACAATTCGTTCAGAAGTTTCCTCTTTCACCAAGTTGACATTGTGTTCAAAAAGTTTGTAATTCGTTAACTCTTCCTCTGGAATTCGATGCAGTACGTTTACAGTGTAGTAACTACAATCGTCCATACCAAACCATTCCTTTTTATAACCAGAAGGTCGTTGATCAATGTCTGTCCAATGGAACACTTTCAATTGAATCAGTCCTTGTATAGCCTTCAGGTACCAGTGGTTCAAACACCGGTGACGTATCGGATGCAATTGTTCTTTACGTTTCACTTGTATTTTGACCAGCTCTCGGTAAATGCGTTCTCTCAACTCCACAGGCAAAGCACGAATGTTCTCTTGTAAAGTATCCATGAACAGATGATTATGGTAAAAAGTTACTTCAATGTCTCGGTCCCACTAAGGGTAAGTAATGACAATTCGGTGACCATCGAGCATGTTCAACGAAGGCCGAATCTTGCGGTTCCCAGTGGTGAAGTGACACACCGCAACTGAAGCACTTGACTTTATCTCCTTCGCCCAAGTAGAAAAATCCGGCTCTGGCTAATTCTTCGGGGGTCGGTCCTCCCAGATACTTTGGCCATTTTCCTTTGAACGATTGAAGACGATTTTCAAAGTCGCAGTATTCCGACAAACGCACAGGAAACGAATATTCGTTTTTCACAGGTTCGTTTCGATGAGGGTTGAGTGACATGCGTAGGAGTTTGCTCAGGGCTGGATGACATCCGTAGGGAGGTAAACGTGAAGGTCGACATTCCCCTTTAAAACGAAACCCAGTAAAATGTCCAAGAGGACGAGCAGCATCGCTTTCGCATCCCACAGGTTTGACACGCACAGCATCACTTTCCATGACAGGGGTAGGGGTACTAAAGTTCCCATGATGCTTTACGGCATCGCTCAGGTCACAAGGTACAGCATCGGTCCCATCGCAAGGCTCACAATCGCACTCGTCTGCAAACTCCGTTACGCAATTACAATGGTAACCACATGGACAATCGCAGTTTCCTTCCGGACATTTTCCGTCGCAATGCATGGGTCTTATCCATCCAATATTAGTCACACTAGAGGAAGATACAACTTTTTTACAATCCCCAAACTGGAACGATGTCTTTTTCAAAGTATTCATCTTGTTCGCTCGGTCTTGGTAGTCACAATGAACTATCGATCTTGACCATAGCCCCTTTTTTATACTAGTCGCAATGCAGTCTCCAGCTTGTACATCTTTCCTTTTTTACGTTTTTTATGTCTTGTTTCGGAAGGTACCGTCTCTAAGGTACCGTCAACATTGTACCGTAGTGTAATGGGTGGAAAGGCCATAGAAAGGTAAGGGCAGTGCGGAGACCATCGAGTATGTTCCAGAATAGCTGAATCTTTATAGATACATAGATCCATTCGTAACTTCAGTCCGCAAGCGAAACACTGTACCTCGTATCCCAATCCTGACTCAGGTCCCAAGTAGACAAATCCTGTTCTAGCTAAAACATGCGAAGAAGGTAATCCTTCCCTATCCGTAGGCCATTTCTGAAACGTGTCCAATCGACGGGCACAGTCACAATAGTCAGGTAAGAAGACTGGAAAATGGTAGGGTTTGAACTTGGAGTTCTCATCGGGTTTCTCACTCGATTCTTGCTGTGGCGAAGTCATCTTTCTCGTAACTATCCTCTTACAACCAATGTTTTATACCAACGTGTCCATACGGTAAGGTGAAATGATTGGGAAGTCGCACTCGCTTCTGGTATACAATTTGATAGACTTTTTCCAAGGGTCGACTGACGATGTGGTGAGTAGGTAAACGTGCAATCTTGTTCGGTTGATAGGTGGTCACTTTAAAGTTTCCATCCTCTCCCGATTGCAAGGCTTCTTTCAATACCCCAAAGTTGACCACTCGACTGGTACGATAATTCAGAGTCAGTCCTTTCACTTTGCACGTCGTGTGCACTTCTCCTTGTTTGTCCCGGTATTCGTAGCCGTAATTTTTGGGACCGCCACTGACGAAACTTAGAATCTTGTCGTCGGGATGCTCGTCTGTCCAGGCTCCTAAACGGTCTCCTTCGATGTTAGGGTGATGTTGAATCGGGTGATGGATGTAAATGCAACTGTCCGTGTCAAAGTACAGGACGCGTTCTTCTAACAGTTCTAAAGCTTCGTACAATTTTAAGCGAGCATGGGCTGTCACGTAAGCCGCAATGATGACATTTCCAAAAGGGTCGTCTTGTAGAAAGTCCAGATCTTCTTCGTAATTGACCAAGATCAAATTCTCTCGAACGACGTCCACGTGTTTCATGTATTTGGTTTTGTCGTGAATCATCTGGAAGTAGCGGGAAGGTTCTGTCAAATATTCCGTCTTGGGTAAACACGGTCGTTGTGCCATTTTACCCCACAAGCAATTTAACATCACTTTGGCAAACGATCGCCTGCCTTCGTTTTTCTCGATGTGGTCTAAAGAGATGCCTTCTTGTTCGTAGTATTTCTCTTTGAATTGTATTTGGTCTTCGGGAGTGTGACACCAGGAAGGATAGCCGCTGGCTTCTTGCTTCAGTTTCAAAAAGGCATCCACGTAGTCGGCGAAAATGCCTTTCTGAGTAGGGTCACCCTTGTGGTATTGTTGTGTCTTGGGAAAGTGGCAAATTTCGTACACTTCTAACAGTTGGTATCCCATGTCCATAGCTTTGAACAATTCTACGCTGACCCAGGTTCCCGTCAAGGCCCGTTCTTCCTGGCTGTGCTGACAAGGTTGGTCTTGGTTGCACGTTTCGGCACAAGTACGGCACAAGGGAAACATCAATTTGCCTTGACAATGGTGAGGTAAGACGGGATGGTAGAGGTTCGTGGGAGGCAAAACTTTGCACTTGATCAAGCCTTCGTATTGTCGAATGTTTTTCAGGTCGATGTGTTCCGTCAGCAATTGTGGGTGCCCTACGGGAAAACGACAATATTTGCACACGTAGGGATACAGCGAACACACGTCCAAGTATTTGATTTCTTCTCCTTTCTCTTCGTCGGCTTGGTACAGCAAACAGGTGGCATTGGTCCTTCCTCCGTACAAACTATCCCTCGGGTTCAGCGGGTCCACGAACTGGTAACTTTCCACGAGGCGTTTAAACTCGGGATCGGTTTTCATACGGTGATCGTACTCGTGTTCCCACATTTCCACCACTTGGTATCCTTGCTGTTCCAACTTTAGGCGCCGCTGACAAGTGTCCTGGTACAAGTCTTCCATGGTTCGTTGCAAAAACTGATTTTTAGTGCCACGGTCAGGGTAACAGACGGGACATCCGTGAAATAAGCAACCGTTAAACTCGTACACGATCTTGGGGTTTTCTAAGTCCCAGCCATCGACCGAATACGTTCCGATGGTCTTTTCGCCCCCTCCGTTGCGGGCATGCTGAATCCACTTGTCTTCCTTGTCGCACAAGTAATGTAACCAACGTAGGGCTTTGACCGAGTATTGACGTTTGACAAAGTGGGTCGTTTGAGGACTGATGACAGCCACGGTCTTTTCAGGCATGAATCGTTGTCGATACACTAAGGAACACGCTTTGGCAATGGTGCAAGCTTCTTTCAAAGGATCGACCCCTCCGTGTTCCATGAACAGTTCTCGAAATTTTCCACAGCAACGCCGTAAAATGTCCACGTCGGAACGACAATACTTTAGCATTTCTTCCTGAAAGTCGAAAGGGTCCGAGGCGTGAGCCTGGTACCAAGCGTAGAAAGCTTCTCGTTGTTCGGTACGCATGTTGTCGGGGTCGTAATAGTGAGCTTCAGGTAAATGGGGTAGAACGGCGTGTTGATTGGCTTCCGTATTGAAAAAGTGTGGAAAGTACCCTTTAGCCATTTCTGTCATTCCAAACGTTTTAGGCATTCGACTCAAAGGCATGGCCAAGTAACTCATCGAATCTTTAAACTGCACTTGTCCCACTTGCATGAAAATGATTTTGGCTCCGTTCAAAGTCACTTTAGGACGCTCGGTGCCTTGTTCCGTATAGTACCTCAAAAGAAACTGTCCATCGTATCCGGAGAAATTGTGAGCCATCACCGTGGCATGACGATGACAATCTCCGTAACGTTCGATGTCCTCTTGGCTCCATGTCTTGTCGACGGGGTCTAAGACCCATTGGGCAAAATCAGCTAACGTGTTTGGTCCCCGAAAGATTTTTTCACGCCCTCCGGGAATCTTGCTGCAGTGAGGGCAATGACTGAAGATAGGTTCTTGAATGCACTTCTCGCACGCTCGATGAGCCACGCAGAAATTAGGAATGTGAATGCCAGTTTCTTGCATGCATTCGAAATCGAAAAAGATGAAATTGCCTTTCTTCTTGTGACCGTCCTCTTTCTCAGGTGGGGGTTGGTATTTTTGCACGTAACATTGGTGTTCCAAGTCCACGATGTGGTGACAAATGTGACATTTTTTCTTTCCTCGACATACGTGTGCCTTGACACTATTGGTACGTATGCCTTGTCCACACGCGGGGCACAATCTTAGCAGTTGACAAGCGCATTTCTTCTGTGAACCTTGCGTTTTCAGATGTTGTTGGTAACAGGCAGGGCTGACAAACGTGCGCAGACAAGTGGAACAAGGCACTGGTTCTTCGCTCAGACAGGGTGAAGAGGCCAAACATCCTGTGCATTTCGATCCACAATGCTTGTGTTGCTCTCGATTGTTATAACCATGGTCACATTTCTCACAGTAATAACCGTATTTCAGGAATCCGGTGATACTGGTAATGGTATCGAAATGTTCATCGTGATGATAAAGATGAATGTATTTTCCGTCCTTAAAGTCTTGGCCTCGAAACAACAGAGGTCCGCGTACTTCTTGAGGGTGCACTTTCAAGGTGTAGCGTGGAGCTAGGGTATCTTGCAATTTTTGCATCTCAGGAATGCCACAGGGTGTGTCTTTGGACAGTCCGGCTTGTTGTAACAGGAGTTCTGCTTCGTTTCGTTGTTTGGCTAGATGGGAACGTTGAATAGTGTTCCAGGTTCTTTTCCATTCTACCGTGTCGTTCTTGTCGGCATAGGTTCGTCCCACCACGATGGCACGGGCTAAACACATCTGGTCATGAGAGTTGTTAATTCGGACGAGACTCTTTTTGGTGTTGCGAAGGTCGTCCACCAATAACATCTTTTTGCGTCCAGTCCCTTGAGGAGGAGAGACGTGGGTCATGTCCAGTGTGGCTTTACCATCGGTGATGTCAAACTGATCATTAGATTGTTGTACGTGTTGAATCTTGTCCATGACTTTGGAAGCAGTTAATTCTGCAGGGGTGCTAAACTCGATCCAAACAGGGGATTTCAAACCGTCGTGTTGTATGGAAAGTCTCAAACGATCGTCTTCTTTGGGTTGACATTGTCGCTTGAGTGCAGTGAGCAAAGAATCCCACACCTCAGTGATGAACACTTCTGCTTTCTCTAACGGCACTTCAGCCTTGAAATCTTTAAACTTCACCGTGTATTTGTAAGCCGTGGTTCTAAATTTTCTAGAGGAGCGCTTTTCCGTCTCTCGAATGGAATAGTACTTTTCAGGGTTGACAAAGGGTGGTGAACTTGGTTTAGAGGGTTTGGATTCTGGTTCACTCATGTCCTCTTCAAAATCACTGGCATGAATTTGTGCCAAGATTTCAGCCCTGGTACGAGGCGATAGATCACGTTTCTGCCTCTTACTTTCTTCTTCTTCTTCTTTCTTCTCGAATGAATGGGATCGTTTCATCTTGAAAGCAAAAAGTCAAATGACTCAAGTTCAAACACCATAAACTACTTTATAGTCCTGGCAGACCAGCGTATATAAAAGGGTGTGTGTCTTGTCCTTTCACTATTCATTTCACTCTCAAGCCGAGCACAACGATGGAAGAGACTGACCAGATGGAACGTTTCGTCAGAGCTTTGCGAGGGGTCATTAGAAAATTCTCTTCAGACCAGCCTACGGACTACTCTCCTTCCTTTAGAGATAAAAGTCAAGATACTTGCTATATCTGTCAGAAGAAAGGGCATTGGTCTTCAGAGTGTCCAGACCGTCAAAAAAGAAAAAAAACAGGGACTAAAAGAGACAAAAGTGAAGATACCTGTTATTATTGTCAAGAAAAAGGACATTGGTCTCCAGATTGCCCAAAAAAGAAACAAGAGGAGTCAGAAGAAAAGAGGAATTCTTCAGAAGAAGAGAGGGATTCTTCAGAGGAAGAGAGGGATTCTTCTGAGGAAGAAAGAAGACAGGTGAAGAAAAAGAAACAGGAGAAAAAAAGAAGAAGGGAAGAAAGCGAGGAGGAAGAAGAGGAAAAGAGTGTGACGGTGAAGAAATTCAAAAAACAGAGAGACTAAAGAAGGAGAAAAGAAGAAATTAATGAACTTTTGATTAAAGTGTTGTGTTATAAATTGTGAATTGGATTGTAAAAAAATGGAGAAAAGAATAAATGAATGATATAAGGTAAGAGTCTTTGAGTTTTCATTTTAAAATAAGAAGCTACACTCACGCACTCATACACAGACACGTACTATAAGGGTAACATGGGTGAGTTATTTTTTGAGTTATTGGCAAATTGAAATTGTATTTCTTTTCGAGAAATGTGGGTGGCCCTGAAAAGGGCCTTTTTCTTCATGGTGAAAGGGTGAGTTTAAGCAATCAACTTTAACTGCCTTATGCCTTTGCCACGGCCAAGGCCTACTTCTGGACTGCGTAATGTTGATGATGATGATAATGATTGGGTTGAAATCACTAAGGGTGGTAAGGTAGGCTTAGTCACAGGGTTGACGTGTTTAGCTCGGGAAGGTCGTATTCTCTTCGGTCGTGATAAAGAAGTCTGATACATTTGTTTCAGACTTCTTAACTCAGCTAAAATGTCCAACAATACCGTGACCGTTTGATTTTCACCCTCTTGTTTCTTTGCTGCTACTTCTTCTTGCTGTTGTTTTTTTCTTACCTCTTCTTCTTGTTGCTGTTGCTGTAGGAGAAAAGCCTGTTCCGCTTCCTTTTGTCGTTGTATAAATTTCTCCAATTCTTCTTTCTGTCTCTGTCTAAAATTCTCCACTTGCGGTAATGAAGAAGGTAACGAAGGTTCCGGAACAAATTCTTGCGAGGAGAGAAAATCCACAAAATCCCAATTCACCTCTTCTGAAAGTAAGTCCGGGTTCCCTTGGGCGGTCTCCCCTGCTGGTGCACCCCAATGGATCGTTTTCTGAGTTTCCGTCATGTTGAATCACTGTCGCATAGACTGAATGCACACAAGCGCTAGCGAATCTATATTGACTACGTGACGTCACAGAGTGCTCTCTTCGGATTGGATGCGGGCTGACTGAATTCTGTAACGCGTGTTTGGATTGGTGAATGAACTCAATCCGTTTCAATCCTTCCTGTCCCTATAAATAAGCGCCGTTCACTGCATTGATTCACCTATTCTCGGAGCCTCAACATGTGGACCGACGTTGAATCTTCAACCCTTGTGTCAACAATGATGTTCAGGACGGACATGCTCATGTATGTCCGATCCAAGTGGACCGTTGTCTACAGGACCAACAGCAGCCTGTGGATAAGAAGAGTCTACATAGAGAGACAAGGTTGCCTCAAGAGGACTCTGATGTATGGCCCTGCTGTAAGACGAAGTTTGAGGAAAAGAAGATGTCGCAAATGCCCTCTATGTTAAGGGCATATTAACATAAACCCAAAGGCCCTTTTCAGGGCCCCATATTTCTCGAAAAGAGATAGTCTTTGAATTGCCTACCCCTTTTTTAAATTTAAATTTAAATTTAAATTTAAAAAAAACTTTTTAAAAAAAAAATCCCATGTTAAATTTCCCTTGTACGTATAGTATCCCACGATTTATTCCCATGTTAAATTCCCCTTGTACGTATAGTATCCCACGATTTATTCCCATGTTAATTCCCCTTGTACGTAAAGTGTCCCACGATTTTTCTCCATGTTAAATTTCCATTATACGTAAAGTGTCCCAAGGGTGTTTTTAATGCTAATTCCCATTATACGTAAAGTGTCCCCATTCACTACTATTTTGCCTCCTAGTGCGGTATCTCTTTGATATGATCTAGGTCAGTCATGAAAACGGTAATATTTACCGAATTTTTTATATAAGTGCATATGTACCAGAGACTTAAAGTTTTACATATTACACGTTATTTAAGTCCTAATTCTTATTGCCCTACAATGAATGACACTCTACCACAAGTTCAATGTCCACTTGAAATCAAGTTCCGGTCAAAACAATGTTACTTGTTGTACTACCAATTATAAGTATGATGCCGCTGTTAAATTCACGCTTTAAAACAGTGGCATACTTTCACAGAATTTGTCGATTCAACTTTCATAGGTAAGTTCAATTAAACTATAATTATTCATCGAAATAGAGCGCGTTCCATCACATGGGAATGACTTAAAACTACAAAATGCTTGCACATATCAGAAAACAATTCAGATAAATAGTGCATTTTAATAATAGTTAACATGACTCACCAGTGTGGCTAATTTAGTCACTGCAATGCTTGTCAGTCACGTATCACAGATGCTCCACCAAAACAGAGCACTTATATGACTCTGTCATTATATCATTTTAGCCATTAAAATTAGAATTATTGTATCTTCAAACTGCACAAAATATATCCAGCTTAATATTAAATGCATGGACTTAAACATGACCCCAAATCTATTTGAAAACATGTTGGAAGATACTTTAAGAGAAGAAAAGGAATTATATTATATCATAATTGCAAGTACAGTAACCTATCAGTGGATTATCTAACATGCATTTAGTTCGATAACGTCATTTGCCCTAGTCAGCCTAATCGAACTAACAGGCCTTTGCAGTTTTCCTACAGTAAAGGGAGAAAGAAAAAAAAACATAAAATCAGAATTTGGTTAAATAGCTAGACAACCTAATTAGGTCATCTGCATGAAAACGTTGAAGTAACTAATATGACATAGTTGTTCAAAGTCGTAATAATAATTGTCCAACAAAGTGCGTGAGCCACACAGCACCGACAGCAGACAAAAGAAATCGAAAGTTTCAGGGTAATAGTAAATATGTGTACATAACTCTGACCAATTGATCAGCAAAAGAACTTTCAACATCAATTCAAAAGTTTCAATGATACGGTTAGATTGTGTATCATCAGCTCGCTATTCCATTGAATAGTCATTCTTTAAGGTAATGGATTCTCATACAAACTTTTACTGCTTGTTATATAATTTCACATTTTCTTTCTGCAAGGTGAGAAAGTTTACTACTTTTGTATTTTGTTTCGACTATTATTACATGTATAAAATGAATGAGCTGAACAGATCAATTATGCCGTGAAAAAGAAGAAACTAAATTTTGTTTATTACGGTAACTCTCTTATTCTATACAGATCACCAAAACATGTCCGCAGACTAGAAACATTTTCTACGCTTTATCCCATAGGACCGAATTGGAAAATTCATTATCTCATATTCCTTTGGATTGGTTTTGAAACATAATTTAGTAACACTAAAGAAGTTTATGCGGCTTTTCTTGTTTTCATTTTGTTTTCGACTGATTTTCTTCCGCATATTAGTTATTTATGCTTTGCTCCGTCTGTAGTGGGTCTGTAGATAGATAGATGCTTCCATTGCAAGATACTGTTTCATTTGCATTCTTTGCAGGTGCCCATTGTTTTGTACAAACCTTTGTCCTTGTTATATTGAAAGTTTTATGAGTGTAAAACCGTGTTATGTGTTTATTGTGCTCACCTTTATGCATGTATATTGCAACAATGTGTGTAATGTTATGGAAGAATCTATTAATGTAAAGTGATTTCTCTGCATGGAATATTTGCACAGAAACTGAATTGTTTAGATCGCTTTAGCATACAAACAATTTTCATGATAACTAATTACATCATGTATGTGTGTTTATTCATATGTCAGCTTGACTGGTTAACTGACCATGCAAAGAGCTTATTTGTTTGGGTTTTGTTTCATTTAACGCGCATAAATGTATGCAGCCAGTTGTATGCATATATTTATGCTTGTCAGATTGCCAAAGTTATTTATCACTTTATTGTTGATAGTCGGTAAAACAGTTCCTGTGAGCTAATTTTTCTTTCTATTTAAATACAAACTAACTCGAAAAATGTCTCCATATCTAAATATAGGAAATACTTCCCAGTCTTCAAAATACACCACCGATAAAGAATGGCAAAGTCTCACCGATAACGCTATAACTTGATCTAAAATCAAGCTATCTACCTGAATAAGGTATAGACAGATTTCTCTTGTCGAGATGTATCTTTGGACGTATTGATCATAAAACCGGACGTCAATTTCATGATATATGCAAAATAAATATCTCACCCTGCAAATTGAAAATGGCAGTTGAACATTTCCATATTATTGTGAAAACGTCTATGGCATTGTCTGTTTAATTCTCGGTATTTACAATTTAATATTGAGATACAGTATTATAGAAAAAGTAACGTACAATCGTCATGAGATATGTTTGTGTCATTAGTGATGAAGACGATATATTTCCCGTTTAAAAAAAAAACGATTTATCAATGGAAATTTTTTGACATAATTATGCAGACATATATAGAAGCCATCATCACAACATGATACTTAAACAGGGCTACAAACACCTAATACACAAACATCTTTCCCATACCGCATTACGTAACACTTGTATCTGAGAACATCCCATCAATTCCTTATATAAAGAAATTTAACGGGAATCATTATACGGAACTAATCCATGCTACTATAAAATCGCGTATCTACTTTTGAGCATGAATGGCGCACATTACCTTTCATAAAGATCATACTAGTTGTTTAATTAATCTGTTTCCCAAATACCGATTTCCCATAAGTAAACAAATAACCACTAAAATCTAAGTAAGCTATAGCGAAAACCGAAAATCACTTATATTATTTTAAATGATCATGCTCTTTTATATTTTATTTGTATTGCGTGATTGACCTTTGTTCATAATTGAGTTTGAGCCTCCCTGCCTAAAATCATTTTGTTTAAGATGTTCACTTGAATCTGAGCTCAAGACATAGTATTCATTACGACTTTAAAAGGTACTTGAAGCAATATTTTTACACTTTGCTGTAATTTTTATTAAAATAATTGAGTCCGTTTTCAAAAAATGATACTGCGACATAGATCAAGTAGATTTGCATATAAATAAGGTTTCGTCAACAAAGTCTTCATTCCTATTTTAACATCAGGTGGAATCACTTTTTTTAGTTTCGGATATAATTTGAAAGGAATCGTTTCTTTAAATTATTCATTGGAATTACAAACTGCTCATTGACTATTTGGACTAAACCACTATTCTGTGATTGTTGTGAACTCACTCATAGAGATTCTGGAATATATCATTGTGATACATCAAGGCTGTTTGTACATCGAACTTTTCAAGACTATTGGTACATCAGCACATTCAAGATTGGAATTCATTCTAAATACTCTATACTTTTGGACTTGTGATATGACATTTATGATTATTTCGGATATAATTCCCAATACTGCAAGTTCCTTCTACGTTTTTACTTTGTATTCTTCGGGAAATAAATCTTTTGTTGAATTTGGCAAAACGTATCGGTTTTTCTTCTTTCTTTTACTTAGTTTAATACCGCATAATCGTAACCATGCGGAAAGGTTATTGTAAAGTTTAGAGAATATATAAAAGGGGTCCTTTAATTAAAACACAAATTTTATAGTATATACGTATGTATGTAAATAAGTACTTTAATCACCACGCCATCAATCTATATTAACATGTCTATATATTTAACATTTGTGGCTTTAACGCGATGTTAGATATTTATTTGTACTTTTGGTGATGATTTTGATACATATCATTTTATTTCTTATCACCACTCTTTGAGGATTGCCACGACTCTATGGTCACACACAAAGTAAAAGAAAAAAGCAAAGCCAACAAGTTTCGTAAAACTTACCAAAATATTTAATTATCAACGTTATAAATTAAACATGTGAGAGCAGCTTACATTACTATGAAGTGAATCCAAACTAGTCCTTACAAAGGTATACGAAAGTCCTAAATGAACGAAAAATTCCTTATAAATTTCAAAACCGTAAATATAATGGTCCTCCGAGAAAAAGTGTCCAGAATTCCTTCAAATAATTTATAACAGTTCCAGCATAGATTTTTAGTTCAAAATAATAAGCACTTTCTTTCAAATGAACAGTCATAACCAATCGAATGATATCTAAGTACAACATAAAACATGTCAGCAGACTTACAACAGGAATACAATAAGTGTGAATGAAACTATTTGTTTAATCCTCTCTTTATATACACCAGATATTACGACTTTATTTACCAACAGACCTCACGTGGCTGAATACAATGATCATTGGTCCATACATGTGACCTAGCCCAACCAATCGGGAGTTATAACATTATTCTAGAAACGTCGAAACCGCATCAGCCACTGAGTGATTAAGCCATAAGCGCCATTTAAAAGTCTTATTATTAAGTTTATTATTAATAATTCTCAACAAATGCGTAATCATATATTTATAGGTCCTATGTAACTACTACGCTTTTAATATATTTGGGTCTCGAAGGCAGAAACAACTAAAGTTATTCTGTAATCATATAGACATGGATAAAATTATAACAATTTGATTGCAATCGGTGACATCTAAAGTTGTTCACAAACAATTTAATATGATGTCACCATTTCAGAAAAATAGCTTCAAATGCGTTACAAGATTAATTATTGATAACAAGATTGTATGATCAAACAATACAAAACATTTATATATTTGGGTAATTTGGATGTGTTCTAATGTACAAACAGGCCTAGTGATGCCCATGAAAAAAAAGAATCTGTGCAATTGTGCCCAAACAACTGGAAGCAAACCGGGCCCAAATATGCATACATAGATAAGAGAAAAGAAAGAAAACCCGAAAGAAATGAAAATACTAGCATATCTAACCTGGAGCGAAAATCTAATCTGGTCCACTTTATAAGCATATAAACAGTCCAAATATATATTTCACTAGTTCACTAGCATCGTGCACACTATTGTTGATAAGGTTTTCACTTCTACTGTCTAAGTCAAAGTGTTAAATATAATAATAATCTAAATAGTCCTTTGCGCTTTTGTAATAATATAATTCCTTACCAAACGCCAATATCAGAAGAGAATGACAGAATTAGAGAACTATGAAGGATATTCGTCAGCAAAGAAAAGGGAAGAGATATATAAGAAAGCGAATTGCTTACCTAATTAAAACACATAAATGCACACGTCTGTTAATTTCCACTTGACAACGTTTCGTACATAATTTGGAAATGATATGAAACATATCACTAGGTCTTCACAGCAAACTCTACAAATAGACGCTAAAATCCCAATAAAGTCAGACGATTTTCATTCTGAAGGTTATCAGTTGGATTACCGGTGGCATTTGTGCCTGGGGAACCGCAAGGTAAGATTGAGCTGTTATGCTGTGCTATAACAGAATATGGTACAATTTGATGGGGGGGGGGGGGTCTTCTTGTTGTTATTTTCTTTTCTTCTGCTTTTTTTATCACAAACTAATAGCATGAACAAAACAGTGAGTGTAAAGTTTGGTCTCTCTTCAGTATAATCTAGATATCCATTCCAGTGCTGAGTAACATTTCATAGCATAACGCTATCACTATGTATCATGATTTTCGCACCTTTATACACCGAGAAGTAATCAAATGATGCTGGTAGACAGTGAGACTTTCAAGAATCATAGGAAGAGTTCAACACTGCTCGAAATATTAAGTCCGCTAAAAGGGGAAAAGTTGGTGTCTAATACGTAATCTTTACTTTACCTTTACTATCACTTCACTTACTCTACTTTTACCTAAAATGCATACAAAGTATTTTCTTGTAAGTCAAACACCTTCCTTACTTTAGTTGCATTAATTACAATAGAACTGTTGTTATGCATCTAATCGAATAATATTAATAGTCATATTTAGCATCGTTAGATTCCATACTTCAGACGCAGTGCCTAAAGACCGGCATAGAAATGAAATGATGAAACTATATGAAACTTAATGTATAATACATCAAAAAACAAATACAACTACAACAAAACTTCATCCGAAGAAACTGGATTGCACGCGGAAGATACCACAAATGGCGTTGTAATAGCTTCTAATACTACTTAATGGAATATCCTTTCAATAGCTGCTAATAAATAATACGTCACTTGAACAATGGAGTAAACAAATTACCATCTCTTTACTCATTATTTCGTTTCATTTCTTTTTGATATAGCAAATAATTGCAACACTTTGGTGAAACATAAAATAAATTTTGTCCTCATCAAAGAATTTCAAAATTCAAGATCGATAGATTAAAATGAATAGTTGAAAAATTATTCAATTTATTTTAAAGAGGATTGACATTAAATGTCTAACGAACGTTTCAATTTCATGTATATGTTTGAAGGAAGATCAAACAATAATCTCTACTTTTCGCCTAATTCTCCAAATATTTTCCACATCAAGCCTCCTTTTATGCCGTACATATCGTCTTCCTATGTCTAATAATCTAATGCGATAGCTACCCACCCCCTTAACTGATATGTTAAGCATCATATCACCATATCTTGCGAGTAGTAGAAAACCTCAACACATTAATATGGAACGTTCCATTCGTAAATTTTAATATTTCTTTTTTAACAGTGGATATTATTAGGCAACACAATATTTTCCTCTGATATCAATAACCAGTTTCGTATAGAGCAAGACATAATATTTTTACAATAATTATCCTCATTCAATATTCTTCACTGATGATATTCGTCTTCTGCGTCAATTCTTTCATGAAGTATTCAGTCCAAAGGTCTACATTCAACCTTTTATCCAGTCCCTCCTTACGCTCCAGTGGTGACACGATAAACAAGCACCATTAGGGCCTATTAATACAGATGCAGTGTTTTAGTGTGTAATGTGCAGTATGTCTTCTTTACGTCAAGGCTATGATAAGACTGTTTTGTGCAATATTTTGTTATATCTGTGTGTACATGCGCATGTATAATTTCGTTTCATGTAATCTGTTATCTAGCACATGTTTGATCCTGTATTATGGATTTAGATTCAAACAACATTATACTACATGTCTGTGGCATGATGTCCCAGTGCTAGACATCACTATAAACTGCCACACTGCAGACACTGTAGCGATATGACTGAAAAATTGTTAAAGCTACGTTACAAATCCAAATCACACACATACACACACACACACACACACATTATACAACTATGATTCCATCATGCCATAAACGATACCAGTAGCTTATACATACACGGCTATAAATAACGTAACCTGCACTTGTGGAGGTATCTATTTTAAGTACAAGGAAAATGAGTTTCCCCGCGGAAAGCATCATCTATAAATAGGAACTCTAAACTAGAAAGGACTAGTATCACCAATCAGATCATTTATGCCTATTTATAGCCATCATATAAAGATTGGGGGATTACAAGGTGTTGAAAAATAGTTTAAAATGATGTCATCATTTGAGAACAAGAGCGGCAAATTGTTTCAAGATTAAATGTTGTTGTTGTTGTAAGGTTTAACGCCATTTTTCAGCACAAGATAGGCTATATATGGCGGCCAGTATTAATGGTGGAGGAAGAACCCGGGAAAACCCCGGAAAGAACCGCCGACCCACGAGAAGCTACCGGTAAGCTTTCTCACATATCCACATTGGCCGAGCCCGAGACTCGAACCTACACAGACACAGGTGGCCCCTCAAGATTAAATAATAGCAAGTATATTGTATCACTAAACAGACAAAACATTTATATTTTGGGGTAATTTGACTGTATTCTAGTGTACAAAAAAGCATATTTAAGATTAACTAGCATCGTTAGCATCCATACTTCAGACGCAGTACGTAAATGCCGACATTAAACTGAAATGATTGAACTATAAGAAACTTAATGTAAACATCAAACAAATAAGACTACTAAAAACATCATCCAAGTCAACTGAAAGGTTAGTGGAAGATACTAAAAATGGTGTTGTAATAACTCTAATACAACTAATTAAAACAAACATTCAATATTGATAATAATGCCATAGGTAATTCAAATAATGGAGTTAAAAATTGATATCCCTTCCCTCACGATTTCGTTTTCTTTCTTTTTGATATAGCAAATAGTTTTAAAACCTTTGGTAGAAAGATTAAATAAATGGTGTTTTGTCCATCAAAAGCAAAATGTCCTCATTCAAGAATGAATAGTACAAAATGGTAAAATAGGAATAATAATAATAAGAAGAAGAAGAACAACAACAACAACAATAACAACACCAGCGACAACAACAACAGCTACATTACTCACCTATTGCATACACATTCACAAGCCTTGCCATCTCCACATACTGCATGCCGTTTAATATGCGTAGTACAGACATGGAAACCCAGCAATATAACCTCTGCTCTTATCAGCAAATTCTTTTTAAAAATAGGATTTTAAAATCCCACTGAAGTCGGATAATTGATTTTTCGAAGCGTTTTCTTTAGTTCACCCAAGGTTATTCAGGATGAGGCGTTTTAAAGGATGTACAATATTTTTTACGTATGATAAACCAATGCATTAGATTCATTTGTACAAAAGACTATATTTTGACAGTACTATTAAAATCAAAAGGAATTATTTGTAACATTTTGTATATCTTCAGTATATGGTATAGAGTCTAATCTAATCCTAGTTTCTTCGGACCCTTCCACCCCATTTTTTATATTTGGACGTTTATGTTGTAGTGTAACATAAATGCCATAATATCAAAAATGGGGTGGGAAGGATTAGAGGAAGCTCGGATTATATATTCCATCACTGTGCTGGGTAATATTTCATTGGCATATCGTTATCATTATGGAACACAAATTTTAAAGATCTATACTTGTAGATGTAACCAAAAACAATCATTGCGGGGTCACTTCATGAAAATCAACGAAAAGTTCAAAACAGCCTGCAAACTTCAGTCCACCAAAAGGGGCAAAGATTAGTGTTTAAGTCATATTTCTTATAAATTTCCTGTCAGTTTTCCGAAGCTGGTTTTCCGGAAAGTGTATTGACAGAATTATATTGTAAATGAAACAAGTTCCTTTCTTTATCCTCAGAAATTATTATTATTATTATTATTATTATTATTATTTTGAATATTATTATTGAAGACGATCAATTGTTCTCTCCACACGTAACTATTATGAAAGAAGAATTAAAAATAATGGAAACAAGAGCTTAAATATTGAATCGTGCATGTGTTGGTTTATTTTAAGAGCAAACAAAAGTAATTCCCTGCGTAAAATCTAACAATTTAAAATAAGTATTCAAAGAGACTAGAAATTCCTGTGTCACCTAATGTTAAGGACTCCAACAAGTATTATAATTAGTTGTATAATAGCAGTGCTAGTTGGCAAAGCATTACACTTGTATGCAGCAGCTTGACATGCTTTGGCGTGCCAGGATACGCACGAATGAACACAGAAAGTTGTCAAAGTCAATGTGAAGGGAGGGAGGTAATAATACTAGCTAGACCTACCCACCCTAATCGTTGCCTCGGTTTTTTGTCACCTGTGTTGTTGTTCTAATTGTAAGATGTATTATGCAACTTTGCTGGCGTTATGCCATAAGAAAATCATGAGCACAATTCATGCATAAATATAAATAATTTCACATGCAATTGTGGATTTATCTATTTTTAAACACAGATAAAAGGAGTTCCCCGCGGAAAGCTTATCTATAAATAGAAATTCCAAAATATAAGGGAGTTGAAAATCCATTGACAAGTGATCTGCGTCTAATTATACCCATCAAATTAATAGGTGTTTTGTAATAGCCTACAAGAATGTCATTGTTTTAACAAACAAAAAATGATTCACATTCTTTCCAATGATTCAAAAGAAAATGTTTATGACCAAGAAGTGCAAAATACTTATAATTTATCTTGAATAAATGTCACTTAATGTTAAAAAAAATATCTGTTAATCAGCTTGTGTGCTAATATATGATTAGGCCTACTTAATTTCATTTGACTACGTAAAAAGCTTGCAGTAAACTATCTCCAGATATCTGATACAAAAAGAAAACAAATTCAACTTCTAAAGTCTCGACCATGCAATGTAGACACCCTGTAAACACCCTGCAATGTAAACACCGCCTGGGTATCTACATGAGCATAGACTATTTGCTAATGTTCATTTCAATAAATCAAGAACTTAGTGGACATTTTTGCTAACAAGGTCGTCACCTCAGAAGTCTGCGCTGAGAAAGGAATAATAATAAGAAGAAGAAGAAAAAGAAGAACAACAACAACAGCAAAATTACTCACCTATTGAATATACATACACAAGCCTTGCCATCTCCACATACTGCATGCCGTTTAATATGCGTAGTACAGACTTGGAAACCCAGCAATATAATCTCTGCTCTTATCAGCAAATTCATTTTTTTTCAAGGATTTTAAAATCCCACTGAAGTCGGATAATTGTTAGGATGTACAATATTTTTTACGTATAATAAACCAATGCATTAGATTCATTTGTACAAAAGACTATATTTTGACAGTACTATTAAAATCAAAAGGAATTATTTGTAACATTTTGTATATCTTCAGTATATGGTATAGAGTCTAATCTAATCCTAGTTTCTTCGGACCCTTCCCAGCCCATTTTTATATTTGGACGTTTATGTTGTAGTGTAACATAAATGCCATAATATCAAAAATGGGGTGGGAAGGATCAGAGGAAGCTCGGATTATATATTCCATCACTGTGCTGGGTAATATTTCATTGGCATATCGTTATCATTATGGAACACAAATTTTAAAGATCTATACTTGTAGATGTAACCAAAAAAAATCATTGCGGGGTCACTTCATGAAAATCAACGAAAAGTTCAAAACAGCCTGCAAACTTCAGTCCACCAAAAGGGGCAAAGATCAGTGTTTAACTCATATTTCTTATAAATTTCCTAGGCGGACGCTCTATGCTCTAACCATTTAGGACATCGGAGAGGTTGATCGATGGATTCATCGAGAGAGAGAGAGAGAGATTTAGGAAATCATGCTTGTAATTTTATCAGCGAAAATTTGTAATCTGGTCTGGGCGAGGTTGGATTGGGGATTTAACTGCACATGATGCATCTTCGCCAGTTTATTAGATGTATATTTCTGTTTTTGATTAATATTTTCATCAATATATATATTTGTAATGTAATCAAGTTTTTCCATGTATGCATGTTTATCGCTGTTATAGGTTCCCTCGTAGCCATGGTGACCTGACTTAGGCAATATGATATAAATTTCCGACCTCTCTGCCGCAAAGAAATGGACTTAAATGGAAACAAGAGCATATATATTGAATCGTACACGTGTGGGTTTATTTTAAGAGCAAACAAGAGGAATTCCCCGCGTAAAATCTGACAATCTAAAATAAGTATTTAAAGAGACTGGAAATTCCTGTGTCTTGTTAAGGACTTCAGCAAGTAGCATAATTACTTGTATAATAGCAGTGCTATTTGGCTAAGGATTACAGCAGCTTGACATAACATGATTTGGAGAGAGAAAGAGAGAGCCACGGTGCACCTGACTTAACTAATCTATTTGTAAGCATTCTCATACAAACTTCTGACCACTATCCGACGAGGAAAAGGACTTAAATGGAAACAAGAGTATAAATACTGAATCGTGCATGTGTTGGTTTATTTTAAGAGCAAACAAGAGGGATTCCCTGCGTAAAATCTAACAATCTAAAATAAGTATTCAAAGAGACTAGAAATTTCTGTGTCACCTTATGTTAAGGACTCCAACAAGTAGTATATTTAGTTGTATAATAGCAGTGCTAGTTGGCAAAGCATTACACTTGTATGCAGCAGCTTGACATGCTTTGGCGTGCCAGGATACGCATGAATGAACACAGAAAGTTGTCAAAGTCAATGTGGGGTGGTGACAATACTTGTTAGACCTGATGGCGTCATACCGATGAAAAACGTTTGACTCTAAAATTGAGAGAGAGAGAGAGAGAGAGAGAGAGAAAGAGTCTTTCATACAAGCAGTACGCATGCAGATAGATCGTCATTCACAATCCGTTTTACCCATTAAAGTTTTAATTTTCGTTTCAACACTTTTATTGCTTTTAAATATAGAAGAGCAATTTGGCCAAATGATAAGATTTACAACTTTGCCAACGGTTACCTTTCTTAAAAGTATTATTCACTGAAAGCAAGTACATGAGGCGCCACGAAGGATGTAATAATGTAAAATAAAAACACAAAGACAAAATCACCATATCATAACAGGCATACTGACAAAAAATTTACGCAAGGAAATGGATGAATAGATTCAGTTGCAGTTTTATTTTAATGTTGCCTGAAAAAAAGAGCGTTATATATATATATATATATATATGTGTGTGTGTGTGTGTGTGTGTGTGTCTTTGGATTTAGTACGTATCATCGTGATGAAGAGTGCACCAAAGTCATGTGAACTTGATCCAATTCCAGCATCAATGCTGCTTGAGTGCTTAGATCCAGTATTATCTTCACTAACTGATGTTATTAATACCTCTCGCTCTCATCCGGGGAATTCCCATCATTTGTCAAAACTGCCATTGTAAAGCCTCTGCTGAAGAAACCAACACTCGACCATAACGATTTAAAGAACTACCGCCCAGTTTCTAATCTCCCATTCATATCAAGAATCTTAGAAAAGGTTGTTCTATCCCAGCTTGTATCTTATCTGAATTCAGTCTTTTTAGCAATGTACAATCTGCATATCGCCCTTGCCACAGTACTAAAACTACTCTTCTAAAAGTAGTAATGATATTCTCTCTGCTTTGGATAGCGGAAAGATTATAGTCCTCAACCTCCTTGTTTTGTTGATTTGTCTGCAGCATTTGACATATTAGACCATGATATAGAACTTCACCGTCTACAGCATGTATATGGCATTTATGATACAGCCTTACTGTTGTTGAAGTCCTTCTTGGTCAACAGGACACAAATTGTGTCTGCAAATGGAATACACTCCAGCCCAGTTAATCTATGTTGTGTTGTTCCATGTGGGTCTGTTCTTGTGCCTGTTTTCTTCATTCTATACACCCACTCGCTCTCAAGTGTCATACATCATCATCCAGTGTCTTACCAATTGTACGCTGACGACACCCAAATATCTAACCACCCAACTGAAATTGATTCTACCATCCAAGGTGTAGAGAGGTACATTTCTGATGTGAAATCATGGATGACATGTAACAATCTGCAGATGAATGATGATGAAACTGAGGTCATTCTGATCACAACACAAAGACTTTCTCAGCCACATCCTTTACCTCAAGCAATAAATATCAGCAACACCAACATTAAATTCACACAGTCAGTACGAAACCTAGGCGTCACTCTGGACAGTACTCTAACGTTGCACCAACATATCATGAAAATATGCAAGGCTGCATGTCTTGAACTGAGACGCATCAGCTCCATTCGCAAATATCTTTCATTTGATGCCACTAAAACACTTGTATGTTCATTAGTACTTTCATGACTGGACTATTGCAACTCAATTCTGTCTGGTGCATCTCAATATCTACTTCCGAAACTTCAAAATGTTCAAAACACAGCTGCTCGGATCATGCTTACAGTACCACGATCAGAGCACACCTCCACCCTGCTCTGTACCCTACACTTGCTATCTATTCGATCCAGAATCAAACACAAAATTTGTTCTCTGTGCTACGTTTCACTGATGGACTCCAATCCAACATATCTATCCGACCTTTCCCATTGGTACGCACCAACAAGATACTTAAGCTCCTGTTCTGATAATCATTATTCCCACTACGAAAACGAAGTCGACAACGTTCGTTTGCATACCAGGTCCCAGCAACGTGGAATGAATTGCCCACTGAACTCAGACACAAAGACAAAGTGATCCCATTCAAGAGTGCTCTTACAACTCACTTATTTCGACTGCAACAACAAACCTAAAGACATAATAATGTTCCCTAACTTAAATATTTTCAGCATGTTTTTTTATGTTTTTTAATTTCATGGTGTTTGTTTCTTGTAATCATATCATAATATATGTTTTTTATGTTATAGGTGTCGTCTAATGTTGTAAAGCGCTTAGAGCTTCTAAACATTAGGTGCTATAGCAGCATTGAGGATGAACCCACCTCATTTTATAAGCGTTATTTTGGTAAGCTAAGGCTTATACAAAAACGAAAGAAAACAAAACAAATGCTGAAAACGTGAAACCGAGGCTTCTAACTTTCCGAGAGTCGCCCTGGGGGTTAGCTTCCTGTTACCTTTCTTTCGCGTCGTCGTTTTCGAAAAACATATCGTACGTTTTACTACGTTGAACCCCTTCTCGAGGTCGCACCCTCTCTGCTGCTATCAATTAAAAAAAAGTTGTATCAAATAATGACAAACATTGGAGAATCTTATACAGCTACAATAGCTCGAGAGCGACTAGAAGCAACTAAAAAATGTCTCCCCGTGAGAGATTCTTTCAGGAAAAAGCTACAAGAAAGGCAAGCATCTCAAGTTGAATACGTAGAAGGCACAGAACAGTTATTTAAACCTGTCACAGAAGTTAATGAAAAGGTCGTAACGGCTATTAAGGATGATCTTTTTCCAGCAGTCAAACAAACCGCTGAACAAACCGCAAAAATAGGGAAGGGAACTAAGAAACAAAAAGAATTTTAAAATGACTTCCAATTGATACAGCTGCCGAGCAACCTCCGCCTGCTGATGAAGAAATACTTGAGGGTATCAGTGAAATAAAAGAGAAACTCGCCCCTAAAGTAAATATTAAGGGAAGAAACGGAACTGGAAGAGCAGGGTAAACTGTTTGATAAATGTACTAATAACGCTATTAAGCAAATAGAGATGTTCGATGCAATTTCCAAACTAGAAGCATTTTCAACTTCAAGTTATAATTACAGAGACAGATATTTAAAACCCGAATATGATAAACCATATATCGTGACAACACCGCCACCACCACAAACTCCGCCACCTCAACAACAAATATCCCCTGCTGAAATGTTTACTGATTATGCCCTTAAACGATTTGCTAATAAAGAACCAAACATTACAGCTAGCATTGCTGCGTTTGGGTATAGAATCATAAAAAATACTTAAAACCCGAATTTGACAAAACGGAGATATTAAAACAAGGAAACTGGATTCCTTTAGTGTTTTTTGCTGCTGAAAACCTACCAGAGATTGACACAAATCATCCAAAATACAGCAGTTTTGCACAAGACGTAAAAAGACAACGACAAGAACGGAAGGAAGAACTGCAACAAGAAAAACTTTCTCAGCAGCAGATTTCGTCACAAGCACAATTTCAACTTCTTCCACCGCTGAAGCAGATAGAACAGCAACAGCGACAACAACAAACGAAAGATGAAGATTCTACTGAAATGATTGGAGAACCTCCAAAAACGGGAAGTTGTCTTATTCCATGTCCTAACAATATTCTCTCCAACGCAGGACGACTAGAAGTTCTCATAGGAGGAAAACGAACTGGTAATAATTCTTTGGAAATAATTATTGAAGCAACTGATATATGTCAACGATTATTTACAGGTGGTATCATGGATATTAGCGTTTACCGGGAACTTATCGATGAACTCGTTGACGACCTTGACTAAGTGACTAGTTGTCACAGTGATTAGAAAAATGGCAAGTAAAATAAGATGATCGTATAAAATAGTCAGCGTGAACCTGTAATGGTCACAATAATAAACGCACGATTACCAACCTACAGAGCGATTTACGGAGATGGACTGGGTGATGTTGTTCAGAGATTATTCAGAAGGTTAGCTCCAAAACTAGCACCTGTTGCAAAACAATTATCGATGAAAGCTATTGACGTTGTTCGTGTAAAACCTCCTGGTGCAATCGGCAAATTTGCTGGTAAGGCATTCTCGGCAATCATAGAAAGACTAGCCCGATTAATACCCAGACCGCAGGCGGTTCGACCACAACCACCAGTGAAATTACCAAGCACTGAAGTCATGCCTGCAAATGTCAGCAAAATAATGAATCAAGCTGCAAATAAAAAACTAGCGACCTTGATGGATCAGCGGGATAGTGAAGCAGAAAAGAATATTGTTTCAAGTTTGATATCAGGAAGCGGAGTTTCCCGAAGGCGGTAATCCTCGTGTGAGACGAAAATAATTATAATAAAAATAATTATAATAAAAATCCGACACAGCATTTGATATGGAAGAACCAGTCCTTAACGATGAGTCTCTGCGTGATTATCAATATTATTCTTATGACTCACGACTACGAAATCAGCGTGGAAGAATTGAATTACAAGTCCATGATACAAGTATATACTTTCTACCCGCTGAGACTTTTATTGAGGTAGAAGGTGAAATTATAAAAAACGATGATACTACCTATGCAGCCGGGGATAAAATTGGTTTTGTTAACAACGGAATTATGGCATTGTTTGATAGCGCCACTTACATTATTGATAGAAAAAACATATAGGTAATTCAGAAGGACGTTGATGTTGCCACAACTATATGTTTAGCAAGATACTCTGATGACTTTACAAAATCAGCCGGTCCCACAATGATGTTTGCAAAAGACACTACTAACACCCTTGAAAGCGATCAATATACTATAAGACGACCAAAAAGCTCACTGACGCTGCCGATGATGCAGATGTAGAAGCTGTGGTTCATAATGTTAATCCAAATTTTAACCTAGGATTTGTAACACTCCGAGCAACGTTGGAGGGAACCCGCAGAGCTTTTTCGTGTACAATTCCACTGTCACATATCTTTGGATTTTGTAGAAATTTTAGAAAAGTTATCTTTGACGTTAAACATACAGTTGCTCTTGTGAGAAAGGCTACCGACGACGATGCTATCTGGAGACTTGCTGGTGATGCTGGTAAAGTAATACTGACAAAACTTTCGTTGTGGATGCCGGTAATGACTCCAACGATCGCAGAAGAACAGCAACTATTATCTTTTATGACAAGTGGTAAATCACTACTGTCATGGTTGACAACAACCACGGATAGTATACAAATTAATATTAACGGGCAATTTACATGGCACATAGCATCACAGCAAGATGTTTCTGCACCACGAGATATACCTTTTGCTTTTCAGAATTATAATCGATTAAACTCGCAAGAACATAGCCATATGATATTTGACAGTCTTGATGTTACCGAGGTTTCTTTACGAATAAACGGACAACAATAACCGATAGGAAACATAATACTAAACTATGAACAAAATCATATAGCACGTGTATACCATCGGTGACGTTTATGGGGCGCGATCAAAATGTAGATACCGGTTTACAAATCTCACAGTTGGATTTTAAAAGTCGAAATCCGATCTATTACTTTCCACTGGAGCATCTTGACTTATCCAGACAATCTGTCGTTGATAAACACTTCAGAGCCAACGTGAATAAAGGTGGTGGTGTTAATTACAGAGCAATCGCGATTATACTCAGCGACAAGGCAATATTATTTGAAAGTGGTGGTGGAAAAATGCGAGTCGTTGATGCACCAGTGGAAAATCTTAATGTCTTACCTTAATCCATGTGATTTAGAAATACGAGTATTATCATAAAATATCATTATATCATCATGTTAGTGTTAGTCTGACTCCTGGTCAGATTAAAAAGCTACAATCCGCATCAGTTAAAAAACAGGAACTACAGTAACGCTAAAAAACATTCAGATTACACGACGGTCAAAATGAACTATCGTTGACAGGCCGTCAATTTAAACATCTTAATAAAGCTAAACTATCCCAAACTGGAATACGACTTGAACTTTCCGCCGGAGCCATCAAAGATGCTGTCAAGACAAGTGGTATATTTCCACTTTTCACGGCAATACCATCATTGATATCCGTTGCAATTCCAGCCGTTGCAAAAGCGGCCGCGTTAGGTGCTGTTGGAACTGCTGCTTGAATGGCATTAAAAAAGCAACGGGACAGGGCTTAAGACTTACAGGAACTCATCGAGGAAAAGGTCTGAGACTTCCAGGAACACTTCATTGAAAACCAGTGGTTGTATGCCCACGTCAACTTTTGATTTACTTGATGCTGCTAAGCAACTAAAAATAAAAATTTTTTAGAGGTGTTTTATGCGTGATCAATTATCACAACGACCAAACAATATTGAAACCGATATTATTAATCTCGATAACAGCACTGGAGCTGGAACTCATTGGGTATCATGCGCAATTGATCCCTGTGGAATTGTTTATTCCGATTCGTATGGTTACCTCCACCGCCGGAATTTATACACCACTTCACGTAAAAACCTGGTACTCAACGCTACCAACACAAACAGTAACCCATCCACCAATATGTGGCCGTGAAGCAATTGCTGCACTCGATGCTGTATCAAAATAATAATTGCCACCTCACAAAGTCGTATCTAATTATACAAGTCAACAGTTTGAGAAATCATTGATTTATATCACCATTTGGAAAAAAGACGAAGAAAATAATGGTAGATATTCACGGAAGATCCCGCGGTGATACTACTGCGAGTAAAAGAAATAGACGAAATAGATATGTCAAATTACTCGACTAAAGACGAACTCGCTGCTTTTATGAACCTCTCTGGAGTTGACCGAAATAAAGTTGTTGTTTTTCAGGATAAATACGGCGTTTTAAAAACGAGTAATATCAAATGGAATGATATAGTTCGTAGAGTTCTCGGTGCGGTCACGGATAACATTCCAGTATTTACTGACTGCGGTAGAATCAGGGACTCAAATATATCGTTTACAACCATCAGAGATGAAATTGCAAGAAGCGTTGCTAATCGTTTGAAGAATACCGGTGATACAATGACAGGTGAACTCAGCATGAGTGGAAATAAAATAGTCGTGTTAAGAGATCCAACATCCGACGAAGATGCGGCAACAAAAACATACGCGGACAACGTAGATGGTAAATTATCCACGCTGCTAGCCGAGTACGACGTTCATGTAAATATGTTCACGAATTTTCGTAGAAACTTTACAAAACTTAATGAAATCGCAGATGATTTCTTTGGCACCCCGTTGACGGTTGACGTAAAACTCTCTGATATCAAGACGAATATTGAAACGATTAAACAAACACTAGACGTCATAAGTGGGATTCCTGAGATCGTTAATAAAATTAATCTGATTAAAATTCGTCACAAACAGATCATCAATATAGTATCCACATTGTCATCGGGATTCTCGACATGGTGACGGCAAAATAATACTATTAAACATTACACAGAACTCACTGGCTTATACAGGCTGTTTGTGTTCAGCGCTGCAAAATTTAGTATATACACTACATATCCCTGGCGGCTTTCAACCGATAAGTTTTCCGGGGTTGTGTCCATTGTGTGAAATAGCGGAGATGAAGAAACATTTATACTGGAAGCAGCTGATAAGAAATTAACCGCAACATCTTACTGGTTGTGTCTGGAATTTGTTGCTGAAACGCCTCAATTGGTTACTGCGTAAAATATAATGACGTTCAAAAATTTAGATATGATCAAGTAGGTGATTAGCAAATAACGTTGAAAAACATCATTGCCAAGTATACAACAAAAGTAAACAAATTCCGAAGACGTGCAGTTGCCATCGATGTCATTGTATACTAGGTATCTACACTCGTTGCGTCCACCGGTGTGGTATTATCAGCACTAACACCAATGACAAAATCAGTAATAACAATATGTGTTTCATCATCGGCGACCATAGCTGGGGTTGTTAATATTATCGCGAATTAGAAATCCACGTGCACGAGCATAAAAATGCATGATTATGTTGTAAAATTACACACGGCATCGAACGCGTATTCTAAATTGTCGTCGCTGATATCATCAAGCCTTAACGACACAACGATATCAGATTCCGAATTTGATGTGATGCTTAAGATATACAATGAAGTCATCCATTTGGAAAATGGTGTGAGTTTAAATAATGACAGAACTACTTCAGCAGATAGCCGCAATACAACCCAGATGAAAACCACGATGATAGCAGTAAACTCCACTGACCCTGAGCTCGGTATTAATTTTCCAACCGCGATTCCAATTTAAAGAAATCGCCCTTACGCAGTTGCGAGTATACTACAGTTGTCCAAATATCCGGTCAAGATCGTTTGGTGGACTACAATCAAATAATATGCTTTTATTTGCAAATAAAAATGTAGATGATGTATCACCTGACTGGTTAGTTGTTGGAATACCCACGTGAAGTTATCAAAGAATCCAAGATAGCCATCATCCACTATTGAAATAAATTTACCGGATTACGTTGTTGATATATATCAGTCATCGGTCAGATCAGTGCAAGGATGCTCCAACAGCACCTACGATACCACCACGTGACGTCTATGCGAGATGAAATCAATGCTCAAATATAAATTCTAAATCAAAATGTATCCGATTTGATTTATTTTCATTGTAGAATTATGTTTATTTTTTGAAAACAAAAATTGTGAAGATAAAGAATCCTTTCTCGATAAATATTCTATAACAATAGCTGAACTGCTAGATTTTAAATATCCCAAATACAAACCAGACGAACTAAAAAAAAAATCCGTCAACGATAACATCGATGAATATTTCCCTAAAATGCTCGCGAATGAAGAAAGATAACACCGCAGCAGGATGACATTCACAGATACAACAATGACCCATAAGGACAAGGCCGTCATATTTCTCCGGGAATCGTAAATATAACCTCAACGATCGCAGTCAACTTTATTTGTGATGCAATTGATGGAAGTTATCAGACAAATACTGATATATCAAATCAGGCACAGCTGGGATATATCTTATATGCCTTTACACCGCAAGTCCCACCTGGATATCTCACTGTGCAAGAACCAATCAATCCCGTCTATCTACGATGTAATAATCCACTATTATCAAGAATACATTTCAAACTAACTGACCAGAGCAATAATTTGATTGACCTTCGTGGAGAAGTTTTGAGTCTGAATTTATATGTGAAATCTTAATGATTTTTAACCGTAGAATGTTCTCTTCCTTTATCAAGGACAAAAAGAACAGCACATACTTTAAAAATGCCACTTACGCGTAATACGCATTAAAAACAGTATATTAAGAAATAATCCCCGTCCTTGTCCTTGATAAAATCATTGGAGTGGATATTTATTTACTGACAAATAGACTAAAATCAGTGAGAGAAAGACTAAAATCTGATACCTTCACTTTCATTTCCAAAATGACTCTAACTTTCATTTTCATTACCACTGGCAGTTTCTGATATAATTTTTCTTAATTGTCTTATGCGAGTATTGATTGTCTTTTTTGCTTCGTATTCACGAGACAGTTCTAATCTATTTTTTTCTATTGCGAGAGAGAGAGAGAGAGAGAGAGGGAGGGACGAATTCCCTCACCTCATTTTCTTTTACTGTGGCTAACGATTGAAACATCACCGTTTTAATTCGTTTAACGAACATGTATTCCAACGGTGTATCCATCTTCATATTTACGTTCTTGTAATGTTTCAAAATCAGAAATATTTTTTTAATAGTAGAAATGGTATCATTGATATTTTCATAATCCATTATATGCTAAATATACGTTTAAAAGAAAAACAAAATATAAACCGTAGCATGATGAGCGGTTATCATTGATTGGGTCCCTTCATTGGCCTTCTTTTACTCTGAGATTATTGTCTTTTTGAGACCTTTCTTATGGTCTTCTCGGCAGCCTTTGACCGTTTCTTTTGGCCGACATTCTTTATGAATGTCCTTCACCATGATGATCATTTGTTGGGTACCTTCATTGGCCTTTGTGTCTTTCATATGGTCTTTTTCTGAGATTTTTGTCTTTTTGAGACTTTTGTCTTTTCTTTGAGACCTTTCTTATGGTCTTCTCGGCAACCTATCACCGTTTCTTTTGACCGACATTCTTTCTGAATGTCCTTGTGGGGTACGCTTCAGTGAGATTCAGATGCTACGGTTTATATTTGGGGGCGCCACAAATTCTTTCTTTCACACCTCCCAATAACAAATCCCGGGAAGTGCAAAGCGCACTCACCTCGTTGTTTGACGTGGGGAGGAGGTATACGTGAAATATCTTGGGCTTGGAGCCCACAATTATATATATATATATATATATATATATATATATATATATAAAATCGCGAAATATTCTAACCGTCCAAAATTGTCCGTCACGGGATTCGATCGTCAGACCTCGAGCATAAGGGTTCTACGCGTTAGCAGCATGCTACTTTCCATCTGTTGCAAATGTATGATTCAGAAATTATTATAAACTTACTCATGTTGGATTGTAAGAAAATAATAGTTGCTTGATTTATTTCCGAATACACAAATTCAGAAGAAATACGATATATAATTTTTTGGGAGGGTGCTTTCACCTGTTTGATATTCTCATACCAGTTAGGGAGACCCTCCTGCCCTACTTGTAAATGTTTGCTATATTGTATATTTGGTTGTGTGGTATATTTTGTTATTTTGTTTTTGATTTTTTTAAAGATTTAATTGTAATATCTTTTTTACATTGTTTCCTTTTTTAATAAAAAATTTTTTATAAATAATTTTTCTTATAAATATTTTTTCTTCAATCTAAACATTAATCTTTTCTCCAGAAGAAGAAAAAATTCTTCTGCCATCCTTGAGCTTTCTTCTTCTCTCTTTCCTTCCAATTCTGTCCTTTTCTCTTTTTTGGTCTGAAGTTTCTGTAATTGTCGTTGTTGATAATTTAGGTATCTCCTCTTTCCTATTTTGTTCGTCTTGTGCCATTCTCTTTGATAATTGTCTTTCGTATCTTGGTCAATTGCGCTAGTATGTTGCTTTTGTTTTACTATATTCTTTGTCATTTGTCCTGCTGATTTTGTTGATGCTGTTGGTTGAAAGTTAGATTTCCCTGCTGTTTCAGTCTCTATTGTTGTTGTTGTTGTTGTCGTGGCTTGTGTCTTTTGTTGTTTCTATTGCTCCCATTATTGGTTATTTTGTCTCGTTTGCTGTTGTTGCTGTTGGTTCCATTGTTGTTGTTGTTGTTGTTGTTGTGAGTGATGTACTTGCCTGGTTGGTGTTTCTTGTTCTTGTAATCCAGGCTGCTGTTGGTGTAATGGATTTATTGTTTGTAGTATTCCTTGATTTTCCTCTCGTGCTGGTTGTATTTGTTCTGAGATTATTATTGATGATTGGGCTTCTAACGTTTTTTCATTTCTTTTTCGCTGGTGCTGTTGACATTGTTGTTTTTGGATATTGGAAATTTTGCAGTTTTGCTGTTGCTTGTTGTTCTTGTCTCTCTCGACTTTCTTTGGATTGTTCCTGTTGCCGTTCTACTTGTTGTTGTGGTTTCTATTGTTGGGGGTTTGGTTCTTTTATTTGCTCTTCTTGTCTTTGTTGTTGCTGTTGTACCTTCTGCCTTTGATTTGAAGTTGGTTGATCTTGCTGCTGTTGGATTTGTACTGTCTGTTCAATGTGTATTTTTTCTCTTTTCGTTGGTGGTTTTGTTGTTGCTGTTGTTGTTGTTGTTGTTTTGGACTGTGCATTATCTCTATTTATTCGTGTATGGATATTTGTTGTTGTTTTTTGTCGTCTTTGTCTGCCTTGTTCATTTATCCTTGTCGTAGTCTTTTGGTTTTGGGGGCATTTGTGTTTTGAATGTCCAGTTTGTTGGCATCTGCTGCACTTTCTGTGATATATACACCCTTTGTACCACGACTTGGTCAAAACACCATGTAGGAAAAAAGTTCTTTTTACTTCCGTCAGTTTGCTTTCTTCCTATTTCCAGAATTCATGTGCCGTTGTATATGGATGTCGAGAGGATTGTATCCAGTCGTGATGACATAAATTTTATCTTCAATTTTTCTTCAAAATTTTGGACTGTAGCCTCCAAAGGCATTTCAAATGGAATGTCCGACATGTGTAGCTCTCCAGTTGTTTTTAAATTTTGCGCAGAATTGGTGTAGGTTCTTTAATCAGATCTATATAAATTATTTATAAACGTTTTTCTTCCTGAAAAATCTCATTTGAAAAGTTAGTTATTTTCTGGATAACATATATACTTGAAAATAATTCAGGAAATGGTGTGGCTGATCGCTGTTTGTATTCTCATTTTTCCTTAATTATAATCGCCAAAAATATAGACGAAACAGGAAATCCGACGGATTCAGTAAAACGAGGATATTATTTCTGAAAATAAAACATCATTTATCCTTAATAAAGGATTACACCTGCCTTTACTGGTAGTCCTTGATAGAAATCAACGGAGATAACTGATACTTCCTTGAAATATGATACCAAACTCTCTCTTAAGATTGTAGTCATTTACTTCAGTGTTTGTTGAATTAATTAATTAATAATTAATTAATATTATAGCAATAAGTCTGTCTTTTGTGTTGCGCCGAATCCTTCGAAAATCTGTTTGATTTTTTCCAACCATTAGATCATGTGACTTTTAGGAATACCCGACCGCAAGAAACTCCTTCAGAGAGAATTAACCACTTAAAAAAATTATTTACAAATATCCTGAAATTTATCTCCCTTGACAGAGTCAATGATAAAATCAGGGGACATTATCAAACCACATTACGTATCTGCGGCAGAGTTATCACCGTTGTTTATGTCAAGGATATTATCGGTGTCTAATACAAACGGGAGGTATTCAAATGAAATCCATTGTTCATTCTTCTTAAAAAATCGCTGATTTGCATATTTAATTCTAGACTTTTTGTACTGAAGGTATGCAGATACCGAAATACTTGGCAGCTGCATACATTGGCTGAAATATTACTTCTTCGCCGGTCTCAATATTTATTTATTTGACGGCTCTACTCCTAAAAATATTTCTTACTTCCCAATATTTCCGAATAAACAGTTTTTGCTCGAAGGTTACTTAAATTAATTTTTTGCGATCTGAGTCAATATGATCGATCACAAGACCATCTTTGATCACCCCAAAATAACACTCGAATATGAACCTATGACTGTAATACTTTTTTCCACCCTCGGCGTCGAACAATAGATAACCAGAAGTAATATTAACAAAACCAATTAATTACACCATTACGAGATGTTTCATAATTCTTTTTGCTCCATTTTATATGTAATAGTATTTGTCTAAATTATAATTTGTCTTTACAAATCTAGCTATATAATCTTCAGGGTTTCTTATAACCTTACCAAGAGTAGAATCCTTGACAGAGTCAGGGTTGTTATTTTTTGTGTATCATAGTATCTTTTCAGTTTTCTATATCTTTTACCACCACACTGCACACACAACTGCGTTTTCCCTCTAACTCCAACACCACACCATAAACAAGGCTTTGGACCAAGACTCCCTCTCGTTACTCTGTGCAAATTCTGCGCGCAGAATTCATTTTCGCAAGATTTGTTACAATAAGTTGAAGAGCCTATCATCAACCACTTACACTGATTCCTTATTTGAATCATTGTATATATAATATATTTTATCTAAATACTTATTTAAAATATAATATGGAAGAATTTGAGAGATTATCCACAATCGAACCCTGGAAAACTTCGTTTCCTGAATCCAGATTCGATCTTGACAGAAGAACCCGTGACTTGCGGAGGCGAGCTTTGGCTGATCCGACGAATAATCTGATTATAATTCGGCATGCTGAAAAAGAATTTCGTCATGATGGGGCATCTCACGCATGGTTGACATTCAAACTTATATGCAACACCAAAGGTGTTGACAAAGTCATCGACAAAGGTGTCGACGAAGTCATTGATGCTACAATGAACGATGAGCGGGCAAAAAATATTATTGATTATCTCAACGATCAAACATATTTTTTCAGAATAAAGTTTATTGTACTAGCAGAAACATATTCTGCTGAGTGGGTTATCCGTAACAAACGTGACCCTGACCTTGCCAATGAAAAAAACCGCTGTGCTAAGTAAAAATTCCAAACCAGGAATGTTGAATGGAATTGACAGACCATAATACGCTCGAACGTATCCTATAAAAGCAGTTATTTATGGAATGTATGAGCTAAATGATAACCCTAACATTAATGATCTTGCGCCAATGAGATTTTTAAAGCTGATTGTGTAGCCATACGAGTAATCGAACATTTTACAAACTCGATGCGTGGAAATACGTTTACCGATCTACGAAGTGATAAAATAAACAAATGGGCTGAATTAGTTAAAGATACCGGAGCTACAATAAATGATGTCGCTAAGTTAGAAAAAATACTAAAATTCCCAATAACAGTAGCAACGATAACAGGTGAGAATTTATACGATTCAAAACATTATAAAAATTGAGTAGCTCCAATAAAAATTGTTGATCATAATGCTCACGCGTGGACTAGTGCAGTAACAATATTTCCACGAGATCGAACCGAAAGATTTTACTCCCCAGAAAACTCTGGGAGGGAAAATATGTTAGTAGTAAGGTGGGGCACCCTAGGGACAATGGGACTTAGCATTAAAAAGACCCCTGGGCAACTCTAGGGACAATGGAAATTTAACATGGATAAAAATCGTGGGCAACTCTAGGGACAATGGGAATTTAACATAGAGTTTGGGTCTGTCTAGGGACAAGGGAAATTAACATGGGAATAGAGTTTGGGCTTGTCTAAGGACAAGGGAAATTGAATATGGGATTTTTTTTTTTTAAATTTTTTAAATTTAAATTTAAATTTAAATTTAAAAAAGGGTAGGCAATTGAAAGGCTACCTCTTTTCGAGAAATATGGCTGGCCCTGAAAAGGGCCTTTGGGTTTATGTTAATGTATTCACTAACATAAATGGCACCGCATTGGTCTTCTTCTTGTCCTTAGGCTACGTCTCACTGTTGGTCCGTAAATCAGCACTCTTTTCAGGCATCCTTGTCTTTCAACGTAGATCGTACGTATCCACAGACTGGTGTTTGTCCTGTGGACAACGGTCCACTTGGATCGGACATACATGAGCATGTCCGTCCTAAACATCATGGAAGACACAAGGTGGATGACTCAACTGTGGTCCACATCTTGAAGCGACGAGAACAGGTGAATCAATGCAGTGAACTGCGCTTATTTATAGGTACAGGTAGGATTGAAACGGATTGAGTTCATTCACCAATCCAAACACGCGTTACAAAATTCAGTCAGCTCGCATCCAATCCGAAGAGAACAGTCTGTGACGTCACGTGGTCTATATAGATTCGTTAGCGCTTGTGTGCAGTCAATCTATGCGACAGTGATTCAACATGACGGAAACTCAGAAAACGATCCATTGGGGTGCACCAATAGGGGAGACTGTCCAAGGGAACCCGGACTTACTTTCAGAAGAGGTGAATTGGGATTTTGTGGATTTTCTCTCCTCGCAAGAATTTGTTCCGGAACCTTCGTTACCTTCTTCATTACCGCAAGTGGAGAATTTTAGACAGAGACAGAAAGAAGAATTGGAGAAATTTATACAACGACAAAAGGAAGCGGAACAAGCTTTTCTCCTACAGCAACAGCAGCAAGAAGAAGAGGTAAGAAAAAAACAACAGCAACAACAGCAAGAAGTAGCAGCAAAGAAACAAGAGGGTGAAAATCAAACGGTCACGGTACTGTTGGACATTTTAGCGGAGTTAAGAAGTCTGAAACAAATGTATCAGACTTCTTTATCACGACCGAAGAGAATACGACCTTCCTGAGCTAAACACGTTAACCCTGTGACTAAGCCTACCGTACCACCCTTAGTGATTTCAACCCAATCATCATCATCATCAACATTACGCAGTCCAGAAGTAGGCCTTGGCCGTGGCAAAGGCTTAAGGCAGTTAAAGTTGATTGCTTAAACTCACCCCTACACCATAAAGAAAAAAGGCCTTTTTCAGGGCCACCCACATTTCTCGAAAAGAAATACAATTTCAATTTGCCAATAACTCAAAAAAACCCCACCATTTTACCCTTATAGTACGTTTCTGTGTATGAGTGCGTGAGTGTACCTTCTTATTTTAAAATCAAAACTCAAAGACATTTACCTTATATCATTAATTTATTCTTTTATCCATTTTTTACAATCCAATTCACAATTCACAACACAACACTTTAATAAAAAGTTCATTGACTTCTTCTTTCTCCTTGTTTAGTCTCTCTGTTTTTTGAATTTCTTCACCGTCTTTTCCTCTTCTTTCTCCTCATTTTCTTCCCTTCTTCTTTTCTTCTCCTGTTTCTTTGCCTCTTGTAAATAGAATTGTCTTCTTTCTTCCTCTTCTTTCTCTGAAGAATCCCTCTCTTCCTCTGAAGAATCCCTCTCTTCTTCTGAAGAATTCCTCTTTTTTTCTGATTCCTCTTGTTTCTTTTTTGGGCAATCTGGAGACCAATGTTTTTTCTCTTTACAATAATAACAGGTATCTTTACTTTTGTCTTTTTTAGCCCCTGTTTTTTTTTCTTTTTTCACGGTCTGGACACTCTGAAGACCAATGCCCTTTCTTCTGACAGATATAGCAAGTATCTTGACTTTTATCTCGAAAGGAAGGAGAGTAGTCCGTCGGCTGGTCTGAAGAGAATTTTCTAATGACCCCTCGCAAAGCTCTGACGAAACGTTCGATTTGGTTAGTCTCTTCCATCGTTGTGCTCGGCTTGAGAGTGAAATGAATAGTGAAAGGACAAGACACGCACCCTTTTATATACGCTGGTCTGCCATGACTATAAATTAGTTTATGGTGTTTACACTTGAGTCATTTGACGTTTTGCACTCAAGATGAAACGATCCCATTCATTCGAAAAGAAAGAAGAAGAAAGTAAGAGGCAGAAACGTGATCTATCGCCTCGTACCAGAGCTGAAATCTTGGGACAAATTCATGCCAGTGATTTTGAAGAGGACATGAGTGAACCAGAATTTGAAACCTCTAAGCCAAGTTCGTCACCCTTAGTCAACCCTGAAAAATACTATTCCATTCGAGAGACGGAAAAGCGCTCCTCTAGAAAATTTAGAACCACGGCTTACACCTACACGGTGAAATTTAAAGATTTCAAGGCCGACGTACCCTTGGAAAAAGCAGAAGGGTTCATCACCGAGATGTGGGATTCTTTGCTCACCGCACTCAAGCGACAATGTCAACCCAAAGAAGACGATCGCTTGACACTATCCATAGATCACGACGGTCTGAAATCCCCTGTTTGGATAGAGTTTAGCAGACCTGCAGAACTAACCCCTTCCAAAATCATGGACAAGATTCAACACGTACAACAATCTAATGACCAGTTTGACATCACCGATGGTAAAGCCACACTGAAAATGGCCCACGTCTCTCTTCCTCAAGGGACAGGACGCAAAAAGATGTTATTGACGACCTTTGCAACACCAAAACAAGTCTCGTCCGAATTAACAACCCTCAAGACCAGATGTGTTTAGCCCGTGCCATCGTGGTGGGACGAACCTATGCCAACAAGAACGACACGGTAGAATGGAAAAGAACCTGGGAGAACATTCGAAAATCGAACAGAACCAAACAACGAAACGAAGCAGAACTCCTGTTACAACAAGCCGGACTGTCCAAAAACACACCCTGCGGCATTTCTGAGATTCAAAAATTGCAAGATGCCCTAGCTCCACGCTACACCTTGAAAGTGCACCCTCAAGAAATGCGCGGGCCTCTGTTGTTTCGAGGCCATCATTTTAAGGACGGAAAATACATTCATGTCTATTATCACGATGAACATTTCGATACCATTACCAGTATCACCGGATTTCTGGGATACAGTTATTATTGTGAGAAATGTGATTATGGTTTTAACAATCGAGAGCAACACAAGCATTGTGGAATGAAATGCCCAGGATGTTTGGCCTCTCCACCCTGTCTGAGCGAAGAACCAGTGCCTTGTTCAACTTGTCTGCGCACGTTTGTTAGCCCTACCTGTTACCAACAACATTTGAAAACACAAGGTTCACAGAAGAAATGTGCTTGTCAACTCCTGAGATTGTGCCCTACGTGTGGACAAGGCATACTTACCAATAATGCCAAGGCACACGTATGTCGAGGAAAGAAAAAATGTCACATTTGTCACCACATCGTGGACTTGGAACACCAATGCTACGTGCAAAAATACCAACCCCAATCAGAGAGAGAGGACGGTCACAAGAAGAAAGGCAATTTCATCTTTTTCGATTTCGAATGCATGCAAGAGACCGGCATTCACATTCCTAATTTTTGCGTGGTTCATCGAGCGTGCGAGAAGTGCATTCAAGAACCTATCTTCAGTCATTGCCCTCACTGCAGCAAGATTCCTGGAGGGCGTGAAAAAATCTTTCGGGGACCGAACACGTCAGCCGATTTTGCCCAATGGGTTTTAGACCCCATCGACAAGACGTGGAGCCAAGAGGACATCGAACATTCCGGAGATTGTCATCGTCATGCCACGGTGATGGCTCACAATTTTTCCGGATACGATGGACAGTTTCTTTTGAGGTACTATACGGAACAAGGCACCGAACGTCCTAAAGTCACTTTGAACGGAGCCAAAATCATCTTCATGCAAGTGGGACAAGTGCAGTTTAAAGATTCGATGAGCTATTTGGCCATGCCTTTGAGTCGAATGCCTAAAACGTTTGGAATGACAGAAATGGCTAAAGGGTACTTTCCACACTTTTTCAATACGGAAGCCAATCAACACGCCGTTCTACCTCATTTACCTGAGGCTCACTATTACGACCCCGACAACATGCGTACCGAACAACGAGAAGATTTCTACGCTTGGTACCAGGCTCACGCCTCGGACCCTTTCGACTTTCAGGAAGAAATGCTAAAGTATTGTCGTTCCGACGTGGACATTTTACGACGTTGCTGTGGAAAATTTCGAGAACTGTTCATAGAACACGGAGGGGTCGATCCTTTGAAAGAAGCTTGCACCATTGCCAAAGCGTGTTCCTTAGTGTATCGACAACGATTCGTGCCTGAAAACACCGTAGCTGTCATTAGCCCTCAAACGACCCACTTTGTCAAACGTCAATACTCGGTCAAAGCCCTACGTTGGTTACATTACTTGTGCGACAAGGAAGACAAGTGGATTCAGCATGCTCGCAACAGAGGGGGCGAAAAGACCATCGGAACGTATTCGGTCGATGGATGGGACTTAGAAAACCCCAAGATCGTGTACGAGTTTAACGGTTGCTTATTTCACGGATGTCCCGTCTGCTACCCTGACCGAGACACTAAAAATCAGTTTTTACAACGAACCATGGAAGACTTGTACCAGGACACTTGTCAGCGGCGCCTAAAGTTAGAACAGGAAGGATACCAAGTGGTGGAAATGTGGGAACACGAATACGATCACCGTATGAAAACCGATCCCGAGTTTAAACGCCTCGTGGAAAGTTACCAGTTAATGGACCCGCTGAACCCGAGGGATAGTTTCTACGGAGGAAGGACCAATGCCACCTGTTTGCTATACCAAGCCGACGAAGAGAAAGGAGAAGAAATCAAATACTTGGATGTGTGTTCGCTGTATCCCTACGTGTGCAAATATTGTCGCTTTCCTGTAGGGCACCCCCAATTGTTGACGGAACACATCGACCTGGTCAACATTCGACAATACGAAGGCTTGATCAAGTGCAAAGTTTTGCCTCCCACGAACCTATACCATCCCGTCTTACCTCACCATTGTCAAGACAAACTGATGTTTCCCTTGTGCCGTACTTGTGCCGAAACGTGCAACCAAGATCAGCCTTGTCATCACACCCAGGAAGAACGTGCCTTGACGGGAACCTGGGTCAGCGTAGAATTGTTCAAAGCTCTGGACATGGGATACCAACTGTTAGAAGTGTACGAAATTTGCCACTTTCCCAAGACACAGCAGTACCACAAGGGTGACCCTACTCAGAAAGGCATTTTCGCCGACTACGTGGATGCCTTTTTGAAACTGAAGCAAGAAGCCAGCGGCTATCCGTCCTGGTGTCACACTCCCGAAGACCAAATAAAATTCAAAGAGAAATACCGGGAACAAGAAGGCATCACTTTAGACCACATTGAGAAAAACGAAGGCAGGCGATCGTTTGCCAAAGTGATGTTAAATTGCTTGTGGGGTAAAATGGCACAACGACCGTGTTTACCCAAGACGGAATATTTGACAGAACCTTCCCGCTACTTCCAGATGATTCACGACAAAACCAAATACATGAAACACGTGGACGTCGTTCGAGAGGATTTGATCTTGGTCAATTACGAAGAAGATCTGGACTTTGTACAAGACGACCCTTTTGGAAATGTCATCATTGCAGCTTACGTGACAGCCCATGCTCGCTTAAAATTGTACGAAGCTTTAGAACTGTTAGGGGAACGCGTCCTGTACTTTGACACGGACAGTTGCATTTACATCCATCACCCGATTCAACATCACCCTTACATCGAAGGAGACCGTTTAGGAGCCTGGACAGACGAGCATCCCGACGACAAGATTCTAAGTTTTGTCAGTGGCGGTCCCAAAAATTACGGCTACGAATACCGTGACAAACGAAGAGAAGTGCACACGACGTGCAAAGTGAAAGGGCTGACTCTGAATCATCGTACCAGTCGAGTGGTCAACTTTGGGGTATTGAAAGAAGCCTTGCAATCGGGAGAGGATGGAAACTTTAAAGTGACCACCTATCAACCGAACAAGATTGTACGTTTACCCACTCACCACATCGTCAGTCGACCCTTGGAAAAAGTCTATCAAATCGTGTACCAGAAGCGAGTGAGACTTCCCAATCACTTTACGTTGCCGTACGTTCACGTCGGTATTGGTCTGTATATAAAAAGGAACCCTAGGCAAGATCGATAGTTCATTGTGACTACCAAGACCGAGCGAACAAGATGAATACTTTGAAAGAGACATCGTTCCAGTTTGGGGATTGTAAAAAAGTTGTATCTTCCTCTAGTGTGACTAATACTGGATGGATAAGACCCAGGCATTGCGACGGAAAATGTCCGGAAGGAAACTGCGATTGTCCATGTGGTTACCATTGTAATTGCGTAACGGAGTTTGCATACGAGTGCGATTGTGAGCCTTGCGATGGGTACGATGCTGTAGATTGTGACCTGAGCGATGCCGTAAAGCATCATGGGAACTTTAGTGTCACTACCCCTATCATGGAAAGTGATGCTGTGCGTGTCAAACCTGTGGGATGCGAAAGTGATGCCGCTCGTCCTCTTGGACATTTGACTGGGTTTACAGTGGAATGTCGACCTTCACGTTTACCTCCCTACGGATGTCATCCAGCCCTGAGCAAACTCCTGTTCATGTCACCCAACCCTCATCGAAACGAACCTGTGAAAGACGAATATTCGTTTCCTGTGCGTTTGTCGGAATACTGCGACTTTGAAAATCGTCTTCAATCGTTCAAAGGAAAATGGCCAAAGTATCTGGGAGGACCGACCCCCGAAGAATTAGCCAGAGCCGGATTTTTCTACTTGGGCGAAGGAGATAAAGTCAAGTGCTTCAGTTGCGGTGTGTCACTTCACCACTGGGAACCGCAAGATTCGGCCTACGTAGAACATGCTCAATGGTCACCGAATTGTCATTACTTACCCTTAGTGGGACCGAGACATTGAAGTAACTTACCATGTCGTTGACGAAGAAGAAACCAGTTTGGCTAGGAGTCAAATGTTGGACATCATCGAGACCAGTATTTAAACTTGATTTCAAAAACGATATTGAATCATTACCTAAAGAACTGCAAGAGAAGATTTACAAGGAAGTTTGGCAGGGACTTGCCAGAGTGAACTCTCAATGGGTCACTGTAGAACTTTTGTGTCGAGAAATTCATAAGAGGAAAGTGAAAAAGTCAACCAGTGTGTTAGATTTCTTTGGGTCAAGGGTGCATTCATCCTATTATATCGCTTTAGACCGTTTACATCAAAAGAGTTCAGTGACATTCTTGGACGTTACCCTGAATGGCAGTGGTCAGAAATTACTTACTATGTGGATTACTTTTGCTCTCTATGAGAAGATTGTGAATTGTACGGACTGACTTATTGATGGATACTTTACACGAGAACATTCGTGCTTTGCCTGTGGAGCTGAGAGAACGCATTTACCGAGAACTGATCAAAATACAAGTGAAACGCAAACTCGAAGTGATTGAACCGTTTTTAAATTATGCTCTGTTCCAAAGTACAAGAAGACTGATTATGAGTGGATATTACATTAGGCACAAAGTTAAACGAGGCTATTGGACACCACCCAACGATTCCAAAAGCAGTGTATATACTTATGGATACTTTACAAGAGAACATTTTGGGCTTGCCTGAGGAGTTGAGAGAACGCATTTACCGAGAGCTGGTGAAAATACAAGTCAAACGTAAAGAACAATTGCATCCGTTACGTCACCAGACCTTTAACCACTGGTACCTGAATGTTATAAGAGAACTTATTCGTCAGAAATTGTTTCAATGGTCAGACATTGTTCAAAACTTTGAGGTCGCTAATGATCGACATGTTCATAATTATGGTTACTTCGACATTCACCTAGTGCAACGCATTGAGGAAGACAAGTTAAAGGATTACCAACATTTGTTACGTGGAATCTGCTTAGCGGAAGACGAAACTTCTAAACGAACTCTGACGTTTCGGTTACAGTATGCAAGATTTAGATACCCTACTGGAGAACGAAGATCTCTGGCTAGAAAGTACGTGTATTGCATCCGAAAAAAAGAGAATATAAAAACAGGCTGCCATGCCACGGCTTATGTCACATCTCATTGAACAGATTCCGTGGAAGGAACTCAATGACCATATTCAAACCGTGGATCATTACCATCGATTATTACAAGAACTGTATCCATTCAATTTGGGTCGACAAGTGGTGTGTGTCTTAGTGACTTGTTTTCTGGGATTTCGTTTACCAGCCGATTCTTTGTGGACACTTTACGATCAGTACTTACCACCTCAATGGCCTTAAATGGTCACGAAAAACTCCTTTTGCTCAAAGCCTTGCGGTTTCATCTGGATACTTCTCGACCTCTACGGGAAAAAAAGATTCGTCAACTTTTAGCTACCCAAGACGTGTATGACGATGTGTGTGTAGCTTGTGACTTACATCCCCATTGGACAGATGTCCGTGCCTGGAAAGAATGGGATTTTGAGGCTTGGACCCAAGAAGTGGCCCAGTATGCACGAGAGTTGTTCAAGGAAAAAAGTTACTTTTCAACCCGTGTTAGTGACGGTGCCAGAAGAACCCGTCACCCAGGACAGAACTGTCGTGGACAGGCCTGAAAGACCCTTTCGGGAGGACACTTGTGTGACCTTACCCCCTACTATAGAACTGGTTAGAACATTACCCAAAACATGTGGTTGTACAGACACTTGTGTTTATTCCACGTTCATGGTTATCATGTGCCTTTTATCCTTGTACTTAAGCCTTTGGCTTTTATGTATTTTTGTCTTTCGTATTCATGTTTGAAAACATTAAATAAACGTGTTCTGAAAAAGTATATAAACTCTTGTCTTGTTTGTTTTCGTGTCACAAGTGACATTTCTCACACCATGGCTACCTCTGCTGTCTCTGCTCCCTCTTCCTCTACTGTCAAAGTCATCGACGAACACTTAGATCGTGCCAGTTGGGAGGCTTTGTATCTTCGCCATCCCTTTAACATGCTCATTGCTGGACCTAGCGGTTCAGGCAAAACCGAATTCGTCAAACGTTTGATCGAACATAAACATCATTTGATCGATCGACCCCCTCAACGGATCGTGTGGTGTTACAAAGAGTGGCAATCGGCGTACAACCTCTTGCGAGAAAGTCAAGGCGATTCCATCGTGTTTGTGGAAGGCATTCCTAAAGAAGACGACTGCATCCTCTCTGACTCCCGTCAAACCCATTTGGTCATTTTCGACGACATGTTAGGAGAAGACGAAGAAGAAATTAAACTGTGGTTCACGCGCAAAGGTCATCACCGTAATGCCAGTGTCGTTTACATCACCCAAAATTTGTTTCAACAAAGTAAAGCCCATCGCACCATCAGTCTCAATGCGCATTACGTGGTCTTGTTTAAAAGCCCTCGGGATAAATCGCAAGTGCAAGTCTTAGCCAAACAGTTAGGAACGCCTTGGCTGACTCAGGCGTACGACGATGCCACTCAAACTCCACATGCCTATTTACTCGTCGATTTGAAACCTACGACCACCGAGGATTTGCGATTTCGTACCCACTTGTTTCACCACTGGTGCCAAGACGGAGGGCCTGTCCTGTACACGTCTCCGTCCTCGACTTCATTTCACTCCCCATAAAAAAATCTATAAAAACCTCAGACCCTTTTTCGTCTGTCTCACTCACAGTGTGAACATGACGTCCCTTCAGTCGCATCTTCCCGTCAAATTGATTCGTGCCTTGTATGGCATCAGTCGAGAAAAAAATCCACAAACACGAGCTCGTGTCTTAGAAGCTAGTCTCAAAGAAGTCTTACGATGGTTCACGGTGACGGCACGTCAATTACTCCAAGGAATCATTCAGATTCCTCATCAAACCAAACGCTTTTTCGATCGAAACAAAGTCTCTTTGGTCCAACTGGCCGATCCCCGCATCGACACTCAAACCAAAAAACAAATCATTTTGAAACCTGGAGGGAGCGGTACTCTAGGAGGGGTCATCATTCGCTCTCTCTTAAGATGGGATCCTAATGCCCCCAAAGTTATCCCCAAGACAAAAGTCCAACGAAGCCCCAAGAAGAAGAAGAAAAAGACCAGGTCCCCAAGGAGAACTTCTCCAGTGGCAGGACCCTCCTCTGACCAGACACCACCCCGGAAAAAGAAAAGAAGCCCCCAGAAAAAGAAACAGAGAAAAAGTCCCCAGAAAAAGAAAAGCCCACAGAAGAAAACTAGTCGCAAGAGAGGCACTTCGGCCAGGACGCAACCTTACACTCGCAAACCACGATCTGCCACGGCAGTGACTGCGTCTCCGGCATCCTCACGTTTGTCCACTTCTCCGTTGATGACACCAGGAACTGAAGAGTACTTGGAGACGTTGATCACACCAAGAACTTCTCCGTTGATGACCCCCAAAAGAACTTCCCCAGTGGCAGGACCCTCCAATTTAGCGGCAGTGGCTGCTGCTCACAAAGTACCTTCTCCCAAAATCAAAGTCCATGAAAGATCGGGCATGTTACAAAGTTTACTGGATTTGTCCAAGCAAGAACTGGCTCGATTTAGTACCCCTGCACGACGTGTCATGCCTGTCCTCAAACTAATACGACGTAAAGACAATCAGTGGCGACGCGTTCCAGTATAAAAAAGGCCTGTGACCAAGTAGGGTATCAGTGTTTTTTGGTGCTCCTGAAGACTCAAAGATGTCACCCTCCAGAAAACCCCAAGGAAAGAAAAAGAAAGGACTACCACCACGTTTAGCCAAACATGGGGACATGTTATCTGTCCTGTCCAAAGCTTCTCCACCCCTACGAAAAAAACTCATTCAAACGGCCTCCAAAGAGGTCATCGATACCGTGTGCGAATGTTGTTTGAACGTCTTGAAAGGCACGATCCCTTTGTCCAAATACCAGAAACAATGCTTAGGCAAACATCGTCACGTTCTTCGCCAAATGGTTCGAAAGAAAATTCCCATTCGTCAAAAAAAGAAGATGTTAGTGCAACGTGGAGGTATTTTACCTCTCTTGTTAGGCCCCATACTGAAAGGAATCTTGGGAACCATGTTGGGAGGACTGGTGGGAGCAAGATAAAAAGGCCTTCGGAAGTCCCAAGATCTCAGAATCGACCCCTGACAACCCCATGGAAGGACGAAAACTCGGTGGCAAGAACAACGCACCCCGCATTTACCTCCCAATCCCAATTTGAGCGAGATGTCCCAGTTACAACACGAATTGCAGTCCTTGATGGATCGCCAAGATTTGTCCGAAACAGAAAAATCGCAAAAGTACGGTCAACTCTTGCAACGACTGCAACTCTTTCACCAGAAAGCTTTAGACGAAACAGCTCTACCCACTCTGAAAGATTTTAAGACCTTGATGAAAAGTCCAGCACCATCACCAGTACCAGTACCAGTACCACCACTACCAGTGACCAAGACAGAAAAAGGAGAAGAAGAAGAAGAAGGGTTTCAAACTCCACCAGAAAAAGTACGCAAGTTAACAACACCACCTACCTCCAGAATTGGATGGATTAAAAAGATGATGGCCACCCCTTCTTCATCACAAGAGAAAAAGAAAGTGAAGACAGAAGTGAAACAAGAACCGATATCCCCCGCTCAGACATCCTCCTCCTCTTCAACACCTATTGCCGGTCGCACACGCAAAGCATTGCAATCCAAGAAAATACCCCAATAGAAAAAGAGTAGCATCCTCCAAGAGTGGGTGCCTTATTAACACACAAACACACCAAAAATGGAAAAAGTCTTAACCAGCATTTACTACGATCCCTCTCATCCTGCAGGTTACGCAGGAGTTCAAAAATTGTATCGTGCTGCCAAAACGCGACTGAAAAGTCTCCGTTTACCTCAAGTGCAACGATGGTTACAAGAACAAGCTACCTACACTTTACACAAACCCATTCGACGCAAGTTTGCCAGAAGTCGCACCCGAGTGGAAGGCATCGATCGTCAATGGCAAGCCGATTTAGCCGATGTCTCTCATTTGGCCAGCTACAATCGTGGCTACAAATATTTGTTTTGTGTCATCGACGTCTTTTCCAAATTTGCCTGGGTCGTGCCCTTGACTTCCAAATCAAGCAGCGAGTTAGTAAGAGCCCTGCAACGAGTGCTGAAACAAAGCGGTCGTCACCCTCTTCGATGGCAAACAGACAAAGGCACCGAATTTTTTAACCAAGCTTTCCAAAAAGAATTAAAGAAACGTGACATTCATTTTTTTACCACCGAGAATCCCGAAACCAAAGCCAGCATCGTGGAACGTTTTCAACGCACATTGAAAGAACGCATGTGGAAAATTTTTACGCATCACCACACTCTGAAGTACATCGACATCTTACCGCACCTGGTGCAAGCGTACAACCAATCTTACCATCGAAGCATCGGACGTGCCCCGCAAGAAGTGACTCCCGACAACGAAGTGCTGGTGTTTGAGCGCCTGTTTGGTACGTCCCCGACGAAGGCTGTCCCCAAGAAAAGTGGAGAGTTGGCCGTAGGAGATTGGGTACGCATTGGCAAAACCAAACGCACTTTCGACAAAGGTTACTTACCTAACTGGACGACCGAATTGTTTCGCGTCACTGGACGAGTGCATGGCCGTCATCCTGCCGTCTATAAATTGGAAGACATGAACGGAGAAGTGCTCAAAGGAACGTTTTATTTGCCCGAGTTACAACGTGTGACCAAAAAAGAAGACGACGTGTACGACGTCGAAAGCATTCTCGAACGCAGAACCCGTAAAGTGGGCAAACGACGTGTCAAAGAAGTGAAAGTACGTTGGAAAGGTTATCCACCCAGTTTTGATTCTTGGATCGACGCTTCGCAAGTCATCGACTATAAAAAGAAGTGACCATCATGCCCTTTCACACAGCAGACGGAGCTACGTCGACCACTCCTCCTTCACCTAGTTTTTATGTGCAAGATTTACAAAAACAACCCTTGTGGGTGTGGTGCGGAGAACGTGTGCCTAAAACGCAAATCGTCTTTTTCTGCCAAATCTTCGTGGTGTATTGTGTCATCGGGGCAGCCATTGCCAATTTGAGTTTGCAACAAGGAGACAAACAATTGTGGACCATTTTATTGAGCAGTTGCATCGGTTACCTACTTCCCAATCCCTCCCTGAAATTCTCTTCGAACGGGAACCACGGGAACCTTGTGTCCAGTGTCAGTGCCAGTCACCAGTCCAACCACAACCAGAACCCCATTTTGAGCGGAGACACGCCTCTGACGTCCAGTAATAACCCCTCGGACAGCCACAGAACTCTGGAATTATGAGTCACGAAAACCAATTTTACTTAACCTTACCCAGTGACAGTTCCATGGAGGTGTTTCCCAACAACACGTTGTGCTGTTACACGGCCAAATTACCTCAGGCCATCCCCTTAGATCACGAAGCCCAATGGGAAGTGGCTTTGGTAGAAATGATTCACCCAACATAAATCAAAAACATCACTGAAACTCAAAACACTTTTGACGTCGAAATTCTGGACCCAGCACTGCAGCAAACCATGACGGCCACTTCTCAACATAGATCACATCTTGCGAAGGACACAATACCTCGCAGCAGCAGTGACCCTTCTCCTCCTCTTTACGTTTATCACTTTAAAATTAATTTAGGCCATTATTTTAGTGGTCAACATCTGGTGGAGGCCATCGCTGACAAATTCTATGCAACCTTTGAGAAAGTTCTAAAAAAACGTGTCACCATCGAGTACCACAAACAATCTCACCGTCTATTCATCAGATTTGAAAGTGAGGAAAAAAGTATACGTATTAAATTTTGCCCTGGATTGTATGACATTTTGGGTGGAGACCTCAATTTGGTCACGGATAAGCAGACCAAACAAATTCACATCGCAGAGATTGACAACAACTTGCATTTTGCAAGGTACTTTCGTTTCCCGGTAGAACTGAACCAAGGACTGAATTTGATCTTTGTGTACTCCGATGTGGTGGAGTACAACGTGGTGGGACACACCTCCGTACCGTTACTGCGTGTCATTCCTTTCAAAGTAAATTCTGCCACGGCCACTGACGAGGAAGGTGGAAACACTTACCACGTCCACCGCGAATTTGTCCATCCTCACTATTTGCCTGTCAGCAAGTCTTATTTGGACACGGTCAACATTGCTAAAAAAGGAGATTTGGGACAAAATATTCCATTCACCAAAGGAAAAGTCACGGTGAAACTCCATTTTCGAAAACGGTTCTCTCACGACTCGTAAGTAAGTAAGTCATGTATCCAGTGTACCGAGGGGTTGCTCGACAGCGAGGACACGGTTTAGGAGATATGTTAAAATCCGCCTTTCGTTCGGTGGCCCCGGTGTTGAAACCGATGGTGACACGCGGATTGCACGCTTTGAAAGATGCGGCACTGACACAAGGCAAAGAATTTCTCCAAAATGTCATCATCGACAAACAAAACCCTAAAGAAGCCTTCATGAGGGCGGGCAAAAATGTCTTGCTGCAAACGGGCAAAGACATTTTAGGCCGACGAGAAACACCTATAAATGCCCTGCACGCTACCGAATCAAGCATTCAGCAAGGACAAGGCAGAAAGAGACGACGAAGAAAACACCCTTTCACCAGACTTCAAGCGAGAAAGATCAAGAAAAGAAGAAGAACCGTTCGAGACTTAGACGTTTTCGATTATTGAGAAAGAACAGAACAAAAAAATGATGCACCGAGAGTCTTGCGCCTGTTCCAAGACGGAACTGGATTTGTTTGCCATGCCCCCCCCCCCCGCACCATGATGACGATGCAAGAATCCCAGTGGGTGGAATTTCACCCCGTCTCCTCATTGACCGATTCCGCTCCCATCGAGTTTGAAATCAAAGGACAGCCCGAAGATTACATCGATCTGAATAGCAGTTACTTGTACCTGAAAGTCAAAGTTCTAGATAAGGAAAATAAAACAGTAGAAGACACTGAGAATATAGCTCCCGTCAACAGTTTCATGCATTCCTTGTTCAGCTCAGTGGTTTTGTACTTGAACAACAAACTGGTCAGCAGCAGCATGGATACTTACCCTTACCGTGCCTACCTGGAAAATCTCTTGACGTACGGAATAGATGCCAAGGACACTCATCTCAATGCTTGTGTGCTATGGGAACCTGACGAAGCGACCAAGTTTAAGATAGGTGACGCAGATGCCAATGACGGCTTTGGGGAAAGACGAAGCAGAATCAAAGATGGAAAGAGTTTAGAACTGATGGATCGTTTGCATTTGGACATGTGGTTGCAAGAGAAATATTTGCTGAACGGTGTCAATGTTCGCCTGAGACTGAATCGTAGCAGTGCCGCTTTCCATTTGTTGGCTGATGCTGATGATACTAAGACTGGCAATCCCAAAAGCCAAATCGAGGAGGCCAAACTCTACGTACGACGCGTGGAAGTGTTACACAAAGTGGGAAACGACATCAGTCAGACGTTGAGCAGAACGACCGCCAAGTATCCCATACGACGTGTGGAAGTGAAAACGTTCACCATTCCCACTAACCATCATTCCATGATCGAAGATCATCTGTTTCAAGGACAGTTACCCAAACGTTTAATCCTTGGTATGGTCTCGAATTCAGCCTTCAACGGAGCCTTCGCTGAAAATCCTTTCCACTTTCAACACTTCGACGTGAAGAAAGTCGAAGTCAGTCGCGATGGCAAGACCTTGTGTACCCGACCTTTCGAGCCTGACTTTGCCAAGAACAATTACTTGAGATCGTACTTGTCCCTGTACGAAGCCACGGGCCAGTTAGGAACCAACACCAGTCACATCATTACGTACGAGGATTACGCAGGAGGTTATGCTTTGTGGGCTTTCGATTTCACTCCAGACCAAGGCAGCGACGAGGGACATTTCCACCCTATAAAATCAGGCCAGATTCGTGTGGAACTTCAGTTTGCAAATCCTCTGCCAGAGACAGTGAACTTCATCCTGTATGCAGAATTCGATAATACGATAGAAATCAACAGTTTGAGAGAAGTCATTCTAGATTATTAGAAGCCATGGAAGACTGTTCTCCCTCTTTACCTAGTGGAGAAACTTTGGAGATGGAATGTGAGGAGACCGTGGAAGGAGAATCCCAAGACAAAGACGAAGAAGATATCATGATGAAGTCGAGATGGCCAGAACAAGAAGCCCATTTAGTCTCCTGTTTTGCCAAACACTTGGTCGAAAAAATGACGGAATTGATCAAGAAAGATTGCTATGGATGTCAAAACGATCATCCCAGTCAAATTCAACACGATAAATGCCTGATGTTGAGTCAAGAAGAAAAATTGGACGAGTATCTGGACGAAGCTTGGAGTCTCATCTCAAACAAAGACGTGTTGCACCAGTGGTATAAAGACTTGCGTGAACATTCTTGTCCACCATTAACCACTCAAGAGATCCATCGTATCGAAGCTCTCCTGAATCAGAGTGAGGAGACGAAACGAAGAAACGGTTATTTGTCAGACATTTTCAAGCAAAAAGTCAGGATCGAATTGACGACTTATTATTACCTGTGAAGAAAAAAAGAACCACACAAATGGATACCTGGGAACTTTATTACCTTTTGAACCACAGTTCGTATACGGCTTCTTGGAATCCTGTCGTCTGTGCTAAAGATGAACTCCCTCATCGCAAACCTAAAGACCATCAAGCTTACGTGATCAACACGGACGACAGTCATCTCCCAGGAACCCACTGGGTAGCCGTCTACTTTCCTCAAGAAGGATGTGTGGAATATTTCGATTCGTACGGATTGCCCCCTTTGGAAGACGATATCATTGACTTTATGAGAAGAAATGCTCCGACCACCCGATTCAATAATGTGAAATTACAAGGCACAGATTCCTTGGTGTGTGGACAGTACTGTGTGTATTTTCTGCATCATCGCAGCCTGGGCTATTCCTTAGAACATTTAGTGACTCATTTTGATCCTCGTTCTTCTTCAAGAAACGATGTGAAAGTAGAACGATGGTTTTGTGACCATTATGCTTATCTTTTGTCTCAAGCTAGGAAACGTAGTGTCCATCAATGGCCTAATGATTTCCAACAGTGGAAATCACAATTTCATTCACAACGTTGTCAGCCCTGTTTAAAGTAGATTGTCAATTGAGAAAAAAATGTTTGTGATTTGAAAAAAATTGTTTGATGTTATATTGTTGGATTATTGTTAAAAAATGTTAGAGTTGTTGTTGGTTAGTGTTAAGTGATTTTTGAATAAAAAATGTTGTGTTTTGAAAAAAAATGCCTTTGTCTTTTGTTTAGCTATAAGAATGTTGGATTGATGCTCTTTCATTTCTTACTATCCCTCTCATGACAGTCACTGAACGTTGCGACTCGAAAACCGTGTGGGGGATGTTTTCCTTCACGTCCGCGCTTTGACTTTAAGAACCGACGTTGTTTCCAGTCTAATCGTATAATTTTAAAATTTCTACTGAGTGCGGCCACCACCAACACCAATTAATATAGAAAAAAGGAACAGGACAACTTGTGCAAAGAAATAATGCTAAGAAGAGGAAACGATTAGCAACCCGGCAAGCCGTGAACAAAGGAAGTGCACAGATCTAAGGAACTCTCACAAAGGAACGATAGGAACACGCAGTAAGATAGTAATATATCAGACAAAGGAAATCCAGCCAAGCAGCCCGCCACGCAGCCATTTTGGATCATACCACCTCGTATAAAAGCTAAGTACTTTAGTACAAGGTAGGAAAATTACTAAGCCTGCGGGCAATTAAAACTCTATGCTGTTTACATCTCACTATAATATATTTTACCTTACTTGTACTAAATTCCGTATCTACTCAATTTGCCGCCTATTCTCTTAAACTGTCTCTAAGAAACATACTAGAACCGACTGGATTGAACCCACACATGATACAAGCACCAAATATCATTGTGTGATTTTCAATCATAGAGAATAAATTCGACAAATTACACAACTAACCACTACCTTTTTCTTATAATAACAACTCTAGCTGTTAGCACTGTTCCCGAAAACAGGCACTAGGAAACACACTGATACCATGCCTGGTCAGAATCTCACAAATTACAAGCACAAGCTAACCGCTGTGAGATTTTCCGATTCACGGAACGTAACAGAATCTCATCTCTCATTGTTTCTTCATAGCCACAACCACTATTAACAACAATAAGTAACCTAAACCTTATTCAAAACCAAAGTAGGAATGTCTCAATCAATCACAAACAAACTTAACTTTAACACTAGAAAACAAATTCTGAGAAACAATAGGCTTGAAAAGGAAATGAAATCACATAAACCTCCCACCCCTATGACACCAAACCCGCAAATAATCACGGGGAAATTGGATCTCAGTGAAAACTCCAAGCACCTTGAACTTTGCGAGAAGAAACTCAACTTCTCATCCACTCCTGAAAGGAAAGATTTAACAACACCGCATCTAACCACCCCTGAGAGAAATGAACTAATTCAAATATCAGCAGCCGACTTAAGTATCAACTCAACTGTAAGTTTCAAAAACTTACTAGATCCATCGGCAAACAAGGACCTGGATGATACAATACCTATAGAAACACCAATATCGCCACTCCAAAAACAAGACCAGCCACCCACCCCCAAATACATGGTCATTGCACAATCCCCGGAAAAAAAACATATAGCCATGATAATAAGAAACCCACCGAAAATAGGGCCCAACTCATATAACAAAGGAAAAACTACACCCAAAATGGGGCCCATGGTAACGATAACTCCACCCATTCATATCAGTAACAACAAACCGAAATATCATAACAGTCAGACCCCTGGACCATCAAAACCCTTAACTGAAGAACAATTACTCAGCAGCCGAAACAAAACACAAGCTAACCCAACCACTAAATCAAAACCTAACAGTCAGACCCCTGGACCATCAAAACCCTTAACTGAAGAACAATTACTCAGCAGCCGAAACAAAACACAAGCTAACCCAACCACTAAATCAAAACCTAACGTGTGGGATGGCAAGGGTAAAGGGAAGGGACCCATGTTTACCAAGAACAAACCTGCCCCCCAAAATAATTCAAACTCACACCCCCCCCCCCCCCAAAGAACCAAAGAAACAGGCCAAATTTTCATACCACCCCATAGAACACACACTTTATATCAGTAGCAACTCCAATAAACTGATAAACTTAACTGTTAACAGTCTCACACAGGCCCTCCTTAGGGTTCATCAAGGACAATTCAAAATATTTAGGCCAAACACAAGATACATAATAGTACACTGCAGCACTCGCAGTCAAATGGCCAAATTCCTAGAAATTGAAATTATTAACAACATTAGGGTTAACGTCGAAAGACACAAACAAATAGGGACAAAGAACATAATAACCAAAACACACAATAGCAACCAGACCCTCATGGCAATAAACAATAACACACGAACAAATGACTTAGCCACATACTCCCGCACGAACACCCCCACATTTAAAGCAGTTCTAAAACTCACAGGACAAAATAAAGGGATAAACAATGAAACCCTCACTGCCAAACTCAAAGACAGTGGTACCCCCATAAATAGGGCGTATAAACTCAAAAATCATTTAGGACAGGAAACCAATACAGCGATACTAGAATCAAATTCTCCACTCTCAACCATGATAAGACTAGATCACTCTGGGGCACGCCACCGCCTTGAGACATACATAAACAAACCCAGGTTCTGCAGCAACTGCCAACACTGGGGACATTTCTCTAACAGATGTAGATATACCCAACTATGCTACAAATGTGGGGGAAACCACAAAGATGTATGTTGTAGAACCACACCCAAATGTACCAACTGCAGGGGCCCCCACCTACCTAAATCCCACGAATGCCCCAACACTATCAAGGAATATCAAACCATAGATATCATGAACAACAAGCAAATCCCGTATCATGCGGCGAAAAAACTAACCCCCAGTAATAAAAATTACCACATCATGACCCCAAACAAACCAGCAACTGAAGCAACCACAGCCCAAACACCCAACCTACCAAGGTCAAACAAGGTCAAACAAGATCAAACAAGATTAAATAAACAAGATACATTCTTAATCAAATCCCACAAAGACTCACAACTCCACCCCGAAGAATCAGATAACACTAACACCAAAAACAAATCACTGTCAAACCCGACAATAGAAAAGTTACTCACAGAGATCAAAGCCGAACTTATCAACAACCACCACTACATCGAGGATAAAATAACACAGATAATAAGCATAATAAGCAAAATCGAATCAAATTTGAAGTTAACATAATAACCCTCAACACAAAACAATCAATAAATGACCACCCCAATAATGGATTATACAACAAACCGGAACATTATAATATGGCAATGGAATGCTAGAGGCTTAATAAGTAATATCAGTGAACTCAAAGCCAAATTACAAAGCTTAGAACACAAACCAGATATTATATGCATTCAAGAAACAAAAATAACAAGTAGAACCAAACAAATACCCAAACTCCCAGGATATGCCCCAGGTCACTTCAAAAATCGAACCACGGGACAAGGAGGTGGGGGTTTAGCCATCTATATAGCAGATAACATCCCGAATGTAACAACAATAACCATAACACCAACCCCAGGTAGCAACGAAGCATTCGAAATTCAGTCCCTCATAATTCATACAGGCAAGGGTCAAATACAAATATTCAATATTTATGACCCAGGGGGAACATCAGGAACAGCTAACTTAATTACTTACAAACAAATAAATGATCACAAACGAGTAAATCAGATCGTCATCTGTGGAGATTTCAATGCCCATAACGAGCTATGGGGGGGGGGGGGCGGTGTGACGGACAAAAGAGGCAAATTGATTGAAGAATGGACCGCAGAATCTAACTTAGCCATTTTAAATGACGGTACAAAAACACGCCTTAACCCAGAAAACGGTCTCATGTCCGCCATCGACCTCACCATTTGCTCGCCATCAATAACCCAGGTGGCGGACTGGAGAGTGGATCAAACTGACCCCTTGGGCAGTGACCACTTTCCAGTAATAGTCACCCTGCAGATGACGGTCCAATACAACTCGCTAAAAAGAACCCCTAGATGGATATATTCAAAAGCAGATTGGACCTCATTTAATGAAACACTAAGCAAAATAGACACCAAAAACATAGAAAATGATAATATTAATAAATATTACGAAGACCTGATTGATACCATACTAAAGGCAGCCACCACTAACATACCCAAAACCAGTGGTAACCCACATAAACAAGGAGTCCCATGGTGGAATGATGAATGCAAACAAGCCATCACTGATAAGAAAAAAGCCCTCAATAAATTCAAACGCACTAAAAACTCTATTGATTTCACTATATATAAACAAAAGGAGAAAAACCTTAAAAACATAATTAAACAGGCAAAGGAATCAACTTGGCATAATTACTGCACGAATATCAATATCACAACTAGTACCAAACAAGTCTGGGATAAGATTAGATCAATTAGAGGAAAGACAACTAACACCACTCCAAAAATAGCTGGAGCCATTACTAATAAAGAAAAGGCTGACCGACTAGCTCAGCATTTCTCAGATATGAGTAGCAACACCAACCACACCCCAGCATTTCAATTACATAGGGACAAAGTAGAAAGAACCCATAGTAATCTCTTTAAAGACCTCGGTCCCAAAGTCTCGAACCTAAATAAAGACATTACAACTTACGAATGGGACCTAGCATTGAAAACCAAAAACGAAACTAGCCCAGGGGAAGATCAAATAGGATACACAATATACAAAAATATCCCAAATAACATTAAACAAACAATTATTAAATTACTAAACCAAATATGGACCTCAGGCAAACTACCCGATAAATGGAAACACGCAATAGTAATTCCAATACCCAAGCAAGGAAAAGACCCTAACGATATTAGCTCCTACAGACCCATTTCCCTAACAAACAACATTTGTAAGATCATGGAAACCATAGTCACCAACCGACTCAAACACCACCTAGAGAGCAATAATTTAATCTCCGATAATCAATGCGGATTTAGAAACAAAAGATCCACCACAGATCAACTAATACGATTAGAAACCGCAATTAAATTGGCGTTCAACTCCAAACGCAAAGCTGATAGGAATTTAATTGCAGTATTTATTGACCTCGAAAAGGCATTCGACCTTGTATGGACCAAAGGCTTATTAGCCAAACTCAACCACTACGCCATCACAGGTCGAATGTTTAAATTCATTGAAAACTTCCTCGCTGACCGTAAAATATCAACCAGAGTCGGCGACACCTACTCTGAACCACACACACTTGAAAACGGTACACCACAAGGGAGCGTACTCAGCCCAACCCTTTTCAACATCATGATTAATGACTTGGACACCAACTTAACATCAAAACTAATTGAACTCTCACAATTTGCTGATGATAGTGGATTATGGAGAGCAGGAAACCCCTCCAACCACAAAGTAATCAGCGATATTCAAACAAGTTTAAACAAAATAGGGAAATGGGCTGATAAATGGGGTTTCAAAATATCCCATGAAAAAACCATAGCAGTATTATTCACCACCAAACGTAAATTACAAAATCAGTTTCCCAAACTCACTATCCAAAATCAAGAAATTAAATTCGTAAATGTAGCACGATTTTTAGGAATGCATTATGACTCCAAGCTAAACTGGGGACACCACATAAACGAACTAGTCAAAAGGTGCAATAAAGACCTTAACCTCCTTACAACCCTTAAAGGAACCACCTGGGGATCCAATCAAGAAACCTTACTAGCTTTATATAAATCGTTAATTAGATCTAAACTAGATTACGGATGCCAAATTTACAACCCGGCACCGCAAAATAACCTAAAAAAACTAGATAGCATACAAAGAAAGGCCCTAATTATTTGCACTGGTGCACTACCATCCACATCACTAGTAGCAGCAGGGAGGGCGAACAGACCGAAACTAAAATAGTAAATAATAGTTAAAAACAGTTTCATAAATAGGGAGACCGCCGAAACTAAAAAAAAGGGCTGAACAGACAAAAACAATTTCACAAATACAGAGGGGGTGCTTCGAAAGTTTCATCGTACCCAAATGGCGAACGCGAGCGTGAATGGCTTCGCCATCGAGAGTGCGTTTACGCACCCGAGCGATGTCAACATCGCCAGAAACTCTTCGAGTTTCCAAAAATGCTTTGCCGCGAGAAATGCTTTGCATTTCCACAGAAACATTTTTTATGTTAGCGGAATTAAATCATTGACAAATAAATAATGGCAAATATTGGAGAAGCACATACGACTAGACTAGCTCGGGAACGACTCAAAGCAATTCAGAAATTTCTTCCTGTCCGTGATAGTGTCAGACAAAAATTACAATTAAGACAGCAAGCACGGGAAAGCTTTGCAGAATCCGCGGAGGAATTGTTTAAACCCGTAACTGCAGCAACTCAAGCCGTTACAACTGCTATCGTAGGAAAACCTGATCCTGAAGATCCCGATAAGAAACAGTTAAGTTTATTTCAGGCCATAGAAGGACTTAAGAAAGAACAAACTAAGGCCGTTAAGGGATTTAATTGGAAGACTGATTTTCTTGATAGTGTTGTTGCTGGAATAAAAGCAATACCGATTAATACTCCCCAAGAAATGGAATTATTTGGAAAAAGAGCTGCTGCTTTTTATCATGAAAAAGAAACAGCTTTAAAAGATCCCGAACAGGAGGTGACCAAACAAAAATTTCTTGATGGTATATATAAAATAAAAAGAAATATAGATCGATTGGACACAAGAAGTGAAATTTATAAGGCTTATATGAAAGGAGCCATATCTCATGACGCTGAAGTTAAAAAGGGTAAATTAGACCGTGGGTGGAAAAAATCTGCACCTGGAAAAACAGTAAAATTTAAACCTCAAGCGGCGATTGGTTATAAAGTGAAACAACCTGATTCGGATCTCGAAATTTCAACGGCCGACGAAGAGGATGTAACGACCCCCGAAGTAACGACCGAAGAAGAGGATTTTCAAGTTCCTCCTACTTCTCCGCAATCTTATATATTACCAACGAGGGAAGACCTAGAAAAGCGAAAAGCCGAATTAAATGTTGAGAAAAAAAAATGGGATACGGAAATAGAAAAAATAAAAGAACAGGATATGAGATTTAAGACTAGTAAAGAAAGTTTAGAAGACGCGAATGAAGAGTTGAAAATGGTAACTGATGAAATCAAAGAAATAGAAGAACAACTAAAGAAATTCGGAAGCGGATACGCCCACGGTGGTAATATCTGTCCTGATAATATCGTCAATGATGTATCCCGGTTGGAAGTTCTCATAGGAGGAAAACGTGCCGGAAATAATTCACCAGAAATAACCAATGAAGCCGCAGATATCTGTCAGCGACTATTTCAGCGTGGCATTATGGATATCGGCATCTACCGGGGACTCATTGATGAACTCGCAGATGGTTATTACAGCGACTAGCAAATTTAGTTAGAGAAACAATAATTAAATAAAATGATACTACACGATTCTTTTCGCAGACCAAGAAGTGTCAGAGTAGTGAACTCACGATTACCAGTATACGAGGTTGTTTACGGAGATGGAGTCGGTGATGTTGTTAGGGATTTAGTCACAAGAATCGCTCCGAAAGCTGGACCGTTAGCAAAACAATTCGCGATGAAAGCCGCTGATGTTGTCAAGGATAAAGCCATTGGCACTGTTGGTAGTCTTGCCGGGAAAGCATTTCAATCAATCAAGGATCGACTAGCACAGCTGATACGAAAAAAAAACCCAGTCAAGGAGTTCGTGCCAGTAAAACTACCATCCACTGAAGCTATGCCGGCAAATGTTAGTAGCGTAGTAAATAAGGCCGTAAATCAGAAATTAGCTGAGATCGCAACAGGAATTACCTCCAAAGCGTTGCAAGATAGTGTAACTGCTAATTTGATAGCTGGTAGTGGTTTCCGGTGACGATAATATTTTAATTAGACCATCACAAATAATAATAATGTTTGTGCGAAAATCCAATGACGCGTTTGATATGTCCAAACCAGTACTTAAAGATGATTCTGTACGCGATTTTCAATATTATTCTTATGAAGCACGTAATCCTAACCAACGCGGAAGAATTGAACTACAGGTCCAGGATACAAGTAGATACTTCTTGCCCGCTGAGGCCTTCATCGAAGTTGAAGGTAATTTTTTAAAGAATGATAACACCGCCTACGGAATCGGCGACCGAGTTGGATTTGTTAACAACGGCATCATGGCATTATTTAAATCCGCTATTTACATGATAGATGGAAAGGAACTTGAAACAATTCATGATAACGTCGACGTTGCCACAACAATTCTCGGGTTGGCGAGATACTCGGATGATTACGCCAGATCAGCCGGACCATCAATGATGTTTGCAAAGGATATAACCGACCATGCCGATAACAGGAGTGTAACAATGAATGCTGCCGGTGACGCAGTTGCATCGATGAACGAAAATTTTAATTTAGGTTTTGCAACACGTAGATCGATGTTAAGTTTAAATGAAGAGTTCTCAGGTGTGATTCCATTGTCTCACATCTTTGGATTCTGCAGAGATGTCCACAAGGTCATATTCGGTGCCAAACACACAGTTGTACTTGTGCGAAAACCTGATGATAATGACGCTATCTGGCGAGATGCTGGCGTTGACGCTGGTCAAATAGTACTAACTAAACTGTGTTTGTGGATGCCAGTGTTGTCTCCGTCAATCACCGAAGAACAACGACTGTTGTCTTTCATGGACACGGGTGGTAAATCACTGCTATCCTGGAAAACAACAACCACAGATACCCAACAGGGTGATCATAACGGGTTGTTTACATGGCATATATCATCACAACAAGGAGTATCAGCACCACGACATATTTTCATTGCATTTCAAGACCGTGGTAGAATAGGTGAACAGACAAGAAATCCAATGGTATTTGATACATTTGGAGTTTCTGAAGTTTCGTTGAGAATAAATGGGCATCAGGAGCCATCTGAGGATATATTAATAGATTTCGAACGTCATCGTGTCGCACGCGCGTATCATCGTCTGATGTCATTTATGGGGCGCGACCTTAATGTGGACACTGGCCTGCAAATATCACAGCGAGATTTTGTGGGGTTGTATCCCATTTACTACTTTTCGCTGGAACATCTTGATCTGGTTAAACAATCTGTTGTCGACCTACATTTCCGAGCTCGTATAGGTGCTGCTGTTCCTCCTTACAGAGCTGTCGCGGTTATACTCTCCGATAAAGCAATGCTGCTTGAAGGTGTTGGCGGACGAATGAGGGTCATCGACGCTCCAGTAGAAAACATGTGATGTTTTCCAAAAACATGTAACAATTAGATCAATCTCTGAAATATAATGTCATACAGTCACGTTAATGTCACCTTGACTTCCGGTCAGACAAAGAAATTGCAATCGAAGAACGCAAGCACATGCGGGACATCAATAACACTAAAACGAGATCAGATTACTGGTGGTCCAAACAAATTGTCGCTGACTAATACCCAGCTTAAACATTTCGATAAGGCACTAACAGCAAAAACCGGTGTCCGACTTAATTTCTCTGCTGCAGCTATCAAGGACATGACTAAAACCGGTGGAATATTTCCTCTTCTCGCAGCAATACCGGCGTTGATTGCCGCGGCAGCACCCGCCGTAGCAAAGGCAGCAGCACTTGGTGCAGTTGGAACCGCAGCTGGAATGGCACTAAAGAAAGTAACCGGAAAAGGATACAAAAAAAAGGGACGCGGTCTAAGACTACCGGGAACTCACGCATCCTGGTATCCAAAAAATTTCTAACGCCGTTGAGCAATTTTGATTTACTCGATGCTGTTAAAAAATTGCGTGTAAAACATTTCAGAGGCGTATTTATGCGAGATCAATTACCGCAACGACCGAATAATCCAGAAACTGGCATTATCAATCTCGACAACAAAGATGGTCCGGGAACTCACTGGGTTGCTTACGCGATCGATCCACGTGGAATTATCTATTTTGATTCGTACGGTTTAGCACCGCCAGTTGAGTTTCTCAAGTATGTCCGCGGAGTGCCTCGCACTCTCAACAGCAGATTTTCTAATGTTCCAGTGTGGCAGTCGACGTTACCAACACAAACATTAATTGATCCGCCCATTTGTGGGAGGGAGGTTTTAAATGTTCTTGATGCAATCTCAAGAAATCCAGCAACTCCTCCTCATAAAGTAGTGCATGAATATACCGCAAATGCTAGCATTTGAAAAACAGTAATAAGAATAATGGTGGATATTTATGGAAGACCTTCACGGCGAGGTAAACCAAACACAGATGCTGATCTCTCAAAATATGCGACCCGAGATGAAGTCGATAATCTTTTGAATCTAGCCGGAGTTGACCCAGATGAAGTTGCTGTTTTTCAGGACAAGCAAGGAAAACTAAAAACTAGCAACATCAAGTGGAATGATTTAATCCGTAATGTTCGTACAGCTGTCTCTGGTAACTTTCCCGTTTTTACTGACCGTGGTAGCATCAAGGACTCGAATATATCAATCGCAAGCATCAAAGACAGTATTGATAAAGGTGTTGATAAATGTGTGAAAAAAGCCGGCGACGTAATGACCGGCGAACTCAGCATGAGCGGCAACAAAATAACCGTTCTAAAAAATCCGGAAGGTCTCGAAGATGCCGCAAATAAACAATACGTCGACGCGCAGTACCAACTCGTTGCTGGCCTAGTCAGCGATAAAGTAACAAAATCCGGCGACGTAATGACCGGTGAACTCAGCATGAGCGGCAACAAAATAACCGCGTTAGCGAATCCCGAATCCGACCAAGATGCGTCAAACAAACAATATGTGGACATCGTCAACGGTAAACTAAATACGCTGCGGTCAGAGTATGATGTTCACGTGAGCGGGTTTAAAAGACTCCAAAGAAACTTTCAAAAAACCAGTGAAATCGCGGATAAGTTCTTTGGACTTCCTCCAGTCGTCGGTGTAAACCTCGCTGATATCAAGACCGACATTAACACGATCAAACAAACACAGCAGGATATCGTATCGGGTATTCCTGATATCGTTAACAAAACCAGTTTGATTAAAGTTCCCACTGAAGTTACTCCCGGGCATATCACCAACATCGTATTCACGGTATCATCGGGATTCGCAACATGGTCACAAGAAAATAACACTATCAAATATACAGCAACAGCCACCGGTGTTTACAGGTTGTCTGTGTTTTCAGCCGCTAAATTTGAAATCTTCACAACATATCCTTGGAGACATTCCACCGATAAGTATTCCGGGGTTGTAACTATAATACTAAACAGCAACGCCGAGGAAACATTTATGCTTGTAGCCGACGACAAGGAATTAACCTCAACATCTTACTGGTGGTGTTTGGAATTTGTCGCTGCAACGCCTCAATTGGTTACCGCGTAATTGAAAATCACCAGCGATTTTAAATAATGTCAACGTTGAAATTCGAAGGATTTTCAGATGCTCAACAATATCGATACAATCAAGTCCGTGAGTGGCAATCTGAGTTAAAAACTGTCATCGAAGTAACCAGTCAAAAAGTAAAAAAATACAAGCGCCGCATAACAGTGTTAGACGTTATGGTTTATTCAGTATCCGCCGTTGTTGCATCCGCGGGAGTAATACTATCAGCGGTCGCTCCGGTAATTGCAGTCGCGGCCACGATCTCTATTTGTACGACCACTACCGCGGGGGGAGTTTTCAACATCATAGCAAAAAAAATATCCTCGTGCGCTAACACAAAATTACACGATTACACGACAAAATTAAATACAGCCACGACCGCATATCAGAAATTATCATCGCTGATATCATCATCGTTAGACGTGCAAAGTAGCGACGCCGCGTCGATATCAGATTCTGAATTCAAACTAATGTCAGATGTGTACAATGACTATTTGAAAACTGAACGAATAAATAATGTCAGCGGAACTGCTTCAACAAATAGTCACAAACACAACACCGGTAAGGACCACAATGATCTCAGTATCCTCGACTAAACCAGAATTTGGTATTAATTTTCGAACTCCAATTCGGGTGAACGAAATCGCGTTGGCAAAGCTCAGTGTGTATCACAGCTGGCCCAATATCAGGTCGGAACCATTTGGCGGTTTGCAGCCGAATAATTCGTTCGTGTTCGGGAGACCCAGCGCGGACCAAGGTGAACTTGAATGGGATACAATTACGCTACCCACTGGGAGTTATCAGATCGAAGAAATCAACAATGAGATACAACGCCAAATAAAACGAATCACCGGCAAGGAAGCCAAAATATCTGTGTCCGCGCACGAACCAACGCTGTCTACGGTCATTGAAATCTCAACACCGGGATACGCCGTGGATATTTATAAAAGCTCAATTCGAACAGTATTAGGATGGCCACGAGAACGACCCGAGGTCGAACCGGATCTACCAAAACCATCGAAGTCGGATTTCGAGACCACACGGGAAGAACTACACGACCTCGTGTACGGCAATTATTTATCATTTCCAGATCAATTACGATCAGGCCAAGCCTTGTTTACAAAATCAGATAAACACCCCTCTGATATAATAGAGGTAGCTTTCAGCGACGGGAGACACATTCCTTACTTTATAGAAGATATAGCAGCTCATTTTACTCCGATCAAACAAGCACATAACCAACAGCTAGAACTGTTGTGGGGATATTTTCAAGATTATATTTCTGATTTAACAAGTCCACGCGAGGACATTATCACAACCATAGAAAAACTAAACAAACTCGCATCCGCGATGGAAATTATAAATCAAAAAATAATTCAACATCTACTGGAATACAACGACGATTATGGAAACAAAAAAAGATCGGATTTTGCAGCCCGATATGGTATTCCCGTGGAGGGTATTTCAGATTTTAAATTTCCTGAATATAACGCGCGTACGCTACGAAAATCGGTCCAGGATCTCATCGAGGAATCCTTCAAAGATATTTTTGCCACGTACATGCGAACAAGACCACACCCTGTTATTCTCAAGCACGACAACAGCCGTACAGGATTCGATGGCAGACACATCTCCGTCGGAATTGTAAATATCACAGATGTTATCTCGGTCAATCTTGTATGTGACGTCATCGATGGCAGTTACAGCGCATCAGATAATACTACGGCCCAACAGGGGTTTATCCTATACACGTTCACACCAAAAGATCCGCCCGGGTTTCTGATCGTGCAAGAACCAATCAATCCGGTCTATCTGCGGTGTCATACCCCGTGGTTGTCAACGATAAATTTCAAACTTGCCGACCAACGGGGAAATTTGTTGGACCTGCGTGGCGAGACTGTCTCGGTACACTTACTGGTGAAGTCCTGAATGGAAATGCAAAGCATCTCTGGAAACGCTAGCGTTTCTCTGGCGATGTCAACATCGTTGGAAGTCCAGGGGACTTCTCATGCAAAGCATCGCTGTCCTCGAAGAGTTTCTCACGCATTTAAAAAAAAACAGTTGTGTATAATGTATGAATACATTCACGCACGAGTTCATATTCATGATAAGCAAATTCTTCACGAGGCAATAAAAACTGCATTCGGACAGACACCGGAACAGTATTTCCCCGCGAGAATAATCGTTGACGTGTACGGCGACGAAGACTTCTTGTTGACTCGGTCACAATTGGCGCAGTTACAGCAAAATCATATGATCACAGCTTGGTGTCAACGAGAACAGATTATGAACTATTCTCATTGTTGTATTGATGCTGAAGCGCTCAAGCAAATCCTGAACACGTTTTGAGTTTGGAAACTCTTCGATGGAAATGCAAAGCATGAGAAGTCCATTGGACTTCCAGGGGAATGTAAAAAAAAAATAATACACTTTTTTTTTGCGTGAGCGATGTCAACATCGCCAGGGAAATGTAGGCACGCTGTCACTTTCACACTTGCACGCGGGCGTGGCACGGTGGTATTTATACTTCTTCGGCGTCGCAAATACTAGTATTTGTGTCAGAAATGCAAGGCATTTCCGCGTCCTTTATATAACCTTTTAACAGTCTCACCCTGGTGTTAATTAATTTTCGAGTCTCATACTCGCGTGACAATTCAAGACGAATCTTCTCAACTGCACCGGATAGTGGAATAAATTCAGATACCTGATTGGACGTTATCGTGGCAAGTGATTTGTAAATGCGATCTTGCAAACCCTTAATGAACCTATATCTGGCAGGGAGATTGTTCTTCTTCCCTGATAGCTCATTAAGGGATTCAAAATCTGACATAATTGTTTCAGTGTCTAGTAAAATATTAAAACCTCGCTGTTGTAATTTTTTAATTTCAGCAAGTATGGTATTTATGTTTTCGTGATTCATATTATTATATATTTTCATATTTTTAAATGCGTGGAAATTCTTCGAGGACAACGATGCTTTGTTTTTTTTTCTTGGTCTAATATTAGACCTTCATGTTATCGTTGGAAACTCGAAGAGTCTCTCGTGTCAACGATAAGAGTTGTATAACAGAATGAAATCTTCTGTTGGAGCTTCTTGGAAAATGCTGTTTTGTAGATCCCATCTGCGACATGCTGTACAGCAGGTGGACAAATATCGAAATACCTACTGGCGGCGTATATTGACTGGAATACAATTTCTTCACCTGTAATTGTGTTTGTGGATTTGATAGCTCTTCTTGCAACTGTTTTACAACGCCCTGTGTTACCCAGTAGGCAGTTCTTGCTCTGAGTGACCATGCGAAGATTGTTTATAGAGTTATCAAGTATGTTACCGTTAATGTGATCAATGACAAAACCCTTAGGGATCACTCCAAAGAAACATTCATAGACGAAACGATGACATAAATACCTCTTTGAGCACGCGGCAGTAAATCTTAGATAACCACAATTATCAACTCCACCGACTGGTCGTCTTCGCGTGCAGTGTCGCACCGTGCCATCTCGGTTTGCTTCATAATTTGGAATAGTTGGATGTGGGACGAATTCTTGATTCATTATAATATAAGCAAAATTATTTGTCTAATTCATAATTTGCCTGAAAACTTATTTATGTAATCATGCTCCGAGAGAGTGTTATCACAGTTTGGATATTTTTTATCATAATACCGTTTTAGTTCTCGATAGCGTTTTCCACCACACGCTGAACATAATTGCGTTTTTCCTCGTACTCCAACACCGCATCTGATACACGGCATCGGTCCTAAACTACCGCCGCGGACCTGTTGAGCATGTTGTCCACAGTATTCGTGTCTGCATGGTTTGCTACACGGCGCTGATGAATTTAGTTTGATCCACTTGCATTGGTTCATTATATATAATATTTTTGCCTATTTAAATACTTGTCTTAATTATAATATGGAGGAATTTGAAAGACTATCCAGAATAAAACCTGCAGGTTCTCGATTCGATCTTGACCGGTTAACCGCTGATCCACGACGAAGAAGGTTAAAGGAACTGCTTGGTGTTATCAAGAACGCCAAAGAAGAGTTTCGTCGTGATGGTGCCGCACACACGTGGTCTTCGTATAAAATTATCCCCGAAACTCAAAGAGTTTCTCGTCCAAGGACTTCTCTGGAACCCCAAGGGGTTCTCATGCAGAGCATCGCTCACGCGAGCTTTATCATTGATGCTACCATGAACGATACAATCGCGCGTAACATAATTGGGTATCTCGACGATAGAAGATATTTCATACAGATAAAATTTATTGTTAAAGACGACGAAACGTGGATTATCAGAGACAAACTAGACCCTGTTCTTGATGCCCGCGGGGGGAAAACCGTTCTGTTAAGTAAAGACTCAAACCCGGGAGTACTTGTTGGGATTGATATACCATATTATGCCAGAGCGTATCCTGTGACCGCAGTCGTTTATGGAATTTATCCGATGAAGAAACCACGCGTTGATAAACTCAAACCGATGAAGGTGTCGCCGTTGACAGAGTCAAGGATGAATTGTGTAGCTGAGCGAGTAATGGAACATTTTAAAAATGCAATGCGAGGAAACGGCCTAACACCGCTAAGACAAAATAAAATAACAGCGTGGGCGACACGAGTCGGCGACGAAGGAGCGTCAATAAATGATGTTGCTGAGCTAGAGCGATTACTAAAATTTCCTATAACGGTTTCATCGTTAACCGGTGAGGTATTGTACAAGTGTAAATACAATTCCCGTGGAACACCAATAACTATTATCGATCATAACAGTCACGCCTGGGCTGACTCGGTTAGGATATTTCCTCGAGACCGTGTTGTGAAGTATTATCCGGAATTGCAAAACGGAACCGCTAACGATTCTATGTTTGATTTTATTTATCAGATAAGTAAAACCGATCCAGTGTCTGTGTGGTTATTCAGAAGTAGCGAAGATGGAGAATATGATCAGTTTGTGAGACCCGACGGGGAAATATACAGAACAATGGAGTTACAGCACGAAATGAAAAAACTCGCAGAAAAATATCATGCGACGGACATTGATACGTTACTGACACACTGTTTTACTGTCCCGGGTGTTGCCGCACATGTAGCCCGAGAACGAAATTCATGGAGACCAACTCCGAAAAGTTTTCTTGGGGATATCCAACAGAGCTGTGTTGAATACGGACACGGCGGTTTGTGGAATACTCGATATGATTACCGCGATATGATATCCGTGGACATGACGGCGTGTTATCCAGGAAGTTTCCTTGGGCGTGGAGAATGCAGCGAATATTTTAAACGGTTTGGCCACGTTACAAACTCGATGACAAGAGTTGCTGTAAACGGACCATTGCCTGATTTTGACCTGACAGGATTTGCTTGTGTGTCGTCGTTTAAATTCGCTAAGGATTTACATCATGTGTGTTATGCTTGGTTTGGCAGACATTTCGTTGAGAAGCGATGGGCACCAATAGTGTTATTGCGATACATGCTTGACAGTCGAATACTGTTGTCGCTGACGGTCAGCGAAGCGATTATATGTTATTGTCGTCAAACCGAAGTTTGGTTGCCAACTCCAACGCGTACGTTAAAAGAAGTCATCGAAGATTGGTCACGAGAATGTCCAGAAACTTCTATCGACGTTATCATCAAGAGAGCTCCTGAAGTACTTAAAAGCAAACTTGGAAATGACGAAAGCACAGCAAAAGATCTAGGACGAAGAATAATAGGGAAATTCACTCAAGGTGGAGCGTACGATCATAAACAACATCACAGTCGATTAATCATGGACGAGACTGAATTGGATCTTGTTGTCGCTGATGCAGCCGCGAACAACATTTTCTGTAACCGCGAAGATGTGTTTCTGTCAAACGGGGAAAAACTAGGAACTGTTTTTAGTTATATCGACGGAGAATCATCTCAGTACACACATTTGAGATCTTCGATGCTGGCTTATGTATCCATAAATTTGTTGTCGATGATTAATAGATTTCCCGTTGACGCAGTGAGAGTTGCAACGGATTCATTTTATATCGATAAAAAACACTCAGCGCTGTTGGATAATTTTATATCGAATGATTCATCGTGGGGCTCGTGGAGAATAAAGAATGAAATGTTACAAGGATATTGCGAATCGGCTGACGTTGAAATCAAGGATGAGTATCGCAGCGCAGAAATGTCTTCGTCGGCTTCGTTGCTGCCGCCGGTGCACGATCCTGTTACAAGACACAAAACAGTTTATCTGAACGGGCCTGGTGGTTCTGGTAAGACAACTCGGGCGATTGAATTATTTCGCGGTTCTGACTTGGTCGTGCTGACTCCCACACACAGACTTGCCAGGGAGATGAGACAACGGGATGTTAACGCGTGCACGTATCACAGTTTTTTCAAATACAGCGGCGGCACGTGGACACCTGAACGAATGGGAACGAAATATATTCCCGAGAAAATCATCTGGGATGAGATAGACACTGTGCCGTTAGATATATTAAAACAGTTTCTGGATTGGTTGCTAAAGAAAAATACCGCAGTGGTGATGTGCGGCGATCATGGTCAACCACCGCCATTTACAGGTGAATCTCCACACGAGTGGCTGAAAACTTTTGTAGATTATTATGAGGAAATAACTAACGATCACAGATCACTCGATGAAACGCTGAAAGAGTTTAAGGCACTGATCAGGCTACAAACCAATAAAGTCCAGTGTGAGATAATGCGTGAAATAATTTCAGAGACTTCGCTGAGCGACTTTTGGGAAACGTGGAAACCAGGTGATCTCATAGTGGCAAGTAGAAAGATAGTCAGGGACACACTTCAGCAGCGGTTATTTCAGTTACATCAGAAGAAATTTCCCATGTTGCCAGTGCCGTTGTGTTATAGACCAGCTGATACGCGATTGCAGAATATTGACGTTGATATTCCAGGGCGCGGGACTGCGTCGGGGGTGGAGAAACAGAATTTAGTATTAAATGATATTGTCACAGTTGATGTTGATGCTGTCGAACAGGCACTGAAAATGAGCAAATCCCCGTGGACGCTAGGATACGCTATGACCATCCACAGTTCGCAGGGACTAACTATTTCAGATACAACAGTTTGGATTGTTGATGATCGCATCGAGTGGTCAAATTTAGTTTATTTAGCCGTGTCAAGAGTAAGAAGGATAGGTCAGTTACAAAGAATTGTATTAGATGATGTTATCAACGACAACATCAACAGATCAATCGCTGATGATACAATAAGAAAGAAATTAGCCGGTTACAAACAGAGCGACAAAAAAAATGGTAGAGAGTTTGATCTCGACGAAACACTCATTATACAATTACAACAACAACAGAATAATCGGTGTGCGAGTTGTAATTGTTTATTGCTGTGGCAGTATTCGAAAAACGACCCAAGACAATTTACCGTAGATAGAATAGATAGCAGTCGTGGTCATACACGTGAAAATGTGATGTTGACATGTCTTGAGTGTAACCGACGCAGAGGTGTTGCTGCAGTTATTTAAGTGATTGAATCACTTTAGTGCGGATCACTTTAGTGATCGGGGTGGTAATTGTGTATCCGTGGGAATCACCTGAAGTTGCTCGCGTGTGAATCCACGCTGAGGAGCAGTCGAATCTAATCTGTAGATTGCGTTTCTCCCAGTTGATCTTGTTATGCTGGATATCTTATGTGTAGTAACACTCCATGTGGGATCGGTTGCTCTTTTTTTTCCTCCTTCTAGTTCGCCTGGTTCGTATAAATACCTAACGGTGACATTACCCAGCAGTGGAGACGCTAGCGTGAATGGCTGTGTTGAAACATGTCCACGTTGATCGACGGCGGGTATATATTTTTTTGTGATTGCATTTACAGGTCTCATGTTTGTTGTTCTGGTAATTTCATTATTCAGCGCGGCTATCACGTTTGGCAGTCTTGCAACCCATTCACGAGATCTCGTATCGTAAATGAATTCCCTCGCGTACTGGTATCCGAATAATCTCTCAGCGAGTGTTCTATTAAATCGCTCAACAATTGCCTGATCCCGATGAATTTCAGTATGCCCTCGTCGTATGGTAACGTTATGCTGCTTTGTCAACGATGATACCGCGCCCTGAAATTCTTTACCAGGATCAACTTGTAATAATCGTGGCCAGCTTAGAGGTCCTCGCTGATAAATTCGTTTAAACGCAGAGGCGACTTCGGACGCTGTTTTAGTCGCTAACGGTTCTGCTTCTTTGTATCTACTAGCAACATCAACTACTGTTAGCGCGTATTTGTATGTTTTTCTACGGACAGTATCATGAGGCAGGAATAGTATGTCAGCCTGATGAACTTCATTGGGCACACTAACATCAAAATGTGCAAAGTTGATTTGTCGAGGTGGTGGTAAGTAGATTTGCCATATTGCTTGTTTTGACAGCCATTTTTTGGCAACCTCGCGTGTTACTGATGCCGCGTTGGCGAGTTTATTAATTGCTGAGTTACCTCTCCAGTATCCGATTGGGGAATAATAAATCGCTTGCATTTTTATTTAATTATCCAGCGCCTAATGCTAATTTAGATTTCATCGCTGATCTTATTAACCAGTTAGCGAGTGACTCCTTAAATGATTTATTTTTTATGGCGCTTAATGCATGAATTAATTTCACATCCGCGATATGCCTGTCTTGTAGATCTTTACTTCGATAAGCAACATCATGTATGTGACACGCTGCGTCGATAGCGTTTATCGGATACTCTCCCGGTTTTGGTTTAGACTGTTCATCAAGTCTGATATCTAGTCGTGTACCGGGACCGCAGTAATTGTATCCTGGAAGATGTTTTTCTCCGGGATACTTAGCCCAAGGGGTACCTGGAAGTCGTCCGAGGGAGGCTGCAATGTCACCACCTCGTTTTTTTTTTTTGAAATCTAAATTTTTTTGTGCCACATCGCGTACACGTGCCAGAAATTGCTTGTCTGTCATTTTTTGTTGTAACCGTTGTTAGGTCGTTTGTAGGGGTTCGTGCCCGACACTTCACACAATATAGATCCATAATTATTATTCTTTGTATATAAATGGAAATTACAGATTTTTCTGCGACACGAAAAAAGGAGCCAATCAAGCACAATTCAGTGCTACCAAACTCTATCAGAATGATCATCATAGGGCCATCAGGATCGGGTAAAACGCAACTGCTGCTGAACATGATAATGAAGTGGATGAAGTGGGATAAGCTGTATTTGGTAGCTCCATCTGTAGATGATCAACGATGCTATGATGTAATAAAGGATTTTAATGAAAGTGCAAGCGCGCTGAGTGACGAGGAAGTAGTTGAATTTATCACTGATATCGAAGAAGCTCCCGCCGTTGAGGACCTCGACGGGGAAAAAAATAACCTAGTAGTGTACGATGATGTGATGCTGGACAAGCAAAAAAATCCTGCAAGAATATTTTCCCGGGGTCGTCATAAAAACACCGATGTCATTTATGTTACTCAACGTTACACACAAATACCAAAAGTAATCAGGGATAACTGTAATCTTCTTGCTGTGTTTAATGGAGTTGATGTTCATACGCTGAGAAATATTCATCAAACCTGGTGTAGCGGCGATATGGATATTAATAAGTTTAAAAATTTCTTTAGTCGCGCTCAAAGAAGCCCTCACGGATTTGTGACAATAAATTTACACGACCCGCGGACACGATACCGCGTCGGACTCGACACATTGTATGGTTAACATAAAAAATGTTTCTGTGGAAATGCAAAGCATTTCTCGCGGCAAAGCATTTTTGGAAACTCGGAGAGTTTCTGGCGATGTTGACATCGCTCGGGTGCGTAAACGCACTCTCGATGGCGAAGCCATTCACGCTCGCGTTCGCCATTTGGGTACGATGAAACTTTCGAAGCACCCCCTCTGTATTTGTGAAATTGTTTTTGTCTGTTCAGCCCTTTTTTTTAGTTTCGGCGGTCTCCCTATTTATGAAACTGTTTTTAACTATTATTTACTATTTTAGTTTCGGTCTGTTCGCCCCCCCCCCTGCTGCTCTAGTGGAACTTCAAATCTTAACTGGAGAACTGCCGCTCCACCTTAGAAGACAAGAACTCACCCTCAGATATGCAGCCAGGCTAACAACACACCCCGACACACACCCCACCCGGCTAGCTATAAATAAATGCAACATACCTTTTAGAACTAAATTATCACAAAACATACCAGCAGGGAAATTAGTCCATCAATTAGTTGAACAACTTCCTATAGACAAACTCCAAGCAGAAATTGCAAATCACTATGACAAAGAACCATGGATAAATATCAACCCCACAGTTAACACCCTCATTACGAAATATGGCAATAAAAACGAACAGGAACTCAAACTAAACACAATCTGTACAGAAGAAATCAACTCAAAATATTGCAACTACATTAAGATTTACACTGATGGATCCAAAATTACAGAACCACCCAGAACAGCAGCAGCTTACGTAATCCCCGAACTTAACATTAAAGTAGGACGAAGACTACCTAACCTCTGCTCTATAAACACAGCTGAATTCTGGGCCATACTTGAAGCACTCAAATGGATCAAAGAGAACAAAATACCCCAAGCGGTAATAATAAGTGACTCGCTAAGCGTCATAAACTCAATACTTAATAACAACACCAAATCAAGAGAAAACTATCTTAGGCAAACCAATTTATTGTTAAAAATACTGAACAATAATAACTTACAAGTAGAATTTATGTGGATACCATCCCATATTAACATACCAGGTAACCATATGGCAGATATAACAGCTAAACAAAAACTAAACGAAACCACTCACATCAACCTAGATTATAGCATATGCGAACTCAATAGCATATCTAAAACCCTCATTGATAATAAATGGCAGGAATTATGGAACACAAGCACTCAAGGCAGGAAACTAAAAACCATCATTAAAGAAGTATGTAGAAATAGGAAACCACCCAAAACAAAAGGCAGTGAACAAAAATTCATAAATAGAATACTCACGGGCAAAACCAAGCTGGCTAACAGCTTCGGACAGTACATAGGACCACAACCACATAACCCTAACTGCTACCACTGCAGGGTCCCAGAAGACATAGAGCATATTTTTAACAACTGCCATACACTTGAAAAAGAAAGGGCTAAGTTTAAAGTTAAACAGCATAAAATTGGATCCCCTAAAACATACCCAGAATTCTTGATGAACACAAACCCCAATATTAATCTAACATTCAAAAATATCATAAGTTTTATACACGAATCCAATCTACTCAAAAAAATCTAAGAAAGTAAATCAAAGACCAGTTAAAAATATAACAAATCACTGTTTGGGAATTATGACGGCCGGCTCGGTCTCGTGGGTTCACAGACTGACACAGCCGTTCATAGCCCGAATAATAAAAACCAGTTAAGGACGAATATTACAAAATCACTGTTTGGGAATTATGACGGCCTGCTAGGTCTCGTAGGTTCACAAACTGACACAGCCGTTCATACCCCGAATAATAAAAACCAATTAAGGCCACAAAAAATTAAAATAGGAAAATAGGAATTAATTAAAACAGGACTCCATAATAACATACAAACAACCATAAAACAAGTTTTCATTCCAAACCAATAAGATAGGGAATCAAAATAAATAAGGAATTCATGAATAAAAAAAAAAGAAAACGAAAAAAAAAAAAAAAAAAAAATAAAAAAAAAAAATACTCCTAACCGTCTCCTTGTCTCTTAAACAACATCTGGCTGAACTTTTAAATCAAGCTTCCACAGCTATTTCTACTAACATACTCAGCCAAATCCAGGCAATGTTGGCAGACGACACTGAAGAATTTGAAACTTCCACGCTGGCAGCGGCCCTGGAAGTATCATCATCCAGCGGCGATGAAGCTGATGAACCTGCACCACCTAAACAGAGTGGAAAAAAGGAAGGCTCTGTCTACCGGAATATCGGACTGGGAAAGGCAATTGATGATATCAAAAAAGCGGGCCACTTCGTCAATGCCACAAGACCGGGTGTCCTAATGTGACGTCATCGCTGCCGACCAATCGTGGCGGGAGTCACATACTGCTTGGTTTGACACCTGGGGCATTTCAATCCAACTAAGAAACACGAGTGTGTGGTGTGACTATTCCCACTCATGTCTATTAGCCTTTCAGTCAGGTTGTTAAGGACTAGTTAGTCCTACACCTGAGTGGCTAAATTAAAAAGTACTCTTTGAGTACATAAAAGCCTGGGGGATGAGGCTCCTTTTCCTTCCCCCAGGAGTAATTAAAAATCACGCAGTGCGTGAATAAAAAAGTGGTACATGTTCAAAAGAACGAAAACCACTATAATCCAACTAACTAACTAACTAACCAGTCTAACCATCCATTGTCGACTCATCCTCCTAAGAAGATGTGCTCCAAACTAGCTAAGCTCAACGAAGCCTACGTGAATTTGCATAGGGTCAGACACAGTCTGATACCGAAGCCAGAAGAAATAGAGAATGTAAGAACGTTAAAAGTCACTGAAGACCTGATAGAAGAGCTCTTCAGAGAAGAAATGAACAGGGAAAAAGAAGAATGGACAGAGAAGTACAGACTTCAGAGACAGCAACAACAACAACAACAACAGCAGCAGCAGCCTGAAGCTGACCGAGGCTTTGTCGATTGTCGTATCGACACCAAAGAGTTCTTCTTCTCTTTCCGAAGAAGCAGACCTATCGCCAGAAAGTCTATCCTCAGAGGACATCGCATTCTTAGAAACTAAAAAAGAATCCATAGCAAACAAAAAAAACAGCCCTTTTCAGGGCTACCAAATACTCTAGAAAAGAAATAACGATCCATTTGCCAATGTGTAGGTAGAGTAGTGTGAAAATAAACACTAACTCTTTCTTTAAAAAAATGTGAGTGTATGTGTTTGTGAGTTTGTGTGTTTGTGTTTATAAGCGCTCACGTAAGTTGGTGTGGATAGTAGATTAAAATCATGGTTTTTTTTGGTGTTTGAGGTGTAGATTTGGGGTTAGATTGGATTGCTTTGCGTATGTGGATAGTCTATTGAAGTGATTTATGAAAAATTTTTAAAATAGTGATGGGTAGCATAAAAAGTGAGTGAGTGTTTCTTTTAGGTCAGCGCGTTGTTGTTTTTTTTTTTGGTCATGATCTAGGTAAGATCAATTTTATGTTTTTGGGGGATGTTTTCCATCACGTCCGCGCTTTCAGTATAAATTGAAACTCGCTCGGCAGTCTAGCTACCCTTGTTGATTGATCAACACCGCCAGAAGAATGAACACCAGAATTGTGAAACTGTTAGAACTCCAGATGCACCTGGAATATGCCAGGCGCATAGTAAATGAACTATCAGCGGAGGCTATCGTAGAAGAAGCAAGAATAAAGAAGGAAGAGGAGGAGAGAAGAGAGAGGGAAGAAGAGGAAAAGAAAATAGGAGAGAGGATGTAGTACAATATTCCCGAGACAGAGGATTGGGGTGTTGAAGCGAATCATCCCGCCTCTGCACTCTCAAGACAAAAAGTAAAAAGAGACTGGAGTCAAAGATGTGTGTGTGGCGCCAGGCCTGGAAGGTGCAACCATTAGATAGGTGCATCTGGAGTTCAAAAAAAACCAACAGCCCTTTTCAGGGCTACCCCAATACTCTAGAAAAGAAATAACGATCCATTTGCCAATGTGTAGGTAGAGTAGTGTGAATATAAACACTAACTCTTTTTCATAGTGTGAGTGAATGTGTTTGTGTGTTTGTGTTTGTAAGGGCTTGCGTAAGTTTGTGTGAATAGTAGATTATGGGTTTCTTAATTGTTTCTTAGCGTATGTGGAGAGTATAGTTTGGGTTTTATTATAAGAAATGAGAAAAGTAGGGGGATGTTTTCCTTCACGTCCGCGCGATGTTTGGTCATGATCTAGGTAAGATCAATTTTACGTTTTTAGGGAGATGTTTTCCATCACGTCCGCGCTTTCACTATAAGAACCCACCACGTTCGTCATTAGAACCATTCTACGGAATAATGAAAAACGAAGATGGTGGTTGCAAGTGACTTGTTCAACAATTTGGTACATATATACAACTGGATAATAGATGGTATCTATGTAGTGGAGAGACTAGAAGAAGAATGGAAGATAGCAGAGTACCTGGACTACGCTAAATGTCTAAACATAGCAAAAGAACTGATAGCAGGAATGATAGAAGAGGAGGAAAAGAGATTGAGAAGTATGATAAATCCCACCTATGTCAGAGTGGGAAGCCTAAAGGGAAGCACTTGACAATGCAAGCAAAGTCAAGTGCTTTCTTGAAAAAATGTCACATGGGACAGAGTGCTCTTATGTGGAGAGAGGTTATGAAAGACTTAGGAAAGGAGAGGAGTTGATGAGAAAAGTGATGGAGGTAGAGGTAAAGAAGATTAAAGAGAGATGGTATAAAGAAAGAAAAGATCAGGAAAACAAAAAGAAACAGGCTGATTTTGATAGGCTAAATCAGAATTGGATCAAAGTCCAGGAAAAGTTTAGAGCCTTGGGCCATCCAGACTGGATGCCAGAGGAGAAAAAGAAGAAGAAAGGAATAATGGAAAAAGTGAGGACTTGGTGGAAGAAGTTAAGGAGTTAGAAGAAGAAGAAGAAGAAGAAGAAACCCAAAGGCCCTTTTCAGGGCCAGCCATATTTCTCGAAAAGAGATAGCCTTTCAATTGCCTACCCTTTTTTAAATTTAAATTTAAATTTAAATTTAAAAAGTTAAAAAAAAAAAAAAAAATCCCATATTCAATTTCCCTTGTCCCTAGACAAGCCCAAACTCTATTCCCATGTTAATTTCCCTTGTCCCTAGACAGACCCAAACTCTATGTTAAATTCCCATTGTCCCTAGAGTTGCCCACGATTTTTATCCATGTTAAATTTCCATTGTCACTAGAGTTGCCCAGGGGTCTTTTTAATGCTAAGTCCCATTGTCCCTAGGGTGCCCCACCTTACTACTTATGTTTGATTTTATTTAAGAAATATGCAAAAACGATCCTGTATCAGTATGGCTATTTAAGAGTTCCGATGATGAAAGTATGATCAATTTGTACCACCTAACGGCGAAATATATCGTAAAGTATCTCTCCATGAAGAAATGAAAAATCTGAAAAATGAAAAAATTATATTATACCGTCCTCAGACCGAAGTTTGGTTGCAACCACCTGATGATAATAAAACGGCAAAAGATCTTGGTAGAAGAATAATCGGTAAATTTACTCAAGGCGGTGCATATGATCATAAACGACATTATGCACGATTAATTCTAGATGATGCTGAATATGATTTTATAATCGCCGATGCAACGAAGAGAGATATATTTCTAAGTCGACAAAACGCCTACATGTCTAACGGAACACGATTAGGTATAATTGTTGGTTATATTGATGGCGAGTCACCTCAGTTTACTCATTTAAGATCTTCAATGCTCGCTTATGTTTCTATAAATTTATTATCGATGATAAATAGATTTCCTACCACTGCAGTCAGAGATGCTACGGATTCATTCTATATAGAGAAAAAAATATACAGAATAACTGACTCGATTTACAAATACTGATGAATCATGGGGCGAATGGAAAATAAAACAAAAAGTGTTATATAATTATTCTGAATCCGCAGATGTTGAAATCAAAGATATTTATTACGAAAATAATCAGATATCAGAATTATCGTCTGTGGCATCTGATCCAGTATCCAGACACAAGACGATCAATATAAACGGACAGGGAGTTCTGGTAAAACAACGCTAGTTATTGAATTATTTCGGCATAATTCAGATGATTTGGTTGTTTTAACACCTACACACAGATTCGCAGGAGAAATGAGAGAACGAGGGGTGCAATTATGTACTTATCATAGCTTTTTTCGATTGAAGGGAGACGCATGGACTCCTGATCGAATGGGAGAGAAATATATTCCAAAGATCATCATTTGGGATGAGATATGTACAGTATCGCTAGATACATTAAAAATGTTTCTCGATTGGCTGTTATTGAAAAATACAGCTGAGATAATGTGCGGCGATCATTGTCAACCATCACCGTTTGTTGGGTTATCTCTGTACGGGTGGCTACAGAATTGTGTTGATTAGTACGAGGAGACAACTGATGATCATAGATCTCATGATGTAGAATTAAGGGAGTTTAAGAAATTAATCAGACTACAACCGAAAAAAGTTCAATGTGAAATAATGCGTAAAATAATTTCAGAAGCTTCTATGAACGATTTTCTGCAAGTGTGGAGACCAAATGATTTAATAGTGACAAGTAGAAAGATAGTGATACACTTCAACAGCAATTAGTTCAGATGCATAAATAAAACATTTTAGATCTACCTGTAACATTGTGTTATAGACCAGCGTGTAACATTGTGTTATAGACCAGCTGATACACGACGACAGAATATCACCATTGATATACCATGACAGGCTGAGAAACAGAATCTTGTATTAAATGATGTTGTTGTGGTTGATGTCAGTGTTGTTAAGGATGCGCTGAGTACGGATAAGACTCCATGGACACTGGGATACGCAATGACAATTCATACATCTAAACGGTTAACCATCTCTGATACGCGAGTTTGGATTGTCGATCATCGTGTCGAATGGTCAAACTTAGTTTATCTCGCAGTGTCTCGAGTCAGAAGAATATCTCAGCTGCGGAGAATTATCATAGGCACTACAGAAACCGTCTTTGATATCCTCGATCACAGTCGTATAGTAAAGAAAAAATTAGCTTGTTATAAACAATGTGACATAAAAAAAACAAACGCGACTTTGATCTCGATGTTGAATTTATCATAACGCTAAAAAAGCAGCAAAGTAATCAGTGTGCAAGTTGTAATTGTATAATGTTGTGGCGATATTCAAAAAATAATGATCCAAGACAATTTACCGTGGGTAGAAAAGATAGTAGTCTTCGTCATACACGCGAAAATGTGATGCTGACCTGTATTGAATGTGATCGACGTAGAGGTGCTAGTTAAGTGATCGCGGTGGTAAATGTGTGTCTTCAGGAAATACTTGTAATTGTTCACGTGTAAATCCACCTTGAGGATCAGTTGAATCTAGTCTGTAGATTGCAGGTCTACCCGCGGATCTTACAATGTTGGAAATTGTATATGTCGTAATACTCCAGAAAGGATCAGTTGCTCTTTGTTTTACCACCTTCAAGTTCACCGGGTTCATATGAATATCTTACAGCCACATTACCCAATATTGGTGGTTTTGAAAACTCACGTCGTTGTACGGGTATATGTTGTTTTTTTGTGATCGCGCTAATAGGTTTCATGACAGTTGTTCGAGTAATTTCGTTATTTAATGCAGCTATCACACTTGGAATTTTGCAACCCACTCTCAAGATCTTGTGTCTCGAATTACTTCCTTCGCGTATTGATATCCAAATAACAGCAGAGACCCTCGATAAAGCGTTCAGCGTAGTCAAACTTACGACATGTTTTTCAAAACGACGACGCGACAAAAAAGGAACATAAAGCTAACCACCAGGGAGACTCTTGGAAAGTTAGAAAACTCGGTTTCACGTTATCAGCGGTTTTTTTTATTGTTTTTTTTTTTTTCTTTCGTTTTTGTATAAGGCTTATACTATAAGCCTTGGTTTACCAAAATAATGCTTATAAAATGAGGTGGGTTCACCCTTTCTGCTGCTGCTGCTATACAAAGTCCTCATTATTATTATTATGTGTGTGTGTGTGTGTGTGTGTGTGTGTTATGCATGGGGTCGATTTACAGGTACTAGGTTACAATTACGATTACAGGTTGTTTGGCAGTGATGACTACGAATACGATTACACTTTATTTTGAAATCATGATTACGGTTAAGGGGTGAGGTTATTATGATTACGTTTACGTTTACGATTACGATTGCTTTGTATTTGCTAAATGAACATGAATTTTTGAATTAACGAATAGTCACTAAAAATTATAAATGCGTATTTATAGAAAAATTAGCTTGTATATTGGGCACATAAAATTGCCCATTCCTTAGTGTAATAGTCAACATTCTAACATTTCTTTTGTTTATGGAATATTGTATTATTCTTACAATTTTTAAAAACGATAATTAGTTGTTATTTTTTAAAATCATTTGCAATCATGATTCCACTGTGCGATTACACGCCCAAATGTAATTGGCCCCATGCCTGGTGTGTGTGTGTGCGTGTGCTATCCCTTTTCAACATCCTTCCTTATCAACGTCGTCACCGAAATAAGAAGGGCGATCCAGTGTAGTTATATCCCTCTGCTAGACCAACAAGCTTTTTATTCGAATATTTCTGATAGCGCTAACTGAAATGTCCGGGGGGGGGGGGGGGGGGGGGGGGGCGATAGAATATTAGTCTAACTCCTTGCAATTTCTCGAGAAAGAGTGCAATAATTCGAATAATTCGTGATTCCAAATTGTGGTGTTATTCCAAGTTGTCACCCAATATGGATGCGCCCATCGACAAAAAGGTTGAGCTCTTTTTATCGAATTTCTGTGAAATCTTTTCAAATTCTTTTGCAGGATACGTAATATGAGTAACGTATCTTAAATATTTCTCTCATTATCATTATCAGCTTCCACTTGCATGTGGGAGCTCAAATCTTTATTGTTTTATAGCAGTTCCGTTCGAGCAAGAGCAAGCGGAAGTCCTATAGTGTGACGATACATCCCCGTTTGTTTGTACCCTCCTAACGATTTCAATAACAAAACGTTTAATGTGATAAAAAGTGCACAGAACTAAGTCAGTTGAATCGTTGATTTATAATTTCAAACCGGAATGGCACTGATACTGGCATCCCCAGTACCTTTCATGCTTAACGGACTTTCCATACTAACACGGCGCCATATTGCGTACATTATCATGGTCTAGTTTATTTCCATTAGACATTACGTTGAGAGTTTGGAGATATATCCATTTACACACATGAACATAGAAATTAAACTGCTTGTTAAATCCATGTGAAAGGCTAATTTGTTGTTGTCATTCTTTTCCTTTGCTTGACTCGACATTGTTTATATCGGAAGCAGACGACATATTATGTACATCAATGTATGTACATCTGTAGTCGTGCTCACACCCATTTGCTGAAAATGAACTTGTCCTGGAACTGGAAATGGATCTTGAGCATTAGTCCTACAATGTAAAATATAGCACATGTTGTTTTTGTTTTAGTGCTGTGCCTTACTATCCAAATAACAGCCTTGTATAGCATGTTCCGATGTCAATGACATTGGAACGAATAATCAGAGTTTCAGGAACATCTCACACACTTGGCAGCCTATATTGACACTCTTCCACTAATTTATGTGTAATTAATATACATACTGTGCTGTCTTTATCCTGGAGGAATGAAAATATGATACTAGCAAGTGGACTCAGTTTCATGTTCCATTGACATACATTTGAATTTGTTGCAATGTGATGGTAGTTGCGGTATACCAAAGTAAGTTCAAGTAGGTACATGTTGGGGATATGTTTCTTGACCGAAATGAACTGTTGCTTACAGTTCCAATAGGCATAATAAGTTTTTATTCATTTTGTTAAAGAATAACTTTCCAACATAACCCTTTACCTCATGCAAGCATCTTTGGATGCCTCTACTCCATTCGCATGGAAGTGCCTTTTGATGCCTGCTGTAAACATCAGCCATTTTGAGCTGGTTTTCGTAGCGCCACCTTCGGGGAAAACCCCCTATTAGATACTACATTCATTTCTGCGAATGACAATTACGTCATATCACGTGGTCACTGTTTATGCCCTGGTCGATATCTGCTATTTAAAGTAACTGGGTCATAATCTCCACTCTCCAAAATGGCGGTTGCGGATTTCATTCAGTACTTACAAAATTTTCATGATTAGAATCACAACTATGAAAGATTCAATAACTTAAGTAAAGGCTCTGATATTGATGTAGGCAGCAATTAGTTTTTATAAGTTATCAAATTCAGATGACTTAGTGATGTAGACACAGATGAAAAACTTGTAAATTTCGATTATGAGAAATGGCAGCTATGTTTGGTCACGCAGCCTCACTGACATGATGGTGAACAAGTTCTCTCAAGATTTTAAAGCACATAAAAAATTCTTCCATGAAAAATAATTACACAGCTATAACAATTGGACTTTACTCGTAAATTTGTCCACATATAATAGATGTGTACCAAAAATGTAAAATGGTTAATACTGCTGTTAAACGTAACATACACTACATTGCTTAACAGTTCACAGGCAGGCCTATGCATATGGAGTCGACTAGGTAACAGGTGTTCTATTTATAGTGCGCTGCACTTTGTAACTATGCTCTATGAGGTAAAGGGTTAACCTGATTTTGGTGTTCCCAGCTTTCATCGCTTTCCAGCCAACTGAAATGTAGGCCATCGAAACTTGAAAACATGTCTATTTCTTTTGTGAGAATTTGAATTTATTAGAGGAAAGACATCCAAGCAAGTAAAGTCTGACTAAAACATTATGACTTCACTTTGTAGAAAAGCATCGTTATTTTAGTTGCCAGTTGTGTGAAATATTCCTGAAAATTTGACTTTTATAATGATGTTAGTCGACATCAAAACACGCTAGACAGTGCCGTTAGTTAGTCTGTAAGACCTTTATGCCCACAACATAAATATCAGCATCAAGGTAGGACTATAGAGCATGTCCATCTATTATATTGCAAACTTCCGTTAAGCATGAAATGCACAGACGATGACGGTGTTATGGACACCCTGGTGGCAGTCAGGTTAGAAACTGTAAATCAGTGAATGAACTGAGTAAGTTCAGTGGATTTTCTGATTTTGTTCATTCTTTTTGTTATTGAAATTGGCAGGGGGTTACAAACAAATGGACATTTATATTCCAACTGGACTCCTACATGTAAAAAACGTATCACGTTATTTATGTTTTTAGTGTTATGTCCCTGACTCCCAAAACATAAATATCAGCATCGAGGTCTTACATCTATCTGTCTACCTATCCATCCATTGACACAGTCACACTTGACTATTAAGCAGCGGGTGGTGCATGGTCAAAGATAAAGTAAAGACGGAAGTGATATGACAGTCAGAAGAGTAATGATAGGAAAGGCAGAAATAAGTAAAAGAGTGTCATTGTACATTTTCATCCCATCATACTTGGACCAATCCGGCTATCGTAGCAGCAATAAGATACGGAACCTCAACCGGCATAGCCTTGAGAATCACTAGGTCTTACTTGTAACTGACTATTTCATTAGAATGTGATATTGGAAAGCTCGTGCTTGTGAGATACCAAGTCAGGAGCTTCTGCAATTATTGATGGTAATTGATGTTGGACTAGCAAAAGTCTTTTTACTCAAATGTACTGAAATATACCCATGAAATATATGCAAGTAAGTATATTTATATACGTAGAAAAGTTTTTAATACTTCTCGTTATTGAAATCAGCAGGGGGATACAAACAAACAGACATGTATATTCTGACTATAGTCCTACATGTAAGACATCACGTTATTTATGTTTTAGTGCTACATCCCTGATGCCCAAAACAAATAGCAGTGTCTAGGTCTTACATGTAGGACTAGCGAAAGTCACTGCACGTCTTTTTACTCAAATGTACTGAAAATATACCCATGAAATATATGCAATCAAGTATTTTTTATATATGTAGAAAAGTTTTTAATCATTGATTGATGAATGTAAACACCGTAAGCCTCCATTTTCTGAATGTAGCCAGGATTTACACTTAGTGACATATCTAAGTAACAATTCAAATGGACTGAATGAGTTTTATATCTGTAAATAGTTCTTAAATGGAAGGATGCAATTGTTTCATGTACCTTTAGTTTTTCTATTTTGTCTGACCCTATCAAAGAATACAATGGAGAGTTTTCTTAGTTTATAATTATAACAGAAAGTCATAAAATCTTTAATGGAGGGGAAGAATATTGATGTCTTACATTTTGATTGAGTTTTGTTTGCTTTTTTTATCAAGTGATGTTATAATTTCATAAATGTTATTAAAATAAAAAATATGATATTAGTTCTAAGTAAAATCTAAGAAAACCACACCCACACTTAATGGAAATCAGCACAGAAGAAAAGGCATTAATATGGACATTCTTTCCAGAATAATCAAGAGTGCTTTAAACCAAACCTCAGAAACAAAATTTAAGACATTACTTGACAAATGCTGCAGCCATTGATCCAACTTCATATAATAATGATAATAATAATAATAATAATAATAAATCACCCATATTAAATTCTGTTTTATTTTTCTAAAACAAATAGTTATAATTGCATGAGAACATATCAGCTAACCCTGGTTAAGAAAATATTTGTTAAACATACATAGACACACTTAGCAATAAAACTGTGATGTCATTGTGTAATGAAATGGATATTGATAAACAAAGATAATATATTGATTACTGATATGCAGAAAAATACAAAACTAAATACGCATGTTTAAATCAGATTTCATCCAACAAGTACACTCATCATTACATGATCAGTAAACTGCTGAAACTAACGATTATTAATATATAATTAGCAATATTTCACAAAATATGACAGTATTTGCTTAAATACACTAGTAACATGATTTTATACTTTTAATATTCAAATGAACATAATTGAGTTTGAATAAAAAAACTTTTCTTTATGAGTTTGAGTGAAAAGACCTTTCTCTATGAGTTTGAATAAAAAGACCTTTCTCTATGAGTTTGAATAAAAAGACCTTTCTCTATGAGTTTGAATAAAAAGACCTTTCTCTATGAGTTTGAATAAAAAGACCTTTCTCTAAGTGGTATCCTTTGGTTAATATTTATTATATCAAAATACATAAAGAGTTACATGGCTCTGGACCTTCATAATACATAAGAAACTGATCCAACTTAACTGAAGTATAATGAAAGACAAGGGTAACACATTGCAAATTTTTTTACAAAAGTAATTGTGTTGTATTAAACAGTTTCAGAGTAATGGCTTTTGGTCACTGTGGGTGGCTTTTGGCCACTATTTTGTCCTGCCTGGAAAGCATAGATGAGACATCAGGATTGCCTTTCAGACTCGCATTTTTCATGTTGGCATATTTGTCAACATATGGGTGTATTCTCTTGGAGATTACTACTAACTATGGCAAAAAGTAGGTTACACTGACCTGATTTCATGTTCCAATGATTTTGTTAAGTTTTTGCATTTAGCAGAATTTTTCTGACTATTATACAGACAGTAATGAATTGATCACTGTTTTCATTTTGGAGTTAATCACAGTGACCTACATTTCTTCATCCAGTGATATTTCAGTTTCAATAATGCCTTGGCTGAGCAGGCAAGATGGCATTCTGTAAAATTCTTTTTTTGTAAATTTATACATGTACCTGCTTTTTAGGTGGGAACATTTATATCCTATGGACACTTTGCTAGCCTTTGGATTTTGTTTTTAACAAGGGGAATATTGAAAAGGCCATTCACTTATAAATTTGTCTAATGTCATCATGCCTTAAAAGGGTCTTTTTTGGGGGGAGGGGGTGGTCATATATCCAATTCTGTTTTTGCAACTGTATGGTTCCTGATTATTTTTGGGATCAGGGTCATGGGTTCTGAAGGGGAGCATTGCATAAGTGGAACATCAGCATCATTTTAATTTCATTGTTACTGTTTGCTTTCCAGGTAAAGTGAACCTGAAGAGGGATACAAGGAAAAATCCTGCTGTCAGTAAACATTCAATCCATTGTAGCACATTCCACATAACAGGAAGTGATTGCAGTTGGAAACATCCTTTTTGGACAGCAAAAAGTGGAATTCATTGGTCATGGAGGAGACTCCAAGTACCTCTAAGGATCAGACTTTGGGAGATGAAGAAGAACTGAAGACAGAAACCAGTTCATTGGTAACAGATGAAGAAGAAATGAAGACAGAAACCAGTCCAGTGGTAACAGATCTCCATGATGAGGAAATAGATACATATTATTTTGAATCGGATCATCTCGCACTGCAAGGCAACCTTGATTACAAGATTATGCTGCGTACCATTGCCATGTTAGAGGCCCAAAGAGTCCAAGCCATTAAGGACTTGGATCGACTCTATCAGTGCCAAGAAGAGGCTTTGAAAGACCCAGTTGCATTTATCGATAAGTTACAGCATGGTATAGATATGAAACTTCCACAGCCTCAGAAAATAGCATCATTACCCATTATCAACTGGGAAAAATACACTAGCACAATGGATCTGTCATCCCTGGGTTTTCATAAGCACATGACACGCTTGAAGAAACAGCTGGTGGAAGGCACAGGTAAAAAGCATTAACTTAAAATCAATGAAAGGAGTCTGAAAATGATGTCATATTACCCACATTTGTAACACCCCTCTAAACAGCTGTACAGTATACATGTAATAACTTTGATATAAGTAAATGTTGATTTGGACTGGAATGAAATGATTTGTATCAAGCAATGACAGACTGAATCCGAGCTGAATATAAAAATGTATCAAGCAATAACAGACTGAATCCAAGCTGCATATAAAAATGTTTGTATCAAGCAATGACCGACTGAATCTCAGCTGCATATAAAAATATATGTATCAAACAGTGACAGACTGAATCCAAGCTGCATATAAAAATATTTGTATCAAGCAATGACAGACTGAATCCAAGCTGCATATAAAAAGGTTTGTATCAAGCAATGACAGACTGAATCTGAGCTGAATATAAAAATGTTTGTATCAAGCAATGACAGACTGAATCCAAGCTGCATATAAAAAGGTTTGTATCAAGCAATGACAGACTGAATCTGAGCTGAATATAAAAATGTTTGTATCAAGCAATGACAGACTGAATCCAAGCTGCATATTAAAAGGTTTGTATCAAGCAATGACAGACTGAATCTGAGCTGCATATAAAAATATTTGTATCAAGCAATGACATACTGAATCCAAGCTGTATATAAAAAGGTTTGTATCAAGCAATGACATACTGAATCTGAGCTGCATATAAAAAGGTTTGTATCAAGCAATGACAGACTGAATCCAAGCTGCATATAAAAATGTTTGTATCAAGCAATGACAGACTGAATCCAAGCTGCATATAAAAAGGTTTGTATCAAGCAATGACAGACTGAATCTGAGCTGAATATAAACATGTTTGTATCAAGCAATGACAGACTGAATCCAAGCTGCATATTAAAAGGTTTGTATCGAGCAATGACAGACTGAATCCAAGCTGCATATTAAAAGGTTTGTATCAAGCAATGACAGACTGAATCCAAGCTGCATATAAAAATATTTGTATCAAGCAATGACATACTGAATCCAAGCTGCATATAAAAATGTTTGTATCAAGCAATGACAGACTGAATCCAAGCTGCATATAAAAATGTTTGTATCAAGCAATGACATACTGAATCCAAGCTGAATATAAAAAGGTTTGTATCAAGCAATAACAGACTGAATCCAAGCTGCATATAAAATGGTTTGTATCAAGCAATGACAGACTGAATCCAAGCTGAATATAAAAAGGTTTGTATTAAGCAATAACAGACTGAATCCAAGCTGCATATTAAAAGGTTTGTATCAAGCAATGACAGACTGAATCTGAGCTGCATATAAAAATATTTGTATCAAGCAATGACATACTGAATCCAAGCTGCATATAAAAATGTTTGTATCAAGCAATGACAGACTGAATCCAAGCTGCATATAAAAATGTTTGTATCAAGCAATGACATACTGAATCCAAGCTGCATATAAAAAGGTTTGTATCAAGCAATGACAGATTGAATCCAAGCTGCATATAAAAATGTTTGTATCAAGCAATGACAGACTGAATCCAAGCTGCATATAAAAATGTTTGTATCAAGCAATGACATACTGAATCCAAGCTGCATATAAAAAGGTTTGTATCAAGCAATGACAGATTGAATCCAAGCTGCATATAAAAATGTTTGTATCAAGCAATGACAGACTGAATCCAAGCTGCATATAAAAAGGTTTGTATCAAGCAATGACAGACTGAATCCAAGCTGCATATAAAAATGTTTGTATCAAGCAATGACATACTGAATCCAAGCTGCATATAAAAAGGTTTGTATCAAACAATGACAGACTTAATCGAAGCTGCATATAAAAATGTTGTTTATATCAGCAATAAAAAATACATTATAGTGGTCTGTATTTATAGTGGTCTGTATTTTCATAGATGAAAGAGAGACAGAAACTGAATCCACATCAATATCAGCAACAGCAACAACAAATGACTCCTCTGATAGTGTCCTGTTGGTCAGGGGTCGTGTTAAAACAGAGACCAAATCATCCACATTTAACCAGCTATGGACAGCAGAAGAACAAAAGAGGTGAGTTGTGCTGTTGCAATCACGTCCCATGACATAATTAGGTTTGTTTAGACTTATTATTTCTTATCTTCCCATTCCACAATTTTATCAGTGTGTTTGAAATTCTCTGGACCTGTAATGTAAGACTTCTATCAGTGTTTGAAATCTGTCAGTGTTTGAAATCCTCTAGACCTCTAATATATGACCTATATCAGTGTTTGAGTTTGAAATCATCAGAACCTGTAATGTAGGACATTTGTCAATGTTTGAAATCCTCTAGACAGGACCTGTATCAATGTTTGAGTTTGAAATCCTCTAGACCTGTAATGTTAGACTTCTATCAGTGTGTTTGAAATCCTCTGGACCTGTAATGTAAGACTTCTATCAGTGTGTTTGAAATCCTCTAGACCTGTAATGTAAGACTTCTATCAGTGTGTTTGAAATCCTCTGGACCTGTAATGTAAGACTTCTATTAGTGTGTTTGAAATCCTGTAGACCTGTAAAGTAAGACTTCTATCAGTGTGTTTGAAATCCTCTAGACCTGTAATGTAAGACCTCTATCAGTGTGTTTGAAATTCTCTAGACTTGTAATGTAAGACTTCTATCAGTGTGTTTGAAATCCTCTGGACCTGTAAAGTAAGACTTCTATCAGTGTGTTTGAAATCCTCTAGACCTGTAAAGTAAGAATTCTATTAGTGTGTTTGAAATCCTCTGGACTTGTAATGTAAGACTTCTATCAGTGTGTTTGAAATCCTCAAGACCTGTAATGTAAGACTTCTATCAGTGTGTTTGAAATCCTCTAGACCTGTAATGTAAGACTTCTATCAGTGTGTTTGAAATCCTCTGGACCTGTAATGTAAGACTTCTATCAGTGTGTTTGAAATCCTCAAGACCTGTAATGTAAGACTTCTATCAGTGTGTTTGAAATCCTCTATACCTGTAATGTAAGACTTCTATCAGTGTGTTTGAAATTCTCTGGACCTGTAAAGTAAGTCTTCTATCAGTGTGTTTCAAATCCTCTAGACTTGTAAAGTAAGACTTCTATCAGTGTGTTTGAAATCCTCTGCACCAATAATGTAAGACTTCTATCAGTGTGTTTGAAATCCTCTAGACCTGTAAAGTGAGACTTCTGTCAGCGTGTTTGAAATCCTCTGCACCTGTAATGTAAGACTTCTATCAGTGAGTTTGAAATTCTCTAGACCTGTAAAATAAGACTTCTATCTGTGTGTTTGAAATCCTCTGGACCTGAAATGTAAGACTTCTGTCAGTGTGTTTGAAATTCTTTAGACTTGTAATGTAAGACTTCTATCAGTGTGTTTGAAATCCTGAAGACCTGTAAAGTAAGACTTCTATCAGTGTGTTTGAAATCCTCTAGACCTGTAATGTAAGACTTCTATCAGTGTGTTTGAAATCCTCTGGGCCTGTAATGTAAGACTCCTATTAGTGTGTTTGAAATCCTCTAGACCTGTAATGTAAGACTTCTATCAGTGTGTTTGAAATCCTCTGGACCTGTAAAGTAAGACTTCTATCAGTGTGTTTGAAATCCTCTAGACCTGTAAAGTAAGAATTCTATTAGTGTGTTTGAAATCCTCTGGACTTGTAATGTAAGACTTCTATCAGTGTGTTTGAAATCCTCAAGACCTGTAATGTAAGACTTCTATCAGTGTGTTTGAAATCCTCTAGACCTGTAATGTAAGACTTCTATCAGTGTGTTTGAAATCCTCTGGACCTGTAATGTAAGACTTCTATCAGTGTGTTTGAAATCCTCAAGACCTGTAATGTAAGACTTCTATCAGTGTGTTTGAAATCCTCTATACCTGTAATGTAAGACTTCTATCAGTGTGTTTGAAATTCTCTGGACCTGTAAAGTAAGTCTTCTATCAGTGTGTTTCAAATCCTCTAGACTTGTAAAGTAAGACTTCTATCAGTGTGTTTGAAATCCTCTGCACCAATAATGTAAGACTTCTATCAGTGTGTTTGAAATCCTCTAGACCTGTAAAGTGAGACTTCTGTCAGCGTGTTTGAAATCCTCTGCACCTGTAATGTAAGACTTCTATCAGTGAGTTTGAAATTCTCTAGACCTGTAAAATAAGACTTCTATCTGTGTGTTTGAAATCCTCTGGACCTGAAATGTAAGACTTCTGTCAGTGTGTTTGAAATTCTTTAGACTTGTAATGTAAGACTTCTATCAGTGTGTTTCAAATCCTGAAGACCTGTAAAGTAAGACTTCTATCAGTGTGTTTGAAATCCTCTAGACCTGTAATGTAAGACTTCTATCAGTGTGTTTGAAATCCTCTGAGCCTGTAATGTAAGACTCCTATTAGTGTGTTTGAAATCCTCTAGACCTGTAATGTAAGACTTCTATCAGTGTGTTTGAAATCCTCTGGACCTGTAAAGTAAGACTTCTATTAGTGTGTTTGAAATCCTCTGGACCTGTAATGTAAGACTTCTGTCAGTGTGTTTGAAATCCTCTAGACCTGTAAAGTAAGACTTCTATCAGTGTGTTTGAAATCCTCTAGACCTGTAAAGTAAGACTTCTATCAGTGTGTTTGAAATCCTCAAGACCTGTAAAGTAAGACTTCTATCAGTGTGTTTGAAATCCTCTAGACCTGTAAAGTAAAACTTCTATCAGTGTGTTTGGAATCCTCTGGACCTGTAATGTAAGACTTCTATCATTGTGTTTGAAATCCTCTGGACCTGTAATGTAAGACTTCTATCAGTGTGTTTGAAATCCTCTAGACCTGTAATGTAAGACTTCTATCAGTGTGTTTGAAATCCTCTAGACCTGTAACGTAAGACTTCTATCAGTGTGTTTGAAATCCTCTGGACCTGTAAAGTAAGACTTCTATCTGTGTGTTTGAAATCCTCTGGACCTGTAATGTAAGACTTCTATCAGTGTGTTTGAAATCCTCTGGACCTGTAAAGTATGACTTATGTCTGATTCAGTGTTTGAGTTTGAAATCCTGTACACCTGACTGTAATGTAAGACTTCTATCAGTATGTTTGAAATCCTCTGGACCTGTAATGTAAGACTTCTATCAGTGTGTTTGAAATCCTCTAGACCTGTAATGTAAGACTTCTATCAGTGTGTTTGAAATCCTCTAGACCTGTAATGTAAGACTTCTATCAGTGTGTTTGAAATCCTCTAGACCTGTAACGTAAGACTTCTATCAGTGTGTTTGAAATCCTCTGGACCTGTAAAGTAAGACTTCTATCTGTGTGTTTGAAATCCTCTGGACCTGTAATGTAAGACTTCTATCAGTGTGTTTGAAATCCTCTGGACCTGTAAAGTATGACTTATGTCTGATTCAGTGTTTGAGTTTGAAATCCTGTACACCTGACTGTAATGTAAGACTTCTATCTGTGTGTTTGAAATCCTCAAGACCTGTAAGACTTATGTGTGTTTGAAATCGTCTGAACCTGTAATGTGTTATGTATATTTGATTTAGATTCTTATTTTATTTAATTGTTTGTTAGTTTTGATTTTTCAGAGTTCCGTTACATGTTATTGTAATGTAATTTTATTAACTGGATTTGACATTTTTCAGAAATTCATTTTCCAGACATTCAATTAGTTTGACCTCACTGTTTTTCGTAAACACTAATAATAGAAATGTTGTTTCTAATGTTGACCTAGTTTCTGACCTTGATTCAGAACTAGTATAGGGTTCTTGTAAACAAATTTTTGTTTAAAATAAAGATTTATTCTTTCCCAGGTTTTAGTCAAGGCCATACTGGGAATATGTGGTGTCAGGCATGTAAAAAGCTTCTATCTTGTTCTAGAAACATGATCATGTGACCCTCATCTGGGAATCTGTTTTGCATCTTAAATTAGTGTGTAACTATTTCCTATAGAGAATTTGGAGAGTTGGGCTTTAAACCATTGACACGTAGAGGTGTTTTGTTGCGACCAGTTTGAGTTGAATTTTTTAATTTTTCTTCAAATTAGTTGGATTCTAAGAGATTATTTTTCCCCAGAAATACTTGTGCTCTAAATTAATTCTTGGACAAGGACAGTTATCAAAATTTACACGGAATTCAAACACTGGAACATTATTTTCTGCGATTCAGTAAAGAACTGTTGGCACATCAGGATGACACTGACCACATCATACGTTATCGCCTTCCATTTTGGATTTCATCGGGATTCAAACTCAGTTTCATTGGAATATTTTATTACTAGGACTTGAATTTTTTAATTCTTGGATTATTTTTGGATTTGATTTGTAAAATCACAAGTTCTTTTTCTCATCTTTACTTTGTTTTTGTTGGGAAATAAATTATTTGTTAAATTTTACAAAGCTTGTTGTGTTCACTCATGTCTTTTATGCGTTTTGTAAGAGCCTAAACGTAAGAAATTTAAGACTTCTATCAGTGTGATTGAAATCCTCATGGCCAGTAATGTAGGACTTTTTGAAATAACACATTATCTTATCATTTATTCTTTCAAGCAATATTGCAACATTTTTTAATAGCATTCAGACATTTTCAGCAGAAGTACTGTTGACAGGCCCACCAATCATTTTTGTTTTTATATTATCAATAGTTTCAAATATATCAGTTTGAAAAATAAATTTAAAAAACACTAAAATTGTAAATTATGCTTGCCTTGAGAATAATCCTGACCTCTGCAATAAGTCCCATCAAATCTCAGTATGAGTTGTGTAAAGTAAACTAGATTCATATATATTGCATACTACAGCCTTCTTTTAGGGGATAATTTACCACACAGTAACTCAGTTCTATATATAATAATACAATTTAATATATTTGAATCATAACTTAAATATTTGCATTTTAACTTCTTAAGTGGAGGTTGTTTGCCATTTTGTTAATGAATTTGTTTATTGCCATTAGTCATATGACTTACTTCTACATGTAAGTCATATGACTTAGTTATGACTTTGTTGGAGATTTTACATCCTGTTTAATAATTTGTAGCAGAAATACTGTTTTATGTCTTCATTGTTGACCAGTCTTACTTCTATAAGTTTGTTTCTGCAGTAATATATTTATGCATAGTAAAACATTGATCACTCGAACACTAATCACTCAAATACATTTACTCAAGATTGTAATTTCTGATTGGTCAGTAATTTGTCACTAGTCATATTTGAATGGTTAGTAATTTGACACTAATCAGCCAATCAGATGTCAGAATTTTGAATTGGGTTGGGGTTTAGTGTGAGAATATTCTTGAGACCAGGTTAGTCCTGGTGCTTAACCTTTTCTTACAATGAACCATAAAAACTTGACTAAAGCAGACTCGTTCTAAAGGAGTTTATGTTTCCCAAATTCTGATGTATAAATTACGCTGATGCAAATTCAATTTTCTAGACTGGAGGAGCTGTTGATACAGTATCCCTCGGAGGATGTAGAATCCAGACGATGGCAGAAAATTGCCACAGCTCTTGGCAACCGTACACCTCAACAGGTAGATACATTTGTGATTGTACCATAAATTTACTTTGTTCCCATGGAAAGAATCTCTTTCCATGTGAACATAGTCCTTTTCTCTATCATATTTATATTTCATCCGTATCTTTTTGCAAATATTATTTCACCATGTCCTCTTAGTGCACCATAGTGTTGCATATTAAAAGCACATAACTCAGTCTACTTTACATAACTCAGTCTACTTTACATATTGAGGGTGTTTTACCATCAGTAAGGGTGTTTTACCATCAGTAAGGGTGTTTTACCATCAGCAAGGTGTTTTACTATCAGTAAGGGTGTTTTACCATCAGTAAGGGTGTTTTACCATCAGTAAGGGTGTTTTACCATCAGTAAGGATGTTTTACCATCAGTAAGGGTGTTTTACCATCAGTAAGGGTGTTTTACCATCAGTAAGAATGTTTTACCATCAGTAAGGATGTTTTACCATCAGCAAGGTGTTTTACTATCAGTAAGGGTGTTTTACCATCAGTAAGGGTGTTTTACCATCAAAATGATGTTTTACCATCAGTGAGGGTGTTTTTCAAAATGATGTTTTACCATCAGTAAGGGTGTTTTACCATCAGTAAGGCTGTTTTACCACCAGTAAGGGTGTTTTACTATCAGTAAGGGTGTTCTACCATCAGTAAGGGTATTTTACCATCAAAATGATGTTTAATGGATGCAGGTCCAAGTTGATCAGGACTTTTTAATAATAATGTCAAATAGCAAAGTCAGGGAACAGATTGCATATGGTATTCTTAAACTTGGCCCAGTATTTATGTTAAGTTGAGGATGTTTGTGAACAGGGGCCAGATTGTTGTATTGGATTCCTCTTTACTTTAAACAAAAGAATTGGAACAAAGCATCTGGAGCAATGAGATTCCATTGAAAATATGGAAAATGTTTGAAAAAATAAAGCCTTTTTCTCTTTAACAATGTTTGCTTCATTCTGTAAGTTTTATCTCTATTTCCTGAAATTGGCTATAACTTATTGGCCACTGTCATCTGCAAGATAGTCTGATTCTGTTTTGATTTATCATGTGAGAGTTAAATAGAATCTAACTTGAATCGTTTGATATTTTTATACCAACTGGAAAAGGATGCCATAGTATGTAATACAATATACATCTGTTACATTTTCAACAAACCTATTGCATCTTCTCTTCAATTTTAAATGTGTTTTAATGACATTTTACTCAGACACATTGTGTTGATGACACTTTGCTCAGACACAATGTGTGTTGGTGACACTTTACTCAGACACATTGTATTGATGACACTTTACTCAGACACATTGTGTGTTGATAACACTTTACTCAGACACATTGTGTTTTGATAACACTTTACTCAGACACATTGTATTGATGACACTTTGCTCAGACACATTGTGTGTTGGTGACACTTTACTCAGACACAGTGTTTTGATAACACTTTACTCAGACACATATTACTGATGGCACTTTACAGACACATTGTGTGTTGATAACACTTTACTCAGACTGTGTTTTGATGACATTTACTCAAGACACATTGTATTCATGACACTTTGCTCAGACACACTGTGTGTTGGTGACACTTTACTCAGACACATTGTGTTTTGATAACACTTTACTCAGACACATTGTATTGATGGCACTTTACTCAGACACATTGTGTGTTGATAATACTTTACTCAGACACATTGTATTGATGGCACTTTACTCAGACACATTGTTGACAACACTTTACTCAGACACATTGTGTTGATAACACTTTTCTCAGACACATTGTGTGTTGATGACACTTTATTCAGACACATTGTGTGTTGATGACACTTTACTTAGACAAATTGTGTGTTGATGACACTTTACTTGGACACATTGTATGTTGATGGCACTTTACTTGGACAGTGTTGATGACACTTTACTTGGACACATTGTGTGTTGATGACACTTTACTTGGACACATTGTGTGTTGATGACACTTTACTTGGACACATTGTGTGTTGATGACACTTTACTTGGACACATTGTGTGTTGATAACACTTTACCTTTAAAAACTAAATGAATGAGGTAACTCAGTCATCTCTTATGGCCACCTTTCAAGTCAGTGCTGATGGTGCAAATATGCCATGAGATATGGTTGCCATTAGTAAGAATGCAAATATGCCATGAGATATGGTTGCCATTAGTAGAATGCAAATATGCCATAACATATGGTAGCCATTAGTAAGAATGCTATGGTTGCCATTAGTAGAATACAAATATGCCATGACATATAGTAGCCATTAGTAAGAATGAAACAATGTTGACCATATCAAACACCACTGAACAGAAATTGACCAAAATATGACCAGTATCATCTTGGCCTACCCCCCCCCCCCATTTAAATTATACAAATGATGTCAATCCACCATTAAATATGGCTGCCTAGACTAAAAAGAGACAAGCTGTTCAAACTGAACTGAAGGCATCCTAGCATAAATACCTTTTATAATTTTACAAATTATATCAATCTAATTAAATGTCTACTTTTAGTAAAAACACACAAATTTCAAATGAATTCTTAAAAGCTATTGAACAGAACTTGACCAAATTTGATAGCATCTTTGGATGAAGGCCTTTCAGACTTTACACATGATTTAGATCTACCATTGAATATTGCCACCTTTTCTTAGAAAAGAAAACCTTCAACTGACTTCTTTCAAAAACAGCTAAACATGATTTGACCAAATTTGATAAAAACCATTCTAGTTTAAATGCTTTCTAAATCTGTACTTTTGTTGCCAGTCACTGTCAGATATTGCTGCTGTTTCAAAAAATAAAAATGCTTCTTTGAGCGGTTTTATCTCAAAAACTGCTTGACAGAATTAAACCAAATTTACAAAAATTATAAAGGCCTTTTAATACTGGACAGATGCTGCTGTTGTGCCATCAAATATTGATGAAGATACAAATGACTCCAATGTGCCATCAGAAGATACAAATGAATCCAATGTGCCATCAAATATCAATGAAGATACAAATGATGCCAATGTGCCATCAAATATCAATGAAGATACAAATGATGCAATGTGCCATCAGATACAAGCGAAAATACAAATGACACCAATGTTCCATCAAATATTGATGAAGATACAAATGATGCCAATGTGCCATCAAATATTGATGAAGATACAAATGATGCCATTGTGCCATCAAATATAAATGAAAATACAAATGATGTTGTGCTTTGAAATGTTGATGAAGATACAAAAAGGAGAAACATTGAGCACTTTTCCTAAGAAATGTAATCATTAGAAATGAAAGAAATTTCTATTGTAGTGCATCCTTCAGGTTGAATTTTCTATTGTAGAGTATCCTTCAGGATGAAAGTTCTATTGTAGTGCATACTTCAGGTTGAAATTTCTATTGTGGAGCATCCTTCAGATTGAAATTTCTGTTGTAGTGCATCCTTCAGATTGAAATTTCTATTGTAGTGCATCCTTCAGGTTGAAATTTCTATTGTAGTGCATCCTTCAGGCTGAATTTTCTATTGTAGTGCATCCTTCAGGTTGAAATTTCTATTGTAGAGCATCCTTCAGGTTGAAATTTCTATTGTAGAGCATCCTTCAGATTGAAATTTCTATTGTAGTGCATCCTTCAGGTTGAAATTTCTATTGTAGTGCATCCTTCAGGTTGAAATTTCTATTGTAGAGCATCCATCAGGTTGAAATTTCTATTGTAGAGCATACTTCAGGTTGAAATTTCTATTGTAGAGCATCCTTCAGGTTGAAATTTCTGTTGTAGAGCTTCCTTCAGGTTGAAATTTCTATTGTAGAGCATACTTCAGGTTGAAATTTCTATTGTAGAGCATCCTTCAGGTTGAAATTTCTATTGTAGTGCATCCTTCAGGTTGAAATTTCTATTGTAGAGCATCCTTCAGGTTGAAATTTCTATTGTAGAGCATCCTTCAGGTTGAAATTTCTATTGTAGAGCACACTTCAGGTTGAAATTTCTATTGGTTGAAATTTCTATTGTAGAGCACACTTCAGGTTGAAATTTCTATTGTAGAGCATCCTTCAGATTGAAATTTCTATTGTAGAGCATCCTTCAGGTTGAAATTTCTATTGTAGAGCATCCTTCATGTTGAAATTTCTATTGTAGTGCATCCTTCAGGTTGAAATTTCTATTGTAGAGCATCCTTCAGGTTGAAATTTCTATTGTAGTGCATCCTTCAGGTTGAAATTTCTATTGTAGTGCATCCTTCAGGTTGAAATTTCTATTGTAGTGCATCCTTCAGGTTGAAAGTTCTATTGTAGAGCATACTTCAGGTTGAAATTTCTATTGTAGTGCATCCTTCAGGTTGAAATTTCTATTGTAGTGCATCCTTCAGGTTGAAATTTCTCTTGTAGAGCATCCTTCAGGTTGAAATTTCTATTGTAGTGCATCCTTCAGGTTGAAATTTCTATTGTAGTGCATCCTTCAGGTTGAAATTTCTATTGTAGTGCATACTTCAGGTTGACTGCAGGTTGAAATTTCTATTGTAGAGCATCCTTCAGATTGAAATTTCTATTGTAGAGCATCCTTCAGGTTGAAATTTCTATTGTAGAGCATACTTCAGGTTGAAATTTCTATTGTAGTGCATCCTTCAGGTTGAAATTTCTATTGTAGAGCATCCTTCAGGTTGCAATTTCTATTGTAGTGCATACTTCAGGCTGACTTCAGGTTGAAATTTCTATTGTAGAGCATCCTTCAGGTTGAAATTTCTATTGTAGTGCATCCTTCAGGTTGAAATTTCTATTGTAGTGCATCCTTCAGGTTGAAATTTCTATTGTAGAGCATCCTTCAGGTTGAAATTTCTATTGTAGAGCATCCTTCGGGTTGAAATTTCTATTGTAGAGCATCCTTCAGATTGAAATTTCTATTGTAGTGCATCCTTCAGGTTGAAATTTCTATTGTAGAGCATACTTCAGGTTGAAATTTCTATTGTAGAGCATCCTTCAGGTTGAAATTTCTATTGTAGAGCATACTTCAGGTTGAAATTTCTATTGTAGAACATCCTTCAGGTTGAAATTTCTATTGTAGAGCATCCTTCAGGTTGAAATTTCTATTGTAGTGCATACTTCAGGTTGACTTCAGGTTGAAATTTCTATTGTAGAGCATCCTTCAGGTTGAAATTTCTATTGTAGTGCATCCTTCAGGTTGAAATTTCTATTGTAGAGCATCCTTCAGGTTGAAATTTCTATTGTAGTGCATCCTTCAGGTTGAAATTTCTATTGTAGAGCATCCTTCAGGTTGAAATTTCTATTGTAGTGCATCCTTCAGGTTGAAATTTCTATTGTAGAGCATCCTTCAGATTGAAATTTCTATTGTAGAGCATCCTTCAGGTTGAAATTTCTATTGTAGAGCATACTTCAGGTTGAAATTTATATTGTAGTGCATCCTTCAGGTTGAAATTTCTATTGTAGAACATCCTTCAGGTTGAAATTTCTATTGTAGAGCATAGTTCAGGTTGAAATTTCTATTGTAGAGCATCCTTCAGATTGAAATTTCTATTGTAGAGCATCCTTCAGGTTGAAATTTCTATTGTAGAGCATCCTTCAGGCATCCTTCAGGTTGACATTTCTATTGTAGAGCATCCTTCATGTTGAAATTTCTATTGTAGAACATCCTTCAGGTTGAAATTTCTATTGTAGAGCATCCTTCAAGTTGAAATTTCTATTGTAGAGCATCCTTCAGGTTGAAATTTCTATTGTGGAGCATACTTCAGGTTGAAATTTCTATTGTAGAGCATACTTCAGGTTGAAATTTCTATTGTAGTACATCCTTCAGGTTGAATCTCTGTTGTTGAGCATCCTTCAGGTTGAAATTTCTATTGTAGAGCATCCTTCAGGTTGAAATATCTTGGTCTCTTGCATTTGGATTTTAATTAAGTCAGCCAAATGAACAATCTCAGGCAATTTTGGGATACATGTTTTCTATTCCACATGCAAATATCCATTTCAGTTTTAAGGATACAGAAAGGTGGTATTTCAATTTTGAGTCCACTCTGGAGCTTTTCAGAATTTAGAGATATTTCTTTTAACCTATTTTATTTCCTTTTCAATTTTCATGCCTTCTTTGCAACATGTAAAAGATGTTTTTATCCAAAAAATCATTTTTGTATTATCCTTATTAGAACATTATGTGATTGAAAAACTACCTTATGCCTTTGTGTGATAGTACTGAATGTTGTTTTTTTTTTTTTTAATTTGTCTCAATTTCAGGTTGCCAGTAGAGTCCAGAAATATTTTATCAAGCTTGCCAAGGCAGGTTTACCCATCCCTGGGCGTATGCCAAACCTCAGTCAGTACACTAAACGGGTATGTGCTCAGACTCATTATGGAATGCTTAAAGAAACTGTCCATGTATACAGCTTTCAAGAGACAGGCTTAAAACTTCTCAAGAGAGAGAAAAATGTTTTCTTTGTATTTTCCAGAATTATGTCCCTTGAAAAATACCCTTGAACTTCTATCCCATCTAGCTCTCATTCCCTTCCAATTATGTGTTATCATTTTTAACTAAGAAAGAATGGATTAATTTTAAAATATTTATTTGCTGAATCTTGAAAATTTTTAAATGGTAAATACTTCAGGATTGGGAAACATTTGTGTTGCATATATATCAGTCCCTTTTATTTATCAATAATGTAAAAAATATTCATTAACAAGATACGAAAAGAGATTATTATTATTATTAATGGTCCAAGTTATGTCAGGTGTATTGGGTTGAAATAATTTGCATGGTCCAAGTTATGTCGGGTGTATTGGGTTGAAATAATTTGCATGGTCCAAGTTATGTCGGGTGTATTGGGTTGAAATAATTTGCATGGTCCAAGTTATGTCGGGTGTATTGGGTTGAAATAATTTGCATGGTCCAAGTTATGTCGGGTGTATTGGGTTGAAATAATTTGCATGGTCCAAGTTATGTCAGGTGTATTGGGTTGAAATAATTTGCATGGTCCAAGTTATGTCAGGTGTATTGGGTTGAAATAATTTGCATGGTCCAAGTTGTGTCAGGTGTATTGGGTTGAAATAATTTGCATGGTCCAAGTTGTGTCAGGTGTATTTGGTTGAAATGATTTGTATGGTCCAAGTTATGTCAGGTGTATTTGGTTGAAATGACTTGTATGGTCCAAGTTATGCCAGGTGTATTTGGTTGAAATGATTTGTATGACAAACATACCAACTATATGTACTGATTTTATTTAATGATTTTGTAGCTCGCCAAAGTAAGAAATACTTGATTTCAGCTGTTCACATTTTTTCACAAGTTATCTGTTTCATCATAATTCATTTTACAGGTTCCTAAAGCAGTGAATTTTTCCTGTTGTAAAGCATTTGTCTTGACAATTTAAGACATTTTTTGTGTCAACCATGCAGGTCACTGAAACAGTGGAGTTCATCATGTATCATCAGACACAGAATACATGTAGAATTTGCTCTTGTAATTCAGTCAAAGAATCAAGCGACTTTGTCTTCACCTCAAGCAATAAAGTGAGCAAAGTTGTGCGATTCAAGGCAAAGTTTTGCAATCAGAGATTAGGTTTTCAGATTCAGGGCAAAGTTGTGCGATTCAGGGCAAAGTTTTGCGAATCAGAGATTAGGTTTTCAGATTCAGGGTAAAGTTGTGCGATTCAGGGCTTAGGTTGTGTGATTCACGGCAAAGTTTTGCTTGACTTCACCTACTCACTTAAACCCGTTGGTTCAAAATGCTTTTGATCGGTCAAAAATTGGTCATTTGCATTTTCCATCATTGATGTTAATGCTTACATTATTGCGAGAGTTTTATCAACTACTCTAGTAACCAATTTAACATTAATATGTTTATATATCTGATTTACCAGAAAAGAGCTGCACTTTGGATTTTTCCATTTTGAATCTTGCTGTCAGTAACAATTCAACTTAATATGCCTGCCATAAGGACAAACATGTTGTGTAATAATGTGGTCCATACAGTCATCATCTGTTTTTTTATTTCAATAATTCAAGTTTTAAGCTATCTACAATTATCAGACTTTGTATGTAAATTACAATACACAAGTGCAGAAGAAATTCATATATTTCAGGCATAAAAGGCCAAGGGTCAAGGCTGCTGTGAAATATTACTTAAATATTTAAAGTAATGATATACAAAAAAAATGGGTCTCATGATTTGAGGTATTTTAAACTAAACTTTGTGATAAACCTGCAATTCCACACGCAAGGTGCAACACAGTTTCATGGTGATTTGAAAATAATATTTAATTATGTTTGCCTAAACAAAAGTCTCCAAATACATTTATAACTTACTGTGAAGTCTGATTTTATGTAGGTCATTATTTAAATTATTTAGAAGTCATCTTTTGTTTGCCTTGTTTTGTAGTTACATGTTGTATTTCTACTTTTTACAGTGTGTTTTGTACAGTCACATGTTGTCATTTTATTTGTTCAGTGTGTTTTGTACAGTTACATGTCTTTTGCATTGTGTTCTGTACAGTTACATGTTTTTTTATTTTTTATTTTGCAATGTGTTTTGTACAGGTACATGTCTTTTTATTTTTGCAGAATGTTTTGTACAGTCACTTGTTGTCATTTTATTTTTGCAGTGTTTTGTACAGTTACATGTCATTTTTCGCAGTATGTTTTATAGTTACATGTCTTTTTTTTGCAGTGTTTTTTGCAGTTACATGTTTTCATTTTATTTTTGCAGTGTGTTTTGTACAGTTACATGTTGTCTTTTTTTTGCAGTGTGTTTTGTACATGTCTTTTTTTTTTCAGAATGTTTTGTATAGATACATGTCATTTTATTTTTGCAGTGTTTTGTACAGTTAATGTTGTCATTTTATTTTTGCAGAATGTTTTGTATATGTTTTTTTATTTTTGCAGAATATTTTGTACATGTTGTCTTTTTATTTTCAGTCAGGACATAGGCATCATCGATTTCACAAATTCTACTTCCAACCGTCAACATTCTTACAGTCCTATGAACCACCTGTGTACATGTCAGATGATGAGGATGCCAATAGTTATGGGGAAAGCAGTATGGAACAGGATTCACTATTTGATAACATGGAAGACAATCTGGAAGTATCAGTAAGTAGTCAGTCAGTATCTAATTATAAAATAAGTCTTGGATTTGAGGGTTTCAGGATGCAGCTGGTTTTTTTTTACTGCTGCAAATTAAAGTGAAACTAATAGTGTGTCAGCAGAGTCAGATAAAAAGATTTCATGATATTAATGTTGGGTTATTGAAATCGGTATAGTAGATTTGAACAGTTACCAGTGGCATGTTATCGGAGTCAGTAAAATGGATTTGAACAGTTACCAGTGACATGTTATAGGAGTCATTAAAATGGATTTCAGCAGTTACCGGTGACATGTTATAGGAGTCAGTAACATGGATTTGAACAGTTACCAGTGATGTGTTATGGGAGTCAGTAACATGGATTTGAACAGTTACCAGTGAAATGTTATAGGAGTCAGTAACATGCATTTGAACAGTTACCAGTGACATGTTATCGGAGTCAGTAACATGGATTTGAACAGTTACCAGTGATGTGTTATGGGAGTCAGTAACATGGATTTGAACAGTTACCAGTGATGTGTTATGGGAGTCAGTAACATGGATTTGAACAGTTACCAGTGACATGTTATCGGAGTCAGTAACATGGATTTGAACAGTTACCAGTGATGTGTTATGGGAGTCAGTAACATGGATTTGAACAGTTACCAGTGACATGTTATAGGAGTCAGTAGCATGGATTTGAACAGTTACCAGTGATGTGTTATGGGAGTCAGTAACATGGATTTGAACAGTTACCAGTGACATGTTATAGGAGTCAGTAACATGGATTTGAACAGTTACCAGTGACATGTTATCGGAGTCAGTAACATGGATTTGAACAGTTACCAGTGATGTGTTATGGGAGTCAGTAACATGGATTTGAACAGTTACCAGTGATGTGTTATGGGAGTCAGTAACATGGATTTGAACAGTTACCAGTGACATGTTATCGGAGTCAGTAACATGGATTTGAACAGTTACCAGTGATGTGTTATGGGAGTCAGTAACATGGATTTGAACAGTTACCAGTGACATGTTATAGGAGTCAGTAGCATGGATTTGAACAGTTACCAGTGATGTGTTATGGGAGTCAGTAACATGGATTTGAACAGTTACCAGTGACATGTTATAGGAGTCAGTAACATGGATTTGAACAGTTACCAGTGACATGTTATCGGAGTCAGTAACATGGATTTGAACAGTTACCAGTGATGTGTTATGGGAGTCAGTAACATGGATTTGAACAGTTACCAGTGATGTGTTATCAGAGTCAGTAACATGGATTTGAACGGTTAACCAGTGACATGTTATCGGAGTCAGTAACATGGATTTTGAACAGTTACCAGTGACATGTTATCGGAGTCAGTAACATGGATTTGAACAGTTACCAGTGATGTGTTATGGGAGTCAGTAACATGGATTTGAACAGTTACCAGTGATATGTTATAGGAGTCAGTAACATGGATTTCAACAGTTACCAGTGACATGTTATCGGAGTCAGTAACTTGGATTTGAACAGTTACCAGTGACATGTTATAGAAGTCAGTAAAATGGATTTGAACAGTTACCAGTGACATGTTATCAGAGTCAGTAACATGGATTTGAACAGTTACCAGTGATGTGTTATGAGAGTCAGTAACATGGATTTGAACAGTTACCAGTGACATGTTATCGGAGTCAGAAACATGGATTTGAACAGTTACCAGTGACATGTTATCGGAGTCAGTAACATGGATTTGAACAGTTACCAGTGACATGTTATCGGAGTCAGTAACATGGATTTGAACAGTTACCAGTGACATGTTATCGGAGTCAGTAACATGGATTTGAACAGTTACCAGTGATGTGTTATGGGAGTCAGTAACATGGACTTGAACAGTTACCAGTGATGTGTTATGGGAGTCAGTAACATGGATTTGAACAGTTACCAGTGACATGTTATAGGAGTCTTTAACATGGATTTAAACAGTTATCAGTGATGTGTTATCGGAGTCAGTAACATAGATTTGAACAGTTACCAGTGACATGTTATAGGAGTCAGTAAAATGGACTTGACCAGTTACCAGTGATATGTTATGGGAGTCAGTAATACAGATTTGAACAGTTACGGTGAGAAGCACACAACACTTTAATCCCCTGATTAACATCTTAAAATCTTTAAACACACAAGACTATAATTCCATTAGACTCACTTAAGGAGATTTTGTCAAAAAGCAACAAAAGTGTAAATTTTTATAGACACTACATGACATGGATGTTAAAAAGATCACTATGGCATTAATCTTTCTTAATGTGATTTATTCCTGCAGATTTTTATGAATAATTAAACAAGAAAGTGAGTTGCTAAATGTTTTTGATGTACTGTATGTACTTGCAAATAAGTCAAGTTAAAGTGCAAACTACACAGACCCAGATCTGCCATCGCATAATGCACCAGTGGATCAGGGTCTATTTGTAGTATGTTCTATTCATTACTCCTAACAAACTACATAGACCCAATCTGGTGACTCATTATTCAGTGGCAAATCTGGTTATGTTTAATCTACAATTGGACTAACAAATGAGTACATATGGTATATTCTTACCTTCTTATCCCAACTTGTGTATATTGCAGTATTGGTTCAATACAAAATTATTGTAACAATTTGAACAGTTTGTTTAAATTGTAATCTGTTAATACAAAGTTGGCTTTAACTTGCATTTGTATGGCTGATGTTTGTGACAGATTACTAAATCTGTGTAAAATGCAACATTTTGATAGATACTTGCAAACAGCTGTTCACTTTAAAAATAATGTCTGAATTAGGCAGTTGCTCAACTCACTAAGATCAAACAACAATTTATGTAAGAAGTCTGTGATGAATAGGATATCAAAAGACAGTTTGTGTGAGAAGCCTGTGATGAGTAGGATATCAAAAGACAGCTTATGTGAGAAGCCTGTGACGAATAGGATATCAAAAGACAGTTTATGTCAGAAGCCTATGATGATTAGGGTATCAAAAGACAGTTTATGTGAGAAGCCTGTGCTGAATAGGATATCAAAAGGCAGTTTATGTGAGAAGCCTGTGATGAATAGGATATCAAAAGACAGTTTATGAGAGAAGCCTGTGATGAATAGGATATCAAAAGACAGTTTATGTGAGAAGCCTGTGATGAATAGGATATCAAAAGACAGTTTATGTGAGAAGCCTGTGATGAATAGGATATCAAAAGACAATTTATGTGAGAAGCCTGTGATGAATAGGATATCAAAAGAAGCTTTATATGGCTATCATTTGTGACCAATGAACAGAAACTTCACCTGCCTTTACAGACATGTTTTTAATATTTAATGACTCCATACCCCAAAGTAAAAAGGATGTTACTTTATCTCTTCTCAAAGGACTTTTTTTCAGAGATAGCTTTAATTCACAGGCAAATAGATGAAGATCTTGAACTCTAACACACTGGTACAAAACATGAGTGACTTTTGTGAACAGGTAGTAGCTGAGTACTGCTAACCACTGGTTCAGGTTTTACTGTATAAAATATTTAAATAGATAGATTCCGGTACTTGGTTAGATTTATTAGAGGGATGGATGGCTAGATAAAAAGATACATAGATACATAGACAGTGGCTGGATAGATATCCACTATTTATTTTCTGAAATGTAAAAAAAATTGTGTGCATTTAGTGGTTGCTTGAAAGAATGAATTTCAAAGTCAAATTAACTGATACAAAATGAGAAACTTTAGGAAAAAACCTACCTGCTGATGTTTCTAGGTGAGAAAAAGGATAATGCATTCTTGGAGTTCAGAAATTTGTTAAGGCAGACCCACATGGAGTATGAATGGGTTGATTTTGTATCTATCCAATATGTACCGTTCATCAGGTTGATGAGGTTTTTATTACAGTTTGGATACATTCCCTGGAATCCAGTGAATTGCAGAAAGACAATAAAATTTGTCTTTTGTACCAATATTATAGTACATTGATGAAGGGAAGTAACTAATCCCAACCTTTCCCTCCCCACACTTCCACTTGATGACTTGTTTACTGAGTTTTAACTTTCTCTCAATAATACATACATCATATCTGACATCTCTCACAAAATCTAAGTTAATCCTGTGGATTATCCATCTATATAGTGTAATGTATTAAGTTATTTTGTGAAAATTGTTGATATTAGAATTTCTTGCAGTTGTAGATTATTTATTTTATCTTGTGCTCCATCATGGTTACATTGGTATTTTCAACCACACTGTTCAAATTTTCACTTTATTAAATAAAGACTTTTTTGGTCCTTTTTGACTTTCAGAAAATTCGTAGACCATGTCATTGAAGTGCATAAATGCAAGAAATTTAAGGCAGCATAGAAATTAGTTAGACAAGTGAAATTTGGTTTCCTTTTTTTTATTAATATGTGGAAGACCTGTTTAGATTTTCAGTCCATTATATCAGTTTTTCAGTTTTGTTCATGTATATTAAAAATGTTTGGACAAAAATAACACAATTAATTTATAGCAAAAACCAATTGAGGCAGACTGTAAGGAGAATGAAACTCATAGACATTTTTATCCGGATTACATTTTCATAGCATTACATCAGCGTTTCATTTTTTAATGCACTTCTGACGCTTTTCCACAAATACCTTGTTAGACAGTTTAATAAAAATAGTTGAGGTAGAGAGAGAGGCTTGTTTTTCAACATATGTATACAAGCTGATTTGAATTTAAGCAATTATAATAATTATTTAAAATTTCTACATGAATTAGTCAGACTTCTTGTTGTTAGGGATGGGGAAGATGACCCAAGATTTCAGGTTTTTTCTTCTGACCAAGGTTTCAATACCATGGCTGCCTCATTTTTTACAAACATTGAATTTCCTAAATTTTGATGAAGCTATCTATGAACTCTGTAAATTGTCCAGATTATTTTGATTTTACAAGAATAAGTCTAAAATGAAGACCAAAATAATCAGGCACCGAGATGTACATGGAATTGATGAGACTGACTTTGCATCTATCCATTAAGTACCTTCATTTGATGAGGTTTCTGTTGCAGGATGAAGAGGATGTGCCCCTTGAATTGAGGGATTCTGAGGAATACATGGAGTTGATGCGGTTAAAACAGTTGAAGAGAGAGAAACAACTTTCTGACGGGCAGGAACAGCATATTGGATTCAAGGTCAGTGATCAATGTGTACTTACCGTACTTACCGCATATGTTGGGACACCGTATTTGTTGGGACACCATAAATTAATTTTAAAAGTAATTTTTTTGTGCACTGTATGTTCTGGGACACATTGCTTTTTTTGAGTCGTAAGTTGTGGGACACCTTTTAAATCATTCGAAAATTACATGTCGGAAATTGCAATCCAACTGAAATTTTATTTTTTAAATATAAAGCTGTACTTGAGATAAAACTCTTTAATCCACTGCAGCAGCATCTCATCAACACAGCCCTTTTCCTGCACACGTACGGTCTATTATTTTGGTACATGAATACTTTTTTAACTTTCTCATACCGTGAAAAATTGTTGGACGCAACACACCACCTGAAGTGGAAACTGCAAGAACAAAAGGAAGATTTTTGTCAAATCTGCACTAGTCTTGCTAATTCTCACACTTTTGATGCCCATCTTATCATCAGTCCATCCAGGAATGCGATCAAAGTACACTAGAGTTTCATCCATGTTAATGATCATATTGTCGGCGAAATGATCTGTTTCTCTTCTGGCCATCACGAATTCATCACGTGATTGTATTTCCTCCAAATCTTCTGGATGATGCTGGGTCATCGATGTTCGCGCACGAAGCATTATATTGTGCAACTTTAAAAACTGTTCCATTGTTTTACTTTATTGTCAAACTTTTTGTGAATACCGTTGAAAAGGAACCAAAGTTAGCTTCCATATCTCGGCCGTCTTTGTATATTCAAAGCTAAAAAAATAAATCGGCACACTTAAAAGAATCCAGTAGTCGGCATCTGAGGTCAGTTTGCTTTGCAATAAAATAACCTTTGTATTGATATCCTTTAAAAAGAAATCGGCTTCCGAGTCCAAAGTCGGCTTCCAACGTACGCTTGCTTTGTAATAAAAATAACCTTTGTCTTTGATGTCCTGTCGGCAAGTTCAAAGAAGTTTACTGCTGGCTGCCAGTTGTGTTTATTTACCACCAGGGCTTATATGTGCTTGGCATCTTTAGTAATAATTAATACAAAGGTGTACTGATGTCTGCGGGTAAATATTAATAATACTTATGTAACCCACGCTGGCAAAAAGATTGTCATTTGCACTCAAATGAATGTGTTTTAAAATAATGATTTTTATTTATGAGATACTGGCATACAGTATAGTTCTCTTCTGGCCTTAACGAATTCATCAAATGATTTTATTTTCTCCAAATATTCTGGGTGACGCTGGGTCATCGACATCTGTGCACAAAGCACTATATTGTGTCACTTTAAAATTTGTTCCATTGTTTAAATTTATTTTCAAAATTCCCATGAATATAGTTGAAAAGGAACCCAAAGTATGCTTCCATATCTCGGCCATCTTTGTATATTCAAAATAATAAAACAAAAAAATCGGCTCACTTCACAGAATCCATAGTCAACTTCCGATGTCGGCTTGCTTTGCAATAAAATAACCTTTGTATTGATATCCTTTACAAAATAAAGTAACCGGGGTCGGCTTCTGAGATCGCCTGCTTTGTAATAAAAATAACCTTTTGTCTTTGATGTCCTGTCGGTAGGTTCAAAGAAGGAGTTAACTGCTTGCTGCCAGTCATGTTTATTCATCACCAGGGCTTATATGTGCTTGGTATAGTAAGGATAATTATATAACCCTAGCTGGTGAAAAGACTTTCACTTGTACTCAAGTGAATGTGTTTTCAAATGATGATTTTTTTTTTTTGCGAGATATTGTCATACAGTACACCTGGATATAATTCAATCTTGATTATTTTGTATCCCAACAGCGTGTCATGCGTGAATGGCTTATTCAAGATATCAGTTGACTATTCCCCTCTTGTATGCGATTTTGTTGGCTCCAGTTTTCAGTCGGATAACATGTTCAAACCTTTGAGCACAACCACACACAATTGTTTCTCATTGTTCATGTCAATGAACAACATGGTGTGTGGTATCGGACATAATTGATACACGCTACAGTTTGGAAGCCTACGCTACTTATACGGATTTCGTGGAAAAGTTTTATTCTTTAATGCTCATGTTGAAAAAAGGAATAAATGATAACAACACAAGGTTAGTTTCTTTCTTTTTATTGTCAATTAAGCGTTTTATTTATCTATTTTATTGTGACGTGCAGTTGGGGGGGAGGGAGAGCACAAATGCAGTACCAATTTATTTCGTTCTCAAGTCATGGGACATATGACCAAAGTGAAAAAAAATGTTTCACCATAAGTTCTGGGACAGGAAAAAAAATATTTATTTTATCGTGTCCCAACATATGCGGTAAATACGGTAGGCAAGTTTTGCTTTCTGGTCTCGTATAGTTCTATTGTAGTATTTACAAATTCTTATGATGAGTGCCCCCTCATTCACAGTTGTTGTGAAACCTGCCTTTGAGGACATCTATTTAAGGGCAGTTTATCCTAATGGACAGTAATTCAGATTCCCTTCACTTCATTTCACTTCCATATTCATTTAAACATTAATTATTGTGATACATGGTAATTTTTGCTTTAATGTGAAGAAGAAAAAAGCAATCTCCATGAATTTAAGTAAGAGTCCACTTTAAAGCAAAAATTTTGCTTACATAATGGAGGCACTCAGCTATGCACTAAATTTTAAAATTACTTTTAATAAAGTGTACAATGCAGTTTCAAACAAAATAATTCATTGGTTAGGATGTATGGACAGTGTACCAACTGTCAAATGTTTTGTCTTCAGTATAATAGTTCACTGGTTAGGATGTATGGACAGTGTACCAGCTGTCAAATGTTTTGTCTTCAGTATAATAGTTCACTGGTTAGGATGTATGGACAGTGTACCAACTGTCAAATGTTTTGTCTTCAGTATAATAGTTCACTGGTTAGGATGTATGGACAGTGTACCAACTGTCAGATGTTTTGTCTTCGGTATAATAGTTCACTGGTTAGGATGTATGGACAGTGTACCAACTGTCAAATGTTTTGTCTTCGGTATAATAGTTACTGGTTAGGATGTATGGACTGTGTGCCAGCTGTCAAATGTTTTGTCTTCAGTATAATAGTTCACTGGTTAGGATGTATGGACAGTGTACCAACTGTCAAATGTTTTGTCTTCAGTATAATAGTTCACTGGTTAGGATGTATGGACAGTGTACCAACTGTCAAATGTTTTGTCTTCAGTATAATAATAGTTCACTGGTTAGGATGTATGGACAGTGTACCAACTGTCAAATGTTTTGTCTTCAGTATAATAATAGTTCACTGGTTAGGATGTATGGACAGTGTGCCAGAGTGTCAAAAGTTTTATCATGAATAAGATCACTGAGATGTACAGACAGTTAGGGTTAGGGTTAGTGGTACCCAGAAGTTTTTTTTTTTCTTTTTCAGATATGTTGCCCAATCACATTATGTGAGGAATATTAGCCTGCTTCCTCACAAATCCAGCCCTACTAAAAGACAAAAAAATTCATTTTCTAGCTCAAATAGACAAAGGGCAATAACTCTTGCCCGTTACCTCCCCTTGCCACCATCAGGTGTTACTAGTTTTTAGCTTCACTGCTGTACTGATAACATCATACATTTCCAATTTTCATTTTGGTTTTATTGTACAGAAATCCTTCTCAAGCAGGTTGTGTACATTTTATTTTTACAATTTCCCATCTTTATCAAATGTAAACTTAAGGCGATGATCTAATAGCATTTATTCACATCTTGATGACAACAACATGTCATCTGGAATAAATTAATGAGCATCCTTTTCTACTTTTTTTTCTACTTAATTATGCATGATTGCACATGAGAACTTTAAAATAACAAATAATGCAAAGCTTGACCTACTTAGATGACACACGATGATTTTATGAGTTGAGAGTTACTAAGAGATCTAATTTAAGAATAAACATTTACTTTACACCAGCCAATTAATTTGTGGATTTTTCATGAGAAACAAGTTTTATAATTCTTTTGATTGAATTATGCAAAAGATATTTTTCACTGTAAACATTAGATATCAGTAGCATTTTGCTCAAGAAATCGATCAAAAAATTTTGTCACTTGCTTAGTCCAGTGGCAGATATGGCCATCAGTTGCACATTTACCAGGTTCGAATTCCACAAGTTTTTTTTATATTCAGGTTTACTTGTTTATATGGGCAAGAGAATTGTGTTACTAATGAAATTTCCCTTGCAAATATTCAATGCAAATTTCCATTCCAATTTTCCATGCAAATATTCAATGCAATTTTCCATGCAAATGATAAACACCACACATTATCATGGTACTTTTGTTATACATATTGCAAGCCAGTATTTGCTGAAATAAATAATGTGCTTGTTCCAAGTGAGTAAAGGATACATTTCATCTCATGGGTGAAACTCTAATATCTGACCCACAAGACGAAACCTGTTATGCACTCTGTGCAAGTTAATATACTATTTATTCTAAATGTTACAAAGTACATACAACTTTTCTCTCATCATAATATATTTACATACTGTTAAATATGTATCTAATTAATACAACAAAAAATAATTCAGTGGTGTGTACAGATTAAAACAAGTTCAGATGAAAAGGAATGATAACTTTTGATAGGCTTAATCTATGAATGATGATCAAATTATATAGTAATGTAGACAGGGCAAATTACTGGGAAATTTATATTAATTTAGTCAGAACTACCAGGTGTAAATGTGCTGGAAATGTTTGTGGAGTTTCCTGTTATCGTACGAGTGGCAAGGGAGAAGCCTATCATGTTCAGAATAAAAATGTTATTGAAACAGTGATGCAAGTTTGTTTTATTAAAAAGGGAATTTTTAGATTGGAATAGTGACACAAGTTGTATTTTATTAAAATGGGAATTTTTGGATTGGAACAGTGACACAAGTGTTTTATTAAAATGACTTTAGGTTGAAATAAGCTGTAATTTACTTTCTATATCAAATAATTTGGCATTATTATATTTTATAATATGGAGTTAATTTTCGATATTTACAACACAAAAATGTGGTAAATAAAGGATGCCAGATAATTCAGCTATAAGATTTCACCCACAAAAATGTGATGATATGCTTTCCATATTAAAATTTGTTGCACACTAAGAACTTGTGATTTATATTATGTGGTGATGTGTTTTCCAGTGTGATATCTGTGAATGTGAACCAATTGTTGGCACCAGGTGGCACTGCGCAGACTGCCCAACAGATGTTGCTGTGGATTTTTGTGACAATTGTGTTGATAGGTATGTCTGATTACTCATAGTGGAATATGTCCTAGATCTTGAAAATATAAACCTATATTCCAAGTAAATAATTAAGCCTATCATGTACTAGTAAACTCAGCCAATAAAAGCTAGAACACCTCATTAATATGCATCGATCTCAGCCAATCAAATGCTAGAGCTTGTTAACACATTAACCCCTGGTGACGAGTTTAAGTGGCAGGAGGTAGTAGCCTACTGCTGAACTCTGTAGCGTCATGGTCATGTACGTGTGTGGCATTATAGAAAGGAAAACAGATGTAGCTCTACAATGATACTAAATAATCTAAAATCTCTACTTGCACTACAAAATACAGAGGGAAAAACCTCATTTTTTGGACCCGATTTTTTTTTCTACCCAAAATTTGCCTGTGGTTGATAATCTGATTTTGTGTCCAGATTTTAGACCTTTTGGTCACAGATCTAAGGCAAACTGGTAGGAACTGCAAATAAACATGAACCCTTGGAAAAAGTAGGATGAGATGGGCATTTGGAATAAAGAGTGATGTCGATACGAAAATAATGGGTCCATTCAGCAACAAAACAAAATAACTTTTAAACTTCTGCTCATGTGCAAGCCAAATAGCCAATGAAAAATGATGTTTCTAACACAACTAGGCACAATTTTATTGGAAGATCACCTGGAAGTTGGTGTTTTTAGATGCATTCAGAAATAGCTTTCAAAGTGTCTTTCCCACTTGAATTTCAGACGAAAACAACAAAAACCATTTTATCTTTATAATTCCAATTTTCTTCCTTTCTGTCATTATATTAGTTGATTTCATCAACAGCATTCCGTCAGGTACCTGACAGTTTTCTTTACATAGCATTTTCACTGTGCCAGAATACATTCCATGTCAGGTACCTGACAGTTTTCTTTACATAGCATTTTCGCTGTGCCAGAATACATTCCATGTCAGGTATCTGACAGTTTCCTTTACATAGCATTTTCGCTGTGCCAGAATACATTCCATGTCAGGTACCTGTTTTCTTTACATAGCATTTTCACTGTGCCAGAATACATTCCATGTCAGGTACCTGACAGTTTTCTTTACATAGCATTTTCGCTGTGCCAGAATACATTCCATGTCAGGTATCTGACAGTTTCCTTTACATAGCATTTTCGCTGTGCCAGAATACATTCCATGTCAGGTACCTGACAGTTTTCTTTACATAGCATTTTTGCTGTGCCAGAATACATAGTTAGTCCAGAGTCATCAACTCATATGAAATTACAGGGTGTCAGAGCAGGTCAGGGAAGTAATTTGAGGAACTTTTCTCATTCAGATTAATTTGTTTACAAAACTTGTTGGTTTTGTTCTTTTCTGTTATTTAGTTTAAGACCAAAGAGTTGTGAGATCCCATTTGTCATGTGACCATGACCTTTAATAACAGCTGCATGAATAAGTTGTCAAATTCAGGGCAAATTGCAATAAATTTTAAGTTTAGAATGACTTGTAAAGCCTGCCATATGCATTGTTTTGTTGTTATTGTTGTTGTGGGTTTTAACGCCATTTTTCAGCACATGATAGGCTATACATGGCGGCCAGTATTAATGGTGTAGGAAGAACCCGGGAAGAACTACCAACCCACGAGAAGCTACTGGCGTGCTTTCTCACATGCCTACATTGGCTGAATCCGAGACTCGAACTGCTGCAGACAGAGGTGAGATGGCAGTGATCCATAACGGTGAAAGCTTTAGACCACTCTGCATTGTTTTGGCTAAAGGGGTGAATGTTGGAATAATGGAAGGACTGTGTCATTTCATTATTCATATGTCTTATCAGAGATTCTAATCTGGGGTTGCAGATTTTGATCAGAAATCATGGAGAAGGCGGTGGTGGTGTTGTTATTATTGTGGTGCAAGGTGTTGGTATAGACAAAGCTTTAATACCCATATTGTACCGGTGTGTAATTCTATATCAGTGTCTCACGACCATTTCTATCCAATCTCATTGCATTTTTCATAACAATTTTAATTATAAGATCTTGATACAGGGTATCCAGGCAGCCAAGTGGTCTAAGGCACTTGCCTTTACAAATCACCAACATCTCACCCATGTTTGCATGGGTTCAAATCTCAGGCTCAGCCAGCACTGGTATGTGAGAAAGCTTGCAAGTAGCTTCCCAGGATTTTTCAGGTTCTTCATCCCCCAGATATACTGGCTGCCATGTATAGCTTATTGTTTGCTGAAAAATGGCATAAAACAACAACATGCTGTATGGCTTTCAAAATGGTAACAAGTTGGTTCAAGATCATTTTGCTATTATGGCTGTGTTTCATTATTGAACTCAGCTTTTTTCAAAAATTATTATTTTATTCAGATTTCCAATGCAGGACTTAATGTGGCGTTTATGTATTGTAATGTCACCTGATAAAGTCACTGACACAATTTCATACATTTACAAATACAAAAAGCTAAATATGCCAAAGCATTGCTTTATCAATGATTTGGTGATAAATGAGTTTATTTCTTTCATAGCATTGCCTTATCAGTGATTTGGTGATAAATGAGTTTACTTTCATAGCATTGCCTTATTAACAATTTGGTGATAAATGAGTTTACTTTCATAGCATTGCCTTATCAATGATTTGGTGATATATGTGTTCATAGCATTGCCTTATCAATGATTTGGTGATAAATTAGTTTACTTCTTTCATAGCATTGCCTTATCAATGATTTGGTGATAAATGTGTTTATAGCATTCTTTATTAATGATTTTGTGATCAGTGAGTTTACTTCTTTCATAGCATTGCCTTATCAGTGATTTTGTGATAAATGAGTTTACTTCTTTCATAACCGCTCCGGTGGCCTAGTGGTTAGAGCGTCCGTCTCGGATGCGGGAGGTCGTGGGTTCGATCCCCGGCAGAGTCATACCAGAGACTTAAAAAATGGCACTAACAGCTGCCTCGCTTGGCGTTCAGCATTAAGAGGTTAGTGTTAGGACTGGTCGGCCTGGTGTCAGGATAATGTGACTGGGTGGGACATCATGCTACATGTCTGCGGCATGATGCCCCAGTGCTAGACATCACTATAAACTGCCACATTGCAGACATCATAGCGATATGACTAAAAATTGTTAAAGCTACGTTAAAAATAAAAATCACATCACATCACTTCTTTCATAGCATTGCATTATCAGTGATTTGGTGATAAATGAGTTTACTTTCATAGCATTGCCTTATTAACGATTTGGTGATAAATGAGTTTACTTTCATATCATTGCCTTATCAATGATTTGGTGATAAATGAGTTTACTTCTTTCATAGCATTGCCTTATCAATGATTGGTGATAAATGAGTTTACTTTCATGGCATTGTCTTATCAATGATTTGGTGATAAATGAGTTTACTTCTTTCATTGCATTATCATATCAATGATTTGGTGATAAATGTGTTCATATCATTTCTTTATTAATGATTTTGTGATCAGTGAGTTTACTTCTTTCATAGTATTCTTATCAATGATTTGGTGATAAATGAGCTCTTTCATTGCATTGTCTTATCAATGATTTTGTGATAAATATGTTCATATCATTTCTTTATCAATGATTTTGTGATAAATGAGTTTACATCTTTCATTGCATTGTGATGTGATGTGATGTGATTTGGATTTTTAAAGTAGCTTTAACAATTTTTCAGTCATGTCGCAACGATGTCTGCAATGTGGCAGTTTATAGTGATGTCTAGCACTGGGGCATCATGCCGCAGACATGTAGCATGATGTCCCACCCAGTCACATTATCCTGACACCGGGCCGACCAGTCCTAACACTGACCTCTTAATGCTGAGCGCCAAGCGAGGCAGCTGTTAGTACCGTTTTTGTAAGTCTTTGGTATGACTCGGCTGGGGATCAAACCCACGACCTCCCACATCCGAGGCGGATGCTCTAACCACTAGGCCACCGGAGCGGTTCATTGCATTGTCTTATCAATGATTTTTTGATAAATCAGTTTACTTCTTTCATAGCATTGTCTTGTCAATGATTTTTTGATAAATCAGTTTACTTCTTTCATAGCATTGTCTTATCAATGATTTGATGATAAATGAGTTTACTTCTTTCATAGCATTGCCTTATCAATGATTTGATGATAAATGAGTTTACTTCTTTCATAGCATTACCTTGTCAATGATTTTGTGATCAATGAGTTTACTTCTTTCATAGCATTGCCTTATCAATGATGTGATAAATGAGTTTACTTCTTTCATTGCATTGCCTTATCAATGATGTGATAAATGAGTTTACTTCTTTCATTTCATATAATTTAATTAAGCCATTTGTTTTACAGCCCCTACGAGACAGAAACTCATAATTCTAGTCATCGCCTGCAACCAGTGAGAAGACCAAATAATTCAACATTCATAGACCGTGATTATACTGGATTTGTACCGGGGGATTACAATTACCTTGACCCTAACTATATGCCTGCTAGCTAGCACCTGTTCATCATTATGTAACAAATCAATAAATTCTTTAAAGAATTACATGTATTGCATTTTTTTAATTGATAGAAAATTTATGCCTTTCTTTTGTCTTTTTTTAATTGTCATTCATGCAACATCAGTTTACAGAACAGCTGACAAGTGTTAATCCATGTCATAATAAAATGAAATTACTGTGGATTTAAGTTACAAAGAAAATACAGATGTTTGCTTTTGTGAATTAGGGCTTCTCTTGTAAAACATACTCGAGACAAAGGGAAAACACTTTTAGTTTTAAGTAGTTCCCATAGGATGCAATTTGGATTTTGTATCATTTTCATATGAACTGCTTTGTATCATTTTCATATGAACAGGACCAATATGATTTAAATTTTAAAAATTCTGCCTTCCCTGGATACCTTGTTTTTTTTAACTGGAATAGCTTTTAATTTCATTTAATATTTAAAGGTATTAATTATAATAACTTACAAAAATATTCACACCCTTTTAAATACAATGCTGGAAGTGTTGATGTGCCTGTAGTGACCTGTGTCATAGTAATGTGCCAACAGTCTTTTGTTGAATCACAAAAATCCAATCTTTATTTGAAATTTCACTATAAATCATAGTCTCTATTTCCAAGTAGGTCATTTTTAGCACATTTTTTATTTCCAGAGAAGAATAACTTGAAATAAATAAAATGAATAAATTCCAGCTACTATATATACATCTTTTAATGTTAGTCAACAAAAACCTTTATCTTTACCTTGAATACTTGTAGTTATTATTAAAGCCACAAACTAGAATCTACTTCTTGTTAGCATTTGTTTTACCATTAAAAGTTTATATAAAGTATTCAGTGCTAGCCTCAGCAGAACCAAGTGACCTCTGATTTTTATGGCCAAAAGGAAGCTGAAAACTACAGAACAGTGCATCAGAACTTAGTGTGACACTGCATCTGGTACAGCTTTGACTATCTTGCAGATATGTTGACATGTATTCTGTTGAGTACAGGAGCAGTGGAATGCCCCGCTGACAATTTTCATTTAAAGTACTGAAATTTGCCAAATAAACAAATCTCACATTACTTATTAATAACAGTGACAGGTTATGTATTCACAAAATCCCATTTTAGTTACACTTACATCTTTATTTTCATTAGTAATATTTTATTTGTTTACTTAAAGATAATTTTTGTTTCAATTCATTCATGTTTAGTTCATTTTATTTCCACATGATTTTCATTCACTTTCACCCATTTTCTTTCGTTTTCAGTAATTAGGAATGTACCCTTAAGGAGACCTCAGTAATTAGAAATGTACCCTTAAGGAGACTTCATTAATTAGGAATGTACCCGTAAGGAGACCTCAGTAATTAGGAATGTACCCTTAAGGAGACTTCAGTACTATACATGTATTATAGCAGGAATAGACCAACATACACCTCACACTTTCTAAAATTAAAAATTATTTGGCCTGCCTTAAACATTTTAAGTGTCTATACTGCCATACAGTGTAGTATTAACTGCCATGCAATGTAGTAACTACCATGGGACCACTCTGGTGGCCTAAGTTGTAAGAGCATCTACCTCAGATGTGGGAGGTTGTGGATTCATACCCCCGCCTAGTCATACCAAAGACTTATGAAAATGGTACTTGCAGCTGTCTCACTTGGTGCTCAGCTTTAAGAGGTTAGTGTTAGGATTGGTCGGCCTGGTGTCAGAATAATGTGACTGGGTGGGACATGATGCTACATGTCTGTGGCATGATGCCTCAGTGCTAAACATTATAACTGCCATGATGCAGACATTGTAGCGATATGACTGAATTTTTTTTAAAAGCTTCATTAAAAATCCAAATTACATACATTAACTGCCTTGTGATGTAGTATTAGCAGCCATGCATTGTAGTATTAACTGTCATGCATTGTAGTATTAACTGTCATGCAGTGTAGTATTGTCATGGAGCGTAGTATTAATTGTTACGCAGAGTGGTATTAACTGCCATGCAGTCGATTAACTACCATGCAGTTTAGTATTAACTGTCATGCAGTGTAGTATTAATTGCCATGCAATGTACTATTAACTACCATGCAGTGTAGTATTAATTGTTGTGCAGTGTGGTATTAACTGCCATGCAATATGATATTAACTGCCATACAGTGTAGTATTAACTGCCATGCAGTGCAGTATTAAATGCACCGCCAAATATTGCCAATGTAATTTGCAGTAAATCACAGATGACATGAAAAACAAAGTCTAATTATAGAGCCAGGACCAGTTGTGGACATCACCATTCATGTGATGTAGTTGTGAATGCTAGTAATTTATCTTGGCGAAATTATTTAATAAGCTAGTTGTGAATCAACGTCAGAAGCATGCTGCTACTGTCAGTCTGACAAAACCAACAAGCCACTTTTTTCATGAACCCAGCCATGAATTTTACTGGTCCCTGTCATAGACTGGAGGATTTGCTCTCCCCAGGAATGGCCATTATGCCAGAATGCTTTGTCAAATTCTGCTGAGCAAATTAGCAATGGCACATTTTATAATAGAATGACATCATTTGGACAAAAGTTTGAAACCTTTATGACAGGATACTTTTTGTCAAATTCTGTTGAGTGGGTTTTGAAGTTGCTGAATGATTAATTTAGTAAGAGGTTGTAAATAAAATTAGTGAATAGATGCACAACATATGACAAAGGAACATCCCATAATAGCATTAGTGCATAGTGGATGACACAACATATGACAAAGGAATATCCCATAATAACATCAGTGCATAGTGGATGACATAATATGTGACAAAGGAACATTCCATAATAACATTAGTGCATTGTGGATGATACACAACATATGACAAAGGAACATTCCATAATAACATTAGTGCATAGTGGGTTACACACGATATATGACAAAGGAACATCCCATAATAACAAAGTGCATTGTGGATGACACATGACATATGACAAAGGAACATCCCATATGCTCTCTTGACTTTAAAGTCAGAAGAGATAACAACAAGAGTCCCTCAAAGAGACGTGCTCTTCTGGCTAAAAAGAATTCTCTGAAATTCAGAACATTTCATTCTTTAACTGTGAAGTGTTGAAACCATCTCCAATATGCTTCAGTGATAACAAGATTTTCAAATTAGTGGCTATGATAGACATATTGGACATCACCAATTTCATAAGACATCACATTTGGTTGAAACACCATGTAGATACAACTTCCTAATTTGGAAGAGTATTTATAGAATAATTTTCAAGATGGGTGCCATAGTAGCCATATTGGATATCAGATTGGACCATTTCTATTTAGTACCAACTGGACATCATATGAAGTCTTTTAGAGAACATCAATGTTGATAAGATTAGCAACATATGAGAAGTAATGATAAGATTTTCAAGCTTGCCATTGTGGTCACCATATTAGAAGTCCTATCAGAACCATTTTCATTTATGAACAACTAGATATTATAAGAAGACTTCAGCTGAAAACCCCATGGCAATAATACTTTTTGTTAGGATTAGCAATAACAAGATTTTCAAGATGACCACAGTGTTGGCAATATTCACCATTAAATCAGCACCATTTTTATTTAATGCCGATAGATGCCAACCCCCGAATAAAAAAATACTGACTTCCTGTGACAAAAATACCGATTTTCAGGAACAAATACTGATTTTTAAAATTTTAATGCATATGTAACTATTTACAACATATACAACCATCAGTAAATTAGGAGAGTGCTTTACCTAATTATTTAATGTCAAATATGCATATGTTGTACCATATTCCATTCGGATGCGCATTCAGAAGGTGCAAGAGTGCAACACACTCAGACACAGACTTTTTATAGTAGCCTTTTCCACACCTTATCTTTTTCCAATCATTATCAATTTGAATGTATCAACCTTTACTGATGATCTCAATTCTGTGTGATTTTCTTATAGAACTATTTTCGTTCTAGCATACGAGTAATCCTTTGCGATTTTACTGTCTGGAAAACGTGTGCGAAATAAAACACCAGCAACACTAGTAACTGAAAGAGGAAGGTTAGTTTCCAAAAGAAATTTAATAAACCGAATTTCAATCAAATTACATCAAGGTTCTCTCTGGTATGTATATATGTCGTAAGTTCAGGCTGAGTTGTGTATGATGAAGCAGCAAGTTGATGTTTATTAGCTTTTTCGTGCTCTTTTTTTCATAGGCACCCAATAGCGAAATCACGTTACACAACTTGCAAAACGTGGTGTTCTCCTGTACTAGATGGTTTCACAAATCTAAACAATACGGCACAATTGTCCTTCTAGTTCTGTTGTTTTTTTTGTTGTCTTTCCTGGAGAAAATTCTTTATATTCTGCTTTCCTATTCAACATGATTAGAAGTTGAATATTACGAAAATGAGATACAGTGACAGCGGTAACTGTTTGCGAAATCCAATATGGCGGATAAAGACGGGCATTGTAGCCTCGATTTCGAATGAACCAATCATATTGTAGAACTGTATTCCTATGTACATGCGATACATTTCTATCAGAATGGAACCGAGTACCCGTTCTAAACTGAAAATTGCAGGGAATTTTTTAAATTTTTTGCCCAAAAAACGTACACCCATATTCAGGTCCAAAATACGGGGCAAATACGGAAAAAACGAGACAGTTGGCAGCTATGAGGGACAACCAGACAAAAGTCTTTCAAGAAAAACCCCAAGTTTATATGACCTACAAAGGGAAGTAGAAATAACAAGATTTTTAAGATGGCCACTGTGGTGGCCATATTGGAGATCATGTCAGCACCATTTTTATTTATGACATAACAGACATCACAAGAAGTCTTTCAGTGAAAACCCATTGCTTCAATGACCATTCAATAATAAGGTGAAGTAGTAGTAACAAGATGGCCACACAGAGCAATCTGAATGACAAGAAATTGTGTATTAAATCTCCCATATTAATGTGATCATCCTCCATTCATGGTGGCCATACTGGACAATAGCTTGGCACCATTTTAATTTAGAACAAGCTAGACATCATAAGAAGTCTTCTGGTGAAAACCCCCATGCCAATATGACATTACACTCATGATGTTTACTTATACAATTTCAATTATGGCCATTGTAGTGGTCATATTAGATAGCATATTGGAACCATTTCCACTGAGGATCAACTAGACACGTGAATGACTTTTAGTGACAAAGCCATGTTGACATGACCATTCATTCTGGGAGGGTAGGAGTAACAAGATTTCCATGATGGCCACTATGGTGGCAATATTGGAAGACCAAATGGCACACTTTTCATTTAGGACCAACATGATCATAGGATGAATGGGTGTGTAGTTTCATGGCAATCCTCCAAGTAGCTTAGCAGTGATAACAAAGATAAGGTAAGAGACATATGGGCAACTGTCCATCCCACAAGTTATTCTGGTCTATGACTAGAAAAGCTGCAAATCTTCCAATGTATTTATATACACTGAGGCCCTACCACATTGCCTGAAATGACCTAAATACAAAATGTTACCCATTATGGACAATGAGGCCCTACCACAGTGCCTGAAATGACCTACATACAAAACAAGGTGTGATGGATGGACAAGGATATCATTCCCTTACTACTGTCATAAAACCTCAGTTATGAAGCACCATCATAATGGGCATAAAAACCTCAGTTATGAGGCACCATCATAATAGGCATAAAAACCTCAGTTATGAGGCACCGTCATAATGGGCATAAAAACCTCAGTTATGAGGCACAGTCATAATAGGCATAAAAACCTGTTATGAGGCACTGTCATAATGGGCATAAAAACCTCGGTCATAATCCGTCTATGTTCAGTTTATAAGAAAACTGCCTGTGAAACCAACCATGCTATCACTAACTTAGTGCTATACTTATACAGCTGTCTGGAGAAGTTTGCTTCAAGATTAAGCAAACAACCACTAGACATAAACAATTTAATTTGGCTAGCATGTTTGAATTCATATGTAGATAACCTGTAAACATACCCAAGTCAATAAAGCAGGCTTTAAAAATGTGTTCACACATGTTAAAACTGTTTGGATGCGAGATATTTTAGACAAAAACCATGTGAGCACAATCAAGCAGTTAAACAAATGAAAATGAAATGCTCATCTACACTCTTGTAATGACCCACAGCCTTCCAAAATCAGTTCAATGTTGTTATCATTATATAATGGAACCCACAGCCTTTCAAAATCCAATCAATGTTGTTATAATTGGACCTGCTACCTTTCCAAATTAGTTGAATGCTGTTATCATAATGTAATGGGATCCACTGTCTTCCAAAAATTAATTCAGTTGTGTATTCACTGTATAATTGGACCTACTGCCTTCCAAAACAAATTCAATGTTGTTTTCATCATATATTTAGACTATCATTGAAAAAGTTTGCAAAAAGGCACAATTTACCAAACTTTACCATTTTTATTTTTATAATACCTGTCACACAATGAAATCACACGCAAGAGATGTATAATATACTGTTTAATTTCGGGTGTTACTTTTTATTTTTCTTGTACTAAGATCAATGAACACTACTGCAACTAACAAGCTGCTGCATGGACAAATGAAATTTATTTTAAATCAGTTTTATTATTAAAAAATATTTAATCTAAGATGGCATCATGTATTTATGAACAATTTAGTTTCCCAAAAAAAGATAACTGGAATTCCCCATTCTGCATAAGTTCTGTAAATCAATTATCTTCAAAAATATTAGTACATATCTTCAATAATCTTTGGCAACAAGACGTGTTAAAAATTTTGCATCCAGTTGTCTTGGCAATATAACACATTTATTGCTGTGTACAGTCTGACACACTTGAAATAAACATGGCATATTTCAAGTTCTACTCCATGAAACATGATACTGGACTAAGTTCTCTCCCTTGTTGCCTCAAGCCATCAGGTAGCCACTAAATGAGACAAAACAGAAAATAGTGTTTAAATATGTGTCTTTAGACCAAATAAATAATCAAATACGATCTTTGTTCATATTTTTAATACTAAAATAGTTTGATGGAATAATATATGGTGATAGAGTAGAAACAAGATCATCTGCACAGATACAGAAAAAATGAAACCGAAAATAATGTAACACTTGCCATGTGCCACGACCTAATTAATCCTAGTAATGATATCAGAAAATTCAAAGCTGCAGACTATCCACAACCAGAGAAAATGAAATCAGTTGAAGATAATGGCAATAATAATGTAATGAATATCAATAATAAGATGCTATGTAATGTAATGGATATCAATAATAAGATGCTATGTAAGGTAATGAATAGCAATAATAAGATGCTATGTAATGTAATGGATATCAATAATAAGATGCTATGTAATGTAATGGATATCAATAATAAGATGCTATGTAATGTAATGGATAGCAATAATACTATGCTATGTAATGTAATGGATATCAATAATAAGATGTTATGTAATGTAATGAATAGCAATAACAAGATGCTATGTAATGTAATGGATATCAATAATAAGATGCTATGTAATGTAATGGATATCAATAATAAGATGCTATGTAATGCAACAGATAGCAATAAGATGCTATGTAATTTAATGGATATCAATTATAATGTAATGGATATCAATAATAGGATGTTATGTAATGTAATGAACAGCAATAATAAGATGCTATGTAATGTAATGGATAGCAATAAGATGCTATGTAATGTAATGGATATCAATAATAATGTAATTTATAGCAATAATAAGATGCTATGTAATGTAATGGATAGCAATAATAATGAAATGGATAGCAATAATAAGATGCTATGTAATGTAATGGATATCAATAATAAGATGCTACATAATGTAATGGATAGCAATAAGATGCTATGTAATGTAATGGATAGCAATAATAATATAATGGATACCAATAATAATGTAACGGATACAATAATAAGATGGTAGGCAAATGAGAGTAGTAGCAAGAGTAAATCAGATCAAAGGAGAAAGCTCCATGATAGATGGTTGAAAGATTTTCTGTGATTGGCATATTATTCTGACAAAACAAATCATGTTGTACTTTTAGTCTCTGTATAAAGCATAGAAAGGTGAATTCTATGACTGAACATAAGTAATACTAAATATATTAAATGGAAACTGACACAGCATACAGGTATATAATGTTACTTTTGTTACTAGCACTAGCAACAGAAAAAATATGACAGTTATATTGTTGACACTACATTTTGAAAATGGCCCCATTTGTTACACTCATGAAGCCCAGTGGCTTCAATGGGGCAATTTCTTAGCAGAACACTGCTCTAGTTGTATAAGCATTAATCTGTTCACTGTTTCTCAGCTTAATGTCTCTTATATGTGTGAATATGTACTGAGAACCCCCACTCACAGATAACAGGTATTGTCTTTTTGGATAATTCTGCTCCTAAATAAGATTTTTCAGTAACATTTAAGCTCTGCCAAAGTTTAAATTTTCTTGAAGTAGTACTATATTGACTAGTATGCCAGATTTACTATTCCATAACGCTGTACTAGGATTTTAAGTCTATTAATGCCAGTCTACTTTTTCAAAAACCGAGGTATTTTGATCAAATAAAAATATTTACTTTTTAATTTCCTTTTTAGATTCTTATTTATTAGATTTATTTTAATATTTATGCAAGGGCTATGTGGTTTTGTAGCACATACACCCCATGGGCTAAATTTTAACAAAAAAAGAAACAAAAAGTGCACTCAATTTTGAAATTGTCTGTATTTTAATTTGGCATGTTTGTCTGGCCTTTTTACATTTAACTTCAAAATACCACTCAAATGAGGGTTTGACATGCATGCCATACATTTTTATCCATTTATGGATACAGCATTATAAACCGTGTATTATTGGTATGGATACAGCATTATAAACAGTATTATTGGTATGGATACAGCATTATAAACAGTGTATTATTGGTATGGATACAGTATTATAAACAGTGTATTATTGGTATGGATACAGCATTATAAACAGTGTATCATCAGTATGGATACAGTATTATAAACAGTGTATTACTGGTATGGATACAGCATTACAGTGTATCATCAGTATGGATACAGCATTATAAACAGTGTATTATTGGTATGGATACAGTATTATAAACAATGTATTATAGATAATTGAAACGGCAGGATAAACTGTATTACAGGTATTTGCAACATCATTATAAACTGTGTATTATAGGCATGGATACAGCATTATAAACAGTGTTTTATAGGAACGGATAAAGCATTATAAACAGTGTATCATCAGTATGGATTCAGCATTATAAACAGTGTATCATCAGTATGGATTCAGCATTATAAACAGTGTATCATCAGTATGGATTCAGCATTATAAACAGTGTATTATCAACTTGGATGCAGCATTATAAACAGTGTATTATCAATTTGGATGCAGCATTATGAACACAGTATTTTCTGTCAATTATTTTGTTTGTTGATAAGCATGGAACAAGTTTAATTTCCAACAGAGAATAACTTGTAAAAATGGATTATGGTCTGTAAACAAGTATTACTGTTGTGGGCAAAATTTGTCACTTAAATATTAAACAAAAGAAACATTACATACATTCCGGCAAACAAAATGACATCATCTTAAATGTGAATGAAAACACTCATCTGTTTCTTTTGCTTGTGTTTATATTAACAAATGCTTAATTTGGTGGCCTATAGAAAAGGTAAATGCTTAATTTGGTAGCCTATATAAAAAGCAAATGCTTAATCTGGTGGCCTATATAAAAGGTAAATGATTAATTTGGTGGCCTATAGAAAAGGTAAATGCTTAATCTGGTGGCCTATATAAAAAGCAAATGCTTAATCTGGTGGCCTATATAAAAGGTAAATGATTAATTTGGTGGCCTATATAAAAAGCAAATGCTTAATCTGGTGACCTATATAAAAAGCAAATGCTTAATTTGGTGGCCTATATAAAAACCAAACAGTGCGAGATATTTGATACTGATAATACAGATCATCGCAAACTATGACTTTCATGTGCTTGCTAATTTTTAAGAGGGTGGGAGATTTATTATTTAGCAAAGGTTTGAAGTAAACTGCGCTGGCACATGGATGTTACTGATTGTTTACTGTGTAGAAAGGCAAAAGAAATGCAACCTTGGAGAATTAAAATCAGTAGAGAATTAAAATTAGTGGAGAACTTACGGTAATTTCATCCTCATGAAAACTCTGCACATGAAAAAGGAAAGAACTATCGCCACAAATCCCACACTCATCAGAAGAATCCTGTTTAACCTCGGCATCATTGGCTTATTTGTCTGGTCTAAAATAACAAACCCAAGTCCACCCAATGTAAACAGGAAACTGGATGCTAGACCCTCCATGATATACTGACCATTCACCCTGTATGGCATGAAGGCCACCTGAAAACAGAGTTAATTTTCTCATTCATAACATGTGGACAAATGTCAGAAGCATCGACCATGATAGGCCTTTAACAAACATGCCAGGTGATTAAAGTCTACATTGTTAGTAAGGCTAAGGGTATCAAAGGTTGATCTGAATCAATCAGTACATTATACACTGGCAGATCTGGATCTATGCCATTGACAGTTACATGAACATTATACATGTATATATATTGAAACAATAGCAGCATGCAAACCTTATTAGTCGACCAGGAAACAGCCGACTCTATTTCTTGTTGATTGACATCATAATGGGATAAGAATAGTTAAAAAATGGTTATACAGTTAATGAATATCATCACAATTTATGGGGTTTTAAAAAATATATATATTTTCAGTCTGAAAGATGTGGATAAATAAATAACAACAAATACATCATAAAAAAAAATAATTATTAGGTTAAACTTAAAAATATTAACACTGATGGATCCAAAATGTTTAATCAAAATCGATACTTCCTATTGAAAGTTTCACAATTGTAAAGACTGTAGTACTCAATGGTGAAGCATAAGTGAAAAGTATAGAAAAACTTTATCCTGTTAAATATAGATATTCTTCACAGTCTTTTCACAGTTCCATAATTTTTACTTTTTTTCTTTTCCAACAAAACTCATGTATATGTAAAGACCAATCAACAAATATTTAAGTCATTGTTCAAACTGTAGTTGATGCAACTGGACAATAATTGAAAGTCTTGTGATAACTACTAAAATAATTCTTCATTAAAAGTGGACAAAGTCCATCTAAAAGTGTAAAATCTTCCTCCTTTCAGTCATGCATTCACAAGGATGTTCATTTCCATTTAAAATATGAATGTTTCCTTTCTGTTATGTCAAAATACTCACAGGTCTAGAATTTCCTTTTTCATCTGTTGTTGATCCAATACTAGGGGGTTCAACAATAACATCATAAATAATGCCTGAAAATATAACTAAAATATTTAGTTTAAATGAAACAGAAGGGGTGCAAAGTTTAGCTGTCATAATCAGGGATCAAACCTGGTACTTCTTATTTATTGTTAGACATACATACCAGTACTAGGAGAAGGGTTAATCCAATCCCATTGCCCGACGTCCCACACTACTCATTTTCAAAGTTGGGAGAGTAAACTTTTCCAGGTCACTAGTCTTGGCAATGTGCTTTTATCCTATTTTAAAATGTCTGGCATGCTTGTATTTTTATCATTAGTTACCCGTATCTGGCCAATCAAATTCCTTAGAATGTATTGAACACTTGATTCCAATCCTTCCATGCACATTTCATTACAAATTAGCTGCATTTTGAGTTAAGTGACCAAATCAGAACACACCAAACAAAACAAAGTATGATTAATCGACAGTATTTTAAGTGCTGTGCTATATTTTGTTTACTCACACCAGATCCTCATGAACTTCTCACTCCGATTTTAATCCAATGAGCAAGTGCAAATAAATTTTTTAAAAAGGAACTTCACCGACTTTGGTGATGGTTTCCTGTATGAACTGATTACCGTAAATGACAATAATGATTCTTGAAATTTAAACTGATTATACTGATAATTAACTTCTATTTGTGATATCGTGTATGAAACAAAAGAAATACACCAATTAATGAGCTATCTCTGTTCAAATTTAACAATGATATGCATGTTATGATCACTTCTGAAGTAACCTCAGGCAAACTGATATTTACTCTATGCATAAAATGACTGATAAATTATTTTCATAAGGAAGGTAATAAGGAGGGTAAGTAATGTGAAAGTGAAAGGGTTAAATGCATCTCAATATAAAGTAACTATTTCTCCAAAGAGATATAAACCTGAATCTGTGGCAGCAAAAAATGTCAAATATGACATAACTGAAAAAGACAGAAATTAAAACTGGGCTGATCATCCCAAGCTACTGATTCAGAAAGAAAAACATTTTGCAGTTACTGTAAACAATGCCCCGAGCTTGCACAGGTTGGAAATTTAAACGGTGTACATGCACTTTTCATCATGAGTAGGCAGTTCTGATGAAATATGGGACTGAAGACCTACAGTTTTCCTTCAATCATCTTTTAAGTTATTTTCAAAATGGAAGATCATCATGCCATTCAGCAGCAGTACTTAAGAGTTCCAAGCAAAGATGAGGGCAAACAAGCAGTCACCCGATCCACCTGTTTTAATTCTTGGAGAACTCTTAGTGAACACTCCACCTTCTCTCAAACTGTTAAGCAAACTCTTAGAAATCATGTTTGTTATCAATCCCATCCAATTCTGATTGTGAACAAGAATTTAGTTCAACTAACTAAATCAAAATTTTATTAAGGAATTCATAAAACAAGAGACTTTACATATTCTAAAGAAAATTTCAGTAAATAGACCAGTGCTTGAGGACTTCAACCCAGACAGTTATCAACTAATGTCTTACTGCTGTTCCTGTGGTAAGTGTTTACACGTACATTCTTTTCAAATCCATCACATAAAACATAGATACCTGAAGAATCCAAATATGTAGAATCAACCAATATTTTGAAAAATTCTAATTCTTTTAATAAATAAATAAGCTGTACTTTTTTTGGTTTATTATTTCTAGCATTTACATCTCATCAAATCTTGCCAGGTGATTACAATTTTGAGACAAGTAAAAAGTAAGGTTGTACAAGTGAAATTTTGGAAACCATTTTTTGTACCAGACAAGTCAGTGAATACAGAATCTGATCAGCCTTAAGGAGACTAAAATTATCAAGACGTCAACGCTGGTTGTTGGTGGGTAGCCTCGTGTAACCTTGATTACTACACTCCATTATAGTCCCCCAATATAATGAGAATGTTGATACACCCAAAAGTTTTGAGGACATTTTCAGCCCCAGATGTAATGAAGACATTTTAAGACCCCAAATGTAATGAGAAGGGATGCAATGTATAACTTCTTATCATCTTTTGTGCTTCTGCTGCAGTCAGGCTCATAAATGAGACAGAATGCTCTTGACCAGCTGGACTGTCTAGTCCTATAAACACAAGGCTTTAGGTCATTCATGACTGATATGCAAGATGTTTATATTTCTGTTCTGGATCAGATACTCTGGCACTCTGCAGGCTGTGTGAAAATCTACAGTAAAATGCAGATGACAAAACCATTCACAGCATGTCTGATGTGACTCACCACCACATCCCCCATGGTTAACGATGAATTGTTCATATTTATTGCCTCTATAATATCACAAAAGCACTATACATTACATCTCCTAAGACAAGACCAGGCCAGACTAATAAATTATGAAATATATTATTAATAAATAGTTGAAACAGATTTTCAAATTAGGTGCAAGAGCCACAAAGTTTTGATATTAGTAGACATAGCAGAACTCAAGCTACTGTGCATATGGTATATCAGTTTTGTTCTTTCAAAAATGACTTTTGACCACAATGTCAATATGGTATTTCCCTAAATGCAAGCCTTTCACAAAGTTGGTCAACTGTTTGTGGTGGAGAACTAAAGCTATTGTTGTAAAACTGCTGAGTTTAATCTTTGACCATTTTATCCTGAAATCCATAGATTCTTCCTTACCTCAAGTGCAGTGTTCATTCCATAAATGGAACTGTGGGGCCCAATGGCCCCTGTCTGATCAAAAAAGTGGCGTCATTTAGAAACACTAGTCTCCTGAAGGGACTCACACTACTGGCTAAAAAGAATTCAAGATAAAATCAATTCTTCATTTTAAATGCCAAGTGTCAAAACCATACAGTATTTTACTGCATTAACAAGATTTTCAAATCAGCTACTCAGGTGGGTACATGTATATTGGAACAAATTTCATTTTACTCAGGTGGGTACATGTATATTGAAACCAATTTCATTTAGAACTAACTATATATCATAAGAATTCTTATTCTGAGAAGCCCATGTCAATAAAAACCTTCCATTCAACAGGGTGTAGTGTAAACAAGCTTTTCAAGATGGGTTGTCATGGTTTTACTGAAGAAAAAAACAAAACAATCCGCTATGGTGATGCATTGAAGAGGAGTATGAATAATATTTCCAGGATGTTGTATGGCCTACAGAAAGCAAATAATACACTTTCAAATGTTTAACTGGACCTATCTTCGAATATGGTTTGTACAATATGGACCACCGTTTGCAGGTTTTAGGTTTTGTACAGTATGACGGTGTCTGGAGTCAGAACGATTCTTGTATAGTATGACAGACTGGGTCCAATGTCAGAATGAGTCTTGTATAGTATGACAATGGGTCCAGTATCAGAACAAGTCTTATAATAGTACAGTCTTAAGTCAGTCTTATAATAGTACAGTCCTATAATAGTACAGTCTTAAGTCAGTCTAACAATAGTACAGTCCTAAGTCATTCTTATAATTGCACAGTCCCAAGCCAGTCTTATAACAGTACAGTCCTAAGTCAGTCTTATAATAGTACAGTCCTAAGCCAGTCTTATAACAGTACAGTCCTAAGGCAGTTTTACAATAGTACAGTCCCAAGCCAGTCTTATAATAGTACAGTTCTAAGTCAGTCGAATTGTAATGGTACAGTCCTAAGCCAGTCTTATAATAGTACAGTCCTAAGTCAGTCTTATAATAGTACAGTCCTGAGCCAGTCTTATAATAGTACAGTCCCAAGCCAGTTTTACAATAGTACAGTCCCAAGCCAGTCTTATAATAGTACAGTTCTAAGTCAGTCGAATTGTAATGGTACAGTCCTAATCCAGTCTTATAATAGTACAGTCCTAAGTCAGTCTTATAATATTATAATAGTACAGTCCCAAGCCAGTTTTACAATAGTACAGTCCCAAGCCAGTCTTATAATAGTACAGTTCTAAGTCAGTCAAATTGTAATGGATGAAAATAATTACCATATAATGTGCTCCAGCATATGGTGGATGTATATTAAAGCAATCATTTCAGTATTATAGACTTGTTCCTTGGTCAAGTGAAAACATTCTTAACAAATTACATTTTATAATTTTCACTCTTTCTAATAGCAACTTCCTGGCCAGTAATTGTTGATCCTTCAAAATTGGCAAACGTGTCAAAATTTCTCCAAAATGTTATGAATTGGATGAAGTGTTTTGAGATATCTGGAAGCTGATCTATTCTGGCTAAGTTGCACATTAGGAGACGAAAACAGGACAAAATAGCAGGGTTGAAAATATACTGCATTGTTGTTTGTTTTGATTGGGGGTGGGAGAGATTCACACACAGTGCCACAGCATAGGTAGTCAACACAAGCTTGATGTTGAGGGAAAAAAAACATACAGAGTGACAAAAATATCATAGATTACCTCCATGACCCGTTCTGACAAAAGACCCTCTCTATCATACTATATAAGACAGAAGGTAGGTAACTTCCAAATACTTGGCTCAACCACAGGAGTCTGACATTTTATCAATAATGTATGGCAAAATCTCAGACAAAATGAAATCACCTTAATGGTAATATAAATTAACACAAGGAGTGTAAGAATGGTGACAACCGTCTGCTCAATTAGACTTTTCTCATGAGTCTTTTATCACTTCAGAATCGCAAAAAGACTGAAAAACTACACATATACATTCAAAAGAAGGTGATCTACCAATGCATAACTCTCAGGCGATCCTCGCATGAATCCAATCTGGTGAATTAACCTTTATGTTCACCCTTACGCCCACAAACCGTATCTATCAGAATCCACTAGACGGAAGTAGCCCAGTCTACCACGGGCTGAATAACATGATCAAAGTCATTTCACAAGATAAATGGTTTACCTGGCTTTTTATTTCAGATTGTATCACTTTATATAAATTTCTAGAACAGAAATATGTAGTTCAAGTTCAGATAGTGAAAATAATGGTTGACAATGTCATCACACTTCAAATATTAAAGACTTGTTGGACCAGGTAAATTTAAAAATGTGTTTGATGAACTTTCTAGAGGTTGCCACATGGTAAGATCATGTTGTTTGTACTGATGCTTTTTCATAACAGAAAATAATAGTGAGGAACAAAATATGATACTTGTATGAGATGTATTATTTATTATGATAATGATTGAGAGAAAAAAAAACAGTAGGAAAGGAGAAAAGCTGATACTTTATACTACTAATTAACCATTGATGATGATGGTGAGGTGTGTGAGCGGTGAAGCACTGAAGCACAAACTGAAACAGATATAGAGGTCTCGCTAGGATTTTATAACCAGGAGTCCAGGACTCCCATTTTGGTAAAATTAAGAGTCCTACCATAAAAAGTTAGTCTCTTCTCTCCTACAGAACCAACACAGATGTGAGTGCATCTATTTTTAGATCAAGAGGTTTTTGTAGCCTAATCACTCACTATAATATAGCTTCATTACAACAGTCCACTGACAGGAGTGCAAATTTATGGTTTATTTTTATACGTACTTGTAGTAATTTTAGGTGATGTGATGTGATTTTGATTTTTAACGTAGCTTTAACAATGTTTCAGTCATGTCGCTATGATGTCTGCAATGGGGCAGTTTATAGTGATGTCTAGCACTGGGGCATCATGCTGCAGACATGTAGCATGATGGCCCAACCAGTCACATTATCCTGACACCAGGCTGACCAGTCCTAACACTAACCTCTTAATGCTGAACGCCAAGCAAGGCAGCTGTTAGTACCATTTTTGTAAGTCTCTGGTATGACTCGGCCGGGGATCCAACCCACGACCTCCCGCATCCGAGGCGGACACTCTAACCACTAGGCCACCGGAGCGGTAGTAATTTTAGGTAAATAAATAGTATCTGATTTGATGTTTTTCCCCATATTTTTGAAAATATGTGTCAAGTCAGAAAACAGCTTAGACCTTAAAGTGCATCTCACAAATTCCACAACATAGCATTGTCCCATACATTTCTGACCTACATAATTTGCATTTTAAAGTTAAATCTTTAATAAAATAATACCCAGGCTTTGGCTTCAATGGTTTGTATATTTTTTTCTGAATATATTTGCCCGATGATTTAAGAAAACAGACAATCTAATAAACTGGTACATCCCAGACTTAGCGAAGTCTGCCATTATTTCTTGTTAGGCCTACAGGTTCACTTAGAAACTAATTTTATGACAAAACAGTGTAAAAGAGGCAGGTAATATATATCCAGATCACCAATTCTGATCTTAAAATAAAAGTCTGTATGTTTTATCATCAAAGGATAGCATGCAGGAAATTCATAGTTGCTACCTTACTCGGAAAAGGGTTAATGGTCAATCAGCTATCAAAACATAATGCTTGTGAATGGGCAAGAGTTTGTTTGTCAACGCAATTGATATAAAAACTAGACCTAGCTACTGATACCTTGATGAATACATTTTGCTACAACACTAGAATTAACCGGGCTAAGGCAAGGGGCATTTTAATAAAATTTGGTATGGTCAATGTACCTCTAAAATAATAACAAGGCGAAGTCATTTTCGCTTTCCTAACAGAAGGCGAAGTTTACATTTTTAGGCGACATCTCACCCACTTATGAATGGCATTTTGTCCAAGTCTCAACATGTCTTGATTTTGAGGTCACGTGCACTGCTTATTCTGTTACATTCGGAAATGAACACAATAACAGAAGCTAAAGTTGTTTATTTGATGTACTTTTATAAATGACCACATGTACATCTCTGGGTCTTTCTGCCTCTGAATTCAATTACTATAATTATCTACAATTTCCCACCCGGCTGCCAGTCAAAGCCTTTGAACTTGACGCCCAGCTATTGCATCATGTTATGTACTCTTATAAAATGGCAACAATTCATGTATGTATATAGAGGTCTTTCAGTCACTGAATTCTGTCATTGTAAATATCAGCATAGCTAATTTTCATCAACACATTTTCCCTCGATGCAGGTGGCTGAAGCAGGACTGGCAAATCTTTGAATTTGGCCACACACCTATTACATGCGTACAAAAGACTCCCACCTCTGTGATTATCTGCATCCCAGATCAAAAACTGGCATCCAAATATGTGTAATTAAGCGTTTCCAAGATCTCTGCAGATAAATGAACTACGACATTATCTTATCTTTAAAATGATAGATAAGTGCTTTTCCAATAGAATGCATACAACCCAGATGAGGGTGGCCTTGAGACATCTGAAACCCATGCATTACTTATCAGATGCTCTACCAAATGGGTCACAGTGGCACACACACACACACACATGCAAGAGAGAGAAAGAGAGGTAACACAGAATACTAAAATTATCAGGATTAATGTGTATACAATGCAAGGATAGTCTGAACACTATCAGCAACTTCATGTATGTTGTGTGTGTGTGTGTATGTATTTTTTTATTTATGCCTGTGTGTTATGTCTGTATATAGGTATCTGTGTGTATGTATGTATGTATGTATATATGTATGTATGTATGTGCAGAGTGAGAACATTTTATTTACAACTTTTGAAATTAGTAATACTGTAAATAACATTTTCATGATGATTGTATTATTCTGAACCAATTCAACTAATCTACTGATACAGCATTATTAAAAGATTCTGCGCCATGTTCGGTAGATTATTAGACCCTAACGCATATTTACTGCAGGGTAGTAACTGGTAGAATAAGCTATTTTTGTCTGGTGCCTTCTAAAAGAAAGGATTTGTGACCATAATGGTGAAAATAAAGATTAATTCGCCGGATCAGATTCATGAGATGGTCGTCCAAGAGTTATGCGTTGGGTACGTCACTGTCTTCTGAATATACACGTGTAGTTTTTCAGTCTTCTTGTCTTGCAATTCTGAAGCGATAAAAAAACACGTGAGAAAACTCGAATCGAGCGGGGGCTTGTGGTCACGCTTGCACACCTTGTGTTCATTTATATTACCGATACGGTACTTTCATGCTGTCAGAGATTTCGCCGTCCTTTATTGAAAAAACGTCAGATTCCTGTGGTTCCACTCATGACCCTCAATTTCCTTCTGCTATTTCCGTCTTTAAAGGCACACGACCATACTCTATGGCTTGTTTTACTCCGCAGATATGTTTCTATTCATCAAGCCATCATTGACTTTTCTACGTTGTACAAACAAAAAATTTCCTTCAAATTATTTTTTTTTCTTCTCAACATCAAGCTTGCGTCGAGCACCATTGTGTGCCAGAGATGTCGATAGACCGGCCTAAGACCGTTGCCAATAGTTGGGTGTTTTAATGACTTACCGCCTGTGACAAGGAAATAGGACAATAAAACGAAGGCAAATATTGTCATTGCAGATGGCTGCCTAACCCATGACGGCTTCTTTAGTTTTAACTTCGGACATTCTAGAACTGTAAACGGTACACTATAGATTGCCTCCATGTTGATGTGGCACTAACACCGGATGTGAAATTCAACGCCCTCTATGATAGAAGTTCTTAACGTATTACCTCCCATAGTCAATGTCCGAGTGCATGTACCTAAAAACGTCCTGCTTACTGAACTGACAATAAATAGCATATTAAAGTACATACGATTTTGAACAACATATAAAAGTACATACAATTTTAAGTTTATATGTTTAGAATTTTAAAAACAGTAAGGTATCAATGATTAATTAATGTATAATAAATTAGTGAAATGTAGTTCATACCATTATTCTTGTTTTTGTATTATTATTATTATTATTATTATTATTCAAAACCCTGTGACTAAGCCTACCGTACCACCCTTAGTGATTTCAACCAAGTCATCATCATCAGAAGTAGGCCTCGGCCGTGGCAAAGGCTTAAGGCAGTTAAAGTTGATTGCTTAAACCCACCCCTACACCAAAAAAGGCCCTTTTCAGGGCCACCCACGTCTCTCGAAAAGAGATACACTTTCATTTGCCAGTAACTCAATAAAAAAAACAACAACCCATTTTTAATCCTATAGTACGTGTCTGTGTATGAGTGCATGAGTGTAGGTTCTTATTTTAAAATCAAAAACCCAAAGACACTTACCTTATATAATTAATTTATTCTTTTATCAATATTTACAATTCAATTCACAATTCACAACAAAACACTCTTAAAAAGTTCATTGACTTTTTCTGTCTCATTATTTACTCTCTCTGTTTTTTCAATTTCTTCACAGTCACAGTCTTTTCATCTTCTTCCTCCTCACTTTCTTCCCTTCTTCTTTTCTTCACCTGTCTGCTTTCTTCCTCTTCTTCTTCCTTTTCTTCTTTCTCTGAAGAATCCCTCTCTTCTTCTGACTCCTCTTGTTTCTTTTTTGGGCAATCTGGAGACCAATGTCCTTTTTCTTGCCAATAATAACAGGTATCTTGACTTTTGTCTTTTCTAGCCCCTGTTTTTTTTTTCTTTTTTGACGGTCTGGACACTCTGAAGACCAATGCCAGTAGTGAAGGGGGGTAGTTTACGGACAATGGGAATTAGCATTAAAAACACCCTTGGGTCAGATTACGGACAATGGAAATTTAACATGGCGAAAAATCGTGGGTCAGATTACGGACAAGGGGAATTAACATGGCAAAAAATCGTGGGTCACTTTACGGACAAGGGGAATTTAACATGGCGATAAATCGTGGGTCACTCTACGGACAAGGGGAATTTAACATGGGATTTTTTTTTTAAAATTTTTTTTAAAAAAGGGGTAGGCAATTCAAAGACTATCTCTTTTCGAGAAATATGGCTGGCCCTGAAAAGGGCCTTTGGCTTTCTTCTTTTATTTCCTCCATCTTCTCATCCAGCCCCTAATCTTTCCCCAAATTCCTTTTTTCTTCTTCTTTTCATTTTCCGGTATCCAGTCCGGGTGACCCATGGCTCGGAACTTCTGTTGGATTTTTATCCAGTTGTTGTTCAGTCTCTCATATTCTTCTTTTTTCTTTCTATTCTCTTGTTCTTTTCTATCTTTTGCCCACCTGTCCTTAATTTTCTGCACTTCTTCCTCTATTATCTTTTTCATCTTTTCTTCCGCTTTCTTTAGTTGTTCAATGCCCCTTTTCACGAACTTCCACTCTGACCATTTCTCTAGTTCTTCTAAATAGCATCTCACTGCTTTTACTTTGTCCATAGACTCTTTTATAGTCCCCACTCTTACATACTCTGGTTTAATCAATCCTCTCAATCTCTTAACTTCTTCCTCTATCATCTCCTCTATCATCTTCCTCGCTAATTGTAGTTCATTGACATAGTCAAGACTTTTTCTCAACCTCCATTCTCTTTCTATCCTTTCAATAGTGTACTCTCCATCCATCATCCAAAAATAAACATTTCTTAAGTCATTGAACAACGCCGACACTTCCATCTTGTATCTGTTATTCCGTAGAATGGTTTGAACGAAGAATACTGTGGGTTCTTATACGAAAAGCGCAGACGTGAAGGAAAACATCCCCCTAAAACATAAAATGGATCTTACCTAGATCATGACCCAACAACGCGCGTACGTAAAGGAAAACATCCCCACTTTTCTCATTTCATATAATCAAACCCTAACTATACTCTTCAGATACGCTAAGAAACCCATAATCTACTATTCACACAAACATACCTTAGCTCTTACAAACACAAACACACAAACACACAAACACATACCCTCACACTATCTTAAAAAAGAGTTAGTGTTTATATACACACTACTCTACCTGCACACACTGGCAAATTGATCGTTATTTCTTTTCTAGAGTATTGGGTAGCCCTGAAAAGGGCTGTTTTTTGAACTCCTGATGCACCTATCTAATGGTTGCACCGTCCTGGCCTGGCGCCACACACGCATCTTCTTCCCCAGTCTTCTTTCACCTTTCTTCTGGGGAGCGCAGAGGGAGGATGATTCGCTTCAACACCCCAATCCTCTGTCTCGGGAATATTGAACGACATCCTCTCTTCTCTTTTCTTTTCCTCTTCTTCCCTCTCTCTTCTCTCCTCCTCTTCCTTCTTTACTCTTGCTTCTTCTACTATAGCCTCCGCTGATAGTTCGTTTACTATGCGCCTGGCATATTCCAGGTGCATCTGGAGTTCTAACAGTTTCACTATTCTGCTATTCATTCTTCTGGCTGTGTTGATCAATCAACAAGGGTAGCTGGACTGCCGAACGAGTTTCAATTTATAGTGAAAGCGCGGACGTGATGGAAAACATCCCCCTAATAACATAAAATTGATCTTACCTAGATCATGACCAAAAAACAACAACAACGCGCGGACCTAAAAGAAACACTCACTCACTTTTTTATGCTACCCATTACTATTGTAAAATTTTTTATAAATCACTTTAATGGACTATCCACATAAGCAAAGCAATCCAATCTAACCCCAAATATACACCTCAAACACCAAAAAAGACATAATTTTAATCTATTATCCTCACCAACTTACGTTAGCTCTTACAAACACAAACACACAAACACATACCCTCACTTTTTTAATAATAGCAAGAGTTAGTGTTTATTTTCACACTACTCTACTTACACACATTGGCAAATTAATAGTTATTTCTTTTCTAGAGTATTGGGTAGCCCTGAAAAGGGCTGTTTTTTTGTTTTGCTATGGCATTCTTTTTTCAGTTTCTAAGAATGCGATGTCCTCTGAGGATAGACTTTCTGGCGATAGGTCTGCTTCTTCGGAAAGAGAAGAAGAATTCTTTGGTGTCGATACGACAATCGACAAAGCCTCTGTCAGCTTCAGGTTGCTGCTGCTCTTGTTGTTGTTGCTGTTGTTGCTGCTGTTGCTGCTGTCTCTGAAGTCTGTACTTCTCTGTCCATTCTTCTTTTTCCCTGTTCACTTCTTCTCTGAAGAGCTCTTCTATCAGGTCTTCAGTGATTTTTAACATTTTCACATTCTCTATTTCTTCTGGTTTCGGTATCAGACTGTGTCTGACCCTATGCAGATTCACGTAGGCTTCGTTGAGCTTAGCTAGTTTGGAGCACATCTTCTTAGGAGGATGAGTCGACAATGGATGGCTAGACTGGGAACAACCCGGTTCTTAAAGTTAAAGCGCGGACGTGAAGGAAAACATCCCCCACACAGTTTTCGAGCCGCAACGTTCATGAGAGGGATAGTAAGAAATGAAAGAGCATCAATCCAACATTCTTATAGCTAAACAAAAGACAAAGGCATTTTTTTCTAAACACAACATTTTTTATTCAAAAAATCACTTAACACTAAACAACAACATTTTTAACAATAATCCAACATTATAACATCAAACCATTTTTTTCAAATCACAAACATTTTTTCTTCAAATACAATCTACTTTAAACAGGGCTGACAACGTTGTGAATGAAATTGTGATTTCCACTGTTGGAAATCATTAGGCCATTGATGGACACTACGTTTCCTAGCTTGAGACAAAAGATAAGCATAATGGTCACAAAACCATCGATCTACTTTCACATCATTTCTAGCAGAAGAACGAGGATCGAAATGAGTCACTAAATGTTCTAAGGAATAGCCCAGGCTGCGATGATGCAGAAAATACACACAATATTGTCCACACACCAAGGAATCTGTGCCTTGTAATTTCACGTTATTGAATCGGGTGGTTTGAGCATTTCTTCTCATAAAGTCGATGATATCGTCTTCCAAAGGGGGCAATCCGTACGAATCGAAATATTCCACACATCCTTCTTGAGGAAAGTAGACGGCTACCCAGTGGGTTCCTGGGAGATGACTTTCGTCCGTGTTGATCACGTAAGCTTGATGGTCTTTAGGTTTGCGATGAGGGAGTTCATCTTTAGCACAGACGACAGGATTCCAAGAAGCCGTATACGAACTGTGGTTCAAAAGGTAATAAAGTTCCCAGGTATCCATTGATTTGTGTTTTTTTCTTCTTCACAGGTAATAATAAGTCGTCAATTCGATCCTGACTTTTTGCTTGAAAATGTCTGACGAATAAACGGTTATTCGTTCTGTTTCCTCACTCTGATTCAGGAGAGCTTCGATACGATGAATCTCTTGAGTGGTTAATGGTGGACAAGAATGTTCACGCAAGTCTTTATACCACTGGTGCAACACGTCTTTGTTTGAGATGAGACTCCAAGCTTCGTCCAGATACTCGTCCAATTTTTCTTCTTGACTCAACATCAGGCATTTATCGTGTTGAATTTGACTGGGATGATCGTTTTGACATCCATAACAATTTTTCTTGATCAATTCCGTCATTTTGTCGACCAAGTGTTTGGCAAAGCAGGAGACTAAATGGGCTTCTTGTTCTGGCCATCTCGACTTCATCATGACAATTTCTTCGTCTTTGTCTTGGGATTCTCCTTCCACGGTCTCCTCACATTTCATGTCCAAAGTTTCTTCACTAGGTAAAGAGGGATAACAGTCTTCCATGGCTTCTAGTAATCTAGAATGACTTCTCTCAAACTGTTGATTTCTATCGTATTGTCAAATTCTGCATACAGGATCACGTTCAACGTTGGATCAGCAGGGTCTCGATTTGCAAACTGAATTTCCACACGAATCTGGCCAGATTTTATAGGGTGGAAATGTCCCTCGTCGCTGCCTTGGTCTGGAGTGAAATCAAAGGCCCACAAAGCATAGCCTCCTGCATAATCTTCGTACGTAATACCGTGACTGGTATTGGTTCCTAACTGTCCGGTGGCTTCGTACAGGGACAAGTACGATCTCAAGTAATTGTTCTGGGCAAAGTTAGGCTCAAAGGGTCGTGTACACAAGGTCTTGCCGTCACGACTGACTTCGATTTTGGACACGCTAGAGTGTCGAAACTCAAAAGGATTTTCGTTATGAAGTCCATTGAAAGCTGAATTCCTGACGATACCAACGATCAAACGCTTGGGTAACTGTCCTTGGAACAGATGATCTTCGATCATGGATCACTGTCCAACAGGAATGGTGAACGTTTTCACTTCCACTCTTCGTATGGGATACTTGGCGGTCGTTCTGCTCAACGTCTGACTGATGTCGTTTCCCACTTTAGGTAACACTTCCACACGGCGTACGTAAAGTCTGGCTTCTTGGATAACAGTTTTGTATTCGTTGGCATGGGCCATCAAATGGAAAGCGGCAGTGCTACGATTCAGTCTCAGGCGAATATCAACTCCGTTCAGTAAATACTTTTCTTGTAACCACATGTCCAAATGCAAACGATCCATCAGTTCTAAACTACGTCCTTGCAAAATTTTAGTTCTACGTGTGTTAAACCCCACATTGTGAGGATTGTCATCTTCTGTCAGGGCTGTGTCGCTAAACGTGCCTGCACCTGCCGTGTCAGGTTTCCATACCACGCAAGCATCCAGATGAGTATTCTTGGCTTCTTTTCCGTACGTCAAGAGATTTTCCAAGTAGGCACGATATGGGTAAGTATCCATGCTGCTGCTGACCAGTTTGTTATTCAAGTACAAGTCCACTTCGCTGAACAAGGAATGCATGAAATTGTTGACGGGCGCTACCCTATCATTGGCTCCAGGATTGGTGTTGTCAGTTTTGATCACTTTGACTTTCAAATACAGGTAACTGCTATTCAGATCGATGTAATCTTCGGGTTGTCCTTTGATTTCGAACTCGATGGGAGCGGAATCCGTCAAAGAGGAGACGGGATGAAATTCCACCCACTGGGATTCTTGCATCGTCATCATGGTGGGGGGCATGGCAAACATATCCAGTTCCGTCTTGGAACAAGCACATGACTCTCGGTGCATCATTTTTTCTGTGTCTCAATAATCGAAAACGTCTAAGTCTCGAACGGTTCTTCTTTTCTTGGCTTTTCTAGCTTGAAGTCTGGTGAAAGGGTGTTTTCTTCGTCGTCTCTTTCTGCCTTGTCCTTGCTGAATGCCTGACTCGGTAGCGTGCGGGGCATTTATAGGTGTGTCTCGTCGGCCTAAAATGTCTTTACCCGTTTGCAGCAGGACATTTTTGCCTGCCCTCATGAAGGCTTCTTTAGGGTTTTGTTTGTCGATGATGACATTTTGGAGAAATTCTTTGCCTTGCGTCAGTGCCGCATCTTTCAAGGCGTGCAATCCGCGTGTCACCATCGGTTTCAACACCGGGGCCACCGAACGAAAGGCCGATTTTAACATATCTCCTAAACCGTGTCCTCGCTGTCGTGCAACCCCTTGGTACACTGGATACATGACTTACTTACTTACGAGTCGTGAGAGAACCGTTTTCGAAAATGGAGTTTCACCGTGACTTTTCCTTTGGTGAATGGAATATTTTGTCCCAAATCTCCTTTTATAGTAATGTTGACCGTGTCCAAATACGACTTGCTGACAGGCAAATAGTGAGGATGGACAAATTCGCGGTGGACGTGGTAAGTGTTTCCACCTTCCTCGTCAGCGTTTGCGGCAGAATCCACTTTGAAAGGAATGACACGCAGTAACGGTACGGAGGTGTGTCCCACCACGTTATACTCCACCACATCGGAGTACACGAACATCAAATTCAGTCCTTGGTTCAGTTCTACTGGGGTACGAAATAACTTGCTAAAAGACTCGTTGTCGTAAACGATGGGTAATTCGTTGTTCTTGAGTATGCTCATTCTCAGGTTCATGTCTCCGCCCAACATGTCAAACAATTCAGGACAAAATAAAATGGACATGATTTTACTCCGCTCAAATTTCATCAAGAAGCGACGAGCTACTTTGTGGTACTCCATGGTGACACTTATTTTGGCATGCTCCAAAGCTTTCCCAAACACGCCATTAAACTTGGCAGCTATCATGTTGACCAAATGTTGACCACTGAAATAATAACCTGGGGAAATGAAAAAGTGGTAGGTCCACTTTTGAGTTTTCTCATTATAGGTTTTATTGTCATATATGACTTTCTTATTCAACTCCTGTTGCAATGACTCGTCATGAACTTCCACATGAAAAAAATTTTGATTGGGAAGGACATTGAGGACTTGGGTCGGGTGAATGATTTCCACTAAAGCCACTTCCCAATGGGCTTCGTGATCTAAGGGGATGGCCTGAGGTAATTTGGCCGTGTAACAGCACAACGTGTTGTGGGGAAACACCTCCATGGAACTGTCACTGGGTAAGGTTAAGTAAAATTGGTTTTGGTGACTCATAATTCCAGAGTTCTGTGGCTGTCCGAGGGAATATTAGTGGATGTCAGAGGCGTGTCTCCGCCCAAAATGGGGTTCTGGTTGTGGTTGTTGGAGTGGTGACTGGCACTGGCACTGGACACAACGTTCCCGTTCGAGGAGAATTTCAGGGAGGGATTGGGAAGCAGGTAACCGATGCAGCTGCTCAATAAAATGGTCCACAATTGTTTGTCTCCTTGTTGCAAACTCAAATTGGCGATGGCTGCCCCGATGACACAATACACCACGAAGATTTGGCAGAAAAAGACGATTTGCGTTTTAGGCACACGTTCTCCACACCACACCCACAAGGGTTGTTTTTGTAAATCTTGCACAGAAGAACTAGGGGAAGAAGGACTGGTCGACGTAGCTGCGTCTGCTGCTGTGTGAAAGGGCATGATGGTCACTTCTTCTTTTTATAGTCGATGACTTGCGAAGCGTCGATCCAAGAATCGAAACTGGGTGGATATCCTTTCCAACGTACTTTGACTTCTTTGACACGTCGTTTGCCCACTTTACGGGTTCTGCGTTCGAGAATGCTTTCGATGTCGTACACGTCGTCTTCTTTTTTGGTGACACGTTGTAACTCGGGCAAATAAAACGTTCCTTTGAGTACTTCTCCGTTCATGTCTTCCAATTTATAGACGGCAGGATGACGGCCATGTACTCGTCCAGTGACGCGAAACAGTTCGGTCGTCCAGTTAGGTAAGTAACCTTTGTCGAAAGTGCGTTTGGTTTTGCCAATGCGCACCCAATCTCCTACGGTCAACTCTCCACTTTTCTTGGGGACAGCCCTCGTCGGGGACGTACCGAACAGGCGCTCGAACACCAGCACTTCGTTGTCGGGAGTCACGTCTTGCGGGGCACGTCCGATGCTTCGATGGTAAGATTGGTTGTACGCTTGCACCAGGTGCGGTAAGATGTCGATGTACTTCAGAGTGTGGTGATGCGTAAAATATTTCCACATGCGTTCTTTCAAAGTGCGTTGAAAACGTTCCACGATGCTGGCTTTGGTTTCGGGATTCTCGGTGGTAAAAAAATGAATGTCACGTTTCTTTAATTCTTTTTGGAAAGCTTGGTTCAGAAATTCGGTGCCTTTGTCCGTTTGCCATCGAAGAGGGTGACGACCGCTTTGTTTCAGCACTCGTTGCAGGGCTCGCACTAACTCACTGCTGGATTTGGAAGTCAAGGGTACGACCCAGGCAAATTTGGAAAAGACGTCGATGACACAAAACAAATATTTGTAACCACGATTGTAGCTGGCCAAGTGAGAGACATCGGCTAAATCGGCTTGCCATTGATGATCGATGCCTTCCACTCGGGTGCGACTTCTGGCAAACTTGCGTCGAATGGGTTTGTGTAAAGTGTAGGTAGCTTGTTCTTGTAACCATCGTTGCACTTGAGGTAAACGGAGACTTTTCAGCCGCGTTTTGGCAGCACGATACAATTTTTGAACTCCTGCGTAACCTGCAGGATGCGAGGGATCGTAGTAAATGCTGGCTAAGACTTTTTCCATTTTTTATTTTGTGTGTTAATAAGTCACCCACTCTTCGGTGATGCTACTTTGGGTGGGACGAAAGGGTGGTTTGGAAACGGATTTACGTGTCCGATGGGCTACGGGAGTAGAAGTCGAAGGTAGTGGTGGTGGAGGTGGAGGTGGCAATGGAATGGCTTTGGTTTTCTTTTCTTTTTTCGCTTCTGGTTTCCCTTCTTTCTTTTTCACTTCTGTCGAAGGAGGCGTGGACATCATCTTTTTAACCCAAGCTTTCATTTCTTCTCGTTGGGGTGTGGGGGACGGGGTCAACAAGGATCCTGCAATCTTACTCGAAATGGGAGCTGCTGACGGTGTTTGAAACACTTCGCGCATCTCTTCTTCCTCAGGTCTTTGTGGGGTAGCATCTCTGGTAACCCTTGGGGATGGTAGTGGTGGTGGTGGTGGTGGTGGTAATGATGGTGCTGGACTTTTCATCAAGGTCTTAAAATCTTTCAGAGTGGGTAAAGCTGTTTCGTCTAAAGCTTTCTGGTGAAAGAGTTGCAGTCTTTGCAAGAGTTGACCGTACTTTTGCGATTTTTCTGTTTCGGACAAATCTTGGCGATCCATCAAGGATTGCAATTCGTGCTGTAACTGGGACATCTCGCTCAAATTGGGATTGGGAGGTAAATGTGGGGTGTGTTGTTCTTGCCACCGATGGTATTCCATCCATCGTTTGTAAGGCACTAAAGCTAGTTTTCGTCCTTCCATGGGGTTGTCAGGGGTGAATTCTGAGATTTTGGGACTTCCGAAGGCCTTTTTATCTTGCTCCCATCAGTCCTCCCAACATGGTTCCCAAGACTCCTTTTAGTATGGGGCCTAACAAGAGAGGTAAAATGCCTCCACGTTGGACCAACATCTTCTTTTTTTGACGAATGGGAATTTTCTTTTGAACCATTTGGCGAAGAACGTGACGATGTTTGCCTAAGCATTGTTTCTGGTGTTTGGACAAAGGGATCGTGCCTTTCAAAACGTTCAAACAACATTCGCACACGGTATCGATGACCTCTTTGGAGGCCGTTTGAATGAGTTTTTTTCGTAGGGGTGGAGAAGCTTTGGACAGGACAGATAACAGGTCCCCATGTTTGGCTAAACGTGGTGGCAGTCCTTTCCTTTTTTTTCCTTGGGGTTTTCTGGAGGGTGACATTTTTGCTTGTGGGTTCCGGGACATTCACCGAACAGACACTAACGTCGATGACTTAACGCACACCCTTTTATCTTTTTTTCTGGGACTATCGCTTTGTCATAAAGGTGACAATGTTTTTCCGAAAATCGCCAAGGAATCCTCCCCTTTGTTGACGCCTCTTTTTCTTGGAACGACTGTGTCTTTTTTTAGGGTAACGTCGATGCTTGGCTAAGCGCTTTGTCGGATGACGCGTCTGCCTTTGTCTCTTTCTTTTGTGGCTTCTTGGAGGTGACATCTTTTACAAGTTCACTGATACCCCCGACTTGGTCACAGGTCTTTTTATACTGGAACTCGTCGCCACTGATTGTCTTTACGTTTTATCAGTTTGAGGACAGGCATGACACGTCGTGCAGGGGTACGTAACGGACTAAATCGAGCCAGTTCTTGCTTGGACAAATCCAGTAAACTTTGTAACATGCCCGATCTTTCATGGACTTTGATTTTGGGAGAAGGTACTTTGTGAGCAGCAGCCACTGCCGCTAAATTGGAAGGTCCTGCCACTGGGGAAGTTCTTTTGGGGGTCATCAACGGAGAAGTTCTTGGTGTGATCAACGTCTCCAAGTACTCTTCAGTTCCTGGTGACATCAACGGAGAAGTGGATGAACGTGAGGATGCCGGAGACGCAGTCACCGCCGTGGCAGGTCGTGGTTTGCGAGTGTAAGGTTGCGTCCTGGCCGAAGTGCCTCTCTTGCGACTAGTTTTCTTCTTCTGTGGACTTTTCTTTTTCTGTGGACTTTTCTTTTTCTGTGGACTTTTTCTCTGTTTCTTTTTCTGGGGGCTTCTTTTCTTTTTCCGGGGTGATGGTGGTGGTGTCTGGTAAGAGGAGGGTCCTGCCACTGGAGAAGTTATTCTTCTTGGGGACTTGGTCTTTTTCTTTTTCTTCTTGGGGCTTCGTTGAACTTTTGTCTTGGGGATAACTTTGGGGGCATTAGGATCCCATCTTAAGAGTGAGCGAATGATGACCCCTCCTAGAGTACCGCTCCCTCCAGGTTTCAAAATGATTTGTTTTTTGGTTTGAGTGTCGATGCGGGGATCGGCCAGTTGGACCAAAGCGACTTTGTTTCGATCGAAAAAGCGTTGGGTTTGATGAGGAATCTGAATGATTCCTTGGAGTAATTGACGTGCCGTCACCGTGAACCATCGTAAGACTTCTTTGAGACTAGCTTCTAAGACACGAGCTCGTGTTTGTGGATCTTTTTCTCGACTGATGCCATACAAGGCACGAATCAATTTGACGGGAAGATGTGACTGAAGGGACGTCATGTTCACACTGTGTGAGACAGACGAAAAAGGGTCTGAGGTTTTTATAGATTTTTTTCATGGGGAGTGAAATGAAGTCGAGGACGGAGACGTGTACAGGACAGGCCCTCCGTCTTGGCACCAGTGGTGAAACAAGTGGGTACGAAATCGCAAATCCTCGGGAGTCGTAGGTTTCAAATCGACGAGTAAATAGGCGTGTGGCGTTTGAGTGGCATCGTCGTACGCCTGAGTCAGCCAAGGCGTTCCTAACTGTTTGGCTAAGACTTGTACTTGCGATTTATCTCGAGGGCTTTTAAACAAGACCACGTAATGCGCATTGAGACTGATGGTGCGATGGGCTTTACTTTGTTGAAACAAATTTTGGGTGATGTAAATGACACTGGCATTACGGTGATGCCCTTTGCGCGTGAACCACAATTTAATTTCTTCTTCGTCTTCTCCTAACATGTCGTCGAAAATGACCAAATGGGTTTGACGGGAGTCAGAGACGATGCCGTCGTCTTCTTTAGGAATGCCTTCCACAAACACGATGGAATCGCCTTGACTTTCTCGCAAGAGGCTGTACGCCGATTGCCACTCTTTGTAACACCACACGATCCGTTGAGGGGGCCGATCGATCAAATGATGTTTATGTTCGATCAAACGTTTGACGAATTCGGTTTTGCCTGAACCGCTAGGTCCAGCAATGAGCATGTTAAAGGGATGGCGAAGATACAAAGCCTCCCAACTGGCACGATCTAAGTGTTCGTCGATGACTTTGACAGTAGAGGAAGAGGGAGCAGAGACAGCAGAGGTAGCCATGGTGTGAGAAATGTCACTTGTGACACGAAAACAAACAAGACAAGAGTTTATATACTTTTTCAGAACACGTTTATTGAATGTTTTTTTTCAAACATGAATACGAAAGACAAAAATACATAAAAGCCAAAGGCTTAAGTACAAGGATAAAAGGCACATGATAACGATGAACGTGGAATAAACACAAGTGTCTGTACAACAATCACATCTTTTGGGTAATGTTCTAACCAGTTCAACAGGGGGTAAGGTCACACAAGTGTCCTCCCGAAAGGGTCTTTCAGGTCTGTCCACGACAGCAGTCCTGTCCTGGGTGACGGGTTCTTCTGGCACCGTCACTAACACGGGTTGAAAAGTAACTTTTTTCCTTGAACAACTCTCGTGCATACTGGGCCACTTCTTGGGTCCAAGCCTCAAAATCCCATTCTTTCCAGGCACGGACATCTGTCCAATGGGGATGTAAGTCACAAGCTACACACACATCGTCATACACGTCTTGGGTAGCTAAAAGTTGACGAATCTTTTTTTCCTGTTGAGGTCGAGAAGTATCCAGATGAAAACGCAAGGCTTTGAGCAAAAGGAGTTTTTCGTGACCATTTAAGGCCATGGAGGTGGTAAGTACTGATCGTAAAGAGTCCACAAAGAATCGGCTGGTAAACGAAATCCCAAAAAACAAGTCACTAAGACACACACCACTTGTCGTCCCAAATTGAATGGATACAGTTCTTGTAATAATCGATGGTAATGATCCACGGTTTGAATATGGTCATTGAGTTCCTTCCACGGAATCTGTTGGATGACATGTGACATAAGTCGTGGCATGGCAACCTGTTTTTATAGTCTCTTTGTTTCGGAAACAATACACGTACTTTCTAGCCAGAGATCTTCGTTCTCCAGTAGGGAATCTAAATCTTGCATACTGTAACCGAAACTTCAGAGTTCGTTTAGAAGTTTCCTCTTCCTCTAAGTGGATTCCACGTAAAATATGTTGATAATCCTTTAACTTGTCTTCCTCAATGTATTGCTGTAGGTGAATCTCGAAGTAACCAAAATCATGAACATTTCGATCATTCACTAACTCAAAGTGTTGAACAAGGTCTGACCACTGAAACAGTTTCTGACGAATCAGTTCTCTTATACCATTCAGGTACCAGTGGTTAAAGATCTGGTGACGTAACGGATGCAATTGTTCTTTACGTTTGACTTGTATTTTCACCAGCTCTCGGTAAATGCGTTCTCTCAACTCCACAGGCAAAGCACGAATGTTCTCTTGTAAAGTATCCATGAATAGGTCATACTAAATCCTCTTTGGTCTGACACAAGAAATGTACTCTTTGCACAAACATGGTTTCACTTCAGTGTCAAATTTAAATCGTTGAGTCACTAATCTACACATGACAATTCGTTCAGAAGTTTCCTCTTTCACCAAGCTGACATTGTGTTCAAAAAGTTTGTAATTCGTTAACTCTTCCTCTGGAATTCGATGCAGTACGTTTACAATGTAGTAACTACAATCGTCCATACCAAACCAATCCTTTTTATAACCAGAAGGTCGTTGATCAATGTCTGTCCGATGGAACACTTTCAATTGAATCAATCCTTGTATAGCCTTCAGGTACCAGTGGTTCAAACACCGGTGACGTAACGGATGCAATTGTTCTTTACGTTTCACTTGTATTTTGACCAGCTCTCGGTAAATGCGTTCTCTCAACTCCACAGGCAAAGCACGAATGTTCTCTTGTAAAGTATCCATGAACAGATGATTATGGTAAGAAGTTACTTCAATGTCTCGGTCCCACTAAGGGTAAGTAATGACAATTCGGTGACCATCGAGCATGTTCTACGTAGGCCGAATCTTGCGGTTCCCAGTGGTGAAGTGTCACATCGCAACTGAAGCACCTGACTTTATCTCCTTCGCCCAAGTAGAAAAATCCGGCTCTGGCTAATTCTTCGGGGGTCGGTCCTCCCAGATACTTTGGCCATTTTCCTTTGAACGATTGAAGACGATTTTCAAAGACGCAGTATTCCGACAAACGCACAGGAAACGAATATTCGTTTTTCACAGGTTCGTTTCGATGAGGGTTGAGTGACATGGGTAGGAGTTTGCTCAAGGCTGGATGACATCCGTAGGGGGGTAGACGTGAAGGTGAACATTCCCCTTTAAAACGAAACCCAGTAAAATGTCCAAGAGGACGAGCGGCATCACTTTCGCATCCAACAGGTTTGACACGCACAGCATCACTTTCCATGACAGGGGTAGGGGTACTAAAGTTCCCATGATGCTTTACGGCATCGCTCAGGTCACAAGGTACAGCATCGTATCCATCGCAAGGCTCACAATCGCACTCGTCTGCAAACTCCGTTACGCAATTACAATGGTAACCACATGGACAATCGCAGTCTCCTTCCGGACATTTTCCGTCGCAATGCCTGGGTCTTATCCATCCAGTATTAGTCACACTAGAGGAAGATACAACTTTTTTACAATCCCCAAACTGGAACGATGTCTCTTTCAAAGTATTCATCTTGTTTGCTCGGTCTTGGTAGTCACAATGAACTATCGATCTTGACCATAGCCCCCTTTTTATACTAGTCTCAATGCAGTCTCCAGCTTGTACATCTTTCCTTTTTTACGTTTTTTATGTCTTGTTTCGGAAGGTACCGTCTCTAAGGTACCGTCAACATTGTACCGTAGTGTGATGGGTGGAAAGGCCATAGAAAGGTAAGGGCAGTGCGGAGACCATCGAGTATGTTCCAGAATAGCTGAATCTTTATAGATACATAGATCCATTCGTAACTTCAGTCCGCAAGCAAAACACTGTACCTCGTATCCCAATCCTGACTCAGGTCCCAAGTAGACAAATCCTGTTCTAGCTAAAACATGCGAAGAAGGTAATCCTTCCCTATCCGTAGGCCATTTCTGAAACGTGTCCAATCGACGGGCACAATCACAATAGTCAGGTAAAAAGACTGGAAAATGGTAGGGTTTGAACTTGGAGTTCTTATCGGGTTTCTCACTCGATTCTTGCTGTGGCGAAGTCATCTTTCTGGTGGGGTAACTATCCTCTTACAACCAATGTTTAATACCAACGTGTCCATACGGTAAGGTGAAATGATTGGGAAGTCGAACTCGCTTCTGGTACACGATTTGATAAACTTTTTCCAAAGGTCGACTGACGATGTGGTGAGTGGGTAAACGTACAATCTTGTTCGGTTGATAGGTGGTCACTTGAAAGTTTCCATCCTCTCCCGATTGCAAGGCTTCTTTCAATACCCCAAAGTTGACCACACGACTGGTACGATAATTCAGAGTCAGTCCTTTCACTTTGCACGTCGTGTGCACTTCTCCTTGTTTGTCCCGGTATTCGTAGCCGTAATTTTTGGGACCACCACTGACAAAACTTAGAATCTTGTCGTCGGGATGCTCGTCTGTCCAGGCTCCTAAACGGTCTCCTTCGATGTTAGGGTGATGTTGAATCGGGTGATGGACGTAAATACAACTGTCCGTGTCAAAGTACAGGACGCGTTCTTCTAACAGTTCTAAAGCTTCGTACAATTTTAAGCGAGCATGGGCTGTCACGTAAGCCGCAATGATGACATTTCCAAAAGGGTCGTCTTGTACAAAGTCCAGATCTTCTTCGTAATTGACCAAGATCAAATTCTCTCGAACGACGTCCACGTGTTTCATGTATTTGGTTTTGTCGTGAATCATCTGGAAGTAGCGGGAAGGTTCTGTCAAATATTCCGTCTTGGGTAAACACGGTCGTTGTGCCATTTTACCCCACAAGCAATTTAACATCACTTTGGCAAACGATCGCCTGCCTTCGTTTTTCTCGATGTGGTCTAAAGTGATGCCTTCTTGTTCGTAATATTTCTCTTTGAATTTTATTTGGTCTTCGGGAGTGTGACACCAGGAAGGATAGCCGCTGGCTTCTTGTTTCAGTTTTAAAAAGGCATCCACGTAGTCGGCGAAAATGCCTTTCTGAGTAGGGTCACCCTTGTGGTATTGTTGTGTCTTGGGAAAGTGGCAAATCTCGTACACTTCTAACAGTTCGTATCCCATGTCCAGAGCTTTGAACAATTCTACGCTGACCCAGGTTCCCGTCAAGGCCCGTTCTTCCTGGCTGTGATGACAAGGCTGGTCTTGGTTGCACGTTTCGACACAAGTACGGCACAAGGGAAACATCAGTTTGCCTTGACAATGGTGAGGTAAGACGGGATGGTATAGGTTCGTGGGAGGCAAAACTTTACACTTGATCAAGCCTTCGTATTGTCGAATGTTTTTCAGGTCGATGTGTTCCGTCAACAATTGCGGGTGCCCTACGGGAAAGCGACAATATTTGCACACGTAGGGATACAACGAACACACGTCCAAGTATTTGATTTCTTCTCCTTTCTTTTCGTCGGCTTGGTACAGCAAACAGGTGGCATTGGTCCTTCCTCCGTACAAACTATCCCTCGGGTTCAGCGGGTCCATGAACTGGTAACTTTCCACGAGGCGTTTAAACTCGGGATCGGTTTTCATACGGTGATCGTACTCGTGTTCCCACATTTCCACCACTTGGTATCCTTGCTGTTCTAACTTTAGGCGTCGCTGACAAGTGTCCTGGTACAAGTCTTCCATGGTTCGTTGCAAAAACTGATTTTTAGTGCCACGGTCAGGGTAACAGACGGGACATCCGTGAAATAAGCAACCATTAAACTCGTACACGATCTTGGGGTTTTCTAAGTCCCAGCCATCGACCGAATACGTTCCGATGGTCTTTTCGCCTCCTCCGTTGCGGGCATGCTGAATCCATTTGTCTTCCTTGTCGCACAAGTAATGTAACCAACGTAGGGCTTTGACCGAGTATTGACGCTTGACATAGTGGGTCGATTGGGGACTGATGACAGCCACGGTGTTTTGAGGCATGAATCGTTGGCGGTACACTAAGGAACACGCTTTGGCAATGGTGCAAGCTTCTTTCAAAGGATCGACCCCTCCGTGTTCCATGAACAGTTCTCGAAATTTTCCACAGCAACGCCGTAAAATGTCCACGTCGGAACGACAATACTTTAGCATTTCTTCCTGAAAGTCGAAAGGGTCCGAGGCGTGAGCCTGGTACCAAGCGTAGAAAGCTTCTCGTTGTTCGGTACGCATGTTGTCGGGGTCGTAATAGTGAGCCTCAGGTAAATGGGGTAGAACGGCGTGCTGATTGGCTTCCGTATTGAAAAAGTGTGGAAAGTACCCTTTAGCCATTTCTGTCATTCCAAACGTTTTAGGCATTCGACTCAAAGGCATGGCCAAATAGCTCATCGAATCTTTAAACTGTACTTGTCCCACTTGCATGAAAATGATTTTGGCTCCGTTCAAAGTCACTTTAGGACGCTCGGTGCCTTGTTCCGTATAGTACCTCAAAAGAAACTGTCCATCGTATCCGGAGAAATTGTGAGCCATCACCGTGGCATGGCGATGACAATCTCCGTAACGTTCGATGTCCTCTTGGCTCCACGTCTTGTCGACGGGGTCTAAGACCCATTGGGCAAAATCGGCTAACGTGTTTGGTCCCCGAAAGATTTTTTCACGCCCTCCGGGTATCTTGCTGCAGTGAGGGCAATGACTGAAGATAGGTTCTTGAATGCACTTCTCGCACGCTCGATGAGCCACGCAGAAATTAGGAATGTGAATGCCGGTCTCTTGCATGCATTCGAAATCGAAAAAGATGAAATTGCCTTTCTTCTTGTGACCGTCCTCTTTCTCTGGTGGGGGTTGGTATTTTTGCACGTAACATTGGTGTTCCAAGTCCACGATGTGGTGACAAATGTGACATTTTTTCTTTCCTGAACATACGTGTGCCTTGGTATTATTGGTACGTATGACTTGTTCACACGTAGAGCACAATCTCAGCAGTTGACAAGCGCATTTCTTCTGTGAACCTTGCGTCTTCAAATGTTGTTGGTAACAGGTAGGGCTGACAAACGTGCGCAGACAAGTTGAACAAGGCACTGGTTCTTCGCTCAGACAGGGTGAAGAGGCCAAACATCCTGTGCATTTCGATCCACAATGCTTGTGTTGCTCTCGATTGTTATAACCATGGTCACATTTCTCACAGTAATAACTGTATCCCAGGAATCCAGTGATAGTGGTAATCGTATCGAAATGGTCATCGTGATAATAGACATGAATGTATTTTCCATCCTTAAAGTCTTGCCCTCGAAACAATAGAGGTCCGCGCACTTCTTGAGGGTGCACTTTCAAGGTGTATCGTGGAGCTAGGACATCTTGCAATTTTTGCATCTCAGGAATGCCACAGGGTGTGTCTTTGGACAGTCCGGCTTGTTGTAACAGGAGTTCTGCTTCATTTCGTTGTTTGGCTCGGTCGGAACGTTGAATAGTGTCCCAGGTTCTTTTCCATTCTACCGTGTCGTTCTTGTTGGCATAGGTTCGTCCCACCACGATGGCACGGGCTAAGCACATCTGGTCATGAGGGTTGTCAATTCGGACGAGACTCTTTTTGGTGTTGCGAAGGTCGTCCACCAATAACATCTTTTTGTGTCCTGTCCCTTGAGGAGGAGAGACGTGGGTCATGTCCAGTGTGGCTTTACCATCGGTGATGTCAAACTGATCATTAGATTGTTGTACGTGTTGAATCTTGTCCATGACTTTGGAAGCAGTCAATTCTGCAGGGGTGCTAAACTCGATCCAAACAGGGGATTTCAAACCGTCGTGTTGTATGGAAAGTCTCAAGCGATCGTCTTCTTTGGGTTGACATTGTCGCTTGAGTGAGGTGAGCAAAGAATCCCACACCTCGGTGATGAACACTTCTGCTTTCTCTAACGGTACTTCAGCCTTGAAATCTTTAAACTTCACCGTGTATTTGTAAGCCGTGGTTCTAAATTTTCTAGAGGAGCGCTTTTCCGTCTCTCGAATGGAATAGTACTTTTCAGGGTTGACTAAGGGTGGTGAACTTGGTTTAGAGGTTTCAAATTCTGGTTCACTCATGTCCTCTTCAAAATCACTGGCATGAATTTGTGCCAAGATCTCAGCCCTGGTACGAGGCGATAGATCACGTTTCTGCCTCTTACTTTCTTCTTTCTTCTCGAATGAATGGGATCGTTTCATCTTGAAAGCAAAAAGTCAAATGACTCAAGTTCAAACACCATAAACTACTTTATAGTCATAGCAGACCAGCGTATATAAAAGGGTGTGTGTCTTGTCCTTTCACTATTCATTTCACTCTCGAGCCGAGCACAACGATGGAAGAGACTGACCAGATGGAACGTTTCGTCAGAGCTTTGCGAGGGGTCATTAGAAAATTCTCTTCAGACCAGCCTACGGACTACTCTCCTTCCTTTCGAGATAAAAGTCAAGATACTTGCTATATCTGTCAGAAGAAAGGGCATTGGTCTTCAGAGTGTCCAGACCGTCAAAAAAGAAAAAAAAGGGTTAGAAGAGACAAAAGTCAAGATACCTGTTATCATTGTAAAGAAAAAGGACATTGGTCTCCAGATTGCCCAAAAAAGAAACAAGAGGAGTCAGAAGAAAAGAGGAATTCTTCAGAAGAGAGGGATTCTTCAGAGGAAGAGAGGAATTCTTCTGAGGAAGAGAGGGATTCTTCTGAGGAAGAAAGAAGACAGGTGAAGAAAAAGAAACAGGAGAAAAAAAGAAGAAGGGAAGAAAGCGAGGAGGAAGAAGAAGAGGAAAAGAGTGTGACGGTGAAGAAATTCAAAAAACAGAGAGACTAAAAAGGAGAAAAGTGGATATTAATGAACTTTTAAGTTAAAGTGTTGTGTTATAAATTGTGAATTGGATTGTAAAAAATGGAGAAAAGAATAAATGAATGATATAAGGTAAGAGTCTTTGAGTTGTGATTTTAAAATAAGAAGCTACACTCACGCACTCATACACAGACACGTACTATAAGGGTAACATGGGTGAGTTTTTCTGAGTTATTGGCAAATTGAAATTGTATTTCTTTTCGAGAAATGTGGGTGGCCCTGAAAAGGGCCTTTTTTCTTCATGGTGTAGGGGTGAGTTTAAGCAATCAATTTTAACTGCCTTAAGCCTTTGCCACGGCCAAGGCCTACTTCTGGACTGCGTAATGTTGATGATGATAATGATTGGGTTGAAATCACTAAGGGTGGTACGGTAGGCTTAGTCACAGGGTTGACATGTTTGGCTCGGGAAGGTCGTATTCTCTTTGGTCGTGATAAAGAAGTCTGATACATTTGTTTCAGACTTCTTAACTCCGCTAAAATGTCTAACAGTATCGTGACCGTTTGATTTTCACCCTCTTGTTTCTTTGCTGCTACTTCTTCTTGCTGTTGTTGCTGTTGTTTTTTTCTTACCTCTTCTTCTTGTTGCTGTTGCTGTAGGAGAAAAGTCTGTTCCGCTTCCTTTTGTCGTTGTATAAATTTCTCCAATTCTTCTTTCTGTCTCTGTCTAAAATTCTCCACTTGCGGTAATGAAGAAGGTAACGAAGGTTCCGGAACAAATTCTTGCGAGGAGAGAAAATCCACAAAATCCCAATTCACCTCTTCTGAAAGTAAGTCCGGGTTCCCTTGGGCGGTCTCCCCTGCTGGTGCACCCCACTGGATCGTTTTCTGAGTTTCCGTCATGTTGAATCACTGTCGCATAGATTGACTGCACACAAGCGCTAGCGAATCTATATTGACTACGTGACGTCACAGACTGCTCTCTTCGGATTGGATGCGAGCTGACTGAATTCTGTAACGCGTGTTCGGATTGGTAAATGAACTCAATCCGTTTCAATCCTTCCTCCGCCTATAAATAAGCGCCGTTCAGTGCATTGATTCACCTGTTCTCGTCGCTTCAAGATGTGGACTACAGTTGAGTCATCCACCCTTGTGTCTTCCATGATGTTTCGGACAGACTTGCTCATGTATGTCCGATCGAAGTGGACCGTTGTCCACAGGACAAACACAAGCCTGTGGATACGTAGGATCTATGTCGAAAGACAAGGATGCCTGAAAAGAGTGCTGATGTACGGACCAACAGTAAGACGCAGCCTAAGGACAAGAAGAAGACCAATGCGGTGCCATTTATGTTAATGAATACATTAACATAAAACCCAAAGGCCCTTTTCAGGGCCAGCCATATTTCTCGAAAAGAGATAGTCTTTGAATTGCCTACCCCTTTTTTAAAAAAAATTTTTTTTAAAATTTTAAAAAAAAAAATCCCATGTTAAATTCCCCTTGTCCGTAAAGTGACCCACGATTTATCGCCATGTTCAATTCCCCTTGTCCGTAAAGTGACCCACGATTTTTTGCCATGTTAATTCCCCTTGTCCGTAATCTGACCCACGATTTTTCGCCATGTTAAATTTCCATTGTCCGTAATCTGACCCAAGGGTGTTTTTAATGCTAATTCCCATTGTCCGTAAACTACCCCCCTTCACTACTAATGCCCTTTCTTTTGACAGATATAGCAAGTATCTTGACTTTTATCTTGAAAGGAAGGAGAGTAGTCCGTCGGCTGGTCTGAAGAGAATTTTCTAATGACCCCTCGCAAAGCTCTGACGAAACGTTCGATTTGGCTAGTCTCTTCCATCGTTGTGCTCGGTTTGAGAGTGAAATGAATAGTGAAAGGACAAGACACACACCCTTTTATATACGCTAGTAGTGAATAGGGCCACCCTACGGACAATGGGAATTAGCATTAAAAACACCCCTGGGCCACTCTACGGACAATGGAAATTTAACATGGCGAAAAATCGTGGGCCACTCTACGGACAAGGGGAATTTAACATGGCAATAAATCGTGGGCCACTCTACGGACAAGGGGAATTTAACATGGGATTTTTTTTTTTTTTTTTAAAAATTTTTTTTTAAAAAGGGGTAGGCAATAGAAAGGCTATCTCTTTTCGAGAAATATGGCTGGCCCTGAAAAGGGCCTTTGGGTTTTCTTCTTCTTCTAATTTCTTCTTTTCCTCCACCAACTTCTTATTTTATCTCCAACACTCTTTCTCTTCTTTTTTTTCTCCTTCTCTTCTTTCTTCTCTTCCTCCTCTTCTTTCTTCCTCTTCTCATTTTCCTCTTCTTTTTCAATTTTTTCGTTCCATGTTCTTATTCTTATCTTTTCCTCTTCATCCTCCTTCTCCTCCTTGATCTCTTTCATGACACCACTAATCTTGTCCTTTGCTTTCCTTAAATTATTAATTTCCATCTTCACACGATGGGGACTATAGGAATAATGGTCTTCAACCAGTCTTAATAGCATCTGTTCCATTATTCCTAAGTTGTCTAAAACGTCTTGCAAGGTTTGTAATTTGTCCATTTGGTTTGACGCCATCTTCTTTTTATTCTTTGCAGAATGGTTTGAACGACGAATACTGTGGGTTCTTATACGAAAAGCGCGTACGTGAAGGAAAACATCCCCCTAAAAACATAAAATGGATCTTACCTAGATCATGACCCAAACATCGCGCGGACGTGAAGGAAAACATCCCCTACTTTCTCATTTCATATAATATAACCCTAACTATACTCTCCACATTTGCTAAGAAACCCATAATCTACTATTCACACAAACATACCTGAGCTCATACTAACACACAAACACATACACTTCCACTATTAATTAAGAGTTAGTGTTTATTTTCACACTACTCTACCTACACACACATTGGCAAATTAATAGTTATTTCTTTTCTAGAGTATTGGGTAGCCCTGAAAAGGGCTGTTTTTTGAACTCCTGATGCACCTATCTAATGGTTGCACCTTCCTGGCCTTGCGCCGCACACGCATCTTCTTCCCCAGTCTTCTTTCACCTTTCTTTTGAGGAGTGCAGAGGGAGGATGATTCGCTTCAACACCCCAATCCTCTGTCTCGGGAATATTGAACGACATCCTCTCTTTTCTTTTCTTTTCCTCTTCTTCCCTCTCTCTTCTCTTCTCCTCCTCTTCCTTCTTTACTCTTGCTTCTTCTACTATAGCCTCTGCTGATAGTTCGTTTACTATCCGCCTGGCATATTCCAGGTGCATCTGGAGTTCTAACAGTTTCACTATTCTGCTAGTCATTCTTCTGGCTGTGTTGATCAATCAACAAGGGTAGCTGGACTGCCTAACGAGTTTCAATTTATACTGAAAGCGCGTACGTGAAGGAAAACATCCCCCTAAAAACATAAAATTCATCTTACCTAGATCATGACCTATAAACAACAACAACGCGCGGACCTAAAAGAAACACTCACTCACTTTTTATGCTACCCATCACTATTGTAAAATTTTTATTAATCACTTTAATTGACTATCCACATACGCAAAGCAATCCAATCTAACCTAAAATATATACCTCTAACAGTCAAAAAAACAAACATCATTTTAATCTACTATCCACACCAACCTATTTTATCACTTACAAACACAAACACACAAACTCATACCCTCACATTTTTTAAGAAAGAGTTAGTGTTTATTTTCACACTACTCTACCTACACACATTGGCAAATCGATCGTTATTTCTTTTCTAGAGTATTGGGTAGCCCTGAAAAGGGCTGTTTTTTGTTTTTTTGCTATGGCATTCTTTTTTAGTTTCTAAGAATGCGATGTCCTCTGAGGATAGACTTTCTGGCGATAGGTCTGCTTCTTCGGAACGAGAAGAAGAATTCTTTGGTGTCGATACGACAATCGACAAAGCCTCTGTCAGCTTCAGGTTGCTGCTGCTGCTGTTGTTGCTGTTGCTGCTGTTGCTGCTGTCTCTGAAGTCTGTACTTCTCTGTCCATTCTTCTTTCTCCCTGTTCATTTCTTCTCTGAAGAGCTCTTCTATCAGGTCTTCAGTGATTTTTAACATTCTCACATTCTCTATTTCTTCTGGCTTCGGTATCAGACTGTGTCTGACCCTATGCAAATTCACGTAGGCTTCGTTGAGCTTAGCTAGTTTCGAGCACATCTTCGTAGGAGGATGAGTCGACAATGGATGACTAGACTGGGAACAACCCGGTTCTTAAAGTTAAAGCGCGGACGTGAAGGAAAACATCCCCCACACGGTTTTCGAGCCGCAACGTTCATGAGAGGGATAGTAAGAAATGAAAGAGCATCAATCCAACATTCTTATAGCTAAACAAAAGACAAAGGCATTTTTTTCTAAACACAACATTTTTATTCAAAAATCACTTAACACTAAACAACAACATTTTTAACAATAATATAACACTATAACATCAAACAATTTTTTTTCAAATCACAAACATTTTTTTCTTCCAATACAATCTACTTTAAACAAGGCTGACAACGTTGTGAATGAAATTGTGATTTCCACTGTTGGAAATCATTAGGCCATTGATGGACACTACGTTTCCTAGCTTGAGACAAAAGATAAGCATAATGGTCACAAAACCATCGATCTACTTTCACATCGTTTCTAGCAGAAGAACGAGGATCAAAATGAGTCACTAAATGTTCTAAGGAATAGCCCAGGCTGCGATGATGCAGAAAATACACACAGTACTGTCCACACACCAAGGAATCTGTGCCTTGTAATTTCACGTTATTGAATCGGGTGGTTTGAGCATTTCTTCTCATAAAGTCGATGATATCGTCTTCCAAAGGGGGCAATCCGTACGAATCGAAATATTCCACACAGCCTTCTTGAGGAAAGTAGACGGCTACCCAGTGGGTTCCTGGGAGATGACTTTCGTCCGTGTTGATCACGTAAGCTTGATGGTCTTTAGGTTTGCGATGAGGGAGTTCATCTTTAGCACAGACGACAGGATTCCAAGAAGCCGTATACGAACTGTGGTTCAAAAGGTAATAAAGTTCCCAGGTATCCATTGATTTGTGTTTTTTTCTTCTTCACAGGTAATAATAAGTCGTCAATTCGATCCTGACTTTTTGCTTGAAAATGTCTGACGAATAAACGGTTATTCGTTCTGTTTCCTCACTCTGATTCAGGAGAGCTTCGATACGATGGATCTCTTGAGTGGTTAATGGTGGACAAGAATGTTCACGCAAGTCTTTATACCACTGGTGCAACACGTCTTTGTTTGAGATGAGACTCCAAGCTTCGTCCAGATACTCGTCCAATTTTTCTTCTTGACTCAACATCAGGCATTTATCGTGTTGAATTTGACTGGGATGATCGTTTTGACATCCATAACAATTTTTCTTGATCAATTCCGTCATTTTGTCGACCAAGTGTTTGGCAAAACAGGAGACTAAATGGGCTTCTTGTTCTGGCCATCTCGACTTCATCATGACAATTTCTTCGTCTTTGTCTTGGGATTCTCCTTCCACGGCCTCCTCACATTTCATGTCCAAAGTTTCTTCACTAGGTAAAGAGGGATAACAGTCTTCCATGGCTTCTAGTAATCTAGAATGACTTCTCTCAAACTGTTGATTTCTATCGTATTGTCAAATTCTGCATACAGGATCACGTTCAACGTTGGATCAGCAGGGTCTCGATTTGCAAACTGAATTTCCACACGAATCTGGCCAGATTTTATAGGGTGGAAATGTCCCTCGTCGCTGCCTTGGTCTGGAGTGAAATCAAAGGCCCACAAAGCATAGCCTCCTGCATAATCTTCGTACGTAATACCGTGACTGGTATTGGTTCCTAACTGTCCGGTGGCTTCGTACAGGGACAAGTACGATCTCAAGTAATTGTTTTGGGCAAAGTTAGGCTCAAAGGGTCGTGTACACAAGGTCTTGCCGTCACGACTGACTTCGATTTTGGACACGCTAGAGTGTCGAAACTCAAAAGGATTTTCGTTATGAAGTCCATTGAAAGCTGAATTCCTGACGATACCAACGATCAAACGCTTGGGTAACTGTCCTTGGAACAGATGATCTTCGATCATGGATCGCTGTCCAACAGGAATGGTGAACGTTTTCACTTCCACTCTTCGTATGGGATACTTGGCGGTCGTTCTGCTCAACGTCTGACTGATATCGTTTCCCACTTTAGGTAACACTTCCACACGGCGTACGTAAAGTCTGGCTTCTTGGATAACAGTTTTGTATTCGTTGGCATGGGCCATCAAATGGAAAGCAGCAGTGCTACGATTCAGTCTCAGGCGAATATCCACTCCGTTCAGTAAATACTTTTCTTGTAACCACATGTCCAAATGCAAACGATCCATCAGTTCTAAACTACGTCCTTGCAAAATTTTAGTTCTACGTGTGTTAAACCCCACATTGTGAGGATTGTCATCTTCTGTCAGGGCTGTGTCGCTAAACGTGCCTGCACCTGCCGTGTCAGGTTTCCATACCACGCAAGCATCCAGATGAGTATTCTTGGCTTCTTTTCCGTACGTCAAGAGATTTTCCAAGTAGGCACGATATGGGTAAGTATCCATGCTGCTGCTGACCAGTTTGTTATTCAAGTACAAGTCCACTTCGCTGAACAAGGAATGCATGAAATTGTTGACGGGCGCTACCCTATCATTGGCTCCAGGATTGGTGTTGTCAGTTTTGATCACTTTGACTTTCAAATACAGGTAACTGCTATTCAGATCGATGTAATCTTCGGGTTGTCCTTTGATTTCGAACTCGATGGGAGCGGAATCCGTCAAAGAGGAGACGGGATGAAATTCCACCCACTGGGATTCTTGCATCGTCATCATGGTGGGGGGCATGGCAAACATATCCAGTTCCGTCTTGGAACAAGCACATGACTCTCGGTGCATCATTTTTTCTGTGTCTCAATAATCGAAAACGTCTAAGTCTCGAACGGTTCTTCTTTTCTTGGCTTTTCTAGCTTGAAGTCTGGTGAAAGGGTGTTTTCTTCGTCGTCTCTTTCTGCCTTGTCCTTGCTGAATGCCTGACTCGGTAGCGTGCAGGGCATTTATAGGTGTGTCTCGTCGGCCTAAAATGTCTTTACCCGTTTGCAGCAGGACATTTTTGCCTGCCCTCATGAAGGCTTCTTTAGGGTTTTGTTTGTCGATGATGACATTTTGGAGAAATTCTTTGCCTTGCGTCAGTGCCGCATCTTTCAAGGCGTGCAATCCGCGTGTCACCATCGGTTTCAACACCGGGGCCACCGAACGAAAGGCCGATTTTAACATATCTCCTAAACCGTGTCCTCGCTGTCGTGCAACCCCTTGGTACACTGGATACATGACTTGCTTACGAATCGTGAGAGAACCGTTTTCGAAAATGGAGTTTCACCGTGACTTTTCCTTTGGTGAATGGAATATTTTGTCCCAAATCTCCTTTTATAGTAATGTTGACCGTGTCCAAATACGACTTGCTGACCGGCAAATAATGAGGATGGACAAATTCGCGGTGAACGTGGTAAGTGTTTCCACCTTCCTCGTCAGCGTTTGCGGCAGAATCCACTTTGAAAGGAATGACACGCAGTAACGGTACGGAGGTGTGTCCCACCACGTTATACTCCACCACATCGGAGTACACGAACATCAAATTCAGTCCTTGGTTCAGTTCTACTGGGGTACGAAATAACTTGCTAAAAGACTCGTTGTCGTAAACGATGGGTAATTCGTTGTTCTTGAGTATGCTCATTCTCAGGTTCATGTCTCCGCCCAACATGTCAAACAATTCAGGACAAAATAAAATGGACATGATTTTACTCCGCTCAAATTTCATCAAGAAGCGACGAGCTACTTTGTGGTACTCCATGGTGACACTTATTTTGGCATGCTCCAAAGCTTTCCCAAACACGCCATTAAACTTGGCAGCTATCATGTTGACCAAATGTTGACCACTGAAATAATAACCTGGGGAAATGAAAAAGTGGTAGGTCCACTTTTGAGTTTTCTCATTATAGGTTTTATTGTCATATATGACTTTCTTATTCAACTCCTGTTGCAATGACTCGTCATGAACTTCCACATGAAAAAAATTTTGATTGGGAAGGACATTGAGGACTTGGGTCGGGTGAATGATTTCCACTAAAGCCACTTCCCAATGGGCTTCGTGATCTAAGGGGATGGCCTGAGGTAATTTGGCCGTGTAACAGCACAACGTGTTGTGGGGAAACACCTCCATGGAACTGTCACTGGGTAAGGTTAAGTAAAATTGGTTTTGGTGACTCATAATTCCAGAGTTCTGTGGCTGTCCGAGGGAATATTAGTGGATGTCAGAGGTGTGTCTCCGCCCAAAATGGGGTTCTGGTTGTGGTTGTTGGAGTGGTGACTGTCACTGGCACTGGACACAACGTTCCCGTTCGAGGAGAATTTCAGGGAGGGATTGGGAAGCAGGTAACCGATGCAACTGCTCAATAAAATGGTCCACAATTGTTTGTCTCCTTGTTGCAAACTCAAATTGGCGATGGCTGCCCCGATGACACAATACACCACGAAGATTTGGCAGAAAAAGACGATTTGCGTTTTAGGCACACGTTCTCCACACCACACCCACAAGGGTTGTTTTTGTAAATCTTGCACAGAAGAACTAGGGGAAGAAGGACTGGTCGACGTAGCTGCGTCTGCTGCTGTGTGAAAGGGCATGATGGTCACTTCTTCTTTTTATAGTCGATGACTTGCGAAGCGTCGATCCAAGAATCGAAACTGGGTGGATATCCTTTCCAACGTACTTTGACTTCTTTGACACGTCGTTTGCCCACTTTACGGGTTCTGCGTTCGAGAATGCTTTCGATGTCGTACACGTCGTCTTCTTTTTTGGTGACACGTTGTAACTCGGGCAAATAAAACGTTCCTTTGAGTACTTCTCCGTTCATGTCTTCCAATTTATAGACGGCAGGATGACGGCCATGTACTCGTCCAGTGACGCGAAACAGTTCGGTCGTCCAGTTAGGTAAGTAACCTTTGTCGAAAGTGCGTTTGGTTTTGCCAATGCGCACCCAATCTCCTACGGTCAACTCTCCACTTTTCTTGGGGACAGCCCTCGTCGGGGACGTACCGAACAGGCGCTCGAACACCAGCACTTCGTTGTCGGGAGTCACGTCTTGCGGGGCACGTCCGATGCTTCGATGGTAAGATTGGTTGTACGCTTGCACCAGGTGCGGTAAGATGTCGATGTACTTCAGAGTGTGGTGATGCGTAAAATATTTCCACATGCGTTCTTTCAAAGTGCGTTGAAAACGTTCCACGATGCTGGCTTTGGTTTCGGGATTCTCGGTGGTAAAAAAATGAATGTCACGTTTCTTTAATTCTTTTTGGAAAGCTTGGTTCAGAAATTCGGTGCCTTTGTCCGTTTGCCATCGAAGAGGGTGACGACCGCTTTGTTTCAGCACTCGTTGCAGGGCTCGCACTAACTCACTGCTGGATTTGGAAGTCAAGGGTACGACCCAGGCAAATTTGGAAAAGACGTCGATGACACAAAACAAATATTTGTAACCACGATTGTAGCTGGCCAAGTGAGAGACATCGGCTAAATCGGCTTGCCATTGATGATCGATGCCTTCCACTCGGGTGCGACTTCTGGCAAACTTGCGTCGAATGGGTTTGTGTAAAGTGTAGGTAGCTTGTTCTTGTAACCATCGTTGCACTTGAGGTAAACGGAGACTTTTCAGCCGCGTTTTGGCAGCACGATACAATTTTTGAACTCCTGCGTAACCTGCAGGATGCGAGGGATCGTAGTAAATGCTGGCTAAGACTTTTTCCATTTTTTATTTTGTGTGTTAATAAGTCACCCACTCTTCGGTGATGCTACTTTGGGTGGGACGAAAGGGTGGTTTGGAAACGGATTTACGTGTCCGATGGGCTACGGGAGTAGAAGTCGAAGGTAGTGGTGGTGGAGGTGGAGGTGGCAATGGAATGGCTTTGGTTTTCTTTTCTTTTTTCGCTTCTGGTTTCCCTTCTTTCTTTTTCACTTCTGTCGAAGGAGGCGTGGACATCATCTTTTTAACCCAAGCTTTCATTTCTTCTCGTTGGGGTGTGGGGGACGGGGTCAACAAGGATCCTGCAATCTTACTCGAAATGGGAGCTGCTGACGGTGTTTGAAACACTTCGCGCATCTCTTCTTCCTCAGGTCTTTGTGGGGTAGCATCTCTGGTAACCCTTGGGGATGGTAGTGGTGGTGGTGGTGGTGGTGGTAATGATGGTGCTGGACTTTTCATCAAGGTCTTAAAATCTTTCAGAGTGGGTAAAGCTGTTTCGTCTAAAGCTTTCTGGTGAAAGAGTTGCAGTCTTTGCAAGAGTTGACCGTACTTTTGCGATTTTTCTGTTTCGGACAAATCTTGGCGATCCATCAAGGATTGCAATTCGTGCTGTAACTGGGACATCTCGCTCAAATTGGGATTGGGAGGTAAATGTGGGGTGTGTTGTTCTTGCCACCGATGGTATTCCATCCATCGTTTGTAAGGCACTAAAGCTAGTTTTCGTCCTTCCATGGGGTTGTCAGGGGTGAATTCTGAGATTTTGGGACTTCCGAAGGCCTTTTTATCTTGCTCCCATCAGTCCTCCCAACATGGTTCCCAAGACTCCTTTTAGTATGGGGCCTAACAAGAGAGGTAAAATGCCTCCACGTTGGACCAACATCTTCTTTTTTTGACGAATGGGAATTTTCTTTTGAACCATTTGGCGAAGAACGTGACGATGTTTGCCTAAGCATTGTTTCTGGTGTTTGGACAAAGGGATCGTGCCTTTCAAAACGTTCAAACAACATTCGCACACGGTATCGATGACCTCTTTGGAGGCCGTTTGAATGAGTTTTTTTCGTAGGGGTGGAGAAGCTTTGGACAGGACAGATAACAGGTCCCCATGTTTGGCTAAACGTGGTGGCAGTCCTTTCCTTTTTTTTCCTTGGGGTTTTCTGGAGGGTGACATTTTTGCTTGTGGGTTCCGGGACATTCACCGAACAGACACTAACGTCGATGACTTAACGCACACCCTTTTATCTTTTTTTCTGGGACTATCGCTTTGTCATAAAGGTGACAATGTTTTTCCGAAAATCGCCAAGGAATCCTCCCCTTTGTTGACGCCTCTTTTTCTTGGAACGACTGTGTCTTTTTTTAGGGTAACGTCGATGCTTGGCTAAGCGCTTTGTCGGATGACGCGTCTGCCTTTGTCTCTTTCTTTTGTGGCTTCTTGGAGGTGACATCTTTTACAAGTTCACTGATACCCCCGACTTGGTCACAGGTCTTTTTATACTGGAACTCGTCGCCACTGATTGTCTTTACGTTTTATCAGTTTGAGGACAGGCATGACACGTCGTGCAGGGGTACGTAACGGACTAAATCGAGCCAGTTCTTGCTTGGACAAATCCAGTAAACTTTGTAACATGCCCGATCTTTCATGGACTTTGATTTTGGGAGAAGGTACTTTGTGAGCAGCAGCCACTGCCGCTAAATTGGAAGGTCCTGCCACTGGGGAAGTTCTTTTGGGGGTCATCAACGGAGAAGTTCTTGGTGTGATCAACGTCTCCAAGTACTCTTCAGTTCCTGGTGACATCAACGGAGAAGTGGACAAACGTGAGGCTGCCGGAGACGCTGTGGCAGGTCGTGGCTTGCGAGTGTAAGGTTGCGTCCTGGCCGAAGTGCCTCTCTTGCGACTAGTTTTCTTCTTCTGTGGACTTTTCTTTTTCTGTGGACTTTTTCTCTGTTTCTTTTTCTGGGGGCTTCTTTTCTTTTTCCGGGGTGATGGTGGTGGTGTCTGGTAAGAGGAGGGTCCTGCCACTGGAGAAGTTATTCTTCTTGGGGACCTGGTCTTTTTCTTTTTCTTCTTGGGGCTTCGTTGGACTTTTGTCTTGGGGATAACTTTGGGGGCATTAGGATCCCATCTTAAGAGTGAGCGAATGATGACCCCTCCTAGAGTACCGCTCCCTCCAGGTTTCAAAATGATTTGTTTTTTGGTTTGAGTGTCGATGCGGGGATCGGCCAGTTGGACCAAAGCGACTTTGTTTCGATCGAAAAAGCGTTGGGTTTGATGAGGAATCTGAATGATTCCTTGGAGTAATTGACGTGCCGTCACCGTGAACCATCGTAAGACTTCTTTGAGACTAGCTTCTAAGACACGGGCTCGTGTTTGTGGATCTTTTTCTCGGCTGATGCCATACAAGGCACGAATCAATTTGACGGGAAGATGCGACTGAAGGGACGTCATGTTCACACTGTGAGTGAGACAGACGAAAAAGGGTCTGAGGTTTTTATAGATTTTTTTCATGGGGAGTGAAATGAAGTCGAGGACGGAGACGTGTACAGGACAGGCCCTCCGTCTTGGCACCAGTGGTGAAACAAGTGGGTACGAAATCGCAAATCCTCGGGAGTCGTAGGTTTCAAATCGACGAGTAAATAGGCGTGTGGCGTTTGAGTGGCATCGTCGTACGCCTGAGTCAGCCAAGGCGTTCCTAACTGTTTGGCTAAGACTTGTACTTGCGATTTATCTCGAGGGCTTTTAAACAAGACCACGTAATGCGCATTGAGACTGATGGTGCGATGGGCTTTACTTTGTTGAAACAAATTTTGGGTGATGTAAACGACACTGGCATTACGGTGATGCCCTTTGCGCGTAAACCACAATTTAATTTCTTCTTCGTCTTCTCCTAACATGTCGTCGAAAATGACCAAATGGGTTAGACGGGAGTCAGAGACGATGCCATCGTCTTCTTTAGGAATGCCTTCCACAAACACGATGGAATCGCCTTGACTTTCTCGCAAGAGGTTGTACGCCGATTGCCACTCTTTGTAACACCACACGATCCGTTGAGGGGGCCGATCGATCAAATGATGTTTATGTTCGATCAAACGTTTGACGAATTCGGTTTTGCCTGAACCGCTAGGTCCAGCAATGAGCATGTTAAAGGGATGGCGAAGATACAAAGCCTCCCAACTGGCACGATCTAAGTGTTCGTCGATGACTTTGACAGTAGAGGAAGAGGGAGCAGAGACAGCAGAGGTAGCCATGGTACGAGAAATGTCACTTGTGACACGAAAAAACAAACAAGACAAGAGTTTATATACTTTTTCAGAACACGTTTATTGAATGTTTTTTTTCAAACATGAACACGAAAGACAAAAATACATAAAAGCCAAAGGCTTAAGTACAAGAATAAAAGGCACATGATAACTATAAACGTGGAATAAACACAAGTGTCTGTACAACAACCACATGTTTTGGGTAATGTTTTAACCAGTTCAACAGGGGGTAAGGTCACACAAGTGTCCTCCCGAAAGGGTCTTTCAGGTCTGTCCACGACAGTCCTGTCCTGGGTGACGGGTTCTTCTGGCACCGTCACTAACACGGGATGAAAAGTAACTTTTTTCCTTGAACAACTCTCGTGCATACTGGGCCACTTCTTGGGTCCAAGCCTCAAAACCCCATTCTTTCCAGGCACGGACATCTGTCCAATGAGGGTGTAAGTCACAAGCTACACACACATCGTCATACACGTCTTGGGTAGCTAAAAGTTGACGAATCTTTTTTTCCTGTTGAGGTCGAGAAGTATCCAGATGAAACCGCAAGGCTTTGAGCAAAAGGAGTTTTTCGTGACCATTTAAGGCCATGGAGGTGGTAAGTACTGATCGTAAAGAGTCCACAAAGAATCGGCTGGTAAACGAAATCCCAGAAAATAAGTCACTAAGACACACACCACTTGTCGTCCCAAATTGAACGGATACAATTCTTGTAATAATCGATGGTAATGATCCACGGTTTGAATATGGTCATTGAGTTCCTTCCACGGAATCTGTTGAATGATATGTGACATAATCCGTGGCATGGCAACTTGATTTTATAGTGTCTTTGTTTCGGAAGCAATAAAGGTAATTTCTAACCAAACACGTTCGTTCTCCAGTAGGGAATTTAAATGTTACATACTGTAACTGAAACGTCAGAGTTTGTCTAGATGTTTCGTCTTTTTCTAAGCAGATTCCATGTAACAAATGTTGGTAATCCTTTAACTCGTCTTCCTCAATACGTTGCAGTAAGTGAATCTCCAAGTAACCAAAATTACGAACGTCTAGCCCATCATCATTCATATACTGAAAGTATTCAACAAGGTCTGACCAGTGAAAAAATTTCTGACGAATCAGTCCTCTTATACCATTCAGGTACCAGTGGTTAAAGATCTGGTGACGTAACGGATGCAATTGTTCTTTACGTTTCACTTGTATTTTCACCAGCTCTCGGTAAATCCTTTCTCTCAACTCCTCAGGCAAGCCCAAAATGTACTCTTGTAAAGTATCCATAATTATATACACTGTTTTTTGGAATCGTTAGGTGGCGACCAATAGCCTCGTTTAACTTTGTGTCTAATGTAATATCCACTCATAATCAGTCTTCTTGTACTTTGGAACATAGCATAATTTAAAAACGGACGAATCACTTTGAGTTTGCGTTTCACTTGTATTTTGATCAGTTCTCGGTAAATGCGTTCTCTCAACTCCACAGGCAAAGCACGAATGTTCTCTAGCAAAGTATCCATGAATAGGTCATACTAAATCCTCTTTGGTCTGACACAAGAAATGTACTCTTTGCACAAACATGGTTTCACTTCAGTGTCAAATTTAAATCGTTGAGTCACTAATCTACACATTACAATTCGTTCAGAAGTTTCCTCTTTCACTAAGTTGACATTGTGTTCAAGATGTTGGTAATTCGTTAACTCCTCCTCTGGAATTCGATGCAGTACGTTTACAATGATGTAACTACAATCGTCCATACCAAACCAATCCTTTTTAAAACTAGAGGATCGTTCATCAATGTCTGTCCGATGGAACACTTTCAATTGAATCAATCCTTGTATAGCCTTCAGGTACCAGTGGTTCAAACACCGGTGACGTAACGGATGCAATTGTTCTTTACGTTTCACTTGTATTTTGACCAGCTCTCGGTAAATGCGTTCTCTCAACTCCACAGGCAAAGCACAAATGTTCTCTTGTAAAGTATCCATGAACAGATGATTATGGTAAGAAGTTACTTCAATGTCTCGGTCCCACTAAAGGTAAGTAATGACAATTCGGTGACCATCGAGCATGTTCTACGTAGGCCGAATCTTGCGGTTCCCAGTGGTGAAGTGACACACCGCAACTGAAGCACTTGACTTTATCTCCTTCGCCCAAGTAGAAAAATCCGGCTCTGGCTAATTCTTCGGGGGTCGGTCCTCCCAGATACTTTGGCCATTTTCCTTTGAACGATTGAAGACGATTTTCAAAGTCGCAGTATTCCGACAAACGCACAGGAAACGAATATTCGTTTTTCACAGGTTCGTTTCGATGAGGGTTGAGTGACATGGGCAGGAGTTTGCTCAGGGCTGGATGACATCCGTAGGGAGGTAAACGTGAAGGTGGACATTCCCCTTTAAAACGAAACCCAGTAAAATGTCCAAGAGGACGAGCAGCATCGCTTTCGCATCCCACAGGTTTGACACGCACAGCATCACTTTCCATGACAGGGGTAGGGGCACTAAAGTTCCCATGATGCTTTACGGCATCGCTCAGGTCACAAGGTACAGCATCGGTCCCATCGCAAGGCTCACAATCGCACTCGTCTGCAAACTCCGTTACGCAATTACAATGGTAACCACATGGACAATCGCAGTTTCCTTCCGGACATTTTCCGTCGCAATGCCTGGGTCTTATCCATCCAATATTAGTCACACTAGAGGAAGATACAACTTTTTTACAATCCCCAAACTGAAACGATGTCTTTTTCAAAGTATTCATCTTGTTCGCTCGGTCTTGGTAGTCACAATGAACTATCGATCTTGACCATAGCCCCCTTTTTATACTAGTCGCAATGCAGTCTCCAGCTTGTACATCTTTCCTTTTTTACGTTTTTTATGTCTCGTTTCGGAAGGTACCGTCTCTAAGGTACCGTCAACATTGTACCGTAGTGAGATGGGTGGAAAGGTCATAGAAAGGTAAGGGCAGTGCGGAGACCATCGAGTATGTTCCAGAATAGCTGAATCTTTATAGATACATAGATCCATTCGTAACTTCAGTCCGCAAGCAAAACACTGTACCTCGTATCCCAATCCTGACTCAGGTCCCAAGTAGACAAATCCTGTTCTAGCTAAAACATGCGAAGAAGGTAATCCTTCCCTATCCGTAGGCCATTTCTGAAACGTGTCCAATCGACGGGCACAATCACAATAGTCAGGTAAGAAGACTGGAAAATGGTAGGGTTTGAACTTGGAGTTCTCATCGGGTTTCTCACTCGATTCTTGCTGTGGCGAAGTCATCTTTCTGGTGGGTAACTATCTTACAACCAATGTTTTATACCAACGTGTCCATACGGTAAGGTGAAATGATTGGGAAGTCGAACTCGCTTCTGGTACACGATTTGATAAACTTTTTCCAAGGGTCGACTGACGATGTGGTGAGTGGGTAAACGTACAATCTTGTTCGGTTGAAAGGTGGTCACTTTAAAGTTTCCATCCTCTCCCGATTGCAAGGTTTCTTTCAATACCCCAAAGTTGACCACACGACTGGTACGATAATTCAGAGTCAGTCCTTTCACTTTGCACGTCGTGTGCACTTCTCCTTGTTTGTCCCGGTATTCGTAGCCGTAATTTTTGGGACCGCCACTGACGAAACTTAGAATCTTGTCGTCGGGATGCTCGTCTGTCCAGGCTCCTAAACGGTCTCCTTCGATGTTAGGGTGATGTTGAATAGGGTGATGGACGTAAATGCAACTGTCCGTGTCAAAGTACAGGACGCGTTCCCCTAACAGTTCTAAAGCTTCGTACAATTTTAAGCGAGCATGAGCTGTCACGTAAGCCGCAATGATGACATTTCCAAAAGGGTCGTTTTGTACAAAGTCCAGATCTTCTTCGTAATTGACCAAGATCAAATTCTCTCGAACGACGTCCACGTGTTTCATGTATTTGGTTTTGTCGTGAATCATCTGGAAGTAGCGGGAAGGTTCTGTCAAATATTCCGTCTTGGGTAAACACGGTCGTTGTGCCATTTTACCCCACAAGCAATTTAACATCACTTTGGCAAACGATCGCCTGCCTTCGTTTTTCTCGATGTGGTCTAAAGTGATGCCTTCTTGTTCGTAGTATTTCTCTTTGAATTGTATTTGGTCTTCGGGAGTGTGACACCAGGAAGGATAGCCGCTGGCTTCTTGCTTCAGTTTCAAAAAGGCATCCACGTAGTCAGCGAAAATGCCTTTCTGAGTAGGGTCACCCTTGTGGTACTGTTGTGTCTTGGGAAAGTGGCAAATTTCGTACACTTCTAACAGTTGGTATCCCATGTCCAGAGCTTTGAACAATTCTACGCTGACCCAGGTTCCCGTCAAGGCCCGTTCTTCCTGGCTGTGCTGACAAGGTTGGTCCTGGTTGCACGTTTCGGCACAAGTACGGCACAAGGGAAACATCAATTTGCCTTGACAATGGTGAGGTAAGACGGGATGGTATAGGTTCGTGGGAGGCAAAACTTTACACTTGATCAAGCCTTCGTATTGTCGAATGTTTTTCAGGTCGATGTGTTCCGTGAACAATTGTGGGTGCCCTACAGGAAAGCGACAATATTTGCACACGTAGGGATACAGCGAACACACGTCCAAGTATTTGATTTCTTCTCCTTTCTTTTCATCGGCTTGGTACAGCAAACAGGTGGCATTGGTCCTTCCTCCGTACAAACTATCCCTCGGGTTCAGCGGGTCCATGAACTGGTAACTTTCCACGAGGCGTTTAAACTCGGGATCGGTTTTCAAACGGTGATCGTACTCGTGTTCCCACATTTCCACCACTTGGTATCCTTGCTGTTCTAACTTTAGACGTCGCTGACAAGTGTCCTGGTACAAGTCTTCCATGGTTCGTTGCAAAAACTGATTTTTAGTGCCACGGTCAGGGTAACAGACGGGACATCCGTGAAATAAGCAACCGTTAAACTCGTACACGATCTTGGGGTTTTCTAAGTCCCAACCATCGACCGAATACGTTCCGATGGTCTTTTCGCCTCCTCCGTTGCGGGCATGCTGAATCCATTTGTCTTCCTTGTCGCACAAGTAATGTAACCAACGTAGGGCTTTGACCGAGTATTGACGCTTGACATAGTGGGTCGTTTGAGGACTGATGACAGCCACGGTGTTTTCAGGCATGAATCGTTGGCGGTACACTAAGGAACACGCTTTGGCAATGGTGCAAGCTTCTTTCAAAGGATCGACCCCTCCGTGTTCCATGAACAGTTCTCGAAATTTTCCACAGCAACGCCGTAAAATGTCCACGTCGGAACGACAATACTTTAGCATTTCTTCCTGAAAGTCGAAAGGGTCCGAGGCGTGAATCTGGTACCAAGCGTAGAAAGCTTCTCGTTGTTCGGTACGCATGTTGTCGGGGTCGTAATAGTGAACCTCTGGTAAATGGGGTAGAACGGCATGTTGATTGGCTTCCGTATTGAAAAAGTGTGGAAAGTACCCTTTAGCCATTTCTGTCATTCCAAACGTTTTAGGCATTCGACTCAAAGGCATGGCCAAGTAACTCATCGAATCTTTAAACTGCACTTGTCCCACTTGCATGAAAATGATTTTGGCTCCGTTCAAAGTGACTTTAGGACGTTCGGTGCCTTGTTCCGTATAGTATCTGAGAAGAAACTGTCCATCGTATCCGGAGAAATTGTGAGCCATCACCGTGGCATGACGATGACAATCTCCGTAACGTTCGATGTCCTCTTGGCTCCACGTCTTGTCGACGGGGTCTAAGACCCATTGGGCAAAATCGGCTAACGTGTTAGGTCCCCGAAAGATTTTTTCACGCCCTCCGGGAATCTTGCTGCAGTGAGGGCAATGACTGAAGATAGGTTCTTGAATGCACTTCTCGCACGCTCGATGAGCCACGCAGAAATTAGGAATGTGAATGCCGGTCTCTTGCATGCATTCGAAATCGAAAAAGATGAAATTGCCTTTCTTCTTGTGACCGTCCTCTTTCTCTGGTGGGGGTTGGTATTTTTGCACGTAGCATTGGTGTTCCAAGTCCACGATGTGGTGACAAATGTGACATTTTTTCTTTCCTCGACATACGTGTGCCTTGGCAGCATTGGTACATATGACTTGTTCACACGTAGGGCACAATCTCAGGAGTTGACAAGCACATTTCTTCTGTGAACCTTGCGTTTTCAGATGTTGTTGGTAACAGGTAGGGCTGACAAACGTGCGCAGACAAGTGGAACAAGGCACTGGTTCTTCGCTCAGACAGGGTGAAGAGGCCAAACATCCTGAGCATTTCGATCCACAATGCTTGTGTTGCTCTCGATTATTATAACCATGGTCACATTTCTCACAGTAATATCTGTATCTCAGGAATCCAGTGATACTGGTAATGGTATCGAAATGTTCATCGTGATGATAAAGGTGAATGTATTTTCCATCCTTAAAATCTTGGCCTCGAAACAACAGAGGTCCGCGCACTTCTTGAGGGTGCACTTTCAAGGTGTATCGTGGAGCTAGGGTATCTTGCAATTTTTGCATCTCAGGAATGCCACAGGGTGTGTCTTTGGACAGTCCGGCTTGTTGTAACAGGAGTTCTGCTTCGTTTCGTTGTTTGGCTCGGTCGGAACGTTGAATAGTGTCCCAGGTTCTTTTCCATTCTACCGTGTCGTTCTTGTTGGCATAGGTTCGTCCCACCACGATGGCACGGGCTAAACACATCTGGTCATGAGGGTTCTTAATTCGGACGAGACTTGTTTTGGTGTTGCGAAGGTCGTCCACCAATAACATCTTTTTGCGTCCAGTCCCTTGAGGAGGAGAGACGTGGGTCATGTCCAGTGTGGCTTTACCATCGGTGATGTCAAACTGATCATTAGATTGTTGTACGTGTTGAATCTTGTCCATGACTTTGGAAGTAGTCAATTCTGCAGGGGTGCTAAACTCGATCCAAACAGGGGATTTCAAACCGTCGTGTTGTATGGAAAGTCTCAAGCGATCGTCTTCTTTGGGTTGACATTGTCGCTTGAGTGCAGTAAGCAAAGAATCCCACACCTCAGTGATGAACACTTCTGCTTTCTCTAACGGCACTTCAGCCTTGAAATCTTTAAACTTCACCGTGTAGGTGTAAGCCGTGGTTCTAAATTTTCTAGAGGAGCGCTTTTCCATCTCTCGAATGGAATAGTACTTTTCAGGGTTAACTAAGGGTGATGAACTTGGTTTAGAGGGTTCGGATTCTGGTTCACTCATGTCCTCTTCAAAATCACTGGCATGAATTTGTGCCAAGATTTCAGCCCTGGTACGAGGCGATAGATCACGTTTCTGCCTCTTACTTTCTTCTTCTTTCTTCTCGAATGAATGAGATCGTTTCATCTTGAAAGCAAAAAGTCAAATGACTCAAGTTCAAACACCATAAACTACTTTATAGTCATAGCAGACCAGCGTATATAAAAGGGTGTGTGTCTTGTCCTTTCACTATTCATTTCACTCTCAAGCCGAGCACAACGATGGAAGAGACTGACCAGATGGAACGTTTCGTCAGAGCTTTGCGAGGGGTCATTAGAAAATTCTCTTCAGACCAGCCTACGGACTACTCTCCTTCCTTTAGAGATAAAAGTCAAGATACTTGCTATATCTGCCAGAAGAAAGGGCATTGGTCTTCAGAGTGTCCAGACCGTCAAAAAAGAAAAAAAGGGGCTAGAAAAGACAAAAGTCAAGATACCTGTTATTATTGTCAAGAAAAAGGACATTGGTCTCCAGATTGCCCAAAAAAGAAACAAGAGGAGTCAGAAGAAAAAAGGAATTCTTCAGAAGAAGAGAGGGATTCTTCAGAGGAAGAGAGGGATTCTTCTGAGGAAGAGAGGGATTCTTCTGAGGAAGAAAGAAGACAGGTGAAGAAAAAGAAACAGGAGAAAAAAAGAAGAAGGGAAGAAAGCGAGGAGGAGGAAGAAGAGGAAAAGAGTGTGACGGTGAAGAAATTCAAAAAACGGAGAGACTAAACAAGGAGAAAAGAAGAAATCAATGAACTTTTTATTAAAGTGTTGTGTTGTGAATTGTGAATTGGATTGTAAAAAATGGAGAAAAGAATAAATGAATGATATAAGGTAAGAGTCTTTGAGTTTTGATTTCAAAATAAGAAGCTACACTCACGCACTCATACACAGACACGTACTTTTTTTGAGTTATTGGCAAATTGAAATTGTATTTCTTTTCGAGAAATGTGGGTGGCCCTGAAAAGGGCCTTTTTCTTTATGGTGCAGGGGTGAGTTTAAGCAATCAATTTTAACTGCCTTAAGCCTTTGCCACGGCCAAGGCCTACTTCTGGACTGCGTAATGATGATAATGATTGAGTTGAAATCACTAAGGGTGGTACGGTAGGCTTAGTCACAGGGTTGACATGTTTGGCTCGGGAAGGTCGTATTCTCTTCGGTCGTGATAAAGAAGTCTGATACATTTGTTTCAGACTTCTTAACTCCGCTAAAATGTCCAACAGTACCGTGACCGTTTGATTTTCACCCTCTTGTTTCTTTGCTGCTACTTCTTCTTGCTGTTGTTGCTGTTGTTTTTTTCTTACCTCTTCTTCTTGTTGCTGTTGCTGTAGGAGAAAAGTCTGTTCCGCTTCCTTTTGTCGTTGTATAAATTTCTCCAATTCTTCTTTCTGTCTCTGTCTAAAATTCTCCACTTGCGGTAATGAAGAAGGTAACGAAGGTTCCGGAACAAATTCTTGCGAGGAGAGAAAATCCACAAAATCCCAATTCACCTCTTCTGAAAGTAAGTCCGGGTTCCCTTGGGCGGTCTCCCCTGCTGGTGCACCCCACTGGATCGTTTTCTGAGTTTCCGTCATGTTGAATCACTGTCGCATAGATTGACTGCACACAAGCGCTAGCGAATCTATATTGACTACGTGACGTCACAGACTGCTCTCCTCGGATTGGATGCGAGCTGACTGAATTCTGTAACGCGTGTTCGGATTGGTAAATGAACTCAATCCGTTTCAATCCTTTCCGCCCCTATAAATAAGCGCCGTTCACTGCATTGATTCACCTATTCTAAGAGCCTCAACATGTGGACAGACGTTGAATCTTCAACCCTTGTGTCAACGATGATGTTCAGGACGGACATGCTCATGTATGTCCGATCCAAGTGGACCGTTGTCAACAGGACCGACACGAGCCTATGGATACGTAGAATTTACGTGGAGAGGCAAGGATGCCTGAAAAGAGTTTTAGTTTATGGACCTACCATTCGACGAAGCCTAAGAAGAAGAAGAAGATGTTGCAGATGCCCTTTATGTTAAGGGCATATTAACATAAACCCAAAGGCCCTTTTCAGGGCCAGCCATATTTCTCGAAAAGAGATAGCCTTTCTATTGCCTACCCCTTTTTAAAAAAAATTTTTAAAAAAAAAAAAAAATCCCATGTTAAATTCCCCTTGTCCGTAGAGTGGCCCACGATTTATTGCCATGTTAAATTCCCCTTGTCCGTAGAGTGGCCCACGATTTTTCGCCATGTTAAATTTCCATTGTCCGTAGAGTGGCCCAGGGGTGTTTTTAATGCTAATTCCCATTGTCCGTAGGGTGGCCCTATTCACTACTTACGCTGGTCTGCCATGACTATAAATTAGCCTATGGTGTTTAAACTTTAGTCATTTGACGTTTTGCACTCAAGATGAAACGATCCAATTCATTTGAGAAGAAAGAAGAAGGAAGTAAGAGACAGAAACGTGATCTATCGCGTCGTACCAGGGCTGAAGTCTTGGCACAAATTCATGCCAGTGATTTTGAAGAGGACATGAGTGAACCAGAATCCAAACCCTCTAAACAAAGTTCACCACCCATAGTTAACCCTGAAAAATACTATTCCATTCGAGAGACGGAAAAGCGCTCCTCTAGAAAATTTAGAACCACGGCTTACAAATACACGGTGAAATTTAAAGATTTCAAGTCCGAAGTACCCTTAGAGAAAGCAGAAGGGTTCATCACCGGGGTGTGGGATTCTTTACTCACCACACTCAAGCGACAATGTCATTCCATACAACACGACGGTTTGAAATCCACTGTTTGGATCGAGTTTAGCGCCCCTGCAGAATTGACTGCTTCCAAAGTCATGGACAAGATTCAACACGTACAACAATCCAACGACCAGTTTGACATCACCGATGGAAAAGCCACACTGGACATGACCCACGTCTCTCCTCCTCAAGGGACTGGACGCAAAAAGATGTTATTGGTGGACGACCTTCGCAGCACCAAAAAGAGTCTCGTCCGAATTAACAACCCTCAAGACCAGAAGTGTTTAGCCCGAGCCATCGTGGTGGGACGAACATATGTCAACAAGAACGACACGGTAGAATGGAAAAGAGCTTGGAAAACTATTCGACAATCGGACCGAGCCAAACAACGAAACGAAGCAGAACTCCTGTTACAACAAGCCGGCTTGCCCAAAGACAAACCCTGTGGCATTCCTGAGATGCAAAAGTTGCAAGATGCCCTAGCTCCACGATACACCTTGAAAGTGCACCCTCAAGAAGTGCGCGGACCTCTGTTGTTTCGAGGCCAAGACTTTAAGGACGGAAAATACATTCACCTCTATCATCACGATGACCATTTCGATACCATTACCAGTATCACCGCATTCCTGGGATACGGTTATTACTGTGAGAAATGTGACTATGGCTATAACAATCGACAGCAACACAAACATTGCGGATCGAAATGTTCAGGATGTTTGGCCTCTCCACCCTGTCTGAACGAAGGGCAAGAACCAGTGCATTGTCCTGCTTGTCTGCGTACGTTTGTCAGCCGTGCCTGTTACCAACAACATTTGAAGACGCAAGGTTCACAGCAGAAATGTGCTTGTCAACTCCTGAGATTGTGCCCTACGTGAGTAGTTAAGTGGGCCACCATAGGGACAATGGGAATTAGCATTACAGACCCCCCTGGGCCACTATAGGGACAATAGAAATTTAACATGGAGAAAAACGCTGGGCACTCTAGGGACAATGGGAATTTAACATAGAGTTTGGGCTTGTCTAGGGACAAGGGAAATTAACATGAGGAATAGAGTTTGGGCTTGTCTAGGGACAAGGGGAATGGAACAGGGGACTATAGTGTGGGTCTGTCTAGGGACAATGGGAATTTAACATGGGGAATAGATCGTGGGACTGTCTAGGGACAATGGGAAATTTAACATGGGGAATAGATCGTGGGACTGTCTAGGGACAATGGGAAATTTAACATTACGGAAACCCCTGGGGGATATAGCCTCAAGGGAATTTAACATATGGAAATTGAACATGGTGGATCTGTATAGCGTCAAGGGGAATTGAACATGGTGGGACTATCTAGGGACAATGATGGTAGAGGGTCAAACACAACAGAGACAGAAACATACATACACTAGTACAAGCGTGGGATTTATATATAAAGCATTACGAAGACCTGAAATCTTGCTGGGGTGTTCAAAAATTTGCATAATTGTAATGATGCTATAAATAGCTATAATCAAGGAAATGCTCAACGACAAAATGGATGTGACTAAAAGTAACGTTAAAATGACGAAATTGTCCCAGAATTTAAAGGAAAATAAACATATCCCCGAAAATTAAGTTACAATGGTTTAGACTAAAATGGATAAAATTAGTAACTACTTACAATATCAACTTCTGTGACGATCGTGGATAAATACCTATGTATCTATAATCAGCTGAAATTCCTATGAAATCCCACTATCTATTTATAGCTCCAACTTGTGGGTTTTTCCTTTGGAAAATCCCACTATCTTTTTATAGCCTCAGCTTGAGTGACGTTCCTGTTTATGAATTCTAGTATATATGTATAGCTACAAAATGTGGAAATCCCCAAGTCGATATTTATAGTCTCAAAATTTCCAGCGTCAGTGACGTCACTGTACTAGGGGATAAATGGCAACAGTGTTGCAAGTGGCTGACCTGAATACGCGCTACTGTAGGTACGTAGGTAGAGTGTATCTGATAGCGATAAAGTGAGTTTTATAGGGACAAACAGAAACCAATACACACACACACACAACATACGCGCGCAGACTCACACACACAAACGCACACACACACACACACACAGGGAAGAGGAAAAAACAAACCCCAAAATATACTAACCACACTCGGGAGGAAGAAAAAAAAACAACGAAATATACGATCTACACAACGTACGCGAACACACACACACACACAACATACGCGCGCACACTCACACACACACACACACACACACACACACATACAGACAGAGGGAAGAGGAAAAAACAAACCCCAAATATACTAACCACACTCGGGAGGAAGAAAAAAAAACAACCAAATATACGATCTACACAACGTACGCGAACACACACACACACACACACACACAACATACGCGCGCACACTCACACACACACACACACACACACACACACACACACACACACACACACACACACACACACACACACATACAGACAGAGGGAAGAGGAAAAAACAAACCCCAAATATACTATCCACACTCGGGAGGAAGAAAAAAAAAACAACCAAATATACGATCTACACAACGTACGCGAACACACACACACACACACACACACACAACATACGCGCGCAGACTCACACACACACACACACACACACACACAGAGGGAAGAGGAAAAAACAAACCCCAAATATACTATCCACACTCGGGAGGAAGAAAAAAAAAACAACCAAATATACGATCTACACAACGTACGCGAACACACACACACACACACACACACACACACACACAAAGAGGGAAGAGGAAAAAACAAACCCCAAATATACTATCAACACAGAAGGGAGATAATACAAACCCCAAATAAACTATCCACACAAACGTACGCGAACGCATACAAACCCGAAATATACTATCAACACAGAAGGGAGATAATACAAACCCCAAATAAACTATCCACACAAACGTACGCGAACGCATACAAACCCCAAATATACTATCAACACAGAAGGAGATAATACAAACCCCAAATAAACTATCCACACAAACGTACGCGAACGCATACAAACCCAGAATATACTATCCACACAACGTCGCTAACGCATACAAACTCCAAATATGCTATCCACACTCGGGAGGAAGAAGAAAAAAACAACCAAATATACGATCTACACAACGTAAGCGAACAAACACACACACACACATACACACACACACAGAGGGAAGAGTCAAAAACAAACACCAAATATACTATCAACACAGAAGGGAGATAATACAAACCCCAAATAAACTATCCACACAAACGTACGCGAACGCATACAAACCCCAAATATACTATTCACACAACGTCGCTAACGCATACAAACCCCAAATATGCTATCCACACTCGGAAGGAAGAAGAAAAAAACAACCAAATGTACGATCTACACAACGTACGCGAACACACACACACACACACACACACACACACACACACACACACACACACGCACACACAGAGGGAAGAGGAAAAAACAAATCCCAAATATACTATCAAAACAGAAGGGAGATAATACAAACCCCAAATAAACTATCCACGCAAACGTACGCGAACGCATACAAACCCCAAATATACTATCAACACAGAAGGGAGATAATACAAACCCCAAATAAATTATCCACACAAACGTACGCGAACACATACAAACCCCAAATATACTATCAACACAGAAGGGAGATAAAACAAACCCCAAATAAACTATCCACACAAACGTACGCGAACGCATACAAACCCCAAATATACTATTCACACAACGTCGCTAACGCATACAAACCCCAAATATGCTATCCACACTCGGGAGGAAGAAGAAAAAAACAACCAAATATACGATCTACACAACGGACGCGAACAAACACACACACACACATACACACACACACAGAGGGAAGAGGCAAAAACAAACCCCAAATATACTATCAACACAGAAGGGAGATAATACAAACCCCAAATAAACTATCCACACAAACGTACGCGAACGCATACAAACCCGAAATATACTATCAACACAGAGTGAAGAAGAAAAAGTTTTTTGAAAGCACCTAAGCCCTCACCTGCAATGACCAACTCTGCCAAACACCTACACCCCACTCCCCACTCCCAACACTACAAAACCCATTTAACCCGTTATTTTATGGCATCAGTGTGTGATTTAGGAAACATCAAGACACAAAATGATGGATGAATAGACTGACTATTGTTTACCAATTTGCATGCCTAAAGAGCGTGCGTGAAGGAAAACATCCTTCCATTTCAATTCTAACTAAAACATGATCCAGAGGGATAGAGAGAGGTGAAAGAGCACAATTTCATTAAGTGTGAGTAAAAACAAAACACGCCATCCTTATTATACAATGTCAAGACCAAGAGACACCTACGTTTTCTTTCTGGTCTATTCTCTTTTAGAAGGTAGTATGAAATTTCACATCAGGGCCAACGCATCGGCTCACATTGTCAATTTTTCCATTTCCATGTCTTTACTGGCACAAGTTCTTCATCATCTTCAATTTCTTCTTCTTCTGAATCCCTCTTCTCTGTTTCATCTTGTTTTTGTTTCTTCTCTTTTCTCGTAGGGCACTCTGAATTCCAGTGTCCTTTCTCCTGACAACGATATTAGGTATCTTGACTTTTGTCTCTCTTTCTTAGACGAAGCAGGTATTCTGGAGACAAATACCCATTTACCTTTGCAGATATAGCAAACTTCATTAGCACTTACACACTTTCGTATGACTCTCATCAAATCAACGATCAAAAGAGTAAGTTTTGTTGCCACTTTCGCATGTGAATTATGCTTTCGTATGACTTTTAGCAAATATTTGACCAGCAGGTCGATCTGTGCTGACTCTTCCATCTTCTTGATCGTTTGAGAGCGGAATGAATACTCTGACGCTAAGACACTCTCCTTATATACAGGGACCTGCTGCGTATGAAACCTAGTCAAATGTAATTTTGCAATAAGATGAAACGATTTCATTGAGGAAGTAAAAAGCAATGATGTACCGTATCGCCTCACACAAAACCTAAAGTGTTAGTTCAAATCCGTGTCAGCGATTTCGAAGACGACATAACTGAGCTTTAATCAATGCTCGCCAATTATGCCACAAAACCACGAGTCCTGATTCACGCCAAAAGAAATTTCGTTCGGTCCATAAAAAGTAGTATCATATCTGAGAAACGCAAAAAGGAACTTCCAGAAAACTGAGAAAGACGGCTTACACCTACAACGTAAATGTATGAGTTCAAGTAGTGCGTAAAACTTAGTCAAATTAAATTTTTATAGTCAAGACGAAACGATCTCTTTTCAAACAAGAAAGCAGACACCAAGCGACAATGGCGATCCGTGTCACACAACACTTTTCAAAATGTATATTATCAGAGGTTTGTTCTAGCGATCTGTACGGTTAAATTAAATGTTGATGTATTTTGCAATAAGACGGACACAATTTCCATGGGATCGCCCATGGTACGAATGTTCGTGCATTAGTTTAATTTTTAAAAATATTTTTTTTATATAAATCGCCTATAGGATAGACCCAGTAAAGCATGGCCATTCTCGTCACTGTCTGAATAGCTACTCAAGTCAATTCGAAGCGAACGCGGTAAGAAAATAAGTATAGCCAATGAAATGGCTTACAACGGGTGATGCATTGTTTTGTTCTAGGACTGTGTGGCATAATAATCCCTATGTTCTTGCGTTGTTACCATTACAGTGCAGACTGAAATGTGAACTTACAAGCCCTCTTTGTGTGTGTTGTACCATTTCCTCTTACCACATCAAAATACTGAGCGTCACAGTATTGGTTCGCGTTTTCAAACTGACCATTTTTTATATCTCACTTAAACATTTCGACATAAACACTCACACTCACATCGGTAGAGTCAGAAAAGACGTGTTACAGTATTGAGGGGCATGTTATCTTTTCGTTTTCAAACTAATAAATTTGGGGCTTGTATGAAGTAAAGAACCGAAAGTACAGTGAAACTCAAGGATGATGACCCAATCTGTCTGTCTATTGATGCGTGTATTTACTTAAGAAGAAATATGACCTCTAAAACACAAAGAGATACGGCAAGCATGATTAGATCAAACACAACGATGTTTTCCTTCACGCCCGTGTAATTTAGAGTTTCAATCGTCTTTGAAGACAAACTTGGTCTCCTTTTGTAGGGCTTGAAATAATAAAAGAAACTGAAAAATCTTAAGCACTTTGCTATAGATAATTTCATCAACAGACTAAACAACATAAATACCGTTACAACAATAGAAAGCCTTAAATCTTCTATCAAAAAGAAATGCATGAAAAAAATTAAAGATTAACGATAACTAACCAATGAAACCGAATTTAACAAAGGCAATGACATGTGAAGAAATGCCTCTCACTTTGGAAAGGTAGGCGAATGTACTCTGTCATGCACCATCAACTTGAAAAAAATTATAAACAGAGAGAAACCTGAATTCAAAATTCAGTTGTTTCTTTTTCTTCAAAATTGTTTCGTTTCTTTTTTCTTTTTTTTTGGAACAAATCTAAGCACTAATATAGAGTGGAAAAGGGAAAATGCACATACAAGCTTTGATATTTCTGAAAAAATGAGGGGATATTCCTAACGTTCATAACCACCTATATATGCTTGGACTTGTCTGTGACTTATCCACAAAACAAGATGTACATATTTCTGGTCAAGCTGCAAGTGTGTGCGTGTTTGTGAAAATGGTAAAAATTGGATATACAATTTTCTCGTGACACTTATAAAGTGAAGAGTCTGTGCAAGTGTCAAAAGCCAAAGTCATATAAGTTTTGTATTTTGTACGGCTTGTAAAGATTTCCACTTTAGAAAATGTGAAGTATCACAAGTTATTATCACAAACAGAAGTGGAACATAGGGGCTTGCAAGAAAGAAAATAACCCAGACAGTTGGTGTCATCAAGAGTGCTAGAGACGGTACCCGAACTTGCTTGCTTGCTTACTTGAATTAAAGTGATTTTCGCTCTAATGGAGCATGTATCACTGGTTTAATAACGCACCGCGTGATTTTTAATTACTCCTGGGGAAGGAAAGAGAGCCTCATCCCCCCAGACTTTTATGTACTCACAGACTACTTTTAAATTTAGCCAATCAGGTGTAGGACTAACTAGTCCTTAACAACCTGACTGAAAGGCTTTAAACATGAGTGGGAATTGTCTCACCACACACTCATTTTTCTGTCCGAGCGTGGTAAAGGAGGAAAAAGGTGCTCAGCAAGACAGCCATGGATGTTAAGTACTCACCAAAACGCTAGCCCGTACTTATTTCAAATCAAGTCGTGTCACCAAAAAAGACGACGTGTACGACATCAAAGGCATTGTCAAACGCAGAATACCTCAGTGCTAACTGGCTAGGTCTGCATTTCTTGCTCCCGCTGCTGTTGCGTATATTTCTTCCCTCCACACCGAGTTCTGGGCCTAATTCTTTAAATTTCGTTGTACCCGAACTTACATTATCCATATTATCACCAACAAAAAAAAAACAAAAAAAAAAAAAAACGCACAGACCTAAAAGAAACACTCACTCACTTTTTACAGAACATTACTATTTTTAAAATTTTGATAAGCGACGGAAACGAACAACTTAGAGTCACACTTTCTAACCAAGATAAAGAAATCATGTGCTGATAGACTCACTTCTGTATTTTTTCTTCTAACTGACTAACATATCATAGGCAATGGAATGTTATTTCTTTTCGAGAGTATGGGGTAGCCCTGAAATTTTTTTTTTGGGAACTTGAAGCGATCGCCATAGCAATTCCTCTATATTAGTGCTTAGATTTGTTCCAAAAAAAAGAAAAAAGAAACGAAACAATTTTGAAGAAAAAGAAACAACTGAATTTTGAATTCAGGTTTCTCTCTGTTTATAATTTTTTTCAAGTTGATGGTGCATGACAGAGTACATTCGCCTACCTTTCCAAAGTGAGAGGCATTTCTTCACATGTCATTGCCTTTGTTAAATTCGGTTTCATTGGTTAGTTATCGTTAATCTTTAATTTTTTTCATGCATTTCTTTTTGATAGAAGATTTAAGGCTTTCTATTGTTGTAACGGTATTTATGTTGTTTAGTCTGTTGATGAAATTATCTATAGCAAAGTGCTTAAGATTTTTCAGTTTCTTTTATTATTTCAAGCCCTACAAAAGGAGACCAAGTTTGTCTTCAAAGACGATTGAAACTCTAAATTACACGGGCGTGAAGGAAAACATCGTTGTGTTTGATCTAATCATGCTTGCCGTATCTCTTTGTGTTTTAGAGGTCATATTTCTTCTTAAGTAAATACACGCATCAATAGACAGACAGATTGGGTCATCATCCTTGAGTTTCACTGTACTTTCGGTTCTTTACTTCATACAAGCCCCAAATTTATTAGTTTGAAAACGAAAAGATAACATGCCCCTCAATACTGTAACACGTCTTTTCTGACTCTACCGATGTGAGTGTGAGTGTTTATGTCGAAATGTTTAAGTGAGATATAAAAAATGGTCAGTTTGAAAACGCGAACCAATACTGTGACGCTCAGTATTTTGATGTGGTAAGAGGAAATGGTACAACACACACAAAGAGGGCTTGTAAGTTCACATTTCAGTCTGCACTGTAATGGTAACAACGCAAGAACATAGGGATTATTATGCCACACAGTCCTAGAACAAAACAATGCATCACCCGTTGTAAGCCATTTCATTGGCTATACTTATTTTCTTACCGCGTTCGCTTCGAATTGACTTGAGTAGCTATTCAGACAGTGACGAGAATGGCCATGCTTTACTGGGTCTATCCTATAGGCGATTTATATAAAAAAAATATTTTTAAAAATTAAACTAATGCACGAACATTCGTACCATGGGCGATCCCATGGAAATTGTGTCCGTCTTATTGCAAAATACATCAACATTTAATTTAACCGTACAGATCGCTAGAACAAACCTCTGATAATATACATTTTGAAAAGTGTTGTGTGACACGGATCGCCATTGTCGCTTGGTGTCTGCTTTCTTGTTTGAAAAGAGATCGTTTCGTCTTGACTATAAAAATTTAATTTGACTAAGTTTTACGCACTACTTGAACTCATACATTTACGTTGTAGGTGTAAGCCGACTTTCTCAGTTTTCTGGAAGTTCCTTTTTGCGTTTCTCAGATATGATACTACTTTTTATGGACCGAACGAAATTTCTTTTGGCGTGAATCAGGACTCGTGGTTTTGTGGCATAATTGGCGAGCATTGATTAAAGCTCAGTTATGTCGTCTTCGAAATCGCTGACACGGATTTGAACTAACACTTTAGGTTTTGTGTGAGGCGATACGGTACATCATTGCTTTTTACTTCCTCAATGAAATCGTTTCATCTTATTGCAAAATTACATTTGACTAGGTTTCATACGCAGCAGGTCCCTGTATATAAGGAGAGTGTCTTAGCGTCAGAGTATTCATTCCGCTCTCAAACGATCAAGAAGATGGAAGAGTCAGCACAGATCGACCTGCTGGTCAAATATTTGCTAAAAGTCATACGAAAGCATAATTCACATGCGAAAGTGGCAACAAAACTTACTCTTTTGATCGTTGATTTGATGAGAGTCATACGAAAGTGTGTAAGTGCTAATGAAGTTTGCTATATCTGCAAAGGTAAATGGGTATTGGTCTCCAGAATACCTGCTTCGTCTAAGAAAGAGAGACAAAAGTCAAGATACCTAATATCGTTGTCAGGAGAAAGGACACTGGAATTCAGAGTGCCCTACGAGAAAAGAGAAGAAACAAAAACAAGACGAAACAGAGAAGAGGGATTCAGAAGAAGAAGAAATTGAAGATGATGAAGAACTTGTGCCAGTAAAGACATGGAAATGGAAAAATTGACAATGTGAGCCGATGCGTTGGCCCTGATGTGAAATTTCATACTACCTTCTAAAAGAGAATAGACCAGAAAGAAAACGTAGGTGTCTCTTGGTCTTGACATTGTATAATAAGGATGGCGTGTTTTGTTTTTACTCACACTTTATGAAATTGTGCTCTTTCACCTCTCTCTATCCCTCTGGATCATGTTTTAGTTAGAATTGAAATGGAAGGATGTTTTCTTTCACGCACGCTCTTTAGGCATGCAAGTTGGTAAACAATAGTCAGTCTATTCATCCATCATTTTGTGTCTTGATGTTTCCTAAATCACACACTGATGCCATAAAATAACGGGTTAAATGGGTTTTGTAGTGTTGGGAGTGGGGAGTGGGGTGTAGGTGTTTGGCAGAGTTGGTCATTGCAGGTGAGGGCTTAGGTGCTTTCAAAAAACTTTTTCTTCTTCACTCTGTGTTGATAGTATATTTCGGGTTTGTATGTGTTCGCGTACGTTTGTGTGGATAGTTTATTTGGGGTTTGTATTATCTCCCTTCTGTGTTGATAGTATATTTGGGGTTTGTTTTTGCCTCTTCCCTCTGTGTGTGTGCATGTGTGTGTGTGTGTGTGTTTGTTCGCGTCCGTTGTGTAGATCGTATATTTGGTTGTTTTTTTCTTCTTCCTCCCGAGTGTGGATAGCATATTTGGGGTTTGTATGCGTTAGCGACGTTGTGTGAATAGTATATTTGGGGTTTGTATGCGTTCGCGTACGTTTGTGTGGATAGTTTATTTGGGGTTTGTTTTATCTCCCTTCTGTGTTGATAGTATATTTGGGGTTTGTATGTGTTCGCGTACGTTTGTGTGGATAGTTTATTTGGGGTTTGTATTATCTCCCTTCTGTGTTGATAGTATATTTGGGGTTTGTATGCGTTCGCGTACGTTTGCGTGGATAGTTTATTTGGGTTTGTATTATCTCCCTTCTGTGTTGATAGTATATTTGGGATTTGTTTTTTCCTCTTCCCTCTGTGTGTGCGTGTGTGTGTGTGTGTGTTTGTTCGCGTACGTTGTGTAGATCGTATATTTGGTTGTTTTTTTCTTCTTCCTTCCGAGTGTGGATAGCATATTTGGGGTTTGTATGCGTTAGCGACGTTGTGTGAATAGTATATTTGGGGTTTGTATGCGTTCGCGTACGTTTGTGTGGATAGTTTATTTGGGGTTTGTCTTATCTCCCTTCTGTGTTGATAGCATATTTGGGGTTTGTTTTTGACTCTTCCCTCTGTGTGTGTGTGTATGTGTGTGTGTGTGTTTGTTCGCTTACGTTGTGTAGATCGTATATTTGGTTCTTGTGTTCTTCTTCCTCCCGAGTGTTGATAGCATATTTGGAGTTTGTATGCGTTAGCGACGTTGTGTGGATAGTATATTTTGGGTTTGTATGCGTTCGCGTACATTTGTGTGGATAGTTTATTTGGGGTTTGTATTATCTCCTTCTGTGTTGATAGTATATTTGGGGTTTGTATGCGTTCGCGTACGTTTGTGTGGATAGTTTATTTGGGGTTTGTATTATCTCCCTTCTGTGTTGATAGTATATTTCGGGTTTGTATGCGTTCGCGTACGTTTGTGTGGATAGTTTATTTGGGGTTTGTATTATCTCCCTTCTGTGTTGATAGTATATTTGGGGTTTGTATGCGTTCGCGTACGTTTGTGTGGATAGTTTATTTGGGGTTTGTATTATCTCCCTTCTGTGTTGATAGTATATTTGGGGTTTGATTTTGCCTCTTCCCTCTGTGTGTATGTGTGTGTGTGTGTGTGTGTGTGTGTTCGCGTACGTTGTGTAGATCGTATATTTGGTTGTTTTTTTTTCTTCCTCCCGAGTGTGGATAGTATATTTGGGGTTTGTTTATTCCTCTTCCCTGTGTGTGTGTGTGTGTGTGTGTGTGAGTCTGCGCGCGTATGTTGTGTGTGTGTGTGTGTGTGTTCGCGTACGTTGTGTAGATCGTATATTTGGTTGTTTTTTTTTTCTTCCTCCCGAGTGTGGATAGTATATTTGGGGTTTGTTTTTTCCTCTTCCCTCTGTCTGTATGTGTGTGTGTGTGTGTGTGTGTGTGTGAGTCTGCGCGCGTATGTTGTGTGTGTGTGTGTGTGTGTTCGCGTACGTTGTGTAGATCGTATATTTGGTTGTTTTTTTCTTCTTCCTCCCGAGTGTGGTTAGTATATTTTGGGGTTTGTTTTTTCCTCTTCCCTGTGTGTGTGTGTGTGTGTGTGTGTGTGTGTGTGTGTGTGTGTTTGTGTGTGTGAGTCTGCGCGCGTATGTTGTTTGTGTGTGTGTGTGTGTGTGTGTGTGTGTGTGTGTGTGTATTGGTCTCTGTTTGTCCCTATAAAACTCACTTTATCGTTATCAGTTACACTCTACCTACGTACCTACAGTAGCGCGTATTCAGGTCAGCCACTTGCAACACTGTTGCCATTTATCCCCTAGTGTTCAGTACAGTGACGTCACTGACGCTGGAAATTTTGAGACTATAAATATCGACTTGGGGATTTCCACATTTTGTAGCTATACATATATACTAGAATTCATAAACAGGAACGTCACTCAAGCCGAGGCTATAAAAAGATAGTGGGATTTTCCAAAGGAAAAACCCACAAGTTGGAGCTATAAATAGATAGTGGGATTTCATAGGAATTTCAGCTGATTATAGATACATAGGTATTTATCCACGATCGTCACAGAAGTTGATATTGTAAGTAGTTACTAATTTTATCCATTTTAGTCTAAACCATTGTAACTTAATTTTCGGGGATATGTTTATTTTCCTTTAAATTATGGGACAATTTCGTCATTTTAACGTTACTTTTAGTCACATCCATTTTTGTCGTTGAGCATTTCCTTGATTATAGCTATTTATAGCATCATTACAATTATGCAAATTTTTGAACACCCCAGCAAGATTTCAGGTCTTCGTAATGCTTTATATATAAATCCCACGCTTGTACTAGTGTATGTATGTTTCTGTCTCTGTTGTGTTTGACCCTCTACCATCATTGTCCCTAGATAGTCCCACCATGTTCAATTTCCCTTGACGCTATACAGATCCACCATGTTCAATTTCCATATGTTAAATTCCCTTGAGGCTATATCCCCCAGGGGTTTCCGTAATGTTAAATTTCCCATTGTCCCTAGACAGTCCCACGATCTATTCCCCATGTTAAATTTCCCATTGTCCCTAGACAGTCCCACGATCTATTCCCCATGTTAAATTCCCATTGTCCATAGACAGACCCACACTAAAGTCCCCAGTTCCATTCCCCTTGTCCCTAGACAAGTCCAAACTCTATTCCTCATGTTAATTTCCCTTGTCCCTAGACAAGCCCAAACTCTATGTTAAATTCCCATTGTCCCTAGAGTGGCCCAGCGTTTTTCTCCATGTTAAATTTCCATTGTCCCTATAGTGGCCCAGGGGGGTCTGTAATGCTAATTCCCATTGTCCCTATGGTGGCCCACTTAACTACTTACGTGTGGACAAGGCATACTTACCAATAATGCCAAGGCACACGTATGTCGAGGAAAGAAAAAATGTCACATTTGTCACCACATCGTGGACTTGGAACACCAATGCTACGTGCAAAAATACCAACCCCAATCAGAGACAGAGGACGGTCACTAGAAGAAAGGCAATTTCATCTTTTTCGATTTCGAATGCATGCAAGAGACCGGCATTCACATTCCTAATTTCTGCGTGGCTCATCGAGCGTGCGAAAAGTGCATTCAAGAACCTATTTTCAGTTATTGTCCTCACTGCAGTAAGATTCCTGGAGGGCGTGGACAAATCTTTCGGGGACCGAACACGCTAGCCGATTTTGTCCAATGGGTCTTAGACCCCATCGACAAGACATGGAGCCAAGAGGACATCGAAGGTTACGGAGATTCTCATCGTCATGTCACGGTGATGGCTCACAATTTCTCCGGATACGATGGACAGTTTCTTTTGAGGTACTATACGGAACATGGCACCGAGCATCCTAAAGTCACTTTGAACGGAGCCAAAATCATTTTCATGCAAGTGGGACAAGTACAGTTTAAAGATTCGATGAGTTACTTGGCCATGCCTTTGAGTCGAATGCCTAAAACGTTTGGAATGACAGAAATGGCTAAAAGGTACTTTCCACACTTTTTCAATACGGAAGCCAATCAACACGCCGTTCTACCCCATTTGCCTGAGGCTAAAGACTACGACCCCGACAACATGCGTACCGAACAACGAGAAGCTTTCTACGCTTGGTACCAGGCTCAAGCCTCCGACCCCTTCGACTTTCAGGAAGAAATGTTAAAGTATTGTCGTTCCGACGTGGACATTTTACGACGTTGCTGTGGAAAATTTCGAGAACTGTTCATGGAACACGGAGGGGTCGATCCTTTGAAAGAAGCTTGCACCATTGCCAAAGCGTGTTCCTTAGTGTACCGCCAACGATTCATGCCTGAAAACACCGTGGCTGTCATCAGTCCTCAAACGACCCACTTTGTCAAACGTCAATACTCGGTCAAAGCCCTACGTTGGTTACATTACTTGTGCGACAAGGAAGACAAATGGATTCAGCATGCCCGCAACGGAGGGGGCGAAAAGACCATTGGAACGCATACGGTCGATGGCTGAGACTTAGAAAACCCCAAGATCGTGTACGAGTTTAACGGTTGCTTATTTCACGGATGCCCCGTCTGTTACCCTGACCGTAGCACTAAAAATCAGTTTTTACAACGAACCATGGAAGACTTGTACCAGGCCACTTGTCAGCGACGTCTAAAGTTAGAACAGCAAGGATACCAAGTGGTGGAAATGTGGGAACACGAGTACGATCGCCGTTTGAAAACCGATCCAGAGTTTAAACGTCTCGTGGAAAGTTACCAGTTCATGGACCCGCTGAACCCAAGGGATAGTTTGTACGGAGGAAGAACCAATGCCACCTGTTTGCTGTACCAAGCCGACGAAGATAAAGGAGAAGAAATCAAATACTTGGACGTGTGTTTGCTGTATCCTTACGTGTGCAAATAGTGTCGCTTTCCTGCAGGGCACGCACAATTGTTCACGGAACACATCGACCTGAAAAACATTCGACAATACGAAGGCTTGATTAAGTGCAAAATTTTGCCTCCCACGGACTTGTACCATCTCGTCTTACCTCACCATTGCCAAGGCAAACTGATGTTTCCTTTGTGCCGTACTTGTGCCGAAACGTGCAACCAAGACCAGCCTTGTCAGCACACCCAGGAAGAACGCGCCTTGAAGGGGACGTGGGTCAGCGCAGAATTGTTTAAAGCTCTGGACATGGGATACCAACTGTTAGAAGTGTACGAAATTTGTCACTTTCCCAAGACACAACAATACCACAAAGGTGACCCCACGCAGAAAGGCATTTTCGCAGACTACTTAGATGCCTTTTTGAAACTGAAGCAAAGAAACCAGCGGCTATCCGTCCTGGTGTCACACTCTCGAAGACCAAAAGACATTCAAAGAGAAATACTGGGCACAAGAAGGCATCTCTTTAGACCACATCGAGAAAAACGAAGGCAGGCGATCGTTTGCCAAAGTGATGTTAAATTGCTTGTGGGGTAAAATGGCACAACGCCCGTGTTTACCCAAGACGGAATATTTGACAGAACCTTCTCGCTACTTCCAGATGATTCACGTCAAAAATAAATTCATGAAAAACGTGGACGTCGTTCGCGAAGATTTGATCTTAGTCAATTACGAAGAAGATCTGGACTTTGTACAAGACGACCCCTTTGGAAATGTTATCATTGCGGCTTACGTGACAGCTCATGCTCGCTTAAAATTGTACGAAGCTTTAGAGCTGTTAGGAGAACGTGTCCTGTACTTTGACACGGACAGTTGCATTTACATCGATCACCCGAGTCAACAGCACCCTGACATCGAAGGAGACCGTTTAGGAGCCTGGACAGACGAGCACCCCGACGACAAGATTCTAAGTTTCGCCAGTGGCGGTCCTAAAAATTATGGCTACGAATACCGGGACAAACCAGGAGAAGTGCACACGAAGTGTAAAGTGAAAGGATTGACACTGAATTATCGTACCAGTCGAGTGGTCAACTTTGGGGTATTGAAATAAGCCATGCAGTCTGGAAAAGATGAACACTTTAAAGTGACCACCTATCAACCCAACAAGATTGTACGTTTACCCACTCACCACATCGTCAGTCGACCCTTGGAAAAAGTCTATCAAATCGTGTACCAGAAGCGAGTGCGACTTCCCAATCATTTCACCTTACCGTATGGACACGTCGGTATTGGTCTGTATATAAAAAGGAACCCTAGGCAAGATTGATAGTTCATTGTGACTACCAAGACTAAGCGAGCAAGATGAATACTTTCAGAGAAACACAAAACAAGTTCAGACAGGCACACTTCAAGTGTGGGGCTTCTGAAGTGGAATGCGATTGTGAGCCTTGCGATGGGAACGATGCTGTACGCTGTGACCTTAGCGATGCCGTAAAGCATCATGGGAACTTTGTTTTCACTACCCCTATCATGGAAAGTGATGCTGTGCGTGCCAAACCTGAGGGATGCGAAAGCGATGCCGCTCGTCCTCTTGGACACTTTACTGGGTTTCATTTTAAAGGTGGATGTTCACCTTCACGTTTACCCCCCTACGGATGTCATCCAACCCTGAGCAAACTCCTGCCCATGTCACTCAACCCTCATCGAAACGATCCTGTGAAAGACGAATATTCGTTTCCTGTGCGTTTGTCGGAATACTGCGACTTTGAAAATCGTCTTCAATCGTTCAAAGGAAAATGGCCTAAGTATCTGGGAGGACCGACCCCCGAAGAATTAGCCAGAGCCGGATTGTTCTACTTGGGCGAAGGGGATAAAGTCAAGTGCTTCAGTTGCGGTGTGTCACTTCACCACTGGGAACCACAAGATTCGGCCTACGTAGAACATGCTCGATGGTCACCGAATTGTCATTACTTACCCTTAGTGGGACCGAGACATTGAAGGAACTTACCATGTCGTTGAAGAAGAAACCAGATTGGCTAGGAGTCAAATGTTGGACATCACCGAGACCAGTATTTAAACTTCATTTCAAAAACAATATTGAATCATTACCTAAAGAACTGCAAGAGAAGATTTACAAGGAAGTGTGGCAGGGACTTGCCAGAGTGAAATCTCAATGGGTAACTGTAAAACTTTTATGCCGAGAAATTCACAAGAGGAAAGTGAAAAAAAAATTAATCAATGTGTTAGATTTCTCTGGGTCAAGTGTGCATTCGTCCTATTATATCACTCTAGACCGTTTACATCAAAAGAGTTCGGTGAGATTCTTGGACATTACCCCGAATGGCAGTGGTCAGAAATTACTTACTATGTGGATTACATTTGCTCTAGGAGAAGATTGTGAATTGTACGGACTGACCTATTCATGGATTCTTTGCTAGAGAACATTCGTGGCTTGCCTGTGGAGGTAAGAGAAAGGATTTACCGAGAACTGATCAAAATACAAGTGAAACGCAAACGCAAAGTCATTTCTCGATTTTTAAATTATGCTCTTTTCCAAAGTATAAGAAGACTGATTATGAGTGGATATTACATCAGTCACATAGGTAAACGAGGCTATTGGCCACCACCCAGTGATTCCAAAAACAGCGTATATACTTATGGATACTTTACAAGAGAGGGCTTGCCTGAGGAGTTGAGAGAACGCATTTACCGAGAGCTGGTCAAAATACAAGTCAAACCTAAAGAACAATTGCATCCGTTACGTCACCAGATGTTTAATCACTGGTACCTGAATGGTATAAAAGAACTGATTCGTCACAAATTGTTTCAGTGGTCAGACCTTGTTCAACACTTTGAGGTCGCCAATGATCGACAAGTTCATAATTTTGGTTACTTTGAGATTCACCTACAGCAACGCATTGAGGAAGACAAGTTAAAGGATTACCAACATATTTTACGTGGAATCTACTAGAGGAAGAGGAAACTCCTAAAAGAAGTTTGAAGTTTAGGTTACAGTATGGAAGATTTAGATTCCCCACGGGAGAGCGAAGATCTCTAGGTAGAAAGTACCTGTATTGCATCCAAAAAAAAGAGAACATAAAAAAGGCTGTCATGCCGATGTTTTTATCACATGTGATTGAACAGATTCCGTGGAAGGAACTCAGTGACTATATTCAAACCGTGGATCATTACCATCGATTATTACAAGAACTGTATCCATTCAATTTGGGTCGACAAGTGGTGTTTGTCTTAGTGACTTGTTTTCTAGGATTTCGTTTACCAGCCGATTCCTTGTGGACTCTTTACGATCAGTACTTACCACACCCCCATGGCCTTAAATGGTCACGAAAGACTCCTTTTACTCAAAGCCTTGCGGTTTCATCTGGATACTTCTAGACCTCTACGGGAAAAAAAGATTCGTCAACTTTTAACTACCCAAGACGTGTATGACGATGTGTGTGTAGCTTGTGACTTACACCCCCATTGAACAGATGTCCGTGCCTGGAAAGAATGGGATTTTGAGGCTTGGACCCAAGAAGTGGCCCAGTATGCACGAGAGTTGTTCAAGGAAAAAAGTCACTTTTCAACCTGTGTTAGTGACAGTACCAGAAGAAGAACTCGTCACCCAGGACAGGACTGTCGTGAACATGCCTGAAAGACCCTTTCGGGAGGACACTTGTGTGTCCTTACCCCCTATAGAACTGGTTAGAACCTTACCGAAAACGTGTTGTATAGACACTTGTTTCTATTCCACGTTGATAATTTCGATGTGCCTTTTATCGTTGTACTTAAGTCTTTGGCTTTTATGTATTTTTGTATTTCGTATTCCTGTTTAAAACATTCAATAAACGTGTCCTGAAAAAGTATATAAACTCTTGTCTTGTCTGTTTTCGTGTCACAAGTGACATTCCTCACACTATGGCTACCTCTGCTGTCTCTGCTCCCTCTTCCTCTACTGTCAAAGTCATCGACGAACACTTAGATCGTGCCAGTTGGGAGGCTTTGTATCTTCGCCATCCCTTTAACATGCTCATTGCTGGACCTAGCGGCTTAGGCAAAACCGAATTTGTCAAACGTTTGTTCGAACATAAACATCATTTGATCGATCGTCCACCCCAACGCATCGTGTGGTGTTACAAAGAGTGGCAATCGGCGTACAGCCTCTTGCGAGAAAGTCAAGGCGATTCCATCGTGTTTGTGGAAGGCATTCCAAAAGAAGACGATGGCATCGTCTCTGACTCCCGTCAAACCCATTTGGTCATTTTTGACGACATGTTAGGAGAAGACGAAGAAGAAATTAAACTGTGGTTCACGCGCAAAGGGCATCATCATAATGCCAGTGTCGTTTACATCACTCAAAATTTGTTTCAACAAAGTAAAGCCCATCGCACCATCAGTCTCAATGCGCATTACGTGGTCTTGTTTAAAAGCCCTCGAGATAAATCGCAAGTGCAAGTCTTAGCCAAACAGTTAGGAACGCCTTGGCTGACTCAGGCGTACAACGATGCCACTCAAACTCCACACGCCTATTTACTCGTCGATTTGAAACCTACGACTCCCGAGGATTTGCGATTTCGTACCCACTTGTTTCACCACTGGTGCCAAGACGGAGGGCCTGTTCTGTACACGTCTCCGTCCTCGACTTAACTTCACTCCAAAAAATCTATAAAAACCTCAGACACTTTTCGTCTGTCTCACACAGTGTGTGAACATGACGTCCCTTCAATCACATCTTCCCGTCAAATTGATTCGTGCCTTGTACGGCATCAGTCGAGAAAAAAATCCACAAATACGGGCTCGTGTCTTAGAAGCTAGTCTCAAAGAAGTCTTACGATGGTTCACGGTGACAGCACGTCAATTACTCCAAGGGATCATTCAGATTCCTCATCAGACCAAACGCTTTTTAGATCGAAACAAAGTCGCTTTGACCCAACTGGCCGATCTCCGCATCGACACTTAAACCAAAAAACAAATCATTTTGAAACCAGGAGGGAGCGGTACTCTAGGAGGGGTCATCATTCGCTCTCTCTTAAGATGGGATCCTAATGCTCCCAAAGTTCTCCCCAAGAAAAAAAAAGAAGTCAAACGAAGCTCCAATAAGAAAAAGAAAAAGACCAGGTCCCCAAAGAGACCCGTGTCTCCAAGAACTTCTCCAGTGGCGGGACCCTCCTCTTACCAGACACCACCCCGGATAAAGAAAAGCCCCCAGAAGAAAACTAGTCGCAAGAGAGGCACTTCGGCCAGGATGCAAACTTACACTCGCAAACCACGACCCGCTACGGCGGTGACTGCGTCTCCGGTAGCCTCAGGTTCAGTCACTTCTCCGTTGATGTCAACAAGAACTGAACAGTACTTGGAGACGTTGATCACACCAAGAACTTCTCCGTTGATAACCCCAAGAACTTCCCCAGTGGCAGGACCTTCCCATTTAGCGGCAGTGGCTGCGGCTCACAAAGTACCTTCTCCCAAAATCAAAGTCCAAGAGAGATCGGGCATGTTACAAAGTTTACTGGATTTGTCCAAGCAAGAACTGGCTCGATTTAGTTTGTTGCGTACCCCTGCACGACGTGTCATGCCTGTCCTCAAGTTGATACGACGTAAAGACAATCAGTGGCGACGCGTTCCAGTATAAAAAAGGTCTGTGACTAAGTAGGGGCATCAGTGTTTTTGGTTCTGAAGACTCAAAGATGTCACCCTCCAGAGAACTTTCCTCTTCTAAACCCCAAGAAAGAAAAGGAAAGGACTGCCTCCACGTTTAGTCAAACATTGGGACATGTTATCTGTCCTGCCCAAAGCTTCTCCACCCCTACAAAAAAAACTCATTCAAACGGCCTCCAAAGAGGTCATCGATACCGTGTGCGAATGTTGTTTGAACGTGTTGAAAGGCACTATCCCTTTGTCCAAACACCAGAAAAAAATGCTTAGGTAAACATCGTCACGTTCTGCGCCAATTGGTTCAAAAGAAAATCCCGTTCGGACAAAAGAAGCAGATGTTGGTCCAACGTGGAGGAATTTTACCCCTCTTGTTAGGCCCATTACTGAAAGGAGTCTTGGGAACCATGTTGGGAGGACTGATGGGAGCAAGATAAAAAGGCCCTCTGGAGTCCCAAGATCTCAGAATCTGCCTTTGACATCGCATGGAAGGACGAAAACTAGATTTAGTGCCTTACAAACGATGGATGGAATACCATCGTTGGCAAGAACAACGCACCCCGCATTTACCTCCCAATCCCAATTTGAGCGAAATGTCCCACTTACAACACGAATTGCACACCTTGATGGATCGCAGAGATTTGTCCGAAACAGAAAAATCGCAAAAGTACGGTCAACTCTTGCAACTACTGCAACTCTTTCACCAAAAAGCTTTAGACGAAACAGCTCTTCCCACTCTGAAAGATTTTAAGACCTTGATGAAAAGTCCAGCACCATCACAGCCACCACCACCACCACTACTACTACCAGTGACCAAGACAGAAAAAGGAGAAGAAGAAGAGCAAGGGTTTCAAACTCCACCAGAAAAAGTACGCAAGTTAACAACACCACCTACCTCCAGAATTGGATGGATTAAAAAGATGATGACTACCCCTTCTTCATCAGAAGAGAAAAAAAAGGTGAAGACAGAAGTGAAACAAGAAAAAACATCCCCTGTTCAGGCATTCTCCTCCTCCTCCTCGACACCTATTGCTGGTCGCACACGCAAAGCATTACAATCCAAAAAATACCCCAAGATAATAAGAGTAGCATCTTCCAATCGTTGGTTCCTTATTTACACACAAAAAACTGGAAAAAGTCTTAGCCAGCATTTATTACGATCCCTCCCATCCTGCAGGTTACGCAGGAGTTCAAAAATTGTATCGTGCTGCCAAAACTCGACTGAAAAGTCTCCGTTTACCTCAAGTACAACGACGGTTACAAGAACAAGCTACTTACACTTTACACAAACCCATTTGACGCAAGTTTTCCAGAAGTCGCACCCGAGTGGAAGACATCGATCATCAATGGCAAGCCGATTTAGCCGATGTCTCTCATTTGGCCAGCTACAATCGCGGCTACAAATATTTGTTTTGTGTCATCGACGTCTTTTCCAAATTTGCCTGGGTCGTGCCCTTGACTTCCAAATCGAGCAGCGAGTTAGTGCGAGCCCTGCAACGGGTGTTGAAACAAAGCGGTCGTCACCCTCTTCGATGGCAAACGGACAAAGGTACCGAATTTCTGAACCAAGCTTTCCAAAAAGAATTAAAGAAACGTGACATTCATTTTTTTACCACCGAGAATCCTGAAACCAAAGCCAGCATCGTGGAACGTTTTCAACGCACTTTGAAAGAACGCATGTGGAAATATTTTACGCATCACCACACTCTGAAGTACATCGATATCTTACCGCACCTGGTGCAAGCGTACAACCAATCTTACCATCGAGCATCGGACGTGCCCCGCAAAAAGTGACTCCCGACAACAAAGTGCTGCTGTTTGAGCGCCTGTTTGGTACGTCCCCGACGAGGGCTGTCCCCAAGAAAAGTGGAGTGTTGACCGTAGGAGATTGGGTGCGCATTGGCAAAACCAAGCGCACTTTCGACAAAGGTTACTTACCTAACTAGACTACCGAATTGTTTCGTGTCACTGGAGGAGTGCATGGTCGTGATCCTGCCGTCTATAAATTGGAAGACATGAACGGAGAAGTGCTCAAAGGAACGTTTTATTTGCCCGAGTTACAACGTGTCACCAAAAAAGAAGACGACGTGTACGACATCCAAAGCATTCTCGAACGCAGAACCCGTAAAGTGGGCAAACGACGTGTCAAAGAAGTCAAAGTACGTTGGAAAGGATATCCACCCAGTTTTGATTCTTGGATCGACGCTTCGCACGTCATCGACTATAAAAAGAAGTGACCATCATGCCCTTTCACACAGACGCAGCTACGGCGACCACTCCTTCACCCAGTTCTTCTCTGCAAGATTTACAAAAACAACCCTTGTGGGTGTGGTGTGGAGAACGTGTACCGAACACGCAAATCGTCTTTTTCTGCCAAATCTTTGTGGTGTATTGTGTCATCGGGGCAGCCATTGCCAATTTGAGTTTGCAACAAGGAGACAAACAATTGTGGACTATTTTATTGAACAATTGCATCGGTCACCTGCTTCCTAATCCCTCCCTGAAATTCACCTCGAACGGGAACAACGGGAACCTTGTGTCCAGTGCCAGTGCCAGTCACCACTCCAACAACAACAACCCTATTTTGGGCGGAAACACGCCTATGATGTCCATTAACCCCTCGGACAGCCACAGAACTCTGGAATTATGAGTCACCAAAACCAATTTTACTTAACCTTACCTAGTGACAGTTCCATGGAGGTGTTTCCCCACAACTCGTTGTGCTGTCACACGGCCAAATTACCTCAGGCCATCCCATTAGATCACGAAGCCCATTGGGAAGTGGCTGTGGTAGAAATGATTCACCCGACCCAAGTCCTCAATGTCCTTCCCGGTCAAATTTTTTTGAAGTGGAAGTTTATGACAAACAAATGCAACAGTACATGGATACCCATGGGAAAAATCTCACGAAAAAAAAACCAGCGCCAAAAAGATCCCAAGTGGACCGCCTATGTCTTGACCATTTCCGCAGGCTATTATTTTAGTGGGCAACATTTGGTCAGCACTATTGCCTCCAGGTTTAATGTTGCGTTTGGGAAAGCTTTGGAGAGTGACAGAAAAAGTGTCACCCTGGAGTACCACAAAGTCGCTCGTCGCCTCCTGATGAAATTTCCTGAAAGTAAAATCGTGGGTTTCATATTTTGTCATGAATTGTTTGCCATGTTGGGTGGGGACATGGAACTGAGGAAGAAAGTAGAACAACAAAAAGTCGAATCAGCAGTTATTTAATACAACGATGCTTTTGCCAAGTTTTTTCGTGCCCCGGTAGAACTGAACCAAGGACTGAATTTGATTCTTGTGTACTCCGATGTGGTGGAGTATAACGTGGTGGGACACACCTCCGTACCGTTACTGCGTGTCATTCCTTTCAAAGTGGATTCTGCCACGTTCGCTGACGAGGAAGGTGGAAACACTTATCACGTCCACCGCGAATTTGTACATCCTCACTATTTGCCGGTCAGCAAGTTGTATTTGGACACGGTCAACATTGCTATAAAAGGAGATCTGGGACAAAATATTCCATTCACCAAAGGAAAAGTCACGGTGAAACTCCATTTTCGAAAACGGTTCTCTCACGATTCGTAAGTCATGTATCCAGTGTACCGAGGGGTTGCTCGACAGCGAGGACACGGTTTAGGAGATATGTTAAAATCAGCCTTTCGTTCGGTGGCCCCCGTGTTGAAACCGATGGTGACACGCGGATTGCATGCCTTGAAAGATGTAGCATTGACACACGGCAAAGAATTTCTCCAAAATGTCATCATCGACAAACAAAACCCCAAAGAAGCTTTCTTGAGGGCAGGCAAAAATGTCTTGTTGCAAACGGGTAAAGACCTTTTGGGCCGACGAGAAACACCTATAAATGCCCTGCACGCTACCGAGTCAGGCATTCAGCAAGGACAAGGCAGAAAGAGACGACGAAGAAAACACCCTTTCACCAGACTTCACACTTCTAGAAAGGCAAAGAAAAGAAAAACCGTTCGAGACCTAGACGTTTTCGATTATTGAGAAAGAACATAAAATGATGCACCGAGAGTCTTGCGCTTGTTCCAAGTCGGAACTGGATCTGTTTGCCATGCCACCCACCATGATGACCATGCAAGAACCCAGCTGGTGGAATTTCACCCCGTCTCCTCTTTGACAGCCTCAGCTCCCATCGAGTTTGAAATCAAAGGACAGCCCGAAGGTTGCATCGATCTGAATAGCAGTTACTTGTACCTAAAAGTCAAAGTTGTCGATGATTATACGCCCCTAGATGGTGATGAGGTAATAGCTCCCGTCAACAATTTCATGCATTCCTTGTTCAGTGGAGTGGACTTGTACTTGAATAACAAACTAGTCAGTAGCAGCATGGATACTTACCCTTATCGAGCGTACCTGGAAAATCTCTTGACGTACGGAATAGACGCCAAGAACACTCATCTCAATGCCTGTGTGGTATGGGAAGCTGACGATGCAGGCCAGTTTGAAGAATTCGAAATTAATACAACCAAAGAACACAATGCGGGATTTGTAGAACGAAGAGACAAAATCAAAAATGGACAGAGTTTAGAACTGATGGATCGTTTGCATTTGGACATGTGGTTACAAGAAAAGTATTTGCTGAACGGAGTGAATCTCCGCCTGAGACTGAATCGTAGTAGTGCCGCTTTCCATTTGATAGGTACTAGTGCTTGCAAAAATGTCATCGAGGAAGCCAGGTTCTACGTACGACGCGTGGAAGTGTTACCTAAAGTGGGTAACGACATCAGTCAGGCGTTGAGCAGAACGACCGCCAAGTATCCCATACGACGCGTGGAAGTGAAAACCTTCACCATTCCCACGAAGCTGCGATCCATGATCGAAGATCATCTGTTCCAAGGACAGTTACCCAAACGTTTGATCATTGGTATCGTCGAGAATGCAGCCTTCAACGGAGCTATCGCTAAAAATCCTTTCCAATTTAAACACTTTGACGTGTCCAAGATCGAAGTCAGTCGCGATGGCAAGACTTTGTGTACCCGACCTTTCGAACCTAACTTTGACAAAAAGAATTACTTGAGATCGTACTTGTCCCTGTACGAAGCCACCGGTCAGTTAGGAACCAACACCAGTCACGGCATTACGTACGACGATTACGCAGGAGGCTATGCTTTGTGGGCTTTTGATTTCACTCCAGACCAAGGCAGCCACGAGGGACATTTCCACCCTATAAAATCCGGCCAGATTCCTGTGGAAATTCAGTTTACTACAAATCTAACAGAGACGGTGAACGTCCTCCTGTATGCCGAATTCGACAATACCATAGAAATCAACAGTTTGAGAGAAGTCATTCTAGATTATTAGAAGCTATGGAAGACTGTTATCCCTCTTTACCTAGTGAAGAAACTTTGGACATGAAATGTGAGGAGACCATGGAAGAAGAAGAAGAAGAAGAAGAAGAAGAAGAAGAAGAAGAAGAAGAAGAAGAAGAAGAAGAAGAATCCCAAGACGAAGAAGTTATCATGATGAAGTCAAGATGGCCAGAACAAGAAGCCCATTTAGTCTCCTGTTTTGCTACATTACTGACAGATGTAATGAAAGAATTGATCAAGGAAGAGTGCTATGGATGTCACAACGATCATCCCAGTCAAATTCAACATGACAAATGTCTGATGTTGAGCCAAGAAGAAAAATTGGACGAATATCTGGACAAAGCTTGGGGTGTCATCGAGATAGAATTCGTGTTGAACGAGTGGTATAAAGGCTTGGATAAACATTCTTCTCCTCCATTAATGTCTCTGGAGCGCCGTCGCATCGAATCTCTCTTTGACCAGAATAAGAAGTCGGAGCCAAACGCCTTTTACTTGTCAGACATTTTCAAGCAAAAGGTCAGGATCGATTTGATGACTTATCATTACCTGTGAAGAAAAAAACCCACACAAATCAATGGATACCTGGGAACTTTATTATCTTTTGAACCACAGTTCGTACACGGCTTCTTGGAATCCTGTCGTCTGTGCTAAAGATGAACTCCCTCATCGCAAACCTCAAGACCATCAAGCTTATGTGATCAACACGGACGACAGTCATCTCCCAGGTACTGGGTAGCCGTCTACTTTCCTCAAGAAGGATGTGTGGAATATTTCGATTCTTATGGATTGCCCCCTCTGGAAGACGATATCATTGACTTTATGAGAAGAAATGCTCAGACCACCCGATTCAATAATGTGAAATTACAAGGCACAGATTCCTTGGTGTGTGGACAATATTACGTGTATTTTCTGCATCATCGCAGCCTGGGCTATTCCTTAGAACATTTAGTGACTCATTTTGATCCTCGTTCTTCTTCTAGAAACGATGTGAAAGTAGATCAATGGTTCTGTGACCATTATGCTTATCTTTTGTCTCACGCTAGGAAACGTAGTGTCCATCAATGGCCTAATGACTTCCAACAGTGGAAATCACAATTTCATTCAAAATGTGTAAATTGAAAAAAAAATGTTTGGTATTTGAAAAAATGTTTGATGTTATATTATTGAATTATTGTTAAAAAAATGTTAGAGTTATTTGTTAGTGTTAAGTGATTTTGAATAAAAATGTTGAGTTTTAAAAAAAATGCCTTTGTCTTTTGTTTGGCTATAAGAATTTTGATTCATGCGCTTTGACTTCTCTCTATCTCTCTCATGACACTCATTAAACGTTCCGGCTCGAAAACCGTGTAGGGATGTTTTCCTTCACGTCCGCGCTTTGACTTTAAGAACCGGGGTAGTTTCCAGTCAAACCATTTATTGTCGACTCATCCTCCTACGAAGATGTGCTCCAAACTAGCTAAGCTAAACGAAGCCTACGTGAATTTGCATAGGGTCAGACACAATCTGATACCGAAGCCTGAAGAGATAGAGAACGTGAGGATGTTAAACGTCACTGAAGACCTGATAGAAGAGCTCTTCAGAGAAGAAGTGAACAGGGAGAAGGAAGAATGGACAGAGAAGTACAGACTTAAGAGACAGCAGCAACATCAACAACAACAGCAGCAGCAGCAGCAGCAACCTGAACCTGACAGAGGCTTTGTCGATTGTCGTATCGACACCAAAGAGTTCTTCTCTTTCCGAAGAAGCAGACCTATCGTCAGAAAGTTTATCATCAAAGGACGTCGCATTCTTAGAAACTAAAAGATGGCCCTAGCTTCAACTTGACGCAAGCAAAACAAAAACAGCCCCTTTCAGGGCTACCCCAATCTTTAGAAAAGAAATAACAATCGATTTGCCAATGTGTGTATGTAGAGTAGTGTGAATATAAACACTCACTCATTTCTGGTGTGATTGTATAGGTTTATATGTGTGAGTGATTGTAAGGGCTCAAGTACGTTTGTGTGAATAGTAGATTATGATGATGTTTTTTTGCTGTTTGACGTGAGTGGATAGTAGATATTAGCGTTTGATTTGACTGCTTTGCGTTTGTGGATAGTAAATATTTGGGTTTGATTTGACTGCTTTGCGTTTGTGTATAGTATATTAATGATTTAATGAAATTTTTTAGAATAGTGATGGGTAGTATTAAAAAAGTCAGTGAGTTTTTCTTTTAAGTCATCACGTTGTTTGGTCATGGTAATATCAATTTTGTTTCAGGGGATGTTTTCCTTCACGTCCGCGCTTTTAGTATAAATTAAAAATCGTTCGGCAGTCTAGCTACCCTTGTTGATTCATCAACACCACCAGAATGAACACCAGACTAGCTAAACTGCTTGAACTTCATGTACACCTGGAATATGCCAGGCGTATAGTGAATGAGCTGGCTGCAGAGGCCATAGCAGAAGAGGGAAGGATGAAAGAGGAGGAGAGAAGAAACAAAGAAGAGGAGGAGAGAAGAAACAAAGAAGAGGAGGAGAGAAGAAACAAAGAAGAGGAAGAAAAGGAGAGAGGAAATTTCAGAATCCCAGAGACAGAAGATTGGGGTTCTGAAACTACTTATCCCGCCTCTGCTCTCCCCCCAAAAAGAGTGAAAGGAGACTGAGGAAGAAGATGTGTGTATGGTGCCAGGCCTGGAAGGTGCCATCATTAACCAAGTGTCACTGGATTTCAAAAAACAAACAGCCCTTTTCAGGGCTACCCAATACTCTAGAAAAGAAATAGTAATCGATTTGCCAATGTGTGTATGAAGAGTAGTGTGAATATAAACACTGACTCATTTTATGTGTGTGTGTGTGTGTGTGTGTGTTTGTTTGTTTGTAAGCGCTCACGTACGTTTGTGTGGATAGTAGATTATTGGTTATGTAAGAGCTTAAGTTGGTTTGTGTGATAGTAGATTAGGATTTAATTTTAATGCTTTGCGTGTGTGAATAGTAGATTCGTGGTTTGTTTATTGCTGCTTCACGTATGTGGATAGTAGATAATATGAAATGAGAAAAGTGAGGGATGTTTTCCTTCACGTCCGCGCATTTTAAGTGATAATCGAGGTAATATCAATTTTGTGTCTTGGGGGATGTTTTCCTTCACGTCCGCACTTTAACTATAAAACTAACAGTGTTTGCCATTGGAGCCCATTCCACGGAATAAGCAAACAAGAAGATTCCAGCAGCTTCAGCTTTGTATGACAACCTTATGGGATGTTGGTATTGGATGGTGGATGGATTGAATGTAGCAGAAAGGCTTGAGTATGAATGGAGGCATGCAGTGACAAAAGACTTCGTTTCAAGACAAGTAACCAGCCTCCACTTAGCCATCGGTATTGTGAAAGAAATGATAGAGGATGAGGAGAAGAGAATCAGAGGTTTCATTAACCCACCGTATGTGAAAGTGGGCAAGTTGAAAGAAGCAATAGTTCATGTGACGAGTGTAAGGTGTTTTTTAGAAGACATTGTAGAATGGACAGATTGGTCTTTTGTGAAGTGGGGCTTAGACAAGCTTAAGAAAGGGGAAGAAGTAATGAGGAAAGTGCTGACCGAAGAGGTCAAGAACATAAAAGAAAAGTGGACTGTAGAAAGAAAAGAAGAAGGAAACAAAAAGAAAAAGGAAGAGTTTGAGCGGCTTAACAACAATTGGATGAAGATACAGACCAAGTTTAGAGAGTTGGACCATCCTGACTGGTTACCAGAGTCAGATATAAAGAAGAAAGGATTATTAGGAAAGATAAGGGGATGGATTAAGAAGTGGAGGAAATAGAAGAAGAAGAAGAAGAAGAAGAAACCCAAAGGCCCTTTTCAAGGCCACTCCAATTTCTCGAAAAGATGTCTACTTTCAATTGCCTACCCCCATTATTTATTTTTTATTTGTATTTTATGTGTGTGTGTGTGTGTGTGTGTGTGTGTGTTTTATATCCCTCTCCCCTGTTCCCTTTCCATAGACCTATCAGGTCGGGACCATATTAAATTATGGTCCCGACCCTATTCCATTTCCCATATTCAATTCCCCTTGAGGCTATACAGTCCCACCCATGTTAATTTCCCCTTGAGGTTATAGTGTCCCATGAGTTTTCCCCATGTTAAATTTCCCTTGAGGCTAAACGATCCCACGATTTTTCCCCATGTTAAATTTCCATTGAGGCTAACGATCCCAAGGAGTCTTGTAATGCTAATTCCCATTGAGGCTAAGGTATCCCACCTTACTACTTACATATTTCAATTTGATCCGGCCTCCAAGTTTTCTAAGAAAATTTTGTCAGTATTATGCATACTAATTTTTTGAAAGTATTCCAAAAAGGCTACTGTTTCCTCAGATAATTTATTATTCTCAAAACATAATATCAATGTCTGTAAATAGTTTAGCATTACATTGCTTATATGAAAAGGTTTAGCAAATATAAACAACTTGCTAAGCATTTATTAACTATTCAATATTACATTATTTTCTTTCAGACAAAGACCATGCAATACGAGATCAGAGAGAATAAATAAAATGCAAAACAACTTACATATCTCTATGTGAAATTTACTCCGTTTTTTGGTTTTCTTTGTACACTTTCAAGTGCTAGGCAATATTAGATGCCTGACTGGGTTCTTGGTCCTCGTAGATCATTTGTTTCAAATCCACGAGTTTATTATCTTGGAGAAAAAACGTGCTACATTCTGAATGTTTTCAAAGCATCAAAGTCTGTTGCTTCATTACACAAAATGGCAATAAATACATATCTTGACTCATTAATTCAGAGAAATATCGCAACACTGCAAAAGAGCGAACGCGTTACTGCTTCAAGAGATGAAATTGAAACAAATTTAATTTTAAGCAGAAGATTTATTTCGTAAAGAAGCAAAACATGTATTCAAGTCCTAAACGATTTTACTTATAGATCAAACTAGGATTGAATAGATGTAACTTGGATCATTTTCTGTACAATTCTTTTGTGTTGAATTGTCAAAAATAATGTAAAAACATTTATTCCAAATAAATAAAATATAATTTTTAATCCAAATATTAAAAATTTTGGCTATTCTCTTCGTTATTTACAAACATGAGTATTTGCAATGAAAAAATATAACAATGAATTGAAGAAACAATGGTCTTCGATTTATAATGTAAGTTCTTCATTAAAAAATGTTAACTGTTTCACCAAATCCAATGGTCTCGATTCATCCACAGATTTAAGGTGATATTATAAATTTATTTATCGTCCCAAAATTCAATTTGTTGAAACGTTTTTTAAAAAAATATAATTATCATTGATTTTTTTTCACCAAAAAAAATCATACATTTATAAAACTAACATTTTACTTTGATTAATTATGTGATAGTGTCGAATTAATCCAGCCTCCAGAGGGAATACCTCCTTAACAGTTTTATTTTCATATTTGAATTTATTAGTTTATTGAAAACATTAATAAAATATTTACATTACATCATCCAGATAAAGTTTGTTCAAACTCACTTCGTATCCATAATCAGTATGTTCTTATAAGTGTATTTTATTACAATTGACTGTCGTCAGTTCACAAAATCTGACTACTCGTATCACATAAAACAGTCTTCTGAGAACTCGTATCACATTCAGCAGTCTTACGACTACTCGTATCACATCCAGCAGTCTTCAGGCTACTCGTATCACATCCAGCAGTCCTTTGACTACTCGTATCACATCCAGCAGTCTTCTGACTACCCGTATCACATCCAGCAGTCTTCTGGCTACTCGTATCACATCCAGCAGTCCTTTGACTACTCGTATCACATCCAGCAGTCTTCTGACTACTCGTATCACATCCAGCAGTCTTCTGACTACTCGTATCACATCCAGCAGTCTTCTGACTACTCGTATCACATCCAGCAGTCTTCTGACTACTCGTATCACATCTAGCAGTCTTCTGGGCTTTTTTATTTTGGTGTATACTTCACACATGAAGAACATCTCTACGACATGCATAATCTTTATCTATAAAACCAAATCTGTATGCTTTGCATATTAAAATGTTCTTTACTTTGTAAAATTTGGTGGAATGATCTGACAATTTTTTTTCCATGCATTAAACTGAACCTTGTATTTACATGTGCCTTTGTATATTTTGACTTTTCAACAACAAAATAATTATAAATTATAGGAAAAGTGTACACTGCATTAATCATCATAATTCCAGTAGATAAATATAAACTTTAAAATCTTGAATTATTAACTGCATTCATGACAATTTGTATTATTTCATTATCGTTTTGCAATGTGATTATATTAATGTTTAAGAATATGTCCTTTTTATATTACAATATTAGGACAGAGATCCATTCAATATCAAATATCTTTAGTAAGCGATACTAATCTTTTTGACAAATATGAAACTCCTCGCTTCCTGGTATTTGCTCTTTTTTTCTTAATATAAGAATATAACCTTATTAATGACTTATTTATCTATTAACGGTAACGTTTACAAAATCTGAATAAAAGAATTATATTTTAAACTCAAGTTTGTTTTAATTTCAAATTTTAAATTCATTTTTCAAAGTTTAAATCAACTTTTTTTAAAGTATTTGTTGATAAATAATTTTTTTTGTTGTAACTTTTAAAAATGTATTAAAACATTTCAAATCTCAATTTGTCATTCAATTCTTGTTAAAATTTTAATTCAATTTTTTTTATTCTACAAAATTCATTTTTTATAATAATAACAATTATTTTTTATTCAACAGAATACTTTTTAAAAAAATATATTAAAACGCGAGGAAACCATGAGGACTTAAAGCTTGAAGGTATTTTTATAATCTAAACAAAAACGAAACAAAAATGAGGTAACTGGTTCTTCTGCATATCCCTTTGATGCAATGGATAGCAATTAATTCCCATATTTATTTATTTTTTGAGGAAAGGGATGTTTCTCTTTTTTGAAGCCATTAAATCTTGCAGAGCCAGAAATTAAGAAATTGAAACCCGGTGTCTAGACTCGAGTTTGGAGATAAAATTCGTACTCGACCTAATAATATGATTTTGAGATCTAATCAGTCATAAGCTCTTCAGCGGAGTCTCAAATTATATAATCAAATACCCCTTTAAATGAGATAACGTTTCTGACGATATGGAAAATTGTCAATGTAATGCCTATATGTAAGAAGGGTGATGAATATGTGCCAGCGAATTACCCCTAACATCCCATCTTAGTTACGTGGATAATATCCCATCTTAGTTGCGTGGAAAAGAATATTGAAAGCGTTGTATTTAAGTATTTCTTCAATTATTTGAACGAACATAGTCTAGTATGTAAGTTATAGTCGGGTTTTCAACAGAGGAATTCAACAGCTGTAGGCCTAAACAAACGAGCATACCAATCTATACTATCATTCATTATAAAATCACACAAGCGCTAGAAACGCATACCTATGTATGTAAATTTTGTTTTTTATTATTTGGCTTTGTTGGTGTTGTGTATTTTGGTTTTTTGTGTGGACATATCCAAAGAATTTGATAGTGTTTGGCACAAAGGATCGTAACACAGTCCTAGTGAATAGAGAGTAAGGGGAAACGTGCAAAACTGACTGTATGATTATTTCCCATTAAGAAGGCTAAGGGTTCTTTAAAATGCGGATGCATTATGCACGAGATGCATTAGAGCAGGCATCCCACAAGGATCCATACTTGGTCCACTACTTTTTCTTCTTGATATTAATTATATTGCAAATTGTTTACGCAACAAGATTATTAGCTGACGACGCTTAATATATACTAACTAATACTATTGAACACCAAATAACAAAGACCTTGGAAAAATGACATAGATGAACCAAGCAATGGCTGTCTCTTTAAAGCCATAAAAACAGAAGCCGTATTATTTAAAAAATATTGCAAATATCTCGTCCTTTATTGTTTTAAATAACACATATTTTGCCTCTGTAAATAAACTAAGAACACCACTGAATAACTCTGACGAACGATAGAAATTGGCAAAACCACACTGAAGAACTTGTTCGGAAAGCATTAAAGATAGTGGAATTAAGTTCAAGTTCAAAATGAATAGGGATTCACTAAGTAAAAAATGTATATAGCATTCACCAGAAAGAGTCTGAGTATGCTAATATAGTACTGGATGGGTGTAACGAAACCGATTCTAATCGACTTAAAATTGTACAAATGAAGCAGCAAAAATTTAACAGGACTTACAAGATATGTTAGCTCAGAATGTTTACGTAGATAATGTGTTTAACTAACTTTAAATGATTTTTGAAAAGTCCATAAACTTCTTGCATTTTATAAAACGGTTAATAATATGGCACCAGACCTTTTTAAAACAACATTATTCCACCAACAATTGTTCAACGTTGGGGATAGAGATATTCTTTAAGAAAAATGTAAAGTTTGAAGAGCCAATTTGCCGTTTACGGCTAACAAAGTAGTCTTTTTTTACACTCGACTAGAGAATCATAGAACAATCTACCGCATTATCTCTCTTCCAAAAGAATTTAATATAAACATGCAATGCCATCCTACGACACAATAGTAGTCCAATAAATCAGCCATCCACCATTTCGATTAATACCGATGGTCGATGTGTGGGTCAAATGTTACCTGTTTATTAAAATGGAAACATTTGCTGCATGCAATACACCTGTGCACAGTTCAAACACTTAGGCCCCTACCTTTATTTATTTTTTTGGTAACAGCCATATCAAGCGCGAAATTCCAAATGGCCAAAAGGACAAAGGTTTGTGTTATTCTACGTGGATTTACAAAGTCGCCAAAGATAGGATTTGATCCGAAAATAGTAATGTAATAAGCCAAAGGGGTTTCTTGACCCAGCGATGTGAAACCCTGGCGTGTTTCCTCTTATTCCAAAGACTTCCATACAACTACTGGTGCAAACTAGAAATACCAACGCGTCTTAACTATAAATAATTTTACTCTAATTAATACATGACCACAAATCTCACAACATCTTATTTGCCTGTCAACCTCACAGCTCCGTAGTCTCTCTTCATTAACCTTCTGTAACGTACGCCAGTATTTGTAAGAAATCCTCAAAATGGAGTACTTCAAGCAAATGCGCATACTCCAAATTTATTAAATTATGTACATATCGCCTAAAGAACCCTTCAGTCAAAGGTAGCTCAACAGCCGAGAGAAATGAATGAAATATATTATAACCTTTAATTACGAGAGCTCATTTAAGAGATTTTCACTTAGGTGTAGTAATTATATGCGTGTTTTACCCTTTAATCTGAATAATTTTCTCATTCTTATTTCTTGTATTCTTGTTGTAGCATCAAATCTCCATACATATTTTATATTGTAGTTGGATATTATTTGAGAGGGGAAACATTTGTTTGGATTATTCAATGGAAATAGAATGTGCTCATTTGACTATAATATTATTCTGGGATTATTGTGAATTATCAAAAGAGTTCTGGACAAAGCCATTTTGACACGTCAGGACCAGTATATTCATGGATGTAAAATTTATAGGGAACGTTTCTTCCATTTGGAATTCAAAAGAACTTTTTCAGGACTAAATTGGATTCAATCCATAATACTATAAGTGCCTCATAAAAGTTAATTTTATAACATTGTTAATCAAAACTTTAAGTTTTAAAAAACCCGATGGTTTTGCTTGTTTATTTTACTTTTTTATGACTACAGAGCCGTAACGATATATATATATATATATATATATATATATATATATATATATATATATATATATACACACACACACACACACACACACACACACACATATATATATATATATATATATATATATATATATATATATATATATATATATATATATATATATATATATATATATGAATGACCCATTCTCAAACGGGGGCTCACCTTTCTTTATTCATTTAAAATCTCACACCTTATACACTGATTGTTTTAGACCAATATAATTCTTACACTGATTCAAGCATGAAGTATAATGGATTCTGTTTGGGAAAGGTAACCCTGAATTGGAAGAACTCGTTCATAGCACCTTTAGTCTCCTAATACATGCACTAAAATATATTTAAAACTAAAATCAAACAAGCAATAACACATTATTGATTGTCTTTCTTTTGTTTCGGATTTATATATATTGATTACATCTTGTGTGCACTCTCTCTCTCTCTCTCTGCCTTCGGCAAGTGCACACACACACACACACACACACACACACACACACACACACACACACTTTTGAGAAGCAATATCCAGCAGTCAGCGGCGTCAACAGTTTGTTATGGTATGGGTATTGTTCATTTTGCATATATTTTCTAAACACCAGGTGTATTAGCATGAAAAATGGAATCAATCGTTATGAAACTTCGACACTTCATTCTGCACCATTTTGCCTTAGGTTCATGGTCACAATCTTAGAAAATTTCGTTGAAGGTGTTTGTGATTTTTTTTTCATTTGCTTGTATTTTCTAAGCACACTGTGCACCTATGACCTTGGAGTAAAGTAACGGTCATATACAGTATACGTCATTTTTTGGTTCAACTTTGTTTAGCTGTTTATAGGTTTTAAACCGCTTAAAATTTTTAAAAATATACTTGGGGTGAATATTTATGAAGCTATTGCAATTCATTCTGCGTCATGTTCATCTCTTACACCATTTTAACTAGAAACAAATAGCACACGTTTTTACAGCGTGTTTAAAACATTCGTCACAATCTTTTGCATTCGATATGTACTGTATGTACAACAGGAAATTTCGTAACAAAACCTTCTCTCTATATTTCGCTTATCCCAGTTTTTTCACTTTCTTTTCTTCCATTTACTCTGTTGTTGTTTTTGGGATTTAACGAATTCTTCAGCGCAAGAAAGCTAGGACTGTGGTTCACAAACTTTTTCGGGCCACTGCCCCCTCGGTTATCCCTACCTTACCCCGTAAAAAGCATTATTCAGCATTAGCACCCCATCTGTAATCCCACCGTTCCCAAGGGGGTGGTATTGCCCATTATTGGAACCACTGGGCTAGGCTATACATGATGTTCAAGAGAAGTGATGTAGGTTGAAGTCGGGAAACCCCGGTAAGAACCGCGGACACATGGAAAGCTACTGGTGGCTTTCTCACATATTTAGATAAGTCGTCCCCGAGACTCGAACCAACGCGGACAGATGTGAGCTGGCAGTGATCTATAAAAGCGAGCGCTTTAAAGCACCCGGCCCTCCATCTTACATAGATTGGATACTGATCTTTAGTATTCCAGATCACTAAATAGTGGTCGTACAAATTATGCGTGATTTCGATGCATGAAGAGATCTCGTTTTTACTGGTGTGAAATTGTTAGAGAAGAAAAAGTTAAACATAATATGTCAACGTACGTATCATTTGCATGGAAGAAAGAGATACATAAATAAACCGATAGACAAGCTGGAGATACAGAGATAGACCGATAGACAAGCTAGAAATGCAAAGATAGACTGATAGACAAGTTAGACATGCAGAAATAGACTGATAGACAAGTTACGAAGACAACATTATAATTTTAATCTTATGTACCAACACACGCAACGAACGGCTGCTTTTTACCAACATGGTCCTAGGTTAGATCCAACACGTGTAAGGATATCTTGGCACTCATCCATGGTCGGCTATTTCTTCACCTCCAAGACGGCATTATTCTCATGTCTGACCCATCGAGGGCTCGTAGCATAAATTTATATAAGGTGTATATCAGAAGAACAAATGTCATAGCTCCTGATCAGCCGGTGCTTTATGGGACAGCATATCAGATCTATTGGGGGGGGGGGGGGGGGTTGCGAGGGGGCAATTAGACACGACTTACAAGCGAGTACAGACGGTATAAATTCTTTCTGGATAACTTATATGTAGCCAGTTTTCCATGTCTATTTATAATTATAGTCCATACAATTCCAAGGTAAGTAGTCTATTTACACAGTTGCGCTCAGCAAGAGTTAAACATTTTTTAGTTCTCGTTTGATAATGTCTCGCAAGACGTGGCGTAAATTTGAGGTCAGTGCTGAGATAGGCGAGTTGTTACATGGAGCTACATTTGATCCACACGTATGTCGTATTTTAAACGTTTGATAAATTCGTGTTACAATGATTTTTTGGGGGACTAAAGCTTAACTAAAGCTTACCAGCACCGTGCAAAAGAGAAAAGTTATGCAGTGTAATTTTACTGCATAAATTAATTGCAAATCTTTCCATCGGAAGCTTATGCATATATATGTGTTCCAAAAAACAAATGTAAATACGATTTGAATATTTGAAGAAAAATAGTTAGCCAATGGGACGAAATGATCTACATAAATTTAGATCCGATTTTTCAGTGGCGACAAAAGTGGAGCCAAAATTTGCTCCATTGTTGAAGGACAATGTCGTTCCATGGGCGGGAGTGGGAACAAGAGCTTCGTCAACGGTTTTTTCTCCCAATCTCCCTGAAAATAAGATGTAAGAATTCCCAGTTAATAATCGAGGAGAAACGATACTACGCCCGTCCATGCAGAAAGAAAAGAATCCACTCATAAAAAACAATACACCTCCATGGTAAATAAAATTGTAAACGATTTTTGTTGTCAACAAGAACACTACATACCGCATCTTCTCTTGCCGAACACTACATACTGCATCTTCGCTTGCCTAGTTCCTTGGCGGATCGGTTAGAATTTCAGTGCGTTGTCTTACAGACATCTATTGGCTTTCATGAATTGCCTCCCTTAGTATGTAATAACAACTAACCCATAGGTTGTAGGACTCACGGTACTAATTCCACTCCAATGGTAAACATATGGAAACACTATCATATTCAAAATTCAATAACTTAAAATTTATGGGTGCTGATAATGACACCTATAATTTTTCGTGCACATCTAACCTTGGTGCAAGCTTATGTGTGGAGAACACCATATGACCCGCGGCAATTTGTTTACATACATGTGCATGAAACACGTGTTATTGATTCTGCTCCAAATGAATCAGGTGCTACTTTCATTATTGAGTACTCCTGAGTTAAGCCTGTAAAAATGCTAAAATTGCATCAGTAGAAATTTGTCAATATTTTTTTTACATCACAAATAGGATAAGCTCTCAAAAGATATTTTTCCTAAAATTTTAATTTTCATTATTAACCAATTATGGACCACCAAACCTGTAAATACTCTATTATTTCTAGACTGGTTCACAGTTCTTCCGTATAATTAGTACCGTGTGTCCTGTAACACCAGTGCGTTGTACATCGGCCCAAATTGGTAAAGTCAACTGACCTCAAAAGAATAATTTGTAAGTTTAACATCTATAGTATGAATACGTACCAGAGGGAAGCCTTTACAGTCGTATTTGAGGGAAAGGATGTATCTGGGCTCACACGGACCGGTACAATTTCTTACTTATGAGTCCATTCCAGTTGTGTGCTCCCTTTGTCTCGATAATGTAGGAACAGTTTTCAAATTTAAACAACTTGACTTTGATTAGATGTGGTTGCCTGTCGTCGAATCCAGTGAAATTCACACTCGAAAGCAGCGACATATCTAATCGATCCGCCAAAGTTTAGCTGTCCTAATATATCGGAACCTTGGTTAGCGAAGGTGATCTCACCGATTGCAAAACGAATTGTAAATGTTTTTTTCAGTAAAGACACAACACCCCGATGGCAAATAGAATCGTAAATGTTTTTTTTTCTTCCTCAGTTATTTTTATAGCAAAGACACAACACCCCGATGGCAAATAGAATCGTAAATGTTTTTTTTTCTTCCTCAGTTATTTTTATAGCAAAGACACAACACCCCGATGGCAAATAGAATCGTAAATGTTTTTTTTTCTTCCTCAGTTATTTTTATAGCAAAGACACAACACCCCGATGGCAAATAGAATCGTAAATGTTTTTATTTCTTCCTCAGTTATTTTTATAGCAAAGACACAACACCCCGATGGCAAATAGAATTGTAAATGTTTTCAATAAAGACACTACACCCCGATGGCAAATATAATTGCAGATGTTTTTTTTTTTTTTTCAATAAAGACACTACACCCCAATGACAAATAGAATTGTAAATGTTTTTTGAATAAAGACAGTACACCGATGGCAAATAGAATTGTAAACGTGTTTCAATAAAGACACTACACCAATGACAAATAGAATTGCAATTTTTAAAAAAATAAAGACACTACACCCAGATGGCAAATATAATTGTAAATGTGTTTTTTTTTTTTTTGTTTTTTAAATAAAGACACTACACTCCGATGGCAAACAGAATCGTAAATGTTTTTTTTCAATAAAGAGACTACACCCCGATGGCAAATAGAATCGTACATTTGTTATTTAAGCAACTCATTTAACTGCTTTTGTCATGTGACTAGTGTGTTTTTCGTGTTAATAAACCAATAGCATGTGGAACTGTGGCCAGATTGTCCCACTATGTGTTTGTAATATTTCTAAATTAATACTAATAGTCATATCTAATTGCACATGAGAAAAATAAGTGCATGCACACCGACTCTCATACGCTTCAAAATGTGTAAGGATTCTCAAATATTTGAAGAAAGAATGAAAGCCTAGTAACCTCAGTGTGCTACTTGATGGTATTTACAGTCATATAGCCTAGAAACCTGGCGTAAATAAAGTGTCCGGCACAAGATAATTGAGAGAGAGAGAGAGAGAGAGAGAGAGAGACGCACTGGAAATCGGCTGCCGTCAGACTGGTTACACTGCATTGAGAGCGGTGACGTGGAGTAGAGCACATTCAACAGGTATGCGTGTAGCCGAGTCCAACGTATCGAGTTGTAGTTCGCCCTGTCTCCTTTGGCAGGGGAAGTGGCGTCGTCATTCCATCTATATCGTAAAAAATTGCAGCTAAAGTGTTACGTGAATAAAAGTGCGTGTAAAAGGACATAAAACGATAGATACGTCTGAGAATGAGAAATAAATGAAGTTCGATTCGACTGAAACATGTCGAATATACGAACTACATAAATTAACATAATGATAATGATAATGGGGCCATCATCTAATACCCTAAATTGAAGAGACACACGAAAGATAAAAAACCTTTTTAAATTAGCAAATACTGAGCAAAAATATAAATTGATTTACTTCCTGAAGGCGTCTGAGAATGAGAAATACATAAATACGTAGATACGTAGAAGATAAACCTGATAATGAGAAAGTAAGTTTTTTTGTTGATTTATTTCAAGTCGATTCGACTGAGACACGTTGAAGATACGAACCACATAAATTAACATATTGACATGATAATGATAATAAGCACATCTACCTTTAATTGGTTAAGACTTGAAATAAAGCTTTTTTGAAGCTTTATTTTCTTAATAATCTGACATTTGATTAGTTCCAAGAATCGCGCCTTGTTAATACCTTTGTTTTCGTGCTTTTCACAATAATGTGTACAATAATGTGTTGCATATTAATGTGCCAGGTATTCATTTTAGTCCAAGTATCATAGATGAAATAGACAAACATCTAATCTCTAGATCAATGAAACATACAAACATCTAATCTCTAGATCAATGGGGTCAATGAAATATACATCTAATCTCTAGATCAATGGGGTCAATGAAATATACAAACGTTTAATCTCTAGACCAATGAGGTCAATGAAATATACAACATCTAATCTCTAGATCAATGGGGTCAATGTAATATGCAAACACCTATTCTCTAGATCAATGAGATCAATGCAATATACAAACATCTAATCTCTTGATCAATGGGGTCAATGAAATATACAACATCTGATTTATAGATCAATTAGGTCATTGTAATATACAAACATCTAATCTCTAGATCAATGGGGTCAATGAAATATACAACATCTAATCTCTAGATCAATGAGGCCAATGAAATATACATCTAATCTCTAGATCAATGAGGTCAATGAAATATACATCTAATCTCTAGATCAATTGGGTCAATGAAATATACAACATCTAATCTCTAGACCAATGAGGCCAATGAAATATACAACATCTATTCTCTAGATCAATGAGGCCAATGAAATATACAACATCTAATCTCTAGATCAATGGGGTCAATGAAATATACAACATCTAATCTCTAGATCAATGGGGTCAATGTAATATACAAACATCTAATCTCTAGATCAATGGGGTCAATGAAATATACAACATCTAATCTCTAGATCAATGAGGCCAATGAAATATACAACATCTAATCTCTAGATCAATGGGGTCAATGAAATATACAACATCTATTCTCTAGATCAATGGTGTCAATGTAATATGCAAACACCTATTCTATAGATCAATTAGGTCAATGTAATATACAACATCTAATCTCTAGATCAATGGAGTCAATGAAATATACAAACATCTAATCTCTAGATCAATGGGTCAATGAAGTATACAACATCTTATCTCTAGATCAATGAGGTCAAAGAAATATACAAACATCTAATCTCTAGATCAATGGGGTCAATGAAATATACAAACATCTATTCTCTAGATCAATGGGGTCAATGAAATACACAACATCTAATCTCTAGATTGTTTAGGTCAATGAAATATACAAACATCTAATCTCTAGATCAATGGGGTCAACGAAATATACAAACATCTAATCTCTAGATCAATGACGTCAATGTAATATACAAACATCTATTCTCTAGATCAATGGGGTCAATGAAATACACAACATCTAATCTCTAGATTGTTTAGGTCAATGAAATATACAAACATCTAATCTCTAGATCAATGGGGTCAATGAAATATACAAACATCTAATCTCTAGATCAATGGGGTCAATGTAATATACAAACATCTAATCTCTTGATCAATGGGGTCAATGAGATATACAACATCTAATCTATAGTCAATTAGGTCAATGTAATATACATCTAATCTCTAGATCAATGGGGTCAATGAAATATACAACATCTAATCCCTAGATCAATGAGGTCAAATAAATACACAACATCTTTTCTCTAGATCAATGGGGTCAATAAAATATACAACATCTAATCTCTAGATCAATGATGCCAACGAAGTACACAACATCTAATCTCTAGATCATTTAGGTCAATGAAATATACCTACATCTAATCTCTAGATCAATGGGGTCAATGAAATATACAAACATCTAATCTCTAGATCAATGACGTCAATGAAATATACAACATCTAATCTCTAGATCAAAAGAGGTCAATGAAATTAAAAATTGAAAATTTCTAATGAATGCAATATGTGAAAAGACAAATTCGAAATTACCGAATGTCATAAGAGACACATATCCCAGGATTTAACTTATGTAAATAATAAATGCAAATCTCTAAACTCAACGATGAGCGAGGCAAGAAAAATCTTCCAAACACATCATTCATAATGGATATTGATCATGAAATCTAGCTAATGATATTAATTCCTCGACTTTTGTTTATACTTATGGTGTTTTTGCTGCGTTGCATATTTCGAGACAGTGTAACTCAACAGAGGAAAACATAACATATACTTTTTAAAAGATTAAAGTCAAACTTTCTTTAAAACCTCCGCCAATTAAAGATAAGATCGGATGGTAGATATGCCGTATTTATTTATTTCCTTAATAATCTGACTTTTAAGTGTTTTAAATAATTGCGCCTTATCAACACCTTTGTATTCCTGATGTTCACAATAATGTGTTGCAGTTTACATTCCAGTATTTATTTTAACGAAAATGGACAAGGAAACGCAAAAAAAGAAACAAATTTTAACACGTAGTTCCTATATTATGTCACCCTGTAGGTGAAAAATATATGAAATAAACACAACTTATTGAAATTTTGAAATTAATTTTGGAAGGTATTTCTGAACTTTTACAAACTAAATTATTATCTCGAGTCAGTGTAAGTGGAGCATGCGGGAGTTTTGTTATATATATATATATATATATATATATATATATATATATATATATATATATATATATATGGCAGTTTCGGTAAGCTACAGTGGCCAGATTATCGTTCATTTTCCTACATATCAGATCGATACAATTTTTAACAAGAAATATAATACCACTAAAGAGGATTACACACAACAAGGGCAATACCACTATAGACCATTACACACAAAAAGGGCAATACCACTATAGACCATTACACACAACAAGGGCAATACCACTAAAGACTATTACACACAACAAGGGCAATACCACTATAGACCATTACACATATACAAGGGCAATACCACTAAAGACCATTACACACAACAAGGGCAATACCACAATAGACCATTACACATATACAAGGGCAATACCAGTAAAGACCATTACACACAACAAGAGCAATACCACTAAAGACCATTACACATAACAAGGGCAATACCACTAAAGACCATTACACATAACAAGGGCAATACCACTATAGACCATTACACATATACAAGGGCAATACCACTAAAGACCATTACACATAACAAGGGCAATACCGCTATAGATCATTACAACAATAGTTTAGACTGTCCAGTACATTTACAATTCAAATATTCTCAAAAGCTACTACGGCAAAGGGTTCTGTTTTCGAGTCAAGGAAAGCAAATGTTGTGACCATATCTCACAGGTACGTTCTTTCATAAATATTCCACAGTAGAAGGTATAGCCAAACAAAAGCTCCAAATATAGGTATGGACTACTTATGGAACTGACCTTGAAGCATTTTATCCTGGTCACACCCCCTGTCTTTCTTGTGTTGACTGCAGATCAGTACAGATTCAAATTATCATATGTGCATTATTTTGTTCATGCTAACAACTGTTATACATTCGCATACCTTTCAAATGCAGGTGATATCAATCCAAGTACATGATATCAGTTCAAGTACATGTGATATCATTTCAAGCTGCACCCGGGAATTTCAAAAGTCCTTTCTACCTTGATTCCTAGTATAATTGTTGACAAGAAATGTTATCGTGAACCATTGGCATCTAATATTCAGTACATATGGAAAGGAGGTAACTTGCAGAAACTTTCCAATGACATGCCTCACCACAGTCATTGAACTATTGAAATTAAAATTTAATCTGCGCCATCAATTAAGTGATTTCAACATTTAAAATATTAGAAAATAGAATAGAATGTGTCTTTATACATAATTCCTGTGCCTCAGTTTGCCGATTACTGTCAAAATAAAAATCATTTATTTTGCAGTACGTTAACAGAGTTACTGCCTCTTGAAATCGTCCACCATAAAAAGTGAGTACCGACAAAGTAGAAGTAGTACGTTGCTAAAGAGCAACAGTAAAGTACCATAAACATCATTCTGTGCATGAAAAAAAAACCCACTAAGCATTATTATAGGCCTTGTGCTTGTCGTACACAAAGAAAACAAACAACAATAGAAAGAAGCAAGCAAACAGAAGAGAAAAAAAACAAGGTACTATCTTCTGTCATCGTGCTATATGAAGGCCACGGGAAACCGCATTGCTTTAGTTCCTTCGTACATAAAGCGCATGCATGCGACTGCCGTTAGGCTATCTGCACTTGGCGAAAACAAAATTCCCGTCAAGCAATTCAATCCATGATATTCCAAGTTATACGGAGTCCATTAATCACAAAACAATTATTTCACACCCGCTCAACTTGAAAGACTATTTCTGCCGCAAATAGATTACTTGACCTCCTTCTTTAGCCCCATGCAACTATTTTGTTCTTTACCGGAAAGCGTGTGTTGGTTGGGTAGGGGAGTTTTACACTTCGGACCTTTCAAAACAAACAGTAAATTAAATACAGCCAAGCCTTCCATTTTTTTTAAAACTAATATTTATAACCCATAAAGCTTACTTGTTCATAAAACGAAAGTAGCTATCGAGTGTAGCCGTGTTGATGGAGCTTTTGCACACTTCGAGATTCACACGTGGATAGTAATGGATGTAATTGAGACACATTTCATCAGTAATGGCAAATCCGCCCTGGAAAGAAAATGCAAAAGCATCATGTTTTGTAAATAATGCGTCTCTAACAATTAGAAAGCGTGTACGTTTATGCTTGAAAATAAATAAAGACAGACAGACAGACATGTATCATTAAGTAAAAAAAAACAACATATTTTACTTAAGATTAGTGACCTTTGAGACAAATGAAAGTGTTTAATAGGCAACTGTTTCCAAAAAATATTGTCGGGCATCCATTTTATGTAAGGATATTCTCTTTGGACACATCTTTTACCGTCATGGTGCAATGCGGAATAAAATAACTTTACCTAGTTGTAATATTTGGACATTTTAATAATTTACATATATACAAAATTTTAAGGAAATAGAATGGTAAAAGGAGTGTTCCTAAACTCAGATACAATATCGTAAACTCAGGTACAATATCTTTAAATATTTGGCAACTGCCGACATAAATAACATGAATGACTGAATTATTTCGACATCATAAAGAATTCGGTGATTTTATTTTATATGTATAGAATGTTTGTATTTATTTTTAATTGTTTCCTTGTATCAAATACTATAATTATAATTTATTATTGTTTTTGATATTTTGGTCATAATTCAGAGACTTATTTGTTGCAGTTATACTTTCCTAGCAATTCTCTTTTTTTGTGTAGTTAAGCCACTGCCACAAGTGCACGTATATGACAAGGAGAAGAGAGAAAGAAATCCTTCTATTCGCAAATTATCATGAATTCACGGCGTGTTATTACTTCCCCATATAACCAGTTACGGCAGCACTATTGGTTTTTTTAAATATGCAATTTAAGTAGTAATTCCGTTTCAATAATTCAAGACAATATGATACTTACAATTGTGGCGTTAGGTCTGTCCATGGTTTTATACTCACAAATCGTCATCAAGGCGTCCCCCTGTTTTAAAAAAAAAATGTAAAATTACGGAGTCACGTTTACTTTTAATACTCTGAGCAATTTTCTTTATAAGTGTTATTATTCTGTAAAGGTGACACCATTGTCTGTGGTCTTTGCTCGACCGTTTTTTTCAAGATTAGTTGTATTAAAAGTACCATACTGTTGCCGCCAAACTGCAAACGAGGAACAGACAAAAAAATGACTTGCAATGTATAAAGCACACAAGATCATTAACACACACACACACACACACACACACGGACACAAACATACAAGCGCGCGTCATTAAACAGAACGTTTGATTTCTTTCGCAAAGTGTGAGTGCATTGTCTGCAGTTAACATAACGTTGTAGTTCTCAATATGCAGTTGGAAACGTAATTTCTAAAACTCACAACCTGCAATGTTATTTTATTTTGTTTGGCTTGGTTTTTTATGATTTTGTTTTGTGTTGTGTCTTTTGGGTCATCAACACATCCAGATTATGTCGACAAGAGGCAAACAGAGTATCCTGGTTTGAAGAGGGACACCAACAACAACAGTCAAAACCTTCGTTATGTACGAGGACATTTAAGAACAGACGTACGACTTGAGACAAGATATTCAATTACCGGCATGATGTGTATTGGTTGCGGAAGTCCTCTTATTTCCTGGAAGTGAGGACTGTAATGGTCGTCACGGTTTACTTCCGGTAGCTCCACTCCTTCCCGCACATGTTTTGTGTAGACACGCCAACCTGTTAAGTGCGTGTGAAGTTGTGATGCAAAAATATATATTCCTTCTGGAGGCAAACCCTGCACGGAAAAATCGTTTAAACCAAAAACTGGATTTAAATGAACAACAAGGTTTGACAAGTTTCCGGCATATAAATCAAAATGGTTGATGCCACATATGATATCTTGCGTAGTGACAGTGAATATTTAAAAAGTTAAACTTTTAACCATTTATTTTTTTAGAAAGTCGTTATGTTTGGGGGTTTTTTTTGGCGTATGTATGTGTGTGTGTGTTTTTTTCTTTTGGTTTGTTTTTAAATTCATACTTTATTATACATCGTAACGACGAAGCTAATTAGAGACATATAAATTAATAAAACTCAAGCCTGCAAAGTGTCTAAATGTTATTTTCAAAGTTTACTGGATGATAAATATTTTATATAAGCTTATTTTACAGCTTCTTGAATTTCTTGGAAAATAAATAGTCACAGGAAAAGTTTGTTATAAATTAACCAAAGAATTTGAAACGTACTATTTGTTTTATTTTTTAATTTATTTATTACATTTTTCTTAAACTGATGTAAATTGCATTTATTGATATAAGATACAAATATGTCTTGCTTTAAAGGAAGATCTCTTTGTTGTACAACTTACAATCCTGGTACAGTCTGCTATACAGTAACCAGTCAGAGGGAATATTTCCTGTCGCGGAGGAATTGCCATCTTATTGGTGTATTCCAGACCAAGTTCCATAATACCCGCATCATTTTTCCTCAGACGGGAAGTGACGTAAAACCGTATACCGGACGCATCTACTAGACCTGCAGTTATAAAATAATCATCTTCTTAATTGTCCAGCATTGATTATGTATAAATATAGTTTATTTTCACAAACAAGGAATTCATATGAATTATTGATTCAAGAACACCTACTCTGTCAAAGGACTGTCCAATTTCACCACCACCAATACCACGGAACGTTGCCAAGATGGAAAAAAGACCCTTGTATTTGTATGTAACTTGTGGTGTATCAAATCAATGGTAGGGAAACTATCTAAAATAAATTTGGACTGACCTGTTTTCTTATCTGGGTTGTTGTAATGGACTTCTAGCAAGACATATCCATTATAGTTCGGTCCGCCTATGGGGGTTCCGGCTTCTTCAGGAAATACAAGGGGCTGCAAATTTCAAAGAGGAAATATAATCAGCAAGATTTGCAAGCTAAAATTTTAAATGTAACTCTCTCTTTGTCTGTAAATTTTTCATTGTGACAACGGTCAACTAATCGAAATTGCTAACGCTAACGAAAGTGTGGCATCATAGGTTGCAGGAATTGGATTGGACAAGTAACTTTCCCTTATTAAAATTCGACGAATCTGATGCTAAAACAATTGACCGCACGCAAGTGCACAGAAATAATCTTTAAGTGCAAATTGCATGCATTAGCATCTAATGTTAGCTTATTCTACTTCTGAAGCAAACCAACAAGTATGGATTACAAACTAAATGCATTTTTAGCAAAGCGATCTAGTAAAGGCAATATAAAGAACAATATTCAAATCACCTTAGCTCCCATTGCCCACGCTCCAATCACATTCCGACAGGCCTCGAGTTCTGGAGGTTTTCCCTCAGAAAAGCCGGGGCCATTGTAATCTCGTACAATCTCGTCCTTGCTAAGTTCACAGTGGAACACTTCCATGTGATGCACGAGCCCTTCATGACCTTTCTGTATCACACCCTCATACTGAAATGCACATGTGGTAGTTATAGGACCCTTGCATGCCTCATTTAACATTCTCTCTTTAAAAAGATATTTAAATTCTATAATTGCATCTACACAATGTTTTTCTAGAAAGTGGCATTCAGTTCATATTGATATCCCATAGTACGTCAGGCCAGCTTTACTTCCGGCAAGCTAACGTCGAGATTCATGACATCTATGACAAGACAAAACAAACAAATTACAAAGCAGACAGAACACAATGAAACACCGTATGTAGAGACAATATAAGAATACAGACGTAATTAAACAATGCTTGCTAATTTAGTACAAGAAAATAGACGTAATAAAACAATGCATGTTAATTTAGTACATGAAAAAGTATATGAATGATCTACCTAAGGCATTTAAGGAAGTTCTTAAACTCTTCACAGGCGATGCCATAATATGTACTGAAATTTGATTGAAGAAAAATTCAAACCAACTTCATGAAGACCTTGTTTTATTGTGGTAAAAATTGGCAGCTACAATATAACATACACAAGTGCAAAATCATGGACCTGGATCATTCGAATCAATGATAACAGCTATTTAATGGAGAGAAAAAACAGAAAAGAAACGAACATAGGTTACATAGGACACAGAACGGTTTACGGTGATGGAGGAAGAACTTTGTCTACGGGACACAGAGTAATCAATGCATCCTATGTACTATTAATAGAGCGTTCAGCTGTACCCATCACCAGATGTTTTTGCCACGTGTAAGGCATTAGTTGGGTCCGACCTGGATAAGGCATTAGATGGGTCAGACCTGGATAAGGCATTAGTTGGGTCAGACCTGCGTATGCAATGTGCATTCGTTTATTAGGATGTCACATATATATTACAGCAGCACAAAAGCATCAAATTAGTATCTAGTCTTTAAAACAGTTTAGTGTCTAGTCTTTAAAACAGTTAAGTGCCTAGTCTTTAAAACAGTTTAGTGTCTAGTCTTTAAAACAGTTTTGTATCTAGTCTTTAAAACAGTTTAGTATCAAGTCTTCCAAACAGTTTAGTATCCATTCTTTAAAACAGTGTTGTATCTAGTCTTTAAGACAGTTAAGTGCCTAGTCTTTAAAACAGTTAAGTGCCTAGTCTTTAAAACAGTTTAGTATCTAGTCTTTAAAACAGTTTAGTGCCTAGTCTTTAAAACAATTTAGTGTCTAGTCTTTAAAACAGTTTAGTGCCTAGTCTTTAAAACAGTTAAGTGCCTAGTCTTTGAAACAGTTAAGTGCCTAGTCTTTAAAACAGTTTAGTGTCTAGTCTTTAAAATAGTTTTGTATCTAGTCTTTAAAACAGTTAGGTGCCTAGTCTTTAAAACAGTTTAGTGTCTAGTCTTTAAAACAGTTTAGTGTCTAGTCTTTAAAACAGTTAAGTGCCTAGTCTTTAAAACAGTTTAGTGTCTAGTCTTTAAAACAGTTAAGTGCCTAGTCTTTAAAACAGTTACGTGCCTAGTCTTTAAAACAGTTTAGTGTCTAGTCTTTAAAACAGTTTAGTGTCTAGTCTTTAAAACAGTTTAGTGTCTAGTCTTTAAAACAGTTTAGTGTCTAATCTTTAAAACAGTTTAGTGCCTAGTCTTTAAAACAGTTTAGTGCCTAGTCTTTAAAAAAGTTTAGTATCCATTCTTTAAAACAGTTAAGTGCCTAGTCTTTAAAACAGTTAAGTGCCTAGTCTTTAAAACAGTTTAGTGCCTAGTCTTTAAAACAGTTTAGTGCCTAGTCTTTACAACAATTTATTGCCTAGTCTTTAAAAAAGGTTTAGTGTCTAGTCTTTAAAACAGTTTTGTATCTAGTCTTTAGAACAGTTTAGTATCAAGTCTTCCAAACAGTTTAGTATCCATTCTTTAAAACAGTGTTGTATCTAGTCTTTAAAATAGTTTAGTATCAAGTCTTCAAAACAGTTTAGTACTTAGTCTTTTAAACAGTTTAATATCTAGTCTTTAAAACAGTTTTGTATCTAGTCTTTAAAACAGTTTAGTATCTATTCTTTAAAACAGTTTTGTATCTAGTCTTTAAAACAGTTTTGTATCTAGTCTTTAGAACAATTTAGCATCTATTCTTCAAAACAGTTTAGTATCTAGTCTTTAAAACAGTTTTGTATCAAGTCTTCCAAACAATTTAGTATCCATTCTTTAAAACAGTTTAGTATGTAGTCTTTAAAACAGTTTACTATCAAGTTTTCAAAACAGTTTAGTACCTTGTCTTTAAAACAGTTTAGTATCTAGTCTTCAAAACAGTTTAGTATCAAATCTTTAAAACAGTTTTGTATCAAGTCTCAAAACAGTTTAGTATCTAGTCTTTAAAACCGTTTAGTATAAAAAAAAATCTAAAACAGTTTAGTATCAAGTCTTTAAAACAATTTAGTGTCTAGTCTTAAAAAAGTTTAGTATCTAGTCTTTAAAACAGTTTTGCATCTAGTCTTTGAAACAATTTAGTGTCTGGTCTTTAAAACAGTTTAGTATCTAGTCTTTAAAACAGTGTAGTATCTAGTCTTTAAAAAAACAATTTAGTATCCAGTCTTTAAAACAGTTTTGTATCTAACCTTTAATATAGTTTTGTGTCTAGTGTTTAAAACAGTTTTGTGTCTAGTCTTCAAAACAATTTAGTATCAAGTCTTCAAAACAGTTAAGTGCCTAGTCTTTAAAACAGTTTAGTATCAAATCTTTAAAACAGTTAAGTGCCTAGTCTTCAAAACAGTTTAGTATCAAGTCTTCAAAACAGTTAAGTGCCTAGTCTTCAAAACAGTTTTGTATCTAGTTTTCAAAACAGTTTAGTATCAAGTCTTCAAAACAGTTTAGTATCAAATCTTTAAAACAGTTTTGTATCTAGTCTTTAACACAGTTTAGTATCAAATATTAAAAATAGTTTTGTATCTAGTCTTTAAAACTGTTTAGTATCCAATCTTTAAAACAGTTTTGTATCTAGTCCTTAAAACAGTTTAGTACCTAGTCTTTAAAACAGTTTAGTATGTAGTCTTTAAAACAGTTTTGTATCTAGTCTTCAAAACAGTTTAGTATCAGATCTTTAAAACAGATTTCTATCTATTCTTTAAAACAGTTGGTACCTACTCTTCAAAACAGTTTAGTATCTAGTCTTTACAACAGTGTAGTATCTAGTCTTTGAAACAGTTAGTACCTAGTGTTCAAAACAGTATGTACTGTTCGAAACAGTTTAGTGTCTAGTCTTCAAAACAGTCAAGTATCTATTCTTTGAAACAATGATTATATCGTGCGCGTGAAACAGCATGGATTACCAAACCTTGAAATAAAGAAGAAAAAGAGTAAACGTATATAAAAATTGAAAGCCTTAAAAACGACTTCCCTGTGAGACACATTTTTTCTTCACTTGAACTGTTTGAAGAAACTGTAAGAGGGCATTCTACCTGAGATAATCTGAAAGGAACCACATTTAATCATGTTTTAAAGATTTTACATGTGTTGCTCCTTTCAATCATTACCTTTTATATTTTACCTTGTATATAATTATACGGTTAATATTTTATCATATATTTAATTATATATTATTTGGAAATTTTGTCTTACTAAATTTGCATGCATTTGAATTTTCTTTGTCAAACTTAACATTAAATTAAGCGCCTCTGCTATCTGGAGATTTAGCCCAACAACGACCAACTAATAGGACACATTTGTATAATCAAGATAAGAAAATATTTCCAAACATTTGGCCCAACTACATTATTTATTTTTATGACTTGCATTGGTGAATATGTTTTTTATTGTTATTTCAACTAAGTATAATTCATTTTAAAAATCGTGCAATCATGCGTTTTTCCAAAACGTAAAATTTGTCTGTGTTTATTGGATCACTTGCATTGCCAGATCTTCAGTTTGGGAGGTAAGCAAATCTTGCATGTATTCTGTCATTCCAAAATGCCTACATAGAAGCGATCGGTGCTGAAAAACATCGGAACTTATGAAGACTGGCGACTGTGACTCGATTGTGGCGCTCTTTATTCTAATTATACATGCAACCAAGTGGCATGCGCACAGTGTATAAGTAATCCAGTGGCAATGACATTGTCTACAGGTCCAAGGTTTTTACCGATAAACTGAAGATTTCACAGCAAATTAAAAGTTAAAAGTTAGGGCACTACTACGCAGCATTGTCAGGCAAAGCAACATATGCTTCTTGTCAACTGACTCTATGAAATGATTTATAGTGGCGAGAACAACACGATGCAGTAGTGATTTACATGTTTTAAATTAAATACTACAGTGGGTACATCGACTGATATCGATATACAAAGGTATTGACATACCTATATTGCTTGATATCGATGTACAAAGGTATTGACAAACCTACATTGATTGATATCGATATACAAATGTATTGATAATACTACATTGATTGATATCGATATACAAAGGTATTGATAAGCCTACATTGATTGATATCGATATAAAACATATTGATAAGCCTACATTGATTGATATCGATATAGAAATGTATTGACAAACCTACATTAATTGACAACGATATACAAAGGCATCGATATGCTTACATTTACTGATATATCTACAAAAATAATAAGCAGAGGATTTAGGCAAACGAATGTAAGCACAGAACGAAATTTAGAGAGGAAAAATAACTTGATTTGATCCTGGTTCCACGCCGTGTCGTCTGTATCTGACATTCGAAGTATCGAACAAATAAATACTCGGTGGAGGAGTATGGATTAAACTGTTGCTCTCTTTCTGGTTTTAATTCTTGCGCATTAATCCTTAACATAACAGATACATACATCAGTGATATCACCACATTTATGAATCACAGTCTCACCACTTATTGTACAAAGAGGATACCGTTTTGAAACACCTTTTTAGCGTATTCTTTTTCGGTGTGAAATCAAAGCTTTCTGTGCTCACCTTAATGATATGATGTTTGTGTTTCAAAGGAGGAAGCCTGGTCACGTACCACCAATATGTAGTTTCTTCTGCAGGAACCTCAATCTAGGAATGAAAAGTGGATCATATTTAATGAAAAGTGGATCATATTTAATGAAAAGTGAACTAAAATTAATCTGTTATCACTCTTAAAGTCCCTGTACCTATGATCTTGCATTTGTATGATTCTATTTTTTTTCTTCTCATCCTTGATCATCCACTTACGTTTTCGCATGAAAGCGCTAATGAAGAAGAAATACGCTTAGAACAAGTGAGGTTCCGTTCACATTGCCAATCTTTCATCAAGCAATGATGTCCTTTTTCTTATGAACATCATGCTGAACTTCCAATATTTCCTGAAGCCCTTTACTAGGTGTAATACATATTTTAATTCTTAATTGAATTGTGTTTCATTAGACATTTCTCATTATTGGACAAAATAAACAATGAGCTAAATGAGACTTACCCACCCCCACCCCCATTATCGAACATAATGTAAACTTGTTCAATAATGCCGTGTATGTGCTCCCCCCCCCCCCCATCGCTCTGCGCCCTCTTCCCTTTTCATAGTATAGAGACAACGTTGTAATAGGCATTTTGGTTTAAGTATATTTAATTAAGCACGGCGAATGAACGTCTAAGTTACTCATGAGTTAGGCCACAAGCTCGTACTTGTAAAAAGCATATACCAATCTTGCCAACTTACATGTGGATTGAGAACCTCAGTCGTCCAAACATCATCAGGCATCGAAGCTTCAGGCATGTTCGGTTTCAGCAGTTGCACTCTCTGGAGTCCCGGATGTAGTGACGTCACGTTTACGAACTTCTTTGATGACGGCGTCCCTTTGCTGATGAAGAATAAAATATGCGTCGTCCCATTCTAAAACAAGAAAATGATGGCATTTGCCACATATTTGTCTTTTTTGAATATATGTGGCATAAGCAAATAAGATTCAGTTTTATTTTCAAGTCAATTAGTTACTGTAGTCTTAAATAACATTATTTGTGTAACTTATGCAGATTCAAAGGGAAGATTTTTTTGCTAGTTTTACTATAAGCCTCTATAGTAAAACTAGATGGAAATGTGTTGACCATTAAACCATAAACATTCAGATTCTGTGCACTTCTTTCTTGTACAGATAGATTCAAAGAATCTCTTTTCATTTATCTCTCTAAAGTAGAGTGAATATCAAAGTAATTAACATCTTGTAATGTATTAGAGTGAATCTTGTAATGTATTAGGGTGTTTACTATCTTGTAATGTATTAAAGTGAATCTTGTAATGTATTAGGGTGTTTGCCATCTTGTAATGTATTAAAGTGAATCTTGTAATGTATTAGGGTGAATGCCACCTTGTAATTTATTAGTGTGAATGACATCTTGTAATGTATTAGAATGAATGCCATTTTGTAATTTATTAGAGTGATTGACATTTAGTAATGTATTAGAGTGAATGCCACCTTGTAATTTATTAGCGTGAATGACATCTTGTAATGCATTATAATAAATGCCACCTTGTAATGTATTAGAATGATTGACATCTTGTAATGCATTAGAACGAATGACATTTTGTAATTTATTAGCGTGAGTGACATCTTGTAATGCATTATAATGAATGCCACCTTGTAACTTATTAGTGTGAATGACATCTTGTAATGCATTAGAATGATTGCCATCTTGTAATGCATTAGAATGAATGACATCTTGTAATTTATTAGAATGATTGACATCTTGTAATTTATTAGCGTGAATGACATCTTGTAATGCATTATAATAAATGCCACCTTGTAATGTATTAGAATGATTGACATCTTGTAATGCATTAGAATAAATGACATCTTGTATTTTATTAGTGTGAATGACATCTTGGAATGTATTAGAATGATTGACATCTTGTAATGCATTAGAATGAATGACATCTTGTAATTTATTAGAATGATTAACATCTTGTAATGCATTAGAATGATCGACATCTTGTAATGCATTAGAATGAATGACATCTTGTAATTTATTAGAATGACTGACATCTTGTAACTTATTAGAGTGAATGACATCTTGGAATGTATTAGAATGAATGACGTCTTGTAATTTATTAGAGTGAATGACATCTTGTAATGTATTAGAATGATTGACATCTTGTAATTTATTAGAGTGAATGACATCTTGGAATGTATTAGAGTGATTGACATCTTGTAATGCATTAGAATGAATGACATCTTGTAATTTATTAGAATGATTGACATCTTGTAATTTATTAGAGTGAATGACATCTTGGAATGTATTAGAATGAATGACATCTTGTAATTTATTAGAGTGAATGACATCTTGTAATGTATTACAGTGAATGACATCTTGTAATTTATTAGAGTGAATGACATCTTGTAATGTATTAGAATGATTGTTATTTTGTAATTTATTACAGTGAATGACATCTTGTAATTTATTACAGTGATTGACATCTTGTAATGTATTACAGTGATTGACATCTTGTAAAGCATTAGAATGATTGTTATTTTGTAATTTATTACAGTGAATGACATCTTGTAAAGCATTGGAGTGTTTGCCATCTTGTAATGTATTAGAATGATTGTTATTTTGTAATTTATTACAGTGAATGACATCTTGTAATACATAAGAATGAATGCCATTTTGTAATTTATTAGAATGAATGACATCTTGTAATGCATAAGAATGAATGACATCTTGTAATGTATTAGAGTGTATGCCATCTTGTACTGAATTAGTCTGCCATCTTGTAATGAATTATAATGAATGACATCTTTTAAAGTGTCACGTGATTGACATCTTGTAATGTAATATAATGATTGACATCTTTTAATGTGACATAATGACTGACGTCTTTTAATGTATTAGAGTGATTGACATCGTGTAATGTATTAGAGTGTCTGCCATCTTGTAATGTGTTAGAGTGATTGACATCTTACAATGTATTACAGTGAATGCCATCTTGTAATGCATTAGAATGAATGACATCTTGTAATACGTTAGAGTGATTGACATCGTGTAATGTATTAGAGTGTCTGCCATCTTGTAATGCATTAGAATGAATGCCATACTGTAACGTCTTAGAATGATTGACATTGTGTAACGAATTAGAGTGATTGACATCTTGTAATGTATTAGAATGACTGCCATATTGTAACGTCTTAAAATGATTGACATCGTGTAACGAATTAGAGTGATTGACATCTTGTAATGTATTAGAATGAATAACATCTTTTAATGAGTTAAAGCGAATGACATATTTTAATACATTAGAGTGAATGAGATTTTATAATGTATTAGAACGAATGATATATTTTAATGCATTTGAATGAATAAGAACTTGTAATGTATTAGAGTGATTGACATCATGTAATGTATTAGAACGAAAGCCATCTTGTGATGTATTAGAATGACTGACATTGTTTTTAATGTATTAGGCCAAACGAATGTTAACTATACAAGCAAAGTAAGTACTTCATAAGGAAAGTGTTACTATAAATGAATGTATCGAGTGCCACTAATTTAACATGATGAAGATATCAAGGTGGTAATGAGCTCACATTGCACAACATTGTTAACACGTGGTAAAAACAAAATAATGACGAGAAAAAAATGCTTCGCATCTCTGCATTATCAGTTCAATATTTCGTTGCGGTAGGCAGGTTGGTTTCCTCCTACGTCCAACCTACACCAGGATACAGTCTGATTAAAATCAGATCTCTACTATCTTACGTGAAGATCTGACTGCGACCACTTTGGGGTCATGTTCTGGTGACCTGTGTTATTACCATAAATGCTACTTTTCTCAGTCAATTAGATGAAGTCTTGTACCTCCGCGTTTTTGAGACTAAATAGTAAAGCTGAAGAGCATCAATGTGTGCTGAACGATTTGATTCACTTTCAAATTCCTGAAAGCTGCATTTCCATTGGATAATCCAAAGGTCGCCAGAACATGACCCCTAAGGGTTCACTTCAGGTAGGACAGTGGCGATCTGGTTTTAATCAGAATACGCCAGTATACAAGCTATTGCATATACTAGATGTTAGTTTTCAGAACTTGTCGTGATAAATTCAAGTTAAAGTTGTACATTTGACAGACTTACATCAAATCGGTAGTCGCGAGGGTCGCATGTGTCAATTTCCCGGTAAAATTGCAGTACAGTTGGCGGTCCGGTCTGTGACAGTGCCTTAACCAGGTGATAGTCCTGATGCTTGTCCACGTGCAGCAAACCTTCTGAATCGGTCCAAGCGTCCTAGATGGAAGGAAGATGTACTTTACTAGAAGGATACATGTCGACTCTAACTCCGTCCGCTCTTATCAATCACTCACAGATTATACTTATATTCTGTACATAAAAACATCACGGTAGTGAATTAACGATTGGGGGGTGGGGGAGCGGACAAATGTGTCCTTCTTGGTCATCCAGAGCCAGCGTTTCAGCGGGGGAATGCTAACAACAATCAGCACGGAATATTAATATGGCTGTACTCCTGAAAAATTTCAACAAATTGGTATCATTACTTTCTAACGATCATTCTCAGTGGTCTTAAACAGTCGTGTTGATATCCATCAAACGGTTACTAATTTGATGTGGATTATTTTTACACATAAGGCAGGGGTGGCTACCGAGCATCCTTCGCTATAGCGGTAAGCATAAGAAGGAAAAGTAAATTAATTAATGAATTACTACTACTCTACTACTACACTACAATTAATAATAATACAAACATTTACATGTCAAATATTGTACAAAACTGTGTAGAAATCATATTGTTAACACAATTTATTTTGACTTCTTAAAGTATTTCTAGAATAGCGCACTGTTGCAATTTTATTTTAGAGTGGATGATGCTCGTCTTAATATGTGTTTCTTCAGAATATCCAATCCACAATTTACACCAATATCCAATCCACATTTTACACCAATATTCAATCCACAATTTACACCAATATCCAATCCACATTTTACACCAATATCCAGTCCACATTTTACACCAATATCCAATCCACATTTTACACCAATATCCAGTCCACATTTTACACCAATATCCAATCCACATTTTACACCACTATCCAATCCATATTTTACACCAATTTTTGGGACAATATCCCATCAAAAGTTTATACAAAATGGTTTTCTTCTTCACAACATCCCAACTATATTTTATAGCAATTTATTTGTTTTTCCACAATAATCCCTCTCTATTTTGTATCAAAATGTTTTTCTTCCACAATATCCCATCTATATTTTATAGCAATTGGTTTGTTTTTCCACAATATTCCCTCTATATTTTGTATCAAATTGTTTTTCTTTCACAATATCCCATCTACATCTTATACCAAAATTGTTTTTTCACATATCACATCTACATTTTTATCGAAATGTTTTTTTAAAAAAATATATCCTATCTTCATTTTATATCAAAATGTTTTTTTAACAATATCCCATCTACATTTTATACCAAAATGTTTTTCTTTCACAATATCCCATCTGTAGTTTATAGCAACATGTTTGTTTTTCCACAATATGCCCTACATATTTTGTATCAAATTGTTTTTCTTTCACAATAGTCCATCTATATCTTATACCAAAATGTTTTTTTTCACATATCACATCTACATTTTTATCGAAATGTTTTTTTTTTAAACAATATCCTATCAACGTTTTATACCAAAATGTCTTTTATTTTACAATATCCCATCTATATTTTATACCAAAATGTTTTTTCTTATTTGTACTTTGAGTGGAATGAATAATTTTTTCCATATCTTCTACAGATAGATAAATTAATGAATGCATACATGAATGGAAGAACAGAAAAACGTGCACACAGAGATGAATGCTGGGATGGGCAGATCAAAAGACATATATATATATCTATATATATATATATATATATATATATATATATATATATATATATATATATATATATATGGGAATAACAGATCTTGTAGAAACTATAGTGTATGCCTACCTGTTTGATTTTCAACCCATCATGCAAACAAAAATTGTATCGAATTTTATATATTTTTTTAATTCAGAATGAATGTAAACGAGGGCGAGGAACTGATTGTTTTAAAATGTTGGTGTTAGATCAATTAACTGCTTGCAATAAGGGCAGAGAGAGGAGAAGCAGTAATTCGAAGCATATAGTATTTGAGTGCAATTGCGAGTTTTCGTATACAGACTCTTTCATAATATGAGTATTCGTCTCAAAGAGCCCACAAATTCTACCGACTTTGGAAACAATATCTGTAATAAACTTCACGTAATTAATTCTATAATATTACGGCTATTGTCCTCCATGAAACTTATAATAAGTTGTTCTATTTTATTTATAATTTCAATATTTTTGTAAATGTCTATTTCTTTTAGCACTATAATTTTAAATGACCAATAAATACGTCAAACAAAACGTCCATCCAAGTATGAAAAGACTGGAGAAATAGAGTAAACGCCATGGTCCAAGAAAAGAAAAACAAACACCTGTTGCATTTGACGAAAACATCTATGAATATCGCACAATCTGCAGATTTAAAAATAAACGCAAAAGCAAAGCACATACAAATAATGTTGAAAATTAGCACAAATAATTTGGTGGAAAATTTATTGGGATTTATTTTATTCCGTCAACCTTGAAAATGGTTAAAAATGTGTGTCGTTACTTGCCTGAAAATGGTGAACATTTGTGGCACTGGTCCAGTAAATCATAAAATCGGCATTATTGGTCTCTCCATGATCCGAGAATCCTACACCAAACCATTTGCCAGTCAAACTCACAACCGTTATTTTGAATCGAACTAGATTGAGTCCATAGTCCACGTTCCATCTAAAATCCAGTCTGTGATCCCTGTCCAGGAAAAGTCCGTTTGGGTAATCCGTGGACTGAACAGGGATTAATAATAAAAACAAGTTCCATACTATATTGAAAAGCCTAAACATTTCTCAGCCGAAGTCTCAAAGAGTTGCAATATGTGATCACTTGTATTATTCCAATACAACGTAGATGACGTTTTCTCTGGTCTCTCACGAGCTCAAATAGCGTTCTTTCAAATGTTTCCTTTAACAACTTTGTTTTCTGTAAATCCAGACTACAGTTGTTCACTAACAGACCACAGTAACTATTTTATTACAAATTTTCTGTTTCCTCCATTTTCAAACTAAAAGGAAAAGCAGTAAACTAAACTGATGAATCAAGCTCTGGAAATTTTGGACCATTTAACTGAATCTGACGTGTCTGTTTTTAGACTTTTCAATGCTGAGTGCGTGATGCCTAGCACGAGTATAGCATGAAGCGTTCTTGCAGAATTAATGTCCATTCAAGCGCCGGAAATTTGGTCTTCGAATTGTGAATCTATAGACTTGTTAACAATTATACCCGCCTTCAGACTACTGTTTGCCTAGTTCATCAACTCCTGACTGCCCCTCATTCCGATTTGTAATCACGTGATTATGAAATATTTAAAAATCCAATATAAAGTCTTCTTGGTAAACGATACAAAGGCGAGGACATCTGAAGGGATTTCGTCATGTGTGCTCCCTCTCTCTCTCTCTCTCTCTCTCAAACGTCTGCTCCAACATAATTGGATAGAAAGTAAACTCTGAAATAATTTCTCCATTGCTATTCAGACTTCATTAATTGAGATATACGTGTTTAAATAGAATTATGGCTTTCTGCTCCATCAGCTGAATTGTGAGGATAGCTTGTGTTTTGATTTATACTAATCTGTTGATATAAAAATATTAATCCCTATGTTTTTAGAGAATTGTGCTTTCTGTAAATTTGAATATTTTCAAACTAATACAGAATATAATAGGGTCATCTTAAAATCTATACAACCATTATCTTGAAGTGTTCTCAGTGTGTCTGTACTTTCAAGGAAAGTCACGTTCATTTCTAGAATAATTTCAAAATCAGTAAGGGTACTTCCAAGAAGTATAGAAAAATATGCAGATAGCCAGGTGACATCATTAAAAGAAGCGCTGATAACATTATTTGGGAAATGTAGTTTATCACATAATGTAATTGTATATTAGGAGTCACGTATTCGTGTCGTTATCTTCATATTAAAAATGACATCATGTAATTAAACTTTAGGGGTCAGGTATTCATGTCGTCATCTTCTGTACTAGAAATGACATAATGTAATTTAACATTAGTGGTCAGGAATCCACGTCTTGCTCTTCATGTTAGAAATGACATAATGCAATTTAACATTAGTGGTCAGGAATCCACGTCGTGCTCTTCATGTTAGAAATGATATAATGTACTTTAAAATTAGTGGTCAGGAATCCACGCTGTGCCCTTCATGTTAGAAATGACATAATGTAATTTAACATTAGTGGTCAGGAATCCACGCTGTGCTCCTAGTTTTGGAAATCACAGTGTAATTTAACATTAGTGGTCAGGGATCCACGTCTTGCTCTTCATATTAGAAATGACATAATGTAATATAACATTAGTGGTCAGGAATCCACGCTGTGCTCTTAGTTTTGGAAATCACAGTGTAATTTAACATTAGTGGTCAGGGATCCACGTCGTGCTCTTCATGTTAGAAATGACATAATGTAATTTAACATTAGTGGTCAGGAATCCACGCTGTGCTCTTCGTTCTGGAAATCACAGTGTAATTTAACATTAGTGGTCAGGGATCCACGTCGTGCTCTTCATGTTAGTAATGACATAATGTAATTTAACATTAGTGGTCAGGAATCCACGCTGTGCTCTTAGTTTTGGAAATCACAGTGTAATTTAACATTAGTGGTCAGGAATCCACGCTGTGCTCTTCATGTTAGAAATGACATAATGTAATTTAACATTAGTGGTCAGGAATCCACGCTGTGCTCCTAGTTTTGGAAATCACAGTGTAATTTAACATTAGTGGTCAGGGATCCACGTCTTGCTCTTCATATTAGAAATGACATAATGTAATTTAACATTAGTGGTCAGGAATCCACGCTGTGCTCTTAGTTTTGGAAATCACAGTGTAATTTAACATTAGTGGTCAGGGATCCACGTCGTGCTCTTCATGTTAGTAATGACGTAATGTAATTTAACATTAGTGGTCAGGGATCCACGTCTTGCTCTTCATGTTAGAAATGACATAATGTAATTTAACATTAGTGGTCAGGAATCCACGTCGTGCTCTTCATGTTAGAAATGATATAATGTAATTTAAAATTAGTGGTCAGGAATCCACGCTGTGCTCTTCATGTTAGAAATGACATAATGTAATTTAACATTAGTGGTCAGGAATCCACGCTGTGCTCCTAGTTTTGGAAATCACAGTGTAATTTAACATTAGTGGTCAGGGATCCACGTCTTGCTCTTCATGTTAGAAATGACATAATGTAATTTAACATTAGTGGTCAGGAATCCACGTCGTGCTCTTCATGTTAGAAATGATATAATGTAATTTAAAATTAGTGGTCAGGAATCCACGCTGTGCTCTTCATGTTAGAAATGACATAATGTAATTTAACATTAGTGGTCAGGAATCCACGCTGTGCTCCTAGTTTTGGAAATCACAGTGTAATTTAACATTAGTGGTCAGGGATCCACGTCTTGCTCTTCATATTAGAAATGACATAATGTAATTTAACATTAGTGGTCAGGAATCCACGCTGTGCTCTTAGTTTTGGAAATCACAGTGCAATTTAACATTAGTGGTCAGGGATCCACGTCGTGCTCTTCATGTTAGTAAAGACATAATGTAATTTAACATTAGTGGTCAAGGATCCACGTCGTGCTCTTCATGTTAGTAATGACATAATGTAATTTAACATTAGTGGTCAGGGATCCACGTCGTGCTCTTCATGTTAGTAATGACAAAATGTAATGTAACATTAGTGGTCAGGGATCCACGTCGTGCTCTTCATGTTAGAAATGACATAATGTAATTTAACATTAGTGGTCAGGGATCCACGTCGTGCTCTTGATGTTAGTAATGACATAATGTAATTTAACATTAGTGGTCAGGGATCCACGTCGTGCTCTTCATGTTAGTAATGTCATAATGTAATTTAACATTAGTGGTCAGGGATCCGCGTCTTGCTCTTCATATTAGAAATGACATAATGTAATTTAACATTAGGGGTCAGAAATCTGTGTCGTGTTCTTCATATTAGAAATCACGTCATAATTTATGAACAAAACGTTCCAATTTTTCTGAATATAATGAATGTCATGAAATTGCTCGTTTTACTCTTTTTACAATATTTTCAAACAAAGTATAGACAGTAATTGTTTCATAAACTTAATGCAAAATGAATACGAAAACTCATACACTTGTAAGGAAATCCTGTTCATTCATTTTATTTCTTTCCAATGATTGCTATTCTTAAGGGAACGTGTTAAATACACAAATGGCTTGAGAAAGTCCTTCAACTAATTTTATTTTCAAGAGAACACTTTTTCTTGTCTAAATCATTCATGGGCAACACAATTAATTATAGCTTTATCTTTTTATTTTGCATTGACTTCATAAATTATACATTTCCATGGCTTTTGAATGATACGCATAAGGCTCTGTTGGGCAATTCAAACATTTAACAAGCATACCGTGGAACCCAAAGTCTCACCCGCATAGTACGATGATGACGTATCCCCCACCCCACCCCGATGACAGAATCCGTTGCGGGTACAATGACTTCATTCGGAACACGCTTAAATTAGGCAAACTACATTCCAGGCACGTAACTGAATGGTCACGAAACTTTCCATTGTTATCCTTTAAGTTTTATATTTCGAAGGAAAGTTACAGCTCACAAAACACTACAGTCCCTCTAGTCTCTTAAACGTCAATTTCTTGCTTGATTAATATATACTATATAATCATGAAACATATTTTATATTTATGATATTCATATGCCGACAGCAATCACTTACATAAAATATGTATATGGGTAAATAAACACTAATCAAATGATCAATCACTTAAGAATACACGTATGGGTAAATAAACACCAATCAGACGATAACATACATAAGAATACATTTATGGGTAAATAAACACCAAGCAGACGATAACATACATAAGAATACATTTATGGGTAAATAAACACCAAGCAAATGATTACTCACATAAGAATACATGTATGGGTAAAAAAACACCAAGCAAATGATTACTCACTTAAGAATACACGTATGGGTAAATAAACACCAATCAGACGATAACATACATAAGAATACATTTATGGGTAAATAAACACCAAGCAAATGATTACTCACATAAGAATACATTTATGGGTAAATAAACACCAAGCAGACGATAACACAGATACGAATACATTTATAGGTAAATAAACACCAAGCAAATGATTACTCACATACGAATACATTTATAGGTAAATAAACGCCAAGCAAATGATTACTCATATAAGAATACGTTTCTGGGTAAATACAAACCAAGCAGACGATAACACACATATGAATGTGTATATGGGAAAATAACGGGAAGTATTTATTATAAAATTGGCATTAGACATATGCTAGAGAGAGAGTTTCACTTTTCTTTATCTTTTTTCCCCACCGAAAATATCGTGCTATCAACATTTTAACGCATTTAGGATATGTTTCTATAACGATGCATGAAATAATTATATATAATATGTGATTAATCCACTCCTAGTCTTACAACTGTTTTTGATTTTGTATATAATTTGTTTCCAATCAACTCGTCTTTCAGTTGTTTGTCATTGTATATAATTTGTGTTCAATCCACTCCTTGTCTTACAACTGTATCTGTCATTGTATATAATTTGTGTTCAATCCACTCCCCGTCTTTCAGTTGTGTTTGTTGTTGTATATAATTTGTGTTCAATCCATTCCTCGTCTTACATCTATGTTTGCTGTTGTATATAATTTGTATTCAATCCACTCCTCGTCTTACAACTGTATCTGTCACTGAGTATAATTTCTAGTCAATCCACTCCTCGTCTTACAACTGTATCTGTCACTGAGTATAATTTGTATTTAATCCACTCCTCGTCTCACAACTGTATCTGTCATTGAGTATAATTTGTATTCAATCCACTCCTCGTCTTACAACTGTATCTGTCATTGAGTATAATTTGTATTCAATCCACTCCTCGTCTTACAACTGTATCTGTCATTGAGTATAGTTTGTATTCAATCCACTCCTCGTCTTGCAACTGTATATGTCATTGAGTATAGTTTGTTTTCAATCCACTCCTCGTCTTACAACTGTATCTGTCATTGAGTATAATTTGTATTCAACCTGCTTATCATCTTTCATTTGTTTCTCATTGAAAATTTGCATGAAACTGACGCTCTGAACGAACACGTTTTTACGAGTCTTCAGATTAATTTAAATTTTAACAGTAGTATTATTCAATGTTGATGAATTCCTTTTTTGGATTATTATTATTATTATTATTATTATTATTATTATTGTACACTTTGCATTACTAATTTAAAACACTTTCGACGGCTGAAAAGCTAACTTTGCTATGGTAGCCTTGTTGATTGAATGTTATCTCCCTTTAAATGTTACCTCCCTTTAAATCCGGAAACCAAGTATTGAAATATGGACCATAGTGATATAAAGCAAGCCTTTATTATTATTATTATTATTATTATTAAAGCGATGATTAGTTTAAAATTTCGATGTTTTGATTGTCTCTCTGAAAATATTCAAATGTAAGGCATGCGCATGCGATTTCCTTTTTGTTCAGTGCTGTTCCATCACCATAGCCATAACAAACACGTCAACATATCTACTTTATCAATGCCAGCATTTCCATCAGAAAACCTTATGTAAATAGTAATCTTTCAATAAAGCAGGTTCAAACATTCTTTGTCTTCAATTTCGACACTTAGTTAATATTGACTTACTTGGAACGGGAAAGTTAATGTTTGCTTGTAACGGATTAAATTAAGGACTTTCAATGAAGTAACTTTTAGTTTGTTTTCCAAAAACTTTTTGTTTCTTAACTGTACCAGAAACAAAGGCGTCATTTCGACTTGAAGAAGCGGCAAGTCTCCCCAAAGAGAATGTTATATCAGATCAATGTATTCTGCTTTTCCAACACCCTCTCACAATTCATTCGGAACACCCAGAGTTATTTTCTGCAAACATCGCAGAATATCGCGAGGCATATATTCATACAGACGTACACCTCCCATCCATTGACAGTTACTGAAATATTTCCCAAACGTGACCAAGATTGTCGTTCTTGTTTCCTTATTGAAGTGAATTTTGGCCCCGTCTTCCGTCTGCTCTTTGTACTGATTCTGTATTATTATTGTAGTTGGTGTGTTGGTTAACGTACGTTCGCCTACATTGTTTACTGTTTCTTTCCTCTTTTTCGTGTTTACTTTTCTGTAGTATTTACTCGCTTTATTAGTCTTTGGGAGAATTTTGGATTCATTCTAAGTAATTGTAAAAGACACAGCATATCCATTTATTTGGTGATTCTGAGGCCACATTGTTTAGGGCGATAACTTCTCTACAACGCATTAAGCTTAAAGGAGAAAATAGTCAACACTTATCTATGAAGGACATCTAATCACGTACGTATTTAGAATGCATTTACCTTAGATATTTTACCCACATCATCTACGTTTAACCCACGTGGTATCTAACTTGCCCCAAGTTTAAAATTGTTAACGAACACGAGGCCGTCGAAAAAAGTGATGTCTATATTTCGCCATGGAAACGCAGGTGAAAAAATAAAAATAATAGAACAGCTCAACAACGCTGTATAAAGCAGCTGAAACTAAAAATACTCAACAGAACTACGAACATGACAATCAACTTTAAAATGAGAAATATGGTTATAAACTAGCCAAAAAACAAATAAACAATCCACACACATTTACATACGTGTTGGTTTTCTATGTGTTGGACATAATAAGCGACTAGTTTACTTTTGCTGCAAAAATGTGATATTTCTTGTTAATAATTTCTGCTAGTGATTATAACATGTAGGGTTCCAGAATGTTAGATTTTGTGTTTCACGTTTGCTGAATATGTAAGCTGATTATTCCGTGGCGGCAAGCTTGTATATCTCGCAAACTTTGAATTTGAGCCGTTATCAATTTGTGTGTGTGTGTGTATATATATATATATATATATATATATATATATATATATATATATATATATATATAGCGCTTGCGACCAAATCATAATTCAGATATAAAAAATCCCTCTGTTCGCCCACTATTAGGTCCCAAAGCCCTCTAATAACACCACTGACAGATGGATTGGACGTCAAGAGCTGAATGAAGCGTGAATACTGTCGCCTTTGCTTCCAAATTATTTGTCGCCTATCGTAAAGCGCTCTTCATGACAAATACAGATCGTGCGTGATAACGCAGAAGCATATGGAAATCGAAGGCGATTGTGTTGACTTGGGGAATGTTGTTATGCCGCAGTCACAATGAAAGTTGATGAAAATCTTTGTCTGATACGTTAATTGAAGCTGGCAAGAGCAATTATTGGCACAAGTCAATGCTTAGACCAAAATGTTGGAATTTCATGAAATTAATCATCTGAAATGTCTTTGTTACTAAGGAGATAAATCATACATTATTCAAGCATTTCTGCATGGCAAACTTTGAGAGGGAATCGATTGCATAGAACAGATGGGAAACAAGCAAAGAAAGCAAACAGGCAGATAGATAAATTTATAAATGAGACAGGGATATTTAGTGTTAGTGTTGTGACCATGTTCATGTTTCTTTCCAACTTGTTCTTTAAAAACCACGTTGACTCAGTTATCATTGGATTAAAAGTTGAACCCGTGACCAGAAGTGTGCGGGTTCGATTCCCACCAGATGAGCCAAATCTGGTAGCGTAGTGTGTATTTAAGCAAGGAGAGTGTCTCTGCTTGCCTTGGCACGATAAAATTTCAAAGTTTTGCGATACCATGAAGCATCAACCTAACCGAATCATGATGCTTTTTCTGATATTATTTCATAATTCTTATTTCAATAATATTTGATATCATTATTGTGCACTGAAGGTAACTCATAAAAATTTATAAATTCCAGATAGTGTCATAATATGTGAAACTTATACACAGCTAGAAATGTATCCAATAGTCCATAGGGTGATAAATGTGTTAAACGTCCATAGGGTGATAAATGTGTCAAACGTACATAGTGAGACAAATGTGCTCAATAGTCCATAGTGTGATAAATGTGTCTAATATTCCATAGTGTGATAAATATATTAAATAGTCCATAGGGTGCTAAATGTGTCTAATAAATCCATAGGGTGATAAATTTATTCAATAGTCCATAGGGTGATAAATGTATTCTAGAGTCCATAGGGTGATAAATGTGTCCGATAGTCTAAAGGGTGATAAAAGCGTCCAACAGTCCATAGGGTGATAAATGTGTCTAATAGTCCGTAGGGTGATAATTGTGTTCAAGAGTCCATAGGGTGATAATTGTGTTCAGCAGCCCATAGGGTTATAAATGTGTATAATAGTCCATAGGGTGATAAATGTGTTCAACAGTCCATAGGGTGATAATTGTGTTCAACAGTTCATAGGGTGATAATTGTGTTCAACAGTCCAGAGGGTGATAAATGTGTTCAACAGTCCATAGGGTGATAATTGTGTTCAACAGTCCATAGGGTGATAAATATGTCCAATGATCCATAGAGTGATAAATGTGTCTAATAGTCCATAGGGTGATAAATGTGTTCAATAGTCCATAGGGTGATAAATGTGTTCAACAGTCCATAGGGTGATAAATGTGTTCAACAGTCCATAGGGTGATACATATGTCCAATGATCCATAGAGTGATAAATGTGTCTAAAAGTCCATAGGGTGATAAATGTGTTCAACATTCCATAGGGTGATAAATGTGTTCAACAGTCCATAGGGCGATAAATATGTCCAATGATCCATATAGTGATAAATGTGTCTAATAGTCCATAGGGTGATAAATGTGTTCAACAGTCCATAGGGTGATAATTGTGTTCAACAGTCCATAGGGTGATAAATGTGTTCAACAGTCCATAGGGTGATAATTGTGTTCAACAGTCCATAGGGTGATAATTGTGTTCAACAGTCCAGAGGGGGATAATTGTGTTCAACAGTCCATAGGGCAATAAACTGGAGGAAACTTAGGATCAAGATGCATAGCCAAGCTTTCAAGTCAAACAAGGGCCACAACTCATGTTTGACGGAGAAAAAGTGTCAACAAAACTTGAGTATTTTTAAAACTATTCATAATGTTGCATGTTGTTTAAATCCATTCAATTCTTCCTATCGAAGGAAAACAAAATTCATGATGCATCAGACAACTGTTAGGTTAAATTTACACAGAAATAAAAATAAAAGATTTTTGTCGGATCGACTTGCAGCGTTAACAGTACCAAACACGCACTACTTGGAATACTACTTGTAGCAGACTCGAAGTATAGAAACATTCAATAATCACAGTGTAACCAGTCTAAAGTAAAACTGGTATTTCCGTTGCATAACAAATAGGACACACAAGGGAACAGTTGACAGGCTTTCGTGAAAATAACTGCTTCTGTCAGACAGAAATGCCAAATTTAAATAACTGCTTCTGTCAGACAGAAATGCCAAATTAAAATAATTGTTTCTCTCAGACAGAAATGCCAAATCAAAATAACTACTTCTGTCAGACAGAAATACCAAATTTAAAAAACTGCTTCTGTCAGACAGAAATGCCAAATTAAAATAATTGTTTGTCAGACAGAAATGCTAACTTTAAATAACTGTTTCTGTCAGAAATGCCAAATTTAAATAAATGTTTCTGTTTGACAGAAATGCAAAATTAATAACCGCTTCTGTCAGACGGAAATGCCAAATTAAAATGACCATTTTTTTGTACTTATAGTACATATGTATAGGGTTTAACAACAGATCAGCACACTACTGACCTTGCGGTGCCGAATTAACGTTACATTCTAAAAATATAACTGAAAATTATAAGAGTTCCACAACCAAACAGATGGGGGCCCCGAGTGGCCGAGTGGTCTAAAGCACTCTCCATTATGGATCACTGCCATCTCACCTCTGCCTGTGTGGGTTCGAGTCTCGGATTCAGTCAATGTGGATATGTGAGAAAGCTTGCCAGTAGGTTCTCATGGGTCGGTGGTTCTTTCCGGGGTTTACCCGGGTTCTTCCTCCACCATTAATACTGGCCGCCATGTATAGCCTATGGTGTGCTGAAAAAATGGCGTTAAACCCTACAACAACAACAACAAAGAGATGTAAGAAACAAACAATAAAGGAACAAAACTACCCACCCAAAAACAAAAAAATAACCCTAGAGAAACCAAACAAGACCAAACAAATCGGATTAGTTTCGACCATGCCATCCATGATTTCAATTTTCAAGTGCAAAAAAGACTCTTTAATACGTAACGTACGCATAGTATAGAAACTACAACCTGAAATCTGAGTGAGTTATGTTCTTTTGTTGCAGAAACCATATAGAGTCTGATGATCAAACAGCGCACTCACATGACATAAAACTACTCAATGCACACACGCTTAGCAGAAAAACTACTCAATACACACATATGACATAAACTACTCAATGCACACACATGACAAAAGCTACGAACGCACATACAACAAAAAGAACTACTCATTGTGCACAAATGACATAAAACTACTCAGTGCACAAACATGACAGAACTTGATAAGAACTTTTGCATATAAACATTGCAATACTTCTAATGACATTGTGCTACGTCAGCTTAGCAGAATACTAACGAATATTTAAATCTTTCTGACAACATACATATCTCCATAAGATAAACTGGCAACCTAAAAGCGGTTTTGAAGTAAAAAAAACAAAACAAATCTTTAAAATAAATCGTTACCTAAATTGTAACATTGTTCGATGCAACATATCGCAATTCACCTTGCATAAAGAATGTTTAATATTTCTTTATCATGCTCTTTCAAGCTTATCTTTTCATCTAGTTCATTTTCCAAAAAAGAATCCAGAGATGTACAATACAAAAGCGCGCACAGCATTAAATTATTTACTTAATATTAATTATAATTACAGTAGAGGAATATATTTGGATGCTAATTCAATATTTAGTATTAAAAAATACACAAATTCGCACGCTGCTGATTTTTCAGTACAATCTAAAGCTCTTGTAAGTGTTACGATGCCCATTTATCATGACCCGACGAACACTATGGTAAAATATTTGAAAAACATAGCATACTTAAAAACAAGAAAATACTGACAATAAAACAGTCATCTTGGAATCTGGAATGTAATGAAAGACAATTCATCATGCATAAAGTACATTTGTTTTAAATGACCGACAACGAACGGCATTTAAAACACCTTTGCTACGACTCCAGTTGCTTACACAAACAATTAAGTTAATCATTTTTTCGTCGAAAATAAAACATGTAATAGAAAGGTGTGCAAGAACTATTACGAATACAATGCATTTTTTCGTCGAAAATAAAACATGTAATAGAAAGGTGTACAAGAACTATTACGAATACAATGCAAGATCGAGCCAGAAAAAAATTGTTGAACGTTTTACCAGAATATGTCAATGGACACAAACCACAGCAAGAGAGATTTTTGACAGACCCAGTTAACTGGGCAGTGAGCGTGGTAACAGTTGGTTGTGGGATTAGTTACTGACATTTTATATATCAAAGTGTACCAGTTAGAAAAGTCACTATAAGCATTCCATGCTTAATTTCAGATGGAAAAATGTTGGAAATAAGTAAGATACCATTACCAAGTGAACCAGCTTTAAATGTAAAGAGGAAATTTTAAACAACTAACATCCCTCGTCATCATAATTCTACATGACTTGTTGAGGTGACACTTCTTTTGATATGACAGACGATGCGCAATCACACAGAGCAACTTCTTGGTTCTTTGGAAGTCTGAGATATCAACATTTATATTGCAAGAAAGATAAAATAACAATGGACTAGAAAACACATAGGACACACTTTTTCTGCGGAAAACCAATTATCTGACAGAAAAAGGAGTATCAAGATTAAATTAGATTATCAGGTGTTATATTAGGGTGTACTTTGGGACATTGGGACTTTGGGACATTGGGATCACAGGTACAAAAGAGAACTTCTATTACACAGTATCACATACTGCTTAAAGGTTATTTAAGAAACTAATATTCAGTGAGCAAGGTGAGGCGAAAGTATTACTTTAAGATTTCAAAGATACATATCATATTGGTGATAATGCCATCTTTCTATTATCTATTGACATGGTAATGAGAAATATCGTTGTAGACAATAAATATTTTTTTTTTACAAAACTTGGAATAAATCTGTCATTGATAGTGACGTAGCAAAGAAATCTTATTTCCAAGGGTGATAACAAATGTGTAAGAACGAGCCCAAATGTGACACCAAGATATAAAACTAGGTAACAATTGTTTACAAAAGGAGTCATGCTGTCATGATGGTATCCGATACTTTTGTATTCGTATGGCACACGGCAAGCACGAATAGTGGACAGGATCCGATTTAACAATGTTAACAATCAATACTGATTATAGAGTAAAGACAAGTTTTGATCATAAAATAAAGGAATCGCTGACTGCACTGGTCTTTGCATTACCTTTAGTTTAAATAAATTATTAACTATTTATTGCACTGGTCTAAAGTCAAAATGCATCCGAAATAAATGTAGTCAAACATTACAAATTCCGGGTCACTGAGAACAAAAATGATGCTTAAAATTGTTGATTGGGTCTAGTTTTAAAGATATGATACTGGGTCAATATATACAAATCTTGACTTGATAATGGCGGAGGATAAGTGATTTATAAAGGGAAGGGATCTAAATTAATCCAGAAAGGACTAACATCTTTGACTGGATCTATGAATAAATATATGACTGGGTTTATACAGAACTTGCTTGTTAGGCAAAACAAGGAATGATGCAATCTGAAGCTGGTATTGCGTCATATATTTTATGAATTGCGTCATTTTATTCCTAGACGTCAAGGATGTTGCAATCACAACTAAGCTTATATCACTCTGCTGAACAAATTGCCTTATATCAGCTCTAGAAATCATACATTGTCGTGCTCTCTTATGTGTCAGTGTTTTAATTTTGCAAAGAGATATTTCTGTTTAGCCAAAGTGAGCAAAGACGTGTGAACAATGCAGATAACTTCTGGTACATTTGTGGCGAAATGACTTTTGCATCACACAGTTTAGCCACTATGGCTAAGAAAACCTATGACTTTTATATTGGCTGCAAAATTGGAGCTCATGACAAGCGTTGGTCCCCACACGTATGCTGAAACACATAAGCAACAAATCGTGGCCAGTGGTTGAATAAGAAAAGGAAATAAATGCCTTTTGCAGTACCAATGATTTGGAGAGAGCCAACATATCATTTCAGCAATTGTTACTTCTGCATGCTGCCTCGAGTTGGGAAAGGTGTCTCAAAGAAAAAAAAGTGGACTGTGCATTATCCAAACATTCCATCAGCTATACGCCCAGTACCCCACGGAGAAGGACTGTCGGCTCCTCATGCACCAGAATGATTCTCACTTGAGTCAGACGAGAAAGAAGAAGAGGATGAAACTTCTAACCCTGAAACATCAATGTCACATGACCCATATTTTCTCCCATCCTCCTCCTCTGAACCACACCCCATAACACGAGGTGAACTGAATGACCTTGTCAAGGATTTGGAACTATCCAAGAGTACGGCAGAACTGTTGGGCTCCAGACTACATCGGTGGAATCTCCTGGCAGTTGATGTTAGGGTTTTCATGTTCCGTGACTGTCAAAAGGATCTTGTTCCATTCTTCTTCATGGCATCTGTCAACATCGTTCATGATCTAGATCAGTGGAGACTGTTCACTGATTCATCGAAGACGAGTCTAAAATGAGTTTTGCTGCATAATGGCAATGTTATGACAATTCCAGTTGGTCATGCAGTCCAAATGAAGGTAACTATGAAAACATGAAACAACTTTTGAGGTGCATACACTATGACTAACATCAGTGGCAGCTTTGTGGCGATTTGAGGGTTCTTTCTCTCTTGCTTGGTCTGCAGACTGGATACACAGAGTACTGCTGTTTTCTCTGCGAATGAGATAGTCGTAAGAGAGATTCCTATTACATTAAGAGAGATTGGCCACTCCGACAGTCCTTGAAGCCTGGGAGGGAACGTGTTCAGCATTCACTACTTGTTGAAGCAAGGAAGATTTTATTACCACCCTTGCACATCAAGCTTGAAGAACTTTGTCAAGGCCATGGACAATACACAAGCAGGTTTCAAGTACATCCGTGGAAAATGTCCAAGCTTTAGTGAAATTAAGATATAGGAAGGTGTCTTTGTTGGTCCTCAGATGATGTATTTGACAGTGCACTGCTATGCTAGGAAAAGACTGCATGTAAAGCCTTCTGGTTAATGGCAACAAATTTTCTTGGAAACAACAATGCAGACAAATACAGGGAGTTAGTGGAAACCCTCCTCAAGGCATACAAAAGCACTGGTTGCAACCTGTCACTAAAGAGACATTATTTGCACTCTCATCTAGATATTTTTTCCACAGAACTGCGGTGCAGTGAGCGACGAGCACGGCGAGCGATTTCACCAGAACACTGCAAAAATGGAGAAACGTTTTCAGGGCAAATGGAGCCCTTCAATTCTTGCAGACTATTGCTGGACAGTGACACCAGATGCTCCATTTTATGAATACAAGAGACAAGCCAAGAAGCGCCGAGTAGACACTGAATAAGGATTAAACTATGTACTTAATAGTTTTTTACCATTTGTTTCATAATAAAATTTATTTATATACCCCTTCTGTTGTTTTTTAAGGTGTTACATACAGCAGACAGATGAAATAGTATCATGTAAAGCAACCATAAACACAATTAAAGACCTCGGTTTACACTTTATGATTATAACTCTACTATCTACACAGTAGACGTAAAAATCTAAAAAGTAAAATATTTTGGAAATAGTAGCCAATCAGCAGTTTTAATTGTCATATTTGAATTCAGCACATCAAAATCCATAATATATATAACATTTTATCTCTGAAGCAGAAGATATCTAAAAATTATAGACCAGTGTTAGTAATCATTAGCTTCTAATCTCGCTTGTTGCCTTGTTTATACTTCTCATAAAAATGCAAACAACAGACTAACTAATGCTAGAATAAGCGAATTGGCATGATCAGCCAAGAAACATGTCCAGCTGTTTTGAAATGCCAACTCTATCACAATCCAAATAATTCCTGGAACTGCTACCTTTTATTTTGGATAACACAACAACAAACGAATAGTTCGCAATATATTAATGAATTGTTTTACTTTGTCAGCAAATAACTGTCACTGCTGCCGGCTCCACGTACTACTAAAACTTTTACCGAATCCATCCGCTATACATAATGAAAAGTTTTATCTAATGTTTGATTTTGATGTTTTCAATGTTGTCACTGAAATCTTATTGATCTGTCCTGTCCAGCTATGCCATTTATCTTAAAGTTATTGCAATTCAACTGTTTTGCGTTTATTGGTTTATTTGCTGAAATCTTTGTTCTTTATCATACATTTGAATATCAGCTTTCATATTTATTTTTATCATTACAATTTCTATAGCATTAATATAGCCCCTTAGTTATCTTTCCTGGTGTGAGATAAATAACCATTCAATGTAGGTCAAAGTTCTCCACTGTCAATTCATTCACATTAGTCGTTTATTAATTTTTTATTTTCTCTTACGCGTTGATAGACCAGCCTGTTTGCATATCTATATTGACATGATGTTGACGTAGCTGTCCTTGTACAAGAGCAGTTCTTATCTGGGACGTGTTTCTGCCAAGTCTCGAATATGCTTTATCATTTTGCTTTTCACCGTCTTCAACTTTCTTTTAATGAAGAAAACATCGCTTTCATATTAAGGGTTTAACATTTACCGTCTTTGGAATTGCATTCTTTAAATCTTCTTTAAGTTCCTTGACCTAAACGTTGAACCTCCATGCTAATTTCGTATTGAACTGATTGCTAAAAACTCCTTTCTGATTAATATGAACCGTTTCTGGTCTAGACCATCTTTAATATAAAATATACATTTCCCAGCTCTAACTTACAATCAAGTCTTAACATACTGATGGCCTATTATCAACCTAAAAAGCTTGTATTGTTTGATGAGCATGCAAATCTGTAAGTCAACATTGTTGAAGAGTTTGCTGAGAAGTTGTAAAACGTTCTATTGATAGGTTAGGTTCATCCAAATATGAAATGATTTTGTGTACAGACTCAACACATGTATTTGAAAATTTCTCGTTCAGTCTTTTATACATTTTAATAATCTTCAACCTTTTCGCCTTTTCTCAAATTTTATTCTTAATAATTTGTTGTGTTAGATAAATAGAAAAGTAAAAATAAAAGCATAACTGGAAAAAATCAAGACAAAAAAATCAATAATCGATAGAAAATATATATTGTAAATGAAACTTGCCAAACAGCTACTCGTAAAAATGTAACTGATGAAATTTAAGCAAAAACGACGTAAATTCTTTAACAATGCAAGAGCTAGTTAAACCTTTGAGTCATTATCAGGTGTTGTTAGTTATGACATGACACCATTAATTAGCAAATTCATCACTAAATCGTTTTTATTATTAATGTGGGGGTTACCTCTATTTACATTCACTGCTATATGATTAATTTCAAAAGAACAAGAGAAAGTGAGGAACGAGAAAATATGGGTAAATACGCTTAATAAATAAACGCGTACTGATTGCTTTGCCGTTGATGTATTTGTGCAACAACTGGAGTGGAAAGTCTAATTGTAGAAGTCTATGTGTATCATACAGCACCATCAACAATTGTTGTATAAAATTTAATTGTAGAAGTGTATGTCTATCATTCAACACCATCACATATAGTTGTGTGTAGTCCAACTGTAGGCATATATGTCTATCATGCAACTCAATTAACAATTAGTGAGTAAAACTAAGTTTGGGCATATGGTATCACGGTACCAATTGTTTTTCCATATACCTCAATGCTAATGTTTTGTGAAATAAATATACTTTCTGTCCTACTTGGGCATGCGTGTCACACACTGTCATATAGAACAATGCTAGATTGTCAATTTGACAATGACATAACCAGGTACTCCATTGCATTTAAGAGAGATAACTCTACTGGAACTAGACAGGGGTAAGAGTTATCTAGTCACAACAAGCACATTTTCAGCAATGTGTACCATATTTTTAAAAAATCATAAAAAATACAAAATATGATCTAGATAGAAATTAACACAAGTTCACATGTTGCCAAAAGGCTCAACTTTTTTAAAAGCCAAACAGAAAGTACAACTCCTACATAATGCACCAATCACAGCTAGTGTTGTTCTTTAATTCTGAATACAATGTTCCATACACCTTAAGCTCCGCCCACCTGGACTTGCACAATTGGTACCGTTATACCATATGTGTCTATCAATCAACACGATCAACAATTGGTATGTAAAGTCCAACTGTAGGAGTTAATAACTAACATGCGACACAATCAACAATTGGTGAGTAAAATTTAATTGTAGGAGTGTATGTCTATCATGCAACACCATCAGCAATTCAGGTGTGCAAAGTCTAATTGTATTAAAGTCTATCATGCAACACAATCAACAATTCAGGTGTGCAAAGTCTAACTGTATGAAAGCCTATTATGCAACACAATCAACAATTCAGGTGTGCAAAGTCTAATTGTATGAAAGTCTATCATGCAACACAATCAACAATTGCTGTCTGTAATCTAATTGTAGTCGTGTCTATCATGCAACACAATCAACAATTGTTGTCTGTAATCTAATTGTAGTCGTGTCTATCGTGCAACACAATCAACAATTGTTGTCTGTAATCTAACTGTAGTCGTGTCTATCATGTAACACAATAATTGTTGTCTGTAATCTAATTGTAGTCGTGTCTATCATGCAACACAATCAACAATTGTTGTCTGTAATCTAACTGTAGTCGTGTCTATCATGCAACACAATCAACAATTGTTGTCTGTAATCTAATTGTAGTCGTGTCTATCGTGCAACACAATCAACAATTGTTGTCTGTAATCTAATTGTGGTCGTGTCTATCATGTAACACAATAATTGTTGTCTGTAATCTAATTGTAGTCGTGTCTATCATGCAACACAATCAACAATTGTTGTCTGTAATCTAATTGTAGTCGTGTCTATCATGCAACACAATCAACAATTGCTGTCTGTAATCTAATTGTAGTCGTGTCTATCGTGCAACACAATCAACAATTGTTGTCTGTAATCTAATTGTAGTCGTGTCTATCGTGCAACACCATCAACAATTGTTGTCTGTAATCTAATTGTAGTCGTGTCTATCATGCAACACCATCAACAATTGTTGTCTGTAATCTAATTGTAGTCGTGTCTCTCATGCAACACCATCAACAATTGTTGTCTGTAATCTAATTGTAGTCATGTCTATCATGCAACACAATCAACAATTGTTGTCTGTAATCTAATTGTAGTCGTGTCTCTCATGCAACACCATCAACAATTGTTGTCTGTAATCTAATTGTAGTCATGTCTATCATGCAACACAATCAACAATTGTTGTCTGTAATCTAATTGTAGTCGTGTCTATCGTGCAACACAATCAACAATTGTTGTCTGTAATCTAACTGTAGTCGTGTCTATCATGTAACACAATAATTGTTGTCTGTAATCTAATTGTAGTCGTGTCTATCATGCAACACAATCAACAATTGTTGTCTGTAATCTAATTGTAGTCGTGTCTATCGTGCAACACAATCAACAATTGTTGTCTGTAATCTAATTGTGGTCGTGTCTATCATGTAACACAATAATTGTTGTCTGTAATCTAATTGTAGTCGTGTCTATCATGCAACACAATCAACAATTGTTGTCTGTAATCTAATTGTAGTCGTGTCTATCATGCAACACAATCAACAATTGCTGTCTGTAATCTAATTGTAGTCGTGTCTATCGTGCAACACAATCAACAATTGTTGTCTGTAATCTAATTGTAGTCGTGTCTATCGTGCAACACCATCAACAATTGTTGTCTGTAATCTAATTGTAGTCGTGTCTATCATGCAACACCATCAACAATTGTTGTCTGTAATCTAATTGTAGTCGTGTCTCTCATGCAACACCATCAACAATTGTTGTCTGTAATCTAATTGTAGTCGTGTCTATCATGCAACACAATCAACAATTGCTGTCTGTAATCTAATTGTAGTCGTGTCTATCATGTAACACAATAATTGTTGTCTGTAATCTAATTGTAGTCGTGTCTATCATGCAACACAATCAACAATTGTTGTCTGTAATCTAATTGTAGTCGTGTCTATCATGCAACACAATCAACAATTGTTGTCTGTAATCTAATTGTAGTCGTGTCTATCGTGCAACACAATCAACAATTGTTGTCTGTAATCTAATTGTGGTCTTGTCTATCATGTAACACAATAATTGTTGTCTGTAATCTAATTGTAGTCGTGTCTATCATGCAACACAATCAACAATTGTTGTCTGTAATCTAATTGTAGTCGTGTCTATCATGCAACACAATCAACAATTGCTGTCTGTAATCTAATTGTAGTCGTGTCTATCGTGCAACACAATCAACAATTGTTGTCTGTAATCTAATTGTAGTCGTGTCTATCGTGCAACACCATCAACAATTGTTGTCTGTAATCTAATTGTAGTCGTGTCTATCATGCAACACCATCAACAATTGTTGTCTGTAATCTAATTGTAGTCGTGTCTCTCATGCAACACCATCAACAATTGTTGTCTGTAATCTAATTGTAGTCATGTCTATCATGCAACACAATCAACAATTGTTGTCTGTAATCTAATTGTAGTCGTGTCTCTCATGCAACACCATCAACAATTGTTGTCTGTAATCTAATTGTAGTCATGTCTATCATGCAACACAATCAACAATTGTTGTCTGTAATCTAATTGTAGTCGTGTCTATCGTGCAACACAATCAACAATTGTTGTCTGTAATCTAACTGTAGTCGTGTCTATCATGTAACACAATAATTGTTGTCTGTAATCTAATTGTAGTCGTGTCTATCATGCAACACAATCAACAATTGTTGTCTGTAATCTAATTGTAGTCGTGTCTATCGTGCAACACAATCAACAATTGTTGTCTGTAATCTAATTGTGGTCGTGTCTATCATGTAACACAATAATTGTTGTCTGTAATCTAATTGTAGTCGTGTCTATCATGCAACACAATCAACAATTGTTGTCTGTAATCTAATTGTAGTCGTGTCTATCATGCAACACAATCAACAATTGCTGTCTGTAATCTAATTGTAGTCGTGTCTATCGTGCAACACAATCAACAATTGTTGTCTGTAATCTAATTGTAGTCGTGTCTATCGTGCAACACCATCAACAATTGTTGTCTGTAATCTAATTGTAGTCGTGTCTATCATGCAACACCATCAACAATTGTTGTCTGTAATCTAACTGTAGTCGTGTCTATCATGCAACACAATCAACAATTGTTGTCTGTAATCTAATTGTAGTCGTGTCTATCGTGCAACACAATCAACAATTGTTGTCTGTAATCTAATTGTAGTCGTGTCTATCATGCAACACAATCAACAATTGTTGTCTGTAATCTAATTGTAGTCGTGTCTATCGTGCAACACAATCAACAATTGTTGTCTGTAATCTAATTGTGGTCGTGTCTATCATGTAACACAATAATTGTTGTCTGTAATCTAATTGTAGTCGTGTCTATCATGCAACACAATCAACAATTGTTGTCTGTAATCTAATTGTAGTCGTGTCTATCATGCAACACAATCAACAATTGCTGTCTGTAATCTAATTGTAGTCGTGTCTATCGTGCAACACAATCAACAATTGTTGTCTGTAATCTAATTGTAGTCGTGTCTATCGTGCAACACCATCAACAATTGTTGTCTGTAATCTAATTGTAGTCGTGTCTATCATGCAACACCATCAACAATTGTTGTCTGTAATCTAATTGTAGTCGTGTCTCTCATGCAACACCATCAACAATTGTTGTCTGTAATCTAATTGTAGTCATGTCTATCATGCAACACAATCAACAATTGTTGTCTGTAATCTAATTGTAGTCGTGTCTATCATGCAATACAATCAACAATTGCTGTCTGTAATCTAATTGTAGTCGTGTCTATCATGTAACACAATAATTGTTGTCTGTAATCTAATTGTAGTCGTGTCTATCATGCAACACAATCAACAATTGTTGTCTGTAATCTAATTGTAGTCGTGTCTATCATGCAACACAATCAACAATTGTTGTCTGTAATCTAATTGTAGTCGTGTCTATCGTGCAACACAATCAACAATTGTTGTCTGTAATCTAATTGTGGTCTTGTCTATCATGTAACACAATAATTGTTGTCTGTAATCTAATTGTAGTCGTGTCTATCATGCAACACAATCAACAATTGTTGTCTGTAATCTAATTGTAGTCGTGTCTATCGTGCAACACAATCAACAATTGCTGTCTATCATGCAACACAATCAACAATTGCTGTCTGTAATCTAATTGTAGTCGTGTCTATCATGCAACACAATAAACAATTGTTGTCTGTAATCTAATTGTAGTCGTGTCTATCATGCAACACCATCAACAATTGTTGTCTGTAATCTAATTGTAGTCGTGTCTATCATGCAACACCATCAACAATTGTTGTCTGTAATCTAATTGTAGTCGTGTCTATCATGCAACACCATCAACAATTGTTGTCTGTAATCTAATTGTAGTCGTGTCTATCATGCAACACAATCAACAATTGCTGTCTGTAATCTAACTGTAGTCGTGTCTATCATGCAACACAATCAACAATTGTTGTCTGTAATCTAATTGTAGTCGTGTCTATCATGAAACACCATCAATAATTGATGTCTGTAATCTAATTGTAGTCGTGTCTATCCTGCAACACAATCAACAATTGTTGTCTGTAATCTAATTGTAGTCGTGTCTATCCTGCAACACAATCAACAATTGTTGTCTGTAATCTAATTGTAGTCGTGTCAATCGTGCAACACAATCAACAATTGTTGTCTGTAATCTAATTGTAGTCGTGTCAATCGTGCAACACAATCAACAATTGTTGTCTGTAATCTAATTGTAGTCGTGTCAATCGTGCAACACAATCAACAATTGTTGTCTGTAATCTAATTGTAGTCGTGTCTATCATGCAACAGTCAACAATTGTTGTCTGTAATCTAATTGTAGTCGTGTCTATCATGCAACACCATCAACAATTGTTGTCTGTAATCTAATTGTAGTCGTGTCTATCATGCAACACAGTCAACAATTGTTGTCTGTAATCTAATTGTAGTCGTGTCTATCATGCAACACAGTCAACAATTTTTGTCTGTAATCTAATTGTAGTCGTGTCTATCATGCAACACCATCAACAATTGTTGTCTGTAATCTAATTGTAGTCATGTCTATCATGCAACACCATCAACAATTGTTGTCTGTAATCTAATTGTAGTCGTGTCTATCATGCAACACCATCAACAATTGTTGTCTGTAATCTAATTGTAGTCATGTCTATCATGCAACACCATCAACAATTGTTGTCTGTAATATAATTGTAGTCGTGTCTATCATGTAACACAATCAATAATTGTTGTCTGTAATCTAATTGTAGTCATGTCTATCATGCAACACCATCAACAATTGTTGTCTGTAATCTAATTGTAGTCGTGTCTATCATGTAACACAATCAATAATTGTTGTCTGTAATCTAATTGTAGTCATGTCTATCATGCAACACAATCAACAATTGTTGTCTGTAATCTAATTGTAGTCATGTCTATCATGCAACACAATCAACAATTGTTGTCTGTAATCTAATTGTAGTCGTGTCTATCATGCAACAGTCAACAATTGTTGTCTGTAATCTAATTGTAGTCGTGTCTATCATGCAACACCATCAACAATTGTTGTCTGTAATCTAATTGTAGTCGTGTCTATCATGCAACACAGTCAACAATTGTTGTCTGTAATCTAATTGTAGTCGTGTCTATCATGCAACACAGTCAACAATTTTTGTCTGTAATCTAATTGTAGTCGTGTCTATCATGCAACACCATCAACAATTGTTGTCTGTAATCTAATTGTAGTCGTGTCTATCATGCAACACCATCAACAATTGTTGTCTGTAATATAATTGTAGTCGTGTCTATCATGTAACACAATCAATAATTGTTGTCTGTAATCTAATTGTAGTCATGTCTATCATGCAACACCATCAACAATTGTTGTCTGTAATCTAATTGTAGTCGTGTCTATCATGTAACACAATCAATAATTGTTGTCTGTAATCTAATTGTAGTCATGTCTATCATGCAACACAATCAACAATTGTTGTCTGTAATCTAATTGTAGTCATGTCTATCATGCAACACAATCAACAATTGTTGTCTGTAATCTAATTGTAGTTGTGTCTATCATGCAACACAATCAACAATTGTTGTCTGTAATCTAATTGTAGTCGTGTCAATCGTGCAACACAATCAACAATTGTTGTCTGTAATCTAATTATAGTTGTGTCTATCATGCAACTCGTGCAACACCATCAACTAAGCAAAGAGACAAATCAATAGTGTTAAAAATTTCATGGATGTTAAAGTAAGAGATCTTGAATGATTAAACCTTTCTGTTGTGCTCTAGTTTCTCTTCCTCAGTCAGAGGCGTAGCTATGATATTTTGGGCCGGGGACGAACTATAAAACTGGCGCCCCAGCACCCTCCCCGTTTAATCACATTTTTGAATATTACCCTTGTTTACTTATTATAATGTAACGTTGTAAGCCTCATTTTGGCGCCCCTGTACCTTGGCGCCCGGGGACATATGTAACCCCCTGCCCCCCCACCCCAGCTATGCCTCTGTCCTCAGTTGCCATTTTATAATATGTAGCTGTTTCTATTTTCAATCATATATACAGTATTTGACAAATTCAAGCATTTATTGTCAGTCATATACACAATACTGGACCAATTCAAGCTTTTATTGCGAATCATATACCGGTACACAGTATTTGACCAATTCAAGCATTTATTGCCAATCATATACACAGTACTGGACCAATTCAATTATTTTTTTTTGTCAGTCATATACACAGTACTGGACCAATTCAATCATTTATTTTTTGTCAGTCATATACACAGTACTGGACCAATTCAATCATTTATTGTTTGTCAGTCATATACACGGTACTGGACCAATTCAATCATTTATTGTTTGTCAGTCATATACACAATATTGGACCAATTCAATCATTTATTGTTTGTCAGTCATATACACGGTACTGGACCAATTCAAGCATTTTCTCTCTTAATTTGGATCAGATAGTAGACAATCAGCAAGGAATGAAACAATTAATGTTTTTGTTGGCATTATTTACATATCTAGGTGGTTTGGTAAGTTAAGCCATCTATGATAAAACATCAATTGATGGTACACATTGCCTTTTTTAAAATGTAACTCATCGAATATTTTGTCTTATTTATACACCAAGCATTTTAAACTATGTAGTTTTCTTACTTATATTTACATTCCCATTCTCTCCAAAATAATTACCTTTAAATAAATTTTATTGTGGCATCATATTTGATGGTATTCATTTATATGTTCTCATTTTAACCTTTCCATATTATGGTTGAACTCTTTGTTTTATTATGCCATTTATTTTTCTACAACTTTGTGCATGTCGTTTATCAAGGTTTGACAGGACATGTATTAAAATCTATTGTTTTTTTTACCCAATTAAATTTCAGATTAGTAGATACTAATTGTAGGTAACATTGTAAGTCTGTGTACAAGCATTGTAAGTCTGTGTACAAGCAACATTTTAACCTCCAGAAATCACTACATGTAGGTAGCATTGTAAGTCTGTGTACAAGCATTGTAAGTCTGTGTACAAGCAACATTTTAACCTCCAGAAATCACTACATGTAGGTAGCATTGTAAGTCTGTGTACAAGCATTGTAAGTCTGTGTACAAGCATTGTAAGTCTGTGTAAAAGCAACATTTTAACCTCCTGAAATCATGCTGAGTTAACTTTTGCAATTCCCATGCAAACAAATGGAAGAGGACAGACACAATTTAAGAATAAAAGATTAACAAATCACCTGAGAATAATTCTTTACAATAAACAAAGATACGCATGGAGCTAAACCTGATAGACAACTTAGAAAGTGTTTAAAATGTCTAAAAGATCAAACTTTGAATGTTTCAAGAAAGATAAATGAAACACAACATTGCACAAAGAAAGAAATGATACAAGTTTATGAAGTTTAAACAAAATGTATCATTTGATTTGTTGTTGTATATCTGTTTTATGTATCTCTATTAACGTGGACACAGAGTATCCTCCAGGTCTGTAACATCCAATATTAAAACATCAAATTCTTGTCATAGAAGATACTTAAGGTAACACTTAACGAAATTCAATCAAATCACAGCAATAAGGTAACACAGTGTCTATATCAGACAACACAAAATGAGAAATGATTGACAGTTTTAGCTAATAAATAATACAGTTTTGTCAAATGGAGTAAACAATAACCTTAATGTAATTTATCACATGACATTAAATGCTGCTCTTCCAGTTACACATATTTCCATTATATTTCTACTGGCCATTAAAAATGGACATTGAAGAAAGTAAAACTGATTATTCCAGTTTCATTTAGTCAGCTCATGGCTAACAACCTAATAACACTGACAACCTAATAACACATGCACTTTCACCACTTAAAAATGTATGTTAATAAATTATTGCTTCTGCATGAAAAGACTTCATCTGGTGTATATATAAGACCAAGACTAAATTTCTGTCCTGAAATACAAGCCAAAGAAAAATGTCAAACATCAAAAATAAAATAATAAAGTCTAATGTGTCCACAGCATCAATTAATTCAGCTACACTCAAACACGTGATGTGTTCATGTGGTTCCAGCACAACCTAACTTGTCCCTTTTCAATATATAAATGAAAGAAAAGACATCAAGTGCACCTCCTTTATACCCTTTACTGTCAACTGACAATTTCATTACTTTTAGTCTGCAAAATGTGATCAAAATTATTTCAAGACATCAAACAATATAGAAGTGTGAGAGAAATAAACATCCTCAATTAGGTCTGGGTTAGTATTGCAACAGTTTAAGATGGCATGGATGTAACAGTAGCTGAAACAGGTCCTGGAGAAATAGCATAGTTATTTCTTTGCCTTTTAATGGGTTTTAGTTATGTAACATTGTTAGACATTGTAACATTGTTAGACAAGATAATAAGAATGTTTGGGACATGATGAAATAGTAGCATTTCTAATAATAAGTTGAACATTATATAAAATATAATAAAGACAGCAACTACAGATAACGAAATCAAACACAGTGACTTCATATTGATCATGAACAAGTGCAACAGATAGAAAAAATGCACAAAGAAAATACAATTATATAGAATACCAGGAAATAGAGGAATTTAAAATAAATAGAAGTTAGAACAGAATTTGAAGGAAAACAACTGAACAAAAGGACTATAATCATCTTTACAACAAAAAGTTTAACATAAAACATTAACTCTGGGCTACAGGAAAAGTCATTGTACAGTTACTTGATATAAAGCCTAGTGAAAGAACAGTTAATCTCAACAGTACAAAAAAAAATCCATTACAGTATAAAGAAGAGACTGGTTTGTTGGGTAATATGATATAAAGGGCAGACTGGTTTGTTGGGTAATATGATATAAAGGGCATACTGGTTTGTTGGGTAATATGATATAAAGGACTGGTTTGTTGGGTAATATGATGTTTCATGTTTCCAGTAAGCTGAGAGATATTGCATTTCACTACATCACAACCAAGGCCTTGTCTAATTCTGGATGATTTCACAAACATTCAATATAAATTAACAAATTCAGAGAAGAAATGCCTGCTGCTGCTGACAATGAAGATGTTGAATGTCTTAAATCCAATTCAGATTACTGTTGATTAACAATTAGTGTATGTAATGAACTTCATTGCTAAACTGTTAGGATCCAATAAGCAGAGATAATAATAATAATAATGATAATAATAATCAGGACTTTGTATAGTGCCTAATCTTTAGACGCTGTAAGCACTTTACAACATTAGACAACACCTATAACATAAAAAAACATATAATGATATGATTACAAAAACAAACACCATGAAATTGGAAAACATAAAAGAAAAACATGCTGAGAATATTTAAGGTAGGAAACATTAGGTCTTTAAGTTTGTTCTTGCAGTCAAAATAAGTGAGTTTTGAGAGCACTCTTTGGTGGGATCATTGGGTCTTTGTGTTTAAGTTAAGTGGGCAATTCATTCCATGTTGCTGGGCCCTGGTATGCAAAAGAACGCTGTCCATATGGCTTTGTTGTCATAGTGGGAGTAATGAGTATACGATTGTCAGAAGAGAAACCTAATTATCTTGCTGCTGTGTACACATGGGTGAGGTCGGATAGGTATGTTGGACTAGAGTCCAACAGTGAAATGTAGCACAGAAAATAAATTTTGTGTTTGATTCTGGATCGAATGGATAGCCAGTGTAGGGTACAGAGCAGCTGGGAGGTGTGCTCGGATCGTGGCATAGCATTCAAAGTTCAAATGAAGCTTTTAGTTTCTGAAGCCCCAAATTTTGAACCTTAGCCAAATCAATAACCCAAAAAGCTGTAAAGTAAATAGCATACAACATGCATGATGGGATAGGTGTCATTAAGATGTCCTAGTGACTTGGATTTACCTGCAACCAAAACAAACCCCCAGAAAAGTAACTCTATTAATAAAATTGATCTACTTAAACCGAAATAACTATCTCACACATCTTGGTGATCTCATCAAATTAACTTAATTAAAAAATTGCTGATGTGATCTGTTGGCTCTTTCCAAAGTAATCAATTAGTATAATACAAGTCTTAGAAATACAAGTCTTAGAAACAGTTCAAGAAAGAGTTGATGAAATATGAAGTATTTAACAATATTTACAACCAACTGAATAGCGGATAAAGCATGAGTTAGGTGCTTTAGGATGGGGAGGATAATGATCTCTTGGAGACTACAACACTGTTCATCCTCATTTGGATTTTTTTAATACAGAAAACATTAAACAACAAAATCAAACAAAATGATCTAAGTAGCTAATATATGATTTGAAATTACTGACTTGAAGAGCAAGATGACAACTAAAATTAATACCCCGTCAGAGTTATCATATCAGTCAGTACAAAAAGAAGTTTGATGATAAACCATCAATCCAAAACCCAGATGAATATTAATTTATGAATTTTATATTGTTGTACAAAATTTACTAGAATTTTCAATGCTAAAATTATGTTTCAAACACTGAACACTAGTTATGGATTTAACTACATTCCATTTACTTTTGCTCAGTCATAACTGAAACTGAGTAATTTAGGTTGGATTAAAGATAAAATGTTTTGTCAGAATACTTGCCAGATATAACCTGGCATCAGTATTAAAATATGAATTGTCATTGATAGTGCAATGGCTACAGGTCTAAACATCTGAATGAAGCTGATATGGACCAACCAGGGTAAGGAAGAACTGTAGCTGAAAACTGCAGTGTTAAATCAAAACATAGTTAATGCAGAGTATTTACTTTAATGAAAGATTGGGAGAACAAGCTTTTATGACACAGTACTTGAACAACTGAAAAGAAATGTTATATCCCTTAACTCACCCAAAACTCAAGGTTAAGCTAACAAACCAAAGCAGTCAAAACTAAATGATTTCTACCAGCCTTCAAATCAATGGTAAAATACAATAACACATTCAAGACATCTGTTATGGATATTACTCTGCATATAGCTTACTGGTTTTTGCAGCATAAAAACAGCATCACTATTATCACTATGGCAACTAATGGTAAATACACAACACTTCAAAAGCTGGAAAATGAAATACAAAGAGTTAAATTCCTTAATCCAACACATCATTGTATTACAAACACCCCAAACAACATTAAACTTGAAATAACATGGCTAGTTTATACATAAAAGTGACTTCCAAATACCCTGATTGTACCATAGTACCATTGTACACTGATTGTACCATAGTACCATTGTACACTGATTGTACCATAGTACCATTGTACACTGATTGTACCATAGTACCATTGTACACTGATTGTACCATAGTACCATTGTACACTGATTGTACCATAGCACCACTGTACACTGATTGTACCATAGCGCCATTGTACACTGATTGTTCCATTATAGTTTTGTTGTAATTGTGCTTGATATGAAGGCAAAAGGGGATGCTAACATACTGGTAATTATTTTGGGAAGAATGCCAGTTAAAGAAAACTATTTCCTATGGTAGAAATGACAATTTCATGTTAACTGACAACCACATCCTCTACAGGTTGTGGAAGACTTCTGGAGTGGAGTGCTGGGGAGTGGAGGTGGAAGATAGGCTGAAGATGCAACCTGTACAGATCAAGATCTATTTCAACTTTTCTGCTTATTCCGTCATTTTATTCAACTTTACTATTATTCAAATTACAAGAGTTCATGTTAAAAACAGCATTGCAGTCAGAGCAATATTTTTATTCTTAATATTTTCTACCTTTTAAATAGCTTTTGCTGTGTGTGATATTGATTGTGACACAACTATTAGTATAATGTCATGTTATAAACATCATATGTCATACTAAAGCATAACATACAGCTATTACTTTTATGTCATGTTATAAACATGATTTGCCACAACATAGATAGTTATGTCATGTCATTTTATAAACACCATATGTCATACTATAATTCCTGGAACTGCTACCTTTTATTTTGGATAACACAACAACAAATGAATAGTTCGCAATATATTTATGAATTGTTTTACTTTGTCAGCAAATAACTGTGCTGTCTTTTCCACCAACATAACATCCATGTCTGCCACTGTTTCCGGCTCCACGTACTACTAAAACGTTTACCAAATCCATCCGCTATACATAATGAAAAGTTTTACCTAATGTTTGATTTTGATGTTTTCAATGTTGTCACTGAAATCTTACTGATCTGTTCTGCCCAGCTATGCCATTTATCTTAAAGTTATTGCAATTCGACTGTTTTGCGTTAACTGGTTTATTTGCTGAAATCTTTATTCTTTATCATACTTTTATGTCATGTTTTTTAAACATGACATGCTATAACACAGATATTTACATCATGTCATTTTATAGACACCATATGCCATACTATGGCAAAACATACAGCTATTAGTGTCATATCATTTTATAAACATCATATTCCATACCACAGCTATTACTTTTTCATGTCATGTTATATACCTGATATGCCATACCTCACAGCTATTAGTGTCATGTTATTTTATAAACATCATATGCCATGGTATGACATAACATGCAGCAAACTAATTACATAAAACAATGTTTAAACTGTAGCAATGATAAATAATATCTAAAACCCATCTTCATTTAACAACAATTATTATATAACAGTCCATGTTATAATTCAACTCATTTTCTTATTTTTGCTATTTCATGAAAACTTGTATTAAATGTATTGTGGAATTTATAACTTCATTAGGAAGCAAGAAAAACAAAACATATTAGGTGTTGTGATTTTATTATTGGCAACTGCAAAAATAAAACTGAACTGCATTGTGATTATTAACGAAAACATGTAGAAACATAAATTTGTTAATCTAAGTAAAATGGCTTAAACAAACCTTTTAAACATTGTACCCCTTGTTTGAATTATAAATCCTCATTTGAGATAAAAATATTGCCAATGAGTTGAACAATTATAAATAAGAGAATTAAAATTAAACACATTTATAATTATACCAATAGAATAAGGTCAGAGAATAGATTGTACCACTAGGATACCCCATTTAATCATTACTATAATAAATAATTTTAACTCTCTGAAACAATAATGGATGACAATTATATAACAGATATATGTACATTATTATGAGGAAAGGATTTCATTATACATGTATTGAACCTTGTTAGTGAAGATTACAAGAATTATGAAAATTTATGAAACTTCCAATTTATATGCAATCTGAAATCCAAAAATATATAATAATTTTATAAATACATTCATTGATTGTAAATGCCTGATTTGTTGAAATCTACAACTGATGAAGGCTGTCTCCATGGTGAAAATGGCACATTTCAGAGCCAAGTGTATGAATACCAAACCGACATTTCTAGTAAAGTCCTAAGAATGATGGATACTGTAGTCTGAAGAAATAGATGACATTGCAATTGCTTCAAGTGGAAGTGGAATTAGTCTATGATTTATTGCAATGGTGGACAAGGGAATGCGTCTACACTAAACGCAATAGCATATAGCGCATTATACACTTGCCCTGTCCTTAACAGTCCATAGACTATATGCATACCCTGTGTATAGCAGTCTTCAAATCATAAAACTACCCTGTCCTTATTAGTCCCCAAGACTATATGCATACCCTGTGCATATTAATTCTCAAAATTGTAAACTTTGCCCTGTGTTTAATAGTCATCAAAATTATACATTTGCCCTGTGTATCATATTTCCCAAAATTGTACACTTGCCTTGTGTTTAATAGTCCCAATGTCATATACTTGCCCTGTGTTAATAATAGTCCCAATCTCATACATTTGCCCTAAGCTTAATAGTCCCAAAATCAATAGGCTTCTTCATTGCCCAAAGTGCAAGACATCCACAAAATTTAGTGCTGATATAGACCTAATGTTGCTGCACAGGGGGAAATAATTACTATTTTAGTCAGTGACCTTGAACTTTGACCTTTTGAAAGTGAAACTGATAGGGTCCATCCATACTTAAAGACCAAGCCTACCACAAAGTTTGATCACTGTTGAGGGTGAGGAACTCGAGTTATTGCATGAAATGAAATTGCTAACAGATGGACAGAAGGATGGATGGACATCATAGCAAGATGGATCTTTAAAAACTAAATGATCTTCATGTTTGCATATGAACTGCTCTACTCCCATAACATGAGGACATTTTGTTTGCTATGTATACATGACATTCATGAAATCAGCCACGTGATTCAAAAATCTGCAAAATACTCTAGTTTACAAGCATACTATGGAAGTTATAAAAAAAGAACATTAAACTGTTATTGTAGTCAAACACAACACGCTTGCTATGTGTGAAGTTACAACTAAAACAATATGCCATTCCTTTTGAAATTCAACACTTTATCAATCATAACATGAATTAAAAACAGACTCTTAGGTCTATGCTTAAATGCTTTTTTATTTTGTTTCAATGACTGACCGTACATGCTAAAAGGAGAGCTATGGAATCATCAATTGTTATTTGATTTCAGCACATTTTTCATCTTACAAGATATATAATATTTATTAGGATTCTTTTTATACAATTCAAGCAGTATCATTATCACACAATAAATTCATTCCTGTACAATTACACAATTTTAACAAAACTGAAGCCCCAATAAATGGAGAAACTGCAGTATAATGAACTCTGTTACAACAACCACCACATTCATTCAACTGGCACAAATCATATTACTGGAATAAATAACTGGAATAAAATCAAAATGAATGAAACATTGTTGGTACAAACAATTTACCACAAACATATTTTTTCTAGCAATTCTATTTAGCAAGAATTCTTTTTCATCTATTTTTGGAGTTCTAAATGTTTGTATAAATCTTACTACAAAACAATCTTAAGAAATACTGTACAGTCTGGTCTTATTACGTATTAATTCTGTACAAATCTTCCTAATATTACAATGTAAAGAAATACTGTACAGTCAAGCCTTAATACTTCTGAACTCTTTTAATCTGCATGTGGCCAAATAATAACTGACCTCTATAATACAGGGGCCAAATAATAACTGACCTCTATAATACAGGGGCAAAATAATAACTGACCTCTATAATACAGGGGCCAAATAATAACTGACTTCTATAATACAGGGGCCAAATAATAACTGACCTCTATAATACAGGGGCCAAATAATAACTGACCTCTATAATACAGGGGCCAAATAATAATTGACCTCTATAATACAGGGGCAAAATAATAACTGACCTCTATAATACAGGGGCCAAATAATAACTGACCTCTATAATACAGGGGCCAAATAATAATTGACCTCTATAATACAGGGGCCAAATAATAATTGACCTCTATAATACAGGGGCAAAATAATAACTGACCTCTATCATACAGGGGCCAAATAATAACTGACCTCTATAATACAGGGGCAAAATAATAATTGACCTCTATAATACAGGGGCAAAATAATAACTGACCTCTATAATACAGGGGCCAAATAATAACTGACCTCTATAATACAGGGGCCAAATAATAATTGACCACAACAATACTCTGCCTACACATTTATATACCTTTTTCTTTTTAAATCAGGATTTTTCTCCAAAAATAATCATGGTCATAAATAGCATTGTTATATAATTCACATTTATAACCCACTGGAAATCCTCATAGACATGACCAACTCACATGTGGTGAAACAGATTTGGCAAGGCAAGACTGGTCAGCCATCTACTGGAATTTCTGTTATGTGACAGCTGATTGATGGTCACCATACTAGGCAGACATGTCTATTTCTGGAAGTAGGCTTTTTATTCCTTGGAGCTAGTCATTAGTGGTTCCTCTTTAAGTCATATGAAAGTGAAGGTGGCAAAAATGTCTCTTATTAACAAAGTTTGACAGTACCATGAAATACACATGAATGTGAGTATGTAAACCTTATTCATCTGCCTATGCATCGTTGTCTCCAAATTGGTACACGGGATTAACCATCCCAGCGTCATTGGTACTGGACATGGTTTGCATGGGAATACCTCCACTGGTCATCAACAATGTCATTTGCCTAATAAATAATTGAATAACAAAATGTGAGCAAAAGATGAATAAACTTACACTGAATTAGCTACACAACATTTCATAAGTATGGCCATCATATTTGGCATATGATCGATAGTAAACAAGAAATTAACTTGTAACAGAAAATTAAACTAGAGCAAGATGATGAGTGCAGTACAGAAGATGCTACAATCTGCAATGGGCCTTAAATACATGAACTTCTGTTGTAAAAAATAAATGCAGGATAGGATAAGCAGACAGGAGCCAAAATTCTTTAAAATGATGACAAAGACTGTGGGTACCTAATAATTAATACTCTTCCATAAGATGACAAAGACTGTGGGTACCTAATAATTAATACTCTTCCATATTCAAAATGATGACAAAGACTGTGGGTACCTAATAATTAATACTCTTCCATAAGATGACAAAGACTGTGGGTACCTAATAATTAATACTCTTCCATATTCAAAATGATGACAAAGACTGTGGGTACCTAATAATTAATACTCTTCCATAAGATGACAAAGACTGTGGGTACCTAATAATTAATACTCTTCCATATTCAAAATGATGACAAAGACTGTGGGTACCTAATAATTAATACTCTTCCATAAGATGACAAAGACTGTGGGTACCTAATAATTAATACTCTTCCATATGATGACAAAGACTGTGTGTACCTAATAATTAATACTCTTCCATAAGATGACAAAGACTGTGGGTACCTAATAATTAATACTCTTCCATATTTAAAATGATGACAAAGACTGTGGGTACATAATAATTAATACTCTTCCATATTTAGAAAAACTTAAAGTACATTTCATTATGTACACATATATCAATTTTTAAAAATATTTTTCATAATTGGATAAGAATAAGAATAAATTAAATTTAATGACCTCATGATTATAATGTACATTGGGCCCAGACTTTAACCAGTTATCTTTGGGAACTGCACCAAATTCTAATATAGCATGTTTTTTTGGCAACTGAATGGACATCAGAAGTTTTAGATGAGTCATAGTCTGAAACTGTGAATGCATTTACTGTCCATAAGTTTATTATCAACATCATGTTTGGGATAAATCAGTAAGAATCAAAATCTCATCTGAATCAACAATATTGTTGAGATAAACCCATCAGAAATCAATATTATCTCATCTGAATCAACATCATCATTGAGATAAACCCATCAGAAATCAATATTATCTCATTTGAATCAACATCATCATTGAGATAAACCCATCAGAAATCAATATTATCTCATCTGAATCAACATCATCATTGAGATAAACCCATCAGAAATCAATATTATCTCATCTGAATCAACATCATCATTGAGATAAACCCATCAGAAATCAATATTATCTCATTTGAATCAACATCATCATTGAGATAAACCCATCAGAAATCAATATTATCTCATCTGAATCAACATCATCATTGAGATAAACCCATCAGAAATCAATATTATCTCATCTGAATGTACATCATCATTGCGATAAACCCATCAGAAATCAATATTATCTCATTTGAATCAAGATCATCATGGAGATAAACTCATCAGAAATCAATAGTATCTCATCTGAATCTACATCATCACTGAGATAAACCCATTAGAAATCAATATTATCTGATCTGAATCAACATCATCATTGAGATAAACCCATCAGAAATCAATATTATCTCATTTGAATCTATATCATCATTGAGAAAAAAACAATTAGAAATTAATATTTATCTCATTTGAATGTACATCATCATTGAGAAAAAACAATTAGAAATCATCACATTTAACTGTTGATTAGTTATGTATTTCTCTAGTTCCTTGATCTGTTATCTCTGACTCTATTGTAAATATATCCAACAGTATAACCTAACCCTGATAGAGCAACATTTTAAAACTGTTGCATCTCTTAAAGTCTGAAGGAGAGGGTGGGGGATAGATATAGAGGGTGGGGGATACAAGTAGAGGGTGGGAGATAGCAAGTATGTGGACAGACACTTAGTAAACTGATTGCTTTCATCAACTCAAAACAGGACTTTCACCTTTTTTTAAAATTCACTACATTTCCTAAGAACCATCACCCATTTCAAATCTACCTAAAATGTTGTGGTTTTATGTTCAATGAATCCATAATTGTAACCTGGTCCACTTGAGGCTATTTTCTGTAGAAAATATGAAATAAATACTGCTTCCAAACTGCCTGTCTGGATCAAATACCTACCATGTATACACAGTATCATAGATAAAAAATCAACAATAAGTCTATAGTAAAAGCACAAAACTGATCATAATTTTTCATGTAAGGTGCCATTATTAATAAAACTCATTAATGGACGGTGAAGTGCCATTATTGATAAAACTCATTAATGTACGATTTAGTACCATTATTGATAAAACCCATTAATGTACGGTGAAGTACCATTATTGATAAAACTCAATACTGTACAGTGAAGTGCCATTATTGATAAAACTCATTACTGTATGATGAAGTGCCATTTTTTTATATAAAACTCATTAATGTACCGTGATACATTAATGTACCGTTATAACACGAATTCGGATATAACGTGGTCGTGGTGTGGCTCCCAAAATTTCATATACATGTATTTTTCTTGTACACAAAAAAATCATTTTTATAAAAGTATGAAAAAAACATAAAAACTTTATTATCATTTTGGGGGAAAAGATCGCGCATGAATAATACAAGATGATCGTGGCGTGGCTTCTGAAATTTTGTATGTATTTTTCTCGTACATGAAAAAGTATTTTTTTCTTCTTAAAAGTACGAAAAATAACGCATAAAAGTTTATTCTGGGATCACGTAGTCTTCGCAAATGTTGCAAATTTGGATTGTTTTTCCTTACTGGCAGCAAAACAAACCATGTGGCGATTTTTTATTTACTGGCGACGCTGTTGGCTGTTTAAACTTTTATATGCAACTGTTGGTTTGGAGTGAAGAAATTCAGAGGCCCCATGAAAGGAAGCCGCAAACTGGATACAAAATGCACTGAAATTTATCTATTATTACATAAATAAATTCTTTGTCCATATTGAAAAACCATCTAAACAGTGCACTGCTATATTACAATCCGCTTATCATGACATCTAGCATGAGTACCGTATCTTGTGAAATGTCCGCTTTTTTGCTGTTGACATTTCAGGTAACGGAGATCAACCAGATGAGGTATTATCTTGTAATCTATCTTTCATTGGATTTTTGGCCGCTAGCGCTAATAATTAATATATTTACAAAGACTGTCATTTTTATGTGGATGGTAAGTAAAATTCCTCTTCTTTTCACTCAGAATTAAATCTTTCAGAACACTCACGTTTTCTGTAATAATCCCTGTCATCAAACCAGAACACCTGCATCTCTATCGTCCATTGACCCTTTGTTAGTTTTCAGATGCATGTGTGCAAGGCAGCATCACGCTGCTACCACAAATGAAAAAAAAAAAAAGGGACTACATCTTACTTGTTGGTTTATTCAATAGGAATGGTGGAGGGACAGTAACTAGAATAGTCCAAACGATGGCCAATTCCTTTTTAAAAATGAACCTAGATAAAATAGTTTGCTGAAATTTCAAAAGAAACAGATTATCTTTTGAAGCACCGATTGTTCTAAAAACTTATTCAGCAAATGAAAAAAAAAATCGGTCTCAGTCATGCAATACAATTATTTGATGTTGCCACTGCAATAAGAAATGGGCATTTGTTTGGTTCTCCATAGCTGTCCTTTAGCGGTGACTTCAATAACGCATGCACCCTTCATCAAAGAAAGCCGACTACAATCTCTCCATAAAAATGAAGAACTTTTCATCAAAGGAAGTCAGTACCAAACTTAAATGAAAATGATGGAATCTGATGGATTTTTGCATTTTCCATCATGACTGGAACATGTTAACTGTGTCATGAAAGTTTTCTTTTTGTAGGGAAAAAGTTTATGCTTACGAATGCTACCAATGACAGCTTAAAACGCAAACTAACTTTTACCGACTTGGGACATACTGAAAAGTAAATGTGCTTCATCATTTGTTACGTTATTGTGCTATATTTTTCCACTGAATTCAGACCAATATGACCTGTGACAAAATTATTGAATATTTTAAAGTTGCGTGTGTGCATATTTTCGATGGAATCACTTGTATTGTGGATTCTATATGATGAGATTCACAGCTGAGTACACGGTGTTGATACTATTCATGCTATACATTAGACATGTATATATAAACAGTATTCACATATATGTTCCAATTCGTGGTTCTCTAAATAAAGAAAACTATTATATATGTCTTCTCTATTTTCACTACAGGTGTATTTCTCATTTAATATGCATCTATTTAAGATGGTAACTGTGCCGATGAAGCACATATTTTACCTCCCACATTTATTACCTACACCCCCTCCCCACAAATTTGTGTTTGGTGAATGCATAATTTTCTTCAGCTAACTGACCTGGCTGCTTATAGCATGGTTCAACCTATAACACGGTTGGGTTCTATGGCTCCCAACTACCATGTTATAGCAGGGTCACACTGTACCATTATTGACAAAACTCATTACTGTACGGTGAAGTACCATTATTGACAAAACTCATTACTGTACGGTGAAGTGCCATTATTGATAAAACTCATTACTGTACGGTGAAGTGCCATTATTGATCAAACTCATTAATGTACGGTGAAGTGCTTTTATTGATCAAACTCATTAATGTACAGTGAAGTGCCATTATAGATCAAACTCATTAATGTACAGTGAAGTGCTATTATTGATGAAACTCACAACTGATGACGTTAATGTCATGAGCACTTAATATTTAAACAGAATAACTCGGAAACCAATGTTGATGTTATCATGGGGTTTCAGTATTTTTTTGTAATATGGCCCCAGGAGTTTAAAATTTCTTGGAGTCTCTGAAGAAATTATGCTGTATGAAACTTAGACATATCTATAGTGACTGATATCCAAATAACTTTCACATCCTTCGCTATATATGGTTGAGACTGAATTGCTTAATTACAGAAATCTGCTATTAATATGCCACAATTATGTTAGTTAGATCAGGTGACAATAAACATAGCACTGGCATTATTTCCATGTAGTCCTAGGCACCCAGGTACCTACTCCAAGACACATAATATAGCCCTTAAACACAGCACTTATTCTGGCATTATTTCCATGAAGTCCTAGGCACCCAGGTACCTACTCCAAGACACATAGTACAGCCCTTAAACATAGCACCTATTCTGGCATTATTTCCATGTAGTCCTAGGCACCCAGTTACCTACTCCAAGACACACAGTACAGCCCTTAAACATAGCACCTATTCTGGCATTATTTCCAAGTAGTCCTAAGCCCCCAGGTACCTACTCCAAGACACATAGTACAGCCCTTAAACATAGCTATTATGACATTATTTCCATGTAGTCCTAGGCACCCAGGTAGATAAGCTTCTTTGTTAGTTCTCTGCACATATAGATGGTTTTCACCAGTCATAATAACCTGAGTGGCATTGGAAAATATTGGAAAATATTACTTTATGCCAACTGTGAGATGCCTCCTTTCCTTGCAGGGGCCCCAAGTGGCCGTGTGGTCTAAAGCGTTCTCCGCTATGGATCACTGCCATCTCACCTCTGTCTGCGGGAGTTTGAGTCTAGAATTCAGCCAATGTGGGTATATGAGAAAGATTGCCAGTAGCATATAATGTCAGTGGTTCTTCCCGGGGTTTTCCTGGGTTCTTCCTCCACCATTAATACTGGCTGCCATGCATAGCCTATTGTGTGCTGAAAAATGGCATTAAACCCACAACAACAACAGCAGCAACCTTTCCTTGCAACACTTATTAGCAGATACTGACAGCATCTTTTGTCTTGTGTGCAGATACTGACAGCATCTTTTGTCTTGTTGGAAGATATTGACAGCATCTTTTGTCTTGTTAGCAGATACTGATAGCATCTTTTGTCTTGTGTGCAGATATTGACAGCATCTTTTATCTTGTGTGCAGATACTGACAGCATCTTTTGTCTTGTTGGCAGATACTGACAGCATCTTTTGTCTTGTGTGCAGATATTGACATCATCTTTTGTCTTGTGTGCAGATATTGACAGCTCTCAAACTATGTCATCTGTTTTCATGACATCTCTTAGAAGCTGACTAACATAATGTCAATATGCTTTCTTTTCATACATATTTCCACCTAAAACAATCACATCAATTAACCACCCATTCACATGCAATAATCTTGACAAAAATCCATATGGACTCACATTTTTTTGTAGTAGAGAAAAGCTCCAAGAACAATAACTACAAGAAGGACTATTCCAACCACAACGCCTGCAACCACTGCTGTATTTGTTGTCGAGTCAGCCACAGAGCCACTTCTTGTTTGGCCTAGAGAGTTATAAGCACCTGATGCTGGCATGGGTAAAAGAAAAAAATTTCTAAAGGACTAAAAATTATACAAGTCAAAACATTTAGTAAATTGTACAACATAAAGCTTATTTTTGTAAAACTCTGATATTTTAAGTACAAAACATCAAGACAATATTGAAAATATAACACTATAACAATCAATAAATTTCGGTGAACATTATGGTTGTATTATTGTGACATCATCTTGACAAGATATTTTTATAGGATTCATGATATTTTTATGTCAAGTCACTGATTACATTGTGTTGACGTGATTGTGACATCATCTTGACAAGATATTTCTATAGGATTCATGATATTTATATGTCAAGTCAAGTCACTGATTACACTGTGTTGACGTGATTGTGACATCATCTTGACAAGATATTTCTATAGGATTCATGATATTTATATGTCAAGTCACTGATTACATTGTGTTGACGTGATTGTGACATCATCTTGACAAGATATTTCTATAGGATTCATGATATTTTTATGTCAAGTCAAGTCACCGATTACATTGTGTTGATGTGATTATGTAGAAATAACCACAACTTATATCAAAATATCAATTTGCTGCCATGTCTACCTAATGATATCAGCAACACACAATGGTAATTTATCTTTTGGAATTAAAATATGCCATCTTCAGCATATATCCTATCAAAATATTCAGTAATGATAACACCAAGCCAATGCTTCCATGTAATTTAGTTTAACAAAATTTAAATTAAGAATATAGTTTTCATAACACTATTCCAACAAGGTCACATTTTGAAAAATAAGTTCAGTATAAAAAATTTGGAATAAAATGAAGTGATAAAATTATAAAATTTATTTAAATGAAAACTTTGTAAAATTTAAATGTTTCAGAAATTACCACAATTATAATATATTAACATACTTACAAGTACACAGAATTGGAACTCCTAAATTGCTCCACTGTCCACTGGCTAGACATGTAACCTGAGATGCACCTATTAATTGTAAGCCTGCCTGACACGTGATATTGCAAATCACGCCCACATTCTGCTGCTGCTGAGTGCATGTTTGGGGCATCACTGACCCAGAGACTGGTTGTATCAGGGGAGGGCAAGGTTCTGCAAAAAAGCCAAAATTCCCGGTCTTTAAATAGCTATGTTTGTTGTTACAACTCTATGGTCTTATGATATGTAGCAGAAAAGAGAAAAAGCAACAAGTTTAGTAAAATTGAACAAATAATTTATTTCCCTAACATAGGAAGTGAAAAATTAAAAATAACTTAATGGTGAATGAAATCCTATATAGTCCTAAAACTTCTCTCATAGGTTCAAAAGTATTGAGTATTTCAAATAAGTTCCAGTGGTATTCCAAACAAAGTCCAATTTATTGTGCTTGTGTGCCTATAGTCTTTATGTATGATATAATCAAAATGTCTTTAAATGAATTCACAGTAATTCCAAGACAGCTACTATATCCTAAAGTCTGAGCACTTTGTAATTCCAATGAATCATTGAAATAAATTAAATCTAAGACTGATATTTATGCTAGGAATAACTAATTTTCAGCAAACCCTTACATAAAAAATAAGATGCAATTTCAGAAGAAGAATAACTGTTTTGAGATCATCCTTTGTCAACAAGGTCAAGTACTTTATCAGCTAGGCAAACTGGAATTAGGTCATTCTTGTTTTCAAGAAAACTCATGACCTGGAATCATCTCATCAATATGTTTACTTCTATCCTGAAACTATGTAATGTGTTTCCTAAAATAAGCTCCTCATCATAAAGTACAAACTCACAACCATAAAGTCTATCCCTGTACCCAGATGCCATGGAAATGCATACAGTCTATTCCTGTACAAGATGTCATGGAAATGCATACAGTCAATGCTTGTACAAGATGTCCTGGAAATGCATCTAGTCTATGCCTGTACAAGATGTCATGGAAATTCATCCTGTCGATGCCTGTACAAGATGTCATAAAAATGCATCAACTATATGCTTGTACAAGATGTCATGGAAATGCATACAGTCAATACATGTACAAGATGTCATGGAAATGCATCCAGTCTATTCCTGTATAAGATGTCTTGGAAATGCATCCAGTCTATGCCTGCACAAGATGTCATGGAAATGCATCAAATATATGCCTGTACAAGATCTCATGGAAATGTATCCAGTCCATGCCTGTACAAGATGTTGTGGAAATGCATCCACTATATGTCTGTACAAGATGTCGTGAAAATACATCCAGTCTATGCCTATACAAGATGTCATGGAAATGCATCCACTATATGCATGTACAAGATGTCATGCAAATGTATCCAGTCTATGCCTGCAGAAATGTCATGGAAATGCATCAACTATATGCTTGTACAAGATGTCATGGAAATGTATCCAGTCTATGCCTCTGGAAATGTCATGGAAATGTATCTAGTTTATGCCTGTACAAGATGTCATGGGAATGCATACAGTCAATACATGTACAAGATGTCATGGAAATACATCCAGTCTATTCCTGTACAAGATGTCTTCGAAATGAATCCAGTCTATGCCTGTACAAAATGTCATGGAAATGCATCCAATAGATGCCTGTACAAGATGTCATGGAAATGCATCCACTATATGTCTGTACAAGATGTCGTGAAAATACATCCAGTCTATGCCTATACAAGATGTCATGGAAATGCATCCACTATATGCCTGTACAAGATGTCATGGAAATGTATCCAGTATATGCATGTACAAGATGTCATGGAAATATATCCAGTCTATGCCTCTGGAAATGTCATGGAAATGTATCCAGTCTATGCCTATACAAGATGTCATGGATATGTATCCAGTATATGCATGTACAAGATGTCATGGAAATGTATCCAGTCTATGCCTGTGAAAATGTCATGGAAATGCATCCAGTATATGCATGTACAAGATGTCATGGAAATGTATCCAGTCTATGCCTGTGAAAATGTCATGGAAATGCATCCAGTATATGCCTGTACTAGATGTTGTGGAAATGTTTCCAGTCTATGCCTGTACATGATGTCATGGAAATGTATGTAGTCTATGCCTATGGTAATGTCATGGAAATGCATCCAGTGTATGCCTGTACAATATGTCATGGAAAAATATATCCAGTATATGCATGTACAAGATGTCATGGAAATGTATCCAGTCTATGCCTGTGGAAATGTCATGGAAATGCATACAGTCTATGCCTCTACAAGATGTCATGAAAAATTATCTAGTCTATGTCTGTACAAGATGTCATCGAAATGCATCTAGTCTATGCCTATGGAAATGTCATGGAAATGCATCCACTGTATTCCTGTACTGGATGTCATGGAAATACATCCAGTCTATGTCTATACAAGATGTCATGGAAATGTATCCAGTCTATGCCTATACAAGATGTCATGGAAATGTATCTAGTCTATGCCTATGGAGATGTCATGGAAATGCATTCAGTGAATGCCTGGACAAGATGTCATGGAAATGTATCCAGTCTATGCCTGTACAAGATGTCATGGAAATGTATCTAGTATATGCCTATGGAAATGCATCCAATCTATGCCTGTACAAGATGTCATGGAAATGTATCCAGTCTATGCCTGTACAAGATGTCATGGAAATGTATCTAGTCTATGCCTATGGAAATGTCATGGAATTGCATCCAGTGTATGCCTGTACAAGATGTCATGGAAAAATGCATCCAATATATGCCTGTACAAGATGTCATGGAAAAATGCATCCAGTGTATGCCTGTACAAGATGTCATGGAAATGTATCTAGTCTATGCCATTGGAAATGTAATGGAAATGCATCCAGTCTATGCCTGTTCAAGATGTCATGGAAATGTATCCAGTCTATGCCTGTACTAGATGTCATGGAAATGTATCTAGTCTATGCCTATGGAAATGTCATGGAAATGCATCCAGTCTAGGCCTGTACAAGATGTCATGGAAATTTATCTAGTCTATGCCTATGGAAATGTCATGGAAATGCATCCAGTGTATGCCTGTACAAGATGTCATCGAAATGCATCAACTATTTGCCTATACAGGATGTCACGGAAATGCATACAGTCAATACCTGTACAAGATGTAATGGAGATGCATCCAGTCTATGCCAGTACAAGATGTCATGGAAATGTATCCAGTCTATGCCTGTACAAGATGTCATGGAAATGTATACAGTCTATGCCTGTGGAAATGTCACGGAAATGTATCCAGTCTATGCCTGGGGAAGATGGCTCTGACCATCCCCAGGATTGTTGCAGAAAGTTGGCAAGTGAGTTTTGAAAAGAGTAAGATTGAAATTATGTGGAAGTTGTTGTTTTACAAAATAAAGCCTGTTGATGCTGGGGTCATGAAGCTGCCTTTCAAAGTGGTTCAAGATGTAACTGACATGACCAGACTATGGTAACTATTTAAAGAAAGATTGTCCTTTCTTGGTTAAAATCTCAACAGATGTGAGAATTCTAAAAGTGGTAATTGATGGAATGACTGGAGGAGGACAGAACTCTGGAGGGAGTAGCCTGAAGACTTTATGAATGGATATATGGATGGCAGAGTCTTCCCTGGAAACTGTCAGATTGAGTGAGAAAAGATGGTTTGTGAACATCTTAAATGTCAGACATGTTGGAGAAGCTTCTTCTTGAAATGGAAGCAGGTTATTGAGGATAGTACATGAGGCTAAGAGTCTGTACTTGCCAAGAAAAAGGATTTGAATATCACTGAAAGTGTGATATGAGTACTTGTTATCTGGGAAAGTGAAACTGGTCGAAGTCAAGATGTTACCAGAACTGGCGAGGGCATGGTATGATGCTTGCTGACATCAGGTCCAGAGGCCTAGCACCAGCTATCAAGGGATAGATCACCACAGCCAGTATCAGGATATTTGTGTAGTGTTTGGTTCTCATACCACGTCAATACTGGCCCTATAGTTTGGTCAATGCTGGCATAAATAAGGAGAGTGATGGCAAAATGGCAACAATGATTCTGCAGCTGTGAGCTGGGTCTGCAGTAGCAAAGACTGCCTGAACCCTTTTCTTCGTCTGAAACTTACTGGCCGCAAGTGATTGTGACATTTGGTGGGAAGACTCATGGTATTGGCACCCTTTGAAGACCACTCTGTCGCTCTCACTTTGTGGCTCTCACTAGCCTGAGACAGATATTAACCCAAACAAAGTCATCCATCTGTACTCCCATCCACTTAGAGAAGACTTTATATGACTATATGGTCTGACTCACCCTCAACACAGGTAATGCAGGGGAGTGAAACATCAGACAAACTTAAACCTTTGATATATAATCCTGCCAATCATTTCCTGTAACTAAAGAGAAGAAAACTATGGCATACAGAGGGAAACTCAGTCAAGTGTCTCTCTAGGCATATACAGATAAACTCAGCCAATTACATTAGGCCTATAAAGGGAAAATCATTCAAGTGTTACACCAGGCCTATACGGGGGTAAAAAGGTTGAGTTGTTACACATGGCATATACAGGGTAACTCAGTTGAGTTTTAAACTAAGCTTACCATGAAGTGGATAAAAAAATTAGATAAATGCTAAGTAAATTACAAAAATGATCTAATTACTAAAAATAAATGATCATTTACTTGAAAAAGTTGCTGAGTAGTGAAAATGTGTTAATACTGTTTTTGCTTTGGAGGCCTGAATTTGAAAGGCAGTGTGTTAATAATGATTTTGCTTTGGTTGGCTGGATTTGAAAGGTAGCGTGTTAATACTGTTTTTGCTTTGGAGGTCTGGATTTGAAAGGTAGCATGTTAATACTGTTTTTGCTTGGGAGGGCTGGATTTGAAAGGTAGTGTGTTGATACTGTTTTTGCTCTGGAGGCCTGGATTTGAAAGGCAGTGTGTTAATAATGATTTTGCTTTGGTTGGCTGGATTTGAAAGGTAGTGTGTTGATACTGTTTTTGCTTTGGAGGGCTGGATTTGAAAGGTAGTGTCGTAATACTCTTTTTGCTTTGGAGGGCTGGATTTGCAAGGTAGTGTCGTAATACTCTTTTTGCTTTGGAGGGTTGGATTTGCAAGGTAGTGTCGTAATACTCTTTTTGCTTTGGAGGGCTGGATTTGAAACGTAGTGTCGTAATACTGTTTTTGCTTTGGAGGGCTGGATTTGCAAGGTAGTGTCGTAATACTCTTTTTGCTTTGGAGGGCTGGATTTGAAACGTAGTGTCGTAATACTCTTTTTGCTTTGGAGGGCTGGATTTGAAACGTAGTGTCGTAATACTGTTTTTGCTTTGGAGGGCTGGATTTGAAAAGTAGTGGAATGATTATTAATCAGATTGTATAGACAAGGAAGAAATACAGCAACCCCCCCCACACACACCAACCCCCCCCCCACACATACATACAGACAGACAGACAGACAGACAGACAGACAGAGACAGAGAGTGTGTTGGGTCTTTACTAATTATACACAGAACTTACGAGAGCTACATTGGATTGGTTGTCCAGACCATGTTCCATCATTAAGACAAGTTCTGGAATCAGATCCAGAGGTCCGGGTGGATCCCACCTGACACTGTTGAGAGCAGACACTCCCAACTCTAAATGGACTTGTACATCCTGTTAACAGTGCATTAGGGGGCTGGGTCAGCTGTGGGCAGGTCAATGCTAAAAAGAACAAATCATAAAAAATAAACAGTTTCAAAAGGAGCCATGACATTTTAAAAATTGGAATTTAGTACATTCAAAACTAAAAACACAGTTTCAAATACTTCAAGTTTAGGAACAGAAACGGGAGATTCCAGAACAAAGAGTTTTTATTACCAGGAATAATGTATTTGTTGATGAACTTCCTACAGAACATAATGGGTTGTTTTTATAACTTAACACAAACATAATAAATTGTTTTTAAAACTTTATATAGAACATAAAAAAATAAACAGTAATTATTGCTCTCTTTCATATAAATTGCATTGTTATACTCTCCTTAAGAGGGCCTCAAGGGAGAATAGTCCTTGACTATTGAGTCACCCTCTATAAATAAAGCATTATTATTATTATTATTATTATTATTATTATTATCAATGGCTTGTTTATATAGCTGGTTACATTTTGTAATTACATTTACTAACAATTGGTTAGGATTAGGGTTAGGAACTGGTCTCATTTTATAATCATATTTACTAACATTTGGTTATAGAAGGCTCACAATATTTGTTCAGGAAAACAAACTCTCACATAATCATATTTTATTAATCAACATCACTACCTTTAATGTATGTTTATTTCTAAAATAGATAACTGAACAAGAGTTCATTCAAGGAAAGTAAAAACATTTAGTACTTTTTTGATTGGGCAACTAAAATTATTTTGTACTTTTTGGACTAGTGGTAAGTAGATCTGTACAGTCTTTTCAAACCCTGCCTTATCAATCAAAAGTGACATATCCTCTATGTATCAATTGCTTGAAAATAGTTAAACACTGTAACTGTATTACAAAATTTGAAATCTGATTTACACTGAATCACTACAGCCTTACATAAAAGTGTCAAAGGTGTTCTTTTTAATAATATAACCTAAATAACCAGGCTAATAAAACATACTATGAGGGCAATGATATCACAGCCTAATGACAATCATATCACAACCTTACAACAATGATATCACAGCCTGATGACAATCATATCACAGCCTTACAACAATGATATCACAGACTGATGACAATCATATCACAGCCTTACAACAATGATATCACAGACTGATGACAATCATATCACAGCCTTACAACAATGATATCACAGCCTGATGACAATAATATTATGTCTGAGAAATGATGACTTAAAGTCATGATATCTCTTGCATTTATGTAAGATCAGCAAATCCTTTATAGTTTCTTGATATCATAGACTGAGGAATGATGACTTAAAGTCATGATATCTCTTGAATTTATGTAAGATCAGCAAATCCTTTATAGTTTTTTCACATGCTCAGAAAGTATAAAGTCACTCAGTAAAAAAGAGTTCTCACCTAAACAAGACAGGCCATTGGGTGTCCAAAGAGGGCGTTGGTTGGCATCAATATCACAAGTAATCTGCCCCAGATTGGTCGCTCCACCTGTCAGCTGGTAGCCAGGATTACAAGTGATACGGCAGACAGCTCCATAATAATCGCTGCACATTCCACTAATGACATAGCTATTAGAAGGTGGTGTGTACTGTGGACAGTGTGTAACTGAAAGATATAGATCAGGATAGTCAGTAAGATTTTAATACTGAAATCAAACATTGGTTCAATTTCTGCCACAAAATGAAGGTCATATCAACCTTGTTTTTATTTACATGTGTGGTACTAATAGAGATGTACATTTATTTAGTTAAATGATTCTAGCATTGACAGCAAAAGCATACAATTTAAGCAAAGTCAGTGAAGCATGAAATGATGATCAATGTCTTACTTTGTCATGGGATGTAGTACCATTAAACATCCATCATCTTGCCATGTGTCATGATTCCATATATAACAGTACAGGGTGAAAAAAAAACTACACAGTAATAAGATAAACACAAAACTTAACTTAAACCATTAAAATGTGAAATGTAGGTCATGGTGACTTTCTTTTGTTATAAGGTGTAGTACTATTAGAGGTGCAGACAATGATCCAGATCTAATTTGATGATTATTGCATGAACAGTAAACTTAATACAAAAGCTAAACCTACATGAAATATAGGTCAGTGACCTATTTTTGTTATGAGGCTGTTCTTATTAAGATGCATCCCCTCACCAAATTCTATCCTTACAGATAAATCAACATGGAAACAGGGTGCAAAAAGCCAATGTGGTTATCCATTAAATAACTTAACCTATGCCAGTAAAATGTAAAATGTACGTCACAGTGACTTTCTTTTGCTGTAAATGTGTAGTACTAATAGAAATACATCTAGCATGAGGATTCTGCATTAACAGAGTTTGAGAAAATACCAAAGTTAACCAAAATCAGTGAAGCATGAAATATGGATCATTATGGCCTTCTTTTGTGATAAAGGTCCAGATGTGTCTTCACCAAGTTGTATGGCTCCGAGTAGAACATTAATATCCACTTTCGAGTGAGATGGTAAATCCTGTCTGCATTGACACTCACCTATGACAGAAACAGGCAAGCTATCCCAGCAGGATTGTATTTTTTTTTTATATCAGTCTGAATACTCACCTGTGACATTTGCAATAAAGCAAGACCTTTACTGGCAATAAATATTTCTGACTGAACTCTCATCTGTGACAGTGATACTAAAGACATGCCTAGTCTGTCTATTCATGTTTCTGTCTGATGACCACAACATTTACCATGTTTTTTTTCTCATGCTAATCTACTGAAAATGTTCACAAGATTTTGTCACACTGCATGCTACAAGTAAACAAGGGTGATAACTCTTACAAAACTGATGCAATGAAAGTGCTTTATGCACATTTTTAGGTACAGACCATATCATCTACCAAATTTCATGGCAATGCATCAAATATTGTGAGACTATTTTTATCTACAAGATTATGTGATGTACAGATGGACAAAAACATGGAGATTATTATATATACATATATAGTGTCTCTACAGAGGTGGACAGCTTGGACAAACATGCAGTCTCCTACACACACTGTTTCTTTGAGGTGGACAGATAAACAATCATGTAGATTCCTATATACACTGTTCCTTTGGAAGTGAACAGAACGGAAGACATGTAGATTCCTATATACACTGTCTCTGTAGTGGCAGACAGAAGGATAAACTTGAGGATTCTTATATACACTTCTTCCGATGAGGTGGACAGATGGAGAAAAATAAGGATTCCTGTATATACTGCTTCTACAGAGGTAGACAGGACAGAAAGAGATGTGGATTCATATATACACTGTTTCTGTAGAGATAGAGGAATAATAAAGCCTCTCTTGGTGTATTCATGCTTTTGTCTGAAATTTTACCTACAACTGTGACTGTCAAACTTTAACTTTAGATGTCCATCCACAAACATGTGCAATGTATCTACTTGACACAAGAAAAGAGACAGAAGCATTATGATCTAGTGTGTCTGTATGTCTACAGAGATAGAAACCTTATGACCTACTGTGTCTGTATGTACATAGAGATAGAAATCTTATGATCTAGTGTGTCTGTATGTCTATAGAGGCAGAAATCTTATGATCTAGTGTGTCTGTATGTACATAGAGATAGAAACCTTATGACCTAGTGTGTCTGTATGTCTATAGAGATAGAAATCTTATGACCTAGTGTGTCTGTATGTCTATAGAGACAGAAATCTTATGACCTAGTGTGTCTGTATGTCTATAGAGATAGAAATCTTATGACCTAGTGTGTCTGTATGTCTATAGAGACAGAAATCTTATGACCTAGTGTGTCTGTATGTCTATAGAGACAGAAGCATTATGATCTAGTGTGTCTGTATGTCTATAGAGGCAGAAATCTTATGACCTAGTGTGTCTGTATGTCTATAGAGACAGAAGCATTATGATCTAGTGTGTCTGTATGTCTATAGAGATAGAAATCTTATGACCTAGTGTGTCTGTATGTACATAGAGATAGAAACCTTATGACCTAGTGTGTCTGTATGTCTATAGAGGCAGAAGCATTATGATCTAGTGTGTCTGTATGTCTATAGAGATAGAAATCTTATGATCTAGTGTGTCGGTATATCTATAGAGATAGAAATCTTATGACCTAGTGTGTATGTATGTCTATAGAGATAGAAATATTATGACCTAGTGTGTCTGTATGTCTATAGAGATAGAAATCTTATGACCTAGTGTGTCTGTATGTATATAGAGATAGAAACCTTATGACCTAGTGTGTCTGTATGTCTATAGAGATAGAAATATTATGACCTAGTGTGTCTGTCTATAGAGATAGAAATATTATGACCTAGTGTGTCTGTATGTCTATAGAGATAGAAATCTTATGACCTAGTGTGTATGTATGTCTATAGAGATAGAAATATTATGACCTAGTGTGTCTGTATGTCTATAGAGATAGAAATCTTATGACCTAGTGTGTCTGTATGTATATAGAGATAGAAACCTTATGACCTAGTGTGTCTGTATGTCTATAGAGATAGAAATATTATGACCTAGTGTGTCTGTCTATAGAGATAGAAATCTTATGACCTAGTGTGTCTGTATGTCTATAGAGACAGAAGCCTTATGACCTAGTGTGTCTGTATGTCTATAGAGACAGAAGCATTATGATCTAGTGTGTCTGTATGTGTATAAAGATAGAAATCTTATGACCTAGTGTGTCTGTATGTCTATAGAGGCAGAAATCCTATGACCTAGTGTGTCTGTATGTCTATAGAGACAGAAGCCTTATGACCTAGTGTGTCTGTATGTCTACAGAGACAGAAGCATTATGATCTAGTGTGTCGGTATGTCTATAGAGATAGAAATCTTATGACCTAGTGTGTCTGTATGTATATAGAGATAGAAACCTTATGACCTAGTGTGTCTGTATGTCTATAGAGATAGAAATTTTATGACCTAGTGTGTCTGTCTATAGAGATAGAAATCTTATGACCTAGTGTGTCTGTATGTCTATAGAGACAGAAGCCTTATGACCTAGTGTGTCTGTATGTCTATAGAGACAGAAGCCTTATGACCTAGTGTGTATGTATGTCTATAGAGGCAGAAATCCTATGACCTAGTGTGTCTGTATGTCTATAGAGGCAGAAATCCTATGACCTAGTGTGTCTGTATGTCTATAGAGACAGAAGCCTTATGACCTAGTGTGTCTGTATGTCTACAGAGACAGAAGCATTATGATCTAGTGTGTCGGTATGTCTATAGAGATAGAAATCTTATGACCTAGTGTGTCTGTATGTATATAGAGATAGAAACCTTATGACCTAGTGTGTCTGTATGTACATAGAGATAGAAATATTATGACCTAGTGTGTCTGTCTATAGAGATAGAAATCTTATGACCTAGTGTGTCTGTATGTCTATAGAGACAGAAGCCTTATGACCTAGTGTGTCTGTATGTCTATAGAGACAGAAGCCTTATGACCTAGTGTGTCTGTATGTATATAGAGATAGAAATCTTATGACCTAGTGTGTCTGTATGTCTATAGAGATAGAAATCTTATGACCTAGTGTGTCTGTATGTCTATAGAGATAGAAATCTTATGACCTAGTGTGTCTGTATGTTTATAAACTTACATGGCCCAAACCACAATCAGCTCTCTTGCAGTTCAAAAAAGTCAGGAACCTATTCCAAGCAAAGAGCACCAAGTTGGATGATGAGTTCAACTACTGATTTACTTTGGAATGTTGGAAGTTATGTTGATGATAAAGGGAAGACTTTAAAGCTTAAAAAACTGTAAAGATTGTTTAAACTTCCTGTACTTCAAGGTACACAGTGTAATGTGAAGCACCATTCAAGTAAAATTTTTTTACTTCCAATAAGTTTGTCTGATTACTGCATTAATACACAAAAGTGAGCCAGTCAGTTATAATAACAAAAGTACAATAATAAAAATTATATACATAACACAGAAGGAAAATAACTTTGGTCAAAGGCCAGCTGTGACCATGAGAGAAGATAGGAATCCAAAGTGCCGAAGTATATACCTTTCTATTTACCAGCATGGAAATGAAAAAAAAAGGTCTGTAGGCCCACACATGCCTTCATAACTAGACAAAAGTCTTTCCAGTTAGACCCTGCATATATGGCTACATAACTTAGAACTATTAATAATGGATGATTCATCCAGTAGCCCATGTATATTTGCAAAATCCACAGATGGGAAAAAATAAGCCATCACTCAATTAATTAATAATATTGTAAACTTATAATACATTTCATGAGAAGTATATGTCTGAAAGTTAAACACATCTAAGACCTCATCAATATAAAGTTAAACACATCTAAGACCTCATCAATATAAAATTAAACACATCTAAGACCTCATCAATATAAAGTTAAACACATCTAAGACTTCATCAATATAAAGTTAAACACATCTAAGACCTCATCAATATAAATTTAAACACATCTAAGACCTCATCAATATAAAATTAAACACATCTAAGACCTTATCAATATAAAATTAAACACATCTAAGACCTCATCAATATAAAGTTAAACACGTCTAAGACCTCACCAATATAAAATTAAACACATCTAAGACCTAATCAATATAAAGTTAAACACATCTAAGACCTCATCAATATAAATTTAAACACATATAAGACCTCATCAATAAAAATTTAACACATCTAAGACCTCATCAGTATAAAGTTAAACACATCTAAGACCTCACCAATATAAAGTTAAACACATCAAGACCTCATCAATATAAAATTAAACACATCTAAGACCTCATCAATATAAAATTAAACACATCTAAGACCTCATCAATATAAAGTTAAACACATCAAAACCTCATCAATATAAAGTTAAACACATCTAAGACCTCACCAATATAAAGTTAAACACATCTAAGACCTCATCAATATAAAATTAAACACATCTAAGACCTCATCAGTATAAAATTAAACACATTTAAGACCTCATCAATATAAAGTTAAACACATTTAAGACCTCACCAATATAAATTAAACACATGTAAGACCACATCAATATAAAATTAAACACATCTAAGACCTCATCAATATAAAGCTACACATCAAACTAACTGTAATACATTCAAGATCCTATTAACTAATATCAGTAAAGCACCTCTGGAAACCAAAGTTGTGACAGACAGATGAATGACATATAGATAGCTGGATGGACAGTCAGACAGATGAATGACATAGTGGATGGACCAACAGACAGATGAATGACATAGTGGATGGACCAAAAGACAGATGAATGACATAGTGGATGGATCAACAGACAGATGAATGACATAGTGGATGGACCAACAGACAGATGAATGACATAGTGGATGGACCAACCGACAAATGAATGACATAGATAGCTGGATGGATCAACAGACAGATGAATGACATAGTGGATGGACCAACAGACAGATGAATGACATAGATAGCTGGATGGATCAACAGACAGATGAATGACATAGTGGATGGACCAACAGACAGATGAATGACATAGATAGCTGGATGGACCAACAGACAGATGAATGACATAGTGGATGGACCAACAGACAGATGAATGACATACATATAGCTGGATGGATGGACAGACAGATGAATGACATAGTGCATGGACAGACAAACCAATGACATATCAGATAGACAGACAGACAGATGAATGACATACAGATAGCTGAATGGATGGACAGACAGATGAATGACATAGCTAGATGGATGGACAGACAGATCAGTGACATAGCTAGATGGATGGAAAGACAGATGAATGACATACAGATAGCTGGATGGATGGACAGAAAAGATCAATGACATAGCAGATAGACAGACAGACAGATGAATGACATAGCTAGATGGATGGACAGACAAATCAATGACATAGCTAGATGGATGGAAAGACAGATGAATGACATACAGATAGCTGAACAGATGGACAGACAGATCAGTGACATAGCTAGATGGATGGAAAGACAGATGAATGACATACAGATAGCAGAATGGATGGACAGACAGATGAATGACATAGTGGATGGACAGACAAATGGATGAATGACACAGATAGCTGGATGGATGAACAAAGAGATCAATGACAGCTGGATGGATGGACAGAAAAGATCAATGACAGCTGGATGGATGGACAGACAAATCAATGACATTGCAGATAGACAGACAGACAGATGAATGACATATAGATAGCTGGATGGATGAACAGACAAATCAATGACATAGGTGGATGGATTGACAGACGGATCAATGATAGAGATGGATGGATAGACAGACACATCAATGACATAGGTGGATCGATGGACAGACACATTAATAATGACATAGCTGGATGGTTGGACAGACAAATCAATGACATAGCTGGATGGATGGACAGACAGATCAATGACATAGGTGGATGGATGGACAGACACATCAATAATGACATAGCTGGATGGTTGGACAGACAAATCAATGACACAGCTGGAGGGATGGACAATGTGCTTACTAGTGCACTTCATCCAGTGTTTATAATGTAGCCTTCTGTACAAGTACTGCTGCCACATCTAAAAAATGTCATTTATTTGTATGATGGTCTGTCTGTTTTACACGTGTCTGAATGCTTACATGTGACAGCAATAGTGATGTTTATGTTAAGTTGTCTGTCTGAATGATTATTCATGTCAATTACAGTGAAATCACAGTATATCTGTGTCTATTTGTTTGTCTGTACACATTACTCAGGCAAGCAAAACAGACACATTGTTCATGTACCTGTCTGTACACTTTACTCAGACATGCAAAACAGACACATTATTCATGTACCCATCTATACATTTTACTCAGACAAGCAAAACAGACACATTGTTCATATACCCATCTGTACACTTTACTCAGGCAAGCAAAGCAGACACATTGTTCATGTACCCATCTGTACACTTTACTCAGACAAGCAAAACAGACACATTGTTCATATACCTATCTGTACACCTACATGTGCCTCTAATAATGATACATCAGCTTCCATTTAGTTCATTTGTTTGTCTACACCTTTTTACTTTTATATCCTTTGCTTGTTTATGTGTTTGTCTGTCTGGAGACTTACCTGTGACAGTGATAGTGAAGCTGCAACTAGAAGTATGGCCACTAGAATCTGTGGCCACTGCAGTGACAGGATATGTCCCTTCTGTTAGCGTTGTTCCACTCTGCATTGTCTGGAAAAGTGTAACTGCTTGTCCAGAGTTGTCTGTGGCTGTTGGAGCAGTCCATGTTACCTGGACACTTTGTTTTCCTTTTGGTACAGCTACATTTGTATTCTGAGGGCATGTCAGAGTGGGTGGCTGTGTATCTGGAAACAAAAATATTTACATTCACTCATTCCCTGCAACCTAGCCAGAAGTTAATATCAAATAGATAATATTTATCAACCATTTATATTTCAATGTATCTTTATGTTTCTCTATTTATATGCTTAATATATATCTTAATAGATCAGAGTCTTAATAGAACTGTATCCTAATGGATCTGTGTCTTAATAGATGTGTGTCTTAATGGATCTGTGTCTTAATATAACTGTGTCTTAATGGACCTGTGTCTTAATAGATATGTGTCTTAACAGATCTGTGTCATAATGGATCTGTGTCATAATGGATCTGTGTCTTAATGGATGTGTGTCTTAATAGATCTGTATCTTAATGGATCTGTGTCTTAATGGATGTGTGTCTTAATAGATATGTGTCTTAATGGATCTGTGTCTTAATAGATCTGTGTCTTAATGGATCTGTGTCTTAATGGATGTGTGTCTTAATAGATCTGTGTCTTAATAGATCTGTGTCTTAATGGATGTGTCTTAATAGATCTGTGTCATATGGATCTGTGTCTTAATAGATCTGTGCATAGAAGGGTATTAAGTTTCCATGAATTTCCAAAACGTTTTGGAAGACACTACAATGAATGCTTTATTTGATTGTGAAAATTTCAATTTCCTCTGAAAAACAAGCATGATTAGAAATTGCAACTGATACAGTGTGTAGACCTAAGCATTATGCAAGCTTAATCAAGCAACCTCTCAAGCTTTCCTGTAATGGATATCCAAAGTATTTTTTATCAAGATGACTAATCAGTTTCCATAATATCTATCAAATGCTTAATATTTTCCAAGTAAAATCTGTCAGGTATAATTATTTTCCATTAGAAGGTACACAATTTGTTCCAAGTAAAATCTGTCAGGTATAATTATTTTCCATTAGAAGGTACACAATTTGTTCCAAGTAAAATCTGTCAGGTATAATTATTTTCCATTAGAAGGTACACAATTTGTTCTAAGTAAAATCTGTCAGGTATAATTATTTTCCATTAGAAGGTACACAATTTGTTCCAAGTAAAATCTGTCAGGTATAAATATTTTCCATTAGAAGGTACACAATTTGTTCCAAGTAAAACCTGTCAAGTATAAATATTTTCCATTAGAAGGTACACAATTTGTTCCAAGTAAAATCTGTCAGGTACACAATTTGTTCCAAGTAAAATCTGTCAGGTATAATTATTTTCCATTAGAAGGTACACAATTTGTTCCAAGTAAAACCTGTCAAATATAAATATTTTCCATTAGAAGGTACACAATTTGTTCCAAGTAAAATCTGTCAGGTATAATTATTTTCCATTAGAAGGCACACAATTTATTCCAAGTAAAACCAGTCAAGTCTAATTAGTTTCAATTAGCAATGCATTCCATATAAACTCTGTCAAGTTTAATCAGCTTACATTAGAAAGATGTTAACACATACCAAGAGGCTTGTACAATATTGGTTTCAGACAAAATGAGAAGGACAATAAATATAGAGAGCAATCATGATCTCTGTGTCTTTCATTCAGGACATTTAACATTGACAATAAAATAGAAAGGTTTTGAAATACATAACATAGTTTCTGGATGCTAGACACAGCACAATCATGACCTCGCTGTCAATCTTTCATCAAAGAAAAGAAAAGAGAAGTAATTGGTTTTGAAGCAAAAACATTGGCTTTTTTTTAATGCAACACACAGAGCACAATTGCTACCTCATTGTCTGTCTTCAAATCATTCATCACATACAAATTATTAATGCCGTAGCAAAATGAATACCTGTGCATTGCTACCTGCTTATTTAGGTGAGAATAATATACCTTACCTCTACATAAAATTGGTGCCCCATAGTTACTCCATTGGCCATTACTCAAGCAGGTGAGGGAAGATAAATCAGCAACGAAACCTGGATTACATGTCACTGTACACTGTGCCCCGGGTGTTGAACTGTTTGTTGTACAGCTGGCTGGAGACATCTGACCATTCATAGGAGTCTGAAGAGCCTGACAGGGGATGGCTATAAGAAAAAGAAACAGAATTATATGTCACTGTACACCATGCCCCAGGTATAGAACTGTTTGTAGTACAGTTGGCTGGAGATATCTGACCATTCATAGTAGTTTGAAGAGCCTGACAGGGGATGGCCACAAGAAAAAGAAACAGAATTATATGTCACTGTACACCGTGCCCCAGGTATAGAACTGTTTGTAGTACAGTTGGCTGGAGATATCTGACCATTCATAGTAGTTTGAAGAGCCTGACAGGGGATGGCTATAAGAAAAAGAAACAGGATTACAGCATTATTAACTGTCTTTCATTTCAATTATTTATTCTTGCACAATCAGAATGATTCCAGCTGTTTTAACTTGCAAGCTTTAGTGAAAGTCAACAGTGCTCAAACATTGGAATTGCATGTGGTGATGTTTGAGCACAGGAGATTTACTGAAGTCAGCTGTGCTTAAACCTTGGAATTGCATGTGACGTTTGAGTATAGTGTTTTCTAAGCCTGTAGCAATGTCAACAGCACTAACAAAAAATTTAACTGTAAGTTACGCTTATATAAAAGGTTGTTTAGTTTGTATTAAACTCATTTTCATTGATATTTTGTGACATGTATTCATTTGAAAATTTATTATGCAAGAATAAAATCATTCAAGATTAAACTGTTAAACTGGCAATTCCTTGGGCTCAAACTCTACATTATTGGGATGAAACATTAAAGTACTTCAGCACACAGGCTGAAACTTGATAAAACGTGGATTGAAATTTTATATATATTTAATTTATACTGTGTGCTTGATCTTTGTCCATGACTGAGGATAGAGATTTGGCCTACCTGTCTACTGTCACTTATTTAGTATGCTTACTTGAACCTGAGTTCAAGACCTAGCTTTGATTATGACCTTAGAATGTTCTGGAAGTAAACTTATTGACAATATTTTGGAATTGTTTCATTAGAAATAACCTACACCCAGAGCATTCATTCAAAGACATTCTGCGTTATATTATCGTGAAACAGCAAGGCTATCGGTACATTAGTACATTCTAGATTATTGGAATTAATTTTGAACATTCTGAACTTTTGGACTTGTGATATAACATTTTGGATTATTTGGGATTTAATTCAAAATACTGTGTCTTTTGAATTTTCACATTGTATTTATGGAAAGTAATTGTTTGCTAATTTTACAAAACTTGGTTTTGCTTTACTTTCAGTTAATTAGTTTCATACCATAGAGTCAAAATAACTTTACAGCCCTCAAGCTCAAACTTCACAACACTGGGCTCTAATTCTACAGCACACTTGTACTAAAGCTTTACAACACTTGGACTCAAACGTTTTTCAAGCTGGCTATCATGGCAGCCATACTGAATGAAAGAGTGGTACCTTATTGATTTAGGATCAACTATAAATCTATTTAAAATAATCCCTGCTAATCTCACAGTCAACACTGACGGGTTTTGGGACTGAAAAAGTGTGTTCTTAGAGCTCAAGGGGCCATCCTCACAGTCAGCATTGAGGCTTTTTTAGGAATGAGAAAGTGTTTTTAAAGGGCCAACCTCACAGTCAGCCTTGAGGGGTTTCAGGACTGAAAAAGTGCCTTCTTATGACTGGGGTGGGTGTAGTGTGTGATCTCTCCCAAAGAAATGCCATACAAGTTATCTACTCACATAAGCTTATAGAAAATAACTATACATTCCATATATTTTTTGTCTGAAGCATTTAATAAGCTTACAAAACATAAAATAGTTTGCAGATTTAGCCTTGTCAAATATCATCACCAAACACATACACACACAAATGTCCCTTGGTGCCCCTGGCACTCAGCTGTATAGATCAGTGACATCTCACATCTGTCCATGTTGGTTTGAGTATTGGCTCGGCCAACACAGATATGCAAGAAAACTTGCTAGTTAATTCCCATGGTTTGGTGGTTCTTCCCAGGTTTTTTCTGGGTTCTTCCTCAACTATATATTCTGGCTTCCATGAATAGCCTATCATGTGCTGAAAAATTGGGTCTGACCCAAAACAACAACAATATATGTGTGAATAATGACAAATACAGCAATCATATTGCCTACCATGGGCAATACTCAAATCAACACAATATATTGTCCAGCAACTGTAATTGTTGCTTTCCTGCTTATTTCCAAGCACAACCAAGAATCTGAATATTCCATTTTATATTTCTGTGCTGATCATTTGAACTTTCTAAGGGGTTGAATGTCCATTTTGCCCTTTGGATGACATTTCTCAATGGTGCTATAATGAAAATATTTTCATTTGCTGGATGGCATATCTATGTGGTGCTGTAATGAAAAAGCAAAACCGTGATCATGCAGGTATTTTGCTTGGAAAACATGGGCAGACTAAAAGCATAGGAGGTACTCCTGCAAAGCTAGTTTGGTTTTCTGACAAACTCCACTAAATCCACTGTGAAACCAAGCTAATATCTGGTTTTGACTGCAATTCAAACTCCACAATTTGGCAAAGTTGACAAAAGATGCTGATAAAAACTTGAAGTAACTATATGGAATCTACCATTTAGAAATTGATGACTGCAGTGTAGCTTTGGCTGCTATATCTGCTTGTTCATTACTATCAATACAAATATGACAAGGCAACCAATAATCAATACCAATATGACAAGGCAACCAATAATCAATACCAGTACGACAAGGCAACCAAAAATACAGGAACTTTTTCCAGATTTAATGAGAAAGTCATGTTTCTGAAGGATCTGTGTACTAATGGACTGAAAGATTTAGGCTTTATAATGCTTTCAGCACAGAATGTAAATTAAATAATGAAATTAGTTGATTGAGAGGTCATTGAAGCTAGCTATGCTAGTGATTTTCTATGCTAATCAAAAAAATGATCTTAAGATAATTCTATTATATGAACCGTATGAACACACAACATTAAACTACTTCATCATCCTTAAAATAATTTTTGTATCCATGAAAGTCTAAGAAACACATAACAAGGGCAGATAACTCACATGTTCCACAGGTTACACCACCAGGTTGAAGAGTCATACCATCAGGACAGGCACATACTTTGCTTCCACCTGGCCGTGGGAAACAGAAATGGCTACAACCACCACGTCCATTAGAACAGCCATTTATTCCTGCAATATTGATAAATATCATAAGAAATGAGAGTGACAATCCCTATATATCAGATGAGATTTGCATGGCTTCAAGGCCAAGATATAAAACTAACTTCCCTCCACAATGAGTAAGTATGATATCAGCTGCACAAGTTGTAACTAATCAAACAGGTAGAGCTACCTGTTGTCTACCTGTATACAATGTACTGCAGGCCAATTAGTCTGACCCCACTCTACAGCCATTAAACACCAACAGGTTGAATGATCAGGTGTTATGGTTCACCAGCAAATCATTTCCCTAGAAGGATCAAATTAAATCAATGGCAACTATATCTATACAGAGTTTACCGTGTATACCAGCTATAGCTACACAGAGCTTACCATACATATCAGCTATATCTACAGAGTTTACCTTATTTACCAACTATATCTACAGAGAGCTTACTGTATATACCAGCTATATCTACACAGTTTACCATATTTACCAGCTATATCTACACAGCTTACCATATATACCAGCTATAGCTACACAGAGCTTACCGTATATACCAGCTATATCTACACAGAGCTTACTGTATATACCAGCTATAGCTACACAGAGCTTACCGTATATACCAGCTATATCTACAGTTTACCTTATATACCAGCTATATCCAGTTACCATATATACCAGCTTTATCTAAACAGAGCTTAACATATATACCAGCTATATCTACAGAGTTTACCGTATATACCAACTTACACAGTTTACCATATATACCAGCTATATCTACACAGACCTTACCATATATACCAACTTACAAGTTGAGTTCAACTGCAAACAACACTGACCTGATCTGGCATAGCATAATTTGCATTAGCAGATCAGGATAACTTTGTTCTATTGATTACTTATAACAATTGCATTGACCTAGATCTGTCAGTGTGCTGTGATGACAGATCTGGATCTGTGAAGTTTACAGATGGACTCCACTTATAACTGAGTTACAATAGTTACATTATACAGATTTTTTTGTATACCAACACCCTCACTCATGCATGGCTCATTAAATTTAAACATAATTAAAAAACCCAGAATTATTCATGTTATAAATCATGTTATACATGTTTATGAACAATTTACCTTTAATTGCCGGTTTCTATAATTGTTACTAATGATGGTAATTGTTGATTTCTATAATTGTTACTATGCCTGTAATTGCTGATTTCTATAATTTTTACTAATGAATATAATTGCAGATTTCCATAATTGTTGGTAATGACAGTAAATGCTGACATCTATAATTGTTACTAATGCCTGTGATTGCTGATTTTTATAATTGTTACTAATGATGGTATTTGCTGATTTCTATTATTGTTACTAACGCCAGTAACAGCTGATTTCTATAATTATTACTAATGATGGTAATTGCTGCTTTCTATAATTGTTAATATCCTTCTAATTGCTGATTTCTATAATTTTTATTAAAGAATATAACTGCAGATTTCCATAATTGTTACTAATGATGGTAATTGTTGATTTCTATCATTGTTACTAATGATGGTAATTGCTGCTTTCTATAATTGTTAATATGCCTGTAATTGCTGATTTCTATCATTTTTATTAAAGAATATAACTGCAGATTTCCATAAGTGTTGCTAATGACAGTAACTGCTGATTTCTATAATTGTTACTAATGCCTGTAATTGCTGATTTCTATAATTGTTAATAATGCCTGTAATTGCTGCATTCTATAACTGTTAATATGCCTGTAATTGCTGATTTCTATAATTTTTATTAAAGAATATAATTGCAGATTTCCATAATTGTTGATAATGCCTGTAATTGCTGATTTCTATAATTGGTACTAATGCCTGTAATTGCTGATTTATATAATTGGTACTAATGCCTGTAATTGCTGATTTCTATAATTATTACTAATGATGGTAACTGCTGCTGATTTCCATAACTAATACACACCATGTGGTCCATATCCATTTTTGTGTACATGTATGTCATTAAGGCGTCCAAATGTGGGGGGTCCAACTGGGGTGAGTCCACTGCCATCTGTATTAATCCTCATTACAGACCTGGAGAATAATCATGATAGTGTCATCTAGTATGGCACACAGATGATAATGATTAAGAGGAGGAGGAGGACAATGATGATAACAGTGATGACAATAATGATGACAAGCTTTATAAAGTTAAAAAAACCAAGAGACATACTTTAAATCTCCTTTATTTTACAGACAAATGATGATACAGGTATATTCTCAAAATCAAGATATAATCTCTCTACACTATATTCACAAAATCTAGAGATAATCTCTCTATAATAAATTCCCAAAATACAGAGATAATCTCTCCAAGTATATTCCCAAAATCCAGAGATAATCTCTCCAAGTATATTCCCAATATCCAGAGATAATCTCTCTACAATATATTCCTAAAATCTAGAGATAATCTCTCTACAGTATATTCCTAAAATATAGAGATAATCTCTCTACAATATATTCCCAAAGTCAAGAGATACCCTCTCTACAATATATTCCCAAAATCAAGAGGTAATCTCTCTACAATATAGTCCTAAAATCTAGAGATAATATCTCTACATTATATCCTCATAATCCTGAGATAATCTCTCCCGGTATATTTTCAACATCCAGAGATAATCTCTATGTAATACAGTAAAACCTGAACAAGAAATATCCAAGCACAGTGTTTGCAATAGTGTAGTTTTACTGCATATTCCAATAAACCTTGTTACTTGTGTACCTAAAATTAAAAAATAAAATATATTCCTGATTTTGCACCTGGAAAATTTATAACATAAAGCGATGATTTTGGTGAAAAATTAAGATTCAGTACTTTAGTTAATGCATACAAATTTCCAATCATTTGGGAAATGGATTACATTTGTATTTGAATTATCTCCTGTTCAGTTCATCTCATGAGTGCTGCTGTAAAAAAAAAAGTGTGTGACCTACCCCTTCATCCAGTCTGTGTAATAGAGAAATGATTGATATAGAACAATTCCAAAGAAATGAGCCGCCTGTGCTGCTTGATAGACAGGCTGACGATTGGAACCATCTACGTTAGCTCTCTCTATTTTGTCTGTGCTGGCGTCACACCAGTACATAACTCCACCTGGAAATATTTATTCATTAAAGTTTCATTTTGATATCCTATATGTAATCTGATATTCATGTGTATATTTGTACAATGCTGTATACTGATATTCATGAGTATATTTGTACAGTGCTGGATACTGATATTCATGTGTATATTTGTACAATGCTGGATACTGATATTCATGTGTATATTTAGTACAATGCTGGATACTGATATTCATGTGTATATTAGTGCAATGCTGGATACTGATATTCATGTGCATATTAGTACAATGCTGGATACTGATATTCATGTGTATATTAGTGCAATGCTGGATATTGATATTCATGTGTATATTAGTGCAATGCTGGATACTGATATTCATGTGTATATTTGTACAATGCTGGATACTGATATTCATGTGTATATTTAGTACAATGCTGGATACTGATATTCATGTGTATATTAGTACAATGCTGGATACTGATATTCATGTGTATGTTAGTACAATGCTGGATACTGATATTCATGTGTATATTAGTACAATGCTGGATACTGATATTCATGTGTATATTAGTGCAATGCTGGATACTGATATTCATGTGTATATCTGTGCAATGCTGGATACTGATATTCATGTGTATATTTGTACAATGCTGGATATGGATATTCATGTGTATATTTAGTACAATGCTGGATACTGATATTCATGTGTATATTTAGTACAATGTTGGATACTGATATTCATGTGTATATTTAGTACAATGCTGGATACTGATATTCATGTGTATATTTAGTACAATGCTGGATAATTCATCTCCTTTAAAGTTTTATCTGATGAGATTAACACCTGGATTGATTAACATGCATGTCCATTCTTAGGTATGGAAGACTAACAATACTAGTCATATGAATTTTATTTGCAACCAACACCTGCCCTCATGGGTTCACTCAAAATTCAAAAACCATTATGCACATCTGAACACCACTCCAATCATATCCATAATTTTAATTAGGAACATCTAAACACCACCCCAATCATATCCACAATTTTAATTAGGAACATCTGTCTGAACACCACCCCAATCATATACACAATTTTAATTAGGAACATCTGAACACCACCCCAATCATATCCACAATTTTAACTAGTAACATCTTAACACCATCCCAATCATATCGACAATTTTAATTAGGAACATCTGAACACCACCCCAATCATATCCACAATTTTAACTAGTAACATCTGAACACCACCTCAATCATATCCACAGTTTTAATTAGGAACATCTGAACACCACCTCAATCATATCCACAGTTTTAATTAGGAACATCTGAACACCACCCCAATCATATCCACAATTTTAATTAGGAACATCTGAACACCACCTCAATCATATCCACAGTTTTAATAAGGAAGATCTGAACACCACCTCAATCATATCCAGTTTTAATGAAGAACATCTGAACACCACCGCAATCATATCCAGTTTTAATTGAGAACATCTGAACACCACCCCAATAATTTCCACAATTTTAATTAAGAACATCTGAACACCACCCCAATCATATCCAGTTTTAATTAGGAACATCTGAACACCACCCCAATCATATCCACAGCTTTGAAGTGTCTATCTTAATGACAGCAGGAGATATTACTCATAAAATTGTTCATGTTTAGGCATTCCAGCAAGTTCAAATACCCCAAACCCTTTCTTGAAAATGAATGAGATAATGAAACATCTCAAACACTAGTTCTGTAACTGCCTTTTAATAGGAAAATTTGTAAATGATATAATAAAGAATAACAAAGTTAACCTTGAAAGTCCACAGCAAGACCATTAGGCCATGTAAGTCCAGTATTGACAAGCTGTAGTCGGTTTGTACCATCATAGTTGGAGCTCTCAATCTTAGCACGGCGCCCCCAATCTGTCCAATAGATGATGCTGAAGAAAACAACAATAAAAACAAGCTCAAAATAATAACTACAACAATTATTCATAATGAAATCAAACATGTTGTAAAAATGCCTATTAAAAAAAAATTTTTACACTAAAAGATGCAACACATTTGGAAGGGGGGGGCTAGAAAAAGTAAAATACAAGCATCACTTGCACAAAATTATGATTCTGATTAAGTCTTTTTCTACCCTACAAAGGTGATCACATATTTAAAATAACCTGTAAAAACAAACACTAGAATGAGAAAGTATTTTTATGGACCAGGAATCTTCAATTTTTGATGATTACAATGAACAATCCTTCAAGTTTTGAACTGATTACAATGAACAGACCTTTAAGTTTTGAACTGATTGCAATGAACAGACGTTTAAGTTCTGAACTGAATACAATGAACAAACCTTTAAGTTATGAACTGAATACAATGAACAGACCTTTGAGTTTTGATCTGATTGCAATGAACAGACCTTTAAGTTCTGAACTGATTACATTGAACAGACTGTTAAGTTCTGAACTGATTACAATGAACAGACTGTTAAGTTCTGAACTGATTACAATGAACAGACCTTTAAGTCCTGAACTGATTGCAATGAACAGACCTTTAAGTTTTGAACTGATTACAATAAACAGACTGTTAAGTTCTGAACTGATTACAACGAACAAGACTTTCCAACATGTCAGTCAATCTTTGCCGTGGAAGTGATATAGTTGTGCAACATTATTAATTTTATTCACATTAAAATTTCATAAAGTAAAACTGTAAGTTAGCATATCTTCCCAAATGTAATCCTGACACACAATGTATGACTGGTCTGACTTGAACATTTTATGGAGTTTCCCCACTCTTGACCCACATCAGTCGAACCTTGCTCTCCACAATCTAAGTACTAGAACATGTTCGTACATTAATTCTTTGTAAAAGACGAAATTAACATTTGTCTTTTTCATACTGATTACTAAGATTTTCAATAAAATAATGAATAAATATTTTTGCATTTAACTTTACACTAAAGGCGGAACAACAACAAAACATTTTTCAACAAACACACACACACACAAACACACAGAAAATAATCAGTACCCATTGACTGGATCTGTCACAATCGCACGTGGTTCATCCAGGTTGCTATTAATTACTACTTTCTGCACTGAGCCATCAAAACTGAGTGCGGCAATGACATCATTTCCTGTGTCTGTGTAAAACAGGACTCGGGACAATGCATCAACTGATATTCCATCAGGTACAGCCACTAAAATTAGAACAATAAATAATAAAACATTTTTTTAAAAATAATTTACGATAAAGAAATATCCTTTTTATGCTCAAAGCTGTAGAGTGTTGACAGTCTATAATAAGGTTGTAAAAAAGTTAGTCTAAAAATACCTTCCATCCTTATAGAACACCAAATAAACCAAATTGTGACCATTTGTGTATAGAAATATGAAATATCTGTTCAGTTTTGATACAAATTATACAAGCACTAATTTGAAGACTGACAAGAATGTTATTTAGTCTGAAATCAGGTGCCAAAAATGTATATAGGTATATGGTTTTCAGCTCAATGTAAATACAATTTGTGTGACACAAAGTAACTTATGACATGAAAATGTATGTAGGTATATGGTTTTAAATTCAATTTTAATAATCTGTGTGTGTGTTTGAGTGTGTGTTTTAGATTTTTAACAAAGCTTTAAAAAAAATTCAGTCATATAACTACAATGTCTGCAGTGTGGCAGTTTATAATGATGACTACTACCGAAGCATCATGCTGGAGACATGTAGCAAATTGTTACACCCAGACACATTATCTTGACACCAGGTTGACCAGTTCTAACACTAACCTCTTAATGCTGTGCACCTAGAACCATTTTTATAAGTCTTTGGCATGACTTGGCAGATTTCTGAACCTGCGACTAAATAATTTGTGTGTACACAGTAACTATGTAACATGAAAATTGTAACATACATCACTGATATCAGCCATTTCAATAATGTCATCAAACGTCTTTTTAAATATGTTTTATAATAATAAGTACCATATATACTTGCCTAGAAGTTATGTCCAGCTTAAAATAACATAGACTCTGATTTTTGTTCTGCTGATTACTCTAAGAGACTGCAAACGCTCCTAATCTGCTGTCAAATAATGCAATGGTAGATCTGGGTCTGTACAGTTTGCAATGACATAACAAACTCAAATTGAATTTATCCTGACAATAAGGCAAACTGCATATGCACATGTACGTAACAATTAGACATCTAAGGACATATAACAATTAGACATCTAAGGACACATAACAATATGACATCTAAAGACACATAACAATTAGACATCAAACAAAATGTAACAATTATACATCTAAGGACACATAACAATTAGACATCTAAGGACACATAACAATTAGATATCTAAGGTCACATAACAATTAGACATCTAAGGACACATAACAATTAGACATCAAACAAAATGTAACAATTAGACATCTAAGGACACGTAACAATTAGACATCAAACAAAATGTAACAATTAGACATAGGACACATAACAATTAGACATCTAAGGTCACATAACAATTAGACATCTAAGGACACATAACAATTAGACATCTAAGGTCACATAACAATTAGACATCAAACAAAATGTAACAACTAGACATCAAAGGACACATAACAATTAGACATCTAAGGACACATGACAATTAGACATCAAACAAAATGTAACAATTAGACATCAAGGGGCACATAACAATTAGACATCTAAGGACACATAACAATTAGACATCAAACAAAATGTAACAATTAGATATCAAAGGACATAATTATACACCAAAGAACATATAATTAGACATCAAAGGACGCATAACTATTAGACATATAAAACCATATTACAATCAAATCAAAGTACCAACAACACAAAATTAACATCTGAAAGAACATCAGTAAAAACTCACAGCTATTTAATAGGCGTATAGTCTTTTGGCTATTTCCATATATCGGCGCTGATAAAATCTGTCGAAGACCCACATCAGTCCAGAATATACGACCATCTATCGGGTCATAGTCGATGGCAATGGGGTTGTTCTGGTTTTGAAGAGGAATGCTAGTGTAACTGTTTGAAGTCATGTCCATGCGATAAATTGTCTTGTTCTTTGTGTCCGTAATCAGAAGGAAGTTGTCAGGCAAGTCAGCTGGGGATAAGAACAATTTTTTTTATAAAAACATTTTAGAAAGCATAAATGTTCAGATAAGCTGCATCTTTTATTTTATAGATATATTTTGAAAAATATACAATCCTATAGTAGCCATTGCATGATCATGTATCCAATAGTAGCCCACTGCATGAAAAATAATCATAGTAGCCCCAGTGCATGAATATTAATCACATAGATGCCCACTGCATGAAAAATAATCATAGTAGCCCCAGTGATGAATATTAATCATATAGTAGCCCACTACATGAAAATTAATCATAGTAGCCCCAGTGCATGAATATTAATCATACAGTAGCCCAGTGCATGAAAAAAAATCATAGTAGCCCCAGTGCATGAATATTAATCATATAGTAGCCCACTGCATGAAAAATAATCATAGTAGCCCCAAAGCATTAAAATTAATCATATAGATGCCCACTGCATGAAAATTAATCATAGTATTCCCAGTGCATGAAAATTAATCCTATGGTAGCCCACTGCAAGAAAATTTAATCATAGTAGCCCCACTGCATGAAAATTTTATCATAGTAGCCCCACTGCATGAAAATTAATCATAGTAGCCACTGCATGAAAATTAATCATAGTAGTCCACTGCATGAAAAATAATAATAGTAGCCCACTGCATGAAAAATAATAATAGTAGCCCACTGCATGAAAATTAATCATAGTAGCCCCACTGCATGAAAATTAATCATAGTAGCCACTGCATAAAAATTTATCATAGTAGCCACTGCATGAAAATTAATCATAGTAGTCCACTGCATGAAAAATAATAATAGTAGCCCACTGCATGGTTTGTACAGCTACTCATGATTCACACAGCCTGAATAGCTCTGGCATGAAATTTTCAAGGACCTCTATTTATTTTTTATTAATATCTAGATATAACTTTGTTAAAAACTAGTCTGTTGTGATTTAATGCCCAAAATGTTTTCCAATTTTATTTATTTGTTTATTACTTTAGAACAATATATAAATGGCAAATTCTTACTTTGAAAACATAAAACATTGTATTCCATTTTAATGCTTTCTTTTCTCTGACACATTTAAGGAGCCAAATTCAAAGAGGTTTTCAGCAAATTTAAGGACTTCTTAATGATTTATTTTAAAAATCAGGGAATTTCAAGTTAATCAATCAAATTCAAGGAGTTTTCAAGGTTGTATAAATGATGCATGGGTCTATTTTAAAACAATATATCATTGCCAAGATCCAATCCTCTGATAGCCTCTGTGCTTTCAGAAGAAAAAAATTTATCTGCACACTGACTGCTTAATGAGAAAACAGTTTATTGAATTTGCTAAGTAATGAATAGTCAAATTTGCTAGGCATTGAATAGTCTAATTTGCTAGGCAGAATAGAGTCAAATTTGCTAGGCAATGAATAGAGTCAAATTTGCTAGGCAAAGAATAGCCAAATTTGCTAGGCAATGAATAGAAACAAATTTGTTAGGCAATGAATAGAGTCAAATTTGCTAGGCAATGAATAGTCAAATTTGTTAGGCAATGAATACAGTCAAATTTGCTGGGCAATGAATAGACATAAATTTGCTAGGCAATGAATACAGTCAAATTTCCTAGGCAATGAATACAGTCAAATTTGCTAAGCAATGAATCGACTCAAATTTGCTTGGCAATGAATAGAGTCAAATTTGCTAGGCAATGAATAGTCAAATTTGCTAGGCAATGAAAAGAGTCAAATGTGCTCGGCAATGAATAGTCAAATTTGCTAGGCAAGGAATATATTCAAATTTGCTTGGCAATTAATAGATACAACTTTTCTGAATTTACAAGGCATTAAACTGAGACAAATTTGCTGAATTTGCTAAGCAATGAACAGAGACGAATTTGCCACAATTGCAAGGCAATAAATAGACACCAATTTGCTGAATTTGCAAGGCAAAGAATAGAATACAAAGTTTCTGAATGCACAAAGGCAACAAACAGACTCAAATGTCCTGGATTTACAAAGCAATGAATAGACATAAATTTGCTGAATTTACTAAGCAATGAACTGACACACATTCAGTTTAATTTACTGCATTAAGATCTGTGTATGGGTAATGACCATGTATGAATAATGAAACAATGACATCATGAAAACATAACCAAAATAATTATGAATAGCAAGAAACACACAAAATATCTGAATATCCTAGTGAAAAAAATTTTCTCTCATAATTTAGCCAGCACTTTGATAGGGCTAAGATTATATATATATTTTTCCCAATCTCATCATATAAAAAATATAGAAGACTTTCTTTTCTTTAAAATCTAATAATTTCACCAAAAGTACAAGTGCCATGTAAGATTTCACTGACATGTAAATATTGCATGTAAAAATATAAACTACCAGATAAAGAAAAATTTATACAAACATACTAGTGGCACAGGCAATACCAGCATCCTCATTATGGCCACAGTTGTGGGCACCCCATGCATTGGCTGGGCAGTTATATATGCCAGTCTCAGAGCCCTGACATGTGACATCATCAAGCCAGATACGCCCCGTTCCGGCTCCATACGCAGCCTGTTGCTTGGCCGAGGCTCCAACTCTGCAATAAAATTACCTGCCATTTTGTACATTTTCATACTAAAACAAATGTTTATTTTTATAAAACACACATGCCCCCACTAAAAACCGAAAGATAAGAATAAAATACTCCACAAGTCAGACAATAAAAGCTGTCATCTATGTATGCATATAAAATCTAATCAGGTCATCTACATACAAAATCTAATCAGGTCATCTACATAAAAAATCTAATCAGGTCATCTACATATGAATATGAAATATATAATCAAATCAGGTCATCTAAGTATTAATATAAAATCTACTCAGGTCATCTACATATGAATATAAAATCTAATCAGGTCATCTACATATGAATATAAAATCTAATCAGGTCAACTGCTTATGAATATAAAATCAAATCAGGTCATCTAAGTATTAATATAAAATCTACTCAGGTCATCTACATATGAATATAAAATCTAATCAGGTCATCTACATATGAATATAAAATCTAATCAGGTCATCTACATATGAATATAAAATCTAATCAGGTCAACTGCTTATGAATATAAAATCTAATCAGGTCATCTGCTTATGAATATAAAATGTAATTAGGTCATCTATGTATGCATATAAAATGTAATTAGGTCATCTATGTATGCATATAAAATCTAATCAGGTCATCTACATATAAAATGTAATCAGGTCATCTACATATGAATATGAAATCTAATCAGGTCATCTAAGTATGAATATGAAATCTAATCAGGTCATCTATGTATGCATATAAAATCTAATCAGGTCATCTACATATGAATATAATATCTAATCAGGTCATCTACATATGAATATAAAATCTAATCAGGTCATCTACATATAAAATCTAATCAGGTCATCTACATATGAACACAAAATCTAATCAAGTCATCTGCTTATGAATATAAAATCTAATCAGGTCATCTGCTTATGAATATAAAATCTAATCATGTCAACTGCTTATGAATATAAAATCTAATCAGGTCATCTGCTTATGAATATAAAATCTAATCAGGTCATCTGCTTATGAATATAAAATCTAATCAGGTCATCTAAGTATGAATATAAAATGTAATCAGGTCATCTACGTATGCATATAAAATCAAATCAGGTCATCTACATATGAATATAAAATCAAATCAGGTCATCTAAGTATGAATATAAAATGTAATCAGGTCATCTACATATGAATATAAAATGTAATCAGGTCATCTACTTATGAATATAAAATCTAATCAGGTCATCTACTTATCAATGAATATAAAATCTAATCAGGTCATCTAAGTATGAATATAAAATGTAATCAGGTCATCTACATATGCATATAAAATCAAATCAGGTCATATACATATGAATATAAAATCAAATCAGGTCATCTAAGTATGAATATAAAATCTAATCAGGTCATCTGCTTATGAATATAAAATCTAATCAGGTCATCTACTTACGAATATAAAACCTAATCAGGTCATCTATGTATGTGTATGAAATCTAATCAGGTCATCTAAGTATGAATGTAAAATCTAATCAGGTCATCTAAGTATGAATATAAAATCTAATTAGGTCATCTATGTATGTGTATGAAATCTAATAAAGTCATCTACATGTACACAGAATATGGCTGGTGGATAGGACTTGTTAAGATCAAGATATGATTTTATTCTTCTGCTAAAAGACTACTGTGAACAGGACATTATTTACCAGTTCCATCTTTGTTAGTCTTCTGTACAAGTATTAGTGTTAGTCTACTGTATAAATATTAGTGTTAGTCTTCTGTACAAGTCTTAGTGTTAGTCTTCTGTACAAGTATTAGTGTTAGTCTAGTGTACAAATATTAGTGTTAGTCTTCTGTACAAGTATTAGTGTGTCTTCTGTACAAGTATTAGTGTTAGTCTACTGTACAAATATTAGTGTTAGTCTTCTGTACAAGTCTTAGTGTTAGTCTTCTGTACAAGTATTAGTGTTAGTCTACTGTATAAGCATTAGTGTTAGTCTACTGTACAACTATTAGTGTTAGTCTTCTGTACAAGTATTAGTGTTAGTCTACTGTATAAGTATTAGTGTTAGTCTACTGTACAACTATTTGTGTTAGTCTTCTGTACAAGTCTTAGTGTTAGTCTTCTGTACAAGTCTTAGTGTTAGTCTTCTATACAAGTATTAGTGTTAGTCTCCTGTACAAGTATTAGTGTTAGTCTTCTGTACAAGTATTAGTGTTAGTCTTCTGTACAAGTCTTAGTGTTAGTCTTCTGTACAAGTCTTAGTGTTAGTCTTCTGTACAAATATTAGTGTTAGTCTTCTGTACAAGTATTAGTGTCAGTCTTCTGTACAAGTATTAGTGTTAGTCTTCTGTACAAGACTTAGTGTTAGTCTAGTGTACAAGTCTTAGTGTTAGTCTAGTGTACAAATATTAGTGTTAGTCTAGTGTACAAATATTAGTGTAGTCTTCTGTACACGCATTAGTGTTAGTCTAGTGTACAAATATTAGTGTTAGTCTACTGTACAAGTATTAGTGTTAGTCTTCTATACAAGTATTAGTGTTAGTCTTCTGTACAAGTATTAGTGTTAGTCTTCTATACAAGTATTAGTGTTAGTCTCCTGTACAAGTATTAGTGTTAGTCTTCTGTACAAGTCTTAGTGTTAGTCTTCTGTACAAGTCTTAGTGTTAGTCTTCTGTACAAGTATTAGTGTCAGTCTTCTGTACAAGTATTAGTGTTAGTCTTCTGTACAAGACTTAGTGTTAGTCTAGTGTACAAGTCTTAGTGTTAGTCTAGTGTACAAATATTAGTGTAGTCTTCTGTACAAGCATTAGTGTTAGTCTTCTGTACAAGTATTAGTGTTAGTCTAGTGTACAAATATTAGTGTTAGTCTTCTGTACAAGTATTAGTGTTACAAGTCTTACTGTACAAGTCTTTGTGTTAGTCTTCTGTACAAGTCTTAGTGTTAGTCTTCTATACAAGTCTTAGTGTTAGTCTTCTGTACAAGTATTAGTGTTAGTCTTCTGTACAAGTCTTAGTGTTAGTCTTCTATACAAGTCTTAGTGTTAGTCTTCTGTACAAGTATTAGTGTTAGTCTTCTGTACAAGTATTAGTGTTAGTCTTCTATACAAGTATTAGTGTTAGTCTTCTGTACAAGTATTAGTGTTAGTCTTCTGTACAAGTCTTAGTGTTAGTCTTCTGTACAAGTCTTAGTGTTAGTCTTCTGTACAAATATTAGTGTTAGTCTTCTGTACAAGTATTAGTGTCAGTCTTCTGTACAAGTATTAGTGTTAGTCTTCTGTACAAGACTTAGTGTTAGTCTAGTGTACAAGTCTTAGTGTTAGTCTAGTGTACAAATATTAGTGTTAGTCTAGTGTACAAATATTAGTGTAGTCTTCTGTACAAGCATTAGTGTTAGTCTTCTGTACAAGTATTAGTGTTAGTCTAGTGTACAAATATTAGTGTTAGTCTTCTGTACAAGTATTAGTGTTACGAGTCTTACTGTACAAGTCTTTGTGTTAGTCTTCTGTACAAGTCTTAGTGTTAGTCTTCTATACAAGTCTTAGTGTTAGTCTTCTGTACAAGTATTAGTGTTAGTCTTCTGTACAAGTCTTAGTGTTAGTGTTCTGTACAAGTCTTAGTGTTAGCCTAGTGTACAAATATTGGTGTTAGTCTTCTGTACAAGTATTAGTATTAGTCTACTGTACAGGTATGATCAGAGGGACTTTTAGTGTGGGAAAAACTTAACATGTACAAGTCTGAATGGGCAGAAAATACCAGAACAGTAATGGTTAGCCAATCATAGATTGATAGATAGATAGATAGATAGATAGATAGATAGATAGATAGATAGATAGATAGATAGATTATAGTGAGAGGAGAAGAGAAGAAAACAAGATACAGGTTTCATACATGAAATAGGAAGTTAACAGAGAAATGGATTTAAAGTGATAATCATAAAAAGAAACAGAGAGAGATAGAATACTTAATACACCACTCCCTCGATAACTCGCGCACATCGGGGTCCAGAAACATCGACCGCACTATAAAGTGAGGCGCGAGTTATCGAGGGACCTATAAAATAAGCCCAAAACCAATAAAGTGATTGACGACATAATGGAGAAATAAGGGGGGGGCGGGTTTGGCAGATTATACTGTTGAATACTCACTTTATAATCGTTCTGAGATTAAATGTTAATAAATATCTCTTCACAACGGTGTACTTTATTATTTCCTCATAGGACAACATTAATTTCAGGATAAATTAAAGTATATTGAGGCGATCATCGAAAACATTATTCCACGTGGTTTCCGTTCACTTAACATGTGTACCACTTCACACATTGTGTACTATGTCACTAATTTTTATGTTGAATTGGATACATTCTAGTTTTATTGTTTGATCCAAATTATACGTTTTTTTATATACAAAAGATCGACTCTTTTCGAGAAACAGTGTCGATCGAACGATAGATAGATAAATATTTTTAAATGTGATAGAAGTAAAATGGAAAACAAAAATAACAAGGGTTAATCAGTACAGACATATTTAATTGGTCTACAAATTTAAAACAACGTAAATTCGAACAAGTTAATACTTACCGTTTGTGCCACGCTTGACAAATATCAATTCACTTTTTGAAAAATCAGTTATTGTTTTTGTGTGTGTGTTACTCCTTGGTTTCTCTGCTGCCGAGCAAAATCCCTCAGATTTCTCAACTGCATGAGCTTTACGTAGTCAACATTTTGGCTCTCCAGCCACCTTATGGCAATATCAAAATATTTGATTGCTTCCTGTGCAGAGGGCCCACCCCCACGCGTGCAACATCTGCGTCTGCATCACTTTCAACACTTGTGTTACTCCAGTTAGAATCGTCTTCTGCTGCAAATCTGTTCGCTATAGAAATAATTATAGTTTCATCTGACATGTATTCGGCTGTGGGGCAATCATTGTCAGCACAAATCCACTCCTCCATATCCAGAGAAACGCCCGTCTCAGGACCATGAGTCTGTACGAATTTTTCCCAAACAGCCTCGGCATTAATGACATCAGTTTCACTGAAACATTCGAAGTCACTATCATCGTCATTGTCTCTGTTACTGTTTTGCTTTACGTCAAAGGCAGCTCCAAGACCCTTAATCCAGCACCCAAGGTCTCTTGTAATCGATTTTATTTTTAATGCAACAAACACTTCCCCAAGTTATTGATCAAAACAAAGCGGCATGTACATGTAATTAGGTTCTCACAGAAGTACTCACGGGTTTCGATGTGACGGTCGATTGACTCTTTTCATATTTTCAATGAACATAATATGTTGTGATTATAATGTTTACACTGAAACGGAATTAAAGGATTAGAACGTGACTTTCACACAGGAAGACGTTTAACTGGTGTTTATTTCATTCTCTGTTGCCACCTGTTAGCATTTACCAGAAGTTTTCATTGATAGCTATTTCACCAGACTGTTTATTTACAGTATACTGACAACTATTTATCATAAAAACTTACATAATATATGATATCATTAAACAGAGGTCTCGCTAGGATTTTAAAACTGGGTCTTTCTGCCTCTGAAGTCTATCACTAAATATCAGTACATTTTCTCACTCGGCTGCTAGTCAAAGCCTTTGAACTAGCTGCCTAGCTCTTGCATCATGTTCTTTTTTTTTTTTAATGTACTCTTATAAAATGGCAACAGTACATCAAAGAGTCTTTCAGCCACTGAATTCTGTCATTGTAAATATCAGCACAGTTAACTGATCAACACATTTTCCCACAAAGCAGGTGGCTGAAACAGGACCGGCAAATCTTTGAATTTTCACGCGCACCTATTATATGCGTATGGAGGACTCCCGCCTCAGTGATTTTCTGTGTCCCAGATCAAAAATTTGCATCCAAATGCGCGTAATAAAGCGTTTTCGAGATCTCTGAAATTAATTCTTCTTTAGAACTTGCAAATTTCAAAGTATGGATCATATTTTTAAGGGCATTAATCACCATTTTTGAAGATAAAACGAGCAATGTATCAAGGTTTAATTTATCAATTCTTATCGTAATTTCTTCATGTTCAGCATATTTTAAAGACATTTTAAATACATTTTCTCTGGAAAAAATCGGGAGCCAAGACGGACACCGCATTATAAGCGGGATCACGAGTTATCCGGGCGCGAGTTATCGAGGGAGCGGTGTAGATATATTGGAGTGATAAATATATATTTTGAGTGGAGGACAATATTAAGAAACCATGTAGCTAACAGTAGTGTAGAATCTGGAGAGGTGGACAGAACTTTAGAGTGTGTATATTAGATATAAACAGTAGTTTGCAAAATGACTTAGTGTTTTATTAACATGCCACTGGTCTCCCCTCACCCCCAAAGTCAAGGGACCTGACCTGACAGGTCAGACAGGTCTTAGCGAGGGATAGCTGGCTTGGAGATTACTGTTGAGTGGATTTCAATAACCTCAACCTTGGGTCATGGTATGCAATTTTGAGCTAAACTTAACCTGCATAACTATTATTTTCTTATCTGACTCATCATGACCATGACCTCTAACCTTTAAACCACAGACTCGGTAGGTTTCTTTATTACCCTCTGTGTATGTCATCCAAAAATTGTGGTCAAAGAACTTACTCCAAACAAATTCTTCTGCAAACCACTTGTTTTTAAGCCATTATGATCCTGATTGTTAAATTTTAGATTGCAAAGTCAACAGGCTTTTTCAGTTCTTAGATACAAGCCATCCACAAACTTTGGCCAAGACACACGATCTATAAGGTTACTGTGCAAAATCATTTTTCTTCTTCAGTTACAATTATCTTGACCTTTCAACCCCTTAACCAACAGACTTCTTTCTTACCCAATGTGTTATTTTTAGTTTTCGTTTCTTGCTTTACCGCACAGCAACACAAAAGGTTACATAGTTTATATGCAACTGGAGTAAAGTGCACTGGCCAAGGCCACACCATGGTAGCTGACTCATGCTGATCCAAAGTTAGGCTTAAAACCCTAACACCTTTTTGATCATGAGTCCAGTGCACTAAACAATGAGCAACTGTGGCTCCCTACCCAATGTGTAAGTCGTCCTCAAATTCTGTTCAGAGTACATTACTGATGACGAAACATTTTGCGCAAAAACATTTTATTCTCCTTTCAATCATAATGATCTTGGTACTGGAGATTTTAACATCAAAATCAATATGGTTCTTCAATGTCCAAATGTAAGACATCCACAAAGTTTGGTCCTAGTATGTGATGTAAGAGCTAATGTTACTGTTTGGATATCATTTCTATTCTTTTAATAACAGTGACCTTGGCCTTTGACCTTTAGATCCCCAAACTGACAGCATATTTCCTTGCTTCAAGTGCAAGCCATCCACAAATTTTGATAGCTATAGATATGCAGAAACCATTGCTCTTCTTTCAGTCACAGTGACCTTGGCCTTTGACCTTCAGATCCCCAAACTGACAGAACAGTTCCTTGCTTCAAGTGCAAACCATCTACAAATTTTGATTGCTATAGATATGCAGAAACCATTGCTCTTCTTTCAGTCACAGTGACCTTGGTCTTTGACCTTTAGATCCCCAAATTGACAGCACATTTCCTTCCTTCAAGTGCAAGCCATCCACAAATTTTGATAGCTATAGAAACCATTGCTCTTCTTTCAGTCACAATGACCTTGGCCTTATTCTTCACCCCCAAAATAGATAAGATTGTTTCTTACCTCAGATGCAAGCCATCTGCAGGGTGTAGTCCATTTTCAAGGTTTGGTCCATGTTCAAGGTTTGGTCCACAGTGGTGATTTAGAACTAATGTTATTATGCATTAACTGTACTTCTTTCACCAAGTGACCTTGACATTGCACCTTCTGAATCCAAAATTGACAGGATTCTTCCTTACCCTAAGTGCAAGTTATCAAGTTTTGTGGAGGTATTTGTTTTAGAACTGACATTATTGAAGCAGAACAGGAAAAGTTAATGTACATATGTGCTGGTCATAGCATAAAATGTTACATAAAAATGGTGGACATACACAAAAACAACCTATATATAATTCAAATACCGTACATGTAGAGTGACAATCAGGCCATCCACAAATGGATAGAAACATGCAGATCAAATTTCATTTTAAGCCTAAGATCAAACTTTCTATTGTAGAGATTTTTCGACCACATTACCTCATGCACAATATTACCCACTTTTGTGCTATAACTAACCTTGGGTATCCAAGCATGCTACAGATGACCCCTGCATCAGCTGGTGACCACTGGTCATCACAAATTGTTCCCCACTCTCCAAAAGCATAAACTTCAGGGCGTCCCTCATATGCATTCTGACCCCCTACTAGTCGTACAAACACAGATGATGGGCTTGGCGTTGCTGAGGGAACCGTTCGTGTTGTACTGACAGTTGTCATACCTGCAATGATTTCGACCAGGCCTTAGTGTATGATTGTATTTATAAGATCAACGCCATGGTAATGAAACAATCTGTTTATCTAATATCTGTCTATATCATCATAGCCATAACTAGTTGTTGTTGTTGTTGTTGTTGTAGGGTTTAATGCCATTTTTCAGCACACGATAGGCTATACATGGTGGCCAGTATTAATGGTGGAGGAAGAACCCAGGAAAACCCTGGAAAGAACCACCGACCCTCAAGAAGCTACCGGCAAGCTTTCTCACATACCCACATTGGCCGAATGCCATAACTAGTAAATTTGTATGAAGAAAAATTAACAAGAAGCCTCAAATCACTCACAGGACACAAATTAGTTTAAAAGGAAAATGTAGTAATAAGGCATGTGCCCTGGGTTGAAAGACACCCATGTCTGGATAATTTCTAGCTCTTTGGTAGAAATATGTGATACTGACATGTTTAACTATTTTGTTGTTGTTGTTTTAGGGTTTAACGCCATTTTTCAGCACACAATAGGCTATACATGACGGCCAGTATTAATGGTGGAACAAGAACCTGGGAAATCCCCAGAAAGAACCACCGACCATCCAGAAGTGAATGGCAAGTTTTCTCACATACCCACTTTGGCTGATTCCGAGACTCAAACCCATGCAGACAGAGGTGAGATGGCAGTGATCCGTAATGGAGAGCGCTTTAGACCACTCGGCCACTAACAATTTTGTGTAATTTTGGATAGACATGATAGATTTTGGATAGACAAGATGGTCCACTAGCAACTTCAGCATGAATGTGAAAGGTGTTCAAGTTAGGATTTTACCAATCATATCTGGTATTTGCACATATTAAAATTTTGCTAGCCAAACTTGATTGGAGATAAGTATTACTTATAGGTTTCCCACAGATCCTATGGGAAACCACTCATACAAATCTTTGAGAAAATGTGTTCTACAAAACATTTATACCAAGTCTGATTAATATTGGCTAGGCCACTGTGAGGAAGAAGTTGATAGGGTTAGGGTTTCTATGGAAACCACATTACTGCTAAGGAAGCTATGTTAATACAAATTTGATTGGTTTATTTTAAGAAAGACTGAAAATGTTTCAGTTGTTGTAGCGATGGAGTCTAACCAGTTTCCCACCTGGTTGCTAAGGAAATAAAGAAATGCAACAGAAACAAACTTATAATAAGTATGTCCTAAGAAAAATTCAAGTTTTATCAAAAATTGCATGGTTGGTCTTGAGAAGCTGAAAATAGGTTCTTTGTATGGTTCTTATGGAAGCTACACATTGCTAGGGAGCCATCTCTGAAACAAAAATTTGATTAACATAGGCTCAGATCATAAGCTGATCACTACCTACATGTTCATGTAATTGCCAATTCACAAGTCATCATCTTGAAGAAAAAGAAATAATTATACTAGTTGCATATGAATAAATTTTTAACTGATACATTTTGTAAAGACATACAGACTTGAACTTACTGTTTGTGCAGACCACACCCACATCCTCTCCATGCTGGCAGTTGCTAGCATTCCAGTTGGTATGGGAACACTGGAGCAGACTGGTTTCATTGCCTGTACATCGGACATCATCTAGCCAAATTGGGCCTGTACCTTGTCCATAAGCAGCACGACCATTAGCACTTGCTCCGGCACTGCAATGTAAGATTTCAAATATTCCCTCAAGTACCTTAAGGTTTTTCATTGCACTTGTAGATAATATAGTGAAAATAGCACTTATTGTATATACTTGCTAATAAGTCAAGTCCAACTGCAAAGAACATAGACACTGATCAGGCATCACATAAGTCACTGGTAGATCTGGGTCCATACCATCTGTTATACAGATTGTTCTTAATAAACTGTGTATATTTAGATCTGTGGACGCATTATGTGATGGCAGGTCAGTCTGGGTTTGTACAGCTGGACATGGCTTATAAGCAAGTCATAATAGTTGTCACATTAATTATCAAATGTTTAAAAATTTAAGACAAATCATTAATTACAATCTACTAAACACAGTAGTATAACTTATAAACAGACACTGATAAGTATTGTAACTTATATAAACAGACACTGATAAAGTAGTGTAACTTATATAAACAGACACTGATAAAGTAGTGTAACTTATAGAAACACTGATAAAGTAGTGTAACTTATATAAACAGACACTGATAAAGTAGTGTAACTTATAGAAACACTGATAAAGTAGTGTAACTTATATAAACAGACACTGATAAAGTAGTGTAACTTATAGAAACACTGATAAAGTAGTGTAACTTATATAAACAGACACTGATAAAGTAGTGTAACTGATAGAAACAGACACTGTTAAAGTAGTGTAACTTATATAAACAGACGCTGATAAAGTAGTGTAACTTATATAAACAGACACTGATAATGTAGTGTAACTTATAAAAACAGACACTGATAAAGTAGTGTAACTTATATAAACAGATGCTGATAAAGTAGTGTAACTTATAGAAACAGATGCTGATAAATTAGTGTAACTTCTATAAACAGACACTGATAAAGTAGTGTAACTTATAGAAACAGACACTGATAAAGTAGTGTAACTTATAGAAACAGATGCTGATAAAGTAGTGTAACTTCTATAAACAGACACTGATAAAGTAGTGTAACTTATAGAAACAGACACTGTTAAAGTAGTGTAACTTATATAAACAGACGCTGATAAAGTAGTGTAACTTATATAAACAGACACTGATAAAGTAGTGTAACTTATAGAAACAGACACTGTTAAAGTAGTGTAACTTATAGAAACAGACACTGTTAAAGTAGGGTAACTTATATAAACAGACACTGATAAAGTAGTGTAACATATAAACAGACACTGATAAAGTAGTGTAACTTATAGAAACAGACACTGTTAAAGTAGTGTAACTTATATAAACAGACGCTGATAAAGTAGTGTAACTTATATAAACAGACACTGATAAAGTAGTGTAACTTATAGAAACAGACACTGTTAAAGTAGTGTAACTTATATAAACAGACACTGATAAAGTAGTGTAACATATAAACAGACACTGATAAAGTAGTGTAACTTATAGAAACAGACACTGTTAAAGTAGTGTAACTTATATAAACAGACGCTGATAAAGTAGTGTAACTTATATAAACAGACACTGATAAAGTAGTGTAACTTATAGAAACAAACACTGTTAAAGTAGTGTAACATATAAACAAACACTGTTAAAGTAGTGTAACATATAAACAGTCACTGATGAAGTAGTGTAACTTATAGAAACAGACACTGATAAAGTAGTGTAACTTATAGAAACAGACACTGTTAAAGTAGTGTAACTTATATAAACAGACACTGATAAAGTAGTGTAACATATAAACAGACACTGATAAAGTAGTGTAACTTATAGAAACAGACACTGTTAAAGTAGTGTAACTTATATAAACAGACGCTGATAAAGTAGTGTAACTTATATAAACAGACACTGATAAAGTAGTGTAACTTATAGAAACAAACACTGTTAAAGTAGTGTAACATATAAACAAACACTGTTAAAGTAGTGTAACATATAAACAGTCACTGATGAAGTAGTGTAACTTATAGAAACAGACACTGATAAAGTAGTGTAACTTATATAAACAAACACTGATAATTTGATACCTTGTAATATTATGGCAATATTTCTACGTGAAACACAATTTTGAAAACAAATAAACTATACAGATCAGAATTTGTGTTAGTAATAAAACCACACAGCATCACAAGTGACATTGTGAGTGAAGTCATGATGTTATATTTCTTAAAATAAGGCATCCATTCAATATAATTGTGCAACACTGCAACAATTATATTTCCTGCCTCTTCTATCATGTCTATTTAATGTCTCATTTAATACTTACCTAAACTTAGCAAATATGTGATTTTCATGAGATTTTATCAAACATATGCTTTTTAACCAATATCTCCTTGCTTCAACTGTATCTAAATTATATGATATTTTGTCAAAGCCATTTGAGATATGAACTTCTCCACTTGATTAGGCCCGCCCCCTCAAATGAGGTTAAAAAATTAGTAGGAAGATAACAAATTTTAAAACAACATCTTATATAATAATGATTTCAAAATTGGCTCTATTTGTTTGTACATTTAAATCTTCTCATTTGAAATTTTTGGGTACAAGAAATTGAAGGATTTCATGAAAAAATATAAGTTCTGTGTTCAAAAAAATATAATTAATTTGATTTTTAATAATGAATAGTGAACAAAAAATTAGAAGGTAAGAAAAATTAAATGAATTACAGTTCTTCAGTGTAACTATGCAATAATCTTTTGTGGCTTTACTGAATAAAAACATGATACATGGAATATGTGTTTGTATGAAACCAAAACTGCTCACTTACAACAGGTATCCCATATGTGTTTGTATGAAACCAAAACTGCTCACTTACAACGGGTATCCCATATGTGTTTGTATGAAACCAAAACAGCTCACTTACAATGGGTATCCTGTATGTGTTTGTATGGAACCAAAACAGCTCACTTACAATGGGTATCCTGTATGTGTTTGTATGAAACCAAAACAGCTCACTTACAATGGGTATCCCATATGTGTTTGTATGAAACCAAAACAGCTCACTTACAATGGGTATCCTGTATGTGTTTGTATGGAACCAAAACAGCTCACTTACAATGGGTATCCTGTATGTGTTTGTATGGAACCAAAACAGCTCACTTACAATGGGTATCCCATATGTGTTTGTATGGAACCAAAACTGCTCACTTACAATGGGTATCCTATATGTGTTTGTATGGAACCAAAACTGCTCACTTACAATGGGTATTCCTTTCGTGTTTGTATGGAACCAAAACAGCTCACTTACAATGGGTATCCTGTATGTGTTTGTATGGAACCAAAACTGCTCACTTACAATGGGTATCCCATATGTGTTTGTATGGAACCGAAACTGTTTACTTACAATGGGTATCCCATATGTGTTTGCATGTAACCAAAACTGTTTACTTGTAATGGGTATCCCATATGTGTTTGTATGTAACCAAAACTGTTAACTTACAATGGGTATCCCATATGTGTTTGTATGTAACCAAAACTGTTTACTTGCAATGGGTATCCCATATGTGTTTGTATGTAACCAAAACTGTTAACTTACAATGGGTATCCCATATGTGTTTGTATGTAACCAAAACTGTTTACTTGCAATGGGTATCCCATATGTGTTTGTATGTAACCAAAACTGTTGACTTACAATAGGTATGGAATATGTGTTTGTATGTAACCAAAACTGTTGACTTACAATGGGTATCCCATCATTCTGCATGTAACTTTAGCTGCAGCATCGGTGAAGAAATCATCGCAAACTGTTCCCCAAACATTGTTGTGGTAGATCTCGACACGGCCCTGATACTGAGTGCTGCCTCCAACCAGTCGGATGTTGTTGCCACTTGCTAAAAAGCAGAGAAAGGGCATTAAGCCTGCAGGACACAGTGCTTTCCACTAAACCATTTCAAACATCCTAGCATTTTTATTTCTGATATTGTTCCCCATAACCTCTTCTCCCATCCCCTTGGGCTGCTCTTAACAATTTGAAACCTTAATTGTCAACAATGTATCCTTGTAAAACAACAAAATATTATTGTCCTCACTCATTCACTAGAGTTCAAGTTACAAAGAATGTGACCTTTGACCTCCAGTCCCTTCTTCCCTGGAGCTAGATCCAAAAGTCATAACCTTTTATCAAGCTGTCATGAACAATCATATTTCCACAAATGTCGATAGAATTATTTCCATATCAAATGTTGCTATGCAATTGTACAGTCATTATTTCTATGGCAAATGTTCCTATGCAATGGTAAAATTAGTTATTATTTCCGTGGCAAATATTGTTTTGTAATTGTACAAGTACAGTCATTAATTTCATGCCAAATGTTGCTATGTAATTGTACAAGTACAGTCATGATTTCCATGCCAAATGTTGCTATGTAATTGTACAAGTACAGTCATGATTTCCATGCCAAATGTTGCTATGTAATTGTACAAGTACAGTCATTATTTCCATGGCAAATGTTGCTATGTAATTGTACAAGTAAAGTCATTATTTCCATGGCATATGTTCATATGCAATGTACAAGTACGGTTGATTATTTCCAATGGTATAATTAGCTCTTATTTCCATAGCAAATGTTGTCATGCAACTGTACCAGTAAAGTTATTATTTCCATGGCCCTTTTTATGCCATTGGAATTGTCACGGATCTCATTAAATGTCAAAATTGTTATCGTTCCTATTTTTTTATTTCACTTTATTTTAGCTCATTGGCTCATGGCAACTAATTATAATATGATTTTTACAACATCTAATATTTTATTTGCATAGTATTTTACATCATTTAATATTCCTTTTGTGTGTATTTTGCATAATCTTATATTCTATTTGTGTGTAATCAAATATTCTTTTTGTGTGTAACTCAATATTCTATTTGTGTGTAACCTAATATTTTGTTCTTGTACTATTTTACATCATTTAATATTCTATTTGTGTTGTATTTTAATGACCTAATATTCTATTTGTGTGTATTTTAATGACCTAATATTCTATCTGTGTAGTATTTTAATGACCTAATATTCTATTTGTGTGTATTTTAATGACCTAATATTCTATTTGTGTGTATTTTACATTATCTAATATTCTATTTGTCTAATATCTTACATGATCTAATATTCTATTTGCATGTAATATAATCTATTTGTGTGTATTTTACATAATCTATTATTCTATTTGTGTGTAATCTAATCTATTTGTGTGTATTTTACATACTCCAATATTCTATTTGTGTGTATTTCACATAATCTAATATTCTATTTGTGTGTATTTTACATAATCTATTATTCTATTTGTGTGTAATCTAATCTATTTGTGTGTATTTTACATACTCCAATATTCTATTTGTGTGTATTTTACATAATCTAATATTCTATTTGTGTGCATTTTACATAATCTAATATTCTATTTGTGTGCATTTTACATAATCAAATATTTTATTTGTGTGTAATCTATTATTCTATTTGTGTGTATTTTGCATACTCCAATATTCTATTTGTGTGTATTTTACATTATCTAATATTCTATTTGTGTGTATTTTGCATACTCCAATATTCTATTTGGATGTATTTTACATTATCTAATATTCGATTTGTGTGTATTTTGTAAAATCTAATATTCTGTAAATTTTACGTGTATAAAAGCACTATTAGGGCGTATCCTTGTTATAATCTCCCTCATTAAAAGACTCTATCACTTACAATGCAGGTCACCTGTATGACTCCTATGAACAACAGTTGTTTTCTATATCTATATTTTTGGTAACTCCAGGCACATGATTTTTATAAATTTTTGTAATTTTTATTATTGGCATTAATTGGACATAACATCTTTATTTTAGATTTTTACCAAAGTGACATGAGAGCATATTATCTATAAATAGACACTGACATATGTGTTGACAGTTGCTAATAACAATCTTAATAATAAGACTAAACTGATTTGGCCCTGGATGTTTTTGTCATTTTTGCCTGAAATGCGAGTAGGAAAGACATTTTGGGGGCTATTTCTGAATACATCATAATACATCGGCTTTCAACAGATTTTCCATGAGACTAATGCCTAGTTGTATTAGAAACATCGTTTTCCTTGGTTATTTTGCTTGCGCATGAGTAGAAGTCTAAAAGTTGGAGTTCTTTATTTTTTTTTTGCTTAATGGACCTGTCATTTTCGTATGGAGAACACTCTTTATTCCAAATGTCCACCTTATCCAGGTTTTTGCAAAGGTTCACCTGTCTGTGTGCAGTTCAGATTGGTCTGCCTTAAAGGTGAGGCCAAAAGGTCTAAAATCTGAACACAAAATCACATTCCGACCACAAGCGAATTTAAGGTTTTAAAAAAAACAGGTAAAAAAAATGAGGTTTTTCCCTCTGTATTTTGTAGTGCACCTAGAATTTCCAGATTCTTTGGAATGATTGTAGAGCTATATCTGTCTGCTTTTTTGTAATATCACCCGATTTGTTGTATCTTAAATGACCTTGATGCTGCAGAGTTTGGAAATAGGATACAGCTTAATCATGCCTACAAGCGGGATTGGGGCTGAATGAGTTAATGGCATCTTTGGATTAATTTCTCATTGGCTGATAGGGATTCAACATTTCTGAAAGCATTCAGTAACTTCCCATTGGTTGGGCTAGGTCACATGAATAGGCAAAGTGAGTAGTAAGATCCATCACATGGGGTCTATTGCAAAATATAGTCATCATAGACGTATATAATGAGTGAACTTAGCAATCAGTTTCATTTCAAATTTGGAGTAATTCTCATTTCATGTGTTCCTGTTGTAAGTCTGCAGTCATGTTTTATGTTGTACTTGAATATTATCTGATAAGAAACCCATTTGTTTTTTTGACTGTTCGGTGGAAGTAGAAAGTGCATTTACAGAACTGCTGGTTTTGCTTCAATCAGTTACTTAGTTTGTGACCACAGAGTCACAACACAGTGTTAAAATAGTGACCATAGAGTTGAATTCTATAGCATGTAACAAGTTCAGCATAAATTCATTAGAATCTATTGAAGCATGGGACTCCGCATTTTCACTCACACACTTGGCAGATAACCCCTACATCCTCAGTGTGGTCGCAGTTGCTCTGACCCGGTCGCTTGCTGTCACACTGCAGCAGGTTCACTTCTGTCCCCATGCATGTCACATCATCGAGCATGATAGGACCTGAACCTTGACCAAAGAATGCAGTACCCTTGGCAATGGCTCCATCTCTGAAACAGGATGGTTATTACTATGTTAAAGGAAAATCCTGGTAATACTAGTGATTTTCATATTTGGCAAAATGTGAGCAAGATTTATTCTTGTTTATTAAATATAAATTCTCATAAATACTTAATATCAGACTTACAAATTATAGTTAAATACACAGGCTTGGATGAACAAGATTCAATGCTGTACAATATTTAACATTTTCAAACTACACTAACTTTGGTAATTGTTAATTACATAAATATAAAAACAGTAATAACAACAACAAAAATCAAAGAAAAAAAAATCACAAAAAATCACAAGTTTCTTGGCATGAATAAAACATCAGCATATGGTGAACATGTTTAATTTGGGTCATAAAAAGACCTGGTTCAAACAAATTATCTTAAGTTATCCAGGGGTTACCAGAATGCTACATCTGTGCTACCAAAATAATGTAGCCCAGTGAGATACTAGAATGCTGCATCTGGGCTATGATATAATGAAGCTCAGTGAGATACCAGAATGTTGCATTTGGGCTACAATATAATGAAGTCCAGTAGCCCAGTGAGATACCAGAATGCTGCATCTGGGCTATGATATAATGAAGCTCAGTGAGATACCAGAATGCTGCATTTGGGCTACAACATAATGAAGTCCAGTAGCCCAGTGAGATACTAGAATGCTGCACTTGGGCTACAATATAATGAAATCTTGTAGCTCAATGACAATCAGAATACTGAATTTGGGCTACCATAAAATGAAGTCATGTAGCAAATGGACTACTAGAATGCTGCCTTAGGCTATATTATAATGATATCCTGTAGCCCAGGGCTATCAGAATGCTGCACCTGAGCTAGCTTATATTTAAGTCATGTAGACCAGGGGCTATCTGAATGCTTCATCTGGACTGGACTAGCTTATATTTAAGTCATGTAGTCAAGGTGTCTACACCATAAGAACATTCTTCAACAATTCTGGGTCAGCTGTCTCAGCGAGTCCAAGGGAAAGGCACTTAGCTCCCATTTCCCTGGCATGGTATGGCCAATGTGTTAAAGGTACTTAGCTCCCATTTCCCTGGCATGGTATGGCCAATGTGTTAAAGGCAAACCAACCATTTTATTTCTTGAAAACATACCTACGTAAATGTTTTACAAAGGATAACTGCAATGACATATAAGAATGAGAAAGGGTATAACTTGATAATTCCAGTAGCCCACAAGCTTTTACTTTCATAACCAAGTGCCTTTTTGGGGTGACTAAATGTAAAGTGGGCTACAAAGTTCTTTTCTTGGTACCCTGCTGGTCCACCATCTAAATTTGAAATATGTTCAATCCTGGAGACCAAACATTTTTACCAGACTGACCATTAAAATGGAATACTTTTGAATACTCAGGGTCCAAATGAGATTGATCTCACTAAATGAAATCAACTTCCACATCATAAATGGCATGACCATATCACAGAGTTTGATTTTAACTTTGGTGTATACAATTGGTAATTTAAACTAATTATGTTAAGGGGACAACAAGGTTTCAACTGCCTATCCCTTGAACAAGTGCCTTGTAAGGCTGATATACCAGCTTCTGGCATACTTAATATACACATGCAGAAACTGGTTTGAAAAAGTGAATAAAGAAAGTTTTAATTTTTCTTTCTTTTATTTGACATCTACAAATGGAAATAGTTTAAAGAGCTGTTCTGGAGCTAAGTCCATTTGTAAAAGTCAAATGTGATGTGGTAAGTACTTTTAAATTTCAAAGTCAAATGTGATGCGGTAAGCACTTTTAAATTTAAAAGTCAAATGTGATGTGGTAAGTACTATTAAATTTAGAAGTCAAATGTGATGTGGTAAGTACTTTTAAATTTAGAAATCAAATGTGATGTGGTAAGTACTTTTAAATTTAAAAGTCTAACCCCTAAACCAACAGTTACGTTACCATGGAAATCTACAAACATACCTAGCATATCCGAGCTGAACACAAACAACTCCAGCTGCTGCTGAAGAAAAACTATCGTCACAGACTGTGCCCCAAGTTCCATTCAAGTTTATTTCCACTCGTCCCTGGCTTGGAATGCCCTGTCCATTTACAAGCCTCACTGGGGTGTTAGGAACTAAAAATAGATTGACGTTTACAGTGAAACTTCCCAAAACTGGACACTGTTGTGACCAAATAATTTGTTTTATAGAGGTGTCCAGTATACAGCAGTTTATTATGTCACAGAAAGGAATTCTTGCAACTAAAATAAGTGGTCAGTGTGCTGAGATTAGAGAGGAGCTTGTTAAAGTAATTTCCACTACATTTAAATTTTGCTGGTAAATTTACATTTTATTTAGGAAATACAAACATACACACACATCAATTCAAGTTTGCATTCAAAATTTTGGTTCTAAGAGAATTTTCAACTTTCCAAGTAATGTGTACAGCCATTTCAACACCAGAATGTAATCAATAATTACACGGATTGCATCTACAAGTATTGTGTACAGACATGTCAACACCAGAATGTAATCAATAATTACACGGATTGCATCTACAAGTAATGTGTACAGCCATTTCAACACCAGAATGTAATCAATAATTACACGGATTGCATCTACAAGTATTGTATACAGACATGTCAACACCAGAATGTAATTAATAATTACATGGATTGCATCTACAAGTATTGTGTACAGACTTGTCAACACCAGAATGTAATCAATAATTACATGGATTGCATCTACAAGTATTGTGTACAGACTTGTCAACACCAGAATGTAATCAATAATTACATGGATTGCATCTACAAGTATTGTGTACAGACTTGTCAACACCAGAATGTAATCAATAATTACATGGATTGCATCTACAAGTATTGTGTACAGACTTATCAACACCAGAATGTAATTAATAATTACATGGATTGCATCTACAAGTATTGTGTACAGACTTATCAACACCAGAATGTAATTAATAATTACACGGACTGCATCTACAAGTATGTCAACACCAGAATGTAATCAATAATTACACAGCCTGGATCTACAAGTAATGTATACAGCCATGTCAACACCATTTTATATGGGTAATGCTGATGTTAGGGGTAGTACAACTGGGGAGAGTTAAAAAATAAAGACCAATATTTTATAGGGTTAGGGTAAGTCTGGTCCTTCAGTAATATCTTTTAATGAGACAGTATTTTTTAGCCCTGATAAAATCCTTCCACAACTTCCAAGAAGTGTGTGTATGTGTGTGTGTGTGCGGCACTGTCATATGGACTGACTACTAAAGATAAAAGTTGCAAACCTCTACATATGACAGAGAGATCTTCACTATGGTCACAGTTGTTTTGGCCCCACGGGCGGTAGTTACAATTGTCAATTGCAGCTTCATCCCCAGTACATTTCAAATCATCAAGCCAAATGGTATTATTACCACCTCCAAAGTATGAGCCACTCTTCACTGCTGCATTGGTCCTAATGTTAAAAAAATATAGAGAAATGAAGTGTATTAAGCCATGTTGATGTCAGTGATTATCAGTGATTGTCAGTGATTATCAGTGATTGTTAGTGATTGTCAGAGATTGTCATTGATTGTTAGTGATTGTCAGAGACTGCCAAAATCTCAAAAGTGATAAAATGTTTAAATCAGAAATTAGGTTGAATTAAAATAACCAATTCGCTTTTCAAAATTTCAAGTCTCATTCTGAATGTGAGCAAAGTCACAGTACAAAGCTGATGCCTACAACAAGAATTACATATTTAACAGTTTAAAATAACAACAAAAGAAACTCAATTTCGGAAAGAAAAAAATTGCAGAAATAAATAATTTTGCATTAAGTCACAAAATTATTATTATAAAAAGAGGAATATTTTAGACAAAGAGATAATGATTAAAAGTGATACAATTTATATGCAAATTTTATAGAATCAAGGTAGCCAGTCTAGACTGGACAAAATGTTCCTTAAAAGTGATATAATATATATATAAATTTTATAAAATCAAGGTAGCCAGTCTAGACTGGACAACATGTTCATTAAAAGTGATACAATTTTATATACATATTTTATAGAATCAAGGTAGCCAGTCTATGTGAACCCATATATATATATATATATACCTGTACACAGTAACAATTAAAATCCAGAGAAAATATATGGTGTATCCATTCCTATAATTCTTACAGCCTTGAATTCCTTTGATATTTTTCCCCCCAAAAACGACTATCAACATTCCTTTTCCTCATCATTCTTTTAATCTTCTGTATTGCTTTATCTCTGCCACCATTTTTTACCTATTTAGTCTAATCGACTGGTTTCTTATCATCTATATTCTTTTGTTTTGTCTTGTTTTACATTGAGAACTCTACCAGTCTATCATACTGTTGCTAAGTACTTATCTATCTATCCTTATCCACGTGGAAAACTCCAATTCAAATTTTTACAATATTTTTTTTTTGATTTTTTGGAATTTCATAATTCTCCAAACTGCATAATGGTTGACATGTTTGAGTGATGCCAGAATCACATCATCTCTGAAAGTGGAAGGCTGGTATGACACATGTGACTGTAGCATATGTGTATTAAAACATCAGAATTAGTTGAGAGAAAAAAAATTAATTTGTTTAAAAAGCTCATTTTTGTCACATATTTGTACTTAGTAACTGATTATGTAAAAATAACAATAATTAATGGTTTGCCATGTGCAAGAAATTTGATGAAGTACTGTGAACTCATACCTAATATCAGAACACTCAGCCTTTGCCCTCATATGAAGTCTTAAACACTCAGCCTTGGCCTTTGACAATGAGTTCAGTCTCTTTACACTTGGCCTTCGACCTTGTGCTCAATCTCTTTACACTTTGCCTTTCACCTTGTGCTCAATATCTTTACACTTGGCCTTTCACCTTTTTACACTTGGCCTTTCACCTTGTGCTCAATATCTTTACATTTGGCCTTTCACCTTGTGCTCAATTATTTTAACTTAACCTTTGAACTCATGCTCATTCTTTAAACACTCAGTCTCTGGCCTCGTGTTCAACCTCAAATGGGCAAATTGAGGTTACAAATCAGAATGATTCCACCAAACTCTGAATGGTTAGCATTTCTGTAAATTATCACTAAGAGGTCTTCAGACTTACGTTGAGAATCCAAGTTGTCTACAAATGACCCGAGCTGTTCCCTGATTGGCAAAGTCATCACAAATGGTTCCCCATGATCCAGCATGGAACACCTCCACCCTCCCTTCTGTTGGTACCAATCCACCAACTAAACGCAATGGACTCTGTGTAGTGGCAACTAAGAATATGAGACAAAAAATAATTTTGATGATTGTTCACTTTATGTGACATTAGAATGTAGTGTCTTATCAATGAAGCACATAATGATGCATACTCCCTGTGAGGGCCGTAGAGAGCAATCACTGGCCCTGGGGTAAGAAACATCCCGGCCTCTACTAATTCTTGTTCAAACAAAATGTTTCTTTTATAAAATTAAAAAGTATTGTCTGCCCAGGGGCCCCTTATGGGCCCAGCCTCCTGGGGATATATCCCCGGCTGACCCCCCCCTTCTTGTTGGCTCTGCTTCCTACACTCTTCCTGAGAGATGATGCATACTACATACACATTTCCAAAAAGATGATAAATACTCCCTACACCTTTCCTACAAGATGATGCATACACAATGCACATTTACCACAAGATGAGGCACACTCCATGCACACTTCCCTCAAGATAATGCATACTCAATGTACATTTCTCACAAAATAATACACAATCCATGCACCTTTCCTACAAGATAATGGATACTCCCTGCACAATTCCCACAAGACAATGCATACTCCATGCATATTTCTCACATGAAAATGCATACACCATGCATATTTCCCATAAGATGAGGCATATTCCACACATAATTCCCACAAGATAATGCATACTCCATGCACATTTCCCACATGAAAATGCATACACCATGCATATTTCCCATAAGATGATGCATATTCCACACACACTTCCCACAATGTGATGCATACTATATGCACACTTCCCACATGAAAATGCATACTCCATGCAATTTCCGACAAGATGATGCATACTCATTGCACACATCCCACAAGATAATGCATACTCCATGCACACTTCCCACATGAAAATGCATACTCCATGCAATTTCCCTCAAGATGATGCATAGTCTCTACACATTTTCTACATAACATTATCACAAGAAAATCTACACCAATCTATTACTCTCCACCTGCTGGTAAGACATGACACAATAGTATCATAAGTGCTTCTTCAGAATGTTAAAGGATAGGCTCATAAAGACTAAAACTTATGAAAAATAGTCCTTTATTTATGTTGCCTAAAAAGGACAATGACATAGAACTTGCATAAACTTAAGAGACTCCAGGCTAACATCCCATTACCTTCATGTGTTAGTGTTGGTTACATCCAGTTGGTATCATTATCTGGCCCTACCTAGATCACATCGGTCGCAATATGGTCAAGATATTGGTCTGTGAGTGAAGAAGGAAAACTTCCTTATAAACTGTTTAAAATCAGTTTGATAACTTTTTTATTTTGTATGGTTGAGTTATACTTTTTTGGGATGCATCCACATACCAATTTTCATGAGTAGGCAAGAAAATGAAAATATAATTAAAATAAACATGAACAGACACAATACAAATCGAACCCAACAACATTGGCAGGGAGATAACAGATGTCATGGAATATCAGAGATTCTTTATCATGTTGACTCTGTGTCTGTGTGTGTGGTCATCTCTGACCTGAGAGGGACCTAGAATTATACATCACTGCTCAAAACAATTCAGCTGAACTAGTAATATTGTAAAAACTCACCTCCACATACAACACCGGCATCTTCTGAGTGGTCACAATTACTGGATCCCCAATCACGATGTCCACAGGCTACAATGCTTGTTTCATTCCCATTACAGGTGACATCATCCAGCCAAATCTGACCTGTACCATGCCCAAAGAATGAAGCAGTCCGTGCTCTTGCTTGATATCTAAATACAAGATATTTCCATTTGAGAATGTTGATTATCCTGACCATCTGAGAGACACAGACACTGTCTAGATAAACTATGATCCAAGTAATTGTTGATTTCTCAGCACATGATAGGCTACACATGGTGGACAGTATAACTAGTGGATGTGATGTGATTTTTTATTTTTAACGTAGCTTTAACAATTTTTCAGTCATATTGCTATGATGTCTGCAGTGTGGCAGTTTATAGTGATGTCTAGCACTGGGGCATCATGCCGCAGACATGTAGCATGATGTCCCACCCAGTCACATTATCCTGACACCAGGCCGACCAGTCCTAACACTAACCTCTTAATGCTGAATGCCAAGCGAGGCAGCTGTTAGTACCATTTTTTAAGTCTCTGGTATGACTCAGCTGGTGATTGAACCCACGACCTCCCGCATCCGAGGCGGACGCTCTAACCACTAGGCCACCGGAGCGGTATATAACTAGTGGAAGAAAACCCCCAGGAAAACAATGGGAAGAACCAGTGATCCATGGGACTAATAGATTCAACTGAGGGATATAATAGATTCAATTGAGGGATATAACAGATTCAACTGATGGATACAATAGACTTAAGTGATGGATACAATATATTCAACTGAGGGATATAATAGATTCAACTGATGTATACAACAGATTCAAGTGATGGATACAACAGATTCAAGTGATGGATACAATAGATTAAACTGATGGATATAATAGATTCAACTGATGGATATAATAGATTCAACTGATGTATACAACAGATTCAAGTGATGGATACAACAGATTCAAGTGATGGATACAATAGATTAAACTGATGGATATAATAGATTCAACTGATGGATATAATAGATTCAACTGATGGATACAATAGATTCAAGTGATGGATACAACAGATTCAAGTGATGGATACAACAGATTCAAGTGATGGATACAATAGATTAAACTGTGGGATATAATAGATTAAACTGATGAATATAACAGATTAAACTGATGGATATAATAGATTCTTTTTACTTATGTACATCAGAGCAAAAATAGTGTTTTCAAAAGTCAGGGTAAGAGTTAGTGTTAGGATTAGGGTTAAGAGCCAAATATTTTGATGACTTCTGATTGGTTAATTGACAGTATCAATGTTGATGAAATAATGGTGGGATGAGTGGTTGGTGGGATACACACTGGAACAAAAACATTTCTAGTTATCCTTGATGGAAAATAAACAACAGCCAGGATGCTTTCTATAAAATATTTAAAATTTTCTGATGAGCATTTTGTTTAGAATAAGTCAGACTTTAAGCAATGCTGACTATATCTGGTTGTGTTTCAGCATCTTTTGTGCTAATTTGAAAGGTCTTCATCCTATACTGACCAAATGCCTACTTTATTAGACCAAAAAAGCTATATTGACTGACTGTCTATTTTCCTAGTCCAAATAAACTTATACTGACCAAATGTCGACATCATTAGACCAAAAAAGCTATACTGACTGACTGTCTATTTTCCTAGTCCAAATAAACTTATACTGACCAAATGTCGACATCATTAGACCAAAAAAGCTATATTGACTGACTGTCTATTTTCCTAGTCCAAATAAACTTATACTGACCAAATGTCGACATCATTAGACCAAACAAGCTATATTGACTGACTGTCTATTTTCCTAGTCCAAATAAACTTATACTGACCAAATGTCGACATCATTAGACCAAAAAAGCTATATTGACTGACTGTCTATTTTCCTAGTCCAAATAAACTTATACTGACCAAATGTCGACATCATTAGACCAAAAAAGCTATATTGACTGACTGTCTATTTTCCTAGTCCAAATAAACTTATACTGACCAAATGTCGACATCATTAGACCAAAAAAGCTATATTGACTGACTGTCTATTTTCCTAGTCCAAATAAACTTATACTGACCAAATGTCGACATCATTAGACCAAAAAAGCTATATTGACTGTCTATTTTCCTAGTCCAAATAAACTTATACTGACCAAATGTCGACATCATTAGACCAAAAAAGCTATATTGACTGACTGTCTATTTTCCTAGTCCAAATAAACTTATACTGACCAAATGTCGACATCATTAGACCAAAAAAGCTATACTGACTGTCTATTTTCCTAGTCCAAATAAACTTATACTGACCAAATGTCGACATCATTAGACCAAAAAAGCTATACTGACCAACCACCTTCATTACTAGACCAAATAATCCTATATTCACCAAATGCCTAATTTACAAGAACAAATAAATATATACTGACCAATTGCCTACTCTGTTAGACCAAATAATTCCATATTAACCAACTGCCTATTTTACTAGCCCAAATAAATCTATTTTGACAACTGCCTACTTAACTATATCAAATAAACCCATATTGACCAATAGCATACTTTACCAGACCAAATTAAACATATACGACCAACTGCCTATTTTACCTCACCAAAATAAACTTATACTGACCAACTGCCTACACTATAGATCAAAATAAACCTATATTGACCAAATGCCTAAACTACCATATCCAAATAAACCTATTTTGACCAACTGCCCACACTACCAGACCAAAATAAACCTATACTGACAAAATGCCTACACTACCAGACTAAAATAAACCTGTAATGACCAACTGCCTATGCAAATCAGACCAAAATAAACCTATTATGACCAACTGCCTACACTACCAGACCAAAATAAACCTATACTGACCAAATGCCTACTTTATCAGACCAGATAAACGAATACTTACCAAATGCCTAATTTACTAGACAAAATAAACCTATACTGGCCAACTGCCTACAAGACAAAATAAATCTATTCTGACCAACTGCCTATTATACTAGACAAAATAAACCTATACTGCCTATATACTAGACAAAATAAACCTATACTGACAAAGTGCCTACTATACTAGCTATACTAGACAAAATAAACCTATACTGACCAACTACCTACATGCCAGACAAAATAAACCTATACTGACCAACTGCCTACTATACTAGACAAAATAAACCTATACTGACCAACTGCCTATATACTAGACAAAATAAACCGATACTGACCAAGTGCCTACTATACAAGACAAAATAAACCTATACTGACCAACTGCCTACTATACTAGACAAAATAAACCTATACTGACCAAATGCTTATATACTAGACAAAATGAATCCATACTGACCAAGTGCCTACTATACTGGACAAAATAAACCTATACTAACCAACTGCCAACCAATTTTGATACAACCATCTATAGAGAAGAAGTTGTGATAAGATTTTCAAGCTGTTCACCATGGTGACCATACTGGATATCAGATCAGCAACATTTTAATTTAGGACCAACAAAACATTGTAAGAAGTCTTTTAATGAAAATCCAATGTCGATGTGATCAGTATAAGTGGAGATTACAATGTTTTCAAGATGGTCAATGAGGGGCACCAGTTTTCTTTTGGACTAATTAGACCTTGTGTTGGCAAAGTTTCATGGCAATCATCCTGGTACTTAATTAGGCATTGCAATAATAATCATGTAGTAATGAATGGACAACACGTCAGGCATGCTAATGAATAGACAACCAATGACAGGCAAGGCTTAACAATAATAATCCTGTGTTAATAAATGGACAACAGGTCAGGCATGTTAACAACCAATAACAGGCAAGGCTTAACAATAATAATCCTGTGTTAATAAATGGACAACAGGTCAGGCATGTTAACAACCAATGACAGGCAAGGCTTAACAATAATAATCCTGTGTTAATAAATGGACAACAGGTCAGGCATGTTAACAACTAATGACAGGCAAGGCTTAACAATAATAATCCTGTGTTAATAAATGGACAACAGGTCAGGCATGTTAACAACCAATGACAGGCAAGGCTTAACAATAATAATCCTGTGTTAATTAATGGACAACAGGTCAGGCATGTTAACAACCAATGACAGGCAAGGCTTAACAATAATAATCCTGTGTTAATAAATGGACAACAGGTCAGGCATGTTAACAACCAATGACAGGCAAGGCTTAACAATAATAATCCTGTGTTAATAAATGGACAACAGGTCAGGCATGTTAATGAACAGACAACCAATGAAAGGCAAGGCTTAACAATAATAATCTTGTGTTAATGAATGGACATCAGATGACAGGCCATCATTTAAGGTCTACTGATCCATGACCAGCAGAGTCCAACTAAAAGGAGGAACAATGATATTAAGCTGAAGATAATCTTCTTACGTTGGTTTATTGAGCTGTCTGCAAATCACAATGGCAGCATTATTGTCCCAGTTGTCATCACAGATTGTACCCCATGCTCCATTCCTGAATATCTCTACACGACCTTCATTTGTGTTACTACCCCCAACGAGGCGGATCTGCAAGTTGGTAACAATGCCTGAAAACACAAGACCACAATATAAAAAGAAATACTGAATAATTACTGTTTGTAAATTCCTAGTCACAAAAAGACAAGAGGTTTCATGTACTAAAAATGGGATTTTACTTATTAATTTCATACATAATTACGACTGAACTATTTTATTAATACATGATGACTCTAATCTAGCTTTGTTTTTCCTTCATGTGTAACACTTCATTACATATCTATTTCCTTAATTAATTTAGGTTTTAAAATACTAAATATTTTATTTACATTAATCTGGACTATAGCATCACCATTTTCATTACAGTGATGATGTGGCAAGGCATTCATGTCCACGAAAACTGTTTAAACAGAATGCCCATATTCTTCTCATGACTCAGGTTATGATGAAATTGACACCTTATTACATATGTTTATAACAGAAATTGACACCTTATTACATATGCTTATAACAGAAATTGACACCTTATTACATATGCTTATAACATAAATTGACACCTTATTACATATGTTTATAACATCAATTGACACCTTATTACATATGTTTAGAACATAAATCAACACCTTATTACATATGTTTATAACATCAATCGACACCTTATTACATATGTTTATAACATAAATTGACACCTTATTACATATGTTTATAATATAGATTGACATCTTTATTACACATATGTTTATAACATAAACTGACACCTATATAACATATGTTTTTAATATAAATGTACATCTTTATTACATGTTTATAACATAAATTTACACCTTTATTATATATGTTTATAATACAAATTTACAGCTTTCTTCCATAAGTTCAAATGTAAATTTACACATTTGATCATTACACATGTTCAGAATGTAAATTTACACATTTGATCATTACACATGTTCATAATGTAAATTTACACATTTGATCATTACATATGTTCATATGTAAATTTACACATTTGATCATTACACATATTCATAATGTAAATTTACACATTTGATCATTACACATGATCATAATGTAAATTTACACATTTGATCATTACACATGTTCATATGCAAATTTACACATTTGATCATTACACATGTTTATAATGTAAATTTACACATTTGATCATTACACATGTTCATAATGTAAATTTACACATTTGATCATTACACATGTTCATATGTAAATTTACACATTTGATCATTACACATGTTTATAATGTAAATTTACACATTTGATCATTACACATGTTCATAATGTAAATTTACACATTTGATCATTACACATGTTCATATGTAAATTTACACATTTGATCATTATACATGTTCATAATATAAATTTACACATTTGATCATTACACATGTTCATAATGTAAATTTACACATTTGATCATTACACATGTTCATATGTAAATTTACACATTTGATCATTACACATGTTTATAATGTAAATTTACACATTTGATCATTACACATGTTCATAATGTAAATTTACACATTTGATCATTACACATGTTCATATGTAAATTTACACATTTGATCATTACACATGTTCATAATGTAAATTTACACATTTGATCATTACACATGTTCATAATGTAAATTTACAAATTTGATCATTTCACATGTTCATAATGTAAATTTACACATTTGATCATTACACAGGTTCAAAATGTAAATTAACACATTTGGTCATTACACATGTTCATAATGTAAATTTACACCAATCAATATTACATCAGATTCAAACATCTTTGTTCTGGTTGCAGTTTACACTTTACTACAATTACTATTTACCTGTTTTACACTGGATTCCTATATTATCACTGTCTCTACAGTTCAAATAAACAACACTGTAACTTTTGTAATTAAACATGTGGGCAAAGCACTACCCTAGGTATTTTCACTGGAATTACATTGTAATCTCATCTCCTCATTTTGGCCAGTTTTTCCGAAAACAATTCCATCTTTGGCATGAATATGTACACTGATTATTGATCTGAACTACACTTATCTCCAGTGTTTTTGCAGTGACCAAAGTTACAAACAGCTAGAAACTGTTTACACCATAATAATACACTGTTTCATGTCTGAACTGCAATGTAATTTCATGTTCTCATTGTGTCTAGTTCTATAAAAAGCTAGACTGTAACTTTTCTATTAAACTTTTCCATGCCATATTACACCAATGATGAACCCAAATTACAGTGTTCCCAGATGTTCTTACTGTGACCAGTTATAAAGAACCAGATAATTTATTAAAGTGTTTAAACTCTTCTACACTAGTGTGTTACATGAATTACACTGTAATCTCATACTGTCAATGTGACCAATTCTATTAAAAGCTAGACTGTAAATTTGCTATTAAACTTATCCACACCACACTACACCAATGACGAACACAAATTAACTACACCAATGATGAACAAAAATTAACTACACCACACTACACCAATGATGAACACAAATGAACTACGCCACACTACACCAATGATGAACACAAATTAACTACACCAACGATGAACAAAAATTAACTACACCACACTACACCAATGACGAACACAAATTAACTACACCAATGATGAACACAAATTAACTACACCATACTACACCCAAACTGCAGTGTTCCCAAATGTTCATACTGTGACCTAAGTTATAAAGAACCCAATAATTAATTTATTAAAGTGTTTACACTGTGCTACATTGGCACCTGAATTACATTCATTGTGGTCACAGTTATGAAGAGCCAAATTGTAACTGAATATTTATCTGAACTGTAATGTACTTCTACATTTTTACTGTAACCATATTCCTGAAGAACTTGAATATTATCTTGACATTACATGCATACTTCACTGTATATTTTAAAAAATGGAATGTCTGGCTTTCATAAGACATAGCTTCTCCAAATACTGATGTGGGTTACATGAATTCTAACTCTTTGACAGTTTTGCACTAATATGCCAACCACTCAAAGCACTGAAGCAGTGGTCGTTCTTTAGTGATACTTGTGAACACATGCTCATTGGTGCCAAGAGATTCTGGCTATATAAAGCGGTGGGGGGGGCTGTTACTGAACAATGAATATTTACCTGAATTATACCATACTCTGACAGCCTTATTGTCATCATAGTACAAAAAATTATGACTGTTAATGTGGTATTAGACCTGTTTGTACCATAATACTACACTATTTAACTGAATTACACTATACTCTGACATCATGACTGTGACCACATTATTGAAGACCCAGATTATTACTTCATCATTACACTTATTTACACTCTACTATACTGAATAATTATTTGAATTACACCCACATTGTTACTTTCATATTAGATCTGATTGTTCTGTAATACTACACTATTTACCTGAATCACAACAAACTGCATCCTCCTTGTGACAACAGTAATGAAGACCCAGATTATTACTCCAACATTACACTTATTTACACTCTACTAAACTGAATAATTATTTGAATTACACCCACATTGTTACTTTCATATTAGACCTGTTTGTACTGCACTTCATTGAATATCGTACTGAATTACACCACACTCTGAAATCCTCATTGTGACCAAACGTCTTAATGTTATTTTGTCATTAGACATGTCTACACTGTTTTAAACTGATTTAATACCTAGATTGCATGCTACTGTGACACATTAAATCTGTGCACAAGTTAAATAAATGAATATCTATCTAAGAAGTAGTTTACATCAATATCACTACAGTGTAAGAAAGTAAACATGTTGTTCTGATACTAAACAAATCTACAGCTTTTACATGAAAATGTATTTTAATCAAATGATTTCATTCTGCCTAAAGTTCTAAAGAACCAGATTATTATTGTTGGTATTACACCTATTTACACTCTACTATGCTGGATATTTACCTGCATTACACCGTACTCCAACATCCTCGTTGTGACCACAGTTACTAAGAGCCAGGCCATTACTCTGACACTGTCCAATGTTAGTCTCTGTTCCAACACAACTGACCTCATCTAGAAGAATTGGTCCAGTCCCTTGTCCATATGTAGCTTGACCTACTGCCATGGCTCCGTCTCTATATTGCATAAAATTAACATCATTACATGCCATTCAATGTAGGACATCCATCCACATTACTACATGCCATTCAATGTAGGACATCCATCCACATTACTACATGCCATTCAATTTAGGACATCCATCCACATTACTACATGCCATTCAATGTAGGACATCCATCCACATTACTACATGCCATTCAATGTAGGACATCCATCCACATTACTACATGCCATTCAATGTAGGACATCCATCCACATTACTACATGCCATTCAATGTAGGACATCCATCCACATTACTACATGCCATTCAATGTAGGACATCCATCCACATTACTACATGCCATTCAATGTAGGATACCCATCCACATTAATACATTTCATTCAATGTAGGACATCCATCCACATTACTACATGCCATTCAATGTAGGACATCCATCCACATTACTACATTTCATTCAATGTAGGACATCCATCCACATTACTACATGCCATTCAATGTAGGACATCCATCCCCATTATTGCATGCCATTCAATGTAGGACATCCATCCACATTACTACATTTCATTCAATGTAGGACACCCATCCCCATTATTGCATGCCATTCAATGTAGGACATCCATCCACATTACTACATGCCATTCAATGTAGGACATCCATCCACATTACTACATGCCATTCAATGTAGGACATCCATCCCCATTATTGCATGCCATTCAATGTAGGACATCCATCCACATTACTATATGCCATTCAATGTAGGACATCCATCCACATTATTGCATGCCATTCAATGTAGGACATCCATCCACATTAATACATTTCATTCAATGTAGGACACCCATCCCCATTATTGCATGCCATTCAATGTAGGACATCCATCCACATTACTACATGCCATTCAATGTAGGATACCCATCCACATTAATACATTTCATTCAATGTAGGACATCCATCCACATTACTACATGCCATTCAATGTAGGATATCCATCCCTATTATTGCATGCCATTCAATGTAGGACATCCATCCACATTACTTAATGCCATTCAATGTAGGACATCCATCCACATTATTGCATGCCATTCAATGTAGGACATCCATCCACATTACTTAATGCCATTCAATGTAGGACATCCATCCACATTACTTAATGCCATTCAATGTAGGGCATCCATCCACATTACTGCATGTCATTCAAAGTTTAACATGCATCAACAATTATCAAAGGATCAGGAAGTTTAAAGTGCTTTTGAAAGAGGAAAAAAATTTGGTGTCTTTATGACAATTGTGATGATGATGATGATGATGATGATGATGATGATGTGGAAACTTTTTCACCTTTTCAGATTTTGCAAACATGTTCTACAGAAGCTGTTGTCTTACCTGCAACCAAATGCTTGTCAGTACAACTAGTTTCTGACTTCAACAGTTTTAACATAGATCTTTAACAACAATGCTGACACAGACTCTATCTCACCATTTTTAAACAGGTAAGTTAAAAAGAGGCTACTATATATCATCATGCTTAAACAGGTTAGTCAAGAAGTGACCACTACATTTCCCCATGCTTAAACAGGTTAGCCAAAAAGTGACCACTATATTTTCCCATGCTTAAACAGGTTAGTCAAAAAGTGACCACTATATTTCCCCATGCTTAAACAGGTTAGCCAAAAAGTGACCACTATATTTTCCCATGCTTAAACAGGTTAGCCAAAAAGTGACCATTATATTTCCCCATGCTTAAACAGGTTAGCCAAAAAGTGACTACTATATTTTCCCATGCTTAAACAGGTTAGCCAAAAAGTGACCACTATATTTCCCCATGCTTAAACAGGTTAGCCAAAAAGTGACCACTATATTTTCCCATGCTTAAACAGGTTAGCCAAAAAGTGACCACTATATTTTCCCATGCTTAAACAGGTTAGCCAAAAAGTGACCACTATATTTCCCCATGCTTAAACAGGTTAGCCAAAAGAGATAACTATATCTTACCACGATTCAACAGGTAAGCTAAAAAGAGGCTTACCAGGAGGTTATCCAAAATTAGGTTACTATATGAAGCTAAACGAGATAACCATATCTCACCCTGCTTAAACACGTTAGCCAAAGAGGCTCTCCTATCTCACCATGCTAAAAAATGTTAGCCAAAGAGGCTCCCTTATCTCAACCATGCTGAAACTAACATTTTTTCCGTACTTGAATTGCAGAGGACTTCCATTGTTTCCACTCTTTCTGGCTGTTCAGTTTATGACTAGGGAGGAGTTCCATTGTTTCCACAATGTTGGGTTTTCAAATTCATGATTTACATAGGAATCACATGGTTTCCACAATGTTTGGTTTTTAAATTCATGGATTTGGGTGGGGTTACACTGTTTCCACAGTGTAGGGTCTTTAAATTTAAGGACTGGAGTGAGATCACACTGTTGGGTGTTTAAATTCATAGATCATTGAGGTCATTATACTGTTTCAACATTGTTGGTTGTTTACATTCATCAATCATGGCAGTCATTATACTGTTTTTGCATTGTTTATACTGTTTCCATGTAGTTGAGTGTTTAAATTCATAGATCATGGAGGTCATTATACTGTTTCCACATTGTTGGGTGTTTAAATTCATCAATCATGGAGGTGGTTATACTGTTTCCACATTATTGCATCTTTAATGCATGAATTAGGGGGAGACTTTACATTGTTTTCACATAAATGGGTCTTACAACTAATGCAGTTAGAAGGGATTCCACTCTCTCCACATTGTTGGGTCTTTATAGTAATGAAATGCGGAGAGGTTCTACTCTTTCCACATCGATGGAACTTTAAATTCATGGCTTTTGGTACTTCATTGCCATTTTTACAAAATCCATAAAAATTGGTTCCACACAAAATTTCTGATTCACAGTATTCAAACTTTGACACAAGGTCCAGCATTCAGAAAAAATTCTTTGGAAAAATCAGTGCAAAAGAAATATCCAGTAATTTGGGAATTAAAACTTTTGGTCTTGTATAGATTTTGTACTTCTTTTAGTTTCATAACTGAACAGCATTAAATTGGGACCTTTTCTTAATCTGTTTTTTATTTTAAATTACTGTTTTTAATTTTGAATGTTCATAATGCTTCTAAATTTTTCTCAAAATGATATAACTTACATGAAAATTGGATACAGGTTATTTTTGTAAATTGATAAGTTCTAATTTAAAGTATCCCCACTCACTGAAAAAGATCACTAATTTAAAAAATAAAAAATAATTTTCAGTTTGATTCTTTACATTTACACTACAAAATATCTGGTCTCTGCTTTAAAGAACACAATTAACGATCCATAATATCATATGTTGAGAATCCCAGCATACGGCATACAACACAATTCACCATCCATAATATCATATGTTGAGAATCCCAGCATACGGCATACAACACAATTAACCATCCATAATATCATACGTTGAGAATCCCAGCATATGGCATACAACACAATTAACCATGGATAATATCTTACGTTGAGAATCCCAGCATACGGCATACAACACAATTAACCATCCATAATATCATACATTGAGAATCCCAGCATACGGCATACAACACAATTAACCATGGATAATATCTTACGTTGAGAATCCCAGCATACAGCATACAACACAATTAACCATCCATAATATCATATGTTGAGAATCCCAGCATACGGCATACAACACAATTAACCATCCATAATATCATATGTTGAGAATCCCAGCATACGGCATACAACACAATTAACCATCCATAATATCATACGTTGAGAATCCCAGCATATGGCATACAACACAATTAACCATGGATAATATCTTACGTTGAGAATCCCAGCATACGGCATACAACACAATTAACCATCCATAATATCATACATTGAGAATCCCAGCATACGGCATACAACACAATTAACCATGGATAATATCATACGTTGAGAATCCCAGCATACGGCATACAACACAATTAACCATCCATAATATCATACGTTGAGAACCCCAGCATAGGGCATAGAACAGAATTAACCATGGATAACATCATACATTGAGAATCCCAGCATACGGCATACAACACAATTAACCATGGATAATATCATACGTTGAGAATCCCAGCATACGGCATACAACACAATTAACCATGGATAATATCATACGTTGATAATCCCAGCATACGGCATACAACACAATTAACCATCCATAATATCATACGCTGAGAATCCCAGCATACGGCATACAACACAATTAACTATGGATAATATCATATGTTGAGAATCCCAGCATACGGCATACAACACAATTAACCATCCATAATATCATACATTGAGAATCCCAGCATATGGCATACAACACAATTAACCATGGATAATATCATACGTTGAGAATCCCAGCATACGGCATACAACACAATTAACCATCCATAATATCATACGTTGAGAATCCCAGCATAGGGCATAGAACAGAATTAACCATGGATAATATCATACACTGAGAATCCCAGCATACGGCATACAACACAATTAAGCATGGATAATATCATACGTTGAGAATCCCAGCATACGGCATACAACACAATTAACCATGGATAATATCATACGTTGATAATCCCAGCATACGGCATACAACACAATTAACCATCCATAATATCATACGTTGAGAATCCCAGCATACGGCATACAACACAATTAACTATGGATAATATCATATGTTGAGAATCCCAGCATACGGCATACAACACAATTAACCATCCATAATATCATACATTGAGAATCCCAGCATACGGCATACAACACAATTAACCACCCATAATATCATACGTTGAGAATCCCAGCATACGGCATACAACAGAAGCATCAGCATTATTGAAGTTGTCGTCACAGACTGTCCCCCACTGTCCATTATATAGGAGCTCCAGTCGTCCCTCCATACTACTTGGACCATTAGATAGCCGAGCCTGGTAGGTTATCACAGATGCTGAAAGAAGTATTATTTTTATTTTAGCGGCAAGAAGGCCCACTTTCATAAAACTTCTCAACTATGGTATATACTCAACTAAAATAATTTCCTTCCAAGCATTTTGTAAAAAAGTCATTTGAAATATGATAATTTACTCATGTACCAACTGATAATGAATGCTATATTTTAAAATGAGTTCAAGTTTCAATGTTTCTGTATCATCATGCAAATAACAAGGTACAGAAATTTCAGTTATGTACCCACTTGAATTAAAGTTTATATATGTTATGCAAGTGAGAAAAATTTTGGTTGGCTTTCTTCAGGTGTTGGTCTTACTATAATGATGTTGTAATTCAGGATGAATAACAATAACAAAATTTTGATGATGGCTACTGTGGTAGCCATAATGGATGTTTTAGTGTCACCATTTACACGTAGGGCCAACTAGACCTTGGGATGAATGTGTGTGCAGAGTTACATGGCAATCTTCCGAGTAGATTTGGAGAAGCAGAGATAACAAACTGCTAGTGGGTGGACAGATGATGACGATCTGTGCTACAGTGTGGACATGTGATTGTGGGTGGACAAATGATGACGATCTGTGCTAGCGTGTGAACAGATAATGGATGATGGATGTCTGGCAATAATAAGGACTATGGTCTATGACTTGTACAGTCAAAAAGGACAGTTAAAATGATGAAAATAGAAGGAAATATAGTCACGTGAACAGATTAAAGACTAAATGGTAATGTGATTTAGCTTATTAAAAGCTATAAAGGTACTGGACTGTGTATCATTTGCTAGAACAGAGAAAGTGACTAGAAACATTATTATCTGATGAATACTGCACTTAACATTTTCTGATTTTGTAAAATAAAGCCACCAAAATGATTTCTTTTACATGCATTATTTGCTTATTTGTTCACTGTAGACTGCACTATGCATTTTTGGTTGATACACTGCTTTGTGAAAACCAGTCTATCTATTATACACAATGTTACAATGAAGACAGAGGCATTTCCATTGCAAATATGTGTGTTGTAGTACAGCTTATAGTACAATATTACATTGAAAACAGAGGTGTTTCTATCGTCAATCTGTGTGCTATTGTACTGTTTATAGTACAATATTACAATGAAAACAGAGGTATTTCCATTGTAAATCTGTGTGCTAAAGTACTGTTTATATCCTCATTTCAAAAACATACTGAAAATATTCTCCCCCAAGAAGATAAATTTGATCAACTAAAACTTGGAAAACTGAACTTTTAATGAAAATTTATAATACTTAAACGAAATCTGGAATGCAGAAAGAATGTTGTATGGTTGATTTTTAAAGGCACTTTAAACACATTCTTGAATACATTATGCAATGGAAATGGGAACTAATAGCCAAGGATACATTATGCAATAGAAATGGGAGCTAATAGAGAAGGATACATTACGTGATGGAAATGGGAACTAATAGCCAAGGATACATTATACAATGGAAATGGGAACTAACAGCCAAGGATACATGTAGAGAATTGAATTTAGGCTGGTATAGGCAGGTATCAAACCAGCAATCCTAGGGTTACAAGTCCAGTGCTCTACCAACTGAGTGCAAACAGGATGGTCCCATAAGAAAGGGAATCACTGCTTTTAAAATTATTTAAAAAGGGAGGGAGAAATCGTATAACAATCAGACACTGGAAACATAGTACAGTAACTGCTTGGGGAAAAAACTTACTGTCATTACAGTAGACACCAGCATCTTCAGTATGGTCACAATCATGTTCACCCCATCCCTTAAACGGACAGTTTGCAATATTTGACTCGGACCCAGTACACTCAACATCATCCATCCATATTGGCCCTCGCCCGGTACCAATCCCAGTAATGGCCCTACCTCCACTAGAACAAGTAAACAGATGGGGTCATGAAGAGAGGAAGAACATTTAGCAAGGAAGTTGGCATTCTAAAAGGGCACTGTGGATACATCAGTAGAAAAAATTATTACAAGACACCATTTATATTGTATCACATATGCATTTAATCTTGTACAATTGATATGGATATTCAATCTGTATTTATGTCACACACACCCATTTATGTGTTTTCACTTATGATCATGTGTTGATATTCTTTGATGTCCAATTTGCTTTTAATTCCATGCACACTTTATAGTTAAAAATAAAAGAGGAGGCATGTAATAAGTATGTAACATGTCATTATAGTAATAAATATTAAAAATTAGTTATCAATTCACAACCTTTGTCACACGTAGACAAATATCAACAATTCAAAATTAAACCCATGTCCATCCATCTGTCATGACAACTTACGTATAGCCAAGCATTCGGCACACCACCGCAGCATCTCTGTTATCCCATGAGTCATCACATATCGAGCCCCACACCTGGTTATACATGACTTGCACACGACCCTGTGATCGACTCAGTCCGGCAACCAATCTGACTGATACAGCAGCAACTGGACCAGGCTCTGAATTAAACATGAATTTAGAAAATGTTTGAAAAAAGTATGTATGTATGTATATATGTATGTATGTATGCATGTGTGTGTGTGTGTGTGTGTGTGTATTTGTATGTATGTATGTATGTACATACATAAGGTAAATATGTATGTATATACATACTTATGTAGGTACATATGTATAAGGGTTCAACAGCTTGGTACAAAAATGGCAATAAAGTGCCAAGTAAATGTAAAGTTTTCAAATGTAAAAATGAAGAATTGCACAAAAACTTTTGGAACATAAACCGTACTTAATAAATATAAGTAATACATAATAAAAGATAAAGATTTTAACATTCTGTAAAATGTATAAGGCCAATAAAATGTATAAAAACAAAATATGGTAAATGAAAAAATATAATACTTGAAACATACTGCCAACAGTTTTTAGGCAGCCCACACTCCCTTGAAAACAACAATATTTTAAATGGCTCCCAAAACTCCAGGATTTTAAATAGACCTCAAAACTCCAAGTTCTTAAATAGCCACCAAAACGTCATGATTTTAAACAGCCTACATTCTCTCCAAGACTCCAAGATCTTAAATAGCCCCCAAAACTCCAAGACTTTAAATAGCCCCCAAAATTAAAAGACTTACATAGCCAACATTCCCCCCAAAAATCCAAGATCTTAAATAACCCATATTCCTTCCAAAAAAAGATTTTTAAAAGCCCACATTCTCTAAAAATCTATTCCCTAAGACTCTTCATGATTTTAAATAGTCCATAGTCACACAAAAAACTCCAAGATTTTTATTAGCTCGCATACCTCAAAAATGCCCAGATTTTGTGACAAGGAACATGAGGTTTAAAGTGTGGAATCATGTTTTGCATTTCATATAGTTTGCTATGTATGAAGAACATGCTGATATTTCAGGTAAGAATATGGAATCTTCCATTCGTTAATTTAAAAATGGTACATCTGAATATTCAATTATTCAAAAATGTATTGCGACCACCAGTAACTGACATATAACCTACCCATTACGGATATATACATACGTAAACACATGACACCAGCATCCTCTGAATGGTCACAATCATTGACACCAAAGGGTTTACGGGAACAAAAACCAATGTTTGTCTCATTTCCAATACAATCCAGCTGATCAATCACAATCTGGTCATTGCCAGACCCATAGTATGCATTGGTCAAAGGAACAGCAATCACACTGCAATGAAAAATAGCAGAAAAAAAGTCTATAAATATAGACTCGTGGAATTTATAGTGTCAGAGACATTAGCTGATTAATTTTCATTAGGAATTAATTCATGGACTTTACAAAATAATTTACTTTCCACTAATGATATTGGTTGGTTGGTTGGTCGATTGGTTTGTTGGTTGGTTGATTGGTTTGTTGGTTGCTTGTTTGCCTGGTTTCTAACTTCACTTTCAGTACATTATTACATTATATCATGCCAAGAAAATAGGAGCTTTCCCAATGAAAGAATACCACTCCTCCCAGACTAGCCTGGGTGGGTACTGAACTTGCAATGCCACTAATAAATCTTAAATTGATTGGTATATTTATGTCTTTCCATCAGCATGGCCAGTTTTACTTTAAAAAGATATGAAAATTGGTGGTGGAAAGCTTCTAAAATAACACATGTTTAACTTATGATGCGCAGAAAATACTTATCGGGATATATCGATATGATGGAGGCCAAGAAGAATTAATTCAGTACTAATACAACTATTACAGATCTACATTACTAATATTCTTCCACAGACAAATTCATGACACAATTTTAGAATCACTCACTTTGCATATCCCACTTCTCTACAAACAACTTTGGCCTCAGGTACTCCAAAGCCATCATCACAGATGGTCCCCCACTGACCACTGTAGAAGACCTCAACTCGACCGTTACGTGGTAATGTTCCATTGGTAAGTCGAATCTGGAGTGATGTTGACTGAGCTGAAAGTAGGAACACCAGTGTACAACATACACTTGGTAGTCTTGTTAGACTCATGGCATCAGATCAAAGAATATACAAAACTATAATTGTCTTAGTACCATATTTATGTGCCACTACAGACATGCAGTTTAAAAAGTCTAAGTAAAATAGTTAGAAAAAATGTGAAGTATTGCCATGACCATATGAAAATTTGATCAGATTATTTTTAAAAAGGTTCTGAAATGGCCTGAAATCAGATCTGCATGGTAACACAGTGGGAGACAAATGATAAATTACACAAATATCTAACTTTTAACCACTCCATGTAGATCAGATCCCTACTTGTTCCGAGGCAAAACGTTATAGTACAACAATAAAACATCACATTGTAACAATCCCTTTGTTACAACTCCAAATGAAATTGCACAAGAGACTCTTACAAGTAGAGTTGTGCTCAATGTAAAGCACCTCATTATAACAATGTCCCCAACATTTCACCTCATTATAACACAGTCCCAAACATTTCACCTCATTATAACAGTCCCCAACATTTCACCTCATTACAACACTGTCCCCAACATTTCACCTCATTATAACAGTCCCCAACATTTCACCTCATTATAACAGTCCCCAACATTTCACCTCATTATAACACAGTCCCCAACATTTTACCTCATTATAACACAGTCCCCAACATTTCACCTCATTATTACACAGTCCCCAACAATGACATGCTCCTTGACATGATTCCCATCCTATTAGTTGAATTCTAGTTTTCCACGTAATGTATCATAGTATATTCTGGTCTTGGCCATATTATGGCATAATTTCATGGCTCCAAAAACAGTGTTACAGACAGAACCACTTTCTGATCTTTTGTCAAATGTCTGAATTCAGAATCTTTTTTCTTGAGGTCCTACAACTGAAGAGAGTTTAGTTACAAGACACTTTAATCTCTTATGTACATACTTGAGTCACAGATTACGCCTACATCTTCAGTGTGGTCACAGTCATTGGTGCCAAAAGCGGAATGAGCACAGTTTAAAATAGAGGTCTCATTTCCAAGGCAATTGACATCATCCAACCAGATTGGACCCGAGCCTTGTCCATATTTACCATTTGGTACTGCTCCTGACCGAATGCTGTAAATATTACAGTGAATAAATTTTGAAAAATCAAGAACTTTACATCACTTACTGGTAAAGGTGAAACATTTAATTGATATATCAATATATCAATATTTTTTCTACATGGATACTCATATCGATACGGGAGGTGAATTGATTCAAAATTCTACTTAACCTGTAAATAATGTTTTACTTTCAGCAATAATGAATAATTATAAATCATTTACCTTTTACTCTTTAAACTGAGAATTCATCTGAGACTGAAGTGGCAAGCACACACATTTATTTATGTCAGTATCAAAGTAAAATTAGTGAAAACACGTCTTGCACAAATTAGCAAACACAAGGTGACTAACTTGTATGGTTTGAAATCTGCCATTCCCCTCACCGATTCCATGTTGATTATTTTATTCATTCATTAAGATCAGCTGCTGATAACATACAATAATGAAAAGATGTTCCAGATTTACTACCCTTGTATGATTCAAGTACTTTACTGATTAATTATTACCACTTTTACATGAAGTTTCACTGCTGAATCACATTATGTTGGCTTGTACTGAACACTTATGATGTGTCATGCAGTGAAATATGTTGCATTCAATTCTGATTGGTGGGTATTGTTTGTTCAAGCCTTGAGTAAAACAATAACCACTAATCAGAACTAACTGTAACTTATTCACTACATTACACACTAGAAGTAGTGGCATCTGAACCCAAGAGAAATATATACAAAGCAACAAAAAACATGGGGGCCCCCGAGTGGCCGAATGGTTTTAAGTGCTCTCCGTTACTGATCACTGCCATCTCACCTGTCTGTGTGGGTTCGAGTCGTGGATTCAGCCAATGTGGGTATGTCAGAAAGCTTGCCAGTAGCTTCTCGAGGGTCGGTGGTTATTTCCGGGGTTTTCCCAGGTTCTTCCTCCACCATTAATACTGGCCGCCATGCATAGCCTATCATGTGCTGAAAAATGGCGCTAAACCCTACAACAACAACAACAACAAAATACAATGTGGATATGGGTGTGAATGTGGTCCTTATGGCAGGAAACCTTAATGCAAGCCTCATGAATTACTGAGAAGACTAACAAATGGGAATATGAAAGCATGCATCACAGGGGTGAAATGGTCAAGCCATATAATTGGAGGGAGGCTAGGTCTTGTATTTCATTCAAACTGGGATAATTGATATTTTTCAATTAATATAACTGATATCATTAGTTCTTTCTTTCTACAAATCAAGGCAAGAATATTTTTTTAAGCGATTTGTAGACCAGACTTTTTCTTTTTTAAATCTCAGGCTACACTCTCGTTTGTGTTAAAAGCTGAATCCAGGTGTAAATGTGTTGTGAATCATATTCACTGACCTTGTCTATGATGCATTTATAAAGTCTTCCTCCTGCCAGTACATTTAAAAAGGAAGCATGAGTACAGTGTCATTTTCTGGTGCAAGAAGGTAGGAAAGGAGATAAAATGATGGTACATTGGTCTTTCTCTGTTGGATATGTGTATCAGGTCACTGAGTAAGGAAAATTGTAAGAGCTTATAATGGGTTGCAATGGAGCCTCAACTGTGATCTAGATAGATCCAGGACATGGGACATGTATTCACCTAATCAAGTTTGGGCTGAAATGAGTCTGCGGCAATGGAGCCTCAACTGGTGATCTAGATAGATCCAGGACATGGGATATGTATACCTAATCAAGTTTGGGTTGCACTGAGTCTGCAGCAGAGATGGGTCTGAAAATGGTGTGCCAGATACTTTGTATTGTTTTGACTTGTGTGAAATGCAATGCATGCTACATAAATTGTGACATCAAATTAATCTTACAAACACAGTAATTATAATGCCGTTTTTAGGAAAAAGTCATTATCCACAATGAATAAGACACATTATTTTTTATATTAAAATCCAAATAAGAATAAGACATCATTTTTTATATTAAAATCCACAATGAATAAGTCCCATCATTCTTTATTTTAAAATCCACAATGAATAAGTCCCATCATTTTTTATATTAAAATCCACAATGAATAAGTCCCATCATTTTTTACATTAAAATCCACAATGAATAAGTTCCATCATTCTTTATTTTAAAATCCACAATGAATAAGTCCCATCATTTTTTATATTAAAATCCACAATGAGTAAGTCCCATCATTTTTTACATTAAAATCCACAATGAATAAGTCGCATCATTCTTTATATTAAAATCCACAATGAATAAGTCCTATCATTCTTTATATTAAAATCCACAATGAATAAGTCTCATCATTTTTTATATTAAAATCCACAATGAATAAGACACATCATTTTTTATATTAAAATCCACAATGAATAAGTCCAATCATTGTTTATATTAAAATCCACAATGAATAAGTCCCATCATTCTTTATATTAAAATCCACAATGAATAAGTCCCATCATTGTTTACATTAAAATCCACAATGAATAAGTCCCATAATTCTTTATATTAAAATCCACAATGAATAAGACACATCATTTTTTATATTAAAATCCACAATGAATAAGTCCCATCATTCTTTATTTTAAGAATCATATTTTTGCATTATGCCTTACAAAATACAAATGAAATGATCTCATCTAAGTGAAACTACTCTAAGAAGTCTTTTCCTGCCACCACATTCAAGGATTAAAAACAAAAGCTATTTAGAGCAAGTTTGGACAATGTATTTTGCATTCAATGTACATCTAAAATAAAGGGCTTCAAACAATTTAAACAATTTTGTTTTTGCTAGAAAAAGTCAGCTTACTGAGGAATGTTCAGAGCTTGACAAACCAGCTCTGCCGCATAATTATTGAAGCTGTCATCACACACTGTTCCCCACTGTCCAGCATAATATATCTCCAGGCGTCCTTCACTGCTTGATGGTCCCCCAGCCAAACGGTACTGTATGTTTGTTGTTGGTGCAACTGAATGAATGATAACATATTACCTTCTTCATACTATCCCATTACTTTAGAGCTATTAGTTGGGGTGAATCGAAAAGGTACCTGCTGAGATACTATCCTTATATTCTAAAGTAATTAGTAATGGTGAATCACAAAGTCCACATAAATACTATGAAGTAATTAGTAATGGTGAGTCACAAAGTCCTCATAAATACCCTAAAGTAATTAGTAATGGTGAATCACAAAGTCCACATAAATACCCTAAAGTAATTAGTAATGGTGAATCACAAAGTCCTCATAAATACCCTAAAGTAATTAGTAATGGTGAATCACAAAGTCATCATAAATACCCTAAAGTAATTAGTAATGGTGAATCACAAAGTCCACATAAATACTATGAAGTAATTAGTAATGGTGAATCACAAAGTCATCATAAATACCCTAAAGTAATTAGTAATTGTGAATAAACAAACTCCTCATAAATACTATAAAGTAATTAGTAATGGTGAATCGCAAAGGTACCTGCTCGATACTACCCAATGGTTCAAGAGATGTTTTGTAAATTACCACCCATTGGTTCAAGAGAGTTTTTTGTAAATTACCATCATTTGGTTCAAGAGATGTTTTGTAAACTGCCACCCAATGGTTTAAGAGATATGTTTTGTAAAATACTACCCAATGGCTTAAGATATGTTATGTAAATTACCACCCATTGGTTCAAGAGACATGTTTTGTAAATTATTACCCAATAGTTCAAGAGATATGTTTTGTAAATTACTACCCAATGGTTCAAGAGATATTTTGTAAATTACCACCCACTGGTTCCAGAGACATGTTTTACAAATTACTACCCCATGGTTCAAGAGATGTTTTGTAAATTACCACTCATTGGTTCAAGAGACATGTTTTGTAAATTACTACCGATTGGTTCAAGAGATGTTTCATAAATTACCACCCAATGCTTCAAGATATATGGTTGTGTAAATTACCACCCAATGGTTGAAAAGATATGTTGTGTAAACTACCACCCACTGGTTCAAGAGATGTTTTGTAAATTACCACCGAATGGTTCAAGAGATGTTTTGTAAATTACCAGCCAATAGTTCAAGAGATATGTTTTGTGAATTACTAACCAATGAGTCAAGAGATGTTTTGTAAATTACCACCGATTGGTTCCAGAGATATTTTGTAAATTATCACCCATTTGTTCAAGAGGTATGTTTATGTAAACTACCACTCATTGGTTCAAGATATAGGTTTTGTAAATTGCTGCCCAATGGTTCAAGATAAATAATTTTGTAAATTACCACCCAATGGTTCAGGAGATATGAATTTGTAAATTACCACTCAATGGTTCAAGAGATATGTTTAATAAATTACCACCCAAAGGTTCAGGATATATGGTTTTGTAAATTACCAACCAACGGCTCAAGAGATATGTATTGTAAATTACCACTCAATGGTTCAAGATATATGGTTTTGTAAATTACCACCCAATGGTTCAAGAGTTTTTTTTTATAAATTACCACCCAAAGGTTCAGGATATATGGTTTTGTAAATTACCAACCAATGGCTCAAGAGATATGTATTGCAAATTACCACCCAATGGTTCAAGAGATATAGTAAGCAACAGATAGATGGATATACAGATGGTATTACAATATCCCCCATACTTGATGCTAAAGTGCAGGAATAATAAACAACTTCTGATGAGCTAAATACCTAAATAAAAAGCATCCAGGAACTATTAGTATGTATGCAATAAATTAGTACTTACTGGTTTTGCACATGACTCCCACATCTTCTGAATGTTCACAGTTAGTAACTCCTGGGGCAGCAGTTCTACATTTTATGAGTTCAGTCTCATTACCAAAGCACCTGACGTCATCCAACCAAATCTTACCAGTTCCACGACCAAACCCTGCTGCTGTCACTGGTACAGCATTCATACTGGAAATAAATAGCAATAAACATTCTTAAATAATATTGATAAATCTAAGAAAAAAAGGAAAAACAATATTATGTCTCAACTTATGCCAACAAGGCCCAAATCAAAATGCAGTACTCCATAAATGTTTTGTATGCTGAACACAGGTTAACTTAAGGTATTAAGCTTTTGAAGAATCACTGGCCCTATCTAAAAGTTATGACTCCATCACTCATGAATTACCAGGGATGAGGTTATAGACTCCATCACTCATGAATTATCAAGAATGAGGTATACAAACTTGATCACTCATGAATTATCAAGAATGAGGTGTATAGACTCCATCACTCATAAATTATCAAGAATGAGGTGTATAGACTTGATCACTCATGAATTATCAAGAATGAGGTATATAGACTTTATCACTCATGAATTATCAAGAATGAGGTATATAGACTTTATCACTCATGAATTATCAAGAATGAGGTATATAGACTTGATCACTCATGAATTATCAAGAATGAGGTATACAAACTTGATCACTCATGAATTATCAAGAATGAGGTGTATAGACTCCATCACTCATGAATTATCAAGAATGAGGTATATAGACTTGATCACTCATGAAATATCATGGAAGAGTTCTAATTTAAAATTATGCATTATAAGTTATCATATTTCTTAATCACATAAACAAGTACTATGTACCATTGACACAGTAAATTTTATCTAGGACTAAAAGATTTCCCTTATGTCCAAACAGAGATAATTATAAACAAATTATAGTGCAAGATGCTGGTAAACTTTGTGTAAAACTAAATGTTGTCACTGTCTGGGCAATGCTGGATGGTCCAATGAGAAGAATTTAAATAGAATTGATCTGTATTAATAACGGATAACACAATGCATGATGGATGATGGGTATGTGGACAAATGAAAGATGACACATGATACTTGATGGACACATGGACAAATGAAAGATGACACACAACACGTGATGGACATATGGACAAATGAAAGATGACACGCAATACATGATGGATGATTGACACATGGACAAATGAAAGATGATGCATGATACATGATGGATGATGGACACATGGACAAATGAAAGATGACGCATGATACATGATGGATGATGGACACATGGACAAATGATAGATGACACAAAATACTTGGTGGATGATGGACATGTGGACAAATGACAGATGACATATGATACATGATGAATGAAGGACATGTAAACAAATGACAGATGACACACAATACATGATTGATAACTGACAAAACGTCCCAGCATAAACTCACATGGTCACGTGAGTCAACAGCCTAATCAGATTATAAATAACTATGAATAAGACATCGGTAGATCATGATATTATGATTGTTTCATCAAAATGCTGGATATAAAAACAAGGTAAAATGGCAAATCCACCTACTATGGCATCCTGAGAGCCTTGCAGACAACCTTTGCTGCATTGCTATCAAAGAAATCATCACAGACAGTTCCCCATTGACCGGCAAGGAATATTTCCACTCGTCCACTAAATCGGTCAGTCCCATTTACCAGTCGCATTGCTGCTGGTGCTGTTGACAAAGAAAGGACCTTATAAGTGATAAGATACATATACAATCAAATCCCTGCTTCTAAATTTGTAGGATACAAGTGCTTGTCAAATCATTCCTTCTAAATGTGTTGAATACAAGTGCTTGTCAAATACACAGATAAATGTAAAATGATGTTTATTATATTGTTCTCAATCATGGCACTGCATATCACTTGTCAACTAAACCTAAGCTGTATAAACAATACTTGACAGTACTTTCAATTTTGCATCAAAAAATAACAAATAATCAAAAAAGTAAATTCAAAATGAAATTAAATACATGTATTTTACATTAGGTTTTAAAGCAAATGGTGTGACACTGCAAATTTTATCCCAATGGAACATTCCAATTACTCCTAAACCATCAATTTATCCCATGAATATTTCTGATTTTGCAGCATGCAAGTATTAAAAAGGCATCTTATTATCTTAATTATATCCCCTATCTGTTGAAATAGTCCCATTCCCTATCTGTGGAAATAGTCTCATTCCCTTTCACTGGAATTAATCTCATCGCCTATCTGTCAAAATAATCCCATCCTTCTCTGGAAATAATCTCATCCCCTATCTGTGGAAATAGTCTCATCCCCTATCTGTGGAAATAGTCTCATCCTCTATCTGTGGAAATAATCCCATCCCCTATCCATGGAAATAATCACATCCCCCATCCATGGAAATAATCCCATCCCCTATCTGTGGAAACAGTCTCATCCCCTATCTGTGGAAATAATCTCATCCCCTATCTGTGGAAATAGTCTCATCCTCTATCTGTGGAAATAATCCCATCCCCTATCCATGGAAATAATCCCAGCCCCTATCCATGGAAATAATCCCATCCCCTATCTGTGGAAACAGTCTCATCCCCTATCTGTGGAAATAGTCTCATCCCCTATCATCCCCTATCTGTGGAAATTATCTCATCCTCTATCTGTGGAAATAGTCTCATCCCCTATCTGTGGAAATAGTCTCATCCTCTATCTGTGGAAATAGTCCCATTCCCTATCTGTGGAAATAGTCTCAATTCCTATCTGTGGAAATAGTCTCATCCCCTATCTGTGGAAATAGTCTCATCCTCTATCTGTGGAAATAATCCCATCCCTTATCCATGGAAATAATCCCATCCCCTATCCATAGATATTATTCCATTGCCTATTCATGGAAATAATCCCATCCCCTATCCATGGAAATTCATCCATCCCCTATTCATGGAAGTTATTCCATCCCCAATCTGTGGATAAAAATCGCATCCTCCATTCAAGAAAATAATCCCATCCCTATCTGTGGAAAAAATTGCATCCCCTATTCATGGAAATAATCCCATCCCCTCTCTGTGGAAATAATCTGATCCCCTATCTGTGGAACAATTGCATACCCTTTCCATGGAAATAATCTCATCCCAATCCAAACAAATAATCCCATCCTCTATTCATGGAAATAATCCCATTCCATATCCATGGAAATAATCGTATCCCATATCCATGGAAATTATCACAATCCCCTATCCATGGAAATTATTCCATTGCCTATCCATGAAAATAATCCCATCCCCTACCCATGGAAATAATCTCATCCCCTATCCATGGAAATTATTCCATCCCCTATCCATGGAAATTATCATATCCCCTATCCACTGAAATTATCCCATCCCCTATCCATGGAAATTATCCCATCCCTTATCCATGGAAATTATTCCATCCCCAATCCATGGAAATTATCCCATCCCCTATCCATGGAAGTTATCCCATCTCCTATCCATGGAAATTATCCCATCCCCTATCCATGGAAATTATCCCATCCCCTATCCATGGAAATAATCCCATCGGATGTTCACAATGTATCAATAAAAATGCAATTATTCACAAAACCACACAATCTGATACCAACAAAATTAAATGAATTTTCAGGATTAAAATAAAATTTTCAATGTTCAGCATATAAATATTCTGCAATACTAAATAACTATTGTGTTTAATAATATAAGCATGCGATAAACATTTTAAAATATCTGTTAATATAATTTGCTTAGATTCAAAACAGGTGACATTATGTTTATAATAAAGTCAGTGGAAATATTTCTATAAAAATCCTAAAAAAGGAAAACAACATTTTACACATAAAATGTACAACACAAGCAAATATTGAAAATACTGGTGGCTTGGATGTTTAATCAAAATAGTGGACCTTAAACATGATCAAATGGATAAACATAAATAGTGAAAGAATTTTGATAAATTTTACAGGTTTTTTCTTCTATTAGGAAAATACAAATATTCCTGTTGAAAACAATCTTAATTTGTATTTTTTCTCTTTTCTTCTCTTTACCTCTTTGCAGAATTGAAAACATTCATAAAATATCTTGCTAAAAAATACTTTAATGACTTTAAATAAGCATCTCATGTTAAATTAACTGTACAGCGGTAAAATTAAGGGAGGTAACCACTGAGTAAAATATGTCCTCTTAAGATTAAAATTTGAGTTATATCTACATAGCTCAATGACTGAAAGTCCAATAAAACAAAATACAGAAAAGTGACTATTATTAGAAATACAAACAATTCTTAGTAACTGAGAGCAGACAGCATGCTGCTGGTTTGTGAGTAATAATTCCCACTAAGACAAAAACAGCAGGCAAAACAATCTCAGTATTCTGTCTGTGTTTTTTTTTTTTTATCTAGCAGAAACACAGTATTCCATTATCCACAGAACTACCTACCTGCATTGCAAACAATTCCAACATCCTCAGTATGGTCACAGTTGGTAGTGTACCACCCCTTGTTACGGCACTGTACTATGTTATCCTCGAATCCAAGACACTGTACATCATCAAGGAGAATTGGACCAGTTCCACTTCCATATGGTGCTGCTGATAATGCTATACTGTTTGTCCTAGATGGATGCAAACAAAATTTTAATTTCTTCAATCTTACATAAAATAACATAGAAGAAGAGGCCTAAATGAGTCTGATATTGCTCATCTGACTTACATAACAGTTGACCATTTCGATATGCAGACTTCTGTGACATTGTAAGAACAATACTCTATGTAAACCATTCCCCATCCTTTGTATTATGTCAATTTTATATACTTTATTTCACTAGTCTGAAAAATTATTTCCAAAAATACAGACATAATTTATAATAAGAATAGTTCTTACAAACATTCATACTCATCCAGGATGTTAATGTAAACCAAAAGACCAAGTTTTATTTAACTTGTTCAAAAAGTATAATTCTCTGGAGAGTTAACAAGCTCAGTCATTCAGATCCATGGTCATCTCATTATTATCAACAGATAAAACCTCTCTATGACTATGATGATGTTAGATATTTAACAAGCTTGAGAAAAATCCAGTTTAAAGTCAGTCCTTAAGTGGTAACAATCTCAGGCAACTGGATATAAGATTGTCTCATAAACTTCTGTAAATCTTGATCATAATCAATCTCAGGCAACTGGATATAAGATTATCTCATAAACTTCTGTAAATCTTGATCATAATCAATCTCAGGCAACTGGATATAAGATTGTCTCATAAATTTCTGTAAATCTTGATCATAATTAATCTCAGGCAACTGGATATAAGATTGTCTCATAAACTTCTGTAAATCTTGACCATAACCAAGCTAATATTCTGATGACATAAAATTAAACAACTTAGTTCTAAACCCTAGCTACTCAAATCCAAACTCTTAACAAATTTAAACAAAATGGAGTAAGGGTGGGAGGATTATTCTAAACTCTAGCTACTCCATTTCAAACAGAATTATAGAAAATAGCAGTATTGGTTGGAGTTTTGGAATTAGTGTCACTCGGCGGTCTCCATAATACATTATGGTCTAAGTTTTGGAATGAGTGTCAATCTGTGGTCTCCACAGTACATTATGGTCTGAGTTTGTGAATGAGTGTCACTCAGTGGTCTCCATAGTACATTATGGTCTGAGTTTTGGAATGAGTGTCAATCAGTGGTCTCAACAGTACATTATGGTCTGAGTTTTGGAATTAGTGTCAACCAGTGGTCTCCATAGTACATTATGGTCTAAGTTTTGGAATGAGTGTCACTCAGTGGTCTCAACAGTACATTATGCTCTGAGTTTTGGAATGAGTGTCACTCAGTGGTCTCCATAGTACATTATGGTCTGAGTTTTGGAATGAGTGTCAATCAGTGGTCTCCACAGTACATTATGGTCTGAGTTTTGGAATGAGTGTCACTCAGTGGTCTCCATAGTACATTATGGTCTGAGTTTGTGAATTAGTGTCAACCAGTGGTCTCCATAGTACATCATGGTCTGAGTTTTGGAATGAGTGTCACTCAGTGGTCTCCATAGTACATTATGGTCTGAATTTTGGAATGAGTGTCACTCAGTGGTCTCCATAGTACATTATGGTCTGAGTTTTGGAATGAGTGTCAATCAGTGGTCTCCACAGTACATTATGGTCTGAGTTTTGGAATGAGTGTCACTCAGTGGTCTCCATAGTACATTATGGTCTGAGTTTTGGAATTAGTGTCAATCAGTGGTATATATCAATCCCTTTATTATGCTGAATTAGCATACAAGAAGTACGCCATCATGATTATGGTATATAAGGAATGTTTTTTGTACATGAATTGTCACATAATCACAATTTTCAAGAATTTAGCAGTATATTTTCAATCTTATGAAATTTTCATAAATCAATATAAGGTCACATTTCTAAATTTTGACTTGATTAGAGAAATCATTAACAGAAAACAATGTGGACCAGCCTAGAGTATATATCAAAGCATCACAAGTCAAACAACAGTAAATATTTATGAAAGAATAGTAAAACCACATCTGCCATGAAGGCTTATGTAACAAGTCTGGCATATTTTCAGCTCTTGCCATTAGATTTTCTCATTATCAATCTACAATGGCTTGATGGGGAACAATATTTTAGTATACTGAATGGAAATTTATCATTCATGTTGTATTTATCCGACATACAGTAGCTTCATGGGCAATGCTGGCTTAGTATTTAGAATTGAAATCTATTGTTATTACACCCTTGGTTACCTCTGGAAACCCAGCATGTGGCAATGCTGGCTTAGTATTTAGAATTGAAATCTATTGTTATTACACCCTTGGTTACCTCTGGAAACCCAGCATGTGGCAATGCTTGCTTAGTATTTAGAATTGAAATGTATTGTTATTACAGCATTGGTTACCTCTGGAAACCCAGCATGTGGCAAATTACTTGGGCATCTTGACTGCCAAACCCATCATCGCAGACTGTGCCCCATGTTCCATTGTAATACAGTTCCAAACGGCCATTTGATGTAGAAGAACCATTAGTCAACCTGGCTCGCACACTGATTGCTAGATGACAAAAAAGAGGGATTACTACAAAATAGCCACAAGGTGAATCAAGGAGGATCATTGTTCATTGTACTGTTTGCCTTTTTTGTGGGGAGGGGTTAGGGTTAGATTTTGGAGGGGAGGGTTTTGTTGCTTTTCATCTAAATGATAGATAAATCTGAGAAACCCAGCATGTCCTATCTGCATTTATTTGCATGTCATAAATCTTATGATAAAATGTTTACATTACTGAACATAATGCTTTAGTAGAGAATATGTAAAACAGGAACTCCTGACACATCATAATATCATAGCATTTAAAATTTATACCTGTCATAATATCATAGCATATAAAATTTATACCTGTCATAATATCATAGCATATAAAATTTATACCTGTCATAATATTATAGCATATAAAATTTATACCTGTTGTAATATTACAGAACCTGTCATAATATTTACACAATATAAACTTTACACCTGTTGTAATATTACAGAATATAAATTTTACACCTGTTGTAATATTACAGCATATAAACTTTACACCTGTTGTAATATTACAGCATATGAAATTTATACCTGTTGTAATATTACAGCATATAAAATTTATACCTGTTGCAATATTACAGCATATAAAATTTATACCTGTTGTAATATTACAGCATATGAAATTTATACCTGTTGTAATATTACAGCATATAAAATTTATACCTGTTGTAATATTACAGCATATGAAATTTATACCTGTTGTAATATTACAGCATATGAAATTTATACCTGTTGTAATATTACAGCATATAAAATTTATACCTGTTGTAATATTACAGCATATGAAATTTATACCTGTTGTAATATTACAGCATATGAAATTTATACCTGTTGCAATATTACAGCATATACAATTTATACCTGTTGTAATATTACAGCATATGAAATTTATACCTGTTGTAATATTAGAGAACCTGTCATAATGTTTACACAATATAAACTTTACACCTGTTGTAATATTACAGAATATAAATTTTACACCTGTTGTAATATTACAGCATATACACTTTACACCTGTTGTAATATTACAGCATATAAACTTTACACCTGTTGTAATATTACAGCATATGAAATTTATACCTGTTGTAATATTACAGCATATAAAATTTATACCTGTTGCAATATTACAGCATATAAAATTTATACCTGTTGTAATATTACAGCATATGAAATTTATACCTGTTGTAATATTACAGCATATAAAATTTATACCTGTTGTAATATTACAGCATATGAAATTTATACCTGTTGTAATATTACAGCATATGAAATTTATACCTGTTGTAATATTACAGCATATAAAATTTATACCTGTTGTAATATTACAGCATATGAAATTTATACCTGTTGTAATATTACAGCATATGAAATTTATACCTGTTGCAATATTACAGCATATAAAATTTATACCTGTTGTAATATTACAGCATATGAAATTTATACCTGTTGTAATATTACAGAACCTGTCATAATATTTACACAATATAAACTTTACACCTGTTGTAATATTACAGAATATAAATTTTACACCTGTTGTAATATTACAGCATATACACTTTACACCTGTTGTAATATTACAGCATATAAATTTTACACCTGTTGTAATACTACAGCATATAAACTTTACACCTGTTGTAATATTACAGCATATAAAATTTATACCTGTTGTAATATTACAGCATATAAAATTTATACCTGTTGCAATATTACAGCATATAAAATTTATACCTGTTGTAATATTACAGCATATAAAATTTATACCTGTTGTAATATTACAGAACCTGTCATAATATTTACATAATATAAACTTTACACATGTTGTAATAATACAGAATATAAATTTTACACCTGTTGTAATATTACAGCATATAAACTTTACACATGTTGTAATAATACAGAATATAAACTTTACACATGTTGTAATATTACAGAATATAAACTTTACACCTGTTGTAATATTACAGAATATAAACTTTACACATGTAATAATACAGAATATAAACTTTACACCTGTTGTAATATTACAGCATATAAACTTTACACATGTTGTAATATTACAGAATATAAACTTTACACCTGTCATAATATTACAGAACATAAACTTTACACCTGTCATAATATTACAGAATATAAACTTTACACCTGTTGTAATAATACAGAATATAAACTTTACACATGTTGTAATATTACAGAATATAAACTTTACTTGTAATATTACAGAATATAAACTTTACACCTGTTGTAATATTACAGAATATAAACTTTACACATGTTGTAATAATGCAGAATATAAACTTTACACCTGTTGTAATATTACAGCATATAAACTTTACACCTGTTGTAATATTACAGAATATAAGCTTTACACCTGTCATAATATTACATAATATAAACTGTACACCAGTCATAATATTACAGAATATAAACTTTACACCTGTAAAAATATTACAGAATATAAACTTTACACCTGTCATACTATTACAAAATATAAACTTTACACCAGTCATAATATTACAGAATATAAACTGTACACCAGTCATAATATTACAGAATATAAACTTTACACCTGTCAAAATATTACAGAATATAAACTGTACACCTGTCATAATATTATACCACATGAATGTTACACCTATTGCAATATTATCACAAAGCCTCAGCTGAATGCAGGAGCAAATGTATAAGTCATGTTTCATTCAATACCATAGCTTAAACACAAGACTTTTACATTGTTCACAATGATGAACCATTATTGTGCTTAAGTACATGAGACAGGACAGGAACTTCCAGCATATCAGAACATAAATTTAGACCTAACTATATACAATCATAAATTTAGACCTAACTATATACAATCATAAATTTAGACCTAACTATATACAATCATAAATTTAGACCTAACTATATACAATCATAAATTTAGACCTAACTATATACAATAATAAATTTTAGACCTAACTATATACAATCAGAGTGTTTCACTTAACGCAGCTACTGGTGCGAAAGATACATCATTTTAGTTACGACTCTATGGTAGTAAATAAGTAACAGAAATGAGCAAAAATCAACAAGTTTTGTAAAATTTAACAAATAATTTATTTACTTATAATATAAAGTGAAAATTAAAAAAAAAATAATTCAAATATGTTGAATTAATACCAAATAGTCCTAAAAGTTCTATCCCAAGACGAAATGTATAAAGTTCCAACCAAATTACAATGGTGTTCCAAATAAATTCTAATATTGATTTTGTTGATGTACCTGTAGTCTTGAATATGCTGAGGTGCACTGATTAGTATGTCCTACAACTGAACAAGATCCTACCCTTTCAGCAGATATAGTAATGTCATCCAATATACCTGAAACACAGAGAACCCCCACATCCTCGCCATGGTCACAGTTGTTTATGCCCCAGATGTTATGTCGACATAAGTCAATTCTGCTCTCATTTCCAGCACACTGCACATTATCCAGCCAGATTTGACCTGTACCATTGCCATAGTAGGCCTTTGGCCGAGGCTGAGCGCCAGAGCTAAAATAAAAAAATAAGTAATCTGCTAACATATCATAGTCACCATGTTCAATTCCCAATACACTCCTGACCTAAACTCACCATGTTCACTGTAATGAGTACACATTCAGATATCAAAAGTGGTCCCTCACTATCGTGAATATGCATTCAGATACCAACATCAGTGGTCCCACAATATAGTGAATACTCAGATATCAACAGTGTTCCACATTATAGTGAATACATACTCAGATATCAACAGTGGTCTCTCATTATAGTGAATACATACTCAGATCTCAACAGTGGTCCTCATTATAGTGAATACATACTCAGATATCAACAGTGGTCCCGTGCTATAGTGAATACATATTCAGATATCAACAGTGGTTCTATTATAGTAAATATATACTCAGATATCAAGTAGTCCCTTACTATAGTGAATACACCCTCAGATATCAAGTGTTCCCTCCCAATAGTGAATACACACACACATATCAACATTGGTCCTTCACTATAGTGAATACACACTCAGATATCAAGTGTTCCCTCACAATAGTGGATACACACTCAGATGTCAACAGTGGTCCATCACTATAGTGAATACACACTCAAATATCAAGTGGTCCCTCACTATAGTGATTACAAACTCAGATGTCAACAGTGATCCCTCACTGTTGTGAATACACACTCAAATATTAAGTGGTCCCTCACTATAGTGATTACAAACTCAGATGTCAACAGTGATCCCTCACTGTTGTGAATACACACTCAAATATTAAGTGGTCCCTCACTATAGTGAATACATACCCAGATGTCAACAGTGTTTCCTCACTATAGTGAATACACACTCAAATATCAATTGGTCCCTCACTATAGTGAATACATACTCAGATATCAACAGTAGTCCAACACAGTAGTGCTATTATGAAGTTCTTGAAGTGTACTGTGCTATAGGTGAGGTCATCTTACACTGAGGTACATGGCATATGTGAGGTCATCTTACATTGAGGTACATGGCGTAGGTGAGATCATCTTACACTGATAACATGGCATAGGTGAGGTCATCTTACACTGAGGTACATGACATAGGTGAGGTAATCTTACATTGAGGTACATGGCATAAGTGAGGTAATCTTACACTGAGGTACATGGCAAGGAAAAATATAATTCTACCTGTATAATGGGATCTATGACCATGCCTGTATTGTGTTATACAAATGTACTTTACAGAGAGTGGCAACTGTATTTCAGAAATTCAAATATTCACTGATTTTAAAACAACTCTCCCAAGATAACTTGTCCAGAATGGCATCCAAAATGGTAGACCACACCATAAGCTAGGGCATGACTTACCTAGGGACCATACCATCGGCTAGGGCATGACCTACCGAGGGACAACACCATCAGCTAGGGCATGACTTACCTAGGGACCATACTATCAGCTAGGGCATGACTTACCTAGGGACCACACCATCAGCTAGGGCATGACTTACCTAGGGACCACACCATCAGCTAGGGCATGACTTACCTAGGGACCACACCATCAGCTAGGGCATGACTTACCTAGGGACCACACCATCAGTTAGGGCATGACTTACCTAGGGACCACACCATCAGCTAGGACATGACTTACCTAGGGACCATACCATCGGCTAGGGCATGACCTACCGAGGGACAACACCATCAGCTAGGGCATGACTTACCTAGGGACCATACTATCAGCTAGGGCATGACTTACCTAGGGGCCACACCATCAGCTAGGGCATGACTTACCTAGGGGCCACACCATCAGCTAGGGCATGACTTACTTAGGGACCACACCATCAGCTAGGGCATGACTTACCTAGGGACCACACCATCAGCTAGGGCATGACTTACCTAGGGACCACACCATCAGCTAGGACATGACTTACCTAGGGACCTCTGAAAAATGACTGGCCATTGAGAAGACCATGGAAATGGGGCAAAGGCACTGATTAATGCTGAATACTTGAGTATCTTATACTAACTTGTCTTATAATAACTTGTCTTATAATAACTTAAAATTGTTTGATTTTCACTACAAATCACCCTTCTTTACAAGATGACCAATTTCTGAAGGAATGTGAATTAAAAAAAAACATAAGGTTTGAGAGGTTTCAACACAAGAAAAGTATGCCATGAGATGAACAACACACTCCATGTAGAACACACCCATCATGATTCTATACGTAACAGTGCCACAGAAACTGAACGAAATGATTGATGCCTATACCAACAATGACAATGCCATCAAATAAGTGATATCCATACCTTGCTAGTGCTTCTCAGGTGAGACAAAAACTGGGTTTGAAAGTCTATTTACACCTTGCCAGTGTTCAAAAGTGAGACAAAAATTGGATCTGAAAGTCAGTCTACACCTTGCCTGTGCTTCACAAGTGAGATGAAATTAAGATTTGAAAGTTCAGTGGAGAAACTCTGTGAAAACTACCTCTGTACTTAGTGTGTGTATGTATATGTGCATGTGTGAGTGCATCTATGTGCATGTATGTATGTATGTATGTATGAATGGTTATGTCTTAACTTTGCATATTTACCTTGGGTAGCCCAGCATATTACAGATAATCTGGGCTGCCTTTGTATCAAAGTAGTCATCACAAACAGTTCCCCACTGTCCACTGTGGAATACTTCAACTCGACCCTCTGAAGGTACACTACCCCCAACTAGCCGAATAGTCACATTTGAAGCACCAGAAACTAAAATAAAATTGAGAGAAGCATTATATGACATGAAGGTGAGTAGTTGAGTAAAAATACACAAATGTTCCATCATTTCTTTTCTGCAAACAAAAGTCTCTAAATCACAACATTTGGCATTATCACCTTTTCAAAAGAATAAAATCAGATGTAATCATTCTAAACAAAACCTCTTTACTGACAGATAATATATACATGTCCAGTAATCTCTTTACTGAGAGATAATATATGCATGTCCAGTAATCTCTTGACTGACATGATAATATATGCATGTCCAGTAATCTCTTAATTGACATATAATATATGCATGTCCAGTAATCTCATGACTGACATGATAATATATGCATGTCCAGTAATCTCTTAATTGACATATAATATATGCATGTCCAGTAATCTCTTTACTGACAGATGATAATATATGCATGTCCAGTAATCTCTTCACTACATGTATGTTTATTAAAACCTTTTTACTGACAGAGAATATATGCATGCCTAGTAATCTCTTTACTGACAGATAAAATACACACGTCCAACAGTCATCTCTTACAGAGCTTGCCATATCCAGGAAAAAGTGGATAAATAATCAATCTCACAAATGATGTAAATTCTTCTTACTCATGCTATAACTTCCATTTAAAGAAGGAACAAATATAATAAGAATCCTGTACTTCAAAAAGGAATATCACCATTTCTGATCAATGCCACTAACTTTCATATTATCAATAATGTTAAGGGTTCAAACTTTCTTAGATAACTCCTAAATAAAGGCTTAGAATTGGGTCGCAAGGCATAGTTGTTGTTGTTGTTGTGGGGTTTAACGCCATTTTTCAGCACAAGATAGGCTATACATGGCGGCCAGTATTAATGGTGGAGGAAGAACCCGGGAAAACCCCGGAAAGAACCACCGACCCTCGAGAAGCTACTGGCAAGCTTTCTCACATACCCACATTGGCTGAATCTTAGACTCGAACCGCCGCACGCAAGGCATAGTTAGTTATAATTAACACCAAAAGGAAATAATAACAAAGGAGATTTACAAGCAGATTTTGTCAAACATTTTGTTTTCAATGTATCACTTTTATTCAGACTTTAAGTCTATCCAATGCAGTTACAAAAACAAAGAGTGAGGAATTAATGACATTTTATGGGTGACACTGAACCATCTCACCCTATATGAGAGCTGATCATTTGTGACAATTTCTTCAATTATGCAAAATGTTGCAGATGGTTTTTATGTTTCTCTAGCACAGAAAAAACCCCAAAACAATTTAAGATATGAGAAACAAAGGGAGAAAACTCACAAGGGCAGATAACTGAGGCATCTTCACTGTGACCGCAATTGCTCCTTCCCCAGCCTCTATGTCCACACCTGACAAGGTTTTTCTCCAGACCAGTACAGTCCAGATCATCAAGCCAAATAGGACCACTTCCTGGCCCAAAAAATGCATTAGATTTTGTTATTACTCCAGGTCTGAAATAAAACAATTCAAATATGTAGTTTTTATTTACAAGAAATGGTCATTCACATCATTATAATGGTCATGACAGGGTTTGACAAGTTTCATTTACACATGTTCTTGATGCTTAATCCATACAGATGTAATTTCTTCATAAAATAGAAAGCCATATTTTGGCTTGTCTTATGAGCCCGGTATATCATAATAATAATCACTTAATTTTAAAATTCAGACAATTTTATTTTCTTGAAACTTCAATGCTTATTTCTGCAAAGTCTAAAACAAACTAGTCCAAATTTTGACCATTTGAACAGATAGATGGATAAATGGAAAAAGTTCAAATGCATACATCGTACTAAATTTTGACTATGTGGACAGATAGATGGAAATAAAATGCAAATGCAGTCATGATACTAAATTTTGACCATGTGGACAACAACAAAAATAGATAAATGGAAAAAATTAAAATGCATACATTTCACAAAAGTTTTAACCATCTGGGCAGATAGATGGAAAACAGGAGAAAATTCAAATGCATACTTTATACAAAGTTTTTACCATATGGGCAGATGGATGGATAAATGGAAAACAACAACTGTAATGTTCACACATCAAGACAAAAGAGGTCAGTTTTGAAGATTGCAATTTCGCAGCACTGCCTTGTTGAATAATGAGACTCCCATTTCAGTAAAATGGAATGTCCATTAAAACTCAGGTACTCTGTGCTCCAAGATGACCTTGAACTCTGTACTTCTCAATAAACAATCAAAATATCTCACGTAAGATGCCTATATATGGTAGAAATCCCTTTCAAGAAAGTTAATGGCTAAATATTTAAATGGCTAAATTATTCTATTTGTGATCACTAATTTTCTTGGGAAGACTTATAAAGACCAAAGTAGAGATTTTTAAGAGTCTTTAAGATGTTTTGAAAATGCCCTGCCATAAATGTCAAACATTCTTCTTACATGAAATGATCAATACACTAAATACATTTTTAGAAAAAAAATTCATTCCTTTTATTCAAAATCTGACTATCAGAAATAAACAATAACAATGTAATTTGCCAATATAAGCCATGTGAATAATTCAACCCATTTGGGTCTCATGTTTTGCTTTCAACCATGGAAACGAACAACCATTATAACATGAAAGATTACCCAGGATATCCCAGCTGCGCACATACAACTGCTCCATCCTTGGTATCAAAGCTGTCATCACAGACTGTGCCCCAAGTCCCATTGTAGTTAACCTCCAGTCGACCCTCGTATGGCCCACTGCCTCCAGACAGTCGGATCTGGACAGTGGCTGTGGCTGATGGGAAGAACATTATATGGTTATACATGTATCACATGAACCAAGATTCACACAGTATAAACCCAGATCTGTCATCATGTAATGCACCAACCAAACAGGATTATTTATTTAAGGGCAGATCCAGGTCTATAATGTTCACAGTGTGCTTTATATGCTGCAAAATAATATACATTTCAAATTCTTTTAAATTTCACAATCACAGGAAATCTTTCCTCTCCTTACATTTACACAAGTTCAGCATGTCTGCATTTATGTATGTCTTTGTGTCTAAAGTCATTTGCCTATGCAAACACCCCACCCCTAATCAAACACATGTAAAAACAATATATGGCATTATGCAGGAGTTGCATCAGAAACCTAATACAAAGCTTACAAACCACAATGATGTCATGTGCAAATTGCACATTATTTTCTTTGCATTTCTTGTTTAAATAATTAATATTCATGAATCAAATGAGCTTTGGAGTCTAACCAAAGCAAGTTGATCTGAAAAATATGTTTATCTTGTTCTAATTCCAATAAAACTATGCATAACCTTGCTGGCAATATGTCTGATCATGAGAGACTGAAATCAGCATTTTTGTAAAGTCCACTTGATATATTTAAGCCAAAATACTTGAATACTGGATATCTTGGTACATCCAGAAGAAAATTCATTGTGAAACATATTTTACACTTTATATATATATATATATGGTACATGAAAATAACTTACAAGATGCTCTCAACAGACTTCAAATATGGTGCAAGGAAAACAGTAAGATCAGAAATACAGAAGTAGCGAAAGCCCTACTAGTTACACAGCAACAAAAATGGGCGAGGCTAGAAAACGACAAACTCCAGTTTCTATTTGACAATGTGAGCCTTAATATGACCTCTCAGGATAAAATTCTTGGTGTATTCATAGATAACAATCCTAATTGGTCTATTCACATTAAACGTGTTTCAAAAAAGGTTAAATCTTATCTTTGGCTACTGAGGAAAATTAAAACATACAAACCTATTCAGTATAGGGTCATCTTTTATAAAAGTTATATTCAGCCATATCTGGACTACTGTAATGTAATTTGAGGTAATACCTCTAATTCAAACATAACAACACTTTTAAGACTCCAAACAGGGCTTGCCATTTAATTCTAGTTTCCAAGAAGCAATAAATAATATAAAGATTTTAACAATACATAAAAGAATATTTCTTAGAAAGGCCAAGTTGATGTATAAAGTATCCAGAAAAGACATTCCTGTCTATCTAAGCAATATCTTTCACCAAAGAGATGCTGATGGTACTCCAAATTTAAGGTCCATAAGAAGTAAAAATTACATTATACCAAGGCCAAAGAAGGAATTGTTTAAAAAAAGTTTTCATTATACTGGTCCACTGGTAGAGAACATTCCCAGTGACATAAGGCAGGCTTCAAACATTTCTTCTTTTCATAATCAATGTCTCCAATGGATGAAATCTTTAGGCAATTGAACAGTTCTAGTACAATAAATACTGCCTGCTCTTCTGTAATTTTACATCATTTTCACAGCTGGAATTTTTCAATGCAGGATGATATTTAGTATATTATATATGTTTATGTGTTCACATATCATAGATGCCTGTGCATATGTTCCAGGCTTGATACTTTGATTTTTAAAATCAATATCTAGTGTCAAGTCAGATTCTTCACATCATGTTGTATATACTGTATATATTGTACATAACAGATAGAAGGCCTCAAGGCATCATGTTGTATATACTGTATATATTGTACATAACAGATAGAAGGCCTCAAGGCATCATTTTGTATATACTGTATATATTGTACATAACAGATAGAAGGCCTCAAGGCATCATTTTGTATATACTGTATATATTGTACATAACAGATAGAAGGCCTCAAGGCATCATGTTGTATATACTGTATATATTGTACATAACAGATAGAAGGCCTCAAGGCATCATGTTGTATATACTGTATATATTGTACATAACAGATAGAAGGCCTCAAGGCATCATGTTGTATATACTGTATATATTGTACATAACAGATAGAAGGCCTCAAGGCATCATGTTGTATATACTGTATATATTGTACATAACGGATAGAAGGCCTCAAAGTAGATTAGTTATGTAATCTATATATATATATAAGTTTAGTCCAACTACAAACAGCAGATCAGGGTCTATTGATTAGTAATAACAAACTACACAGACCCAGATCTGCTGACACATTATGCAATGACAGATATGGACCTATGTAGTTTGCAGCTAAATCTGACTTATAAGTGAGCGCATATAGTAACTTCAAAATGAAAGTGCCTTCATTAATAAATAAATGTGTTTGTGGTGATATCTTACATGCTTGACAAATGACAGATGCATCTTCTGTATGGTCACAGTTACTGATGGTCCAACCCGAGAATCGGCATGCAGCAAGAGTAGCTTCTGTCCCTACACATTCTACATCATCCATAAGGATTGGTCCTGACCCATTACCAAAGGCTGCCAGGCCAAGAGCTACCGCCCCATCACTGAAACATAACAATGACATGTCATATTTACTGAAATAACATTACCAAAGGCTGCCAGACCAAGAGGTACCGCCCCATCACTGAAACATAACAATGACATGTCATATTTACTGATATAATATTACCAAAGGCTGCCAGGCCAAGAGGTACTGCCCCATCACTGAAACATAGCAATGACATGTCACTGTCGGACTCTAGTCCAACATACCTCTCTGACCTCACCCATGTGTACACACCAGCAAGATACTTACACTCCTCTTCTGACAATTGTTTACTCATTATTCCAAGTATGAAAACAAAGTCATATGGACAACGTTCTTTTGCATACCAGGGCCCAGCAACGTGGAATGAATTGCCCACTGAACTTAGACACAAAGACACATCACATTCAAGAGGGCTTTCAAAACTCATTTATTTCGACTGCAAGAACAAACTTAAAGACCTAATAATGTTTCCTACCTTAAATATTCTGCCTTAAATAAGCAGAGAAAGACAATGTAATCGCTAATATCAATTAACATCCCGCTGAATCTGTCTTGGTTGGCTTCAGTGTCTCATGTATGATTAGAAGTAGTTCCAAAAGGATTGAAGACATTAACTGACACTGGCTGGATTATTAAGGAGCTCAAATAGCATAAAACAAAGCTGAATTGGATTCAATGTTTAAAATTTGTCAATATGTCTAAGCATGATTTCTCCCCATCGCTTTAAATGCCAAAAATCTATGCAACCAAAATATCACATAAAATTAAGTGTTGAATAGAACTGTGAATTTCATTGGTTGAAATCAAGTTCAAAGGATATGAATATGCCTTCTATCTTTCCCATAAAGTTGATTTCAAAATCCACCACACTGGAAAGAATGACAGTCATGCTTGACGGGTTTGTTTCATTAACCTCCCCAGTGACCTCAGGTGAACCACAGGGAAGAGTGCTAGAGTCTCTTCTATTCCTAAGAGATATCAATGACCTGCCATCAAGTGTTTCCTCCTCCACAGTTAGACTCTTAACCAACAACTGTCTACTTTATAGTGTGATTAATTCACAACAAGACGTAGTGTTACAACAAGAAGACCTCAACAAGTTAAAGGAGTGGGAAATAAAATGGCAAATGAATTTCAACCCGTCCAAGTGTGAAACATATGCAAAATCAACAAGCAAAAGGTCATTAACACCTACTATTCTATCCATGAGCAAATTTTGAATGTGATCAACAGAGCCAAGTACCTCTGTGTCATCTTGGACAGCAAACTATCTTGGAACTCTCACACAGACTTCATAACAAAAAAAAAATCAGATGACATCTTTTCTGCATTGAAACCGGTCATCCTGCCCAAAACACATCAAGGCTTGCTGCTACAAGACGCTTATATGCCCACAGCGTGAATACACTTCTACATTATGGGACCCACAATCCTAAACCAATTCAGCCAAACTATAAATAGTCCAAAAGTGGGCAGCAAGATTTTGTCACAGCAACTACCAACGAACCAGAAGCATCACAATCATCCTGAAAGACCATCAGCGGGAAGACCCGAGAATCCGACGACAACAGAACAAGGTCATGATGATGTACTAGATGGCACTTGATCCCCAGAAGCCATGCCAACACATATAGGATACCATACTGTTCCGTGGACACATATAATAACTCCTTGTTCCCCACAGGCATTCGTCTTTGGAACTGCTTGCCATTACAGCACCTTCTGTTGATACTTTTAAGGTCCACATCAGTGCTGCATGTCCCATGTCTTTGCATGTACACCATGTGTTATTTTATCCTGTTTTTAACTTGTACAAACAGCCTTCCTTCACATATGTACATAGTTCATCACAGTGTGACTATACCTGTATATAGGCCAAACACTTACTTGGAAGAAAAAGAAGAATGACATTGTGTGTCATGCATAAATCACATCTCACAAAATAATACTAAACATGGCAACAAATATGCCATCACTGAAATCCTTGTTTGCTGAACCTGCATTAAATGTGGATAAAGATATACATGCCCAGACAAAGTTTGCCAACTTTATGCCGAGACAACATTTGCCAACATTATGCTGAGACAATGTTTGCCAACTTTATGCCAAGACACTGTTTGCCAACTTTATGCCGAGACACTGTTTGCCAACTTTATGCCGAGACACTGTTTGCCAACTTTATGCAGAGACACTGTTTGTCAACTTTATGCTGAGACACTGTTTGCCAACTTTATAGCCAAACATAATCTACTGTTTATGGTAGTAGATCATTTTTTAGATGTAGTCAAATGATGTTCCTTTACTCGAAAAAAACACAAAACAAGTCATACAAACAGATGAATACTCTGAGTGACCCAAAACAAGTCATACAAACAGATGAATACTCCGAGTCACCCAAAACAAGTCATACAAACAGATGAATACTCCGACTGATCCAAGCTTTGGGTCCTCATCGGGATAAGAATTCAAAGACATGTGCCACAATGAAATGTTTATCATTCTCATTGAAAATCCTCCCTCTTTTGAAATCAAAACTCCTGCCCAATGTTTGCAAATCTCCCAATTCTGATATCAGTCACATATATGGCATTTACTCATAAAGGCAAAATTTGGGCCCATCGCCAATTTTCAACAGGTAATTTTGAAGTGCAAATGAACATCACGAAGAAAGTTTTGGGAAATAAAATGTTTCCTCTTTAATACATAACCAATCATAAGATATTTGGAAAACAATCACTACTTGACAAAGCTAAACATCTTTTAGCTTGACAGGGATGGACTTGCAAGGTAAAGGAGGTTCTCCAAAGGTATTATGATTTAGCAGTTTATTTGAATAAAAAGAAAATATTTCTTTTTCAAGCTAATGTCATTATTTATTTAATGATGGTAAGTAATGTTTATATATATGGTACAATAATGCCAGGTGTATACTAATGAAAGTTTCTTTGGTGGGAATGGAGATGCTATTTTGTTTCTAGAGAAAATTACACAGCATTCACAGTAATCATTCTTGGGATTGAAAATAATTTTTGACAATTTTATTGTTGAGGTAAATTTTTTGCTGTTGTTATTGGAAGAAATGAAAACCAACAGAAATATTGTAATAATCAGGAGTTCTCTGCGAAAATTTGGAGATATCATGACATTCAGAGGTAGGTTTGGAATGATCCTAAAAGTGGTGTTTTTCTTCTGGTGCGAGAGTTGACAGGTTTGAATCAGTTCCATGGTCCATACGGCCTCAGAGAGTTGTTCAAGAACATTTCCAGGACTTTCAAACATTGTCATGGAGTATTCTTTCTAAAGGAAGTTGAACTTTTTTAACATGTTACTTTGTTTATCACTGCTTCAATAGGGAAATGAGAAAGAAGAAGAAAAAAATCCACTAATTAGTACATCAGCAAAGATTTAGTCCATCTGGTAACTATAGTAACTACCTATGCTGTATATCATTTGATCCATTCAATTTCAACAAAATCCATGGCCTCCATTTGTTATGATGGAAAATCTGACCTAGTTACTTTAAACAGCAGATTACGACTTTATTTCCAATAGCTACCACATGATGTAATGTAATATTCATTGATCTCAATGCCAACATTTTGTAATCAGGGGTTTTCACAGAAGGTTACACAACTCAAAATAGCCAATGTTTATTGCAGACATTGAATTGAACTTCTATGCAGATGGTGTACTGGCATCCAAATGTACCTGTATGCAAATCGATCAGTGGCCATGAAAGGCACTTCTATGTGGCAGAAACAATCAAAGCCCTTATGCAAAGTAAAGTTTATAGCATTTTTTAAAATCTTGTTTAAAGGTTTCTCTATTTTAGTAATAGCAGCCACTTTTTAAGTGATACATAAACTTAAAAAACATCTGTGCCATGATGCTTTTTGTCAACAATGTACAACAGAAAAAGGACCATACTGTAAGCATGACAGACAACAATGTACAACAGACAAAGGACCATACTGTAAGCATGACAGACAACAATGTACAACAGAAAAAGGACCATACTGTAAGCACGGCAGACAACAATGTACAACAGACAAATGACCATACTGTAAGCATGACAGACAACAATGTACAACAGAAAAAGGACCATACTGTAAGCATGACAGACAACAATGTACAACAGACAAAGGGCCATACTGTAAGCATGACAGACAACAATGTACAACAGACAAAGGGCCATACTGTAAGCATGACAGACAACAATGTACAACAGACAAAAGACTATACTGTAAGCATAAAAGACAACAATGAACAACAGACAAAGGACCATAATGTAAGCATGAAAGACAACAATGTACAACAGATGAAGGAACATACTCTAAGCATGACAGAAAACAATGTACAACAAATGACGGAACATACTGTAAACATGACAGGCAATAATGTACAAAAGATGAAGGAACATACTGTAAGCATGACAGACAACAATGATCTCACTTAACTGAGTTAAAAAAGTTAAACCTGTATTTTTTTTAAAAATGCAAGATCAATTTAGCATTCAGTTTTTCTTATGTTCTTGATGTCATGACTAGATGGTAGCATGAACTGGATTATGTCAATATTTGCTTTGAACGAAAAACCAAATGATATCATCTGATGCAAGCAATTAGCATGAAGAATCAATATTTACCAAATTCTACCATAACTGACATATGCAGGCTGGTTGAGACTACAATGAATCACTTATATTAATAAGGGAGATAACCTACAAAGGAAGTCCAAGCATTCGACATGCAACCGCAGCATCGGAGGCACTCCAGTGGTCATCACAGACAGTACCCCACTGCCCATTGTACTGAATCTCCACTCTCCCCTGTTGACTGTTTGGACCCCCAGCCAGACGAATTTGTAAATTAGGTAGATTATCTGAAATAAAAATCCAGAACAACTGCAATGATTCACTATCACAAATCCCCATGCTTTACATTTCATATTCCCAAGCTACCTCCCCAGATTTACCCCACCCCCAGATAGTGACCCTGGGGTCATAATGGAACAATCTGTGAAGTGTATGATGCATCTTCAAGATATGATTGTATATACAGTGTGGCCAACTTTATTCATTTAACCAACTACCACATTTATAGGGCAAAATATAATTAAAGTGGTTTTATTTCCTTATTTGAAAATACAAGTTTAACCAACAGTCTAATTTCCCAACCTGCATCTCTTTTTGATACAAATGCTTGAAAACTATGAGTTCCTCATTTATTAATCTGACATCAATTCATTAATCCAACATTATTTTATTTTCTGCCTAATTTCCATCTAATATGACATTGGGCATGTTGATATATTATAATTTTTAAACTTTACAAAAGTGTTCAGGATTTGTACAGTACTATGCATTTTATTAACTAAAAGTGTTCAGGATTTGTACAGTACTATGCATTTTGGCAACCAAAAGTGTTCAGGATTTGTACAGTACTATGCATTTTAGCAACCAAAAGTGTTCAGGATTTGTACAGTACTATGCATGTTGGCAACCAAAAGTGTTCATGATTTGTACAGTACTATGCATTTTGGCAACCAAAAGTGTTCAGGGTTTGTACAGTACTATGCATTTTAGCAACCAAAAGTGTTCAGGGTTTGTACAGTACTATGCATTTTGGCAACCAAAAGTGTTCAGGATTTGTACAGTACTATGCATTTTGGCAACCAAAAGTGTTCAGGATTTGTACAGTACTATGCATTTTAGCAACCAAAAGTGTTCAGGATTTGTACAGTACTATGCATTTTGGCAACCAAAAGTGTTCAGGATTTGTACAGTACTATGCATTTTGGCAACCAAAATTGTTCAGGATTTGTACAGTACTATGCATTTTGGCAACCAAAAGTGTTCAGGATTTGTACAGTACTATGCATTTTGGCAACCAAAAGTGCTCAGGATTTGTACAGTACTATGCATTCTGGCAACCAAAAGTGTTCATTACTATGCGTTTTAGTAACCAAAAGTGTTCAGGATTTTGTACATTACTATGCATTTTAGCAACCAAACCATGATGAAGACTATTAGCAATCTTGGCATCAGTTCTTTATAATCTAGAAAGCCAATGTAGAATAGATAACACATTTGTTCAAAGTATCAAGCTTCTAAACAATCATATTGTATCTTTGTATAAACCTATACATATTAACTGTAACGTATATCTGATTTAATCATGTTTATTTTTAATTGAATTGTTTGTCAGTTTTAAATTTTTTATTCTATTATAATGTAAATTGTTTCACTAGAGATGATACTTTTTCAGACAATTGTTTGACCTTGACTGTTAGTTTATAAACAGCTGGTGTTGATCTAAATTCTGACCTGGATTCAAAATTAGTAAACAAAGTTCTATTTTATTTTAAAATGATTGGTTGCTGTCAAGGTCATGATGGGACTACGTGGGTTAAGAAGTAAACACTTTTTTGCTTTTATTCTGGGAATAAAGTCATTGGTCTAATCAAGGCCATATTCTGTGTATGTGATATAAACATGATCATGTGACCCCCCCCAATTTTCAACTTGGGGGAATTCTGAAACTGCGTCTTATGATAAAATATAATCTTTGTTTTGAGAGAGATTTCTCAGTTTTGGGCTTTTCATACTGATGTCAAGTTAATTTGTTATAGCCAGACTTGAGCTATAATATTTCTTCACATCAGTTGGATTTCAAAAGGATTAATTCTTTATTCTCTGGAAATATTTTGAGGAGTGCTCACACAGAAATTTTGGAAAGACATTGTTTACAAATTTAATTTGGATTTCCAACACCGGAGTGCCGTTATTTGTATTTCTACAAGGAACTGTAGATAAGCACAGGACTGACTACAACATATGTCATCGTCATTTATCTTGGATTTTACATCAGGATTTGAATTTGAAATTATCAGAACATTTATTACTAGGACTTTTGCAATTTAATTTGTGGTATATTCTTAGATTATTTTAGGATTTAATTCTTGAAACCGTTAAGTTCTTCTCTGTTTTTTTCATTTTTACAGAATTTTCCAGAAAAATAAATTATTTGTTAAATTTGAAAAAGCTTGTTGTTTTCACTCTTTCTGTGTTACTGTTTATTCGAGCCTAAACACGTAACGTAACACAAAATTAGTATTAGTTCGGATGCAATGAGAAAAAAATGGCGTATTTTCCAGAACCTCGGATTCCTTCATTTTTGGCCAGAAACATTAGTTTTCCTCATAAATTAAATTAAATCCTTACTCTTCATCTCTGCCAACATTTTTTTAACCATTTGCAGTCTAATAAAAGTTTTTTATTGTGAACTCCATTCTCTTTTTTTAACAAAGTCAATATTATGTACCAATCTATCCTTTTGGTGACAAAGTACATTACTTCCTACCATGTCCATATAAAAAGAACCTGTTAAAAATTATATCCCTAAAAATATAATTTCCCAGAATTTAATCAGAATATTTTGCAATATAAAATTTTTACTAAAATTGTTCTTCAAACTTCTGCAAAATTGAGAATGCAGGCATATCTGATATTACCAGCAATATATTAGTATTACCAGTGACATATCAGTATTAATAATCAGTTACATATTATAAATGCCAGTAGCATATTAGTATTATCAGTGACATATAAAAATACAAATGAAATATTGGTAATATCAGTGTCATATCGGTATTTTTGGTGACACACTAGTAATATCAGTGACATGTTAGTATTATCAGTGACATGTTAGTATTAACAGTGAATTATTAGTTCCAACAGTAACATATTAGTATCATCAGTGATATATTAGTTCTATCAGTGACATATTGGTATTGACTGTGTCATATCAGTATTTTCAGTGACATTAGTATTATCAGTGACATATTAGTTCTATCAGTGTCATATTAAAATAACAGTGAAATATTAGTATTATCAGTGACATATTAGTTCTATCAGTGTCACATTAAAAATAACAGTGAAATATTAGTATCATCAGTGACATCAGATTTATCAGTACTACATTTATATACTAGAGTTTATATCTGGCAACAAAGATGACAAATTGTCTTCTTTTTGAAAACACTTAAATGTTAGAGGATAAGTGTTGCAAAGTAAAATGAATAAGGATATTTTCATGTCCTTTTATGTGTAAAAACAAGAATGGTCTAACTAACTACAGATATGATTGACTATGGTCTAACTAACCACAGATATGATTGACTATGGTCTAACTAACCACAGATATGATTGACTATGGTCTAACTAACCACAGATATGACTGACCATGGTCTAACTAACCACAGATATGATTGACTATGGTCTAACTAACCACAGATATGATTGACCATGGTCTAACTAACCACAGACATGATTGACCATGGTCTAACTAACCACAGATATGCATGACTATGGTCTAACTAACCACAGATATGATCAACCAGAAAAAGACTTGCATGCTAGGTTAGCTGTTTTTATGGCACATAAAACAGTAAGGACTACCTGTTAAACACTGTACTGCTACATCTTCACTATGACCACAGTTGTTAACACCCCAGGGCTTGTGAACACACTGCCGAACATCTGTCTCATTTCCCATACACTCCATATCATCCAACCAAATTGGTCCTGTCCCACCTGCATAACTTGTTCCTTGCAGCACATGACCTCCTCTATAAATATAAAAAAACATGTTTTTCTCCAAGTAACTGTGATGAATGTGCAAATCTATTAGAGTCAAAGTGATATAAGTTTTCTAACTGATAGCCAAACACTGTGGATTCAGTTTCATTCATTGGCTACCAATTTGTTCATGGATTTAGTTAAAATATCCAACATAATGAAAAAACCATCTTTTGGTATGTATGTTCTGTCTGCACCACATAAGTAAATTAAAGTATAAACCAAAATATAGCTACATTTGTTTTGCAAAACCAAGAAAAATTATGGCCATGAAAATAGAACAATTCACAAAAATGTTACTTTTGATTTTTAAACATAAAGCATTGCATGACTCCACCATTACCACTCATTGTCATGGAGACTAACAGCATCAACATGCTAATAGTAACTAATAAAATAATTTACAACACAAAAACATGCCATACACCTAACAACTATTTCATGTTATTAAAAGGTCATAAAGCTTGTAATAAATACTCTGTAAAGATTCTGAACCACCAAATTTTAACCTGTTTGCAAAATCTTCAATGTCAGAGCAAATGTTCTCTTGCAACAAACTATATGATCAGTAACCATACAATACTACACCCAACTGTACACAGGGTAGATCCAGGGTTAGGGTACAATCCTCACCAAACTGTACACATGATGCATCCTGGGTCAGAGTTAAGGTAAGTTAAGGTAAAATCAACACCCAACTGTACACATGATAGATCAATGGTTAGGGTACAACCCACACCAGCTGTGTACACGATACATCCTGGGTTAGGGTTAGGGTATGATCCACACCCAACTGAACACATTATAGATCAAAGGTTAGGGTACAACTCACACCAGCTGTACCCATGATACATCCTTGCTTAGGTTTAGGGTATGATCCACACCCAACTGAACACTGGAGAGATCCAGAGTAATGATTAAAGTAGAATCCACAACCAACTGTATACAGCATACATGCATGGTCAGGATTAGGGTACAACCCACAACCAACTGTATACAGCATACATGCAAGGTCGTGATTAGGGTACAATCCACAACCAACTGTATACAACATACATCCATGATTAGGATTTGGGTACAATCCACAACCAACTGTATACAGCATACATCCATGGTTAGGATTAGGATACAACCTATAACAACTGTATACAGTACAGATCAAGAGTTTGGGTACAATTTACAACCAACTATACACATGAAAGATCCAGTGTTAGGATACAATCCATACAAAATGTATACTGGATAGATCTGGTCTTAGGATTCAATCCATACAAACTGTACACAGCATAGATCCAGTGTTAGGATACAATCCATACAAACTGTACACAGCATAGCTCCATTGTTAGGGTACAATACATACAAACTGTACACAGCATAGATCCAGTGTTAGGGTACAATACATACAAACTATACACAGAATAGATCAAGTGTTAGAATACAATCCATACAAACTATACACAGCATAGATCAAGTGTTAGAATAAAATCCATACAAACTGTATACATGATAGATCCAGTGTTAGGATACAATCCATACAACCTGTACAAAGCATAGATCCAGATAAGACATTACATAATGAGCAGGCAGAAGGTCAGACTGTATGCTGTTATAAGGTCAGGCTGTATGCTGTTATAAGGTCAGGCTGTATGCTGGAATAAGGTCAGGCTGTATGCTAGTAGAAGGCCAGGCTGTATGCTAGTAGGGTGTATGTTGTTGGAAGGTCAGGCTGTGTGCTGGTATAAGGTCAGGCTGTATGCTGGTATAAGGTCAGGCTGTATGCTAGTAGAAGGCCAGGCTGTATGCTAGTAGAATGTTAGGGTGTATGTTGTTGGAAGGCCAGGCTGTGTGCTGGTATAAGATCTAGCTGTATGAAGGCAGATGGTCAAGCTGTATGGTAGCAGAAGGCATTGCTGTATGTTGGTAGAAGGTCGAACTGTATGCTTGTAGAATGTCCAGCTGTATGCTAGTAGAAGGTCATGCTGTATGCTAGCAGAAGGCCTTGCTGTATAATGGTAGAAGGTCAGGCTGTATGTTGGTAGAAGGTTAAGCTGTATGCTAGAATAAGGTCATGCTGTATGTTGGTAGAATGTCAGGCTGTATGTTGGTAGAAGGTCCAGCTGTATGTTAGTAGAATTTACTGCTGTAATCTGGTAGAAGGTCCAGCTGTATGTTAGCAGAAGGCCTTGCTGTATGTTGGTAGAAAGTCAGGATGTATGCTGGTAGAAGATCCAGCTGTATGCTGGAAGAAGATCCAGCTGTATGCTAGTAGAAGATCAAGCTGTATGCTGGGAGAAGGCCATGCTGTATGTTGTTAAAAGGTCAGGCTGTATGCTGTTAATTCTGCTTCTGATTGCAAACAAACAGTGTGAACCCGAATCTCCTAACAAATGAACTATGCCACGTCAAAGAACAAGGCTTACAAGCAAACAGCATGAACCCAGATCTCCTAAAAGATGAACTATGCAACGAGCATGGTTTACAATGTTTGCAGTCTATCAGCATTACACACAATTAGGGGTTAGAATCTGCCATGATATTTTACCTTTACCTATAAGTGATGTGATGTGATATGATTTGGATTTTTAACATAGCTTTAACAATTTTTCAGTCATATCGCTACGATGTCTGCAATGTGGCAGTTTATAGTGATGTCTAGCACTGGGGCATCATGCCGCAGACATGTAGCATGATGTCCCACCCAGTCACATGATCCTGACACCGGGCCGACCAGTCCTAACACTAACCTCTTAATGCTGAGCGCCAAGCAAGGCAGCTGTTAGTACCGTTTTTGTAAGTCTTTGGTATGACTCGGCCGGGGATCGAACCCACGACCTCCTGCATCCGAGGCGGACACTCTAACCACTAGGCCACCGGAGCGGTTTACCTATAAGTAATGATAGGTTTCTCCTAAAATAATTTATGAACATTATCTTTGGGTAATTATAGTTTATTACCCAGGATGACGTATGAATATTCCCATGGTAATTGTAGTTTATCACCAAGGATGATTTATGAGCATTACACACATATAATTATAGGCTATACCTTGGATGAATTATTATTACCATTATACATGGGTAATTATAGGCTATACCTTGGATGAATTATTATTACCATTATACCCAGGTAATTATAGACTATACCTTGGATGAATTATTATTACCATTATACACGGGTAATTATAGGCTATACCTTGGATGAATTATTATTACCATTATACACGGGTAATTATAGGCTATATTCTAGGATGATTTATGAGCATTACACACATGTAATTATAGGCTATACCTTGGATGAATTATTATTACCATTATACACAGGTAATTATAGGCTATACCCTGGATGAATTATTATTACCATTATACACGGGTAATTATATGCTATACCTTGGATGAATTATTATTACCATTATACATGGGTAATTATAGGCTATACCTTGGATGAATTATTATTACCATTATACATGGGTAATTATATGCTATACCTTGGATGAATTATTATTACCATTATACACTGGTAATTATAGGCTATACCCTGGATGAATTATTATTACCATTATACACAGGTAATTATAGGCCATATTCTAGGATGATTTATGAGTACTACACATGGGTAATTACTGCAATGACTGTGTTTGTCACCTAGGATAATTTATGAACACAGGACATGGGTAATCATAACTTATGACCAAGGATGGTTTATGAATGTTACACATTGGTAACTATAGGTTATTATCAATTTCAAGACAATGATGAAAAAATTCACTAAGCTACTGATATGGATGGATTTAATCTAGTTCCAGTGATCCACTGCTGGAACTCCTCTTTCTGCAGACTTAATTTCATGAGCAGAATTGTACACAAACTCATCTTTGGAGGCTGAGACAAGTTCTAATACTGTCATTGATAATGAGTCGATGGATGAGGACCAAAATTCTTATTCTGACTGGTCAGATTGGTCATCAGTGGTTTAATTACGATGTCCAACTTCTAGATGAGTTATGCATGGATCAGCTGGACAGTAATCATCACTGCCCTGGTCAGCAAACAGTTGCCCTGGTCAGTAAATAGTTGCCCTGGTCAGCAAATAGTTCTGCTGAATTTAATCAAGTTTAATAAATCTGACACATGACATAAATATCTCATTTTGTGTTTTCTTCATTATTTAAATATCAAAGGGTTATATTCATGCCTATCTGCATTTAACATGGAGTCATTTACTACAGTTTGTCTTCTTGTGTGACAAAATGTAGGACCAGTTGGTTATGAACAGGAAAAGTAGTATTTTTATTTTACTGGTCCTATCAGCTCGCAGGATTTTTTGGCGAGTTTCGCAAATTGCATACAGGTAATTATAGGTGACAGTCTATGACAATTATGAGCATTACATATGGGTAAACTATAAGTTATTACCTAGGATGATTTATGATAGTTACATACAGGTAATTAATGAGAACGATTTATAAGCATTACATATCAGCAGTAATTACTGGCTATTGCATGGGATGATTCTGGAGCCTTTCACATTGATAATTACAGGTTGTTACCTAGGATGATTTAGCATTACATATGGATAATTACAGTTACCTAGGATGATTTAGCATTACACATGGATAATTACAGGTTGTTACCTAGGATGATTTAGCATCCTGCAGATGACTGTGGCCTCCCTATCGTCAAACCCATCATCACAGATTGTTCCCCATCGGTTGAAGACATTGATTTCCACTCGACCCTGGAAAGTATCCAATCCTCCGGTCAACCTCACAACCACATTTTGAACCCCTCCAGCTGAAAAAAAAATTAGAATTCTAACTGGTCTCCTAACAACTTAAAATAGAATGTATGCAATACACCACACTACACTATACTAAAATATACTACACATACAATGTATGCAATACACCACACTACACTATACTTTATTATACTACACTATACTAAACATACATTGTAGCTGAATAAAAGACAATACAGAATAAAATAATAAAACAAATTATTACATTGAATGACTTGTGACAATTCATCATTGTACTATGATGTCATGATGACTTGCATGTGACATTGCGACCTATTTTGTGGCATCATGCAGCAAAGTTTCTTTTTTATTATTGTAAAGCAAGTTTAATTTCAATGTTTTGAACAACATCGTTTAATGAAGCAAGCAATTATAGACCATCATTTACTGAAACAGTTATGGAGCTACATTTCAGTGAATAATGAAATTTTACAAAAAGTAGCCCATCATTTTGATTTCCACTTCATGGTAAATTTTACAAACCAGTAGCCCATCATTTTGATCTCCACTTCATGGTAAATTTTACAAACCAGTAGCCCATCATTTTGATATCCACTTCATGGTAAATTTTACAAACAGTAGCCCATCATTTTGATCTCCACTTCATGGTAAATCTTACAAACCAGTAGCCCATCATTTTGATCTCCACTTCATGGTAAATATTACAAACCAGCAGCCCATCATTTTGATCTCACTTCATGGTAAATTTTACAAACCAGTAGCCCATCATTTTGATCTCCACTTCATGGTAAATTTTACAAACCAGTAGCCCATCATTTTGATTTCCACTTCATGGTAAATTTTACAAACCAGTAGCCCATCATTTTGATCTCCACTTCATGGTAAATTTTACAAACCAGTAGCCCATCATGTTGATCTCGACTTCATGGTAAATTTTACAAACCAGTAGCCCATAATTTTGATCTCCACTTCATGGTAAATTTTACAAACCAGTAGCCCATCATTTTGATCTCCACTTCATGGTAAATTTTACAAACCAGTAGCCCATAAATTTGATCTCCACTTCATGGTAAATTTTACAAACCAGTAGCCCATCGTTTTGATCTCCACTTCATGGTAAATTTTACAAACCAGCAGCCCATAATTTTGATTTCCACTTCATGGTAAATTTTACAAACCAGTAGCCCTTCATGTTGATCTCGACTTCATGGTAAATTTTACAAACCAGTAGCCCATCATGTTGATGTCCACTTCATGGTAAATTTTACAAACCAGTAGCCCATCATGTTGATCTCCACTTCATGGTAATCCATAGGAGTTCTGCTGCTTGATAAAATTCATGTTCATCCACAAAAAAAAGTTTAATAATTGCATATTTCTACATTTCTAACCAGTTCTCATGTTGCTTAAAATACCTGATGATCAATTTTATGAGAGGTTATATTAACTTCTGCAATATCTGTGTCTCAATATCTTTACCGCAGTGACTTTGTCAATAATCAATATCTTTGCTGCAGTGACTTTGTCAATAATCAGTACCTTTACCGCAGTGACTTTGTCAATAATCAGTATCTTTGCTGCAGTGACTTTGTCAATAATCAGTACCTTTGCCACAGTGACTTTGTCAATAATCAGTATCTTTGCTGCAGTGACTTTGTCAATAATCAGTATCTTGCCACAGTGACTTTGTCAATAATCAGTATCTTTGCTGCAGTGACTTTGTCAATAATCAGTATCTTGCCACAGAGACTTTGTCAATAATCAGTATCTTTGCCGCAGTGACTTTGTCAATAATCAGTATCTTTGCCGCAGTGACTTTGTCAATAATCAGTATCTTTGCCGCAGTGACTTTGTCAAAAATCAGTATCTTGCCACAGTGACTTTGTCAATAATCAGTATCTTTGCCGCAGTGACTGTCAATAATCAGTATCTTTGCCACAGTGACTTTGTCAATAATCAGTACCTTTGCCGCAGTGACTGTCAATAATCAGTATCTTTGCCACAGTGACTTTGTCAATAATCAGTATCTTTGCCGCAGTGACTTTGTCAATAATCAGTACCTTTGCCGCAGTGACTTTGTCAATAATCAGTAACTTGGCAGCCACCTAATGGAAACTGATTTTGCTAAGTGGCTACTGCTTTGTTGGAAGTAATTTTTATGGCATCCTTCCCTAATTACTATTTTCAATATTTATATGGCTGGAAAATATGAAGATTATTTAGGGAGTACTGAAGGGGGTGGGGGGTAAAATCCGAGAGTTAATATGATTAGTTTATGTATTTAAGAGAGAAGATAATTTTCAGTTGCAATGTCATCATTTTACTTGCAACTCTGAGCACTGGAAAGTGAATATAAATAAAAGATTGACAGAAAATGTCTGTCAGGAAATTCTTAAGAGCCATTTCTAACAAAACACTCACAGTTTGGAAGATGATTTCACTTTTTTTTTTAAATCTAATTTTCAATAATCACACACAAAGTACTCACAGTTTGGTAAGCACATCACACCAGCATCTTCTGTGTGGGCACAGTTACTCTGACCCCAGGGTTTGTGAGCGCATGCTCCTAGACCTGCCTCCCCTCCCTGACATTTCACATCATCCAGCCAAATATTACCACTTCCTGCTCCATAGTAACCATTTCCAAGTGGAATTGCAACAACACTGTTTCAAAACAAAAGAAGAGTACTGTAAACAGTATATTACATACCTACCCAATATTAAATTTACCATGTGTAGATAACTTATATTTTGTGCTGAAACCATTTTTCTTTCAGTTACAATGACCTTGACCTTTTACCCTTTGACCCCAAAATCAAAAGACTTCATCCATACCCGAAGTGCAAGACATCCACAACATTCTTCCAAGTCTGTGATGTAAAACTATTATTGCGGGGAAGCAACTTTTCTTCTTTCAGTGACTGTGACATTTGATCTTTTCACCACCCCAACTCATATTACTTGGCTTCTTCCTTATCCCAAGTTCCAAGCAATGCACACAGTTTGGTCATTGTATGTGATGCGTAGCTAATTTTGTTTTGCAGAAACTATTCTTATTCTTTCTATCCCAGTAATCTTCACCTTTGACCTCTTTATTCCAAAATTACTGCAGATGGTGCAGAAATAGAGTTATTGTGCAGAAACCATATTTCTTGTTCAGTTAGTGGTCTTGACCATTGACCATTTTAACTTAAAATTAATAGGTGTCTTCCTTATACCATGTGCATTCACAAAGTCTGGTTATTGTATATAGTGGAGAACTAGAATTATTGTGCAGAACCCTTTTTCTTCTAGGCACAGTGAACTTGACCTTTGAACTTCTGACCCTGAAATCAATAAGATTCTTTCTTAACCCCAAGCACAAGCCACCCACAAAGTTCAGTCACATGAAAAAATCAAAACTGTTAACATGTCAAGAACTAAATAAATTTATCCTAAGATAATTAATCAGCAAAATGTTTATGATGAAAATGACAATAAACACTGTAAAGACAGATGATCTCCAAGCTTAAATAATGTGTAAAAATTATTTCTTTAGAAGAATTTGTTTTGTATATCTATGCAATGTGTTTCACTTTTGTCCATGATTGTAGGATGTAAGGCTCATTTGTAAACAAGATATTACATAGCTAATTTGTGTCCATGATTGTAGATTATATTTTAGTACAATGAAAATTTGTAAGCAACATGTTTACTTGGATTTGAGTTGCATTTCCTTGGATAAAAACATGGTTTGTCAGGTTGTTGTTAACATTTAAAGAAATAGACCTGACCTTGTTTAGACATTTGAATGGAAAATGACCCACATCTGGCTCCTCTTACTGTGTGTTAGTTTTTAACATAAAGGTTGTCATCAGCAGAATTATTAATTATTAATTTAACACCAGTCTCGTGGAACCAGTTCAGTGGTGTTCAGATACAATTTGAGAAGAATTACAATTATTCATTGGAATTACAAAGTGATCATTGACATTTGGGATCAAATAACTATTTTGGTATTATTGTGAGTTCATTCAAGGACATTTCTGAATCATACCATTTTGATATATCAAGACTGTGGGAACATCAGCACATTAAATACTGGAACTCAATCAGAAAACTCTATACTTTTGGACTTGTAATAGAACATTTTAAGGACAACTTGGAATTCAGTTCACAATACTGTAAGTCCCTTTTAAGTTTTCACCCTCTATGCTAGGGAAAATAATCATTTGTTGAATTTTCTGAAACTTGTTGGGTTTTTTTTATCTTTCACTGAGTTTACGACCATAGACAAAACAAATTTAAAAACTTCATTTAAAGCTATAATTCAAAAAAATACAATCAAAATCCAGACAAGTGTTTAATAGAAAAATTGTACAACAAGACATCACAACTTGATTATTTACAATGGATTTTTTTATGAGAGAAAATAATATAGTTGAATAACTTTCTATTTGGAAACAGAATCCATCTTGATTTAGCAGCCACTGTGACAGGAATTTATAATAAACAGAATTATCACTGATTTGGCAACCACTGTGGTATAAATTTCTAACAGAAAGAATCACAACTGATCTGGCAAGCACAGTGACAGGAATTTATAATAAACAGAATCACTGCTGATTTGGCAACCACTTTGACTGGAATTTCTAATAATCAGAACCACTACTGATTTGACAATCACTGTGATAGGAATTTATAATAAACAGAATCATCAATAATATGGCAACCAATGTCACAAGAAGTTATAGAACTGCCAACAATCTGACAAGCACTTTGACAGGAATTTATAATAAACCAATATCTAAAGTTTCCAGTGTGATGTTGTCATTTACCAAGATAGCATGAATGCAAGTGCAGTTAATGAGTCCTGCTGAACTTTTATGAATAAGTTAATGAGGTATACTTTGCATAAATGGGTTATCTACCCTAATTGATTTAATAATGATACTCAAATAAATGTTGTGGTTTAGGAGTTAACAAACTTGTTTTTAATTTAAATGTCACAAACCAGTATGCATTGGAAACATTATGTGTCCTTTGACATATTTACATATAATTTTCCAGTGAACCATTTTCATTTAGAAAAACCAAGACACTATTTGAAGTCTTTGGTGAAAACAATAACTAGCAACAGCAAGATTTTTCAAGATGGCCACCACAACAGCCATACTGGATGTCAGATCAGTGGCATTGTTACTTAGGACCAAACTGAAATCATAAGAAGTCTTTTAATGAAAACAAATTTTACATGACATTACATTCAAACAGAAGCATTGATAAGATCATTTTAAAGACAGCTATTATACTAGATGTCGAAGGGTCAACATTTTCATTTATAACCAACTAGACTTGTGTGGAATGAATGTGTGTCAAGTTTCAAAGCAATCTTTCCAATTGTTTGAGTTATAAAACTTGAGCTAGTAGACAGATGATTTACAAATGACAACAGGCAATTGCATAGGCTCTTATTGACTGGTAGAACTCAAAATCAAACCATGAAAGGCTACAGCCATGACAACATCCTGACACTACCATACTGTATAATTTATCATCAGTGTAGAACCATAAAGGTTACAGCCATGACAACATCCTGACCCTACCATACTGTATAATTTATCATCAGTGTAGAACCATGAAAGGCTACAGCCATGACAATATCCTGACCCTACCATACTGTATAATTTATCATCAGTGTAGAACCATGAAAGGCTACAGCCATGACAACATCCTGACCCTACCATACTGTACAATTTATCATCAGTGTAGAACCATGAAAGGTTACAGCCATGACAACATCCATACCGTACCTTACTGTATAATTTATCATCAGTGTAGAACCATGAAAAACTCCAGCCATGACAACATCCTGACCCTACCATACTGTATAATTTATCATCAGTGTAGAACCATGAAAGGCTACAGCCATGACAACATCCTGACCCTACCATACTGTATAATTTATCATTAGTGTAGAACCATGAAAGGCTACAGCCATGACAAAATCCTGACCCTACCAAAGTCGATAATTTATCATCAGTGTAGAACTATGAAAGGCTACAGCCAAAACAACATCCTGACACTACCATACTGTATAATTTATCATTAGTGTAGAATACAGGCTATTTTTCCACATACTTGCTGAATTGCAGCTGACGGCATACGACTGAGGCAGCTTTATCATCCCATTCATCATCACAGACTGTGCCCCACAGTCCTCCATGTTGGACCTCCACACGCCCCTCTGACCCACTAGAACCATTAACCAGTCTGACAGGAACCTGGGCATCTAAATCTGTGAATGAAATTTTGCTATTTAACATGTGATGACCACAACACCATTGTCATTTGGAACCCTTAGTTTAAACTCCACTTTATTCAAGTCCCAATCAAACAGGTAGGATCTCTGATTAAGTGCTACTACTCTGTTAACACTTGATGAGTGCAGAGTCAAACTTGGAGAATTAAAATTCCTGGTTTAAATCACCTAATCAATCAATGGATGCTTGATCTATTTTTTGGATTCAGCTTAATTTACCATCAGAGGGATAACAATGAAGGGAACAGCTACCCTTGTGAAACAAAAGTTCCAGTCCAATTTGCCCAGTTGACATATCAATAGTAGAAACACTAAGGGGAAACAAAAGTTCCAGTCCAATTTGCCCAGTTGACATATCAATAGTAGAAACACTAAGGGGAAACAAAAGTTCCAGTCCAATTTGCCCAGCTGACATATCAATAGTAGAAACACTAAGGGGAAATAAAATTTCCAGTCCAATTTGCCCAGCTGACATATCAATAGTAGAAACACTAAGGGGAAACAAAATTTCCAGTCCAATTTGCCCAGTTGACACATCAATAGTAGAAACACTAAGGGGAAACAAAATTTCCAGTCCAATTTGCCCATCTGACACATCAATAGTAGAAACACTAAGGGGAAACAAAATTTCCAGTCCAATTTGCCCATTTGACACATCAATAGTAGAAACACTAAGGGGAAACAAAATGTCCAGTCCAATTTGCCCATTTGACACATCAATAGTAGAAACACTAAGGGGAAACAAAATTTCCAGTCCAATTTGCCCATTTAACACATCAATAGTAGAAACACTAAGGGGAAACAAAATTTCCAGTCCAATTTGCCCATCTGACACATCAATAGTAGAAACGCTAAGGGGAAACAAACATTCCAGTCCAATTTGCCCAGCTGACACATCAATAGTAAAAACACTAAGGGGAAACAAAATTTCCAGTCCAATTTGCCCAGCTGACACATCAATAGTAGAAACACTAAGGGGAAACAAACTTTCCAGTCCAATTTTCCCAGTTGACACATCAATAGTAGAAACAATAAGGGGAAACAAAATTTCCAGTCCAATTTGCCCAGCTGACATATCAATAGCAGAAACACTAAAGGGAAACAAAAGTTCCAGTCCAATTTGCCCAGCTGACACATCAATAGTAGAAACACTACGGGGAAACTAAAGGAAACAACTAAGAATATTTTCACACTACAGGAGCTTGTGGATTAGATTGTCACGATCCATAGGCAAACATTCAACCTTAAGTTCCATTGTTCAAAGACAAGACTTTGGGAAATATAAAACATAAGGAAATATAAAACATAAGGCACAGATTGTATCTAAAAATGCAAAAACATCTACATATCATATCATGGACAATATAACACTGTCAATTTGCAAGAAAGGATGTCAGATAAGAAAGAAATATTAAGGAATGACATTTAAATAAATTTACTATATTATCTTCTGCTCTCTTCTACATTTTCTTTCTTTTCTCTTTTCTTACTTTCCTTCCTTTCTGACTCCTTACTGTCTCCATATTCACAAGAATTTGGTACTATATGTACTACATTAGCATTTGGTACCATCTGTACTACATTAGCCTTTGATACTATCTGTACTACATTAGCATTTGATAATATATGTACTACATTAGCATTTGGTACTATCTGTACTACATCAGCATTTGGTAATATCTGTACTAGATCAGCATTTTGTTCTGTCTGTACTACATTGGCATTTGGTACTATCTGTAATAAATTAGCATTTGGTACTATCTGTACTAGATTAGTATTTGGTACTATCTGTACTACATTAGCATTTGGTACTATCTGTATTAAGTTAGCATTTGGTACTATCTGTACTACAGTAGCATTTGGTACTATCTGTATTACATCAGCATTTGGTACTATCTGTATTACATCAGAATTTGGTACTATCTGTACTACATTAGCATTTGGTACTATCTGTACCACATTAGCATTTGGTTCTATTTGCATTACATTAGCATTTGGTACTATATGTAATACATTAGCATTTGGTACTATCTGTACTACATTAACATTTGGTGCTATCTGTATTACATTAGCATTTGGTACTATCTGTACTATATCAGCATTTTGTTCTATCTGTACCACATTAGCATTTGGTACTATCTGTACTATATTAGCATTTTGTTCTATTTGTACCACATTAGCATTTGGTACTATCTGTGCTACATTAACATTTGGTTCTATTTGTATTACATTAGCATTTGGTACTATCTGTACCACATTAGCATTTGGTACTATCTGTACTATATCAGCATTTTGTTCTATCTGTACCACATTAGCATTTGGTACTATCTGTGCTACATTAACATTTGGTTCTATTTGTATTACATTAGCATTTGGTACTATCTGTACTACATTAGCATTTGGTAGTAACTGTACTACATTAGCATTTGGTACTATCTGTAATACATTAGCATTTGGTAGTAACTGTACTACATTAGCATTTGGTTTTATTTGTATTACATTAGCATTTGGTACTATCTGTACTACATTAGCATTTGGTACTATCTGTACTATATCAGCATTTTGTTCTATCTGTACCACATTAGCATTTGGTACTATCTGTGCTACATTAACATTTGGTTCTATTTGTATTACATTAGCATTTGGTACTATGTGTACTACATTAGCATTTGGTAGTAACTGTAATACATTAGCATTTGGTACTATCTGTAATACATTAGCATTTGGTACTATGTGTACTACATTAGCATTTGGTAGTAACTGTAATATATTAGCATTTGGTACTATCTGTGCTACATTAGCATTTGGTAGTAACTGTACTATATTAGCATTTGGTACTATCTGTGCTACATTAGCATCACAGTTTGTATTATCTATATGTAACATTCTACTCACTCGGTTGACAGTCAACTCCCACATCTTCATTATGGCCACAGTTGTTTTGACCCCAAGGGTTGTGACGACAGTTTACTATACTGGTTTCATTCCCATTACATGTTACATCATCTAACACAATTGATCCAGACCCAGCACCGAAAAAGCCATCTGTCCTGGCTACAAATAAATTCCTGAAATGTGGAATATGCTTTTTCTAAGCTATCAATCAAGAAAATGTTGAGAAATACTCATGACATAATTTCATTTGAAAAGATTAATATCCCCATAAGCTATAACTGCAAACTATAATAATCAAAACATAAATCATTCTTGTTAGGTATAAGTATCAAATAAAAGGTGTTGAAATCATTTTATAAGGTATGCATATCAAATATAAGGTGTCTCAATCATTTTATAAGGTATGCATATCAAATATAAGGTGTCTCAATCATTTTATAAGGTATGCATATCAAATATAAGGTGTCTCAATCATTTTATAAGGTATGCATATCAAATATAAGGTGTCTCAATCATTTTATAAGGTATGCATATCAAATATAAGGTGTCTCAATCATTTTTTAAAGTTATACACATAACAAAATAAGGTGTTGAAATCATTCTTATAAGGTATACTCATCAAATAAAAGGACATATCCAGGTCTATTATTAATAGAAGGAATCATTTTATCCAATCTTTATCTTCTAAAAAAACATAATACTGTATCTGCGCTAAGGAAGCTGTAACCGATTTTCGACTGTAACCTATCTTCGAGGTTGCTGTCTGATGTTATACAACTGGTGAAGTAAACTTGGGAAAGTTTTAGTATTTTAATAGTATTTCATCAGTGTTTTAATAATCAAACATAAACATAATATTATTTTTAACAAAAAATAAATGTTATTTTTAAATGACTAAACTTGATACATCAACAGCTTCACGTTTTAGCCAACTCGCCTTCTATCTATAAATACGTTGACGCAGTCACACTGGACTATTAAGCAGCGGGTGGTGCGTGTTCAAAGATAAAGTAAAGACGGAAGTGACAGGACAGTCAGAAGAGTAATGATAGGAAATGCAGAAATAAGTAAAATCGTGTCTGTGTACGTTTTCGTCCCTTCATACCGAGACCAGTCAGGCTACCGTAGCGGAGATGAGATATGGAACCTCAACCGTACGGGCTGGAGGGAGGTATTTCGCATAATTATTAGGCCCTAAGGTTAACTTTCGACCCAGTCTGACTGAAATCAGATATCCACTGTTATACTGTTATACATGAAGATCTGACAGCAACCGCTTAGGGTTTGTGTTTGGTAACTTATGATATTACCATAATCGCCAATTTTATCAACCAATCAGTTTAAGTCTTATATCATCGCGTGTGGAGACGGAGCACTGTGGATGAAGAGCATGTGTACCGATCGATTTGATTAACTTTCAGTTTTTTAAAAGCTGCATTTCTATTAGCTAATTCAAAGGTCACCAGTACATGACCCTTGAGCGGTCGTCGTCAGATCTTCACGTAGGACAGTGGTTATCTGATTTTCAATCAGATTGACTTTAAACCCTGACTTATCACGATAAAATGCGCTTAAATGCAATGCCCAGCCTAGCAAATGTATTATTAGGACGACCTAAGGAAGAAGGTAAAATTATGGTTTCGAGTTAGTAACACGTTTCACATATGAATGGAATAAAGGAAAAGTTCTAGGAAACAAGATTTTGACACCTCTCTCTCTCTCTCTCTCTCGTTGAGGTTACAAATTTTACATGACTGTTTCTACAGAAATAAAAGCTTGAAAGTTTTTGTTTCAACTAGTTGGCTGCAAGTTCATGCTGATGCTTAAAAATATTTTATATTGACCTATAAATCGATAGGCCTTATCTCCATCTGTCGTTTTATGTAAATTTGCGTAACAGCAAATTATACCCCAGATATTTCATTGTATTAGTAGTAATTATAGGTTATTGGGTTATTAATATGCAATTGAAAGAATTATTTAAATGAAAATCTACCGGCTGCAAAAACATCATGATTTTACTTGTGCGTAGCTGTCTTTTTCTAGTATTCTTGGTTTAAACTGCTTGGGTTCAATGTTCTAAGGCGGCGTATCCAGTAAGATTCCTTTTCTTTCCTGGTTTCAGAACTCTAGTTGGGGTTATGAACAATTGCAGTAAGTGTTACATCATTGAATGTGTGGCCACGGGAAAAGATATGTTCTGCAACTGGACTTCTGTACAATTTCTTTGTCATCCAATCAGAACTGTGCAGATTGATCCTTTTATGTAACTTTTGAGTTTCTCCGACAATTGAAGGCGACAAATCTTAAGTGCCAACATACTGTACTGGAGATATCAGGGTACAAATTATCAAGGTAGCGGTGTACTGAAGTATCAGGGTGCGACTTATTAATGTAGCGGTGTACTGAGGTATCAGGGTACAAATTATCAAGGTAGCGGTGTACTGAAGTATCAGGGTGCGACTTATTAATGTAGCGGTGTACTGGGTGTATCAGGGTACAAATTATCAAGGTAGCGGTGTACTGGATGTATCAGGGTGCGACTTATTAAGGTAGCGGTGTACTGGAGGTATCAGGGTGCGATTTATCAAGGTAACGGTGTACTGGAGAGTCATCACGAGTCCTAATACTATTAATGTTGGACTAAAACAAACTTGCCACCAAGAACTTTGATACATTGTGAGAAGCAGCGATTCTCCATATGGAGTCAAAAATATTGTTATCTTTATTAAAATGAAAAAGGGCTAATTTGAAGTACTTGCATTTAAGTCTTGTTCGTTGTGCATCTAGAGAAAACAGTATCGAGGTAAAGGTTCGTCATGTTCACTTTTGCCGGAGGAAACGTGCAAGTACAGGTAACAACAGATTAAATTGATATCAGACATTATACAAAATGTGTGTGTGTGTGTGTGTGTGTGTGTGTGTGCTTACCCTGTGTAACCAAGCATCCGACACACCACTGTGGCAGCATTGTTATCAAAGCTATCGTCACACACTGTCCCCCATGATCCATTAAAATAGACCTCCACGCGACCTTGAGATTGCCTTGATCCTCCTGACAGCCTTACCATAGGATTCTGGTTTTGACCTGTAAAAACATATTCATCTGCATGCTTCGATTGTATCAACGAAAAATTATTGGGAAAATTATATTATACCAGCTATGTATGAATGCAAGTGGAAAATATAAGTAAACTCGTACATGTACAAACTGAGATGTTTCTCATTTATTGATACAATTATTGCCGAGGTTTCTCCTCAGAAACAAAATAACTTTTTATGATAATGGAGAAATATTACTCGTAGCAGACCATAGGGTCAATTAACGTCTATACTTAATTATAACTCGAGTTCACTGCAAACTGAACAGACCCAGATCTGCCGTTGCACATTGCGCTGGTTAATCAGGATTTGTCCAGTTTGTTAGGAATATTCAGTAGAACGCAAACCTCGCTCAGCCTGCGCATTATGTGATGGAAGATCGGGATCTTTGTCTGCAGGTGGACTCATAAGCATGAATATACGTAATTAAATTACAATTGCATATGGACATTTTTATACAATTACAGTTGTTCTTTTGAGCTCACTAATTTATTAAATTATACGAATGTTTTCATTGCAATCAATTATTTTTTAATTTAGTTTCATTACTTTTTTTATCAAGTCACATATTTCAGTGTATAATTTTTTTTAAGAGTGTCAGTGGTATATATGTTAAAACTAAAAGTAATTTACATTCTGAAGAAAGCACATTCATGTACTATAAACATTTTTTTCAAAACCCATTAAACTCCTGGTTACTGTATTCATTCTTAGGGCTTTGTTACATGGTCTAGTTTAGGGTGTGCGATTACTGTATTCATTCTTAGGGCTTTGGTTAGTGTACTGGACTCGCAACCGAGAAGGTGCGGTTTCGAATCTAATCATTGGATCAGCCTGGGTCGGCTATCATGGTGTGTCCCCAAGCAAGGCACTCCAAATGACTTGCTGCTAAATAACCTACTTGTGTTGCTCTGACATAAAGCACCAAACAAAACCCAAATCAACATCAACGGTAATTTAAAACAGTTTTGAAATTTCAGATGATTGATCACTGTTTTCAATGATGACTTTGCAGCCAGAAAGTCTGTTCTGTAACTTGATATGAATCAATGTGGCCACGTGAATTATAACAATATAATGAGAACAGACTGTGACATCATTAACTTACTACTATAATCTAGCTGTCCAGGTAGGTCTACCAGTCTACCCTGGGTCACACAGTTACATCTACTTTAACTTTCACTCTGGTACTCAACAAAATTGTCCCTTGGCAAATTTTTGAACTATCAAGAAATATTTTGCATCTATGTGTGGCATTAAAATTTTCTGACAAAAGATAAACATAAATACACACAATCATTCTTCAAATATAATATTCTGGTTTTTATTTGTATTTCATCTATTTTGATACATGGCAAATTTGAAAAATTCAGTGCTGGAAGTTGTCTTTGATTCTTATGGAAACTGGTTCCAGCAGGTGACAATTCAAGGGAAGACTCCATGCTGAAATTTACGGAAGTATGTCACTGTATTTTACGGAAGCTGATTCCAGTAGGAAAACATTCAAGGAAGGCTAACTTCTACTAAAATATCCGGCATTTACTGGCACTGGTTCCAGTAGGTAGCCACTCAAGGGAAGGCTAAATTCTTCTAAAACAACTGGCACTGGTGATTGATGAATCTATGTAAGTAGTAATATCACCTACACATCCCTTTCTGTTATTTTGTTTGAAAATTTTGATGTGCAAAAATTGAGTATCTCAGTTTTTCCATATATAGAAAGCAAAGTGCCTTGTTGAAAGGTATTTGAAACACAATGTCAGAACGAAGTTCAGACCTGTGAACTGGTGATTACAAGTAGAACACTCACAGGAATCAACTGACTGAAAGTGCAATGGGAACTTCTAGTCTGTATCTAGCATATGCTATTTCAGAAAGTTCTCAGCCTGGATATAGTACATTCCATATAAGTAAGATCTCAGCCTGGATACAGTACATGCCATATAAATAAGTTCTCAGCCTGGATACAGTACATGCCATGTAAGTAAACACTCAGCCTGGATACAGTACATGCCACATAAGTAAACTCTCAGCCTGGATACAGTACACGCCATATAAGTAAACTCTCAGCCTGGATACAGTGCATGCCATATAGTAAACTCTCAGCCTGGATACAGTACATGCCATATAAGTAAACTCTCAGCCTGGGTACAGTGCATGCCATACAAGTAAACTCTCAGCCTGAATACAGTACATGCCATATAAGTAAACTCTCAGCCTGGATACAGTGCATGCCATACAAGTAAACTCTCAGCCTGAATACAGTACATGCCATATAAGTAAACTCTCAGCCTGGATACAGTGCATGCCATATAGTAAACTCTCAGCCTGGATACAGTACATGCCATATAAGTAAACTCTCAGCCTGGATACAGTGCATGCCATATAGTAAACTCTCAGCCTGGATACAGTACATGCCATTTAAGAAAGTTCATAGCCTGGATACAGTACATGCAGTTTAAGAAAGTTCTCAGCTTGGATACAGTACATTGCCATTTAAGTAAGCGGCTATCAGTGAGAAAATTACGGTTCCAACATATGAACAACAGTTTGAGTGAATATCTACCATACAGAAAATTGCAGTAATCGTACATGAGTAACAGACTGAGGGAATAGCTACCACAGATAAAGTTACAGTACACGTATATAAGCAATAGTCGGAGTGAATGTCTAATAACAAAGAACATTACGGTACACCTATATTAGCAATAGTCGGAGTGAACATCTAACATAGTGAACATTACAGTACACGTATATGAACAATGATTGAAAGAATAGCTACGACAGACAATTACAGTACCCGTACGTGAGCAATAGTTTGCGGGAATATCTATCATAGAGAAAATTACAGTGGGTCTGTCCGCACGTGCGCGTGTAACATTATTTAACTCCTCGGCACCTTAAATACTTAACATATGAATGTTGAACCAAAGCTAGTCCCGTTGGTGTATAGTGTAATAGTGTAAATTTGGTGCAAAACTTTGTATCACCCCAATCTACCCCTACCCTCGGAAAGGAGGGGGTAAGAGGTTGACTTGTTGAGGTGATTTTACATAATTTCCAAATAACTCATTAGTTAAATGTTTCCGTCTCACAATTGGCATATGTCATCAATGACCCAAATGTCAATAAAATTTTAGTCTGGACCTTAACCCTAACCCTGACCCCGACTCTTCGATGCCAGTAGTGAAGGGGGTCACCCTACGGACAATGGGAATTAGCATTACAGGGACCCCTGGGTCACTCTACGGACAATGGAAATTTAACATGGCGAAAAATCGTGGGTCACTCTACGGACAAGGGGAATTTAACATGGGAATAAATCGTGGGTCACTCTACGGACAAGGGGAATTTAACATGGGAATAAATCGTGGGTCACTCTACGGACAAGGGGAATTTAACATGGCAATAAATCGTGGGTCACTCTACGGACAAGGGGAATTTAACATGGGATTTTTTTTAAAAATTTTTTTTAAAAAAAGGGTAGGCAATTCAAAGACTATCTCTTTTCGAGAAATATGGCTGGCCCTGAAAAGGGCCTTTGGGTTGTCTTCTTCTGCTTCTAATTTCTTCTTTTCCTCCACCAACTTCTTATTTTATCTCCAACACTCTTTCTCTTCTTTTCTTTCTTTTTTTTCTCCTCCTCTTCTTCTTTCTTCTCTTCCTCCTCTTCTTTCTTCCTCTTCTCATTTTCTTCTTCTTTTTCAATTTTTTCGTTCCATGTTCTTATTCTTATCTTTTCCTCTTCATCCTCCTTCTCCTCCTTTATTTCCTTCATCACACCACTAATCTTCTCCTTTGCTTTTCTTAAGTTGTTAATTTCCATTTTTACTCTATGCGGACTATAAGAATAGTGGTCTTCAACTAGTCCTACGAGCATTTGTTCTATCATGCCCAAATTGTCAAGGACGTCTTGCAATGATTGAAACTTATCCAGGTGGTTTGAAGCCATCTTCTATGTAGAATGGTTTGAACGACGAATACCGTGGGTTCTTATACTTAAAGCGCGTACGTGAAGGAAAACACCCCCCTAAAAACATACAATGGATCTTACCTAGATCATGACCGAACAACGCGCCTACGTGAAGGAAAACATCCCCCTACTTTTTCATTTCATATAATATAACCCAACACATTTGCTTAGAAACAATAAAGAAACCCATAATCTACTATTCTCACTAACATACCTTTACTCTTACTAACACAAACACACAAACACATACTCTCACATTTTTATAAAAGAGTTAGTGTTTATATTCACACTACTCTACCTACACATTGGCAAATTGATGGTTATTTCTTTTCTTGAGTATTGGGTAGCCCTGAAAAGGGCTGTTTTTTTTAAAACTTCAGAGACCCCTGGTTAATGGTGGCACCTTCCGGGTCTGGCACCACAGACACAACGTCTACTCCAATCATTAGTCCAATTCACATGACTTGTTTGAAGAGCAGACGGTGGGTGATTGGCTTCACTATCCCACTCCTCCGTTTGCGGAATAGTTAACACTTCTTCTTCCCTCTGTCTTCTTTGTCTTTGTTGTGATTGTGGTTCAGCTCTCTTTCTTTCATTCTCTTCTTTCATTTTTCTCTCCTTCTCCTCTTGTTCTATTCTCACTTCTTCCACAAGGGTCTCCGCAGTCAGCTTGTTCAATAGGTATCTGGCATACTCCAGATGCATCTGAAGTTCCATCAATTTAGTCAGTCTGTTGCTCATTTTTACTGTTGATCAATCAACAAGGGTAGCTGGACTGCCGAACGAGTTTCAATTTATAGTGAAAGCGCGGACGTGATGGAAAACATCCCCTAATAACATAAAATTGATCTTACCTAGATCATGACCAAAAAACAACAACAACGCGCCGACCTAAAAGAAACACTCGCTCACTTTTTTATGCTACCCATCACTTCAATAGACTATCCACATACTCAAAGTAATCCAATCTAACCCAAAATATACATCTCAAACAGCCCAAAAAACAAACATCATTTTAATCTACTATCCACACCAACCTACTTTATCACTTACAAACACAATCACACCAACACATACCCTCACATTTTTAAGAGAGAGTTACTGTTTATTTTCACACTACTCTACCTACACATTGGCAAATTAATAGTTATTTCTTTTCTAGAGTATTGGGTAGCCCTGAAAAGGGCTGTTTTTTGTTTTGCTATGGCATTCTTTTTTCAGTTTCTAAGAATGCGATGTCCTCTGAGGATAGACTTTCTGGCAATAGGTCTGCTTCTTCGGAAAGAGAAGAAGAATTCTTTGGTGTCGATACGACAATCGACAAAGCCTCTGTCAGCTTCAGGTTGCTGCTGCTGTTGCTGTTGTTGCTGCTGTTGCTGCTGTCTCTGAAGTCTGTACTTCTCTGTCCATTCTTCTTTCTCCCTGTTCATTTCTTCTCTGAAGAGCTCTTCTATCAGGTCTTCAGTGATTTTTAACATTCTCACATTCTCTATTTCTTCTGGTTTCGGTATCAGACTGTGTCTGACCCTATGCAAATTCACGTAGGCTTCGTTGAGCTTAGCTAGTTTGGAGCACATCTTCTTAGGAGGATGAGTCGACAATGGATGGCTAGACTGGAAACAACCCCGGTTCTTAAAGTGAAAGCGCGGACGTGAAGGAAAACATCCCACACGGTTTTCGAGCCGCAACGTTCATGAGAGGGATAGTAAGAAATGAAAGAGCATCAATCCAACATTCTTATAGCTAAACAAACCACAAAGGCATTTTTTTCTAAACACAACATTTTTTATTCTAAAAATCACTTAACACTAAACATCAACATTTTTAACAATAATCCAACATGATAACATCAAACAATTTTTTTCAAATCACAAACACTTTTTTCTCAATTAACTATCTACTTTAAACAGGGCTGACAACGTTGTGAATGAAATTGTGATTTCCACTGTTGGAAATCATTAGGCCATTGATGGACACTACGTTTCCTAGCTTGAGACAAAAGATAAGCATAATGGTCACAAAACCATCGATCTACTTTCACATCGTTTCTAGCAGAAGAACGAGGATCAAAATGAGTCACTAAATGTTCTAAGGAATAGCCCAGGCTGCGATGATGCAGAAAATACACACAGTACTGTCCACACACCAAGGAATCTGTGCCTTGTAATTTCACGTTATTGAATCGGGTGGTTTGAGCATTTCTTCTCATAAAGTCGATGATATCGTCTTCCAAAGGGGGCAATCCGTACGAATCGAAATATTCCACACATCCTTCTTGAGGAAAGTAGACGGCTACCCAGTGGGTTCCTGGGAGATGACTTTCGTCCGTGTTGATCACGTAAGCTTGATGGTCTTTAGGTTTGCGATGAGGGAGTTCATCTTTAGCACAGACGACAGGATTCCAAGAAGCCGTATACGAACTATGGTTCAAAAGGTAATAAAGTTCCCAGGTATCCATTGATTTGTGTGTTTTTTCTTCTTCACAGGTAATAATAAGTCGTCAATTCGATCCTGACTTTTTGCTTGAAAATGTCTGACGAATAAACGGTTATTCGTTCTGTTTCCTCACTTTGATTCAGGAGAGTTTCGATACGATGGATCTCTTGAGTGGTTAATGCTGGACAAGAATGTTCACGCAAGTCTTTATACCACTGGTGCAACACGTCTTTGTTTGAGATGAGACTCCAAGCTTCGTCCAGATACTCGTCCAATTTTTCTTCTTGACTCAACATCAGGCATTTATCGTGTTGAATTTGACTGGGATGATCGTTTTGACATCCATAACAATTTTTCTTGATCAATTCCGTCATTTTGTCGACCAAGTGTTTGGCAAAACAGGAGACTAAATGGGCTTCTTGTTCTGGCCATCTCGACTTCATCATGACAATTTCTTCGTCTTTGTCTTGGGATTCTCCTTCCACGGTCTCCTCACATTTCATGTCCAAAGTTTCTTCACTAGGTAAAGAGGGATAACAGTCTTCCATGGCTTCTAGTAATCTAGAATGACTTCTCTCAAACTGTTGATTTCTATCGTATTGTCAAATTCTGCATACAGGATGACGTTCACCGTATTATCTGCACGTAAAGCTTCTGCAAACTGAATTTCCACACGAATCTGGCCAGATTTTATAGGGTGGAAATGTCCCTCGTCGCTGCCTTGGTCTGGAGTGAAATCGAAAGCCCACAAAGCGTAGCCTCCTGCATAATCTTCGTACGTAATGCCGTGACTGGTGTTGGTTCCTAACTGTCCGGTAGCTTCGTACAGGGACAAGTACGATCTCAAATAATTCTTTGCGGCACCAAAGTTAGGCTCAAAGGGTCGGGTACACAAGGTCTTGCCATCTCGACTGACTTCAATCTTGGACACATTGTAATGATTAAAGTAGAAAGGATTTTCATGGTAGGCTCCATTGAAAGCTGAATTCTTGACGATACCAACAATCAAACGCTTGGGTAACTGTCCTTGGAACAGATGATCTTCGATCATGGATCGCTGTCCAGCAGGAATGGTGAAGGTTTTCACTTCCACACGTCGTATGGGATACTTGGCGTTCGTTCTGCTCAACGTCTGACTGATTTCGTTACCTACTTTAGGCAGCACTTCCACACGTCGCACGTAGAGTCTGGCTTCTTCGATTTTGGTTTTGTAAGTGGCATCAGCAGCAGCCATCAAATGGAAAGCGACACTGCTCCGATTCAGTCTCAGGCGGATATCTACCCCGTTTAGCAAATACTTTTCTTGTAACCACATGTCCAAATGCAAGCGATCCGTTAGTTCTAAACTACGACTTCCAGCAATTTTCTTTTGTCGTTCTACAAATCCCGTTGGATTTGAAGCATCCCCAGCAAGTGTAATGCCGTTGAACTTATTCGCCTGGTCAGGTTTCCATACCACGCAAGCATCCAGATGAGTGTTCTTGGCTTCTTTTCCGTACGTCAAGAGATTTTCCAGGTAGGCTCGATAAGGGTAAGTATCCATGCTGCTGCTGACCAGTTTGTTATTCAAGTACAAATCCACTTCGCTGAACAAGGAATGCATGAAATTGTTGACGGGAGCTACTGCTTCATCAGCGTCTATGTTAGTGTTGTTCGCTTCGGTTACTTTCACTTTCAAGTATAGGTAACTACTATTCAGATCGATGTAATCTTCGGGCTGTCCTTTGATTTCAAACTCGATGGGAGCGGAATCAGTCAATGAGGAGACGGGATGAAATTCCACCCACTGGGATTCTTGCATCGTCATCATGGTGGGGGGCATGGCAAACATATCCAGTTCCGTCTTGGAACAAGCGCAAGACTCTCGGTGCATCATTTTTTTGTTGCTGTGTCTCAATAATCGAAAACGTCTAAGTCTCGAACGGTTCTTCTTTTCTTGGCTTTTCTAGCTTGAAGTCTGGTGAAAGGGTGTTTTCTTCGTCGTCTCTTTCTGCCTTGTCCTTGCTGAATGCCTGACTCGGTAACGTGCAGGGCATTTATAGGTGTGTCTCGTCGGCCCAAAATGTCTTTACCCGTTTGCAGCAAGACATTTTTGCCTGCCCTCATGAAGGCTTCTTTAGGGTTTTGTTTGTCGATGATGACGTTTTGGAGAAATTCTTTGCCTTGTGTCAGTGCCGCATCTTTCAAGGCGTGCAATCCGCGTGTCACCATCGGTTTCAACACCGGGGCCACCGAACGAAAGGCCGATTTTAACATGTCTCCTAAACCGTGTCCTCGCTGTCGTGCAACCCCTTGGTACACTGGATACATGACTTACTTACGATTCGTGAGAAAACCGTTTTCGAAAATGGAGTTTCACCGTGACTTTTCCTTTGGTGAATGGAATATTTTGTCCCAGATCTCCTTTTATAGTAATGTTGACCGTGTCCAAATACGACTTGCTGACCGGCAAATAATGAGGATGGACAAATTCGCGGTGAACGTGGTAAGTGTTTCCACCTTCCTCGTCAGCGTTCGCGGCAGAATCCACTTTGAAAGGAATGACACGCAGTAACGGTACGGAGGTGTGTCCCACCACGTTGTATTCCACCACATCGGAGTACACGAACATCAAATTCAGTCCTTGGTTCAGTTCTACTGGGCTACGAAATAACTTGCTAAAAGACTCGTTGTCGTAAACGATGGGTAATTCGTTGTTCTTGAGTATGGTCATTCTCAGGTTCATGTCTCCGCCCAACATGTCAAACAATTCAGGACAAAATAAAATGGACATGATTTTACTCCGCTCAAATTTCATCGAGAAGCGACGAGCTACTTTGTGGTACTCCATGGTGACACTTTTGTTGACATTCTCCAAAGCTTTCCCAAACACACCATTAAACCTGGTGGCTATGGTGTTGACCAAATGTTGACCACTAAAATAATACCCTGGGGGAATGAACAAGTGATAGGTGGTGAAATTTTGTGCACGAGTTTTCTTGTCATAGTTGACTTTCTTATCCAACTCCTGTTGCAATTGCTCGTCATGAACTTCCACATCAAAAAAATTTTGATTGGGAAGGACATTGAGGACTTGGGTCGGGTGAATCATTTCTACTAAACCCACTTCCCAATGGGCTTCGTGATCTAAGGGGATGGCTTGAGGTAATTTGGCCGTGTAACAGCACAACGTGTTGTGGGGAAACACCTCCATGGAACTGTCACTGGGTAAGGTTAAGTAAAATTGGTTTTGGTGACTCATAATTCCAGAGTTCTGTGGCTGTCCGAGGGAATATTAGTGGATGTCAGAGGTGTGTCTCCGCCCAAAATGGGGTTCTGATTGTGGTTGGACTGGTGACTGGCACTGGCACTGGACACAACGTTCCCGTTCGAGGAGAATTTCAGGGAGGGATTGGGAAGCAGGTAACCGATGCAACTGCTCAATAAAATGGTCCACAATTGTTTGTCTCCTTGTTGCAAACTCAAATTGGCGATGGCTGCCCCGATGACACAATACACCACGAAGATTTGGCAGAAAAAGACGATTTGCGTTTTAGGCACACGTTCTCCACACCACACCCACAAGGGTTGTTTTTGTAAATCTTGCACAGAAGAACTAGGGGAAGAAGGACTGGTCGACGTAGCTGCGTCTGCTGCTGTGTGAAAGGGCATGATGGTCACTTCTTTTTATAGTCGATGACTTGCGAAGCGTCGATCCAAGAATCGAAACTGGGTGGATATCCTTTCCAACGTACTTTGACTTCTTTGACACGTCGTTTGCCCACTTTACGGGTTCTGCGTTCGAGAATGCTTTCGATGTCGTACACGTCGTCTTCTTTTTTGGTGACACGTTGTAACTCGGGCAAATAAAACGTTCCTTTGAGTATTTCTCCGTTCATGTCTTCCAATTTATAGACGGTAGGATGACGGCCATGCACTCGTCCAGTGACGCGAAACAATTCGGTCGTCCAGTTAGGTAAGTAACCTTTGTCGAAAGTGCGTTTGGTTTTGCCAATGCGCACCCAATCTCCTACGGCCAACTCTCCACTTTTCTTGGGGACAGCCCTCGTCGGGGACGTACCGAACAGGCGCTCAAACACCAACACTTCGTTGTCGGGAGTCACGTCTTGCGGGGCACGTCCGATGCTTCGATGGTAAGATTGGTTGTATGCTTGCACCAGGTGCGGTAAGATGTCGATGTACTTCAGAGTGTGGTGATGCGTAAAATATTTCCACATGCGTTCTTTCAAAGTGCGTTGAAAACGTTCCACGATGCTGGCTTTGGTTTCGGGATTCTCGGTGGTAAAAAAATGAATGTCACGTTTCTTTAATTCTTTTTGGAAAGCTTGGTTCAGAAATTCGGTGCCTTTGTCCGTTTGCCATCGAAGAGGGTGACGACCGCTTTGTTTCAGCACTCGTTGCAGGGCTCGCACTAACTCGCTGCTCGATTTGGATGTCAAGGGTACGACCCAGGCAAATTTGGAAAAGACGTCGATGACACAAAACAAATATTTGTAACCACGATTGTAGCTGGCCAAGTGAGAGACATCGGCTAAATCGGCTTGCCATTGATGATCGATGCCTTCCACTCGGGTGCGACTTCTGGCAAACTTGCGTCGAATGGGTTTGTGTAAAGTGTAGGTAGCTTGTTCTTGTAACCATCGTTGCACTTGAGGTAAACGGAGACTTTTCAGCCGCGTTTTGGCAGCACGATACAATTTTTGAACCCCTGCGTAACCTGCAGGATGCGAGGGATCGTAGTAAATGCTGGCTAAGACTTTTTCCATTTTTTTATTTTGTGTGTTAATAAGTCACCCACTCTTCGGTGATGCTACTTTGAGTGGGACGAAAGGGTGGTTTGGAAACGGATTTACGTGTCCGATGGGCTACGGGAGTAGAAGTCGAAGGTAGTGGTGGTGGAGGTGGAGGTGGCAATGGAATGACTTTGGTTTTCTTTTCTTTTTTCACTTCTGGTTTCCCTTCTTTCTTTTTCACTTCTGTCGAAGAAGGCGTGGACATCATCTTTTTAACCCAAGCTTTCATTTCTTCTCGTTGGGGTGTGGGGGACGGGGTCAACAAGGATCCTGCAATCTTACTCGAAATGGGAGCTGCTGACGGTGTTTGAAACACTTCGCGCATCTCTTCTTCCTCAGGTCTTTGTGGGGTAGCATCTCTGGTAACCCTTGGGGATGGTAGTGGCAGTGGTGGTGGTAATGATGGTGCTGGACTTTTCATCAAGGTCTTAAAATCTTTTAGAGTGGGTAAAGCTGTTTCGTCTAAAGCTTTCTGGTGAAAGAGTTGCAGTCGTTGCAAGAGTTGACCGTACTTTTGCGATTTTTCTGTTTCGGACAAATCTTGGCGATCCATCAAGGATTGCAATTCGTGTTGTAACTGGGACATCTCGCTCAAATTGGGATTGGGAGGTAAATGCGGGGTGCGTTGTTCTTGCCACCGATGGTATTCCATCCATCGTTTGTAAGGCACTAAAGCTAGTTTTCGTCCTTCCATGGGGTTGTCAGGGATGAATTCTGAGATCTTGGGACTTCCGAAGGCCTTTTTATCTTGCTCCCATCAGTCCTCCCAACATGGTTCCCAAGACTCCTTTTAGTATGGGGCCTAACAAGAGAGGTAAAATGCCTCCACGTTGGACCAACATCTTCTTTTTTTGACGAATGGGAATTTTCTTTTGAACCATTTTCCGAAGAACGTGACGATGTTTGCCTAAGCATTGTTTCTGGTGTTTGGACAAAGGGATCGTGCCTTTCAAAACGTTCAAACAACATTCGCACACGGTATCGATGACCTCTTTGGAGGCCGTTTGAATGAGTTTTTTTCGTAGGGGTGGAGAAGCTTTGGACAGGACAGATAACAGGTCCCCATGTTTGGCTAAACGTGGTGGCAGTCCTTTCCTTTTTTTTCCTTGGGGTTTTCTGGAGGGTGACATTTTTGCTTGTGGGTTCCGGGACATTCACCGAACAGACACTAACGTCGATGACTTAACGCACACCCTTTTATCTTTTTTTCTGGGACTATCGCTTTGTCATAAAGGTGACAATGTTTTTCCGAAAATCGCCAAGGAATCCTCCCCTTTGTTGACGCCTCTTTTTCTTGGAACGACTGTGTCTTTTTTTAGGGTAACGTTGATGCTTGGCTAAGCGCTTTGTCGGATGACGCGTCTGCCTTTGTCTCTTTCTTTTGTGGCTTCTTGGAGGTGACATCTTTTACAAGTTCACTGATACCCCCGACTTGGTCACAGGTCTTTTAATACTGGAACGCGTCGCCACTGATTGTCTTTACGGCGTATCAGTTTGAGGACAGGCATGACACGTCGTGCAGGGGTACGTAACGGACTAAATCGAGCCAGTTCTTGCTTGGACAAATCCAGTAAACTTTGTAACATGCCCGATCTTTCTTGAACTTTGATTTTGGGAGAAGGTACTTTGTGAGCAGCAGCCACTGCCGCTAAATGGGAAGGTCCTGCCACTGGGGAAGTTCTTTTGGGGGTCATCAACGGAGAAGTTCTTGGTGTAATCAACGTCTCCAAGTACTCTTCAGTTCCTGGTGACATCAACGGAGAAGTGGACAAACGTGAGGCTGCCGGAGACGTTGTGGCAGGTCGTGGCTTGCGAGTGTAAGGTTGCGTCCTGGCCGAAGTGCCTCTCTTGCGAATAGTTTTCTTCTGTGGACTTTTCTTTTTTTGAGGACTTTTTCTCTGTTTCTTTTTCTTGGGGCTTCTTTTCTTTTTCCGGGGTGATGGTGGTGGTGTCTGGTAAGAGGAGGGTCCCGCCACTGGAGAAGTTATTCTTGGGGACCTGGTCTTTTTCTTTTTCTTCTTGGGGCTTCGTTGGACTTTTGTCTTGGGGATAACTTTGGGGGCATTAGGATCCCATCTTAAGAGTGAGCGAATGATGACCCCTCCTAGAGTACCGCTCCCTCCAGGTTTCAAAATGATTTGTTTTTTGGTTTGAGTGTCGATGCGGGGATCGGCCAGTTGGACCAAAGCAACTTTGTTTCGATCGAAAAAGCGTTGGGTTTGATGAGGAATCTGAATGATTCCTTGGAGTAATTGACGTGCCGTCACCGTGAACCATCGTAAGACTTCTTTGAGACTAGCTTCTAAGACACGGGCTCGTGTTTGTGGATCTTTTTCTCGGCTGATGCCATACAAGGCACGAATCAATTTGACGGGAAGATGTGACTGAAGGGACGTCATGTTCACACTGTGTGAGACAGACGAAAAAGGGTCTGAGGTTTTTATAGATTTTTTTCATGGGAGGAGTGAAATGAAGTCGAGGACGGAGACGTGTACAGGACAGGTCCTCCGTCTTGGCACCAGTGGTGAAACAAGTGGGTACGAAATCGCAAATCCTCGGGGGTCGTAGGTTTCAAATCGACGAGTAAATAGGCGTGTGGCGTTTGAGTGGCATCGTCGTACGCCTGAGTCAGCCAAGGCGTTCCTAACTGTTTGGCTAAGACTTGCACTTGCGATTTATCTCGAGGGCTTTTAAACAAGACCACGTAATGCGCATTGAGACTGATGGTGCGATGGGCTTTACTTTGTTGAAACAAATTTTGGGTGATGTAAACGACACTGGCATTACGGTGATGCCCTTTGCGCGTAAACCACAATTTAATTTCTTCTTCGTCTTCTCCTAACATGTCGTCGAAAATGACCAAATGGGTTAGACGGGAGTCAGAGACGATGCCGTCGTCTTCTTTAGGAATGCCTTCCACAAACACGATGGAATCGCCTTGACTTTCTCGCAAGAGGCTGTACGCCGATTGCCACTCTTTGTAACACCACACGATCCGTTGAGGGGGTCGATCGATCAAATGATGTTTATGTTCGATCAAACGTTTGACGAATTCGGTTTTGCCCGAACCGCTAGGTCCAGCAATGAGCATGTTAAAGGGATGGCGAAGATACAAAGCCTCCCAACTGGCACGATCTAAGTGTTCGTCGATGACTTTGACAGTAGAGGAAGAGGGAGCAGAGACAGCAGAGGTAGCCATAGTGTGAGAAATGTCACTTGTGACACGAAAACAAACAAGACAAGAGTTTATATACTTTTTCAGAACACGTTTATTGAATGTTTCAAATATGAACACGAAAGACAAAAATACATACAACCCAAATAGTGATGTACAGGAATATAAAACACAGCAAAGCGATCAAAGTGGAATATAAACAAGTGTCTGTACAACATGTTTTGGTTAACCAAGATGTCCTAGGGACAGTGTGTAATGTTCTTACAGTCTCTACATGAGGTATTGTCACACAAGTGTCCTCCCGGAATGACCTTTCAGGAATGTCCATGACAGTCCTGTCCTGAAGCGAGTGGTTGTTCTCGGTGACGGGTTCTTCTGGCACCGTCACTAACACAGGTTGAAAAGTAACTTTTTTCCTTGAACAACTCTTGTGCATACTGGGCCACTTCTTGGGTCCAAACCTCAAAACCCCCCTTTTTCCAATCACGAACATCTGTCCAATGAGGGTGTAAGTCACAAGCTACACACACATCGTCATACACGTCTTGGGTCGCTAAAAGTTGACGAATCTTTTTTTCCTGTTGAGGTCGAGAAGTATCCAGCTGAAAACGCAAGGCTTTGAGCAAAAGGAGTTTTTCGTGACCATTTAAGGCCATGGAGGTGGTAAGTACTGATCGTAAAGAGTCCACAAGGAATCGGCTGGTAAACGAAATCCCAGAAAACAAGTCACTAAGACACACACCACTTGTCGTCCCAAATTGAATGGATATAGTTCTTGTAATAATTGATGGTAATGATCCACGGTTTGAATATGGTCATTGAGTTCCTTCCACGGAATCTGTTGAATGATATGTGACATAATCCGTGGCATGACAACTTGATTTTATAGTGTCTTTGTTTCGGAAGCAATAAAGGTAATTTCTAACCAAACACGTTCGTTCTCCAGTAGGGAATTTAAATGTTACATACTGTAACTGAAACGTCAGAGTTTGTCTAGATGTTTCGTCTTTTTCTAAGCAGATTCCATGTAACAAATGTTGGTAATCCTTTAACTCGTCTTCCTCAATACGTTGCAGTAAGTGAATCTCCAAGTAACCAAAATTACGAACGTCTAGCCCATCATCATTCATATACTGAAAGTATTCAACAAGGTCTGACCAGTGAAAAAATTTCTGACGAATCAGTCCTCTTATACCCTTCAGGTACCAGTGGTTAAAGATCTGGTGACGTAACGGATGCAATTGTTCTTTACGTTTCACTTGTATTTTCACCAGCTCTCGGTAAATCCTTTCTCTCAACTCCACAGGCAAAGCACGAATGTTCTCTTGTAAAGTATCCATGAATAGGTCATTGAGTTCCTTCCACGGAATCTGTTGGATGACATGTGACATAAACCGTGGCATGGCAGCCTCTTTTTATATTCTCTTTTTTTCGGATGCAATAGACGTACTTTCTAGCCAGAGATCTTCGTTCTCCAGTAGGGAATCTAAATCTTGCATACTGTAACCGAAACGTGAGAGTTCGTTTAGGTGTTTCCTCTTCCTCTAAGTAGATTCCACGTAAAATATGTTGGTAATCCTTTAACTTGTCTTCCTCAATGCATTGCACTAAGTGAATCTCGAAGTAACCATAATCATGAACATGTCGATCATTAGCGACCTCAAAGTTTTGAACAATGTCTGACCATTGAAAGAATTTCTGACGAATCAGTTCTCTTATACCATTCAAGTACCAGTGGTTAAAGATCTGGTGACGTATCGGATGCAATTGTTCTTTACGTTTCACTTGTATTTTGACCAGCTCTCGGTAAATCCTTTCTCTCAACTCCACAGGCAAAGCACGAATGTTCTCTTGTAAAGTATCCATGAATAGGTCATACTAAATCCTCTTTGGTCTGACACAAGAAATGTACTCTTTGCACAAACATGGTTTCACTTCAGTGTCGAATTTAAATCGTTGAGTCACTAATCTACACATTACAATTCGTTCAGAAGTTTCCTCTTTCACCAAGTTGACATTGCGTGAAAGATGTTGGTAATTCGTTAACTCTTCCTCTGGAATTCGATGCAGTACGTTTACAATGTAGTAGATAGAATCGTCAATACCAAACCATTCCTTTTTATAACCAGGAGGTCGTTGATCAATGTCTGTCCAATGGAACACTTTCAACTCAATCAGTCCTTGTATAGCCTGAAGGTACCAGTGGTTCAAACACCGGTGACGTAACGGATGCAATTGTTCTTTACGTTTCACTTGTATTTTGACCAGCTCTCGATAAATGCGTTCTCTCAACTCCACAGGCAAAGCACGAATGTTCTCTTGTAAAGTATCCATGAACAGATTATTATGGTAAAAAGTTTCTTCAATGTCTCGGTCCCACTAAAGGTAAGTAATGACAATTCGGTGACCATCGAGCATGTTCTACGTAGGCCGAATCTTGCGGTTCCCAGTGGTGAAGTGACACACCGCAACTGAAGCACTTGACTTTATCTCCTTCGCCCAAGTAGAAAAATCCGGCTCTGGCTAATTCTTCGGGGGTCGGTCCTCCCAGATACTTTGGCCATTTTCCTTTGAACGATTGAAGACGATTTTCAAAGTCGCAGTATTCCGACAAACGCACAGGAAACGAATATTCGTCTTTCACAGGTTCGTTTCGATAAGGGTTGGGTGACATGAACAGGAGTTTGCTCAGGGCTGGATGACATCCGTAGGGGGGTAGACGTGAAGGTGAACATTCCCCTTTAAACCCGGTAAAATGTCTAAGAGGACGAGCGGCATCGCTTTCGCATCCCTCAGGTTTGACACGCACAGCATCACTTTCCATGACAGGGGCAGTGAAAACAAAGTTCCCATGATGCTTTACGGCATCGCTCAGGTCACAACGTGCAGCATCGGTCCCATCGCAAGGCTCACAATCGCACTCGTCTGCAAACTCCGTTACGCAATTACAATGGTAACCACATGGACAATCGCAGTTTCCTTCCGGACATTTTCCGTCGCAATGCATGGGTCTTATCCATCCAGTATTAGTCACACTAGAGGAAGATACAACTTTTTTACAATCCCCAAACTGGAACGATGTCTTTTTCAAAGTATTCATCTTGTTCGCTCGGTCTTGGTAGTCACAATGAACTATCGATCTTGACCATAGCCCCTTTTTTATACTAGTCGCAATGCAGTCTCCAGTTTGTACATCTTTCCTTTTTTACGTTTTTTATGTCTTGTTTCGGAAGGTACCGTCTCTAAGGTACCGTCAACATTGTACCGTAGTGTAATGGGTGGAAAGGCCATAGAAAGGTAAGGGCAGTGCGGAGACCATCGAGTATGTTCCAGAATAGCTGAATCTTTATAGATACATAGATCCATTCGTAACTTCATTCCGCAAGCGAAACACTGTACCTCGTATCCCAATCCTGACTCAGGTCCCAAGTAGACAAATCCTGTTCTAGCTAAAACATGCGAAGAAGGTAATCCTTCCCTATCCGTAGGCCATTTCTGAAACGTGTCCAATCGACGGGCACAATCACAATAGTCAGGTAAGAAGACTGGAAAATGGTAGGGTTTGAACTTGGAGTTCTCATCGGGTTTCTCACTCGATTCTTGCTGTGGCGAAGTCATCTTTCTGGTGGGTGGCTATCCTCTTACAACCAATGTTTTATACCAACGTGTCCATACGGTAAGGTGAAATGATTGGGAAGTCGAACTCGCTTCTGGTACACGATTTGATAGACTTTTTCCAAAGGTCGACTGACGATGTGGTGAGTAGGTAAACGTACAATCTTGTTCGGTTGATAGGTGGTCACTTTAAAGTTTCCATCCTCTCCCGATTGCAAGGCTTCTTTCAATACCCCAAAGTTGACCACTCGACTGGTACGATAATTCAGAGTCAGTCCTTTCACTTTGCACGTCGTGTGCACTTCTCCTTGTTTGTCCCGGTATTCGTAGCCGTAATTTTTGGGACCGCCACTAACGAAATTTAGAATCTTGTCGTCGGGATGCTCGTCGGTCCAGGCTCCTAAACGGTCTCCTTCGATGTCAGGGTGATGTTGAATCGGGTGATGGATGTAAATGCAACTGTCCGTGTCAAAGTACAGGACGCGTTCTTCTAACAGTTCTAAAGCTTCGTACAATTTTAAGCGAGCATGGGCTGTCACGTAAGCCGCAATGATGACATTTCCAAAAGGGTCGTCTTGTACAAAGTCCAGATCTTCTTCGTAATTGACCAAGATCAAATTCTCTCGAACGACGTCCACGTGTTTCATGTATTTGGTTTTGTCGTGAATCATCTGGAAGTAGCGGGAAGGTTCTGTCAAATATTCCGTCTTGGGTAAACACGGTCGTTGTGCCATTTTACCCCACAAGCAATTTAACATCACTTTGGCAAACGATCGCCTGCCTTCGTTTTTCTCGATGTGGTCTAAAGTGATGCCTTCTTGTTCGTAGTATTTCTCTTTGAATTGTATTTGGTCTTCGGGAGTGTGACACCAGGAAGGATAGCCACTGGCTTCTTGCTTCAGTTTCAAAAAGGCATCCACGTAGTCTGCGAAAATGCCTTTCTGACTGGGATCACCCTTGCGATACTGTTGTGTCTTGGGAAAGTGGCAAATTTCGTACACTTCTAACAGTTGGTATCCCATGTCCAGAGCTTTGAACAATTCTACGCTGACCCAGGTTCCCGTCAAGGCACGTTCTTCCTGGGTGTGTTGACAAGGTTGGTCTTGGTTGCACGTTTCGGCACAAGTACGGCACAAGGGAAACATCAGTTTGCCTTGACAATGGTGAGGTAAGACGGGATGGTAGAGGTTGGTGGGAGGCAAAACTTTGCACTTGATCAAGCCTTCGTATTGTCGAATGTTTTTCAGGTCGATGTGTTCCGTCAACAATTGTGGGTGCCCTACGGGAAAACGACAATATTTGCACACGTAGGGATACAGCGAACACACGTCCAAGTATTTGATTTCTTCTCCTTTCTCTTCGTCGGCTTGGTACAGCAAACAGGTGGCATTGGTCCTTCCTCCGTACAAACTATCCCTCGGGTTCAGCGGGTCCACGAACTGGTAACTTTCCACGAGGCGCTTAAACTCGGGATCGGTTTTCATACGGTGATCGTACTCGTGTTCCCACATTTCCACCACTTGGTATCCTTCCTGTTCTAACTTTAGGCGTCGCTGACAAGTGTCCTGGTACAAGTCTTCCATGGTTCGTTGCAAAAACTGATTTTTAGTACCACGGTCAGGGTAACAGACGGGACATCCGTGAAATAAGCAACCGTTAAACTCGTACACGATCTTGGGGTTTTCTAAGTCCCAGCCATCGACCGAATACGTTCCGATGGTCTTTTCGCCCCCTCCGTTGCGGGCATGCTGAATCCACTTGTCTTCCTTGTCGCACAAGTAATGTAACCAACGTAGGGCTTTGACCGAGTATTGACGCTTGACATAGTGGGTCGTTTGAGGACTGATGACAGCCACGGTCTTTTCAGGCATGAATCGTTGGCGGTACACTAAGGAACACGCTTTGGCAATGGTGCAAGCTTCTTTCAAAGGATCGACCCCTCCGTGTTCCATGAACAGTTCTCGAAATTTTCCACAGCAACGTCGTAAAATGTCCACGTCGGAACGACAATACTTTAACATTTCTTCCTGAAAGTCGAAGGGGTCCGAGGCATGAGCCTGGTACCAAGCGTAGAAAGCTTCTCGTTGTTCGGTACGCATGTTGTCGGGGTCGTAATAGTGAGCCTCGGGTAAATGGGGTAGAACGGAATGTTGATTGGCTTCCGTATTGAAAAAGTGTGGAAAGTACCCTTTAGCCATTTCCGTCATTCCAAACGTTTTAGGCATTCGACTCAAAGGCATGGCCAAGTAACTCATCGAATCTTTAAACTGTACTTGTCCCACTTGCATGAAAATGATTTTGGCTCCGTTCAAAGTCACTTTAGGACGCTCGGTGCCTTGTTCCGTATAGTATCTCAAAAGAAACTGTCCATCGTATCCGGAGAAATTGTGAGCCATCACCGTGGCATGACGATGACAATCTCCGTAACGTTCGATGTCCTCTTGGCTCCACGTCTTGTCGACGGGGTCTAAGACCCATTGGGCAAAATCGGCTAACGTGTTTGGTCCCCGAAAGATTTTTTCACGCCCTCCAGGAATCTTGCTGCAGTGAGGACAATGACTGAAGATAGGTTCTTGAATGCACTTCTCGCACGCTCGATGAGCCACGCAGAAATTAGGGATGTGAATGCCAGTCTCTTGCATGCATTCGAAATCGAAAAAGATGAAATTGCCTTTCTTCTTGTGACCGTCCTCTTTCTCTGGGGGTTGGTATTTTTGCACGTAACATTGGTGTTCCAAGTCCACGATGTGGTGACAAATGTGACATTTTTTCTTTCCTGAACATACGTGTGCCTTGGTATTATTGGTACGTATGACTTGTTCACACGTAGGGCACAATCTCAGCAGTTGACAAGCACATTTATGCTGTGAACCTTGCGTCTTCAAATGTTGTTGGTAACATTTAGGGCTGACAAACGTGCGCAGACAAGTGGAACAAGGCACTGGTTCTTCGCTCAGACAGGGTGGAGAGGCCAAACATCCTGAGCATTTCCATCCACAATGTTTGTGTTGCTCTCGATTATTACAACCATGGTCACATTTCTCACAATAATAAACATATCTCAGGAATCCAGTGATACTGGTAATGGTATCGAAATGGTCATCGTGATGATAAAGGTGAATGTATTTTCCGTCCTTAAAGTCTTGGCCTCGAAACAACAGAGGTCCGCGCACTTCTTGAGGGTGCACTTTCAAGGTGTATCGTGGAGCTAGGGCATCTTGCAATTTTTGCATCTCTGGAATGCCACAGGGTGTGTCTTTGGGCAATCCGGCTTGTTGTAACAGGAGTTCTGCTTCATTTCGTTGTTTGGCTCGGTCGGAACGTTGAATAGTGTCCCAGGTTCTTTTCCATTCTACCGTGTCGTTCTTGTTGGCATAGGTTCGTCCCACCACGATGGCACGGGCTAAACACATCTGGTCATGAGGGTTGTTAATTCGGACGAGACTCGTTTTGGTGTTGCGAAGGTCGTCCACCAATAACATCTTTTTGCGTCCTGTCCCTTGAGGAGGAGAGACGTGGGTCATGTCCAGTGTGGCTTTACCATCGGTGATGTCAAACTGATCATTAGATTGTTGTACGTGTTGAATCTTGTCCATGACTTTGGAAGCAGTCAATTCTGCAGGGGTGCTAAACTCGATCCAAACAGGGGATTTCAAACCGTCGTGTTGTATGGAAAGTCTCAAGCGATCGTCTTCTTTGGGTTGACATTGCTGCTTGAGTGAAGTGAGCAAAGAATCCCACACCTCGGTGATGAACACTTCTGCTTTCTCTAACGGCACTTCAGCCTTGAAATCTTTAAACTTCACAGTGTATTTGTAAGCCGTGGTTCTAAATTTTCTAGAGGAGCGCTTTTCCGTCTCTCGAATGGAATAGTACTTTTCAGGGTTGACTAAGGGTGGTGAACTTGGTTTAGAGGGTTCGGATTCTGGTTCACTCATGTCCTCTTCAAAATCACTGGCATGAATTTGTGCCAAGATTTCAGCCCTGGTACGAGGCGATAGATCACGTTTCTGCCTCTTACTTTCTTCTTCTTTCTTCTCGAATGAATGGGATCGTTTCATCTTGAAAGCAAAAAGTCAAATGACTCAAGTTCAAACACCATAAACTACTTTATAGTCATAGCAAACCAGCGTTTATAAAAGGGTGTGTGTCTTGTCTTGTCCTTTCACTATTCATTTCACTCTCAAACCAAGCACAACGATGGAAGAGACTGACCAGATGGAACGTTTCGTCAGAGCTTTGCGAGGGGTCATTAGAAAATTCTCTTCAGACCAGCCTACGGACTACTCTCCTTCCTTTAGAGATAAAAGTCAAGATACTTGCTATATCTGTCAAAAGAAAGGGCATTGGTCTTCAGAGTGTCCAGACCGTCAAAAAAGAAAAAAAACAGGGGATAACAGAGACAAAAGTCAAGATACCTGTTATTATTGTAAAGAAAAAGGACATTGGTCTCCAGATTGCCCAAAAAAGAAACAAGAGGAGTCAGAAGAAAAGAGGAATTCTTCAGAAGAAGAGAGGGATTGTTCAGAGGAAGAGAGGGATTCTTCTGACGAAGAAAGAAGACAGGTGAAGAAAAAGAAACAGGAGAAAAAAAGAAGAAGGGAAGAAAGCGAGGAGGAAGAAGAGGAAAAGAGTGTGACGGTGAAGAAATTCAAAAAACCGAGAGACTAAACAAGGAGAAAAGAAGAAATCAATGAACTTTTCATTAAAGTGTTGTGTTGTGAATTGTGAATTGGATTGTAAAAAATGGAGAAAAGAATAAATGAATGATATAAGGTAAGTGTCTTTGAGTTGTGATTTTAAAATAAGAAGCTACACTCACGCACTCATACACAGACACGTATCATAAGGGTAAAATGGGTGAGTTTTTTGAGTTAGTGGCAAATTGAAATTGTATTTCTTTTCGAGAAATGTGGGTGGCCCTGAAAAGGGCCTTTTTCTTCATGGTGAAGGGGTGAGTTTAAGCAATCAACTTTAACTGCCTTATGCCTTTGCCACGGCCAAGGCCTACTTCTGGACTGCGTAATGTTGATGATGATGATAATGATTGGGTTGAAATCACTAAGGGTGGTACGGTAGGCTTAGTCACAGGGTTGACGTGTTTAGCTCGGGAAGGTCGTATTCTCTTCGGTCGTGATAAAGAAGTCTGATACATTTGTTTCAGACTTCTTAACTCCGCTAAAATGTCCAACAGTACCGTAACCGTTTGATTTTCACCCTCTTGTTTCTTTGCTGCTACTTCTTCTTGCTGTTGCTGCTGTTGTTTTTTTCTTACCTCTTCTTCTTGTTGCTGTTGCTGTAGAAGAAAAGCCTGTTCCGCTTCCTTTTGTCGTTGTATAAATTTCTCCAATTCTTCTTTCTGTCTCTGTCTAAAATTTTCCACTTGCGGTAATGAAGAAGGTAACGAAGGTTCCGGAACAAATTCTTGCGAGGAGAGAAAATCCACAAAATCCCAATTCACCTCTTCTGAAAGTAAGTCGGAGTTCCCTTGGGCAGTCTCCCCTGCTGGTGCACCCCAATGGATCGTTTTCTGAGTTTCCGTCATGTTGAATCACTGTCGCATAGATTGACTGCACACAAGCGCTAGCGAATCTAAATAGACTACGTGACGTCACAGACTGCTCTCTTCGGATTGGATGCGAGCTGACTGAATTCTGTAACGCGTGTTAGGATTGGTAAATGAACTCAATCCGTTTCAATCTTTCCTCCGCCTATAAATAAGCGCCGTTCAATGCATTGATTCACCTGTTCTCGTCGCTTCAAGATGTGGACTACAGTTGAGTCATCCACCCTTGTGTCTTCCATGATGTTTCGGACAGACTTGCTCATGTATGTCCGATCGAAGTGGACCGTTGTCCACAGGACCAACACCAGCCTGTGGATACGTAGGATCTACGTCGAAAGACAAGGATGCCTGAAAAGAGTGCTGATGTACGGACCAACAGTAAGACGCAGCCTAAGGACAAGAAGAAGACCAATGCGGTGCCATTTATGTTAATGAATACATTAACATAAAACCCAAAGGCCCTTTTCAGGGCCAGCCATATTTCTCGAAAAGAGATAGTCTTTGAATTGCCTACCCCTTTTTTTAAAAAAAATTTTTAAAAAAAATCCCATGTTAAATTCCCCTTGTCCGTAGAGTGACCCACGATTTATTGCCATGTTAAATTCCCCTTGTCCGTAGAGTGACCCACGATTTATTCCCATGTTAAATTCCCCTTGTCCGTAGAGTGACCCACGATTTATTCCCATGTTAAATTCCCCTTGTCCGTAGAGTGACCCACGATTTTTCGCCATGTTAAATTTCCATTGTCCGTAGAGTGACCCAGGGGTCCCTGTAATGCTAATTCCCATTGTCCGTAGGGTGACCCCCTTCACTACTGATGCCCAGGTGTCTACAAGTACCATCAAGAACTTGGTCCCTGGGTCACAGCTTATAAACTAGTCTGATCCAGACTAATCTTACGTTACACATGCAACTGACATTGACCCCGGGGATCTGTCCCCACCCACACATAATCGGCCTCTGAGACACAGCTTGAAAACGTTTGAGATCTCATCATATAACATTCATTCATTTAATAATCATGACAAGACGAAGTTATATAGGCAACTGACTTTGACCCCGACGATTTAGGTTGAAACGGGGAGCGCGGGGATGCACTTTTTATTTAAAAGAAAAGCAACAAAAAAAAAAAACAACAAAAAAAAAGAAAATAAAAGAAGAAAAAACCCCTAACCCAATATTGTTTTGTTTTTCAAAGCCCAAGGCTTTAGATTACTTGGATTTCCAAGTTATTTATTTTTAACTGATGAATTATTTTCATAGGATTTATACCTACCGTAGCATATGGGGTACAACCTACTGCTGGTAGGTCAATAAAACTAAGTTTAATCTTAATAAGGCAAGTTTGAAAATGCATGTACAAATTTTAACAGTGGTTTGATTAAAAAAAAATACGACAATAAACCCTTAAAATGATGCCAGAATCACCAATTCCAGGAAAATGGTTCAAGTTGTGAAAATCACCCAATTCCAGGAAAATGGTCCAAGTTGTGAAAATCATCTAATTCCAGGAAAATGGTCAAAATTAAAAAAAGAATTATAAAGCTCAGAAAAATTGACAATTTCTAAGTTTTCAGATAAATAGCCATACTCAGCCTTCAAATATGAAAATAATGGCGGATGAAGACCAAAAGGTCCATTTCTGTGGTAACGAAGTTCACATTGCTCATTGTATATTATACATTACGGAAGTTATATTTTTTATATCAACACTAATATTTTTTATTTCTCTTTGAATCATTTCACGAATATTTATAATGTATCGACAGTTTTTGCTGCCTCATATGGACAATTATGCAAAACTTGCCACAAATAGACCGTTTTTATTTGAAAATTGCGTTTTCGAAAATATATTTTTAAATGTCAGAGCTTAACGTCAAGTATTTAAATGTTTTGAACGAAATCCGATCAAAATAACTGTTTAGAAGACAAGAGTTTACTTTGTAAGTATTAACATGTAGTACATAAACATTTTCTTAATTAGTTCTTAATTAGTAACGGTAAAATTGTTAAGCAACCAACAGAAAAATGTTATGGATGTTATAGGTTATTCTGTGACAAAAATAAAACTGAAACAAAATTAAAAAAAAAAAAAAACATACATAGTGAATGAAAATGGTTTTTTTTAGCTTTCAAAATGATATTGCATCGCAAAAACCTCTAAAATACGTATAATTGATTAAATTTAACTATGCTTATTTTTAAAGGTAAAGTGATGTAGTTGCTGATGTGACAGATAGAAAATGCAATATTTGCAATGTTTCATTTATCAGACTATAGAAAACATCAATAAAGTATAAATTTTTTGTATTTAAAAATATGAATAACTACCATAACTTTTATTTAAACGTTAATCGATAACAATATATTCTATAACATTTTTTCTGCGCAAACGAAAACCACCAGCGACGGAATAAATTCTAAGTTGGACCATTTTTTCTTGGACTGATTGAATTATGAAAAGGATTACGTTTTTAAACATGTTTAAACATGATTCTAATATAAAAGTAAATTAGCGTATTTTATCATGAAATGGAAAGTAGCATGCAGCCTTTACCCCAAAAGGACAGTCCATGTACAGCATTCGATATTTAACAAATATTTTTATATGAAACGATGACACGAAGAAACTTACGATACTGATAGTTTCATAATATCTATATTTAGCCATTGAGGGGACGACCATTCAATGTTCGGTTCCTGGGGTTGTTATATATGTTTTGTTAAGAAAATGTCCGGCCTCCAAATTGTTAAAAATACATTCTTCTCTCATTTTTTAAAACAACAGTATCAGTTAAAAAAGAAAATGATTACTAAATTACTCTGAAGTCTGAAAAAATAAAATATTCTTGCTCGAAAAAATTACATTCCTCTTCTCACTCAAACCCCCTTTCAGAGAAAATAAATAAAACCCATACCACTTTCAAACAAATATATTTAATGTTACTCATTGATTGCTTCCATTCAATGAAAGAAGTTTAAAGTGCGAAAACAGTGAAAATTCAGTGATTTTCAACGACTGGGACAGTTACGATCGGGAGCACATGTATCAAACTTGAAATGTTGGTACAAGGACACCGTAAGTCAAACCAATAATTTGTGTCCTAGTTAGTGTACTAAATTTTAATGAAAAGAAAAATATACTTTACAGAATTCCATTATGTATTGTTTTTGAACATAAGCGAACAAACACACAGCTTCACTCACGCATCATCATCACTCACGCGAACGTTTGATTCAGGTTCTAAAATGAATAAGAATTGCTAAGAAACACATACATATGTAGATAGCACAATGGATTATAGATGAATTAGGGCTGTGAATGTGGATTTGATACGAACCTGCCACTTGTCATATTTGTTTACCAGTAAACTTAATCAGGGACAAGTTCACGGTTACTTCTCGGTGTGGTACCAATAATCACAGTTTATCAACTTACTAGTACATGATACACGCATCTTATCAAGAGTTATCTTACTGAATCAATAATTTCTTATCGAGGAATTTTGGAAAATCTACGTTTGAAGAAGAGTTCAGTTTTCAGAAGAGAAACTTTATCAGGAGATTGATTAGGATAATGAGGATTCCGAAAAGAATTATAAGTGTTGTACAATACGGTGGTTTGTGTTTGAAAAACAAATTTAAGTACAAAAATCATACAACCGAGAATGTTTCATGTTTAGTCAAATCTGAAATTAAGAAATTGTAATTGGTGGGTAAAATGCAGTAGATTATGTCTACAGGGAGAACTAAAAAGACCACCATTTTTCTTTTTCATTTTGGGAGGTGGGGGTGAGGGAACACGTGTCCTTAAAAGAGACAAAACATGTGATTTTATTTTGCAAATGGGTTTCTAAATATGTCCTTTATTTCAAGGTGTCCTTTATGAACATCTCTAAATCGTTTGAAAATGCGAATCGCATATTATCTTCGTTATCTGAAGTGTACGGCAGGCAAAGCAACGGGTATCCTTAACCGCACACACACACACACACACACACACACACATATCTGAAGTGCACGGCAGGCAAAGCAATGGGTGCCTTAAACCGCAAACACACACACACACACACACACACACACACACACACACATATATATATATATATATATATATATATATATATATATATATATATATATATATATATATATATATATATATATATTTATTTATTTATATATATATATATAGACACACACACACACTGTACTATTCATTTCGGGCACAAAGTTACGCTGGATGATTATCCAAATGAGACAAGAACAAACTCACATAAAAACCTAATTACTGTACACAGTCTACATTATATTCGGCTGTAGATATTCGTACATTCGATTAAAGAAACTGAATTAAAACAACAAGGTTGTACGATGGTTGCTAGGATGCATCTTTAGTAGCTCACAGGAATATTGCACCAAGAGGAGTTTGCTTGTTCGACAAGTTTACCATGTTCGCAAGTATTATAATAAAGTTTCTGAGTGAGTTACGGTCCATTTCACTGTTGTGGGCTAGTCTGTCTCCTTTGGTTGTTTCTATTTAGCAATTTTTTTCCTCCATCGAAGTATTAAACAAGCGAACGACGAAAACAGCATCTTGCTGGTTGTGTAATTTTTATACATGTAATTCTCTTTCTCCTTTAATTAAAGTATCATGAATATGTCAACCTTAACATTGCACAAAATCAGTCCAGGCAGGATATGGGGGGGGGGGGGAGGGGTTAGTAGTTGTGTGCTAGAAGAGGACCTTTATTAAAATAACATTTCATTGAAATTAGAAGATACTATGTTCGAAAGAAAATAAAAACTTCAGTATTCGAAATTTTATATACATTAACATATGAGTTGAGATAAATCGAAATCCATTTTTGAGTAGCTTTGAAAGTACGTCCTTTCTTTTTCTTTTGTGATTACAGACTGGTAAACCGGTTTAAATTCGGGAAGATTGTTGATTTTGTTACATGGGATTTCATTCTTTTAATTTTAATAAGAACTACAAAATGATAAAAGTTTACAACATAAAAAATACTTTGAACAAGTATCAAACTGGGAAAATGGACAAATATTGTAACATTCCATTCACGACAAGAGTTCTTTTTGGTTATCGTTGTTGCTTTTTTTCCCACCACTGAAATGTAATTAATCCATGAAGTTTGAAAGGTGAGAAGATATAGGAACAGTACTAATATAAAATCATATTCCAAATGATACATGAGCAAATTATTATTATTATTGTTATTATTATTATTATTAAGAAAATTGCATCCATCTTAGGTGCAATGGAGAAATAAATGTTTTAAAAGAAGGCGTGTGTATTGATTGGGCTTGATGTTAAATCGTAACTTACCTAATATCAATGGCGTGGAATCCAATAAAACTAACATTAATAAAATATGAAATATATGCAGTCTTCCAAAGACAAATATGCTGCCCATCTTCATAGTCAAAATCATCTTTAATTACAGCTGTCCAGTTTTCAAAACTCAAGTCCAATACCCCTCCCACTACCGGGGTGAATTCAGATCTGACACTGGCTTAATCCCCTGTTATTCTTGGCGTATTTTTTACCACTCTGATGCTGAGGTGAAAATAGTATGTATCTTAGAACGACAGCATCTAACACGATACTTTATAGTAAGCAAAGTGACTCCTTCACAAACTGTCCAGCCGATCAAGAAAGCTCTCGGACATCAACTGTCTAAGTCAGCTTCCGAGACACACACCCCTTCCTGTGACCGCACCGAGATACATTGGACTGAAGATAACAAGCAACTAGAGACAGGTGAATGGTTGAACATTCACGGGTACGGACAGGCACTGAAACTCCTCAATCATCTACATTTATGATCAAAGTTTAAGGATTAGATATCAGCCTTCATTACATCACGCATATCTTAAACAGTCGCCATTTTTGTTTCGACGTTCCATCGGTACTTAGTTATCTATAACGTAATAACTCCTCTGATTCTCCTTTAAGCATAATTATGTTTCAATACTGGACAGATGGTCAATCATAGGTAACATATCACAAAACATTCTTTTGTAATGAATTTAAGTTCTACGAGACCCCCACCCCACCCAACCCCGACATTTTAATTTGTATCTGTCAACGAACCAACAGTTTGGTTTTCTAACTGACAAAAAAGTCCCTTTTATCTTGAATAAACATAAAAGTACAACAGGTCTTTAGAAATGTATGAAAAAGCTCTTATTTTGTATACACAATCTTATATATGGTTAAGTTAGCCCTAAACAGTCATTCTTGCAATGTTAAAGCATGCGTTAGGTGTGACAGGCCAATGAATATACGGGGACAACATCAGGATGAAGTGGACCGAAGAATGTGTACCTTTATTAGTGCAGCAAATAGAGGCTCCGGTAAAGCTTATTGACTTGGCGAGAACATAATAGACTTTTAAAGAAAAAAAAACAATCGCTAAAAACTTGATACACTCTTATTTAATGGACCTTGACAGGCAAAGAAATGTATGGGGACAACATCAGGATGAAGTGTGTGTGCGTGTGTGTGTGTGTGTGTGTGATTAGGATTTTTAACGTAGCTTTAAAAATTTTTCAGTCATATCGCTACGATGTCTGCAGTGTGGCAGTTTATAGTAATGTCTAGCACTGGGGCATCGTGCCGCTGACACGTAGCATGATATCCCACCCAGTATACTCACACCAGGCTGACCAGTCCTAACACTATCCTCTTAATGCTGAGCGCCAAGCGAGGTAGCTGTTAGTACCATTTTTGTAAGTCTTTGGTATGACTCTGCCGGGGTTCGAACCCACGACCTCGCTCATCTGAGGCGGACGCTCTAACCACTAGGCCATCGGAGTGGTCCCGAACAACGTGTACCTTTATTAGTGCAGCAAACAACGTTTTAGAGGTTCCCGTAAAGCTTTCTGACTCAGAGAGAACATAATATATTTTTAAAGAAAATTACAATCGCTCAAAACTTGATACACTCTTAATTAATGGAATTTCACTTGCCAGTTATATATGCCACTATTTCCATTCACGACGCTCTGTGTATAAATGGAGTATATGCAATGGTTAGTAAGTTTCGAGTACAATGTTGCCTATGATCAACTATATCTGAAAATGTAACTTAAATATATGAGTCGTCGCAAACCATAAATTGTACAATTGTACGAGTCTTTAAATATTGTTGCCATTAACAGGTCTACGTTGTGGCATCATCCGAGCAAACCGCGAAAAGCTTAGTTGCTGAAAATGCTACTGTTTCCTATTATTTCTCCTACTTTACTCAACTGGTGCCTGACACAAGCTTAATGTTGAAAAACAAACAAACAATAGCCAGAGGGTAAAAAGTGATATACTGGCAAAAGTTCCTTAGATTACTGACATGATCGGTTTTGAAACTAGACACTATGAAAGTGACCAGGTTAGTAACTTTAAAAGACTCCCTTTGAAACATGACCTCGTTTCTAGCAGCTATTCCCGCCATGAAGACATTCAGCCACAATATGTTACCCATTTTTACTCCTGTTACATTTGTATTCTTTTTCTATTTAACAATGCATCGCAAACGGAAGTTCCAAGTCGTAAACGTAAGAATTACGCTAACGTTTGCCTGGTCGGACAAAGATGCGCGTGCTTAAAGATTGCCGGTAACTAGGGATATATGTAACTCTAAGAAACGTTCACTTCATCAACATGAGAACGGTGATAGATGCTGAAGTACGTATAGCCTGTATCAGCTCGCAGAATCCTATTCCTCTTAAGAAAAACGTGTTTGCAAAGCCCTACTCACTTATGATCCCATGGACATTTATTTTCATAACCTATAAACTGAAGAGTTTCTTCGAGGCGCACACATTCAGAGTGCAAAGTCATTGGTTCAAAAGTTGCTACTTGCATTTTCAGCTGATAAATAAACAAAATTTACCATACTCATTTTTGTTTACTTAAAATAAGTCAAAAAACAAAATGGAATGTATGGTAATAAATTATTTTATTCGGTATAGTAATGTTTTTGCCAATCGGTTTTAGCATCTAGCGTGTGTACCGCAAAGTGGCTCTTCATTCAGGAGGTTGTGAATTTTGTATTTATGGAATTACAGTCTGCTGTTCATCTCAGACCCTATCATCCATGACAGACAAGAAGGGGCCAATGATATCATTCGTCTAGAACGACAACTAGAAGCGTTGGTCCCATTTTCCTGCAAATCCCACCCCTTCCAGGGGAGATGTTAAAGGGACGAAAACTACCTATTTATAAGTCCCCATCGACAAAAGGGGAAGTCGGGGACGACAGACCTGTGTCCCTTCAGTAGCTTGTTCAGGATGACAATGTCCTTTCCATTCTGGTGGACTCAAATAAGTTCCCAGAAAAGCATGTTGCGTCATGTCTTCCTATCTCATTCTGGATCCAGGGTGGCACGATTTACCCAAATACTGCCCAAATATACCAAAATACTGCCCAAATACACCCAAATACTGCCCAAATACACCCAAATCCAAATACACCCAAATACTGCCCAAAATATACCGAAATACTCTCAAATACTGACCAGAAACAAGCTCCTGATACATTTACTACGATTTTTTTTTAATTCATTGCAAAGTTAAGTTCTGGGTCAGAATGAAATACGTTAAAATACTAAAGCAATTAGAAATTCTTTGTACGAAAAGTAACGAACATTTCCAATTACCATTTGCTCGGAAATTATTATATATTTGAACCGAACATTGTAATGAATTATGTTAAATATTCAATATGGCAGTTTGTTAAAACAATGGAATATCATCATTATTTGTAATTTTTTTTATGTTATTTGAAACATCTGCAGAAAGTTCATTGTGAGTATATATTTTATATGTACATATGATAAATACTAGAAAAACTAAACGCGCAAAGGCGGCGCGGAGACGTTATATATTTTATATTTACCGAAATACTCTCAAATACTGACCAGAAACAAGCTCCTGATACATTTACTACGATTTTTTTTTAATTCATTGCAAAGTTAAGTTCTGGGTCAGAATGAAATACGTTAAAATACTAAAGCAATTAGAAATTCTTTGTACGAAAAGTAACGAACATTTCCAATTACCATTTGCTCGGAAATTATTATATATTTGAACCGAACATTGTAATGAATTATGTTAAATATTCAATATGGCAGTTTGTTAAAACAATGGAATATCATCATTATTTGTAATTTTTTTTATGTTATTTGAAACATCTGCAGAAAGTTCATTGTGAGTATATATTTTATATGTACATATGATAAGTACTAGAAAAACTAAACGCGCAAAGGCGGCGCGGAGACGTTATATATTTACAATGCTAGAAAATATTTACAGTTGATCCAAAATAAGGACTTAGAAATGTTTGATTTGTCTATATGTTGATCCTTATAGTTCTTTTCTCTACTTATTTAAATATTTGCAAATGGGGAAATCACTTTTCTCTCCTTTTTTCGTACTGACCATGAAAATTCCTCGTGTAACATTCTAAACGTATATAATTAATTGTTGAGAGAATTAATAAGACATACAAAGATATTGAATTTATATAAATAAAAACTGTTTACTGTTGATGCAACATTTTAAGGTATAGGGTAGTGAAGTGCTACTGTTATCAGATTGGCACGTGTTATCGCGTGTTACAATCGCAAGTAGCCAAATACATACGCGCTACCTCAGTTACCGTTGCGGCACTACAAAGACAGTTCAAATGATTTTCAACAACAAATATTTAAAATTTAAGCTGTCCCATGCTGTTGGTTTGGCAAAATCGTCTTGTGAGAAAGCCTCACCATTATACTCGTTGAAAAGCCATGATGTTGACTCTAAAACTCTTGGGACGGGCAGCGCACATTTGTGGACTGATTTGTATATAAATTGTATATGCTTCGTATTTAGATTAAATAAAAGAAAATTAAACTAAATCTATTATATCTTTTTTATCTCTTTATCTTTCTCATGTTAGTGCTATGTGTAAATGTTAAAAGAAAAGAATTAAAGAGATTTTAATCTCTTTTTTTTAACTTTATTTATATGTAAACAATAAAGAGTTTTGATATTCTTTATCAGTTTTTTCATTTGTCATCTCTTTATACTTACACCACATCTTAAAATGAATTGTGGATTCATCTATTAATAGCTAAATAATTTGCATTGGGAAATCAAAAGTACTTTCATGCATGTAAAACCGATAGGCTTCTCGTGGGTCGGTGATTCTTTCCGGGGTTTTTCCGGGTTCTTTCTCCACCATTAATACTGGCCGAAGGGGCCCCGAGTAGCCGAGTGGTCTAACGCGCTCTCCGTTACGGATCACTGCCATCTCACCTCTGTCTGCGTGGGTTCGAGTCTCGGATTCAGCCAATGTGGGTATGTGAGAAAGCTTGTCAGTAGCTTCTCGTGGGTCGGTGGTTCTTTCTGGGGTTTTCCCTGGTTCTTCCTCCACCATTAATACTGGCCGCCATGTATAGCCTATCGTGTGCTGAAAAATGGCGTTAAACCCAATAACAACAACAATACTGGCCGCCATGTATAGCCTATCGTGTGCTGAAAAATGGCGTTAAACCCTACAACAACAACAACAAAACCGATAGTAGTGAAGGGGGATCTTATAGGGTCTATGGGATTTATCATTAAAAACACCCTTGGGAACATATAGGGTCTATGTAAATTTAACATGGAGAAAAATCGTGGGAACATATAGGGTCTATGGGAATTAACATGGACAAAAACCCTGGGACAATATAGGGTCTATGGGAATTAACATGGCCAAAAACCCTGGGACAATATAGGGTCTATGTAAATTTAACATGGCCAAAATCCCCTTGGGACTGTATAGGGTCTATGTAAAATTGAAACAGGGAGGGTCTCTATTTTTTTAAAAAATAAAATAAAAAATAAAATAAAAAAAGGGGTAGGCAATGGAAAGACTATCTCTTTTCGAGAAATATGGCTGGCCCTGAAAAGGGCCTTTCGTTTATGTTAATATGCCCTTAACATAAAGGGCATTTGCGACATCTTCTTGTCCTCAAACTTCGTCTTACAGCAGGGCCATACATCAGAGTCCTCTTGAGGCAACCTTGTCTCTCTATATAGACTCTTCTTATCCACAGGCTGCTGCTGGTCCTGTGGACAACGGTCCACTTGGATCGGACATACATGAGCATGTCCGTCCTGAACATCATTGTTGACACAAGGGTTGAAGATTCAACGTCTGTCCACATGTTGAGGCTCCGACAATAGGTGAATCAATGCAGTGAACTGCGCTTATTTATAGGGACAGAAAGGATTGAAACGGATTGAGTTCATTCACCAATCCTAACACGCGTTACAGAATTCAGTCAGCCGGCATCCAATCCGAAGAGAGCAGTCTGTGACGTCACGTAGTCTATATAGATTCGCTAGCGCTTGTGTGCAGTCAATCTATGCGACAGTGATTCAACATGACGGAAACTCAGAAAACGATCCAATGGGGTGCACCAGCAGGGGAGACCGCCCAAGGGAACCCGGACTTACTTTCAGAAGAGGTGAATTGGGATTTTGTGGATTTTCTCTCCTCGCAAGAATTTGTTCCGGAACCTTCGTTACCTTCTTCATTACCGCAAGTGGAGAATTTTAGACAGAGACAGAAAGAAAAATTGGAGAAATTTATACAACGACAAAAGGAAGCGGAACAGGCTTTTCTCCTACAGCAACAGCAACAAGAAGAAGAGGTAAGAAAAAAACAACAGCAAGAAGAAGTAGCAGCAAAGAAACAAGAGGGTGAAAATCAAACGGTCACGGTACTGTTGGACATTTTAGCGGAGTTAAGAAGTCTGAAACAAATGTATCAGACTTCTTTATCACGACCGAAGAGAATACGACCTTCCCGAGCTAAACACGTCAACCCTGTGACTAAGCCTACCGTACCACCCTTAGTGATTTCAACCCAATCATTATCATCATCATCAACATTACGCAGTCCAGAAGTAGGCCTTGGCCGTGGCAAAGGCATAAGGCAGTTAAAGTTGATTGCTTAAACTCACCCCTACATCATAAAGAAAAAAGGCCCTTTTCAGGGCCACCCACATATCTCGAAAAGAAATACAATTTCAATTTGCCAATAACTCAAAAAAAAATAACCCACCCATTTTACCCTATAGTACGTGTCTTTGTATAAGTGCGTGAGTGTAGCTTCTTATTTTAAAATCAAAACTCAAAGACTCTTACCTTATATCATTCATTTATTCTTTTATCCATTTTTTACAATCCAATTCACAACACAACACTTTAATTGAAAGTTCATTGACTTCTTCTTTCTCCTTTTTTAGTCTCTCTGTTTTTTGAATTTCTTCACTGTCACACTCTTTTCCTCTTCTTCCTCCTCACTTTCTTCCCTTCTTCTTTTCTTCTCCTGTTTCTTTTTCTTCACCTGTCTGCTTTCTTCCTCTGAAGAATCCCTCTCTTCTTCTGAAGAATCCCTCTCTTCTTCTGAAGAATCCTTCTTTTCTTCTGACTCCTCTTGTTTCTTTTTTGGGCAATCTGGAGACCAATGTCCTTTTTCTTTACAATAATAACAGGTATCTTGACTTTTGTCTTTTTTAGCCCCTGTTTTTGTTCTTTTTTGACGGTCTGGACACTCTGAAGACCAATGCCCTTTCTTCTGGCAGATATAGCAAGTATCTTGACTTTTATCTCTAAAGGAAGGAGAGTAGTCCGTAGGCTGGTCTGAAGAGAATTTTCTAATGACCCCTCGCAAAGCTCTGACGAAACGTTCCATCTGGTTAGTCTCTTCCATCGTTGTGCTCGGCTTGAGAGTGAAATGAATAGTGAAAGGATAAGACACACACCCTTTTATATACGCTGGTCTGCTATGACTATAAAGTAGCTCATGGTGTTTGAACTTGAGTCATTTGACTTTTTGCTTTCAAGATGAAACGATCTAATTCATTCGAGAAGAAAGAAACAGAAAAAGAAAGTAAGAGGCAGAAACGGGATCTATCGCCTCGTACCAGGGCTGAAATCTTGGCACAAATTCATGCCAGTGATTTTGAAGAGGACATGAGTGAACCAGAATCAGAACCCTCTAAACCAAGTTCACCACCCTTAGTCAACCCTGAAAAATACTATTCCATTCGAGAGACGGAAAAGCGCTCCTCTAGAAAATTTAGAACCACGGCTTACAAATACACGGTGAAGTTTAAAGATTTCAAGTCCGAAGTACCGTTAGAGAAAGCAGAAGGGTTCATCACCGGAGTGTGGGATTCTCTGCTCACTGCACTCAAGCGACAATGTCAACCCAAAGAAGACGATCGCTTGAGACTTTCCATACAACACGACGGTTTGAAATCCCCTGTTTGGATCGAGTTTAGCACCCCTGCAGAATTGACCGCTTCCAAAGTCATGGACAAGATTCAACACGTGCAACAATCTAATGACCAGTTTGACATCACTGATGGAAAAGCCACATTGGACATGACCCACGTCTCTCCTCCTCAAGGAACCGGACGCAAAAAGATGTTATTGGTGAATGACCTTCGCAGCATTAAGCGTAGCCTTGTCCAAATTCACAATCCTCATGACCAGATGTGTTTAGCCCGTGCCATCGTGGTGGGACGAACCTATGCCAACAAGAACGACACGGTAGAATGGAAAAGAGACTGGGAGAACATTCGACAATCGGACCGAGCCAAACAACGAGGTGAAGCAGAACTCCTGTTACGACAAGCTGGCATGTCCAAAGACACACCCTGTGGCATTCCTGAGATGCAAAAATTGCAAGATGCCCTAGCTCCACGATACACCTTGAAAGTGTACCCTCAAGAAGTGCGCGGGTCTTTGTTGTTTCGAGGGCAAGATTTTAAGGACGGAAAATACATTCACGTTTATCATCACGATGACCATTTCGATACCATTACCAGTATCACCGGATTCCTGGGATACGGTTATTACTGTGAGAAATGTGACCATGGTTATAATAATCGAGAGCAACACAAGCATTGTGGATCGAAATGCTCAGGATGTTTGGCCTCTTCACCCTGTCTGAGCGAAGAACCAGTGCCTTGTTCAACTTATCTGCGTACGTTTGTCAGCCCTACCTGTTACCAACAACATCTGAAAACGCAAGGTTCACAGAAGAAATGTGCTTGTCAACTCCTGAGATTGTGCCCTACGTGTGAACAAGTCATACGTATCAATAATACCAAGGCACACGTATGTTCAGGAAAGAAAAAATGTCACATTTGTCACCACATCGTGGACTTGGAACACCAATGTTACGTGCAAAAATACCAACCCCCACCAGAGAAAGAGGACGGTCACAAGAAGAAAGGCAATTTCATCTTTTTCGATTTCGAATGCAGGCAAGAGACTGGCATTCACATTCCTAATTTCTGCGTGGCTCACCGAGCGTGCGAGAAGTGCATTCAAGAACCTATCTTCAGTCATTGCCCTCTCTGCAGCAAGATTCCTGGAGGGCGTGAAAAAATCTTTCGGGGACCAAACACGTTAGCCGATTTTGCCCAATGGGTCTTAGACCCCGTCGACAAGACGTGGAGCCAAGAGGACATCGAACGTTACGGAGATTGTCATCGTCATGCCACGGCGATGGCTCACAATTTCTCCGGATACGATGGACAGTTTCTTTTGAGGTACTATACGGAACAAGGCACCGAGCGTCCTAAAGTGACTTTGAACGGAGCCAAAATCATTTTCATGCAAGTGGGACAAGTACAGTTTAAAGATTCGATGAGCTATTTGGCCATGCCTTTGAGTCGAATGCCTAAAACGTTTGGAATGACAGAAATGGTTAAAGGGTACTTTCCACACTTTTTCAATACGGAAGCCAATCAACACGCCGTTCTACCCCATTTGCCCGAGGCTCACTATTACGACCCCGACAACATGCGTACCGAACAACGAGAAGCTTTCTACGCTTGGTACCAGGCTCACGCTTCGAACCCTTTCGACTTTCAGGAAGAAATGCTAAAGTATTGTCGTTCCGACGTGGACATTTTACGGCGTTGCTGTGGAAAATTTCGAGAACTGTTCATGGAACACGGAGGGGTCGATCCTTTGAAAGAAACTTGCACCATTGCCAAAGCGTGTTCCTTAGTGTATCGACAACGATTCATGCCTGAAAACACCGTGGCTGTCATCAGTCCTCAAACGACCAACTATGTCAAACGTCAATACTCGGTCAAAGCCCTACGTTGGTTACATTACTTGTGCGATAAGGAAGACAAGTGGATTCAGCATGCCCGCAACGGAGGGGGCGAAAAGACCATCGGAACGTATTCGGTCGATGGCTGGGACTTAGAAAACCCCAAGATCGTGTACGAGTTTAACGGTTGCTTATTTCACGGATGTCCCGTCTGTTACCCTGACCGTGGCACTAAAAATCAGTTTTTACAACGAACCATGGAAGACTTGTACCAGGACACTTGTCAGCGACGCCTAAAGTTGGAACAGGAAGGATACCAAGTGGTGGAAATGTGGGAACACGAGTACGATCACAGTATGAAAACCGATCCCGAGTTTAAACGCCTCGTGGAAAGTTACCAGTTCATGGACCCGCTGTACCCGAGGGATAGTTTGTACGGAGGAAGGACCAATGCCACCTGTTTGCTGTACCAAGCCGACGAAGAGAAAGGAGAAGAAATCAAATACTTGGACGTGTGTTCGCTGTATCCCTACGTGTGCAAATATTGTCGCTTTCCTGTAGGGCACCCGCAATTGCTGACGGAACACATCGACCTGGTCAACATTCGACAATACGAAGGCTTGATCAAGTGCAAAGTTTTGCCTCCCACGAACCTATACCATCCCGTCTTACCTCACCATTGTCAAGGCAAACTGATGTTTCCCTTGTGCCGTACTTGTGCCGAAACGTGCAACCAAGACCAACCTTGCCATCACAGCCAGGAAGAACGTGCCTTGACGGAAACCTGGGTCAGCGTGGAATTGTTCAAAGCTCTGGACATGGGATACCAACTGTTAGAAGTGTACGAAATTTGTCACTTTCCCAAGACACAACAATACCACAAGGGTGACCCCACGCAGAAAGGCGTTTTCGCAGACTACGTGGATGCCTTTTTGAAACTGAAGCAAGAAGCCAGCGGCTATCCTTCCTGGTGTCACACTCCCGAAGACCAAATACAATTCAAAGAGAAATACTACGAACAAGAAGGCATCACTTTAGACCACATCGAGAAAAACGAAGGCAGGCGATCGTTTGCCAAAGTGATGTTAAATTGCTTGTGGGGTAAAATGGCACAACGACCGTGTTTACCCAAGACGGAATATTTGACAGAACCTTCCCGCTACTTCCAGATGATTCACGACAAAACCAAATACATGAAACACGTGGACGTCGTTCGAGAGAATTTAATCTTGGTCAATTACGAAGAAGATCTGGACTTTGTACAAGACGACCCTTTTGGAAATGTCATCATTGCGGCTTACGTGACAGCCCATGCTCGCTTAAAATTGTACGAAGCTTTAGAACTGTTAGAAGAACGCGTCCTGTACTTTGACACGGACAGTTGCATTTACATCCATCACCCGATTCAACATCACCCTAACATCGAAGGAGACCGTTTAGGAGCCTGGACAGACGAGCATCCCGACGACAAGATTCTAAGTTTCGTCAGTGGCGGTCCCAAAAATTACGGCTACGAATACCGTGACAAACAAGGAGAAGTGCACACGACGTGCAAAGTGAAAGGACTGACTCTGAATTATCGTACCAGTCGAGTGGTCAACTTTGGGGTATTGAAAGAAGCCTTGCAATCGGGAGAGGATGGAAACTTTAAAGTGACCACCTATCAACCGAACAAGATTGTACGTTTACCCACTCATCACATCGTCAGTCGACCTTTGGAAAAAGTCTATCAAATCGTGTACCAGAAGCGAGTGCGACTTCCCAATCATTTCACCTTACCGTATGGACACGTTGGTATAAAACATTGGTTGTAAGAGGATAGCCACCCACAAGAAAGATGACTTCGCCACAGCAAGAATCGAGTGAGAAACCCGATGAGAACTCCAAGTTCAAACCCTACCATTTTCCAGTCTTCTTACCTGACTATTGTGATTGTGCCCGTCGATTGGACACATTTCAGAAATGGCCTACGGATAGGGAAGGATTACCTTCTTCGCATGTTTTAGCTAGAACAGGATTTGTCTACTTGGGACCTGAGTCAGGATTGGGATACGAGGTACAGTGTTTCGCTTGCGGACTGAAGTTACGAATGGATCTATGTATCTATAAAGATTCAGCTATTCTGGAACATACTCGATGGTCTCCGCACTGCCCTTACCTTTCTATGGCCTTTCCACCCATCACACTACGGTACAATGTTGACGGTACCTTAGAGACGGTACCTTCCGAAACAAGACATAAAAAACGTAAAAAAGGAAAGATGTACAAGCTGGAGACTGCATTGCGACTAGTATAAAAAGGGGGCTATGGTCAAGATCGATAGTTCATTGTGACTACCAAGACCGAATGAACAAGATGAATACTTTGAAAGAGACATCGTTCCAGTTTGGGGATTGTAAAAAAGTTGTATCTTCCTCTAGTGTGACTAATATTGGATGGATAAGACCCATGCATTGCGACGGAAAATGTCCGGAAGGAAACTGCGATTGTCCATGTGGTTACCATTGTAATTGCGTAACGGAGTTTGCAGACGAGTGCGATTGTGAGCCTTGCGATGGGTACGATGCTGTACGTTGTGACCTGAGCGATGCCGTAAAGCATCATGGGAACTTTGTTCTCACTACCCCTGTCATGGAAAGTGATGCTGTGCGTGTCAAACCTGAGGGATGCGAAAGCGATGCCGCTCGTCCTCTTAGACATTTTACCGGGTTTAAAGGGGAATGTTCACCTTCACGTCTACCCACCTACGGATGTCATCCAGCCCTGAGCAAACTCCTGTTCCTGTCACCCAACCCTCATCGAAACGAACCTGTGAAAAACGAATATTCGTTTCCTGTGCGTTTGTCGGAATACTGTGACTTTGAAAATCGTCTTCAATCGTTCAAAGGAAAATGGCCTAAGTATCTGGGAGGACCGACCCCCGAAGAATTAGCCAGAGCCGGATTTTTCTACTTGGGCGAAGGAGATAAAGTCAAGTGCTTCAGTTGCGGTGTGTCACTTCACCACTGGGAACCGCAAGATTCGGCCTACGTAGAACATGCTCGATGGTCATCGAATTGTCATTACTTACCTTTAGTGGGACCGAGACATTGAATTAACTTCTTACCATAATAATCTGTTCATGGATACTTTACAAGAGAACATTCGTGCTTTGCCTGTGGAGTTGAGAGAACGCATTTACCGAGAGCTGGTCAAAATACAAGTGAAACGTAAAGAACAATTGCATCCGTTACGTCACCGGTGTTTGAACCACTGGTACCTGAAGGCTATACAAGGATTGATTCAATTGAAAGTGTTCCATCGGACAGACATTGATCAACGATCCTCTAGTTTTAAAAAGGATTGGTTTGGTATGGACGATTCTACCTACATCATTGTAAACGTACTGCATCGAATTCCAGAGGAAGAGTTAACGAATTACCAACATCTTGAACACAATGTCAACTTAGTGAAAGAGGAAACTTCTGAACGAATTGTAATGTGTAGATTAGTGACTCAACGATTTAAATTCGACACTGAAGTAAAACCATGTTTGTGCAAATAGTACATTTCTTGTGTCAGACCAAAGAGGATTTAGTAAGACCTATTCATGGATACTTTGCTAGAGAACATTCGTGCTTTGCCTGTGGAATTGAGAGAAAGGATTTACCGAGAGCTGGTGAAAATACAAGTCAAACGTAAAGAACAATTGCATCCGTTACGTCACCAGATCTTTAACCACTGGTACCTGAATGGTATAAGAGAACTGATTCGTCAGAAATTGTTTCAGTGGTCAGACCTTGTTCAACACTTTGAGTTAGTGAATGATCGAAATGTTCATTATTTTGGTTACTTCGAGATTCACCTACAGCAATACATTGAGGAAGACAAGTTAAAGGATTATCAACATATTTTACGTGGAATCTACTTAGAGGAAGAGGAAACTTCTAAACGAACTCTGAAGTTTCGGTTACAGTATGCAAGATTTAGATTCCCTACTGTAGAACGAAGATCTCTGGCTAGAAAGTACGTGTATTGTTTCCGAAACAAAGAGACTATAAAAACAGGCTGCCATGCCACGACTTATGTCACATGTCATCCAACAGATTCCGTGGAAGGAACTCAATGACCATATTCAAACCGTGGATCATTACCATCGATTATTACAAGAACTGTATCCATTCAATTTGGGACGACAAGTGGTGTGTGTCTTAGTGACTTGTTTTTTGGGATTTCGTTTACCAGCCGATTCTTTGTGGACTCTTTACGATCAGTACTTACCACCTCCATGGCCTTAAATGGTCACGAAAAACTCCTTTTGCTCAAAGCCTTGCGTTTTCATCTGGATACTTCTCGACCTCTACGGGAAAAAAAGATTCGTCAACTTTTAGCTACCCAAGACGTGTATGACGATGTGTGTGTAGCTTGTGACTTACATCCCCATTGGACAGATGTCCGTGCCTGGAAAGAATGGGATTTTGAGGCTTGGACCCAAGAAGTGGCCCAGTATGCACGAGAGTTGTTCAAGGAAAAAAGTTACTTTTCAACCCGTGTTAGTGACGGTGCCAGAAGAACCCGTCACCCAGGACAGGACTGTCGTGGATAGACCTGAAAGACCCTTTCGGGAGGACACTTGTGTGACCTTACCCCCTACTATAGAACTGGTTAGAACATTACCCAAAACATGTTGTACAGACACTTGTGTTTATTCCACGTTCATAGTTATCATGTGCCTTTTATCCTTGTACTTAAACCTTTGGCTTTTATGTATTTTTGTCTTTCGTATTCATGTTTAAAAAAAAACATTCAATAAACGTGTTCTGAAAAAGTATATAAACTCTTGTCTTGTTCGTTTTCGTGTCACAAGTGACATTTCTCACACCATGGCTACCTCTACTGTCTCTGCTCCCTCTTCCTCTACTGTCAAAGTCATCGACGAACACTTAGATCGTGCCAGTTGGGAGGCTTTGTATCTTCGCCATCCCTTTAACATGCTCATTGCTGGACCTAGCGGTTCAGGCAAAACCGAATTCGTCAAACGTTTGATCGAACATAAACATCATTTGATCGATCGACCCCCTCAACGGATCGTGTGGTGTTACAAAGAGTGGCAATCGGCGTACAGCCTCTTGCGAGAAAGTCAAGGCGATTCCATCGTGTTTGTGGAAGGCATTCCTAAAGAAGACGACGGCATCGTCTCTGACTCCCGTCAAACCCATTAGGTCATTTTCGACGACATGTTAGGAGAAGACGAAGAAGAAATTAAATTGTGGTTCACGCGCAAAGGGCATCACCGTAATGCCAGTGTCATTTACATCACCCAAAATTTGTTTCAACAAAGTAAAGCCCATCGCACCATCAGTCTCAATGCGCATTACGTGGTCTTGTTTAAAAGCCCTCGAGATAAATCGCAAGTGCAAGTCTTAGCCAAACAGTTAGGAACGCCTTGGCTGACTCAGGCGTACGACGATGTCACTCAAACGCCACACGCCTATTTACTCGTCGATTTGAAACCTACGACCCCCGAGGATTTGCGATTTCGTACCCACTTGTTTCACCACGGAGGGCCTGTCCTGTACACGTCTCCGTCCTCGACTTCATTTCACTCCCCATCAAAAAATCTATAAAAACCTCAGACCCTTTTTCGTCTGTCTCACACAGTGTGAACATGACGTCCCTTCAGTCGCATCTTCCCGTCAAATTGATTCGTGCCTTGTATGGCATCAGTCGAGAAAAAAATCCACAAACACGAGCCCGTGTCTTAGAAGCTAGTCTCAAAGAAGTCTTACGATGGTTCACGGTGACGGCACGTCAATTACTCCAAGGAATCATTCAGATTCCTCATCAAACCAAACGCTTTTTCGATCGAAACAAAGTCGCTTTGGTCCAACTGGCCGATCCCCGCATTGACACTCAAACCAAAAAACAAATCATTTTGAAACCTGGAGGGAGCGGTACTCTAGGAGGGGTCATCATTCGCTCACTCTTAAGATGGGATCCTAATGCCCCCAAAGTTATCCCCAAGACAAAAGTCCAACGAAGCCCCAAGAAGAAAAAGAAAAAGACCAGGTCCCCACGAAGAATAACTTCTCCAGTGGCAGGACCCTCCTCTTACCAGACACCACCACCCCGGAAAAAGAAAAGAAGCCCCCAGAAAAAGAAACAGAGAAAAAGTCCCCAGAAAAAGAAAAGTCCACAGAAGAAAACTAGTCGCAAGAGAGGCACTTCGGCCAGGACGCAACCTTACACTCGCAAACCACGACCTGCCACGGCAGTGACTGCGTCTCCGGCATCCTCACGTTCATCCACTTCTCCGTTGATGACACCCAGAACTGAAGAGTACTTGAAGACGTTGATCACACCAAGAACATCTCCGTTGATGACCCCCAAAAGAACTTCCCCAGTGGCAGGACCCTCCAATTTAGTGGCAGTGGCTGCTGCTCACAAAGTACCTTCTCCCAAAATCAAAGTCCAAGAAAGATCGGGCATGTTACAAAGTTTACTGGATTTGTCCAAGCAAGAACTGGCTCGATTTAGTCCGCTGCGTACCCCTGCACGACGTGTCATGCCTGTCCTCAAACTGATAAAACGTAAAGACAATCAGTGGCGACGCGTTCCAGTATAAAAAGAGCCTGTGACCAAGTCGGGGTATCAGTGAACTTGTAAAAGATGTCACCTCCAAGAAGCCACAAAAGAAAGAGACAAAGGCAGACGCGTCATCCGACAAAGCGCTTAGCCAAGCATCGACATTACCCTAAGAAAAGACACAGTCGTTCCAAGAAAAAGAGGCGTCAACAAAGGGGAGGATTCCTTGGCGATTTTGGGAAAAACATTGTCACCTTTATGACAAAGCGATAGTCCCAAAAAAAAAGGATAAAAGGGTGTGCGTTAAGTCATCGACGTTAGTGTCTGTTCGGTGAATGTCCCGGAACCCACAAGCAAAAATGTCACCCTCCAGAAAACCCCAAGGAAAGAAAAGAAAAGGACTGCCACCACGTTTAGCTAAACATGGGGACATGTTATCTGTCCTGTCCAAAGCTTCTTCACCCCTACGAAAAAAACTCATTCAAACGGCCTCCAAAGAGGTCATCGATACCGTGTGCGAATGTTGTTTGAACGTTTTGAAAGGCACGATCCCTTTGTCCAAACACCAGAAACAATGCTTAGGAAAACATCGTCACGTTCTTCGCCAAATGGTTCGAAAGAAAATTCCCATTCGTCAAAAAAAGAAGATGTTGATCCAACGTGGAGGCATTTTACCTCTCTTGTTAGGCCCCATACTGAAAGGAGTCTTGGGAACCATGTTGGGAGGACTGGTGGGAGCAAGATAAAAAGGCCTCGGAAGTTCCAAGATCTCAGAATCGACCGCTGACAACCCCATGGAAGGACGAAAACTAGCTTTAGTGCCTTACAAACGATGGATGGAATACCATCGGTGGCAAGAACAACGCACCCCGCATTTACCTCCCAATCCCAATTTGAGCGAGATGTCCCAGTTACAACACGAATTGCAATCCTTGATGGATCGCCAAGATTTGTCCGAAACAGAAAAATCGAAAAAGTACGGTCAACTCTTGCAAAGACTGCAACTCTTTCACCAGAAAGCTTTAGACGAAACAGCTTTACCCACTCTGAAAGATTTTAAGACCTTGATGAAAAGTGCAGCACCATCATCATCATTACCACCACCACTACCATCCCCAAGGGTCACCAGAGATGCTACCCCACAAAGACCTGAGGAAGAAGAGATGCGCGAAGTGTTTCAAACACCGTCAGCAGCTCCCATTTCGAGTAAGATTTCAGCATCCTTGTTGACCCCGTCCCCCACACCCCAACGAGAAGAAATGAAAGCTTGGGTTAAAAAGATGATGTCCACGCCACCTTCGACAGAAGTGAAAAAGAAAGAAGGGAAACCAGAAGCGAAAAAAGAAAAGAAAACCAAAGCCATCCCATTGCCACCTCCACCTCCACCACCACTACCTTCGACTTCTACTCCCGTAGCCCATCGGACACGTAAATCCGTTTCCAAACCACCCTTTCGTCCCACCCAAAGTAGCATCACCGAAGAGTGGGTGACTTATTAACACACAAAAAAAATGGAAAAAGTCTTAGCCAGCATTTACTACGATCCCTCGCATCCTGCAGGTTACGCAGGACTTCAAAAATTGTATCGTGCTGCCAAAACGCAACTGAAAAGTCTCCGTTTACTTCAAGTGCAACGATGGTTACAAGAACAAGCTACCTACACTTTACATAAACCCATTCGACGCAAGTTTGCCAGAAGTCGCACCCGAGTGGAAGGCATCGATCATCAATGGCAAGCCGATTTAGCCGATGTCTCTCATTTGGCCAGCTACAATCGTGACTACAAATCTTTGTTTTGTGTCATCGACGTCTTTTCCAAATTTGCCTGGGTCGTGCCCTTGACTTCCAAATCGAGCAGCGAGTTAGTGCGAGCCCTGCAACGGGTGTTGAAACAAAGCGGTCGTCACCCTCTTCGATGGCAAACGGACAAAGGCACCGAATTTCTGAACCAAGCTTTCCAAAAAGAATTAAAGAAACGTGACATTCGTTTTTTTACCACCGAGAATCCCGAAACCAAGCCAGCATCGTGGAACGTTTTCAACGCACTTTGAAAGAACGCATGTGGAAATATTTTACGCATCACCACACTCTGAAGTACATCGACATCTTACCACACCTGGTGCAAGCGTACAACCAATCTTACCATCGAAGCATCGGACGTGCCCCGCAAGACGTGACTCTCGAGAACGAAGTGTTGGTGTTTGAGCGTCTGTTCGGTACGTCCCCGACGAGGGCTGTCCCCAAGAAAAGTGGAGAGTTGGCCGTAGGAGATTGGGTGCGCATTGGCAAAACCAAACGCACTTTCGACAAAGGTTACTTACCTAACTGGACGACCGAATTGTTTCGCGTCACTGGACGAGTGCATGGCCGTCATCCTGCCGTCTATAAATTGGAAGACATGAACGGAGAAGTACTCAAAGGAAAGTTTTATTTGCCCGAGTTACAACGTGTCACCAAAAAAGAAGACGACGTGTACGACATCGAAAGCATTCTCGAACGCAGAACCCGTAAAGTGGGCAAACGACGTGTCAAAGAAGTCAAAGTACGTTGGAAAGGATATCCACCCAGTTTCGATTCTTGGATCGACGCTTCGCAAGTCATCGACTATAAAAAGAAGAAGTGACCATCATGCCCTTTCACACAGCAGACGCAGCTACGTCGACCACTCCTTCTTCCCCTAGTTCTTCTGTGCAAGATTTACAAAAACAACCCTTGTGGGTGTGGTGTGGAGAACGTGTGCCTAAAACGCAAATCGTCTTTTTCTGCCAAATCTTCGTGGTGTATTGTGTCATCGGGGCAGCCATTGCCAATTTGAGTTTGCAACAAGGAGACAAACAATTGTGGACCATTTTATTGAGCAGTTGCATCGGTTACCTGCTTCCCAATCCCTCCCTGAAATTCTCCTCGAACGGGAACCACGGGAACCTTGTGTCCAGTGCCAGTGTGTGACACCACTCCAACCACAATCAGAACCCCATTTTAGACGGAGACACGCCTCTGACGTCCAGTAACCCCTCGGAGAGCCACAGAACTCTGGAATTATGAGTCACCAAAACCAATTTTACTTAACCTTACCCAGTGACAGTTCCATGGAGGTGTTTCCCCACAACACGTTGTGCTGTTACACGGCCAAATTACCTCAAGCCATCCCCTTAGATCACGAAGCCCATTGGGAAGTGGCTTTAGTAGAAATGATTCACCCTACACAAATCAAAAACATCACTGAAACTCAAAACTTTTTTGAGGTCGAAATCCTGAACCAACAATTACAAGAAGCCATGACTGACATCGGGTTTTCAGGGATCACAACAACATCCACCAGCAATCCAGCCTTCAAAATCTACACCGTGAAAATTCCACCAGGGTTTTATTTTAGCGGCCAACATTTGGTGGACACTATTGCGGACAGGTTCGAGTTCGCCTTTGCCAAAGCCCTGAACAGAGCCAAAAAAAGTGTCACCCTGGAGTACCATAAAGTGGCTCGTCGCTTACTGATGAAATTTCAGGATACCCAAACGTTGTCCATCAGTTTTAATCGTGACTTGTTTGATATTTTAGGTGGAGACACAAACATGGCTTTTTAATCCGAAGATCAACAGCAATACGGAATTTTACAAGTATTTTCGATTCCCTGTAGAACTGAATCAAGGACTTAATTTAATGTTCGTGTACTCCGATGTGGTGGAGTATAACGTGGTGGGACACACCTCTGTACCGTTACTGCGTGTCATTCCTTTCAAAGTGGATAATACCACGGCCAGTGACCAGGAAGGTGGAAACACTTACCACGTCCACCGCGAATTTGTCCATCCTCATTATTTGCCTGTCAGCAAGTCGTATTTGGACACGGTCAACATTGCTATAAAAGGAGATTTGGGACAAAATATTCCATTCACCAAAGGAAAAGTCACGGTGAAACTCCATTTTCAAAAACGGTTCTCTCACGACTCGTAAGTAAGTCATGTATCCAGTGTACCAAAGGGTTGCTCGACAGCGAGGACACGGCTTAGGAGACATGTTAAAATCGGCCTTTCGTTCGGTGGTCCCGGTGTTGAAACCGATGGTGACACGCGGATTGCACGCCTTGAAAGATGCGGCACTGACGCAAGGCAAAGAATTTCTCCAAAATGTCATCATCGACAAACAAAACCCTAAAGAAGCCTTCATGAGGGCAGGCAAAAATGTCTTGCTGCAAACGGGCAAAGACATTTTGGGCCGACGAGACACACCTATAAATGCCCTGCACGCTACCGAATCAGGCATTCAGCAAGGACAAGGCAGAAAGAGACGACGACGGAAAAAACACCCTTTCACCAGACTTCAAGCTAGAAAGGCCAAGAAAAGAAGAACCGTTCGAGACTTAGACGTTTTCGATTATTGAGACACAGCAACAAAAATATGATGCACCGAGAGTCTTGCGCTTGTTCCAAGACGGAACTGGATATGTTTGCCATGCCCCCCACCATGATGACCATGCAAGAATCCCAGTGGGTGGAATTTCATCCCGTCTCCTCATTGACCGATTCCGCTCCCATCGAGTTTGAAATCAAAGGACAGCCCGAAGATTACATCGATCTGAATAGCAGTTATTTGTACTTGAAAGTCAAAGTAACCGAAGTGGACGGTGACCCTCTCATTGATACGTCCAGAGTAGCTCCCGTCAACAATTTCATGCATTCCTTGTTCAGTGGAGTGGACTTGTATTTAAATAACAAACTTGTCAGCAGCAGCATGGATACTTACCCTTACCGAGCGTACCTGGAAAATCTCTTGACGTACGGAAAAGAAGCCAAAAACACTCATCTGGATGCTTGCGTGGTATGGAAGCCTGACGCATTAGGTGCAAAGTTCGACAGCACTACAATTGATGGGGATGCTCAAAATTTATCGGGATTCATAGAACGAAGAAAGAAAATTGCACTAAGTCGTAGTTTAGAACTGATGGATCGTTTACATTTGGACATGTGGTTGCAAGAAAAGTATTTGCTGAACGAAGTGGATGTCCGCTTGAGACTGAATCGCAGCAGTGCCGCTTTCCATCTGTTGTCTAATACTAACGATTACAAAACTGTCATCCAAGAAGCCAGACTCTACGTGCGACGTGTGGAAGTGTTACCTAAAGTAGGTAACGACATCAGTCAGACGTTGAGCAGAACGACCGCCAAGTATCCGATCCGACGAGTGGAAGTGAAAACCTTCACCATTCCTAGGGGACAGCGATCTATGATCGAAGATCATCTGTTCCAAGGACAGCTACCCAAACGTTTGATCCTTGGTATCGTCGAGAATACAGCCTTCAACGGAGCTGTCGATAAAAATCCTTTCAACTTTCGACACTTTGGCGTGTCCAAGATCGAAGTCAGTCGCGATGGCAAGACCTTGTGTACCCGACCTTTCGAGCCTAACTTTACCCAGAACAATTACTTGAGATCGTATTTGTCCCTGTACGAAGCCACGGGACAGTTAGGGACCAACACCAGTCACGGCATTACGTACGACGATTATGCAGGAGGCTATGCTTTGTGGGCTTTCGATTTCACTCCAGACCAAGGCAGCGACGAGGGACATTTCCACCCTATAAAATCCGGCCAGATTCGTGTGGAAATTCAATTTGCAAACCGAATCCCTGATGAAACGGTGAACGTCCTCCTGTATGCAGAATTCGATAATACCATAGAAATCAACAGTTTGAGAGAAGTCATTCTAGATTACTAGAAGCCATGGAAGACTGTTATCCCTCTTTACCTAGTGGAGAAACTTTGGACATGAAATGTGAGGAGACCGTGGAAAAAGAAGAAGTGATCATGATGAAGTCGAGATGGCCAGAACAAGAAGCCCATTTAGTCTCCTGTTTTGCCAAACACTTGGTCGACAAAATGACGGAATTGATCAAGAAAAATTGTTATGGATGTCAAAACGATCATCCCAGTCAAATTCAACACGATAAATGCCTGATGTTGAGTCAAGAAGAAAAATTGGACGAGTATCTGGACGAAGCTTGGAGTCTCATCTCGAACAAAGACGTGTTGCATCAGTGGTATAAAGACTTGCGTGAACATTCTTGTCCACCATTAACCACTCAAGAGATCCATCGTATCGAAGCTCTCCTGAATCAGAGTGAGGAAACAGAACGAATAACCGTTTATTCGTCAGACATTTTCAAGCAAAAAGTCAGGATCGAATTGACGACTTATTATTACCTGTGAAGAAGAAGAAAAAACCACACACAAATCAATGGATACCTGGGAACTTTATTACCTTTTGAACCACAGTTCGTATACGGCTTCTTGGAATCCTGTCGTCTGTGCTAAAGATGAACTCCCTCATCGCAAACCTAAAGACCATCTAGCTTACTTGATCAACACGGACGACAGTCATCTCCCAGGAACCCACTGGGTAGCCGTCTACTTTCCTCAAGAAGGATGTGTGGAATATTTCGATTCGAACGGATTGCCCCCTTTGGAAGACGATATCATCGACTTTATGAGAAGAAATGCTCAGACTACCCGATTCAATAACGTGAAATTACAAGGCACAGATTCTTTGGTGTGTGGACAGTACTGTGTGTATTTTCTGCATCATCGCAGCCTGGGCTATTCCTTAGAACATTTAGTGACTCATTTCGATCCTCGTTCTTCTGCTAGAAATGATGTGAAAGTAGATCGATGGTTTTGTGACCATTATGCTTATCTTTTGTCTCAAGCTAGGAAACGTAGTGTCCATCAATGGCCTAATGATTTCCAACAGTGGAAATCACAATTTCATTCACAACGTTGTCAGCCCTGTTTAAAGTAGATGGTTAATTGAGAAAAAAATGTTTGTGATTTGAAAAAAATTGTTTGATTTTTATAGTGTTGGATTATTGTTAAAAATGTTAGAGTTGTTGTTTAGTGTTAAGTGATTTTTGAATAAAAAATGTTGTGTTTTGAAAAAATGCTTTTGTCTTTTGTTTAGCTATAAGAATGTTGGATTGATGCTCTTTCATTTCTTACTATCCCTCTCATGAACGTTGCGGCTCGAAAAAACCGTGTGGGGGATGTTTTCCTTCACGTCCGCGCTTTGACTTTAAGAACCGGTTTGTTCCCAGTCTGACCATCCATTGTCGACTCATCCTCCTACGAAGATGTGCTCCAAACTAGCTAAGCTCAACGAAGCCTACGTGAATTTGCATAGGGTCAAACACAGTCTGATACCGAAGCCAGAAGAAATAGAGAATGTGAGAATGTTAAAAATCACTGAAGACCTGATAGAAGAGCTCTTCAGAGAAGAAATGAACAGGGAAAAAGAAGAATGGACAGAGAAGTACAGACTTCAGAGACAACAGCAACAGCAGCAACATCAACAACAGCAGCAACAACAACAGCATCAACCTGAAGCTGACAGAGGCTTTGTCGATTGCCGTATCGACACCAAAGAGTTCTTCTTCTCTTTCCGAAGAAGCAGACCTATCGCCAGAAAGTCTATCCTCAGAGGACATCGCATTCTTAGAAACTAAAAAAGAATGCCATAGCAAACAAAAAAACAGCCCTTTTCAGGGCTACCCAATACTCTAGAAAAGAAATAACTATTAATTTGCCAATGTGAGTAGGTAGAGTAGTGTGAAAATAAACACTAACTCTTTTATAAAAAAATGTGAGGGTATGTGTTTGTGTGTTTGTAAGAGCTAACGTAAGTTGGTGAGGATAGTAGATTAAAATAATGTTTTTTTGGGGTTTTGAGGTGTATATTTGGAGTTAGATTGGATTGCTTTGCGTATGTGGATAGTCTATTGAAGTGATTTATAAAAAAATTTACAATAGTGATGGGTAGCATAAAAAAGTGAGTGAGTGTTTATTTTAAGTCCGCGCGTTGTTGTTGTTTTTTGGTCATGATCTAGGTAAGATCAATTTTATGTTTTTAGGGGGATGTTTTCCATCATGTCCGCGCTTTCACTATAAATTGAAACTCGCTGGGCAGTCTAGCTACACGTATTGATTGACCAACACAGCCAGAAGAATGAATAGCAGAATAGTGAAACTGTTAGAACTCCAGATGCACCTGGAATATGCCAGGCGCATAGTAAACGAACTATCAGCGGAGGCTATCATAGAAGAAGCAAGAATGAAGAAAGAAGAGGAGGAGAGAAGAGAGAGGGAAGAAGAGGAAAAGAAAAGAGAAGAGAGGATGTCGTTCAATATTCCGGAGACAGAGGATTGGGGTGTTGAAGCGAATCATCCTCCCTCTGCGCTCCCCAGAAGAAAGGTGAAAGAAGACTGGGGAAGAAGATGCGTGTGTGGCGCCAGGCCAGGAAGGTGCAACCATTAGATAGGTGCATCAGGAGTTCAAAAAAAACCAACAGCCCTTTTAAGGGCTACCCAATACTCTAGAAAAGAAATAACTATTAATTTGCCAATGTGTGTAGGTAGAGTAGTGTGTATATAAACACTAACTCTTTTTTAAGATAGTGTGAGAGTATGTGTTTGTGTGTTTTGTGTTTGTAAGAGTAAAGGTAAGTTTGTGCAAATAGTAGATTATGGGTTTCTTTATTGTTTCTTAACAAATGTGGAGAGTGTAGTTTGGGTTATATTATATGAAATGAAAAAGTAGGGGGATGTTTTCCTTCACGTCCGCGCGTTGTTTGGTCATGATCTAGGTAAGATCGATTTTATGTTTTTAGGGGGATGTTTTCCTTCACGTACGCGCTTTAAGTATAAGAACCCACAGTATTCGTCGTTCAAACCATTCTAAATAGAAGATGGCTTCAAACCACCTGGATAAATTTCAATCATTGCAAGACGTCCTTGACAATTTGGGCATGATAGAACAAATGCTCGTACGACTCGTTGAAGACCACTATTCTTATAGTCCGCATAGAGTAAAAATGGAAATTAACAACTTAAGAAAAGCAAAGGACATGATCAGTGGTGTGATGAAGGAAATAAAGGAGGAGAAGGAGGATGAAGAGGAAAAGATAAGAATAAGAACATGGAACGAAAAAGTTGAAAAAGAAGAAGAAAATGAGAAGAGGAAGAAAGAAGAGGAGGAAGAGAAGAAAGAAGAGGAGGAGAAAAAAAAAGAAGAGAAAGAGTGTTGGAGATAAAATAAGAAGTTGGTGGAGGAAAAGAAGAACTTAGAAGCAGAAGAAGAAAACCCAAAGGCCCTTTTCAGGGCCAGCCATATTTCTCGAAAAGAGATAGTCTTTCCATTGCCTACCCCTTTTTTTATTTTTTTTTTTATTTTATTTTTAAAAAAAATAGAGACCCTCCCTGTTTCAATTTTACATAGACCCTATACAGTCCCAAGGGGTTTTTGGCCATGTTAAATTTACATAGACCCTATATTGTCCCAGGGTTTTTGGCCATGTTAATTCCCATAGACCCTATATTGTCCCAGGGTTTTTGTCCATGTTAATTCCCATAGACCCTATATGTTCCCACGATTTTTCTCCATGTTAAATTTACATAGACCCTATATGTTCCCAAGGGTGTTTTTAATGATAAATCCCATAGACCCTATAAGATCCCCCTTCACTACTACCGATAGGTATTAAATTCAAAATTGTGAGACTTAAAAAGCAGAGTCCTCGTTCGTAGTCCCGGGTAGACAAATGTGTAGCAAATTCTTAACAAGCTATGCTAAAGAAAACAGTCCAGTACAATACCATCCAATAACCTTTTTGAATCTCCTATGCGTGTCTTTGTACGTGTTTACTTCTGTGACCGAGATTGCTCTAATTGATCACATCTTTCTTTCAGATTTAGAATAAATTTTCTGCATTATATATATATATATATATATATATATATATATATATATATATATATATATATATATATATATATATATATATATATATATATATATAGTCTGCTGAAGCAATTAAGCGAAACTGGTCACACAATGTACGTGTTTGTGTTTTTAATCATTTAACTTTATATATATATATATATATATATATATATATATATATATATATATATATATATATATATATATATATATATATATATATATACATATGTGTGTGTGTGTGTGTGTGTGTGGTCAGATACTGTATCTTTTCTAGGAGAAATAAACATCGAATAACTAACATACAAAATCTGACCACACAAAGGCCAGTCCAGACACAGAAACTATATAGCAGACAAAACAGCATATACATAGCAAACATGGAAGATCGTTGGCCACGATCACTGGAAATAGAGTCATCTTATGTAATTATCCACAGACATATATGTCAATGGGTGATTGTACAGAGCATATAGTAAGTTATTAATTTTACAGAATAAAGCTATCAAGTATTGGAATAGGAGGAAATAATGGGCCTGTATACACAGGAACCTCAGAGAATGACTCATCCAATAAAGTAGCAAATTAAGAGAAACCATCGCAACAAAAACAATCGTATAAATACATTTTCTTTTCAAACTTTCTTTTGATTGCTTACGGGGAAAAAAACAGCACATAAATATCAGAGGGTGGGAACACGAACACATAGAAGCCTTTGAATGTTTCAAACAAAGAACCATGGAGGGAGGACAACCTCGATGTCAATAGCTAATTATATCTAAATGTCGAAGGTGTGCCCACAAATAAAAATTAACACCATTCTAGAATATATATATCTGTAATTAAGTATGCAATTTAGGGACGTATATGTCGTCCCGGACTCTGTCAATAATCTCCAAGCAAATGGTAATTGGAGACGTTCGTTACGCTTCGTACAAAGATTTTCTAATTGCTTTAGTAATTTAGCGCATTTCATTTTAACCCAGAATTTAACTTTGCAATGAATTTAAAAATCACCTTAGTTTTAAATGTATCACGTGCTTGTTTTTTTACAGTATTTGAGATTATTTGGGCAGTAATTGGGTGTATTTGAGTATATTTGGACAGTATTTGGTATATCTGAGCAGTATTTGGGTGTATTTGGGTAAATCGTGCCGCCGTTGCATACATGTTCTGTCCCACCTTGTCCATTCGCGTGTTGGAAGAGCAGGAAGTCGGGACGTTTTTCCCACCCACATGTGTCCAAAACTCTCTGGTACTAATGACATTAGGATTTTCTTCAATTTGGAGAGGCTTTCAATGACCCACTCCGGTTCATATCTTTTGCTGCTCCAGCACTCTACCATATTCTGGAATCTCGCACAGAAGTTTTGCCAGAGTAAGAGTCTGTCAGGCAACAGAAGGGGCGTATGTCCCCTCTGCTACATTTCGGCTGCTGGTCTCTGCCTCCATTTATCGGGTTTATTCCCCTGCATGACCCTTTATACCTGCCCCACCCCCCTCCTTCCAGGTTCTTATGGACTCTTGATCGGAGCGTCCCAAAAGGGAATACTGGCTGGGACCTGGCTTCGTCAATCGATAAAGCAACGAAGGCCTTGGAGTGTAAGGCTCGAAGCCTAATTATGATCACCTCTAAAAAGCAATCTCTTTCGGCTGCCTCCTTTAGCCTCTTGGAGCAATTGTATTCTCCAGCGTTGCTGTGGCGCTTGCCCGAGGCTGTGCTGAAAACGTCCAAGCATGCATGCTTCGTTCTCCACCACCGCAGGATGTTGCCTTGGAGACGTGTAAAGTAAAGCTGGACCACACAAGAACCTTTTGAGGGCCATATTACACGAGGAAGAAACAACAGTTGGTCCCATCTCCAATGAAAGCCACATGATTAGGGACCAGCAACACCAGTTCCTGGTCGTGACTCCAAGTCCGTTGAAGACCACTCAGGTGGCTTAAGGGGTTAGAGCGTTCGCCTCGGACGCGGAAAGTCGAGTGTTCAAATCAAGCTAAGAGAGTTGCATCATCCTCTTCTACTTAGTCTTCCTCTCCACAGTACCCAATAGATGCTCGAACTAGATCTCTTCTCAAAGGTTCAGAGGGCATGTCATTGTCATGCATGACTGAATATGTTTGTATCCGTATCCCTTTAAAGAAAGGATGCCAGTAACATCTTCGTCTATCACAGACATTTAGTTTCTTTCATCAGTACAAACTGGTTCATCTATAGGAATATGTACATGCATTTATGTGAAAGAGAGCAATCAAAAGTGTGGGGAAATAAACAAACTCCGGGTTTCTATTTCCGGATCCTTTCGAGTTGAAAAAGGAACTTTAGGAGCTGAAAAAAAGGCTGAAACTTTCGTCATCAGTGTTTCACTGTAACGAATATTTTAGGAAGAACAATTCAAGGAGGATGTTTTCGCCTCGAGCATGAATGCCACACGACCCTACAACTGGGTGGTCTCCACAGATGTGCAGGAAGTATACCTTCATCTCCCCATCCATAAAAGTGATACCTCCAGGTTTGTCAGGGTCTGGAGGTGTTTCAATTTCATACTCTTTTGTTCGGCATCATCTCCACCCACAATGGCCTTTATATTTGGTTAACAGCAGCTCACATAAGGTTTTTACGGATCTCCATCTTCCAGTGTTTTGACTATTGGTTGATATACAATGTCGTCAGAGATGTTCTCCCAATGGGCATATCCCTCTTTTAGTCGATGGTGACTCCTCTGATCTCGCCTCATCTCAGGACTTAAAACCATGTGATAGGACCATTTACCCAGGTGATGTAGCAACAGTAGTTTTAAAATGACACCTATGACAGTTATATAGGAGATCAAATCAGTGCCATTTATATTTATGACAAACTAAAGACCATCAGAAATTTTCTGGCGAAACCTTTTGATATGACTTTTCTTTTGGAAGCATCAACAGCAAAAAACGTTTCAAGGCAACATAATAAATCTTTGGGTAAAAACTACACATCAATATGGCATTTCCGTGATAAGTAGTGATAGCATGAACTCAGTATCTCATCTATGGTGGATTTGAGATAACCACCAATATCATTCAGGTCCAGGTAAGTAGTTAAGTGGGATACCCTACGTACAATGGGAATTAGCATTACAGGGACCCCTGGGACACTCTACGTACAATGGAAATTTAACATGGCGAAAAATCGTGGGACACTCTACGTACAAGGGGAATTTAACATGGCGAAAAATCGTGGGCAACTCTAGGGACAATGGGAATTTAACACAGAGTTTGGGTCTGTCTAGGGACAAGGGGAAATTAACATGGGAATAGAGTTTGGGTCTGTCTAGGGACAAGGGGAATTGAACATACGGAAATTGAACATGGTGGGTCTGTATAGCGTCAAGGGGAATTGAACATGGTGGGATTGTCTAGGGACAATGATGGTAGAGGGTCAAACACAACAGAGACAGAAACATACATACACTAGTACAAGCGTGAGATTTATATATAAAGCATTACCAATACCTGAAATCTTGCTGGGGTGTTCAAAAATTTGCATAATTGTAATGATGCTATAAACAGCTATAATCAAGGAAATGCTCAACGACAAAATGGATGTGACTAAAAGTAACGCTAAAATGACGAAATTGTCCCAGAATTTAAAGGAAAATAAACATATCCCCGAAAATTAAGTTACAATGGTTTAGACTAAAATGGATAAAATTAGTAACTACTTACAATATCAACTTCTGTGACGATCGTGAATAAATACCTATGTATCTATAATCAGCTGAAATTCCTATGAAATCCCACTATCTATTTATAGCTCCAACTTGTGGGTTTTTCCTTTGGAAAATCCCACTATCTTTTTATAGCCTCAGCTTGAGAGACGTACCTGTTTATGAATTCTAGTATATATGTATAGCTACAAAATGTTGAAATCCCCAAGTCGATATTTATAGTCTCAAAATTTCCAGCGTCAGTGACGTCACTGTACTGAACACTAGGGGATAAACGGCAACAGTGTTACAAGTGGCTGACCTGAATACGCGCTACTGTAGGTAGGTAGGTAGAGTGTATCTGATAGGGATAAAGTGAGTTTCATAGGGACAAACAGAGACCAATACACACACACACACACACACACACAACATACGCGCGCAGACTCACACACACACACACACACACACACACACACAGAGGGAAGAGGAAAAAACAAACCCCAAAATATACTATCCACACTCGGGAGGAAGAAAATAAAACAACCAAATATACGATCTACACAACGTACGCGATCTCACACACACACACACACACACACAACATATGCGCGCAGACTCACACACACACACACACACACACACACACAGAGGGAAGAGGAAAAAACCAAACCCCAAAATATACTATCCACACTCGGGAGGAAGAAAAAAAAACAACCAAATATACGATCTACACAACGTACGCGAACAAACATACACACACACACACACACACACACACACACACACACAACATACGCGCGCAGACTCACACACACACACACACACAGAGGGAAGAGGAAAAAACAAACCCCAAATATACTATCCACACTCGGGAGGAAGAAAAAAACAACCAAATATACGATCTATACAACGTACGCGAACACACACACATACACACACACACACACACACACACACACACACACACACACAGAGGGAAGAGGAAAAAACAAACCCCAAATATACTATCAACACAGAAGGGAGATAATACAAACCCCAAATAAACTATCCACACAAACGTACGCGAACACATACAAACCCCAAATATACTATCAAGACAGAAGGAGATAATACAAACCCCAAATAAACTATCCACACAAACGTACGCGAACGCATACAAACCCAAAATATACTATCCAAACAACGCCGCTAACGCATGCAAACTCCAAATATGCTATCCACACTCGGGAGGAAGAAGAAAAAACAACCAAATATACGATCTACACAACGTACGCGAACACACACACACACACACACACACACACACAGAGGGAAGAGGAAAAAACAAACCCCAAATATACTATCAACACAGAAGGGAGATAATACAAACCCCAAATAAACTATCCACACAAACGTACGCGAACGCATACAAACCCCAAATATACTATCAACACAGAAGGAGATAATACAAACCCCAAATAAACTATCCACACAAACGTACGCGAACGCATACAAACCCAAAATATACTATCCACACAACGCCGCTAACGCATGCAAACTCCAAATATGCTATCCACACTCGGGAGGAAGAAGAAAAAACAACCAAATATACGATCTACACAACGTACGCGAACACACACACACACACACACACACACACACAGAGGGAAGAGGAAAAAACAAACCCCAAATATACTATCAACACAGAAGGGAGATAATACAAACCCCAAATAAACTATCCACACAAACGTACGCGAACGCATACAAACCCCAAATATACTATCAAGACAGAAGGAGATAATACAAACCCCAAATAAACTATCCACACAAACGTACGCGAACGCATACAAACCCAAAATATACTATCCACACAACGTCGCTAACGCATACAAACTCCAAATATGCTATCCACACTCGGGAGGAAGAAGAAAAAACAACCAAATATACGATCTACATAACGTACGCGAACACACACACACACACACACACACACACACACAGAGGGAAGAGGAAAAAACAAACCCCAAATATACTATTAACACAGAAGGGAGATAATACAAACCCCAAATAAACTATCCACACAAACGTACGCGAACGCATACAAACCCCAAATACACTATCAACACAGAAGGGAGATAATACAATCCCCAAATAAACTATCCACACAAACGTACGCGAACGCATACAAACCCCAAATACACTATCAACACAGAAGGGAGATAATACAAACCCCAAATAAACTATCCACACAAACGTACGCGAACGCATACAAACCCCAAATATACTATCCACACAACGTCGCTAACGCATACAAACCGCAAATATACTATCCACACTCGGGAGGAAGAAGAAGAAAAACAACCAAATATGCGATCTACACAACGTACGCGAACACACACACACACACACACACACGCACACCACAGAGGGAAGAAGAAGAAAACCATTATACACTATCCACACGCAGTGAAGAAATAACCCTTTATATATACTATCAACAGAGAGTGAAGAAAATAACCCATTATATTCCATCAACACAGAGTGAAGAAGAAAAAGTTTTTTGAAAGCACCTAAGCCCTCACCTGCAATGACCAACTCTGCCAAACACCTACACCCCACCCACCCCCACTCCCAACACTACAAAACCCATTTAACCCTTTATTTTATGGCATCAGTGTGTGATTTAGGAAACATCAAGACACAAAATGATGGACGAATAGACTGACTATTGTTTACGGACTTGCATGCCTAAAGAGCGTGCGTGAAGGAAAACATCCTTCCATTTCAATTCTAACTAAAACATGATCCAGAGGGATAGAGAGAGGTGAAAGAGCACAATTTCATAAAGTGTGAGTAAAAACAAAACACGCCATCCTTATTATACAATGTCAAGACCAAGAGACACTTACGTTTTCTTTCTGGTCTATTCTCATTTAAAAAGTAGTATGTAATTTCACATCAGGGCCAACGCATCGGCTCACATTGTCAATTTTTCCATTTCCATGTTTTTACTGACACAAGTTCTTCATCATCTTCAATTTCTTCTTCTTCTGAATCCCTCTTCTCTGTTTCGTCTTGTTTTTGTTTCTTCTCTTTTCTCGTAGGGCACTCTGAATTCCAGTGTCCTTTCTCCTGACAACGATATTAGGTATCTTGACTTTTGTCTCTCTTTCTTAGACGAAGCAGGTATTCTGGAGACAAATACCCATTTACCTTTGCAGATATAGCAAACTTCATTAGCACTTACACACTTTCGTATGACTTTCATCAAATCAACGACCAAAAGAGTAAGTTTTGTTGCCACTTTCGCATGTGAATTATGCTTTCGTATGACTTTTAGCAAATATTTGACCAGCAGGTCGATCTGTGCTGACTCTTCCATCTTCTTGATCGTTTGAGAGCGGAATGAATACTCTGACGCTAAGACACTCTCCTTATATACATGGACCTGCTGCGTATGAAACCTAGTCAAATGTAATTTTGCAATAAGATGAAACGATTTCATTGAGGAAGTAAAAAGCAATGAAGTACCGTATCGCCTCACACAAAACCTGAAGTTTTAGTTCAAATCCGTGTCAGCGATTTCGAAGACGACATAACTGAGCTTTAATCAATGCTCTCCAATTATGACACAAAACCACGAGTCCCGATTCACGCCAAAAGAAATTTCGTCCGGTCCATAAAAAATAGTATCACATCTGAGAAACGCAAAAACGAACTTCCAGAAAACTGAGAACGACGGCTTACACCTACAACGTAAATGTGTGAGTTCAAGTAGTGCGTAAAACTTAGGCAAATTAGATTTTTATAGTCAAGACGAAACGATCTCTTTTCGAACAAGAAAGCAGACACCAAGCGACAATGGCGATCCGTGTCACACAACACTTTTCAAAATGTATATTATCAGAGGTTTGTTCTAGCGATCTGCACGGTTAAATTAAATGTTGATGTATTTTGCAATAAGACGGACACAATTTCCATGGGATCGCCCATGGTACGATTGTTCGTGCATTAGTTTAATTTTTTAAAATATTTTTTATATAAATCGCCTATAGGATAGACCCAGTAAAGCATGGCCATTCTCGTCACTGTCTGAATAGCTACTTAAGTCAATTCGAAGCGAACGCGGTAAGAAAATAAGTATAGCCAATGAAATGGCTTACAACGGGTGATGCATTGTTTTGTTCTAGGGCTGTGTGGCATAATAATCCCTATGTTCTTGCGTTGTTACCATTACAGTGCAGACAGACTGAAATGTGAACTTACAAGCCCTCTTTGTGTGTGTTGTACCATTTCCTCTTACCACATCAAAATACTGAGCGTCACAGTATTGGTTCGCGTTTTCAAGCTAACCATTTTTTTATATCTCACTTAAACATTTCGACATAAACACTCACATCGGTAGAGTCAGAACAGACGTGTTACAGTATTGAGGGGCATGTTATCTTTTCTTTTTCAAACTAATAAATTTGGGGTTTGTATGAAGTAAAGAACCGAAAGTACAGTGAAACTCAAGGATGATGACCCAATCTGTCTGTCTATTGATGCGTGTATTTACTTAAGAAGAAATATGACCTCCAAAACACAAAGAGATACGGCAAGCATGATTAGATTAAACACAACGATGTTTTCCTTCACGCCCGTGTAATTTAGAGTTTCAATCGTCTTTGAAGACAAACTTGGTCTCCTTTTGTAGGGCTTGAAATAATAAAAAAACTGAAAAAATCTTAAGCACTTTGCTATAGATAATTTCATCAACAGACCAAACAACATAAATACCGTTACAACAATAGAAAGCCTTAAATCTTCTATCAAAAAGAAATGCATGAAAAAAATTAAAGATTAACGATAACTAACCAATGAAACCGAATTTAACAAAGGCAATAACATGTGAAGAAATGCCTCTCACTTTGGAATGGTAGGCGAATGTACTCTGTCATGCACCGTCAACTTGAAAAAAAAAAAATTATAAACAGAGAGAAACCTGAATTCAAAATTCAGTTGTTTCTTTTTCTTCAAAATTATTTCGTTTCTTTTTTCTTTTCTTTTTTTTTTTTTTGGAACAAATCTAAGCACTAATATAGAGTGGAAAAGGGAAAATGCACATACAAGCTTTGATATTTCTGAAAAAAGGAGGGGATATTCCTAACGTTCATAACCACCTATATATGCTTGGACTTGTCTGTGACTTATCCACAAAACAAGATATACATATTTCTGGTCAAGCTGCAAGTGTGTGCGTGTTTTTGAAAATGGTAAAAATTGGATATACAATTTTCTCGTGACACTTATAAAGTGAAGAGTCTGTGCAAGTGTCAAAAGCCAAAGTCATATAAGTTTTGTATTTTGTACGGCTTGTAAAGATTTCTACTTTAGAAAATGTGAAGTATCACAAGTTATTATCACAAACAGAAGTGGAACATAGGGGCTTGCAAGAAAGAAAATAACCCAGACAGTTGGTGTCATCAAGAGTGCTAGAGACGGTACCCGAACTTGCTTGCCTGCTTACTTGAATTAAAGTGATTTTCGCTCTAATGGAGCATGTATCACTGGTTTAATAACGCACCGCGTGATTTTTAATTACTCCTGGGGAAGGAAAGAGAGCCTCATCCCCTAGGCTTTTATGTACTCACAGACTATTTTTAAATTTAGCCACTCTGGTGTAGGACTAACTAGTCCTTACCAACCTGACTGAAAGACTTTAAACATGAGTGGGAATTGTCTCACCACACACTCATTTTTCTGTCCGAGCGTGGTAAAGGAGGAAAAAGGTGCTCAGCAAGACAGCCATGGATGTTAAGTACTCACCAAAACGCCAGCCCGTACTTATTTCAAATCAAGTCCCGTTTTTGCTAATGGACAATAAAAGGTACCAATAATGTGTTAACCACCTGTGCAATTAGTTCAAATCTAACGAGTCTGTTAAATTTCCTACTTCCTAACATATCAGTAGTGAAGGGGGATACCCTACGTACAATGGGAATTAGCATTACAGAACCCCTTGGGACACTCTACGTACAATGGAAATTTAACATGGCGAAAAATCGTGGGACACTCTACGTACAAGGGGAATTAACATGGGAATAAATCGTGGGACAATCTACGTACAAGGGAATTTAACATGGGAATAAATCGTGGGACTATCTACGTACAAGGGGAATTTAACATGGGAATAAATCGTGGGACAATCTACGGACAAGGGGAATTTAACATGGGATTTTTTTTTTTTAAATTTTTTTAAAAAAGGGTAGGCAATGGAAAGGCTATCTCTTTTCGAGAAATATGGGGGCCCTGAAAAGGGCCTTTGGGTTTTCTTCTGCTTCTAATTTCTTCTTTTCCTCCACCAACTTCTTATTTTATCTCCAACACTCTTTCTCTTCTTTTTTTTCTCCTCCTCTTCTTTCTTCTCTTCCTCCTCTTCTTCTTTCTTCCTCTTCTCATTTTCTTCTTCTTTTTCAATTTTTTCGTTCCATGTTCTTATTCTTATCTTTTCCTCTTCATCCTCCTTCTCCTCCTTTATTTCCTTCATCACACCACTAATCTTGTCCTTTGCTTTTCTTAAGTTGTTAATTTCCATCTTTATACGATGGGGAGTATAGGAATAATGGTCTTCAACCAGTCTTATTAGCATCTGTTCCATTATTCCTAAGTTGTCTAAAACGTCTTGCAAGGTTTGTATTTTGTCCATTTGGTTTGACGCCATCTTCTTTTTATTCTTTGCAGAATGGTTTGAACGACGAACACTGTGGGTTCTTATAGTGAAAGCGCGAACGTGAAGGAAAACATCCCCCTAAAAACATAAAATGGATCTTACCTAGATCATGACCCAACAACGCGCGGACGTGAAGGAAAACATCCCCCTACTTTTTTCATATAATAAAACCCTAACTATACTCTTCACATACGCTAAGAAATCCATAATCTACTATTCACACAAACATACCTCAGCTCTTACTAACACAAACACACAAACACATACACTTCCACTATTAATAAAGAGTTAGTGTTTATTTTCACACTACTCTACCTACACACATTGGCAAATTATTAGTCATTTCTTTTCTAGAGTATTGGGTAGCCCTTAAAAGGGCTGTTTTTTTGAACTCCTGATGCACCTATCTAATGGTTGCACCTTCCTGGCCTGGCGCCGCACACGCATCTTCTTCCCCAGTCTTCTTTCACCTTTCTTTTGGGGAGCGCAGAGGGAGGATGATTCGCTTCAACACCCCAATCCTCTGTCTCGGGAATATTGAACGACATCCTCTCTTCTCTTTTCTTTTCCTCTTCTTCCCTCTCTCTTCTCTCCTTATCTTCCTTCTTTACTCTTGCTTCTTCTACTATAGCCTCCGCTGATAGTTCGTTTACTATGCGCCTGGCATATTCCAGGTGCATCTGGAGTTCTAACAGTTTCACTATTCTGCTATTCATTCTTCTGGCTGTGTTGATCAATCAACAAGGGTAGCTAGACTGCCCAGCGAGTTTCAATTTATAGTGAAAGCGCGGACGTGATGGAAAACATCCCCCTAATAACATAAAATTGATCTTACCTAGATCATGACCCAAAACAACGCGCGGACTTAAAAGAAACACTCACTCACTTTTTTATGCTACCCATCACTATTGTAAAATTTTTTTATAAATCACTTCAATAGACTATCCACATACGCAAAGCAATCCAATCTAACCCCAAATATACACCTCAAACAGCCCAAAAAAAAAAAACCAAACATCATTTTAATCTACTATTCACACCAACCTACTTTATCACTTACAAACACATACCGTCACATTTTTTCAAAAAGAGTTAGTGTTTATTTTCACACTACTCTACATACACACATTGGCAAATCGATCGTTATTTCTTTTCTAGAGTATTGGGTAGCCCTGAAAAGGGCTGTTTTTTTGTTTGCTATGGCATTCTTTTTTTAGTTTCTAAGAATGCGATGTCCTCTGAGGATAGACTTTCTGGCGATAGGTCTGCTTCTTCGAAAAGAGAAGAAGAACTCTTTAGTGTCGATACGGCAATCGACAAAGCCTCTGTCAGCTTCAGGTTGCTGCTGCTGTTGTTGCTGTTGTTGCTTCTGTTGCTGCTGTCTCTGAAGTCTGTACTTCTCTGTCCATTCTTCTTTTTCCCTGTTCATTTCTTCTCTGAAGAGCTCTTCTATCAGGTCTTCAGTGATTTTTAACATTCTCACATTCTCTATTTCTTCTGGCTTCGGTATCAGACTGTGTCTGACCCTATGCAAATTCACGTAGGCTTCGTTGAGTTTAGCTAGTTTGGAGCACATCTTCTTAGGAGGATGAGTCGACAATGGATGGTTAGACTGGAAACAACCCCGGTTCTTAAAGTCAAAGCGCGGACGTGAAGGAAAACATCCCACACGGTTTTCGAGCCGCAACGTTCATGAGAGGGATAGTAAGAAATGAAAGAGCATCAATCCAACATTCTTATAGCTAAACAAACCACAAAAGCATTTTTTCAAAACACAACATTTTTTATTCAAAAATCACTTAACACTAAACAACAACTCTAACATTTTTTAACAATAATCCAACACTATAACATCAAGCAATCTTTTTCAAATCACAAACATTTTTTTCTTCAAATACAAACTACTTTAAACAGGGCTGACAACGTTGTGAATGAAATCGTGATTTCCACTGTTGGAAATCATTAGGCCATTGATGGACACTACGTTTCCTAGCTTGAGACAAAAGATAAGCATAATGGTCACAAAACCATCGATCTACTTTCACATCGTTTCTAGCAGAAGAACGAGGATCGAAATGAGTCACTAAATGTTCTAAGGAATAGCCCAGGCTGCGATGATGCAGAAAATACACACAGTACTGTCCACACACCAAGGAATCTGTGCCTTGTAATTTCACATTATTGAATCGGGTGGTTTGAGCATTTCTTCTCATAAAGTCGATGATATCGTCTTCCAAAGGGGGCAATCCGTACGAATCGAAATATTCCACACAGCCTTCTTGAGGAAAGTAGACGGCTACCCAGTGGGTTCCTGGGAGATGACTGTCGTCCGTGTTGATCACGTAAGCTTGATGGTCTTGAGGTTTGCGATGAGGGAGTTCATCTTTAGCACAGACGACAGGATTCCAAGAAGCCGTATACGAACTGTGGTTCAAAAGGTAATAAAGTTCCCAGGTATCCATTTGTGTGGTTTTTTTCTTCTTCACAGGTAATAATAAGTCGTCAATTCGATCCTGACTTTTTGCTTGAAAATGTCTGACGAATAAACGGTTATTCGTTCTGTTTCCTCACTCTGATTCAGGAGAGCTTCGATACGATGGATCTCTTGAATGGTTAATGGTGGACAAGAATGTTCACGCAAGTCTTTATACCACTGGTGCAACACGTCTTTGTCCGAGATGAGACTCCAAGCTTCGTCCAGATACTCGTTCAATTTTTCTTCTTGACTCAACATCAGGCATTTATCGTGTTGAATTTGACTGGGATGATCGTTTTGACATCCATAACAATTTTTCTTGATCAATTCCGTCATTTTGTCGACCAAGTGTTTGGCAAAACAGGAGACTAAATGGGCTTCTTGTTCTGGCCATCTTGACTTCATTATGATATCTTCTTCGTCTTTGTCTTGGGATTCTTCTTTTTCCACGGTCTCCTCACATTCCATCTCCAAAGTTTCTCCACTAGGTAAAGAGGGATAACAGTCTTCCATGGTTTCTAGTAATCTAGAATGACTTCTCTCAAACTGTTGATTTCTATCGTATTATCGAATTCTGCATACAGGATGACGTTCACTGTTGCTGGCAGAGGATTTGCAAACTGAAGTTCCACACGAATCTGGCCAGATTTTATAGGGTGGAAATGTCCCTCGTCGCTGCCTTGGTCTGGAGTGAAATCGAAAGCCCACAAAGCATAGCCTTTTGCGTAATCGTCGTACGTGATACCGTGACTGGTATTGGTTCCTAACTGGCCGGTGGCTTCGTACAGGGACAAGTACGATCTCAAGTAATTGTTGTTGACAAAGTCAGGTTCGAAAGGTCGGGTACACAAGGTCTTGCCATCGCGACTGACTTCGATCTTGGACACGTCAAAGTGTTTAAAGTAGAAAGGATTTTGATCGAAGGCTCCGTTGAAGGCTGAATTCTCGACGATACCAAGGATTAAACGTTTGGGTAGCTGTCCTTGGAACAGATGATCTTCGATCATGGATCGCTGTCCCTTGGGAATGGTGAAAGTTTTCACTTCCACGCGTCGTATGGGATACTTGGCGGTCGTTCTGCTCAACGTTTGACTGATGTCGTTACCCACTTTGGGTAACACTTCCACGCGTCGTACGTAGAGTTTGGCCTCCTCGATTTTGCTTTTAGGATTGCCATTCTTAGTAGCAGTTTCATCAGCCAACAAATGGAAAGCGGTACTGCTGCGATTCAGTCTCAAGCGGATATTGACCCCGTTCAGCAAATATTTCTCTTGCAACCACATGTCCAAATGCAAACGATCCATCAGTTCTAAACTCTTTCCACCTAGGATTTTCTTTTGTCTTTCCACAAAGCCGTCATTGTCTTTTTTTAATGTGTCAAACTCATTCGCTTCGTCAGGTTCCCACAGCACACAAGCATTGAGATGAGTATCCTTGGCATCTATTCCGTACGTCAAGAGATTTTCCAGGTAGGCACGGTAAGGGTAAGTATCCATGCTACTGCTGACTAGTTTGTTATTCAAGTACAAGTCCACTGAGCTGAACAAGGAATGCATGAAATTGTTGACGGGAGCTATATTCTCAGTGTCTTCTACTGTACCATTATCCTTATCTAGAACTTTGACTTTCAGGTACAAGTAACTGCTATTCAGATCGATGTAATCTTCGGGCTGTCCTTTGATTTCAAACTCGATGGGAGCGGAATCGGTCAATGAGGAGACGGGATGAAATTCCACCCATTGGGATTCTTGCATGGTCATCATGGTGGGGGGCATGGCAAACAGATCCAGTTCCGTCTTGGAACAGGCGCAAGACTCTCGGTGCATCATTTTTTTTCTGTGTCTCAATAATCGAAAACGTCTATGTCTCGAACGGTTCTTCTTTTCTTGGCCTTTCTAGCTTGAAGTCTGGTGAAAGGGTGTTTTCTTCGTCGTCTCTTTCTGCCTTGTCCTTGCTGAATGCCTGACTCGGTAGCGTGCAGGGCATTTATAGGTGTCTCTCGTCGGCCTAAAATGTCTTTGCCCGTTTGCAGCAAGACATTTTTGCCTGCCCTCATGAAGGCTTCTTTAGGGTTTTGTTTGTCGATGATGACATTTTGGAGAAATTCTTTGCCTTGCGTCAGTGCCGCATCTTTCAAGGCGTTCAATCCGCGTGTCACCATCGGTTTCAACACCGGGGCCACCGAACGAAAGGCCGATTTTAACATGTCTCCTAAACCGTGTCCTCGCTGTCGAGCCACCCCTTGGTACACTGGATACATGACTTACTTACGAATCGTGAGAGAACCGTTTTCGAAAATGGAGTTTCACCGTGACTTTTCCTTTGGTGAATGGAATATTTTGTCCCAGATCTCCTTTTATAGTAATGTTGACCGTGTCCAAATACGACTTACTGACCGGCAAATAGTGAGGATGGACAAATTCGCGGTGGACGTGGTAAGTGTTTCCACCTTCCTCGTCAGTGTTCGTGGCAGAATCCACTTTGAAAGGAATGACATGCAGTAACGGTACGGAGGTGTGTCCCACCACGTTGTATTCCACCACATCGGAATATACGAACATCAAATTCAGTCCTTGGTTCAGTTCTACCGGGGAACGAAAATACTTGTAAAAATCCATATTGCTGTTGATCTTCGGATTTTGAGCCATTTTTGTGTCTCCACCTAAAATATCAAACAAGTCACGATTGAAACTGATGGACATCGTTTGGGTATCCGGAAATTTCATCAGTAAACGACGAGCCACTTTATGGTACTCCAGGGTGACACGTTTAGTTAGTTTGTTCAGGGCTTTGCCAAAGGCGAACTCGAACCTGTCCACAATAGTGTCCACCAAATGTTGGCCACTAAAATAAAACCCTGCTGGAATTTTCAAGGTGTAGATTTTGAAGGCTGGATTGTTGGCTGGTCTTATGATCCCTGAAAACCCGATGTCATTCATGTAGTTTTGTAATTGTTCGCTCATGATTTCCACCTCAAAAGTGTTTTGCGTTTCAGTGATGTTTTGGATTTGTGTAGGGTGAATCATTTCTACCAAAGCCACTTCCCAATGGGCTTCGTGATCTAACGGGATGGCTTGAGGTAATTTGGCTGTGTAACAGCACAACTTGTTGTGGGGAAACACCTCCATGGAACTGTCACTGGGTAAGGTTAAGTAAAATTGGTTTTCGTGACTCATAATTCCAGAGTTCTGTGGCTGTCCGAGGGGTTATTACTGGACGTCAGAGGCGTGTCTCCGCCCAATATGGGGTTGTGGTTGTGGTTGGACTGGTGACTGACACTGGCACTGGACACAACGTTCCCGTTCGAGGAGAATTTCAGGGAGGGATTGGGAAGCAGGTAACCGATGCAACTGCTCAATAAATTGGTCCACAATTGTTTGTCTCCTTGTTGCAAACTCAAATTGGCAATGGCTGCCCCGATGACACAATACACCACGAAGATTTGGCAGAAAAAGACGATTTGCGTTTTAGGCACACGTTCTCCACACCACACCCACAAGGGTTGTTTTTGTAAATCTTGCACAGAAGAACTAGGGGAAGAAGGACTGGTCGACGTAGCTGCGTCTGCTGTGTGAAAGGGCATGATGGTCACTTCTTTTTATAGTCGATGACTTGCGAAGCGTCGATCCAAGAATCGAAACTGGGTGGATATCCTTTCCAACGTACTTTGACTTCTTTGACACGTCGTTTGCCCACTTTACGGGTTCTGCGTTCGAGAATGCTTTCGATGTCGTACACGTCGTCTTCTTTTTTGGTGACACGTTGTAACTCGGGCAAATGAAACGTTCCTTTGAGTACTTCTCCGTTCATGTCTTCCAATTTATAGACGGCAGGATGACGGCCATGTACTCGTCCAGTGACGCGAAACAGTTCGGTCGTCCAGTTAGGTAAGTAACCTTTGTCGAAAGTGCGTTTGGTTTTGCCAATGCGTACCCAATCTCCTACGGCCAACTCTCCACTTTTCTTGGGGACAGCCCTCGTCGGGGACGTACCAAACAGACGCTCAAACACCAACACTTCGTTGTCGGGAGTCACGTCTTGCGGGGCACGTCCGATGCTTCGATGGTAAGATTGGTTGTACGCTTGCACCAGGTGCGGTAAGATGTCGATGTACTTCAGAGTGTGGTGATGCGTAAAATATTTCCACATGCGTTCTTTCAAAGTGCGTTGAAAACGTTCCACGATGCTGGCTTTGGTTTCGGGATTCTCGGTGGTAAAAAAATGAATGTCACGTTTCTTTAATTCTTTTTGGAAAGCTTGGTTCAGAAATTCGGTGCCTTTGTCCGTTTGCCATCGAAGAGGGTGACGACCGCTTTGTTTCAACACCCGTTGCAGGGCTCGCACTAACTCGCTGCTCGATTTGGAAGTCAAGGGCACGACCCAGGCAAATTTGGAAAAGACGTCGATGACACAAAACAAATATTTGTAGCCACGATTGTAGCTGGCCAAATGAGAGACATCGGCTAAATCGGCTTGCCATTGATGATCGATGCCTTCCACTCGAGTGCGACTTCTGGCAAACTTGCGTCGAATGGGTTTGTGTAAAGTGTAGGTAGCTTGTTCTTGTAACCATCGTTGCACTTGAGGTAAACGGAGACTTTTCAGTCGAGTTTTGGCAGCACGATACAATTTTTGAACTCCTGCGTAACCTGCAGGATGTGAGGGATCGTAGTAAATGCTGGCTAAGACTTTTTCCATTTTTTATTTTGTGTTGGCGTGTTAATAAGTCACCCACTCTTCGGTGATGCTACTTTGTGTGGGTCGAAAGGGTGGTTTGGAAACGGATTTACGTGTCCGATGGGCTACGGGAGTAGAAGTCGAAGGTAGTGGTGGTAGTGGTGGTGGCAATGGAATGGCTTTGGTCTTCTTTTCTTTTTTCGCTTCTAGTTTCCCTTCTTTCTTTTTCACTTCTGTCGAAGGAGGCGTGGACATCATCTTTTTAACCCAAGCTTTCATTTCTTCTCGTTGGGGTGTAGGGGACGGGGTCAACAAGGATGCTGCAATCTTACTCGAAATGGGAGCTGCTGACGGTGTTTGAAACACTTCGCGCATCTCTTCTTCCTCAGGTCTTTGTGGGGTAGCATCTCTGGTGACCCTTGGGGATGGTAGTGGTGGTAATGATGATGATGGTGCTGGACTTTTCATCAAGGTCTTAAAATCTTTTAGAGTGGGTAAAGCTGTTTCGTCTAAAGCTTTCTGGTGAAAGAGTTGCAGTCGTTGCAAGAGTTGACCGTACTTTTGCGATTTTTCTGTTTCGGACAAATCTTGGCGATCCATCAAGGACTGCAATTCGTGTTGTAACTGGGACATCTCGCTCAAATTGGGATTGGGAGGTAAATGCGGGGTGCGTTGTTCTTGCCACCGATGGTATTCCATCCATCGTTTGTAAGGCACTAAAGCTAGTTTTCGTCCTTCCATGGGGTTGTCAGGGGTCGATTCTGAGATCTTGGGACTTTCGAAGGCCTTTTTATCTTGCTCCCATCAGTCCTCCCAACATGGTTCCCAAGACTCCTTTCAGTATGGGGCCTAACAAGAGAGGCAAAATGCCTCCACGTGGAACCAACATCTTTTTTTGACGAATGGGAATTTTCTTTTGAACCATTTGGCGAAGAACGTGACGATGTTTGCCTAAGCATTGTTTCTGGTGTTTGGACAAAGGGTCGTGCCTTTCAAAACGTTCAAACAACATTCGCACACGGTATCGATGACCTCTTTGGAGGCCGTTTGAATGAGTTTTTTTCGTAGGGGTGGAGAAGCTTTGGACAGGACAGATAACAGGTCCCCATGTTTGGCTAAACGTGGTGGCAGTCCTTTCCTTTTCTTTCCTTGGGGTTTTCTGGAGGGTGACATCTTTGAGTCTTTAGGAGCACCAAAAGAACACTGATACCCTACTTGGTCACAGGCCTTTTTTATACTGGAACGCGTCGCCACTGATTGTCTTTACGGCGTATCAACTTCATGACAGGCATGACACGTCGTGCAGGGGTACGTAACGGACTAAATCGAGTCAGTTCTTGCTTGGACAAATCCAGTAAACTTTGTAACATGCCCGATCTTTCATGGACTTTGATTTTGGGAGAAGGTAATTTGTGAGCAGCAGCCACTGCCGCTAAATTGAAAGGTCCTGCCACTGGGGAAGTTCTTTTGGGGGTCATCAACGGAGAAGTTCTTGGTGTGATTAACGTCTCCAAGTACTCTTCAGTTCCTGGTGACATCAACGGAGAAGTGGATAAACGTGAGGCTGTCGGAGACACAGTCACCGCTGTGGCAGGTCGTGGTTTGCGAGTGTAAGGTTGCGTCCTGGCCGCAGTGCCTCTCTTGCGACTAGTTTTCTTCTGTGGACTTTTCTTTTTCTGAGGACTTTTTCTCTGTTTCTTTTTCTGGGGGCTTCTTTTCTTTTTTCGGGGTGGTGTCTGGTAAGAGGAGGGTCCTGCCACTGGAGAAGTTATTCTTCTTGGGGACTTGGTCTTTTTCTTTTTCTTCTTGGGGCTTCGTTGAACTTTTGTCTTAGGGATAACTTTGGGGGCATTAGGATCCCATCTTAAGAGTGAGCGAATGATGACCCCTCCTAGAGTACCGCTCCCTCCAGGTTTCAAAATGATTTGTTTTTTGGTTTGAGTGTCAATGCGGGGATCGGCCAGTTGGACCAAAGCGACTTTGTTTCGATCGAAAAAGCGTTTGGTTTGATGAGGAATCTGAATGATTCCTTGGAGTAATTGACGTGCCGTCACCGTAAACCATCGTAAGACTTCTTTGAGACTAGCTTCTAAGACACGAGCTCGTGTTTGTGGATCTTTTTCTCGACTGATGCCATACAAGGCACGAATCAATTTGACGGGTAGATGCGACTGAAGGGACGTCATGTTCGCACTGAGTGTGAGACAGACGAAAAAGGGTCTGAGGTTTTTATAGATTTTTTGATGGGGAGTGAAATGAAGTCGAGGACGGAGACGTGTACAGGACAGGCCCTCCGTCTTGGCACCAGTGGTGAAACAAGTGGGTACGAAATCGCAAATCCTCGGGAGTGGTAGGTTTCAAATCGACGAGTAAATAGGCGTGTGGCGTTTGAGTGGCATCGTCGTACGCCTGAGTCAGCCAAGGCGTTCCTAACTGTTTGGCTAAGACTTGCACTTGCGATTTATCTCGAGGGCTTTTAAACAAGACCACGTAATGTGCATTGAGACTGATGGTGCGATGGGCTTTACTTTGTTGAAACAAATTTTGGGTGATGTAAACGACACTGGCATTACGGTGATGCCCTTTGCGCGTGAACCACAATTTAATTTCTTCTTCGTCTTCTCCTAACATGTCGTCGAAAATGACCTAATGGGTTTGACGGGAGTCAGAGACGATGCCGTCGTCTTCTTTAGGAATGCCTTCCACAAACACGATGGAATCGCCTTGACTTTCTCGCAAAAGGCTGTACGCCGATTGCCACTCTTTGTAACACCACACGATCCGTTGAGGTGGCCGATCGATCAAATGATGTTTATGTTCGATCAAACGTTTGACGAATTCGGTTTTGCCTGAACCGCTAGGTCCAGCAATGAGCATGTTAAAGGGATGGCGAAGATACAAAGCCTCCCAACTGGCACGATCTAAGTGTTCGTCGATGACTTTGACAGTAGAGGAAGAGGGAGCAGAGACAGCAGAGGTAGCCATGGTGTGAGAAATGTCACTTGTGACACGAAAAACAAACAAGACAAGAGTTTATATACTTTTTTCAGAACACGTTTATTGAATGTTTCAAATATGAACACGAAAGACAAAAATACATACAACCCAAATAGTGATGTACAGGAATATAAAACACAGCAAAGCGATCAAAGTGGAATATAAACAAGTGTCTGTACAACATGTTTTGGGTAACCAAGATGTCCTAGGGACAGTGTGTAATGTTCTTACAGTCTCTACATGAGGTATTGTCACACAAGTGTCCTCCCGGAATGACCTTTCAGGAATGTCCATGACAGTCCTGTCCTGAAGCGAGTGGTTGTTCTCGGTGACGGGTTCTTCTGGCACCGTCACTAACACAGGTTGAAAAGTAACTTTTTTCCTTGAACAACTCTTGTGCATGCTGGGCCACTTCTTGGGTCCAAGCCTCAAAACCCCCCTTTTTCCAGTCACGAACATCTGTCCAATGAGGGTGTAAGTCACAAGCTACACACACATCGTCATACACGTCTTGGGTAGCTAAAAGTTGACGAATCTTTTTTTCCTGTTGAGGTCGAGAAGTATCCAGATGAAACCGCAAGGCTTTGAGCAAAAGGAGTTTTTCGTGACCATTTAAGGCCATGGAGGTGGTAAGTACCGATCGTAAAGAGTCCACAAAGAATCGGCTGGTAAACGAAATCCCAGAAAACAAGTCACTAAGACACACACCACTTGTCGTCCCAAATTGAATGGATACAGTTCTTGTAATAATCGATGGTAATGATCCACGGTTTGAATATGGTCATTGAGTTCCTTCCACGGAATCTGTTGGATGACATGTGACATAAACCGTGGCATGGCAGCCTGTTTTTATATTCTCTTTTTTTCGGATGCAATACACGTACTTTCTAGCCAGAGATCTTCGTTCTCCAGTAGGGAATCTAAATCTTGCATACTGTAACCGAAACGTCAGAGTTCGATTAGGTGTTTCCTCTTCCGCTAAGCAGATTCCACGTAAAATATGTTGGTAATCCTTTAACTTGTCTTCCTCAATGTATTGCTGTAGGTGAGTCTCGAAGTAACCATAATCATGAACATGTCGATCATTAGCGACCTCAAAGTTTTGAACAAGGTCTGACCATTGAAAGAATTTCTGACGAATCAGTTCTCTTATACCATTCAGGTACCAGTGGTTAAAGATCTGGTGACGTATCGGATGCAATTGTTCTTTACGTTTGACTTGTATTTTGACCAGCTCTCGGTAAATGCGTTCTCTCAACTCCACAGGCAAAGCACGAATGTTCTCTTGTAAAGTATCCATGAATAGGTCATACTAAATCCTCTTTGGTCTGACACAAGAAATGTACTGTTTGCACAAACATGGTTTTAATTCATTGTCGAATCTAAATCGTTTCACCACTAATCTACACATTACAATTCGTTCAGAAGTTTCCTCTTTCACTAAGTTGACATTGCGTGAAAGATGTTGGTAATTCGTTAACTCTTCCTCTGGAATTCGATGCAGTACGTTTACAATGTAGTAGATAGAATCGTCAATACCAAACCATTCCTTTTTATAACCAGGAGGTCGTTGATCAATGTCTGTCCAATGGAACACTTTCAACTCAATCAGTCCTTGTATAGCCTGAAGGTACCAGTGGTTCAAACACCGGTGACGTAACGGATGCAATTGTTCTTTACGTTTCACTTGTATTTTGACCAGCTCTCGGTAAATGCGTTCTCTCAACTCCACAGGCAAAGCACGAATGTTCTCTTGTAAAGTATTCATGAACAGATTATTATGGTAAGAAGTTATTTCAATGTCTCGGTCCCACTAAAGGTAAGTAATGACAATTCGGTGACCATCGAGCATGTTCAACGTAGGCCGAATCTTGCGGTTCCCAGTGGTGAAGTGACACACCGCAACTGAAGCACTTGACTTTATCTCCTTCGCCCAAGTAGAAAAATCCGGCTCTGGCTAATTCTTCGGGAGTCGGTCCTCCCAGATACTTAGGCCATTTTCCTTTGAACGATTGAAGACGATTTTCAAAGTCGCAGTATTCCGACAAACGCACAGGGAACGAATATTCGTCTTTCACAGGTTCGTTTCGATGAGGATTGAATGACATGGGCAGGAGTTTGCTCAGGGCTGGATGACATCCGTAGGGGGGTAGACGTGAAGGTGAACATTCCCCTTTAAAACGAAACCCTGTAAAATGTCCAAGAGGACGAGCGGCATCACTTTCGCATCCCACAGGTTTGACACGCACAGCATCGCTTTCCATGATAGGGGTAGGGACACTAAAGTTCCCATGATGCTTTACGGCATCGCTCAGGTCACAACGTACAGCATCGTACACATCGCAAGGCTCACAATCGCACTCGTCTGCAAACTCCGTTACGCAATTACAATGGTAACCACATGGACAATCGCAGTTTCCTTCCGGACATTTTCCGTCGCAATGCCTGGGTCTTATCCATCCAATATTAGTCACACTAGAGGAAGATACAACTTTTTTACAATCCCCAAACTGGAACGATGTCTCTTTCAAAGTATTCATCTTGTTCGCTCGGTCTTGGTAGTCGCAATGAACTATCGATCTTGCCTAGGGTTCCTTTTTTATATACAGACCAATACCGACGTGACCGTACGGTAAGGTGAAATGATTGGGAAGTCGCACTCGCTTCTGGTATACAATTTGATAGACTTTTTCCAAGGGTCGACTGACGATGTGGTGAGTGGGTAAACGTACAATCTTGTTAGGTTGGTGAGTGGTCACTTTAAAGTTTCCATCCTCTCCCGATTGCAAGGCTTCTTTCAATACCCCAAAGTTGACCACTCGACTGGTACGATAATTCAGAGTCAGTCCTTTCACTTTGCATGTCGTGTGCACTTCTCCTTGTTTGTCCCGGTATTCGTAGCCGTAATTTTTGGGACCACCACTGACGAAACTTAGAATCTTGTCGTCGGGATGCTCGTCTGTCCAGGCTCCTAAACGGTCTCCTTCGATGTTAGGGTGATGTTGAATCGGGTGATGGATGTAAATGCAACTGTCCGTGTCAAAGTACAGGACGCGTTCTTCTAACAGTTCTAAAGCTTCGTACAATTTTAAGCGAGCATGGGCTGTCACGTAAGCCGCAATGATGACATTTCCAAAAGGGTCGTCTTGTACAAAGTCCAGATCTTCTTCGTAATTGACCAAGATCAAATTCTCTCGAACGACGTCCACGTGTTTCATGTATTTGGTTTTGTCGTGAATCATTTGGAAGTAGCGGGAAGGTTCTGTCAAATATTCCGTCTTGGGTAAACACGGTCGTTGTGCCATTTTACCCCACAAGCAATTTAACATCACTTTGGCAAACGATCGCCTGCCTTCGTTTTTCTCGATGTGGTCTAAAGCGATGCCTTCTTGTTCGTAGTATTTCTCTTTGAATTGTATTTGGTCTTCGGGAGTGTGACACCAGGACGGATAGCCGCTGGCTTCTTGCTTCAGTTTCAAAAAGGCATCCACGTAGTCTGCGAAAATGCCTTTCTGAGTAGGGTCACCCTTGTGGTATTGTTGTGTCTTGGGAAAGTGGCAAATTTCGTACACTTCTAACAGTTGGTATCCCATGTCCAGAGCTTTGAACAATTCTACGCTGACCCAGGTTCCCGTCAAGGCCCGTTCTTCCTGGCTGTGCTGACAAGGTTGGTCTTGGTTGCACGTTTCGGCACAAGTACGGCACAAGGGAAACATCAGTTTGCCTTGACAATGGTGAGGTAAGACGGGATGGTATAGGTTCGTGGGAGGCAAAACTTTACACTTGATCAAGCCTTCGTATTGTCGAATGTTTTTCAGGTCGATGTGTTCCGTGAACAATTGCGGGTGCCCTACAGGAAAGCGACAATATTTGCACACGTAGGGATACAGCGAACACACGTCCAAGTATTTGATTTCTTCTCCTTTCTCTTCGTCGGCTTGGTACAGCAAACAGGTGGCATTGGTCCTTCCTCCGTACAAACTATCCCTCGGGTTCAGCGGGTCCATGAACTGGTAACTTTCCACGAGGCATTTAAACTCGGGATCGGTTTTCATACGGTGATCGTACTCGTGTTCCCACATTTCCACCACTTGGTATCCTTCCTGTTATAACTTTAGGCGCCGCTGACAAGTGTCCTGGTACAAGTCTTCCATGGTTCGTTGCAAAAACTGATTTTTAGTGCCACGGTCAGGGTAACAGACGGGACATCCGTGAAATAAGCAACCGTTAAACTCGTACACGATCTTGGGGTTTTCTAAGTCCCAGCCATCGACCGAATACGTTCCGATGGTCTTTTCGCTCCCTCCGTTGCGGGCATGTTGAATCCACTTGTCTTCCTTGTCGCACAAGTAATGTAACCAACGTAGGGCTTTGACCGAGTATTGACGTTTGACAAAGTGGGTCGTTTGAGGACTGATGACAGCCACGGTGTTTTCAGGCATGAATCGTTGGCGGTACACTAAGGAACACGCTTTGGCAATGGTGCAAGCTTCTTTCAAAGGATCGACCCCTCCGTGTTCCATGAACAGTTCTCGAAATTTTCCACAGCAACGCCGTAAAATGTCCACGTCGGAACGACAATACTTTAGCATTTCTTCCTGAAAGTCGAAAGGGTCCGAGGCGTGAATCTGGTACCAAGCGTAGAAAGCTTCTCGTTGTTCGGTACGCATGTTGTCGGGGTCGTAATAGTGAGCCTCGGGCAAATGGGGTAGAACGGCGTGTTGATTGGCTTCCGTATTGAAAAAGTGTGGAAAGTACCCTTTAGCCATTTCTGTCATTCCAAACGTTTTAGGCATTCGACTCAAAGGCATGGCCAAATAACTCATCGAATCTTTAAACTGTACTTGTCCCACTTGCATGAAAATGATTTTGGCTCCGTTCAAAGTCACTTTAGGACGCTCGGTGCCTTGTTCCGTATAGTATCTGAGAAGAAACTGTCCATCGTATCCGGTGTGAGCCATCACCGTGGCATGACGATGACAATCTCCGTAACGTTCAATGTCCTCTTGGCTCCACGTCTTGTCGACGGGGTCTAAGACCCATTGGGCAAAATCGGCTAACGTGTTTGGTCCCCGAAAGATTTTTTCACGCCCTCCAGGAATTTTGCTGCAGTGAGGGCAATGACTGAAGATAGGTTCTTGAATACACTTCTCGCACGCTCGATGAGCCACGCAGAAATTAGGAATGTGAATGCCAGTCTCTTGCATGCATTCGAAATCGAAAAAGATGAAATTGCCTTTCTTCTTGTGACCGTCCTCTTTCTCTGGTGGGGGTTGGTATTTTTGCACGTAGCATTCGTGTTCCAAATCCACGATGTGGTGACAAATGTGACATTTTTTCTTTCCTGAACATACGTGTGCCTTGGTATTATTGGTACGTATGACTTGTTCACACGTAGAGCACAATCTCAGGAGTTGACAAGCGCATTTTTTCTGTGAACCTTGCGTCTTCAAATGTTGTTGGTAACAGGTAGGGCTGACAAACGTGCGCAGACAAGTGGAACAAGGCACTGGTTCTTCGCTCAGACAGGGTGAAGAGGCCAAACATCCTGTGCATTTCGATCCACAATGCTTGTGTTGCTCTCGATTGTTATAACCATGGTCACATTTCTCACAGTAATAACCGTATACTAGGAATCCGGTGATACTGGTAATGGTATCGAAATGGTCATCGTGATGATAAACATGAATGTTTTTTCCGTCCTTAAAATCTTGGCCTCGAAACAATAGAGGTCCGCGCATTTCTTGAGGGTGCACTTTCAAGGTGTATCGTGGAGCTAGGACATCTTGCAATTTTTGCATCTCAGGAATGCCACAGGGTGTGTCTTTGGACAGTCCGGCTTGTTGTAACAGGAGTTCTGCTTCGTTTCGTTGTTTGGCTCGGTCGGAACGTTGAATAGTGTTCCAGGTTCTTTTCCATTCTACCGTGTCGTTCTTGTTGGCATAGGTTCGTCCCACCACGATGGCACGGGCTAAACACATCTGGTCATGAGGGTTGTTAATTCGGACGAGACTCGTTTTGGTGTTGCGAAGGTCGTCCACCAATAACATCTTTTTGCGTCCAGTCCCTTGAGGAGGAGAGACGTGGGTCATGTCCAGTGTGGCTTTACCATCGGTGATGTCAAACTGATCATTAGATTGTTGTACGTGTTGAATCTTGTCCATGACTTTGGAAGCAGTCAATTCTGCAGGGGTGCTAAACTCGATCCAAACAGGGGATTTCAAACCGTCGTGTTGTATGGAAAGTCTCAAGCGATCGTCTTCTTTGGGTTGACATTGTCGCTTGAGTGCAGTGAGCAAAGAATCCCACACCTCAGTGATGAACACTTCTGCTTTCTCTAACGGCACTTCAGCCTTGAAATCTTTAAACTTCACTGTGTATTTGTAAGCCGTGGTTCTAAATTTTCTAGAGGAGCGCTTTTCCGTCTCTCGAATGGAATAGTACTTTTCAGGGTTGACTAAGGGTGGTGAACTTGGTTTAGAGGGTTCGGATTCTGGTTCACTCATGTCCTCTTCAAAATCACTGGCATGAATTTGTGCCAAGATTTCAGCCCTGGTACGAGGCGATAGATCACGTTTCTGCCTCTTACTTTCTTCTTCTTTCTTCTCGAATGAATGGGATCGTTTCATCTTGAAAGCAAAAAGTCAAATGACTCAAGTTCAAACACCATAAGCTACTTTATAGTCATAGCAGACCAGCGTATATAAAAGGGTGTGTGTCTTATCCTTTCACTATTCATTTCACTCTCAAGCCGAGCACAACGATGGAAGAGACTAACCAGATGGAACGTTTCGTCAGAGCTTTGCGAGGGGTCATTAGAAAATTCTCTTCAGACCAGCCTACGGACTACTCTCCTTCCTTTCGAGATAAAAGTCAAGATACTTGCTATATCTGTCAGAAGAAAGGGCATTGGTCTTCAGAGTGTCCAGACCGTCAAAAACGAACAAAAACAGGGACTAAAAGACAAAAGTCAAGATACCTGTTATTATTGTCAAGAAAAAGGACATTGGTCTCCAGATTGCCCAAAAAAGAAACAAGAGGAGTCAGAAGAAAAGAAGGATTCTTCAGAAGAAGAGAGGGATTCTTCGGAAGAAGAGATGGATTCTTCAGAGAAAGAAGAGGAAGAAAAAAGACAATTCTATTTACAAGAGGCAAAGAAACAGGAGAAGAAGAAAAGAAGAAGGGAAGAAAATGAGGAAAAGACGGTGAAGAAATTTAAAAAACAGAGAGAGTAAACAAGGAGAAAGAAGAAGTCAATGAACTTTTTATTAAAGTGTTGTGTTGTGAATTGGATTGTAAAAAATGGAGAAAAGAATAAATGAATGATAAAAGGTAAGTGTCTTTGAGTTGTGATTTTAAAATAAGAAGCTACACTCACGCACTCATACACAGACACGTACTATAAGGGTAAAATGGGTGGGGTTTTTTTTTTGAGTTATTGGCAAATTGAAATTGTATTTCTTTTCGAGAAATGTGGGTGGCCCTGAAAAGGTCCTTTTTTCTTCATGGTGAAAGGGTGAGTTTAAGCAATCAACTTTAACTGCCTTATGCCTTTGCCACGGCCAAGGCCTACTTCTGGACTGCGTAATGTTGATGATGATGATGATAATGATTGGGTTGAAATCACTAAGGGTGGTACGGTAGGCTTAGTCACAGGGTTGACGTGTTTAGCTCGGGAAGGTCGTATTCTCTTCGGTCGTGATAAAGAAGTCTGATACATTTGTTTCAGACTTCTTAACTCCGCTAAAATGTCCAACAGTACCGTGACCGTTTGATTTTCACCCTCTTGTTTCTTTGCTGCTACTTCTTCTTGCTGTTGTTTTTTCCTTACCTCTTCTTCTTGTTGCTGTTGCTGTAGGAGAAAAGCCTGTTCCGCTTCCTTTTGTCGTTGTATAAATTTCTCCAATTCTTCTTTCTGTCTCTGTCTAAAATTCTCCACTTGCGGTAATGAAGAAGGTAACGAAGGTTCCGGAACAAATTCTTACGAGGAGAGAAAATCCACAAAATCCCAATTCACCTCTTCTGAAAGTAAGTCCGAGTTCCCTTGGGCAGTCTCCCCTGCTGGTGCACCCCAATGGATCGTTTTCTGAGTTTCCGTCATGTTGAATCACTGTCGCATAGATTGAATGCACACAAGCGCTAGCGAATCTATATAGACTACGTGACGTCACAGACTGCACTCTTCGGATTGGATGCGAGCTGACTGAATTCTGTAACGCGTGTTCGGATTGGTGAATGAACTCAATCCGTTTCAATCCTTCCTGTACCTATAAATAAGCGCCGTTCACTGCATTGATTCACCTATTCTCGGAGTCTCAACATGTGGACAGACGTTGAATCTTCAACCCTTGTGTCAACAATGATGTTCAGGACGGACATGCTCATGTATGTCCGATCCAAGTGGACCGTTGTCCACAGGACCAACAGCAGCCTGTGGATAAGAAGAGTCTATATAGAGAGACAAGGTTGCCTCAAGAGGACTCTGATGTATGGCCCTGCTGTAAGACGAAGTTTGAGGAAAAGAAGATGTCGCAAATGCCCTTTATGTTAAGGGCATATTAACATAAACCAAAGGCCCTTTTCAGGGCCAGCCATATATCTCGAAAAGAGATAGCCTTTCCATTGCCTACCCTTTTTTAAAAAATTTTTTAAAAAAATCCCATGTTAAATTCCCTTTGTACGTAAAGTGACCCACGATTTATTCCCATGTTAAATTCCCCTTGTACGTAGTGTGTCCCACGATTTATTCCCATGTTAAATTCCCTTGTACGTAGATTGTCCCACGATTTATTCCCATGTTAATTTTTCTTGTACGTAGAGTGTCCCACGATTTTTCGCCATGTTAAATTTCCATTGTACGTAGAGTGTCCCAAGGGGTTCTGTAATGCTAATTCCCATTGTACGTAGGGTATCCCCTTTCACTACTCATATCTGTCTAATATTAGTACTTAGTGTACATAAAAATAGCCATACTGATCTTATTTTAAATTATTATGTCTAAGCGACATATACCAGTTTGGTCACTGTTAGGTTTAAAAAATTAAGTTTGTTGTGGTGTTCCAATGGGTCAAGTTTGTTTCGAGAATAGTTTAGTCAAGGAGGGATACCAAGCCAAATATGGTTCCCTATTTAATAAAAAGCAATCTTTTGGAGCCCTAAAAAAAAGTTTGTTTTTTCTGTTAGAAGGTAACACGTCTTTCTTTTGCATTCACGTTCTTTCCCGCACTCCTAGTCTCATGATTCTTGATATTAGGAAATGCGTAGCCATGATGGGCGGTAATGTAAGCAGCGGTTTTTACCAGTTGACTGAGGGGGTATCCAGTGTAGGCTTGTCTGTAGAATTGGGGAAGAACTCTGACCCCTAATCCCCATTGAGAAGGTCTTGGTTTAAAGGTGTCTAGAGATTTGTAGGCAACGTATTGTATGGCTGTAATAAACTGCCCTGCTATGTTGACGTCATACAATGCTTGATCTAGCCCCATTTCGGTGTACTTCTCAACGAGGGTCAGCGTCCCCCTCCTCCTCAACCGCCTCAATTTCCTCTTCTGGTTCTGATACTAATTCTTCAGTTGAGGTAGATAGTTTCAAATCTGCTGCTATGGTGTCTGTCGCTGTTATTGTTGTTGTGGTTGTTCTTTCAGCTGAGATTGCCTGTAGTATCGGAGTGAGAAAAGAACGTAGTGCCTCCGATAATTACATTTGAGTTTGCCATACCGTTTGTGTAACATAATTGGACCTTTGTTTTGCCACCACTCTTTCCGGGACGGGTTGTTTGTTAGGTATAGTCGGCTGTTGACTAGCTGTTATTTGTGTTCTCGAGGTGGGTGGAGTGCTAACTGGCTAGGTCTGCATTTCTTGCTCCCGCTGCTGTTGCGTATATTTCTTCCCTCCACACCGAGTTCTGGACCTAATTCTTTAAATTTCGTTGTACCCGAACTTACATTATCCATATTATCACCAACAAAAGAAAACAAAACGCACAGACCTAAAAGAAACACTCATTCACTTTTTACAGAACATTACTATTTTTAAAATTTTGATAAGCGACGGAAACAAACAACTTAGAGTCACACTTTCTAACCAAGATAAAGAAATCATGTGCTGATAGACTCACTTCTGTATTTTTTCTTCTAACTGACTAACGTATCATAGGCAATGGAATGTGATTTCTTTTCGAGAGTATGGGGTAGCCCTGAAATTTTTTTTGGGAAGTTGAAGCTATGGCGATCGCTTAAGTTATAAGATGACGGCCTCCTGTGACGACAGGCTTTCTCACAGGATAAGGTCTGCTTCTTCGGAAAGAGAAGAAGAACTCTTTGGTGTCGATAAAACTGTTAACAAAGCCTCTGCCAGGTTCATGCTGCTGCTGCTGTTGCTGCTCTCTCTGCTGTTTATGAAGTCTGTACTTCTCCGTCCATTCTTCTTTCTCCTTCTTGAATTCCTCCTTGAAGAGCTCTTCTTTCAGGTCTTCAGTGACTTTCAACATTATGATATTGTCTATCTCTTCAGGTCTCGGTATCAGACTTGTCATGACCCTATGCAAATTCACATAGGCTTCGTTAAACTTTGCTTATCTTGAGCACATCTTCGTAGGAAGATGAGTCGACAATGGATGGACAGACTGGAGACACAACACAACACAACATTTTTGAATTCAAAATTGTTGTGTTGTGTTGTGTCTCCAGTCTGTCCATCCATTGTCGACTCATCTTCCTACGAAGATGTGCTCAAGATAAGCAAAGTTTAACGAAGCCTATGTGAATTTGCATAGGGTCATGACAAGTCTGATACCGAGACCTGAAGAGATAGACAATATCATAATGTTGAAAGTCACTGAAGACCTGAAAGAAGAGCTCTTCAAGGAGGAATTCAAGAAGGAGAAAGAAGAATGGACGGAGAAGTACAGACTTCATAAACAGCAGAGAGAGCAGCAACAGCAGCAGCAGCATGAACCTGGCAGAGGCTTTGTTAACAGTTTTATCGACACCAAAGAGTTCTTCTTCTCTTTCCGAAGAAGCAGACCTTATCCTGTGAGAAAGCCTGTCGTCACAGGAGGCCGTCATCTTATAACCTTAGCGATCGCCATAGCTTCAACTTCCCAAAAAAAATTTCAGGGCTACCCCATACTCTCGAAAAGAAATCACATTCCATTGCCTATGATACGTTAGTCAATTAGAAGAAAAAATACAGAAGTGAGTCTATCAGCACATGATTTCTTTATCTTGGTTAGAAAGTGTGACTCTAAGTTGTTTGTTTCCGTCGCTTATCAAAATTTTAAAAATAGTAATGTTCTGTAAAAAGTGAATGAGTGTTTCTTTTAGGTCTGTGCGTTTTGTTTTCTTTTGTTGGTGATAATATGGATAATGTAAGTTCGGGTACAACGAAATTTAAAGAATTAGGTCCAGAACTCGGTGTGGAGGGAAGAAATGTACGCAACAGCAGCGGGAGCAAGAAATGCAGACCTAGCCAGTTAGCACTCCACCCACCTCGAGAACACAAATAACAGCTAGTCAACAGCCGACTATACCTAACAAACAACCCGTCCCGGAAAGAGTGGTGGCAAAACAAAGGTCCAATTATGTTACACAAACGGTATGGCAAACTCAAATGTAATTATCGGAGGCACTACGTTCTTTTCTCACTCCGATACTACAGGCAATCTCAGCTGAAAGAACAACCACAACAACAATAACAGCGACAGACACCATAGCAGCAGATTTGAAACTATCTACCTCAACTGAAGAATTAGTATCAGAACCAGAAGAGGAAATTGAGGCGGTTGAGGAGGAGGGGGACGCTGACCCTCGTTGAGAAGTACACCGAAATGGGGCTAGATCAAGCATTGTATGACGTCAACATAGCAGGGCAGTTTATTACAGCCATACAATACGTTGCCTACAAATCTCTAGACATCTTTAAACCAAGACCTTCTCAATGGGGATTAGGGGTCAGAGTTCTTCCCCAATTCTACAGACAAGCCTACACTGGATATCCCCTCAGTCAACTGGTAAAAACCGCTGCTTACATTACCGCCCATCATGGCTACGCATTTCCTAATATCAAGAATCATGAGACTAGGAGTGCGGGAAAGAACGTGAAGGCAAAAGAGAGACGTGTTACCTTCTAACAGAAAAAACAAACTTTTTTTTAGGGCTCCAAAAGATTGCTTTTTATTAAATAGGGAACCATATTTGGCTTGGTATCCCTCCTTGACTAAACTATTCTCGAAACAAACTTGACCCATTGGAACACCACAACAAACTTAATTTTTTAAACCTAACAGTGACCAAACTGGTATATGTCGCTTAGACATAATAATTTAAAATAAGATCAGTATGGCTATTTTTATGTACACTAAGTACTAATATTAGACAGATATGTTAGGAAGTAGGAAATTTAACAGACTCGTTAGATTTGAACTAATTGCACAGGTGGTTAACACATTATTGGTACCTTTTATTGTCCATTAGCAAAAACGGGACTTGATTTGAAATAAGTACGGGCTAGCGTTTTGGTGAGTACTTAACATCCATGGCTGTCTTGCTGAGCACCTTTTTCCTCCTTTACCACGCTCGGACAGAAAAATGAGTGTGTGGTGAGACAATTCCCACTCATGTTTAAAGTCTTTCAGTCAGGTTGTTAAGGACTAGTTAGTCCTACACCAGAGTGGCTAAATTTAAAAATAGTCTGTGAGTACATAAAAGCCTGGGGGATGAGGCTCTCTTTCCTTCCCCAGGAGTAATTAAAAATCACGCGGTGCGTTATCAAACCAGTGATACATGCTCCATTAGAGCGAAAATCACTTTAATTCAAGTAAGCAGGCAAGCAAGTTCGGGTACCGTCTCTAGCACTCTTGATGACACCAACTGTCTGGGTTATTTTCTTTCTTGCAAGCCCCTATGTTCCACTTCTGTTTGTGATAATAACTTGTGATACTTCACATTTTCTAAAGTAGAAATCTTTACAAGCGTACAAAATACAAAACTTATATGACTTTGGCTTTTGACACTTGCACAGACTCTTCACTTTATAAGTGTCACGAGAAAATTGTATATCCAATTTTTACCATTTTCAAAAACACGCACACACTTGCAGCTTGACCAGAAATATGTATATCTTGTTTTGTGGATAAGTCACAGACATGTCCAAGCATATATAGGTGGTTATGAACGTTAGGAATATCCCCTCCTTTTTTCAGAAATATCAAAGCTTGTATGTGCATTTTCCCTTTTCCACTCTATATTAGTGCTTAGATTTGTTCCAAAAAAAAAAAAAAAAAAAAAAAAAAGAAACGAAATAATTTTGAAGAAAAAGAAACAACTGAATTTTGAATTCAGGTTTCTCTCTGTTTATAATTTTTTTTTTTTCAAGTTGACGGTGCATGACAGAGTACATTCGCCTACCTTTCCAAAGTGAGAGGCATTTCTTCACACGTTATTGCCTTTGTTAAATTCGGTTTCATTGGTTAGTTATCGTTAATCTTTAATTTTTTTCATGCATTTCTTTTTGATAGAAGATTTAAGGCTTTCTATTGTTGTAACGGTATTTATGTTGTTTGGTCTGTTGATGAAATTATCTATAGCAAAGTGCTTAAGATTTTTTCAGTTTTTTTATTATTTCAAGCCCTACAAAAGGAGACCAAGTTTGTCTTCAAAGACGATTGAAACTCTAAATTACACGGGCGTGAAGGAAAACATCGTTGTGTTTAATCTAATCATGCTTGCCGTTTCTCTTTGTGTTTTAGAGGTCATATTTCTTCTTAAGTAAATACACGCATCAATAGACAGACAGATTGGGTCATCATCCTTGAGTTTCACTGTACTTTCGGTTCTTTACTTCATACAAACCCCAAATTTATTAGTTTGAAAAAGAAAAGATAACATGCCCCTCAATACTGTAACACGTCTGTTCTGACTCTACCGATGTGAGTGTTTATGTCGAAATGTTTAAGTGAGATATAAAAAAATGGTCAGCTTGAAAACGCGAACCAATACTGTGACGCTCAGTATTTTGATGTGGTAAGAGGAAATGGTACAACACACACAAAGAGCGCTTGTAAGTTCACATTTCAGTCTGTCTGCACTGTAATGGTAACAACGCAAGAACATAGGGATTATTATGCCACACAGCCCTAGAACAAAACAATGCATCACCCGTTGTAAGCCGTTTCATTGGCTATACTTATTTTCTTACCGCGTTCGTTTCGAATTGACTTAAGTAGCTATTCAGACAGTGACGAGAATGGCCATGCTTTACTGGGTCTATCCTATAGGCGATTTATATAAAAAATATTTTAAAAAATTAAACTAATGCACGAACAATCGTACCATGGGCGATCCCATGGAAATTGTGTCCGTCTTATTGCAAAATACATCAACATTTAATTTAACCGTGCAGATCGCTAGAACAAACCTCTGATAATATACATTTTGAAAAGTGTTGTGTGACACGGATCGCCATTGTCGCTTGGTGTCTGCTTTCTTGTTCGAAAAGAGATCGTTTCGTCGTTTCGTCTTGACTATAAAAATCTAATTTGCCTAAGTTTTACGCACTACTTGAACTCACACATTTACGTTGTAGGTGTAAGCCGTCGTTCTCAGTTTTCTGGAAGTTCGTTTTTGCGTTTCTCAGATGTGATACTATTTTTTATGGACCGGACGAAATTTCTTTTGGCGTTAATCGGGATTCGTGGTTTTGTGTCATAATTAGAGAGCATTGATTAAAGCTCAGTTATGTCGTCTTCGAAATCGCTGACACGGATTTGAACTAAAACTTCAGGTTTTGTGTGAGGCGATACGGTACATCATTGCTTTTTACTTCCTCAATGAAATCGTTTCATCTTATTGCAAAATTACATTTGACTAGGTTTCATACGCAGCAGGTCCATGTATATAAGGAGAGTGTCTTAGCGTCAGAGTATTCATTCCGCTCTCAAACGATCAAGAAGATGGAAGAGTCAGCACAGATCGACCTGCTGGTCAAATATTTGCTAAAAGTCATACGAAAGCATAATTCACATGCGAAAGTGGCAACAAAACTTACTCTTTTGGTCGTTGATTTGATGAGAGTCATACGAAAGTGTGTAAGTGCTAATGAAGTTTGCTATATCTGCAAAGGTAAATGGGTATTTGTCTCCAGAATACCTGCTTCGTCTAAGAAAGAGAGACAAAAGTCAAGATACCTAATATCGTTGTCAGGAGAAAGGACACTGGAATTCAGAGTGCCCTACGAGAAAAGAGAAGAAACAAAAACAAGACGAAACAGAGAAGAGGGATTCAGAAGAAGAAGAAATTGAAGATGATGAAGAACTTGTGTCAGTAAAAACATGGAAATGGAAAAATTGACAATGTGAGCCGATGCGTTGGCCCTGATGTGAAATTACATACTACTTTTTAAATGAGAATAGACCAGAAAGAAAACGTAAGTGTCTCTTGGTCTTGACATTGTATAATAAGGATGGCGTGTTTTGTTTTTACTCACACTTTATGAAATTGTGCTCTTTCACCTCTCTCTATCCCTCTGGATCATGTTTTAGTTAGAATTGAAATGGAAGGATGTTTTCCTTCACGCACGCTCTTTAGGCATGCAAGTCCGTAAACAATAGTCAGTCTATTCGTCCATCATTTTGTGTCTTGATGTTTCCTAAATCACACACTGATGCCATAAAATAAAGGGTTAAATGGGTTTTGTGGTGTTGGGAGTGGGGGTGGGTGGGGTGTAGGTGTTTGGCAGAGTTGGTCATTGCAGGTGAGGGCTTAGGTGCTTTCAAAAAACTTTTTCTTCTTCACTCTGTGTTGATGGAATATAATGGGTTATTTTCTTCACTCTCTGTTGATAGTATATATAAAGGGTTATTTCTTCACTGCGTGTGGATAGTGTATAATGGTTTTCTTCTTCTTCCCTCTGTGGTGTGCGTGTGTGTGTGTGTGTGTGTGTGTGTGTGTGTTCGCGTACGTTGTGTAGATCGCATATTTGGTTGTTTTTCTTCTTCTTCCTCCCGAGTGTGGATAGTATATTTGCGGTTTGTATGCGTTAGCGACGTTGTGTGGATAGTATATTTGGGGTTTGTATGCGTTCGCGTACGTTTGTGTGGATAGTTTATTTGGGGTTTGTATTATCTCCCTTCTGTGTTGATAGTGTATTTGGGGTTTGTATGCGTTCGCGTACGTTTGTGTGGATAGTTTATTTGGGGATTGTATTATCTCCCTTCTGTGTTGATAGTGTATTTGGGGTTTGTATGCGTTCGCGTACGTTTGTGTGGATAGTTTATTTGGGGTTTGTATTATCTCCCTTCTGTGTTGATAGTATATTTGGGGTTTGTTTTTTCCTCTTCCCTCTGTGTGTGTGTGTGTGTGTGTGTGTCGCGTACGTTATGTAGATCGTATATTTGGTTGTTTTTTCTTCTTCCTCCCGAGTGTGGATAGCATATTTGGAGTTTGTATGCGTTAGCGACGTTGTGTGGATAGTATATTTTGGGTTTGTATGCGTTCGCGTACGTTTGTGTGGATAGTTTATTTGGGGTTTGTATTATCTCCTTCTGTGTTGATAGTATATTTGGGGTTTGTATGCGTTCGCGTACGTTTGTGTGGATAGTTTATTTGGGGTTTGTATTATCTCCCTTCTGTGTTGATAGTATATTTGGGGTTTGTTTTTTCCTCTTCCCTCTGTGTGTGTGTGTGTGTGTGTGTGTGTGTGTGTGTTCGCGTACGTTGTGTAGATCGTATATTTGGTTGTTTTTTCTTCTTCCTCCCGAGTGTGGATAGCATATTTGGAGTTTGCATGCGTTAGCGGCGTTGTGTGGATAGTATATTTTGGGTTTGTATGCGTTCGCGTACGTTTGTGTGGATAGTTTATTTGGGGTTTGTATTATCTCCTTCTGTCTTGATAGTATATTTGGGGTTTGTATGTGTTCGCGTACGTTTGTGTGGATAGTTTATTTGGGGTTTGTATTATCTCCCTTCTGTGTTGATAGTATATTTGGGGTTTGTTTTTTCCTCTTCCCTCTGTGTGTGTGTGTGTGTGTGTGTGTGTGTGTTCGCGTACGTTGTATAGATCGTATATTTGGTTGTTTTTTTCTTCCTCCCGAGTGTGGATAGTATATTTGGGGTTTGTTTTTTCCTCTTCCCTGTGTGTGTGTGTGTGTGTGTGTGAGTCTGCGCGCATATGTTGTGTGTGTGTGTGTGTGTGTGTTTGTTCGCGTACGTTGTGTAGATCGTATATTTGGTTGTTTTTTTTTCTTCCTCCCGAGTGTGGATAGTATATTTTGGGGTTTGGTTTTTTCCTCTTCCCTCTGTGTGTGTGTGTGTGTGTGTGTGTGTGTGAGTCTGCGCGCATATGTTGTGTGTGTGTGTGTGTGTGTGTGTGTGTGATCGCGTACGTTGTGTAGATCGTATATTTGGTTGTTTTATTTTCTTCCTCCCGAGTGTGGATAGTATATTTTGGGGTTTGTTTTTTCCTCTTCCCTCTGTGTGTGTGTGTGTGTGTGTGTGAGTCTGCGCGCGTATGTTGTGTGTGTGTATTGGTCTCTGTTTGTCCCTATAAAACTCACTTTATCCGTATCAGATACACTCTACCTACCTACCTACAGTAGCGCGTATTCAGGTCAGCCACTTGCAACACTGTTGCCGTTTATCCCCTAGTGTTCAGTACAGTGACGTCACTGACGCTGGAAATTTTGAGACTATAAATATCGACTTGGGGATTTCCACATTTTGTAGCTATACATATATACTAGAATTCATAAACAGGAACGTCACTCAAGCTGAGGCTTTAAAAAGATAGTGGGATTTTCCAAAGGAAAAACCCACAAGTTGGAGCTATAAATAGATAGTAGGATTTCATAGGAATTTCAGCTGATTATAGATACATAGGCATTTATTCACGATCGTCACAGAAGTTGATATTGTAAGTAGTTACTAATTTTATCCATTTTAGTCTAAACCATTGTAACTTAATTTTCGGGGATATGTTTATTTTCCTTTAAATTCTGGGACAATTTCGTCATTTTAGCGTTACTTTTAGTCACATCCATTTTGTCGTTGAGCATTTCCTTGATTATAGCTATTTATAGCATCATTACAATTATGCAAATTTTTGAACACCCCAGCAAGATTTCAGGTATTGGTAATGCTTTATATATAAATCTCACGCTTGTACTAGTGTATGTATGTTTCTGTCTCTGTTGTGTTTGACCCTCTACCATCATTGTCCCTAGACAATCCCACCATGTTCAATTCCCCCTGACGCTATACAGACCCACCATGTTCAATTTCCATATGTTCAATTCCCCTTGTCCCTAGACAGACCCAAACTCTATTCCCATGTTAATTTCCCCTTGTCCCTAGACAGACCCAAACTCTGTTAAATTCCCATTGTCCCTAGAGTTGCCCACGATTTTTCGCCATGTTAAATTCCCCTTGTACGTAGAGTGTCCCACGAGTTTTCGCCATGTTAAATTTCCACTGTACGTAGAGTGTCCCAGGGGTCCCTGTAATGCTAATTCCCATTGTACGTAGGGTATCCCACTTAACTACTCAGGTAGACATGATACAAAGTCCTTTCATGAAAACCAAATTAATGATATGAATATCTGTTCAGGGATAATAAGATACAGTATTAAAGATTTCCAACATACAGGATGTCTCGGACACCATTTTGGTACCAACTAGACCTTGGAATCAATGTGTGTAAGGTTTCACTGCAATCCTCCAAAGAGCTTAGAAGGAGTAAAGATAACAAATGAACAGGCAGAGGGATGACAGACAGACTTCAGACAAGGGGCAATGACCTTCTAATTAGCTCTACTGGTCTATGACCAGTGGAGCTAAAACTGTAACATGAAGGCTGTTTCCTGTATGTCCAACCCTGGTGCAAAATGTATAACTTTTATTCCAAGATCAAAAGGGGAGTGTATGCATATTATACAATGATTTTTTTTCTTCAGTTTATAATTCATTCACATACATGTGAAACACCCGCAAAAAAGGGTTTTACTCCCAAGATAATGCATATCTCCTATCCCCCCTTCCACTCACTACAATCCCCCAGGTATGCAAAATTATTATTTTTAATTTTTTTTATTTGTTCCTTCATATTTCAGCTCGAGCATAGTATATTTATAGTGATACTGCCTGAGATCATGTGACTGAACTGGCAAGAAAATCTAGTGATACTGCCTGTGATCATGTGACTGAGCTGGCAAGAAAATCTGTTGATACTACCTGTGATCATGTGACTGAGCTGGCAAGAAAATCTAGTTGCTAGTTTCACCCTTTAATCCTGTTAGCCACGTCAGCTGACTTCACTGTTTTAAGTTTTGTCAAGATGGATAATATTGTGTGTGAGCAGAAGCAATACTGAAAGGATTAAAGACATTAACTGATTATGGTTGTGTGACCCAAGAGCTCAAACAGCATAAAACAATAAACATTTTTATTCTCTCAGCAATGTGTGTTATGTTTCAGTTGTTGAGAAGGATCATAACCTATGCTGTATAGGATCAAAAGTAATTTGGACAGGAATATCTCCTATTGCCAAGATCCCCAAATCCAAGCAACTAAGTAATAATCACATGAAATTCAGTGGTGAATAGAAATGGGAATTTCAGTGGTTATAGTGATTATATATTCTGCTCTTCCTATAAAGCTGATTTTAAAATCTGTTATAGTGGCAAGAATGACATATGTCATACAGAAATCCCTAAATAATAATAATAATAATAATAGTAAAAATAACAATAATATAAATAATAGTCTTTGAAACTAAATATAGATACCTTTCTTTAGCAAAATAAGTTATGATTCCTTAGCTTTCCACCATATCAAAAGGCCATCATCAGAGGAATGAATAACTAAATGTTGATCACATGACAAAACACTTCTGTACCAAGGTAGAAATTCCAATATAGAATCATGGCTGAGCACTTGCTCCTCCTCCATGATTTCAATTGCTTCCCTTAATTTTCTCTGTAGGGTATTATTCTCTCTAGCTCATTGTTATGGATCATTGCCATCTCACCTCTGTCTGCATGTGTTCGAGTCTCAGATTTGGCCAATGTGGGTACGTGAGAAAGCTTACCAGTAGCTTCTTGTGGGTCGGTGGTTCTTTCTGGGGTTTTCCAGGTTCTTCCTCCACCATTTATATTGGCTGCCGCCATGTATAGCCTATCTTGTGCTGAAAAATGGCATTAAACCCTACAAAAGCAGCTATTATTCTACTGAGTACTCTGATGTTATCCCAAAATCAATATGCCTTGATTCTTTGCAATGATCACCAACTGCTGTCAGGGATTCTCTGTTGGTGTATGTGTTCTCTAACCCTTGTTTCTAGGCTTCTAACAGTCTCCCCAACGTAGTCTTTTTTTTCTTCTTCAAATTATCCTTATTAGAGATGACTGAGCATTTCTTATTCAAAGGAGTGTGGTTTTCTAGATGTACCAATATTTAACAGATGGTGTTATAGATTTTGTAGACCACATTAGCTCCATGCTTTCAAAGATTTTTTAGAATCTTTCGATGAGTCCACCAATAGATGTATATGGTAAAGAGACAGTTACACATTTTTCTCCTTCAGATGTTTTCCCTTCTCTGTTCTTTTTCAGGAAACATAAACGTCAACATCATGTGAATCCAGCCAGTCCAGACGTCATTCCTGTGGTGAAGGCTTTGTAATAATGTTGAAAGCTAAGGAGTCATAATCCTATTATGCTACAGAAAAGTATTATTTATAGTTTCACTGACTGCTACAAATAACCATGACAACAAATATGCCATCACTGAAATCTGTGTCTGTGGAATCTGCATCAAAGGTTGATGAAGTTTAAAAGTGCTGCACTACCATCTGCCAACTTTACAGCTGTAAATATATCCCATTTCTGTCAGAACATTTTTCAGGTATACTCAAAATGTTTACGGACTCAGAAACATCATAAAACAATCTCATGAAATGTACAAAAACAACTCACTATAAGAGATTCACATAGTGACTGTGTTAATGTTCACAAAAAATCAGAATTGTGATTATATAATAATAATAATAATAATAATAATAATGATTTATTATACAAACACATTGTCTGGAGTGACCATAATTTTTAAGCTAAATACACATTCAATACTACTATGAACAACCACATTGCAATATCTGATAAAAATAACACTGACTTGGACTTAATCCCTTGTAAATATGACTGTAAACTAGACTAAAGTACTTGTCACTACCATATTTGCTGGCCTATAAGATGATACTTTTTGACCAGAAAATCTTAGCTTCATCTTATTCTCCAAATTGACATATGTGGATTATGTCATCCGAATCGCTTTATTACCCGTTACATAATTTTTCTTATGGAAGAAACTTCTCCAGTCATTATTTTAAAAAATGTGTAAAAACTACTTCATTTTGGAAGAGATCATGTAGCAAAAAATATAGGACCCCACATTGAGAATTTTAAACAAATACATGACTGTCAGTATTAAAAATTAATGTACATTAAATGTAGTCATGCTAAAGCAGCATGTATCAGTTATATATGTTTAAATCTGATTACATATAAGTGTGCTAGAATTTACAAGTTAAAAGATGAATAACCATGACAAAGACAAATATTCCATCACATTTTTCTTTTTGCACCTCATGATTAAATAAAAGTTATGCCCCATTATAAGAGAGAGAGAGAGAGAGATGTCTTGACGATTGTATTGTTCACTTACCTGAAGACTGTGATCTTACTCATGTACTATGCTGCATTAGTGCAATACTATATCACATTATCAATTAATACCACTAGGTAAGCAATTCCTTCTAGTTTTATTTACCTCTTCCATTGTCCATGAATCACATGACTTCTCAATGGTATTTACATGCTAATTATATAGGCTGCAGCTGTAGTCAGGTTTTCCAAGCTAACACCTGAGGTCAGATATTCAGCAGACCAGATTAGATTAGTGAGGCTACCAATAGAGAAATTTGGCTAGGTTATTATTGTTATGTATATTTAATTTGTTTGTTAGTTTTTTTTTAAATTATTTTTCATTACATGCTATTGCAATGTAACATTGTATGACGGACTTGACCTTGTCCAAAAATGAGTTCCTTTCTGCTTGACCTAAACTGGCTTTTTTATTTTATTCTTTGTAAACAAGTTGTTGTTGTTGTTGTAGGGTTTAATGCCATTTTTCAGCACACCATAGGCTATACATGGCAGCCAGTTGTAAAGGTGGAGGAAGAACCCAGGAAAACCTGGGAAAGAACCACCAACCCATGAGAAGCTACTGGCAAGCTTTCTCACATACCCACATTAGCTGAATCCAAGACTTGAACCCACGCAGACAGAAGGGAGATGGCAGTGATCCGTAACAGAGAGCACTTTAGATGACTCGGCTCTCTGGGCCCCTTGTAAACAAGTAACACATAGCTAAATTATTCTCTATGGGTTTAAAATCATCATTATTATTAATAAGAATGAAATATGTTTATTCGGGTCTAGTTTTTGGAATTTCCTAAGTGAATTATACATAATCTAGGTTATTGTTTTGTAAACATCAGGATCATTCTAGAAGTTATTTTCCATTTTTTTAGAAAATGCTAATTGTGACCTGAGGTCAAGTAGAGAAATATATATACTGTAACTGAGAGGAGTTTATAGTGTTTAAACATTTAGCACTTTCAAGTTGTATATTATATGTCGTGATCAATAGTTTTTGTTCAAATTATTGAATTCAAGTGATTATTTTCTCTGGAAATACAAAAGTGCTCTGATAAAATTCTTGGATAGAGACAGTCATGGAAATTTATAGTGTATTCAAACCTGGAATTATATTTCTGTGATTCACCAAAAGACTGTTGGCACATCAGCATATTATGAGCTACAACAAACACAACATCACCATCAGTTTTTGGATTTATTTTGGACTTTTACTGAGTTTTATTTAGGACTTTAAATTACTAGGGCTTGTGTCTGTAATTCTTGGATTATTTTGGGATTTACTTTTGCAATACTGTAAGTTCTTTTTTCTCATTTTCACTTTGGATTCTAGGGAAATAAATTCTTTGTAAAATTTTACAAAGCTTGTTGTCTTTCACTCTTTTCTGTTACTTATTTTAAGAGCACAGACTCATGACAATTATGAATACAGTACAGTGTAATGAAAGGCAATGCCAGATGGTTACTCATGTAAATTTCTCAACCAGTGGCATCTTTTGAACTTGCCAATAGAACTGTCAGCAATTTAAAGTAACATCTAGCATAAGCAAAGATCAAAAACAATTGCTGCCTAAGTACAGGAGGAGTACATGAACTTTAAAAAAATAAATTTATTTGTTGGGAATGGAGAGGTCATTGTACTTGCAAAGAAAATTCGACCACATTCAAAATGGCCATTCTTGGGATTTATCCTAAACAGAATTAATGTGGATATAAATATTGTGAATATTTATCTGAAGGAGTATAGTTTGTATTTTCATAGTTTACATTTAGTGTTTAATTTACTAATGTTTTCTCTCTCTGACAAAAGCTTCAGCTAAACAGAGGCAGTAAGGTACAAAAAACATGAAGAGCTGAAATCTCTCTCCTGTCAGGCCATATTTTATTTTGATCACGATGTGCAATAAGAAAAATGTGACGGAATACATATGCCTCTCTTTTTGTATATCTCTTTTAGAAAACAGCTGGAAGAAAGCATTTTAGCATTAACAATGCAATTTCCCTATTGCTGATAATGTGAAATAGAATACAGTGATACCTTTAATATGTATGAAACCCGAAGTTACTTTAGTTCAATTCCACACAGCATCATGAATTTTATCCTGTCTGTAACTACAAAAAATTTCAGGTTAGCATCATTATATAAAGCTAAAAGTATATAATTCATTTAAATTCGTGTGAAACAAATTAGGTACTTTTAGTTACATTTAATGATTCTAATCTGAAAGGATACTTAGTTACAGAAAGGAAAAAACTCGCAATCCTGTGTGAACGAAGTGAAACAAATGCAGCCTAGGTATTGATCTGGACTTGACCTATACTCAGCATAGACCTATATATGAACAAAGGATGAAAAATTTACAAAAATTTGCTCATTTGACTTATACTCTGCATTAGCTTATAGGCCGGCAAATACAGTAATTGCCATTGTAATCCTCAATGCATCGGATGAATCAAATCTTTGTCAACAGTAATAATACCGGCAAGTGAAATCTGATGGCAATGATGACAACTAAGGTGTCTGTGAATTATAAAGGGTCTCCTAGTATCATGTACAAATCTGTGCTTAATGTGGAAAATCCGACTGACATTAAAAACACCAGAACCTGACTGTACCAATTTTAAGCAGTCTTGGCAAGCAGTCAGTAATCAGAATCCACACACAGACAATAAACAATTTAAACTTCTTGGTGGACTCAGCAGAGCTGTACTAACATTGCCACATTCCAATGCATACAAAGAAAGGACATCTTTCATCCTGAGTAAGATTCATGCTTACTCAAGAGGAAAGCTAATTCAAGTAGCAGCAAAGAGTTAAAATTAACAATGATGAGGCTTGCCACCATGAAATCCAGGCAATGATCTCCTAAGAAATGATAAAAATGCTTGTGATACATGTAACAGTATGAATGGCAACAAGTGATATATATAACAGTATGAATACATATAAGAGTATGAATACATCTAACAGTATGAATGGCACCAAGTGATACATATAATAGTATGAATACATCTAACAGTATGAATAAATATAAGAGTATGAATACATCTAACAGTATGAATGGCACCAAGTGATACATATAACATTATGAATACATCTACATCTAACAGTATGAATGGCACCAAGTGATACATATAACAGTATGAATGGCACTAAGTGATACATATAACAGTATGAATGGCACCAAGTGATACATATAACAGTATGAATACATATAACAGTATGAATAAATATAAGAGTATGAATACATACAACAGCATGAATACATATAACAGTATGACTGGCACCAAGTTAATGTGAAAGAATGAGATGATGTGCATATCTTAATATTGGCAAAAAATGGAAATTTCTTCAATAGTTGTAATTTTTGTTGATGAAAATCCTCCATCTTTTAAAGTAAAAACAACTGACGAAATTTCAGAAATCTCATGATCTGTTCTGTATTTTGACTCTATGGTCTTAAACTAGGTAGAAGAGTAAAAACCATCAAATTTTGTAAAATTCAACAAATAATTTATTTCCCAATAATACAAATTTAAAATTTAAAAATAACTTACAGTATTGTGAATAAATTCAAAAATAAACATTAAATTCTATCAAAAGTCCTAATGAACAAAATTCCAATTAAATTATTGTGGTATTCGAAATAAGATTCAGTGCTTAAGGTGTTGATGTGCCTGTAATCTTGAATGTATTGATGTACCAGTGGCCTGAAGTGTGATGATGTGCCAACAGATTTCCAATTAATCACAATACTATAATCCAAGATGTCCATGTCAGAAATCACTACAATTCCAAGTTAATATTTCTGCCCAATAATATCACATAGCACTTTATAATTCCAGAGAATAATTTGAATAAATAATTCCACCCAAATCGAATACTGAATATATCAATATAATGATTTTGTTTCTGATGTTATGGCAAGAATGAATATCAAGATCAGATTAAAAACTTAGACAAAATTAGAGCCAGAACGTAGGTCCAAAGATCATTTCTAGAAACTTCTAATTTGTAAATAGGTAAAATCTGTTACTAAAATTATAATAAAGACTGTTGCAAACATCAGGTACAACAGGTATATCCACAGAGAATATACACACAGACCCCAAAAAACATGCTTGCCTCTAATGATAATGATCATAATATTTAACCCACACTCATAGAGAAAATATTAGCAATGAATTGTTTGTTTCCAGATTAAAAGCTACTGGTCAGGTACACAGTGAACATGATTTTGGGCAAGGTCAAATTCAAAATACAATTATCCATACCATATAAACATGGAGACATTTTTTAACAACAATACAAATTAAATATACATAAGACTTGAGCTGATCTGTCTTTTCTGTCACATGTATGCATTCAGCAAAATCCATCAAAAGGTTTCAGGAATATAAATAAATTTAATTTTTAAAAACCCTAACTGGTTTGTAAACTTTCTATGACTGTGACCTTGACCCCAAGGTCAACATGTTGAGAACATGAATGAATTCAGTTTCATACTGATTCATCCAAACTATTAAAAAAATATAAATGAAAAGCCTCAATACACATGACTGCATCCTTTGCCCTAATATAAAAGGGCAAGTGTCCACTATGCAAATCACAGAATTAATTTACCTAGCTTGATAGTCATTCATGCCAAGAACAATCAGGTTATATCAAAGGGTTCAGGAAACATATGCAAATGAAAATCTTTAACAAAACCTCAACAAGCTGCTGATATTTCTGAAACAACTGTAAGAAAAGTCTTTGTTTTGCTTCCCACTAAAGTGACTCTTCAAAAAATGTAACAATATATGATCACAATTTTTAAAAACTGCATTCTTTTAAAATGTCAAAGACTTTCTCTGGTGGTACATTTTTTAAAAATCTTCCTAATTAACTTCAGATCACAGAATAGAACAAGAATGTATTGTACTGTCAGTGGACATGTCAAGGTATGCCCAACGGTCAAGGAAGGTTCACCCATCCATAGAATACACACAAATCAAGTATCCTATTTGTAAGTGACACAATGCCAATTCATTTATAAGACTTGTTCTTTATGATGGATGCCACTCCTGCGATGACATAATGTCAGTGTATCAGACTTGTAAGAAAAAGCATCGAATATTAATTTTAGCATAGACATCTTCATTTGAAAAGCCCAATCTTCTAACACAACTAACACTATAAACCCATCATTTCTAATGTAATAATGTAATTGAGTCTATTTTGTCAAATTAGGTACTGTCAGTAGTACTTGAAGTAAACTCAGAAGTCTTGCAGGATAATTTTTTTCATTTTATTTTTATTTTTCTTTCAGTTAACTGTCAAATTACAAATAATTATAACGTACTAACAATACAAGGATGCCAAAACATTTATTTCTCCAAAAACTTTCAAGTTTTCTATTTAGATCTGTTGAGCCAGCAAATTACAGAAACGAAAATTTATTAGGATACCACCTGTCTTGTAGGGTCACTTGTCTAACTTGTGATGGCTGACTATTTAAAACTGGAATGACTGCAATGTGGAATAGGCAGGGAAAAGACAAATACCATATACAGTTCCTCACTGTAAACAACATAGGCCCTGATTTGCTGTTGCATAACGAGCTGGCAGTCAGGGTCTAAGTTGTCTGTTCTACTGATTTCTACTAACAAAAAACCGAAACCTAGATCTGCTGGTCAATTATGTGACAACAGATTTGGGTGTGTGCATTTTGCAGTTGAACTCAGCTTATAAGCAAGCAAATACACAATCCCTCCACTCTCATGATACAACTGTCTGTTTCCTAGAGTTGGTCCAATTGATCAAAGCTGACTTTAGACTTCAAAAGGTTAATGAATATTTCTGTGCTGGAAAAGATTTTTTTTTTTTTCCCGAACTTCCTCACAAATTTTTTTTCAAACTGAAAGAAAACACTAACAGAAATGTACATTGTCAGTGTTTGTTTTTTAGCTTCTTAATATTTAGGTATGGATTTCACTGTTTCTGAAATATTAGCTAAAATGTTTGGTTCTGCCGTATGATGGACACATGCTTCACACTTGAATACCTCAAATAAATGATGTTGTGGAGCAATATAAACGTAACTTGTTCAATGTCTTATCAAAGGAAAATCACAAGCTAAATGTGGCTGAAATCCATTCATCCACTGTAATGTAATGCAGAAAACAATGTGAAGAGGAAAGGGGCAATAACTCCTGTAAATGATTTTGTGAATGCATAAGATTCAACTATTTCCTAGGTTGATGTCGTTGTTGTTCATTTGGAGTTCTATGGCACAGCAACACAAGCAGGTTACTTAGTACCAAGACAATAGGAGTAAAGTGCCTTGCCCCAGGCCAATCAAAGGGGATCCAATTGTACGACTGAACCCACACCCTTTTGTCTCAAGTCACTGAGTCATTGTGCCTCCTTAAATAATTCCAGGTCTCATTAACATAAATTAACATGTCAGATTTGGTTTAGATTGATCAGACCTTGGTAAAGTAATGCTGCAAAAACCAAACAAAGGGGTGCAAGTGCAATCACGGGCCTTAACTATTGCAGATCAAGGGCCTTAACTATTGCAGATGTTGTTAAAGCTGGAAGTTAGATTAATTTAAGGTCTCATCAATAAAAAGCCATAAATCAAATTTAGCATATCTAACAAATACTGGTAAAATTATGCCACAGCAGTCTAATCTAACAAATACTAGTAAAATTATGCCACAGCAGTCACAAAAGTCATGGCAAATAGTAGTCAGAACTCTTGTAACCGATGTCATGAGTAGCTAAATGTTAGGCTGTGACAAGTTCTCAATCAATATAAATCTATGTACTGAAATTAGTTGAAAATCCAACAGACCCTGGTAATGTTATGCTGTGGAAACCAAATCATGAGATCTAGCAATCTGGGGCCATAACTCCCGCAAGTGACATCACAGAATGCCGGAAACTGAATTCCTTAAAGGTCTCGTCAATATAAAGTTGCATTCCAAATCTGGTTAAACTCCAGCACACCTTATTAAAGTTACACTGCTGAAATCAAAAATAGGTGGTCAGTAAATTGCAGGCTATAACAATTCTAAACGAAGATTTGAAATCGAAATCTTTCAACATCTCAATTCAAGATCTGCATAGCAAACTGTTTTAAATCCAACAAGTCACAGTGAAGTCATCATGCAGAAACCAAATTGTTGCTGGGCAGATAGATGGATGGATGATATTATTTTTATAGGGCTACTACAACTTAGTAAAGAATAGCATTAATTACAATCCTTGTTCATCTTTAGTAGGTGTGTGTGCGATTTGGATTTTTAACATAGCTTTAACAAATTTTCAGTCATATTGCTACAATGTCTGCAGCTGTGGCAGTTTATAGTGATTTCTACCACTGGGGCATCATGCCGCAGACATGTAGCATCATGTCCCACCCAGTCACATTCCACCAGGCCGACCAGTCCTAACACTAACATTTTAATGCTGAGCGTCTAGTGAGGCAGCAATGGTAAAAAGTTTATAAGTTTTTGGTGTGACTAAGCTGGGGTTTGAATCTGCGACCTCCCACATCCAAGGCGGATGCTCTAACCAATTGACCACATAACTGGTCCATCTTTAGGAGGAATTAAATAACAATTTCAAATAACAGAATACCGAATACATAAAAAAAATTAAAATAGTATAACTCAGTAATAAATGTAATAACACTGACTAAGAACATTTTGTTTTGTATAGAAAAACCTGAAAAACTATCTGCATGACTGAGTATTAATATTGCTACAATGCATTACAATAAATGACAACATAAAACTACAAGTCATAATAAATATTTCTAGATCTAGTTTTGGTTATAAAGCTATACCAGTTCTTAAAGAAGCCTTTATTGTGTGGATTTCTGGTAGCATACAAAAAAAAGCAAGTCTGTTTTTTGGCAGCTGCCTTGAAAAGTTCCTGCGATGTGATATTCTGACTGATGAGAATAAACTGGTTGACAAGAAGAGCCAACATTAAACATATGACAGCAAATGTATAACAACAACCTACAAAGCCAAAAGAGTTCCTGCAATGTGAAAAAAAATTAAATTAGTGCTTCTTTCAAATAAAACATTAGTAATTAAGTTTTCAGTCTTCAAAATTATGTTTAAGCATAGGAGGAGTAAACTTTATGAGTAAAAGTTTCAAGTCATTATCCCTTGTTAAATGAAAATTTAGAGCATGATTGTGTTATACCCTCATTAATCAAGTTTCATGAGTGAATGAAGAAAGGCATCCATGAATTGTACCTTAACATAAAAAGTTAATACACTGTATTTCAAGTCTGAAAATGGTTCAGTGACCAACTACTAATATGATGTAGTACTCCTAAGTATTCCAGGCACTAACCTAAACATCAAAGTATACATAATCACCAGAGCAAGAAAAACATACCCAGGTAACCTATTTAAGTATGTAGCTGAGAACTCTTATAATATTTGCATACTCTCCCATTTGTTCATACCCCACTAATGATTTAACAAATTAAACGTGCCACAGATATAAAATAAATGCACAAAAACTAAGTCATTTCATTCACCAATTTATAATTTCTAACCAGGTTGTCACCTGGGGACCCAAAGCACTATAAATGTTTAGGCATTTTAAGCAAAATGGAAGCTCTCAATGTACACAGACAGACTGCTCACTCTCCTCTTTAGGTTTCTAGAACAGTCCATTTTAGTAAACACTGTTATCTGCATCCAATATATCAAATATGCTGTTTTAATATTTCTAAAACAAACTGAACAAATAAACAAACTTTTGTATAGAAGTGTTCAATGAGATGTAAATCCAAAATTTACAGAATTATTATGATTATCAAAGATGATGAATTATAACATATGTTACTATAATCATTTACTCGTCCATGCAAATATGGTAACTGTGTTACAAAAGAAACTCCCATTAAATTCAAAACACCAACAAGCTGACAGTTTTTGGTGACAATAAGGACAGGAATTAAAAATTGACATTTTTAAAATGGGGTGGGTTTACAATCAAATGGGAGGGTGTGTGAATACTGGAATGTTGATTACAAATACAGCACTCCCCCAAAAAGTATTGCATCATGCATTTCATTATAAGGCAATCTTATAATATTGTGGTATAATCTATGGCTGCAAGGACAGTATTATCATGACAGAGTACTGTATTAAGTTTACTAACTGGAATAGTGTCCAAGGAACTAGCTTAAAAAATGTATGCTTAGTCAAAAAAGCATGAGAAGTAGGTCATAGAGGGAAAAGCATAAGCTCTCCTACAATTCAATAACGCATAAGGTCTCCTACAATTCAATAACGCATAAGGTCTCCTACAATTCAATAACGCATAAGGTCTCCAATAGTTCAATGAGACAAGGAAGTGCATAAAGCATAATCTGTCCTACACTTCAGTCAAGCTAGTGCATAAAGCATAATCTGTCCTACACTTCAGTCAAGCTAGTGCATAAAGCATAATCTGTCCTACAATTTAGTCAGTCAGGCTAGTAGGTAAAGCATAATCTGTTGTACACTTCAATGAGTCAAACTAGTGTGTATAGCACAAGCTGTCATACGCTTCATTCAGTCAAGCTAGTGCATAAAGCATAATCTGTTGCATACTTCATTCAGTCAAGCTAGTCAATAAAGCGGGCCCCCGAGTGGCCGAGTGGTCTAAAGTGCTCTCCGTTATGGATCACTGCTATCTGACCTCTGTCTGCATGGGTTCGAGTCCGGATTTGGCTAATGTGGGTATGTGAGAAAGCTTGCCAGTGGCTTCTCGTGGGTCGGTGGTTCTTTCTGAGTTTTCCCGGGTTCTTCCTCCACCATTAATACTGGCTGCCATGTATAGCCTATCGTGTGCTGAAAAATGGCATTAAACTCCACAACAACAACAATAACAAGTCCATAAAGCATAATCTGTCCTACAATTCATTCAGTCAAGCTAGTGCATAAAGCATGTGTCCTACACTTCATTCGGTCAAACCAGTGTGTATAGCATAATCTGTTCTACACTTCATTCAGTCAAGCTAGTCCATAAAGCATAATCTGTCCTACACTTCATTCAGTCAAGCTAGTAGGTAAAGCGTGTGACCTATACTTCATTCAGTCAAGCTAGTGTGTAAAGCATGTGTCCTACACTTCATTCAGTCAAGCAAGTGTGTAAAGCATATGTCCTACACTTCATTCAGTCAAGCTAGTGCATAAAGCATGTGTGTTACACTTCATTTAGTCAAGCTAATGTGTAAAGCATGTGTCCTACACTTCATTCAGTCAAGCTAGTGTGTAAAGCATAATCTGTCCTACACTTCATTCAGTCAAGCTAATGTGTAAAGCATGTGTGCTACACTTCATTCAGTGAAGCTAATGTGTAAAGCATGTGTCCTACACTTCATTCAGTCAAGCTAGTGTGTAAAGCATAATCTGTCCTACACTTCATTCAGTCAAGCTAATGTGTAAAGCATGTGTGTTACACTTCATTCATGTCAAGCTAATGTGTAAAGCATGTGTCCTACAATTCATTCAGTCAAGCTAGTGTGTAAAGCATAATCTGTCCTACACTTCATTCAGTCAAGCTAGTAGGTAAAGCATGTGTCCTACACTTCATTCAGTCAAGCTAGTGCATAAAGCATGTGTGTTACACTTCATTCAGTCAAGCTAATGTGTAAAGCATGTGTCCTACACTTCATTCAGTCAAGCTAGTGTGTAAAGCATAATCTGTCCTACACTTCATTCAGTCAAGCTAATGTGTAAAGCATGTGTGCTACACTTCATTCAGTGAAGCTAATGTGTAAAGCATATGTCCTACACTTCATTCAGTCAAGCTAGTAGGTAAAGCATGTGTCCTACACTTCATTCAGTCAAGCTAGTGCATAAAGCATGTGTGTTACACTTCATTCAGTCAAGCTAATGTGTAAAGCATGTGTCCTACACTTCATTCAGTCAAGCTAGTGTGTAAAGCATAATCTGTCCTACACTTCATTCAGTCAAGCTAATGTGTAAAGCATGTGTCCTACACTTCATTCAGTCAAGCTAAAACTGCATCATGAAATTAGCACAAAATCCTCCTACATAACTGATGAAAGTGTTATTAAAGTACAGTTTAAAATTTACCCCACAACTGACTAATATGCATCCTGGCAGGGTACAATATTCTCTCTATTTCTTGCAGCCACAAAAAGATTTTAAAGATTTTTCAGATTTCAGACACATTTTACTGGCTAACCTGAGATCCCTGTAGAGTATCTTATCACTGCAGAAGAGTGTGTCTGTTCCTTCACAGATCGACTGCATCGTGAGATAAACCCCATAAAACCCACACAAGACAAAGGATGTCAAAGCCAGAAAGAAGGCTCTATGGTTATTTCGGCCCACACAGTTGTCTATCCTGAAAGATAATTACATCATGATATGAAGAAACAATTACCTTATACTGGAGAACCATAACAATCTGAAGTCAAAAGTTCAGTCAATAATATACAGGCATTGCTAGTAAAATGGATATTTGCCACAGAAACCTCTTTTTCACACCTAAATTCTTCAAGTACATTGATAGTATTTCAACCGTTACAGGTTTTAGTAAATTGTATGCAGAGGTTTTGTACAAAAATAACCAGGAAAATGAAATGCACAGTTAAGCATGGGTAGTTGCCTTGAATGGATAGATAGATAGATAGATAGATAGATAGATAGACAGATAGATAGATAGATGGATGGATGGATAGACAGACAGAGACAGATAGATAGATAGATGATAGATAGCCTAGTATGTTTTCCAGTACATTGAATTCATTTTCACTTTACAACGGACGACATGTTGTTTTGATTTATGAATGGTGGGAGTTTAATAGCAAAATAATGCATGAGAGGTTATATGAAGCCATGAGACACACCACAGCAAAATAAAGCCAACTAATGCATGAGAGGTTATATCAGACCTTGAGACACACCACAGCAAACTAAAGCATGAGAGGTTATATGAAGCCATGAGACACACCACAGTAAACTAATGCATGAGAGGTTATATGAAGCCATGAGACACACTGCAGCAAACTAATGCATGAGAGGTTATATGAAGCCATGAAATGCACCACAGCAAACTAATGCATGAGAGGTTATATGAAGCCATGAGACACACCACAGCAAACTAATGCATGAGAGGTTATATGAAGCCATGAGACACACCACAGCAAACTAATGCATGAGAGGTTATATGAAGCCATGAGACACTACTAATGCATGAGAGGTTATATAAAGCCATGAGACACACCACAGAAAACTAATGCATGAGAGGTTATATGAAGCCATGAGATGTACCACAGCATAATAATGCATGAGAGGTTATATGAAGCCATGAGATGCACCACAGCATAATAATGCATGAGAGGTTATATGAAGCCATGAGACACACCACAGCATAATAATGCATGAGAGGTTATATGAAGCCATGAGACACTACTAATGCATGAGAGGTTATATGAGATGCTACATAAGGTCATGCAACAAACCACAGCAGCTGAGCCAGGTTGATATAAACAGGATTCAATCCTGCAAGCTGCCCAGGAATGTAATACTGGAGATAGGCATGCTGTGTTTGTGATAAATGTTAGTCATAGGTGTGTTGTTGTACATCACGTCTCTCTCTGGGAAGAGCAAGAACAGTAACATGAGCAGCACATTATTTACCTGTCCCATATATAATAATCCACTATACAGATAAACAAATATTTTGTTCTGAATCAATATTCCCTCTTTCTTTCAAAATAAGCTTGACCTTTGAACATTTGACCCCAAAAGTCTACAGACTTTAACTAAAGCACATGTGTAAGTCAGCAATAAAGTTTGGTAACTGCAGATAGTGGAAAAGTGAGTTAATGTGCAGAAACCATTATCTTTTTCAGTCACAGAGACCTTGACATTTGACCTTTTTACCTCAAAATCAATAGGATTTTTCCTTACATCACATACAAGCCATCCAAGAAGCTTAGTAAATGTAGAAGGTGGACAAATTAAACTGTTGTATAGTAACCACTTTTCTTCTTTTCAGTCACTGTGACTGTATCCATTAAGATTTCTTCCATACCCCAAACACAAGTCATCCACAAAGTTTGGTAAGTGCTGGTTAGTGGACAACTCAAATTACTGTGATAAAACAAAATCTGAAACAAAAAGATCGATGACATATCACATTGCAGCACAATATGCTCTGCCTTATGGCAGGCATATCAAATATTTCATTCAAAGGTTTCAAAAGTGAACAACACATTTTAAGTACTTGCATGTATACGACAGTGATGGCAAGCTGCATATCACTGCATCATGTGTCATGAAAAGTTGAAAATATCCAGCTCCCAAATACATAAACTATGTTGCATCTTTGAGACACTTTCAGCCAGGGATGGCAATTAATTATCATTATATAGTAGAACACCTGATTAACATCATGGAGGCACACAGTTTAACTCTTACCCCATTCATTTCGGCCAGGGATGGCAATTAATTATCATTATATAGTAGAACACCTGAATAACATAACAGAGGCACACAGTTTAACTCTTACCCCATTCATTTCAGCCAGGGATGGCAGTTAATTATCATTATATAGTAGAACACCTGAACACCTGAATAATATAATAGAGGCTGATGGGTCAACCCTTGCTCCATTTACACACATTTCTCTTGAAAATTAACTTGGTTCTCTTCTCTGTCATGCTTACCATACACAATGGTGGTCCCTCTCTGCTACACATACATTGCATGCATTACAATGACCTGCTCTATCTGGCTTCAATATATGACATTCATCACAGTGGGAACTTGCATCTTCAGACACTAAAATAATGAACACATGAATGAGTCTGTGTCAAACAAAATACAAATTAGTTTTTACTCCCAAATGACCAACACCACTGCATTTATAAAAACATTATTTCCATCAAATCTTATGAACAAAGAAAAGTGTATGAGAGACTTCTTTTGTTATTTCAATATATGTTCATAACCAGTGGCCTGTATAAACAATAAAATGATATTCATCTTTTTATCACATCAGTAGCAAGCATGCTTTGCATTCTACATTTTTGTGTTTGACTCACATTTAATAGATACACAATCACCTAGGCCAGCAACTGTCCCCAGGACTGAAACTTTCTGGCTTCATTCACACAAAAAACCACAAAATGATAAAACATAAGTAAATGACTCATCATTCAGATTTACTTATTTGCATATACTATTGATACTATACTAATGTTTTACACACCACTGGTCCATATAAATTATACACAGGTCCATATAAATTATACACAGGTCCATATAAATTATACACTGGTCCATATAAATTATACACAGGTCCATATAAATTATACACTGGTCCATATAAATTATACACTGATCCATATAAATTATACACAGGTCCATATAAATTATACACTGGTCCATATAAATTATACACTGATCCATATAAATTATACACAGGTCCATATAAATTATACACTGATCCATATAAATTATACACTGATCCATATAAATTATACACAGGTCCATATAAATTATACACTAGTCCATATATATTATACACTGGCCTATATAAATTATACACTAGTCCATATATATTATACACTGGCCTATATAAATTATGCACTAGTCAATATAAATTATACACTGCTCCATATAACTTATAATTCCTCTTTTTTCCACTAATTTTCGGCATGAAGAACTTTACCTTTTTAAATCTGGAAATAAAATACAATAACTGTAATAATTCTTTGCTATAATTACCTAATAGATGTGCCGGGGGGCAGTGCAATTTCCAAAGGTGGGGGTGTTTGCATAAAATATTGGAATATTGTACATCACTGTTTGACTGAAAAAATTCATAAATAAATTTCTTTTTTCTAACAGTCTTTGGATTACTCATGTACTGCTTTAATTACCTGGACATACCATAATGGACCCAGGGCCAATGTCACAAATACTATGTTCTTGCCTATTAATTGTACAGTACCGGGTAACAGGATTGGGGTCTCAATACATTCTGTACAGTACCGGGTAACAGGATTGGGGTCTCAATACATTCTGTACATTACCGTGTAATAGGATTGGGGTCTCAATACATTCTATACAGCACCGGGTAATAGGATTGGGGTCTCAATACATTCTGTACAGTACCGGGTAATAGGATTGGGGTCTCAATACATTCTGTACAGTACCGGGTAATAGGATTGGGGTCTCAATACATTCTGTACAGTACCGGGTAATAGGACTGGGGTCTCAATACATTCTGTACAGTACCGGGTAATAGGATTGGGGTCTCAATACATTCTGTACAGTACCGGGTAATAGGATTGGGGTCTCAATACATTCTGTACAGTATCGGGTAATAGGACTGGGGTCTCAATACATTCTGTACAGTACCGGGTAATAGGACTGGGGTCTCAATACATTCTGTACAGTACCGGGTAATAGGATTGGGGTCTCAATACATTCTGTTATTACTCAGGCACTATCTTAAAAGGGAAAAAGAGAAACCCATGGGTCAAAGTAGACCGCATATCTGAATTTGGCTTTCACAACCAAAAGGTGTATATTTATACGGTGGCATCACAATACCGTTTAAGGGTAAAAAAAATGTATATTCAATTGGCAAGACCCTGGGTTCTATTCAAAGTCTCCTCTGTTATGCAGCTAAAAAGGTTGCTCTAGATAATTCATGATCATTAGTAACTTACCATACCTGAGCATAAACATGTTAAGAATTCAAAATATTTGGCAATAACACACTGCCTTCTTCTGAGACTAATGCTGCTCACATGATCACCATTATAAGTCACATGATCACCATTATAAGTCACATGATCACCATCATAAGTCACATGATCGCCATTAGTCAATGATGAAGGCAGTGTTATATTGGCAAAAAAATTGAATTCTCAGTATATTTATATTCTAAGTATAGGAAAACAACTAATGATCTCTGACATGTGTTGGTACCTGTTCTCAGACACATCAGACATGTTAGTCAGAAGTTACCTAAAATGTATCTCCAACAGCCTTCACCCACCCCACCATCCCACCCATGGACTGTGAAAGTTGTACAGAACATGTACAGTCCATCCCAAATCATATCCTAAAGTTTGAAGAATCTATCTTGAACCATGTAACAGAAGGTATGCCTAAAATATCTACATATTTAATAAATTATATCTATGCAATAGTATCAAGCCCCACTAACTCAACCCTCCCACCCCCCGGGAATGGATATACAGACCTTCACTAATGGTATCCAAGGCTTGCAAGTCTCTATCAGCATATGAATTGTGTTGTACCAGCAAGACTTTTGCATACATACACAAATATGCTTCCACAAATGCTTGTCAGGATGGAGAGGAAAACATGCCTGCTTTTTGCAAACAATAATGGTGATAAAAAATTTATTGAAACTTTATTTGTGGGAAACTATTTTTGGGCAAATGAATTTAACCTTCAGCCTGCCCATACTGACAAGTATTCTAAAACTTAACATCAAGCTCTGAAATGTTTCCCAGCTCTTGTTAACAAGTAGAAAGTGAACAGTTTACATTGCATGTTTTCTTTAGACTGATCTTTTATAAATTAAAGAAATGAAACAAAATACATACCTGTTATACTTAAGTTGGTCAAAGACATTTTTACATTTTCACCCTGATGAATATCATTAATATCTACTGGTTTCACTATTCCATTATATTTCAGGTAAGGATTTCCATTTTCCATTTTCTTGATTTCCTGATGCAGTTTATCAGATGGTGTGAGAACACCTGGATCCCTTTTTGCCAGGATGAAAAAATACATCACAAATATCACCCCTAAGGTCAACATAATATTTTCACTATAGTCTCCTTTTTCAGGGTCAAACACTAGAAGCTCGTATACCAGATACATTAATATAAATGATGTCAAGCCCCAGGCATAAAAGAACTTTGTACGTGCTTTATGTGTCTGTTTCTTCCAACATCTGTATAGTTGATACATTGAAAGTGGCAGAATCAAGAATAAAATAAGAAATGTTGTCACAGGTCCATATGTGGCAATCAAAAGGCTGATAGGAACTAGACATATCGGTCCTGCCACTTCAATATTAACTTGTATTGCTCCTTTCCCCGTCAGGCCTGGAATTCGGCACCGATCTGATATATCATTGAGAAATCTCTGTATTGTCTCATTAGGAACTGACTCGCACTTAAAGCATCTGCAACAGTCAATGAAAAAAGAAAAAGTCTGAATCCAAAATTAATAAATTAGCCACAAGCTGGCCCATATTGCAGTCTATAAGTGATTCTATCATGATACAAAGTTTTATACGATACTCACTTTAATTATATGACTACTGTGTTATTTAGGTTAATAAACCATACTTTAAGGCATATATTAAAAGGTGTGCTCATTAGTACTTTCAAGACTGGACTATTGTAACTCAATTCTGTCTGGTTCATCTCAATATCTATTCTAGAAACTTCAAAACTCAGCTGCTTCAATCATACTTAGAGTACCAAGATCAGAGCACACCTCAAAGTTGCTCTGTACCCTACACTGGCTATCCATTTGATCCAGAATCAAAAAACAAAATTTGTTCTCTGTGCTACGTTTCACTGACGGATTCTAGTCCAAGATATCTATCCAACCTCACCCATGTGTACACACCAGCAAGATAATTACGCTCCTCTTCTGACAATCATAAACTCATTATTCCCACTATGAAAACAAAGTCAAATGGACAGCATTCTTTTGCATACCAGGGCCCAGCAACATGGAATGGATTGCCCACTGAACTTAGACACAAAGACAATGTGATCTCGTTCAAGAGTGTTCTTAAAACTCACTTATTTTGACTGCAAGAACAAACTTAAAGACCTAATAATGTTTCCTACATTAAATAATTTCAGCATTTTCTGTGTTTTCTAATTTGATGGTGTTTGCTTTTGTACTCATATCATTATATATGTTCTTTATGTTATAGGTGTTGTCTAATGTTCCAAAGCGCTTAGAGCTTCTGAAGATTAGGTGCCATACAAAGTCCTCACTATTATTATTATTTATTATTTAAATTACACATGTAAAAATGCCACATGACACCATAAATGTCATACAACGCAAAGGCCATGTCAGCCATCCAAAAGTACTTCAAAGTCATTTCATCACGTTATTTTGATGCTTTAATGAAAATTTTTATGGATAAATAAAATCTTACATCTTTGCTCATTTCTAATAAAAAAAATTTAAAAACACAAGAAATTATTTCAATATTGTTATGTATATTTAATTTAATTGTTAGTTAATTTTAAATTTTTTTTATTACATGCTACTGTAATGTAGCATTGTATGTTGGACTTGACCTTGTCCAAAATTGAGTTCATTTCTGTTTGACCCAAGTTGACTTTTTTATTTTACTCATTGTAAACAACTAATATATAGCTAAATTATTCTCTATATGTATGGGTTTAACATCAGTATTATTATTAATAGAATAAGTAAATATGTTTATTTTGGTCAAAATTTTGGAATTCCTAAGTGAAATAATCCAGGTTATTGTTTTGTAAACATCAGAATCATTTCACGAGGTTATTTTCAATTAGGTTATGGTTATCTTTTAGAAAATGCTAATCGTGACCTGAGGTCAAGTAGAGAACTATATCATCTTGCAACTGTGAGGACCTGGTCATTCATTCTTTAAGTTTTAGCAGAAGTTCTCTTAGAATTAAAGTTGTTAAAAATGTAACAGTTCTGTTCAAGCCAGAGTTATGTTCTTCTTTTTCCAAGATATCATAAGCATGATTCTTCCCAAAATAACAAAAATGACTTCATAATAGCTGGAATCACACTGCTGGACAAAGTTGGGGAATAAGTCGCTGAAAAAATTTAATTTTTGTCTTCTTCTATTAGGAAAGTGAAAACAACTTTGCCCTGTATTTTTTACATGTAAACTGAGTTCATGGCTTCTGAAACACTCCCTCAGCCCAGCCAAGTAATTTCAGTGGCAAGCCTCAGCCTAAATCGACTGCATGCCCCCCCCCGCTAGTGTTCTTATCATCCATGCCGACACAACTTTTCACATTCATAGGTATGTGTTTTAATATATGACTTTCTCAAAAGCAAGTTATAATTTTCTATCACTATCTGATTTCTCCAAAGTCAAAGAATCTCAGGAGTTGTATTTTTAACAACTAATACCTACTCGTCATAAAATCAGCGACATGCATCAAAACAATCTTTGAAAAGTCATTCTTTAGAGCTGGCAATCTGATCAATTCGGTGAGTTTAACTTATGACTTGAAGGTCAACAAGTCCCTAACATGTACAAATATGAAGATCAACTGATAATTTAAAATACAAATATTTCTTATTCATCGAATCTTGCTTTAAGTAGTAAATATTCACATTATAAGGTCTGCACGAGAATATATGAGACTAACCTTGATACTGACTACAATATGGAAATGACTCATACAACAGATGAAATAAATTGTAGCCATGTATGCAGAGGAAGAATGAGCTGCATGATATTGTGGCAAGATTGCTGGGAGTAAAATAGCACATAAAGCCCTAGGAACTGAACACAACCCCTTGTTGGTAAAATAGATCACATCAAGTTACTGTATTTTACCTAGACCTCAACAATAAAGAAAATTTCTTGTATCTTTTATCTCTCTCTTTATTTTACTACCCTGCAGGCAAGTGCCTTCCAGATCTGAACTTGCCCAAACTGAATTTGAGCTTGTGGGGGGACTTGGGCAAGTGGAAATCCCTGTATAAAATGCATTCATTGCTTTGCTTCCACTTCTCTCTCTGTCCAAAAGGAGAAATCACTTCTCCCTAAAATTTAAGTCTATCCTAACCCCTGAATAGGAGAAAGCATTGTGTTGGTGTTTACCTCATTTAAATTATTACAATACTGGACCAGACAATTTAATACAATAAAACATTGCTTTCAAGAAGGCCACTGTATGGAAGATACCTCAGACATGAGACTTCTTAATGTACAGATAATTTGTCACATTTTGTGATAATCTCTTTTAAGAGAATACCTGTTTTGTAAAATATTTCCGCTCAAAATCAGGTGGTTTCTAAAAATAGGTTGTACTATATCAGGTGGTTTCTAAAAATAGGTTTACTATATCAGTTTCATATACTGTCTCATATTCACAACACAGCTATTGCCAAGTTTCAAGAAACCATGGACTATGGGGAGCCACTCTTACCGATCTACTGATTCATCCAATGCTTCACAATCGCAGAAGCAGGCCAGTATGTGGGATTTGTCACCCTTGTGGTTTCTAAACTCACAGCAACACAGAGGTTCAGCCTCAGCCATGGTTCCTTGTCATCAGTATCCTGGAATTTATTATGGAAGATGATTAGCATAAATTAATTATTATATTAATTGCTGTATTATACAATTCCAAATATTAACAAGACAGACCTAGATCTGTCACTGCGTAATGCATTGACCTAGATATGTCACTGCATAATGCACAGGCACATCTAAGTCTTGGTCATTTATCATACCTAGATTTCTAACAAGCATCACAGAGTGTATATCCAGATTGTAAAATGCCTAAGGTAAATCTGGGTCAATTTATATGTAACACCAAATCTGGGTCTATTTACATGTAACACCAAATCTGGGTCTTTTTACATGTAACACCAAATCTGGGTCTGCTTACATATAACACCAAATCTGGGTCTACTGATATGTAACATAAAATCTGGGCCTATTTACATGTTCAAATTTAGGTGCACATTGGATAAGGGTAAAATAAATAGTCTCATTTCTATTAATATGCTTACCAAAATTTCAAACGTTGGAGGGCATAATTCACAGCCTGGAAAAAAGTTGGAGTCCCAGTCCTAAAACTATAGTGAATAATTATTTACGTGTTACAGTGTTATAAGTATAAACTGTACTGAACAAAATCAGATCTTATTTACTCTAATAATATATAAAAACTGAAATGTGCAAACAAGGGACAAATAAAATAAGACCCGAATTTAAGGATGGAAACACATTTCACAGTTCAAGTATTGTATTATCAGGCCAACTTCAAACATTTTTTACACTATTGGCCATCAGTGGCTTTGTAATTTAAATTCAGCCAATATAAAGTATATATCACATGCTATGTCAAAAACATGAAACTCTGAATTTCCTGTCTGAAATATTTGTCTGCAAGTTCCATTTTCAGACTGATGTATAATGTACCTTTATTAATGGTGTGTCACTGTATAATCCAAAATTCCTTTTATACCTCTGCTGTATATTTTTGTATGCAATTAAACTGGAAATTAGTTACTATTCTTTTAGAAGATAAATAATTGACATGCGAGTTTTGTGAACATGTTATACATCCTCTGGACTCCCATCATTTTTTTTATATATCATCATGACTCCTTTTGTTTATTAATGAATCCACATGGAAAAAATGTTTTATTTGTATGCAAATTCTGGCAAGCTTAAGAACTAAGTGCTCTTTGTTTCACGTACATGCCCAGTAGTCATAAATGCAGACAGTGAATGATATGTTGACCACAGTACCACTTTATATTAAATGACTAATGACTATATGACTAATCCCTAAACAGTCAAAAAGAAATGGTGGCATAACCAATCCCTAAACAGTCAAAAAGAAATGGTGGCATAACCAATCCCTAAACAGTCAAAAAGAAATGGTGGCATAACCAATCCCTAAACAGTCAAACAGAAATGGTGACATGAACAATCCCTAAACAGTCAAACAGAAATGGTGACATGAACAATCCCTAAACAGTCAAACAGAAATGGTGACATGAACAATCCCTAAACAATCAAACATAAATGGTGACAACCAATCCCTACACAAACAGAAAAGGTGACATGACCAATCCCTAAACAGTCAAACTGAAATGGTGACATGACCAATCCCTAAACAGTCAAACGGAAATGGTGACAAGACCAATCAGTAAACAGTCAAACCGAAATGGTGACATAACCAATCCCTAAACAGCAAACTGAAACATTGACATGACCATAATGTATTAAACAGTACTTTAGCAAGCCATATACACAAGTGGCATCTAATGTATTAGATACAACATTGTCATGCAGATAAATCAAAAGGTGATCTACATATATTAACAAACTACATTCTCATTGTTGACAAGAAAAAAATAGTCATTCATGACCGCTGTATGTTGTGTCAATATGAATTTTTGTCTTGTATATAGCATGGCTCACAAGAACTCAAGCTCCTGCATCAAATGTCATGAAATTCAAAGGATGTCCAGTTGCTGTTTCATGCATCTCCATGATAGACAATGATTTCCACTTGATTCACCCCTTTTGGGGGGATCTATACATAAATTGAGTGCTGAGTAACTACCCGGCTTTGATTACAGTAAGCAAATACGTCAAAGTATGATCAACTAGTATAACTGACCTGTGAACAGCTGACTGATTCAACTGTCAGTAACAAAAAGTAGCCTGTCCTAGTACAGTATGATCAATGAATTCACAGTTATGTGGTACCTAGTTCCATGCAGTCCCTTTATATCAGAGGTTCTCAAACTGTTGTATGCGGACAACCATGGGTCCACTAGGGCCATTCGGATAATCTGAAAGGTTGTGGAACAATAGAAAACCTGCACTTTGCTATAAAAAAACAGGCTTGTCTATTGTATTAAAAAGGAAATACGACTGATATTAAATAGGTGCTGTGCGTTTTTACCTGCTGAACATAAAATGTTAATTATTGAATTTTTAAAATATGTAGCACTTTTATGCAAAGTGCTTTACAATAGTTAGCCAACTGCACAATCAATATTAGGTAAGAGTATTAACCACCATTTTTCAGCACAAGATAGGCTATAAATGCTGGCCAGTATAAATGGTGGAGGAAGAACCCAGGAAAACCCCTGAAAGAACCTACCAGCAAGCTTTCTCACATACCCACATTGGCCGAGCTCGAAACTCAAACCCTCGCAGTGCTGAGATGGCAGTGATCTGTAATGGTGAGTGCTTTAGACCACTTGGCCAGTCGGGGCCCCCCGCAAATATTATAATGTATTATATAATGATCATTATGCAATGAAATGAACTGAATCACCACCTGAAGATATGTCCAACTGAATTTTCACAAAAAATATACAGTATGTATACAACACCATTTCTGCCTATTCTGCACAACGATACATCATTTCTGTAAACACTGGATGATGTGTTGTTTTTGGTCAGAAATCCAATTTGTATCAAGAAACAATGATCGTCCTTTAATTAAGGAAAGTGATATTCATAAAGTGAACAAAAATATCCTACATTTCTATTCTAAGTGCATATGAAAATGTGATTTCTAAATGTCAACATGAAGATCCACCCCATGACCGTCTTGAACTCGTAACCCAGAAAAACCTATTTAACATTTCTCTTTTAGAATCATACAAATAAATGCATTATTTAAAAGATAGAAATGTTTATCTTAGAACAATACTGCATCTTAATCAAATTTTCTAATTTTGCACAAAGTTGTCCTACACCTACTTTATCGTCTGCTATCCAACTTGCTGCGCAAAGTTTCTCAAGAAATTTCCAGGTTTACAGTCTGTTTCATAATTCTTAAGTAATTTTTTTTATAAACGAGACATTGAAAACAGATTACATCATATTAATTGTTGTTTCTCTTCAACATAATAGCTTATCTTTTTAAATGTTGAACTTTTAGTAATTTTGTACCAGATCAATTTAGTTTGCATCATATCTCTTGCCATTTAGTGGTATTGTTACATTGAATTTTGTAAAACCAGCTATAAACCTGACCTAGTTTGTTGGGTGAATCTTGACAGAAACAGTTCAAAGTAATGTATTTCATTTCCATATCCCAACTGATAAATACTATATCTTTCAAAACTATGTGCAGAATAGGCCAACATATTGTGAGTCATGAAAACACAGGGATAGTATCTGTGTGTCCAAAATTAGTATTATTCTGAACAGAACATTCTGGTGACAACTGACGTTTTTCAAATGGAAAGTATTGCAGTATTTTACTTTTGTCAATCAGCTGGTTTGCCTTTTCCACCAATATTGACTACAGGGGAACCGAGTGGTCGAGTGGTCTAAAGCGCTCACCATTCCAGATCACTGCCATCTTGCCTCTGTATGTGTGGGTTTGAGTCCAAGGCTCGGCTAACGTGGGTATGTGGGAAAGCCTGCCAGTAGCTTCTCGTGGGTCAGTGGTTCTTCCCTGGATTTTCAAGGCTTCTTCGTCTTCCAGTTATACTGGCTGCCACGTATAGCCTATCTTGTGCTGAAAAACGGTGTTAAACCCTAGAACAACAACAACCAATATTGACTACTGAAACCTTAGATGCGCATAAAGCCAGACGGTGGTATATATATATATATATATATATATATATATATATATATATATATATATATATATTAGTTTAATTGTTGTGGACTGTTCAAGAGGTTTCTTTGGTGAAAATATGATTGATCCCGACTGTCCCTGGTATATTTCGTACATAAATGCATCCACGAGGTCTCGTTACTAAGAAAATTAAGAGTATATGTCAAAGGATAGAAGATGGAAAGTCAAAGTAGCAGCCGGGGATCACACTGAATGGTGCTGGCGATCAATATTTTGATATTCTCAAACCTGATTACCCTTGGTACTTTCTCCGCTTTTCTATGTAAAAAGCCGACATTATTACATCCGAATGTGTTCATGGTTTAAAGGTCAACGGTCTATATTTAACGTATATGACATTGGGCCTTTTGAAAAGACATTCGGCAGAAATAAATGAGAATATAATTTTGCAAAATGCAGTAAAACTAAATAAACAAATATATACGCTGACCTACGACTACTTTTTAAATACTTTGGAGATCATGTTACAAAAATGATGCAACACTATGTAAGGATATTTGTGTAATAAACCCTGAATTATGTCATTTAATAGGTTACCCATGCTAGTAAGAACAGTAACTCCTCCCAGAACATGAGGTCCGTAAAAATGTTTAAAAAATGGCAACATAGGATAAATTGAATTAAAAAACACACAAAAAATCTCATTTATGACAAAGCAGACATTTATACCATGGAATCAGATTTTACACATGTATTTTCATTTATTATATTAAATGTATTAAAACATTGGGGACAAGTTTTGGTGTGTAATGTATTTTCAGGGTTAGACTCGGACTTGGTGTATTTACCAATGATGGGTGATATCTAATAACTTATAGACATTGGTAGGCCTATTTGATTTAAAATTTTAATTTTTACTATAAGCAAAAAGTGGTAAAATATAAATTATTTTGAAGAAAGGAAAACTAATTCATAGCATTTATTGTGAATATCAACCAATTCTGAATATTGACATTATAAAGAACAAACTATTGACCAGTACAATATCACTTTATTAATTTTTTTAAAAATAATCATAAATATTTCATAAGAACACAGTTCCTTCACTTACACTCTATTTCACAACTTAATACTAATTCATGAACTGTATAATACTGCTCAAAATTGATTAGAACTATTAAGTACTTACAAAATTGAAATCCAAAATTTTATGTTGCATTACATACACAATTTACACCATAGAAATGTAGATTTACTGTAATAATAAATCAGTGAAAAAAACTGTACAATATGAAAAAGTGAATCAGGAATCTTCCAGGAATTTTATCCATGTGACTCACTCACATATTTTGTAAAATTGTGGAAGTATTCAATGTAAATTATTTTCCGTTTACTTTTTTCATCAATTTAAAGTTACTGAAATTGACCAAAACTATCTATCATAATTAAATTCTAAAGTGGCAATTATTGTTTACTACATTGTGATTTCAGATAAACATATATATTTACAAGAATACTGTAATGATTATGTACTATTTTATGAGTAAGATATAATTTCAACTTGTAACTGACTCGTCATTATGGCATTTTATGAAATAAATTATTGGGGGAGGGTGCTTAAAAACAAGGCCAACAAGGTTTCAGAAATACCAGAAACAATGAAAATGTAAATTTGTATTATTAAAGCTGAATGTTCACAAAACATTTTTATATTAAAATATTAAGAAATATACAGCTTCAGCCTGAAATAATTAAGAGATCAAGATTTTGATAGAAAAAAGCGACCAAAGACCAATACTCATGTGGTAGTTGGTGCATGTGTTAGAATGCATGCTCTGAATTTATCTGAAACAATATCATAAAGATGAGGTCAATTTTGAATTCTGCATAAAACATTACATTTTTTGAGCAACATATAATTTCAAAGTGTACGACTGAAGAATATATTATTTCATACAAATATGGGGGGGGGGCAGTCGATAAAAAGGCACAGAAAGCTTCCGAAGTAACATAAGAAAAGTCTATTTATTCTTATGGCTGAATGTTCAACCAACATTTATAAATAACCATTTTGTATGAAATATGCAAATGTCAGCTTGAAATGAGGTCATGATTTTACAAAAATGTGACCAAGACCAATATATTAAAAAATGGTGGACGGCATATGTGTTTGAATGCTTCCCGAGAATTTATCTGAAAAGATATCATGAAGATGAGTTCATTTTTATATTCAGCATACTCGAATTATGCAGGAAACATTGCATTTTTATTTATTCTAACATTCTGAAAAATTTATCCCCTGTTGCAATTCGAATCTGTAAAAACTGTAAGGAGCCCCTGTGATCCCATCTGGCTCAATTCACAGTAGTCCTACATGTAAGACAAAGCACATTTTGATTTTGTTGAGGTGTATCAACGTCGGGTCTTACAGGTAGGACTAAATTCACAGGTGCTCGACGCGACCCTGATGTCGAGAAAAAAAATATATATAATATGATAGAAAGGGTCCCATGTCAGAACGGGTCATGGAGGTAATCTGTGGTATCTTTTCTCACTGTATGATTTTTTTCCTTTAGATTATTGTTGTGTTTTTTGTTGTTGTTGTTGTTGGTTTTTTTTTTGTTTTTTTTTTTTTTTTTGGGGGGGGGCGGGTCTCAACATCAAGCTCACGTCGAATACCTGTGGCTCAAGTAATGTGCCAGTTGTTTTGTTTTGGCTAGGTGGTGCTGGCATTGACAGATGCTGAAATCTTACTTCGAAGAAAGATAGAAACTGTCGACAGATGTGTATATTAACTATTTCTCCCTTTGTTAATTAACTTCGATGAAATTTGCAAAATGTCTGCTTTTTGCCGTCATTCGGTTGAGGTATAAGAGAAACTCATATCTGGCGATCAGCCTAGATTGAGGGAACGATCATTGTAGCCTCATAATCTGCGTAGATAAGAAGCTTTTTTCGAGGTAACTAATATGCGTAGTGCACCGCCGAACGTTATGAGGACACGGAAGAATGCGTTTGTTTAAAACTTACCTGTACAAAAATGACTTAAATACCCTTCGAATGCGCCAGCATTCATTTTAAAGATGGCGCCATCCTGTGGCAATTTTGAATGTCAGTACTCAGTGAAAGGAGATGGCGATATTCAAATCGTTAAATACAAATCCACCAAGACAGGCCTCACCGTGTTTATTGCAGACGTGGAAGGGCCGATTGTTAATGGATATATATGTCTGGGTATATCTTTCACTTGTAAAGTTTGGACAGAGCAAGCTTCTTACCGAATCACTTGTTTTCGCGAATTCAGATGATTAACAAATTTAATTTTTGTCTCTGAATTCTTTGGAAAGATGAAATACATACTCAGAAACGCTGGCAACACTCCAAAGTGTTTAAGTAACGAGTCGATGATAAGACATTTTCTTTTTTGTTATATTTTCTTAAAACGGGCGAACCTTCAGCTATCCAAAAGGAAGGCATTATTACCAGCATACCAAAAGGAGATAAATACAAATAACTACTAAAAATTGGCATCTGATTTCTCTTATCGCATTTTCTGACCCTTTGCACGGGTCTCCCTAAACACAGTAATGGGCAGTAATAGACAGTAATGGGGGACAAAAATACAATAATACGAAATAAATGACAGTAATCAACATTAAATATTATTAAACTCCAATAAATGATTGGCTGGAGATATTACAAGAAAAGGTTAAACATCTTCTCATTTATTCTTTATGTATATCTACAGTATGTATATTACCGCTCCGGAGGCCTAGTGGTTAGAATGTCCTCCTCGGATGCGGGAGGTCATGGGTTCCATCCCTGGCAGAGTCATACCAGAGACTTAAAAAATGGTACTAACAGCTGCCTTGCTTGGCGCTCAGCATTACAAAGTTAATGTTAGGACTGGTCGGCCTGGTGTCAGCCATCATAATGTGACTGGGTGGGACATCATGCTACATGTCTGCAGCATGATGCCCCAGTGCTAGACATCATGTAAACTTTCTCACTGCAGACATTGTAGTGATATGATTGAAAAATTGTTAAAGCTACATTAAAAATCCAAATCACACACACACACACACATGTATCTTTTTCAACATAATTGATTCTTTTAAGAGCCAACTTCATAAATGTCTTTTTTCTGTTTATGTCAAATCTGAAACAATTTGATATACCTAAATTAGTTACCCCCACCTAATTCCTAGAATTTAGTGTTTCTACAAACCGATACCAGAGAGTCGCTAATTTTTTCAGCCCATCTTTTCTATATGGTAAATCTTATTTTGAAACTTACAATGCTTTCTTCACACAAATTGCCAGTCATTTCACAGATGAAGAAATAGAAAACTTGATTGTCTGCTCAAATGACGAAACAGTGATATGTAAAAGTCTAAAGTGGTCATTCCCTGGAGCGACACACATTGTACACTTCACTTGAAGAAAAATGTCACTGATTATTTAAAAAAATAATGTCAGCATCAACATACAATACAGACATTCATTTGCAAACACTCTTTTCGGTGATGAAGGAATTTCACAGGTCAATACTTGCATAGCTTTTCCAGCCATACTTAGAAAAACGAATTTTGCCAGTACTGAAAGACCATGTTAACTTTCCTGCGAGGGTAATAAATTTGGATGTCCACTGGACATGTAATAATGGAGAGTCTGCCAATAATATCATGAAGATTGGAAGCAGAACGATATTATCAGATCTTATTGGCATACTACAATCGATTGTCAGTTCCCAGTATAAAGATGCAGAATGATCGTTGATAGGAAGAGACATTTTCAAGCTGGCATCAGGTTATATGCATCACAGACATTAACATCTACAAATGGTCAAATCACTATACCAAAGATATCCTCAGGAGGATAAAAACCTTTCCAGAGAAAAAGGATGAGAGCTTATTTTTAACTAAGACTGTCCATCATTTTTATTTCGAGAGAGAGAGTTGTTCCATTTTATTTTGTATTATTTTTATTAAAACCTATTCTGAACACTAATAAAGCAATATAAAAACCACATTTGTTATTTATGATTTATGTATTTAAGTCCATGTACATTACTGTAATTTCTTTTGCAATATTGTATTTTATGTCTCCATTACAGCCTATTACAGTCCATTACTGTACATTACTCTCACTTCATTGCTGAGTTTAGGGAGACCCCTTTGCACCCCATATTAGGTATTTTTATATTTATGTTTGGGTTTGGGTAGGCCTACAATGTAATATGTATCACATGTTATTTATGTTTTAGTGCTACATCTTATTGCACAAATATCTCACAAATTGGCAGCCCATATCGACACTCTTCCACAAATTTATGTGTAATTAATATATTTACTGTGCTGTCTTTAACCTGGTGGAATCAAAATCTAACACTAGCAAATGGATGCATTTTCATGTTCTGTTGACATACATTTGAATTTGTTGAAATACAATGGTGGTCAAGGTATGCCGAAGTATGTTCAAGTAGGTTCATGTGGGGATATGTTTCTTGAATGAAAGACATAATATATTCATTTCGTTAGAGAGTAATACTTCAACTTAGCCAAATTTCGGCATCCCCGGCTTCCATCACTTTCCGGCCAATTGAAATGCAAGCCAGCAAAACTTGAAAACAGGTCCATTTGCTTGTGTGAGAATTTGAATTTATTAGGAAAAAGACATCAGAGTAAATTAAGTCTGACTTATACATTATAACTTTAGTTTGTAGAAAAGCTCTGATATGAGTGCCAAGTGTTCGAGATATTCCTAAAAATTTGACCATCGTTATGATGTCAGTCAACAGAAAAACATGCTACACAGCACCATCATTTAGGCAGTAAGACCTAGGACCATGGTGTGGGGCTTGAGCCCGTTGCATAAAATGTAGCATTGGGTAGCAACATGCTGCCTGATGTATCAAACTTAAACAACCTTACATCAAGCCCTGTCTGCTTTAAATTTATCTGTCAACAGTTCTATTATAACTTCTGTATCTGTGCAACTGTCGCATATTTATAGATTTTTGATGGCAGTCTTAAATGCTTGAGTTCATAAAGTTTTGTTTGAATCTGTCCCCTTTTTGTCTCTATTGTTTTTCTACTTTTTGACAAGATGCAAGAAGCATTAAACTTAAAAGATAGTAGTTTTGATAACATAAAAGATTAACATTATATCAGAACCATGTCATCTGTTGCATTACAGTTCTTATTATGAATGCTGCAAGATGCAAGTTATTATCAATACTACAAGTTATTATCAATACTAGAAGTTATTATCAATATATCAGTACTACAAGTTAATATAAGTACTATAAGTTAATATCAATATATTAATACAAGTTAATATCAGTACTACATGTTAATATCAGTACTACATGTTATTATCAATATATCAATACCACAAGTTAATATCAGTACTACATGTTATTATCAATATATCAATACCACAAGTTAATATCAGTACTACATGTTATTATCAATATATCAATACCACAAGTTAATATCAGTACTACATGTTATTATCAATATATCAATACCACAAGTTAATATCAGTACTATATGTTATTAATACTACAAGTTATTATCAATACTAGAAGGTAATATCAGTACTATAAGTTATTATTAATACTACAAGTTAATATCAATACTACAAGTTAATATCAATACTACAAGTTAATATCAGTACTACAAGTTATTCTCAATACTACAAGTTATTATCAATACTACAAGTTATTCTCAATACTAAAAGTTATTATCAATACTAGAAGGTAATAACAGTAATATACATTATTAATACTACAAGTTAATATCAATGCTACAAGTTAATATCAGTACTATAAGTTATTCTCAATACTAAAAGTTATTATCAATACTAGAAGGTAATATTAGTACTATAAGTTATCATTAATACTACAAGTTATTGTCAATTACTATACATTGTGATACTCTAGAACATAGATTTAACTTGCCACTGTTTCATGTTATCGTTTATCCAGCTACTGAAGCCCATGATGATGATGGACTGCCCCATACCTTGGAACATCTGGTCTTCCTGGGAAGTGAGAACTTTCCATACAAGGTAGCCACACTCAGAAAATGAGGTCTATTTGTGTAGTAATACTTATTCATCTGGGATTTACAAATACTCATGTCTGGACAGGATCCAGCTGTGTAGTAATGCTTATTCATCTGGGATTTACAAATACTCATGTCTGGACAGGATCCAACTGTGTAGTAATACTTATTCATCTGGGATTTACAAATACTCATGTCTGGACAGGATCCAGCTTTGTAGTAATGCTTATTCATCTGGGATTTACAAATACTCATGTCTGGACAGGATCCAACTGTGTTGTAATACTTATTCATCTGGGATTTACAAATACTCATGTCTGGACAGGATCCAACTGTGTAGTAATACTTATTCATCTGGGATTTACAAATACTCATGTCTGGACAGGATCCATCTGTTAGTTTTAAATATTATTGTCTTGGGTATTGAGGATCGGAACATCAATGTCAAGGATCTGAACATTAAGGTCAACTACACTTTTTGGACAGTTACCTAAAAATTGTTTCTGTCTAATGTGATCTTGTGGGGGCTGAGAATTGATTCCAGATAATAAAATAGTGAATGTAATAATGTGTAATAAATTAATGATTTTTCTTTTTATCCTTTTTAAAGTGAGGGACTTGCAAGTTTATGCCAGGGACTCCCTGATATAGGCTGGGGACTCATGAATTCATGAATGAAGAGTCCAGAACTTCTTGTCCTGAAATTCACTTGAGAATCCTCTATGATCTAATATATAAAAAAGAAAACCGAAATAACTTTTGCCTTCTACCATGTAAATGTTTTGCTAAAAATATCTTTTAAGTATTTATATTTTAAAGGTCAGGTGAAGTCACTTATTGTAGTATACAGACTTTGGTATCTTTTCTCATGGGTTACCAGTTTGTTACTATCTCATGGGTGCAATAAACCACAAATTTCAAGAGCAATTTGTAAAAGAAGTAAATTGGATCCATCTTCAAAAGTTGACAGTGCGAAAATATTAGTGAAAGATCTTATGAATATTAAATTTACTTTGTGTTCTTTTTACCTTGGTCCATTATTGAGACTTGAGTTTTGGTCTAGCTGATTTTTGTTTGTAATTTTTAATTAAGTTATTTACTGATTTTGGATTCCAAGGTCTTGCCATATTTTTACAAACTTAGAATGCTGTGGAAGTGAACCTGTAATTCACAACCTGGTCATTTTATTATGTATTAGGTTTTCAGTTAAGGTTGTGGTAAACAAAATTCGTCATTCCTGTTTTAATATCAGTCTGTGGAATCACTCTTGTGTTCAGTTATAATTTGAGAGGAATCATTTATTTAAATTATTCATTGAAATTACAAAGTGCACATTGACTTTTTGGACTAAAACACTGCTTTAGGATTATTGAGGACTCATTCAGAGACTTTCTGGATTATGTCATTTTGATGCATCCAGGCTGTTGTAAATCAGAACATTCAAGGTTATTGGAATTCATTCAGAACATTCTAATTTTTTGATAGTTGGGATTATTTAATTCACAATACTTTTAAGTTACTTTAACATTTTCACTTTTTTCGATGGAAATAAATAAAATTGTTGAATTTTACTAAACTTGTTGGTTTTACTTTTTTCTGTTACTTAGTTTAAGACCATAATCATAACAAAGTAAATGAAATTGCTGAAGTATTGTCCCTTGCTGTAAAACACCTCATTATACTGCTTCCATTATTTTAATGCAGGTTTGGTCAATGGTCCAATTTAATTGACTGATGAGATCAGTTATATGGTTTCATATCATTAATTACTCTAGTTTACAGTTCCTGTCAATGATCAGAGGCCCCCTCCTGCCTAATAAATGGGTCCTTTTAGACTCTATTACCCCTGACAGTGGACCGCTCCAGTGTCCTAGTGGTTAGAGTGTCTGCCTCGGAAGCAGTAGGTCATGGGTTTGAACCCTGTCCAAGTCATACCAAAGACTTACAAAAATGGTACTTACAGCTGCATCATTAGGCGCTCAGCATTAAGAGGTTAGTGTTAGGACTGGTCAGCCTGGTGGCAGGATAATGTGATTGGGTGGGACATCATGCTACATGTCTGCGGCATGATGCCCCAGTGCTAGACATCACTATAAACTGCCCCACTGCAGACATCATAGCGATATGACTGAAAACTTGTTAATGCTACGTAAAAAATCCTAATCACACACACACACGCAAGTGACAGTGCTGATGTAGCAATTACAGGATCTGATTATTTTTCAGTACTCACCTAATAACATATTGCCCTGAAAGAACTGATATACCCATTAAAAAGTCTATGATCAAAGTTGTACAGCAGTCCCTCTTGTGCCTAATAAAATGGGTCATTTTATAATGTATCTCCCGTGACACCTGTATGTAGCCATTACAGGATCAATGATCAGAGGTGTACATCAGTCCACCAAATTGTGCTATGAAATACTGCTGGAGAATTCTTTCAGAATAATCTATGTAAAAGACAGTTGTGGATTTTTTTTTGTTATAAAAAAACTTGCTTCAATTCTCTTTCAAACAAAGTTCAGCAATTTAATTCTCTCAATGTTCAGTTATCTAAAACACTGTCCAGAAATGATATAAAATACTGTACATGTCTTTCATTTACCAAAGTGTAACTGTTTTTTTCTTTTTTAGGGTATCCTGGATTTGCTAGCCAATCGCTGTCTGGCATCAGGTACAAATGCATGGACAGATACAGACCATACATGTTATACAATGACCAATGCAGGCAGCGAGGGATTTCTGAATCTTCTTCCAGTTTACTTGGAGCACATTCTGTACCCAACACTAACGGTAAGTTGCATGACAGTTCTGTTTGCCAATAGTCTGTCTTATGCATAGTTTGATGCTAAAGATTTGGAATTGGTAATTCTTTTAAAGTCATCATATCTGATAGAAAATTAACAAAATGGCATTGTTTGATCAAGAAAGTTTTCTTTCAGAGATAAAGAAGTGATCACAGGTGAATTACATTCTTTGATTGTTAAAAGATGGTAACCTAAAATAGATGTGTCTTTTTCAGTTGGATAGTTAACTTTCTTGACAGTTTTTGTAAAGATTTCCCCTTTTGCATAACCTCAAGGTCCATCATGGTTTCACATTCTCCGTTAGAGAGATTATTCACTATATTGTTTGCCAGATCATTTTCTTTAAACCTATAGTTTAAGAGATGCCATCATTTACTATTTCAGCAGAGTTACTCAGAGATTTTGACTGAATACCCACTCTCCAAATTATAACCCCTTTTCTTCTATTTTTGTCAATGTCACCTTTGCTGTAAAATTGTTATAAACAAGTAAAACAAAAATTGTGGGGGTAAGAAAAAATGCTTTCTTCATTTCATTGTAACAGATACAAGTGCATACTTTGCTTTTCTGAGAGTTAGATATAGGACAGGAAAATTGAGTACCAGTCTATATACTTTGAGCCATATGAAACACTGGCATATAATTAAACTGCACTTGATTGTGAGTCACCATCTGTGAAATGTTTTTCAATTTGGAAGAGTATACTATTACAGCAAGATGAAAACGGAGCCATTTCTGCTTCAGGCCCTCCTTGCAAAAGACTTTTCCTTGAATATGCAGAATGGGGAAAGGGCACGCCCCCCACGCCCCTCAACTCCATATTTCTACATGCACATGGTAGTATTTCTGTTGTGATATGAAAATGTTGGAGATTGGTTGAATCTTTCCAGTGTGTGAATGTGTGTTTATAATAGGAAATCCATCCTGATATGAAAATGTTGGAGATTGGTTGAATCTTTCCAGTGTGTGAATGTGTGTTTATAATAGGAAATCCATCCTGATTTGAAAATGTTGAGAGACTGGTTGAGTCTCTTTCATGTGTGTGACTCTGCGTGTGGGGTTGGGGGTTAAATAAGGAAATCCATCCAGATATGAATATGTTTTTGGAAATTGGTAGAATCTTTCCCAATGATGAGTGGTACTGAATATTAAAGTGATTCTGAATAGTTAAGTGGATTATGAAGATTTGAGTCATACTGAGTGATTCATAAATATTTGAGTGAAAACTTAAGTTGTATTGAACATCTGAATGATGCTGGATAGTTGAATGTTTTACATATATATTTGGTGCTGAATTTCAGTGACGCTGCCCAGGTGCATGATTGTGTGATTGACACAAAAGTTTAGCAATTTCACACACTTGGAAAGTGTTGATGCACGAGAACTCCCACAGATTAATTTCAAATCACACATTAAGTACATAACTTTATTCAGCCTTTCACCCTTACAGTGATTTTAGAAATAGTAGAAATATTGTAGTACTTACGACGTTGATTTTCTTGTAACTGTTTACACATCTGATTTCTTTGGCTTGTCATCAGTGGTTGTTAAACATCACTATAAACTGCCACATTGCAGACATCGTAGCGATATGACTGAAAAATTGGTAAAGCTACATTAAAAATCAAAAGTCACATCACATCACATCACATCACTGGCTTATCTTAGCTAGGAAGGCAATTTACTTTTAAGGTTAGCGGGTATATCAGATTATATTAACTGGGAAAGTATTAATGGAAATACCAGTGAATGATTTTGAACCCAAAAAGGGCATTAAATATGAAAATAGTGTACATGCTGGATGGACAAAAGAAATGGCATACCGGTGAAACCCGCATTTCAGTGGTATTTTGAAGTTTAATTTAGAAAAGGCAGACAAACAAACGAAATTAAAATACAGAAAATTTAAAAGTTGAGGGCACTTTTCATTTCATTTCTCTTCACAATTTAGCCCTAGCATAGAGGTTATGATTAATAAATAAGAATCTAAAAATAAAATTAAAAAGTAAATATGTTTGTTTGATCAAAATACCTATTTGAATAAGTAGATTATGGCATTAATAGACTTAAAATCCTAATACAGCGTTATGGAATAGTAAATCTGGCATACTAGTCAGTCAAGTGCTAATTCAAGAAAGTTAAATTTTAGCAGAGCTTATTAGCGAAAAATCCCATTCTGGAGCAAAATTATCCAAAAGACAGTACATGTAGGCAGTGAAAGGGTGTTCTCAGTATAGAACAGTAGTCATGTTCAGATCCAAAAGACAGTACCTGTAGGCAGTGAAAGGGTGTTCTCAGCATAGAACAGTATTCATGCTCAGATCTGAAAGACAGTACCTGTAGGCAGTGAAAGGGTGTTCGAAGTATAGAACAGTATTCATGCTCAGATCCAAAAGACAGTACATGTAGGCAGTGAAAGGGTGTTCGAAGTATAGAACAGTATTCATGCTCAGATCCAAATGACAGTACTTGTAGGTAGTGAAAGGGTGTTCTCAGTATAGAACAGTATTCATGCTCAGATCCAAAAGACAGTACCTTTAGGCAGTGAAAGGGTGTTCTCAGTATAGAATAGTATTCATTCTCAGATCCAAAAGACAGTACATGTAGGCAGTGAAAGGGTGTTCGAAGTATAGAACAGAATCATGCTCAGATCTAAAAGACAGTACCTGTAGGCAGTGAAAGGGTGTTTGAAGTATAGAACAGTATTCATGCTCAGATCCAAAAGACAGTACCTGTAGGCAGTGAAAGGGTGTTCGAAGTATAGAACAGTATTCATGCTCAGATCCAAAAGACAGTACCTTTAGGCAGTGAAAGGGTGTTCTCAGTATAGAACAGTATTCATTCTCAGATCCAAAAGACAGTACATGTAGGCAGTGAAAGGGTGTTCGAAGTATAGAACAGAATCATGCTCAGATCTAAAAGACAGTACCTGTAGGCAGTGAAAGGGTGTTTGAAGTATAGAACAGTATTCATGCTCAGATCCAAAAGACAGTACATGTAGGCAGTGAAAGGGTGTTCTAAGTATAGAACAGTATTCATGCTCAGATCCAAAAGACAGTACATGTAGGCAGTGAAAGGGTGTTCTAAGTATAGAACAGTATTCATGCTCAGATCCAAAAGACAGTACTTGTAGGCAGTGAAAGGGTGTTCGAAGTATAGAACAGTGTTAATGCTCAGATCCAAAAGACAGTACCTGTAGGCAGTGAAAGGGTGTTCTAAGTATAGAACAGTATTTATGCTCAGAAAAAGAAACAGATTAAGCTGAGAAACAAGGAACATATTAATGCTTATACAACTAGAGGCAACATTTTTTAAAGATTTTGATTTCAAAAGAGGTCTCTCAGAGGGGAGCAGGAAGAGAGAGAGAGATGGATATTGTGAAGTTTTATGTAAATATTAAACTGTGTCCGTTTCATCCTCCCCTCATTTTCGTACTACTTCCCCCTTAGTTTAGGATACTTCTCATGTGACTGCAAGAATCAGTGCTGATATTTCAAGATACATTTTGCTTAGCATAATTTTTCGACCAAATGTTTGCAAATGGCAAATTTACTTTCAAGTTGGTAGCCATTCTGTTACCAATACATTAGACCTACTTGGAGCCCTGTATGTTAGATACTGTGATGACTAAATATCATAGCAATACTAGACTTCTGGTTTAAAACCATTCTAATCCATTAGACTGATAAATTTAGTCTGCAATTTCTTAATGGCATTAACATTTACAGTGACAATGTTCAGTTATTCAGGAGTAATGTTAATGTGAAAAATTATCATTTTTTAACAACCTAACATTAAGAGGCCAGAGAATATCAAAGTTGTATGAATTTATTTTATCTGGTCAGACATGGTTCCATAATGTAAGATATCATTCCCTCTGAGGTTAACACAAACTTTCATGCAAAGCAGTCCATTTAAGTCAAACCTCCTTTTTTTGAGAGCTACACAAAGGCACATGTACAAGGAATGGTTGCTAATCGGCTGAAAGAATTGGAAGCCCAGGTTTGAGTGGTGCTGCATATTTTAGAGATTTATGAATGTTTGATTGTTGTTGAATATTTGAATGATGTTTAGTAGTGGCTGTTGAATAGTTGAGTGATACTAATTGGTGACATGAATATTTGAGTGATACTAATTGGTGACATGAATATTTGAGTGATACTAATTGGTGACATGAATATTTGAGTGATACTAATTGGTGACATGAATATTTGAGTGATGCTGAGTATTGACAGATTAATATTTTGAGTGAGTCTGAGTGGTGACAGATTAATATTTGAGAGATGCTGCTTGTGACTGATTAAGTGGTGATGTTGAGTGGTTACTGATGAATATTTGAGTGATGCTGAGTGGTTACTGATGAATATTTGAGTAATGCAGAGTGGTGATTGATGAATATTTGAGTAGTGTTGAGTGGTGACTGATGAATATTTAGTAACGCTGAGTGGTGACTGATGAATATTTGAGTAATGCTGAGTGGTGATTGATGAATATTTGAGTAGTGGTGAGTGGTGACTGATGAATATTTAGTGATGCTGAGTGGTGATTGATGCATATTTGAGTAGTGTTTTGTGGTGACTGATGCATATTTGAGTGGCACTAAAATTTAGGTGATAATCATTTGATTGGTGTTTAATATTCAAGAGATTGATGAATATCTTGAGTGTTTCTACTTTAGAGTTGTCAAAGTCTAACTGTTGTCTTAAATCAGTGAAAGTATGACAGAAACACAAAAGGTTTTCCTTGATTTATGGATAGTCTCATTTTAGGATGACTTTCAGAAAGAAAAATCTTTATTTCCAATGTTTCTGAATATTTTTATCTCCAATGTCTCACCTTTTTTGTACATATTAGTGTCCATTCTACTTTCCAGGAATCAGCGTTCATAACAGAAGTTCACCATATAAATGGAGAGGGGGAGGATGCAGGGGTTGTGTACTGCGAGATGCAGGCAGAAGAAAATACAGATGAGAATCGATGTCGCCTGGAGATGATCCGAAACATGTATCCAGGTCACTGTGGGTATAAATCTGAGACTGGTGGAATTATGAAGAATTTGAGAGAAAGCACCTCTCATGCGAAGGTAATACTAGTGATATACATGATGATGTGATAAATGATACATTGAAAAAAACATATATTGCTCTGAAATAATACTGATGCTTCATTTGAGTGTGTGTGTGATTTGGATTTTTAATTTAGCTTTAACATTTGATGATGTAATGATGATACATTGAAAGTGCATATCACTCTGAGGTAATACCTACAATGCTTTGAGAGAAAGCATACCTCACTCCAATGTAATACTAACAATATTTTGAGAGAAAACACAGCTCACTATAAGGTAATACTCATGATGCATTGAGAGAAAGGACACCTCACTCTGAGGTAATACTAATGATACATGGAGAAAAGGTACACCTCACTCTTAGGTAACACTAATGATACATTGATAGAAAACACACCTCACTCTAAGGTAATACGAGTGATGCATTGTGAAAGTACACCTCACTCTAAGGTAATGCTAATGATGCATGGAGAGAAAACACACCTATCTATGAGGTAATACTAATGATACATTGAGAGAAAACACCTCATTCTGCGGTAATACTAATAATACTTGGAGAGAAAGCACACCTCACTCTAAGATGATACAAATGATGCATTGAGAGAAAACAAATGTCACTCAAAGATAATATGAATGATGCATTGAGAGAAAGCACATCTCACTTTAAGGTAATGCTAATGATACATGGAGAGAAAACACACCTCACTCTAAGGTGATACTAATGATGCATTGAGAGAAAACACACCTTACTCTAAAGAAATACTAATGATACATTGAGGGAAGACACTTCACTCTAAGGTAATACTAATGATACTTGAGAAAAAGCACACCTTACTCTAAAGTAATAATCATGATACATTGAGAGAAAACACATCTCTTAGGTAATACTAAGGATACATTGAGAGAAAACACCTTACTCTAAGGTAATACTAATGATATGTTGAGAGAAAACACACCTCACTCTGAGGTAATACTGATGATACAGTGAGGGAAAACACATCACTGAGGTAATGCTAATGATATATGGAGAGAAAGCACACCTCATTGTAAGTTAATATGAATGGTACATTGAGAGAAAACACCTCACTCTAAGGTAATACGAATGATACACTGAGGGAAAGCATACATCATTCTGAGGTAATACTAAGAGAAAACACCTCACTTTGAGGTAATACTAATGATACATTGAGAGAAAACACACCTCACTGTAAGGTAATATGAATGATCCATTGAGAGAAAACACACCTCATAATACTAATGATGCATTGAGAAAAAACACACCTCACCCTAAGGCAATACTAATGATATGCTGAGAGAAACACACCTCACCCTAAGGTAATACTAATGATACATTGAGAGAAAACACACCTCACTGTAAGGTAATACTAATGATGCATTGACAGAAAATACACCTCACCCTGCGGTAATACTAATGATGCATTGACAGAAAGCACACCTCACTCTAAGTTAATACTAATAATACATGGAGAGAAAGCACACCTCACCCTAAGGTAATACTAATGATACACTGAGAGAAAACATACCTCACGTAAGGTAATACTAATGATACATTGACAGAAAATACACCTCACCCTAAGGTAATACTAATGAGAAAGCACACCTCACTCTAAGGTAACACTAATGATGTATTGACAGAAAACACACCATATTCCAAGGTAACACTAATGATGCATTGTGAAAGCACACCTTGCTCTAAGGTAATACTAATGATGCATTGAGAGCAAACACACCTCACTCTAAGGTAATAATAATGATACATTAAGAGAAAGCACACCTCGCTCTAAGGTAATAATAATGACACATTAAGAGAAAACACACCTCACTGTATGGTAATACTAATGATACATTGAGAGAAAACACACCTTACTCGGAGTTAATACTAACAATACATGGAGAGAAAGCACATCTCACTGTTAGGTAATACTAATGATACATAGAGAAAAAACACATCTCACTCTAAGGTAATGCCAATGATACATTGAGGGAAAACACCTCACTTTAATTTAATACTAATGATACACTGAGAGAGAAAACACCTTACTCGAAGGTAATGCTCATCATACATTGAGAGAAAACACACCTCATTGTGAAAATATTCATTATATAGTTGTACCATGCAAAGAAATGTATAGAATATTCCATTATATATTTGTACCATGCAATGATTGTTGTTGTTGTTGTTGTGGAGTTTAACGCCGTTTTTCAGCACACGATAGGCTATACATGGCGGCCAGTATTAATTTTGGAGGAAGAACCCGGGAAGACACCGGAAAGAACCACCGACCCACGAGAAGCTACTGGCAAGCTTTCTCACATACTCACATTGGCTGAATCCTAGACTCGAACCGCTGCAGACAGAGGTGAGATGGCAGTGATCCGTAATGAAGAGCGCTTTAGACCACTCGGCCACTCGGGGCCCCGCATACCATGCAATGAAATGTATAGAATATTCCATTACATTGTTGTACCATGCAAAGAAATGTATATAATATTCCATTATATAGTTGTACCATGCAATGAAATGTATAGAATATTCCATTATATAGTTGTACCATGGAATGAAATGCATAGAATATTAACTCAGGGAAAAAGAAAATATTCATTATATAGTTGTGCCATTCAGTGAAATGTATAGAATATTCCATTATATAGTTGTGCCATGCAATGAATTTTATAGAATATTCCATTACACAGTTGTATCATGCAAGGAAATATATAGAATATTCCATTATATAGTTGTACCATGTAATGAAATGTATAGAATATTCCATTGCATAGTTGTACTATGCAATGAAATGTATAGAATAGTCCAGTATATAGTTGTACCATACAATAAAATGAATAGAATATTCCATTACATAGTTGTACCATGCAATGAAATGGATAGAATATTCCATTATATAATTGTACCATGCACTAAAATGTATAGAATATTCCACTGCATATTTGCACCATGCAATGAAATATAGGTTTTGTAAATCTGCTTAGCACATGAAGAAAGAGAAATGTACACACAAAATACAATTGAGGTTGCAAGCAGGGACATAATTGATTTTGAGAGAAATCTTTTCCATTTAATATTAAGGATAACGTGTTACCTTTTAGACAGAGTTTTTATACGCCCACCTTATGGCAGAATATATTGGGTCATGATGTTGTCTTGTGTCCGTCTATTTGTTTTTGTAGAGTAACTTTAATTTTCCACCATCTGCAGTTACCAAACTTTGTGAATGACTTGCAGTTAGAATTTGAGCTTTGATAGTAAATGGGTATGGCTGCTCTGACTGAAAGATAAAAGATGGTTCCTGTTCGTTAACTTAATTTCTCCATCATCTGTGGTTGCCAAACTTTTGTGGATGGTTTGCGCTTGTTGTAAGGGACAACCCAACTGATTGGGGAATCAAGAGTCAAATATCAAGGTCACTTCATCTGAAAGAATTTTTACAAAAATGGTTTCTATGCAAAACATCAGTTATACCTGGCATGCCTCAACCAAAATTTATGGATGTCTTGCAGTTGGGGTAATGATTTTGAGGTCAGTGTCACTGGCTGAAAAAAGACAAATGGTTTCAACCTAATGACATTATTTCTACATCAAAGACATAGTCCAAGCTTTGTGGGTGGCTTGCACTTTGGGCAGAAAAGAAGCCTATCTGTTTGGGGGTCAAAATGACAAAGATCAAAGTCATTCTAGCTGAGGGGCCCTGTGTGGCCAAGTGGTCTAACGTGCTGTCCGTTACAGATCACATCCATCTCACCTCTGTCTACATTGGTTTGAGTCTAGGATTCGACCAATGTGGGTATGTGTGAAAGCTTGCCAGTAGTTTCTCGTGGGTCGGTGGTTCTTTCCGGGTTCTTCCTCCACCATTAATACTGGCCGCCATGCATAGCCTATCATGTGCTGAAAATGATGTTAAACACCACAACAACAACAACATTCTAGCTGAAAGAAGAAAACAACATTTCTGTGCAAAATATTCCATTATCAGCATATGGAACTATTCAATACAAGGCATGTGTGTAATGTGACTTTCACGGTAGTTTTGTTAATTTGGTCACATACCAACTCTACCTCCTAATTGATGGATTCATCTTCTCACCTTTTAGTTAGTTTTTTTTTGTTTTTAATTTTCATTGAAAATTTACTTAGAATTTCATGGGAAATTTACTGAGAATTTCATTGGAAATTTACTTAGAATTTCATTGGAAATTTACTTAGAAATTTACGGGAAATTTACTGAGAATTTCATGGGAAATTTCCTTAGAATTTCATTGGAAATTTACTTAGAATTTCATGGGAAATTTATTTGGATTTAAGGTATGAAAAGGATAATGTTTCAGTTGTAATTAGGTTCTTTTTATTTCTAGATATGTTCCTATCACAAAGCTTTCTACAGGCCTGAGAATTTATTGGTCGTCATAACAGGGCATTTGGAATCCGACAAGGTCTTTGCAGCTCTTCAGCCACTGGAGGAGAAGATAATATCCAGAGTAAGGGTGATAACTATCATATGCCTTGATAACAAAGCTTTTGCCATACAGTTTTGTGCTATGCATGGGGTTTGATTTTGATACCTAGAGTTTCCCAGATTTTCCTCTCTAGTTATCCTCATTTTTTTCTCAAAAGAATTTTGTTTATCTTATGTATTGTTAAAACAACTTTTAACTCCCTTTATTTTGGTGTATGATTGATGGGTTTAATTTGGGTTGGAATGTAACACTGATTGGCCTAACTTTAGTTGTGCATCTCTCCAAAAGACAGCTAGCTGCATCAGGTGATTTTCACTTCCTGGACTTCAGAGGCAAATTGGAGAAAAAAACTAAGGGATAACTCTTTTAGTTTTATTATATTTGATGATTCATTTTTGTAATACTTTCTGAAGCTAGCATTGTCAGCCCTAGGAAAGTTGAATTTCTTGATTTTAATAGCTGTTAAAGTTCTGCATTTCTTAAGCACAATGGAGCAGCCATTTTATCAGTCGTCTGTTTTAGTCACTATACTGTTTCTCTAATGCCAAACATAAAGAAAATAACATCCAAGTCAGTACATAAAAGCAACATGAGAGTTATGACAACATTCTGTCCACTGTGGGGACCCTAAGTGGCCAAGTGGTCTAAGGTGCAATCATAATACTCTTTTGATTTCACTCTGGTGATCAGGGACCGCTGCCACCATTTTCTCGACCCTGGCAGAGCCAAGTTCCCCCCCTGGAGGCGTCGGTTATGAAGACAGTTCCCTATCCTTCTGATAATGAGAGTCATGGAATGGTGAAGGTTGCATGGAGAGGACCAAAAGCAAAGGTAGTGTAGAGACAGACAGCAGAAAATAAGCATTTCAGTTTCACTTTCACGTTCTTACATATACAGGTATGGTTAATGCATCAATGTAAACAAAGAAAATACTTATTGGAGTTCTTTCCCTTTCCAGACAATTTTAATGATACAGAGGCAAGAAAATTCCACAGATGCTGTGTCTTGTCCAACCAAATAAAGTCACTAGAGCATGAAAAGTAGTTTTGATGTTCTTTTGATAAATGTTAATATTAGTCTTGAAAATCAATAGCTTTTATCAAATTTGATGACTTTACAGCAGAATTTTAGAAAAATGGGGTTATGTGCCGAAAATATGACATTGTCCCAGTGGTCAACTTTTACTTTTATTAGGTATTAACTATAAAGATGAATTTACCAATCAAGTACCCATCAAGTATCCATTAAGTACCCATCAAATACTCATCAAGTATCCCTCAAGTACCTATCATTTACCCTTCAAGTATCCATCAAGTACCTATCATTTACCCTTCAAGTACCTATAATTTACCCTTCAATTATCCATCAAGTATCTATCATTTACCCATCAAGTACCCTGGCATACATGTGAAAGTATCGATAAGCGAGCTTGATGAAAAAATTTAATGTGATCACACGAATATTCAAAATCAGTCAGTTGTGACCTACTTCTGCAAATTATTAATTGTACCCCCCCCCAAGATGTATGCACAAATCAAGCATGTTGACTGGATTCATCAATGTCAGAGAAATGAAGTGTCTTCAGCTATCATACTTCTAGCTTGAAAACTAGGTCACTGTATTGATGATGTTCCAAATACTTAAGGAGAAATTAAATAAATTCTGAATTAATCCAGACCATATACTTATTTGGTTTATTTGCTGTTTACCGACTGTTAACTAGTTCTGTTAGATAAGCATCTCTCACGAGATTCAAAATTCTGATCAGCAATCTCATTTTGTAAGCAGCAGGTCAGATGTTTAGGAATTATGCTTTACATTGGTACTTTTATGATTGTAAATATAAATGAGATTTTGTGTATTGTTTCATTTCATATTGAGCATGTAAGCACTTGCAATACACTCATTTTTTGTACTACCAGTTGAATAGTAGCTTGTGTACTAAGTCTGAATTATTTTGTTATGTCATTAATGGATATAATTTATGTATCCTTTTCCTTTTTAAATTACACATAGAACTTGTTCACCTACCTAAATGTAAATGGTATGTGTGTAGGTCAGTATTGAACATATAAAAAGAATAATTGAAAGTATTATTGATCAACAAGCAAACCCCGACATATCAAATTTCAACTTGTGTGAATTTTGCATTAATGTGACTTCATATGAATTATTTCATTTAACTTTTTCAGTGAAGCCTAAAAAATAATGAAATTATTTGTATAAAACGCCTCAGAATTGGTATTCACAAATGGCTAATTTGAATGGAATTAAGTTTAATTGAATTGCCATATATACTTATATATAAACCCATTTGTGTATAAGCTGACCCAGAAACTGAAAGCATATGCTGACCCATAAGTCTAGCTATATTGAAAATCTTATTGGTCATATTCACATGGGGTTTCTGTAAGGAGTCCTGGGGTTCATGTTACTCATCATTGTGCTCTATAAGATATATATATATATATATATTGGTACTTAACAAGAACATATAAATTTTCAGGTTTAGAACTTGTCCCATAAAATAGCCAACCTCCATTTTCCCAGGTTTTTATATTTTCCTAAATTATTTGGTTTGTATACAAGTATATATGGTACATATTTTTCAGTGAAAATGAGTAAGTGAAACCAAACATTGTATGTTACACAATTTCAAGTTACATGACCACCCTTGGGAACACACCTATTGCATATGTCAGGGGTTACCTGTATTTCACAAGAAATAATGCAAACAGACGCAAACTGAGCTGTTGAACACATGGAAATATAATGCCATTGTTAATGAACAGAAGACTTAACATCCAGGAAGAAAATCTCAGAAAATTTTGTGTCAGAAATAAAACATCTTGTAGCTTTTTTGGAAGTATCTATTTCTTCCTTATTGCAAACAAAGATCACTCCAAGGGAAATAATAAATGCCAATAATAATATTTTTTTCTCCATACATTACACATTTATCTGTTACCATAGCAGTGTTACTGCCACTTTAATGCACTTCGATATAAGATTATTCTGCAGTAGGATGTGTATTATCGTTGGTTATTTAATTCATATAAAAGCAATTGAATAGCACTGTAGTATTACAAGGTATCCACTATTATAGCAATGGTCAAAAATGTACATAATATTTAGCACATTTTTCTATATCCTTCTTGAATATGCAGCTTCATGGAAAACTTGCACTAAACTGGATTCTCCATTGAGTCCTAATATGTCTTCATTCTCACATGTACTCTGCGTGTCAGAATGTGTCTGTCTAGCAACCTTACAAGTAATATGCATCTTCTAGTATGTATTCAGCTTTATCCACATAAAAATATTGACCATTAATGTAGACATTGAACAGTTCAAGTTACTTTTGATGCTGGGACTTGTGAGAATAATAGTCACACACTATTTGTTTTCTGACAACTACATTTTATTGCATGTGTGATTACAGGATCAGTACAAATTCACAAGTCTGTTTGTGTTGTTTGACTACCTCCATGATTCACCCATCTCACCACTCCAGCGAGATTTTGTAGAGTTGGAAGACCCTTACTGCAGCAAGGTAATTTATGAGCTATGTGCAGTTTTTCTGTATTTTTTACTGTCAGAACCATTTGTTTATTTTATGTAGAACATGGTAGGTATAAATGGTACAAAAGGGTAATTATAACTATTGACATTAAAGACAACCATTTGATTATTTTATATTTAACCTGTTATGAAAATTGCATTTAGGTTTGTAAAACCTTACAACCAATGACTGCCAAACCTTGGAGATATCCATAGAAAACAGAACTGTTTTCTTCATTTTGTAGATGAGACTGGTAACCTGTATCTACTTGAAGAATTGATGAAGAATTTGTTCTTGATTTTAGAGATAAGTCAGTTTTTTTCATTATTATAATGGGGAAATAAAAAAGCAAGGGCCATCAATCAAAGCATGGCTGTAAACATTTTACCCTGACTGCAAGTTCAAATGGGAGAGCAAGTGTGTCATAGACTGACTTGTCTTTGCTTCATAATATGGTATTCCAATACTAGACTCAACTGAAGGGTTAAGGAAATATATGCAAATGAAAAACTTGAACTTCAGTCTTCATAAAGCTGGACATCACTATGCCTGCTCCAACTTGCTTTTCCACAATTTACAACAACAATAATAGAATCATTCAGAGGAAATGCCAACGCAGTTTTTATTTCTAGGTTCAATGCAGTATGATGGAAAACTCTGAATGTTGTATCTACATCAGTTTCCAGAATATTCTAAAAGAAAAACTGTCCCAGATTTATCCCAGGTAAGGTACAATTCATAATTTAGAATTAGCTTTACAGAATATATTGAAAGGAAATAACATAATTCATGAGGTTTCTACAAGCAATACATATTGATAGAAAATAACATCATTCATGAGGTTTCTACAACCAATACATATTGAAAGAAAATAACATGATTCATGAGGTTTCTACAACCAATACATATTGAAAGGAAATAACATGATTCATGAGGTTTCTACAACCAATACATATTGAAAGGAAATAACATAATTCATGAGGTTTCTACAACCAATATATATTGAAAGAAAATAACATCATTCATGAGGTTTCTACAACCAATACATATTGATAGAAAATAACATGATTCATGAGGTTTCTACAACCAATACATATTGAAAGGAAATAACATGATTCATGAGGTTTCTACAACCAATACATATTGAAAGAAAATAACATGATTCATGAGGTTTCTACAACCAATACATATTGAAAGGAAATAACATAATTCATGAGGTTTCTACAAGCAATACATATTGATAGAAAATAACATCATTCATGAGGTTTCTACAACCAATACATATTGAAAGAAAATAACATGATTCATGAGGTTTCTACAACCAATACATATTGATAGAAAATAACATCATTCATGAGGTTTCTACAACCAATACATATTGATAGAAAATAACATGATTCATGAGGTTTCTACAACCAATACATATTGAAAGGAAATAACATGATTCATGAGGTTTCTACAACCAATACATATTGAAAGGAAATAACATAATTCATGAGGTTTCTACAAGCAATACATATTGATAGAAAATAACATCATTCATGAGGTTTCTACAACCAATACATATTGAAAGAAAATAACATGATTCATGAGGTTTCTACAACCAATACATATTGATAGAAAATAACATCATTCATGAGGTTTCTACAACCAATACATATTGATAGAAAATAACATGATTCATGAGGTTTCTACAACCAATACATATTGAAAGGAAATAACATGATTCATGAGGTTTCTACAACCAATACATATTGAAAGAAAATAACATGATTCATGAGGTTTCTACAACCAATACATATTGATAGAAAATAACATCATTCATGAGGTTTCTACAACCAATACATATTGATAGAAATAACATAATTCATGAGGTTTCTACAAGCAAATTTATGTGCTAGTTTCAAAGAAAAAATGCTAGCATAATGCTATGAAACATGCAAGAAAGTTCCAATCATTGTGGATTGATTAGTGGATTAATTAATTAATGTATGCATGTATATGTCTGTCTTTGGTCTTCTAATTGTATCTGAATTTTAGCCCTTTCACTTCTATCTACATGAATTATTTACATATATCAGTTTTAATAACTTTAATTATTGGCACATGGTTTTAAGGTGCAAACAAAGATAAAAAGAAAACAAAAGTTATTTATTTATTATATATATATATATATATATATATATATATATATATATATATATATATATATATATATATAATGCAATTTTCTTTAATTATTTCATGTTTTATTTCACCTTATTTTTTAACTCAAGTTCTGATATTATGTTTGGAGCAAGCTCAAAAATTTAATTTTCCAATCCAAAAGACATGGGCATTCTTTATCAAATATTTTCTGATGTGGCTTCCCTAGCAATGATGTGGCTTCTGTGGAGGACCTATTATGTGGCAAACATATGGAGGACCTATTATGTGGCAAACATGTGGTGGACCTATTTCAGCTTCTTCTTGAGAACAATAGCTAATTTGATCAAACTTGATGGAAATGTTTCTTAAGAGATGCTTTATCAAAGTTTTATCAAATATGGCTCACCTAGCAACTGAATGGACAACCAGCAAATTTATTTCCAATTGGTATGGTAATTATCTCCCATTGGTATGGTATTTGTCTTCCATTGGAATGGTATTTATCTCCCATTGGTATGGTATTTATCTCCCATTAAGTATGGCTGTGAGGAATTGTATGTAACTTGCTCATTTAAATTATAATCTGAAAAAGTTCCAAGTAAAGTGATGCACATCTTGTGATGATGGGTTTAATACATAGAAAGTTTCACAGCAATCCATTGAAAACTGCAAGATTAGTTGCACTCTCAAAATTCTGTCATATACTATATCCAGCTGTAAGTCAGAAAAGACAATAAATGTTACAAAAATTGCTAGAAGACATTCAGTTTTTATTAGAAGACTTCTTGTGGTGTCAAGTTGAATGAAAATGATATCCAATATGGCCACCATAGCTGACATATTGAAAGCCTTTTCTATCACTGCTCTTGCAGAGTATTAAACAAAATTCTTCTTGTGTTGTCTAGTTGGTCTGAGTCTTGTAACTTTTTCTCTTCAAGAATTGGTCATATTGGTGTGGGGTTTTCATCAGAAATTTTCTAATGGTATAGAGTTTGTCCTAAATGAAGTGGGATCAATCCTTTCATGAGATTAGTCCCTTCTAGGGATTCTAGTATCATACATGCCAACCATTACGCTTTTGGCTTAATCATTACGCTTTTTTTCACAAAATTACGCCTTACGCCATTAATAAAAGGGCAAAACTACATATTATATGAAATGGAGAAAAATCTGGGGACAAACATACTACATACATGCCAAACCCTGGTGAGGAAAAAGCATGACCCAAGTGGACAAAAAGAGTAATCCGAGCAGAAAAAGAGTAATCCACATGATCAAAATTCAATGAGCATATGTACAAAATGATTTATTTATCCCCCTGGACTTTTAACATCAATTACTGCTTCAAGTTTTCATATATAATACGTTGAGCTTTAAAAAGCAACAGACTCTCATATTGCATTTGAAAACACTTTGTACCAGCTGAGACAATGAATGTTTTGCACACCAGTAGAGCACTTAGTGCTGGACTACTGAGCCTGAATCTGAATTCAATTTTATCATATTTGGTGCATCATATGACAGAGACAACCTGATTAGTACAATAATGGAGACATTTTTCAAAATACAGAATGCAACTCCTTTATGAATTCCAGTCATCACTGATGCAGCATCAGCTGAAAACCCCCATACAGTTCTGCCAACTTATGTTTATTCAAAGCATTATCAAGCAAATACAAAAATGATTTCTCCAGTGGAATCTACTGTTAATTCTGGTAATGAAGGAAGAGCACTCTGACTTTGCCCTTTTCATTGTTGATGTCTCTTACACAGACTGGTACAACTTTTTTGTTAATCACTACTCCTGTCTGTTGCAATACTAAACAGCCCAATTTTCATGGCTTCTGCATTTTAAGTGAAGTATCTTCTGCTAAACACCTAACATTATTAGATGATTTTGTTCTTGCACATGCATATTTTGTGCAATTTTGGAATCAGGAAACATCCATTTGAACAAAGGACCAATCTAGTCTTCTACCGCTAAATTCTTTTCCACGCTACCTTCATGGGGAATGAAGCTGCCTTAGAATGGGACGTTGTATTGTGTAATTCATGTATTCATCTCTGAACTGAGTTTTCTTCTTTTCCTAATCCATCTGTGAAATTATTTTTAAAATATTTTTGCTCTAACACACGCATCGACTAGAATAAATCTGATGACTTTTAGTGCCAAATACCTACAGACTAGTTCTGTACCAGATATGAATTAGAACAAAGAATCTGCGAGCAAAGATTAAAAGTTAGAAAACCAGTCTGTTCTCTCCTAACTAAGCCATACAGCTGCTATAAATAGAAACCAAGGTCAAAAATTGAAAGTAAAAACCAGCATGTTTCTTGGAAATAGGGCAACTGCAATAAATAGAACATAATACTGTTAGGAAAGTGCACGCTAGTCTTCGGACAAGCGTACTCATATGTCGTAGTTACATAGAAGCTGTCTTTTCTAGAATATAGTCTGTGGGAATAATGGGATGTTAATAAAAATGAGAAAACAAATGTATTCGGATCACATGTTTTTGGTATATCCTCCTCCAAATAAAATTAATCATTTGTTTTGGGGGATGAAAACTGTATTAGCGGAATTGAACAAACCCCACTCAGCATAGTTAAATTGAAAGTGGTAAACATGTTTAAAAGTTTCTTACCACATAAACTATTTTTTTTTCCAGTTTTAATGACTATTTTTTACTCTTGTCTTTATTGGGTGTTTGAAGGATTGGTGAACAGCTATTTGACTTCGACAAATTAATCTCAGCTGACATGGATTTGTACATGTGTATTTTATATTTTTAATGCCACTAAAACAATTTCTACTGTTCATATTTTTCCACTTTTTGCAGTTAACCTTTTTTTTGTCTGTTGCAGGAGCATGCTTATTATACTAAAGTAAATCTAGTTTACATATTAATTTATTATCAGGCACAAAACTGAACTTTTGCTTGTTACTGTTCTCGTCCTTGTAAGGTTGACTGACCTTTTGAATAAGCTGGCCACTGGACAGGAGAAGATTGATATGACTAGAATGTACAATGTTATCCACCGCAAAATTCTGGAGAGGCTCTCAAGCGTAAGTTTGGACCCTTTTACCAGGGTGTATTGTTGTTGTTAGAGTTTTTGTTTTTTAGCAGCACTTTTACCAAATTTTCATCTGTGGAAAATTTGAGCTTAGTGTCTTTCCCAAGACTATAGAATAGAAAAACAAGTAATCATTCTAGCAGTTTCAGTGAATAGGAAAGCAAAACTTCAAGTAGTGTCAATGAATGGGATAGCAAGAAATTCTAGTAGTGTCAATGAATAGGATAGCAAGAAATTCTAGTAGTGTCAATGAATAGGAAAGCAAGAAATTCTAGTAGTGTCAATGAATAGGAAAGCAAGAAATTCTAGTTGTGTCAATGAATAGGAAAGCAAGAAATTCTAGTAGTGTCAATGAGTAGGAAAGCAAGAAATTCTAGTAGTGTCAATGATTAGGAAAGCAAGAAATTCTAGTAGTGTCAGTGATTAGGAAAGCAAGAAATTCTAGTAGTGTCAATGAATAGGAATAGGAAAGCAAGAAATTCTAGTAGTGTCAATGAATAGGAAAGCAAGAAATTCTAGTAGTGTCAATGAATAAGAAAGCAAGAAATTCTAGTAGTGTCATTGAATAGGAAAGCAAGAAAATCTAGTAGTGTCAATGAGTAGGAAAGCAAGAAATTCTAGTAGTGTCAATGAATAGGAAAGCAAGAAATTCTATTAGTGTCAGTGAGTAGGAAAGCAAGAAATTCTAGTAGTGTCAATGAATAAGAAAGCAAGAAATTCTAGTAGTGTCAATGAATAGGAAAGCAAGAAATTCTAGTAGTGTCAATGAATAGGAAAGCAAGAAATTCTAGTAGTGTCAATGAATAGGAAAGCAAGAAATTCTAGTAGTGTCAGTGAATAGGAAAGCAAGAAATTCTAGTAGTGTCAATGAATAGGAAAGCAAGAAATTCTAGTAGTGTCAATGAATAGGAAAGCAAGAAATTCTAGTAGTGTCAATGAATAGGAAAGCAAGAAATTCTAGTAGTGTCAGCGATTAGGAAAGCAAGAAATTCTAGTAGTGTCAATGAATAGGAAAGCAAGAAATTCTAGTAGTGTCAGTGAGTAGTAAAGCAAGAAAATCTAGCAGTGTCAGTGAATAGGAAAGCAAGAAATTCTAGTAGTGTCACTGAATAGGAAAGCAAGAAATTCTAGTAGTGTCAATGATTAGGAAAGCAAGAAATTCTAGTAGTGTCAGTGAATAGGAAAGCAAGAAATTCTAGTAGTGTCAATGAATAAGAAAGCAAGAAATTCTAGTAGTGTCAATGAATAGGAAAGCAAGAAATTCTAGTAGTGTCAGTGATTAGGAAAGCAAGAAATTGTAGTAGTGTCAATGAATAGGAAAGCAAGAAATTCTATTAATGTCAGTGAGTAGTAAAGCAAGAAAATCTAGCAGTGTCAGTGAATAGGAAAGCAAGAAATTCTAGTAGTGTCAATAAATAAGAAAGCAAGAAATCATTCTTCAGTGTCTATCATGTCATCATGCACAATAAATCATAGAGTCTGACAAGACTTAGTCACCAGTTGATGCGATAAATCATAGAGTCTGACAAGACTTAGTCACCAGTTGATGCAATAAATCGTAGAGTCTGACAAGACTTAGTCACCAGTTGATGCAATAAATCATAGAGTCTGACAAGACTTAGTCACCAGTTGATGCAATAAATCATAGAGTCTGACAAGACTTAGTCACCAGTTGATGCAATAAATCGTAGAGTCTGACAAGACTTAGTCACCAGTTGATGCAATAAATCATAGAGTCTGACAAGACTTAGTCACCAGTTGATGCAATAAATCATAGAATCCAACAAGACTTAGTCACCAGTTGATGCAATAAATCATAGAGTCTGACAAGACTTAGTCACCAGTTGATGCAATAAATCATAGAGTCTGACAAGACTTAGTCACCAGTTGATGCAATAAATCATAGAGTCTGACAAGACTTAGTCACCAGTTGATGCAATAAATCATGGAGTCTGACAAGACTTAGTCACCAGTTGATGCAATAAATCATAGAGTCTGACAAGACTTAGTCACCAGTTGATGCAATAAATCATAGAGTCTGACAAGACTTAGTCACCAGTTGATGCAATAAATCATAGAGTCTGACAAGACTTAGTCACCAGTTGATGCAATAAATCATAGAGTCTGACAAGACTTAGTCACCAGTTGATGCAATAAATCGTAGAATCCAACAAGACTTAGTCACCAGTTGATGCAATAAATCATAGAGTCTGACAAGACTTAGTCACCAGTTGATGCAATAAATCATAGAGTCTGACAAGACTTAGTCACCAGTTGATGCAATAAATCATAGAGTCTGACAAGACTTAGTCACCAGTTGATGCAATAAATCATAGAGTCTGACAAGACTTAGTCACCAGTTGATGCAATAAATCATAGAGTCTGACAAGACTTAGTCACTAGTTGATGCAATAAATCATAGTCTGACAAGACTTAGTCACCAGTTGATGCAATAAATCATAGTGTCTGACAAGACTTAGTCACCAGTTGATGCAATAAATCATAGAGTCTGAGAAGACTTAGTCACCAGTTGATGCAATAAATCGTAGAATCCAACAAGACTTAGTCACCAGTTGATGCAATAAATCATAAAGTCTGACAAGACTTAGTCACCAGTTGATGCAATAAATCATAGAGTCTGACAAGACTTAGTCACCAGTTGATGCAATAAATCGTCGAGTCTGATAAGACTTAGTCACCAGTTGATGCGATAAATAAAGAATATTATATATCTGTTTGAATGTTTACAGAAAAACTTGCCTGCTGTAACACCGTAGATTGTCTTGTTTCCTGTTTAATTTTGATTCAGTGTTCTTTTCAGAATGTTTTTGTGTGAGTGTGATTTAGATTTTTAGCTTTAACGATTTTTCAGTCATATTGCTACGATGTCTGCAGTGTGGCAGTTTATAGTGATGTCTAGCACTGGGGCATCATGCCACAGACATGTAGCATGATGTCCCACCCAGTTACATTATCCTGACACAAGGCCAACCAGTCCTAACACTAACCTCTTAATGCTGAGCGCCAAGTGAGGCAGCTGTTAGTACCATTTTTGTAAGTCTTTGGTATGACTCAGCCAGGGATCAAACCCACGACCTTCTGCATCCGAAGTAGATGCTCTAACCACTAGGCCACCGGAGCAGTTGAATGTCTCTGTAACCAAATGTACTACTGATATAAAGTAAGGAACCAAGTATGTCCAAATTAACATTACTGTGCACTGTTGAAAATCTAGTCTGCTGTAAAAGTAACAGAAAGAAATAGACTGCAGACACCTACCAGTTCAAGATTTCAAGTTGATTTAATTGTTCTGAACATATAATAGGGGAATTAAATTATATGGATAGTGGGACAATGAAACCTGTCTTGAAAAACCACTGCAGTGAGAGAGACCAGGTTCACAGTTTACAGATTTAATGATAAATTGTTATGACCTGTCATTAGGGACCACCTATTTTAAGAGACCTTGATGTTTTGGTAGATGGGGTGGTCTTTCAAGATAATTTCTGTGAATTTTATGCTAGCCTCTTCTGTGAAAACACTATAAACCCTTCTGTGGAAAGAGTTTGATCCTTTCATTGGAAACTGTAGGATACCTTCAGTGGAAATAATAGAATCGCTTCAGTGGAAACAATGGGGTCTTTTCAGTGGAAACAATAGGATCCCTTCACTGGAAATAACAGGATCCTTTCAGTGGAAACAGTAGGGTCTTTTCAGTGGAAATAATAGCATCACTTCAGTGGCAACATTAGGGTCTTTTCAGTGGAAACAATAGGATCACTTCAGTGTCCCTTCATTGGAAACAATAGGGTCTTTTGCATGATCAAATAATTTAAGTACCAATGAAAATATCTTTTTTGGGGGGCAAAATCATGAAAATTGGTACATTGAAAAATAAATTCACATTACATGAGAGATAATGGTAGACCTTGGTCTGTGAGTGCATTATATCATGATACGTCCTGGTCTGTGAGTGCATTATACCATGGTACGTCCTGGTCTGTGAGTGCATTATACCATGGTACATCTTGGTCTGTGAGTGCATTATACCATGGTACATTCTGGTCAATGAGTGCATTATACCATGGTATGTCCTGGTCTGTGAGTGCATTATACCATGGTACATCTGGTCTGTGCTGTTTGCATTTGGGTACATAATATACACAGTTCATTTATAACGTTGTTTTAAAAACTTCTTGATCCTAGTAATTACATACAATGCTGGGGCTTTTTGTCCATTCTGTCACCTTGAAATTACTCAGAATATGAGTTTTCTTATGGTGAGTGTAACGTAAACAATCCCTTACATGGATTGTAAAAGAATATTTGCTTTTTCATTTTCCTGTTACATTGAAATCTGTATATAAAGGACACATGTATTCAGTTAAATTTTTCTGTGTAATGTTTATGAAATATTTAATCAAATGCCATCCTTAATGAATATTCAACTTTTCTACAGCCCTAAAGTATGAAATGGTTGTCAGTTACCTCCCTTGAACAATTTTATGCGATAATAATTGGTAAAATCAGCACATGTACTGATATGATTGGCAGCATTAAAGTACATTCATTCCCACCCACCCACCCCATTCTTTTAGATTAATTGCAAAATTGGTGTCTGAAATCCAGGTTGGACAAAGAAATTTTCTAAAAAGTTTAAAATGGATGAAGAAAAGAAAAGTAAGTGCAGTTGAACACAAAAAACTTCTGGTCTTGTTAGATAAACAAATGCTGCACAGAAAGGCACTTTGTCAAATAAGCAATGCATGGCTTTTAAAATGTTGATTGCTTTTAAAATGTTGATTTATATTTATAACTTCAGGTTGAAGATCATCCCCATGACACAGTGGCCCACATTTTGATTGGAGATTTTCTTTTTGGAGACACTAAAGAGGATGTACGTATAGTAACATTCATTTTCTCACATTTATTGAAAAGTTATTCTAACTTTAAAATCAATGTCTGTTTAGCACATGTCTAGAAATTATTATTACCAATAAAAGCAGTGTCTGTTTAGCACATGTCTTGAAATTATTATTACCACTAAAATCAACGTCTGTTTAGCACATGTCTAGAAATTATTATTATTATCAGTAAAAGCAATGTCTGTTTAGCACATGTCTATATATAAATATTTGTACCAGTAAAATCAGTGTTTAGCATTGGTTTTGAGATTGATATTGCTAACAGTGAAACTTTTGTATGTTCACAAGTACATGTTGCAGTCCACATTTTGGGTTCTAACTTCAGGTTCAAGGTGGCAGTGCATTATATGCATCACAATCAAGGTTTTTTTCTTCCAGGCCAAGGTTACTAACCTGTTAAAACTAAGACGTGAAACTTGTGACTTTACATGTCTGTTTAGCAACTGTATCTCTGTCACAATGGTCATGGCTAGAGTTCATTGTGTAATTTTTAGTCCTAAACACAGTTGGCAGGGGACAAAAGTTCACTGAGTTTGCTCATCCTTTGACATGAGTGACATTTGATTTCACATGCCTGACAGGCATTTCTTGTAGGCATTTCTTTGACAGTCTTAAAAATCTAGCCCCAATTTCTCAAAGTTATGTCCAGACATTTTATTGTTCAGTTTTTGTAAATCCTGCAAAAGCAGTTTGAAGGGCATATGCTGGAGTCAGCTTGTCCATACAGTTTTTGTACTTCCTGTAAAAGCAGTTTGATGGGAATATGCTGGAGTCAGCTTGTCCGTACAGTTTTTGTACTTCCTGTAAAAGCAGTTTGATGGGCATATGCTAGAGTCAGCTTGTCTGTACAGTGTTTGTACTTCTTGTAAAAGCAGTTTGATGGGATTATGCTGGAGTCAGCTTGTCCATGCAGTTTTTGTACTTCCTGTAAAAGCAGTTTGATGGGCATATGCTGGAGTCAGCTTGTCCCTACAGTTTTTGTACTTCCTGCACAGTTTTTACACTTTGGTAACTTAATATTTGCTGAACACTCTGAGATATCATCATAAAAGTGTGTTTGCTTTATAAATATTACTAGATATTGCGTGCTGTAAAAATGTAGTTTGATCAATATTTTAAGAGGTATCCCCAATTGTAATACAGAATTGTGACCACCCATCCATCATACTCTGATCAATAGAGGTATCCCCAATTGTAATACAGAACTGTGACCACCCATCCATCATACTCTAATCAATAGAGGTATCCCCAATTGTAATACAGAACTGTAACCACCCATCCCACCCATCCATCATACTCTGATCAATAGAGGTATCCCCAATTGTAACACAGAACTGTGACCACCCATCCACCACACTCTGATCAATAGAGGTATCCCCAATTGTAATACAGAATTGTGACCACCCATCCACCACACTCTGATCAATAGAGGTATCCCTAATCGTAATACAGAATTGTGACCACCCATCCATCACACAATCCTACATTTGATATCTTCATAGCTTTATAGTTATCTTCATGACTCTTAGTATGCATTTGTATCTTGACATGAGTTATCTCATCTTTGTCAGATTAGTACTTTAAGAGTTAGATGCCCATATTTGGAAATTGTATGTACAATTAATATTGCAGCAATTGTATGACCATTAACCTTTGTATAATCTTGTATCATTACCTGACAGTATGGGGGCCCCGAGTGGCTGAGTGGTCTAAAGTGCTCACCATTACGGATCACTGCCATCTCACCTCTGTCTGCGTGTGTTCAAGTCTCAGCCTCGGCTAATGTTGGTACGTGAGAAAGCCTGCCAGTAGCTTCTCATGGGTCAGTGGTTCTTCGGGGGTTTTTCCAGGGTTCTTCCTCCACCAATTATACTGGCTGCCATGTATAGCCTATCTTGTGCTGAAAAATGGCGTTAAACTCTACAACAACAACTGACAGCATGTACATAATGTACTCTCTTATCATGACCTGACAGTGTGTAAATAATGTACTCTTGTGTCTTGACCTGATTGTTTGTAAATAATGTACTCAGCTATGTATTATATTGTATTATGACCCGAAAGGACCGCTCCAGCGGCCTGGTGGTTAGAGTGTCTGCATGGATGCGGGAGGTCACAGGTTCGAGCCCAGGTCAAGTCATATGGAAGACTTATAAAAATGGTACTAACAGCTGTCTCGCTAGGCACTCAGCATTAAGAGGTTAGTGTTAGTACTGGTCGGCCTGGTGTCAGGATAATGTGACTGGGTGGGACATCACGCTACATGTCTGCCTCATGATGCCCCAGTGAAAGACATCACTATAAACTGTCACGCTGCAGACATCATAGCGATATGACTTAAAAATTGTTAAAGCTATGCTAAAAATCCAAATCACTAACACACATTACTTGACAGTTAATGTACTCTGATCAGCTTTGTATTCTCTTGTATCATGATCTGACAGTGTGTAAATAATGTACACATACATCAAGATCTGACAGTGTGTAAATAATGTACACATACATCAAGATCTGACAGTGTGTAAATAATGTACACATACATCAAGATCTGACAGTGTGTAAATAATGTACACATACATCATGACCTGACAGTGTGTAAATAATGTACACATACATCATGACCTGACAGTGTGTAAATAATGTACACATACATCAAGATCTGACAGTGTGTAAATAATGTACACATACATCATGACCTGACTGTGTGTAAATAATGTACACGTACATCATGACCTGACTGTGTGTAAATAATGTACACATACATCAAGATCTGACAGTGTGTAAATAATGTACACATACATCAAGATCTGACAGTGTGTAAATAATGTACACATACATCATGACCTGACTGTGTAAATAATGTACACATACATCAAGATCTGACAGTGTGTAAATAATGTACACATACATCATGACCTGACAGTGTGTAAATAATGTACACGTACATCATGACCTGACAGTAATGGCATATTAAGATTATGAAACATCATGCTATTGTTATACCACAGTGTGGCATATAAGATTATGAATATGATGTTAGTGTTATTCAGTGAACTTCCATGTTGTTTTCTACTGTTTTCAGTTAGAGACCAGGACATCTGTAATTTCCATGTTGAAAGACCTGAAGCCCAAGCCAGAGGAATACTGGGTTGCTCTCCTCAACCAGTATTTCATCAATAAACCAAATGTTGTGGTAAGTGGAGAAATCTTTCAATCAACTGGTTTCTTTTCTAGACGTCATATCTGTTTAATTAAGACATAAAACCTAATCAAAATTATTTCCTTTATATTTTGTTGAGTGTTATTAGTTTTCTGTCACATTTTGAACCTTACTTTTAGACACTAAGGGCCAGTTTTCATTACTATACAACCTTTTATATACTATGGTCCATTCTTCATTACTGTACAACCTTACTTTTAGACACTATGGGCCATTCTTCATTACTATTCAACCTTACTTTTAGACACTATGGGCCATTCTTTATTACTATACAACCTTACTTTTTAGACACTATGAACCATTCTTCATTACTATACAACCTTACTTTTATACACTATGGGCCATTCTTCATTACTATACAAACTTACTTCTAGACACTATGGGCCATTCTTCATTACTATTCAACCTTTTAGACACAATGGGCCATTATTCATTTCTATACAACCTTACTTCTTGACAATATGGGCCATTCTTCATTACTATTCAACCTTACTTTTAGACACTGGGCCATTTTTCATTACTATACAACCTTAGACACAATGGGCCGTTCTTTATTACTATACAACCTTACTTTTTAGACAATATGGGCCATTCTTCATTACCATGCAACCTTACTTTAGACACTATGGGCCATTCTTCATTACTATACAACCTTACTTTTAGACACTATGGGCACAATGATACTGTCTTATAAAGCATTTGTTTATGAAGATTGACTTTTAAGAATAAAAATCCTTTGGTTTTTATCAATTCATTAAAATACCTCTGTTATGTCATGGAGAAGGTTTCTTTTTTTAATTTTTGTTTTGTCTTTAATGCATGACATATGAGCTAGCATTCATACATCAATGTCAATTTGGTTGGAATACATTTTCTGCACGATAATTAACTTTAACAATGGCTTCAAAGAGGGAAACTTATTTTTGGGTGTTTACATTCTGGCTTTGGTAACTTTATTGTATTCAGTATATTTAAATATTGTTATTTTAAATAACAAAATGTCCACAAGTGTGTGAATCTAATTGACTGATGAAGGTGTTTTCAATGATTGATGTGTGGATCTCATTGACTGTTGGTGTTTTCAGTGATTGATGTGTGGATCTCATTGACTGTTGGTGTTTTCAATGACTGACATGTGGATCTCATTGACTGTTGGTGTTTTCAATGATTGATGTGTGGATCTCATTGACTGTTGGTGTTTTCAGTGATTGATGTGTGGATCTCATTGACTGTTGGTGTTTTCAATGATTGATGTGTGAATCTCATTGACTGTTGGTGTTTTCAATGACTGACATGTGGATCTCATTGACTGTTGGTGTTTTCAATGATTGATGTGTGGATCTCATTGACTGTTGGTGTTTTCAATGACTGACATGTGGATCTCTTTGACTGTTGGTGTTTTCAATGACTGACATGTGGATCTCATTGACTGTTGGTGTTTTCAATGATTGATGTGTGGATCTCATTGACTGTTGGTGTTTTCAATGACTGACATGTGGATCTCATTGACTGTTGGTGTTTTCAATGATTGATGTGTGAATCTCATTGACTGTTGGTGTTTTCAATGACTGATGTGTGGATCTCATTGTCTGTTGGTGTTTTCAATGACTGATGTGTGAATCTCATTGACTGTTGGTGTTTTCAATGACTGATGTGTGAATCTCGTTGGCTGTTGGTGTTTTCAATGACTGATGTGTGAATCTCATTGACTGATGAAGGTATTTTCAATGACTGATGTGTGGATCTCATTGGCTGGTGAAGTTGTTTTCAGTGACTTCTGTGTGTGATCATAAATGGACCATACTTTGTGGATGGCTTGCACTTGAGGTAAAGAAGAAGTCATTTGATTTTTAGGTCAAAAGGTCAAAGGTCAAGGTTGATGTGACTCAAACAAGAAAAAAGTTTCTACATACAGATTTCAGTTATTTACACAGAGGATTGGGAAACATGGGGCTGGCAAATTACTTGCTCATTCAAATTTAGTTTCCTTTCAGAATTTGTTTTAAATTTTTTTTTAAATTTACAATATGTTAGAAAGGAAAGGTAAAACGTGCAATAACTTGAAACAAATTTACCAAAAACAAAAAAGTATAAATTTTACCTTTTAGATAATTGGTGAACCCAGCAAAGCTTTGATGGAAGAAATGGGGAAGACAGAGGCTGAAAGGGTTGCTTTGCAACAAAAAGCTTTGGGTGAAGATGGCTTGAAGAAGATGGGAGAAATTCTGGAGAAAGCAACTGAAGAAAATGAGGCAAGTTACGGTCTTTACTAGGAATTGTAGTTGCGGGTAATCAACAAAATTTAAAAAATTGCACAGAAATAAAAACTGAATGTGCAAAAATTGCTCATAATATTATCAAGTCCTGCCTTTATAGCTTTCTTAAATACCTGCTGTATGTAGAGATTTTTTAAATATTGTTTTTTTCTTCAATTTCCTAACTTTTCAGTTCTACAATAAACCCCAGTAAGCAGAATACATTTCAGACATACTGATGAGATTACATAGATGACTAAATTCTTTTTCAGTTTGACGTATGGTGTTTGGAAATTCACATGGTGTTTGGGTGTTTGGAAATTCACATGATGTTTGGAAATTTTACAGATTACATCTGGCACTTTGAAATATGCTGACAGTTTTCATAATTTCAGACAGTTTGACATGTGGCACCTATATTGACACTGGTGTCAGATAGTTTGCGATAATGGTGTATATCAGTTTTGATAAGTAGTGTCAGTTTGATAAAGTGTCTGATAATTTGACATGTGTTGTCTAATAATAATATTGCAATAAAACTTAGTTGATAATATGAATTTTGACAAATTGTCCTGTTAATGTGTTTGCACCTTTCAAAGACATTTCAGCCAGGTGAATCAGGGTTATGAAAGATAAATTTTCATAGGTCAAGGTCCCAGAATTACATAAATTATAACTTCCCAATATTTTCAGACTGTTTAGCTTATTTACACAATTTTTTCCCAAGCTATTTATGTCTTTCTTTTGTGTTTTTTGCCAGCAAGAGCCACCTGATTTCATTTTTACAGACGTCTCTGTGCCAGATGTGAGCCAAATCTACTTCCATCCAATCAGCCCCTACTCCAATCACAGGAGAGATGTAGCAAACAGAAATCCCAAATTCCCATTGGCTGATATTCCATTTCAGTTTCAGCTTGATGACATACAAACCAATTTTGTTCAGGTGAGTCACATTTCTTAATTGTTGCATGCACTAAATTGGTTGGGATACATAAATATGTAAAAACATATTTTCAACACAAGTCAGATCCCGCAAATGAAGCAATATCACACACAAAGCCATTAACACCTAACTTATGGAAACAGTATCACACACAAAGCCGTTAAAACCTATTATATGGAAACAGTATAAACACAAAGCCTTTAACACCAAATATATGGAAACATTATCAAACACAAAGCCTTTAACACCTAATATATGGAAACAGTATCACACACAAAGCCCTTAAGACCTAATATATGGAAACAGTATCACACACAAAGCCCTTAACACCTAATATATGGAAACATTATCAGACACAAAGCCTTTAACACCTAATATATGGAAACAGTATCAGACACAAAGCCCTTAACACCTAATATATGGAAACATTATCAAACACAAAGCCTTTAACACCTAATATATGGAAACAGTATCACACACAAAGCCCTTAACACCTAATATATGGAAACAGTATCACACACAAAGTCCGTAACACCTAATATATGGAAACAGTATCACACACAAATCCCTTAACACCTAATATATGGAAACAGTATCACACACAAAGCCCTTAACACCTAATATATGGAAACAGTATCACACACAAAGCCCTTAACACCTAATATATGGAAACAGTATCACACACAAAGCTGTTAACACCTAATATATGGAAACAGAAAAAATCACAGAACAGCTTTCATTATATTGATGTGTATCAGCTGCATGCCATGTTTCACCATATTTATAGTGAGGGTGACTTCACTGATTCTCTCTCTCTCCATTCAGGGAAGCTATACATATTTATAGTGAGGTGACTTCACTGATTCTCTCTCTCTCCATTCAGGGAAGCTATACATGTTTACTGTGTAAACAGAGATGACACAAGATTTCCCATTATGGTAATGATTAGCAACTGCATGCCATATTTCACTGCTTCTTTAGAGGAATACCATGTTAAACCACTAGTATACTATGTTAGACTGCTAGTGTACTGTTAGACTGCTAGTGTACTGTGTGTTACACTGCTTGTTTACTGTGTTAGACCTCCAGTGTACTGTGTTAGACCGCTAGAGTACCATGTTAGACCTCCAGTGTACTGTGTTAGACCATTAGTGTACCAGGTTAAACCTCCATTGTACTGTGTTAGACCACTAGAGTACCATGTTAGACCTCCAGTGTACTGTGTTAGACCACTAGAGTACCATGTTAGACCTCCAGTGTACTGTGTTAGACCGCTAGAGTACCATGTTAGACCTCCAGTGTACTGTGTTAGACCGCTAGAGTACCATGTTAGACCTCCAGTGTACTGTGTTAGACCACTAGAGTACCATGTTAGACCTCCAGTGTACTGTGTTAGACCATTAGTGTACCAGGTTAAACCTCCATTGTACTGTGTTAGACCACTAGAGTACCATGTTAGACCTCCAGTGTACTGTGTTAGACCAATAGTGTACCATGTTAGACCACTAGTGTACCATGTTTGACCTCCAGCATACTGTGTTAGACTACTAGAGTATTGTGTTAGACTGCTAGTGTACTGTGTTAGGCTGCTAGTATATTGTGTTAGACTGCTAGTATAATGTGTTAGACTGCTAGTATATTGTGTTACACTGCCAGTGTACTGTGCTACAGCCTTATTTGCCTTACACTTAGGAAGATTACATGTAAGACTAAAGTTTACTTTTTTGACTGATCATTCCAATATTATATTTAGGGGCATGTTATACTGAGGTGCCATTTGAGGTGTAACAATTCATCATGCATTATCACGACATTTTGGCCACAACGCGATATGCAATAAATTTTTCCCCATATTGCAGTACTTATAAAGTAGAACAAACTTTATAGAGAAAATTTTCTGATGTCTTTAGTATGTAATTGTCTTGCTAGTTTTTATTGGCTAATGAAGGCATATATGTAATTGTCTTGTTAGTTTTGATTGGCTGAAGGCATGTAAAAAAATTATTTATGTCAAAGCAACCAGAAGTCAAATGTACCATTAACCCTTTGTAATTAATATGTACATCTCTTAAATACAAATGCATTTCAATGTTTCTTCAGCATTTCAGGGTAAGTATTTGGATGACCTTGGTAAACATCTGCATTCTGAATATCCCTTCTTGTAGAACACTTTCTGAGTGTTATATGATGGCATGTACTAGAGTGTTAGATAAATCCTTAATGGCTAGGTAGAGATAACAGGATGTTGGAAATTCACCCAAAATGCAAATGGCTGCTGCTTTCTTTGTTGGTGGAATCACAAAATCCAGATTTAGAGACTGATTTTTAGAATTATATTTATCTAAAAACCGTATCTATAGTCATGAATTACAGTTCTATAAACAAGATGAGCAGCAGAGAGGGCGGACAGACCATAGAATTCTGACAAACAAATAAAACAAACAAAATAAAATCATCTTGTAGAAAGGTCCAGATTTTTACAAATAAACGTTTCCTTGAGATGTTTTATTTCTGTAATGGCCGATTATACTAATAAAACCTTAGTTCGAAATAGTAGCTGAAAAATAAAGTACTCTACATGTTTATTTATTTTTTTGTTTATTTTTTTGACGACCAACGTTGGTAGGTGCCCTCTCTGCTGCTATTAATTTATGTAAATTTACCACCATACCAAGTTTGATGAATATTTCTCAACACGTTCTCGCTGTCGTTTCTCCTCATTTGTTTCATCTTTATTTGTTTCATCTTTATTTGTTTTGTTCTTCAAGTAATATTCAAGTTCTGATGGTGGTTTTTCTATTTTTGGATTTATGTTCTTTCTTTTTCTGTAATATATCATTAAACTTCTGTATCGATCTCCACCACAATCTGCAAAAATCTGATATAATCCTCTAACGCCGTTGTTACATCCAACACAGCTTCGTGGACCAGCATGAGGGTTTTTTGATAAAATGTAATTGTGTTTCTTGCAATATTCTCCACGACATTTTTTATCACATTTGTTAGTGGTTCCTTGACGCAGCCATGTACAATTGTTCATTATATTAATGATAAACATTCTACTGCTAAAGCGTGGTTATCCAAACAAGCAATATGGCAAATTTATCTACCACCACCGAAACGCATTCAGTACGCATATTTCGATGTTAGTGTTCCTAATGAAGTTCATCAAGCTGATATTCTGTTTTTACCACATGATACTGTACGTAGAAAAACATACAAATACGCGTTAACTGTAGTTGATGTTGCAAGTAGATATAAAGATGCAGAACCGCTATCAATGAAAACATCATCTGAAGTAGCCGATGCGTTTGAACGAATTTATCAACGAGGTGGTCTGCGATGGCCATAGCTGCTACAGGTTGATCCTGGTAAGGAATTTCTTGGTCCGGTATCATCGTTGATGAAGCAACATAATACCAAAATACGACGAGGTCATACTGCAATTCATCGTGATCAGGCAATTGTTGAACGATTTAATCGAACACATGCTGAGTGGTTATTTGGATATCAATACGCGAAGGAATTTATTCAGGATACGAGATCTCGTGAATGGGTTATAAGATTACCAAGTGTGATAGCTGCGCTAAATAATGAGATTACGCGAATGACCAACATGAAACCCACTAATGCAATCACAAAAAAAAATATACCAACACAACGGAAAGGTACTGAAAAACAAAAAATGTTTGGTGATGTTACAGTTAGATACTTCTATGAACCTTGTGAACTTGAAGGTGGTAAAAAAAGAGCTACTGATCCTATTTGGAGTGTTACCACACACAAAATATCTAACATAACAAGATCCTCAGGTAGACCTGCAATCTACAGATTAGATTTGGCTGCTCCTCAACGTGGATTTACACGTGAACAATTACAAGTAATTCCCGAGGATACACACCTACCACCGCGATCACTTAACTAGTGCCTCTACGTCGATTACACTCAAGACAGGTCAACATGGTATTTTCTCGTGTATGACCGTGACTGTTATCTTTTCTGTCTATGGTAAATTGTCTTGAATCATTATTCGAATACCTCCACAGCATTATACAATTACAACTTGCGCAATGATTATTCTGCTGCTTTTTTAACTCAATAATAAATTCAGCATCAAGTCGCATTTATTTTTTTTATCAGATTGTTTGTATCCGATTAATTTTTTTCTTATTATATCATCATCGATGATGTTAAATTTATTAACGATTTCAGGAATTATAATTCTCCGTAACTGAGATATTTTTCTGACCCTCGATACCGCTAAATAGACTAAATTTGACCACTCGATACGATCGTCTACAATCCAGACTCGTGTATCAGAAATAGTTAATCCCTGAGACAAGTGGATCGTCATAGCATATCCCAACACCCACGGAGATTTGTCAGCGCGTAATGCATCTTCGACAACACTGATATCAACAACGACAATATCATTTAATACGAGATTCTGTTTCTCAGTCTATCCTGGAATATCAACATTAATATTCTGTTTTCGTGTATCTGATGGTCTATAACACAACGGTACTGGCAATTCTGAGTATTTTTCTTTATGCAGCTGAAATAACTGCTGCTGTAAAGCGTCTCTGATTATTTTTCTACTTGCTGCTATCAAATCGCTGGGTCTCCATAAATTTAAAAAATTACTCATTGAGGTCTCTGAGATCACTCCGCGTATTATTTCACACTGAATTTTGTTTGATTGTAATCTGATTAATCTCTTAAACTCCTTTAAATCTGCATCAAGAGCTCTATGATCATCATCTATTTCTTCGTAATAATCAACAAAATTTTTTAACCAATCATGTGGAGATGGTCCAACAAAAGGTGGCGGTTGACCATGATCGCTACACATTATTATAGCGGTATTTTTCGTCAGCAACCAATCAAGAAACATTTTTAATGTATCTAATGACACCGTGCATATCTCGTCCCAAATAATTATTTTAGGTATATATTTTTCTCCCATTCGTTCAGGAGTCCATGTATCCCCGCGCCACCGAAAGAAACTATGATATGTGCATGATTGTACTTGTCATTGTTTCATCTCTCGTGCAAGTCTGTGCGTGGGTGTCAGCACGATCATATCTGAATTTCTAAAAACATTAATTACTCGAGTCGTCTTGCTGCATCCACCAGGTCCATTGAGATATACTGTCTTATATCTAGTTATTGGATCTCTCACCGACGGTGCTTTTGACATTTCTGATATTTTATCACACTTACGATAAAAATTTCTCATCGGAACATCTGCTGATTCTGTATAATTATGTCATATTTCCTCTTTTATTCTCCACGAACTCCATCGTTCATCATTACTTGTAAATTTCATAACAGACTCTAAATATTTACTCGAAATATAAAACGAATCTGTTGCAGCTCTGACTGCGGTCTCAGGAAATCTATTAATCATCGATAATAAATTTATAGAAACATAAGCCAACATAGAAGATCTTAGATGAGTATACTGTGGGGATACATCATTTACGTAACTAACGATCGTACCTAATTTTGTTCCGTCAGATAAATAAACACTCTCTCGATTCACAAATATATTTCTTGCTGTTGTATCAGCGATTATAAAATCATATTCGGCATCATCTAGAATTAATCGTGTGTGATGTCTTTTATGATCATATGCACCCCCTTGAGTAAATTTACCTATTATTCTTCTACCGAGATCTTTTGGGGGCCCCGAGTGGCCGAGTGGTCTAAAGCGCTCTTCGTTACGGATCACTGCCATCTCACCTCTGTCTGCGGCGGTTCGAGTCTAAGATTCAGCCAATGTGGGTATGTGAGAAAGCTTGCCAGTAGCTTCTCGTGGGTCGGTGGTTCTTTCCGGGGTTTTCCCGGGTTCTTCCTCCACCATTAATACTGGCCGCCATGTATAGCCTATCGTGTGCTGAAAAATGGCGTTAAACCCCACAACAACAACAACAACCGAGATCTTTTGCAGTTTTAAGTTTAATCTCGAGAATTTTAGGAGCTTCTTTGATAATATCATCTTCGGAAACACCAGGACATTTTTCCTTAAACTCGCTAATAACTTCATCAACACTGATAAAATCTGGCATGGGCAACCAAACTTTGGTCAGCGCGTGATATGATATAATCGCCTCACTGACAACCAATGATGTCAGTACCGCACAATCTAGCATATATCATAATAAAACTATAGGTACCCAACGTTTTTCACAAAAGTGTCTGCCAAACTAAACATAACAAATCTTGTGAAGATTTTCATTAAACTCAAATGATTCAACACAAGCGAATCCAGTCAAATCAAAATCAGGTAATGGTCCATTAATTGCCACTCACGTCATCTCGTTTGTAGAGTGACCGAATCGCTCAAAATACACAGAACAATCTCCGTATCCTAGAAAACTTCCCGGATAACATGCAACCATATCAACCGAAATAACATCATTGTAATTATATTTGGTATTCCACAATCCACCGTGTCCGTATTCGACGCAACTTGCGCGTATATCCTCGAGTAAATCAAATCGTGTTGGTTTCCATGAATTTTTTTCTCTATTGAAATGAGCCACAACAGATGAAACGGTATAACAGTTAGTTAGTAATTTATCGGTATTTTCAGTGTGTTTACACTCTAAAAACTTCTTCGCGAGATTTTTCATCTCGTTGTGGAGAAATTCTGTTCGATATATTTCACTGTTCGGTCTAACAAACTGATCAAATTCAACTTCCTCATTACTTTTAAATAACCATACCAATACAGGATCGTTTTTACTTATTTCGTTAATAAAATCAAACATGCTCATATCTGAGGGGTAAAATCTAACAGTTCGATTACGTGGAAATATTGTTACTGCTCTGGTCCATGCGTGTGCGTTATGATCAATAATATTTATTGGAACTCCTTTCGATTTATATTTTGATTCATACAGTACTTTTTTCGTTATCGTTGATACTTTTATTGGAAATTTTAATATTTTTCCTAGTTCAGCAACATCTTTCATTGTAGCACCGGTATCCTTAACTGAATCAGCCCACGCGTTTATTTTTTTACGTCTTAAATCAGTTAATCCTTTTCCACGCATCGCATTTGTAAAGTGTTCTATTACTCTTTCGGCCACACAATTTAATATTGAAAATTTCATGGGTGCCAGTTTATCAACGTTGGGTTTTTTATTTATCTCATAGATTCCATAAATTACCGCTGTTACAGGGTACGCTCGCTCATAATATGGTTTATCAATACCAGTCAGCAGACCCGGTCTGGAATTTCTACTTAGTATGACAGTTGTTTTATTACCTTGGACAGGATCATATTTATCACGGATAATCCAACTACCTGTTTCTGTTTGTACAAAAAATTTTATTCTGAAGAAATATTTTTGATTGCCCTCATATTCGGTGATGTAGTTAATGATAGTTGCCACTCGTTTGTCATTCATTGTAGCGTCCTTGACAGCGTCGACACTGACTTTGTCAGTATTGCGAATAATCTTGAACATTGACCATGTATGAGATGCACCATCTGTGTAAAATTCTTTCTTGGCATCGTGAATTTTCAAGATCAAACTTTTATTTTTCGGATCAACCAAATCTCGTACTGGTAAGTCAGGAGATAATCTGTCAAGATTAAATTTATATTTGGAAGGCCTTGTTTGGGATAATCTCTCAAACTCGTTCATATAATTAAAACAAATATTTAAATAAAGAATATTATATATTCAATGTCTCAATGTACTTGGCTCATGATCGGTTCAGTAAATCACTGCAACAAATCCTGTAGAGGCGAATTTTGTTGGATGCACTTACAAAGTATACGACGAGGAAGTCCAGGACCAATACCCTGTCTGCGATGTGGTGTTGGAGTGCGAGAAAAAACAGGATTATGTGGAAAGTGCAGTGGAAAATGGTTCAGAGAACTTAAAAGATATTATGACAAAAAAAAATAATAATAGTGAAAATGCTACAAAATCCGTGGAGGATTATATATCAAGATTTCAGACAAACAATGATTTAAACAAATAATATTATTGTATATATGGAGCAAAATAAATTTGTCCCACATCCTGTTATAACAAACTATGAATCGGATCGTAATGGTGTCATTGAAAAAACCAGTTGGTAATGTTAGTAATTCTGGTTATCTAAGGTTCAACGTTGGAGGAAATAAATCATTGTCATCGTTTCATCTACAAATGTTTCTTCGGAGTGATCAAAGATGGTCTAGTGATTGATCATATTGACGGAGATCCTCAGAACAACTCCTTATCTAATTTAAAAGCTATCTCACAGAGTGAGAATAATATACGTGGTAATACTGGAAGATGCAAAACAATCAGAAAGAGGGCGGTATATTCTACAAACATAGAAACTGGTAAAGAAATAATATTTCGTTCGATATGTGCTGCTGCGAAATATTTTGATATTAATCCACGTTCAGTACAAAAAGTAGCAGAAAATATATATAAAACCGCTTTCTCAAAAAAATATAAACAGAGAATAACCTTCTGATATCAATAATTATCATCACCACCTCGAATTAATTTTTTTAATTTATGTCACAGTTTTTCCTCCATACATTACTTATTTTTGACTCACGAAAGGGAGATTACTTCTGTATTCGTAGATTTCTGATTTTTTATGATCGTAGTTAGTCAGTTTAACCATTTACGTTGTAATTAATTACTCGTAGAAGTATATTTATGGTTTTTAAATATATAAACGTATTTTCCCATCATGCAGCATAGCGGATCTGTTACGAGAAATCAGGGCAATTTACATCAACTTAGAAACTGTTGTTATTGATCTGCAAGGTAGTTATATATAGGCAGAACACGCTACATTTACAATCAGCTTAGAAACTGTTGTTACGGAGAAAATCGATATGCAGGTGGAACATGTTGTATTCAAGGACCGCTGTTATTGATTCTCAGGTTTGCATTTGCAGTCTGTTTAGAAACCGCTATTATAATACAGATATATTCAGAAACTGTTTCTGAATGCAGATATATTCAGATATTGTTTCTGAATGCAAGATATATTCAGAAACCGTTATTTTAATGCAGAAATAGTTATTTAAATGTGCAAAACTATTATTATTCAGAAACCGTTATTTTAGTGTAAATATATGTACCGTAACCATATATTAACTTCCAAAGCATATGTTTGTAAGAAGATTCGATAGCTCAATCGGTATCGTATTGGACTGTGACGCTCGCGGTCCAGGATCGAATCCCCATGGCTGACAACATGTCGGTGGTTTGCGCATAATTGCGATTTTTATAATAATTGGGGGGGGCAACGAAAAACCCCTCCACTCAGCAGAACACTCCCCATGATCAACTGGTGGTTGATACATTTTTTCGTATCACCCACGGATTGATTATTGGGGGGGGGGGTCTTCTGAGCGTATATGTTTGTACTGTCCTTTATTTATTATATGTTTGTACTGTCCTTCATTCATTATATGTTTGTACTGTCCTTCATTCATTGTATATATCCTTTCATTGTGTATATCCATTTCATTGCATATATCCTTCATTGTATATATCCATTTCATTGTGTATATCCATTTCATTGTATATATCCACTTCATTGTATATACTTAATGAGCTCGCTAATACACTCGATAGGGGCTCGTCATTCATTGAATGTTGTGCCATCATTCATTCATAATCTGAGCTCACTAATACACTCGATAGGGGCTCGTCATTCATTGAATGTTCTGTGTATATCCTCTAAACTTAGTAGAATGCGATGGCAATCTGCGAGTTTAATGAGGCTGTAAATATGTAAATACTATGTGTTGTGTTCTGTGTCGTATATCCTCTAAACTTAGTAGAATGCAGTGGCGAGCTGCGAGTTTAATGAGGCTGTAAATATGTAAATACTATGTGTTGTGTTCTGTGTATATCCTCTAAACTTAGTAGAATACGGTGGTAATCTGCGAGTTTAATGAGGATTGTGTGTCTTCACCAAACATACCTTCTTGGGCCTCTAGACCGTTGTTTGACGGGTTAGAGGCTCTCATAGGGGGTAGTGTTTCATGTATCCTCTAAACTTAGTAGAATACGGTGGTAATCTGCAAGTTTAATGAGGATAAATATGTTGTGCCATCCTTGAAACATCCCGACGAACTCGTTAAACACTCGATAGGGGTTCTATAGGGATATATTTTTTTTTTATTTTAGAAATTTATATATTATATAATGAACCATGAAAATATCAAAGACATTATTTTTGCTATAAAAAACTAGAAGAAAACGGAATTAATATATCTGATGAACTAAATCCTGAAAAAATATTATCTGATTTTGAAACGTTAGAAGAACTTAAAAATGAAAATAAGTATATTTTATCATCTCAGTATAAGTTCATAAAGCGGATTCAGGCAGCTATGTTTCAGTCGTTAGCTATGGTGAACGATGATCAAGTAAATGAATTTATTCCTCTTTCTGTTGCCGTAGAAAAGGTCAGATCGGGATTATCCAATGAGTACGAAACGAAAAAAACAATTAGTACACACATAAGATACTTAAGAAAAATTATATCAGCAGGTAACGACCAAAGCAACCCTGTCTGAGATATTTTATCAGAAATATTTTATTTTATCAGAAATATTATATATTTATTCTGAAATATTTTATTTTATCAGAAATATTTTATTTTATCAGAAATATTATATATTTATTATGAAATACTGGTATTTTCTGAAATATTTCAGTATTTTTGGTCAAATTTGTTATTTTTTTAGCTATAATTTAGTCGATTTGTCAAGGAAAATTGATAAATTACAGTTTTTCGTCAGGTCAAACCTCAAGCGGTTCTCTAATTGTTTCATCGATAAATCATTAAAAATCGTCAAAAATCAGTAAAATTAGCTCAAAAAATGAGATTTTTCATGCGATTTTTATAATTTTTCTGGTAGTTTTCGAAAAAAATGAGGATTTTTATTGATTTATCGATAAAACAATTAGAGAACTGCTTGAGGTTTGACCTGACGAAAAACTGTAATTTGACAAATTGTCCTTGACAAATCGACTAAAAGAGCTGACAAAAACAACAAATTTGACTAAAAAGGTTGAAATATTTCTGATAAAATAAAATATTTCTGATAAAATAAATTAAAATATTTCTGATAAAATAAAATAAAATAAAATATTAAGATCAGAGATAATCATCCCATCAGAATTACAAAACCGATTAATTTATACGAATTGAGTACCAACCACCCCATCAGATTGATTTGTACCAATCACCCCATCTGATTGATTTGTGTAATTTTAAGTACCAACCACCCCATCAGATTGATTCATTTCAGATTATACAAAACTGATTAATTTATCCCATCGGTGATTAATTAACCCCACATTTATTTATTCTGAAATACTTTTTTTTTAAGTTGATCAAGTTTAATACAGGAGTGTGCATAATTTAGAATCTGATCTCTGTCACAAATGATCTCGATAATATGTTCTCGACGGAGTTCATCTAACTGTTCTTGTGTTAATAAGAAATCCTCATTTCCGTGTTCATCAATAACTAAATTAACATTAAATTGTTCTGTGTTTGGTGAAAAGGCTGTTCTGATGGCGTTTTCAAGTACTTCTTTGTCATGTATAAAAACCCTCACGTGGCGGTACATTATATAATATTTACTTGATTAATTAAGATTTCACATACAGATTTATTACAAGTTCTCCACGTATGTCAATTAAGCGATTAAGGTGGTCTGTGAGTTTAAAATTTATTCGTGTTAACATATTATTGTGACACCGTAAATACACAGGATTAGTTGGTTCTTGCACGATTAAACTTCCAGGGGATAACTGTGGTGTGAATGTGTATAAAATATATCCTTGTTGAGCCCGATTTGATTTTCCGAGAGCTATTTGATAGCTGCCATCGACTACGTCACAAACCAGATTGACCACGATTGTGCTGGTTATATTAACAATTCCGGGAGATACATGTCTGCCGCCGCCATGTGGATCATTATTATATCTGAGAATAGTTGGAGATGGGGTTAGTTTTCTCCACGCATTGAGTATTTTAGGAAAATGCTCATTAATGATGTCATTGACAGATTTTCTCCGAGCATCCAGGTTATAATCGGGAAATTTGAACGTCGGTATATCAGATTCTTTGATTTTATATTTATCAATTAAAAACTTTTTTGAAGCAGGAGATGATTTTAAAATTAGATCTATGATTTTGTTCTGACTGCGTTCCACAGCTTCTGCGATATAATTCAGAATTTCTATTTGTTTGATAATTTCCCCTCATGTCTCGTGGGATGTTATATCGAAAAGATACTCAGTGAGTCATTCACGTAGATTATTTAGTTGATCTTTATGATCAAGATTGGAAGCGTCGATAGTTCTTTTAATTTCTTCTTCATTAATATGGTCACAGAGTTTGCTTTCTGGTAATTCTGAAAATAAGTCACCACCATAACCAATTAAATCATCCAAACTAATATCCCAAGTTCGAAATCCACCCCACCACCACTAAATAACTGTCATTTCAATATCGTGATGAGAACTATTTGCTGACGTAAAATCAGCTCGTTTCGGTTCAGGTAGTCCTTCATGCACCGGGGAAACATCCGGCCAACCTAGTACGAATCTTGTCGTGGATTGATAAATATCAACGACGTAATCAGGAGAATGTATCTCAACCGCCGAGGACAGCGTCGGTTCATGAACATTAATTGATATTTTCGCTTCTTTTCCTGTTATTGATTTTATTCTTCGCTGAAATTCCTCATTAATTTGTTCGATCTCATAACTACCAGTGGGTATTCCAACATCTATCCAGTCAGGAGTACCATCTGGTTTGTTCTTGTTAGCAAATACTAGTAAATTATTTGCTGGTGTACCATTAAATGATTTTGATCTGATATTGGGCCAGCTGTAATATACCCGTAATTGATCTAGTGCTATTTCCTTCACTGGAATTGCAGTAGGAAAGTTAATACTAAATTCAGGATTAGTTGAACTCACCGAGATCATCGTTATCTTTGGCGGAGTTGTGTTTGTCACAATCTGCTGGAGTAATTCTGTCATTATTAGTACTTGTATCTTTAATACCGATACTTTTGTCATATATTTTAGTCATCATTGAAAACTCTAAATCAGATATAATTCCATCACTGAGACTCGCTGATAACGAGGACAATTTCGAGTATGTTACCGTCGTTGTGTGTAATTTTAACATGTAATCGGATAATTTTTCATTCGTGCAAGTACATATTTTTTTTGCGATGATATTAAGCACACCTGCAATAGTTGTTGCTGCTGAAATACAAATAGTTACAGCTACTGGTGCCATCATTGTCACCGCTGATAATATAACACCTGTTCCAGCAACAACAGCGGATACTGAATAAACAATCACATCAACGATAACTAATCATCGTCGATATTTTTTTACTTTTACTGTATACTGTTCGACCCGATCTTTTAATGCTGCCTGCCATTCACGCGCTTGATTGTACCTGTATTGTGCACCGTCCATATATTTTTATGCAGTAACCAATTGAGGTGTTTCAGCTACAAATTCCAAACACCATGAGTAAGATGTTGCGTTTAATGTTTTATCAGCTGCTTCCAGAATAAAAATTTATTCAGTGGAATGGCGCCATGGATACGTTGTAAATATCTCAAGTCGCGCAGGACTAAACACAGACAACGTGTACATGCCAGTGACTGTTGCGGTATATGTAATGGTTTTATTTTGCTGCGACCATGTGCGAATCCCGATGATACTGTGCATACGATGTTGGTAATATGTCCGGGAGTTATTCCAGCTGGAATTTTAATCAAACTGGTTTTATTAACGATCTCAGGAATCCCTGCTACGATGTCTTGCTGTGTTTGTTTAATCGTGTCGAGGTTCGTCTTGATATCAACGAGATTTATGTCAACGGCGTGCGGAGTGCTGAAGAATTTATCTATAGATTCATCCTTTTTTTGAAAATTTCTTCGAAATCTTCCAAAAGCACCTACGTGAACGTCATATTCGGCCTGCAACGTGGATAATTTACCATCTACGGTGTTGTAGTTGACGTCGACATATTTTTTTGTTGCTGCGTCTTCATCGGATGTTGGATCTCTTAACACTCCTATCTTGTTTCCGTTCATGCTGAGTTCACCTGTCATTGTGTCGCCGGTGTTTCTTACATGATTAGCAACACTTTTTGCAATTTCATCTCTAATGGTTGCAGGCGATATACTTGAATCTCTGATTCTACCGCCATTGGTAAACACAGGAATATTATCCGTAACTGCACCGAGTACTCGTCGAACTATATCATTCCATTTGATATTGCTAGTTTTTAGTTTACCATATCGATCCTGAAAAATAACAACCTCATCTGGGTCGACTCCAGCCAGGTTCATAATATCAGCGAGGTCATCCTTAGTCGTGTACTTTGACAGATCAACGTCGCCGGGTTTTTTCTCAACACGTGAAGAAGATCTTCTTCCATAAATATCAACCATTATATAACATCTAAAGATCTGTTTAAAACACTTTACGTGCAATGAATCGGTTGCTTGTATAATCATGCATGACTTTATGTGGCGGTTTGGATGATTTTGATATAGCGTTAAGTACATTAATTACTTCACGGCCGCATATTGGTGATCTATCATTGTTTGTGTGGGTAGCGTTGAATACCAAACTCTAAAACCAGAGGTTCTTGTGTGAAGTGGTGCAACATACTTGATAAATTCAACAGGTGGAGCTAACCCGTATGAATCAAAATAAATGATTCCACGTGGATCAACCGCGTATGATACCCAATTAGTACCAGGTCCTGAATTTGAGTCAAGATTAATAATACCCGTTTCGAGTTTGTTCGGTTGTTTTGGTAATTGATCTCGCATAAAAACACCTCTAAAGGCTTTTATTTTTAATTGTTTAGCAGCTTTTATCAAATCAAAATTTGATGCTGGAACATCTAACGTGGAAGCCTCAGACCTTTTCCCCAGCAAGATCCCGGTAATCTTAGGCCACGTCCCTTTTTTTTTGTACCCTTTTCCTACTGCTTTCTTTAGAGCCATTCCAGCAGCTGTTCCAACAGCACCTAACGCGACTGCTTTTGCTACGGCTGGAGCGGCAGCAGCTATTAACGCTGGAATAGCCGCAAGAAGTGGAAATATACCACCTATTTTAACCATGTCCTTGATGGCACTCGGAGAAAGATGGAATTGAACTCCTGTTTTTGATTCCGGGGCTTTATTGAGATGTTTAATCTGATTATTTGTCAATGATAATTTGTTTGGACCACCACCAATCTGATCTCGTTTTAGTGATATTTTAGTCCCGCATTTATTGGCGGTTTTTTGACCTGACCGGGACTCAGAGTAACATTAACATGACCATACGACATTTTTATATAAAATATATTTTTCTGAATAATTAAAGATTTTCCACTGGTGCATCAGTGACTCTCATTCGACCACTACCACCTTCAAGTAACATGGCTTTATCACCGATTATGACCGTGATTGCTCTATAATCAACACCACCTGTATTTAATGTTGCTTTAAGATGTATATCAACGACAGATTGTTTTGATAGATCAAGATGCTCTAGTGGAAAGTAATAAATCGGATATAAAGTTTTAAAATCTAATTGTGATATTTGCAAACCAGTATCTATATTTTGATCACGTCCCATGAATGACATCAAACGATGATATGCACGTCCTATATGATTTTGTTCATAAGTTAGTTGTAGATTCTCTGTTGGTTCTTGTTGTCCGTTTATCCGTAAAGAAATATCTGTGACACCTAGTTTATCAAATATCATATGAGTACGTTCTTGATTACCTAAACGATCGATAAAAATATGTCCCGGTGCAGAAACACCCTGTTGTGATGCTATATGCCATGTGAACTGACGGTTAACGTTAGTTTGTATACTATCTGTGCTTGTTGTTAACCATGGCAACAAAGATTTACCACCAGTGTCCATGAAAGAAATTAATTTTTGTTCTTCTGCGATCGTTGGAGTCATTACCGGCATCCACAGTAAAAGTTTCGATAGTACTACTTTACCAGCATCACCAGCAGGTCTCCACAGAGCATCGTTATCATCACCTTTTCGCACAAAAACAACCATGTGTCTAGCTCCAAAAATGACCTTTCTAACATTTCTACAAAATCCAAAAATATGCGATAGTGGAATTGCACATGAAAAACTTCTATTAGCTCCTAGCAACATACTTTTACGTGCTGTAAATCCCAAGTTGAAATCTACGTTAGAACCATGAACTATTGGCCACACATCGTCATCAGCGTTATCGGCAAAATTTCTTGGTTGTCTTATATTATGCGGATTATCGTTGGGGAGATTAGTATTATCTTTCACAAACATCATTGTAGGACCTGCTGATCTTGTATAATCATCAGAATATCTTGCTAATCCTATTATTGTTGTAGCAATGTCTACATCTTTCTGAATTGCTTCGATATTTTTTCCATCGATCATAAAAGTGGCACTATCAAACAGTGCCATGATCCCGTTGTTGACAAAACCAACTTTTACTGTATCTAAGTAATTAGTATCATCCGTTTTCACAATTGTACCTTCTACCTCAAGAAAAGCCTCAGCGGGTAAAAAGTATCTACTTGTGTCATGAACTTGTAGTTCAATTCTTCCACGTTGATTTGGTATTCGTGCTTCATAAGAGTAAAACTGATAATCACGTACCGATTCATCTTTAAGGACAGGTGCCTCCATATCAAATGCTTCATCGGATACGCGCTTGAACATTTTATTATAATTATTTTCGTTTAACACAAAAACCAGGTTTGGAAACTCCACTCCCTGATATCAAACTTGAAATATTATTCCCTGGTTCACCGAGTCCTTGATCTGCTAACGCCGCTAGTTTTTGATTTGCAGCCTGATTTATTATTCTACTTACATCTGCTGGCATAATTTCAGTACTTGGTAATTTTACTGGTGGTTGTTGTTTTCGTCGCAATAATCGTGATAGTCTATCTTTGATCGCCGAAAACGCCTTACCACCAACATTGACAATTGCTCCAGGAGCTTTATCACGAACAATATCAATAGCTTTCATCAATAATTATTTTGCAACGGGTGCTACTTTGGGGGCCATCCTTTTAAATAATCCCTGTATAACATCACCAAGTCCATCTCCGTAAGTAGCTCTGTAGATTGGTAATTGTGAGTTTACCGCTCTGACCTGCACGGGTTTACGATGATTATTATGTATGATCATCCTATTTTATTTGTTATTTATCTAACAATTAGTCACTGTAATCATCAGCAAGTTCATTGATAAGTTCTCGGTAAACTCCGATATCCATGATACCACCTTGAAATAATCGTCGACAAATATCAGCTGCTTCATTAATTATTTCTGGTGAATTATTTCCAGCACGTTTTCCTCCTAGAACTTCTAACCGTGACACATCATTAATGATATTATGAGGACAAACAAAATTACCTCCGAAACCACTACCAGTAGCTCCTTCTTCTGTTGTATCTGTGTCTTTCTTAGATAAGGATCTTCTTGCTTTTTTAAGATACTTTTCTTTAAATTTCGACGAAGAAGACTGTTGTTGTTCTGTTTGTTGCAGAGGTGGAGAAGATTGTTGTTGTTCTATTTGTCGCAGAGGTGGAGAAGATTGTTGTTGTTCTATTTGTCACATTTCGAACTAAGGTTTTATTAGTATAATTGGCCATTACAGAAATAAAACATCTCAAGGAAACGTTTATTTGTAAAAATCTGGACCTTTCTATGAGATGATTTTATTTTGTTTGTTTTATTTGTTTGTCGGAATTCTATGGTCTGTCTGCCCTCTCTGCTGCTAGATGAAACAAGACACCCCCTAACAAGATGAAACAAGACACTCCCTAACAAGATGAAACAAGACACTCCCTAACAAGATGAAACAAGACACTCCGTAACAAGATGAAACAAGACACCCCCTAACAAGATGAAACAAGACACCCCCTAACAAGATGAAACAAGACACTCCCTAACAAGATGAAACAAGACACCCCGTAACAAGATGAAACAAGACACCCCCTAACAACCTACACAGAGATAACATAGATTAACAATTTAGACATTGAGTGGAACCTATTTTTAGCACACTGACCAGGTATCTTATCAGGACCTTTGTAGCCTGATATGTATCTTCTCTTGACCTGTGTACCATTTGTATCTTCTCATGATTTTTGTATCATGATACATATTTTATGACCAGTGTAACCTGATATGTATCTTATCATGATCTGTGTACCATGATATTTATCTTATCAAGGCCTGTGTACCATGATATGTATATTGTCACGACCTGTGTACCATGTTACATATCTTGCAATGACCTGTGTACCATGATACATATCTTGTCATGACCTGTGTACCATGATATTTATCTTATCAAGACTTGTGTACCATGATATTTATCTTATCAAGACCTGTGTACCATGATATTTATCTTATCAAGACCTCTGTACCATGATATATATCTTGTCATGACCTGTGTACCATGCTATGTATCTTGTCATGACCTGTGTACCATGATATGAATCTTATTAGGACCTTTGTGTCTTGTTGCATATCTTGACCTGTGCACCATGATATGTATCTTTTTGTGGCTAAGTGTGAAAGCTTGTCAATAGCTTCCCTTTTGTCTGTGGTTCTTAATTTGGCTTTCCCAGGTTCTTCCTCAACCAGGTATACTGACAGTCATGTATAGCCTATCATATGCTGAAAAAGGGTGTTATACCAACAAAAAAAAATCTTATCACAACCTGTATATCGTTATATGTATTCAATCATGACCCATGTATCACAGTAACATATCGTGTCCTGAATCTGCCTTATCAAGATGACCACACATTGTGTCAAAGTCTCTGAACAAATGATACCTTCGTTAGGAGCATGCGCTAATAGATCAGATGATACTTTTGTTAAGACTCAATTGTCCTAATTTTTCTTGTGTAAACATTAGTGGGAAAGTGAGTTGTAGCAGTTACTTTTTCATCATTGTCAAACAGATTTCTTAGATTTTGGTCAATGTTATTTTATTTGGAAATATTTCCAAAATCATTTCTACTTATGGACTTATTCCTCCAAAGTGGAATAAATTGTTATGAAGCTAAAACAGTTTGCTTCTTTAACCTTGGGAGTCAAGGTCACTGGGTTCAAAGGTAATGATGGAGGTTTAAAAAGATAATCGGTGGGATTTCGGATTTACAATGGAACACTTTTGATGATGATACAAATACAATATTTTAATGATGAATGGCTTTAATGAAAAAAGAAGCATGGTTAATATCCAAATATTGGATCAATTAATGCAATCTGCACAAACTAAATAATGAAAATACAAATAAGTGACCTTACACAGTACAAGAACAAGAGGTGAATGATTCACAGTGATTTCACAATGAAAGAATGATGTGTTTTACTCAGATAGTTAAACTGTGGTATTTTACTCACATAGTAAAAATGTATTCACTCAAATAGTGAAAATGATGAAAACAGAGGGACAGATGTACAAAATATCTTTACAGTCCTAAAAACACAGTTGTATTACAAACCTCAAAGATTAGCCCATGGCTGAAAGATTACATGTATGGAGTTACACACTCCATCACCAGCGCACTTGGCTACCAGTCACACTGGTCAATCAAGCAGTCATTATTATAGGTTGGTTAATCAAGCAATCAGGATCCACCAATCTCGGTCAGCAATGCCTGATCACCTGCTAATTGACGAGCAACACTGTTTACTCAGCTCTATGGTTGCTATGGTTCAGCTTCACAGCTGATATGGTCAACTTCTATGGTTAGCTCTGCAGCTGGTACCATGTCGACTACAATCACTCCGATAGCTCTGATCACTCTGGTCATCACTCTCATCACTCTGGTCAGCTCAAAATACATCAAACACTGTGTACTATTCGTGATGCAGACATATACAATTAAATGTAATGACGCTATATATGGTAAGCTACACAGATTACATTATCATCACAATAATTACAAAGCAATACACAAATTCAGAAGTGAACCTAACCATGCCTGACAAGAATCATCCGGTATTAAACGTTTCTTACAAATGCAACTTTATATATTGCTGATATAAATATCTTGCTAAGTCACAAAAGAGAATAGAAAATATTTGCATGATACTACATAAGCTGAAGCTATGTAGAAAATATACAAAAATAAATGTGGTAGTACAATAGTTATAACTTATACACAAGAAATTAATATTTCTTAACTAACATACCTCTATAGCTGAATATGTGCAAGTCCTTAAAGTATACTGCTCACTGACAAGACATTCCATAATGTAAAGATTTAGTCTTATGGTGAGGTATTTATACACAGACGATGCCACCGTACATTGCCTTTGCACTAGAAGTATTTGGTTCTTCCCATTGAAAGCACTTTGCACGTGTGGCATAAGATGAAATCTTTGTAGAATATATATAAATCACCCTTGTGTATCGTCGTACACAAAAAACGAAACCCGAGTACGTGCATTTAATAAAAGGATTTATACAGTTCCGTGACAGGAGGTTTAGGCTTGGCATGCAGACTCTAGTCTACTCCCAAGTCGTTTGTACATATGCATTAAATTGAAAATATGAGATGCAAGTGAATATTGATGTCTGTTATTTTTCAGATCAGCGCTTTGTTAGATTCCAGTGGTGTACCTCAGGAGCTGAAGTACTACCTGCCTCTCTTTTGTGAGGTTTTGTTTGAAAGTCCTGTGGTCCGAAATGGAGGTGAGTATCAGCAAAGATCAATTAAACTTCAGATTCTGAAGCTGAGGAGGAGTATTGAGATAGGGCCCATCTATATACTCATGTATATGAGTGTAATGTAAATAAGTGAGTTAATGTTGAGTGTCCTGTAACTAGGAGGGGGAATGTTGAGATAGAGTCCATCCATATACGCATATATAAAAGTGTACTGTAACTAGGAGGGGGAATGTTGAGATAGAGTCCATCCATATACACATATATAAAAGTGTCCTGTAACTAGGAGGGGGAATGTTGAGATAGAGTCCATCCATATTCATATTTATTGAGTGTCCTGTAACTATGAGGGTGGAGTGTTGAGATAGAGTCCACCCACATAAATATATATTGAGTGTCCTGTAACTGTGAGGGGGAAATGTTGAGATAGAGTCCATCCATATTCATATATATTGAGTGTCCTGTAACTATGAGGGAGGAATGTTGAGATAGAACCCATCCATTATACACATATATATTGAGTGTCCTGTAACTGTGAGGGGGAAATGTTGAGATAGAGTCCATCCATAGACACATGTATAAAAGTGTAATGTAACTAAGCTCCTGCACCAAAAAGAGAACAATACAACCTGTCATGGGAGACAACATTTTGTTGGAAGATGTAGTGGTCTCTATAGGCAATTTTAACAGGTATAGATTGTGCCAATCCTTGTAGAATTGTTATCTCACTTGGGGGGGGGGGTGTAGAGAAGGGGATAGAACTTGATAAGGTCATATCTTGGAAATATATTGAGATGCTTTCAGTAAAAGTTAAACACACAGTTACAGGATGTGAAAAGTGAATATATGTTTGCAAACAGTATTTTCCTCTGTAAAATAAATGCACAGTAAACATTAAGCTATAAGGAGTTTTCCCAGCTAACAATAGCCCATAATTTGTTTTCCCAACCTGTGTTAACTCATAACGGACATTTTCCTTTTCCCAAATCACATTAACATTAGGGCCTGATACCTCCCAATTTTTCAGTCCTATCACTATGATGTCTGCAATGTGGCAGTTTATAGTGATGTCTAGCACTGGGGTATCATGCCACAGACACGTAGCATGATGTCCCACCCAGTCACATTATCCTGACACCAGGCTGACCAGTCCTAACACTAACATCTTAATGCTGAGTGCCAAGTGAGGCAGCTGTTAGTACCATTTTGTAAGTCTTTAGTATGACTCGGCTGTTGTTCGAACCCACAACCTTCTGCTTCCGAGGCAGATGCTCTAAGCACAAGGCCACTGGAAATGGGTCTATAATGTCATTCAAATTATAAATGCATCAGTTGGTGCAGAAGACAACAACAGTTGATCAATAATTCTGATATAATGGGGGAGTGTATCCCCATTTTTAGGTGGGCATAAGCCCAATAGATCGATCACATAATACCATAACACCATCAAAGAAAATCCAGGCAAGCCAGCCAGCCAGTCATCCATATCACCATCCTAGTGACCATTGGTCTTACTGATAGGTCATCCATATCACCATCCTAGTGACCATTGGTTGATCATGTCAACAACATCTGTGTCAACAACATCTGCCTACAATTATGGGAATCTTACAAATAGATCCATTTGTCTTGCCATACATATGGCCATGTAGGTATCTTACTGAGAGATCCATCTGTCTTGCCATACATACAGCCATGCATGGATCTTACTGATAGATCCATCTGTCTTGCCATACATACGGCCATGAAGGGATCATACTGAAAGATCCATCTGCCTTACCATACATATGTCCAGGCAGGGACCTTACTGGAAGATCCTTCTGTCTTGCTGCACATTCAGCCATGCAGGGATCTTACTGAAAGATCCATCTGCCTTACCATACATATGTCCAGGCAGGGACCTTACTGGAAGATCCTTCTGTCTTGCCATACATACGGCCATGAAGGGATCATACTGAAAGATCCATCTGCCTTACCATACATACGGCCATGAAGGGATCATACTGAAAGATCCATCTGTCTTGCCATACATACGGCCATGAAGGGATCATACTGAAAGATCCATCTGTCTTGCCATGCATTCAACCATGCAGGCATCTTACTGATAGATCCATCTGTCTTGCCATACATACCGCCATTCAGGGATCTTACTGATAGATCTGTCTCTCTTGCTATATATACAGCCATGCAGGGATCTTACTGATAGGTCCTTCTGTCTTGCCGTACATACAGCCATGTAGGGAACTTGCTGATAGATCTGTCTCTCTTGCTATATGTACAGCCACAGCTGGACTGTCTTCTACACAGCCAGCTACCAGACCAACCATTCACCAGGCAAACCAGCTGTCAGTCTGGCAGTGGCAGACTTCTGTATGTTCACTGCTTGTCCACAGGGAGAGCTAGTGATGTTTTCATAGGGATGGAATTGAGTCTTCAATGCCACCTGGCATGCCTTCTCCAGAGCTGCAAGTATCCTGGATTGGGTCTCAATGCACAGTGTGAGTAGTTAGAAATGTAAGATGATTCAAATAGGACAAATCCTTGGTCAGCAATCAAGTGATAGATTCTGATCAAACTGAATCTTAGACAGCTATGTTCATGGGTGTTCCATCCCTGTTTGGACCATCTGCTAGTACAGTTAAGATGTCTTGTTGGTTCAAAATGAAAATGGTGCCAATCAGACATTCAGTATAGCCATATGATAATCATCTTGAAGATTTTGTTATTGCTGCTCCTTCTTAATGGAAAGTTATATTAATATTGGGTTTTCACCAAAAGAAAATTCATGGTATCTAGCTGTTCCTGAATGGAAATGGTGACAGTCTTACCTCAGATATGGCTGTCATGATGAAAATATTGAAAATCTTGCTACTTTTTCTCCTGAATGGATAGCAGTATCAGCATGTAGTTTTCAGTAGTCTTCACATGGTGTCTGTTTTTCTTCTAAATGAAAATGGTGCCAATCTTTTAACTGTATGGCTGCCACAGTGGTTAATCTGAAAATCTTATTGCTCAAGAATGTCAGAGATGGTTACAACTATTAGCAGTTACAATGATGGAAAGTCTTTTCTTGATCTCCTGGACATTCTATCAGAAGTGTCAGTCCCTTCTTGGGACTCTTGGTTTTACATATTTGGGTGTTGTTTGATAAGCCTTTACTACTGTCATTTTCACTGCTGGAGGGTATGTAAGTTTGAAAATAAATGGGTCAAAAACCTGAAGAAATGCTTTATAATGCAAATATTTTATTTGTATTGTTTAAATACCCTCTTCCAAGCATAAAAATGTATACATGTTATATATTGCAGTGTGGATTTTCATCCAACATTATGAATGCAGGCTTATGGAACCTGCCTAATAGTAGTTGAGTGCTACCCAGGGTCATTGCAAGTTTGTGCTGGACAAAACAGCAACATGGGCAAGCATCACATTTGGCACCCCCATTCAGAAAAAGATGTCACAAACTCAGGAAAATGGTACCTTGGTTGGTCAACAACCCCATACAATGGCCCTGGTCCTACCTGGGAAAGAAGCATTTTGATTTGGGGGTCAAAATATCAAAAGTTAAAGTCATTGTTAATGATTTGGGGTCAAAAGGTAATGGGTCACGGTGATTTTGACTTAAAGAAAAATGGGGTTTGCGCTATTTGTTCTAATTAAGTTTCTTTACCAGATTTTGTGAATGTTCTTAGAGTAAGGAAGAAACCTTTAGATTGTGATGTTTAAAGGTCAAAGGTAAAGGTCATGGTGAACCTGTTGGAAATTAATGGTTTACACACAGTAGGCTTGTTCAAGACCACAAGGTCATTCTTTTATCAGTAATCTCCAGTCAGCCATGCCCTACTAGTGAATATGTACAGGGGTATTCAACATGGGGTAGGTTATAATGTACTGTTCACAGACCTCCTGTTAACCAAACTTATAAACTTAATTCCACTGTTACATCATTACTTATGAACTTGAATGTCACATTATGTGCAGCATTCTACAGGTCACAGACCTGGTGTAGCCTGTGGACTCTATGTTGTACATTCCTGTGGTTAATGACCCAGGGGTCAATACATGTTAGAATGGAATGCCTTTGTCATGCCTAGGTCTTTCACTACCCAAAGGAAATTAGCCCCAATTAAGATTGATCTTTATCCCCCCAAAATTGTGTATCTAACATATACATTTATGATTGGATACAGATTTTAAGTTATATTAGCCTACGTAAGTTGTACCAGTGCTGACCTCAAATATTTGACATTTAATGCATAGTCTATATATAGAGTTGTACCAGTGGTTAGCTCAAATATTTGACATTTAATGCGTAGTCTATCTAAAGAGTTGAACCAGTGGTTAGCTCAAATATTTGACATTTAATGCATAGTCTATATATAGAGTTGTACCAGTGGTTAGCTCAAATATTTGACATTTAATGCATAGTCTATATATAGAGTTGTACCAGTGGTTAGCTCAAATATTTGACATTTAATGCATAGTCTATATATAGAGTTGTACCAGTGGTTAGCTCAAATATTTGACATTTAATGCATAGTCTATATACAGAGTTGTACCAGTGGTTAGCTCAAATATTTGACATTTAATGCATAGTCTATATATAGAGTTGCACCAGTGGTTAGCTCAAATATTTGACATTTAATGCATAGTCTATATAAAGAGTTGTACCAGTGGTTAGCTCAAATATTTGACATTTAATGCATAGTCTATATAGAGTTGTGCCAGTGGTTAGCTCAGATCTTTCATTTTAATACCAATAGTACAGGTCGTTTAGTTTAACTGAATAATTCCAGCCCACCTCCCTACTTTTATTGACTCTTGGACATAGAATAACCAACTAGCCATGATGATGCAGTGCACAGAATGGAATACTGCATTCTTAATGGTAAATTGAAAATGACACTAAAATCAAACATATGATGGCAGTTGTTCTCATTTGTGTGTGGTGGCCATCAACAAGTTTTGAGTACTCAGGGCCAAGTTGGGTCTGACACTTCAAGTGTTTGAGTCTTATAATGAATGCCTGTTGCAGCCCTAGTATATACAGATCACCCACCCCTAGTATACACACAACACCCACCCCTAGTATATACACAACACCCACCTTTGAAAATACCATTAAAATGAGTGCCTGTTGCAGCCCTAGTATACACACAACACCCACCCCTAATACACACACAACACCCACCACTAGTATACACACAACACCCACCTTTTAAAATACCATTAAAATGTTTTTCAGGCTATGTATATACCTATATAATCTCTGTACAATATGTAGACATTTCACTTTAATTTTTGTATATTTCAGTCTTGATGTCTCATGAGGAGGTAATACAACAGCTTCATGCTGACACCCTGGTGACCGAGGCCAGTTTAGGCATACAGGGGAAAAAGTTTAGCTGTGGCTACATTCCTCAAGTTGTGCAGGTCTTATTAAAAGTGAGCTTTGAACTGGTTATTGTAATGCCAACATTTATATTGTAGAATTGCAGTAAAATTGGATGACTTAATTTTTAAGTCTATCTCAAAGTTCTTGTTTTCATTATTATTCTGAATGGTGGCACTGACATGGGGTTTTCACTTAAACACTTCTTGCAGTATGTAATTGGTGTTGAATGAAACTGGTGCAGATCAACCATAAACAGATCTGCACTTTTCTGAAGGATTTTAAAACCAGTCCTAGTTGTCCTTGGGGGCAGGCCAAAGGTCATTGCTTTTTTTGTGTGTACTTCATTGAATTTCTGAAAATAGTGACTTAGAGATGTACCAAAGAAATTTTGTGAGACTGTGTCAGAGGTCTACCATCATTCTTCAGAGTCATCGCTTTAATAGCTTGTGACAGGTTTTGTAGGGAGCCTAAAAAGAACATTAATAAAACCTACAATTTTATTTTAACTTAAACAAAGTTTTAAAAAACTTAAATTTTGATAACAAAAACCTTATAAATTGAAAGAAAACCCTAAAAAGTCTTCAAACTGAATCAGCAGTAAAAAGGTAAATTAAAGGTTTTATACAAAAAATCAAAACAACAAAAGACAGTTACATTTCAAGTGACTGACCCATTATATCATGTAACCAGACACAAGGTTGATGTTGGCTTTGTAGCAGAATGTATGAACTAAAAAAGGCAAAAAAGCAAGTCGGCAACAAATCTTAGAATTTAAGAATGCGTGCAAAAGTATTCTTGTTTGTTTTGCTGACAAATTCCTCACAAAATCTACACTTCACTTTGTTTATTGAAAGACTGCCATGCCTTGACCCTGCTGCCATTTTAGAAAGCAAAACACAAGCAGAGGCTAAATTAAAGAGAATCATGTACTTGTTAGTCAGCAAGAGAAAGTTCAATATCAGTTGTTGTGATACTGTTCTTAATGAGTTTTCAGCATTTGTTGACTCTACCATTAGCACTGAATCACTTGGATCTTTTTCAAGAAAGAAAGAACGTATTGACACTTTTATTTATGACATGCTTGCTCATCAGCAGCAATATTCCAACCTTTGGCAAGTTGTGAAGACCTTGCTTCTCTTGTGACATGGGCAAGCGACTGTTGAGAGGGGTGCTCAGTAAATAAAGAAGTTGAAGAGATAAATATAGAAGAAAGAACTTGGATTGCCAAAAGGGTCATTATTGACGCCATTAGAGATTGCCAAAAGGGTCATTATTGATGCCGTTAGAGCTGCTGATGGAATCAATAAAGTTGAAATCACCCCAAGGCTGCTTATTAGTGCCAGCAGTACATACAGCAGGTATGAAGCATTTCTTCAAGATGAAAAGAAAAAGAGACAGAAAACAACTAGGAATAGTAAAGTATTGGATGAGGAAATCATGGATTTATATAAAAAAATCAGCACTAAGATATAGAAACAATGAACAGCTGATGACTGTATTAAAAGCTGAACATCAGAGGAAGCTTACTTTCAACAGCACATCAAATAGCTTAAGGACATATGTGGGGAAAAAACCTGGAAGACAAGCAGATCAATGATAAACTAAAAGCATTGAAATATGTCAGAATTTTGCATGACACTTTGTGCAACATATATTGCTCTGCTTTTGGCTTTTGTGTGTGTGTGTGTGTGTGTGTGTGTGTGTGATTTAACCTTTCAGTGCTTGTTAATTAAGTTCATTTACATCTTACCTTGCTAAGGATGTGGAAAAGAAGTTCAAGTCATATTATTACAAATAATATTAAATTGATGACATTATTTGTGTGCATGAAAGTCTTAACACTACAATTCTTTAAACCTAAATTTTTTCCACAAAGGCCTTAAATAAAACTAAAATTATCAGAGCAGAAATTGATACTAACCCTGTTATGAGCTTGATAATACAATATAAATGGATTTTTTTTATATATCTGAAGAATAAATTAAATGATGCCAGCTCAGTAACTTTTGGTGTTTTTTTTCACCCCAAAAATCACCAATCTTGGCTTGTGAGTACATCTTCGAATTATCAGAGAAAATTAAATTGTGTGATCTTTTATCCATATCAGAGACAGTTAAATGTAATGCTTTGTCCATGATATTAGGCAGTGTAATGCTCTGTCTATGATATCAGGTAATGTAATGCTGTGTCCATGATATCAGAGACAGTTAAGTGTAATGCTCTGTCCATGATATCAGAGACAGTTAAGTGTAATACTCTATGATATCAGGTAATGTAATACTCTGTCTATGATATCAGGTAATGTAATGCTCTGTCCATGATATCAGGTAATGTAATGCTCTGTCCATAATATCAGGTTCAAGGTAAGATATTTTTTCATCAGAGATTCATATGTGAGAGTTCCTGTTGTGATTATCAATGCAGGTTTTTAAAACTGGTTTATCGCATTGCAAGCAGACATATGTTGATTTTACAGAAAGTTCAGTCCTTGTTTATATAATGGTATATAATTTTGAAGGTTTTTCTTTCAAAAATTAATTACCCCTATTGTAAATGATCTTTTAAGTCATATATTTTAGCCAAATCATCTTAAGGAATTTAGGTTATTTGAAAAATCTTTTTTGAGGGTTTTCTTGGCACAAATTGATTAAGGGTTTAAACTTTTTTCTTTACAATATAAGATCCTAACACTTATTGGTTGGTTGTTTTTTTCATACTGTGATAGGAAATGTTTTTTTATATATTCATATAGATTATTATCTTGATTTACAACCAATTATTCTAATTTGTTTGAAAGGGAACAAAATTAACTTACTGTTTATTATGTTGTTTCCTCATACCAGCATGATGCAGGTCAGCCAAGTAAAGTTAGAATTTTTATTCTGTACATTGAAGTATAAAGTAGTCTGACTTAGATGTTTTGTCAGTCTCGAAATAGAAATATCTTTGATTTTAAAAAATGCAACTTTTATAAGCTAACATTTTCTTGAATTTCATTCATCTTTGATTTAAAAAACTGGCATTTAGTAATGGTCATATGTGAACCTTGAAAAAATTCATTTCATCCTGGAAAAACCATGGAAATTTATCTTTAAAATAGCGTGGCAACGATGTATAACAATGGCTCAGCATTAGGAGATTAGTATTAGGACTGGTCGGCCTGGTATCATGATACTGAGACTGGGTGGGACATGATGCTACATGTCTGCTGCGTTATGCCCCAGTGCTAGACATCACTGCAGACATCGTAGCGATATGACGAAAAATTTTTAAATGTATGTTAAAATCCAAAACACATACACATAACCTGTTAGAAATTGGTACAATTAACACCACACTAGCATTGGAATAACCTGCTATAACTTTGTTCAGTAATACAAAATGTGCTATCATAATCTGTTGGAACTTTGTACAGTCAACACCACACCTTGGTTAGCATAGCCTGTAGAAATTTATAGTTTGCACTAAACTTGTATTAGCATAACCTGTTAGAACTTTGTACAGTCAGTGTGAAGTAAATACGGGTTATCTTTATTAGTACGGAAACTGACATTGGAAACACATAAACTTTATTAGTACGGAAACTGACATTGGAAACACATAAACTTTATTAGTACGGAAACTGATATTGGAAACACATAAACTTTATTAGTACGGAAACTGACATTGGAAACACATAAACTTTATTAGTATGGAAACTGACATTGGAAACACATAAACTTTATTAGTACGGAAACTGACATTGGAAACACATAAACTTTATTAGTACGGAAACTGACATTGGAAACACATAAACTTTATTAGTATGGAAACTGACATTGGAAACACATAAACTTTATTAGTACGGAAACTGACATTGGAAACACATAAACTTTATTAGTACGGAAACTGACATTGGAAACACATAAACTTTTACAAACATACCTTATTTTCTAGTTATCTTCTCTTGAATTTAGGTGGAGCAAGAGAAGTACGAAAAGGGCGTGGCTTGGCTAAAGGACCTGTTGTACAACATTAAGTTCACAGCTGAGAGACTCAAGATTGTGGCCAAGAGAGTTTCTAATGACATCGCTGAGTACAAGAATAGTGGATATGCAGTTGTTAGAACACTTCTCAAGTCCATCATTTTCTCCAGTGGTCAGTTTGTAATTGTAGTCTTTACTTTTAGTGTGTTTTTTATTTGGAGTGTGAAATTGACCCCCATTCAGTAATGCCAACAGTGCCAACACAAAACTAATCAGCCTACTGATTTCATGCACTATTTCAAAGCTGTCCCAGTCAAGGAGTGGGTATTTTCAAGTTTTCCCTCATTTTACCAAAAGATATGGGTTCCTCAGATCTGTGGCTCCATGACTATAATTAAAACACATACTTTAAAATTAACTCATAAAGCATTAATGCCACAATGAATCAGCTTTTCAGTAATATTGCTTAACAAATGAGTTTTGAGCCAATGTATCATTATAGAACATTAATATTTCTTAATTGCTTTGGTATATACGGTATTATGTGGATGTTCTGATATGCAAATTGTCAAAAGGAATGGTAGAAAAACGAATGAACAATACTATATTAGCAACCACTAAAGGCTGTTAATGCCAACAAAGTCTAATTTCACTGCAGATTTAAGGTATGATTTATTTTCAAGATTGGTTTATTAGTTGTATGGGTTTAAAGCCATTTTTCAGTACATGATATGCAATATACTGCAGCTAGTAGTTTTGGTGGAGGAAGAACCTACAATAACCCAGGATGCACCACAGACCCACAGAAAGCTGCTGGCAAGCTTTCTCACATGCCCATATTGGCTGAGCCGAGACTTGAACCCATGTTGACAGAGATGAGTCATCAGTGATCTGTAAAGGCAAGCACCTTAGACCACTTGGACACCCAGGGTCTTTGACCACTTGGACACCTAGGGCCTTAGACCACTTGGACACCTAGGGCCTTAGACCACTTGGACACCTAGGGCCTTAGACCACTTGGACACCCAGGGCCTTAGACCACTTGGACACCCAGTGCCTTAGACCACTTGGACACCTAGGGCCTTAGACCACTTGGACACCTAGGGCCTTAGACCACTTGGACACCCAGGGCCTTAGACCACTTGGACACCCAGAGCCTTAGACCACTTGGACACCTAGGGCCTTAGACCACTTGGACACCCAGGGTCTTTGACCACTTGGACACCTAGGGCCTTAGACCACTTGGACACCCAGGGTCTTTGACCACTTGGACACCTAGGGCCTTAGACCACTTGGACACCCAGGGCCTTAGACCACTTGGACACCCAGGGCCTTAGACCACTTGGACACCTAGGGACTTAGACTACTTGGACACCTAGGACCTTAGACCACTTGGACACCCAGGGCCTTAGACCACTTGGACACCCAGGGCCTTAGACCACTTGGACATCCAGGGTCTTTGACCACTTGGACACCTAGGGCCTTAGACCACTTGGACACCCAGGGTCTTTGACCACTTGGACACCCAGGGCCTTAGACCACTTGGACACCTAGGGCCTTAGACCACTTGGACACCCAGGGCCTTAGACCACTTGGACGCCTAGGACCTTAGACCACTTGGACACCCAGGGTCTTTGACCACTTGGACACCTAGGGCCTTAGACCACTTGGACATCCAGGGCCTTAGACCACTTGGACACCTAGGGCCTTAGACCACTTGGACACCCAGGGCCTTAGACCACTTGGACACCCAGGGCCTTAGACCACTTGGACATCCAGGGTCTTTGACCACTTGGACACATAGGGCCTTAGACCACTTGGACACCCAGGGTCTTTGACCACTTGGACACCCAGGGCCTTAGACCACTTGGACACCCAGGGTCTTTGACCACTTGGACACCTAGGGCCTTAGACCACTTGGACACCCAGGGTCTTTGACCACTTGGACACCTAGGGCCTTAGACCACTTGGACACCCAGGGCCTTAGACCACTTGGACACCCAGGGCCTTAGACCACTTGGACACCTAGGGCCTTAGACTACTTGGACACCTAGGGCCTTAGACCACTTGGACACCCAGGGCCTTAGACCACTTGGACACCCAGGGCCTTAGACCACTTGGACATCCAGGGTCTTTGACCACTTGGACACCTAGGGCCTTAGACCACTTGGACACCCAGGGTCTTTGACCACTTGGACACCCAGGGCCTTAGACCACTTGGACACCCAGGGCCTTAGACCACTTGGACACCTAGGGCCTTAGACCACTTGGACACCAAGGGTCCCCAATTTTCAAGATAGATTTGGCAGTGATACACATACATAAAAGTACTCATGTAAAAATAGCGGACAGCTTCACTAATCAGTCAGTCGCCACATCAATAGTACTAATCTGCCTTGGCATCAATGTAGCATGCATGGCTATTACTGAAAATTTGTGAAAGGTTCTATTTTGTTGAAGTAATGGAGATTATGTGAATTTCAGCAAGAAATATGAAACAAAACTACACAGATATTGCCACTCTGAAATAAAAAAATAATATACTTTTGAGTTTGCAAACCTCAAACATACTCCCAGAAGGTTTCTACTGTTTACATTTTGGACTTTAATTTAAAGATGAAGATATCCTGCACTTGATTTATCATAATGAATATATTCAACCATTCAATACTCCAAATAAATCTGCACTTGATTTATCATGATGAATATATTCAACCATTCAATACTCCAAATAAATTTGCACTTGATTTATCTTAATGAATATATTCAACCATTCAATACTCCAAATAAATTTGCACTTATCATGATGAATATATTCAACCATTCAATACTCCAAATAAATTTGCACTTGATTTATCTTAATGAATATATTCAACCATTCAATACTCCAAATAAATTTGCTCTTGATTTATCATGATGAATATATTCAACCATTCAATACTCAAAATAAATTTGCTCTTGATTTATCTCAATGAATATATTCAAACATTCAATACACAAAATAAATTTGCACTTGATTTATCATGATGAATATATTCAACCATTCAATACTCCAAATAAATTTGCACTTGATTTATCATGATGAATATATTCAACCATTCAATACTCCAAATAAATTTGCACTTGATTTATCATGATGAATATATTCAACCATTCAATACTCCAAATAAATTTGCACTTGATTTATCTTAATGAATATATTCAACCATTCAATACTCAAAATAAATTTGCTCTTGATTTATCTTAATGAATATATTCAACCATTCAATACTCAAAATAAATTTGCACTTGATGCCTCAAGTGCAAATAATGGCCATTTTGAACTTCCCTTTAAGCACATGCAAGAAGTCTCGGATGCAGATAATGGCCATTTTGAATTTCCCTCAAGCACATGCTAGAAGAAGCCTCGGATGCAGATAATGACCATTTTGAATTTGCCTCAAGCACTTGGTCAGTGTTATATCATAATGACCTCATTGACATCACAGTGACTAGATGACATCACATTGACTAGATGACATGTCTGTACTAACAGGAATGTAAACAACAGTTTGGGGCTATTCAGACTGAATGATTTCTTCATATTTTACATTACAAAGTTGCAGGAATAACTAAAAATTCTAAGTGCAAGTATCTAATTGATTATTGAAACAGCAAGTGTTATTTTTGCCACCTATCATATTATACAAGTCCACTCACACTGTATCCACTCACGCTGTATCCACTTGCACTGTATCCACTCACTGTATCCACTCACACTGTATCTACTCGCACTGTATCCACTCACATGACCAAAGGTCTCTACCATGTTTTTATTTTTTGCAAACTGACATCTGAATCACTAAATGGGCATGTTAGTAAGGGATTCTGAAAAGGTGGAACTAATTGGCACCTTGTTTTAAATCTATTGGATAAATTAAGTAAACATTGTAGGCATTTCTAAAACATTTTGGTTGTTCGAGAACAAATTCCAAAGTCCACTACTTGTGATTCATGTGTCCACTGATATCAAACTGTTTGTCTCTGTCCTTGTTTTAGTTTTTGTCTTTGTCTATAAGCCAGCCTGCATTAGTTCGAGATATCAGAAACTGGTTCTTTTTCCCATTTCACAAAATTGTATGAAATACGAAATAAGCAGACATATAAGTTAATTAGAATTTATTTCATTTCTGTTTTGCCTGTTATGCAGTGATAGAATGGCATCGATGTCAGCAGTGGAATGGTATCGATGTCAGTCGTGGTAGCAATAACAATTCAAGTCAACAACTACCCAAAAATTCTGTGTTACAGTGTTGTATTAAAGTCGTTACAAGTCAATAACAACCCTAAGATTCAGTGTTATAGTGTTGTAATACAGTCTTTACAAGTCAATAACAACCCTAAGATTCTGTGTTATAGTGTTGTATTAAAGTTGTTACAAGTCAATAACAGCCCTAAGATTGTGTGTTACATATTAGGAGGATACATCATTGCAAGGGTTTAAGGTAAGACAGCATTTTGCACACAACCCCTGTTGTCTTTGCCTGCAATTTTTATACTTTTATAGGTACAGGCTATACTGTGTAGGTCCAGACTTGTACTTGTGCAGGTCCAGATTTATGCTTATAATGTCTGAAAGTTGCATCAACATGAATAATTTTGAAAGTTTGTGTGCTGTTTTTACTCTTTGAATAATGTTTATTGTAGTTATTACCTAGAGACAGTTAGAAATGACAAGACTACAATGGCTAATTAATAGTTATGTATGTCAATAGGTTTATGTCCTAATAATGTTTAGTCATTTTTATGATTCGTGTATGTTCTCATTTATTTTTATGTCATCCCTTATTCCATAAATATAAACTCGTTAAATCATTTTTAAGGTGTTCAGCAGTAAAATGTCTTGTATAATTCCAGAGTGTAACCATACCATCAGTTCAATGTTGAAGCAGCAGACATTTTTAGAGCAAATTTTGCAGCAGTTGGACAAAGAACCTGAGGTGGTAAGTCTGAATAGAAGCTGTGGCAATTTTAACATTTTTCTAAGTAAGGCACCTGATTATAATACCATTCCTGATTTGACATGCATGTTTATGGATTCCGTTATAACAGGTGAATTTTATTTTTAAAACTGCCAATAACCTACTTGCCAAACTTTGAGACCATGCCGGGGGATTTCTGGATCTCAAAAATTGTTTTGAGTGTGTGTGGGTGAGGGGTCAGTGCATGCAACCCAAAATTCATTATCATACAGTTGATGACAAGATATCAACTAATATAGAAATAAAGAAAATGATGCACAATTCAAATTAAAATAAAAGAAAGTACAATCTATGTTTATATTTTTCTTTGAACTTTAAAGGATTTATATACTTTCAAGCAGATAATAGTTAGGGACTGACCCATTTTTCAAGGTGAAGGAGTGGTGTGTTAAATTTTTTAAAATATACCTGGTTTCCATCATAAAATCCATTGGACAGTAGACCAGTCTTAACTTGATGTAGTCTTTGCTGATACTGTCAGTAGCTGAATGAAAGGAAGCCAGTCTTGAAGGTGATTCGTTGTCATCAGAGTTCACCACTGGATGGTACTTTGTTCAGAAACTTTTTGTAATCCTACAAAATGAACTTTTTGCATCTACATTGCTATGAGATAGTATCAAACATGAAATGGCCTCAATGTTTCAGCATGCTAGTTACTTGTATTGATGCTAGGTGGTGTTACTTGTATTGATACTGGCTGGTGTTACTGTGGCAGCAGATGTCATACACTTAAGAAATCATGATATATTGTTTACAGTACACGTTGCTTCATAAAGTCAGATGCCATCAACCAATTCTAAATTTAATTTTGCAGCACTTCACTCATTTCACCTGTGGCTCATCCTTTCCTGCATCACAGCTGCATTTCAAGATTTTGCCTTCAAAAATGAATCACACTTTAATACTATTCCAACTATTAGAAAATAATCATGTTTTGTATTTTATATGTAAACTCCAACTTTAAAGAAACATGTTGCTGATCATAAACTTGTCAGTAATCTTTAATACAGATGATTTAAAGATAGTGATGGGTAAAAAGTTTTATTCATTATTCCTCTCTTTGATTTTCTTCTCTTCAAACAGATAATGTTTTTCCACTTTGTGGGCTTTACCTTTGCAAATTAGACTAATGGGCTGTCCCAAAGCAGTACTCAGATATCTTAACACAAAATCACCCTGACTATTGTCAGTCAGTTAACTAAGCTCTGAAATAGTGCTTACCAATCTTTGACTGCATTATCTTTAAATGTATAATCTCCCACAACACAGCTGTATAAACACTCTCAAAGCAGTCAACTGTATAAAGTCCCACAAGGCAGTCAGCTGTATAAAGTCCCACAATACAGTCAGCTATATAAAGTCCCACAAAGCAGTCAACTGTATTATAAAGTCCCACAAGGCAGTCAGCTGTATAGAGTCCCACAATACAGTCTGCTATATAAAGTCCCACAAGGTAGTCAACTATATAATGTCCCACAAGCTAGTCAGCTCCAACAATGCAGTCAGCTATATAAAGTCCCACATGGCAGTCAACTGTATAAAGTCCCACAAGAATAGTTTACATGAGGACTTTGCAGGACTTTTTATAGCTTATACAGGCTGTGGGTACCAGGCATATACTTTTGTAATGAAAAAAGGTCTCCATCTTTATGTCTCTTTTTTCTCCCCAGCCCCCATTCATCCCCACTTAGAATGCTGAAAACATGACCTTTTTGAGGGGATGGGAATTAAAGATTTGTGACTTTTATGTGATATTTCTTGTAATGGCAGGTAAAGACACAAATTATTTGATATTAATTTAGCTTATTAGAATCCATCATGGTGTTACTGAACAGAAAATACACCCTTCATGATGTTACTTAATATAAAAACACCCATCAAGATGTTACTTAACATAAAAACACCCATCATGATGCTACTTAACATAAAAACACACCCACCATGATGTTACCAAACAGAAAATACACCCATCATGATGTTAACATAAAAACACCCATTATGATGTTACTTAACATAAAAACACCCATCATGATGCTACTTGACATAAAACACACCCATCATGATGTTACCGAACAGCAGATACACCCATCATGATGTTACTTAACATGAAAACACACCCATCATGATGTTACTTAAGATAAAAATACACCCATCCTGATGTGACTTAACATAAAACTACACCCATTATGATGTGACTTAACAAAAATACACCCATTATGATGTAACTTAACATAAACAAACCCATCATGATGTTACTTAACATAAAAACACACCCATCCTGATGTGACTTAACATAAAAACACACCCATCCTGATGTTATCGAACAGAAAATACACCCATCATGTTACTTAGCATAAAAACACCCATCATGATGTTACTTAACATAAAAACACCCATCATGATGCTAGTTAACATAAAAACACACCCATCATGATGTTACCAAACAGAAAATACACCCATCATGATGTTACTTAACATAAAAACACACCCATCATGAAGTTACTTAAGATAAAAATACATCCATCATGATACGACTTTATACAAAATGTGCTCATTATTTCAAAGCCAAGATTGTAATGCACAGTAGTATAAGGGGGCTCTCCTTTTAACACAGTATATAAATTTATATATGAATCAAGTCTTGTTTTGACAGGTTGAATCCAGAATGAACCAGTTGTTACAAGTTCTGACCCTTCCAGGTAACCTGATCATTCACATGTCAGCTGACACCGCTAGGCTGGTAGAAGAGCACCCCCTCCCTCACAAAGTCTGGACAGATTTTATCCCCAAAACACACCAGTTCACTCCTGACAGGTGATGATTTCTTTGAAAATTTGAAATACAGTATACAATGTTTCAGTCCAAATAATCTAGGTTTTATTCAGTTCAAGTATATGTTTTCATGTGATAAACATTGCAAATTGAATAATTTCATGTGATAAATCTTGCAAATGCTTATTGTAGATTATGGAAAATTACTGAATAATTTCATGTGATAAATCTTGCAAATGCTTATTGTAGAGCATGGAAAATTATTGAATAATTTCATGTGATAAATCTTGCAAATGCTTATTGTAGATCATGGAAAATTATTGAATAATTTCATGTGATAAATCTTGCAAATGCTTATTGTAGATTATGGAAAATTACTGCATAATTTCATGTGATAAATCTTGCAAATGCTTATTGTAGATCATGGAAAATTATTGAATAATTTCAGTCTTTATATTCCTTAGAGTTTTCTTTTATCTTTGGGAGTGGGGTATGCTGGATTCATCATGAAACTTGGTGTGCTTTTGTATGATGTCCGCACAGTGTGTCCTATACAAATGGAGTCTTTTGTATGATGTCCGCACAGTGTGTCCTATACAAATGGAGTCTTTTGTATGATGTCCGCACAGTGTGTCCTATACAGATGGAGTCTTTTGTATCATGACTACGCAGTGTGTCCTATACAGATGGAGTCTTTTGTATGATGTCCGCACAGTGTGTCCTATACAAATGGAGTCTTTTGTATGATGTCCGCACAGTGTGTCCTATACAAATGGAGTCTTTTGTATGATGTCCGCACAGTGTGTCCTATACAAATGGAGTCTTTTGTATGATGTCCACACAGTGTGTCCTATACAAATAGAGTCTTTTGTATGATGTCCACACAGTGTGTCCTATACAGATGGAGTCTTTTGTATCATGACTACGCAGTGTATGCTGTAATAAATGGAATCTTTGGGATCATGGCTAGGCAGTGTGTCTAGTAAGAAATTATATATTTTATTTCATGGGTAGACTCTGTGTCCTGTAAAATGCATTCTTTTATATTAAGGCTATACAGTGTGTCCTGTAATAAATGGAGTCTTTTGTATCATGGTTATACAGTGTGACCTGTAAAAATGGAGTCTTTTGTATCATGGTTATACAGTGTGTCATGTAATAAATGGAGTCTTTTGTATCATGGCTATACAGTTTGTCCTGTAATAAATGGAGTCTTTTGTAACATGGCTAGACTGTGTGTCCTGTAAAAAGATGGAGTCTTTTGTATGATGATTAGACATTGTTTCCTGTAATAAATGGAGTCTTTTGTATCATAGTTTTACAGTGTGTCATGTAATAAATGGAGTCTCTTGTATCATGGCTATACAGTGTGTCCTGTAAAAAGATGGAGTCTTTTGTAACATGGATAGACAGTGTTTCCTGTAAAAGAAAGTGGGGCCCTTTGTATCATGACTACGCAGTGTGTGCTGTACTAAATGGAGTCTTTGGGATCATGGCTAGGCAGTGTGGCATGTAATAAATGGAGTCTTTTGTATCATGGCTATATAGTGTGTCCTGTAAAAATGGAGTCTTTTGTATCATGGCTATACAGTGTGTCCTGTAAAAATGGAGTCTTTTGTATCATGGCAATACAGAGTGTCCTGTAAATATAGTCTTTTGTAACATGGCTAGACAGCGTGTCCTGTAAATATAGAGTCTTTTGTAACATGGCTAGACAGTGTGTCCTGTAATAAATGGAGTCTTTTGTAAAATTGGTAGACAGTGTGTTCTGTAAAAAGTGGATTTTTTTGTAACCTAGTTAGACAGTGTTTCCTGTAGAAAAGTGGAGCCCTTTGTATCATGGCTAGACAATATGTTCTGTAATAAATGGAGTATTTTGTATCATGGCTAGAAAGTGTGCCCTGTAATAAATGTACCCTGTGTAGACAGTGTCCTGTAATGGCTAGACAGTGTGTCCTGTAAACAATGGTGTCATTAAAATTAGAAGAAAAAGTTTCAAAAATTTCTTCCTAAAAATATTTTATCAGCATAATAGAAAACATCCTGGTTTGAAAGCCTTTCAAATTCTTTTTAATTTTGCAGATCTGCCATTAAATGCAACCACGGTTATGAAAATAGGAACAGTTAAATGATTTTTTTAAAAAAATCCTCTCAAGTGCCAGGTTTCTAGACAGAGATGGGGGTTTAGTTTGCTTTCATATTATATACTTTAGGATCAAAATATGGGTCATTGAGCACAGCCCAAGTGAACAAAAGGTTATTGTGAACAAAATATTCAAAGTTAATTAGATGTAATAGCCATTTTATCTTGCAGAAGTTCTAAGTTTAATGGAAAAATAGTGATATTAATTATTTAAAACTATTTTATTCAAATACATGAATAAAAATGCTCTGGCCTTTATAATAACAGAATTGTTGCAGCCGATGAGCTGTTTTAGGATGATAATTTTTGGTTCTGCCAGACATAGACCAAGAGTGCGTGAGGATGATCTTTTGTCCATTGTCCATATATCCATCCATTGAGGATGATATTTTGTCCATACATCCATCCATTGAAGATGATCTTTTGTCCATTGTCCATACGTCCATCCATTGAGGATGATCTTTTGTCCATTGTCCATAAATTCATCCATTGAGGATGATCTTTTGTCCATTGTCCATACATCCATCCCTTGAGAATGATCTTTTGTCCATTGTCCATACATCCATCCCTTGAGAATGATCTTTTGTCCATTGTCCATACATCCATCCCTTGAGAATGATCTTTTGTCCATTGTCCATACATCCATCCCTTGAGAATGATCTTTTGTCCATTGTCCGTACATCCATCCCTTGAGAATGATCTTTTGTCCATTGTCCATACATCCATCCCTTGAGGATGATCTTTTGTCCATTGTCCATACATCCATCCCTTGAGGATGATCTTTTGTCCATTGTCCATACATCCATTCCATAGCAGAAATTTGCTATTGCTGCCTCCAAACAATTTGCTTTTCACAAGTTTGATTTTTACTTCAGATGTACCTTGAAGAAAACGTCAGATTTTGTTTTATCGTTGGAGACGAGTCCTGAAAAGCGGATGATTGTTGGGGTTGGGTCAGTGGAGTCTTCATACCTTGTCCAAGCTGTCCCCTGTATTGATTCTTACTCTCACCCAGATTATCCTGCCATCATGGTCTTCATCCAGTACCTTATCCAGCTAGAGGGGCCAATGTGGCGGCAGATTAGGGGCTTGGGACTCTCCTATCGTTACAGGTAGGGCAGTGACTATTACTGTAAAAAATGCTAGTAAGTTATTTACAATGAATAGTTTAAAAACTTGTCCCAGGAATGATATTTTCCAAATTGATTATCAATTGAGATAGGTAAGATGGGTTGGGCCAGTGGGCACATGTAACCAGTATATAATCAGAAATAATATCAGTAACCTTGAATGTGCTGCTTTGTTTTTATATTTTCTGTCTTTCCTCTCTCTGACTCTTTTTCTTTCTTTGTACAGCTCTTGCCAGTTATAATCAATAACAAGAAAATCATTTGCTAATTTACTGCTGTTTGTCTCTTTTCTGTCTTTCTGTCTCATTATCTCTGATTCGATGTATCTTTCTTTCTTTGTACATCTCATTTTCTCCCTTTTTCTGTCATTCTATCCATATATATTATTTCTCTTTCTCTTTGCCTATATGATCAGTGATACTTTTTTTTTCTTCATTTACAGTAAATGGAGTTGCAGAAAAGTTTACTTACATCTTTCTATTATATTTTCTGCTAAAGTTTGGGTTCACATAAAATATATTGCAGGCTATCTCTGTATATAATCATGTTAAGATATTTTATGTGGTAAGTTTATATGAAGAAAAGAAAACTCAAAATACTGGTCAACTTTTTTGCTGGACATGTAGAGCCTGACACTCCATGATTTAAATTGATGATCAGTTAGTTTGATGTCTCCACTTGTAGTGAGGTCATAACAGAAAAACAAATAAAAATCATTGAGGATTTAACAAACATTTTAAGTGCAGGTTGACTGTATACATAAATTAAATAGTAAATTAAAAGAGTGGAAACAGTAAAATGAAAGTCATTTGGATAGTGCTGGAGGTAAATGGTGAAATAATGGTGAAAAACCTCCAAAATACTTTTTATGTTGAGGAAAGAAATTATGAAAACAAAGAAAAATACCAAACTCATAAAAAGAAATGGCTAAGTCTGCACAGTTCAGAAAGATTTTTTTAACAATGAATCTAGACTTTTATGTCAGCTTATGTTCTAGTACACGTGATCATGTGATATTGATTAAAAGAATTTTCCTAAAGATTTCTTGGTCCCAGTATTACACAAAAATTCTTTAGAAGAACCTATTATATCAAATGAAACTTCATAGTTCGTGAGGAATATAAAAAAATGAGAAATCTACTTGTACTGATGTAGTCACTCCAGAGTTTAAAATGTTTTTACAAGGATCAATTATGGGGAGACAGAATCATATCCAAAATAATGGTAGGCCTCAGGGGAGATAGGTTGTTGCTAATTGTGTTGCTGGCTTAAAAAAAAGAATTCTTATTATTATTAATCAGGAAACAGAATTTCTTACAAATTGGAAACCAGTTTCCTTGATCAGCATTTATGAAGCCCTGTAAAGACTAAAATGCAAAAAGCTTGTTGCAAAGTAGGCATTCTTTACTTAGTATAGTTTGTGTTTCTAATTAAAAGCATTTTTCTTTATTAAGTTCTGTTGGTATTTTGGCCTTGAAAAGGTCGGTCTGAGTAAGTAATTGAAAAAGCAAACCAAACAAGTTTAGCGAATTTCAACAAATAATTTAATTATCTAAATTAAGTTGAACAATGAAAATTTAAGAGGAACTTAACAGTATTGTTAATTAAATCCCAAATAGTCCTTAAAGTTCTGTCACAAGTCCAAAAGAATAGAGTTGTTCCAAATAAAACTCCGGTCTTAAATGTGATGATGTACCAGTAGCCACAAATATGCCAAAGTGAGAACAGATCTTAGAGCATGAATGAATATTTCTACAAGATTATATAGTCCTCTACTAAACCTCAGGTCACAATTAGCATTTTCTAACAGAAACTATTACCTAATAGAAAAAACATTTCAGGAAGGTTCCAAATGTTTACAAGATAAAATCTTTGCTAGAATTAGAAGGTCTTTTATTGAAATTATAATACAAAATCTGGTAAACAACAGGCACACCAGGCATTGCATGAGGCATTTCCAATGTTCTGGACTCAGACTGAGATAAAAAAGGTTGTTTACAAAACCAAAATCATTGATTCAGATCAGGTAGAAAATGAACTTGATTTTGGACAAGGTCAAGTCCAAAATACAACTATCCATACCATATAATGAATAAAGTAAAACAAACAATGCAAATTAAATATACAAAACAATAACAACATGCACACACAAAATTAACATAGCACAATAGCTTCAGTCTAATACTTTAAAAAATCCTTGGTTTAAATACAAACAGCTTATAAAAGATTATTCCTTAAATATTTTCACTCAAAATATTTGATTCGATTTATAAATTCTTCTTAAGAGATGGAAAAGAAAGGACTTTAAATGTTTATTTTTAAGGTAGACTTTAAATGTTTATATTTAAAATTGTTTGTATTAATAGTTATTTTTCGTGTGCTTATGATTGTAAAAAGAAACTTGATTATCAATATCTTGCAAGATATGGTCATCTTTTTGTTTCTGTTTAACATACCATATTATCAAGACTATCCAAGTCATCAGTATGCTGAGTACTTTGATGTTTGGTAAACATTCAAAGTTCAGTATACAGTTAAATCCGCTTATATGCATAGCCACGGGACTGGACCCAAGCTATGCATGTAAACGGAGTATCCATTTAAGCGGAATTCATGTATATATACACTTAAGCGATCTATGAATTTAAACGATATGCATTTAAGTGGAGTCGACTGTACAAATGCTAAACTGTGTGGTGAAACATGGTTGTAGCCTTGGTACCTATTTAAGGATAACAGTTGAAATTCTGTAGATAAATACTAACAGTGTCGTGAATCATGGTTTTACCCAAGGTACTTATTTAAGAAAATATTTGAAATTCTATATACAGATATTAAACTGAGTGGTGAAACATAGTTTTACCTTGCTCCTTAGTGAAGGAAAACATTTGAAATTTTGTATACAAATACTAAACTGTGGGTGCAACACATTTTTAACTGAAATTGATCCTTAGTGAAGGAAAACATTTGAAACTATGTATACAAATACTATGTGGTGAAACATGGTTTTACCCTTGGTCCTTACTGAAGGAAAACATTGAAACCCTGTATACAAATACTGTGTGGTGAAACATGGTTTTACCCTTGGTCCTTACTTAAGAAAGTATTTGAAATTCTTTATACAAATATTAACTGTGGTGAAACATGGATTTTATCCTTGGTTTTTATCTAAGAACAGTTGAAATTATCTGTACAAATACAGTCTGGTGAAACATGGTTTTTATCCTTGTTTTTTGTTTAAGAACAACAGCTGAAATTCTCTGTACAAATACAGTAAAATGAAACATGGATTTTATCCTTGGTTTATATTTAAGGAAAACAATTGAAATTCATTATACAATACTAAACATGGTTTTAAGTTATTTCCTTATTGTAGAAAAATGTTTGAAATTCTGCAGGCAGTACTAAACTATGTTATGGAATATGGTTGTGTTTCTGGATTTTTAATGTTGAAAGAGGATGCAGTCAAAAAGGTTCCTTTCTCACCACATTTGTTCATCATTTTTGTTTAAATATTAGGCATATAGATAAGAAATAATAAGGTCATACAAATGTGTTAGAAAGAACATTTACCTCAGTATGCAGACCGCTCAGACACGAGATCACTATCACCAAGCATAAAAAATTATATTTATTTGATATTCGACCAAGTTTTCCAGGTTAATGCCAAACGTTTAAAATCCATAAGTTAGATTTATTGGAACAAGATTTCCAGGTTAAAGCCAATATTTAAAAAAGCCATAAATTAGATTTATTTGACCAAGTTTTCCAGGTTAAAGCAAATGGTTAAAAAAGCCATAAAATTAGATTTATTGGAACAAGTTTTCCAGGTTAAAGCCAATATTTGAAAAGATATATACTGTCTGTATTATCTAGCAGGTAATATCTAACTACATAGACCCTGATCTGCTGTCACTTAATGCACTGGCACATCTGGGTCTATGCAGTTTGTTAGGACTAATCAGTAGAACAAAAAACCTAGACCCTCATCTGCCAGAGTATTAGTTGATGGCAAATCAGGGTCTATGTTGCTTACAGTCAAGCCCCTGTTATAAATCAAATATTAGTATATGTAGCTGATTGGTTCAAGGTAACACAAAAATACTATTTTATGCCAGAGAAAAGTTTACAATTGACTGACAAACCTTTTATGTTCTTGGGTATAAAATTCAGTGTGTGAAGAAAATGACTGAGATGAACTTCATGGGGAAAAAAATCAATAAATAAATTTCTTGATACTACACTCAGTACAATGGGCAAAACAGTTGTTCCTAAAAACACTATGATATGTAAGGTAAGACCAAATACAGATATTTTGAAGAGAATTTCAGTTAGATTTATTTGGATTAATAAAAATGGCAAAGTAGTTAGAATTACAATTACATTACTTACAAATGACACCATGAGGGGACCTGAAGATGATGTATTTAGCTTCATTTACTGTATTTGCGGGCCTATAAGTTGATGCAGAGTATAAGTCAAATGAGCAAATTTGGTAAATATACCATCCTTCATTCATATTAGTCAAGGCTGAGTATAAGACGCCATATCAATACTAAGGCTTTTGCTTCATTCCACAGAGCATCACAAATTTTATCCTATCTATAACTAAGTATCCTTTCAGGTCAGTATCAGTAAATGTAACCAAAAGTACATCATTTGTTTCACATGAATTATTTGAAATCTATTATGTATATTTAGTTACATGATGCTGACATGAAAATTTATTGAGTTACATGTAGGATAAAATTTGCAATTCTGTGAGGAATTAAACTTCCGGTTTCATAAATATTAAAAGTGTCACTGTATGCTATTTCAGCTTACCAGCAGTAGGGAAATTGCATACATAATGCTAAAGTGCTTTTTCCATTTTTTTAAAAAATTTTTAAAGAGAAAGGCATATGTATTCCATCAGATTTTTCTTCTTGCACCTTGTGATCAATATAAAATATGGCCCGATATGAGAGAGAGAGATTTCATCTCTTCATAATTTTTTATACCTTATTGCCCCTTTCTAGCTGTAGCTTTTGTCAAAGAGAAAACATTAATAAATTAAATAATAAATGTAAACTGGTTGAGAAATGTACAAGAGTAACCACCTGGCATTTCCTTTCATAATACTGTACCATATTCATAACACTCTCTGAGTAGACTCATTTCCCTATTGGTAGCCTCACTAATCTGATTTGGTCTGACAAATCTTGACCTCAAACTGGTGTTAGCTTGGAAAACCTGACTATAGCTGTAGCTTATTTAATTAGCATGTAAATACAGCTACAAACCATGTGATTCATGGACAGTGGAAGTGGCAACTAAAACTAGAAGGAATTGCTCAATCCGTAGTATTAATTGATGATGGAATATAGTACTGCACATGTACATGAGTAAGATCACAGTCATCAGGTAAGTGAACCATACAATCATCAAGATATCTTTCTCTCTTTCTCGGGGGGTGGGCATAATTTTTTGGTGCAAGAAGAAAAATGTGATGGAATATCTGTCCTTGTCATGGTTATTCATCTTCTAACTTGTCAGTTCTAACCTACATATATGTAATCAGATTTAAGCAATGTATGTTACCAGTGCATGCTGCTTGAGCGCAATTACATCTGATGTATGTTAATTTTTAATACTGACGATCTTGTAATTGTATAAAATCCTTCTTAATGTGTGGTCCTATATTTTTTCTTACACGATCTCATCCCCAAAGTGAAGTTTTTTTTACACATTATTTTTCATATATATTTTTTTACATACAAAAAATTATTTGATGATAAAGCAATTCGGTTGACATGATTCATATGTAAGTCGATTTGGAGTAGAAGACAAGGCTAAGATTTACTGGTCCAAAAGTATGATCTTGTAGGCCAGACAAGGCTAATATTTACTGGTCCAAAAGTATCATTTTGTATGCCAGAGGCTAATATTTACTGGTCCAAAAGTATCATCTTCTAGGCCAGACAAGGCTAATATTTAGTGTCCAAAAGTATCATCTTGTAGGCCAGAGGCTAATATTTACTGGTCCAAAAGTATCATCTTGTAGGCCAGACAAGGCTAATATTTACTGGTCCAAAAGTATCATTTTGTAGGCCAGGCAAGGCTAACATTTACTGGTCCAAAAGTATTATCTTGTAGGCCAGACAAGGCTAATATTTACTGGTCCAAAAGTATCATCTTCTAGGCCAGACAAGGCTAATATTTACTGGTCCAAAAGTATCATCTTGTAGGCCAGACAAGGCTAATATTTACTGGTCCAAAAGTATCATTTTTTAGGCCAGACAAGGCTAATATTTACTGGTCCAAGAGTATCATTTTGTAGGCCAGACAAGGGTAATATTTACTGGTCCAAAAGTATCATCCAAAAATATCATCTTGTAGGCCAGACAAGGCTAATATTTAGTGTCCAAAAGTATCATCTTGTAGGCCAGATAAGGCTAATATTTGCTGTCCAAAAGTATCATCTTGTAGGCCAGACAAGACTAAGATTTACTGTCCAAAAGTATCATCTTGTAGGCCAGACAAGACTAAGATTTACTGTCCAAAAGTATCATCTTGTAGGCCAGACAAGACTAAGATTTACTGTCCAAAAGTATCATCTTGTAGGCCAGACAAGGCTAATATTTAGTGTCCAAAAGTATCATCTTGTAGGCCAGACAAGGCTAATATTTACTGGTCCAAAAGTATCATCTTCTAGGCCAGACAAGGCTAATATTTACTGGTCCAAAAGTATCATCTTGTAGGCCAGACAAGGCTAATATTTACTGGTCCAAAAGTATCATTTTTTAGGCCAGAAAAGGCTAATATTTACTGGTCCAAGAGTATCATTTTGTAGGCCAGACAAGGCTAATATTTACTGGTCCAAAAGTATCATCCAAAAATATCATCTTGTAGGCCAGACAAGGCTAATATTTAGTGTCCAAAAGTATCATCTTGTAGGCCAGATAAGGCTAATATTTGCTGTCCAAAAGTATCATCTTGTAGGCCAGACAAGACTAAGATTTACTGTCCAAAAGTATCATCTTGTAGGCCAGACAAGACTAAGATTTACTGTCCAAAAGTATCATCTTGTAGGCCAGACAAGACTAAGATTTACTGTCCAAAAGTATCATCTTGTAGGCCAGACAAGGCTAATATTTAGTGTCCAAAAGTATCATCTTGTAGGCCAGACAAGGCTAATATTTACTGGTCCAAAAGTATCATCTTGTAGGCCAGACAAGGCTAATATTTAGTGTCCAAAAGTATCATCTTGTAGGCCAGACAAGGCTAATATTTACTGGTCCAAAAGTATCATCCAAAAGTATCATCTTGTATGCCAGACAAGGCTAATATTTAGTGTCCAAAAGTATCATCTTGTAGGCCAGATAAGGCTAATATTTACTGTCCAAAAGTATCATCTTGTAGGCCAGACAAGGCTAATATTTAGTGTCCAAAAGTATCATCTTGTAGGCCAGACAAGGCTAAGATTTACTGTCCAAAAGTATCATCTTGTAGGCCAGACAAGGCTAATATTTAGTGTCCAAAAGTATCATCTTGTAGGCCAGACAAGGCTAATATTTACTGGTCCAAAAGTATCATCCTGTAGGCCAGACAAGGCTAATATTTACTGTCCAAAAGTATCATCTTGTAGGCATAATATTTACTGGTCCGAAAGTATCATCTTGTAGGCCAGACAAGGCTAATATTAACTGGTCCAAAAGTATCATCTTGTAGACCAGCAAATACGGTACAAAATCATTGATATTGTCTTAGGTTGTAAAAGGTACTGGCACCAAAGCCATTTTGGAGCTATATCATGGAATACAATGTGGACCAAAAATTAAATTTGAAAATAAATTTGTTCAAAGAGCGCCCATAAAAGTGACATATATTCCAAAGGAAGTATTGTTAAATTGGAATTAACTTAATAGCATGATCGAAATTTACATGTTGATATTGTTTATCAACCATGATAGCATAATTCTAAACTACATATAAATGGTGATATAATGTTTTTTTACAAAAAAATGGTTTAAATTGGAGAACATGTTACATGTGTGATCAAATAAATGAAAGAGGTATACATTTATTTACTTATCTAAAAGTGTGTGAGAAATATAATTTCAACCTTAATTAAACAATTGTATGGTCTTTGTCAAGTTGTTTTCTGCATAAACTCACAAAAGAAATCTACAGCAAGATATAATCCTTATGTCCTTGTTTGTATCTCATTACAACAAACAAGTAAACATGTGTGTCTATGTATATTAATTAAATCAATAGAGAATTCCCAATTAACAGTAACAAATATTTAATTGAGCTTAATATTAATAAAAATTGTTGAGCAAAGTTAATATGGTCTCATTCATTTAACAATGGATATCAAGATGGTTTCAGTATAGACTTATCAGCTCAAAATTATATGTGAGTTGGGCATTGTATAGGCAGAAATGATTACAACAATCACTGGTTGTAGGGTTTATCAACATACAAGAAACATAGGGGATGAACCTAAAACAGAACAGCAAATACTTAATATACAATACTACAAACGAGACAAATACAATACACAACCCACATGCAGGTATTTCAGGATATTAGCTCAGTAACATATAAATGATATCTTACCCGATATGAAGACTCAAAATGTACAAATGTTACAATTCCCTCAAATTATGACTATATGCAGAAGTGGAACACATGTTCATCTGAAATTGAGAGGAGAAAATGCCAAGGGCTTTTGTGAATTGGCATGGGATCGACATTAGCGCCCTCTTCATTCATGTGCATCAGCACTATGATCAATCACTCATTCATGACAAACACGCATCTGGGTCACATACTCCCCCCATGTGTAAATGTCTTCTGACATTTAGCAAATTTGTTCCTGTGGTATACAAAATTACAGGAACAAATAAACAATCAGTAAATATACATCATGTCTTATGAAAAAATAAAAACAATGCATGATAGGTGTTCACAATTAAGATTTAGATTTGAAAGCAAACTTATAAAAAATAGTCCTCTGAAAGTTCATCCTCTCTTTCATTTTAACATGAACACCATGAAGAATGGTTTTTCATTACCACCTATTCCTTCTTTTTTTTTCTTCATAATTAGTGATGAAATTAAACCACCTTTATTAGCTAGACTCTTCACTGACTTTTTCAGAACTTAACAAATTTATAGCATGGAGTAGGAGAAATTATTGCATAGGATGCTTGACAACATGGTGTGTGATATTTCCGTGTAAATTTATAAGGACTTTTATTATGTGCTCATTTTTGTCTCCATTAACTTTAGATTGTCAGAATCCTTCAGTATTTTATGATAATAAACACCTTCATATTGCACACACATGCATGACATATGTGCCTAAAGACAGTATAGAATATTAGAAACTACTTTGTAAACAAACCATGTACCATCATGTAGTAGACACTGTAGGTTTTGGTTGATTAAATTTGTTTATGAATGAACTGTTTCGTATGTTTATTTCTATTTGACTTTACTATTGTACACTCTTGTTGGTAATCATATCTCAGAGCTTGTTGAGTCCATTAACTTATTCTGCAGCTTTATGTTTATACTTAATTAAAAGTAAAGAATGATTGTCATGCAAGATATATACAGCAGGACAAGAATGGGAATGGGAGACATTGCAACTTGATACATACATAAGGAACAGTTTTCATGCATGATATATATGCAGTAGGACAGGAATGGGAATGTGAGACATTGCAACTTGATACATACATAAGGAACAGTTTTTATGCAGGATATACATACAGTAGGACAGGAATGGGAATGGGAGACATTACCACTTGATACATACATAAAGAACAGTTTTCATGCATGATATACATACAGAACGACAAGAATGGGAATGCGAGACATTACCACTTGATACATACATAAAGAACAGTTTTCATGCATGATATACATACAGCAGGACAGGAATGGGAATGGGAGACATTACCACTTGATACATACATAAAGAACAGTTTTCATGCATGATATACATGCAGCAGGACAGGAATGGGAATGTGAGACATTACCAATTGATATATACATAAAGAACTGTTTTCATGCATGATATACATACAGCAGGACAGGAATGGGAATGGGAGACATTACCACTTGATACATACATAAAGAACAGTTTTCATGCATGATATACATACAGAACGACAAGAATGGGAATGCGAGACATTACCACTTGATACATACATAAAGAACAGTTTTCATGCATGATATACATACAGCAGGACAGGAATGGGAATGGGAGACATTACCACTTGATACATACATAAAGAACAGTTTTCATGCATGATATACATGCAGCAGGACAGGAATGGGAATGTGAGACATTACCAATTGATATATACATAAAGAACAGTTTTCATGCATGATATACATACAGCAGGACAGGAATGGGAATGGGAGACATTACCACTTGATACATACATAAAGAACAGTTTTCATGCATGATATACATGCAGCAGGACAAGAATGGGAATGGGAGACATTGCAACTTGATAAGGCAGGTAGATAGTGTTCTATAGTTTTGTACGATATTTGTTACTTTTTTGTTTTCAATTTTAGTATATTTGTGCAACCAGAGAGTGGACTACTGTATTTCCAGCTGTCAAAGTCAACACACATTGTGAATGCCTTCAAGGAGGCCAGAGATATTGTTGTAAGTATACATTGCACTAATTTATTCATGACATATTGTTGTAAGTTTACATTGTGCTAATTTATTCATGAGATATTGTTTTAAGTTTACATTGTGCTAATTTATTCATGAGATATTGTTGTAAGTATACATTGTGCTAATTTATTCATGAGATTGTTGTAAGTATACATTAAGTTTACATTGTGCTAATTTATTCATGAGATATTGTTGTAAGTATACATTAAGTATACATTGTGCTAATTTATTCATGAGATATTGTTGTAAGTATACATTACTCTAATTTATTCATGAGATAGTGTTGTAAGTATACATTATTCTAATTTATTCATGAGATATTGTTGTAAGTATACATTACTCTAATTTACTCATGAGATATTGTTGTAAGTATACATTACTCTAATTTATTCATGAGATATTGTTGTAAGTATACATTACTCTAATTTATTCTTGAGATATTGTTGTAAGTATACATTGCGCTAATTTATTCATAATTATGGATCTGTCAAGTGTTTTTATTCAAATGTATGTTATTACTGTAAATTCACTATTTTTACCTTGTTTTTAATTTTTATCAATTTTGTGTTGTTACAAACTGCAGATTTCATGAACCAGTGAACAAAGATCCTTCTGTGGAAATAACTGGACTCCTTGCCCACTTAACATGTTTAAATATCAACAATAATGTAACTTTTTGCAAAACCAACAAAATTGATGCCCCAAAAATGAATGAACTCGTTAGAGAAAATTCTAATTGATCAATAGACATTTTTAAACAAAATTCAAAGGTTCTAATTGGTTGAAAGCTATCGTTGGATAGATTATTTTGGCTCTGTTTGGTAGCCATTTATATAAGACATGGTTCTTGTGGTTTTCCATATGTGTATGAAGCCCTGCTGGCTTTACATGTTTATTGTTATGTCTTTACACATTTTAATCATTTGGAAGTTTCATTCTGAATGTAATACTAAAAATAGTTTCTATTAAAAAATTATTTAATTAGAATCACATTTCAAAATAAAACTATAGAGTATCACACATTAACATCAAGTAGGGGTAATACAAAAGTAGATAAATAAAATAGTCCTATGTACATAACATTGAAGTAGTGAATGACTAGTAAAAGTTGTAAGATTCAATCAGATCCTTACACTGTTTATTCAGGGTGTACAGGATGGTACATTGTAATATCACCATATTTTAATTTATATATGATCTGATGCAAATCAAGGGAAATACTGTGTGTACAGGATGTTACACTAAGATCCTAATTCTAATGTATATGTTTTCCGAGGCAGATCAAAGGAAATGTGTTATACAGGATATTATATTAATGTCATAATTTCCATATTTCAGAAGCAAATCGAGTGTAACAGGGTGTACAAGATGATATGTTACATAGCTAAGTGAGTTTATGGTATGGTCCTATGTCTGAAGCTGATCATCTTTTTACAGCTTCTCATGAAACTCTTTCACATTTGTTCAGATAATGCCATTGTGCTGTCAGATATGGCCAGCATTACTAAAAATGTATAAACCTCTGAACAGCTTCTTCTCAAAAACTGTTAGCAAATTTGAAGGAAAGCATCGAGGCATGAAGGTCTATCAGATGTGTTCAAATAATACCAATCCACCATCAGTATGGTCACCATTGCTAAAAGTAGTTGTTGTTTGACTAGCCCTCTTTTCAGAGGTTTTGTCAGGTATCACAGATGATGTGTGGATCCAAGCTACTTAAAAGGACGGATACCAGCTGTACTTGTGGAACATCCTTCTCTAAGCCAGACAGACACCCATTCCAATCTGGTTCATCTGAGGAAAGCAATATACACCCTTCTACAGAAAGAAGTAGAATAAGTGGGAAATGACCATTCTCTGGTTTTTAGTCTTAGATCCTTTGGTTTTAAAGAAAGGCAGCAAGTTTCAGCTCATCATTAGTCTTTCCACTTTAATCAAACCTCTGCTGGAAGAACACTTCAAGATAGAGACTACCAACTTGGTGAGGAACACCATAAGTCCCTGTGACTGGACAGTTTCCATAGATCACCAGGATGCATACCTTCACATCCCCATAACAACAGATACCTCCAGTTTTGAAAGGGCCAAGACATATTTCGAGTTTGCCTCTGTCCTTAGAGCCTTTTCCCATGGTGAGGGGGATAATAATGGCTTCCTTGAGTACTTAGCAAGCCCCTTCCTCCAGTATTCCATCTACTGATTGATGCACAATGTCCTCAGAATAATCTCCTGAAGGACCAATCTTTTAGTCAATGGTGACTTCCCTGGATCTAATTCCCAACGTAGACAAATTGGTTATCATCCCTTTCCAGTAATATGTGTATGTGGGGATGAATTAACTCACCAGTCAAGATAGGGTTATTGTTCCAGCAGTCAGGATGGCTCATGTTCCTTACCTCTGTGGGTAGTTTTATCCCCTTTCTGCATTTTGCACTGTTATAACTGCTGAAGTTTGTTATATTATAGATATGTGTCCAGTCATCAATTTTGATGTCACTTTCTGCAGGTCTCATGTTTAGCATGAACAGAGGAAGTGTCAAAGTCACTATACACTTCTAACGTTTCTTATCCCTTTTTTATCTTGCAGAGGGGCTATGCAAAGGGGGAGACTGATTTTAGTGAGATTGAGTTGGAGTCAGCCAAAAGTAGCCTGACATTTAAAGTGATTTTAAAGGAAAAGACAGTCTCCGAGGCATCCAAGGAATGCCTTCTCTCCTACTATAGAGGGGTGTCACATACTTACAATAGGTAAGTAACTACTACAATAGGGGGGTGTTCCATTCTTACAATAGGTAAGTAACTCCTGCAATAGGTGGTGTTCCATTCTTACAGTAGGTAAGTAACTCCTATAGAGGGGTGTCGCATACTTGCAGTAGGTAAGTAACTCTTATAGAGTGGTATCACATACTTGCAGCAGGCAAGTAACTCCTTTAGAGGGGAGTTGCATGCTTACAATAGGTAAATAACTCCTATTACACTGTTCCTTCATTAACTCGCACACAACAGTGTCCAAAAACATAGACTGCGTTATAAGCAAGGGTACGAGTTACTGAGGGACCTCCAAAAAATAAAAATGGATGGTATTCCTGAACATAACAAAACGATAGGGGTGGAGTGGGAGGGGGATGACTGGGCTGTTTAGTGGCTAAATACTCGTTGGTAGCAATAGTCAATAAAGCACTTTTTGTAAGACTGTTTTTCATGTTTCTGTATCAGATACCTTTATTTTCAAGATATCAGACCACTCAAAGTAAGTTAACAATATTCCACCTGGTTTCAACAACTTTCATGTGTACATGAAAACATTGTGTATTATGTCACTGCATTTTGTTGTTGTTAACAAGTTTGGTTCCTTGATTCATAAGCTCCCTGCACTGCAACAAAAGGATCAAATAAAGCATTGAACTAGGCTAACTGTTGTTTCAAACCAAACAAGATTCTTTTTGTTCTTAAAAACTAGTGACATTTACTTTTTAAACAAATGTCAGCATCAAACTCATTATGTTTATTTGTTCTATTAGTAAAATATTGATGCTGGGATTTAATTGAAAAAATATTCTCATTCTTATGGAAATCTTGGAGTGCCAATTCAAGAATTGTGAAACTTGCTTCACCCCAATCAACCGTATCAGTGAAACAAAGCATTTTATTTCACCAGGTGTTCATTTCACTTAGTTGTCTTGCTATCTTTGATCACATGTGTGAATGAGTAGGCAAATATAAGGTAGTTTAATTATATTACATACACAATAATATTAAACTGGAGTTGCCCACTGGTTAAGGTACTGGACTCACAACCAGAAGGGTGTAGGTTTGATTCCCACCATTGAATGAGATTTGATTGGCTACCAAGATGTACCTATTGGGCAATGCACTTCACTCCACTTGCCTTGGCATGGACCGCTGGGGTGGCCTTGTGGTTATAGCATCTGCCTTGGATGCAGGAGGTCCAGGGTTTGAACCCTGGCCATGTCATACCAAAGACTTATAAAAAATGGTACTAACAGCTGTCTCACTAGGCACTCAGCATCAAGAAGTTAGTGTTAGGATTGGTCAGCCTGGTGTCAGGATAATGCAACTGGGTGGAACATCATGTTACATGTCTGCAGTATGATGCCTCAGTGCTAGACATCACTATAAACTGCCACACTGCAGACATCATAGCAATATGACTGAAACATTGTTAAAGCTACGTTAAAAATCCAAATCACACACACACACACACCTTAGCATGATAAATCCATAGAAATGTTGCTGTGCCATGAAATACAACCAAACACTCCACTTGCCTTGGCATGATAAATCCATAGAAGTGTTGATGTGCCATGAAACAACCAAACACCCACTTGCCTTGGCATGATATATCCATAGAAGTGTTGCTGGGCCATGAAACATCCAAACACTCCACTTGCCTTGGCATGATATATTCATAGAAGTATTGCTGTGCTATGAAATACAACCAAACACTCAATTTGCCTTGGCATGATATATCCATAGAAGTGTTGCTGTGATATGAAACACAACCAAACACTCCACTTGCCTTGGCATGATATATCCATAGAGGTGTTGATGTGCCATGAAACCACCAAACACTCCACTTGCCTTGGCATGATAAATCCATAGAAGTGTTGATGTGCCATGAAACATCCAAACACTCCACTTGCCTTGGCATGATATTTCTATATAAATGTTACTGTGCCCTGAAACATCAAACTTTGAATGATTTGACAGGATCTTTACCTTCAGGCTTTTCTAATGTCATTTCATGCTCTACACACTGCAAGTGCTTCTAATGTCTTTACATGCTCTACACACTATGCATTTCTAATGCCTTTTCATGTTCTACACACTGAGTGCGTTTCTAATGCCTTTTCATGCTCTACACACTGAATGTGTTTGTAATGCCTTTTCATGCTCTACACACTGAATCTGCTTATAATGCCTTTTCATGCTCTAAACACGGGATATGTTTATAATGCCTTCTCATACTCTAAAGACTGAATGTGTTTCAAATGCTTTTTCATGCTCTAAACACTGAATGTGTTTCTAATGCCTTTTCATGCTCTAAACATGGGATATGTTTATAATGCCTTTTCATGCTCTAAACACTGAATGTGTTTCTAATGCCTTTTCATGCTCTAAACACGGGATATGTTTCTAATGCCTTTTCAGACTCTACATACTGAATGTGTTTCTAATGTCTTTTCATGCTGTAAACATGGGATATGTTTCTAATGCCTTTTCATGCACTACACATTGAATGTGTTTCTAATGAATTTTCATGCTCTACACCCTGAATGCATTTCTAATGACTTTTCATGCTCTACAAACTGGATGTTTCTAATGCTTTTTCATGCTCTAATCAATGGACGTGTTTCTAATACTTTTTCATGCTCTAATCAATGGACGTGTTTCTAATGTCTTTTCATGCTCTTCACACTAAATATGTTTCGAATGCCTTTTCATGCACTAAACTGAATGTGTTTCTAATGCCTTTTCATGCTCTACACACTGAATGTGTTTCTAATGTCTTTTTATGCTCAGCACACTGTATATGGCTCTTTTTGATTTATACTGTGTGTGTGTTTCTAATGCTTTTTTATGCTGTACACACCATGTTTCTAATGCTTTTTATGCTTTACACACTATATGTGTTTGTAATGAATTTTCATGCTGTACATGCCATGTTTCTAATGCTTTTTTATGCTGTACACACCATATGTGTTTGTAATGTCTTTTCATGCTGTACACACCATATGTGTTTCTAATGCTTTCTTATGCTGTACATACCATATTTGTAATGTCTTTTCATGCTTAAGACACTGTATGTTTCAAGTGGTTTTTGATGCTCTATACACTTTGCATGTTTCTAATGCCTTCTCATACTCTTACACTGTGTTTTATTACCATTTTATACACAGCACAGTTTGTGTTTCAAATGCATTTTCATGCTCTACACATTGTGTTTCTGATGCCTTTTCATGATCTATTTACTGTATATGTTTTTAATGCCTTTTCATGATCTATATACTGTATGTGTTCCTAATGCCATTCCTTGATCCATAAACTCACTGTGTTTCTGATGCCTATTCATTATATCTATACTGTATGTGTTTCTGATGCATTTTCTTGATCTATAAACTCACTGTGTATGATGCCTTTTCATGATAGATTTACTGTATGTGTTTCTAATGCCTATTCATGATCTATATACTGTATGTTTCTAATGCCTATTCATGAGCTATATACTGTAAGTTTCTGATGCCTTTTCATGATCTCTTTACTGTATGTGTTTCTAATGCCTATTCATGATCTATATACTGTATGTGTTTCTAATGCCTTTTCATGATCTATATACTGTATGTGTTTCTAATGCCTTTTCATGATCTATATACTGTATGTGTTTCTAATGCCTTTTCATGATCTATATACTGTATGTGTTGCTAATGTTTTTTCATGATCTATATATACTGTATGTGTTTCTAAATCCTTTTCATGATCTATATACTGTATGTGTTTCTAATGCCTTTTTATGATCTATATACTGTATGTGTTTCTGATGCCATTTCATGATCTATAAACTCATCTGTTCATATGTTTGAAAGGTGAGGAAGAGCAAGTGACCTTTTCAAGACACTAGCCTGACCAGATGAGTGGAATTTCAAGCTAATTATTTCAAATTAGTGAGATTAGTGTTCTGTAGAATTTTTTATTTTTACAGGGACCTATTGCAGAAGATATCCAAAGTTAGCATTGCAGACTTGCAGAGTGTTGGACAGAAGTACATGGCACCACTTTTTGATGTGTCACAGATCAGATGTGTTGTATGTTGTCACCCATCCAAAGTGGATGAAATCTCAGGAGAATTTAGGGAGTGAGTACAATAGAGAGGGGGACTGGATCCTGTTTGTCTTATTATGTTGTAGCATCGTATATTGTTACAATTTGATATTCTTACTCTAAATATTACAAACATTTTGTGAATCATATCCTGTTTTGTGTCTAACCAGGCCACAATTGTATAAGAAAGTAATTTTTATCTAACTAGGCCACAAAAGAATAGAAAAGTAATAATCTCTAATTAGTCCACATTGGAATAGGAATGTAACAAGTCTGATTTTGTGTTGTTCAATTCTGTAATAGGAATGTAACAAGGCCGAATGTATGTTGTTCATTTCTGTAATAGGAATGTAACAAGGCTGAATTTATGTTGTTTAATTCTGTAATAGGAATGTAACAAGCTGAATGTATGTTGTTCAGTTCTGTAATAGGAATGTAACATGGCTGAATGCATGTTGTTCAGTTCTGTAATAGGAATGTAACAAGCTGAATGTATGTTGTTCAGTTCTGGAATAGGAATGTAACAAGGCTGAATTTATGTTGTTCAGTTCTGTAATAGGAACGTAACAAGGCTGAATGCATGTTGTTCAGTTCTGTAATAGGAATGTAACAAGGCTGAATGTATGTTGTTCATTTCTGTAATAGGAATGTAACAAGGCTGAATGTATGTTGTTCAGTTCTGGAATAGGAATGTAACATGGCTGAATGCATGTTGTTTAATTCTGTAAAAGAATGTAACAAGCTGAATGTATGTTGTTCAGTTCTGGATTAGGAATGTAACAAGGGTGAATGTATGTTGTTCAATTCTGTAATAGGAATGTAACAAGCTGAATGTATGTTGTTCAGTTCTGTAATATGAATGTAACAAGGCTGAATGCATGTTGTTTAGTTCTGGAATAGGAATGTAACAAGGTTGAATGTATATTGTTCACTTCTGTAATAGGATTGTAACAAGGCTGAATGCATGTTGTTCAGTGCTGTAATAGGAATGTAACAAGCTGAATGCATGTTGTTCAATTCTGTAATAGGAATGTAACAAGCTGAATGTATGTTGTTCAATTCTGTAATAGGATTGTAACAAGCTGAATGTATGTTCAGTTCTGGAATAGGAATATAACAAGGCTGAATTTATATTGTTCAGTTCTGTAATAGGAATGTAACAAGGCTGAATGCATGTTGTTCAGTGCTGTAATAGGAATGTAACAAGCTGAATGCATGTTGTTCATTTCTGTAATAGGAATGTAACAAACTGAATGTATGTTGTTCAATTCTGTAATAGGAATGTAACAAGGGTGAATGTATGTTGTTCAGTTCTGTAATAGGAATGTAACACGGCTGAATGCATGTTGTTCAGTTCTGTGATAGGAATGTAACAAGGGTGAATGTATTTTGTTCAGTTCTGTAATAGGAATGTAACAAGCTGAATGTATGTTGTTCAGTTCTGTAATAGGAATGTAAAAAGGCTGAATGCATGTTGTTCACTCCTGTAATAGGAATGTAACAAGCTGAATGTATGTTGTTCAGTTCGGTAATAGGAATGTAACAAGCTGAATGTATGTTGTTCAGTTCTGTAATAGGAATGTAACAAGGCTGAATGCATGTTGTTCACTTCTGTAATAGGAATGTAACAAGGCTGAATGCATGTTGTTCAGTTCGGTAATAGGAATGTAACAAGCTGAATGTATGTTGTTCAATTCTGTAATAGGAATGTAAAAAGGCTGAATGCATGTTGTTCACTCCTGTAATAGGAATGTAACAAGCTGAATGTATGTTGTTCAGTTCGGTAATAGGAATGTAACAAGGCTGAATGTATGTTGCTCAGTTCTGTAATAGGAATGTAACAAGCTGAATGTATGTTGTTCAGTTTGGTAATAGGAATGTAACAAGCTGAATGTATGTTGTTCAGTTCTGTAATAGGAATGTAACAAGGCTGAATGCATGTTGTTCAGTGCTGTAATAGGAATGTAACAAGCTGAATGCATGTTGTTCATTTCTGTAATAGGAATGTAACAACTGAATGTGTGTTCAATTCTGTAATAGGAATGTAACAAGCTGAATGTATGTTGCTCAGTTCTGTAATTGGAATGTAACAAGCTGAATGTATGTTGTTCAGTTTGGTAATAGGAATGTAACAAGCTGAATGTATGTTGTTCAGTTCTGTAATAGGAATGTAACAAGGCTGAATGCATGTTGTTCAGTGCTGTAATAGGAATGTAACAAGCTGAATGCATGTTGTTCATTTCTGTAATAGGAATGTAACAACTGAATGTGTGTTCAATTCTGTAATAGGAATGTAACAAGCTGAATGTATGTTGCTCAGTTCTGTAATAGGAATGTAACAAGCTGAATGTATGTTGTTCAGTTCGGTAATAGGAATGTAACAAGCTGAATGTATGTTGTTCAGTTCTGTAATAGGAATGTAACAAGCTGAATGTATGTTGTTCAATTCTGTAATAGGAATGTAACAAGGCTGAATGCATGTTGTTCAGTGCTGTAATAGGAATGTAACAAGCTGAATATATGTTGTTCAGGTCTATAATAGGAATGTAAGAAGGCTGAATGTATGTTGTTTACTTTTGTAATAGGAATGTAACAAGGCTGAATGTATGTTGTTTACTTTTGTAATAGGAATGTAACAAGGCTGAATGTATGTTGTTCAATTCTGTAATAGCAATGTAACAAGGCTGAATGTATGTTGTTCAGTTCTGGAATAGGAATGTAACAAGGTTGAATGTATGTTGTTCACTTCTGTAATAGGAATGTAACAAGCTGAATGTACTTTGTTCAATTCTGTACTAGGAATGTAACAAGCTGAATGTATTTTGTTTACTTTTGTAATAGGAATGTAACAAGGTTGAATGTATGTTGTTCACATCTGTAATAGGAATGTAACAAGGCTGAATGCATGTTGTTTAATTCTGTAATAGGAATGTAACAAGCTGAATGTATTTTGTTCAATTCTGTAATAGGAATGTAACAAGCTGAATGTATTTTGTTTACTTTTGTAATAGGAATGTAACAAGGTTGAATGTATGTTGTTCACTTCAGTAATAGGAATGTAACAAGGCTGAATGTGTGTTGTTCAATTCTGTAATAGCAATGTAACAATGCTGAATGTATGTTGTTCAGTTCTGGAATAGGAATGTAACAAGGTTGAATGTATGTTGTTCACTTCTGTAATAGGAATGTAACAAGGCTGAATGTATGTTGTTTACTTTTGTAATAGGAATGTAACAAGGCTGAATGTATGTTGTTCAATTCTGTAATAGCAATGTAACAAGGCTGAATGTATGTTGTTCAGTTCTGGAATAGGAATGTAACAAGCTGAATGTATTTTGTTCAATTCTGTAATAGGAATGTAACAAACTGAATGTATTTTATTTACTTTTGTAATAGCAATGTAACAAGGTTGAATGTATGTTGTTCACTTCTGTAATAGGAATGTAACAAGGCTGAATGTATGTTGTTCACTTTTGTAATAGGAATGTAACAAGGTTGAATTTATGTTGTTCAATTCTGTAATAGGAACGTAACAAGCTGAATGTATTTTGTTTACTTTTGTAATAAGAATGTAAGAAGGCTGAATGCATGTTGTTTAATTCTGTAATAGGAATGTAACAAGCTGAATGTATTTAGTTCAATTCTGTAATAGGAATGTAACAAGCTGAATGTATTTTGTTTACTTTTGTAATAGGAATGTAACAAGGTTGAATGTGTGTTGTTCACTTCTGTAATATTAATCTGACAAGGCTGAATGTATGTTGTTCACTTTTGTAATAGGAATGTAACAAGGCTGAATGCATGTTGTTTAATTCTGTAATAGTAATGTAACAAGCTGAATGTATGTTGTTCAGTTCTGTAATAGGAATGTAACAAGGCTGAATGTATGTTGTTCAATTCTGTAATAGGAATGTAACAAGGCTGAATGTATGTTGTTCAGTTCTGGAATAGGAATGTAGCTAGGCTGAATTTATGTTGTTTAATTCTGTAATAGGAATATAACAAGTCTGAATGTATGTTGTTCAATTCTGTAACAGGAATGTAGCTAGGCTGAATTTATGTTATTTAATTCTGTAATAGGTATGTAACAAGGCTGAATGTATGTTGTTCAGTTCTGTAATAGGAATGTAACATGGCTGAATGCATGTTGTTCAGTTCTGTAATAGGAATTTAACAAGCTGAATGTATGTTGTTCAGTTCTGGAATAGGAATGTAACAAGGCTGAATTTATGTTGTTCAGTTCTGTAATAGGAACGTAGCAAGGCTGAATGCATGTTGTTCAGTTCTGTAATAGGAATGTAACAAGGCTGAATGTATGTTGTTCATTTCTGTAATAGGAATGTAACAAGGCTGAATGTATGTTGTTCAGTTCTGGAATAGGAATGTAACATGGCTGAATGCATGTTGTTTAATTCTGTAAAAGAATGTAACAAGCTGAATGTATGTTGTTCAGTTCTGGATTAGGAATGTAACAAGGGTGAATGTATGTTGTTCAATTCTGTAATAGGAATGTAACAAGCTGAATGTATGTTGTTCAGTTCTGTAATATGAATGTAACAAGGCTGAATGCATGTTGTTTAGTTCTGGAATAGGAATGTAACAAGGTTGAATGTATATTGTTCACTTCTGTAATAGGATTGTAACAAGGCTGAATGCATGTTGTTCAGTACTGTAATAGGAATGTAACAAGCTGAATGCATGTTGTTCAATTCTGTAATAGGAATGTAACAAGCTGAATGTATGTTGTTCAATTCTGTAATAGGATTGTAACAAGCTGAATGTATGTTCAGTTCTGGAATAGGAATGTAACAAGGCTGAATTTATATTGTTCAGTTCTGTAATAGGAATGTAACAAGGCTGAATGCATGTTGTTCAGTGCTGTAATAGGAATGTAACAAGCTGAATGCATGTTGTTCATTTCTGTAATAGGAATGTAACAAACTGAATGTATGTTGTTCAATTCTGTAATAGGAATGTAACAAGGGTGAATGTATGTTGTTCAGTTCTGTAATAGGAATGTAACACGGCTGAATGCATGTTGTTCAGTTCTGTGATAGGAATGTAACAAGGGTGAATGTATTTTGTTCAGTTCTGTAATAGGAATGTAACAAGCTGAATGTATGTTGTTCAGTTCTGTAATAGGAATGTAAAAAGGCTGAATGCATGTTGTTCACTCCTGTAATAGGAATGTAACAAGGCTGAATGTATGTTGTTCAGTTCGGTAATAGGAATGTAACAAGCTGAATGTATGTTGTTCAGTTCTGTAATAGGAATGTAACAAGGGTGAATGTATGTTGTTCAGTTCTGTAATAGGAATGTAACACGGCTGAATGCATGTTGTTCAGTTCTGTGATAGGAATGTAACAAGGGTGAATGTATTTTGTTCAGTTCTGTAATAGGAATGTAACAAGCTGAATGTATGTTGTTCAATTCTGTAATAGGAATGTAAAAAGGCTGAATGCATGTTGTTCACTCCTGTAATAGGAATGTAACAAGCTGAATGTATGTTGTTCAGTTCTGTAATAGGAATGTAACAAGGCTGAATGCATGTTGTTCACTTCTGTAATAGGAATGTAACAACTGAATGTGTGTTCAATTCTGTAATAGGAATGTAACAAGCTGAATGTATGTTGCTCAGTTCTGTAATAGGAATGTAACAAGCTGAATGTATGTTGTTCAGTTCGGTAATAGGAATGTAACAAGCTGAATGTATGTTGTTCAGTTCTGTAATAGGAATGTAACAAGGCTGAATGCATGTTGTTCAGTGCTGTAATAGGAATGTAACAAGCTGAATGCATGTTGTTCATTTCTGTAATAGGAATGTAACAACTGAATGTGTGTTCAATTCTGTAATAGGAATGTAACAAGCTGAATGTATGTTGCTCAGTTCTGTAGTAGGAATGTAACAAGCTGAATGTATGTTGTTCAGTTCGGTAATAGGAATGTAACAAGCTGAATGTATGTTGTTCAGTTCTGTAATAGGAATGTAACAAGCTGAATGTATGTTGTTCAATTCTGCAATGGGAATGTAACAAGGCTGAATGCATGTTGTTCAGTGCTGTAATAGGAATGTAACAAGCTGAATATATGTTGTTCAGGTCTATAATAGGAATGTAAGAAGGCTGAATGTATGTTATTTACTTTTGTAATAGGAATGTAACAAGGCTGAATGTATGTTGTTCAATTCTGTAATAGCAATGTAACAAGGCTGAATGTATGTTGTTCAGTTCTGGAATAGGAATGTAACAAGGTTGAATGTATGTTGTTCACTTCTGTAATAGGAATGTAACAAGCTGAATGTATTTTGTTCAATTCTGTAATAGGAATGTAACAAGCTGAATGTATTTTGTTTACTTTTGTAATAGGAATGTAACAAGGTTGAATGTATGTTGTTCACATCTGTAATAGGAATGTAACAAGGCTGAATGCATGTTGTTTAATTCTTTAATAGGAATGTAACAAGCTGAATGTATTTTGTTCAATTCTGTAATAGGAATGTAACAAGCTGAATGTATTTTGTTTACTTTTGTAATAGGAATGTAACATGGTTGAATGTATGTTGTTCACTTCAGTAATAGGAATGTAACAAGGCTGAATGTGTGTTGTTCAATTCTGTAATAGCAATGTAACAATGCTGAATGTATGTTGTTCAGTTCTGGAATAGGAATGTAACAAGGTTGAATGTATGTTGTTCACTTCTGTAATAGGAATGTAACAAGGCTGAATGTATGTTGTTTACTTTTGTAATAGGAATGTAACAAGCTGAATGTATTTTGTTCAATTCTGTAATAGGAATGTAAGAAACTGAATGTATTTTGTTTACTTTTGTAATAGCAATGTAACAAGGTTGAATGTATGTTGTTCACTTCTGTAATAGGAATGTAACAAGGCTGAATGTATGTTGTTCACTTTTGTAATAGGAATGTAACAAGGTTGAATTTATGTTGTTCAATTCTGTAATAGGAATGTAACAAGCTCAATGTATTTTGTTTACTTTTGTAATAAGAATGTAAGAAGGCTGAATGCATGTTGTTTAATTCTGTAATAGGAATGTAACAAGCTGAATGTATTTAGTTCCATTCTGTAATAGGAATGTAACAAGCTGAATGTATTTTGTTTACTTTTGTAATAGGAATGTAACAAGGTTGAATGTGTGTTGTTCAGTTCTGTAATAGGAATCTGACAAGGCTGAATGTATGTTGTTCACTTTTGTAATAGGAATGTAACAAGGCTGAATGCATGTTGTTTAATTCTGTAATAGTAATGTAACAAGCTGAATGTATGTTGTTTACTTTTGTAATAGGAATGTAACAAGGTTGAATGCATGTTGTTCAGTTCTGTAATAGGAATGTAACAAGGCTGAATGTATGTTGTTCAATTCTGTAATAGGAATGTAACAAGGCTGAATGTATGTTGTTCAGTTCTGGAATAGGAATGTAGCTAGGCTGAATTTATGTTGTTTAATTCTGTAATTGGAATATAACAAGTCTGAATGTATGTTGTTCAATTCTGTAACAGGAATGTAGCTAGGCTGAATTTATGTTATTTAATTCCGTAATAGGAATGTAACAAGGCTGAATGTATGTTCTTTAATTCTGTAATAGGAATGTAACAAGGCTGAATGCATGTTGTTTAATTCTGTAATAGTAATGTAACAAGCTGAATGTATGTTGTTCAGTTCTGTAATAGGAATGTAACAAGGGTGAATGCATGTTGTTCAATTGTGTAATAGGTATGTAACAGGACTGAATGCATGTTGTTCAGTTCTGGAATAGGAATGTAACAAGGCTGAATGCATGTTGTTCAATTCTGTAATAGGAATGTAACAAGGCTGAATGTATGTTGTTCAGTTCTGGAATAGGAATGTAACAAGGCTGAATGCATGTTTTTCAGTTCTGTAATAGGAATGTAACAAGGCTGAATGCATGTTGTTCAATTCTGTAATAGGAATGTAACAAGGCTGAATGCATGTTGTTCAATTCTGTAATAGGAATGTAACAAGGGTGAATGTATGTTGTTCAATTCTGTATGTATTTTCATTGATGGGGTCTGTTTTTAGATAATGTTTGGGGGCAAAGAAAAGGGTTATGATTGATTGGGTATGTTTTTAGATAATGTTTGGGGGCAAAGAAAAGGGTTATCATTGATGGGGTCTGTTTTTAGATAATGTTTGGGGGCAAACGAAAGGGTTATGATTGATGGGGTCTGTTTTTAGATAATGTTTGGGGGCAAAGAAAAGCGTTATGATTGATCTGGTCTGTTTTTAAATAATGTTTTAGGGCAAAGAAAAGGGTTATGATTGATGGGGTCTGTTTTTAGATAATGTTTGTGGGCAAAGAAAAGGGTTATGATTGATGGGGTCTGTTTTCAGATAATGTTAGGGGGCAATGAAAAGGGTTATGATTGATGGGGTCTGTTTCAGATAATGTTAGGGGGCAATGAAAAGGGTTATGATTGATGGGGTCTGTTTTCAGATAATGTTAGGGGGCAATGAAAAGGGTTATGATTGATGGGGTCTTTCTCTAATAGTTTTGTTGCACATCAAAGTAATTAAGTTTTTGATTGGTTTTTAAAAAATATCTTTTAGCAAATAAAAGGACTGTAATTGATGAGGTAGTTTTTTTAAATAGTTTTTAGAAAATAAAAAGGACTGATGCAGTGGAATTGTTTTTAGTTTTTATCAGATAAAGGACTAAAATCGATGTTTTATTCTTTTTTTAGTTTTAGTTTCCTTATTCATACAGTCTCCATTTTTAATCTTAATTGTTTTCTTTTTTCACAGACTGTCTATTGAGTTAAAAAAATTTAACTCACTTGAAGAAGACTTCTTGTGCAGACTATGACAACATTGAAGCTATTCACCTTTGAAAGACTATGACAACATTGAAGCTATTCACCTTTGAAAGACTATAACAACATTGAAGCTATTCACCTTTGAAAGACTGACAACATTGAAGCTATTACCTTTGAAAGACTATGACAACACTGAAGCTTTTCACCTTTGAAAGACTATGACAACATTGAAGCTATTCACCTTTGAAAGACTATGACAACACTGAAGATATTCACCTTTGAAAGACTATGACAACATTGATTCTATTCACCTTTTTGAATATGACTAAACATGTATTTCTATATACGTATATATGTCTATATTTATGTACATATGTCTATATATATATATGTCTATATATATGTATATATGTCTATATATATGTATGTATGTCTATATATATGTGTATATGTATATATATGTATGTATATATATGTATGTATATGTATGTATATATATGTATGTATTTATTTATATATATATATATATATATATATTAGAAAACAGGATAAATAAAATCATAACAGTAAATTACAAAAAGTGTAAGATATTACATATGTAATTTATGCAAATTAAAACCAATCGATAATTTCAAAATCCAGTTAAGCTTTTGTTTTAGTTTAAAAATTATGTGAAATAATGGAATCTGTTCTCCTTAAAGATGCTTTAGTATAAAGATAACAAATTAAAATTAAAGTACGAACTGAAAAGTGGATATTATTAACACCATCATCATAATAATAAACAAAACCCTAAAGAAAAGAATGTGTAAAATAGTTTGGATTTAAAATGTACCTGCAGACTTATGACTGGATTTAGTCCTAACATTTTTGTTGTGTCAACAACTTTTTGCATCTGCCATCCACAAAGGTTGCTCACTCCGAAGTATCGTATTTTCCCGCAACGAACGAGATTGTCGAACGAGCGTAAGGTCTCCTCTATTGGAGTACCATTATCCCAGTTATGAATCTGCAAAACAAAAACACGTTCATATTGTGCAAAAATGATTCAAGATTTATTTTGATCATGGACATGAACGATGAGGGGGTGGCATCATGGAAATTAATTCCATCTAGTCAGGAATATTGGTCGGCAAATGAGAATCAGTGGATGGTTATTAAATGTGTGTGATAACATACAGTCAATGGGTGCTTATTAAATGTGTGTGATAACATACAATCAGTGGGTGGTTATTACATGTGCATGATAACATATAATCGATGGAGGGTTATTAAATGTGTGTGATAACATACAATCAATGGATGGTTATTAAATGTGTGTGATAACATACAATCAGTGGGTGGTTATTACATGTGCATGATAACATATAATCGATGGAGGGTTATTAAATGTGTGTGATAATATAGTCGATGGATGGTTCTTAAAATTATGTGACAAAATACAATGCAAGCTATGAAGATTCATCTGTTTTATGTGCATATGGGTGATATTCTGAAATGACTCTTTCACTTTTTAAAGTTTGAATTAAATTTTCCAAAAAAGTTGTAAAGTCCTTTTAAAGGAACAAACTTTCATAAATTAGAAAAATATACAATTTATGGATATTGAAGCTAGATACTACATCCTCATTTAATTCATGCACGATTTCAATGCTATTGAAATTCTCAAATTACATTTTTATGAAAACGCAAAGAAAATCCGAACGAAAACAGAAGTCAAAAAGATTTACACATGTACAACTATCCTGATCTACAGTATTTTTGTGTACATTACAGAGTAACTTTTTGTACCAAATTCATACACACATTTTGGCAGAATTTTAATTTATAACATAAGGATCATCAACCATTTCTAAGAACTCATATTACTTCCAGTTGGTATTATAAGGTTAGAAAGGCTAATAACTAGTAAAAGTGAAAGAAACCTCAGATAATTAGTGGAGAAACAAAATATATATGCACGCGGAATGTGAGGTTGAGTAATCTTGGGTAATCTGGAGAATACAATTAAAATAAAAAGCATAACAAATATAATGGGCACAGCAAGATAGTTCGTCATCTTCACATACTATCACAGAAAAGGAGCTGCAACAGCAGCTTTATCATCATCATCTCCATTATTATCATCATTATTATTATTATTATTATTATTATTATTGCTATTATTATTATTACCTGATAGAGATCAATGTATGTCATCTGTAGACGCTTCAGACTCTCTTCACATGCCTCAACAATATGTCGTCTGCTCAGTCCCACTTTATTCACATTGGTCTTGTCTATCTGAATTCGCGCCTTTGTCCCAATCACAAATTTCTCTCAGTCCTGTCTAAGTGGCATTAATCAAACATTGTTAATGTGCAGGTAAAGTACTTTGACAAGTAATAATGTCTGACTGAACATTTTAAGAATGAATCATCATTATCGTTTTGTTGTCTAAATTTGTAATACGCGTTCATCTAGGAACAAAAGGAAGATTACACTAATGGATAGATCGATGCATGTATCAAGAACTTAAAGGTAAAATGTCTTTGAAGCTTATACAAGATGTTGAGTGGTTTATGGAAAATCATTTAAAAATAGTTACATATGCATGCACCTTTAAACCATATGTATGTATGTATGCATGTATGTATGTGTGTATGTGTGTGTGTGTGTATGTGTGTTTGTGTGTGTGTGTATGTATATATGTATGTATGTATGTATGTATGTATGTACTACATGTCTGCAGCATGATGCCCCAGTGCTAAACATCACTATAAACTGCTACATTACAGACGTCGTAACGATATGACTGAAATTTTTTAAAGCTACGTTAAAAACCAAAATCACATCATGACACATGTATGTATGTATGTTTGTATGTATGTATGCATGCATGTGTGTGTGTGTGTGTATGTATGTATGTATGTATGTATGTATGCACGTATGTGTGTGTATGTATGTATGTATGTATGTATGTACTACATGTCTGCAGCATGATGCCCCAGTGCTAAACATCACTATAAACTGCTACATTACAGACGTCGTAACGATATGACTGAAATTTTTTAAAGCTACGTTAAAAACCAAAATCACATCATAACACATGTATGTATGTATGTTTGTATGTATGTATGCATGCATGTGTGTGTGTGTATGTATGTATGTATGTATGCACGTATGTGTGTGTATGTATATATGTATGTTTTATTGGAATAAGAATTTCACTCGCTGTGAAATACAGTCTTTGATCTTGGATAAAGCTGTTTTCATCTTGAGATATTTGCTTCATGTCAGTATATTATACCGAGATATTCACTTCGTGTTAGAGTGTGTTAACACAATTTTCACATTCTCCGTCCAGATATCCATTTCATGTGTGAGTGTGAAAGCACAATTTTCACATTATTTCATATCCATGGTTATTATCTTCACAGAAGAAATACATTATTTCATATCCATGGTTATTATCTTCACAGAAGAAATACATTTTTGCTATTTACAAACTGAAGTTTACGTTAAGAGAAACGTGTGAAGAAAGAATGTTTTAAAAGTAATGCATAAACAAAAGTTAAAAAAAGAAGATGTTCAGAAAGTAAATATTACTTTTGCAGCCAGGTTCCAATGATCTCTTCAGATTTTCCATAACTGTAGGCATAGGCTGTGTCGATAAAATTCCGTCCAAGTTCTGCATACTTGTCTAATATAGCATGTGCTGCCTCTTGGTTGCAGAGAGTTGGTGCAGCGAAACCCTGAATAGTATATATATATATATATATATATATATATATATATATATATAATTTCTTGTTCTGAAATATATTTTTTTCATCTAAAGGTGTATATATATATAGTATATATAGTCCACCAGTTCACCTACCTGGGCTTTGTGGTATCCTCTGATGCCAAGATCGACGGTCTCTCTAAACACCCCAAGACACCCCAGGACTCTCAAAGAACACCACAATATTACATATATTGGCACCAAAACGTACTAAGAAGCAGAAAAAAAGCAAAAACACATACAGACATTGTTACCATCAATGATTAATAGTATTGGTTGATGTCCCTATTTCCAATAACCTACGGAAACTAACTTTTATGCATCAAATCTCTTTAATTTTGTAATATTATTAAACAATTTCCTTATTTAATGGCTATGCACCATACTTTTCTCATTTAATTTGTTATTAACTGTTTATATACAAATTTTAATTTTAAATCGTGCATCAACATTTTTTGACAGATGTTTAGAATACATGACCAAAGAGAGTTACAAGCTCCACGCGAGTGATTTCCCTTGATTTTATGTAGCCGTGAAGGAAAGTCGCTCTGTAATTCCTTTCGATTTTACATCAATGTCATGCTTGATAAATCAGATGTAATTTATCTAGACTGTCTGATTCTACAGGCCATATAATGATTGGTACAGTCGCATAGACAATTAGTTATCAACAGTAACTCACAAATCACCAAGTCGTTTAATTCTCTGTATGAATTACTCTGTCTCAATAGCAACTCCAGAGGACATGCCAAAAATATTACCCAAATTACAGACTGATTAAAAGAAGAAAAACGATGAAAGACACATAACTGGTTTATTTTAGAAGTTATTAATGTTTTTGCAAGCATATAATAGAATATAAAAGGTAGATTTTCATCGTTTTATATTTATTTAATATAGCAAATTTCTAGCTGAAATCAGAAAAGAATATATATGAGCTATCGAATTTACATTTATTTTTACCAAAATAACTTTCCAGTGTTTCCATAAAGAAAATATAAAATTAACTTTTAGGAAATCAGGCCATTATCAACACTGTCAAACAACAATACATATTTATTGACTGTTGAGTTCTCTAGCAAATCGTGCTTTCTTCGCATTATATTTACAAAACAAATTGCATAAAGAGTTATTGACGAGTAAAACGATAGTACAACGTATCAAAGAGTTATTGATGAGTTAAACGATAGCATAACGTATCAAAGAGTTATTGATGAGTAAAACGATAGTATAACGTATCGAAGAGTTGACGGAAACAGTACAAACAAACATCCGATATGTACTGATCCTGTCCTTCTGTCCACAGACGCTTCTTACAGAACTTACAAGAGCTTTCTGGAACATATTGCTACAGAGCTTGATAGAGGTGTTAAGTCCGTGGAAGTAAGAGTGTCTGAAATTATGGAATTTGGAAGTGATGATTAGAAGAGTATAACCGAGCCAATAGAGCCTGTATTTTCCTCGGTTACACGCTATCTTTGCACTAAACATCTGAAGGATAATGTCAGGCACTTCCTTCAAAATAAAATATGGGTGGAAAAGGGTGAACTTGATATAATACTGACCCAAATATTTGATTTGGGTGTCATCACAGACGCAAATACTACAATAGATTTTGAAAGTCGATCGGAACTTTTGGAAACAGTCATCAATGAACAGCATCCAACATTTGCACCATACTTTATAAATAACTTGAAACCAAAACTACATAAATATTTTTTCAAAAGAATAGCTGCAAAATTACTGAACGCGTGAATTTGACTAATGACAATGCATCCATTAATAACATTCTACAACTTTTCGTTTGACTGGAAACCACGACACGCGCAAGATCTAATACATAAACTTTTCAGCGTGACACAGCTCCATTTCATGGTTGATAGAAGCGCTCTTTACGACAGCGCGAATTATCAGTTAATGAAAAAAGAACACATTTGTCACATACATGACAGCGTCTGGAGGTGCAAATCCGAAAAGATAACCACAAAGATTTTAGGAAACGTCCTCAAGGACATTAAACATATATAGAAATCAAAGTACATGTAATCACTAAATGGAAAATACACAGTAATTAATAAGGTTATTATTATTATTATATACTACTAATTATAAAATATATATTGTGTTTTGGAAAGTTAAATGTTATTAAGAATTTACATGTATCTGTAATCATAGTATTGATTTATTGTATAGAAGATTTAGCTACTAACTTCATGCTCATTAATAACTAATTTAGAAATAATTTTGGAAACTACAGAACATTATATATTGTCATTTAAAGTCAAACATTTAATACTTCGCAATTACTTCAAACAATGTTGGAGTCAGCCTGAAATATTGAAATTAGTAAGATGTTTTTACTAATCGTTAATTGATTCAGTGTTTAATTATTTACATTATGATCTAAAAATAAAGAAATTCTATAACTGTATGAAGTTGGTAAGCTTGAAGGAAAAAAAATATATATATATACTTTTATACTAAAATGTTTGAATATACAAGCATCGTCTATGCTACTTGGTATGTTCAATTCAGAAATAGATAAATAAATAAATATTTAAGAGAGGAAGACTGACAGAATAAAAAAGGATAATGAATCATTATGCTAACCTATATCGCAAATGCGATGCTGTCATTTTCCGCATATATTACAAGACAAAACAAGCTAACGAGGCCTGACATGATTATATTATTGGACACAAGGATAAAACGCTATTGTCACAATTAACACATTTCAGTTCATATTGTACCAAAATATATCCGATCGAAATGTCACAATATAAACTGTAATTACTTTAAATTAATCCACAATTTACACACCTGTGTGGCTCTTTTTTTTATACAAATTTAAAGCGTGTGGTGCATTTAAATTTCAAACCTTTTTATTTTCATTTAAATTAGCGTGCATTGATTAACTTAATAAAAGTGACTTTGATTATAATTAACTGTTTACATCTTTTTCTTTTATTGCAGACATCAATTAATAATAATGTGATTAGTGGAAATGACCATTAGCAGTGTGCCAATTATTGTTTGTAAAACAAATCGGATTTTTTATGCAAATTTCTAGTGTGCAGTAAATGTGATTTCTTTTCATTCCGATTAGCTTGCATTCATTAACTTAATAAATGTGACTTTAATTTTAATTAACTGTTTACATTTTTTTCCAGCGACTTAGAGATGTGTTGGTATCTTCTTTAATTGTAGACATCAATGAATAATGGCGTGATTAGTGGAAATTAATATTAGTGCCAATTATTATTTTCCATATGCATGAATTGGGGGCGAATTGTCCCTTGACTGGAGTTGAAGTGTCTTGGGGTCAAAATGTCTAGGGAATTTTCTTGGGGTCGAAATGTCTTGCTCCCATGTGGCATTGCTACTTATTTATAAATGTTGATAAATATTCACGTTACTGCACCCGAACACTCTTCGTCGAAATGAGTTATTTCCCTTGGCAAATCTTTGACCTCGCTACTTTTTCTGTTAAATAAACAATCGCTAAATATTCACACTTTTTGTTTCAGTGTTTGTTTGTGTTGTTGCTGAAATTTAAAGTAGGTAATTGATTGAGTCTTGATGTGTTTTTTGAGAGTCTTGGGGTGTCTTGAGGTGTTTAGTTAGACCCCCAAGATCGACAAAGAAATCGACAACAGACTTGTCACGGCAAACAGCGCCTTCGGCAGACTATATAAATGAGTCTGGCACAACGCCAGTCTCAAGAGAGATACAAAGATCAGCGACTATAGAGCTGTCTTACTGATCACCCTCCTATATGGCGCCGAATCCTGGGACACCTACAGCAGCCACCTACGCCTCCTTGAACGCTTCCGTCAGCGCTGCGTCCGTACCATCCTCAACATCCACTAGAGTGACTTCATCACCAACACTGAAGTCCTCAAACAAGCAGGGATCACCAGCGTTGAGGCCACGCTCATGAAGATACATCTTCGCTGGGCAGGGTATGTGTCCAGGATGGAGGATCATCGCCTGCCAAAGACTGCAGTGTATGGTGAGCTGTCAACTGGCCACCGTGATAGAGGGGCACCTCGAAAGAGATATAAAGACATCTTGAAAAAGACCCTCACCACCTGTGGCATCAATCACCGCCAATGGGCATCACAAGCTGCTGACCGTGAAAGCTGGCGACGTAGAGTTCACTAGGCCGCTGACACTTTTGAAGAAAACAGACAGGTAGTCTAGGAGGAAAAACGATGGCGAAAAAAAAAGAGGGAAAGATCGGCAGCACCCACCACAACCCAGACATTTCCCTGCGGCCTCTGTGGACAGACGTGCCTGTCAGGTATAGGGCTCGTCAGCCACAAGCGAGCGTGCAATAGACATGGACATTCCCTTTCCTAAGCGAAGTCAAGCTAATCAACAATATTGATGCCAAAGGCAAAATCAAGTTTGCCAGTTACATATGATAATGTTTCCAAATTTACTTATCGCTGCTGCTACGAACTCAAGATTTACTCATGGAGTGTTATTTTGATAAAATATACTAACTGCATAGGGGCCCCAAAAGGCTGACTGGTCTTTAACCTTAACCCTTATGGATCACCGCCACCTCTGACTGCATGGGTTCGAGACTTGGGTTCAGCCAGTGTGGTTACGTTAGTAGACTTTACATTAGTCTCCAGTGCCTCGGTGGTTCTTTCTGGGGTTTTCCCAGGTTCATCTTTCACCAGATATACTCTACGAATTGCTAGCCTATCTTGTGCTGAAAAATGGCGTTAAACACTAGAACAACAGCAACAACAACAACTAACTCTAGCAGACGTCGTACTATCTGTGGATCAATTTATGGCGAACTGTCCTTTTACAAAGCTAATGCCACCGACAAGATTCTAAAACATTCTTGATTTAAGATGTAACAGAGGTCATACAAATGATGTCAAATAAAGCAACCATCGACTAAGCACCAAAAGACTAAATATGCACATATATCCAAGTATTGTTATTTTGGATGGTTTGTCTTGTATTTCTTAATTTCATATATCAAAAGATCGTTCCGGTGGCCTTGTAGTTAGAATATCCGCCATGTCATACCAAAGACTTACAAAAATGGTACTAACAGCTGCCTCGCTAGGCGCTCAGCTTTAAGAGATTAATGTTAGAACTGGTCGGCCTGGTGTCACGATAATGTGACTATGTGGGACATCAAGCTACATGTCTGCGGCATGATGCCCCAGTGTTAGACATCACTATAAACTGCCTCAATGCAAACATGGTAACGATATCACTGCAAAATTTTTAAAGCTACGTTAAAAGTCATAATCACACGTATATCAAAAACTATGTTTTGAATCTCACCAGATGGAAAGGAAAATAGCATTTAACTTTATTTGCTGTCTGTGGCAAGCAAGAAAAGAAACAAACATTATTCATTGTGTGTCAGTAGTTATACGGGCGATTGGGTGATACATCCTTATTATACAGGGACCCGTAGGTTACTATGCGAGAGCCTCTTGTGGGAGAAATTAAAATTATATAGGCTGTTTGATTAATGTGGAAATGTTATTATAGGGACAACAGTCCTTATTGGGAAAAAACTGTTGATAGCGACAAAATTTTTTATATTGAAAAACGAGCTTATTATTATTAAAATGGTGAAAAAGAAAAGGTTTGACAATTTATATGGACAAACGAGAAAGGTAATGTTAAAATGATTAGGGAACACACACACCTACCATTCAACGAACAGAGTTAGATTGGATTACAGGGATGTCTCGGCGACCCAGACTATTTTTTCCAATTTGATGCAACATATTTGTGTCTGCTCTCATAAAGGCTTGTTATTGTTTGTCGATGCGGACGGGTATTGTTTTTTTTTTTTCTTTTCTTTTTTTTTTCTTGTTTTTGTTGCACAAGTGTTTCGTTTCCTTGGGTCAAAGCGGCATCATTTAAAGCATGCTATCAAACAGTCACCAACGGTTTTAAGACAGTTGTTACCGTACATAAGGTTGGTTTTATTTAACTTGTCTCTTACACAAACAATAAAGTGAATCTTTCGCTCAGTTACACAGGGTAATGAAAATACTTGGACAGTACGCAATGAACTATATTTTGTCATGAGAAGAAAAATACATTTAAGACGATGAGCAATTTTTATGGTAGTCGTTGATATTCAGGGCTTGCCAGGATGAATAATTTCTACCAAAGCGGCTGTCATGCGAGCCCAATTTGACGTCTTTAGCATCGTTTGTTTCTTTTGGGCAGTATGTGACGTTCCAAACAAGTGAACAAACTCCATTATTTTGTGTTCGAGGGTCACTTCATTTTAAAAGTTGACTAGTCTTGGAAATATATCTATTATACCGTTGAGAATGTGTTGATACGTTAAATATATAACTGAACCTATTACTCTGCGTAAGATCTCTCCAATGGCCTAAGTGGTTAGAGCGTCTGCCTCGAATGCGGCAGGTCGCAGGTTCGAACCCTGTCCAAGTCATACCAAAGACTTATAAAAGCTGAACTAACAGGTGCTTCCACCGCTCTCAGCATTAAAAGATTCAAGGTATAAGTGGCCAGCCTGGTTTTAGGATAATGTGACTGAGTGGGACATGATGCCACATGTCTGCGGCATGATGCCCCAGTCCTAGACGTCCATATAAACTACCATAATGCAGGCATCGTAGCGATATGACTAAACGCGTTAGAGCTACGTTAAGAATATAAATCACACACACGCACACACACACACACTGTATTTATAAAAGTTTCAAGTCATTGGAAAATTAACGGATAGTGACAGAAGTAAGTACAGTCCGGAACAGTTCTCGGTTCTGTGCGTGTCCAGATATTGCACGTTCTTTGCAACTGCCAGCGGCATTTTCATTACTGTTGTTACTACTTTTATTTTATTTTGTTTGAAAACAGTGACATGAAAACTCTGAAGAAATTATAGGTAGAGAGATTTCAACATTTTAATTAGAAAATAAGATATTAGAGCAAGCTATAACTAAGCGGAACAAGGCAAATCTAATTTCAAGACAACTCTAATTTCAAGGCAACGCTAATTTCAAGAAATATTAGTGAAATAACTTCATTACAAATCTGTAATCTTTGTGTTTAGGGTTTTGAGTTCAAACTAATACGTATTAAGTATATTGTAATCACAACTGACTCAGATTCAAATTTTTCTTTTAAAAAGAGCAAATTCTTGTCCCTAATTAGTATGTCATCAAGTTGTTGAATATGTTGCTGCATGACAACGCAAAGTATAACTTAAATATTACTGCATTATTTTGTACTATATATAATAATATAATGCAATATAATATAACATAATACACTATAGCTTAGCATATCATAACATAACATAAAAATTCATATCATATCATATCATCTCATATCTCGTATCTCATTGCACACTGATGCAGTGAAGGCATGAATATGCGTCCATATCTTTTAAAACATAATACATATATATTATATTGTCATTGTTATTGTTGGTTGCAGTCACATATGTCCAAATGACGTCATGACTTGTGATTGTACATTATGAATTATACTGCCCTACCTTTGGACCTTGCAAAATAAAATGCGCGTTACATTAGCAACTCCATTAAAAAGTATAATACATTTAAAAAAAAGTTAATTTTATAAATTTAAATCAGAAAAACCTTAAAATGATGAAAATCAAGTGGCTTAAGTATTCTAAACTTTCTTTCATAGGTAGATATTCAAGCGTGAATGAGTATATATAACATAAAATCGTTGCGGTTCTATTAATGAAAACATGGGAGCCTAAGTAATTCATTTCGTAAAGCGTCCGACTCGTAATCTAATGGTTAAAGTTTTGACAACTTCGCAGGCCTCAGTGTATTGGAAATATGTTTCATTCCAATTTAGTTGGCATGATATAGCCAATAATGTCTTAAAAGCATTGCAGGAAACAGCCAAGAACTCACCAAGACATGATATAGGGATCGTTCTAGATAGATAACTAGATAGATAACTGCTTATGAACAAGGTCATCGGACCTCTTTATGAGTAGTTTCATTACTCATGTCATGGAATTTTCCTCACGGGGCGATGAATATGACCGTTAGCTAATAAGATGACCCGGTTTTATAGCAACTCGAGGGATTGCATTCAAACGTGTAAACATTTTCTGATTTAATGTTTGAAAAACAAAACAAATATACATTGCAAACATACTTTCCTTTAAGTGTAACGGGTAGGACTTGGCGAGTCAGTTAGGATGACTCAAATGGTAGAGCGCCCAACGATAGTTATGGAAGTTCCGAGTTCGAGCTTAGGTCCAGTTGTGAACTTTTTCCTGCTAAGTTTGTTATCATTGATATGACTACACGTGTGCATCACCAAATGGCAAGTGATGGTGCAGTTAGGTGGAAGTTTAGACCTTGAGACACAGGTACGTATCCCAAACATGAAGGGAGACATTGTAATGGGTACACCTAAAATTGTAGTCTCGAATGACTCAAATGGCAGAGCACCCGTCCTGAGTTAGGGAGATCCCGGTTTCAAGCTCCGGTCCGGCCATGCAATTTTCCATGTTATTTAAGCAGGTATGTTCACGATTTCCTAATTTCAAACATATTCGCAGTTATCAATGTTTCGGATCTGCTCCGATCCACATTTAAATTTACAATAAAGAATTGCATAGAAAGCTATTTTCAAGGATATATATCCTTGCAAATTCAAAGGAAAATGTTACTATAAGAAGGTTGACGTGGCTGTTGTTCTATTTCAGTACACACAAACTGAATTCAGTCTGCTTTATATGCGTGCATGTTGAAGAATTAACAACTCGCTAAGCCGTTTATGAAAATTTATAAAATAATTATGAAAAGATGTGTAGGTGTTTTGTCTTCAGAGGAAGAGTTAGATTTTGTGATTTAATTTTTAATAAATGCTTTTTATTAATATATAATATAAAACTTTAACATAGTTTTTGTATTGTAACAGTTAGGTTACACTGGTTTATAAGAGTTATACGAATAATACAAAACAACTGAAGAACCATTAGGGAGCCATCATGTTCATTATTATTTAAAGTGTCTACTCTTATATAGGAATGCATAAAATGAAACCAAATTCCTCAAAAATATCTGATACAATCTATCAATTTAAAGGAAACTTTTTTATTCCTGTTACTAGGGAGTTGGTTAGATAAACACATATATGTAAAACAAGGCGTGTTCAACTATATTGCTAACAGTTTGGAAACAGTGGCACGACAAGTTAGTTTTGGGCTCCGCCATGATCTTCGTGTGTTTTTGCATAATCCATTACGAAAATGAACATAGAAATCCGAGTACGTCCTCATAATGTTCATCATTGTTAAGAGCCTTAAGACCAATATCTGTTAGCAAGAATTTCAGTACTTCAGTTTTATTTCCTAATCAATTTAACATATTTAAATGAGGAACATTATTTTGAGCAAGCAACTAATGTGTGCAAGAGAATATATATCACATCTTAACAACATAAAGTGATGTATGTCAGACACACAAACAATGTGCTTCCGGAATAATGGGCTGGTTTCGCTCACTACTGAACTTTATCTTTTTCATCTTAAGAATGCCTAAAAATATTTATTCAGACAAAGTCACTCAGCTATCACCCCGGTGAGTATTTTAGAACAAAACTTAAATGATCTTCATCGACTTGCACTGGGGCAAGCCTAAAAAAATCTAGTTCATCAAGACTATTGCGTGAAGCAGAAAGATCTTGGTGGATAGAGTCACTGTCAATGGCTGTCTCATATTTTGTCTATCTTTTCTTTGTTCATCTGAAGCATACAATACCACGAAGTCCAAAACTAATATGTGTGCACAAGCGAAAAAAAAATATTATTTTATAATGGACTTTATATTGTTATGTATATTTGAATTTAATTAGCTCTGATTTAATATATATTTATTTCAATTTAATTGCTTACCAGTTTTTTTTTTATTCTTTTATTTTTCATGCTATTGCAATGTAAATGTATTGATCTAGATCCTGTCCTTGATTCAAAATTAGCAGGAACCACGTAAATAAGTTCTATTTTTATGTAAAATGGTTGGTTTTTGTCGAGGTCATGATGGGACTACGTGTTTAAGATGCAAAGACTTTTTGTAAAAAACAATTTTCTATGAGTAAAACGATTGGTTTTTGTCAGGGCCACACTGGGTGTACATGATCTTCAACAAGTACGTAATTTCTGCGAGGTTCTGGAACATGGTCACATGACCCTCTTTCTGCGTTTTAGAATACGATATAACCTTTGCTTTGGAGAGATATTCTCAGTAGCAACTGGGCTTTTTTTTTCATTGGAAGTTGTATGTTGTGCTATTTGGATCTATTTAAAATTACTTGAATTCAAAAGGATTAACACTTTTTTTCCTGGAAAATACGTGTGCTCATGTGAGATTCTTAAACAAAGACAGTTCTTATAAAAAATGTACTCAGATTTCCAAAACCGGAGTGATAATTCTTGTTCCTACAAGGAACTGTAGACTTCAACACTACAGGTTACAGCATACGACATCGTCTTCCATCTTGGAAACTTCGTCGGGATTCGAACTTGAAATTAGTAGAACATTTTGTTATTAGGACTACTAAAGTTTTATTCGTGGATTATTCTTTGGTGATTTTCGGATTTGATTTTTTAAATCGTAAGTTTACATTTTGTAATTTTTACAGCTTTTTTCCAGGAGAAATAATTATATATTTTAAAGCTTGTTGTTGTCACTCTTTCTTGTGATAGTGTTTATTTGTGCCTAAACACGTAACAATATGTGATATAATATATTGGTGCAATCCAGGAAAATAGCATCCTTTTTGCACCGAATGTTTGATACAATCTGACGATTTGCAAGATTTTCACATAGACGAGGAAACTAGTACTACCTAGAATACGTGGCCGATCCAAACCAAAACGTAAAATAAGAACATATTGTTTCTGTGTAATCTGGTATTTAATAAAGAATACAGACTAGCCTAACCAACCAATCATTTTGCCATAGCTTTAGTAAGCCTCGTTTTGAGCATTATAATTATTTGCATACACATTAACTATACCTTAGTACGATTAAAATCATACGAAGCCACATGATATATCTTGACGAACGCGGCCGGCTTCAATGACTTCTATGAGGAAGATGGGCTTTTAAAAGTTCACACATAAATATCAGATGTGTTCAACATATATTAGCGTGAGGAGTCTACGCATGCTAGACGTATTCAGTCACTTACAGTCAATTCAAGCAGACTAGCTGCAATGCCGGAAATTAGGTTATGTCTAAAACTAAGTTCTACGGTTCTTGTAAAAATTGCTTGATACTAGATTGGCATGTCTAAAACGTGCCCGTTTCTTTCCACGGATGAATTTTTGAGTTAACGTGAATATAAAAATTAAAGTCCCAGTGGTTCTTCTTCTCATATTGAATCACATGACAAAAATAAATAAATCAAGCTGTCCCGGTCAAGTTTTGCCAAAGACTTATAAAAATCCTACTAACTACTACTAGGCGTTCAGAATTAAGAGGTTTGTGTTAGGACTGGTCGGCCAGGTGTCAGGATAATGTAACCAGGTGGGACATGATGCTAGATGTCTGAGGCATGATGCGCCAATGCATGACATCGCTATAAACTGTCACACCGTAGACATCTTATCGATATGAGTGAACAATCTTAAAAGCTACGTTAAAAATACAATTCACACACACACACACACACACACACACACTCATTTTGAGCACAAGCAGGCTGAGGCATTGCATTATTGTTTTTAATTTTTATAAGCTTCCATTCTTTTCATCGCCTTTTTATCTCTTGGTTTACACATATTTAATATTATCCTTTGTACTCGTTTTCTTCCTTTATACTTGTAAGATGGAGCTTTTATTTTGTATTTGCATTAATACACCGTGTTCTTGATTCACGTATATGTATATAAAATTACTAATATCTCTTTCGGCTTTTCATGTATCTAATTCTGTATCTGGTTTAAAGCTGTTGCCAAGTTGTGAGAGCTTACATCCCGATCTTATGTACTTCAATTACCACCTAAATACGCATGTACGCTAGAATGCGATCAATCACTTCATAAAAGTACATACTGAATAATTTACGACTCGCTTGCTCCCCTTAGAAAGCAGATGTGGTCCGATGTAGAACTCTTTTTGATGGCGCTGATGCATGACGTATGTTCCACCATAGAGGATGGTTTCATCACATACTGATGCGTTCAGGCCTTGTGACTTGACAGAAGCATTAGCTTTATTATTAACAGCATATCTATACTTTAACATAGTTCTTGTGCTAAATATGTCAGTAATATTAGGTCAGGCAGAAAAGAAATTTCATGTCCACTTTTCCAATCATCACATGCGCTAAAATTTCTCACCTGCATGTACATCAATGGTTGTCAATAAAGAAAATTTCACATTTCACTCAGATATGTTCAACAGGTTTGTTATATATATATATATATATATATATATATAATGAATACATTGTAATGATCTGAACTATTTTGAAAATACAGGTTTTTTTGTGCATGGAACAGATGCATGGAATTTAAGATGCCATCAGTACCCAATTCATTCATAAAGTCATGGCTTATAAGTGAGTAGCTTTCAAAGTAAGAATGGTTAACGTTTTTCGGAATATGATTTTAAGTGGTTACTGCATATATAGGAATTATTCTGCAAGCTTGATTTTTGATCCTTTGTAAACAGCAATCATGTTAGTTCACCTACTATGACGTCAATCATTGACCTGCTACTGTAGCAATATTTAAGGTGGAAACCACGTGGGGAAAACTCTCGAGCGGCAAAATGTTGGGTGGGTGTATGTGGTTGTGACATAAATGCATAACACTACTAAGATGAATTGGAGAAGCTGGACTATCGAGTCACATGCAAATTTTGTTTCAGGTTCTAGACTATGAAAACTTAGCCAAGTTTTATTTCAAGTTCTAGACCATTATATATGTAAGCCTCATTTTGGCTAAAGTTCTTGAATATTGAGTACGTGTGGTGGTGGCTCTTTTTCTCACGCGACGATAAGTAAAGAACTAGCCATATACAACTATAAGTAGTGAAGTGGGATATCCTAACGTCAATGGAAATTAGCATTACAGACCCCCTTGGGACAATCTAGCGTCAATGGAAAATTAACATGGAGAAAAATCGTGGGACAATCTAGCGTCAAGGGGAATTTAACATGGGAATAAATCGTGGGACAATCTAGCGTCAAGGGGAATTTAACATGGGAATAAATCGTGGGACTGTCTAGCGTCAAGGGGAATTAAATATGGGATTTTTAAAAAAAAAAAAAATTTTTAAATTTAAATTTAAAATTAAATTTAAATTTAAAAAAAAGGGGTAGGCAATGGAAAGGCTATCTCTTTTCGAGAAATATGGGGCCCTGAAAAGGGCCTTTGGGTTTTCTTCTTCTAATTTCTTCTTTTTCTCCACCAAGTTCTTATTTTATCTCCTACACTCTTCTTCCCTTTCTTTTTTTTCTTCTCCTCCTCTTCTTTCTTCTTCTCTTCCTCCTCTTCTTTCTTCCTCTTTTCATTTTCTTCTTCTTTTTCAATTTTTTCGTTCCATTTGCGTATTCTTATTCTTTCCTCTTCATCCTCCTTCTCCTCCTTTATCTCTTTCATGACACCACTAATCTTGTCCTTTGCTTTTCTTAAGTTATTAATTTCCATCTTTACACGATGGGGACTATAGGAATAATGGTCTTCAACGAGTCTTATTAGCATCTGTTCCATTATTCCTAAGTTGTCTAAAACGTCTTGCAAGGTTTGTATTTTGTCCATTTGGTTTGACGCCATCTTCTTTTTATTCTTTGCAGAATGGTTTGAACAACGAACACTGTGGGTTCTTATAGTGAAAGCGCGGACGTGAAGGAAAACATCCCCCTAATAACATAAAATTGATCTTACCTAGATCATGACCTAACATCGCGCGTACGTGAAGGAAAACATCCCCCTACTTTCTCATTTCATATAATATAACCACAACTATACTCTCTACATACGCTAAGAATCAATAAATAAACCCATAATCTACTATTCACACAAACTTACTTCAGCATTTACAAACACAAACACACAAACTTACTTCAACATTTACAAACACAAACACACAAACACATACACTTCCACTATTAATAAAGAGTTAGTGTTTATATTCACACTACTCTACCTACACACATTGGCAAATCGATCGTTATTTCTTTTCTAGAGTATTGGGTAGCCATGAAAAGGGCTGTTTTGTTTGGAACTTCATGGACACCTGGTTAATGGTGGCACCTTCCAGGCCTGGAGCCGCATACACATCTTATCCCCCAGTTACTTTTTACCTTTTAGGGGGAGAGAGCAGAGGCAGGATATGTCGCTTCAGAATCCCAATTTTCGCTCTCTGGGATTCTGAAATTTTTTCTTCTGTCCTTTTCCTCCTCCTCCTCTTCTTTGTATCTTCTCTCCTCCTCTTTGTATCTTCTTTCCTCTTCTTCTTTATATCTCCTCTCCTCCTCTTCTTTGTTTCTTCTTTCCTCCTCTCTTATCCTTCCCTCCTCGACAATGGCTTCCGCGGCCAGTTCATTTAATATGCGCCTGGCATATTCCAGATGCACATGAAGTTCCAACAGTTTAGACAGTCTCGTGTTCATTTTTGGTGTTGATCAATCAACAAGGGTAGCTGGACTGCCGAACGAGTTTCAATTTATACTGAAAGCGCGGACGTGAAGGAAAACATCCCCTAAAAACATAAAAGTGATCTTACCTAGATCATGACCAAAAAAAACAACGCGCGGACCTAAAAGAAACACTCATTCACTTTTTATGCTACCCATCACTATTTTAAATTTTTTTTATAAATCACTTCAAGGGACTATCCACATACGCAAAGCAATCCAATCTAACCCCAAATATACACCTCAAACACCAAAAAAGACATCATCTTTAATCTACTATCCATACCAACTTACGTGAGCACTTACAAACACAAACACACAAACACATACACTTCCACTATTAATAAAGAGTTAGTGTTTATTTTCACACTACTCTACCTACACACATTGGCAAATTAATAGTTATTTCTTTTCTAGAATATTGGGTAGCCCTGAAAAGGGCTGTTTTTTTGTTTGCTATGGCATTCTTTTTTAGTTTCTAAGAATGCGATGTCCTCTGAGGATAGACTTTCTGGCGATAGGTCTGCTTCTTCGGAAAGAGAAGAAGAACTCTTTGGTGTCGATACGGCAATCGACAAAGCCTCTGTCAGCTTCAGGTTGTTGCTGCTGCTGCTGCTGCTGTTGCTGCTGCTGTTGCTGCTGTCTCTGAAGTCTGTACTTCTCTGTCCATTCTTCTTTTTCCCTGTTCATTTCTTCTCTGAAGAGCTCTTCTATCAGGTCTTCAGTGATTTTTAACATTCTCACATTCTCTATTTCTTCTGGCTTCGGTATCAGACTGTGTCTGACCCTATGCAAATTCACGTAGGCGTCGTTGAGCTTAGCTAGTTTGGAGCACATCTTCGTAGGAGGATGAGTCGACAATGGATGGTTAGACTGGAAACAACCCCCGGTTCTTAAAGTCAAAGCGCGGACGTGAAGGAAAACATCCCCACATGGTTTTCGAGTCGCAACGTTCAGTGAGTGTCATGAGAGGGATAGTAAGAAATGAAAGAGCATCAATCCAACATTCTTCTAGCTAAACAAACCACAAAGGCATTTTTTTCAAAAGACAACATTTTTTATTCAAAAATCACTTAACACTAAACAACAACAACTCTAACATTTTTTAACAATAATCCAACACTATAACATCAAACAATTTTTTTCAAATCACAAACATTTTTTCTCAATGGACAATCTACTTTAAACAGGGCTGACAACGTTGTGAATGAAATTGTGATTTCGACTGTTGGAAATCATTAGGCCATTGATGGACACTACGTTTCCTAGCTTGAGACAAAAGATAAGCATAATGGTCACAAAACCATCGATCTACTTTCACATCGTTTCTAGAAGAAGAACGAGAATCAAAATGAGTCACTAAATGTTCTAAGGAATAGCCCAGGCTGCGATGATGCAGAAAATACACACAGTACTGTCCACACACCAAGGAATCTGTGCCTTGTAATTTCACGTTATTGAATCGGGTGGTTTGAGCATTTCTTCTCATAAAGTCAATGATATCGTCTTCCAAAGGGGGCAATCCGTACGAATCGAAATATTCCACACATCCTTCTTGAGGAAAGTAGACGGCTACCCAGTGGGTTCCTGGGAGATGACTGTCGTCCGTGTTGATCACGTAAGCTTGATGGTCTTTAGGTTTGCGATGAGGGAGTTCATCTTTAGCACAGACGACAGGATTCCAAGAAGACGTATAGGAACTGTGGTTCAAAAGGTAATAAAGTTCCCAGGTATCCATTTGTGTGGTTTTTTTCTTCACAGGTAATACTACGTCGTCAATTCGATCCTGACTTTTTGCTTGAAAATGTCTGACGAATAAACGGTTATTCGTTCTGTTTCCTCACTCTGATTCAGGAGAGCTTCGATACGATGGATCTCTTGAGTGGTTAATGGTGGACAAGAATGTTCACGCAAGTCTTTATACCATTGATGCAGCACGTCTTTGTTCGAGATGAGACTCCAAGCTTCGTCCAGATACTCGTCCAATTTTTCTTCTTGACTCAGCATCAGGCATTTATCGTGTTGAATTTGACTGGGATGATCGTTTTGACATCCATAGCAATCTTTCTTGATCAATTCCGTCATTTTTTCGACGAAGTGTTTGGCAAAACAGGAGACTAAATGGGCTTCTTGTTCTGGCCATCTCGACTTCGTCATGATATCTTCTTCGTCTTTATCTTGAGATTCTTCTCCTTCCACGGTCTCCTTACATTCCATGTCCAAAGTTTCTCCACTAGGTAAAGAGGGATAACAGTCTTCCATGGTTTCTAGTAATCTAGAATGACTTCTCTCAAACTGTTGATTTCTATGGTATTATCGAATTCTGCATACAGGAGGACGTTCACCGTCTCTGGTAGAGCACTCGAAAACTGAAGTTCCACACGAATCTGGTCGGATTTTATAGGGTGGAAATGTCCCTCGTCGCTGCCTTGGTCTGGAGTGAAATCAAAAGCCCACAAAGCATAGCCTCCGTCATAATCGTCGTACGTAATGCCGTGACTGGTGTTGGTTCCTAACTGGCCGGTGGCTTCGTACAGGGACAAGTACGATCCCAAGTAATTCGACTTAGTCCTTTCGTCATTAAAGACAGGTTCGAAAGGTCGGGTACACAAGGTCTTGCCGTCGCGACTGACTTCAATCTTGGACACTTTGTAATGTTTAAACTCAAAAGGATTTTGATCGTGGACTCCATTGAAGGCTGAATTCCTGACGATACCAACAATCAAACGCTTGGGTAACTGTCCTTGGAACAGATGATCTTCGATCATGGATCGCTGTCCAACAGGAATGGTGAACGTTTTCACTTCCACGCGTCGTATGGGATACTTGGCGGTCGTTCTGCTCAACGTCTGACTGATGTCGTTTCCCACTTTCGGTAACACTTCCACACGGCGTACGTAAAGGCTGGCTTCTTGGATAACAGTTTTGTATTCGTTGGCATGGGCCATCAAATGGAAAGCGGCAGTGCTACGATTCAGTCTCAGGCGGATATCCACGCGGTTCAGCAAATACTTTTCTTGTAACCACATGTCCAAATGCAAACGATCCATCAGTTCTAAACTTCGCCCTTGCAGAATTTTAGTTATACGTGTGTTAAACCCCACATTGTGAGGATTGTCATCTTCTGTCAGGGCTGTGTCGCTAAACGTGGTTGCACCGGCCGTGTCAGGTTTCCATACCACGCAAGCATCCAGATGAGTATTCTTGGCTTCTTTTCCGTACGTCAAGAGATTTTCCAGGTAGGCGCGATACGGGTAAGTATCCATGCTGCTGCTGACCAGTTTGTTATTCAAGTACAAGTCCACTTCACTGAACAAGGAATGCATGAAATTGTTAACAGGAGCTACTCTATCATTGGCTCCGGGATTGCTGTTGTCCGCCGCTTTGATCACTTTCACTTTCAAATACAGGTAACTGCTATTCAGATCGATGTAATCTTCGGGTTGTCCTTTGATTTCGAACTCGATGGGAGCAGAATCGGTCAAAGAGGAGACGGGATGAAATTCCACCCACTGGGATTCTTGCATCGTCATCATGGTGGGGGGCATGGCAAACATATCCAGTTCCGTCTTGGAACAAGCACAAGACTCTCGGTGCATCATTTTTTTCTGTGTCTCAATAATCGAAAACGTCTAAGTCTCGAACGGTTCTTCTTTTCTTGGCTTTTCTCGCTTGAAGTCTGGTGAAAGGGTATTTTCTGCGTCGTCTCTTTCTGCCTTGTCCTTGCTGAATGCCAGACTCGGTAGCGTGCAGGGCATTTATAGGTGTCTCTCGTCGGCCCAAAATGTCTTTGCCCGTTTGCAGCAAGACATTTTTGCCTGCCCTCATGAAGGCTTCTTTAGGGTTTTGTTTGTCGATGATGACATTTTGGAGAAATTCTTTGCCTTGCGTCAGTGCCGCATCTTTCAAGGCGTGCAATCCGCGTGTCACCATCGGTTTCAACACCGGGGCCACCGAACGAAAGGCCGATTTTAACATATCTCCTAAACCGTGTCCTCGTTGTCGAGCCACCCCTTGGTACACTGGATACATGACTTGCTTACGAGTCGTGAGAAAACCGTTTTCGAAAATGGAGTTTCACCGTGACTTTTCCTTTGGTGAATGGAATATTTTGTCCCAAATCTCCTTTTATAGTAATGTTGACCGTATCCAAATACGACTTGCTGACCGGCAAATAGTGAGGATGGACAAATTCGCGGTGAACGTGGTAAGTGTTTCCACCTTCCTCGTCAGCGTTTGCGGCAGAATCCACTTTGAAAGGAATGACACGCAGTAACGGTACGGAGGTGTGTCCCACCACGTTGTATTCCACCACATCGGAATACACAAACATCAAATTCAGTCCTTGGTTGAGTTCTACCGGGGTACGAAAGAACGTGCCAAAAGACTCGTTGTTGTAAATGACTGATAATTCCTTTTTTTGTTGTTCTACTTTCTTCGTCATCTCCATGTCACCGCCCAACATGTCAAACAATTCATCACAAAAATATAAACCCATGATTTTATCCCCCTCAGGAAATTTCATCAGGAAGCGACGAGCTGTTTTGTGGTATTCCAGGGTGACAGTTTTGTTCTTGACATTCTTAAAAGCTTCCCCAAACACGCCATTAAACCTGGTGGCTATGGTGTTGACCAAATGTTGACCACTAACATAATAGCCTGAGGGAATGAACAAGTGATAGGTGGTGTAATGTCGAGTATTTGTGGAAGGGGTTTTCTTTTCATATTTGCTATGGGTATCCATCCACTGTTGCAATGGTTCGTCATAAATTTCCACATCAAATTTATTTTGTTTGGCAATGACATTGTGGACTTGGGTCTGGTGAATCATTTCCACTAAAGCCACTTCCCAATGGGCTTCGTGATCTAAGGGGATGGCTTGAGGTAATTTGGCCGTGTAACAGCACAACGTGTTGTTGGGAAACACCTCCATGGAACTGTCACTGGGTAAGGTTAAGTAAAATTGGTTTTGGTGACTCATAATTCCAGAGTTCTGTGGCTGTCCGAGGGGTTAGTGGATGTCAGAGGCGTGTCTCCGCCCAAAATGGGGTTCTGGTTGTGGTTGTTGTTGTTGGAGTGGAGACTGGCACTGGCACTGGAGAATTTCAGGGAGGGATTGGGAAGCAGGTAACCGATGCAACTGCTCAATAAAATGGTCCACAATTGTTTGTCTCCTTGTTGCAGACTCAAATTGGCGATGGCTGCCCCGATGACACAATACGCCACGAAGATTTGGCAGAAAAAGACGATTTGCGTTTTAGGCACACGTTCTCCACACCACACCCACAAGGGTTGTTTTTGTAAATCTTGCACAGAAGAACTAGGTGAAGAAGGAGTGGTCGACGTAGGTGCGTCTGCTGTGTGAAAGGGCATGATGGTCACTTCTTCTTTTTATAGTCGATGACTTGCGAAGCGTCGATCCAAGAATCGAAACTGGGTGGATATCCTTTCCAACGTACTTTGACTTCTTTGACACGTCGTTTGCCCACTTTACGGGTTCTGCGTTCGAGAATGCTTTCGATGTCGTACACGTCGTCTTCTTTTTTGGTGACACGTTGTAACTCGGGCAAATAAAACGTTCCTTTGAGCACTTCTCCGTTCATGTCTTCCAATTTATAGACGGTAGGATGACGGCCATGCACTCGTCCAGTGACGCGAAACAGTTCGGTCGTCCAGTTAGGTACGTAATCTTTGTCGAAAGTGCGTTTGGTTTTGCCAATGCGCACCCAATCTCCTACGGCCAACTCTCCACTTTTCTTGGGGACAGCCCTCGTCGGAGACGTACCAAACAGGCGCTCAAACACCAACACTTCGTTGTCGGGAGTCACTTTTTGCGGGGCACGTCCGATGCTTCGATGGTAAGATTGGTTGTACGCTTGCACCAGGTGCGGTGAGATGTCGATGTACTTCAGAGTGTAGTGATGCGTAAAATATTTCCACATGCGTTCTTTCAAAGTGCGTTGAAAACGTTCCACGATGCTGGCTTTGATTTCGGGATTCTCGGTGGTAAAAAAAATGAATGTCACGTTTCTTTAATTCTTTTTGGAAAGCTTGGATCAGAAATTCGGTGCCTTTGTCCGTTTGCCATCGAAGAGGGTGACGACCGCTTTGTTTCAACACCCGTTGCAGGGCTCGCACTAACTCGTTGCTCGATTTGGAAGTCAAGGGCACGACCCAGGCAAATTTGGAAAAGACGTCGATGACACAAAACAAATATTTGTAGCCACGATTGTAGCTGGCCAAATGAGAGACATCGGCTAAATCGGCTTGCCATTGATGATCGATGCCTTCCACTCGGGTGCGACTTCTGGCAAACTTGCGTCGAATGGGTTTGTGTAAAGTGTAGGTAGCTTGTTCTTGTAACCATCGTTGCACTTGAGGTGAACGGAGACTTTTCAGTTGCGTTTTGGCAGCACGATACAATTTTTGAACTCCTGCGCAACCTGCAGGATGCGAGGGATCGTAGTAAATGCTGGCTAAGACTTTTTCCATTTTTTGTGTTGGTTTGTTAATAAGTCACCCACTCTTCGGTGATGCTACTTTGGGTGGGTCGAAAGGGTGGTTTGGAAACGGATTTACGTGTCCGATGGGCTACGGGAGTAGAAGTCGAAGGTAGTGGTGGTGGTGGTGGAGGTGGCAATGGAATGGCTTTGGTTTTCTTTTATTTTTTCGCTTCTTGTTTCCCTTCTTTCTTTTTCACTTCTGTCGAAGGAGGCGTGGACATCATCTTTTTAACCCAAGCTTTCATGTCTTCTCGTTGGGGTGTGGGGACGGGGTCAACAAGGATGCTGCAATCTTACTCGAAATGGGAGCTGCTGACGGTGTTTGAAACACTTCGCGCGTCTCTTCTTCCTCAGGTCTTTGTGGGGTAGCATCTCTGGTGACCCTTGGGGATGGTAGTGGTGGTGGTGGTGGTGGTAATGATGATGATGATGGTGCTGGACTTTTCATCAAGGTCTTAAAATCTTTTAGAGTGGGTAAAGCTGTTTCGTCTAAAGCTTTCTGGTGAAAGAGTTGTAGTCTTTGCAAGAGTTGACCGTACTTTTGCGATTTTTCTGTTTCGGACAAATCTTGGCGATCCATCAAGGATTGCAATTCGTGTTGTAACTGGGACATCTCGCTCAAATTGGGATTGGGAGGTAAATGCGGGGTGCGTTGTTCTTGCCAACGATGGTATTCCATCCATCGTTTGTAAGGCACTAAAGCTAGTTTTCGTCCTTCCATGGGGTTGTCAGGGGTGAATTCTGAGATCTTGGGTCTTCCGAGGGCCTTTTTATCTTGCTCCCACCAGTCCTCCCAACATGGTTCCCAAGACTCCTTTCAGTATGGGGCCTAACAAGAGAGGTAAAATACCTCCACGTTGGACCAACATCTTCTTTTTTTGACGAATGGGAATTTTCTTTTGAACCATTTTCCGAAGAACGTGACGATGTTTGCTTAAGCACTGTTTCTGGTGTTGGACAAAGGGATCGTGCCTTTCAAAACGTTCAAACAACATTCGCACACGGTATCGATGACCTCTTTGGAGGCCGTTTGAATGAGTTTTTTTCGTAGGGGTGGAGAAGCTTTGGACAGGACAGATAACATGTCCCCATGTTTGGCTAAACGTGGTGGTAGTCCTTTTCTTTTCTTTCCTTGGGGTTTTCTGGAGGGTGACATCTTTGCTTGTGGGTTCCGGGACATTCACCAAACAGACACTAACGTCGATGACTTAACACACACCCTTTTATCTTTTTTTTTGGGACTATCGCTTTGTCATAAAGGTGACAATGTTTTTCCCAAAATCGCCAAGGAATCCTCCCCTTTGTTGACGCCTCTTTTTCTTGGAACGACTGTGTCTTTTCTTAGGGTAACGTCGATGCTTGGCTAAGCGCTTTGTCGGATGACGCGTCTGCCTTTGTCTCTTTCTTTTGTGGGTTCTTGGAGGTGACATCTTTTACAAGTTCACTGATACCCCGACTTGGTCACAGGCCTTTTTTATACTGGAACGCGTCGCCACTGATTGTCTTTACGTCGTATCAGTTTGAGGACAGGCATGACTCGTCGTGCAGGGGTACGCAACGGACTAAATCGAGCCAGTTCTTGCTTGGACAAATCCAGTAAACTTTGTAACATACCCAATCATTCATGGACTTTGATTTTGGGAGAAGGTACTTTGTGAGCAGCAGCCACTACCGCTAAATTGGAGCGTCCTGCCACTGGGGAAGTTCTTTTGGGGGTCATCAACGGAGAAGTTCTTGGTGCGATCAACGTCTCCAAGTACTCTTCAGTTCCTGGTGACATCAACGGAGAAGTGGACAAACGTGAGGCTGCCGGAGACGCAGTCACCGCTGTGGCAGGTCGTGGTTTGCGAGTGTAAGGTTGCGTCCTGGCCGAAGTGCCTCTCTTGCGACTAGTTTTCTTCTGTGGACTTTTCTTTTTCTGGGGACTTTTTTTCTGTTTCTTTTTCTGGGGGCTTCTTTTCTTTTTCCGGGGTGGTATCTGGTAAGAGGAGGGTCCTGCCACTGGAGAAGTTATTCTTCTTGGGGACCTGGTCTTTTTCTTTTTCTTCTTGGGACTTCGTTGGACTTTTGTCTTGGGGATAACTTTGGGGGCATTAGGATCCCATCTTAAGAGTGAGCGAATGATGACCCCTCCTAGAGTACCGCTCCCTCCAGGTTTCAAAATGATTTGTTTTTTGGTTTGAGTATCGATGCGGGGATCGGCCAGTTGGACCAAAGCGACTTTGTTTCGATCGAAAAAGCGTTTGGTTTGATGAGGAATCTGAATGATTCCTTGGAGTAGTTGACGTGCCGTCACCGTGAACCATCGTAAGACTTCTTTGAGACTAGCTTCTAAGACACGAGCTCGTGTTTGTGGATTTTTTTCTCGACTGATGCCATACAAGGCACGAATCAATTTGACGGGAAGATGCGACTGAAGAGACGTCATGTTCACACTGTGTGAGACAGACGAAAAAGGGTCTGAGGTTTTTATAGATTTTTTTATGGGGAGTGAAATGAAGTCGAGGACAGAGACGTGTACAGGACAGGCCCTCCGTCTTGGCACCAGTGGTGAAACAAGTGGGTACGAAATCGCAAATCCTCGGGAGTCGTAGGTTTCAAATCCACGAGTAAATAGGCGTGTGGCGTTTGAGTGGCATCGTCGTACGCTTGAGTTAGCCAAGGCGTTCCTAACTGTTTGGCTAAGACTTGCACTTGCGATTTATCTCGAGGGCTTTTAAACAAGACCACGTAATGCGCATTGAGACTAATGGTGCGATGGGCTTTACTTTGTTGAAACAAATTTTGGGTGATGTAAACGACACTGGCATTACGGTGATGCCCTTTGCGCGTAAACCACAATTTAATTTCTTCTTCGTCTTCTCCTAACATGTCGTCGAAAATGACCAAATGGGTTTGACGGGAGTCAGAGACGATGCCGTCGTCTTCTTTAGGAATGCCTTCCACAAACACGATGGAATCGCCTTGACTTTCTCGCAAAAGGCTGTACGCCGATTGCCACTCTTTGTAACACCACACGATCCGTTGAGGGGGCCGATCGATCAAATGATGTTTATGTTCGATCAAACGTTTGACGAATTCGGTTTTGCCTGAACCGCTAGGTCCAGCAATGAGCATGTTAAAGGGATGGCGAAGATACAAAGCCTCCCAACTGGCACGATCTAAGTGTTCGTCGATGACTTTGACAGTAGAGGAAGAGGGAGCAGAGACAGTAGAGGTAGTCATGGTGTGAGAAATGTCACTTGTGACACGAAAACAAACAAGACAAGAGTTTATATACTTTTTTCAGAACACGTTTATTGAATGTTTTTTTTTTTTAAACATGAATACGAAAGACAAAAATACATAAAAGCCAAAGGCTTAAGTACAAGGATAAAAGGCACATGATAACGATGAACGTGGAATAAACACAAGTGTCTGTACAACATGTTTTGGGTAATGTTCTAACCAGTTCTATAGTAGGGGGTAAGGTCACACAAGTGTCCTCCTGAAAGGGTCTTTTAGGTCTGTCCACGACAGTCCTGTCCTGGGTGACGGGTTCTTCTGGCACCGTCACTAACACGGGTTGAAAAGTAACTTTTTTCCTTGAACAACTCTCGTGCATACTGGGCCACTTCTTGGGTCCAAGCCTCAAAACCCCATTCTTTCCAGGCACGGACATCTGTCCAATGGGGATGTAAGTCACAAGCTACACACACATCGTCATACACGTCTTGGGTAGCTAAAAGTTGACGAATCTTTTTTTCCTGTTGAGGTCGAGAAGTATCCAGATGAAAACGCAAGGCTTTGAGCAAAAGGAGTTTTTCGTGACCATTTAAGGCCATTGATGTCGTAAGTACTGATCGTAAAGAGTCCACAAAGAATCGGCTGGTAAACGAAATCCCAAAAAACAAGTCACTAAGACACACACCACTTGTCGTCCCAAATTGAATGGATACAGTTCTTGTAATAATTGATGGTAATGATCCACGGTTTGAATATGGTCATTGAGTTCCTTCCACGGAATCTGTTGGATGACATGTGACATAAACCGTGGCATGACAGCCTGTTTTTATATTCTCTTTTTTTTGATGCAATACACGTACTTTCTAGCCAGTGATCTTCGTTCTCTAGTAGGGAATCTAAATCTTGCATACTGTAACCGAAACGTCAGAGTTCGTTTAGAAGTTTCCTCTTCCGCTAAGTAGATTCCACGTAACAAATGTTGGTAATCCTTTACCTTGTCTTCCTCAATGCATTGCTGTAGGTGAATCTCGAAGTAACCATAATTATGAACATGTCGATCATTAGCGACCTCAAAGTGTTGAACAATGTCTGACCATTGAAAGAATTTCTGACGAATCAGTTTTCTTATACCATTCAGGTACCAGTGGTTAAAGATCTGGTGACGTAACGGATGCAATTGTTCTTTACGTTTCACTTGTATTTTCACCAGCTCTCGGTAAATCCTTTCTCTCAACTCCACAGGCAAGCCCAAAATGTTCTCTTGTAAAGTATCCATAAGTATATACACTGTTTTTGCAATCGTTGGGTGGTGGCCAATAGCCTCGTTTAACTTTGTGCCTAATGTAATATCCACTCATAATCAGTCTTCTTGTACTTTGGAACAGAGCATAATTTAAAACCGGACGAATCACTTTGAGTTTGCGTTTCACTTGTATTTTGATCAGTTCTCGGTAAATGCGTTCTCTCAACTCCACAGGCAAAGCACGAATGTTCTCTAGCAAAGTATCCATGAATAGGTCATACTAAATCCTCTTTGGTCTGACACAAGAAATGTACTGTTTGCACAAACATGGTTTTACTTCAGTGTCAAATTTAAATCGTTGAGTCACTAATCTACACATTACAATTCGTTCAGAAGTTTCCTCTTTCACCAAGTTGACATTGTGTTCAAGATGTTGGTAATTCGTTAACTCTTCCTCTGGAATTCGATGCAGTACGTTTACAATGATGTAGGTAGAATCGTCCATACCAAACCATACCTTTTTAAAACTAGACGATCGTTCATCAATGTCTGTCCGATGAAACACTTTCAATTGAATCAATCCTTGTATAGCCTTCAGGTACCAGTGGTTCAAACACCGGTGACGTAACGGATGCAATTGTTCTTTACGTTTCACTTGTATTTTGACCAGCTCTCGATAAATGCGTTCTCTCAACTCCACAGGCAAAGCACGAATGTTCTCTTGTAAAGTATCCATGAACAGATTATTATGGTAAGAAGTTACTTCAATGTCTCGGTCCCACTAAAGGTAAGTAATGACAATTCGGTGACCATCGAGCATGTTCAACGTAGGCCGAATCTTGCGGTTCCCAGTGGTGAAGTGACACACTGCAACTGAAGCACTTGACTTTATCTCCTTCGCTCAAGTAGAAAAATCCGGCTCTGGTTAATTCTTCAGGGGTCGGTCCTCCCAGATACTTTGGCCATTCTCCTTTGAACGATTGAAGACGATTTTCAAAGTCGCAGTATTCCGACAAACGCACAGGAAACGAATATTCGTCTTTCACAGGTTCGTTTCGATGAGGGTTGAGTGACATGGGCAGGAGTTTGCTCAGGGCTGGATGACATCCGTAGGGAGGTAAACGTGAAGGTCGACATTCCCCTTTAAACCCGGTAAAATGTCTAAGAGGACGAGCGGCATCGCTTTCGCATCCCTCAGGTTTGACACGCACAGCATCACTTTCCATGATAGGGGCAGTGAGAACAAAGTTCCCATGATGCTTTACGGCATCGCTCAGGTCACAAGGTACAGCATCGTATCCATCGCAAGGCTCACAATCGCACTCGTTAGCAAACTCCGTTACACAATTACAATGGTAACCACATGGACAATCGCAGTTTCCTTCCGGACATTTTCCGTCGCAATACATGGGTCTTATCCATCCAATATTAGTCACACTAGAGGAAGATACAACTTTTTTACAATCCCCAAACTGGAACGATGTCTCTTTCAAAGTATTCATCTTGTTTGCTCGGTCTTGGTAGTCACAATGAACTATCGATCTTGACCATAGCCCCCTTTTTATACTAGTCTCAATGCAGTCTCCAGCTTGTACATCTTTCCTTTTTTACGTTTTTTATGTCTTGTTCTGGAAGGTACCGTCTCTAAGGTACCGTCAACATTGTACCGTAGTGTGATGGGTGGAAAGGCCATAGAAAGGTAAGGGCAGTGCGGAGACCATCGAGTATGTTCCAGAATAGCTGAATCTTTATAGATACATAGATCCATTCGTAACTTCAGTCCGCAAGCAAAACACTGTACCTCGTATCCCAATCCTGACTCAGGTCCCAAGTAGACAAATCCTGTTCTAGCTAAAACATGCGAAGAAGGTAATCCTTCCCTATCCGTAGGCCATTTCTGAAACGTGTCCAATCGACGGGCACAATCACAACAGTCAGGTAAGTAGACTGGAAAATGGTAGGGTTTGAACTTGGAGTTCTCATCGGGTTTCTCACTCCATTCTTGCTGTTGCGAAGTCATCTTTCTGGTAACTATCCTCTTACAACCAATGTTTTATACCAACGTGTCCATACGGTAAGGTGAAATGATTGGGAAGTCGCACTCGCTTCTGGTACACGATTTGATAGACTTTTTCCAAGGGTCGACTGACGATGTGGTGAGTGGGTAAACGTACAATCTTGTTCGGTTGATAGGTGGTCACTTTAAAGTTTCCATCCTCTCCCGATTGCAAGGCTTCTTTCAATACCCCAAAGTTGACCACTCGACTGGTACGATGATTCAGAGTCAGTCCTTTCACTTTGCACGTCGTGTGCACTTCTCCTTGTTTGTCACGGTATTCGTAGCCTTAATTTTTGGGACCGCCACTGACGAAACTTAGAATCTTGTCGTCGGGATGCTCGTCTGTCCAGGCTCCTAAACGGTCTCCTTCGATGTCAGGGTGATGTTGAATCGGGTGATGGATGTAAATGCAACTGTCCGTGTCAAAGTACAGGACGCGTTCTTCTAACAGTTCTAAAGCTTCGTACAATTTTAAGCGAGCATGGGCTGTCACGTAAGCCGCAGTGATGACATTTCCAAAAGGGTCGTCTTGTACAAAGTCCAGATCTTCTTCGTAATTGACCAAGATCAAATTCTCTCGAACGACGTCCACGTGTTTCATGTATTTGGTTTTGTCGTGAATCATCTGGAAGTAGCGGGAAGGTGCGCTCAAATATTCCGTCTTGGGTAAACACGGTCGTTGTGCCATTTTACCCCACAAGCAATTTAACATCACTTTGGCAAACGATCGCCTGCCTTCGTTTTTCTCGATGTGGTCTAAAGTGATGCCTTCTTGTTCACGGTATTTCTCTTTGAATTGTATTTGGTCTTCGGGAGTGTGACACCAGGACGGATAGCCGCTGGCTTCTTGCTTCAGTTTCAAAAAGGCATCCACGTAGTCTGCGAAAATGCCTTTCTGAGTAGGGTCACCCTTGCGGTATTGTTGTGTCTTGGGAAAGTGGCAAATTTCGTACACTTCTAACAGTTGGTATCCCATGTCCAGAGCTTTGAACAATTCTACGCTGACCCAGGTTCCCGTCAAGGCCCGTTCTTCCTGGCTGTGCTGACAAGGTTGGTCTTGGTTGCACGTTTCGGCACAAGTACGGCACAAGGGAAACATCAGTTTGCCTTGACAATGGTGAGGTAAGACGGGATGGTATAGGTTCGTGGGAGGCAAAACTTTACACTTGATCAAGCCTTCGTATTGTCGAATGTTTTTCAGGTCGATGTGTTCCGTCAGCAATTGCGGGTGCCCTACAGGAAAGCGACAATATTTGCACACGTAGGGATACAGCGAACACACGTCCAAGTATTTGATTTCTTCTCCTTTCTCTTCGTCGGCTTGGTACAGCAAACAGGTGGTATTGGTCCTTCCTCCGTACAAACTATCCCTCGGGTTCAGCGGGTCCATGAACTGGTAACTTTCCACGAGGCGTTTAAACTCGGGATCGGTTTTCAAACGGTGATCGTACTCGTGTTCCCACATTTCCACCACTTGGTATCCTTGCTGTTCTAACTTTAGGCGTCGCTGACAAGTGTCCTGGTACAAGTCTTCCATGGTTCGTTGCAAAAACTGATTTTTAGTGCCACGGTCAGGGTAACAGACGGGACATCCGTGAAATAAGCAACCGTTAAACTCGTACACGATCTTGGGGTTTTCTAAGTCCCAGCCATCGACCGAAGACGTTCCGATGGTCTTTTCGCCCCCTCCGTTGCGGGCATGCTGAATCCACTTGTTCTCCTTGTCGCACAAGTAATGTAACCAGCGTAGGGCTTTGACCGAGTATTGACGTTTGACAAAGTGGGTCGTTTGAGGGCTGATGACAGCCACGGTGTTTTCAGGCATGAATCGTTTTCGATACACTAAGGAACACGCTTTGGCAATGGTGCAAGTTTCTTTCAAAGGATCGACCCCTCCGTGTTCCATGAACAGTTCTCGAAATTTTCCACAGCAACGCCGTAAAATGTCCACGTCGGAACGACAATACTTTAGCATTTCTTCCTGAAAGTCGAAAGGGTCCGAGGCGTGAGCCTGGTACCAAGCGTAGAAAGCTTCTCGTTGTTCGGTACGCATGTTGTCGGGGTCGTAATAGTGAGCCTCAGGCAAATGGGGTAGAACGGCGTGTTGATTGGCTTCCGTATTGAAAAAGTGTGGAAAGTACCCTTTAGCCATTTCTGTCATTCCAAACGTTTTAGGCATTCGACTCAAAGGCATGGCCAAATAGTTCATCGAATCTTTAAACTGTACTTGTCCCACTTGCATGAAAATGATTTTGGCTCCGTTCAAAGTCACTTTAGGACGCTCGGTGCCTTGTTCCGTATAGTATCTGAGAAGAAACTGTCCATCGTATCCGGAGAAATTGTGAGCCATCCCTGTGGCATGGCGATGACAATCTCGGTAACGTTCGATGTCCTCTTGGCTCCACGTCTTGTCGACGGGGTCTAAGACCCATTGGGCAAAATCGGCTAACGTGTTCGGTCCCCGAAAGATTTTTTCACGTCCTCCAGGAATCTTGCTGCAGTGAGGGCAATGACTGAAGATAGGTTATTGAATGCACTCATCGCATGCTCGATGAGCCACGCAGAAATTAGGGATGTGAATGCCAGTCTCTTGCATGCATTCGAAATCGAAAAAGATGAAATTGCCTTTCTTCTTGTGACCGTCCTCTTTCTCTGGTGGGGGTTGGTATTTTTGCACGTAACATTCGTGTTCCAAGTCCACGATGTGGTGACAAATGTGACATTTTTTCTTTCCTCGACATACGTGTGCCTTGGCATAGTAAGTATTCCTTGTCCACACGTAGGGCACAATCTCAGGAGTTGACAAGCACATTTCTTCTGTGAACCTTGCGTTTTCAAATGTTGCTGGTAACAGGCAGGGCTGACAAACGTGCGCAGACAAGTTGAACAAGGCACTGGTTCTTCGCTCAGACAGGGTGGAGAGGCCAAACATCCTCGGCATTTCGATCCACAATGCTTGTGTTGCTCTCGATTGTTATAACCATAATCACATTTCTCACAATAATAACCGTATCCTAGGAATCCAGTGATACTGGTAATGGTATCGAAATGGCCATCGTTATAATAGACATGAATGTATTTTCCGTCCTTAAATTCTTGGCCTCGAAACAACAGATGCCCGCGCATTTCTTGAGGGTGCACTTTCAAGGTGTAGCGTGGAGCTAGGGCATCTTGCAATTTTTGCATCTCAGGAATGCCACAGGGTGTGTGTTTGGACAGTCCGGCTTGTTGCAACAGGAGTTCTGCTTCGTTTCGTTGTATGGCTCGGTCGGATTGTTGAATAGTTTTCCAGGTTCTTTTCCATTCTACCGTGTCGTTCTTGTTGGTATAGGTTCGTCCCACCACGATGGCACGGGCTAAACACATCTGGTCTTGAGGGTTGTTAATTCGGACGAGACTTGTTTTGGTGTTGCGAAGGTCGTCCACCAATAACATCTTTTTGCGTCCTGTCCCTTGAGGAGGAGAAACGTGGGTCATGTCCAGTGTGGCTTTTCCATCGGTGATGTCAAACTGGTCATTAGATTGTTGTACGTGTTGAATCTTGTCCATGACTTTGGAAGCGGTCAATTCTGCAGGGGTGCTAAACTCGATCCAAACAAGGGATTTCAAACCGTCGTGTTGTATGAAAAGTCTCAAGCGATCGTCTTCTTTGGGCTGACATTGTTGCTTGAGTGCAGTGAGCAAAGAATTCCACACCTCAGTGATGAACACTTCTGCTTTCTCTAACGGCACTTCAGCCTTGAAATCTTTAAACTTCACTGTGTATTTGTAAGCCGTGGTTCTAGATTTTCTAGAGGAGCGCTTTTCCGTCTCTCGAATGGAATAGTACTTTTCAGGGTTGACTAAGGGTGGTGAACTTGGTTTAGAGGGTTCTGATTCTGGTTCACTCATGTCCTCTTCAAAATCACTGGCATGAATTTGTGCCAAGATTTCAGCCCTGGTACGAGGCGATAGATCACGTTTCTGCCTCTTACTTTCTTCTTTCTTCTCGAATGAATTAGATCGTTTCATCTTGAAAGCAAAAAGTCAAATGACTCAAGTTCAAACACCATGAGCTACTTTATAGTCATAGCAGACCAGCGTATATAAAAGGGTGTGTGTCTTGTCCTTTCACTATTCATTTCACTCTCAAGCCGAGCACAACGATGGAAGAGACTAACCAGATGGAACGTTTCGTCAGAGCTTTGCGAGGGGTCATTAGAAAATTCTCTTCAGACCAGCCTACGGACTACTCTCCTTCCTTTAGAGATAAAAGTCAAGATACTTGCTATATCTGTCAGAAGAAAGGGCATTGGTCTTCAGAGTGTCCAGACCGTCAAAAAAGAACAAAAACAGGGACTAAAAAAGACAAAAGTCAAGATACCTGTTATTATTGTAAAGAAAAAAGACATTGGTCTCCAGATTGCCCAAAAAAGAAACAAGAGGAGTCAGAAGAAAAGAGGGATTCTTCAGAAGAAGAGAGGGATTCTTCGGAAGAAGAGAGGGATTCTTCAGAGGAAGAAGAGGAAGAAAAAGGACAATTCTATTTACAAGAAGCAAAGAAACAGGAGAAGAAGAAAAGAAGAAGGGAAGAAAATGAGGAAAAGACGGTGAAGAAATTCAAAAAACAGAGAGACTAAACAAGGAGAAAAGAAGAAATCAATGAACTTTTAATTAAAGTGTTATGTGGTGAATTGTGAATTGGATTGTAATAATGATAAAAGAATAAATTAATGATATAAGGTAAGTGTCTTTGAGTTTTGATTTTAAAATAAGAACGTACACTCACGCACTCATACACAGACACGTACTATAAGGGTAAAATGGGTGGGGTTATTTTAGAGTTATTGGTAAATTGAAATTGTATTTCTTTTCGAGAAATGTGGGTGGCCCTGAAAAGGGCCTTTTTCTCTTTATGGTGTATGGGTGAGTTTAAGCAATCAACTTTAACTGCCTTATGCCTTTGCCACGGCCAAGGCCTACTTCTGAACTGCGTAATGTTGATGATGATAGGATTGAAATCACTAAGGGTGGTACGGTAGGCTTAGTCACAGGGTTGACGTGTTTAGCTCGGGAAGGTCGTATTCTCTTCGGTCGTGATAAAGAAGTCTGATACATTTGTTTCAGACTTCTTAACTGCGCTAAAATGTCCAACAGTACCGTGACCGTTTGATTTTCACCCTCTTGTTTCTTTGCTGCTACTTCTTCTTGCTGTTGTTGCTGTTGTTTTTTTCTTACCTCTTCTTCTTCTTGCTGCTGTAGGAGAAAAGCTTGTTCCGCTTCCTTTTGTCGTTGTATAAATTTCTCCAATTCTTCTTTCTGTCTCTGTCTAAAATTCTCCACTTGCGGTAATGAAGAAGGTAACGAAGGTTCCGGAACAAATTCTTGCGAGGAGAGAAAATCCACAAAATCCCAATTCACCTCTTCTGAAAGTAAGTCCGGGTTCCCTTGGGCGGTCTCCCCTGTTGGTGCACCCCATTGGATCGTTTTCTGAGTTTCCGTCATGTTGAATCACTGTCGCATAGATTGACTACACACAAGCGCTAGCGAATCTATATAGACTACGTGACGTCACAGACTGCTCTCTTCGGATTGGATGAGGGCTGACTGAATTTTGTAACGCGTGTTTGGATTGGTGAATGAACTCAATCCGTTTCAATCCTACCTCTGCCTATAAATAAGCGCAGTTCAGTGCATTGATTCACCTGTTCTCGTCGCTTCAAGATGTGGACCGATGTGCAATCTTCTACGCTTGTGTCTTCCATGATGTTCAGGACAGACATGCTCATGTATGTCCGATCCAAGTGGACCGTTGTCCACAGGACAAACACCAGCCTGTGGATACGTAGGATCTACGTTGAAAGACAAGGATGCCTGAAAAGAGTGCTAATTTACGGGCCAACAGTGAGACGCAGCCTAAGGACAAGAAGAAGACCAATGCGGTGTCCTTTATGTTAATGAATACATTAACATAAACCCAAAGGCCCTTTTCAGGGCCAGCCATATTTCTCGAAAAGAGATAGCCTTTCCATTGCCTACCCCTTTTTTAAAATTTAAATTTAAATTTAAATTTAAATTTAAAAAAATATAAAAAAAAAAAAATATCCCATATTCAATTCCCCTTGACGCTAGACAGTCCCACGATTTATTCCCATGTTAAATTCCCCTTGACGCTAGATTGTCCCACGATTTATTCCCATGTTAAATTCCCCTTGACGCTAGATTGTCCCACGATTTTTCTCCATGTTAATTTTCCATTGACGCTAGATTGTCCCAAGGGGGTCTGTAATGCTAATTTCCATTGACGCTAGGGTATCCCACTTCACTACTACTATAGTATATGAGAGAGAGGAAGAGAGAGAGAGAGAGAGAGAGAGACTGTCTAGCTATTTTCAGACGGCAGCGAAGTTAGCAGAGGAAACGTTAGTAATAGCGTTAAGGACGGAAATGATTCCAGCAAAAGCACGGAGTGCAACTAAAGGCCTCGGCCTAATAATAAACGTAATAGGAACTACTCTTCTCCTAATATGCGAAAAGAACATTAACCGAGTCGGAAGTCCACAGGGACCACGGAGACGAAGCTCACATGCACATAGAGAGCAGGTAACGCAGACCCAGCAGCCGAGTGTTCAAAGCAAAGGTACCCAATATGAAGATAGGGCACAATATGCACGATCACCCCGGCCACCAACTCGCCTCCAGCTACGAATTTGTTATCATTTCCTATCTGACCAGGATTTTTCAAGGTTCTTCATGTGTCAATATTTTGTTCACCTATCACCCTCATCAAAACAAATCAGAAATGTTTTATCAGTTTGCACACACACACACACACACACACACACACACACGTGTGTGTGTGTGTGTGTGTGTGTGATAGAAAAAGGTGTGATGTCAGCTATTGCTAATATAGTAACAACTCTCGATAATTTCTTCATGTAATTCCTGCAGTAGCCATATTTAGAAGACTAGAAGAAAGTATAATAATAATAATAATAATAATAATAATAATAATGTGGACTTAGTACAGTGCCTAATAATTTTAAGCTCTAGAGTATTAGATAATACATAAAAATATATACAATAACAAACAGCTTACAAAAATAAACACGATACATTTACAAAACAAAACAATGCTGACAATAATTAAGGAAGTAAATATTATTAAGTCTTCAAGTCTGTTCTTGTATTCTAAATAGGTGAGTTTTAAGAGTACTTATGAATGAGAACACAGTGTCCTTGTGTATAAGATCTATGGGCAATTAATTTCACGTAGCTGGGCCCTGGTACACGAAAGAACACTGTCCACATCACTTCATTTTGGAAAGGGGAAACAATGAGCATACAAGTGTCGGAAGGAGGGCACCAAGTGATCGAGTGGTCTAAAGCGCCCACCGTTACGGATCACTGCCATCTCACCTCTGTCTGCGTGGTTCATTCACGGGCTCGGCTAATGTGGGTATATGAGAAAGCTTGCCGGTAGCTTCTCGTGGATCGGTGGTTCTTTTCTGGGTTTTCCCGCGTTCTTCCTCTGCCATTTATTCTGTCCGCCATGTATAGCCTATCTTGTGCTGAAAAAAGGCGTAAAACCCTATAACAACAACAAGAGTTTCTAGATGTGGAGTACACATGGGTGATGTCAGATTGGTATATTGGACTGGAGACAGTAAATGAAATGTAGCATAGTGAACAGATTTTGTTTTTTTGTAATTCTGGATTGCATGGGTAGCCAGTGAAAGATACAGGGCGCGGGGAGGTGTGCTCATCCTTTTGTATTCTAAAGATGATCAGAGCAGCCATGTTTTGAACTTTATCAAGTTTCTGAAGTAGATAATGAGATGATCCATATATAAATGAATTACAATAGTCCATTCTAGAATGTACAAGGAAAACAAAAGTGATTTAGTGGCATCAGCTGAAAGAAAACTGTGAATAGAGCCTTGCATATGTACATTATACGTTGGTGTAATGAGGGCGTACTGTGAATTGTGACATCTAGGTTTCATACTGACTGTGTGAATTTAATGTTAGTATTGCTCATTGTTTGAGGTAAAGGGTGTGAATGCAAACGTTTTTGTGTGGTGATCAGGGTGGTTTCAGTTTTATCGTCATTCTTATGCAGCTTTTTATATGTCATCCATGACTTCACATCGGAAATGCACCTCTCTACGTCTTGGATAGTAGCCTCGACTTCGTTGTGGCAGGTAGATTTGTATATTTGACAGTCATCAGTTTACAAGTGGTGCGAGACCAGAATTCAATTAATGACACTTGAGAGCGGATGGGTGTATAGAATGAAGAGAACAGAGCCGATAAAGAGAGCCTTGTGGAATACCAATACATAGATTAACCGGGCTTAAATGTTTTCCATTTATGGACACAAATTGTGTCCTCCTGATTAATTAGGACTTGAGCCATAGTAAGGCCGTATTATGAATACCAGATACATGATAGAGATGGTGAAGTAATATATCATTGTTTACTGTGATGCAGACAAGACAAGGAGGATGAGGACTCTCTGTAATCTTTCACTGTCCTAGAGGTGAGAGAAATCCATTAACTACTATCAAAGGTGAAGTTTCAGTACTATGGTGAGGGCAAAATGCAGACTGTACATTGCTAAAGAGACTGTTTGCACTGACCTATTAGTAGTATATGGGGACGATTTAGGGACTATGGGAGTTATCATTAAAAACACCCCTGGGACGATATAGGGACTATGTAAATTTAACATGGAGAAAACCCCTGGGACGATATAGGGACAAGGGGAATTAACATTAGGGAATAGTTCGTGGGACGATATAGGGACAAGGTTAATTAACATGGGGAAAAATCGTGGGACGATATAGGGACAAGGGAAATTGAACATGGGGGGAAAAAGTCTTGGGTCACTCTAGCCTCAAGGGAAATTGAACATGGGGGGGGGAAAAAATGGGGTAGGCAATTGAAAGTCAATCTCTTTTCGAGACCTATGGGTGGCCCTGAAAAGGGCCTTTGGGTTTCTTCTTCTTCTTTTATTTCCTCCACTTCTTCATCCATCCCCTTATCTTTTCTAATAATCCTTTCTTCTTCTTTATATCTGACTCCGGTAACCAGTCAGGATGGCCCAACTCTCTAAACTTCGTCTGTATCTTCATCCAATTGTTGTTAAGCCTCTCAAACTCTTCCTTTTTCTTTTTGTTTTCCTCATCTTTTCTTTCTTCCCTCCACCTCTCTTTAATCTTCTCTACTTCTTCCTCCATTACTTTTCTCATCAGATCTTCCCCTTTCTTCATCTTGTCCAACCCCCATTTTACATTCATCCACTTTGTCCAGTACAATATCTTTTCTAGGAAGCACCGGACTTGGATGACATGATCCAGTGCTTCCTTCAAACTTCCCACTCTGAAGTAAGGTGGGTTAATGAAGCCTCTTGACTTATTGACTTCTTCTTCTATCATCCCTGCTATGATATCTCTTGCTGTCTTTAGGCCTTGAACTTGACTGGTTACCAAGTCTTTCATATCTCCATGCCTCCATTCCTCTTCTATTCTTCCTACAACATATTCTACATCCATTATCCAAAAATAGATGTCTCTCAATAGATTAAATAAAACTGATACTTGAGTCATTTTGTCTCAGTTATTCCTTAGAATGGTTCCAACATCAAACTTTGTGGGTTCTTATAGTGCAAGCGCGGACGTGATGGAAAACATCCCCCTAAAACAAAATTGATCTTACCTAGATCATGACCAAACAACGCGTGGACGTGAAGGAAAACATCCCCTACTTTTCTCATTTCATATGATCTACTATCCACATACGTGAACCAGCAATAAACAAACCCCAGATCTACTATTTACACACGCAAATCATTAAAACGAAATCCATAATCTACTATCCACACAATCGTACGTGAGCGGTTACAAAACCCTAACTATACTCTCCACATACGCTAAGAAACAATAAACAAACCCATAATCTACTATTCACACAAACGTACGTGAGCGCTTACAAACACAAACACACAAACACAAACACATACCCTCACACTAGGAAAAAAAGAGTCAGTGTTTATATTCACACTACTCTACCTACACACATTGGCAAATAGATTACTATATCTTTTCTAGAGATTGGGATAGCCCTGAAAAGGGCTTTTTTTTAACTCCATGACACCTGGTTAATGATGGCACCTTCCAGGCCTGGCACCACACACACATCTTCTTCCCCAATCTCTTTTCACTCGTTTTGGGGGAAGAGCAGAGGCGGGATAAGTGGCTTCAGAATCCCAATTTTCTGTCTCTGGGATTCTGAAATTTCCTCTCTCTTCTTCTTTGTTTCTTCTCTCCTCCTCTTCTTTGTTTCTTCTCTCCTCCTCTTTCATCCTTCCCTCTTCTACGATGGCCTCTGCAGCCAGCTCATTCACTATACGCCCGGCATATTCCAGGTCTACATGAAGTTCAAGCAGTTTTGCTAGTCTGGTGTTCATTCTCTTGATCAATCAACAAGGGTAGCTAGACTGCCGAACGAGTTTCAATTTATACTGAAAGCGCAGACGTGATGGAAAACATCCCCCTAAAACAAAATTGATCTTACCTAGATCATGACCGAACAACGCGCGGACCTAAAAGAAACACTCACTCACTTTTTTATACTGCCCATCACTATTCTAAAAAATTTTATTAAACAAATAATATACTATTCACATACGCAAAGAAATCCAATCAAACCCCAAATCTACTCTCCCCACACCTCAAACAGCAAAAAACATGATCTTAATCTACTATCCACACCAACGTGCGTGAGCACTTACAAACACACAATCATGTACACAAACACATACACTCACACTATAAAAAAGAGTCAGTGTTTATATTCACACTACTCTACATACACACATTGGCAAATCGATTGTTATTTCTTTTCTAGAGTATTGGGTAGCCCTGAAAAGGGCTGTTTTTTGTTTGCTATGGCAATCTTTTAGTTTCTAAGAATGCGATGTCCTCTGAGGATAGACTTTCTGACGATAGGTCTGCTTCTTCGGAAAGAGAAGAGGAACTCTTTGGTGTCGATACGACAATCGACAAAGCCTCTGTCAGGTTCAGGTTGCTGCTGCTGCTGCTGCTGTTGCTGCTCTCTCTGCTGTTTCTGAAGTCTGTACTTCTCTGTCCATTCTTCTTTCTCCCTGTTCACTTCTTCTCTGAAGAGCTCTTCTATCAGGTCTTCAGTGACTTTTAACATTCTCACATTCTCTATCTCTTCTGGCTTCGGAATCAGACTGTGTCTGACCCTGTGCAAATTCACGTAGGCTTCGTTAAGCTTAGCTAGTTTGGAGCACATCTTCGTAGGAGGATGAGTCGGCAATGGATGGTTAGACTGGAGGCTACCCCTGCTTTAAAGTCAAAGAACGCAAGCGAAGGAAAACATCCCTACACGGTTTTCGAGCCGCAACGTTCAATGAGTGTCATGAGAGAGATAGAGAGAAGTTAAAGAGCATGAATCAACATTCTTATAGCCAAACAAAAGACAAAGGCATTTTTTCAAAACACAACATTTTTTATTCAAAAATCGCTTAACACTAACCAACAACTCTAACATTTCTTAACAATAATCCAACAATATAACATCAAACAATTTTTTTCAAATCACAAACATTTTTTTTCAATTCACACTCTACTTTAAACAGGGTTGACAACGTTGTGAATGAAATTGTGATTTCCACTGTTGGAAGTCATTAGGCCATTGATGGACACTACGTTTCCTGGCTTGAGACAAAATATAAGCATAATGGTCACAAAGCCATCGATCTACTTTCATATCGTTTCTTGAAGAAGAACGAGGATCAAAATGAGTCACTAAATGTTCTAAGGAATAGCCCAGGCTGCGATGATGCAGAAAATACACACAGTACTGTCCACACACCAAGGAATCTGTGCCTTGTAATTTCACATTATTGAATAGGGTGGTCTGAGCATTTCTTCTCATAAAGTCGATGATATCGTCTTCCAAAGGGGGCAATCCGTACGAATCGAAATATTCCACACATCCTTCTTGAGGAAAGTAGACGGCTACCCAGTGGGTTCCTGGGAGATGACTGTCGTCCGTGTTGATGACATAAGCTAGATGGTCTTGAGGTTTGCGATGAGGGAGTTCATCTTTAGCACAGACGACAGGATTCCAAGAAGCTGTATACGAACTGTGGTTCAAAAGGTAATAAAGTTCCCAGGTATCCATGTTTTGTCTTTTTCTTCTTCACAGGTAATAATAAGTCATCAATTCGATCCTGAATTTTTGCTTGAAAATGTCTGACAAATAGCCGTTTCTTCGTTTCGTCTCCTCACTCTGATTCAGGAGAGCTTCGATACGATCGATCTCTTGAGTGGCTAATGGTGGACAAGAATGTTCACGCAAGTCTTTATACCATTGATGCAGCACGACTTCGTCCGAGATGAGACTCCAAGCTTCGTCCAGATACTCGTCCAATTTTTCTTCTTGACTCAGCATCAGGCATTTATCGTGTTGAATTTGACTGGGATGATCATTTTGACATCCATAGCAATCTTTCTTGATCAATTTCGTCATTTTTTCGACGAAGTGTTTGGCAAAACAGGAGACTAAATGGGCTTCTTGTTCTGGCCATCATGACTTCATCATGATAACTTCTTCTTTTTCCACGGTCTCCTCACATTCCATCTCCAAAGTTTCTCCACTAGGTAAAGAGGGATAACAGTCTTCCATGGTTTCCAATAATCTAGAACGACTTCTCTCAAACTGTTGATTTCTATCGTATTATCGAATTCTGCATACAGGATGACGTTCAACGTTACATCAGGGGTTCGTTTTGCAAACTGAATTTCCACACGAATCTGGCCGGATTTTAAGGGTGGAAATGTCCCTCGTCGCTGCCTTGGTCAGGAGTGAAATCGAAAGCCCACAAAGCGTAGCCTCCTGCGTAATCTTCGTACGTAATACCGTGACTGGTGTTGGTTCCTAACTGACCGGTGGCTTCGTACAAGGACAAGTACGATCTCAAGTAATTCTTCTTGTCAAAGTCGGGTTCGAAAGGTCGGGTACACAAGGTCTTGCCATCGCGACTGACTTCGATCTTGGACACGCCAAAGTGTCGAAAGTAGAAAGGATTTTTAGCGATAGCTCCGTTGAAGGCTTCATTCTCGACCATACTCAACGATTAAACGTTTGGGTAGCTGTCCTTGGAACAGATGATCTTCGATCATGGATCGTTGCCCCTTGGGAATAGTGAAAGTTTTCACTTCCACGCGTCGGATCGGATCCTTGGCGGTCGTTCTGCTCAACGTCTGACTGATGTCGTTTCCCACTTTAGGTAACACTTCCGCACGGCGTACGTAGAGTCTGGCTTCTTGGATTTTGGTTTTGTAATTATCGTCACTATCAGCCATTAAATGGAAAGCGGTACTGTTACGATTCAGTCTCAGACGAACATCGACTCCGTTCAGCAAATATTTCTCTTGCAACCACATGTCCAAATGCAAACGATCCATCAGTTCTAAACTTGTGTCGACTCCCATGATTCTGTTTCTTCGTTCTAGAAATCCATCATTTGTTGGTTTAGTTTTATCCTTTGTATCAGTTTCGAATGTTTCAAATTCGCCCGCATCGTCAGCTTCCCATACCACACAGGCATTGAGATGAGTGTTCTTGGCGTCTATTCCGTACGTCAAGAGATTTTACAGGTACGCTCGATAAGGGTAAGTATCCATGCATTTATAGGTGTTTCTCGTCGGCCCAAAAGGTCTTTGCCCGTTTGCAGGAAGACATTTTTGCCTGCCCTCATGAAGGCTTCTTTAGGGTTTTGTTTGTCGATGATGACATTTTGGAGAAATTCTTTGACTTGCGTCAGCGCCGCATCTTTCAAGGCGTGCAATCTGCGTGTCACCATCGGTTTCAAGACTGGGGCCACCGAACGAAAAGCCGATTTCAGCATATCTCCTAAACCGTGTCCTCGCTGTCGAGCAACCCCTCGGTACACTGGATACATGACTTACGAGTCGTGAGAGAACCGTTTTCGAAAATGGAGTTTCACCGTGACTTTTCCTTTGGTGAATGAAATATTTTGTCCCAGATCTCCTTTTATAGCAATGTTGACCGTGTCCAAATAAGACTTACTGACAGGCAAATAGTGAGGATGTACAAATTCGCGGTGAACGTGGTAAGTGTTTCCACCTTCCTCGTCACTGGTCGTAGTACTATCCACTTTGAAAGAAATGACACGCAGTAACGGCACGGAGGTGTGTCCCACCACGTTATACTCCACCACATCGGAGTACACAAACATCAAATTCGGTCCTTGGTTCAGTTCTACAGGGAATCGAAAAAACTTGTAAAATTCCATATTGCTGTTGATCTTCGGTTTAAAATTTGGAGCCATTTTTGTGTCTCCACCTAAAATATCAAAAAAGTCAAGATTAAAAGTGATGGACAACGTTTGGGTATCCTGAAATTTCATCAGTAAGCGACGAGTCACTTTATGGTACTCCAGGGTGACACTTTTATTGATTCTGTTCAGGGCTTTGCCAAAGGCTAACTCGAACCTGAAAGCAATGGTATCTACCAAATGTTGACCACTAAAATAAAACCCTGAAGGAATTTTCAAGGTGTAGATACTGAAGGCTGGATTGCTGGCTGGTCTTGTGTCCCCTGAAAACACGATGTCATTCATGGTTTGTTGCAATTGTTCGTTCAGGATTTCCACCTCAAAAGTGTTTTGCTTTTCGGTGATGTTTTGGATTTGGGTAGGGTGAATCATTTCCACTAAAGCCACTTCCCAATGGGCTTCGTGATCTAACTGGATAGCCTGAGGTAATCTGGCCGTGTAACAGCACAACATGTTGTTGGGAAACACCTCCATGGAACTGTCACTGGGTAAGGTTAAGTCAAATTGATTTTGGTGACTCATAATTCCAGAGTTCTGTGGCTCTCCGAGGGGTTACTGGACGTCAGAGGCGTGTCTCCGCCCAAAATGGGGTTCTGGTTGTTGTTGGAGTGGTGACTGGCACTAGCACTGGACACAAGGTTTCCGTGGTTCCCGTTCGAGGAGAATTTCAGGGAGGGATTGGAAAGCAGGTAACCGATGCAACTGCTCAATAAAATGGTCCAGAATTGTTTGTCTCCTTGTTGCAAACTCAAATTGGCAATGGCTGCCCCGATAACACAATACACCACGAAGATTTGGCAGAAAAAGACGATTTGCGTTTTTGGCACACGTTCTCCGCACCACACCCACAAAGGTTGTTTTTGTAAATCTTGCAGAGAAGAACTAGGTGAAGGAGTGGTCGACGTAGCTGCGTCTGTGTGAAAAGGCATGATGGTCACTTCTTTTTATAGTCGATGACTTGCGAAGCGTCGATCCAAGAATCAAAACTGGGTGGATATCCTTTCCAACGTACTTTGACTTCTTTGACACGTCGTTTGCCCACTTTACGGGTTCTGCATTCGAGAATGCTTTCGATGTCGTACACGTCGTCTTCTTTTTTGAGGACACGTTGTAACTCGGGTAAGTAAAACGTTCCTTTGAGCACTTCTCCGTTCATGTCTTCCAATTTATAGACGGCAGGATGACGGCCATGCACTCGTCCAGTGACACGAAACAATTCGGTCGTCCAGTTAGGTAAGTAACCTTTGTCGAAAGTGCGTTTGGTTTTGCCAATGCGCACCCAATCTCCTACGGCCAACACTCCACTTTTCTTGGGGACAGCCCTCATCGGGGACGTACCAAACAGGCGCTCAAACACCAGCACTTCGTTGTCGGGAGTCACTTCTTGCGGGGCACGTCCAATGCTTCGATGGTAAGATTGGTTGTACGCTTGCACCAGGTGCGGTAAGATGTCGATGTACTTCAGAGTGTGGTGATGCGTAAAATATTTCCACATGCGTTCTTTCAAAGTGCGTTGAAAACGTTCCACGATGCTATCTTTGGTTTCGGGATTCTCGGTGGTAAAAAAATGAATGTCACGTTTCTTTAATTCTTTTTGGAAAGCTTGGTTCAGAAATTAGGTACCTTTGTCCGTTTGCCATCGAAGAGGGTGACGACCGCTTTGTTTCAACACCCGTTGCAGGGCTCGCACTAACTCGCTGCTCGATTTGTAAGTCAAGGGCACGACCCAGGCAAATTTGGAAAAGGCGTCGATGACACAAAACAAATATTTGTAGCCACGATTGTAACTGCCCAAATGAGAGACATCGGCTAAATCGGCTTGCCATTGGGTGCGACTTCTGGAAAACTTGCGTCGAATGGGTTTGTGTAAAGTGTAGGTAGCTTGTTCTTGTAACGATCGTTGCACTTGAGGTAAACGGAGACTTTTCAGTCGCATTTTGGCAGCACGATACAATTTTTGAACTCCTGCGTAACCTGCAGGATGGGAGGGATCGTAGTAAATGCTGGCTAACACTTTTTCCATTTTTTTGTGTTTGTGTGTTAATAAGTCACCCACTCTTCGGTAATGCTACTTTGGGTATGTCGATAGGGTGGTTTGGAAACGGATTTACGTGTCCGATGGGCTACGGGAGTAGAAGTAGAAGGTAGTGGTGATGGAGGTGGTAATGGAGTGGCTTTGGTCTTCTTTTCTTTTTTCACTTCTGGTTTCCCTTCTTTCTTTTTCACTTCTGTCGAAGAAGGAGTGGACATCATCTTTTTAACCGAAGCTTTCATTTCGTCTCTTTTGGGTGTGGGGGACGGGGTCAACAAGGATGTTGAAATCTTACTTGAAATGGGAGCTGCTGACGGTGTTTGAAACACTTCTCGTATCTCTTCTTCCTCAGGTCTTCGTGGGGTAGCATCTCTGCTGACCCGTGGGGATGGTAGAAGTGGTGGTGGTAGTGATGATGCTGCTGGACTTTTCATCAAGGTCATAAAATCTTTCAGAGTGGGTAGAGCTGTTTCGTCTAAAGCTTTCTGGTGAAAGAGTTGCAGTCGTTGCAAGAGTTGACCGTACTTTTGCGATTTTTCTGTTTCGGACAAATCTTGGCGATCCATCAAGGACTGCAATTCGTGTTGTAACTGGGACATCTCGCTCAAATGGATTGGGAGGTAAATGCGGGGTGCGTTGTTCTTGCCAAATATGGTATTCCATCCATCGTTTGTAAGTCACTAAAGCTAGTTTTCGTCCTTCCATGGGGTTGTCAGGGGTCGATTCTGAGATCTTGGGACTTCCGAGGGCCTTTGTATCTTGCTCCCACCAGTCCTCCCAACATGGTTCCCAAGACTCCTTTCAGTAAGGGGCCTAACAAGAGGGGTAAAATGCCTCCACGTTGGACCAATCTTCTTCTTTTGACGAATTGGAATTTTCTTTTGAACCATTTGGCGATGAACGTGACGATATTTGCCTAAGCATTGTTTCTGGTGTCTGGACAAAGGGATCGTGCCCTTCAAGACGTTCAAACAGCATTCGCACACGGTATCGATGACCTCTTTGGAGTTTTTTTCGTAGGGGTGGAGAAGTTTTGGACAGGACAGATAACATGTCCCCATGTTTGACTAAACGAGGAGGCAGTCCTTTTCTTTTCTTTCCTTGGGGCTGTTTAGAAGAGGGATGTTTTCTGGAGGGTGACATCTTTGAGTCTTCAGCACCAAAAACACTGATACCCGGACTTGGTCACAGGCCTTTTTTATACTGGAACGCGTCGCCACTGATTGTCTTTACGTCGTATCAACTTCAGGACAGGCATGACACGTCGTGCAGGGGTACGCAACGGACTAAATCGAGCCAGTTCTTGCTTGGACAAATCCAGTAAACTTTGTAACATGCCCGATCTTTCTTGGAGTTTGATTTTGGGAGAAGGTGCTTTGTAAGCAGCAGCCACTGCTACTAAATTGGAGGGTCCTGCCACTGGGGAAGTTCTTGGGGTCATCAACGGAGAAGTTCTTGGTGTGATCAACGTCTCCAAGTACTCTTCAGTTCTTGGTGTCATCAGCGGAGAAGTGGATGAGCGTGAGGTTGCCGTAGACGCAGTCACCGGCGTGGCAGGTCGCGGTTTGCGAGTGTAAAGTTGCGTCCTGGCCGAAGTGCCTCTCTTGCGACTAGTTTTCTTCTGTGGGCTTTTCTTTTTCTGGGGACTTTTTCTCTGTTTCTTTTTCTGGGGGATTCTTTCCTTTTTCCGGGGTGGTGTCTGGTAAGAGGATGGTCCCGCCACTGGAGAAGTTCTCCTTTGGGACCTGGTCTTTTTCTTCTTCTTGGAGCTTCGTTTGACTTTTTTCTTGGGGAGAAGTTTGGGGGCATTAGGATCCCATCTTAAGAGAGAGCGAATGATGACCCCTCCTAGAGTACCGCTCCCTCCAGGTTTCAAAATGATTTGTTTTTTGGTTTGAGTGTCGATACGGGGATCGGCCAGTTGGGTGAAAGCGACTTTGTTTCGATCAAAAAAGCGTTCGGTTTGATGAGGAATCTGAATGATTCCTTGGAGTTATTGACGTGCCGTCACCGTGAACCATCGTAAGACTTCTTTGAGACTGGCTTCTAAGACACGAGCTCGTGTTTGTGGATTTTTTTCTCGACTGATGCCATACAAGGCACGAATCAATTTGACGGGAAGATGCGACTGAAGGGACGTCATGTTCAAAATGTGTGTGAGACAGATGAAAAGGGTCTGAGGTTTTAATAGATTTTTTTGTGGAGTGAAATGAAATCGAGGACGGAGACGTGTACAGGACAGGCCCTCCGTCTTGGCACCAGTGGTGAAACAAGTGGGTACGAAATCGCAAATCATCGGGGGTCGTAGGTTTCAAATTGACGAGTAAATAGGCGTGTGGAGTTTGAGTGGCATCGTTGTACGCCTGAGTCAGCCAAGGCGTTCCTAACTGTTTGGCCAAGACTTGCACTTGCGATTTATCTCGAGGGCTTTTAAACAAGACCACGTAATGCGCATTGAGACTGATGGTGCGATGGGCTTTACTTTGTTGAAACAAATTTTGGGTGATGTAAACGACACTGGCATTACGGTGATGCCCTTTGCGCGTGAACCACAGTTTAATTTCTTCTTCGTCTTCTCCTAACATGTCGTCTAAAATGATGCATTCGAAATCGAAAAAGATGAAATTGCCTTTCTTCTTGTGTCCATCCTCTTTCTCTGGTGGGGGTTGGTATTTTTGCACGTAGCATTCGTTTTTCAAGTCCACGATGTGGTGACAAATGTGACATTTTTTCTTTCCTGAACATACGTGTCCCTTGGCACTATTGGTACGTAGGCCTTGTCCACACGTGGGGCACAATCTCAGCAGTTAACAAGCACATTTCTTCTGTGAACCTTGCGTCTTCAGATGTTGTTGGTAACAGGCAGGACTGACAAACGTGCGCAGACAAGTTGAACAATGCACTGGTTTTTGCCCTTCGCTCAGACAGGGTGGAGAGGCCAAACATCCTGAACATTTCGATCCACAATGTTTGTGTTGCTCTCGATTGTTATAACCATGATCGCATTTCTCACAGTAATAACCGTATCCCAGGAATGCAGTGGTACTGGTAATGGTATCGAAATGGTCATCGTGATAATAGACATGAATGTATTTTCCATCCTTAAAGTCTTTCCCTCGAAACAACAGAGGTCCGCGCACTTCTTGAGGGTGCACTTTCAAGGTGTAGAATGGAGCTTGGACATCTTGCAATTTTTGCATTTCAGGAATGCCGCATGATGTGTCTTTGGACAGGTCGGCTTGTTGCAAAAAGGAGTTCTGCTTCACTTCGTTGTTTGGCTCGGTTCGATTTTCGAATGTTCTCCCAGTCTCTTTTCCATTCTACCGTGTCGTTCTTGTTGGCATAGGTTCGTCCCACCACGATGGCTCGAGCTAAACACATCTGGTCTTGAGAATTGTGAACTTGGACGAGACTCTTTTTGGTGCTGCGAAGGTCGTTCACCAATAACACCTTATTGCGTTGTCCGGTCCCTTGAGGAGGAGAGACGTGGGTCATGTCCAGTGTGGCTTTTCCATCGGTGATGTCAAACTGGTCATTGGATTGTTGTACGTGTTGAATCTTGTCCATGACTTTGGAAGCGGTCAATTCTGCAGGGGTGCTAAACTCGATCCAAACAGGGGATTTCAAACCGTCGTGTTGTATGGAGAGTCTCAAGCGATCGTCTTCTTTGGGTTGACATTGTCGCTTGAGTGAGGTGAGCAAAGAATCCCACACTCCAGTGATGAACCCTTCTGCTTTCTCTAACGGTACGTCGGACTTGAAATCTTTAAACTTCACCGTGTATTTGTAAGCCGTGGTTTTATATTTTCTAGAGGAGCGCTTTTCGGTCTCCCGAATGGAATAGTATTTATCAGGGTTGACCAAGGGTGGCGAACTTTGTTCAGAGGGTTTGGATTCTGGTTCACTCATGTCCTCTTCAAAATCACTGGCATGAATTTGTGCCAAGACTTCAGCCCTGGTACGAGGCGATAGATCACGTTTCTGCCTCTTACTTTTTTCTTCTTTCTTCTCAAATGAATTGGATCGTTTCATCTTGAGTGCAAAACGTCAAATGACTAAAGTTTAAACACCATAGACTAATTTATAGTCATGGCAGACCAGCGTATATAAAATGGTGTTGTCTTGTCCTTTCACTATTCATTTCACTCTCAAACCGAGCACAACGATGGAAGAGACTAGCCAAATCGAACGTTTCGTCAGAGCTTTGCGAGGGGTCATTAGAAAATTCTCTTCAGGCCAGCCGACGGACTACTCTCCTTCCTTTCAAGATAAAAGTCAAGATACTTGCTATATCTGTCAAAAGAAAGGGCATTGGTCTTCAGAGTGTCCAGACCGTCAAAAAAGAAAAAAAAAACAGTGGCTAGAAAAGACAAAAGTCAAGATACCTGTTATTATTGTAAAGAAAAAGGACATTGGTCTCCAGATTGCCCAAAAAAGAAACAAGAGGAGTCAGAAGAAAAGAGGAATTCTTCAGAAGAAGAGGGGGATTCTTCAGAGGAAGAAAGCAGCCAGGTGAAGAAAAAGAAACAGGAGAAGAAAAGAAGAAGGAAAGAAAGTGAGGAGGAAGAGAAGGAGGAGGAAAAGACTGTGACGGTGAAGAAATTTAAAAAAAAAACAGAGAGACTAAACAATGAGACAGAAGAAGTGTATGAGCTTTTTAAAGTGCTCTGTTGTGAATTGTGAATTGGATTGTAACTATTGATAAAAGAATACATTAATTATATAAGGTAAGTGTCTTTGGGTTTTGATTTGAAAATAAGAACGTACACTCACGCACTCATACACAGACACGTACTATAGGGGTAAAATGTTTTTTTTTTGAGTTATTGGCAATTGAAAGTGTATCTCTTTTCGAGAGACGTGGGTGACCCTGAAAAGGGCCTTTTTTGGTGTAGGGGTGAGTTTAAGCAATCAACTTTAACTGTCTTAAGCCTTTGCCACGGCCGAGGCCTACTTCTGATGATGATGATTTGGTTGAAATCACTAAGGGTGGTACGGTAGGCTTAGTCACAGGGTTGGCGTGTTTAGCTCGGGAAGGTCGTATTCTCTTCGGTCGTGATAAAGAAGTCTGATACATTTGTTTCAGACTTCTTAACTCCGCTAAAATGTCCAACAGTACCGTGACGCTTTGACTTTCACCCTCTTGTTTCTTTGCTGCTTCTTCTTCTTGTTTTTTTCTTACCTCTTCTTCTTGTTGTTGCTGTAAAAGAAAAGCTTGTTCCGTTTCCTTTTGCCGCTGAATAAATTTCTCCAATTCTTCTTTCTGTCTCTGTCTAAAATTCTCCACTTGCGGTAATGAAGGTGACGAAGGTTAGGTTCCGGAACAAATTCTTGCGAGGTAAGAAAATCCACAAAATCCCAATTCACCTCTTCTGAAAGTAAGTCCGGGTTCCCTTGGGCGGTCTCCACTGCTGGTGCACCCCAATGGATCGTTTTCTGAGTTTCCGTCATGTTGAATCACTGTCGCATAGATTGACTGCACACAGGCGCTAGCGAATCTATATAGACCACGTGACGTTACAGACTGCTCTCTTCGGATTGGATGCGGGCTGACTGAATTTTGTAACGCGTGTTTGGATTGGTCAACAAACTCAATCCGTTTCAATCCTACCTCTACCTATAAATAAGTGCAGTTCACTGCGTTGATTCACCTGTTCGCGGCGCCTCAAGATGTGGACCGATGTGCAATCTTCTACGCTTGTGTCTTCGATGATGTTCCGGACGGACATACCCATGTATGTCCGGTCCAAGTGGACAGTTGTCCACAGGACAGACACCAGTCTGTGGATACGTAGGATCTACGTAGAAAGACAAGGATGCCTCAAAAGAGTCCTAATTTACGGTCCTACAGTGAGGCGCAGCCTAAGGACAAGAAGAAGACCAATGCGGTCCCCCTTATGTTAATGGATACATTAACATAAATCCAAAGGCCCTTTTCAGGACCACCCATAGGTCTCGAAAAGAGATTGACTTTCAATTGCCTACCCGATTTTTTTTCCCCATGTTCAATTTCCCTTGAGGCTAGAGTGACCCAAGACTTTTTCCTCCCATGTTCAATTTCCCTTGTCCCTATATCGTCCCACGATTTTTCCCCATTTTAATTAACCTTGTCCCTATATCGTCCCACGAACTATTCCCTAATGTTAATTTCCCTTGTCCCTATATCGTCCCAGGGGTTTTCTCCATGTTAAATTTACATAGTCCCTATATCGTCCCAGGGGTGTTTTTAATGATAACTCCCATAGGCCCTAAATCGTCATATACTACTCCTATTACGTTTGAAATGTGGCAATATTACTGCATGTGTTTGACATTAGCAAAGTAGTAAAGCATCATCAGCAGAAATATCACTATAAGATGGGTTTCAGGAGTAACAATGTCGTCATGTTGCTATATTAACAAAATCGTTAAACCTCATCCTTGTAGCAAAATTACTCCAACAGGTGTTTGAGAAAACAAAATCAGTGTTCCGCTCTCGCCTGGAAAATTATAGGTCATGCTACTACATGGACTTGAGGCATTGAACTATTTATTATTACTATATCAGGTTTGGATATCACATAATCAGTGATACACTGTTACCTTGGAAACAGAGTAATATTACTACATGGGTTCTGTGATTACCAATGTAGTGTTTTTACTATATCAGGATTTTGGAGGTCACAAAACGAGTGGTACACTTTGACATGGAAATATGGAAATATTACTATATGGTTTTGGTGTTTACCATTATGTAATATTCTTACTACAGCCGGGTTTGGAGATCACAAACTCAGTGTAGCACTATTCCCTGGGAATATAATAATTTGTTTTACATGGGTTTAGTAATTAGCAATGTAGTATTGTTACTACATCAGGTTTTGGTAATCATAAAATCAGTTTTAATCTGGCACATAGAAACAGAGTAATATTACTACATGGGTTTGGGAGATAGCTATATAGCATTGTTGCTAAAGCAGATTTTGGTGATCGCAAATGATTTTTCACTGTCACCTGGAAAGAGCATAATATTACTGCATGGGTTTGGGGGGATAGCTTAGTATTGTTAATACAGCACGTTTTGATGGTCACAAAAGCAGTTTACAATGCCACCTGTAAATTAGGTAATGTTACTACATGTGTTTGAAGGGTAGCTATAGTAATGTTACTACATCAGGTTTTGGTGATTACAAAATCAGTTTTACACTGTCATCTGGAAATAGTGTAATATTACTACATGGTGTGGGGTTTGGTAGGGTTGGGGTGGGGTGCCCCCAATATATTATTTAATTACAATTGAAGTCCCACACAGGCTCGCTGTTGTAGGAAGTGAAATTAGTGATAGAGAGAAGTAAAGATCCGAGCCCCCAGCCAGCAATGCCGACAGTTAAATTATTGAGAACACAAAGGGGAAATTCAAAAGAATAACAATTTAATACAATTCAATATTTAAATGATAATATCCCAATCACTTTTCTCCCTCTCGATCAACTGATAGTCTATTGCATAATGTCATTTATGGTGTGAGATTGCATTTCCACCTGTCCTTGTTTTCTACTCATCTGTATCTCTCCTATCCCGCCAATTCCTTCTCTCCTTCCAACTTCCATACTAACTCCTTCTCCTTGACTGCTCTTCTCTAATTTCTCCTCCTCGACTCCTTTTCCTCCTCCTCCTTGACTCTGCTCTGCGACTAGACTTCGATTCACAATCGACTTCTCTACTAGTCTCTATTCCGTCTCTCTCCTAGAGACTCGGGACTAAACCACACCGAAGTCTGTCCCTTAAAAGCTTCCTGTGAAAACACAAGGACGTTAGCATATTTCCTTAACCATCTCGTCTCACGCTAAACCAACAATGAATCATCAGATAAATAATATTACATTTTTCTGTCACGCATTCGTGCACATCGAAGTACCCATACGCTTTTGTATAGTAAACAACGTCGTAATAAAGGCACGGTATCAACTTCTTAATCATACCGGCATCAATAATTGCGTTAAATCCGTATATATATATATATATATATATATATATATATATATATATATATATATATATATATATATATATATATATATATATATATATATATATATATATATATATATATATATATATATATATATATATATATATATATATATATATATATATGTTCTTAATCTCAGTATACTGAACAATGGCACAGTAATCAGACACATCTCTGTACATTACACTGCCACAGGTGTACACAAATATTCAAATATCCATATTAACTAATTTTACACACTGCAACCATCTTCCAAAGTTATAATTCAATTCAACAGTTGCAAAATTTAGAATATCACATGAATAAATGCATTAGTTTACTACGAATTAACCAAAATAGCGAATTACAATATTAATTCTAACTACGAGCTAGCAGTCTACATAATTCTTTACATAATCATAGCTCATTTCTCAAATACGCATGTAAATTAAACACTACAAAGGTAATTCTACGTACTAACGATTCTATTAATGAAGTATACATACTGCACATAATTACAATTACAACGCCGTAATATTCTGCAACAATCGAGCAAATAACTCACTGACCTTTACGAAGCTTTGTCTTTCCTTAGAATTTCCTAAGTTGTGCCGCCAATTCACGAGTGGCTTCCAGGAGTCATTGCTACAACTTCTCAGCAAAATGTTTCACAATTACTGGGGGTTTCTAGTCTACCGTATTCAGTTAAATTCGGGTTGAAATGGTGACCACACCCTCTCTCAATTCCGATTGGATATCGATTCTACCCTATTCTTTTTAACTTAGCAGACACTGTTCCGACCGTCTGTCAACGTGGTGAGATTTACGACGCCAATAAGGGTCCTTTGTTCTTGAACAAAGCTTTCAACATCCACATGTGATTTTTGACACCCAACAAGCGGGGCTCTCGTGACAATTCCGAACAGGACCATTATAGCCGCGGGGTCTAAAATAAACACATAGCTTCTAACCAATTCCTTTATTCTTGACTTACGTAATCGCGGCCCGGCAACGTGACACATGGGTTTAGGGATCAGTGATGTATTATTGCTACAACAGGTTTTGAAGATCATAGAATCACCAGTTACCTTGAAAAAGAGCAATGCTAATACTGTTACATGGGTTTGGTGATAGACAATGTAGTATTGTTTTTGGAGATCACAGAACCAGTTTATCGACATAGGGTAATGTTACTATATCGGCTGGGGGGATAGCTATGTAGTATTGTTAGTACATCGGTTATAGTAGTGTTACTACATCAGGTTTCAGAGATCACAAATCAGTGCTTGGAAATAGGGTAATGTTACTACATAGGTTTGGTGGGTGGCTATGTATTATTTTTATTACATCAAGTTTTGGAGGTCACAAATCAGTGCCTTGAAATAGAGTAGTGTTACTACATGGGTTTGGGGGATAGCAGGAGAGCTATGTAGTATTGTTACTGCATCAGTTATATTATTGTTACTGCATCAGATTTTGGGGATTACAAAATCAGTGCTTGGAGATTGGATAATGTTACTAAATGTGTTTGAGGATGCTATGTAGTATTGTTACTACATCAATGTTTAGAGAATCAAAGACATCTGTGATTGGAAATGGGGTAATGTTGCGACATGGGTTTGGAATTAACCATGCAGTATTTTTACTAGTAAAATTCCTTTAAAGGGGACAAGCAATCAAGTCCTTTTTTATTCTGACAACCAGTTTCATTCAATTTATAATTTGTAGCTAGACCTTATTATTTATCAATATCATCTTTGTTTTTCTTGATATTGTTTGTATTTGCGTCAATGTCTGATTTATTCCTAATATGTTTGTATTTATAACAGCAGTCCTCCATTCTCTTTCTCTTCATCATTTAACAGCATATAATCAATTCCTTCTACTGTCATCGATCGTTATACGCAGTTGTTTAGCTCTTCATTTGAATTTTAGGTCAATTTTCACCTGTCTTAATTTATCGTATATTTGTGCTATAGAAGTTGAATATTTTATCCAATGTTTTTCAGCAATACTGTCTATAATATGTTGCATGACTGTGTAATCTTTGATATGGTCACTTCTCTTGTTTGATTTATATTGTAATATTTCATATCTTTCGCTGTTTTCGAACGTAATGATTCCAGAACATTATTTTCGTCAGTTTTACTAGATATAGTATACTTTGATAAAAAACATTTTGCTCACCAACCAGAGAAACATGAATGTTAGGATTACCAATTCCTTCGCAATATAATGTTCTAGTTACAATTTAAAAATGAAGTTTACGGAACATGATTACTTTCGCATAAAGTTAAGTTCGATAGCTTTATTCAATTCATCAATAGGTAATTGTTGAACTGTTGGTGTAGAAAGCCTATGTAATCGATCTTGCGGAAAAGAATGACTAGCAAGCATTAGAATAGAATCTGGATAAAAAGACGGGATAAAAGAAGAATACAAACCGGAAATAACAATTAGGATTGTAAACATGCAGCTATATGTTAAATACTTGATTGACAGGTAGTTGCATAAAATGGATCTAAAACAAACCAAGAAATGGTATGATTTCTTTTAAATGCTCAAACAGCCAACATATAAGTCATTGTCAAATGCAATAATATTAGAAATGACGTCTTTACTGAGTAATGTTTTTTGTGCAATTGATAACCTAAATGACTTGCATGAAATGGAATAAAATTTAGGGAATATTATTAATTAGGTCTGGATTACCAAATTCAGCATTAAACACTAGCTTGATAACTTTTAAGCACATTGATTTTTAACAAAGCGAACATGTTCAATAAAAAAATAGTTTATTTGTTTTAGGAAGTCATTAACTTAATACGCTATTTTAAATATTGCAAGTTATAAGTAACTCAAAAATGATAAGAAGGTATATTGAAAATAACTTGAAGGAAACCTGAAAAAATAACTTACAAATAATTTAAAGTCAACGAGAAGGTAGCTTGGAAATAGCTTGTACGTAATCTGTGAAAAAATAAAAGTAATTTGACGATAACTTGAAAATAACTTAATATCTGTTTCGGAAAATATTAATTTCCTTGCAAAATAAATCGAAGGTGGTGAAAATAAACCTGAGAAACTAAGTTCCAAGATGATAAAGATCTAATAAAGTCGAAAATTAACAAAATAGTATAGCTGCTTAGAGGGCTAGATGCAAAGAGCTGCATGGTGTTAACATAGGTTATAACATTTATTCCTTAATTGTTTTAACAGTTGTTGATGTATTTGTATGTGCTATATGTTGAAGATTTAAAAAAAAAAAAAAACACCTTAAGAACAATAGATCACGGCGGAGCGGGTGCTGATTTAATAGAGACAGCCAGAAGCCATGCACTTAATATACAAACAGCTTTCACCAGGATGTGTTTGCAGATGCGTGTGGTGTTTGTGGGGGTTGGTCTGTCGGTGCTAGATAAGGAGTTGCAGTGGTCAGTGGATACTGGCGATTATACCTCTCGCTATTTCAGGGTTTGTTATAAACATGTGTCTTGAGGGGAACTGTAATTTGAGGATTTGCGGCGACCAATAACTATAAGCCTGTTATACTTCTACGTATATAGGTTAGCTCAATTTATTACTTTTTACTGGAAAATGTGATAGCATATAGTTCTTCGTGTAAATTGCATAGCAATTTAAGTACTGAACGTTGTACTGCTCATTTTTTTCTTCTGTCAGTTTTATTCAGTGTGGATATAAATTATCCTGATTAAGATTTTGAATAATTCTTCAGATAGTCGTGCAAATGTGATAATACTCCTAACGCTCTTACTAAAAAATCCTTTATGTTTTTAATCATCTATCCAAAATACCAAATTTTTAAAATTTATTGTTGCCTGCCGATTCGATATTAGCAACGGGCATTGATTGGAATATGACCCAGTATCACAAATTGTCTCCATATTTGTATGTAATTTATTTTATACTCATTCAATTTTACATGAGTCATCTAGATTTCTATATAGATGTTTCAAACGTATTTTCATCTCAAAAAGGCAGACGGGAACTATATAGGTGTCTTGACCGACGTACGATCGTCTACATTTTTATACTCAATAACTCGAACGTCTCGAATTTTCTTTCAAGCTAGGAAGCTAAAACATTTAGAAAGCTTAAGAGAGAGAGAGTAATTAATTGATATAAAAAACATTTTTATTGCATTCTAAATCATTGAATTCTCTCGTGAATGCGTCTCGGCTAAATTGTTTCAGCATATCCCTAAGCCATATTGCACTTCTTCTTTCCTTAATTTGTGAAAAACATGCATATATATTAGAAATAATAATATCATACAGGTACGCTAAACTATATGATAATATTATTTGTATCAAATAGTAATTCTGCACAGTATTATCAAACATTCTCCTGTACAATCCAGGGATAGCACTTTCCTTTCTGCATTTCTTAGGATTTACGATGCATGCTCCATCCGGACGAGAATAAATTATTTAATGATATCGTGTTTTATCAGATCATATTCAGAACTCACGCGTCCGATCATTGATATCGATTATTTTAAAACTCCTTACAAATAACAAGAAAGCAAAGTTAGAAACGTCGAAATATCAGGTGCGACAGTGTTAAAAACGAATAGAGTTACAGACCTACCTGTGTGACCGGATCCTTACTCCTCTGTGCCGAGATGAGAGACATGCCCATGAAGTACTGATGCCAGCTAGTAGCATCCTCACGCTTCTTCTCTTGGGCTATTCCAGATCCAAGAAAGATTTAAGAAAACAACGATGAATATAATATAACAGCTGTAGGGTTTTCATCTCTCTTTCATAATTATTAAAAGAACTGACATATTATTTTCAAATAGAACGTCACTGGTTTTCCTCTCATTAAGAATAATTTTAAAATTCAGTTTCGTTGTAAGATCATAGTTTTACTTTACCTTTCCTCGCATTGGACTAGGTCTTGGGATATATTTCAGTCATTGTTTTGTTCATCCCTGTAACATTTCTCTGATTCAGTATGAAAATTAAAGTGTAAAACGCACCGACAGGTCTGTTTCCGTCATAGGTGCTAGCACCAATGACGCCGTTACGTGAAAAAAGTCAAATATGCCAAAATCATCTGAATAATACTGAATCGGGAAAGATATTGGGCCTAAACATCGTTGGATTCATTAGAACCGAATAATATTGACCTTTCATTACATTATGAGGCATGTTGTTTCTTCTTTGAACCGAGAAACCTGGCCTTTTTCAAATATGTATGAATTAATCAGACGTTGATCGGCAACATCCGTAGCAGCAGAGAGGGCGAACAGACCACTTAAGGGAGTGGTCACCCTTGTGTTTGGACCCAAAAAAATAGTGACCCTTCATAGAGGTCAATTACCACGTCTACGATTATTGTTTGTCCCAAACAGAATTGTAGACGAGCCCTCCCTGCTGCTATCAATCTTGGGAATCATCATCTGAATCATGGGAATCTTCATCTGAATCATGGGAATTTGTTCTATGTTTCAAGTAATATTGATGGTGGTTTTTCTACTTTTGGATTTATGTTCTTTCTTTTTCTGTAATAGTTCATCAAACTTCTGTATCGATCTCCACCGCAATTTTTACAAATCTGATATAATCCTCTAACGCCGTTGTTACATCCAACACAACTTCCTGGACCAGCATGAGGATTTTTCTTTATAAGATAATTATGTTTTTTGCAATATTCTCCACGGCATTTTTTATCACATTTGTTAGAGGTTCCTTGACGCAGCCACGCACAGTTGTTCATTATATGAATGATATCTTTTTAATTAAATTTACACCTCTTCTGCTGATATCAATTAAAAGATTTTATCAAGACCCACACGATATCTTGTTCTTGGATCATGTAAATTTATTGTTATAAATCCATGCGGAGTAGCTTGCGCTCGTGAGAAGAAATTTCTGAATTTAATTATATCCATGTCACCACCACACCAAGTTTGATGAATATTTCTCAGCGTGTGTGTGTCTACGCCATTAAACACAACTAAAATGTTGCAGTTGTCTCTGATTACTTTTGGTATTTGTGTATATCGTTGAGTAACATAGATCACATCTGTATTTTTATGTCTACCGCGAGAAAATATTCTGGCTTGATTTGATTGTTTATCTAGCATCACATCGTCGTATACAACTAGATTATTAATAAATCCGTCTAAAACATCTACGGACGGTGCTTCATCAATATCGGTTATAAACTCTATAACATCATTACCTTCGTCCAGTAATCGCGCGTTTTCACTGAAATCTTTAAGTACATCATAACATCGTTGATCATCAGTGGATGGTGCTACTAAATACAATTTATCCCATTTCAACCATCTCATTATCAAATTAAGTAATAACTGCGTCTTACCCGATCCAGATGGTCCTATGATAATCATTCTGATGGAGTTCGGTAGCGCAGGATGATGATTAACAGGTTCTCGTTTTCTTGTCGCTGAGAAATCAATTATATCCATATATATTATATCATGAGTCTATATTGTTTACGCTGTAGAGTTAAAACTCCAACTGTTGATTTAGCTACGGTTACAACAAAAAGTAAAAAAATAGCGTATGGTGGAAAATGTTCTGTGTGCGGTAGGAAGAAATTTTCGTTTTTACCTAATAAGCGCGGTGGTGATATTGCTAATTTGATGTCAAAGTTTCTAGGTACTCCATGGGCTAAATACAGCGGAGAACAACATCTACCAGGATATAATTATTGCGGTCCCGGTACCAGACTTGATATCAGGCTCGATAATCAAGATCAACCAAAACCAGGCGAGGAACCAGTAAATGCTATTGATCGAGCTTGTCACGCTCATGATGTAGCTTATAAAAGTAAAAATCTACAAGATAGACATATTGCGGATGTGAAATTAATTCACGCGCTAGATTCTATAAAAAATAAAAATATTAGAGAATCATTAGCTAATTGGTTAGTAAGATCCGCGATGAAAAGTAAATTAGCGCTTGGAGCTGGTAATATATAAATGGAATCGATTTATTATTCACCAAGAGGATACTGGAGAGGCAAAGCAGCAATTGGTAAACTTGCTGATGCAGCAGCGGTTAAACGTTCTACTGCTAAAACGTGGTTATCTAAACAAGCAATATGGCAAATTTACCTACCACGTCCTAAACAAATTCAGTACGCGTATTTCGATGTCAGTGTTCCTAATGAAGTTCATCAAGCTGATATTCTGTTTTTACCGCATGAGACTGTGCGTGGAAAAACGTACAAGTACGCGTTAACCGTAGTTGATGTTGCAAGTAAGTATAAAGAAGCAGAACCGTTATCGACGAAAACATCATCTGAAGTAGCCGATGCGTTTGAACGAATTTATCAACGAGGTGGTGGACCACAAGGTGGTCTACGATGGCCACAGCTACTACAGGTTGATCCTGGTAAGGAATTTCTTGGTCCAGTATCATCGTTGATGAAACGACATAATACCAAAATACGACGAGGGCATACTGCAATTCACCGTGATCAGGCAATTGTTGAACGATTTAATCGAACACTCGCTGAGCGGTTATTTGGATATCAATACGCGAGGGAATTTATTCAGGATAAAAGATCTCGCGAATGGGTTGCAAGATTACCAAGCGTGATAGCTGCATTAAATAGCGAGATCACACAAACAACCAACATGAAACCCATTAGCGCGGTCACAAAAAAAATATACCAACACAACGAAAAGATGTTGAAAAACAGAAAATATTGGGTGATGTCACAGTCAGATATTTATATGAGCCTGGTGAACTTGAAGGTGGTAGCGCGAGAGCGACTGATCCTATTTGGAGTGTTACCACACACAAAATATCCACCGTGACAAGATCCTCAGGTAGACCTGCAATCTACAGATTAGATTCGGCTGCTCCTCAACGTGGATTTGTGCGTGAACAACTACAAATAATCCCCACGGATACACAACTACCACCCCGATCACTTAACTAGTACTAGCGCCTCTACGTCGATTACATTCGAGACAGGTCAACATGGTATTTTCTCGTGTATGACCGCGACTGTTATCTTTTCTGTCTACGGTAAATTGTCTTGAATCATTACTCGAATACCGCCATAACATTATACAATTGCAACTTGTGCAATGATTATTCTGCTGCTGTTTTAACTCAACAATAAATTCAACATCAAGATCAAAGTCGCGTTTATTTTTTTTTATCAGATTGTTTATATCCGATTAATTTTTTTCTTATTATATCATCATCGATGATGTTAAATTTATCAACGATTTCAGGAATTATAATTCTACGTAATTGAGATATCTTTCTCACCCTTGATACCGCTAAATAAACTAAATTTGACCACTCGATACGATCGTCTACAATCCAGACTCGTGTGTCAGAAATAGTTAATCCCTGAGACGAGTGGATCGTCATAGCGTATCCCAACACCCATGGAGATTTGTCAGCGCGTAATGCATCTTCGACTACACTGATATCAACGGCGACAATATCATTTAATACGAGATTCTGTTTCCTTGACTCTGTCAAGGGTCCTGGAATATCAACATTAATATTTTGTTTTCGTGTATCTGATGGTCTATAACACAACGGTACGGGTAATTCTGGGTATTTTTCTTTATGTAGTTGAAATAACTGCTGTTGTAAATCGTCTCTGATTATTTTTCTGCTTGCTAGTATCAGATCACTCGGTCTCCATAAATTCAAAAAATCACCCACTGAGGTCTCTGAGATTACTCCGCGTATTATTTCACACTGAATTTTGTTTGACTGTAATCTGATTAATTTTTTAAACTCCTTCAAATTTGCATCGAGAGCTCTATGATCATCATCTATTTCTTCGTAATAATCAACGAAATTTTTTAACCAATCATGTGGAGATGGTCCAACAAAAGGCGGCGGTTGACCATGATCGCCACACATTATTATAGCGGTATTTTTCGTCAACAACCAATCAAGAAACATTTTTAATGTATCTAATGACATCGTACATATCTCATCCCAAATAATTATTTTAGGTATATATTTTTCTCCCATTCGTTCAGGAGTCCATGTATCCCCGTGCCACCGAAAGAAACTATGATACGTACACGATTGTACTTGCCGTTGTTTCATCTCGCGTGCAAGTCTATGTGTGGGTGTCAGCACGATCATATCTGAATTTCTAAAAACATGAATTGCTCGAGTCGTTTTGCCACATCCACCAGGTCCATTGAGATATACTGTCTTATATCTGGTTATTGGATCACTCACCGGCGGCGCTTTCGACATTTCTGATATTTTATTACCCTCACGATAAAAATCTCTCATTGGAACATCTGCTGATTCTGTGTAATTGTGTAATATTTCTTTTTTTATCCTCCACGAACCCCATCGTTCATCATTACTTGTAAATTTCATAACGGATTCTAAATATTTACTCGAAATATAAAACGAATCTGTTGCGACTCTAACTGCGGTCTTGGGAAATCTATTAATCATCGATAATAAATTTATGGAAACATAAGCCAACATGGAAGATCTTAGATGAGTATACTGTGGGGAGACGTCATTTATGTAACTAACGATCGTGCCCAATTTTGTTCCGTCGGATAAATAAACATTTTCTCGATTTACAAATATATTTCTCGCTGTTGTATCAGCGATTATAAAATCGTACTCGGCATCATCTAAAATTAATCGTGCGTGATGTCTTTTATGATCATATGCACCACCTTGAGTAAATTTACCTATAATTTTTCTACCGAGATCTTTTGCGGTTTTGAGTTTAATCTCGAGAATTTTAGGAGCTTCTTTGATAATATCATCTTCGGAAACATCAGGACATTTTTCCTTAAACTCGCTAAGAACTTCATCGAGATTGATATAATCTGGCATGGGCAACCAAACTTCGGTCTGTGCATGATATGATATAATCGCCTCACTGACCACCAACGATGTCAGTATCGCACAATCTAGCATATATAGTAACAAAACTATAGGTGCCCAACGTTTTTCACAAAAATGTCTGCCAAACCAAACATAACAAATCTTGTGAAGATTTTCGTTAAACTTGAATGATTCAACTCAAGCAAATCCAGTCAGATCAAAATCAGGTAATGGTCCATTAATTGCCACTCGCGTCATCTCGTTTGTAGGGTGACCGAATCTTTTAAAATACACAGAACAATCTCCGTATCCTAGAAAACTTCCCGGATAACATGCAACCATATCAACCGAAATAACATCATCGTAATTATATTTGGTATTCCACAATCCGCCGTGTCCGTATTCGACGCAACTTGCGCGCACGTCCTCGAGTAAATCAAATCGTGTTGGTTTCCATGAATTTCGTTCTCTGGCGAAATGAGCCGCAACAGATGGAACGGTAAAACAATTAGTTAGTAATTTGTCAATATTTTCTGCGAAAAACTTTTCCGCGAGATTTTTCATCTCGTCATGGAGGGATTCTGTTCGATATATTTCACCATTTGGTCTAACAAACTGATCAAATTCACCTTCCTCATTACTTTTAAATAACCATGCCGATACAGAATCGTTTTTACTTATTTCGTTGATAAAATCAAACATGTCTGCCCCCATATCTCGGGGGTAAAATCTAACAGTTCGATCACGTGGAAATATTGTTACTGCGCTAGTCCATGCATGCACGTTGTGATCAATAATATTTATTGGAGCTCCTTTCGATTTATATTTCGATTCGTACAGTACCTCTCCCGTTATTGTCGCTACGGTTATTGGAAATTTTAATAGTTTTCATAACTCAGCAACATCTTTTATTGTGGCACCGGTATCCTTAACTGAATCAGCCCACGAGTTTATTTTCTTACGTCTTAAATCAGTTAGTCCATTTCCACGCATCGCGTTTGTAAAGTGTTCTATTACTCGTTCGGCTACACAATTTAACCTTGTAAATTTCATGGGTGCCAGTTTATCAACGTTGGGTTTTTTATTTATCTCATAAATTCCATAAATAACCGCTGTTACAGGATACGCTCGCTCATAATACGGTTTGTCAATACCCGTCAATAGGCCCGGTCTGGAATTTTTACTTAATATGACAGTTTTATTATTACCAAGGACAGGATCATATTTGTCACGGATAATCCAACTACCTATTTCTATTAATACAATAAATTTTACTTTGAAGAAATATTTTTGATTGCCCTCGTATTCGGTGATGTAGTTAATGATAGTTGCCGCTCGCTTGTCATTCATTGTGGCGTCCTTGACAGTATTGCGAATAATCTTGAACGTTGACCATGTGTGAGATGCACCATCTGTGTAAAATTCCTTCTTGGCGTCGTGAATTTTCGAGATCAGACTTTTATTTTTCGGATCAACCAAATCTCGCACTGGCAAGTCTGGAGATAATCTGTCTAGGTTGAATTTATACTTAACAGGCCTAGCTTGGGATAATTTCTCAAACTCGTTCATATAATTAAAACAAATATTTAAATAAAAATATTATATATACAATGTCTCAATGCAGATGGTTGATGATAGGTTCAGTAAATCGATGCAACAAATCCTGTAGAGGTGAATTTTGTTGGATGCACTTACAGGGCATACGGCGAGGAAGTCTAGGACCAATACCGCGTCTGCGGTGTGGCATTGGAGTGCGAGGAAAAACAAAATTATGTGGAAAGTGCGGTGGAAAACGGTTCAGAGAGCTTAGGAGATATTATGACCAAAAAAATAATAATGGTGGAAACGCTATAAAATCCGTGGAGGATTATATATCAAGATTTCGGACAAACAATGATTTAAACAAATAATATTATTATAATGGAGCAAAATATATTTGTCCCACATCCCGTCATCAAGAATTACGAATCAAATATTAATGGTGTCATCAGAAATTGTATGCTTAAAAGACCGGTTGGTACTGTTTCTAATACTGGCTATCTTAGATTCACTGTTGGGAAGAAAAGGTATCTGTGTCATCGATTTACGTACGAATGTTTCTTCGGTGTGATCAAAGACGATCTTGTTATTGATCATGTTGACGGAGATCCTCAGAACAACTCCTTATCCAATCTTCGTGTTGTCACGCAAAGCGTGAACTCTTCATGTGGTAATACTGGAAGATGTAAAACAGTTTTTAGAAGGGCGGTAAATTCCACAAACACAGAAACTGGCAAAGTAATTATATTTCGTTCGATATGTTCTGCTGCGAAATACTTTGATATTCACCCGTATTCAGTACAAAAAGTAGCAGAAAATATATATAAAAACGCTTTCTCGAAAAAATATAAGCAGAAAATCATCTTTCAGTATCAATAATTATCATCACCACCTTGAATTAATTTTTTTAATTTATGTCACAGTATGTCCTCCATACACTACTGAATTTTTGATTATATGAAGGGGAGATTACTTTGTAATATATAGTTTTCTTCGTAGATTTTTTATTTTTTATGATCGTAATTGGTCAGTTTAACTAATTACGTCGTAATTAATTACTCGTAGAAGCATATTTATGGTTTTTAAATATTTTCCATCATACAACATTACGAGAAATTAGGGCAATTTTACAACCGCTGTTATTGATCCGCAGGTAGCTGTATACAATCAGCTTAGAAACCGTTGTTAGTGTACAGGAGTATTTCACAACCCGTTATTGATTTCGCAGGTATTTGCAGTCTGCATAATACAGATATATTCAGAAACCGCTGTTATAATTCAGAAACCGTTATTTTAATGTAGAAATTATTATTATTCAGAAACCGCTATTTCGGTGTAAATATATTTGAAATTAGTTCCTTAGCTATATATTAACTTTCGAAACATATGTTTCTAACAAGATTCAATAGCTCAATCGGTATCATATTGGACTGTGACGCTCGCGGTCCAGGATCGAATCCCATGACTGACAATTGGTCGGGTGGTTACGCATATTAGCGATTTTTATAATTAATTGGGGCACCGCCAGCCCCGTCTCCGCTGTCAGAACACCATCCTACCATGTCAAACGTGGTAGATACATGTTTTGTATTTCCCACGGGTTGATTATTTGGTGGGTGGGTGTTCTGTTGAGCGGAGAAAATGGCCTCATTTCATTCATTATATCTCATTTCATTCATTACATCTCATTACATTACATCTCATAACATACTTAATGAACCTGCTAAAAGACTCGAATAGAGGTTCCATTTCATAATATATGTTTGTGCCGTCCATGTATAATCTGAGCTCGCTAAAGACTCGATAGGGGCTCTTCATTCATTAAATGTTCTGTGTGCCTGGTGAACTTGGTAGAATGCGATGGCAATCTGCGAGTTCTTGGCTGTACTGTCCATGCATAATCTGACCTCGCTAAAGACTCGATAGGGGCTCTTCATTCATTAAATGTTATGTGTGCCTGGTGAACTTGGTAGAATGCGATGGCAATCTGCGAGTTCTTGGCTGTACTGTCCTTGAAACATCCCGACGAACTCGCTAAAGACTCGATAGGGGTTCTGTGGATAATTTTTTTTATTTTAAAGATTTATATATTATATAATGAACCATGAAAATATCAAAGACATTATTTCTGCTATCAAAAAACTAGAAGAAAACGGAATTAATATATCTGATGAACTAAATCCTGAAAAAATAATATCTGATTTTGAAACGTTAGAAGAGCTTAAGAATGAAAATAAGTACGTTCTATCATCTCAATATAAGTTCATAAAGCGGATTCAGGCAGCTATGTTTCAGTCACTGGCTATGGTGAGCGATGATCAAGTAAATAAATTTGTTCCTCTTTCTGTCACAGTAGAAAAGGTCAGATCGGGATTATCCAGCGAGTATCAAACGAAAAAGACAATCAGTACCCGCATAAGATACTTAAGAAAAATTATGTCAGCGAGTAACGACCAAAGCAACTCTACCTGAATTATTATTTATTCTGAGATTTTATTTATTCTGAAATATTTTATTTATTCTGAGATTTTATTTATTCTGAGATTATATTTATTCTGAAATATTTTATTCATTCTGAGATTTTATTTATTCTGAGATTATATTTATTCTGAAATATTTTATTTATTCTGAAATATTTTATTTTTTCTGAAATTTTATTTTTTCTGAAACTGATGGGTTAGTTGGTACTCAGATTTATTATTTTATTTTATTTTCTGAATTATCCATCAGATCGTCGGGTAAAATACCCCTCAAAAAACACGAAATTTGTTGATTTTTCACTGAAATTCAGAAGAAAAAAAAATATTTCTGATAAAATAAAATATTTCTTAATCCGCTCCTTATTTTATTCATTCTGGAATATTATTTTTTTAAGTTGATCGACTTTAATACAGGAATGTGCATAATTTAGGATCTGATCTCTGCTACAAATGATCTCGATAATACGTTTTTGACAGAGCTCATCTAACTGTTCTTGTGTTAATAAGAAATCCTCGTCTCCGTATTTATCAATAACTAAATTAACGTTAAATTGTTCTGTATTTTGTGAAAACGCTGTTCTGATGGCGTTTTCAAGTACTTCTTTGTCATGTATAAAAACCCCTCACGTGCTGGTACATTATATAATATTTAAGATTTCACATACAGATTTATCACAAGTTCTTCGCCACGTATGTCAATTAAGCGATTAAGGTGGTCTGTGAGCTTAAAATTTATTCGTGTTAACATATTATTGTGACACCGCAGATACACAGGATTAGTTGGTTCTTGCACGATTAAACTTCCGGGGGAAACTTGTGGTGTAAATGTGTATAAACTATATCCTTGTTGAGCCTGATTTGATCTTCCGAGATCTATTTCATAGCTGCCATCGGCTACGTCACAAACCAGATTGACCACGATTGTCGATGTTATATTAACGATTCCCGGAGATACGTGTCTGCCGCCGCCATGTGGATCATTATTATGTCTGAGAACAGTTGGAGGTGGTGCTAGTTTTTTCCACGCATCGAGTATTTTAGGAAAATATTCATCAATGACATCATTGACAGATTTTCTTAATTTATCTGGACTATAATCAGGAAACTTAAATGTTACAATGTCAGCTTCGGGTATTTTGTATTTGGTTGCGAAAAATCTTCTATTATCCCATACACGTTTTTCTATGTTCCACTAGAAACTTGTATAATTCATTTTAATATTATGATGAAAACTTTTCGATGACGTAAAATCATCCGAGTTGGTTCTGGTGGTCCATGATATTCTGGCGCAATATCAGGCCAGCCTAGTACGGATCTGATTGAAGATTGATAAATATCAACGACGTAATCAGGAGAGTTTATTTCAATCGTCGAGGACAGGGTCGGCTCATGAACATTAATTGATATTTTTGCTTCTTTTCCTGTTATTGATTTTATTCTACGAGCAAATTCATCATTGATTTGTTCGACCTCATAACTGCCAGTTGGTATTCCAACAACAACCCAGTCAGGTGTTCCATCGGGTTTATTTTTATTAGCAAATACAAGCGAATTATTTGCTGGTGTACCATAAAATGATTTTGATCTGATATTTGGCCAGCTGTAATATACCCGTAATTGCGCTAGTGCTATTTCTTTTACTGGAATTGCAGTAGGAAAATTAACACTAAATTCAGGATCAGATGAACTTACGAGATCATCGTTATCTTTGGCGGAGTTGTGTTGGTCACGATCTGCTGGAGTAATTCTGTCATTATTAATACTTATATCTTTAATACCGATACCTTCGTCGTATATTTTAGTTATCATTGAAAACTCGAAATCAGATATGATTCCATCACTGAGACTCGCTGATAACAACGAGGATAATTTCGAGTATGCTACCGTCGCTGTGTGTAATTTTATTATGCAATCGGATAATTTTTCGTTCGTGCAAGTACATATTTTTTTTTTGCGATGATAGTAAGCACACCTGCGATAGTTGTTGCTGCTGAAATACAAATAGTTACAGCTCCTGGTGCCATCATTGTCACCGTTGATAATATGACACCGGTTCCAGCAACAACAGCGGATACTGAATAAACAATCACATCAACGATAACTAATCGTCGTCGATATTTTTTTACTTTTACTGTATATTGATCGACTTGATCTTTTAGCGCCGCCTGCCATTCACGCGCTTGATTGTACCTGTATTGTGCACCATCCATATATTCTTATGCAGTAACCAACTGAGGTGTTTCAGCTACAAACTCCAAACACCACCAGTAAGATGTTGTGGTTAATTTCTTATCGGCTGCTTCCTGAATAAATATTTCTTCGGTTCCGCTATTTAATATAACAGATACAACCCCCGAAAACCTATCGGTTGAATGACGCTATGGACACGTTGTAAATATCTCAAATCGCGCAGCACTGAACACGGACAACCTGTACACGCCAGTGACTGTTGCGGTATATTTGATAGTTTTATTTTGCTGCGACCATGTTGCAAATCCCGATGATACCGTGTATACGATGTTTGTGATATGTCCGGGAGTTATTCCAGATGAAATTTTAATTAAACTGGTTTTGTTAACGATCTCAGGAATCCCCGCTGCGATGTCTTGCTGTGTTCGTTTGATCGTGTCTAGGTTAGTTTTGATATCAACGAGTTTTATGTCAATGGTGTGCGGAGTGCCGAAGAATTCTTCTGCGGCTTTTTGAAAATTTCTTCGAAATCTTGCAAAAGCGCCCACGTGAACATCATACTCGGCCCGCAGCGTGGATAGTTTTCCATCCACGTTGTCGACGTATATTTTTGTTGCTGCGTCTTCGTCAGATGTTGGATCTCTTAAAACTACTATTTTATTCCGTTCATGCTGAGTTCACCCGTCATTGTGTCGCCGGTGTTTTTCACGCGATTAGCAACGCTTCTTGCAATTTCATCTCTGATGGTTGTAAACGATATACTTGAATCTCTGATTTTGCCGCTGTCAGTAAACACAGGAATATTATCTGTAACTACACCGAGTACTCGTCGAACTATATCATTCCATCTGATGTTGCTCGTTTTTAGTTTACCATATCGATCTTGAAAAATAACAGGTTCATCTGGGTCAACTCCAGCCAGGTTCATGATATCAGCAAGTTCATCTTTAGTCGCATACTTCGACAGATCAACATCGCCGGATGTTCTCCTAAGGCGTGAGGATCTTCTTCCGTAAATATCAACCATTATAATAAGACCTGTTGTTTAAAACGCTTTACGCGAAACGAATCGGTTACTTGCATAATCATGCACAACTTTATGTGGTGGTTTGGATGATTTTGATATAGCGTCGAGTACATTAATTACTTCACGGCCACATATTGGCGGATCTGTCATTGTTTGTGTGGGTAGCGTTGAATACCAAACTTTATAACCAGAGGTTCTTGCGTGAAGTGGTGCGACATACTTGATAAATTCAACGGGTGGAGCTAACCCGTACGAATCAAAATAAACGATTCCACGTGGATCAACCGCGTATGATACCCAATGAGTACCAGGTCCAGAACGTTCATCGAGATTAATAATACCTGTTTCGAGTTTATTCGGTTGTTTTGGTAATTGATCTCGATTAAAAACACCTCTAAAGGCTTTTATTTTTAATTTTTTAGCAGCATCAAGTAAATCAAAATTTGATGCTGGAGTATCTAACGTGGAAGCCTCAGACCTCTTCCCCAGCGAGATCCGGGTAATCTTAGACCGCGTCCCTTTTTTTTATACCCCCTTCCTGTTGCTTTCTTTAGAGCCATTCCAGCAGCTGTTCCAACAGCACCTAACGCGGCTGCTTTTGCTACGGCTGGAGCAGCAGAAGCTATTAATGCTGGTATAGCCGCAAGAAGAGGAAATATATCACCGGTTTTAAACATGTCTTTGATGGCGCTCGGGGAAAGATGAAATTGAACTCCGGTTTTTGATTCTAGTGCTTTATTGAAATGTTTAATCTGATTATTTGTCAACGATAATTTGTTTGGACCACCACTAATCTGATCTCGTTTTAGTGATATTTTAGTTCCGCATTTGTTGGCGGTTTTTGATTGAAGCTTTTTGACCTGACCGGGAGTCAGAGTAACATTAACATGACCATACGACATTTTTATATAAATAATATTTTTCTAAATAACACGATTAAATATTTTCCACTGGTGCATCAACGACCCTCATTCGACCACTACCACCTTCAAGTAACATGGCTTTATCGCTAAGTATGACCGCGATTGCTCTATAATCAACACCACCTGTATTTAATATTGCTTTAAGATGTATATCAACGACAGATTGTTTTGATAGATCAAGATGCTCCAACGAAAAATAATAAATCGGATATAGTTTTGAAAAATCTAATTGTGATATTTGCAACCCAGTATTTATATTTTGATCACGTCCCATGAATGTCATTAAACGATGATATGCACGTCCTATACGATTTTGTTCATAATTTAGTTGTATATTCTCTGTTGGTTCTTGTTGTCCGTTTATCCGTAAAGAAATATATGTGATACCTAGTTTATCAAATATCATATGAGAGTGAACTTGTGAACCTAATCGATTAGTTTCCTGAAACGCAATAAAAATATGTCGCGGTGCAGAAACACCCTGTTGTGATGCTATATGCCATGTAAACTGACCGTTAACGTTAGTTTGCATACTGTCTGTGCTTGTTGTTAACCATGACAACAAGGATTTACCACCAGTGTCCATGAAAGAAATTAATTTTTGTTCTACTGCGATCGTTGGAGTCATTACCGGCATCCATAGTGAAAGTTTAGGCATTATTACTTTACCAGCATCACCAACAGGTCTCCACAGAGCATCGTTATCATCATCTTTTCGCACAAGAACAACCGTGTGTCTAGCTCCAAAAATAACCTTCCTAAAATTTCTACAAAATCCAAAAATATGCGATAGTGGAATTGTACATGAGAATCTTCTATTGCCAGCAGACAATATATTTCTACGTGCTGCAAATCCCAAGTTGAAATTTTCGCCAGAACCATGAACCACTGGCCACACATCAGCATCATTGTTATCGGCAAAATTTCTTGGTCGTCTTATATTATACGGATCGCTTTCAGGGTGATTGGAGTTATCTTTCACAAACATCATTGTAGGACCTGCTGATCTTGTATAATCATCAGAATATCTTGCTAATCCTATTATTGTTGTAGCAACGTCGACATCTTTCTGAATCGATTCGATATTTTTTCCATCGATCATATAAGTGGCGCTATCAAACAACGCCATAATACCATTGTTGACAAAACCAATTTTTACTGCATCTGCATAATTAGTGTCATCCGTTTTTATAATTGTACCTTCTACCTCAAGAAAGGCCACAGCGGGTAAAAAGTATCTACTTGTATCATGAACTTGTAGTTCAATTCTTCCACGTTGATTTGGTATTCGTGCTTCATAAGAATAAAACTGATAATCACGTACCGATTCATCTTTAAGGACAGGTGCTTCCATGTCAAATGCTATGTCTGATTCACGCTTAAACATTTTATGATAATTATTTTCGTCTAACACGAAAACCGGGTTTAGAAATTCCACTCCCTGATATCATGCTTGAAATATTATTCCCTGATTCACCGGGTCCTTGATCTGCTAACGTCGCTAGTTTTTGATTTGCAGCCTGATTTATTATTCTGCTGACATCTGCTGGCATAATTTCAGTACTTGGTAATTTTACTGGTGGTTGTGATTTTCGTCGCAATAATCGTGCTAGTCTTTCTTTGATCGCCGAGAACGCCTTACCAGCAACATTGACAATTGCTCCAGGAGCTTTATCACGAACAATATCGATAGCTTTCATCGATAATTGTTTTGCAACGGGTGCTACTTTTGGGGCTATTCTTGTAAATAATCCCTGAATAACATCACCAAGTCCATCTCCGTAAGTAGCTCTGTAGATTGGTAATCGTGAGTTTACCGCTCTGACCTGTACAGGTTTGCGATGATTATTATGTATGATCATCTTATTTTTATTTACTATTTATTTAACAACTAGTCATCAACAAGTTCATCGATAAGTTCTCGGAAAACGCCGATATCCATGATACCACCTTGAAATAATCGCCGACAAATATCAGATGCTTCATTAATTATTTCTGGTGAATTATTTCCGGCACGTTTTTCTCCTATGAGAACCTCTAACCGTGACACATCATTAATGATATTATCAGGACATAAACCAGATCCTGTTGTAGGTTCATCTTGAGGTGTTTTAAATACTGGTGGTTGCATTACCGGAGAAAGTACCTCAGTGGTGACTGGGAGGTCACTTTTTCGAAATCCAGGTGGTGATTCTACCGGTGAATATGTCATTGCCGGCGCAGAAATTTTTTTACGTTGTGAAGGTGGAGGAAGCTGATACTGGGAGAGCTGTTCTTGTTGTTTCAGTCTCTCTCTATAAAGTCTTTTTACTTCTTCATTAATAATTTCATATTTTTGACCTCTAGCTTGTTTTTTGTTGTAATATACGCGATATATATATCTAACAAGATTATCATCATTTACTTTTTCATGACGGGGTTTTAAAATACTAGATTTATTAAATATGCTATTTAATATTACCTCGGGTAATTGTTCTTCTTTAGTTTTTCTAATTTCTTCAACAACCCCCTTCCTAAATTTTGCAATCAATTCTACGTTTTATTCTACTAGTTCGGGTTCAGGTGTATGTTCTTTTTGCACGTCGGCGACTTCAGTACGAAGTTTTCCAATTTCTTCAAGTATTTCCTCATCAAAAGTTGGAGGTTGAGCCGCAGCTATTTCCCCGGCTATGCCAGGTGGAAGATCTCGTAAAATCTTCTTTGTTTGTTTAGTTCTTCTTGCTATTTTTTCGGTTTTTTCTGCTGTTTGTTTTGATACCGGAAGAAGATCCTCTTTGATGACTGTTGTAACTTTCTCAGTAGCTGCAGTGACGGGCTTAAACAGTTTTTTAGTTTCTTCTTCGTACTCAACTTGTGCTTCTTGCTGCGCTTGTAGATTTTTTCTAAATGAGTCTCTGACAGGAAGAAATATTTTAATTGTTTCTAATCGTTCTCGTTCTATTCTTGCAGTATGAGATTCTGGATGTACCATTATTTTTAATATAACAATTTTTTAATTAATAGCAGCAGGGAGGGCTCGTCTACAATTCTGTTTGGGACAAACAATAATCGTAGACGTGGTAATTGACCTCTCTGAAGGGTCACTATTTTTTTGGGTCCAAACACGAGGGTGACCACTCCCTTAAGTGGTCTGTTCGCCCTCACTGCTGCTTCCGTGGGTCAACCGATTTCACTCGAAAGCTAGAATACAATATTTGACGATGTCACGGGTGCAAACATAAGAAGTCAACTCCACACTATGTCGGATAAGGAAGGTGATCCTTATGTGGTACGCAATTCTCATTTTCCGTTTGATATGACGCTGTGAACGGACAAATATTTTCAAGTATGTATTTTTTGACGGCGTATTTGACATAAAATTGTTTTCGTGCCGTATTCTTGCCAATTAATATCGAAATCCGCAATAGCTGGGTATGTCTTTAGCTCAAGTTCGTTCTTAAAAGTATTCCAGCACCTCAGCTGATCACCAATATCCAATAGAGTCTTATTTTTATCTAACACATACTTTTTCTTCTAAGATCAACTTTAAAGAAAAAATGAGGGCCTGCTCCTCTTCATTCCCATTCAAATCAGTATGTATGACACGTGCGACTATTGTTGTTATTTTGTTAGCCACTAATAGAATTTGTCGAATGTATCAATTATCTACTTTTTGATCATTCCCGAGAAAAAATCCGGAACGACGAGCGACTTAGATGACTGAATTAACCTTGTAATACGTTACTGAATATTTGAAAGTCATATACACCTAACATCTTGAATATTTCAAAGAACCATTAATGTCAGATGGCTATTTGAAAAAATCATTTCCTTCCTTCCGAACTTCAGTTAGATTAGAAGAATGATAAAGTTTATGACAAACAGGGGTATTGGGGCTTACAAATAGAGCTCTAAAACAACGGCTTTACCGTACCTATGGCTATAGAATTGCTAATTAATATAACTTAGTGAATCAGTGTATACAACATACAAACAATACCTCTACTTCATTATTTTCTCATTTACTTGATTTACGTCACAATGGACATGCTCATGGTAGATAATACATAGAAGATGCTATCAGATACCTTTTTATTAAATATACCACTAAGAAAATAAAACAATAAAAATGTCCATCCGCATAGGCAGAGATCATGTAGTCCAGATTACTGAGTACAAACCTGATATTCACTGATTCCAGACTTAAGTGGACATCGATAGAGAAATTAAACAAGGAAGAATATAGCATTAACTATGGGGATTGCAATGACGTCCACAAGCAAGTCATACTTTAGGTGTTCTCTATTTTGGGTTTGATTGTTTATTAAGCGCTGTTATAATACTCTAAAACGCCATCATGATCTGCAAAATAGGTTATAATTCTTCTTCTTTCTCCTTACAATATATGAGGAAAGGAGATATCTATTATTTTACAATATGCCAGCATACTAGAGGTTGTTCTTGTTGTTTTGGGTTTATCGACACTATTAAGCACGTGTTATACTATACATGATTGGCATTCGATTTGGTAGAGGAAGAAACCTTGAAAAACCCGGAATGAACCACCAATCCACATTGGTCAATCCGAGACTCGAACCCACGTGCACAGAGGTGAGATGTCAGTGATATGAAAGGCAAGCATCATAGACCATCAAAGACCATCGGCATACATGTAAGAGTTATTGTATTGGAAGGTTTCTTTATTGAATACCCGAGGTTCGTGGGGTCTTCTCTTCTATAAGAGGATTTCGATGTTGAATACCCGAGATACATTATATATTTTATAGGAGGATTCCCTTATTGAATACCCTGGTCATCTCTACATTGATGAACATGTAATATTGCTTGCACATTTTTGTATCAAGATTGAATGATGTAATTCCTTTGTCAGACACAATGAGCCAATTAAATTTCCTTTAAATTGTAAGTTTTAATGATTATGTTGACTACGCAAAAATCAAGGGCAGTTTATTCCATCAATCTTGTTGATCTTATATTCGATAATTTTAGCACGTTAAAAATCTCTTCATTTGATCCTTAAGTATGCCTTATTCATAGTACTTGCGGTCATAGTAGGTCATTTGTAACTAAAGAAGAAACATTCTGGCTTGATGCAGTAAATTGAACTAGTTTGTCAGTGCATTAATTACGAAAAGCTTCATATTTTTTAGTGGTATATTTAATAAAAAGGTATCTGATAGCATCTTTGTGTGTGTGCTTTAGATTTTAACGTAGCTTTAGTTTTTTTTTTTTTTAGTGATATCGCTACCATGCATGCAGTGTGGCAGTTTACAGCGATGTTTAGCACGGAGGCATCATGTTGCGATGGCGTGTAGCATCATGTCCCTTCCAGGCACATTATCCTGACAATTTTCAGACAAAATGCTCCATTTGAGTGAGTTGAAACTCGAAATATGATGCGACTGCAGGCTTGCTTCAAGAAGGAATTTCCACGGAGATTTTTTATGACAATTGCTTCATATATTAACTTATGGGAGCACTGTTACCCTAATCACTAAGAACTAAACAATTCCAGAATTGTACTGTATATGTAGCGTTCCTATTATTTTTCCCTGCTGTCCAGCAACTGCTTACGTATCGTTAAGCATTTCTACAGTGCGCTATATTATTAATTCTATTATTATACTGAAGATACTCCCGGAAATAAACTATTCAGATATTTCAAAATCAATATTATATGAGCATCAATAATTTGCAAATAAATCTATATTTATATCATGGAATGTAAAATTTGTATGTACATGGTATCCACATTAAAGGAAACTAGAGTTGGGTGGCCTAATATCTTTGCATCAGAACACGATATTACTAGAGCAATGTTGTGAAGCGATTATTCTTTCATAATTACACGTAACAATTTTTTATGCTTGTTTCTTTATATTCACTTTTTAAGACTTTTTTTGTGTGTATTCGTCTACCGTGAGAAAAACCGGTTTCTGACCGACTAATACATTTTAACTTGCGTATTAAGTCAATGATTTTTCTAATCATTACTGAAATTAGAAATTACCAAAAAAAGAGAAAATAACACAATTTGTTTCCAAATTGCGGAAACAATGTCCTATCGGGATGGAAGCTAAAGTAATTGAATTGATTTATGACTTTTTAATTGAAAAGGATATTTGCATTACTTCTACCTGAAACCCAACAAATAAAGTTAGTTGAATCTATTTATCTAAATACTGCATATTTATTGCAATGCATATGTTCTATATTTCATTAAATGTTTAACTAATAACTTTATACACTTACTGACCGGTTATAATAACACAAAAGTAGAAGTATAATGATATACCATTTACAGCTGAAAACCTTTTATTCAGATGACAACATGCTTGAATATAATTACTACTACTACAACTACTACTACTATTACTACTACTACTACTATTAGTACTACTACTATTACTACTAATACTAATAATAACAGCAGTAGTAAGAATACTAACAGAAAGCCAACCTACCGATTTTATTCTAGAGGAAACCAATATGGAAGGATCTCACTAACCGTAAAACATATCAGGCATACAATAATGTAGACCAAAGTGATTTTGAAATATATCAACCTCGTGAAACCAACCATATATATATATATATATATATATATATATATATATATATATATATATATATATATATATATATATATATATATATATATATATATGTGTGTGTGTGTGTGTGTGTGTGTGTGTGTGTGTGTGTGTGTGTGTGTTTGTGTGTGTGTATAAATATAATTATTTTCAATAGAATATAAAGTGAAAAAGATTTAAGGTCTTACTAATTAAATCCAAAAATAATCCAAGAATTAAAAAATAGAAGTCGTAGTAATAAAATGTTGTAAGTGAATCTTAATTCAAATCCCGATGAAATTCAAGTTGGAAGGCGATGACATCTGTAATAGTCAGCAGTATACTGATGTGTGAACTGTCTCTTGTTGAATCACAGAAAATATTAGTCCAGTTTTGAATTCCGTATCAACTTCAGTGAATGTCCTTATGCAAGAATTAATTTAGATCACCTTTGTATATCCAGGGAAAAGAATCACTTGATTTCGAATAATTTGCAGAAAATAAAAAAATTAACCCAAACTGGTCACAATATAATACAACTTAACATATCAAGTGATTTAAGACCGACAGACAACGTATACCAGAAACAACAGTTATACGCTAATAAGATGAAAAACAGATTCCCGGATGAGGGTCACTCTCCTATAAAAAATAGAAGTTTGTAACAATTGATACATGCTGTTTGTTACGTAATCCAGTAATGGCCTTGACTTAACTTAATAATCCTTACTCTGAGAAAGAATTAAAAAGAATTAAAAAGTTGTTTACAAAAGCTGTCACTGATTTTGAAACAAGGTCAGCAACTATATACAATTTTTCAATTATGGAGAATGTCAAATCAGTAAACAATATTACAACACAGTAGCATGTAATGGAATTTAAAAAAAGTAAAACATCAGACAGACAATTAAATGAAATCAAATATACATAACAATATATATATATATATATATATATATATATATATATATATATATATATATATATATATATATATATATATATATATATATATATATATATATATATATATATATATATATATATATATATATATATATATATAATGTCCTTCGTGCAGTTTACATAAAAATCGAACGATACTTAAGCCAGTATTGGGAATTGATGATTATATTTTAACTGTTTTTATCTGTCTTTGGTCCATATTGAGCTCTTCATTATCACAATGTTGCAAAGATCACTAAACATATTGCAAGAACAAATGTTCAAGATATTACAAGTTGGTTTCAGGAGGTTGGTATTTTTGCTGTAGACAGCTGGTTCCGCGACTCTGTATATTTCCTAAGTGAACATGGATTTAAAGTTGAAATGCCAGTTTTTCTTCAAAAAGGACCAAGGCAGCATTCAACAGAAGATTCCAACACTTCTAGACTGGCAACAAAAGTACGGCGGGTATTGGAGAGTTCTAATACATGAGCGAAACAGTGAAGTATTTTGACAATGTAGTGCCAAATACACTTATAGTGGAGACTTCATTGGAATTATTTGTGCATTAATGAATAAATTTCTACCACCACTGGACAACACGGATAGGTCAATTAATGAGACTGCATGAAGGATGGGTGAAAAGGCAAAGGATTCGAATGAGATTCAAATCTTGTTTCAAGAGAAAACTTGCTGAATAAATGCAAAGTCTGTTTCAAAATAGATACATCCACGGGTGAACTGAATGAATCCCTAGGCTGTCAGTTCATCACCTGCGTAATATCAGTATGGGCATTTATCAAGTCAAACAGGCTCCAAACTATACAAATGAACATATCGCAGATGAAAAGCGCTATGAGGTTCTGGCATGCATGGATTTTCCAGGTGTTTCTTGCAAAATCCATTCTCTAGAATCCAAATATAAAATCCATTATCTGTTTATCCAATACATGCCGAACGATTCCACGGACACCATCAAAAAGGATGGTACTGTATCTGCAAGGTTGGTGCTCGAATTGTTGGGCTTTGTGCCATATATCTAGTGTCCCATGATTTATGGGATGCAAAACATGATTAAATAATGAGTTGATAAAGAAAATATCACTAATTTGTCATCTTAAGGATACAGCATTTATTCCAGAATGTGAATATCACAACGTGGAATCAACTACGGAGTGATTTCTACACCGAGACCCATACTTTCACCAGTAGTCATTCGGCTCTTTTTATGACAAATGATAAGTTTGAATAATTTGAATTTCCATTAATATCATATTTCCATAAATCTGGCATGCCATTTGTGTGATAATAAAACAGAGCAAATGATAATATGTACCACATTCAATGAATACAAACGGTAAATTTTAAGACATAATCTTTAATAATTTTGACTTGTTATGTCCATGTTTGACTGACTAGGTTTTTATATACTTTTTATTCTTTTCTGTCACCGATGAGTCGATGTTTACCTGACTAGGTTTTTATATATATATTTTTTAGTCTTTCTGTCACTGATGACTGTTTAGTCATAGTAAGTTTCTGTATGCTATTAAGAAAAAGGCAAAGATGAGATATCCTTAGAGCTGGTGATAGTAAGAATACGGACATGCATGTTGGCCTTATAATATATGTGCACAAATTTTGCCTTCGAAACCTCTGTCAGATTGTAATAGTCAACGTAATAATATAACTAGCTTTACTTTAATAGTACTATGAACATAAATACATAGAACGCTGTTTTATTCGTTCAAATGTTTTTATACGTTTATGAAGTTCTTCATTGCCCCATTGATGGCCCCAATTTTGATTCTATAGAAAGAATGGAATATACATGAGTATATGAGTATATGATAGGAGAGATTATAGCCATATATAGTTAATTTAAACAATTAAAAGATATAAAAATACCTTGGCTCACTTTTCATTCAAGTTTACGTATACGTTTCTTCTAAACATGGATTACTTGGAAGTTGTATCCGTGGCACATCTTTTTTCCTTCCCTTCTGTGTTGATAGTAGATATTATGGTTATTTTCTTCCCCTTTTGTGTTGATAGTAGGTATTGGGTTTTTTCTTCCCTTCTGTGTTAATAGTAGATCGTGTGTGTGTGTGTGTGTGTGTGTGTGTGTGTGTGTGTGTGTGTGTGTGTGTGTGTTTGTATGAGTTCGCGTACGTTGTGTGGATAGTATATTTTGATTTGTTGTTTTTTTTTATCTTCTTCCCGTGTGTGGATAGTATATTTGGGGTTTGTATGTGCTCGCGTACGTTGTGTAGATAGTGTATTTGGGTTGTGTTTTTGTTCTTCCTCCCGTGTGTGGACAGTATTTTTAGGGATTGTATGCGTTCGCGTACGTTCGTGTGGATAGTAGATATTGTGTTTGCTTTTCCCTTCCCGTGTGTGGATAGTATATTAGGGGTTTGTATGCGTTCGCGTACTATGTGTGGATAGTATATTTGGTTTTTTATCTTCTTCCCTCCGTGGTGTGTGTGTGTGTGTTTCTATGTATGCGCGTACGTTTGTGTGGATAGTATATTTGGGGTTAGTTAAAAAAGTAGGGGAAAGAATAAGAAGTTGGTGGAGAAAAAGAAGAAATTAAACGAACAAGAAGAAGAAAACCAATGGCCGTTTTCAGGGCCACTCATATGCTTTGAAAATATATTTATTCTCTTTGCTAAAACAATTCCGGGTCTCGAGGGGACTATCATCGCAGGACATGGCTGTTGGCGGTTGGCGGGTAAATTTGTAATGACAAGGGAATCTTCCTGGTCCCTCTAGGGACTTTCATCGCTGGACAGGGCGGATGGCAGTTGGCTGTTGGCAGGAAAATTTATAGTGACAGGGGAATCTTCCGGGAGTTTCATCGCTGGACAGTTCACTGTTTGCTGTTTGGCCCGATTGAGGTCAGCTCCTTGCCACATTGTTGCCAAAGTCTAGAACCGTGACGTCACCTCACCTATTCCATTCTTATTATCCCTATACAGACCCAATAGTTTTTGTCCCTCTATAGGCCCATGTTAAATTCCCATTGTCACTATAAATCCTGTCCCTATACAGCCCCAGATGGTGTATTTTAATAGTAAGTCCCATTGTCTCTATAAAACTTGTCCCTATACAGCCCCAGGGCATATTTTTGTGGTAAGTCCCATTGTCCGTGAATCGCCGTGAAAAGCTATAACGCTTGGCTGGGCGGGACATATAACTTGATATAATGCTTGGCGGGGCGGGATATTTATATGATATAACGCTTGGCGTGGCGGGACATATCAGTTGATAGGACGCCTGGTGGACATTGTTGTCAATGTGGACATTGTTGTCAATGTCCAGTATCGTGACGTCACCCATGTGTTTCACTTCCCTTGTCGCTATACCAGCCCAATACCTTTTGTCGCTATACCAACCCCCAATATTCTCCATTGTTAAATTCCCCTTGTCGATATAGTGGCCCAAGGGGGTTTTGACTGGGATTTATATTGTCGCTATAGTGGCCCACGACCTTTCTGAATGAGATTTCGATTGTCGCTAAAGTGGCCCACTTCACTACTATCAGTATATATTTAGGCATTAGTTTCGCTATTTTCTCAAGCGGATTTTGTTTAAATCAATTTAATTTTTCAGTTCATCCATTCAAACGGCCAATGCAATGCTTTGTATTCACATTGCCCTGTTCAAGTCGGTTTCGGAATGTCTCGAAGTTTGCATGTATTTCAATGTTTTTCTGTCAATGATACCAATTAACGCGAGTATCATTTTGTTTATTTTGATTTGAACAGCCTCTATGCCTGTGTTACTTATAGCAATGGTACCACGTAACGTTCAGTTCTTTTTATTAACTGAGTTTCATTACATCTGGAGACATTGAAAACGTTTAATTCCGAATCAATCAAATCTTGCCTCACCCTTTTCAACAGTCTGTGTATTTCTACAATGCTACTTTGCACAGCTATGTTACAGACAATTTCTCAATCAATATACTGCTTTGTATTCGTTATGGCTCGTTTTACATTATGGATGTCCAAAGGTGCCATCTTTCCAATCTAAAATGGCTAATCGTAATTTGCTTTTATTGATCAATTACTATTTTCATTTACAATAAATTCGGTTTTAGAGTCATCGAAATTTGTCGCTGTGTTAAATCGTTCATTTTCTTCAACTGTAACATAGGTATTAGCTACGATCTGCTTAAACCATAAATTCATTTGCTAAATTATCCATGGATATTAAATTTCTGAATCATTTGTTTTAATTTAATTGTTGAGGTCTTTCTATTATGGTTTTAAGATTGTAGAATTTCTCATTTCTCCTGAGATGCTTTGTTTACTATATAATCTTTTACGTGGGGCCCGAGTGTCTGGGTGGTCTAAAATGCTCGCCTCTACTAATCACTACCATCTGACATCTGTCCCCGTTTGAGTCTCGGGCCTGGTCAATGTGGTTATGTGAGAAAGCTTGCCAGTAGCTTCCCGTGGGTCTATGATTCTTATCGAGGTTTTCCCTGATTCTTCCTCCACCATTTATATAGGCCGCCATGTATAGCATATCATATACTGACAAGAATGGCGTTAAAGCCACAAAAACAAACAATAATTCTCTCATGTGTTTCTATTTATCATTTTGTAGAGCATAAACGGAACTGTAGGTCGATTTACTGCGGAATGAGCCAGTGTGAATGCAATGCTTTGGCCGGTGCTTGTATTGCAGATTGTCTAACGACACTATTATACCTCGTGTAACTTAGATCACTGCCGTTAAACATATTGGTACGTGAAAAGGAAGATTCTATTTGAGAGAACTGTGAAGAATGATGACACAAAATGTTCTCATCATATTGACAGAAATACGTATTACTAAATATTTCGGCGAATACCTAAATGACGTATTCAAACTGCAATGATAAACGTATAAGATGATAATTAAAAATCAAGACAGGTGTACCGTTTACTTCATTTTTGAAAACATCTGTTACATTTGTTATTTATATGTTGCATGTTGCGATAGTTAGTTGTATGGCATTATTTTTAAGTCACCCTTCATGTTACTGTCCATATTTTGTGTCTTCATATGAAGGCATATTAAATCTGCACGGGTTGCAAATAGTGCTTTTCCATCACTGTATGTGTTTTTCAGTCTGGTATAGTAGAATTCATACATTACATATCTGAATAGCTCTAACACTGTAAGATCACCATATATAATTTTGAGACTAACTTGCATTAAATCATCATCTATTCTTGCCCTTCTAGCAAATGAGACAGCTTTTGTTTGCACTTGAACAACGTATTTGTATCTGGAAATATTTGCAATGTTGTTCTTAACCTGAGGTTTTATATCTATCTCCCAGGTATCAAATTATTCACCAGTTAGTAGAAAATCAAACTTCAGACAGAAAAAGCATCATAAATTAAAGTACCTGTATTGGATGTATATTAAATACAATGTATTCTTCATTCAAATGTGACTGTGAGGATAGAAGTCGAGTCTACGCTACATGAAATAAGTTCTGCTTAACACATTCGGAGCAGTAAATAAGATAGTTTCTAACTTAGCAACTTATCAGTATCCAGGTGTTATAGCTGTCGATGCAGTAACAGTCTTCTGTGAGCTGATAACTTCTCTGTTGGACTGAACAAATTTAGACCTTTTTACAAAAGTTATTCTTATCATGATTTTTTTAATCTTGTGATAAATCCAATTTTTACAAATCTATCATGCCAATATAATGGCATTCTTCCATTCCATCAAAAGGTTGCGTGTTTGTCCTATTCTATATCTCTAATAGCTCTTATATATTTATCTTCAACTATTTCATGCATATTTACTGAGATGTTATATTCAGCCTAATTTTGCTTGAAACAAGAGTAAACTATAGTCAGATCCTGAGTGCATTTTACACAAATGCAACTGCCTAGATAAAGAAGAAAAGAAGAAATGTCATCTGTATTTTCCAAGTCAACACTAGCCTTTTATTTTTTCACCATTCACATACATCTGCATAGGAAATGCTTTTTATCGATTAGTACATGTGTTAAATTTTCGATCCTGTCAAACATCCACGTCATACCTAATTCTTATTTCCTATCTAAATATGGTATGTCAAATGTCGAATAAACACTCATTGACATAATCTATTTCACTTATGATCACTAACTTCATAGGTCTTATTTTATGATACCATTCCCTGAATTCATCTTACTCTGTATCGTTTATTAGCCTAGTCATAAGTCTAATACTTAAGTCAAACTTTGTCCGTTACTGCATTTGTATGGGAAAATATGAACGAGTTTTTCGGATGGAATACTGCACCACCTTGAAAGTGCATTATATGCATCCGACAAAACGATTTCATATTTTCCCATACAAAGGCAGTAACCTTTTCATTATGTGCTCGATTTTCTTATTCTACCTAAGGCTTAATTATATAAACAGAATACACTGCAAGTGACAAAATAATTGAATGTATGCCTTATTTCAAACTAAATACACAAGCGCAGATTCATCATTACACAACAACAACATTATTAATGCGCACATAACTCCGCCCAGCTGAGTTTGAACTTAGTCGCGCTTTAAACATAACTTTTGAAAGAAAATGACGTCTTAGTCTACTTAAAATTGAAATTTAGATTCATATTGTGAATGAATGCGCATTGCAACAACTTTTCCATTTGATCTGGAATGAATAGATTTGGGTATTTTTGTCGATTCTACGAAATTTCGTGATTATGGACTGGATTCATCTGTGCAAATTCTATACGAAATGCATCCGATTGAAGTAGCCAGGGAGAAGCGTGTTGACATATGCAACTGTGTTCCTGTTCTATCACTGAATATTTGAAATCATAATGTGGGAAAAATATGAAGTCTTTCAATTGCAAGTACCAAAATGACGCTATGGAATTTGATGTTCATTTCATTCTGAGTGCAGTAAGGATGATGTAATTGCACTTGGAATATGGTCGAAATTACAGTACAATTCGAAATGTGTCATCAAGTTTGAGAACCCAAGACATGGTTCACGTAATACGGATTTGCAGAACTAAGAAAGGAAATTCAGGATTTAAAACTGTAAGTATATGTTTTGCCATTCTTATTACCAGTTAAAGAAGACAGTGTAATGCCTTGTCTCCTGCATGTTATTTGTAGGTACCCATTAATTTTACAAATCCGAAACATTGTATCCAAAAAATTTAACGCGGAATGCAGCAAAGCAGCTGGTATACGGCAGTCCACGAAACATCTGCTTTAGTTCATTCAGAAACAAATGTAATTAACCAAAACGTAAAAAGCCAACTATGTGAGTGCACATGATTTCTTTACAAAACATGCTGGCCATCTGCATCCATTGTTTGTTTACAATAGAAATTAGTTTCTTTACGAGTGCAATATGAAGTTGCGCGCAAGCTTAGTATCGTAAAATACTAAACGATTCTGACAATGTAAAGTTAATGGAGAAAAAAAATGAACATATAATAAAAACTCTTACAGAACTAAATTGACCTATTTTACAAATTAAGACACTACGTAAGTATAATTCAAGGCACGAAGATGTTCAAGTAGGGATCTATTGTCAACGCAGTCAAGTTTATACACCTTAACCTAAAAAAATCCTTAAAGTATACTTTAAAAATGTTTTCCTCATTCTTAAATTTCAACATTTGCCTTGCTTAGATATGTATTAGGCCGACATTTTACAATTTTTTAAAATGTTTTGGGATCATCTATTCGACTATAGAAGTCCTCGTCATTTCAGTTATCTATAGCAAAACTTCAATATTTTACTCTTGCCTTTAAAGATTTGGAAAAAGACATATTAGTAGTTAAGGGGGGCACTTTACGGACAATGGGAATTAGCATTACAGACCCCCCCTGGGTTAGATTACGGACAATGGAAATTTAACATGAGGAAAAATCGTGGGTTAGATTACGGACAAGGGGATTTAACATGGCGAAAAATCGTGGGTCACTTTACGGACAAGGGGAATTTAACATGGCCAAAAATCGTGGGTCACTTTACGGACAAGGGGAATTTAACATGGCGATAAATCGTGGGTCACTCTACGGACAAGGGGAATTTAACATGGGATTTTTTTAAAAATTTTTTTTAAAAAAGGGGTAGGCAATTCAAAGACTATCTCTTTTCGAGAAATATGGCTGGCCCTGAAAAGGGCCTTTGGGTTTTATGTTAATCTATTCATTAACATAAATGGCACCGCATTGGTCTTCTTCTTGTTCTTAGGCTACGTCTCACTGTTGGTCCGTACATCAGCACTCTTTTTAGGCATCCTTGTCTTTCAACGTAGATCCTACGTATCCACAGGCTGGTGTTTGTCCTGTGGACAACGGTCCACTTCGATCGGACATACATGAGCAAGTCTGTCCGAAACATCATGGAAGACACAAGGGTGGATGACTCAACTGTGGTCCACATCTTGAAGCGACGAGAACAGGTGAATCAATGCAGTCAACGGCGCTTATTTATAGGTACAGGTAGGATTGAAACGGATTGAGTTCATTCACCAATCCGAACACGCGTTACAAAATTCAGCCAGCCGCATCCAATCCGAAGAGAGCAGTCTGTGACGTCACGTAGTCAATATAGATCTGCTAGCGCTTGTGTGCAGTCAATCTATGCGACAGTCATTCAACATGACGGAAACTCAGAAAACGATCCATTGGGGTGCACCAGCAGGGGAGACTGCCCAAGGGAACTCGGACTTACTTTCAGAAGAGGTGAATTGGGATTTTGTGGATTTTCTCTCTTCGCAAGAATTTGTTCCGGAACCTGCGTTACCTTCTTCATTACCGCAAGTGGAAAATTTTAGACAGAGACAGAAAGAAGAATTGGAGAAATTTATACAACGACAAAAGGAAGCGGAACAAGCTTTTCTCCTACAGCAACAGCAACAAGAAGAAGAGGTAAGAAAAAAACAACAGCAGCAACAGCAAGAAGAAGTAGCAGCAAAGAAACAAGAGGGTGAAAATCAAACGGTCACGGTACTGTTGGACATTTTAGCTGAGTTAAGAAGTCTGAAACAAATGTATCAGACTTCTTTATCACGACCGAAGAGAATACGACCTTCCCGAGCCAAACACGTTAACCCTGTGACTAAGCCTACCGTACCACCCTTAGTGATTTCAACCCAATCATTATCATCATCATCATCAACATTACGCAGTCCAGAAGTAGGCCTTGGCCATGGCAAAGGCATAAGGCAGTTAAAGCTGATTGCTTAAACTCACCCCTGCACCATAAAGAAAAAAGGCCCTTTTCAGGGCCACCCACATTTCTCGAAAAGAAATACAATTTCAATTTGCCAATAACTCAAAAAATTAACCTCACCCATTTTACCCTTATAGTACGTGTCTGTGTATGAGTACGTGAGTGTACGTCCTTATTTTAAAATCAAAACTCAAAGACACTTACCTTATATCATTCATTTATTCTTTTCTCCATTTTTTACAATTCAATTCACAATACAACACTTTAATAAAAAGTTCATTTACTTCTTCTCTCTCCTTGTTTAGTCTCTCGGTTTTTTGAATTTTTTCACCGTCACACTCTTTTCCTCTTCTTCCTCCTCACTTTCTTCCCTTCTTCTTTTCTTCTCCTGTTTCTTTTTCTTCACCTGTCTGCTTTCTTCCTCAGAAGAATCCCTCTCTTCTTTCAAAGAATCCCTTTCTTCTGAAGAATCCCTCTTTTCTTCTGACTCCTCTTGTTTCTTTTTTGGGCAATCTGGAGACCAATGTCCTTTTTCTTTACAATAATAACAGGTATCTTGACTTTTGTCTTTTTTATCCCCTGTTTTTTTTTCGTTTTTCACGGTCTGGACACTCTGAAGACCAATGCCCTTTCTTCTGACAGATATAGCAAGTATCTTGACTTTTATCTCTAAAGGAAGGAGAGTAGTCCGTAGGCTGGTCTGAAGAGAATTTTCTAATAACCCCTCGCAAAGCTCTGACGAAACGTTCCATCTGGTTAGTCTCTTCCATCGTTGTGCTCGGCTTGAGAGTGAAATGAATAGTGAAAGGACAAGACACACACCCTTTTATATACGCTGGTCTGCTATGACTATAAAGTAGTTTATGGTGTTTGAACTTGAGTCATTTGACTTTTTGCTTTCAAGATGAAACGATCCCATTCATTTGAGAAGAAAGAAGAAGAAAGAAGTAAGAGGCAGAAACGTGATCTATCGCCTCGTACCAGGGCTGAAATCTTGGCACAAATTCATGCCAGTGATTTTGAAGAGGACATGAGTGAACCAGAATCCAAACCCTCTAAACCAAGTTCACCACCCTTAGTCAACCCTGAAAAGTACTATTCCATTCGAGAGACGGAAAAGCGCTCCTCTAGAAAATTTAGAACCACGGCTTACAAATACACAGTGAAGTTTAAAGATTTCAAGTCCGAAGTACCGTTAGAGAAAGCAGAAGGGTTCATCACCGGAGTGTGGGATTCTTTGCTCACCTCACTCAAGCGACAATGTCAACCCAAAGAAGACGATCGCTTGAGACTTTCCATACAACACGACGGTTTGAAATCCCCTGTTTGGATCGAGTTTAGCACCCCTGCAGAATTGACTGCTTCCAAAGTCATGGACAAGATTCAACACGTACAACAATCTAATGATCAGTTTGACATCACCGATGGTAAAGCCACACTGGACATGACCCACGTCTCTCCTCCTCAAGGGACAGGACGCAAAAAGATGTTATTGGTGGACGACCTTCGCAACACCAAAAAGAGTCTCGTCCGAATTGACAACCCTCATGACCAGATGTGCTTAGCCCGTGCCATCGTGGTGGGACGAACCTATGCCAACAAGAACGACACGGTAGAATGGCAAAGAACCTGGGACACTATTCAACGTTCCGACCGAGCCAAACAACGAAACGAAGCAGAACTCCTGTTACAACAAGCTGGCCTGCCCAAAGACGCACCCTGCGGCATTCCTGAGATGCAAAAATTGCAAGATGTCCTAGCTCCACGCTACACCTTGAAAGTGCACCCTCAAGAAGTGCGCGGACCTCTGTTGTTTCGAGGCCAAGACTTTAAGGACGGAAAATACATTCATGTCTATTATCACGATGACCATTTCGATACGATTACCACTATCACTGGATTCCTAGGATACAGTTATTACTGTGAGAAATGTGACCATGGTTATAACAATCGAGAGCAACACAAGCATTGCGGATCGAAATGCACAGGATGTTTGGCCTCTCCACCCTGTCTGAGCGAAGAACCAGTGCCTTGTTCAACTTGTCTGCGCACGTTTGTCAGCCCTGCCTGTTACCAGCAACATTTGAAAACGCAAGGTTCACAGAAGAAATGCGCTTGTCAACTGCTGAGATTGTGCCCTACGTGTGGACAAGGCATACGTACCAATAATACCAAGGCACACGTATGTTCAGGAAAGAAAAAATGTCACATTTGTCACCACATCGTGGACTTGGAACACCAATGTTACGTGCAAAAATACCAACCCCCACCAGAGAAAGAGGACGGTCACAAGAAGAAAGGCAATTTCATCTTTTTCGATTTCGAATGCATGCAAGAGACCGGCATTCACATTCCTAATTTCTGCGTGGCTCATCGAGCGTGCGAGAAGTGCATTCAAGAACCTATCTTCAGTCATTGCCCTCACTGCAGCAAGATTCCCGGAGGACGTGAAAAAATCTTTCGGGGGCCAAACACGTTAGCCGATTTTGCCCAATGGGTCTTAGACCCCGTCGACAAGACGTGGAGCCAAGAGGACATCGAACGTTACGGAGATTGTCATCGTCATGCCACGGTGATGGCTCACAATTTCTCCGGATACGATGGACAATTTCTTTTGAGGTACTATACGGAACAAGGCACCGAGCGTCCTAAAGTCACTTTGAACGGAGCCAAAATCATTTTCATGCAAGTGGGACAAGTACAGTTTAAAGATTCGATGAGTTACTTGGCCATGCCTTTGAGTCGAATGCCTAAAACGTTTGGAATGACAGAAATGGCTAAAGGGTACTTTCCACACTTTTTCAATACGGAAGCCAATCAACACGCCGTTCTACCCCATTTACCTGAGGCTCACTATTACGACCCCGACAACATGCGTACCGAACAACGAGAAGCTTTCTACGCTTGGTACCAGGCTGACGCCTCGGACCCTTTCGACTTTCAGGAAGAAATGCTAAAGTATTGTCGTTCCGACTTGGACATTTTACGGCGTTGCTGTGGAAAATTTCGAGAACTGTTCATGGAACACGGAGGGGTCGATCCTTTGAAACAAGCTTGCACCATTGCCAAAGCGTGTTCCTTAGTGTACCGCCAACGATTCATGCCTGAAAACACCGTGGCTGTCATCAGCCCTCAAACGACCCACTTTGTCAAACGTCAATACTCGGTCAAAGCCTTACGCTGGTTACATTACTTGTGTGACAAGGAAGACAAGTGGATTCAGCATGCTCGCAACGGAGGGGGCGAAAAGACCATCGGAACGTATTCGGTCGATGGCTGGGACTTAGAAAACCCCAAGATCGTGTACGAGTTTAACGGTTGCTTATTTCACGGATGTCCCGTCTGTTACCCTGACCGTGGCACTAAAAATCAGTTTTTACAACGAACCATGGAAGACTTGTACCAGGACACTTGTCAGCGACGCCTAAAGTTAGAACAGCAAGGATACCAAGTGGTGGAAATGTGGGAACACGAGTACGATCACCGTTTGAAAACCGATCCCGAGTTTAAACGCCTCGTGGAAAGTTACCAGTTCATGGACCCGCTGAACCCGAGGGATAGTTTGTACGGAGGAAGGACCAATGCCACCTGTTTGCTGTACCAAGCCGACGAAGATAAAGGAGAAGAAATCAAATACTTGGACGTGTGTTCGCTGTATCCCTACGTGTGCAAATATTGTCGCTTTCCTGTAGGGCACCCGCAATTGCTGACGGAACACATCGACCTGAAAAACATTCGACAATACGAAGGCTTGATCAAGTGCAAAGGATTTGATCTTAGTCAGTTACGAAGAAGATCTGGACTTTGTACAAGACGACCCCTTTGGAAACGTCATCATTGCGGCTTACGTGACAGCCCATGCTCGCTTAAAATTGTACGAAGCTTTAGAACTGTTAGAAGAACGCGTCCTGTACTTTGAAACGGACAGTTGCATTTACATCCATCACCCGATTCAACATCACCCTGACATCGAAGGAGACCGTTTAGGAGCCTGGACAGACGAGCATCCCGACGACAAGATTCTAAGTTTCGTCAGTGGCGGTCCCAAAAATTACGGCTACGAATACCGGGACAAACAAGGAGAAGTGCACACGACGTGCAAAGTGAAAGGACTGACTCTGAATCATCGTACCAGTCGAGTGGTCAACTTTGGGGTATTGTAAGAAGCCTTGCAATCGGAAGAGGATGGAAACTTTAAAGTGACCACTTACCAACCGAACAAGATTGTACGTTTACCCACTCACCACATCGTCAGTCGACCTTTGGAAAAAGTTTATCAAATCGTGTACCAGAAGCGAGTGCGACTTCCCAATCATTTCACCTTACCGTACGGTCACGTCGGTATTGGTCTGTATATAAAAAGGAACCCTAGGCAAGATCGATAGTTCATTGGGACTACCAAGACCGAGCGAACAAGATGAATACTTTGAAAGAGACATCGTTCCAGTTTGGGGATTGTAGAAAAGTTGTATCTTCCTCTAGTGTGACTAATACTGGATGGATAAGACCCAGGCATTGCGACGGAAAATGTCCAGAAGGAAACTGCGATTGTCCATGTGGTTACCATTGTAATTGCGTAACGGAGTTTGCAGACGAGTGCGATTGTGAGCCTTGCGATGGATACGATGCTGTACGTTGTGACCTGAGCGATGCCGTAAAGCATCATGGGAACTTTGTTCTCACTGCCCCTGTCATGGAAAGTGATGCTGTGCGTGTCAAACCTGAGGGATGCGAAAGTGATGCCGCTCGTCCTCTTAGACATTTTACCGGGTTTAAAGGGGAATGTTCACCTTCACGTCTACCCCCCTACGGATGTCATCCAGCCTTGAGCAAACTCCTACCCATGTCACTCAACCCTCATCGAAACGAACCTGTGAAAAACGAATATTCGTTTCCTGTGCGTTTGTCGGAATACTGTGACTTTGAAAATCGTCTTCAATCGTTCAAAGGAAAATGGCCAAAGTATCTGGGAGGACCGACCCCCGAAGAATTAGCCAGAGCCGGATTTTTCTACTTGGGCGAAGGAGAAAAAGTCAGGTGCTTCAGTTGCGATGTGACACTTCACCACTGGGAACCGCAAGATTCGGCCTACGTAGAACATGCTCGATGGTCACCGAATTGTCATTACTTACCTTTAGTGGGACCGAGACATTGAAGTAACTTCTTACCATAATAATCTGTTCATGGATACTTTACAAGAGAACATTCGTGCTTTGCCTGTGGAGTTGAGAGAACGCATTTACCGAGAGCTGGTCAAAATACAAGTGAAACGTAAAGAACAATTGCATCCGTTACGTCACCGGTGTTTGAACCACTGGTACCTGAAGGCTATACAAGGATTGATTCAATTGAAAGTGTTCCATCGGACAGACATTGATGAACGATCCTCTAGTTTTAAAAAGGATTGGTTTGGTTTTTTACGATTCTACCTACATCATTGTAAACGTACTGCATCGAATTCCAGAGGAAGAGTTAACGAATTACCAACATCTTGAACACAATGTCAACTTAGTGAAAGAGGAAACTTCTGAACGAATTGTAATGTGTAGATTAGTGACTCAACGATTTAAATTCGACACTGAAGTGAAACCATGTTTGTGCAAAGAGTACATTTCTTGTGTCAGACCAAAGAGGATTTAGTATGACCTATTCATGGATACTTTGCTAGAGAACATTCGTGCTTTGCCTGTGGAGTTGAGAGAACGCATTTACCGAGAGCTGGTGAAAATACAAGTGAAACGTAAAGAACAATTGCATCCGTTACGTCACCAGATCTTTAACCACTGGTACCTGAATGGTATAAGAGAACTGATTCGTCAGAAATTGTTTCAGTGGTCAGACCTTGTTCAACACTTTGAGTTAGTGAATGATCGAAATGTTCATTATTTTGGTTACTTCGAGATTCACCTACAGCAATACATTGAGGAAGACAAGTTAAAGGATTATCAACATATTTGAAGTTTCGGTTACAGTATGCAAGATTTAGATTCCCTACTGGAGAACGAAGATCTCTGGCTAGAAAGTACGTGTATTGTTTCCGAAACAAAGAGACTATAAAAACAGGCTGCCATGCCACGACTTATGTCACCTGTCATCCAACAGATTCCGTGGAAGGAACTCAATGACCATATTCAAACCGTGGATCATTACCATCGATTATTACAAGAACTGTATCCATTCAATTTGGGACGACAAGTGGTGTGTGTCTTAGTGACTTGTTTTTTGGGATTTCGTTTACCAGCCGATTCTTTGTGGACTCTTTACGATCAGTACTTACCACCTCCATGGCCTTAAATGGTCACGAAAAACTCCTTTTGCTCAAAGCCTTGCGTTTTCATCTGGATACTTCTCGACCTCTACGGGAAAAAAAGATTCGTCAACTTTTAGCTACCCAAGACGTGTATGACGATGTGTGTGTAGCTTGTGACTTACATCCCCATTGGACAGATGTCCGTGCCTGGAAAGAATGGGATTTTGAGGCTTGGACCCAAGAAGTGGCCCAGTATGCACGAGAGTTGTTCAAGGAAAAAAGTTACTTTTCAACCCGTGTTAGTGACGGTGCCAGAAGAACCCGTCACCCAGGACAGGACTGTCGTGGACAGACCTGAAAGACCCTTTCGGGAGGACACTTGTGTGACCTTACCCCCTGTTGAACTGGTTAGAACATTACCCAAAACATGTTGTACAGACACTTGTGTTTATTCCACGTTCATCGTTATCATGTGCCTTTTATCCTTGTACTTAAGCCTTTGGCTTTTATGTATTTTTGTCTTTCGTATTCATGTTTGAAAAAAAACATTCAATAAACGTGTTCTGAAAAAGTATATAAACTCTTGTCTTGTTTGTTTTCGTGTCACAAGTGACATTTCTCACACCATGGCTACCTCTGCTGTCTCTGCTCCCTCTTCCTCTACTGTCAAAGTCATCGACGAACACTTAGATCGTGCCAGTTGGGAGGCTTTGTATCTTCGCCATCCCTTTAACATGCTCATTGCTGGACCTAGCGGTTCAGGCAAAACCGAATTCGTCAAACGTTTGATCGAACATAAACATCATTTGGTCGATCGGCCCCCTCAACGGATCGTGTGGTGTTACAAAGAGTGGCAATCGGCGTACAGCCTCTTGCGAGAAAGTCAAGGCGATTCCATCGTGTTTGTGGAAGGCATTCCTAAAGAAGACGATGGCATCGTCTCTGACTCCCGTCAAACCCATTTGGTCATTTTCGACGACATGTTAGGAGAAGACGAAGAAGAAATTAAATTGTGGTTCACGCGCAAAGGGCATCACCGTAATGCCAGTGTCATTTACATCACCCAAAATTTGTTTCAACAAAGTAAAGCCCATCGCACCATCAGTCTCAATGCGCATTACGTGGTCTTGTTTAACAGCCCTCGAGATAAATCGCAAGTGCAAGTCTTAGCCAAACAGTTAGGAACGCCTTGGCTGACTCAGGCGTACGACGATGCCACTCAAACGCCACACGCCTATTTACTCGTCGATTTGAAACCTACGACCCCCGAGGATTTGCGATTTCGTACCCACTTGTTTCACCACTGGTGCCAAGACGGAGGGCCTGTCCTGTACACGTCTCCGTCCTCGACTTCATTTCACTCCCCATCAAAAAATCTATAAAAACCTCAGACCCTTTTTCGTCTGTCTCACACAGTGTGAACATGACGTCCCTTCAGTCGCATCTTCCCGTCAAATTGATTCGTGCCTTGTATGGCATCAGTCGAGAAAAAGATCCACAAACACGAGCCCGTGTCTTAGAAGCTAGTCTCAAAGAAGTCTTACGATGGTTCACGGTGACGGCACGTCAATTACTCCAAGGAATCATTCAGATTCCTCATCAAACCCAACGCTTTTTCGATCGAAACAAAGTCGCTTTGGTCCAACTGGCCGATCCCCGCATTGACACTCAAACCAAAAAACAAATCATTTTGAAACCTGGAGGGAGCGGTACTCTAGGAGGGGTCATCATTCGCTCACTCTTAAGATGGGATCCTAATGCCCCCAAAGTTATCCCCAAGACAAAAGTCCAACGAAGCCCCAAGAAGAAAAAGAAAAAGACCAGGTCCCCAAGAAGAATAACTTCTCCAGTGGCAGGACCCTCCTCTTACCAGACACCACCACCCCGGAAAAAGAAAAGAAGCCCCCAGAAAAAGAAACAGAGAAAAAGTCCCCAGAAAAAGAAAAGTCCACAGAAGAAAACTAGTCGCAAGAGAGGCACTTCGGCCAGGACGCAACCTTACACTCGCAAACCACGACCTGCCACGGCAGTGACTGCGTCTCCGGCATCCTCACGTTCATCCACTTCTCCGTTGATGACACCCAGAACTGAAGAGTACTTGGAGACGTTGATCACACCAAGAACATCTCCGTTGATGACCCCCAAAAGAACTTCCCCAGTGGCAGGACCCTCCAATTTAGTGGCAGTGGCTGCTGCTCACAAAGTACCTTCTCCCAAAATCAAAGTCCAAGAAAGATCGGGCATGTTACAAAGTTTACTGGATTTGTCCAAGCAAGAACTGGCTCGATTTAGTCCGTTGCGTACCCCTGCACGACGTGTCATGCCTGTCCTCAAACTGATAAAACGTAAAGACAATCAGTGGCGACGCGTTCCAGTATAAAAAGAGCCTGTGACCAAGTCGGGGTATCAGTGAACTTGTAAAAAAGATGTCACTTCCAAGAAGTCACAAAAGAAAGAGACAAAGGCAGACGCGTCATCCGACAAAGCGCTTAGCCAAGCATCGACATTACCCTAAGAAAAGACACAGTCGTTCCAAGAAAAAGAGGCGTCAACAAAGGGGAGGATTCCTTGGTGATTTTGGGAAAAACATTGTCACCTTTATGACAAAGCGATAGTCCCAAAAAAAAGATAAAAGGGTGTGCGTTAAGTCATCGACGTTAGTGTCTGTTCGGTGAATGTCCCGGAACCCACAAGCAAAAATGTCACCCTCCAGAAAACCCCAAGGAAAGAAAAGAAAAGGACTGCCACCACGTTTAGCTAAACATGGGGACATGTTATCTGTCCTGTCCAAAGCTTCTTCACCCCTACGAAAAAAACTCATTCAAACGGCCTCCAAAGAGGTCATCGATACCGTGTGCGAATGTTGTTTGAACGTTTTGAAAGGCACGATCCCTTTGTCCAAACACCAGAAACAATGCTTAGGCAAACATCGTCACGTTCTTCGCCAAATGGTTCGAAAGAAAATTCCCATTCGTCAAAAAAAGAAGATGTTGGTCCAACGTGGAGGCATTTTACCTCTCTTGTTAGGCCCCATACTGAAAGGAGTCTTGGGAACCATGTTGGGAGGACTGGTGGGATCAAGATGAAAAGGCCCTCGGAAGTCCCAAGATCTCAGAATCGACCCCTGACAACCCATGGAAGGACGAAAACTAGCTTTAGTGCCTTACAAACGATGGATGGAATACCATCGATGGCAAGAACAACGCACCCCGCATTTACCTCCCAATCCCCATTTGAGCGAGATGTCCCAGTTACAACACGAATTGCAATCCTTGATGGATCGCCAAGATTTGTCCGAAACAGAAAAATCGCAAAAGTACGGTCAACTCTTGCAAAGACTGCAACTCTTTCACCAGAAAGCTTTAGACGAAACAGCTTTACCCACTCTAAAAGATTTTAAGACCTTGATGAAAAGTCCAGCACCATCATCATCATTACCCCCACCACCACTACCATCCCCAAGGGTCACCAGAGATGCTACCCCACAAAGACCTGAGGAAGAAGAGATGCGCGAAGTGTTTCAAACACCGTCAGCAGCTCCCATTTCGAGTAAGATTGCAGCATCCTTGTTGACCCCGTCCCCCACACCCCAACGAGAAGAAATGAAAGCTTGGGTTAAAAAGATGATGTCCACGCCTCCTTCGACAGAAGTGAAAAAGAAAGAAGGGAAACCAGAAGCGAAAAAAGAAAAGAAAACCAAAGCCATTCCATTGCCACCTCCACCACCACCACTACCTTCGACTTCTACTCCCGTAGCCCATCGGACACGTAAATCCGTTTCCAAACCACCCTTTCGACCCACCCAAAGTAGCATCACCGAAGAGTGGGTGACTTATTAACACACCAACACAAAATAAAAAATGGAAAAAGTCTTAGCCAGCATTTACTACGATCCCTCGCATCCTGCAGGTTACGCAGGAGTTCAAAAATTGTATCGTGCTGCCAAAACGCGACTGAAAAGTCTCCGTTTACCTCAAGTGCAACGATGGTTACAAGAACAAGCTACCTACACTTTGCACAAACCCATTCGACGCAAGTTTGCCAGAAGTCGCACCCAAGTGGAAGGCATCGATCATCAATGGCAAGCCGATTTAGCCGATGTCTCTCATTTGGCCAGCTACAATCGTGGCTACAAATATCTGTTTTGTGTCATCGACGTCTTTTCCAAATTTGCCTGGGTCGTGCCCTTGACTTCCAAATCCAGCAGCGAGTTAGTGCGAGCCCTGCAACGAGTGTTGAAACAAAGTGGCCGTCACCCTCTTCGATGGCAAACGGACAAAGGCACCGAATTTCTGAACCAAGCTTTCCAAAAAGAATTAAAGAAACGTGACATTCATTTTTTTACCACCGAGAATCCCGAAACCAAAGCCAGCATCGTGGAGCGTTTTCAACGCACTTTGAAAGAACGCATGTGGAAATATTTTACGCATCACCACACTCTGAAGTACATCGACATCTTACCGCATCTGGTGCAAGCGTACAACCAATCTTACCATCGAAGCATCGGACGTGCCCCGCAAGACGTGACTCCCGACAACGAAGTGCTGGTGTTCGAGCGTCTGTTCGGTACGTCCCCGACGAGGGCTGTCCCCAAGAAAAGTGGAGAGTTGACCGTAGGAGATTGGGTGCGCATTGGCAAAACCAAACGCACTTTCGACAAAGGTTACTTACCTAACTGGACGACCGAATTGTTTCGCGTCACTGGACGAGTGCATGGCCGTCATCCTGCCGTCTATAAATTGGAAGACATGAACGGAGAAGTGCTCAAAGGAACGTTTTATTTGCCCGAGTTACAACGTGTCACCAAAAAAGAAGACGACGTGTACGACATCGAAAGCATTCTCGAACGCAGAACCCGTAAAGTGGGCAAACGACGTGTCAAAGAAGTCAAAGTACGTTGGAAAGGATATCCACCCAGTTTCGATTCTTGGATCGACGCTTCGCAAGTCATCGACTATAAAAAGAAGTGACCATCATGCCCTTTCACACAGCAGACGCAGCTACGTCGACCAATCCTCCTTCACCTAGTTCTTCTGTGCAAGATTTACAAAAACAACCTTTGTGGGTGTGGTGTGGAGAACGTGTGCCTAAAACGCAAATCGTCTTTTTCTGCCAAATCTTCGTGGTGTATTGTGTCATCGGGGCAGCCATTGCCAATTTGAGTTTGCAACAAGGAGACAAACAATTGTGGACCATTTTATTGAGCAGTTGCATCGGTTACCTGCTTCCCAATCCCTCCCTGAAATTCTCCTCGAACGGGAACGTTGTGTCCAGTGCCAGTGCCAGTGCCAGTCACCAGTCCAACCACAATCAGAACCCCATTTTGGGCGGAGACACGCCTCTGACGTCCAGTAATATCCCCTCGGAGAGCCACAGAACTCTGGAATTATGAGTCACCAAAACCAATTTTACTTAACCTTACCCAGTGACAGTTCCATGGAGGTGTTTCCCAATAACACATTGTGCTGTTACACGGCCAAATTACCTCAAGCCATCCCCTTAGATCACGAAGCCCATTGGGAAGTGGCTTTAGTAGAAATGATTCACCCTACACAAATCAAAAACATCACCGAAAAGCAAAACTTTTTTGAGGTCGAAATCCTGAACCAACAATTACAAGAAGCCATGACTGACATCGGGTTTTCAGGGATCACAACAACATCCACCAGCAATCCAGCCTTCAAAATCTACACCGTGAAAATTCCACCAGGGTTTTATTTTAGCGGCCAACATTTGGTGGACACTATTGCGGACAGGTTCGAGTTCGCCTTTGCCAAAGCCCTGAACAGAGCCAAAAAAAGTGTCACCTTGGAGTACCATAAAGTGGCTCGTCGCTTACTGATGAAATTTCAGGATACCCAAACGATGTCCATCAGTTTCAATCGAGACTTGTTTGATATTTTAGGTGGAGACACAAACATGGCTCCAAATTTTAATCCGAAGATCAACAGCAATACGGAATTTTACAAGTATTTTCGATTCCCTGTAGAACTGAATCAAGGACTGAATTTAATGTTCGTGTACTCCGATGTGGTGGAGTATAACGTGGTGGGACACACCTCTGTACCGTTACTGCGTGTCATTCCTTTCAAAGTGGATAATACCACGGTCAGTGACCAGGAAGGTGGAAACACTTACCACGTCCACCGCGAATTTGTCCATCCTCATTATTTGCCTGTCAGCAAGTCGTATTTGGACACGGTCAACATTGCTATAAAAGGAGATTTGGGACAAAATATTCCATTCACCAAAGGAAAAGTCACGGTGAAACTCCATTTTCGAAAACGGTTCTCTCACGACTCGTAAGTAAGTCATGTATCCAGTGTACCGAGGGGTTGCTCGACAGCGAGGACACGGTTTAGGAGACATGTTAAAATCGGCCTTTCGTTCGGTGGTCCCGGTGTTGAAACCGATGGTGACACGCGGATTGCACGCCTTGAAAGATGCGGCACTGACGCAAGGCAAAGAATTTCTCCAAAATGTCATCATCGACAAACAAAACCCTAAAGAAGCCTTCATGAGGGCAGGCAAAAATGTCTTGCTGCAAACGGGCAAAGACATTTTGGGCCGACGAGACACACCTATAAATGCCCTGCACGCTACCGAATCAGGCATTCAGCAAGGACAAGGCAGAAAAAGACGACGACGAAGAAAACACCCTTTCACCAGACTTCAAGCTAGAAAGGCCAAGAAAAGAAGAACCGTTCGAGACTTAGACGTTTTCGATTATTGAGAAAAGAGACAAAAAAATGATGCACCGAGAATCTTGCGCTTGTTCCAAGACGGAACTGGATCTGTTTGCCATGCCCCCCACCATGATGACGATGCAAGAATCCCAATGGGTGGAATTTCATCCCGTCTCCTCATTGACAGCCTCAGCTCCCATCGAGTTTGAAATCAAAGTACAGCCCGAAGATTACATCGATCTGAATAGCAGTTACTTGTACTTGAAAGTTAAAGTTGTCGATGAGGACAATTCGACTCTAGATGGCGATGAGGTAATAGCTCCCGTCAACAATTTCATGCATTCCTTGTTTAGCGGAGTGGACTTGTACTTGAACAACAAACTGGTCAGCAGCAGCATGGATACTTACCCTTATCGAGCGTACCTGGAAAATCTCTTGACGTACGGAATAGACGCCAAGAACACTCATCTCAATGCCTGTGTGCTATGGGAAGCTGACGAAGCAGGCCAGTTTGAAGAATTCGAAATTGATACAAAGGATAAAACTAAATCAACAAATGATGGATTTATAGAACGAAGAAACAGAATCAAAAGTGGAGATAGTTTAGAACTGATGGATCGTTTGCATTTGGACATGTGGTTGCAAGAGAAATATTTGCTAAACGGGGTGAATGTCCGCCTGAGACTGAATCGGAGCAGTACCGCTTTCCATTTGATAGGTAAAACTGCTTGCAAAACTGTCATCGAGGAAGCCAGGCTCTACGTACGACGCGTAGAAGTGTTACCTAAAGTGGGTAACGACATCAGTCAGACGTTGAGCAGAACGACCGCTAAGTATCCGATCCGACGCGTGGAAGTGAAAACCTTCACCATTCCCAAGGGACAACGATCCATGATCGAAGATCATCTGTTTCAAGGACAGCTACCCAAACGTTTGATCGTTGGTATCGTCGAAAATACAGCCTTCAACGGAGATTTGGGTAAAAATCCTTTCAACTTTCAACACTTTGGCGTGTCCAAGATCGAAGTCAGTCGCGATGGCAAGACCTTGTGTACCCGACCTTTCGAACCTGACTTTGAGAAGAAGAATTACTTGAGATCGTACTTGTCCCTGTACGAAGCCACCGGACAGTTAGGAACCAACACCAGTCACGGTATTACGTACGAGGATTACGCAGGAGGCTATGCTTTGTGGGCTTTCGATTTCACTCCTGACCAAGGCAGCGACGAGGGACATTTCCACCCTATAAAATCTGGCCAGATTCGTGTGGAAATTCAATTTGCAAACCGAATCCCTGATGAAACGGTGAACGTCATCCTGTATGCAGAATTCGATAATACCATAGAAATCAACAGTTTGAGAGAAGTCATTCTAGATTATTAGAAGCCATGGAAGACTGCTATCCCTCTTTACAAAGTGGAGAAACTTTGGACATGAAATGTGAGGAGACTGTGGAAGAAGAAGTGATCATGATGAAGTCAAGATGGCCAGAACAAGAAGCCCATTTAGTCTCCTGTTTTGCCAAACACTTGGTCGACAAAATGACGGAATTGATCAAGAAAAATTGTTATGGATGTCAAAACGATCATCCCAGTCAAATTCAACACGATAAATGCCTGATGTTGAGTCAAGAAGAAAAATTGGACGAGTATCTGGACGAAGCTTGGAGTCTCATCTCGAACAAAGACGTGTTGCATCAGTGGTATAAAGACTTGCGTGAACATTCTTGTCCACCATTAACCACTCAAGAGATCCATCGTATCGAAGCTCTCCTGAATCAGAGTGAGGAAACAGAACGAATAACCGTTTATTCGTCAGACATTTTCAAGCAAAAAGTCAGGATCGAATTGACGACTTATTATTACCTGTGAAGAAGAAAAAAACACAAATCAATGGATACCTGGGAACTTTATTACCTTTTGAACCATAGTTCGTATACGGCTTCTTGGAATCCTGTCGTCTGTGCTAAAGATGAACTCCCTCATCGCAAACCTAAAGACCATCAAGCTTACGTGATCAACACGGACGAAAGTCATCTCCCAGGAACCCACTGGGTAGCCGTCTACTTTCCTCAAGAAGGATGTGTGGAATATTTCGATTCGTACGGATTGCCCCCTTTGGAAGACGATATCATCGACTTTATGAGAAGAAATGCTCAAACCACCCGATTCAATAACGTGAAATTACAAGGCACAGATTCCTTGGTGTGTGGACAGTACTGTGTGTATTTTCTGCATCATCGCAGCCTGGGCTATTCCTTAGAACATTTAGTGACTCATTTTGATCCTCGTTCTTCTGCTAGAAACGATGTGAAAGTAGATCGATGGTTTTGTGACCATTATGCTTATCTTTTGTCTCAAGCTAGGAAACGTAGTGTCCATCAATGGCCTAATGATTTCCAACAGTGGAAATCACAATTTCATTCACAACGTTGTCAGCCCTGTTTAAAGTAGATTGTCCATTGAGAAAAAAATGTTTGTGATTTGAAAAAATTGTTTGATGTTATAGTGTTGGATTATTGTTAAAAATGTTAGAGTTGTTGTTTAGTGTTAAGTGATTTTTGAATAAAAAATGTTGTGTTTTGAAAAAATGCTTTTGTCTTTTGTTTAGCTATAAGAATGTTGAATTGATGCTCTTTCATTTCTTACTATCCCTCTCATGACAATCACTGAACGTTGCGAATCGAAAACCGTGTGGGGGATGTTTTCCTTCACGTCCGCGCTTTCACTTTAATAACCGGGGTTGTTTCCAGTCTAACCATCCATTGTCGACTCATCCTCCTACGAAGATGTGCTCCAAACTAGCTAAGCTCAACGAAGCCTACGTGAATTTGCATAGGGTCAGACACAGTCTGATACCGAAGCCAGAAGAAATAGAGAATGTGAGAATGTTAAAAATCACTGAAGACCTGATAGAAGAGCTCTTCAGAGAAGAAGTGAACAGGGAGAAAGAAGAATGGACAGAGAAGTACAGACTTCAAAAACAGCAACAACAACAACAACAACAACAGCAGCAACCTGAACCTGACAGAGGCTTTGTCGATTGCCGTATCGACACCAAAGAGTTCTTCTTCTCTTTCCGAAGAAGCAGACCTATCGCCAGAAAGTCTATCCTCAGAGGACATCGCATTCTTAGAAACTAAAAAAGAATGCCATAGCAAACAAAAAAAACAGCCCTTTTCAGGGCTACCCCAATACTCTAGAAAAGAAGTAACGATCGATTTGCCAATGTGTGTAGGTAGAGTAGTGTGAAAATAAACACTAACTCTTTTTAAAAATGTGAGGGTATGTGTTGGTGTGTTTGTGTTTGTAAGAGCTCAAGTAAGTTGGTGTGGATAGTAGATTAAAATGATATCTTTTCTTAGTGTTTGAGGTGTATATTTGGAGTTAGATTGAATTGCTTTGCGTATGTGGATAGTCTATTGAAGTGATTTATAAAAAAATTTAAAATAGTGATGGGTAGCATAAAAAGTGAGTGAGTGTTTCTTTTAGGTCCGCGCGTTGTTGTTTTTTTTGGTCATGATCTAGGTAAGATGAATTTTATGTTATTAGGGGGATGTTTTCCTTCACGTCCGCGCTTTCAGTATAAATTGAAACTCGTTCGGCAGTCCAGCTACCCTTGTTGATTGATCAACACCAAAAAATGAACACGAGACTTGAGAAACTGTTGGAGCTTCATGTGCATCTGGAATATGCCAGGCGCATATTAAATGAACTGGCCGCGGAAGCCATTGTCGAGGAGGGAAGGATAAGAGAGGAGGAAAGAAGAAACAAAGAAGAGGAGGAGAGAAGATATAAAGAAGAAGAAAGAAGATATAAAGAGGAAAGAAGAAACAAAGAAGAGGAGGAGGAAAAGGAGAGAAGAAATTTCAAAATCCCAGAGAGCGAAAATTGGGATTCTGAAGCGACATGTCCTGCCTCTGCTCTCTCCCCCCAAAAGGTAAAAAGTAACTGGGGGATAAGATGTGTATGTGGCGCCAGGCCTGGAAGGTGCCACCATTAACCAGGTGTCCATGAAGTTCCAAACAAAACAGCCCTTTTCAGGGCTACCCAATACTCTAGAAAAGAAATAACGATCGATTTGCCAATGTGTGTATGTAGAGTAGTGTGAAAATAAACACTAACTCTTTATTAATAGTGGAAGTGTATGTGATTGTGTGTTTGTGTTTGTGTTAGTAACTAATAAAGTAAGTTTGTGTGAATAGTAGATTATGGGTTTCTTTATTGTTTCTTAGCGTATGTGGAGAGTATAGTTTGGGTTATATTATATGAAATGAGAAAAGTGGGGATGTTTTCCTTCACGTTCGCGCGTTGTTGGGTCATGATCTAGGTAAGATCCATTTTATGTTTTTTAGGGGGATGTTTTCCATCACGTCCGCGCTTTCACTATAATAACCCACAGTGTTCGTCGTTCAAACCATTCTGCAAAGAATAAAAAGAAGATGGCGTCAAACCAAATCGACAAAATTCAAACCTTGCAAGACGTTTTAGACAACTTAGGAATAATGGAACAGATGCTATTAAGACTGGTTGAAGACCATTATTCCTATAGTCCCCATCGTGTGAAGATGGAAATTAATAACTTAAGGAAAGCAAAGGACAAGATTAGTGGTGTCATGAAAGAGATCAAGGAGGAGAAGGAGGATGAAGAGGAAAGAATAAGAATACGCAAATGGAACGAAAAGATTGAAAAAGAAGAAGAAAATGAAAAGAGGAAGAAAGAAGAGGAGGAAGAGAAGAAGAAAGAAGAGGAGGAGAAGAAAAAAAAGAAAGAGAAGAAGAGTGTAGGAGATAAAATAAGAACTTGGTGGAGGAAAAGAAGAAATTAGAAGAAGAAGAAAACCCAAAGGCCCTTTACAGGGCCAGCCATATTTCTCGAAAAGAGATAGTCTTTGAATTGCCTACCCCTTTTTTAAAAAAATTTTTAAAAAAAATCCCATGTTAAATTCCCCTTGTCCGTAGAGTGACCCACGATTTATCGCCATGTTAAATTCCCCTTGTCCGTAAAGTGACCCACGATTTTTGGCCATGTTAAATTCCCCTTGTCCGTAAAGTGACCCACGATTTTTCGCCATGTTAAATCCCCTTGTCCGTAATCTAACCCACGATTTTTCCCCATGTTAAATTTCCATTGTCCGTAATCTAACCCAGGGGGGGTCTGTAATGCTAATTCCCATTGTCCGTAAAGTGCCCCCCTTAACTACTCATATTCGACAACTTAAAGCAAACGGTCAACCTCTATACCACAAGCCTGCCCCTGTGGGTTGCACAATGAAACCAAAACCATTTACCACGCACATAAACCAGAACATTTCATACACGATAGTACATTTTATTAGTATTGAAGACGTGTTGTGCTGCTAGTTTCAAGCGGTTCTTTATGCATGTCATTTACGAAATCAGCTCTTTCCCAGAGCCGTTCATACTGACCTGGAATGTATCATTCCAAGACAAAGAGGCTAATTTTGGTCACCTTGTCTAGGCGCCCTCTGCATATATCTTGCACACGATCATCACCTCTCCAAAGTTAATCTCGCTTTCCCAGAGTGCTTCATTTAGCGTTTACGTAAAAATTGCTTTCTCAAGCCATTAGGTCGAGTTTTTATATAATTTTAATGTTGAAAGCTTTAGATACTAATATGGTACTCAGTCATGTATGCAAACTATTTTAGATGGCGATGAGTCTCAACTAATCAACCTTTCATTTAGAAATCCAAGGATTATGTCACTGAGTTTCATTTAATATTCCTATTATTTCAAGTCTATATGAAGATTAGATTTCGCTGTTTGCTTGTTAGTGACGCAAAATTCCTATGGAAATGAATTTTTTTAATCAGTTTTTCGAATACTGAGCGAGTGAATTTGTTAATAATGTTTGTGAGAGTTTTATACCGATCTCGTGACACCTCACTGACAGTAGTAATAAATGTGGTCCTTCTGTGATGCCGTTTCTTGTATCGTTTAATGCACTATCAATGGAAATTATCCAGCAATGAGAAAATGGAAGATGGGATAGTTGGCATTTTCATTAATTAGCCAATGATATTTGTTTTATTTTCTGTGATAGGGTACAGACCACTCCAAATTTTAACTATTTTCAATTTGACTAGTGGCCCCTTTTTGAGACTGGCCATCTACTATTCTTTTCAGCGCCATGCCTCCAATGTCACAAAATTGATTTCCTTAAACTGCTCAGGCGCAAATTGCAATCATCGTAATAATCAAAGGGTAGCTTTACCCTGCACAAATAGGCCGCATCTCTAGTTGTGTCACGAAGATCGATGTGGAACTTCTTCCTGGGAGCAGTATAAATGGGATATAACAACTACCACTCAGCAGTTTCAGCACTTCAGAAACCTTCGCAAGCGCAAAACGTTTGTTTGGTAAGGTTCCAAATATCGCTTTTCATCGGCTTGCTTGAAAGAAAGGTCAATAGGGTTAAAAGGAATGAGGTCGATATTACAGGAACATCTTGTAGATAGAGCAGGATTTCTTTCAAAATATACATGAAACCAGAATTATGACTTCCATTTTTACAATGAATATAGAAATAAACAACTTTGCATTGAAAATAATAAAAGGTGAATCGTGAAATAGATTCGACAAGTACATTCGACATCTTACGTGCACTTCATCTATATTTTAGATTTATTTGTATCGTTAATTGTTTGATAGGTACCGATTTATAGATATATTACGGTATTATGCATCATAATTTGACATTTACATCACATATATATGAAATTATTAAATCCTTTTCTTCGATACTGTTGAGAAGAGTGGAGAATTGAAAAGATGGCGGACAGAAATTTCAAAACATGTGATGGGACATGATAAATATATTCTAGTCTACAAATTTCTTCGGCCAAGGAAATGTATGGGTATTGAATGTAATGCCAGCGTGTATTGTAAAGGTATTTACTCCTCCAAACAAAAATGTAAGAGGATAATTCCAGGGAAAAGTAAGTTATAGAGTTAGTGCATTGCATGACATCATGAGGGTTCATAAAACGTCGACTTGTCACCATAGTGCCTCAGGAACAAATATATTTCCCGTAATCAAGTGCAGCCTACAGTAGAACTAAGAAAATACATACTTTCCTAAAATATGATGTTGTATTCAACCAATCAGAACTCGCTTCTGTTTGATCCCTAACAAAATCCACCCATGCTCCAAAATCACCTAGTTTAGCTAATGCTAAACACTTCTGTACAGGATCTATTTCCCAGGATGCATATCTGCACAGTTAACAGTCCCAGGAACTTAGTCGAATACATACAACCTATCGTAAACGTAATTTCAACCGCTGCATACAACAGCACCATTGGAAATGGTAACTGGGTCTTGTCAATTAATCACTAAAACAATTCCTATTACATTCATGTTTATTTGAGAAAAGCATTGCATCAAGCCAATTTCTTAAGTTGTGTATTCTCTACATTTGCATTAATTATATGTGAATATATTGGAACAAAACGATAAAGTCTTTAAAGATAACATGCAGCTGCACAGGCACAGGCACTTTTTTCTGTCAGTAAATGAACATTAACCTATTCATAACACTTGATCCCCTTCTAAGAACATTGGGATGCACTCTTGCTCTCTGAAATCTTATCCCCTGCTGCTTTTAAGCTAATTTTAAAATAATAAGCATCACAGTTGTAAATAAGGCAAACACGTCATCATCAGCTTTTGTTTCTTTTAAAAAAACTTTACATATATATATATATATATATATATATATATATATATATATATATATATATATATATAATACAAAAATAGTACACGGATGGAAAAAGGTTCATAAAGTTGATGAAAACAAAATAATAATTTCAATCCTGACCCGAGCCTTCTTAAAATTAAACTACGTCCTAAATTTCATTTAGAGATATGATGACCGTCAATTACTACAAAACGGTGATAAAGACCGTCATATGGAAGAGAATCGCCAAGCATGCTTCCAAAATGGACAGTACTTATTCATTTGGTATAAAAGAAATAAATTAGTTTGTGGCAACATTTACACCTATGTTTTCAGTAGAATACATTAGTCTTTAAAGTAACATTACTACAGCGTATAAGTAACACGTTGAATTTTCTATCCTTCCAAAACTTCTAATAGTTTTGCGTTAAACTTTAATGATTGCTTGACACATTTCTTTGTGTTGATACAGAATCCTTTGGCATTTGTATTCTATGTATTAACCAAATTAAGTAAATTTACAGCTTTCCAAGTGCTTCCAAAAGGCTCTCCAGTTTACCCTTTGGTTCGTACTTCCTGAAAAATATAATACGCTATTGGTAATCCTTTGTGACAAGCATATAATGACAAATTAGGTACTTAATAAGCAATAACAAAATTAAGAAAGTAATAGGAAGTGTAATACATAAAGAAACCTTCCAGCTTGAAAAAGGGGCAAATCGTGTCATCCTTTGTGAAACTTCTGAGTTTATAAATGCTCGCAGGGGGTAAGGAATGGTCATGCGACTTTTCATGAAACATCATATGGTCACATAAGAAATCAAGACGACAATCAGCTTTGGGATTTATTAAACACTTCACCCAAAATAAGTGAATCTCACATTCTTATAAACGTTTATTTTGACTACACCCGGCATTTAGGTCTTTTAAAGCATTTCAAGTATCTGCTGTCATATTCCTCGTTATATTTTATTTCGTTTCATTTTTTTGTCTGAGAAAAGACCTCGATACATAATCCTTTTGTATGTAATAATGGATTAGTTTTCCTTTAAAAATATCTTGCAAAAATGATGATCACGCTTTTTAATTTGGAGAGAGCAATAATCCACACATTATGTAAAAAAATCAGTTTGCAGCGCATTTTAATCAGAAGCGATCCACACGACATTGATAGCATTACAGTTTATATTTTATGCCTTAAACATCACAAACTGCATTCTACTCGTCGACCAAGCGATAGCTACTTTAATTCGTTATTCATATACCTTTGTCTCTTTCTCTGTCTGTCTGTCTCTCTGTCTGTCTGTCTCTGTCTCTCTCTCTCTCTCTCTCTCTCTCTCTCTATATATATATATATATATATATATATAAAACCACCACAATACCATGACCGCTAGCATGCATGATGAATTAGCCTAACGAATATAGGACATTAACGTTTTAATTGTACTGATTCTGGATGAAAATTTTCTCACGTAACCTTCAGAAAATACTATTAAGTCACAGCAAGCAAACGTTACAATTGGATGAAATTTTTTTATTTTATATTGCAGAAAAATTCAAGCGTCAGAATCCAGAGAGTGAGAACTCAAGTGCATGAAAAGCGCAAAAGTGGTAATTGACCAATCGACAAACCTTCCACAAAAACCAAGTCGACCGATGTTGTCGATTCCTTGATATGCACTTTGCCCCTGACAACCAGATCATTCTAACGTACTGAACATGGCAACAAATCATACTGTTGATTTGTAAGAAGGATCGATAGGAAGGTGTCGTCTCGTTTAATATGAACTATGATTAGTTTTATAATATATGAGCAAACTCAAATTTAGTAACTGTCGTAGGCATGAAATACTTAAATTGTTTGAAACGTCGATCACTTATGATGAGAAAAGTTATTGACATACTCCCTATAACACATGTGCTGAGGAAAGATTATGATGCTGCATTTTCTTTTACCGAATTAACATTATCATAGAATGTGTATGACTTTTAAATCGTTTTGTGATCCACTACATTTAAACTATATATAATAATATTAATAAAGGTGCATGCATTTCTTTAAACTTAAGTGATAGTTTAATAATAATAATAATAATAATAATAATAACAGTAATAATAATAATAACAATAATAAAGGAAAAGCATTAAGGAAATTACCCAGCTTCATACCAGTCAATGCACATAATAGGTGTTATGTTTAAGACAAAATGACATAGACATAGATTTAGATGAATTATGTCCTGTACCAAAATGATGTGTCTTACTGCTTGTAAGTTCTAATTAACTTTTTAATTACAAGTAAATATATAAGGATGTCCTCGATTTTATTACCTCTGTTTGTTGTAAAATTTAAATGGGTGATGGAAGGGATGGAAAATAGACATGTAAAAGACAGGGCAGTATTATTATATTATCAACTGTCCACAAAAAGTCAAGGTTTGGTTGTATTCGTTTCGTAAGGTAAATAACTGCTATTTTAAAATGGTCATAGGTCTGATTGTACAGAGTCAGTATCAACGCTGCTTAAAATATGAAATCTGCTAATACAAACTCTCACAAAGAATTCCATCTGAACCTCCAATGGACAACAAACCGTATATTATGCAAGAGGCAGTACGAAATGATGCGGACAACAAGTGTATACAGCAGTGAAGGTATCGACACGCTAGCACTTTTGGACTGGCATCGACCATACTAAAGAGAAACTAAAATGCATTGCCAATAATGGATTATACACAATTCTTGATGTTGGTGTTCACTGATCAAACTTAAATATGAAAAGCAATTTCTTTTTATGGCTTTTAATCAATCCTCTACAATTAAAAAAGAAGAAATGAATTTTGAGAATGCTCTTACACAAATCTAGTGCTAGTCACGGTAACTGTTTAGCAGACTTTGGTGTTTGTTTACATGGTGAATTGGTATAATTTCATGAATGCGCTTCGATATTATGGTTTTGCTAGGCAATGCTTGCTCGCACCATTTAGACTTGTGTTTTATAGAATGCACGGTAAAAATATTGACAAACAAAAATTGTATCATACTTAAACTCGATTTTGGCCGTTTCCAACAAAATTTTCGACGAAGCGTATTCGACTTTTTCAAACCCTTTGTCGTCAAGGTAGACAACCTCTTTGATTCCAGACTGGATTATGAATTTTGAGCACTCGTTGCATGGGAACAGTGTGGTGTATATAGTACATCCTTGTATATCAACGCTCATCTTGTTGATGATGGCGTTCATTTCTGCATGGCAAACTAAAGAAAGAGAAGTACGAAACAGCTTTAACGAATATGTTGTGTTTTCTAGTGTGAATTTTTCCTGATTTAAAGCATATCATATACAGATAACGGTTTGGTTAGAAAAAAGAAATCAGGTCATCGGACTCAAAGCAGGGACCGAATGAAGAAATGGTGTGAATGGTGCGAGAGTTGGTTTCGTGTTATGACTCAGATGAACACGTTACGATCAGATTTTTCCAAGAACTTTTGGATAATAAATTAAGCTAATCCATACATATACTTATTTCCTTCATTGCTTGCTTCAATTGGTGACGTGTCCATAGATCAGTGATATAATCGAAATCAATATATTTTAACTCTAATAATACGTCCACGAAAATTGTATGGCAGTATCGTGAAAATGCGCGTGTTACAAATCTCATACGATCTTAATAGGTACAGCAGGTATAACAAGTATAATAATTCTAGAAAACTTTGCAAACTGGGGGAAAAGGAAATTCATTTCAAATTTAGGATTCCCTTGATAAGAATTGGAAACACTAAAATTTTGATTTATAAATATGTTATAATCTTTTTATGTTTAATGAAGAGTTTTAAATTATAATCAAATTGATACATTAGAAGTGTATGTATATTTATGTGTGTGTGTGTGTTCTGTAGTTGTAGAAGTAGTTGTTGTATCCCTAAATCAAAGGTTCCTACATCGTCTAATCTGACAAATAGCGGACCAGGTTACGTGTTGATGTAGCATCTATTTTGACAATCGCTGCCGTACATTTTGTTCTCATAACAACTAATTAGATCACAAGTAGCCGAGGTTCATCATCCACAGGTCCAATGTGGCCTGGTATTTTTATTATTACAACAACTATTTTGAATGTAAATAACCCGGGCTTTCTAGTAAAGATTTGAAGGTCAGAGACACATAGGTATGTTTGCATAATAACTGTCTGAACTTAAGTTGTTCAGGTTTATATTGATGTAGCTGCTAATTTGAGGACCAGTGGCATAAGCTAAAGGTTAAATATCAAGTGGCCCAGAACACGCCAAGGTTTAAATGTCTCCATGCCTTGTAACATTGTGTGAAAACTGAGAAAAGGATTAGGATGGGGAAGCGTTAATGTGTGTGTGTGTGTGTGTGTGTGTGAGAGAGAGAGAGAGAGAGAGAGAGAGAGAGAGACTTACCATACAATCTTTTAGGTTCATTATCCCATGAAAACTTTGTATCGTTCTTCTTTAAGCCCCCAGCGCCATCGGGCATTCCGTTATACCCAATTCCGACTATGCGTCTCTTTTCATTTACGATGCATGCTCCAACCTAGGGAGAAGATATTGTTGTATCATATCGTATCATATCGTATCATATCAGATTATATCCAGAACTCGCGGCGTCATATCATCCTATCGATTGTTTTAAAGCTAGCTAAAACTATTCGAAGTACAGACCTGTGTCTTGGGATCCTTGCTCCTCTGGGCTGAGATAAGAGCCACTCCCATGAAGTATTGCTCCCAATCAATATAGTTTTCACGCATCTTCCCTTCGGCTATATCAGATCAAAAGATTTAAGAAAACAACGATGAGTATCATATAACATATGCCAGCTATTTATCTCTCATTCATCAGTATTAAGAGCGCCCTAATACACTTTTCTCAAATAAAAACCTTTTGTCATCATTAACGACATTTGTAATACTATTTTTCTTTCATTTTAAGATTATGTTTATTCTTCTTTCTGTTTCTTGCAAAATGACGATAACTTTCAATATGTTGCAGTTATTGTTGTGTTCATACCTTTACCAGTTCTCAGATTCAATAAGAAAACAGAAGTTTATCAACCAGAGCCACAAAAATCTCTTGAGTCCAGTGGTGTTGTTCAAATAGAACTCTTTAGCAACGGTTTTATGTTACGTATGATTAAAGAAATGATAAGTTATATAAATCAATGAATCAGGGTTCAAGACATAAAACAAGTGTATTTTAAATGCTTAATATATATATATATATATATATATATATATATATATATATATATATATATAATATGACATTATGGTCTTAAACTAACAGAAAAGACAAGAAACCAACAGGTTTTGTAAAATTCAACAGGTATTTTATTTTCATGATTATTCAAGGTGATTATTTGAAAAAAGAACTTAATTAAATGCAATTTAAATCCAAGAAGGTGCAAACGGTTCAAACGAATAAAATTCTAATTAAATTCCAGTGGTATTCCATAAGAAGATGAAATGCTAAAGGTATTAATGTGCCTGTAATCTCGAATGAACTAATTTACAAGTGGTCTGAATTATGATGATGTGCAAACAGTTTTTAGCAGGCAAAGATGACCATGCTGGAATTCACTATAACTCCAGTATGATATCTCTGTCCAAGAGTATTATTGTGCACTTTATAATTCCAGAACATGATACTTATACTAAATATTTGTAGCCGAAACCAAAATACAATACAAATGGTTCTGCCACTGAGATTATGACAAGAATGAGTCGTTTATCAATCAGCAAGATTGTAAACAAAACAAAGACACAAACAAAGAGCTAGATTTTAGGTTCAAAGTTCATTTCTAAAAAGTTCTAACTTGTAAACAAATAAAATCTGTCACTAAACTTATAATACAGAATTTGGAAAACAACAGCTTACTTTATGGGGCATTTATGTGTATGTGCATATATATATATATATATATATATATATATATATATATATATATATATATATATATATATATATATATATATAGAGAGAGAGAGAGAGAGAGAGAGAGAGAGAGAGAGAGAGAGAGATTAAAAATACAAGGGCTTTTAATGTGTTGGTGTAAATCAATTTGATATACCATCCCTACTGGTTAGTTGACTCGCTTGGCGCTCATCATTAAGAGGTTAGTGTTGGGACTGGTCGGCCTGGTGTCAGGATAACGTGACTGGGTGGGACATCATGCTACATGTCTGCGGCATGATGCCCCAGTGCTAGATATCACTTTAAACTGTCACAATGCATACATCGTAGCGATATGACTGAAAAAGTAATAAAGCTCCGTTAAAAATCCAAATTACACACACACAGCAGCAGAGGGGGGAACAGACCAACTTTATTTGTAAATCCAAAGGCTCCCACGAAATAATTTTTCGTAGAAACTTTTATTTCCAATTCCAAAGGCTGCTACGGGTGGCTATTTTCGATCGGACAGACTACACATGACCATGCGTGTATCATAAAAACATAGGTGCGCAGACAAATTTGTTTTTTAAAATATTTGATCAAGACCGATCTGTAATTTTTTTGTCATTATAAATTGAAATTATTAGTATATTAAATACTCATGGATGTTGGAGAATCATATACTACCAGATTAGCACGAGAACGACAAGAAGCATTAAAACAGTATCTTCCGCTGAGAGATTCTGTTAAACAAAAAATGCGAGTAATTGATGATGCAAAACGTGGATTTAGAGAATTATCAACTCAGTTATTTGAACCAGTAACTGAAACTACCGAAAAAGTCTTACTGGGAGATGTTAAAGATCCTGAAGTAAGAAAACGTGGTATTCGTCCGGTGTTAAAACAAATTGAAGAACAAACTCGACCTCAACCTGTACCTGCACCTGCAACTGCGCATGGGCTAGCGGTTAAACTTAAACCTAAAATTAAGTTTAAACCTAAGGCTGGACTTAAACCTAAATCTGGTAAACCTCAAACTGAGGCCGAAGAAGAATTTGAAGATATAGAGGAACAAACCATTGTTAAAATTTCTGGAATCGAAAAATTTACCGATGATGCTATTAATGAAATAAGATCACTTAAAATAAACCAACTATTTTCATCAGCGAAAAAAACATCTTAAACCTGAATATGCCGATAAACCAGTTAAATTTGAAGAATGGGAGCGATGGATGCTTTATGTGTACTATGGTATCGATCGTATTTAAAAAAATGATCCAAGATATGTTGAATTTACTAAATATGTAGATTATTATGGAACATTACAAAAGACTAGTCCTTTTGCATTACCAAAACCATTATCACCACTTGCACCTGCAAAACCACCACCTCCACCTGTGCAAGTTCAACGAAAACAAATACTACCTCAGCAACAATCTCTTGAGAAAAAAGGTTTACTTACTTCACATTTATTTACCGATGATACTCTTAATACTTTTAAAGATGAAGATGAATTAATTAATATTGCTGCGTATGGATATGAAAAAAAAGATGAGTATGTAAAGAAAGAACATTCTAATAAATTAAGACCTAATAATTGGGTTTCTTCATTATATTTTGCTTCTAAAAATATACCATATAATAAAGATGATCCCGAATATAAAGAATTTACGAAAAAGGTGCGTGAAATAAGAAAACAATCAGAACAGCAACAACGATCTTCCCAAGAAGAATTTCAGGATGCACCGGATAAACCCCAAGAAGAATCTTATGATTTATTAAGAGATATTTTTCGAGAACCACCTGGTGCTACCGGCAGCGGTTATAATTCTATTTGTCCTGATAGTGTTGTTAACGACGTATCTCGGTTAGAGGTTCTTATCGGAGGAAAACGAGCCGGAAATAACTCACGTGAAATAACCAACGAGGCAGCAAATATTTGTCAACGATTATTTCGCGGTGGCATCGTAGATGTTCACGTTTATAGAAATTTTATCTCGGAAATCATCGACGATTACAGCGACTAGTTGTTAAATAAATAACTAATTAAATAAAATGATCGTTCACAAGCATCATCGTAAACCTGTGCAAGTTCGAGTAGTAAATGCCAGGTTGCCCATGTATAGATATACTCATGGAAGTGGACTTGGTGAAGTTGCTACAGGTTTTGTTACGAGAGTAGCTCCTAAAGCTGGAGATTTTCTAAAACTATTGGTCATGAAAGCCATGGGAGTTGTTCGTGATAAGGTTGTTTCTACTGTTGGTGATTTTGCTGGTAAAAATTTGGTACCATCAAAGATAGATTAATGAATTTAGTAGGTAAAGGAAAAAAAACAATCGCAGCTCCCGTTAAATTACCTAGCGCCGCGGTAATGCCTAGCGACGTTAGGAAGATAATAAACGGTGCAGCAAATCAAAAACTAATAGAATTAGTAAATCAAGAAGCTGATAAATTAGTAAATCAAGAAGCTGATAAATTAGTAAATCAAGAAGCTGATAAATTAGTAAATCAAAAAATAAATTATAAACCCAAACGTATGATAAATACCAGCGATATATCAGGAAGTGGTCTTCGTTTTAGAAGATGATCTTTATAATAAAATGTTTGCGAGGATATCTAATGAGGCATTTAACATGGATGAGCAAGTAACCAAAGACGATTCTGTTCGTGATTATCAATATTATTCTTATGACGCAAAAATACCAAATTAATCTGGGCGAATTGAACTTCAGGTTCATGATACAAGTAGATATTTTTGCCATGTGAGGCTTTTATTGAGGTTGAGGGAGAACTTACAACAGCTACCGTTACTCCTGCAGGATTAACTCCATATGGGATAAATATTAAGGTTGGATTTGTCAACAACGGTATTAGGCTTTGTTTAAAAGTGCCGCATACATGATTGATGGTAGGGAAATTGAAATAATTCACGATAACGTCGATATTGCTACGACAATTATAGGTCTAGCTAGATACTCAGACGACTTTACCAGATCGGCTGGCCCAAGTATGATGTTTACTAAGGATAACAATGATAAGGCTGATCATACACAATTTACCATAAAACGACCAAGAAATCATGCTGATAACGCTGATGCCGACGTCGAGGATATAATTATTAATACTAATCCAAATTGTAATCTAGGATTTGCCACACGTAAAAAAATGTTATTAGGTGATCGTAGGAGATTTTCATGTGCAATTCCATTATCTCATATATTTGGATTTTGTAGAAATTTTAAAAAGGTAATTTTTGGAGCTAAACATACTGTTGTTCTTTATATAAAAGGCGATAGTAATGATGCTATTTGGAGAGAAGATACTGCTGGCGTTGTTAATGGTGCAGTAACATTATCTAAACTTTCATTGTGGATGCCGGTGATGACTCCATCAATTGTTGAGGAAAATAAATTGCTTTCTTTTATGAACCAAGGCGGTAAATCAGTAATGTCGTGGTTGAAAACGAGCACAGATAGCACGCTTTTTAATGTACAAAGTAATTTTACCTGGCATATATCATCACAACAAGGTGTTTCCGCGGTAAGGCATGTATTTATTGCCTTTCAAAAAGCCGATAAAATAACAGGAGATAACCAGGTAGAAAGTCACATGATATTTGATAATATTGAAGCTAGCGAAGTATCGTTAAGAATAAACGGGCATCAGGAGCCTTCCGAGGATCTATTATTAAATTTTACCGATGATGGTGTTTCGGCGGCTCGTGCATATCATCGATTATTAAATTTTATGGGGCGAGATCAAAATATTGACACCGGATTACAAATATCACAGTTAGATTTTATAAGTATATATCCGATCTATTATTTTTCACTAGAACACCTTGATTTAATGAGACAATCCGTCGTTGATATACATTTTAGAGCCACAGTACATAATCCAGGTGGAACCAATTACAGGGCATTTGCTGTAATGCTTAGCGATAAAACTATGATTATTGAAGGTATTGGTGGTCGAATGAGAGTTATTGACGCGCCGGTAGAAAAAATGTGATCTAAATTTAAATCAACCTGATAACTTTAAAATGTCATACGATCACGTTAGTGTCACTTTGACTCCAGGTCAGATAAAAAAACTTCAATCAAACATAACAAAAACCTGCTGGGTAAAATTAACGTTAAAAAATAAATGCTCAGATTCAAGGTGGACCAAATAAATTAGCGTTAACTAAAATTCAGCATTAACATTTTACCAAAGCTAAATTTGCGAATATTGGCGTCCACGTTGATCTTAGTCCGGGTGCCATCAAAGACATAGTTCAAGTTGGTGGATTTTTCCCGCTTCTCGCTGCTATTCCAGCATTAATTGCTGCAGCTGCGTCAGCCTTAGCAAAAGCGGCCGCATTAGGTGCCGCTAGTGCAGCTGGTGGAATAGCACTAAAGAAAGTAGTAGGAGGGAAATATGGTAAAAAAAAAAAAGGACGCGGTTTGAGATTGCCAGGAACATATCTGGGAAAAGGCCTGAGATTACCAGGAACATATCTACGACACGGTCGCGGCCTAAGGTTGCCAGCAACATACCTATGACACCAATGTCAAATTTAGATTTATCTAACGAAGTAAAAAATAAAAAAATAAAATTCTTTATAGGCGTATTCATGCGAGATCAATTACCGGCCAAACCAAACCGTAACGAGACGGGCATAATAAATCTTGATGACAATACCGGTCCAGGAACACACTGGGTTGCTTACGCGATAAATCCAAGCGAAGTTATTTATTTTGACTCGTACGGGTTAGCGCCGCCAAAAGAATTTCTTGATTACGCAAAAAAATTAAATATTCCAATTTGGTATTTAACATTACCAACGCAGACTCTAACTGATCCACCGATATGTGACGCTGAAACAATTAATGTTCTTGATGCAATATCAAAATCAGTTAAACCATATCACAAAGTCGTTCTTGATTATACGTCTGATAAATTAAATCAATCTCGATTAAATAATGGTTGACATTTATGGAAGATCTATAACAAGAGTAAAAAAAGGTGTTGACGTTGATTTATCTAAATATGCAACAAAAGATGACCTTAATAATTTATTAGCGATATCAGGAATAGATCCTGACGAAGTTGTTATTTTTCAGGATCAACACGGAAAGTTACAAACAAGTAACGTCAAATTAACTGATATAATCCAGCGAACCGAGTACAGCACTCACGTAGGTGATTTTACTGGTTTACAAGAAACTGTTAAAAAATTTAATGAAAAAACCGCCGAAATAAATAAAAAAAATAATGAAGCGGATAAAGAAATAGCAGAAATTAGCCTAAAAACCACCGAGGTGGATAGAAAAATGAATGAAATTAACCTAAAAATCGCTGGCGTCAGGGAAAGTATTTATCTGTTTGAGGGTATTGGAAGACAGTTTCCAGAAATTATCGGTAAAGCTAATTTTATTAATATTCCACAATCAATAACGCCACAACAAGTCATCAATATAACATTTACAATCGCGTCTGGATCAGCGACGTGGACACCAGAAAATAATAGTTTCAAATACACAGCCCGATTACTGGCGTGTATCAGTTATATATTTTTTCCTCGGTGAGATTCAGAATAATCACTAAAAAATATAAATGGCGACACTCCGCAGATAGATTTCTTGGATTTTTAAATCTTTTGCTAAATAAAGACGTCGAAGAAACGTTCGAGCTGGAACCACCTGAGCGAGCGACAACAGCGTCGACAGATTTTTGGTGGTGCGTTGAATTTATCGCTGAGTCACCTCAATTATTTAATTAGCAAGATAATAATGACCGCGTCCGATTACCGATATAATCAAGCGAGCGCATGGCAAGATTAGCTAAAACTTGTCATAAATGCGTACCAAGCAAAGATAAAGAAGTATCAACGTCGATTAGTTGTCATTGACGTAGTTGTTTATTCGGTATCGGCGGCAGTTGCCGGCGCTGGAATAGTATTATCCGCGGTTACAATGATGGCGCCGGTCGCTGTCACCATCGCAATTTGTACAACTACGACGCTCGCAGGCGTCCTTAACATTATTGCAAAAAAAATATCTTCATGTACGAACGAGAAATTATCCTCGTATGTAAATAAACTACACACGGCAACGGCGGCGTATTCGAAATTATTATCGTTGTTGTCAGAAAGTCTCAACGACGGGAATATATCTGATTTTGAATTCTCGTCGATGATAAAAATTTATGATCAAGCCGATATTAAAGTTACAGATATTAATAATGTCGGAGCTACACCAGATTGTAACGAACACAACGCCGTCAAGGACAACAATGATCTCGGCGAGCTCGACTAAGCCAGAATTTAGTATTAATTTTCCAACACCAATTTTCGTCGACAAAATCGCGTTATCACAATTGCGAGTCTATTATAGTTGGCCCAATATCAGATCTAAATCATTTGGTAGTTCATTATCAAATAATTCATTCGTTTTCGCTGATAAAAATCGCGCAGATGGCACTCCCGATTGGACCGTCGTTGGTTTACCAACTGGCAGTTATCAGATCGAACAGATCAATAGCGGATTATTACTTAGAATAAAAAATATAAACGGAGAAGAACCTGGAATAAAAATATCTGCACATGAACCAACGTTAACTTCGATCATCGAAGTAACCAAGCCGTACGTTGTTGATATTTACCAATCCATTATTAGAACAGTTTTAGGTTGGCCTATAACTGCACCACCAATACCACTGGCGCCACCAGAACCTAAAAAATCTGACTATATCACCGACAAGCAATTTTATCATGAAATTATTCCGAGTTATAAAGAAAAATTAGATAAAATTAAAACTTATAATACAGCTGAATTTTTTGTTATTAGTAAAAATGATTTATCGTGGAATTTTCATACCGATCGTCAGGTTTTAGAAACGTTAACATCGCATGGAGGGTACCAACGATGGTCTAAGGAAAAAATATCTATCTTTCTAAGTAATATTATTATATTTTTCAAGGAGATTAATGAAAAACATCAGGAACAACTACGGCTGCTACGACAGTATTTTCAAGAGTGTATATTTAACGTATCAAGCTCGTGTAGCGAAATAATCAAACACGTAGAAATATTAAATCAGTTAACGTCCGACATGAAAAATTTTAACCAAATATTAATTCAGGCAATTATTGATGAAAAAACAGGCAATAAACAAGCATTTTTAACTTTATACGGGTTGACCGAGGCGACGTTGCCAGATTATAAATTTTCCAATAATAACGCACCTGAATTAAGAAAATCTGTCACTGACACCATTGATGAATTATTTTCTCAATTACACGCCGCATGGAGAAAATCATTACCACGCGCATATATACTTAGGCATGATAATGATCCATCTGGACAAGGACGACATATTTCACCAGACGTCGTAAATATAGCGGACGTCGTCGCGGTTAATCTTCACGCGGACGTCATCGATGGCAGCTACAGCGCAAACGTGTCAGTGTCAGATCAGGTTCAACAAGGATTTATTCTTTATTCGTTTTCACCAACAACCCCTCCCGGATCTTTGATTGTGCAAGAACCGATCAATCCAATCTATCTACGGTGGCATAATCGATTATTATCAAGAATTAATTTTAGATTAACCAACCAAGACGGAAATTTACTTGATATGCGCGGCGAAATATTAAATATTAATTTATTAGTGAAATCTTGAGATGTGTCTACCTTGCCACGGTAAAAAAAAGACAGAAAAAATAGATAAAAAACAATAAAAATTAGCAAAAAATATATTTTTTTAAATTCTCAGTGGAAATTTGTGTAATTTTCACAGAATAATCTAGAATTTATTGTTTTTGAGGGGGTATTTACAGTCAAAGTTAGGAAATTTGTACATTTTTACAGAATAATCTAAAATTTATAGAATTTATTGTTTTTGAGGGGGTATTTACCAGTCAAAGTTAGGAAATTTGTACATTTTCAGTAAAAAAACCCAAATATTTTCAGTAAAATAATAAACAATTTTAGGAAAAAAAAATATTTTCAGTAAAATAATAAATAAATTTTTAGAATTTGTAAAATTCTTAATTTTTAATTTACCATTTTTCTTAGTTGTCTCGCTCGGTATTAATCACTTTTCTTGATTCGTACTCGTCAGATAACTCTGATCTAATCTTCTCGACGGCGGTAGATAACGCGACAAAATCCTTAATTTGTGTCTCGTTGACAGATGCCAACGACTGATACATCGCTGCTTGAATTTTCTTTATAAATTTATTTTCGGCCGGTAGAACGTACCTACCTTCGTGTTTGTTCTGCGCGAGTGTATCAAAGTCGGAGACGATTTTATCGGTATCTAACTCGGAAGATAATTTTATTTTTTTGTTTTTCAATTCTTCGATGGCGTCAATGACATTATTGATATTTTCTTCATTTCATTATAGTAATAATTATATTTCTAAATATTTTATTTTTTAAAATTAAAAATGTAACTTTTTTTTATTCATCCATGTAGGAAAATTTGATCCACGATTCAGATTTGTATGAAAACGTTGATTTATATATATTTTCCGCAACAAATCTTACTGATGCTGTATTAATGCCAAAATGTTCTGCAGCAGATTTCATTGATGGAAAATGTTCCTTCTCGCCGGTTTCTACATTTACTGATTTTACTGCCTTAGATACTCTGTGCCCACCAACATTACCAGATTTTAAATTTTCACTTTGTGTAAACGCTCTCAGATTAGATAACTTATTATTTAATTTATCTCCGTCAACGTGGTCAATTACAAATTTATCTTTTATTGGTCCGTTAAAACATTCAAAGATAAATCTGTGAATATAACACGTTTTATTTTCAGTATGGGCATTAAATGTCAGATAACCAGTATTACCAACTTTACCAACTTGATTTTTTGTTTTACAATGTCTGACAACACCATCGCATGATGCTTCGTATTTATCAATGGTTGGATGTCCTATGAATTTTGAATTCATATACCAATTATTATTTGTCTAAATCATTGTTTGTTTGAAAATCTATTAAGATAATCTTCTTCGCATTTAATGGCATTATCGCTGTCAATAGTTTTTTTTGTCATGTCTCTTTATTTCCTGATGCGGTTTTCCACCACATTTTATGCATAATCGTGTTTTTCCTCGAACACTAACGTGGCATTTTATGCATCTTTTAGGTCCATAGTTACCACCACGAACAGCTTGCATGTGTTCGCCGCAATATTCGTTTCTGCATGATTTATCGCAGCAAGTCAACGAACCGACCAATATCCATTTGCAATGGTTCATTATTATTTAAATATTTGTTTAAAATATAATATGAAATTATTTGATATTGATGAGGCCGAATACAATATACCTGATGCTGGTCGAGCCAAGAAGGAGTTTTTTGACGATGGAGCGGTTCATACTTGGTCAACTTGGAAAACTCCTTCCATCGATAATACCATGACCGACGAACGAGCCCAAAAAAAATAATTGATTTTATTCGAACTTACCATAAAAATGAACAATTTATATTTGGAATAAAATTTATCGCTCAAATGGACAACGGCGTTTGGGTTATTCGTGATAAACGTGACCCCGTAATCGGAGGAAAGAAAAATGTTATTCTGTCCGCAGGTAGCCGGCCTGGATTATTAACTGGCATAGATAAACCGTATAATGCTAGATCTTACCCGGTAAGTGCAGTTGTTTATGAAATTTATCGATTAAATAACAAACCAGATATTGTATAGCTGAGCGAGTGATGGAACATTTAAAAAATACGAAAAGTGGATCAGGTTTAACCGCGCTAAGGTTAACAAAGATAAATACTTGGGCGCGGTCGGTCGTTAACGGCGCATCAATAAATGATGTTGCTGCGTTATCGGGTAAATTAAAATTACCGATGGTAGTAAAAACATTATCGGGAAAAATTCTTTATGATTCCCCGTATAAATCCAGAGGAGCATCTATAGAAATTATTGATCATAATTCGCATGCCTGAACATCAGCGGTAACAATTTTTCCACGAGATCGTACTGTTAAATTTTATTCCGTAGAGAATTCTACGGCAGAGAATTCTACGGAGATGTTTAAATTTATTCACAAAATAAGTAAATCTGATCCAGTCTCGGTGTGGTTATTTCGCAGTGAAGATGAATATGATCAGTTTGTGAGACCTAACGGTGGCGTTTATAGAAATAGATCGTTACATGATTCAGTGAGTGAATTAGCAGATAAATATTCGACAAATTCTGAACAATTATTAGTTAATTGTTTTACTGTTCCTTCTGTTGCTGCTCATGCTGCTAGAGAGAAAAATCTTTGGAAACCAACTAGAAATGAATTTCTCAAAGATGTCCAACACAGTTGTATCGAATATGGTCATGGCGGATTATGGAATACCAAATATGATCGCGATAATATGATATCTGTTGACATGGCCGCGTGTTATCCTGGAAGTTTTCTAGGATTAGGTGCGTGTGCTAAATATTTTGCTCAGTTTGGGCATCCTTGCAGCGAGATGACTAGGGTGTCAATAAATGGTCCTTTGCCGGATTTTCCTTTAACTAAATTTGCCCGCGTTATATCATTTGAATTTGCTGAAAATTTACATAAACATTTTACAAATCAACGATGGGTTCATACGGCACTACTTCGATATATGCTAGATTCGTCCATGTTAACGTCGTTGATAATCAGTGAAGCAATTATTTCATATAAAAAACAAACTAACGTCTGGTTGCCAACTGACCTTGACGAAAAAACCGCTAAAGATTTAGGTAGAAAAATTATTGGTAAATTTACTCAAGGTGGCGCTTATGATCACCAACGACATCATTGTAGATTAATCATGGACGATGCCGAATTAGATTTTATAATTGCCGATACAACATCGAGGGGTATATTTTGTAACCGAGAAAATATTAACGTTGATGGAGTAAAATTAGGCACCGTTATTGGTTATCTTGATGGAGAATCACCGCAATACACTCATTTAAGATCATCTATGCTCGCATATGTAAGTATAAATCTACTTTCAATGATAAATAAATTTTCTGATACCGCAGTCAGAGTAGCTACTGATTCGTTTTACATCGACGAAAAACACTCGTCGTTGTTAGAAAATCTGGTTGGTGACGGTGCGTAGGGCACTTGGAGAATAAAAGATGAAGATATTCTTGGTTATTGTGAATCCGCCGACGTCGCAGATAGTGACGAATATCATCGTAGTAAAGTACTAGAAATTTCATTAGCGCCATCCGTGCATGATCCGATTTCGCGGCATAAATTCGTGTACATAAATGGACCTGATGGTTCAGGAAAAACTACTAGAGTAATATAATTATTTAAAAATTCAGATTTAGTTGTGTTAACGCCAACTCATAGATTAGCAAAAGAGATGAAGCAACGTGGCGTTAAATCTTGTACTTATCACAGTTATTTCAAATACAGCGGCGGCACTTGGACGTCCTCGAGGATGGGTGAAAAATATATAAATAAAACTATAATTATTGATGAAGTTTGCACAATAAATCTAATAACGTTAAAACTATTCCTTGAGTGGTTATCGTTGGAAAGCACCGCCGTGATAATGTGCGGCGATCATGGTCAACCAAATCCAATTGATGGTGAATCACCACATGGATGGCTAAAAAATTTTGTTGATTATTACGAAGAGGTTAATACCGATTATAGATCTTGTGATGAATCACTAACCGAGTTTAAAAAATTAATTCGATTACAATCAAATAAAATCCAATGCGACGTAATGAGAAAGGTAATCAACGAAACATCTATGAAAGATTTCTTAGATTCATGGAGACCTGATCACGTCGTAGTTGCAAGTAGAAAAATAGTTCGTGATGATCTTCAGCGACAATTATTTAATCTACGACGTGAAAAATTTCCATTATTGCCAGTGCCGTTATGTTATCGACCGGCAGATACTCGACGACAAAATATCGACGTTGATATACCGGAAGGAGAAAAAAGAAATCTAGTATTAAATGACATCATCGCCGTTGATATTAATTTCGTCGAAGAGGCGTTAAATGCAGAAAAATCTCCTTGGAAATTAGGTTACGCTATGACGATTCATTCGTCGCAAGGACTAACTATAGATACAACTGTTTGGATCGTCGACGATCGCATAGAATGGTCAATTTTAGTTTATTTAGCCGTATCTAGAGTTAGAAAATTATCTCAACTTCGACGAATTAGTTATCTAAGTGATTTAGGTGGTATCTGAGTATCAGCGGGAATTATTTGTAATTCTTCGAGAGTAAATACACGTTGAGGAGCTAACGAATCAAGAATATAAATTGCCGGTCTTCCTGTTGACCTTGTTACGGTGGATATTTTATGTGATGTAACGCTCCAGATGGGATCAGTTGCTCTTTTTCTGCCACCATCAGCCTCGCAGGGTTTATATAAATACCTAACAGTGATACTACCCAATACCGGCCTAGTTGAAAATCTCGCCTAATTATCGGCATATTTGTTTTTGTGATTGCTATTGCTGGCTTCATTTTTATTGTTCGTGTTATTTCGCTATTTATTGCATCAATTACATCAGGTAATCTCGTTACCCATTCCTGAGATCGCTCATCGGAGATAAATTCTCTCGCATATTGATATCCAAATAATCAGTCAAGTTATGTTTTATTAAATCGCTCAACAATTGCTTGATCTCGGTGAATTCCAGTGTGCCCGCGCCGTATATTTGTATTATTTTTTTTTCATCAGCGACGAAACAGCACCAAGAAATTCTCTACCTGGGTCAACTTGAAGAAGATTTGGCCAAGTCAGAGGTCCTTGTTCATAAATTCTGTTAAATGCGTTTGCGATCTCGGTAGCTGTTTTAGTTGTTAGCGGCTCTGCTTCCTTGTATCTGCTAGCGATGTCAACAACCGTTAATACATATTTGTAAGTTTTGCCGTTAACGATATCATGAGGCAAAAACATAATATCGGCCTGATGAACCTCGTTAGGTACACTAACGTCAAAGTGTGCGTGTTCAATTCGTTTAGGCGGAGGAAGATAAATTTGCCAAACGGCCTGCTTTGATAACCACGCCGCCGCCACGGGATTTTTTACTTTAGCTGCTTTTGCAAGTTTGCTAATTGCTGATTTTCCCCTCCAAAATCTCCGCGGAGAATAATAAATTGCATCCATGTTATTTATTACCAGCGCCGAACACTAATTTACCTTTCATTGAACCTTTGACTAACCAAGTAGCTAATTTTTCTTTGAAAGATTTATCAGGAATAGAATCTAGCGCGTGAATTAAATTTACATCAGCAAGATGCCTTTGTTGTAAATCTCCACTTTGATAAGCGATATCATGAATAAGGCACGCATCATCGATGACATTTACCGGATCTTCGCCTGGTTTTGGATCATCATAGCCGTTAAGTCTAATATCTAATCGAGTACCAGGACCGCAATAATTATATCCAGGTAGATGTTTTTCTCCGGGATATTTTGCCCATGGAAGACCCGGTAGTTTTCCTAGCGCTGATGCAATATCACCGCCGCGTTTTTTTAAAACAAATCTAAATTTTTTTGTTCCACATTTCGCACACACACCCGTCATTGCTGGTTTATTACTGCGCGCAACAACCTCAGTTAGTCCTATCGTTGGAGTACGCGATCAACATTTTACACAATATAGATCCATGATAATTATATCATGAATGTAATTGATTTTTCAGCAACAAAAAAAACGTAAGCAAGTTAAGCATCACGCAGCATTACCAAATTCCATTAGAATGATAATAATAGGGCCATCAGGATCAGGTAAAACTCAGTTATTGTTAAATTTGATAATGAGATGGTTAAAATGGGGCAAAATGTATCTAGTTGCACCATCTGTTGACGATCAGCAATGTTATCAGGTACTAAAAGATTTTAACGAAAACGCGTCCGAGATTACCGATAACGTTATTGAATTTATCACCGATATCAATGAGCCACCATCTGTGGAAGATCTTGAAGGAGAAATCAATAATTTAGTCGTATACGATGACGTGATGTTAGATAAACAAGCAAATCCGGCTAGAATATTCTCTCGCGGTAGACATAAAAACACAGACGTTATTTATGTAACTCAGCGATATACACAGATTCCCAAAGTTATCAGGGATAATTGTAACATTCTGGCGGTATTTAACGGCGTTGACACGCACACGCTAAGGAATATTCATCAAACCTGGTGTAACGGTGACATGGACATTGTTAAGTTTAAAAATTTATTTAGTCGCGCTCAGTTAACTCCGCATGGATTTATAACGATAAATTTACATGATCCACGATCACGGTATCGAATCGGTCTTGATCAAATATTTTAAAAAACAAATTTGTCTGCGCACCTATGTTTTTATGATACACGCATGGTCATGTGTAGTCTGTCAGATCGAAAATAGCCACCCGTAGCAGCCTTTGGAATTGGAAATAAAAGTTTCTACGAAAAATTATTTCGTGGGAACCTTTGGATTTACAAATAAAGTTGGTCTGTTCCCCCACCCCCCGTTGCTCACACACATACACACACACATGCTACTGGCTATGTCAAACTGTGATCCGCCAATGGCGCCATAATACGTATTAATATACATTCTTGCAGAAATCTTGCGTGTGAGAGAATACGAATTTGGATAAACCTTGAAATCGAACTAACACCAAGTAATCTACATTAATATGGTTCGCCGCACCGGTATGGTGCACTTTCCTCGGGATTTATCTAGAGTATTTATATAATAAACAATGCAAAGTTGCAATACCTGTGGACAATATACGGTAAATTTCTGGGTTATTTCGAACACATACTGTAATGTATTTAATGCTTTATTGTTGTTCTTGTTTTTGTTGTCCCTTAAACCTAGTATAATGTTTTATAAATCAATTATTATTAATTAAATATGAAAATGACTAAGGGCGCAACTCTCTCTCTCTCTCTCTCCACTTTGGTCATTTGACTTAAACTTTTACCATCATTCATAGGTCGAGAGACATCGTCGCATAACACAGGCCAAAATCATGGATTTTCGTCCGTACCTTGCTAAGGGGTCCCAATATCAAGATCAAAGAAGAGGGGAAAGAGATTGAGATTGTGTGCGTTAAGGGAGATAGGCATTTTTGTTATTGTTAATACCTCTGTTTATCTGTTGGTCGATTAATCTGCTTACCTGTCATTCCAATGCATTTAGAGAAAACGAGCGGGAGGCCTTTGATTTTGTGAACAAATAATCGATTTTCAGAACATTATTATAGGTTTCAAAAACAACAACAACTATAAAGCATTAAATACATTGCAGTAAGTGTGCCTCGTTGCTAAGAAATTTACCGTATAGTGTCGATTGCAACTTTGTATCATTAATCATATGAACAATGTAGATAAATCCCAAAGAAAGGGTACACATACCATTAGGACGAACCAAGTTCTTTCAGTTATTTGGTGCAAGTTCAATTCAAGCCCAATTATATTTTTTCTCTCTTACTCCAGGTTTCTGCGTATTTTTTCCCTTACGCACGGGAGGGGAGGGGTTGGACAAAGCAGAGGATTAGTGTTAAATTCATTTAGAACACGGGGATTATTAGTTCATTTTATCGTTCTTTTCGTTCGTCACTAATGATTAATGAGTGGAAATTTATCATTGAATTCATCAATTCATCATTGATCTATAAATTCGATATCATACAGTTGCAACAATGTTAATATATTCGTATTAATGCGCCATGGGTGGATCCCAATTTGATATACCAATATTATTTTTATATCAAGTTGCTTTATACCTATAACTATTTGTACATGGTAACAGTCACAACATACAATATATTTCATAAATATATTGGGTGTTTATCAATGTATATTCGCTGATCAAGCATGAAGTATTATTCGTAATGTATAAAAAAAGTTTTTGATTCTTGCCAACTAAGGTTGTCGAATATTTCACATTCTTTTTCTTTTCTTTCTTTCTGTTTTTTTCTTTCAATTCTCTTTCTTCATAATTCTGTTAGCCAGTACTTTTGTTCACATTCTTTACGTTATACGTTGTTTCATCCATTCTTTCTTTTCTTCTTTCTAACTTTCTTGTTTGTATTCTTTACAATTAATGCAGAAACTACGAGCACACCTCTTTAAAAGTTTTTTGCATAACTGAGATATTTGTTTTTCAAAATTTGAATCCCTCTGTTTATATTAATAATTTGTCATGTAATATATTAAATTCAGTTTTACCCGTGTAAAACTGTTAACAAACACAGACTTTCAGTCCTCAAATGTGTGGGTCTCCGATTACAATACTGATGGAGAAACGTGTCAATATTAGCAGAGGTGTATAATCTCGTGACATAATAATTACAGATCCTCAAACAGCGTGCTTTGTTTGAGTCAAGTGAACTACCTTTCGAAAAGGACTAGACAAGTGTATGTTTATAAAACTCCTGCAAAGGCGACAATTCTCAACCAAGCGTATGATGCACATGTCTCCAGTTCACCAGTATATTATGTACATCAGACTCTTTCCTAAAGCATTTACCAATGAATTTTATATTATTTCATTTATGGTGCATTTCATATTCATTAATTTGCATTTTTTTTTAACCTAACAATCCTTAAATGCTATATTTATAAAAACGTATTTTCAACAGGTACGCAATGCTGTGGAGAAAAATAAGAATTGGGGTAAATAGAGGTTAATGAATTTCAGTGAATCGGACATAAGAATTTTAGAACAGAATTAACGTTAGACAATTATACCAAAAGTATTTGGTTTGTACCACCATGGAGCCAGGGACTTTGTTAATATTTTTTTTCTACCTATGATAAGACAGAAGGGCGGATTTTTAGGGACTTTTGATGTTCAATAGAACTCCTTTCAAATAAAAGTGTTCTATTTTTCAATTTTAGAAAGAAGATTACTGTGACCGTCAAAGTGATCTACCACAATTTTAAACTCAAGCCAAATCAAACACAAAACAATCACAAAAATTACTGTTAGGATAATGAGATTCTGATGCAAAAATAATGACTATAGCACGCGAATGTCGAAAAAATCGAGCACTCTTTTTGTTATCTCCAACCTCTTTACTTTACCCAAACTTATGTACATGAGGAGGTAAATAATAGATTCAGATGGGGTGTGATATTTTGCACATCAATCCAACTAATGTAAAACTTAATTCGTTATCAAAAAGAAAGACCTTTCTTTTTCATCTCAGGTTTCTTAATGAGAGACAGACAGACAGACAGACAAGACAGACAGACAGACAGAGCAAGAGATAATACTGTATGTCCTGAAGAACATTTTTCGAAAATTTTTTTTTTTTTTTTTAAATAATGACGATTGACTTGCCATTAGCGTATTGAGATGGTTTGTTGATTATTCTCTCTATGTTTCAAAATAGTGTGCATATCAATTTACCTATGAATAAACAAAACATAGTAAGAAAAGCTTCAGTTTAACCTGTTAGTATGGAAGGCATATATGTACGTGAGTTGAGATTTCTGCAATATTTAGATTGTCGTAGTTATTTAGAATTTAAAAAAATATATTTTTTCTATTGTTTTAAATGTCCCGTATTTAATTGTATAAACTCCTTTACTTTAAGCATATTTTTAAGTCCCCGTTATGTAGATAAAACTTCAAATATAGTAATGTTTGCAAATCGACGTCATATTGACTGCAAAGACAGATATATCCCAAGCATAATACAAGTGATCTTACCCTCCAAACATTTATAAAGATAAAGATGTCCCCATTTTGATGTAAAATATCTTATGTCCCCGTTTCGTATATTTTAGGCAAATGTGTGAGCGTGTGCGTGTGTGTGTGTTCTAAAGTGAACTGGATATTGAATACAATGAGCAGATGATATCTAAACAAAAACCAATGAACACGCCTATGCCTGTTTGAGTACAAACCATGAGCAAGCTACCAGGATTGATAACTCAAACGAATGATTGAATACAAACCACCAGGATTAATAACCCAAACGACAGCTTTTAATGTATCAATTCATAGTGCTGAATACGGTACCAGTTTTTTGCCAGTCTTTATTTCCATATCATGTGTCATCTTGCCGTGTACGCACAAACACGTCTGCACTTGCTAGAGTTAGGTAGCAATAGTGCGAAAAAAAGCGCACTTGATTCACAGCAAAGAACCAATCAGGTACACTAGTACCTTGCCTTACTTGTACAGGGCAGTAGATTCATACATAGTAGTGCACAATTATATACTTAATCAAGTCGAGTGTAAGATCCAGAATTAACAAAAGACAGAGTCTTTCTTGCGACTGATTATGATTTCTCTGTATTTATTGGAGGATAATCAACGATTAAAAAGTTAGAGTTTCTACCTTTTATTGCAGTCCCAGTTTTGTCACATGGACTTTAGGTTTTAAACAATGTTGAGTAACCAGGAATACGCTTCTCATTTAAACACGTTTTTGTTTTGCATTGTTGGGGTATTTTTTTTGGGTGGTGGCGGTGGAGGAGGGTAGGCTCTTAGAACAGTTAAAGGTCATTCTGTTGTTTATTTTGCAGTCTGAATATAAAGATAACAGCCATCATCCAATAAATTACTCCCCCTAAAATAAAAACCAACAAGAGACAATAGTTTTCGTCTGGAAGTTTTTGATGGCAATTAAAGTGTCAGGATTTAATACACTTTGCTTATATTAAATTAGTATTAAATTATAGAACAATAATATTCAATTTAATTTGAGTAAATGTTAGTACATATAACTATGTTCACATACGCTTTAAGTCACAGCATGGTGTACGCATTACTGTTCACAGGGCACCTAAGTTTTGAAGATTTTTAGTTGTATATATGTATTAAAAATAAGGTTGTTTTATTTTCAAATATATACTTTAAACTTACAGGTTATTATAGAGCATTGGTGTGTACTAACATAATCCATGGTGGGAAAAGAAACGTTGGCATTCTCTACATTTTTAAATGACTATCGCAAAGGTGCTTACGTTATTACACCCCCTGCATCTACAGTTGAGAAAGTGGAGAAAGTTCTTGTCCCAAACTATGCTCAGTGACACATGATTTGACGGAACACTGGAATGTGTACAGCCAAAGTAAACCAAGCACATCCCTTCGAAGCGTACATACGATTTCTTAGCGTGGCTCCAGACCTATACGTAGATACCGTCCATACCTCCTATTCGCCCTCAACAAGTATATACACAAAACGGCATCATCATCATCATCAATATCATGACCTAGTGTGGTCGTTGAGGCACTGTGCTGCTGAACATCTGACCAGTTCCCTCCACTTGTCTCGATCATGTGCCAATGCCTGTGTCTCTGCAAAACTTTTCCTGGTCCATTCTGTGATGTTATCAGTCCACTTTTTTCTCTGCCTACCTCTCCTTCTGCCACCCTGGACGCTGCCCTGCAGGACTGTTGTGGATAGACTGTTGGCTCTAGTGACATGGCCATACCATTTCAGCTTTCTCTTTTTGACGGTGGTGAGGAGGTCCTGATATTGGCCTACTTCGTGCCTGATGGTGTTACGCACTTCTTCATTTGTGATGTGGTCCATGTAAGAGATGCCAAGGATGGTTCTGTAGCATCTCATTTCAAGTGACTGGATTCTTCGTTGTAATTCTGCTGTCAGGGTCCATGCCTCACACGAGTACAAAAAGGCTGAGATGACTAGAGCTCGCAATAGTCTGATTTTAGTTTTCAGACAGATATTCTTGTCTCTCCAGATGGGTCTTAGCTTTGACATAGCTGCCATTGTTTGTGCTGCTCTTGACAAAATTTCTGCTCTTGATCCCTCTTCAGTGATTATGGAACCAAGATATTTGAACTGGCTCACTGTTTCCAGTTCATGTCCTCTGACTTTAATCTTGGCTGAGATTTGTTTGCCACTATTTGTCATCAGTTTTGTCTTCTCAGCGCTTATCTCCTTGTCAAATCTGGAAGATGTTTCATCCAGGTTCTTCACTAAGGTGGCTAGCTCGTCTTCACTGCCTGCCAGCCCATCAATGTCGTCTGCAAAGCGGAGGTTGGTGATGTTACGTCCTCCAATGCTGACTGTCCCACAGTGGTTTTCCAGGGCTTCGCTCATGATGCGCTCTAAGTAGATGTTGAAAAGCGTGGGTGACAGGAGACAGCCTTGACGCACTCCCACTGTTGTCTGGAACCAGTCCCCCACAGCACCTTGCGCAATTACTGCACTGGTAGCCTTGGCGTACAGCTGCTTGATGGTATTGGTTAACTTTTGACCCATGTTATACTTCTTCATTGTGGCCCACAATGCCTCATGCCACACTCTGTCAAAGGCCTTTTTGAAATTTATGAACACATGATAGATGTCTTGTTGGTGTTGCGAGTACTTTTCGTACAGAACCCTGAAATTGAATATTTGTTCTGTTGTGCTTCTTCCAATCCGGAACCCAGCCTGTTCTTCAGCGATTATTTCTTCTGCTTGTGGTTTCAGTTTGTTCAAGATGATCTTCAGCATTACCTTACTAGCATGGCTGATCAAACTGATAGTTCTGTAATTTTGGCACAGCTAGAGATTGCCTTTTTGGGAAGTGTTATAATCAGTGACTGGGTCCATTGTGTTGGCCATTCACCTGTCTGCCAGATCTTGTTGCAGATTTTTGTTAGTAGCTCTTTCACTGATTCTCCCCCATTCTTGATAAGTTCAGCTGGGATGTTGTCTACTCCAGCTGCCTTCCCATTCTTCAGTGCTCTTATTGCTGACTCCACCTCTTCTTTGAGAATGGGGAAGTCATCATCATTTGAGGAGTTTAGAACTTCAAGCACCTCTGGGTCTCCTGTGGACTGATGGTTGTAGAGTTCTTTGCAATACTCAGTCTATCTTTCTGTCTTTGTCATACATAATAAGGGCGGTACTTAACATATGGGCCAGGAAGCAGACTAATTATTTATATCGTAATTTTGAAACATTCCTCTTTATTCTCAAAGTACTCAGTTTAACCTGTCTATTGACCCTGTTGACCAGTTTTGGGTAATTTCTTAGAAGAATTCAGATATTTCTCATTGGCTGCATTGAGTCAGATGAGATTTTAGAAGAATTAAGTTCTTTCCTATTGGCTAGTTTCGGTCAGGTGGGTTCTGTTACCATGACGGATGTTTGCTATGAGAAGGCAGCAGTAGTAAAGTGCGTTTTCAACCCTTTGGCTTGTATATAAGTGTGTGTAGCATGAATATTTTTTGTTTTATTTCGTATGTTTTTGTTGTAACTTTAGTCAGTGGACGTATTTAATTGAATGTTTAGATATTATTTGAGAGGGAGCATTTGTTTAGCTTATTGGAATCGCTCATTGGACTAGAATATTATTCTCGGACTATTGTAAATTATTCAAAGGAGTTATGGACAAAGCCACAGCGATATGTACATTCGAAGATTTTAAATTCATTTGAAACATTCAATTCTTTTGGTTTTAAATAGATCTTTAAGTTTCTCTTATATTTTGATTTTATGACTTTGATACTTAAATTATTTGTAAATTTTACAAAACTTGTTGGTTTCGTTTCATTCTGTTACTAAGTGGTTAGAGCGTCCTCCTCGGGAGGTAGAGGGTTTGATCCCTTACCAAGCCATACCAAAGACTCATACATTTGGTACTAGCAGCTGCCTTGCCTGGCGCACAACATTGAGAGGATGGCGTTAGAATTGGTCGGCCTGGTGTCAGGATATGTGACTGGCTGTGACATGATGCTACATTAATGCATCAAGATGCGCCAGTGCAAGACATTACTATATGTTGCCACAATACAGACATCGTGGCGACATGAATGAACATTTGTTAGTGCTACACTAAAAATCCAAATATCTCTCTCTCTCTCAAAATGGGGATAGGGACGTGTGAGATGAATATTGTCACTTACTTCTCCAAAAATGTTATGCATTCATTGTTCATTTATAATTTTGCTTTGTTTTTTGGGGGGTGGGGGCTTAATTTCCTTGCTTCCTTGCTCGTTCTTCAACCAACGAGTAGATACAGATCATTTCACTTTTGCTGTAGGAAAGCTGCTTAACATGGGCTTTCCTAACATGAAAAGTCAATTTCATCCGCTGATACGAGACATGTTGAAAAAGGTGTTACAGATCATATCATTCTCCAGCAAAGCAGCTGTGGGATTCCCTACCATGAATACCAAACGAAGCATTATTAGTACGGTTGTTGACTGTTGTTGTTATTGTGTAACCCTTCCATAACTTGGTTAATAATACAGGTGTTCCTTAGCATATTCACATCTTCCCTTCACGTGTTTTTTCCCAATGACACCTGCAGTGATTGGTGTTTGCTTAGTGATGAGTTTTCTTCTGGCTTTTGTGCTTCCATCCATCTGTAGAAACAGCTGATACCAACAAAAGTACTGAACAAATGTACTTTCTTACAATCAAGAGATACCATATCACGTTTGATGTGTGAAAATATGAGAGTCGTTTATATTTTCGTTGGTGCAACGACAATTGACTAAACCGTATGATAAATTCCACTTTAGATGCATCCACCATTGTGATTTGTATAACTTGTTACGAGGGAAAATAATCTGTCAAGCATGTTATCGGTCGGCAAAAGACACGATGCCATAGGTTCCTGTCAAAGAAACATACTAAGCAAAAGGTACATACAGATTAATAATTGCAATTCCACCAGTTTATAAATGTAGGGAAAATTTCCATTGGTCAGAACAAAACCATGCGATCATAACTGCTTTATACTAACTTTTAGAAATAGATTCGCGTGTAAAGTAACAAATGTAAACACGGATCTGGAACGCTTAAACACTGAATGCCTTTGCAGCCAAATAAAAACTGTAGGTTTATATTTTATTTACAAAATTGAATAAAATTGATTTGACTAAATCAGATAACACATCTTTCCCGTTTTTCTGAATATAAATAATTCTTTCTCCGATTAGATTAAAAAGGGAAACGTTGGGAAACTTAAAATCTCACAAGAACATTGAGGCTACATCATATTCAGTGTGGCTCATTACAAATGATTCAAAACTATAGGTAAATGGATATAGGGATTCGAGGAGGTGACTTCAAAGACTAATATTATAACAACTGGATTCACAACCGTACAATGTAAGACGCCACCCTTGATAGTTACGATGTGGGGATGGGCGGTGGAGATCCTCTATACCCCCATCGTAACTGTCAATGTCGATGTCTTGTACTGTTTGCATTTTTCACCCTCATATCTATAACTATTTACCGATAACTTAATTTCTTTTGTAAGTAGCCCATGCAAGTAGCCTAAACTGTTAATCAACGCGTAAATAACAATTTGAAGAAGCGGAAATTGGTTACTAACTAGTCTGGACAATAGCGATTCGGCCAAGTGACAATGAACTCATGAGATCATCAAATCCAAGATTCATTCGTATGCCGAACAAAACAACACATCCTTTGCTTTGAATATTGAAGTTCTACTCAGATCACATATGCCAATTTAGATAAAAGATTAAGACCATACTTTGGAATGTTATAAACCTTAGATCGCCTACCATTGGTAGAATTGTTTGTTTGATGTTGATGTAGCTATTACATTGCAGATGGAGAATCCCCTGTCCTATAAATAGAAACGTAGCATACGCCCTCAACAAGAAATCATACGCTTAAACAATACTCTAAAACTGATAGGAAATATCCTCACAACAAAACAAAATAACAATTAAAAAAGAATTGTTTTTCGTAAGAATTGTAATTATAGAAGTTCATTGTTGTTTTTTTATAAACTGTCAGTTGCATAATTACCCAGCTTACATAACGACCTTTGGGCCTTATGTAAGCTGTGTGATTCGGGAAATGACAGTTTATACCACGATAAGCTCAGAAACAACAATATTAAACTCTTAAATAGAGTCCATGTCAAATACTTTACTAAAACTAACCTGAGAAAGTATACCCATTGCGTCTCCGAAAAGCAGTATAACTGAATCCATACACAAATATTGCAATCTGTTAAATAAACTGACCAACAAATGAACTCAGTATGGTATGATATTCTAAGCCCTGCACTCTATCATATGTATGTACGTGCGTGCGTACGTGCGTGCGTGTGTATGTGTGTTTTCTGGAGTGAACTGGATATTGAATACAATTAATTAATAGATGATATCTTTAAAAAAAATCAGACCTTTTACATTAGTTGTGAGAGTAGAATAGTTTAATATAATTAAGTACTTCAAAATGTTATAGCACATGTTCAAACAGGATAGAAATAATACAGTTGTCATCTGCAGAATTCTCTAGAAAATTCGTTTCACTTACGCTTAGGTTCAGAACTTCCAGAAGCCATAGTTCCACAACTTTTGAAAGTGCAGGAATGTTTGCAGAAGTCGACTTTTATCTTCCCTCTGCACAGTAATACACAGTTACAGTCAGTGTAGTCATGATATATGTTATGTCATTGACAACGCCTATCAATACAGAAAGTGGTAGAAGGTTTGTTGATTGCAGTTGTTATTGATCCTGTCAGTCATATTTATCATATTACAAGATTACAATTACGCTTATTCCGTTAAAGGTATTTACATAAATATTTAGTAGTAAGTATATCTGTATTAAATTTGAATATGATGGGATTACTGTGTGTAAAGTAGGAGATTCTCCACATTTCTTTCAAATAGAATCTTCCGATCATGTTCCATCGTGTCGTACAAGAATAAAAATCCAACAAATACGCCTGTGCTTGTTTTGGCACAAACCACCATGATTGATAACCCAAATGAGTTATTAACCTATGAAATCAATATAATGAAAATTCTCTCTAGTATGAAACACACGAGCAATATTACCAGTTCGTTCGATAATCGACATTCCTTTCTTGAATACAAAAAACAAGAACTGACAACCCAAGCGACTTCGTAGTGATGATCACTGTTCAAGATATTTGCAAAACTGCATGTTCCTATCTTGTACCATATTACCCTGTACGCACAAACTTACATGTGTTTGTTTGAATTTAGCTACGGCGGCCATATCATCATTCCAAGCACGACTATATTTTTTTTATCTCTTTGGAGGGTGCTCGCCCCGGTTGATCTTTTCAGACCATTTGTAGACGCCCTCCTGCCCTACTTCTAATTTTGTATGTGCTATATATATTTTTTAATTAATATTGTTTTTTTTTATTAAATATACATTTCTTCAGTATTTTCTTATTGGTTTTCTTTTTGTGGTTGTTGTTTTGGGTTTTTATTCAAAGGTGTTTTTTTAAGGTTTTCATTCTGTTTATATACATATATATATATATATATATATATATATATATATATATATATATATATATATATATATATATATATATACATACATCTGTTCAAGGCAGTCGTCGTCTTGTAGAAGAAATGTCTCATCTTTTGTCTGTCTCTGTTTACCCTTCTGCGTCTGTCTCTTTTCTCTCCAAAGTTTCGGCTGTTTCTGTTCGTGTTGCTGTTGTTTGTAACTGTCTTCTGTATATTCTCGACAATGATCATATTCTAGTAAGTAACTTTCTATTTTTTCCTCTGTCATAACTGATTGTGTTGCTTCAATTGTTTGTTTCCTTTTGACTATGTCTCTGTTCTGTCTGTTTGGGATTTTCGTGTTGTGTGTTCTCCATTTTGGTGGTGATTTCTAATTTCGTTCTTTATTTTTCCCTCTTCCATTCTTTGTTTCTGCTCCTTGTGATTCGTTTAACCGCCCAATCTGTGCAGAGTACAACCACCACCACCACGAGTAAAGAACAACTGAGAAACAAAGGAGCAAAGGAACAAGGAAAGAAGAACAAAGGAAAAACACACAGAAGAGGAACGAATAGCAGTCCGCCAAGCTGTGAACAAAGGAAGCATTCTGAACAAAGGGACTCAAGAACAAAGGAACAATAGGAGCACGTAGTAAGGTATACTTGGGCCGAGTCCTTGTACATTCTCTAGCACTGGAAAATCCCCGTGAGGCTCTCGGTCATAGCATAATACAGCAACACCGCTACTTCTCGACTCACAACCTTCTTTTTCTCGAAACAATCTCCAGCCATTTTCTTTCAACTTAAACAGGTGCTAGGCCACACACTAGCAAATACCTGGACTGGGTCCTTGTAAATTTTCCAGCTCAGGAAAATCACTATAAGATTCTCAGTTAAAGGGAAAGAAAATCTACTACCATTAACACAAATACCCTATCACCTTCTCTCTAAACATAACACAACTCAGCGATAAAATTCTAAAATAGGTAATAGGATTCACACTAGTAAAAACATGGGCAGAATCCTACTAAGTTTCATGCTCCAACAAACTGCCGCTCAGATTTTCTGCTATATGAATTATCTCGTTTTCTATTATACACCATCGCTACCAGACCTCAATTTAACCACCTACACTGTTACTTAACCCCACAAACCAAATTAAACTATTTAATTCATAAATTAAAACCAATGAAAAAATTAAACAAAAACAAAATTTATACCTGAAACCCCAACTTAAAATCATTAATCATCATCTCTATATATTCAAATAAACAAATATTATGGCTCACAATAGGTACACCAACAAAATGGCGTTTAACGCCAACAAAAACAGAACAAATTTGGCAACACAATAGAATCAGGAACATGTCCCTCAACAACCAAACTGACAATAATTCCCCAACCCAAATAGGGAAACTAGATACTAGCTTAAGCCCTTCAGTGAAACAAATTCAGCACAAAAAGAATAACATTCACTACCAGCACTCCAAACAGTTTGATTGCTGCAACAGCAAAAGACATCAATTCGGGCTCACCTATAAACTTCAAGCTCCCTGATAAGACATACGAGTATGAGGTATTAGATGACACAATACCCACACTACATGTGGAAAACATGACCACAAACCATCCCAAATTGGACCAACAACTAGATGACATAAAACTCCGTCAACATTCAAATTACTTCAACTTCCTCAATCCAAACCACCAACTGACATTCTAATCAGTACATAACAAACAACCACTGCTCCCCCAACCCAATTACAAAATAAACGAACCCAAAATAAGCACCCTGACAACCAAGCATAATGTAACAACCCCAACTACAACTACACAGCAAACTACTACCACCCCTCAACACTCAAGACAGCAAAAACCAACAACTATGAAAACCATGAAGCCTTAAAAACTAAATCAAAAATGGGAAATAATCCATACCAACCAAACACCAGACCCCTAAAGGATCAATCAAAGCAATAAAAACAACAACAACCAGATACCTAAAATTAAAAACCATAAACACAACCAACTCTCTTCTTCAGATAACACCAGGGACAAGATAACCCACATAGGTAAAGAAAAATTCCCATGAATAATCAAACCACCACCACCCAAACCCAAACTGGGAAACAGGATACCTGTTTTAACAAACCCCAACCCCCAGGCAACAACCGGGAAGCAAACCAAAGTACCATTCCCTGGAACTCACCCTATACATAAGCAGTAAGGAGAAACAACTGCTCAATCTAGGCTGTAATAGCATTAAGAGCCCCATTTCCAGAGCACACGGTGGATGATTCAGGCTAATTAGACCAAAAACTGACTACCTAATTGTTCACAGTAGCACACTCAACCAAGTGGAAAATTTCCTACAACTGGAAAACCTATGCTACATTAGAGTAAAAGACGAAATTGCACAAAAAACAAACACTAAACCTGTCGGTAAACTCTCCCCTGAAACCAAAACTGACAACAAAACCTTCAATTCTTCCACTACTACGAAAGTAGTTAAGTGGGCCACCATAGGGACAATGGGACTTAGCATTAAAAACACCCCTGGGCAACTCTAGGGACAATGGAAATTTAACATGGAGAAAAACGCTGGGCCACTTTAGAGACAATGGGAATTTAACATAGAGTTTGGGTCTGTCTAGGGACAAGGGAAATTAACATGGGAATAGAGTTTGGGTTTGTCTAGGGACAAGGGGAATTGAATATGCGATTTTTTTTTTAAAAAGTTTTTTTTAAATTTAAATTTAAATTTAGAAAAGGGGTAGGCAATGGAAAGGCTATCTCTTTTCGAGAAATATGGCTGGCCCTGAAAAGGGCCTTTGGGTTTATGTTAATATTAAAATTAACATAGATGGCATCTGTCACATCTTCTTCTTCTTCTTCTTAAACTCCTTCTAACTACCGGTCCATACACAAGTACCCTCTTGAGACATCCTTGTCTTTCTATGTAAACTCTCCTCATCCATTGACTAGTATCTGTCCTATCAACAACAGTCCACTTGGACCTGACATACATGAGCATGTCCGTCCTAAACATCATGGAAGACACAAGGGTGGATGACTCAATGAGCGGGTACAAACACAAACACACAAACACAAACACACAAACACAAATACACAAACACATACGCTAAGAAACAATAAACAAATCCATAATCTACTATCCACACAATCGTACGTGAGCGGGTACAAGCACAAACACACAAACACAAACACACAAACACAAACACACAAACACAAATACACAAACACATACGCTAAGAAACAATAAACAAATCCATAGTCTACTATCCACACAATCGTACGTGAGCGGGTACAAACACAAACACACAAACACAAACACACAAACACATACGCTAAGAAACAATAAACAAATCCATAATCTACTATCCACACAATCGTACGTGAGCGGGTACAAACACAAACACACAAACACAAACACACAAACACATACCCTCACACTATCTTAAAAAAGAGTTAGTGTTTATATTCACACTACTCTACCTACACATTGGCAAATTGATGGTTATTTCTTTTCTAGAGTATTGGGTAGCCCTGAAAAGGGCTGTTTTTCTGGAACTTCATGGACACCTGGTTAATGGTGGCACCTTCCAGGCCTGGCGCCACATACACATCTTATCCCCCAGTTACTTTTTACTTTTTTGGGGGAGAGAGCAGAGGCAGGATATGTCGCTTCAGAATCCCAATTTTCGCTCTCTGGGATTCTGAAATTTATTCTTCTTCTCTTCTTTTCCTTCTCCTCCTCCTCTTCTTTGTTTCTTCTCTCCTCCTCTTTGTATCTTCTTTCCTCTTCTTCTTCTTCTTTATATCTTCTCTCCTCCTCTTCTTTTTTTCTTCTTTCCTCCTCCTCTCTTATCCTTAACTCCTCCACAATGGCTTCCTCGGCCAGTTCATTCAACAGGCGCCTGGCATATTCCAGATGCACATGAAGTTCCAACAGTTTAGACAGTCTCGTGTTCATTTTTGGTGTTGATCAATCAACAAGGGTAGCTAGACTGCCCAGCGAATTTCAATTTATAGTGAAAGCGCGGACGTGAAGGAAAACATCCCCCTAAAAAAACATAAAATTGATGTTACCTACATCATGACCAAAAACAACAACGCGCGGACCTAAAAGAAACACTCACTCACTTTTTTTATGCTACCCATCACTATTTTAAAATTTTTTATAAATCACTTCAATAGACTATCCACATACGCAAAGCAATCCAATCTAACTCCAAATATACACCTCAAACACCAAAAAAACATGATTTTAATCTACTATTCATACCAACTTACTTAAGCACTTACTAACACACAAACACATACCCTCACATTTTTTAAAAAAGAGTTAGTGTTTATTTTCACACTACTCTACCTACACACATTGGCAAATCGATCGTTATTTCTTTTCTAGAGTATTGGGGTAGCCCTGAAAAGGGCTGTTTTTTTTGTTTGCTATGGCATTCTTTTTTTAGTTCCTAAGAATGCGATGTCCTCTGAGGATAGACTTTCTGGCGATAGGTCTGCTTCTTCGGAAAGAAAAGAAGAACTCTTTGGTGTCGATACGGCAATCGACAAAGCCTCTGTCAGGTTCAGGTTGCTGCTGCTGCTGTTGTTGCTGCTGTTGCTGCTGTCTCTGAAGTCTGTACTTCTCTGTCCATTCTTCTTTCTCCCTGTTTATTTCTTCTCTGAAGAGCTCTTCTATCAGGTCTTCAGTGATTTTTAACATTCTCACATTCTCTATTTCTTCTGGCTTCGGTATCAGACTGTGTCTGACCCTATGCAAATTCACGTAGGCTTCGTTGAGTTTAGCTAGTTTGGAGCACATCTTCTTAGGAGGATGAGTCGACAATGGATGGTTAGACTGGAAACAACCCGGTTCTTAAAGTCAAAGCGCGGACGTGAAGGAAAACATCCCCCACACCGTTTTTGAGTCGCAACGTTTAGTGAGTGTCATGAGAGGGATAGTAAGAAATGAAAGAGCATCAATCCAACATTCTTATAGCTAAACAAAAGACAAAGGCATTTTTTTCAAAACACAACATTTTTTATTCAAAAATCACTTAACACTAAACAACAACTCTAACATTTTTAACAATAATCCAACATCATAACATCAAACAATTTTTTCAAAACACAACATTTTTTTCCACAGTCTCATCACATTCCACCTTTAAAGTTTCTCCACTAGGTAAAGAGGGATAACAGTCTTCCATGGTTTCTAGTAATCTAGGATGACTTCTCTCAAACTGTTGATTTCTATGGTATTATCGAATTCTGCATACAGGATGACGTTCACCGTTTCATCAGGGTCTCGGTCTTTAAACTGAATTTCCACACGAATCTGGCCGGATTTTATAGGGTGGAAATGTCCCTCGTCGCTGCCTTGGTCTGGAGTGAAATCGAAAGCCCACAAAGCGTAGACTCCTGCATAATCCTCGTACGTAATGCCGTGACTGGTATTAGTTCCTAACTGTCTGGTGGCTTCGTACAGGGACAAGTACGATCTCAAGTAATTCTTCTTGGTAAAGTCAGGTTCGAAAGGTCGGGTACACAAGGTCTTGCCATCGCGACTGACTTCGATTTTGGACACGCCAAAGTGTTGAAAGTAGAAAGGATTTTTTTCGGCAGCTCCGTTGAAGGCTGTATTCTCGACGATACCAACGATCAAACGTTTGGGTAACTGTCCTTGGAACAGATGATCTTCGATCATGGATCGCTGTCCCTTGGGAATGGTGAAGGTTTTCACTTCCACGCGTCGTATGGGATACTTGGCGGTCGTTCTGCTCAACGTGTGACTGATGTCGTTTCCCACTTTAGGTAACACTTCCACACGGCGTACGTAGAGTCTGGCTTCTAGGATTTTGGTTTTGTAACCGTCACTATCAGCCATCAAATGGAAAGCGGCACTGCTACGATTCAGTCTCAGGCGGACATCCACCCCGTTCAGCAAATACTTTTCTTGCAACCACATGTCCAAATGCAAACGATCCATAAGTTCTAAACTTGTGTCGGCTCCCGTGATTCTCTTTCTTCGTTCTACAAATCCATCATTGTTGTCTTTCTTTTCATCAGTTTCCAATATTTCAAACTTGGTAGGTTCGTCAGCTTCCCATACCACACAGGCATTGAGATGAGTGTTCTTGGCATCTATTCCGTACGTCAAGAGATTTTCCAGGTAGGCACGATAAGGGTAAGTATCCATGCTGCTACTGACCAGTTTGTTATTCAAGTACAAGTCCACTCCACTGAACAAGGAATGCATGAAATTGTTGACAGGAGCTACTGCTTCATCGTCTATAGCACCTCCAGTCTTATCTAGAATTTTGACTTTCAGGTACAAGTAACTGCTATTCAGATCGATGTAATCTTCGGGCTGTCCTTTGATTTCAAACTCGATGGGAGCGGAATCGGTCAGTGAGGAGACGGGGTGAAATTCCACCCACTGGGATTCTTGCATCGTCATCATCGTGGGGGGCATGGCAAACAGGTCCAGTTCCGTCTTGGAACAAGCGCAAGATTCTCGGTGCATCATTTTTTTGTCTCTTATCTCAATAATCGAAAACGTCTAAGTCTCGAACGGTTCTTCTTTTCTTGGCCTTTCTCGCTTGAAGTCTGGTGAAAGGGTGTTTTCTTCGTCGTCTCTTTCTGCCTTGTCCTTGCTGAATGCCTGACTCGGTAGCGTGCAGGGCATTTATAGGTGTTTCTCGTTGGCCTAAAATGTCTTTGCCCGTTTGCAGCAAGACATTTTTGCCTGCCCTCATGAAGGCTTCTTTAGGGTTTTGTTTGTCGATGATGACATTTTGGAGAAATTCTTTGCCTTGAGTCAGTGCCGCATCTTTCAAGGCGTGCAATCCGCGTGTCACCATCGGTTTCGACACCGGGGCCACCGAACGAAAGGCCGATTTTAACATGTCTCCTAAGCCGTGTCCTCGCTGTCGAGCAACCCCTCGGTACACTGGATACATGACTTAAGAGTCGTGAGAGAACCGTTTTCGAAAATGGAGTTTCACCGTGACTTTTCCTTTGGTGAATGGAATATTTTGTCCCAAATCTCCTTTTATAGCAATGTTGACCGTGTCCAAATACGACTTGCTTGCTGACCGGCAAATAGTGAGGATGGACAAATTCGCGGTGGACGTGGTAAGTGTTTCCACCTTCCTCGTCAGTGTTCGTGGCAGAATCCACTTTGAAAGGAATGACACGCAGTAACGGTACGGAGGTGTGTCCCACCACGTTGTACTCCACCACATCGGAATACACGAACATCAAATTCAGTCCTTGGTTCAGTTCTACCGGGGCACGAAATAACTTGCTAAAAGACTCGTTGTCGTAAACGATGGGTAATTCGTTTTTCTTGATCATGGTCTTTCTCATGTCCATGTCTCCGCCCAACATGTCAAACAATTCAGGACAAAATAAAATGGACAGGATTTTACTCCGTTCAAATTTCATCAAGAAGCGACGAGCTGCTTTGTGGTACTCCATGGTGACATTTTGTTGACATGCTCCAAAGCTTTCAGAAACACGACATTAAACCTGGAGGCTATGGTGCTGACCAAATGTTGACCACTAAAATAATAGCATGGGGTAATGAACAAGTGATAGGTGGTGTACTTTTGTGTACGGGTTTTCTTGTCATATTTGACATTGCTATCCATCCACTGTTGCATTTGCTCGTCATGAACTTCCACATCAAAAAAATTTTGATTGGGAAGGACATTGAGGACTTGGGTCGGGTGAATCATTTCTACTAAAGCCACTTCCCAATGGGCTTCGTGATCTAACTGGATGGCTTGAGGTAATTTGGCCGTGTAACAGCACAACGTGTTCTTGGGAAACACCTCCATGGAACTGTCACTGAGTAAGGTTAAGTAAAATTGGTTTTGGTGACTCATAATTCCAGAGTTCTGTGGCTGTCCGAGGGGATATTATTGGACGTCAGAGGCGTGTCTCCGTCTAAAATGGGGTTCTGGTTGTGGTTGAAGTGGTGACTGGCACTGGCACTGGACACAAGGTTCCCGGGGTTCCCGTTCGAGGTGAATTTCAGGGAGGGATTAGGAAGCAGGTAACCGATGCAACTGCTCAATAAAATGGTCCACAATTGTTTGTCTCCTTGTTGCAAACTCAAATTGGCGATGGCTGCCCCGATGACACAATACACCACGAAGATTTGGCAGAAAAAGACGATTTGCGTTTTAGGCACACGTTCTCCACACCACACCCACAAGGGTTGTTTTTGTAAATCTTGCACAGAAGAACTAGGTGAGGGAGGAGTGGTCGACGTAGCTGCGTCTGCTGTGTGAAAGGGCATGATGGTCACTCCTTTTTATAGTCGATGAATTGCGAAGCGTCGATCCAAGAATCGAAACTGGGTGGATATCCTTTCCAACGTACTTTGACTTCTTTGACACGTCGTTTGCCCACTTTACGGGTTCTGCGTTCGAGAATGCTTTCGATGTCGTACACGTCGTCTTCTTTTTTGGTGACACGTTGTAACTCGGGCAAATAAAACGTTCCTTTGAGCACTTCTCCGTTCATGTCTTCCAATTTATAGACGGCAGGATGACGGCCATGCACTCGTCCAGTGACGCGAAACAATTCGGTCGTCCAGTTAGGTAAGTAACCTTTGTCGAAAGTGCGTTTGGTTTTGCCAATGCGCACCCAATCTCCTACGGCCAACTCTCCACTTTTCTTGGGGGCAGCCCTCGTCGGGGACGTACCAAACAGACGCTCAAACACCAGCACTTCGTTGTCGGATGTCACGTCTTGCGGGGTACGTCCGATGCTTCGATGGTAAGATTGGTTGTACGCTTGCAGCAGGTGCGGTAAGATGTCGATGTACTTCAGAGTGTGGTGATGCGTAAAATATTTCCACATGCGTTCTTTCAAAGTGCGTTGAAAACGTTCCACGATGCTGGCTTTGGTTTCGGGATTCTCGGTGGTAAAAAAATGAATGTCACGTTTCTTTAATTCTTTTTGGAAAGCTTGGTTCAGAAATTCGGTGCCTTTGTCCATTCGCCATCGAAGAGGGTGACGACCGCTTTGTTTCAACACCCGTTGCAGGGCTCGCACTAACTCGCTGCTCGATTTGGAAGTCAAGGGCACGACCCAGGCAAATTTGGAAAAGACGTCCATGACACAAAACAAATATTTGTAGCCACGATTGTAGCTGGCCAAATGAGAGACATCGGCTAAATCGGCTTGCCATTGATGATCGATGCCTTCCACTCGGGAGCGACTTCTGCCAAACTTGCGTCGAATGGGTTTGTGTAAAGTGTAGGTAGCTTGTTCTTGTAACCATCGTTGCACTTGAGGTAAACGGAGACTTTTCCGTCGAGTTTTGGCAGCACGATACAATTTTTGAACTCCTGCGTAACCTGCATGATGGGAGGGATCGTAGTAAATGCTGGCTAAGACTTTTTCCATCTTTTTGTGTTGGTTGGTGTGTTAATAAGACACCCACTCTTGGAGGATGCTACTCTTTTTCTCTTGGGGTATTTTCTTGGATTGCAATGCTTTGCGTGTGCGACCAGCAATAGGTGTCGAAGAGGAGAAGGATGTCTGAGCGGGGGATATCGGTTCTTGTTTCACTTCTGTCTTCACTTCTGTCTTCACTTTCTTTTTCTCTTGTGATGAAGAAGGGGTGGCTATCATCTTTTTAATCCATCCATTTCTGGAGGTAGGTGGTGTTGTTAACTTGCGTACTTTTTCTGGTGGAGTTTGAAACCCTTCCTCTTCTTCTCCTTTTCCTGTCTTGGTCACGGGTACTGGTGGTACTGGTACTGGTACTGGTGATGGTGCTGGACTTTTCATCAAGGTCTTAAAATCTTTCAGAGTGGGTAGAGCTGTTTCGTCTAAAGCTTTCTGGTGAAAGAGTTGCAGTCGTTGCAAGAGTTGACCGTACTTTTGCGATTTTTCTGTTTCGGACAAATCTTGGCGACCCATCAAGGACTGCAATTCGTGTTGTAACTGGGACATCTCGCTCAAATGGGGATTGGGAGGTAAATGCGGGGTGTGTTGTTCTTGCCACCGATGGTATTCCATCCATCGTTTGTAAGGCACTAAAGCTAGTTTTCGTCCTTCCATGGGGTTGTCAGGGGTCGATTCTGAGATCTTGGGACTTCCGAAGGCCTTTTTATCTTGCTCCCACCAGTCCTCCCAACATGGTTCCCAAGACTCCTTTCAGTATGGGGCCTAACAAGAGAGGTAAAATACCTCCACGTTGCACTAACATCTTCTTTTTTTGACGAATGGGAATTTTCTTTCGAACCATTTGGCGAAGAACGTGACGATGTTTGCTTAAGCATTGTTTCTAGTGTTTGGACAAAGGGATCGTGCCTTTCAAAACGTTCAAACAACATTCGCACACGGTATCGATGACCTCTTTGGAGGCTGTTTGAATGAGTTTTTTTCGTAGGGGTGGAGAAGCTTTGGACAGGACAGATAACATGTCCCCATGTTTGGCTAAACGTGGTGGCAGTCCTTTCCTTTTCTTTCCTTGGGGTTTTCTGGAGGGTGACATCTTTGAGTCTTCAGGAGCACCAAAAAAACACTGATACCCGACTTGGTCACAGGCCTTTTTTATACTGGAACGCGTCGCCACTGATTGTCTTGACGTCGTATCAGTTTGAGGACAGGCATGACACGTCGTGCAGGGGTACGTAACGGACTAAATCGAGCCAGTTCTTGCTTGGACAAATCCAGTAAACTTTGTAACATGCCCGATCTTTCTTGAACTTTGATTTAGGGAGAAGGTACTTTGTGAGCAGCAGCCACTGCCACTAAATTGGAAGGTCCTGCCACTGGGGAAGTTCTTTTGGGGGTCATCAACTGAGAAGTTCTTATTGTGATCAACGTCTCCAAGTACTCTTCAGTTCTGGGTGTCATTAACGGAGAAGTGGACAAACGTGAAGCTGCCGGAGACGCAGTCACCGCCGTGGCAGGTCGTGGTTTGCGAGTGTAAGGTTGCGTCCTGGCCGAAGTGCCTCTCTTGCGACTAGTTTTCTGTGGACTTTTCTTTTTCTGGGGGCTTCTTTTCTTTTTCCGGGGTGGTGGTGGTGTCTGGTCAGAGGAGGGTCCTGCCACTGGAGAAGTTCTCCTTGGGGACCTGGTCTTTATCTTCTTGGGGCTTCGTTGGACTTTTGTCTTGGGGATAACTTTGGGGGTATTAGGATCCCATCTTAAGAGTGAGCGAATGATGACCCCTCCTAGAGTACCGCTCCCTCCAGGTTTCAAAATGATTTGTTTTTTGGTTTGAGTGTCGATGCGGGGATCGGCCAGTTGGACCAAAGCGACTTTGTTTCGATCGAAAAAGCGTTTGGTTTGATGAGGAATCTGAATGATTCCTTGGAGTAATTGACGTGCCGTCACCGTGAACCATCGTAAGACTTCTTTGAGACTAGCTTCTAAGACACGAGCTCGTGTTTGTGGATCTTTTTCTTGACTGATGCCATACAAGGCACGAATCAATTTGACGGGAAGATGCGACTGAAGGGACGTCATGTTCGCACTGAGAGTGAGACAGACGAAAAAGGGTCTGAGGTTTTTATAGATTTTTTTATGGGGAGTGAAATGAAGTCGAGGACGGAGACGTGTACAGGACAGGCCCTCCGTCTTGGCACCAGTGGTGAAACAAGTGGGTACGAAATCGCAAATCCTCAGGAGTCGTAGGTTTCAAATCGACGAGTAAATAGGCGTGTGGCGTTTGAGTGGCATCGTCGTACGCCTGAGTCAGCCAAGGCGTTCCTAACTGTTTGGCTAAGACTTGCACTTGCGATTTATCTCGAAGGCTTTTAAACAAGACCACGTAATGCGCATTGAGACTGATGGTGCGATGGGCTTTACTTTGTTGAAACAAATTTTGGGTGATGTAAACGACACTGGCATTACGGTGATGCCCTTTGCGCGTGAACCACAGTTTAATTTCTTCTTCGTCTTCTCCTAACATGTCGTCGAAAATGACCAAATGGGTTAGACGGGAGTCAGAGACGATGCCATCGTCTTCTTTAGGAATGCCTTCCACAAACACGATGGAATCGCCTTGACTTTTTCGCAAGAGGCTGTACGCCGATTGCCACTCTTTGTAACACCACACGATTCGTTGAGGGGGTCGATCGATCAAATGATGTTTATGTTCGATCAAACGTTTGACGAATTCGGTTTTGACTGAACCGCTAGGTCCAGCAATGAGCATGTTAAAGGGATGGCGAAGATACAAAGCCTCCCAACTGGCACGATCTAAGTGTTCGTCGATGACTTTGACAGTAGAGGAAGAGGGAGCAGAGACAGCAGAGGTAGCCATGGTGTGAGAAATGTCACTTGTGACACGGAAAACAAACAAGACAAGAGTTTATATACTTTTTCAGAACACGTTTATTGAATGTTTCAAACATGAATACGAAAGACAAAAATGCATAAAAGCCAAAGGCTTAAGTACAAGAATAAAAGGCACATGATAACCATGAACGTGGAATAAACACAAGTGTCTGTACAACATGTTTTGGGTAAAGTTCTAACCAGTTCTATAGTAGGGGTAAGGTCACACAAGTGTCCTCCCGAAAGGGTCTTTCAGGCCTGTCCACGACAGTCCTGTCCTGGGTGACGGGTTCTTCTGGCACCGTCACTAACACAGGTTGAAAAGTAACTTTTTCCTTGAATAACTCTCGTGCATACTGGACCACCTCTTGTGTCCAAGCCTCAAAACCCTGGTCTCGGTGATGTCCAACATTTGACTCCTAACCAATCTGGTTTCTTCTTCGTCAACGACATGGTAAGTTACTTCAATGAACAATGAACTATCGATCTTGCCTAGGGTTCCTTTTCATATACAGACCAATACCGACGTGACCGTACGGTAAGGTGAAGTGATTGGGAAGTCGCACTCGCTTCTGGTATACAATTTGATAGACTTTTTCCAAGGGTCGACTGACGATGTGGTGAGTGGGTAAACGTACAATCTTGTTCGGTTGGTAAGTGGTCACTTTAAAGTTTCCATCCTCTTCCGATTGCAAGGCTTCTTTCAATACCCCAAAGTTGACCACACGACTGGTACGATGATTCAGAGTCAGTCCTTTCACTTTGCACGTCGTGTGCACTTCTCCTTGTTTGTCCCGGTATTCGTAGCCGTAATTTTTGGGACCACCACTGACGAAACTTAGAATCTTGTCGTCGGGATGCTCGTCTGTCCAGGCTCCTAAACGGTCTCCTTCGATGTCAGGGTGCTGTTGAATCGGGTGATGGATGTAAATGCAACTGTCCGTGTCAAAGTACAGGACGCGTTCTTCTAACAGTTCTAAAGCTTCGTACAATTTTAAGCGAGCATGAGCTGTCACGTAAGCCGCAATGATGACGTTTCCAAAAGGGTCGTCTTGTACAAAGTCCAGATCTTTTTCTTAATTGACCAAGATCAAATCCTCGCGAACGACGTCCACGTGTTTCATGTATTTGGTTTTGTCGTGAATCATCTGGAAGTAGCGGGAAGGTTCTGTCAAATATTCCGTCTTGGGTAAACACGGTCGTTGTGCCATTTTACCCCACAAGCAATTTAACATCACTTTGGCAAACGATCGCCTGCCTTCGTTTTTTTCGATGTGGTCTAAAGAGATGCCTTCTTGTGCGTAGTATTTCTCTTTGAATTGTATTTGGTCTTCGGGAGTGTGACACCAGGAAGGATAGCCGCTGGCTTCTTGTTTCAGTTTCAAAAAGGCATCCACGTAGTCGGCGAAAATGCCTTTCTGAGTAGGGTCACCCTTGTGGTACTGTTGTGTCTTGGGAAAGTGGCAAATTTCGTACACTTCTAACAGTTGGTATCCCATGTCCAGAGCTTTGAACAATTCCACGCTGACCCAGGTTCCCGTCAAGGCACGTTCTTCCTGGCTGTGATGGCAAGGTTGGTCCTGGTTGCACGTTTCGGCACAAGTACGGCACAAGGGAAACATCAGTTTGCCTTGACAATGGTGAGGTAAGACGGGATGGTATAGGTTCGTGGGAGGCAAAACTTTACACTTGATCAAGCCTTCGTATTGTCGAATGTTTTTCAGGTCGATGTGTTCCGTGAACAATTGCGGGTGCCCTACAGGAAAGCGACAATATTTGCACACGTAGGGATACAGCGAACACACGTCCAAGTATTTGATTTCTTCTCCTTTCTCTTCGTCGGCTTGGTACAGCAAACAGGTGGCATTGGTCCTTCCTCCGTACAAACTATCCCTCGGGTTCAGCGGGTCCATGAACTGGTAACTTTCCACGAGGCTTTTAAACTCGGAATCGGTTTTCAAACGGTGATCGTACTCGTGTTCCCACATTTCCACCACTTGGTATCCTTGCTGTTCTAACTTTAGGCGTCGCTGACAAGTGTCCTGGTACAAGTCTTCCATGGTTCGTTGCAAAAACTGATTTTTAGTGTCACGGTCAGGGTAACAGACGGGACATCCGTGAAATAAGCAACCGTTAAACTCGTACACGATCTTGGGGTTTTCTAAGTCCCAGCCATCTACCGAATACGTTCCGATGGTCTTTTCGCCTCCTCCGTTGCGGGCATGCTGAATCCATTTGTCTTCCTTGTCGCACAAGTAATGTAACCAACGTAGGGCTTAGACCGATTATTGACGCTTGACATAGTGGGTCGTTTGAGGACTGATGACAGCCACGGTGTTTTCAGGCATGAATCGTTGGCGGTACACTAAGGAACACGCTTTGGCAATGGTGCAAGCTTCTTTGAAAGGATCGACCCCTCCGTGTTCCATGAACAGTTCTGGAAATTTTCCACAACAACGCCGTAAAATGTCCACGTCGGAACGACAATACATTTCTTCCTGAAAGTCGAAAGGGTCCGAGGCGTGAGCTTGGTACCAAGCGTAGAAAGCTTCTCGTTGTTCGGTACGCATGTTGTCGGGGTCGTAATAGTGAGCCCCATGCAAATGGGGTTGAACAGCATGTTGATTGGCTTCCGTATTGAAAAAGTGTGGAAAGTACCCTTTAGCCATTTCTGTCATTCCAAACGTTTTAGGCATTCGGCTCAAAGGCATGGCCAAGTAACTCATCGAATTTTTAAACTGTACTTGTCCCACTTGCATGAAAATGATTTTGGCTCCGTTCAAAATCACTTTAGGACGTTCGGTGCCATGTTCCGTATAGTACCTCAAAAGAAACTGTCCATCGTATCCGGAGAAATTGTGAGCCATCACCGTGGCATGACGATGACAATCTCCGTAACGTTCGATGTCCTCTTGGCTCCACGTCTTGTCGATGGGGTCTAAGACCCATTGGGCAAAATCGGCTAACGTGTTTGGTCCCCGAAAGATTTTTTCACGTCCTCCAGGAATCTTGCTGCAGTGAGGACAATGACTGAAGATAGGTTCTTGAATGCACTTCTCGCACGCTCGATGAGCCACGCAGAAATTAGGGATGTGAATGCCAGTCTCTTGCATGCATTCGAAATCGAAAAAGATGAAATTGCCTTTCTTCTTGTGACCGTCCTCTTTCTCTGGTGGGGGTTGGTATTTTTGCACGTAACATTCGTGTTCCAAGTCCACGATGTGGTGACAAATGTGACATTTTTTCTTTCCTCGACATACGTGTGCCTTGGCATTGTTGGTACGTATGCCTTGTCTACACGTAGGGCACAATCTCAGGAGTTGACAAGCACATTTCTTCTGTGAACCTTGTGTTTTCAAATGTTGTTGGTAACAGGTAGGGCTGACAAACGTGCGCAGACAAGTTGAACAAGGCACTGGTTCTTCGCTCAGACAGGGTGGAGAGGCCAAACATCCTGGGCATTTCCATCCACAATGCTTGTGTTGCTCTCGATTATTATAACCATAGTCACATTTCTCACAGTAATATCTGTATCCCAGGAATCCGGTGATACTGGTAATGGTATCGAAATGGTCATCGTGATGATAAACATGAATGTATTTTCCGTCCTTAAAGTCTTGGCCTCGAAACAACAGAGACCCGCGCATTTCTTGAGGGTGCACTTTCAAGGTGTAGCGTGGAGCTAGGGCATCTTGCAATTTTTGCATCTCAGGAATGCCACAGGGTGTGTCTTTGGACAGGCCAGCTTGTTGCAACAGGAGTTCTGCTTCGTTTCGTTGTTTGGTTCGGTTCGATTTTCGAATGTTCTCCCAGGTTCTTTTCCATTCTGTCGTGTCGTTCTTGTTGGCATAGGTTCGTCCCACCACGATGGCACGGGCTAAACACATCTGGTCATGAGGGTTGTTAATTCGGACGAGACTTGTTTTGGTGTTGCGAAGATCGTCCACCAATAACATCCTTTTGCGTCCAGTCCCTTGAGGAGGAGAGACGTGGGCCATTTTCAGTGTGGCTTTACCATCGGTGATGTCAAACTGGTCATTAGATTGCTGTACGTGTTGAATCTTGTCCATGACTTTGGAAGGGGTTAGTTCTGCGGGTCTGCTAAACTCGATCCAAACAGGGGATTTCAAGCTGTCGTGATCTATGGATAGTGTCAAGTGATCGTCTTCTTTGGGTTGACATTGTCGCTTGAGTGCGGTGAGCAAAGAATCCCACATCTCGGTGATGAACCCTTCTGCTTTCTCCAAGGGTACGTCGGCCTTGAAATCTTTAAACTTCACCGTGTAGGTGTAAGCCGTGGTTCTAAATTTTCTAGAGGAGCGCTTTTCCGTCTCTCGAATGGAATAATATTTTTCAGGGTTGACTAAGGGTGACGAACTTGGTTTAGAGGTTTCAAATTCTGGTTCACTCATGTCCTCTTCAAAATCACTGGCATGAATCTGTGCCAAGATTTCAGCCCTGGTACGAGGCGATAGATCACGTTTCTGCCTCTTACTTTCTTCTTCTTCTTTCTTCTCGAATGAATGGATCGTTTCATCTTGAGTGCAAAACGTCAAATGACTCAAGTTTAAACACCATAGACTAATTTATAGTCATGGCAAACCAGCGTATATAAAAAGGGTGTGTGTCTTGTCCTTTCACTATTCATTTCACTCTCAAGCTGAGCACAACGATGGAAGAGACTACCCAGATGGAACGTTTCGTCAGAGCTTTGCGAGGGTCATTAGAAAATTCTCTTCAGACCAGCCGACGGACTACTCTCCTTCCTTTCGAGATAAAAGTCAAGATACTTGCTATATCTGTCAGAAGAAAGGGCATTGGTCTTCAGAGTGTCCAGACCGTCAAAAAAGAACAAAAACAGGGGCTAAAAAAGACAAAAGTCAAGATACCTGTTATTATTGTAAAGAAAAAGGACATTGGTCTCCAGATTGCCCAAAAAAGAAACAAGAGGAGTCAGAAGAAAAGAAGGATTCTTCAAAAGAAGAGAGGTATTCTTCGGAAGAAGAGAGGGATTCTTCAGAGGAAGAAGAGGAAGAAAGAAGACAATTCTATTTAAAAGAGGCAAAGAAACAGGAGAAGAAAAGAAGAAGGGAAGAAAATGAGGAAAAAACGGTGAAGAAATTCAAAAAACAGAGAGACTAAATAATGAAAAAGAAGAAGTGTACGAACTTTTTAAAGTGTTCTGTGGTGAATTGTGAATTGGATTGTAAAAAAATGGGTAAAAGAATACATGAATGATATAAGGTAAGTGTCTATGAGTTTTGATTTTAAAATAAGAAGCTACACTCACGCACTCATACACAGACACGTACTATAAGGGTAAAATGGGTGGGTTTATTTTTGAGTTATTGGCAAATTGAAATTGTATTTCTTTTCGAGAAATGTGGGTGGCCCTGAAAAGGGCCTTTTTTCTTTATGGTGTAGGAGTGAGTTTAACCAATCAACTTTAACTGCCTTAAGCCTTTGCCACGGCCAAGGCCTACTTCTGATGATTGGGTTGAAATCACTAAGGGTGGTACCACAGGCTTAGTCACAGGGTTGGCGTGTTTAGCTCGGGAAGGTCGTATTCTCTTCGGTCGTGATAAAGAAGTCTGATACATTTGTTTCAGACTTCTTAACTCCGCTAAAATGTCCAACAGTACCGTAGCCGTTTGATTTTCACCCTCTTGTTTCTTTGCTGCTACTTCTTCTTGCTGTTGTTGCTGTTGTTTTTTTCTTACCTCTTCTTGTTGCTGTTGCTGTTGCTGTAGGAGAAAAGCTTGTTCCGCTTCCTTTTGTCGTTGCATAAATTTCTCCAATTCTTCTTTCTGTCTCTGTCTAAAATTCTCCACTTGCGGTAATGAAGAAGGTAACGAAGGTTCCGGAACAAATTCTTGCGAGGTAAGAAAATCCACAAAATCCCAATGTACCTCTTCTGAAAGTAAGTCCGGGTTCCCTTGGGCAGTCTCCCTTGCTGGTGCACCCCAATGGATCGTTTTCTGAGTTTCCGTCATGTTGAATCACTGTCGCATAGATTGACTGCACACAAGCGCTAGCGAATCTATATAGACCAACTGACGTCACAGACTACTCTCTTCGGATTGGATGCGGGCTGACTGAATTTTGTAACGCGTGTTTGGATTGGTGAATGAACTCAATCCGTTTCAATCCTGCCTCTACCTATAAATAAGCGCAGTTCAGTGCATTGATTCACCTGTTCTCGTCGCTTCAAGATGTGGACCGATGTGCAATCTTCTACGCTTGTGTCTTCCATGATGTTCCGGACGGATATACCCATGTATGTCCGATCCAAGTGGGCCGTTGTCCACAGGACAAACACCAGCCTGTGGATACGTAGGATCTACGTAGAAAGACAAGGATGCCTGAAAAGAGTGCTGATTTACGGACCAACAGTGAGACGTAGCCTAAGGACAAGAAGAAGACCAATGCGGTACCATTTATGTTAATGAATACATTAAGATAAACCCAAAGGCCCTTTTCAGGGCCAGCCATATTTCTCGAAAAGAGATAGCCTTTCCATTGCCTACCCCTTTTCTAAATTTAAATTTAAATTTAAATTTAAAAAAACTTTTAAAAACAAAAAAAAAATCCCATATTCAATTCCCCTTGTCCCTAGACAAACCCAAACTCTATTCCCATGTTAATTTCCCTTGTCCCTAGACAGACCCAATCTCTATCTTAAATTCCCATTGTCCCTAAAGTGGCCCAGCGTTTTTCTCCATGTTAAATTTCCATTGTCCCTAGAGTTGCCCAGGGGTGTTTTTAATGTCCCTATGGTGGCCCACTTAACTACTTTCGAACTTCAAAGCAGTACTAACACTCAAATGACACAATATAGACCTAAATGACCAGACATTGCTTAAAAGAGGCAACGATCATGACACAAAAGTAGAAAACGTTTACCGAATCAAAAACAAAAAGGTGCTAACCACTATAAAAGCAGTAATTGAATCAGAGAACCTCTTCCAACCCTAATAAAATTAGGTCCCTCTGGAATAAGACACAGATTGGAAACTTTTGTAAACAAACCTAGATTCTGCACCAGCTGTCAACATTGGTACACCATATCAACAAATGTCGATATAAATATAGATGCGGCCATTGAGGGGGCCAACATAGGGACACATGCAAAAAAAAGAATTATCAAATGCCCCAATTGCGGAGAACCACACTACCCTAGAACAACTGAATGTCCCTATACAATCCAAGAAAATCGAATAATCAACCTCATGTATAGCAAACATTTGACATACCAGGCAGCCAAAACATAATTACCAACAGCATAAAAACTACCATAGAACCAACCCCAACCATACCAACGAAAAGCCCATTTCCACATAAAACTAACCCACCCCAAACTGAATCAAACTCTGCAACGAAAACAGCAGCAATACAATCAGGGAAAAAGCCTAGTCATAACAATAAACAAACTAGTATTACTACCCCACTCCCATAACCAAGGTCATCAAAACACCATCACATGGCAAATGTGGATGGAACTACTCAAAGAAATAACAATATCTCACAGCACCAATCCCCCCACATTTGAAAATTTAATAGAATCCCCTAAACCATATTTTGCCAAACACTACCAGGTTAAACTCTCAATTAACCCCAGTCCCCCAGCATACCCATCAACCACCACCCATCCCTATGGATAATACTATAAAAAAACTCACCATCTGGCAATGGAATTGCAGGGGTCTAACCAAACATCTACCTAATACGCAAAATCCATAGTGCAACCAATAAAACTGATATAATCTGCCTTCGGGAAACCCTAACCCGAAGAATTCGAAGCATATCCCCAAAATCCCTGAATATTCACCAGGCATATTTAAAAGTCGAAATAATGAAAAAAAAGAGAGGAGGCCTTGCACTATTTATAATAGACTCCCTTCCCTACTCTGAAACCATAACGACCCCAATGTCAATAGACATCAACAAAAAATGGAAATCCAAATTGTATTAGTCAACATTGGAACTAAAAATATAACAATATATAATATATATGACTCAGGGGTCAACGACATCCCAATCAACTTAGAAACCTATCCACAAATCTCCACTACCCAAACTGGAAACCTAATTATTTGCGGTGACTTCAACGCCCACAATGAACTATAGGGAGGAAGTAAACGGGATAACAGAGGCAACGTGATTGAAGAATGGAATGCTGAAGCCAACCTAACCATACTCAATGACGGATCGAAAACTCGACTTAACCCAAAGAATTGTACCCTCTCAGCAATCGACCTTACTATATGCACGCCCAGGCTAGAACAAATAGCTAACATTTGGGTTGATCAATATAACACATTAGGCAGTGACCATTTCCCCATCATAATCTCCCTCAAACTTTCAGTTTAGCACAACCTCCATGAAGCCCCACCCAAATGGAGATATGCCAAAGCCGATTGGGATACCTTTAGAAACACCCTAACCACAGTTAATACCAAATAACTCGAAGACCCAGATATAGCTAAAGTCCATGACAAGATAATTAATGCTATACTTCAGGCAGCCACCCTAAATATTCCAAAACAAAAACAAACACCCAAACTTAGCAAACAGTCCTATGGTGGGATGAGCAATGTTAAAGAGCACATAAGGAGAAAAAGGCCCTTAATAAATACAAAGGAACAACAGTTTCAACTGACTTCATCCAATATAACAAAACACCTTAAACTGGGCATAAAATAAGCCGCAAAAAACATGGCAACACTTCTGGTCTAAACTAAACCTAAAATCTAACTCTAAGATTGTATGTGACAAAATAAAATTATATGGGGTAAAACTATTAACTCAACACCTAAACTGAGAAATGCTACAACCAATCAAGACAAAGCTGACATACTTGCTAACCACTTTTCCCCCATGAGCAGTAATACCAATCACACTAGGGATTTTCAAGAACATAGAGAAAAAGCTGAAACCACATTCCCCAACCTTTTTAAGGAACTAGGACCTAAGAAATCATATTTAAACTCCGAAATCACCCTGTATGAATGGAATTTAGCGCTAGGGTCAAAAACAGAAACCTCACCTGGAAAACATCAAATTGGTTACATCATCTACAAACACCTACCAGTCAACATTACAAAAACCATCATAAAACAACTCAACCAAATTTGGCAAAATGGAAAACTACCATTAAGCTGGAAACAAGCTATTGTCATCCCAATACCAAAATCAGGTAAAGATCCCAATAATATTAACTCGTATCGTCCCATCTCCGTCACCAATAACATATGTAAACTGATGGAAACAATTCTAGTCAACGGATTCAAACATCACCTTGAATGTAATAAACTCCTAAAAGAAAATCAATATGGCTTCCGTAATAAGAGCTCCACCACACATTATGATAATAGTGGTGTCACATTTCTTTCATGTATGTATTGTCCAACATTTAGCAGTGAGTGTGTGAAATACTAACTTATCGTCGACTGTCCTAGCCTAGTGCCCGTCCTTAATTGTTTATCGTGACCTCACGCGCTTGTTTTGAAATCCTTGTGTCATCAACTGGGCCAGGGCATCTCATTGAAAATTGCTGATTAAGAAATACAATTTAAATACGTACTACAATGTAATGAAAGACAACACAAAGGAAATGTGTCTGGCCCCCGAGTGATTGCTATCTTTCACGTTAGGGTTTTCTTTACCTTTTTTTAGCGGGAAACCCATGATATATTTTTGTGATGGCAATGTCAATTCAAAACTTGATTACTGTAACATGCACTTAACTTATGTTAGGAAATGTGCGATTAATGGAAATCCAGTCGGAATGAAATATTTCATTGGATCTTATTGATAGATCCGTCCGCCCGCCTAACATTACCATTACTCCGGCAGTATTACCGTCGTGCGCTTGACACCCGTACTGTTTGGTTTTAGTCTTCGGATACTACTAGTCATTTACTCACCGTAACAGTCTTAGAGACACCACACCACACCTCATCTTTGCCTCGGGGAATGTATGATATTGACCTTGGTCCCGACAAGAATGACACGCACATAGAGTGTGGGGTATAACTTGATGATGGTTTTTGCTCATATCCCATCAAAACGCAGACTGAATATAGCTTTAAGGCCGCAATGGGTTGTTACCAAACTCGGAATGTCCGCCAACAACACCCCTTTTTTCTTCAGCAGCTTGTTGGGTCAAGGCTTCAGTTGTTTTTGACAACGAAGAAGTCGGCCCTTCCTTCTGCATTCATCCGCATTCACGACAAAATATCAAGGAAGTAGCTAGAGTCTACCTGCCAACAGCAGTGACAAAGGCAACTATAAAGCCTTTCATTTTTCCAAGAGAAATCCTCCAGCGTTCATTGGCAGTCTCGCTGGTATTAGACCCAATCCGATGCATTCTTCACAGATATCATGGCGTAGACAATAACTACCATGTGGTCAGTTTGACTTTGCCAGCTCATTAAATGGCTGAAAATGAAGTATCGTGATAGCACAACAAGTTCATTTAGGCCTTTTTCGTTTCTGACATTACCGTTGGTGGAGACCATCAGTGTATAGCACAACTGGTACTGGATAGTCAGTGTTGTTGATGATGCGGATTATCTAACCGACCGCTAGTAAAAACACATTTATTTTCTCTTGCTTTAGTAAGCCGACAGTTCGCATATTTATATGTTCCTGTATTTGTGTGGGAAAATATGAACGTGTTTTGTTTAAGAATAATACTGCAGGACCTTTGGGAGTAAAGTATTATTCTGAAAAAATGACTTCATATTTTCCCATACAGATACATATACTCATTTTGTTATTCTACCTGAGGCTTTATTATAAAAACTACACTACAGGAAACAAAGTCGTTGAAATTTGCTGTATTCAAAAATGAATGCACAACCGTAGATTCATCAGTACACAATGCCAATAGTATTACAGAACTAAGTAAGTACATTTTGAGACAATTCACGATTCATAAATGTAAGTGTATTCATTAACATTCTTCTTACCAGTTAAAGAGGACATATGTGTATACCCTGTCAACTGCATCACGCTGTTGGAGAGACCCCAGCTATGACCTGTATCATGCAGTATGTTTCTTCTGTCGCTAGCGTAACATTGTCTCAAAATAGTTACCCAGGCTAAATAATATTTTTTTCGTAGTTCTGTATTGGCTCCGAGGATCTAAATTTCCTACCAAAGCCTTTAGTTGCACATTTTCTCGAATTTTGTATTTTGACAGACATGTAAAATGGTACGTCTCCGGTAGATATGCGATGGTCTGGGCTTCAATATGCTTCTCTATGCTATAATTTTAGACCCTAGGAAAAAATTCTTCGTAGTCTAAATTATTTTATTTGCAAAAGATATGAATATTTCTTATAAATAACTGCGTCAATGATCAAAACAGTATTTTCAATTACTGCGTCTCTCACGTTGTTGATATTGCGAATACATCACCCATCCGTCTGCTTGTTTGAAAGTTTCGTTTCTGACTTAGTGAACTCAGCTACATAGTTAACTTACTTATCTATACTTTCGAAAGGATAAAACAACCTCTTTAGTTATTCACAAAACGTTTATCCAGCCAGAATCTAAATCATCAAATACATCCGTGTACATTGTTAGCAAAGTAGTTCCTAATTCACTATACTGCTTGTAGACACACGTGCCGTACACTTGTATTTAATATCAACGTGTTCAGAATCGTAAAATACTGCACTATTCCGACAATGTAAAGTTGAAGGGGACAAAAATGGTTATATAATAATCCCTCTTCTTTTGAGACAAGGCGTTATATTATTCCTAACACTCACTTTGTTGTAGTAATCTGTACCGACTACCTGTGCATCCAGTGCTAATTGACTTCAGATGTTAATTGCTGACAGATGTTTGGAAGTCAGCATAGGCTCAATGCAAGAGAAATATGTCATAACCGTCTCATGCGTTAGTCAGTTTCCGGATATATAAGTTTTACCATTGAGTTAGATGTTCTGCTCTTACTACATACACATGCATGTGTTTCTCACAAATATAGTCCTCTATGGAAAGGCCATCCCTATTAGAGGTCACTTTCCCTATGCAGAAAAGGTTGTCGTAAATGGTATATATTATGTTGTAAGTATAAATAGCAGCCGTCTTGAAAATCGTGTTATCTCACCCACCTCATTTGGAACATAAGGTTATATTGACACTGGGTTTTCACCAAAGAGCATCCTGTATTGTCCAGTTGGTCTTAAATAAAAATGGTGCCGATCGTATGTCTACTTTGGCAGCCGCAGCAACGATCTTGAAAATGGTATTATTGCTACCCCTCTTGAATGTAAATTCACATACAGATAATATTGGAATTCTCCAAACAGATGGCTATACCAACATAGAGCTTTCACCAGTAGACTTAAGATGCATGGATGATTGTGAGGTGTATTAAAGATAAGTCAAACATTAATTATTAGCTTTATTGTTCATGGTTCATCGCAAATTATATTAACAATTAATGAGGTTTTTTCGTAGGAGCAGAATTTGTATAAAATGACAAACTAACATCAAAGGCCAATGTCGTTTTGCTCAAGGCAATCTGAGACAGTTTCGTTATAAAAATTATGAGGCCTTCTTACACACACAATCCTATCAAACGCTTCAATGATATAATATTCTTGTTTTGGAGAGGAACTACCCAGGCATGCTTGCTGAAAACGTCGACTACCGACATGATATAGTTGCAGTCATCGTTGTACGTGTTGTAATCTTATATCGACGAGATCTGCCGACCATATATCGCCTGCTGAGACCGCGATGACTCTGCATCATAGAAAATGCTTTCGCGCTGGTTAATGTAGTTCTTCTGCAAGAACTTTCAGTTTCGAAACATCTTCTGCTGACTGTTTCATTTAACTCTGCATGCCTATGCCTAACTTTGGTTCCTATGATGCCACGTGCAAGAACTCTTAACTTTGCCTTAAAAAAGGGAAAGAAACAATGTATTAATTTGCAAAGAGGAATGATGAGCAGCCACAAGACGAACAGAACTGTATTTAGTAGCTATTACACTGGGCAGGAATGTGAAGATTTCATTCACACCTTCAATACACAGTTGCCTGTTGTCAGTCTTAACTCTGCAGGAAATGCAAATACGTGTATTTGTTATGTGATTTAAATAAGATATATATATATATATATATATATATATATATATATATATATATATATATATATATATATATATATATATATATATATATATAGTGTGTGTGTGTGTGTGTGTGTGCAGGAACGCTAGAACTGAATTTTAGGGAGAAGTGGCTTATCCTTTTGGGCCAGAACAGGGATAAGTAAGAGCTAAACAGAGGGGTGGATGGGAGGAAAGAACGAAATGCAATATGTGTTTTCATTCTCATATTTTAATTATGCCTTATAATTCATATTTGCATTTAAAATTGGTTTTAAGCAACACTGTACTTTCAGGCAAGGTGTCGCTCATACTCCCATACTCTAGTCATATTATCAGTGTAATTAGAAATTTAAAATATGTCAAATTTGAAAGTGAGGCACGTTTTGTCATTAAGGTATAGGGCCAAAGCAATTCGTGTTCTTCCAGCAGAAATGTAATTCACAATTGTCATTGTGATCATTAAATATTCAATATTTAATGTTGACTGTAAAGGCTGGCAAAGTTTTGGTTCATCAGACATGAATAATAGTTATGTGTGTCTTCTTTTGATTCCTTATTGACATTGACGACAGACCTCGCACATTAGAAGTCTCTCTCTTCATACCGATGACTGTGACTGGCTAATCTAGATATTGTTTTTGAATCATGAATAACTGTTTCCAAGCATACTTTACACAAAGAGGAAGACCTAAAAAAATCTCTGAGTTATAGTTTCTTGTCAGTCAGTAATGAAGGAATGTTTTGGTCCAAAATGATAATTGACAATCTAATTTAAATGACAGATAGTTTAATTATTGTATTAACTTTTGGAGAGAACATGGAAGGTACAAGATATGTGAAAGCAGTGCACTTCCACAGGGAGGCATGTTCAGAGGGGCACCAAATCAAAGAATTGGGGTACAAAATCAGATAAGGGAGTTACATGAAACAAAACTTTGTATTTCTTCGTCGTATGAAAATATTTGTATTTGGTCATAATATACATCGATTTCTTACAAGCTTTCTTATCAGCAAATATTTCAATGATAGCGCGAAGCCAACGACTCTTTCGCACAAGGTTCTCTATTACATTGTGCCAGCCCTCAGAAAGAACACGATATATGCATATTTTAGTATTTCTTCAACAGTGAGCATAACATAATCTTGATAACTCACTAATACCTAATAAACAAGTTTGAAACGTTAAATTTTGTATAACGGCCAGTTATGGCTTTTCTAATGTTTGGCTGCCATTGACAAGTAGGTGTGTGTGTGTGTGTGTGTGTTTTGGATTTTTAACGTATCTTTAAAAAAGGAATTCAGTTCTATTGCTACGATGTCTGCAGTGTGACAGTTTATAGTAATGTTTAGCACTGGGCATCATGCCGCAGACATGAAGAGCTATGTCCCACCCTGTCAGATTATCCTGACACCTGGCCATCCAGTCCTAGCACTATTCCCTTAATGCTGAGTGCCAAGCGAGGCAAATGCTTGTGCTATATTTCATTAATCTTCCGTATGACTTCGCTGGGGTTTGAACCCGCGACATTCCGCATTCAAGGGGGGAGGCTCTAACCACTAAGTCATCTGAGCAGTCCTGTGTGTTTGTGCGTAGCCGCATTCGATCAATATAAGAACTAATAATTCAGCACATGGATTATTATAAAATGTATGGTTCGTATAGATTACATGGTATCAAATATGGAAGTATAATGAAATTATCATCCTTTCATGTACAATCGTTTAATCAACAATTTGTGCATTGTCAGACTGGTTTACCTAGTCTGCCAACATGCATTTTGGTGATGTCATCTGTTCAAATATAACATAGTGCATGCTGCTTGAGTATGAAATTTGTATTGTTTATAAGCAGAACAAAATACTAGGTATTTGGTCTGTGTGCTAAAAGCTCCCTAATTTCCCTTGATACTTGAGTGTAAACAGAAACTACAAAGAAAGTGCCAAAAATGCATAATTTTATTTATGTGATTGTGTTTCTAGTAAGGGGATGCAATGTTTAACTCAAATCTACTCACCCCTCAAGCTACCAACATTACCGGTGAATAATACTGAATTTATATGTCACACACTACATACATGATTCTTTTTTGTATATAATTACAATAATAAAGTGTCACACAGTGTCTTACAATTTACTGGAACAATATTAGAAAACCTTGTATTATATACTTATAACACTATGGTGCCTTAACCTATGCCTAAATAAGCTTAGAATCTCTAATCTTGAACAAATGTAATGCCTTGACTTTATATCCTATACCAGAATAAGGTTAGAAAGTCTTGTTTAACACTAGGGTGACATACCTTATACCAGAATAACTTAAGGTTAGAATGTCTCATCTGGTACAAATATAAGACTAGTGTATCTTACCCGATACCAGAATAAGGTTATAAAGTCTCATCTTAAAAAAGTATTAGAGTTGTGTCTTACCGCATACCAGAATAAAGTTAGAAAGTCTCATCTTAAACAAATGTAAAACTTGGGCGTCTTATCCTATGCTTAAATTTGGCTATCCATTTTGTTATCTCTTTCAATAATGTACAGGTATGACTTTTAGGCAGAAATCAATTTTGGATAAATTTATACTTAGTCCAGATGTGTCTATTGGCTAAAATGTCTCCTTTTTATAACCAACACGTATGTCTCTGAGAAATCCAGACTTGGCTACATGTATGTTTAGCCAAATTTGGCTAGCTTTCGTAATGTCCATTTACATAACATACATAGTCATTGAAAAATGTTTTGGCTAAATATATACTTGGCCAGAATTTGGGTAGTGCCTGCAGTGCCAATGGTCATACTCACTGGATATGACTTAAAAACAGATATCAGATCTCAAGTAATAGTATGGTAGCCAACAGCTAGCTGTTTTACTAATACATTTAGCTCCAAGGCAATAATTAAAGTTTGGTTAAATGTTTGCTTTACATACGTTTTAGCCATAGACTACTAGGTATTTCGTAATAACTTTAGCAGTGATTATAAATACAGTCATTATAGATACATTTTGGTTTATTAATAATAAAAGCCTTGTTTTTACAAATGACTGCATTAAAATTTTCTCTGGGCATATCAATAGAGACGAAGGACAACTAAAGGGGTAGCAATTTGAGAGGGAACCATTGTCACCAGCTGCCAGGCAAAGGTGTGGGGCTGTCATTATTTGTTTAATTTTATAGCTGAACATTTCATTGTATGTCATCTTCACCTTAATATAATGTGACAATTCATCGCAAAACTGATATTGAATAAGGTGGTGGGAGGAGGGAGGTTGGCAACTAACATATTTAACTGTTATCTATAGCAATGTAGGGGAACCACGGAAGAACAACTGCTTTCCACACCGTGTTATGGTAGCACTAAAAGACATTGGACCTGATGTTTCGAACCGTCTAACCACCACTGAATAGAGACAACCGTGAACATCCAATAATCAAGACCACTTATTGATAAGACTGAATTTGGTATGACTATTTGTTTTCTCATGAATTATATCACTTTCCAACTAAGATTATATTTCCTTTGTGGAATAATAAAATAATGAAATAGAGACAAAAATATACATATAATTGTATTGTTATAAACAATATATAATAATATATCAATTTAAAAAAAAATTATACAATTTTATATAGTGCATTAGCATTAAGTCCATTAGGATTCAAAGAATCTAACTTATGAACCCAATAAGTTTCTTTTATGAGTCTATTCATGACACCATGCACAATATGTGCTGGCATGAAATAAAAATCGAGTAGAGAGTGATTATTGGTGTTAAAGTGTGTTGAAACATTAGAGGAAAACAAAGAATCTCTATCAATTTTTCTATGAAAGCGATGATGATTCATTCTTTTAAAAACTTGTTGAAATGTTTGTCCAACATATTGCAAGCTACACTTTTTACCGGTTATCAACAACATCACATCCGTTGATATGTGGTTAGTTTTATAACGTAGAGAAAATATCTCTTCTGTATTAGCGCTGCTGAAAGAAGTACTATATCTTATGTTTGCACATTCAGAGTACCAGTGTATGTTACATTTCGCTGACGACAATTGTCTTTCTTATTTTCCGTCTGTTTAGTTCTAATTAGAAATTCTTGCAAATTGTGAAATAAGTAGTCTGTTATTATTTGTATGTCCTCTGTTGGTTGATCTTCGATTAGTCTACATCATCCTGTGTTATGCTGTATCCAAAGAAGTAAATGTTTTGCATCATCATGAGGCAATCTCATATTTATTTAACAAACTTTAATTGCAATCATAAGATTTAGTGTACTGAAAATGAAGATTCCAATTTGTGCTTTATATCAGAATGATTATGGGGTCCCCGAGTGGCCGAGTGGTCCAAAGCGCTCACTGTTCTGGATCACTGCCATCTCACCACCGTCTGTGTGGGTTTGAGTTTCAGGCTCGGCTAACGTTGGTACGTGAGAAAGCTTGCCAGTAGCTTCTCATGGGTCGGAAGTTCTTACCGGGGTTTTCCAGGGTTCTTCCTCCGCCAGTTATACTGGCCGCCATGCATAGCCTATCTTGTGCTGAAAATTAACGTTAAACCCTACAACAACAACATCGGAATGATAATGATGCAAAAAATGTCACGGGAGTATAGATGCTAAATCAATATTTCAATGTTGAATATTTCCATTCGGCATCCATATGGAAAGAAAACATTTACAGCCAAGCAGTTTTACTGACAATTAAGTTCAGTTCATCTTATTCAATGACACCTATTTCCTTGATAGCCATTACCTGCCATCTTTCAATAAAAGGCAATTTGTATTATGCTGTCATTTTGTTTTACTAATACTGTGACTTTATTCTACATAGTGAACTTTTGAATTAATATTACAGTGCATGTCTTCAGGTTTCTTAAAATTCATTTGGACAATGTCTAGTAAATCTTTATTCAGAAAAACTGCATATCAGTCAAAAGATCAGCAGAATGGTGCATATTCATTAGAAAGATTTGAAAAGCTTTAGCAGTACTGAAGTGAATTTTATGTTATCCAGACTAAATAAAATAAAAAATTTACAAGTAGGCTATCCTATTATGAGCATATGAGTTTTGGAATATCATCAGCAAAATTACAAAATATCAATTCATGTAAAAGCACCGCTAAACCACAGCAAGGTAATTGAGGGTGGCATGCATTTCAAGACATTCTTTATATTTCCTAGAAGTAAAATTGTTTCTTCTAACAATGGCTGCTGTGTGGACTCAGAGGGTAAATATTGGGTAAATACATCGAAGGCAATGTATAACACAGTTCTTAAAATGAATTCCTTTTCCCTAAAGTTCTTAATAAAACCAAAATATCATACAAAGCATTTAATAGAGATGGACCAACAGGAAGATGGATTTACTGACATCAAGTTGGTTACTTATTACTTATTCCTTATTACAGATTGGATAAGGAATAAGTAACCATTTACTTATTCGCTATTAAACTATTTATACATACGTATTAGGTTACTGATTCCATATTCACATCCAGTTGGGTATTCATTCTTTATTCACAGTTCCATAAGTAATTGGATATAACTTACTTATTGAAGATTAAAAACCCTTCAGGGCATGCAACAATAAGAGTGTTCTTTGGTGCCAGCTATAGAAAGCTGACTAGAGACAAATCACATACTACGTGGAGGAAGGGGTTATGATATTGGTGGGTATACATAATTAGTAATCTGAAATAGTAATAATTAGTTGTATTAGATGTTGGGGCCACGTCCTGTTTTGTATGGCGCTAAATATTAGTAGTTATGTTAAAAAAGCTTACTATTGACTCAAGCAAACGTGAAACCACAAAAAACATACAAGTGTGAAATTTTAGATTTCTCCTATGTGGTCATAATGTGCTTAGAGAAGAATTATTTCAAGTATCTACGGATTTAAGATGCCTTCAGTTGACATCGAGGTTAGATAGGACTGGTCTGCCTGGTGTCACTGTCAGGATAATGTGACTGGGTGGGACATGTCTGCGGCGGCATGATGCCCCAGTGCTGCACATCAATATAGACTATCACACCGCTGGCATCGAAGCAATATGACTGAAACATTGTTAAAGCTACATTACAAATCCCAAACAGATCTCTCTCCCCATCTTGCTCTCTTTATAACTTTTCATTATTTATTCTTCAGACTTAAATTCCAGACCCATTATATCATGCATCTCATGTTTAAAGTGCCCTGACCTGTCACTCAATATCATTAGTACACTGCAGCACACCAGGTATGACATGTATCATCATTCCCTGGGAAAAAAAAGTGTTGTCAGTATTACTATATCCTATACGTTAATAAGTAACACTTTAGTTATGTATTTCACATTTTAATTGATATTTATAGAAACACTATTCATTATATATGTCGCTTTTCAAAACCCCTAAATCAATTACAGTCAATAATTTTGGGAATTATTCTTTACTGGTAGCCAAACCCCGTCTCACTGATCTCAGTATACTACTACCAGTGTGACACTTAAGTTTGGTTACTAACACTTCCTAGTCATGTCAATTAATCTATCTGTAAATAGAATATTTAGATAATTTATGTGAGGCGCAAAATAGGATAAGTCATTATGGCACACATCTGCACATGACTATTTAGGAAGAGAAACACAGCAGGAGAGAAAAAAGTAAAGAAAGACGAACACTTCAGTCATTTGTATTTCTATATTATATAGATGTTCCAATCTGATACATGTAAAGAAATTACAATTCTAATTTCACTAATACATATTTTCAGTTTTTATATTTGGAAGGATGCAACCTTTCAGTGCCTTTTATGGGCTCAAAATATTGAAAGACAATATTGCAATAAAACACGTTGTTTGCATCACAATGGTTAGATAAAAGAGGGTAATATATCAGTAGTAAGGTGGGGCACATTACGTACAATGGAAATTAGCATTACAGAGACCCCTGGGTAAGATTACGTACAATGGAAATTTAACATGGCGAAAAATCGTGGGTAAGATTACCGACAAGGGGAATTAACATGGAGAAAAAATCGTGGGTCACTTTACCGACAAGGGGAATTTAACATGGAACTATAGTGTGGGTCTGTCTAGCGACAAGGGAAATTAACATGGGTGGAATAGAGTTTGGGCTTGTTTAGGGACAAGGGGAATTGAACATGGGATTTTTTTTTTTTTTAAAATTTAAAAAAAAGGGATAGGCAATTGAAAAGTCATTCTCTTTTCGAGAAATATGGGTGGCCCTGAAAAGGGCCTTTGGGTTTATGTTAATGTGCCCTTAACATAAAGGGCATCTGCGGCATCTTCTTGTCCTCAAGCTGCGTCTTACTCGAGGGCCATAAATCAGTGTCCTCTTGAGGCAACCTTGTCTTTCTACGTATACTCTTCGTATCCACAGACTGGTGTCTGACTTGTCTACAACAGTCCACTTGGACCGGACATACATGAGCATGTCCGTCCTAAACATCATGGAAGACACAAGGGTGGATGATTCGACTGTAGTCCACATCTTGAAGCGACGAGAACAGGTGAATCAATGCAGTGAACTGCGCTAGTAGTAAATGGGGGCACCCTAGCGACAATGGGAATTAGCATTGCAAGACCCCTTGGGCAACTCTAGCGACAATGGAAAATTAACATGGAGAAAAATCGTGGGTCAGATTAGCGTCAAGGGAAATTAACATGGAGAAAAATCGTGGGTCACTCTAGCGACAAGGGGAATTTAACATGGAACTATAGTGTGGGTCTGTCTAGCGACAAGGGGAAATGAACATGGGAATAGAGTTTGGGTTTGTCTAGGGACAAGGGGAATTGAATATGGGATTTTGTTTTAAAATTTAAATTTAAATTTAAATTTAAAAAAAGGGGTAGGCAATGGAAAGGCTATCTCTTTTCGAGAAATATGGCTGGCCCTGAAAAGGGCCTTTGGGTTTTCTTCTTCTTCTGCTTCTAATTTCTTCTTTTTCTCCACCAAGTTCTTATTTTATCTCCAACACTCTTTCTCTTCTTCTCTTTCTTTTTCTCCTGCTCTTCTTTCTTCTTCTTCTCTTCCTCCTCTTCTTTCTTCCTCTTCTCATTTTCTTCTTCTTTTTCAATCTTTTCGTTCCATTTGTTTATTCTTATTCTTTCCTCTTCATCCTCCTTCTCCTCCTTTATCTCTTTCATGACACCACTAATCTTGTCCTTTACCTTTTTTATGTTATTAATCTCCATCTTTACACGATGGGGACTATAGGAATAATGGTCTTCAACCAGTCTTATTAACATCTGCTCCATCATTCCTAAGTTGTCTAAAACGTCTTGTAATGTTTGTATTTTGTCCATTTGGTTAGAAGCCATCTTCTTTTTTTATTCTTTGCAGAATGGTTTGAACGACGAATACCATGGGTTCTTATACTTAAAGCGCGTACGTGAAGGAAAACATCCCCCTAAAACGTAAAATTGATCTTACCTAGATCATGACCAAACAACGCGCGAACGTGAAGGAAAACATCCCCTTACTTTTTCATTTCATATAATAAAAACCCAAACTATACTCTCCACATACGCTAAGAAACAATAAACAAAATCCATAATCTACTATCCACACAATCTTACGTGAGCGCTTACAAAACCCAAACTATACTCTTCACATACGCTAAGAACAATAAACAAATCCATAATCTACTATTCACACAATCGTACGTGAGCGGGTACAAACACAAACACAAACACACAAACACATACGCTAAGAACAATAAACTAATCCATAATCTACTATCCACACAATCTTACGTGAGCGCTTACAAAACCCAAACTATACTCTTCACATACGCTAAGAACAATAAACAAATCCATAATCTACTATTCACACAATCGTACGTGAGCGGGTACAAACACAAAAACAAACACACAAACACAAACACACAAACACAAACACACAAACACATACGCTAAGAACAATAAACTAATCCATGATCTACTATCCACACAATCTTACGTGAGCGCTTACAAGACCCAAACTATACTCTTCACATACGCTAAGAACAATAAACAAATCCATAATCTACTATTCACACAATCGTACGTGAGCGGGTACAAACACAAACACACAAACACAAACACAAACACACAAACACAAACACACAAACACATACGCTAAGAACAATAAACTAATCCATAATCTACTATCCACACAATCTTACGTGAGCGCTTACAAGACCCAAACTATACTCTTCACATACGCTAAGAACAATAAACAAATCCATAATCTACTATTCACACAATCGTACGTGAGCGGGTACAAACACAAACACAAACACACAAACACAAACACACAAACACAAACACACAAACACATACGCTAAGAACAATAAACTAATCCATAATCTACTATCCACACATTGGTACGTGAGCGCTTACAGAACCCTAACTATACTCTTCACCTACGCTAAGAAACAATAAAGAAACCCATAATCTACTATTCCCACAAACATACCTGAGCTCTTACAAGCACCAACACACAAACACATACCCTCACACTATCTTAAAAAAGAGTTAGTGTTTATAATCACACTACTCTACCTACACACATTGGCAAATCGATCGTTATTTCTTTTCTAGAGTATTGGGTAGCCCTGAAAAGGGCTGTTTTTTTTTTTTGAACTTCATGGACACCTGGTTAATGGTGGCACCTTCCAGGCCTAGCGCCACATACACATCTTGTCCCCCAGTTACTTTTTACCTTTTTGGGGGAGAGAGCAGAGGCAGGATATGTCGCTTCAGAATCCCAATTTTCGCTCTCTGGGATTCTGAAATTTCTTCTTCTTCTCTCCTTTTCCTCCTCCTCCTCTTCTTTGTATCTTCTCTCCTCCTCTTTGTATATTCTTTCCTCTTCTTCTTTATATCTTCTCTCCTCCTCTTCTTTGTTTCTTCTTTCCTCCTCCTCTCTTATCCTTCCCTCCTCCACAATGGCTTCCGCGGCCAGTTCATTTAATATGCGCCTGGCATATTCCAGATGCACATGAAGTTCCAACAGTTTCTCCAGTCTCGTGTTCATTTTTGGTGTTGATCAATCAACAAGGGTAGCTGGACTGCCGAACGAGTTTCAATTTATAGTGAAAGCGCGGACGTGAAGGAAAACATCCCCTAAAAACATAAAATTGATCTTACCTACATCATGACCAAAAAACAACAACGCGCGGACCTAAAAGAAACACTCACTCACTTTTTTATGCTACCCATCACTATTTTAAAACTTTTTATGAATCACTTCAATAGACTATCCACATACGCAAAGCAATCCAATCTAACCCCAAATTTACACCTCAAACACCAAAAAAAAAAGACATCATTTTAATCTACTATCCATGCCAACTTACTTAACCACTTACAAACACAAACACACAAACACATACCCTCACATTTTTTTTAAAAAAGAGTTAGTGTTTATTTTCACACTACTCTACCTACACACATTGGCAAATCGATTGTCATTTCTTTTCTAGAGTATTGGGTAGCCCTGAAAAGAGCTGTTTTTTTTTTGTTTGCTATGGCATTCTTTTTAGTTTCTAAGAATGCGATGTCCTCTGAGGATAGACTTTCTGGCGATAGGTCTGCTTCTTTGGAAAGAGAAGACGAACTCTTTGGTGTCGATACGACAATCGACAAAGCCTCTGTCAGCTTCAGGCTGCTGCTGCTGCTCTTGTTGTTGTTGTTGCTGCTGTCTCTGAAGTCTGTACTTCTCTGTCCATTCTTCTTTTTCCCTGTTCATTTCTTCTCTGAAGAGCTCTTCTATCAGGTCTTTTTAACATTCTCACATTCTCTATTTCTTCTGGCTTCGGTATCAGACTGTGTCTGACCCTATGCATATTCACGTAGGCTTCGTTGAGTTTAGCTAGTTTGGAGCACATCTTCTTAGGAGGATGAGTCGACAATGGATGGTTAGACTGGAAACAACCCGGTTCTTAAAGTCAAAGCGCGGACGTGAAGGAAAACATCCCCCACACGGTTTTTGAGTCGCAACGTTCAGTGAGTGTCATGAGAGGGATAGTAAGAAATGAAAGAGCATCAATCCAACATTCTTATAGCTAAACAAAAGACAAAGGCATTTTTTTCAAAACACAACATTTTTTATTCAAAAATCACTTAACACTAAACAACAACTCTAACATTTTTAACAATAATCCAACAATATAACATCAAACAATTTTTTCAAAACACAACATTTTTTATTCAAAAATCACTTAACACTAAACAACAACAACTCTAACATTTTTTAACAACAATGCAACACTAAAAGTTTCTTCACTAGGTAAAGAGGGATAACAGTCTTCCATGGTTTCTAGTGATCTAGGATGACTTCTCTCAAACTGTTGATTTCTATGGTATTATCGAATTCTGCATACAGGATGACGTTCACCGTTTCATCAGGGTCTCGGTCTTTAAACTGAATTTCCACACGAATCTGGCCGGATTTTATAGGGTGGAAATGTCCCTCGTCGCTGCCTTGGTCTGGAGTGAAATCGAAAGCCCACAAAGCGTAGACTCCTGCATAATCCTCGTACGTAATACCGTGACTGGTATTGGTTCCTAACTGTCCGGTGGCTTCGTACAAGGACAAGTACGATCTCAAGTAATTCTTCTTTTTAAAGTCAGGTTCGAAAGGTCGGGTACACAAGGTCTTGCCATCGCGACTGACTTCGATTTTGGACACGCCAAAGTGCTGAAAGTAGAAAGGATTTTTTTCGGCAGCTCCGTTGAAGGCTGTATTCTCGACGATACCAACGATCAAACGTTTGGGTAACTGTCCTTGGAACAGATGATCTTCGATCATGGATCGCTGTCCCTTGGGAATGGTGAAGGTTTTCACTTCCACGCGTCGTATGGGATACTTGGCGGTCGTTCTGCTCAACGTCTGACTGATGTCGTTTCCCACTTTAGGTAACACTTCCACACGGCGTACGTAGAGTCTGGCTTCTAGGATTTTGGTTTTGTAACCGTCACTATCAGCCATCAAATGGAAAGCGGCACTGCTACGATTCAGTCTCAGGCGGACATCCACCCCGTTCAGCAAATACTTTTCTTGCAACCACATGTCCAAATGCAAACGATCCATCAGTTCTAAACTTGTGTCGGCTCCCGTGATTCTCTTTCTTCGTTCTACAAATCCATCATTGTTGTCTTTCTTTTCATCAGTTTCCAATATTTCAAACTTGGTAGGTTCGTCAGCTTCCCATACCACACAGGCATTGAGATGAGTGTTCTTGGCATCTATTCCGTACGTCAAGAGATTTTCCAGGTAGGCACGATAAGGGTAAGTATCCATGCTGCTACTGACCAGTTTGTTATTCAAATACAAGTCCACTCCACTGAACAAGGAATGCATGAAATTGTTGACGGGAGCTACTGCTTCATCGTCTATAGCACCTCCAGTCTTATCTAGAATTTTGACTTTCAGGTACAAGTAACTGCTATTCAGATCGATGTAATCTTCAGGCTGTCCTTTGATTTCAAACTCGATGGGAGCGGAATCGGTCAGTGAGGAGACGGGGTGAAATTCCACCCACTGGGATTCTTGCATCGTCATCATCGTGGGGGGCATGGCAAACAGATCCAGTTCCGTCTTGGAACAAGCGCAAGATTCTCGGTGCATCATTTTTTTGTCTCTTTTCTCAATAATCGAAAACGTCTAAGTCTCGAACGGTTCTTCTTTTCTTGGCCTTTCTCGCTTGAAGTCTGGTGAAAGGGTGTTTTCTTCGTCGTCTCTTTCTGCCTTGTCCTTGCTGAATGCCTGACTCGGTAGCGTGCAGGGCATTTATAGGTGTTTCTCGTTGGCCTAAAATGTCTTTGCCCGTTTGCAGCAAGACATTTTTGCCTGCCCTCATGAAGGCTTCTTTAGGGTTTTGTTTGTCGATGATGACATTTTGGAGAAATTATTTGCCTTGCGTCAGTGCCGCATCTTTCAAGGCGTGGAATCCGCGTGTCACCATCGGTTTCAACACCGGGGCCACCGAACGAAAGGCCGATTTTAACATATCTACTAAACCGTGTCCTCGCTGTCGAGCAACCCCTCGGTACACTGGATACATGACTTAAGAGTCGTGAGAGAACCGTTTTCGAAAATGGAGTTTCACCGTGACTTTTCCTTTGGTGAATGGAATATTTTGTCCCAGATCTCCTTTTATAGCAATGTTGACCGTGTCCAAATACGACTTACTGACAGGCAAATAGTGAGGATGGACAAATTCGCGGTGGACGTGGTAAGTGTTTCCACCTTCCTCGTCAGTGTTCGTGGCAGAATCCACTTTGAAAGGAATGACACGCAGTAACGGTACGGAGGTGTGTCGCACCACGTTGTACTTCACCACATCGGAATACACGAACATCAAATTCAGTCCTTGGTTCAGTTCTACCGGGGCACGAAATAACTTGTTAAAAGACTCGTTGTCGTAAACGATGGGTAATTCGCTTTTCTTGATCATGGTCTTTCTCATGTCCATGTCTCCGCCCAACATGTCATACAATTCAGGACAAAATAAAATGGACAGGATTTTACTCCGTTCAAATTTCATCAAGAAGCGACGAGCTGCTTTGTGGTACTCCATGGTGACATTTTTGTTGACATGCTCCAAAGCTTTCAGAAACACGACATTAAACCTGGAGGTTATGGTGCTGACCAAATGTTGACCACTAAAATAATAGCCTGGGGGAATGAACAAGTGATAGGTGGTATACTTTTGTGTACGGGTTTTCTTGTCATATTTGACATTGCTATCCATCCACTGTTGCATTTGCTCGTCATGAACTTCCACATCAAAAAACTTTGATTGGGAAGGACATTGAGGACTTGGGTCGGGTGAATCATTTCTACTAAAGCCACTTCCCAATGGGCTTCGTGATCTAACTGGATGGCCTGAGGTAATTTGGCCGTGTAACAGCACAACGTGTACTTGGGAAACACCTCCATGGAACTGTCACTGGGTAAAGTTAAGTAAAATTGGTTTTGGTGACTCATAATTCCAGAGTTCTGTGGCTGTCCGAGGGGTTACTGGACGTCAGAGGCGTGTCTCCGTCTAAAATGGGGTTCTGGTTGTGATTGAAGTGGTGACTGGCACTGGCACTGGACACAAGGTTCCCGGGGTTCCCGTTCGAGGTGAATTTCAGGGAGGGATTAGGAAGCAGGTAACCGATGCAACTGCTCAATAAAATGGTCCACAATTGTTTGTCTCCTTGTTGCAAACTCAAATTGGCGATGGCTGCCCCGATGACACAATACACCACGAAGATTTGGCAGAAAAAGACGATTTGCGTTTTAGGCACACGTTCTCCACACCACACCCACAAGGGTTGTTTTTGTAAATCTTGCACAGAAGAACTAGGTGAAGGAGGAGTGGTCGACGTAGCTGCGTCTGCTGTGTGAAAGGGCATGACGGTCACTTCTTTTTATAGTCGATGACTTGCGAAGCGTCGATCCAAGAATCGAAACTGGGTGGATATCCTTTCCAACGTACTTTGACTTCTTTGACACGTCGTTTGCCCACTTTACGGGTTCTGCGTTCGAGAATGCTTTCGATGTCGTACACGTCGTCTTCTTTTTTGGTGACACGTTGTAACTCGGGCAAATAAAACGTTCCTTTGAGCACTTCTCCGTTCATGTCTTCCAATTTATAGACGGCAGGATGACGGCCATGCACTCGTGCAGTGACGCGAAACAATTCGGTCGTCCGGTTAGGTAAGTAACCTTTGTCGAAAGTGCGTTTGGTTTTGCCAATGCGCACCCAATCTCCTACGGCCAACTCTCCACTTTTCTTGGGGACAGCCCTCGTCGGGGACGTACCAAACAGGCGCTCAAACACCAACACTTCGTTGTCGGGAGTCACTTCTTGCGGGACACGTCCGATGCTTCGATGGTAAGATTGGTTGTACGCTTGCACCAGGTGCGGTAAGATGTCGATGTACTTCAGAGTGTGGTGATGCGTAAAATATTTCCACATGCGTTCTTTCAAAGTGCGTTGAAAACGTTCTGGCTTTGGTTTCGGGATTCTCGGTGGTAAAAAAATGAATGTCACGTTTCTTTAATTCTTTTTGGAAAGCTTGGTTCAGAAATTCGGTGCCTTTGTCCGTTTGCCATCGAAGAGGGTGACGACCGCTTTGTTTCAACACCCGTTGCAGGGCTCGCACTAACTCGCTGCTCGATTTGGAAGTCAAGGGCAAGACCCAGGCAAATTTGGATAAGACGTTGATAACATAAAACAAATATTTGTAGCCACGATTGTAGCCGGCCAAATGAGAGACATCGGCTAAATCGGCTTGCCATTGATGATCGATGCCTTCCACTCGGGTGCGACTTCTGGCAAACTTGCGTCGAATGGGTTTGTGTAAAGTGTAGGTAGCTTGTTCTTGTAACCATCGTTGCACTTGAGGTAAATGGAGACTTTTCAGTCGCGTTTTGGCAGCACGATACAGTTTTTGAACTCCTGCGTAACCTGCAGGATGGGAGGGATCGTAGTAAATGCTGGCTAAGACTTTTTCCATTTTTTTGTGTTGGTTGGTGTGTTAATAAGACACCCACTCTTGGAGGATGCTACTCTTTTTCTCTTGGGGTATTTTCTTGGATTGCAATGCTTTGCGTGTGCAGCCAGCAATAGGTGTCGAAGAGGAGAAGGATGTCTGAGCGGGGGATATCGGTTCTTGTTTCACTTCTGTCTTCACTTCTGTCTTCACTTTCTTTTTCTCTTGTGAGGAAGAAGGGGTGGCCATCATCTTTTTCATCCATCCAATTCTGGAGGTAGGTGGTGTTGTTAACTTGAGTACTTTTTCTGGTGGAGTTTGAAACCCTTCCTCTTCTTCTCCTTTTTCTGTCTTGGTCACGGGTACTGGTGGTACTGGTACTGGTATTGGTGATGGTGCTGGACTTTTCATCAAGGTCTTAAAATCTTTTAGAGTGGGTAGAGCTGTTTCGTCTAAAGCTTTCTGGTGAAAGAGTTGCAGTCGTTGCAAGAGTTGACCGTACTTTTGCGATTTTTCTGTTTCGGACAAATCTTGGCGATCCATCAAGGACTGCAATTCGTGTTGTAACTGGGACATCTCGCTCAAATGGGGATTGGGAGGTAAATGCGGGGTGTGTTGTTCTTGCCACCGATGGTATTCCATCCATCGTTTGTAAGGCACTAAAGCTAGTTTTCGTCCTTCCAATGGGTTGTCAGGGGTCGATTCTGAGATCTTGGAACTTCCGAGGCCTTTTTATCTTGCTCCCAGCAGTCCTCCCAACATGGTTCCCAAGACTCCTTTCAGTATGGGGCCTAACAAGAGAGGTAAAATACCTCCACGTTGCACTAACATCTTCTTTTTTTGACGAATGGGAAATTTCTTTTGAACCATTTGGCGAAGAACGTGACGATGTTTGCCTAAGCATTGTTTCTGGTGTTTGGACAAAGGGATCGTGCCTTTCAAAACGTTCAAACAACATTCGCACACGGTATCGATGACCTCTTTGGAGGCTGTTTGAATGAGTTTTTTTCGTAGGGGTGGAGAAGCTTTGGACAGGACAGATAACATGTGCCCATGTTTGGCTAAACGTGGTGGCAGTCCTTTCCTTTTCTTTCCTTGGGGTTTTCTGGAGGGTGACATCTTTGAGTCTTCAGGAGCACCAAAAAACATTGATACCCGACTTTTTTCACAGGCCTTTTTATACTGGAACGCGTAGCCACTGATTGTCTTTACGTCCTATTAGTTTGAGGACAGGCATGACACGTCGTGCAGGGGTACGTAACGGACTAAATCGAGCCAGTTCTTGCTTGGACAAATCCAGTAAACTTTGTAACACGCCCGATCTTTCTTGAACTTTGATTTAGGGAGAAGGTACTTTGTGAGCAGCAGCCACTGCCACTAAATTGGAAGGTCCTGCCACTGGGGAAGTTCTTTTGGGGGTCATCAACGGAGAAGTTCTTGGTGTGATCAACGTCTCCAAGTACTCTTCAGTTCTGGGTGTCATTAACGGAGAAGTGGACAAACGTGAAGCTGCCGGAGACGCAGTCACCGCCGTGGCAGGTCGTGGTTTGCGAGTGTAAGGTTGCGTCCTGGCCGAAGTGCTTCTCTTGCGACTAGTTTTCTGTGGACTTTTCTTTTTCTGGGGGCTTCTTTTCTTTTTCAGGGGTGGTGGTGGTGTCTGGTCAGAGGAGGGTCCTGCCACTGGAGAAGTTCTCCTTGGGGACCTGGTCTTTTTCTTCTTGGGGCTTCGTTGGACTTTTGTCTTGGGTATAACTTTGGGGGCATTAGGATCCCATCTTAAGAGTGAGCGAATGATGACCCCTCCTAGAGTACCGCTCCCTCCAGGTTTCAAAATGATTTGTTTTTTGGTTTGAGTGTCGATGCGAGAATCGGCCAGTTGGACCAAAGCGACTTTGTTTCGATCAAAAAAGCGTTTGGTTTGATGAGGAATCTGAATGATTCCTTGGAGTAATTGACGTGCCGTCACCGTGAACCATCGTAAGACTTCTTTGAGACTAGCTTCTAAGACACGAGCTCGTGTTTGTGGATTTTTTTCTCGACTGATGCCATACAAGGCACGAATCAATTTGACGGGAAGATGCGACTGAAGGGACGTCATGTTCGCACTGTGTGAGACAGACGAAAAAGGGTCTGATGTTTTTATAGATTTTTTTATGGGGAGTGAAATGAAGTCGAGGACGGAGACGTGTACAGGACAGGCCCTCCGTCTTGGCACCAGTGGTGAAACAAGTGGGTACGAAATCGCAAATCCTCGGGAGTCGTAGGTTTCAAATCGACGAGTAAATAGGCGTGTGGCGTTTGAGTGGCATCGTCGTACGCCTGAGTCAGCCAAGGCGTTCCTAACTGTTTGGCTAAGACTTGCACTTGCGATTTATCTCGAGGGCTTTTAAACAAGACCACGTAATGCGCATTGAGACTGATGGTGCGATGGGCTTTACTTTGTTGAAACAAATTTTGGGTGATGTAAACGACACTGGCATTACGGTGATGCCCTTTGCGCGTGAACCACAGTTTAATTTCTTCTTCGTCTTCTCCTAACATGTCGTCGAAAATGACCAAATGGGTTTGACGGGAGTCAGAGACGATGCCGTCGTCTTCTTTAGGAATGCCTTCCACAAACACGATGGAATCGCCTTGACTTTCTCGCAAGAGGCTGTACGCCGATTGCCACTCTTTGTAACACCACACGATCCGTTGAGGGGGTCGATCGATCAAATGATGTTTATGTTCGATCAAACGTTTGACGAATTCAGTTTTGACTGAACCGCTAGGTCCAGCAATGAGCATGTTAAAGGGATGGCGAAGATACAAAGCCTCCCAACTGGCACGATCTAAGTGTTCGTCGATGACTTTGACAGTAGAGGAAGAGGGAGCAGAGACAGTAGAGGTAGCCATGGTGTGAGGAATGTCACTTGTGACACGAAAAAACAAACAAGACAAGAGTTTATATACTTTTTCAGAACACGTTTATTGAATGTTTTTTTCAAACATGAATACGAAAGACAAAAATACATAAAAGCCAAAGGCTTAAGTACAAGAATTAAAGGCACATGAACGTGGAATAAAAAACAAGTGTCTGTACAACAACCACATGTTTTGGGTAAAGTTCTAACCAGTTCTATAGTAGGGGTTAAGGTGACACAAGTGTCCTCCCGAAAGGGTCTTTCAGGCCTGTCCACGACAGTCCTGTCCTGGGTGACGGGTTCTTCTGGCACCGTCACTAACACAGGTTGAAAAGTAACTTTTTTCCTTGAATAACTCTCGTGCATACTGGGCCACCTCTTGTGTCCAAACCTCAAAACCCTGGTCTCGGTGATGTCCAACATTTGACTACTAACCAATCTGGTTTCTTCTTCGTCAACGACATGGTAAGTTACTTCAATGAACAATGAACTATTGGTCTTGGACGTTGTCCCTTTTTATATGCTGACCAATATCGATGTGACCGTACGGCAACGTAAAGTGATTGGGAAGTCTCACTCGCTTCTGGTACACGATTTGATAGATTTTTTCCAGGGGCCGACTGACGATGTGGTGAGTGGGTAAACGTACAATCTTGTTCGGTTGATAAGTGGTCACTTTAAAGTTTCCATCCTCTCCCGATTGCAAGGCTTCTTTCAATACCCCAAAGTTGACCACTCGACTGGTACGATGATTCAGAGTCAGTCCTTTCACTTTGCACGTCGTGTGCACTTCTCCTTGTTTGTCCCGGTATTCGTAGCCGTAATTTTTGGGACCACCACTGACGAAACTTAGAATCTTGTCGTCGGGATGCTCGTCTGTCCAGGCTCCTAAACGGTCTCCTTCGATGTCAGGGTGCTGTTGAATCGGGTGATGGATGTAAATGCAACTGTCCGTGTCAAAGTACAGGACGCGTTCTTCTAACAGTTCTAAAGCTTCGTACAATTTTAAGCGAGCATGAGCTGTCACGTAAGCCGCAATGATGACATTTCCAAAAGGGTCGTCTTGTACAAAGTCCAGATCTTCTTCGTAATTGACCAAGATCAAATCCTCTCGAACGACGTCCACGTGTTTCATGTATTTGGTTTTGTCGTGAATCATCTGGAAGTAGCGGGAAGGTTCTGTCAAATATTCCGTCTTGGGTAAACACGGTCGTTGTGCCATTTTACCCCACAAGCAATTTAACATCACTTTGGCAAACGATCGCCTGCCTTCGTTTTTTTCGATGTGGTCTAAAGAGATGCCTTCTTGTGCGTAGTATTTATCTTTGAATTGTATTTGGTCTTCGGGAGTGTGACACCAGGAAGGATAGCCGCTGGCTTCTTGTTTCAGTTTCAAAAAGGCATCCACGTAGTCGGCGAAAATGCCTTTCTGAGTAGGGTCACCCTTGTGGTACTGTTGTGTCTTGGGAAAGTGGCAAATTTCGTACACTTCTAACAGTTGGTATCCCATGTCCAGAGCTTTGAACAATTCCACGCTGACCCAGGTTCCCGTCAAGGTACGTTCTTCCTGGCTGTGATGACAAGGTTGGTCCGGGTTGCACGTTTCGGCACAAGTACGGCACAAGGGAAACATCAGTTTGCCTTGACAATGGTGAGGTAAGACGGGATGGTATACGTTCGTGCGAGGCAAAACTTTACAATTGATCAAGCCTTCGTATTGTCGAATGTTTTTCAGGTCGATGTGTTCCGTCAACAATTGCGGGTGCCCTACAGGAAAGCGACAAGATTTGCACATGTAAGGATACAGCGAACACACGTCTAAGTATTTGATTTCTTCTCCTTTCTCTTCGTCGGCTTGGTACAGCAAACAGGTGGCATTGGTCCTTCCTCCGTGCAAACTATCCCTCGGGTACAGCGGGTCCATGAACTGGTAACTTTCCACGAGGCGTTTAAACTCGGGATCGGTTTTCATACGGTGATCGTACTCGTGTTCCCACATTTCCACCACTTGGTATCCTTGCTGTTCTAACTTCAAGCGTCGCTGACAAGTGTCCTGGTACAAGTCTTCCATGGTTCGTTGTAAAAACTGATTTTTAGTGCTACGGTCAGGGTAACAGACGGGACATCCGTGAAATAAGCAACCGTTAAACTCGTACACGATCTTGGGGTTTTCTAAGTCCCAGCCATCTACCGAATACGTTCCAATGGTCTTTTCGCCTCCTCCGTTGCGGGCATGCTGAATCCATTTGTCTTCCTTGTCGCACAAGTAATGTAACCAACGTAGGGCTTTGACCGAGTATTGACGCTTGACATAGTGGGTCGTTTGAGGACTGATGACAGCCACGGTGTTTTCAGGCATGAATCGTTGGAGGTACACTAAGGAACACGCTTTGGCAATGGTGCAAGCTTCTTTCAAAGGATCGACCCCTCCGTGTTCCATGAACAGTTCTCGAAATTTTCCACAGCAACGTCGTAAAATGTCCACGTCGGAACGACAATACTTTAACATTTCTTCCTGAAAGTCGAAGGGGTCAGCGGCATGAGCCTGGTACCAAGCGTAGAAAGCTTCTCGTTGTTCGGTACGCATGTTGTCGGGGTCGTAATAGTGAGCCTCAGGTAAATGGGGTAGAACGGCATGTTGATTGGCTTCCGTATTGAAAAAGTGTGGAAAGTACCCTTTAGCCATTTCTGTCATTCCAAACGTTTTAGGCATTCGACTCAAATTCATGGCCAAGTAACTCATCGAATCTTTAAACTGTACTTGTCCCACTTGCATGAAAATGATTTTGGCTCCGTTGAAAGTGACTTTAGGACGTTCGGTGCCTTGTTCCGTATAGTATCTGAGAAGAAACTGTCCATCGTATCCGGAGAAATTGTGAGCCATCACCGTGGCATGACGATGACAATCTCCGTAACGTTCGATGTCCTCTTGGCTCCACGTATTGTCGATGGGGTCTAAGACCCATTGGGCAAAATCGGCTAACGTGTTTGGTCCTCGAATGACTGAAGATAGGTTCTTGAATGCACTTCTCGCACGCTCGATGAGCCACGCAGAAATTAGGAATGTGAATGCCGGTCTCTTGCATGCATTCGAAATCGAAAAAGATGAAATTGCCTTTCTTCTTGTGACCGTCCTCTTTCTCTGGTGGGGGTTGGTATTTTTGCACGTAACATTCGTGTTCCAAGTCCACGATGTGGTGACAAATGTGACATTTTTTCTTTCCTCGACATACGTGTGCCTTGGTACTATTGGTACGTATGCCTTGTCCACACGTAGGGCACAATCTCAGGAGTTGACAAGCACATTTCTTCTGTGAACCTTGTGTTTTCAAATGTTGCTGGTAACAGGTAGGGCTGACAAACGTGCGCAGACAAGTGGAACAAGGCACTGGTTCTTCGCTCAGACAGGGTGGAGAGGCCAAACATCCTGGGCATTTCCATCCACAAGACTTGTGTTGCTCTCGATTGTTATAACCATAATCACATTTCTCACAATAATAACTGTATCCCAGGAATCCAGTGATACTGGTAATGGTATCGAAATGTTCATCGTGATAATAGACATGAATGTATTTTCCGTCCTTAAAATCTTGGCCTCGAAACAACAGAGTTCCACGCATTTCTTGAGGGTGCACTTTCAAGGTGTAGCGTGGAGCTAGGGCATCTTGCAATTTTTGCATCTCAGGAATGCCACAGGGTGTGTCTTTGGACAGTCCGGCTTGTTGTAACAGGAGTTCTGCTTCATTTCGTTGTTTGGCTCGATCGGATCGTTGAATAGTTTTCCAGGTTCTTTTCCATTCTACCGTGTCGTTCTTGTTGGCATAGGTTCGTCCCACCACGATGGCACGGGCTAAACACATCTGGTCTTGAGGGTTGTGAATTCGGACGAGACTTGTTTTGGTGTTGCGAAGGTTGTCCACCAATAACATCTTTTTGCGTCCTGTCCCTTGAGGAAGAGAGACGTGGGCCATTTTCAGTGTGGCTTTACCATCGGTGATGTCAAACTGGTCATTAGATTGTTGTACGTGTTGAATCTTGTCCATGATTTTGGAAGGGGTTAGTTCTGCGGGTCTGCTAAACTCGATCCAAACAGGGGATTTCAAACCGTCGTGATCTATGGATAGTGTCAAGCGATCGTCTTCTTTGGGTTGACATTGTCGCTTGAGTGCGGTGAGCAAAGAATCCCACATCTCGGTGATAAACCCTTCTGCTTTCTCAAAGGGTACGTCGGCCTTGAAATCTTTAAACTTCACCGTGTAGGTGTAAGCCGTGGTTCTAAATTTTCTAGAGGAGCGCTTTTCCGTCTCTCGAATGGAATAGTACTTTTCAGGGTTGACTAAGGGTGGTGAACTTGGTTTAGAGGGTTCGGATTCTGGTTCACTCATGTCCTCTTCAAAATCACTGGCATGAATTTGTGCCAAGATTTCAGCCCTGGTACGAGGCGATAGATCACGTTTCTGCCTCTTACTTTCTTCTTCTTCTTTCTTCTCGAATGAATAGGATCGTTTCATGTTGAGTGCAAAACGTCAAATGACTCAAGTTCAAACACCATAGACTAATTTATAGTCATGGCAAACCAGCGTATATAAAAAGGGTGTGTCTTGTCCTTTCACTATTCATTTCACTCTCAAACCGAGGAGAACGATGGAAGAGACTAGCCAAATCGAACGTTTCGTCAGAGCTTTGCGAGGGGTCATTAGAAAATTCTCTTCAGACCAGCCGACAGACTACTCTCCTTCCTTTCGAGATAAGAGTCAGGATACTTGCTATATCTGTCAGAAGAAAGGGCATTGGTCTTCAGAGTGTCCAGACCGTCAAAAAAGAAAAAAAACAGGAGGTAAAAAAGACAAATTTCAAGATACCTGTTATTATTGTAAAGAAAAAGGACATTGGTATCCAGATTGCCCAAAAAAGAAACAAGAGGAGTCAGAAGAAAAGAAGGATTCTTCAGAAGAAGAGAGGGATTCTTCGGAAGAAGAGAGGGATTCTTCGAAAGAAGAGAGGGATTCTTCAGAGGAAGAAAGAAGACAATTCTATTTAAAAGAAGCAAAGAAACAGGAGAAGGAAAGAAGAAGGGAAGAAAATGAGGAAAAAACGGTGAAGAAATTCAAAAAACAGAGAGACTAAACAAGGAGAAAGAAGAAGTCAATGAACTTTTAATTAAAGTGTTGTGCTGTGAATTGGATTGTAAAAAATGGATAAAAGAATACATGAATGATATAAGGTAAGTGTCTTTGAGTTTTGATTTTAAAATAAGAAGCTACACTCACGCACTCATACACAGACACGTACTATAAGGGTAAAATGGGTGGGGTTTATTTTTGAGTTATTGGCAAATTGAAATTGTATTTCTTTTCGAGAAATGTGGGTGGCCCTGAAAAGGGCCTTTTTTCTTTATGGTGTAGGGGTGAGTTTAACCAATCAACTTTAACTGCCTTAAGCCTTTGCCACGACCAAGGCCTACTTCTGATGATTGGGTTGAAATCACTAAGGGTGGTACGATAGGCTTAGTCACAGGGTTGGCGTGTTTAGCTCGGGAAGGTCGTATTCTCTTCGGTCGTGATAAAGAAGTCTGATACATTTGTTTCAGACTTCTTAACTCCGCTAAAATGTCCAACAGTACCGTAGCCGTTTGATTTTCACCCTCTTGTTTCTTTGCTGCTACTTCTTCTTGCTGTTGTTGCTGTTGTTGTTTTTTCTTACCTCTTCTTGTTGCTGTTGCTGTTGCTGTAGGAGAAAAGCTTGTTCCGCTTCCTTTTATCGTTGCATAAATTTCTCCAATTCTTCTTTCTGTCTCTGTCTAAAATTCTCCACTTGCGGTAATGAAGAAGGTAACCAAGGTTCCGGAACAAATTCTTGCGAGGTAAGAAAATCCACAAAATCCCAATTCACCTATTCTGAAAGTAAGTCCGGGTTCCCTTGGGCAGTCTCCCCTGCTGGTGCACCCCAATGGATCGTTTTCTGAGTTTCCGTCATGTTGAATCACTGTCGCATAGATTGACTGCACACAAGCGCTAACGAATCTATATAGACCACGTGACGTCACAGACTGCTCTCTTCGGATTGGATGCGAGCTGACTGAATTTTGTAACGCGTGTTCGGATTACGAAGAAAATCTGGACTTTGTACAAGACGACCCTTTTGGAAATGTCATCATTGCGGCTTACGTGACAGCTCATGCTCGCTTAAAATTGTACGAAGCTTTAGAACTGTTAGGAGAACGCGTCCTGTACTTTGACACGGACAGTTGCATTTACATCCATCACCCGAGTCAGCAACACCCTAACATCGAAGGAGACCGTTTAGGAGCCTGGACAGACGAACATCCTGACGACAAGATTCTAAGTTTCGTCAGTGGCGGTCCTAAAAATTACGGCTACGAATACAAGGACAAACAAGGAGAAGTGCACACGACGTGCAAAGTGAAAGGACTGACTCTGAATTATCGTACCAGTCGTGTGGTCAACTTTGGGGTATTGAAAGAAGCCTTGCAATCGGGAGAGGATGGAAACTTTAAAGTGACCACCTATCAACCGAACAAGATTGTACGTTTACCCACTCATCACATCGTCAGTCGGCCCTTGGAAAAAGTCTATCAAATCGTGTACCAGAAGCGAGTTCGACTTCCCAATCATTTCACCTTACCGTATGGACACGTCGGTGTTGGTCTGTATATAAAAAGGAACACTAGGCAAGATCGATAGTTCATTGTGACTATCAAGACCGAGCGAACAAGATGAATACTTTTAAATACTTTCAGAGAAACACAGAACAAGTTGTTTAGAAAGGCACAATTCAAGTGTGAGGCTTCGGAAGTGGAATGCGATTGTGAGCCTTGCGATGGGTACGATGCTGTACGTTGTGACCTTAGCGATGCCGTAAAGCATCATGGGAACTTTGTTCTCACTGCCCCTACCATGGAAAGTGATGCTGTGCGTGTCGAACCTGAGGGATGCGAAAGTGATGCCGCTCGTCCTCTTGGACATTTTACTGGGTTTCGTTTTAAAGGGGAATGTTCACCTTCACGTCTACCCCCCTACGGATGTCATCCAGCCCTGAGCAAACTCCTGTTCATGTCACCCAACCCTCATCGAAACGAACCTGTGAAAGACGAATATTCGTTTCCTGTGCGTTTATCGGAATACTGCGACTTTGAAAATCGTCTTCAATCGTTCAAAGGAAAATGGCCTATGTATCTGGGAGGACCAACCCCCGAAGAATTAGCCAGAGCCGGATTTTTCTACTTGGGCGAAGGAGATAAAGTCAAGTGCTTCAGTTGCGGTGTGTCACTTCACCACTGGGAACCGCAAGATTCGGCCTACGTAGAACATGCTCGATGGTCACCGAATTGTCATTACTTACCCTTAGTGGGACCAAGACATTGAAGTAACTTACCATAATCTGTTCATGGATACTTTGCAAGAGAACATTCGTGATTTGCCTGTGGAGTTGAGAGAACGCATTTACTGAGAGCTGGTCAAAATACAAGTGAAACGTAAAGAACAATTGCATCCGTTACGTCACCGGTGTTTGAACCACTGGTACCTGAATGCTATACAAGGACTGATTAAGTTGAAAGTGTTCCATTGGACAGACATTGATCAACGACCCACTGGTTTCAAAAAGGAATGGCTTGGTATGGACGATTCTATCTACTACATTGTAAACGTACTGCATCGAATTCCAGAGGAAGAGTTAACGAATTACCAACATCTTGAACACAATGTCAACTTAGTGAAAGAGGAAACTTCTGAACGAATTGTAACGTGTAAATTAGTAACTAAACGATTTAGATTCGACAATGAATTGAAACCATGTCTGTGCAAACAGTACATGTCTTGTGTCAGACCAAAGAGGATTTAGTATGACCTATTCATGGATACTTTGCTAGAGAACATTCGTGCTTTGCCTGTGGAGTTGAGAGAACGCATTTACCGAGAACTGATCAAAATACAAGTGAAACGCAAACGCAAAGTTATTCAACCGTTTTTAAATTATGCTTTGTTCCAAAGTATAAGAAGACTGATTATGAGTGGATATTACATTAGGCACAAAGGTAAACGAGGCTATTGGCCACCACCCAACGATTCCAAAAACAGTGTATATACTTATGGATACTTTACAAGAGAACATTTTGGGTTTGCCTGAGGAGTTGAGAGAAAGGATTTACCGAGAGCTGGTGAAAATACAAGTCAAACGTAAAGAACAATTGTATCCGTTACGTCACCAGATCTTTAACCACTGGTACCTGAATGGTATAAGAAAACTGATTCGTCAGAAATTGTTTCAGTGGTCAGACATTGTTCAAAACTTTGAGGTCGCCAATGATGTACATGTTCATAATTTTGGTTACTTCGACATTCACTTACTGCAACGTATTGAGGAAGACGAGTTAAAGGATTACCAACATTTGTTACGTGGAATCTGCTTAGCGGAAGACGAAACTTCTAAACGAACTCTAACGTTTCGGTTACAGTATGTAACATTTAAATTCCCTACTGGAGAACGAAGATCTCTGGCTAGAAAGTACGTGTATTGCATCCGAAAAAAAGAGAATATAAAAACAGGCTGTCATGCCACTACTTATGTCACATTTCATTGAACAGATTCCGTGGAAGGAACTCAATGACCATATTCAAACCGTGGATCATTGCCATCGATTATTACAAGAACTGTATCCATTCAATTTGGGTCGACAAGTGGTGTGTGTCTTAGTGACTTGTTTTCTGGGATTTCGTTTACCAGCCGATTCTTTGTGGACTCTTTACGATCAGTACTTACCACCTCAATGGCCTTAAATGGTCACGAAAAACTCCTTTTGCTCAAAGCCTTGCGGTTTCATCTGGATACTTCTCGACCTCAACGGGAAAAAAAGATTCGTCAACTTTTAGCTACCCAAGACGTGTATGACGATCTGTGTGTAGCTTGTGACTTACATCCCCATTGGACAGATGTCTGTGCCTGGAAAGAATGGGATTTTGAGGCTTGGACCCAAGAAGTGGCCCAGTATGCACGAGAGTTGTTCAAGGAAAAAAGTTACTTTTCAACCCGTGTTAGTGACGGTGCCAGAAGAACCCGTCACCCAGGACGGGACTGTCGTGGACAGGCCTGAAAGACCCTTTCGGGAGGACACTTGTGTAACCTTACCCCTACTATAGAACTGGTTAGAACATTACCCAAAACATGTTGTACAAACACTTGTGTTTATTCCACGTTAATGGTTATCATGTGCCTTTTATCCTTGTACTTAAGCCTTTGGCTTTTATGTATTTTTGTCTTCCGTATTCATATTTGAAAACATTCAATAAACGTGTTCTGACAAAGTATATAAACTCTTGTCTTGTTTGTTTTCGTGTCACAAGTGACATTTCTCACACAATGGCTACCTCTGCTGTCTCTGCTCCCTCTTCCTCTACTGTCAAAGTCATCGACGAACACTTAGATCGTGCCAGTTGGGAGGCTTTGTATCTTCGCCATCCCTTTAACATGCTCATTGCTGGACCTAGCGGTTCAGTCAAAACCGAATTCGTCAAACGTTTGATCGAACATAAACATCATTTGATCGATCGACCACCTCAGCGGATCGTGTGATGTTACAAAGAGTGGCAATCGGCGTACAGCCTCTTGCGAGAAAGTCAAGGTGATTCCATCGTGTTTGTGGAAGGCATTCCTAGAGAAGACGACGGCATCGTCTCTGACTCCCGTCAAACCCATTTGGTCATTTTCGACGACATGTTAGGAGAAGACGAAGAAGAAATTAAACTGTGGTTCACGCGCAAAGGGCATCACCGTAATGCCAGTGTCGTTTACATCACCCAAAATTTGTTTCAACAAAGTAAAGCCCATCGCACCATCAGTCTCAATGCGCATTACGTGGTCTTGTTTAAAAGCCCTCGAGATAAATCGCAAGTGCAAGTCTTAGCCAAACAGTTAGGAACGCCTTGGCTGACTCAGGCGTACGACGATGCCACTCAAACGCCACACGCCTATTTACTCGTCGATTTGAAACCTACGACCCCCGAGGATTTGCGATTTCGTACCCACTTGTTTCACCACTGGTGCCAAGACGGAGGGCCTGTCCTGTACACGTCTCCGTCCTCGACTTAATTTCACTTCACATAAAAAATCTATAAAAACCTCAGACCCTTTTCGTCTGTCTCAAACAGTGCGAACATGACGTCCCTTCTGTCGCATCTTCCCGTCAAATTGATTCGTGCCTTGTATGGCATCAGTCGAGAAAAAGATCCACAAATACGAGCTCGTGTCTTAGAAGCTAGTCTCAAAGAAGTCTTACGATGGTTCACGGTGACGGCACGTCAAATACTCCAAGGAATCATTCAGATTCCTCATCTAACCAAACGCTTTTTTGATCGAAACAAAGTCGCTTTGGTCCAACTGGCCGATCCTCGCATCGACACTCAAACCTAAAAACAAATCATTTTGAAACCTGGAGGGAGCGGTACTCTAGGAGGGGTCATCATTCGCTCACTCTTAAGATGGGATCCTAATGCCCCCAAAGTTATACCCAAGAAAAAAGTCCAACGAAGCCCCAAGAAGAAAAAGAAAAAGACCAGGTCCCCAAGAAGAACTTCTCCAGTGGCGGGACCCTCCTCTTACCAGACACCACCCCGGAAAAAGAAAAGAAGTCCCCAGAAAAAGAAACAGAGAAAAAGTCCCCAAAAAAAGAAAAGTCCACAGAAGAAAACTAGTCGCAAGAGAGGCACTTCGGCCAGGACGCAGCTTTAAACTCGCAAACCACGACCTGCCACTGCGGTGACTGCGTCTCCGGCATCCTCACGTTCATCCACTTCTCCGTTGATGACACCAAGAACTGAAGAGTACTTGGAAACGTTGATCACACCAAGAACTTCTCCGTTGATGACCCCAAAAAGAACTTCCCCAGTAGCAGGACCCTCCAATTTAGTGGCAGTGGCTGCTGCTCACAAAGTACCTTCTCCCAAAATCAAAGTCCATGAAAGATCGGGCATGTTACAAAGTTTACTGGATTTATCCAAGCAAGAACTGGCTCGATTTAGTCCGTTACGTACCCTTGCTCGACGTGTCATGCCTGTCCTCAACCTAATACGACGTAAAGACAATCAGTGGCTACGCGTTCCAGTATAAAAAAGGCCTGTGACCAAGTCGGAGGTATCAGTGTTTTTTTTTGGTGCTCCTGAAGACTCAAAGATGTCACCCTCCAGAAAACCCCAAGGAAAGAAAAGGAAAGGACTACCGCCACGTTTAGTCAAACATGGGGACATGTTATCTGTCCTGTCCAAAGCTTCTCCACCTCTACGAAAAAAACTCATTCAATAGGCCTCCAAAGAGGTCATCGATACCGTGTGCGAATGTTGTTTGAACGTTTTGAAAGGCACGATCCCTTTGTCCAAACACCAGAAACAATGCTTAAGCAAACATCGTCTCGTTCTTCGCCAAATGGTTCAAAAGAAAATTCCCATTCGTCAAAAAAAGAAAATGTTTGTCCAACGTGGAGGTATTTTACCCCTCTTGTTAGGTCCCATACTGAAAGTAGTCTTGGGAACCATGTTGGGAGGACTGGTGGGAGCAAGATAAAAAGGCCTTCGGAAGTCCCAAGATCTCAGAATCGACCCCTGACAACCCATTGGAAGGACGAAAACTAGCTTTAGTGCCTTACAAACGATGGATGGAATACCATCGGTGGCAAGAACAACACACCCCGCATTTACCCCCCAATCCCCATTTGAGCGAAATGTCCCAGTTACAACACGAATTGCAGTCCTTGATGGATCGCCAAGATTTGTCCGAAACAGAAAAATCGCAAAAGTACGGTCAACTCTTGCAACGACTGCAACTCTTTCACCAGAAAGCTTTAGACGAAACAGCTCTACCCACTCTGAAAGATTTTAAGACCTTGATGAAAAGTCCAGCACCATCATCATTACCACCACCACCACCACTACTACCATCCCCAGGGGTCACCAGAGATGCTACTCCACGAAGGCCTGAGGAAGAAGAGATGCGAGAAGTGTTTCAAACACCGTCAGCAGCTCCCATTTCGAGTAAGATTGCAGCATCCTTGTTGACCCCGTCCCCCACACCCCAACGAGAAGAAATGAAAGCTTGGGTTAAAAAGATGATGTCCACGCCTCCTTCGGCAGAAGTGACAAAGAAAGAATGGAAACCATAAGTGAAAAAAGAAAAGAAAACCAAAGCCATTCCATTGCCACCACCACCACCACCACTACCTTCGACTTCTACTCCCGTAGCCCATCGGACACGTAAATCAGTTTCTAAACCACCCTTTCGACCCACCCAAAGTAGCATCACCGAAGAGTGGGTGACTTATTAACACACCAACAAACACAAAAGAATGGAAAAAGTCTTAGCCAGCATTTACTACGATCCCTCCCATCCTGCAGGTTACGCAGGAGTTCAGAAATTGTATCGTGCTGCCAAAACTCGACTGAAAAGTCTCCGTTTACCTCAAGTGCAACGATGGTTACAAGAACAAGCTACCTACACTTTACACAAACCCATTCGACGCAAGTTTTCCAGAAGTCGCACCCGAGTGGAAGGCATCGATCATCAATGGCAAGCCGATTTAGCCGATGTCTCTCATTTGGCCAGCTACAATCGTGGCTACAAATATTTGTTTTGTGTCATCGACGTATTTTCCAAATTTGCCTGGGTCGTGCCCTTGACTTCCAAATCCATCAGCGATTTAGTGCGAGCCCTGCAACGGGTGTTGAAACAAAGCGGTCATCACCCTCTTCGATGGCAAACGGACAAAGGCACCGAATTTCTGAACCAAGCTTTCCAAAAAGAATTAAAGAAACGTGACATTAGTAGTGAAGTGGGGCACCCTACGTACAATGGAAATTCCACTCAAAACACCCCTGGGTCAATCTACGTACAATGGAAATTTAACATGGCGAAAAATCGTGGGTCAATCTACGTACAAGGGAATTTAACATGGGGAATAAATCGTGGGTCACTCTACGTACAAGGGGAATTTAACATGGGATTTTTTTTTTAAATTTTTTTAAAAAAATTTTTTTTAAAAAAGGGGTAGGCAATGGAAAGGCTATCTCTTTTCGAGAAATATGGGGGCCCTGAAAAGGGCCTTTGGGTTTTTTCTTCTTTTAACTTCTTAACTTCTTCCACCATCCTCTTATTTTGTCCATCATTCCTTTCTTCTTTTTCTTTTCTGTTTCCGGCAACCAGTCCGGGTGACCCATGGCTCGGAACTTCTCTTGGATTTTCATCCAGTTTGCATTTAGTTTCTCTAGTTCTTCCTTTTTCTTTCTATTTTCTTCTTCTTTTCTTTCCTTTGACCACTTTTCTTTGATCTTCTTGACCTCTTCGGTCAGCACATTCCTCATTACTTCTTCCGCTTTCTTAAGCTTGTCTAAGCCCCACTTCACAAAAGACCAATCTGTCCATTCCACAATGTCTTCTAAAAAACACCTTACACTTGTCACATAAACTATCGCTTCTTTCAACTTACCCACTTTCACATACGGTGGGTTAATTAAACCTCTGATTCTCTTCTCCTCATCCTCTATCATTTCTTTTACTATATCGATGGCTAAGTGGAGGCTGGTTACTTGTCTTGAGACGAAGTCTTTTGTCACTGCATGCCTCCATTCCTGTTCAAGCCTTTCTGCTACATTCAATCCATCCACCATCCAATACCAACTTCCCATAAGGTTGTTGTACAAAGCTGAAGCTGCTGGCATCTTCTTGTTTGCTTATTCCGTAGAATGGGCTCCAATGGCAAACACTGTTAGTTTTATACTTAAAGCGCGAACGTGAAGGAAAACATCCCCCTAAAAACATAAAATGGATCTTACCTAGATCATGACCAAACAAAGCGCGTACGTGAAGGAAAACATCCCCCTACTTTCTCATTTCATATAATAAAACCCTAACTTTACTCTTCACATACGCTAATAAACCCATAATCTACTATTCACACAAACATACCTGAGCTCTTACAAACACAAACACACAAACACACAAACTCATACCCTCACACTATCATAAAAAAGAGTTAGTGTTTATTTTCACACTACTCTACCTACTCACATTGGCAAATTAATAGTTATTTCTTTTCTAGACTATTGGGTAGCCCTGAAAAGGGCTGTTTTTTTTAAACTCCAGATGCACCTATCTAATGGTTGCACCTTCCTGGCCTTGCGCCGCACACGCATCTTCTTCCCCAGTCTTCTTTCACCTTTCTTCTGGGGAGCGCAGAGGGAGGATGATTCGCTTCAGCACCCCAATCCTCTGTTTCAGGAATATTAAACGACATCCTCTCTTCTCTTTTCTTTTCCTCCTCTTCCCTCTGTCTTCTCTCCTCTTCTTCCTTCTTTATTCTTGCTTCTTCTACGATAGCCTCCGCTGATAGTTCATTTACTATCCGCCTGGCATATTCCAGGTGCATCTGGAGTTCTAACAGTTTCACTATTCTGCTAGTCATTCTTCTGGCTGTGTTGATCAATCAACAAGGGTAGCTGGACTGCCGAACGAGTTTCAATTTATACTGAAAGCGCGTACGTGAAGGAAAACATCCCCTAAAAACATAAAATTCATCTTACCTAGATCATGACCAAAAAAAAACAACAACAACGCGCGGACCTAAAAGAAACACTCGCTCACTTTTTTATTCTACCCATCACTTCAATGGACTATCCACATACTCAAAGCAATCCAATCTAACCCTAAATATACACCTCAAGCAGCCCAAAAAAAAACAAACTAACATCATTTTAATCTACTATCCACACCAACCTACTTTATCACTTACAAACACAAACACACAAACACATACCCTCAAAATTTTTAAGAAAGAGTTAGTGTTTATTTTCACACTACTCTACCTACACACATTGGCAAATAGATCATTACTTCTTTTCTAGAGTATTGGGGTAGCCCTGAAAAGGGCTGTTTTTTTGCTATGGCATTCTTTTTTTAGTTTCTAAGAATGCGATGTCCTCTGAGGATAGACTTTCTGGCAATAGGTCTGCTTCTTCGGAAAGAGAAGAAGAATTCTTTGGTGTCGATACGACAATCGACAAAGCCTCTGTCAGCTTCAGGTTGTTGCTGCTGCTGTTGTTGTTGTTGTTGTTGCTGCTGTTGCTGCTGTCTCTGAAGTCTGTACTTCTCTGTCCATTCTTCTTTTTCCCTGTTCATTTCTTCTCTGAAGAGCTCTTCTATCAGGTCTTCAGTGATTTTTAACATTCTCACATTCTCTATTTCTTCTGGCTTCGGTATCAGACTGTGTCTGACCCTATGCAAATTCACGTAGGCTTCGTTGAGCTTAGCTAGTTTGGAGCACATCTTCTTAGGAGGATGAGTCGACAATGGATGGCTAGACTGGGAACAACCCCGGTTCTTAAAATTAAAGCGCGGACGTGAAGGAAAACATCCCCCACACGGTTTTCGAGCCGCAACGTTCATGAGAGGGATAGTAAGAAATGAAAGAGCATCAATCCAATATTCTTATAGCTAAACAAACCACAAAGGCATTTTTTTCAAAACACAACATTTTTATTCAAAAATCACTTAACACTAAACAACAACAACTCTAACATTTTTTAACATTAATCCAACACTATAACATCTAACAATTTTTTTCAAATCACAAACATTTTTTTCTTCAAATACTATCTACTTTAAACAGGGCTGACAACGTTGTGAATGAAATTGTGATTTCCACTGTTGGAAATCATTAGGCCATTGATGGACACTACGTTTCCTAGCTTGAGACAAAAGATAAGCATAATGGTCACAAAACCATCGATCTACTTTCACATCGTTTCTAGCAGAAGAACGAGGATCAAAATGAGTCACTAAATGTTCTAAGGAATAGCCCAGGCTGCGATGATGCAGAAAATACACACAGTACTGTCCACACACCAAGGAATCTGTGCCTTGTAATTTCACGTTATTGAATCGGGTGGTTTGAGCATTTCTTCTCATAAAGTCGATGATATCGTCTTCCAAAGGGGGCAATCCGTACGAATCGAAATATTCCACACATCCTTCTTGAGGAAAGTAGACGGCTACCCAGTGGGTTCCTGGGAGATGACTTTCGTCCGTGTTGATCACGTAAGCTTGATGGTCTTTAGGTTTGCGATGAGGGAGTTCATCTTTAGCACAGACGACAGGATTCCAAGAAGCCGTATACGAACTATGGTTCAAAAGGTAATAAAGTTCCCAGGTATCCATTGATTTGTGTTTTTTTTTTCTTCTTCACAGGTAATAATAAGTCGTAAATTCGATCCTGACTTTTTGCTTGAAAATGTCTGACGAATAAACGGTTATTCGTTCTGTTTCCTCACTCTGATTCAGGAGAGCTTCGATACGATGGATCTCTTGAGTGGTTAATGGTGGACAAGAATGTTCACGCAAGTCTTTATACCACTGGTGCAACACGTCTTTGTTTGAGATGAGACTCCAAGCTTCGTCCAGATACTCGTCCAATTTTTCTTCTTGACTCAACATCAGGCATTTATCGTGTTGAATTTGACTGGGATGATCGTTTTGACATCCATAACAATTTTTCTTGATCAATTCCGTCATTTTGTCGACCAAGTGTTTGGCAAAACAGGAGACTAAATGGGCTTCTTGTTCTGGCCATCTCGACTTCATCATGACAATTTCTTCGTCTTTGTCTTGGGATTCTCCTTCCACGGTCTCCTCACATTTCATGTCCAAAGTTTCTTCACTAGGTAAAGAGGGATAACAGTCTTCCATGGCTTCTAGTAATCTAGAATGACTTCTCTCAAACTGTTGATTTCTATCGTATTGTCAAATTCTGCATACAGGATCACGTTCAACGTTGGATCAGCAGGGTCTCGATTTGCAAACTGAATTTCCACACGAATCTGGCCAGATTTTATAGGGTGGAAATGTCCCTCGTCGCTGCCTTGGTCTGGAGTGAAATCGAAAGCCCACAAAGCGTAGCCTCCTGCATAATCTTCGTACGTAATACCGTGACTGGTATTGGTTCCTAACTGTCCGGTGGCTTCGTACAGGGACAAGTACGATCTCAAGTAATTGTTCTGGGCAAAGTTAGGCTCAAAGGGTCGTGTACACAAGGTCTTGCCGTCACGACTGACTTCGATTTTGGACACGCTAGAGTGTCTAAACTCAAAAGGATTTTCGTTATGAAGTCCATTGAAAGCTGAATTCCTGACGATACCAACGATCAAACGCTTGGGTAACTGTCCTTGGAACAGATGATCTTCGATCATGGATCGCTGTCCAACAGGAATGGTGAACGTTTTCACTTCCACACGTCGTATGGGATACTTGGCGGTCGTTCTGCTCAACGTCTGACTGATGTCGTTTCCCACTTTAGGTAACACTTCCACACGGCGTACGTAAAGTCTGGCTTCTTGGATAACAGTTTTGTATTCGTTGGCATGGGCCATCAAATGGAAAGCGGCAGTGCTACGATTCAGTCTCAGGCGAATATCAACTCCGTTCAGTAAATACTTTTCTTGTAACCACATGTCCAAATGCAAACGATCCATCAGTTCTAAACTACGTCCTTGCAAAATTTTAGTTCTACGTGTGTTAAACCCCACATTGTGAGGATTGTCATCTTCTGTCAGGGCTGTGTCGCTAAACGTGCCTGCACCTGCCGTGTCAGGTTTCCATACCACGCAAGCATCCAGATGAGTATTCTTGGCTTCTTTTCCGTACGTCAAGAGATTTTCCAAGTAGGCACGATATGGGTAAGTATCCATGCTGCTGCTGACCAGTTTGTTATTCAAGTACAAGTCCACTTCGCTGAACAAGGAATGCATGAAATTGTTGACGGGCGCTACCCTATCATTAGCTCCAGGATTGGTGTTGTCAGTTTTGATCACTTTGACTTTCAAATACAGGTAACTGCTATTCAGATCGATGTAATCTTCGGGTTGTCCTTTGATTTCGAACTCGATGGGAGCGGAATCCGTCAAAGAGGAGACGGGATGAAATTCCACCCACTGGGATTCTTGCATCGTCATCATGGTGGGGGGCATGGCAAACATATCCAGTTCCGTCTTGGAACAAGCACATGACTCTCGGTGCATCATTTTTTCTGTGTCTCAATAATCGAAAACGTCTAAGTCTCGAACGGTTCTTCTTTTCTTGGCTTTTCTAGCTTGAAGTCTGGTGAAAGGGTGTTTTCTTCGTCGTCTCTTTCTGCCTTGTCCTTGCTGAATGCCTGACTCGGTAGCGTGCAGGGCATTTATAGGTGTGTCTCGTCGGCCCAAAATGTCTTTACCCGTTTGCAGCAAGACATTTTTGCCTGCCCTCATGAAGGCTTCTTTAGGGTTTTGTTTGTCGATGATGACGTTTTGGAGAAATTCTTTGCCTTGTGTCAGTGCCGCATCTTTCAAGGCGTGCAATCCGCGTGTCACCATCGGTTTCAACACCGGGGCCACCGAACGAAAGGCCGATTTTAACATATCTCCTAAACCGTGTCCTCGCTGTCGTGCAACCCCTTGGTACACTGGATACATGACTTGCTTACGAATCGTGAGAGAACCGTTTTCGAAAATGGAGTTTCACCGTGACTTTTCCTTTGGTGAATGGAATATTTTGTCCCAGATCTCCTTTTATAGTAATGTTGACCGTGTCCAAATACGACTTGCTGACCGGCAAATAATGAGGATGGACAAATTCGCGGTGAACGTGGTAAGTGTTTCCACCTTCCTCGTCAGCGTTTGCGGCAGAATCCACTTTGAAAGGAATGACACGCAGTAACGGCACGGAGGTGTGTCCCACCACGTTGTATTCCACCACATCGGAGTACACGAACATCAAATTCAGTCCTTGGTTCAGTTCTACTGGGGTACGAAATAACTTGCTAAAAGACTCGTTGTCGTAAACGATGGGTAATTCGTTGTTCTTGAGTATGCTCATTCTCAGGTTCATGTCTCCGCCCAACATGTCAAACAATTCAGGACAAAATAAAATGGACATGATTTTACTCCGCTCAAATCTCATCGAGAAGCGACGAGCTACTTTGTGGTACTCCATGGTGACACTTATTTTGGCATGCTCCAAAGCTTTCCCAAACACGCCATTAAACTTGGCAGCTATGACGTTGACCAAATGTTGACCACTGAAATAATAACCTGGGGGAATTAAAAAGTGGTAGGTCCATTTTTGAGTTTTCTCATTATAGATTTTATTGTCATACGTGACTTTCTTATTCAACTCCTGTTGCAATGACTCGTCATGAACTTCCACATTAAAAAAATTTTGATTGGGAATGACATTGAGGACTTGGGTCGGGTGAATGATTTCCACTAAAGCCACTTCCCAATGGGCTTCGTGATCTAAGGGGATGGCCTGAGGTAATTTGGCCGTGTAACAGCACAACGTGTTGTGGGGAAACACCTCCATGGAACTGTCACTGGGTAAGGTTAAGTAAAATTGGTTTTGGTGACTCATAATTCCAGAGTTCTGTGGCTGTCCGAGGGAATATTAGTGGATGTCAGAGGTGTGTCTCCGCCCAAAATGGGGTTCTGGTTGTGGTTGTTGGAGTGGTGACTGGCACTGGCACTGGACACAACGTTCCCGTTCGAGGAGAATTTCAGGGAGGGATTGGGAAGCAGGTAACCGATGCAACTGCTCAATAAAATGGTCCACAATTGTTTGTCTCCTTGTTGCAAACTCAAATTGGCGATGGCTGCCCCGATGACACAATACACCACGAAGATTTGGCAGAAAAAGACGATTTGCGTTTTAGGCACACGTTCTCCACACCACACCCACAAGGGTTGTTTTTGTAAATCTTGCACAGAAGAACTAGGGGAAGAAGGACTGGTCGACGTAGCTGCGTCTGCTGTGTGAAAGGGCATGATGGTCACTTCTTCTTTTTATAGTCGATGACTTGCGAAGCGTCGATCCAAGAATCGAAACTGGGTGGATATCCTTTCCAACGTACTTTGACTTCTTTGACACGTCGTTTGCCCACTTTACGGGTTCTGCGTTCGAGAATGCTTTCGATGTCGTACACGTCGTCTTCTTTTTTGGTGACACGTTGTAACTCGGGCGAATAAAACGTTCCTTTGAGTACTTCTCCGTTCATGTCTTCCAATTTATAGACGGCAGGATGACGGCCATGCACTCGTCCAGTGACGCGAAACAATTCGGTCGTCCAGTTAGGTAAGTAACCTTTGTCGAAAGTGCGTTTGGTTTTGCCAATGCGCACCCAATCTCCTACGGTCAACTCTCCACTTTTCTTGGGGACAGCCCTCGTCGGGGACGTACCGAACAGACGCTCAAACACCAGCACTTCGTTGTCGGGAGTCACTTCTTGCGGGGCACGTCCGATGCTTCGATGGTAAGATTGGTTGTACGCTTGTACCAGGTGCGGTAAGATGTCGATGTACTTCAGAGTGTGGTGATGCGTAAAATATTTCCACATGCGTTCTTTCAAAGTGCGTTGAAAACGTTCCACGATGCTGGCTTTGGTTTCGGGATTCTCGGTGGTAAAAAAATGAATGTCACGTTTCTTTAATTCTTTTTGGAAAGCTTGGTTCAGAAATTCGGTGCCTTTGTCCGTTTGCCATCGAAGAGGGTGACGACCGCTTTGTTTCAACACCCGTTGCAGGGCTCGCACTAACTCGCTGCTCGATTTGGATGTCAAGGGCACGACCCAGGCAAATTTGGAAAAGACGTCGATGACACAAAACAAATATTTGTAACCACGATTGTAGCTGGCCAAATGAGAGACATCGGCTAAATCGGCTTGCCATTGATGATCGATGCCTTCCACTCGGGTGCGACTTCTGGCAAACTTGCGTCGAATGGGTTTGTGTAAAGTGTAGGTAGCTTGTTCTTGTAACCATCGTTGCACTTGAGGTAAACGGAGACTTTTCAGCCGCGTTTTGGCAGCACGATACAATTTTTGAACTCCTGCGTAACCTGCAGGATGCGAGGGATCGTAGTAAATGCTGGCTAAGACTTTTTCCATTTTTTATTTTGTGTGTTAATAAGTCACCCACTCTTCGGTGATGCTACTTTGGGTGGGACGAAAGGGTGGTTTGGAAACGGATTTACGTGTCCGATGGGCTACGGGAGTAGAAGTCGAAGGTAGTGGTGGTGGAGGTGGAGGTGGCAATGGAATGACTTTGGTTTTCTTTTCTTTTTTCACTTCTGGTTTCCCTTCTTTCTTTTTCACTTCTGTCGAAGAAGGCGTGGACATCATCTTTTTAACCCAAGCTTTCATTTCTTCTCGTTGGGGTGTGGGGGACGGGGTCAACAAGGATCCTGCAATCTTACTCGAAATGGGAGCTGCTGACGGTGTTTGAAACACTTCGCGCATCTCTTCTTCCTCAGGTCTTTGTGGGGTAGCATCTCTGGTAACCCTTGGGGATGGTAGTGGTGGTGGTGGTGGTAATGATGGTGCTGGACTTTTCATCAAGGTCTTAAAATCTTTTAGAGTGGGTAAAGCTGTTTCGTCTAAAGCTTTCTGGTGAAAGAGTTGCAGTCGTTGCAAGAGTTGACCATACTTTTGCGATTTTTCTGTTTCGGACAAATCTTGGCGATCCATCAAGGATTGCAATTCGTGTTGTAACTGGGACATCTCGCTCAAATTGGGATTGGGAGGTAAATGCGGGGTGCGTTGCTCTTGCCACCGATGGTATTCCATCCATCGTTTGTAAGGGACTAAAGCTAGTTTTCGTCCTTCCATGGGGTTGTCAGGGATGAATTCTGAGATCTTGGGACTTCCGAAGGCCTTTTTATCTTGCTCCCATCAGTCCTCCCAACATGGTTCCCAAGACTCCTTTTAGTATGGGGCCTAACAAGAGAGGTAAAATGCCTCCACGTTGGACCAACATCTTCTTTTTTTGACGAATGGGAATTTTCTTTTGAACCATTTTCCGAAGAACGTGACGATGTTTGCCTAAGCATTGTTTCTGGTGTTTGGACAAAGGGATCGTGCCTTTCAAAACGTTCAAACAACATTCGCACACGGTATCGATGACCTCTTTGGAGGCCGTTTGAATGAGTTTTTTTCGTAGGGGTGGAGAAGCTTTGGACAGGACAGATAACAGGTCCCCATGTTTGGCTAAACGTGGTGGCAGTCCTTTCCTTTTTTTTCCTTGGGGTTTTCTGGAGGGTGACATTTTTGCTTGTGGGTTCCGGGACATTCACCGAACAGACACTAACGTCGAAGACTTAACGCACACCCTTTTATCTTTTTTTCTGGGACTATCGCTTTGTCATAAAGGTGACAATGTTTTTCCGAAAATCGCCAAGGAATCCTCCCCTTTGTTGACGCCTCTTTTTCTTGGAACGACTGTGTCTTTTTTTAGGGTAACGTCGATGCTTGGCTAAGCGCTTTGTCGGATGACGCGTCTGCCTTTGTCTCTTTCTTTTGTGGCTTCTTGGAGGTGACATCTTTTACAAGTTCACTGATACCCCCCGACTTGGTCACAGGTCTTTTTATACTGGAACTCGTCGCCACTGATTGTCTTTACGTTTTATCAGTTTGAGGACAGGCATGACACGTCGTGCAGGGGTACGTAACGGACTAAATCGAGCCAGTTCTTGCTTGGACAAATCCAGTAAACTTTGTAACATGCCCGATCTTTCATGGACTTTGATTTTGGGAGAAGGTACTTTGTGAGCAGCAGCCACTGCCGCTAAATTGGAAGGTCCTGCCACTGGGGAAGTTCTTTTGGGGGTCATCAACGGAGAAGTTCTTGGTGTGATCAACGTCTCCAAGTACTCTTCAGTTCCTGGTGACATCAACGGAGAAGTGGACAAACGTGAGGCTGCCGGAGACGCTGTGGCAGGTCGTGGCTTGCGAGTGTAAGGTTGCGTCCTGGCCGAAGTGCCTCTCTTGCGACTAGTTTTCTTCTGTGGACTTTTCTTTTTCTGGGGACTTTTTCTCTGTTTCTTTTTCTGGGGGCTTCTTTTCTTTTTCCGGGGTGATGGTGGTGGTGTCTGGTAAGAGGAGGGTCCTGCCACTGGAGAAGTTATTCTTCTTGGGGACTTGGTCTTTTTCTTTTTCTTCTTGGGGCTTCGTTGGACTTTTGACTTAGGGATAACTTTGGGGGCATTAGGATCCCATCTTAAGAGTGAGCGAATGATGACCCCTCCTAGAGTACCGCTCCCTCCAGGTTTCAAAATGATTTGTTTTTTGGTTTGAGTGTCGATGCGGGGATCGGCCAGTTGGACCAAAGCGACTTTGTTTCGATCGAAAAAGCGTTGGGTTTGATGAGGAATTTGAATGATTCCTTGGAGTAATTGACGTGCCGTCACCGTGAACCATCGTAAGACTTCTTTGAGACTAGCTTCTAAGACACGGGCTCGTGTTTGTGGATCTTTTTCTCGACTGATGCCATACAAGGCACGAATCAATTTGACGGGAAGATGCGACTGAAGGGACGTCATGTTCACACTGTGTGAGACAGACGAAAAAGGGTCTGAGGTTTTTATAGATTTTTTTCATGGGAGGAGTGAAATGAAGTCGAGGACGGAGACGTGTACAGGACAGGCCCTCCGTCTTGGCACCAGTGGTGAAACAAGTGGGTACGAAATCGCAAATCCTCGGGGGTCGTAGGTTTCAAATCGACGAGTAAATAGGCGTGTGGCGTTTGAGTGGCATCGTCGTACGCCTGAGTCAGCCAAGGCGTTCCTAACTGTTTGGCTAAGACTTGCACTTGCGATTTATCTCGAGGGCTTTTAAACAAGACCACGTAATGCGCATTGAGACTGATGGTGCGATGGGCTTTACTTTGTTGAAACAAATTTTGGGTGATGTAAATGACACTGGCATTACGGTGATGCCCTTTGCGCGTGAACCACAGTTTAATTTCTTCTTCGTCTTCTCCTAACATGTCGTCGAAAATGACCAAATGGGTTAGACGGGAGTCAGAGACGATGCCATCGTCTTCTTTAGGAATGCCTTCCACAAACACGATGGAATCGCCTTGACTTTCTCGCAAGAGGTTGTACGCCGATTGCCACTCTTTGTAACACCACACGATCCGTTGAGGGGGCCGATCGATCAAATGATGTTTATGTTCGATCAAACGTTTGACGAATTCGGTTTTGCCTGAACCGCTAGGTCCAGCAATGAGCATGTTAAAGGGATGGCGAAGATACAAAGCCTCCCAACTGGCACGATCTAAGTGTTCATCGATGACTTTGACAGTAGAGGAAGAGGGAGCAGAGACAGCAGAGGTAGCCATGGTGTGAGAAATGTCACTTGTGACACGAAAAAACAAACAAGACAAGAGTTTATATACTTTTTCAGAACACGTTTATTGAATTTTTTTTTTTTCAAACATGAATACGAAAGACAAAAATACATAAAAGCCAAAGGCTTAAGTACAAGGATAAAAGGCACATGATAACGATGAATGTGGAATAAACACAAGTGTCTGTACAACAATCACATCTTTTGGGTAATGTTCTAACCAGTTCAACAGGGGGTAAAGTCACACAAGTGTCCTCCCGAAAGGGTCTTTCAGGTCTGTCCACGACAGTCCTGTCCTGGGTGACGGGTTCTTCTGGCACCGTCACTAACACGGGTTGAAAAGTAACTTTTTTCCTTGAACAACTCTCGTGCATACTGGGCCACTTCTTGGGTCCAAGTCTCAAAATCCCATTCTTTCCAGGCACGGACATCTGTCCAATGGGGATGTAAGTCACAAGCTACACACACATCGTCATACACGTCTTGGGTCGCTAAAAGTTGACGAATCTTTTTTTCCCGTAGAGGTCGAGAAGTATCCAGATGAAAACGCAAGGCTTTGAGCAAAAGGAGTTTTTCGTGACCATTTAAGGCCATGGAGGTGGTAAGTACTGATCGTAAAGAGTCCACAAAGAATCGGCTGGTAAACGAAATCCCAGAAAACAAGTCACTAAGACACACACCACTTGTCGTCCAAAATTGAATGGATACAGTTCTTGTAATAATTGATGGTAATGATCCACGGTTTGAATATGGTCATTGAGTTCCTTCCACGGAATCTGTTGAATGACATGTGACATAAACCGTGGCATGGCAGCCTGTTTTTATATTCTCTTTTTTTCGGATGCAATAGACGTACTTTCTAGCCAGAGATCTTCGTTCTCCAGTAGGGAATCTAAATCTTGCATACTGTAACCGAAACGTCAGAGTTCGTTTAGGTGTTTCCTCTTCCTCTAAGTAGATTCCACGTAAAATATGTTTGTAATCCTTTAACTTGTCTTCCTCAATGCGTTGCACTAGGTGAATCTCGAAGTAACCATAATTATGAACATGTCGATCATTAGCGACCTCAAAGTGTTGAACAATGTCTGACCATTGAAAGAATTTCTGACGAATCAGTTCTCTTATACCATTCAGGTACCAGTGGTTAAAGATCTGGTGACGTAACGGATGCAATTGTTCTTTACGTTTCACTTGTATTTTCACCAGCTCTCGGTAAATCCTTTCTCTCAACTCCTCAGGCAAAGCACGAATGTTCTCTAGCAAAGTATCCATGAATAGGTCATACTAAATCCTCTTTGGTCTGACACAAGAAATGTACTCTTTGCACAAACATGGTTTCACTTCAGTGTCAAATTTAAATCGTTGAGTCACTAATCTACACATTACAATTCGTTCAGAAGTTTCCTCTTTCACTAAGTTGACATTGTGTTTAAGATGTTGGTAATTCGTTAACTCTTCCTCTGGAATTCGATGCAGTACGTTTACAATGTAGTAGATAAAATCGTCAATACCAAACCATTCCTTTTTATAACCAGGAGGTCGTTGATCAATGTCTGTCCAATGGAACACTTTCAATTGAATCAGTCCTTGTATAGCCTTCAGGTACCAGTGGTTCAAACACCGGTGACGTAACGGATGCAATTGTTCTTTACGTTTCACTTGTATTTTGACCAGCTCTCGGTAAATGCGTTCTCTCAACTCCACAGGCAAAGCACGAATGTTCTCTTGTAAAGTATCCATGAACAAATGATTATGGTAAAAAAAGTTACTTCAATGTCTCGGTCCCACTAAGGGTAAGTAATGACAATTCGGTGACCATCGAGCATGTTCAACGTAGGCCGAATCTTGCGGTTCCCAGTGGTGAAGTGACACACCACAACTGAAGCACTTGACTTTATCTCCTTCGCCCAAGTAGAAAAATCCGGCTCTGGCTAATTCTTCGGGGGTCGGTCCTCCCAGATACTTTGGCCATTTTCCTTTGAACGATTGAAGACGATTTTCAAAGTCGCAGTATTCCGACAAACGCACAGGAAACGAATATTCGTCTTTCACAGGTTCGTTTCGATGAGGGTTGAGTGACATGGGCAGGAGTTTGCTCAGGGCTGGATGACATCCGTAGGGAGGTAAACGTGAAGGTCGACATTCCCCTTTAAAACGAAACCCAGTAAAATGTCCAAGAGGACGAGCAGCATCGCTTTCGCATCCCACAGGTTTGACACGCACAGCATCACTTTCCATGACAGGGGTAGGGGTACTAAAGTTCCCATGATGCTTTACGGCATCGCTCAGGTCACAAGGTACAGCATCGTATCCATCGCAAGGCTCACAATCGCACTCGTCTGCAAACTCCGTTACGCAATTACAATGGTAACCACATGGACAATCGCAGTTTCCTTCCGGACATTTTCCGTCACAATGCATGGGTCTTATCCATCCAATATTAGTCACACTAGAGGAAGATACAACTTTTTTACAATCCCCAAACTGGAACGATGTCTCTTTCAAAGTATTCATCTTGTTTGCTCGGTCTTGGTAGTCACAATGAACTATCGATCTTGCCTAGGGTTCCTTTTTTATATACAGACCAATACCGACGTGACCGTACGGTAAGGTGAAATGATTGGGAAGTCGAACTCGCTTCTGGTATACAATTTGATAGACTTTTTCCAAGGACCGACTGACGATGTGGTGAGTGGGTAAACGTACAATCTTGTTCGGTTGGTGAGTGGTCACTTTAAAGTTTCCATCCTCTCCCGATTGCAAGGCTTCTTTCAATACCCCAAAGTTGACCACTCGACTGGTACGATAATTCAGAGTCAGTCCTTTCACTTTGCACGTCGTGTGCACTTCTCCTTGTTTGTCACGGTATTCGTAGCCGTAATTTTTGGGACCGCCACTGACGAAACTTAGAATCTTGTCGTCGGGATGCTCGTCTGTCCAGGCTCCTAAACGGTCTCCTTCGATGTTAGGGTGATGTTGAATCGGGTGATGGATGTAAATGCAACTGTCCGTGTCAAAGTACAGGACGCGTTCTTCTAACAGTTCTAAAGCTTCGTACAATTTTAAGCGAGCATGGGCTGTCACGTAAGCCGCAATGATGACATTTCCAAAAGGGTCGTCTTGTACAAAGTCCAGATCTTCTTCGTAATTGACCAAGATCAAATTCTCTCGAACGACGTCCACGTGTTTCATGTATTTGGTTTTGTCGTGAATCATCTGGAAGTAGCGGGAAGGTTCTGTCAAATATTCCGTCTTGGGTAAACACGGTCGTTGTGCCATTTTACCCCACAAGCAATTTAACATCACTTTGGCAAACGATCGCCTGCCTTCGTTTTTCTCGATGTGGTCTAAAGTGATGCCTTCTTGTTCGTAGTATTTCTCTTTGAATTGTATTTGGTCTTCGGGAGTGTGACACCAGGAAGGATAGCCGCTGGCTTCTTGCTTCAGTTTCAAAAAGGCATCCACGTAGTCTGCGAAAATGCCTTTCTGACTGGGATCACCCTTGCAATACTGTTGCGTCTTGGGAAAGTGGCAAATTTCGTACACTTCTAACAGTTGGTATCCCATGTCCAGAGCTTTGAACAATTCCACGCTGACCCAGGTTCCCGTCAAGACCCGTTCTTCCTGGCTGTGCTGACAAGGCTGGTCTTGGTTGCACGTTTCGGCACAAGTACGGCACAAGGGAAACATCAGTTTGCCTTGACAATGGTGAGGTAAGACGGGATGGTATAGGTTCGTGGGAGGCAAAACTTTGCACTTGATCAAGCCTTCGTATTGTCGAATGTTGACCAGGTCGATGTGTTCCGTCAGCAATTGCGGGTGCCCTACAGGAAAGCGACAATATTTGCACACGTAGGGATACAGCGAACACACGTCCAAGTATTTGATTTCTTCTCCTTTCTCTTCGTCGGCTTGGTACAGCAAACAGGTGGCATTGGTCCTTCCTCCGTACAAACTATCCCTCGGGTTCAGCGGGTCCATGAACTGGTAACTTTCCACGAGACGTTTAAACTCGGGATCGGTTTTCATACGGTGATCGTACTCGTGTTCCCACATTTCCACCACTTGGTATCCTTCCTGTTCTAACTTTAGGCGTCGCTGACAAGTGTCCTGGTACAAGTCTTCCATGGTTCGTTGCAAAAACTGATTTTTAGTGCCACGGTCAGGGTAACAGACGGGACATCCGTGAAATAAGCAACCGTTAAACTCGTACACGATCTTGGGGTTTTCTAAGTCCCAGCCATCGACCGAATATGTTCCGATGGTCTTTTCGCCCCCTCCGTTGCGGGCATGCTGAATCCACTTGTCTTCCTTGTCGCACAAGTAATGTAACCAACGTAGGGCTTTGACCGAGTATTGACGTTTGACAAAGTGGGTCGTTTGAGGACTGATGACAGCCACGGTGTTTTCAGGCATGAATCGTTGTCGATACACTAAGGAACACGCTTTGGCAATGGTGCAAGCTTCTTTCAAAGGATCGACCCCTCCGTGTTCCATGAACAGTTCTCGAAATTTTCCACAGCAACGCCGTAAAATGTCCACGTCGGAACGACAATACTTTAACATTTCTTCCTGAAAGTCGAAAGGGTCCGAGGCGTGAGCCTGGTACCAAGCGTAGAAAGCTTCTCGTTGTTCGGTACGCATGTTGTCGGGGTCGTAATAGTGAGCCTCAGGTAAATGGGGTAGAACGGCATGTTGATTGGCTTCCGTATTGAAAAAGTGTGGAAAATACCCTTTAGCCATTTCTGTCATTCCAAACGTTTTAGGCATTCGACTCAAAGGCATGGCCAAGTAACTCATCGAATCTTTAAACTGCACTTGTCCTACTTGCATGAAAATGATTTTGGCTCCGTTCAAAGTCACTTTAGGACGCTCGGTGCCATGTTCCGTATAGTACCTCAAAAGAAACTGTCCATCGTATCCGGAGAAATTGTGAGCCATCACCGTGGCATGACGATGACAATCTCCGTAACGTTCGATGTCCTCTTGGCTCCATGTCTTGTCGATGGGGTCTAAGACCCATTGTGCAAAATCGTCTAGCGTCTTTGGTCCTCGAAAGATTTTTTCACGCCCTCCAGGAATTTTGCTGCAGTGAGGGCAATAACTGAAGATAGGTTCTTGAATACACTTCTCGCACGCTCGATGAGCCACGCAAAAATTAGGAATGTGAATGCCGGTCTCTTGCATGCATTCGAAATCGAAAAAGATGAAATTGCCTTTCTTCTTGTGACCGTCCTCTTTCTCTGGTGAGGGTTGGTATTTTTGCACGTAGCATTGGTGTTCCAAGTCCACGATGTGGTGACAAATGTGACATTTTTTCTTTCCTCGACATACGTGTGCCTTGGCATTATTGGTAAGTATGCCTTGTCCACACGTAGGGCACAATCTCAGCAGTTGACAAGCGCATTTCTTCTGTGAACCTTGCGTCTTCAGATGTTGTTGGTAACAGGTAGGGCTGACAAACGTGCGCAGACAAGTGGAACAAGGCACTGGTTCTTCGCTCAGACAGGGTGGAGAGGCCAAACATCCTGAGCATTTCCATCCACAATGTTTGTGTTGCTCTCGATTATTATAACCATAGTCACATTTCTCACAATAATAAACATATCCCAGGAATCCAGTGATACTGGTAATGGTATCGAAATGGTTATCGTGATGATAAAGGTGAATGTATTTTCCGTCCTTAAAATCTTGGCCTCGAAACAATAGAGGCCCGCGCATTTCTTGAGCGTGCACTTTCAAGGTGTATCGTGGAGCTAGGACATCTTGCAATTTTTGCATCTCGGGAATGCCACAGGGTGTGTCTTTGGGCAGTCCGACTTGTTGTAACAGGAGTTCTGCTTCGTTTCGTTGTTTGGCTCGGTCGGAACGTTGAATAGTGTTCCAGGTTCTTTTCCATTCTACCGTGTCGTTCTTGTTGGCATAGGTTCGTCCCACCACGATGGCACGGGCTAAACACATCTGGTCATGAGGGTTGTTAATTCGGACGAGACTCGTTTTGGTGTTGCGAAGGTCGTCCACCAATGACATCTTTTTGCGTCCGGTCCCTTGAGGAGGAGAGACGTGGGTCATGTCCAATGTGGCTTTTCCATCGGTGATGTCAAACTGGTCATTAGATTGTTGCACGTGTTGAATCTTGTCCATGACTTTGGAAGCGGTCAATTCTGCAGGGGTGCTAAACTCGATCCAAACAGGGGATTTCAAACCGTCGTGTTGTATGGAAAGTCTCAAGCGGTCGTCTTCTTTGGGTTGACATTGTCGCTTGAGTGCAGTGAGCAGAGAATCCCACACTCCGGTGATGAACCCTTCTGCTTTCTCTAACGGTACTTCGGACTTGAAATCTTTAAACTTCACCGTGTATTTGTAAGCCGTGGTTCTAAATTTTCTAGAGGAGCGCTTTTCCGTCTCTCGAATGGAATAGTATTTTTCAGGGTTGACTAAGGGTGGTGAACTTGGTTTAGAGGTTTCAAATTCTGGTTCACTCATGTCCTCTTCAAAATCACTGGCATGAATTTGTGCCAAGATCTCAGCCCTGGTACGAGGCGATAGATCACGTTTCTGCCTCTTACTTTCTTCTTTCTTCTCGAATGAATGGGATCGTTTCATCTTGAAAGCAAAAAGTCAAATGACTCAAGTTCAAACACCATAAACTACTTTATAGTCATAGCAGACCAGCGTATATAAAAGGGTGTGTGTCTTGTCCTTTCACTATTCATTTCACTCTCGAGCCGAGCACAACGATGGAAGAGACTGACCAGATGGAACGTTTCGTCAGAGCTTTGCGAGGGGTCATTAGAAAATTCTCTTCAGACCAGCCTACGGACTACTCTCCTTCCTTTAGAGATAAAAGTCAAGATACTTGCTATATCTGTCAGAAGAAAGGGCATTGGTCTTCAGAGTGTCCAGACCGTCAAAAAAGAAAAAAAGGGGTTAGAAGAGACAAAAGTCAAGATACCTGTTATCATTGTCAAGAAAAAGGACATTGGTCTCCAGATTGCCCAAAAAAGAAACAAGAGGAGTCAGAAGAAAAGAGGAATTCTTCAGAAGAAGAGAGGGATTCTTCAGAGGAAGAGAGGGATTCTTCTGAGGAAGAGAGGGATTCTTCTGAGGAAGAAAGAAGACAGGTGAAGAAAAAGAAACAGGAGAAAAAAAGAAGAAGGGAAGAAAGCGAGGAGGAAGAAGAGGAAAAGAGTGTGACGGTGAAGAAATTCAAAAAACGGAGAGACTAAAAAAGGAGAAAAGAAGAAATTAATGAACTTTTAATTAAAGTGTTGTGTTATAAATTGTGAATTGGATTGTAAAAAAATGGAGAAAAGAATAAATGAATGATATAAGGTAAGTGTCTTTGAGTTGTGATTTTAAAATAAGAAGCTACACTCACGCACTCATACACAGATACGTATTAAAAGGGTAACATGGGTGAGTTTTTTTTGAGTTATTGGCAAATTGAAATTGTATTTCTTTTCGAGAAATGTGGGTGGCCCTGAAAAGGGCCTTTTTTTTTTTTCATGGTGTAGGGGTGAGTTTAAGCAATCAATTTTAACTGCCTTAAGCCTTTGCCACGGCCAAGGCCTACTTCTGGACTGCGTAATGTTGATGATGATGATTGGGTTGAAATCACTAAGGGTGGTACGGTAGGCTTAGTCACAGGGTTGACATGTTTGGCTCGGGAAGGTCGTATTCTCTTCGGTCGTGATAAAGAAGTCTGATACATTTGTTTCAGACTTCTTAACTCCGCTAAAATGTCTAACAGTACCGTGACCGTTTGATTTTCACCCTCTTGTTTCTTTGCTGCTACTTCTTCTTGCTGTTGTTGCTGTTGTTTTTTTCTTACCTCTTCTTCTTGTTGCTGTTGCTGTAGGAGAAAAGTCTGTTCCGCTTCCTTTTGTCGTTGTATAAATTTCTCCAATTCTTCTTTCTGTCTCTGTCTAAAATTCTCCACTTGCGGTAATGAAGAAAGTAACGAAGGTTCCGGAACAAATTCTTGCGAGGAGAGAAAATCCACAAAATCCCAATTCACCTCTTCTGAAAGTAAGTCCGGGTTCCCTTGGGCAGTCTCCCCTGCTGGTGCACCCCACTGGATCGTTTTCTGAGTTTCCGTCATGTTGAATCACTGTCGCATAGATTGACTGCACACAAGCGCTAGCGAATCTATATTGACTACGTGACGTCACAGACTGCTCTCTCCGGATTGGATGCGAGCTGACTGAATTCTGTAACGCGTGTTCGGATTGGTAAATGAACTCAATCCGTTTCAATCCTTCCTCCGCCTATAAATAAGCGCCGTTCAATGCATTGATTCACCTGTTCTCGTCGCTTCAAGATGTGGACTACAGTTGAGTCATCCACCCTTGTGTCTTCCATGATGTTTCGGACAGACTTGCTCATGTATGTCCGATCGAAGTGGACCGTTGTCCACAGGACAAACACCAGCCTGTGGATACGTAGGATCTACGTCGAAAGACAAGGATGCCTGAAAAGAGTGCTGATGTACGGACCAACAGTAAGACGCAGCCTAAGGACAAGAAGAAGACCAATGCGGTGCCATTTATGTTAATGAATACATTAACATAAAACCCAAAGGCCCTTTTCAGGGCCCCCATATTTCTCGAAAAGAGATAGCCTTTCCATTGCCTACCCCTTTTTTAAAAAAAAATTTTTTTAAAAAATTTAAAAAAAAAATCCCATGTTAAATTCCCCTTGTACGTAGAGTGACCCACGATTTATTCCCCATGTTAAATTCCCTTGTACGTAGATTGACCCACGATTTTTCGCCATGTTAAATTTCCATTGTACGTAGATTGACCCAGGGGTGTTTTGAGTGGAATTTCCATTGTACGTAGGGTGCCCCACTTCACTACTGACATTCATTTTTTTACCACCGAGAATCCCGAAACCAAAGCCAGCATCGTGGAACGTTTTCAACGCACTTTGAAAGAACGCATGTGGAAATATTTTACGCATCACCACACTCTGAAGTACATCGACATCTTACCGCACCTGGTGCAAGCGTACAACCAATCTTACCATCGAAGCATCGGACGTGTCCCGCAAGACGTGACTCCCGACAACGAAGTGTTGGTGTTTGAGCGCCTGTTCGGCACGTCCCCGACGACGAGGGCTGTCCCCAAGAAAAGTGGAGACTTGGCCGTAGGAGATTGGGTGCGCATTGGCAAAACCAAACGCACTTTCGACAAAGGTTACTTACCTAACTGGACGACCGAATTGTTTCGCGTCACTGGACGAGTGCATGGTCGTCATCCTGCCGTCTATAAATTGGAAGACATGAATGGAGAAGTGCTCAAAGGAACGTTTTATTTGCCCGAGTTACAACGTGTGACCAAAAAAGAAGACGACGTGTACGACATCGAAAGCATTCCCGAACGCAGAACCTGTAAAGTGGGCAAACGACGTGTCAAAGAAGTCAAAGTACGTTGGAAAGGATATCCACCCAGTTTTGATTCTTGGATCGACGCTTCGCAAGTCATCGACTATAAAAAGAAGTGACCATCATGCCTTTTCACACAGACGCAGCTACGTCGACCACTCCTCCTTCACCCAGTTCTTCTGTGCAAGATTTACAAAAACAACCTTTGTGGTTGTGGTGTGGAGAACGTGTGCCTAAAACGCAAATCGTCTTTTTCTGCCAAATCTTCGTGGTGTATTGTGTCATCGGGGCAGCCATCGCCAATTTGAATTTGCAACAAGGAGACAAACAATTGTGGACCATTTTATTGAGCAGTTGCATCGGTTACCTGCTTCCCAATCCCTCTCTGAAATACTCCTCGAACGGGAACCTTGTGTCCAGTGCCAGTGTCAGTCACCACTCCAACAACAACCACAACAACAACCCAATTTTGGGCGGAGACACGCCTCTGACGTCCAGTAACCCCTCGGACAGCCACAGAACTGTGGAATCATGAGTCACCAAAACCAATTTTACTTAACCTTACCCAGTGACAGTTCCATGGAAGTGTTTCCCCACAACACGTTGTGCTGTTACACGGCCAAATTACCTCAGGCCATCCCCTTAGATCACGAAGCCCATTGGGAAGTGGCTTTAGTAGAAATGATTCACCCGACCCAAGTCCTCAATGTCCTTCCCAATCAAAATAAATTTGATGTGGAAGTTGATGACGAGCAATTGCAACAGTGGATGGATACCCATAGCAAATATGACAAGAAAACCCCTGGCACAAAAAATCTAAAGTACACCACCTATCACTTGTTCATTCCCCCAGGCTATTATTTTAGTGGTGAACATTTGGTCAACACCATAGCCACCAGGTTTAATGGCGTGTTTCTGAATGCTTTGGAAAGTGTCAATAAAGGTATCGTCACCCTGGAGTACCACAAAACAGCTCGTCGCTTCCTGATAAAATTTCCTGAGGGGCGTAAAATCATGTCTTTCTTATTTTGTCCTGAATTGTTTGACATGTTGGGCGGAGACATGGAGCTGAGGAAGAAAGTAGAACAAAAACCCGAATTACCAATCATTTCCGACAACGAGACTTTTGCCAAGTATTTTCGTACCCCGGTAGAACTGAACCAAGGACTGAATTTGATGTTTGTGTACTCCGATGTGGTGTAGTACAACGTGGTGGGACACACCTCCGTGCCGTTACTGCGTGTCATTCCTTTCAAAGTGGATTCTGCCACGAACGCTGACGAGGAAGGTGGAAACACTTACCACGTTCACCGCGAATTTGTCCATCCTCACTATTTGCCGGTCAGCAAGTCGTATTTGGACACGGTCAACATTACTATAAAAGGAGATTTGGGACAAAATATTTCATTCACCAAAGGAAAAGTCACGGTGAAACTCCATTTTCGAAAACGGTTCTCTCACGACTCGTAAGTAAGTCATGTATCCAGTGTACCGAGGGGTTGCTCGACAGCGAGGACACGGTTTAGGAGATATGTTAAAATCGGCCTTTCGTTCGGTGGCCCCGGTGTTCAAACCGATGGTGACACGCGGATTGCACGCCTTGAAAGATGCAGTACTGACGCAAGGCAAAGAATTTCTCCAAAATGTCATCATCAAGCAAAACCCTAAAGAAGCCTTCATGAGGGCAGGCAAAAATGTCTTGCTGCAAACGGGCAAAGACATTTTGGGCCGACGAGACACACCTATAAATGCCCTGCACGCTACCGAGTCAGGGATTCAGCAAGAAAAGGCAGAAAGAGACGACGAAGAAGAAAACACCCTTTCACCAGACTTCAAGCTAGAAAGGCCAAGAAAAGAAGAACCGTTCGAGACTTAGACGTTGTCGATTATTGAGAAAGAACAAAAATAAAATGATGCACCGAGTGTCTTGTGTTTGTTCCAAGACGGAACTGGATATGTTTACCATGCCCCCCACCATGATGACCATGCAAGAATCCCAGTGGGTGGAATTTCACCCGGTCTCCTCATTGACCGATTCAGCTCCCATCGAGTTTGAAGTCAAAGGACAGCCCGAAGATTACATCGATCTGAATAGCAGTTACCTTTACTTGAAAGTGAAAGTGATCGAACCACCCAACACTAACATAGACAATGATGATGTAGTAGCTCCCGTCAATAATTTCATGCATTCCTTGTTCAGCGAAGTGGACTTGTACTTGAATAACAAACTAGTCAGCAGCAGCATGGATACTTACCCTTATCGAGCTTACCTCGAAAATCTCTTGACGTACGGAAACGAAGCCAAGAACACTCATCTGGATGCTTTCGTGGTATGGAAACCTGACCAAGCGACTAGCTTCAACGGCATTAGAGTTGCTGGGGATGCTCAAAATTTATCGGGATTTGTAGAACGACGAAAGAAAATTCATCTAAGTCGTAGTTTAGAACTGATGGATCGCGTGCATTTGGACATGTGGTTACAAGAAAAGTATTTGCTGAACGGGGTGGATATCCGCTTGAGACTGAATCGCAGCAGTGCCGCTTTCCATTTGATGGCTGCAGAAAATTCCACTTACAAAACCATCATCCAAGAAGCCAAACTCTACGTGCGTCGTGTGGAAGTGTTACCTAAAGTAGGTAACGACATCAGTCAGACATTGAGCAGAACGACTGCCAAGTATCCGATCCGACGCGTGGAAGTGAAAACCTCACCATTCCTGCTGGACAGCGATCCATGATCGAAGATCATCTGTTCCAAGGACAGTTACCCAAGCGTTTGATTGTTGGTATCGTCAAGAATTCAGCCTTCAACGGAGCCTACAACGAAAATCCTTTAGAGTTTCAACATTACAATGTGTCCAAGATCGAAGTCAGTCGCTGCGGCAAGACCTTGTGTACCCGACCTTTCGAACCTAACTTTGGTGCAGAAGCGAAGAATTATTTGAGATCGTACTTGTCCCTGTACGAAGCCACTGGTCAGTTAGGAACCAACACCAGTCACGGCATTACGTACGACGATTACGCAGGAGGCTATGCTTTGTGGGCTTTTGATTTCACTCCAGACCAAGGCAGCGACGAGGGACATTTCCACCCTATAAAATCTGGCCAGATTCGTGTGGAAATTCAGTTTGCGAGTGCACTGGAAGCAGGGAACACAGTGAACGTCATCCTGTATGCAGAATTTGACAATACCATAGAAATCAACAGTTTGAGAGAAGTCATTCTAGACTATTAGAAGCTATGGAAGACTGTTATCCCTCTTTACCTAGTGGAGAAACTTTGGACATGGAATGTGAGGAGACTGTGGAAGAAGAAGAAGTGGTCATGATGAAGTCAAGATGGCCAGAACAAGAAGCCCATTTAGTCTCCTGTTTTGCCAAACACTTGGTCGAAAAAATGACGGAATTGATCAAGAAAAATTGCTATGGATGTCAAAACGATCATCCCAATCAAATTCAACACGATAAATGCCTGATGTTAAGTCAAGAAGAAAAATTGGACGAATATCTGGACGAAGCTTGGAGTCTCATCTCGGACAAAGACGTGTTGCATCAGTGGTATAAAGACTTGCGTGAACATTCTTGTCCACCATTAACCACTCAAGAGATCGATCGTATCGAAGCTCTCCTGAATCAGAGTGAGGAGACGAAACGAAGAAACGGTTATTTGTCAGACATTTTCAAGCAAAAAGTCAGGATCGAATTGACGACTTATTATTATCTGTGAAGAAGAAAACAACACACAAATGGATACCTGGGAACTTTATTACCTTTTGAACCACAGTTCGTATACGGCTTCTTGGAATCCTGTTGTCTGTGCTAAAGATGAACTTCCTCATCGCAAACCTAAAGACCATCAAGCTTACGTGATCAAAACGGACGACAGTCATCTCCCAGGAACCCACTGGGTAGCCGTCTACTTTCCTCAAGAAGGATGTGTGGAATATTTCAATTCGTACGGATTGCCCCCTTTGGAAGACGATATCATCGACTTTATGAGAAGAAATGCTCAAACCACCCGATTCAATAATGTGAAATTACAAGGCACAGATTCCTTGGTGTGTGGACAGTACTGTGTGTATTTTCTGCATCATCGCAGCGTTGGCTATTCCTTAGAACATTTAGTGACTCATTTTGATCCTCGTTCTTCTTCAAGAAACGATGTGAAAGTAGATCGATGGTTTTGTGACCATTATGCTTATCTTTTGTCTCAAGCTAGGAAACGTAGTGTCCATCAATGGCCTAATGACTTCCAACAGTGGAAATCACAATTTCATTCACAACGTTGTCAGCCCTGTTTAAAGTAGACTGTCAATTGAAAAAAATTGTTTGATGTCATAATGTTGGATTATTGTTAAAAAAATGTTAGAGTTGTTGTTGGTTAGTGTTAAGTGATTTTTGAATAAAAAAAATGTTGTGTTTTGAAGAAAAAAAATGCCTTTGTCTTTTGTTTAGCTATAAGAATGTTGGATTCATGCTCTTTAATTTCTTACTATCCCTCTCATGACACTCAGTGAACGTTGCGGCTCGAAAACCGTGAAGGGGATGTTTTTCCTTCACGTCCGCTCTTTGACTTTAAGAACCGGGGCAGTTTCCTGTCTAACCATCCATTGTCGACTCATCCTCCTAAGAAGATGTGCTCCAAACTAGCTAAGCTCAACGAAGCCTACGTGAATATGCATAGGGTCAGACACAGTCTGATACCGAAGCCAGAAGAAATAGAGAATGTGAGAATGCTAAAAGTCACTGAAGACCTGATAGAAGAGCTCTTCAGAGAAGAAGTGAACAGGGAAAAAGAAGAATGGACAGAGAAGTACAGACTTCAGAGACAGCAGCAGCAACAGCAGCAACAGCAGCAGCAACAACAACAACAACAACTGCAGCAGCAACCTGAACCTGACAGAGGCTTTGTCGATTGTCGTATCGACACCAAAGAGTTCTTCTTCTCTTTCCGAAGAAGCAGACCTATCGCCAGAAAGTCTATCCTCAGATGACAGCGCATTCTTAGAAACTAAAAAAAGATTGCCATAGCAAACAAAAAAAAAAAAAAAACCAGCCCTTTTCAGGGCTACCCCAATACTCTAGAAAAGAAATAACCATCAATTTGCCTATGTGTGTAGGTAGAGTAGTATGAATATAAACACTAACTCTTTTTTAAAAAAATGGGAGGGTATGTGTTTGTGTATAAGATTGTGTGTTGGCAAGTGCTCACGTACGTTGGTGTGGATAGTAGATTAAAATGATTTTTTTTGGTGTTTGAGGTGTGGGAGAGTAGATTTGGGGGTTGGATTGCTTTGCGTATGTGGATAGTCTATTGAAGTGATTCATGAAAAAAATTTTTTACAATAGGAATGGGAAGTATAAAAAAGTGAGTGAGTGTTTCTTTTAGGTCCGCGCATTGTTTGGTCATGATCTAGGTAAGATCAATTTTATGTTTTTAGGGGGATGTTTTCCATCACGTCCGCGCTTTCAGTATAAATTAAAACTCGCTCGGCAATCTAGCTACCCTTGTTGATTGATCAACACCACCAGAAGAATGAACACCAGAATTGTGAAACTGCTAGAACTTCAGATGCACCTGGAATATGCCAGGCGCATAGTAAATGAACTATCCGCGGAAGCCATAGTAGAAGAGGCAAGAATAAAGAAGGAAGAGGAGGAGAGAAGAGAGAGGGAAGAGGAGGAAAAGAAATAGGAGAGAGTATGACTACAAGATACCAGAGACAGAGGATTGGGGTGCTGAAGCCAATCATCCCGCCTCTGCACTCCCAAGAAGAAAGGTGAAAGGAGACTGGGGAAGAAGATGCGTGTGTGGCGTCAGGCCAGGAAGGTGCCATCATTAGATAGGTGCATCTGGAGTTAAAAAAAAACCAACAGCCCTTTTCAGGGCTACCCAATACTCTAGAAAAGAAATAACCATCAATTTGCCAATGTGTGTAGGTAGAGTAGTGTGGATATAAACACTAACTCTTTTTTTTTTTAAAATGTGAGTGTATGTGTTTGTGTGTTTGTGTTTGTAACCGTTCAAGTAAGTTTGTGTGAATAGTAGATTATGGGTTACTTTATTGTTTCTTAGCGTATGTGGAGAGTATAGTTTGGGTTTTATTATATGAAATGAGAAAGTAGGGGATGTTTTCCTTCACGTCCGCGCGTTGTTTGGTCATGATCTAGGTAATATCAATTTTACGTCTTAGGGGGATGTTTTCCTTCACGTCCGCGCTTTTCGTATAAGAACCCACAGTATTCGTCGTTCAAACCATTCTACGGAATAACAGATACAAGATGGAAGTGTCGGCGTTGTTCAATGACTTAAGAAATGTTTACTTTTGGATGATGGATGGAGAGTATACTATTGAAAGGATAGAAAGAGAATGGAGGTTGAGAAAAAGTCTTGACTATGTCAATGAACTACAATTAGCGAGGAAGATGATAAAGGAGATGATAGAGGAAGAAGTTAAGAGATTGAGAGGATTGATTCAACCAGAGTATGTAAGAGTGGGGACTATAAAAGAGTCTATGGACAAAGTAAAAGCAGTGAGATGCTATTTAGAAGAGCTAGAGAAATGGTCAGAGTGGAAGTTCGTGAAAAAGGGCATTGAACAACTAAAGAAAGCGGAAGAAAAGATGAAAAAGATAATAGAGGAAGAAGTGCAGAAAATTAAGGACAGGTGGGCAAAAGATAGAAAAGAACAAGGGAATAGAAAGAAAAAAGAAGAATATGAGAGACTGAACAATAACTGGATAAAAATCCAACAGAAGTTCCGAGCCATGGGTCACCCGGACTGGATGCCGGAAAATGAAAAGAAGAAGAAAAAAGGAATTTGGGGAAAGATTAGGGGCTGGATGAGAAAATGGAGGAAATAGAAGAAGAAGAAAGCCAAAGGCCCTTTTCAGGGCCACCCATATTTCTCGAAAAGAGAATGACTTTTCAATTGCCTACCCCTTTTTTAAATTTAAAAAAAAAAAAATCCCATGTTCAATTCCCCTTGTCCCTAAACAAGCCCAAAGTCTATTCCCCCCATGTTAATTTCCCTTGTCGCTAGACAGACCCACACTATAGTTCCATGTTAAATTCCCCTTGTCGGTAAAGTGACCCACGATTTTGTCTCCATGTTAATTCCCCTTGTCGGTAATCTTACCCACTATTTTTCGCCATGTTAAATTTCCATTGTACGTAATCTTACCCAGGGGTCTCTGTAATGCTAATTTCCATTGTACGTAATGTGCCCCACCTTACTACTTATATTCTTAGGATGTCAGTGTTTCAGTCCCAACTACATAGTTATTGCAGGATTTAATCTTTTGGCACATAGTTAGCTATGCATTTGTTTTTATCATTCGAACCGTTAGTCTTATTCTTGAGATTTAAATTACAGATACGTTTTCATGCAGCTGCCATATTTAAAAATGCCCTAACTTGACCTCGGTCATGTGAGTCATGAGAAGAAGAATAATAAAGATAACTGCAGCAAACTGGGGTAAAACATGCATCGTCATATAGCTTATCCTTTCCCGGGAACTAAAAAGGATTATATCAATATTAATCTATCCGATTATCTATAAATAACACTTTAGTTATATTTTCCACCTTTCAATTGATTGTATTTTTGAAACCAGACTATTTGTAATATATATCACTTTTCATGTCTTCAAAATCAATTACAATCAATAATTATGGAAATGAGGTATTAATAGTCGACCCTAATCTTCCTGATCTCTGTAGACCACTACTAATATGACAATTACAATTGGTTACAAAAGTTTCCTTGCTGTGTCATTTATTCTGTAAATAGAATACTTAGAAAATGTAGAGAGGTTCAAAATAGGTTAGGTCAACAAAGCACACATCTGCACATGACTTTTTCTGAAGATAAAAAATTTAGGAAAGAAAGTGGTGAAAGAAGACCAAAAGTATATATTCACTCAATTGTATTTCTACATTCCTTGATTGTTAGAAAATGATACAGTTTAACAAAAAACAATTCTAATTGAACATTGACATACAGTTTAATTGTTTTGTATTTTGAATGACAAATCATTCCAGTGCCTTTTATGAGCCTTTAACATTGAGGTATCTCTCTCATAAAACACTTTTTTGACATTAGTAAAGTTAGATAAGAGGGGGCAATTAATCAAACGGATGTCTGTGTCAGTTCTAACCAGTCAGTTAATCCCGAATTTAATCTTTTGGCACATAGTCAGTCGTGTATTTGTTTTTCCTTGTCATGCTAACAATCATGCTGACTTAGACGATATAATGTTGGATTTTACCACTTCTCTTTACAAAAATGGTTGTGACCCAAATATTAAAAATCGGTCAGCCCATGGTCATAACAAAAATAATTTATGATGAAAATGAATATAAAAACTCAGCTATTTGCAATATTTTTCTTACCACAAATTCTGCTATATTATAATTTTAACAAAGCATTAGCAACGAATTCCAAATATGTGATAGCATGTGATAGGATTAGATATATAGATAGAATGGTTAATAATACCCACAGACTCGACACCAGTTTATATCACATGTTGCAGACATTCATGAAAAGAATAGTTAGTGCTTAACAAACTAAATGTCTTTAACCAACTTCTCTATTGCAAATTGGATTTTAAATATAAATAAATTAATGAGTAAATAAATAAATTAAACTGGTGTAGTTTAAGAGAATTCATGGGTATAATAAATTCATTCAAGATGCCAGTTCCTTATCAGTATTTTTATCTCTCTTCTTTATCTTTCATTTCACAACCCCATCTATTATTTCCACACAATCTTGCACTTGTTCTTTAGAATTTAAATTCTTCACAAATATTATCATCTCTCTCACATTTTAAAGTCATCTGATCTGACCCTCGTTAGCATGGGGCATGACAATACATAAGATAGCTTCATTACATTAGGCACATCATGCAACTAATGGGTAAACAAGGCATACTAATCATTCTCATAGATGGTTGGACTTGACACATCATGCATAGTCATCTAGCTTGATTTGTAAACTAGGCGTAGTAATCGTGGATTGTTGATTAGACTTGGCACATCATGCATAGTCATCTGGCTTGTTGGTTAGACTTGGCAAATCATGCATAGTCATCTAGCTTGTTGGTTAGACTTGGCACATCATGCATAGTCATCTAGCTTGTTGGTTAGACTTGGCAAATCATGCATAGTCATCTAGCTTGTTGGTTAGACTTGGCACATCATGCATAGTCATCTAGCTTGTTGGTTAGACGTGGCACATCATGCATAGTCATCTAGCTTGTTGGTTAGACTTGGCACATCATGCATAGTCATCTAGCTTGTTGGTTAGACTTGGCACATCATGCATATTCATCTAGCTTGATTTGTAAACTAGACGTAGTAATCGTGGATTGTTGGTTAGACTTGGCACATCATGCATAGTCATGTAGCTTGATGGTTAGACTTGGCACAGCATTCATAGTTATCTAGCTTGATTGGTAAATTACGCATAGTAATCGTAGTCATGTAGCTTGATGGTTAGACTTGGCACATCATGCATAGTCATGTAGCTTGATGTTTAGACTTGGCACAGCATTCATAGTTATCTAGCTTGATTGGTAAATTACGCATAGTAATGGTAATCATGTAGCTTAATAGTTAGACTTGGCGCTGTATTCCAAGTCATCTAACATGATGGGTAAGCTAGGCGTAGTAATTCTAGTCATGTAGCCTGATGGTTAGACTTGGCACAGCATGCATAGTCATGTAGCTTTATTACATATAAATATTATGTAATGGCACTTTTCTGTGTTTCACATATTCGTTGGTCAGATCTCTTAATGAAATCCTGCTCCAAATAGAGACATTTAAAATGGATGACATGTTTCTGATTTTATTCCCCACAATTTCCTGTGCGACAAGAATTTCAAAATATACATTCTTTATTTCAATGCAGTGGAAAATATATGTCATGTCAGTGGGCTTCCAATGCACTTGACAAATGACAAATGCCATGTCATGTCAGCAGGCTTCCAGGCATTTGAGACATAACATGCAATGTCACTGTCCTTCCAGAAAATTGACACATACTATGTCATGTTGTCGGACTTCCAAGGCACTTGACACTTACATGTCATGTCATCAGGCATCCAGGTACTTGACTCTTGCATGTCATGTCACTGAATTTCCAGGCACATGCCATGTCAAGTTACTGACTTTCCAGGCACTTGGTGCATATCATGTCAGGTCGCTGGCCTTCCAGGCAAATGGTACATAACATGCCATATCACCACGATTTCAAGGAGGTGACTCATTATATGTCATGTAATCGGCCTTCCAGGCACCTGGCACATATCATGTCACGTCACTGTCCTTCCAGGTATTTGACACATGACTATACAGTACATTTTTAACTTTAACAATATCTTAACCATTTTAGAAAGAATAATTAAACTAGACTTCGGGTTAAATTTAATACCGTTAGATTTTACAGTTTATGTTTATTTCAAACACACATTTTTAAAAATATGTAAACAGGTTTTAAAAAATATTAGACTTTCTATTGATACGATTTATAAGTGCCTTTAAAATTTGTGTTTGGAATACTAATAAAGAAAATAATATTGACACTATCATAGCACCTAATTTCACCTTGGAAATGCTACTTTCAGAGGTAACGTGACATGAAAATTACTCCAGGAAATAGGTACCCATTGCTTCTTTGATGATCTTTTGATCGCAGGTGTTGAAACATTGACTGGGGGCCTTGTCTGCATGTTTATAAGGAATCAGACATAGGTTTTGAAAAAGCTTACATAACAATCGCTGTGTATTTCTATACCTATATTTCCTTCTAAAAATTGTAGATCCAAGTGGTCAAATAGTGTCAGAATAATGGGTCCTGGCCATGATCACACCCACTATAGAAAACTTCCTAGGAATAAATTAATAAGAAATGATCTACTGGTATGTTGAATCACGCTACTGTCCATTTGTCATATAAATTGAATTGAATTTATACAAGTGGACTGATGATGGCCATTTACCACAGCAGCTGAGAGTCATCCTTGAAGAGACATAAATCTGAGACTTAAGATAATGAAGACTCATTATATTTTTTAGTCCGTCTCAGATGATGATGCATCTTCAGATGGTGATAGTTCTGATTAAACAATGACTGCATGGTTCAGAAAGCAATACGTCTCATCAGACATTTCAAATTATGTTTCATGTATTAATCGACTGACTTGTATGGAGTGTGAAAAATATATTTATTGTGTGTTAGTAATAATGCATGCTTGCTAACATAAAAACAGTAATAAACACACATGCTGAGATATATACAGCAGAGTAAAGGAGTTTATATTGAATATCTAAGTATCTGTTTTATCATAATTTTAATTTTTGTATATGATTAAGTTACGAAGATAATAGTATGCCATTAAAAACTATAATATAACATTTTATATTTGGGGTGGAAGAGATGATACCATTAAATTAATAACAACCAGAGAGTTTGCAATGCGGCTAACGTTACTTCCAAGAGACTTCTCTCGAGTAGTCCAATGCAAAAACATTACACGCAAAATGTATAAAGATAGTGAATTTGAAACGAAAAATTGATTTGGGGTTAAAACACCGATTCGCGTTTTATACATCATTCATCAATAATTGTAAAGCCTTCCTGCCACCAGATTGGTTGATTATTTGGATGTTGTCTATTGTTATGGATAGAGCAGGTGTCTACATATATTGGGCATGCGTACAAAATCCACTGGATTCAATACGAAAATACTCCAGTAAGGACATTTTTCACCACATCTCACGACATCTCATTATACGTCAACCGGAGATTGCTGCACAGAATATACACAGACGCATTAGAAGACAATACAAACAAGATAAAACTCTGTGATGTAATACTTGATAAACCTGAAAGATTTCCCCTGAACTGCCGCTAGTGTCGTTGAGGTAATTCTGAAAAAGTATGGCAATGCTCTGATATACCGTGTGTAAGATTCTTTTGTCCACGACAATCTGGAAAATGTCACCAGGCCATCCTATAACTATTCTCAGCAACGATTGTGCGATGCCAGCCTGTGCTGTGACGACTTGATCAAGATTAGTTCTTGTACACATATGAACACTTTAGTGTCTTTGTTTGTCATTAATTAAGTCCTCGTTGGTGATTGATTCAATCTCGTACGCACCTGTGGGAAGCCCAACAACGTTCCAGGTTGAACGAATGTTCCACTTGAAGGGATTGTAATTATTATATGCCGTGTCTGTTCGTTGAAAGTTTGAGGTGGTTGGGCAACTTTGATTGGTATCCGGGTTGTTTATCTTGTGAAAGTTTCTAAATGCATCTCTGCTATATCGATTTACTTAATATTCCACGCGACCTGACGAAACAGTCACATCCAGTAGATTTTACAAACATGCGTTACCACCGTATATATAAATGCAGGTTTCGAAAATTGACTTCATAGTTTAGTCGCCTGCTCACATTTATAACTATCTTAGTACATTCGGTGAATGTAAGGCCTGAAACGTCCACCATCGTACACTGGTACGATGATAACCAGTTGTCGGGCACCAACAGCGCTTCCGGTGTGAGCTGATAATCGTTATGGTTGCGGTGAAGCTGGGCCTGGTACTCCAGATCAACCTTAAAGAAGCCGAGACGTCGCTACTTCTTTCGTGCTCGTTTATGCCTTTGTTCAATGTCAGCGTGTGCGGATCAACTAACGGGCATCGGTTTTATCATCGACTAGCCAAATAGACTGTTCGTGTTAATAATAATGATGTAACTGTTTTAGGAGGGTACGATCATATTCAGCCAAGCATGTGTCGGTCGTGCGAGCGTAGTGGTGACTCGCCAGGTAATTCAAACGACACATTATAAAGCCTCGAATTAGAAATTATAACTTTCAACCACTACTGTTTAATTCAACAGATACAATCTAAAATCTCGGCCTAGAAAATAGAACTTTAAGGACAATAATGTTATATACAGCACGCAAAATTGGACTTTTGAACATATGACATTAAAATTGCAAAGGCAATGTTATGATTTGACTAGATTTTCTCCGCTACGGCGCCTCATATTATGTCCCGCCCCGCCAAGTCGGTATATACAGCTAGTTCAGCAGTGAAACTCTAACAATAATAATAATAATATTATTATTATTATTATTATTATTATTATTATCATTATTATTATTAATAACGCTTGGCGTGGCGGGACATAGAACTGGATTGAACTCTTGGCGGGCTTGGGAATGACGTGACATATGCATACATAGATTTATACACACACACACACACACACACACACACACATATATATATATATATATATATATATATATATATATATATATATAGACTAGAAAATATTTTAGGCAAGAAATAATGGATATCTTTTCGAGACATACATGTGGCCCTGAAAAGAGCATTTGTGTAACTTCTTCTTTTTCTTATTTTATGTTCTCTCCTCCCTTCTACTTTTCCACCATCTTCTCAGTTGTATCATGGCCGTTGTCGTCTTCTTTTACTTCTCTCTCTCTCTCTCTCTCTCTCTCTCTCTCTCTCTCTCCTCCTCCTCCTCCTCCTCCTCCTCTTTGTTCCTCTTCTCATTCTATTCTTTTTTATTTTTCATTCCAGGCTCCCATCCTTTTTCTTTTTTGTCTTCTATTTATTCCTTCTCCTTTTTTCTTGTTTCATTAGCTCCCTTAGTCTTTCCATCGTCTTCTTTAAATTGTTTGTCTCCTTCTTAAGACGGTGGGGGCTATACTCGCAATACTCTAATCTTGTTAAAAACATTCCTCCATCGTCCCAATGTCATATAGTTCCTCGTGTAAGGTCTTCATAATATCAATATTATTTTGAGCCATTTTGCATTCAAGGTTGTATGGCGCGAATGACGAACGCTGTACTTTACATTCTGAAGCACGGACGTGAAGGAAAACATCCATTAATATAACTTTACATATTATCTACTATCAACACAGAAGGGAAAACAAATACCATTATCTACTATCAACACAGAAGAGAGAAAATAACCCAATATATAATATCCACACAGAAGGGAAGAAAATAACCCATTATATACTACCCACATTGTGAAGCGACTAGGTTGTTTTGTTAAGGGACAAATAAACACACATACACACAAACGTACGCTTGCACACCAACACACAAACACACAAACGTACGAAGGCACACATACACACAACAAACACACAAACGTACCAGGGCACACACACACACACACACACACACACACACACACACGTGAGCAAGTAACCAGCATTAGCGTGACATATGTCACAGAGCAGCATTAGGGTGACATAATCACATCATGTTGTGTTATGAAACAGTAGTACATAGTTGTATATGAATTCATTAAAACAAAGTATAGTTCCAATTATCAAGCTTCAATATTTATGTTTCAAACAACAAACTTTATTTTTGAACATAAAAACACATTTGTCGCCTTAATGCCTACACACAAGTGTGATCGTACAAATATCCTTATGGCGACAGGCTTTTCACACACATATTATGTCTAGTCCAGAATTAAGGCGATAACGTTTCTAATGTCCATATTGCCATACCAAACACAACAGGAAATTAAAATTATATTTTAGGATGATCAGAATCTTAAATATATGCATTTTAAAACTGTCTTACGTATGTGCAACAACATCCTTATGCCGACATAATCTTCACACACATATTGTGTCTAACCCAGCTTTAAGGCGAAAGTATTTATAATGGCCCATATTGCCATACCAAACAAAACAAAGAAATACAATTATAGTTTTAAGGTGATCAAAATCATAAATATATGCCTTTTAAAACCGTACTACAACGTCTGTTTATCCATTTGCAAACGTTATGTTTAACTTTTCTAAATTGTATTCCCCATCCCCTTGCCGAAATATAAGAAAAAGGTTGTATGTCTATGTGTGAGGTACTCAGGCTGGTTCCTCCAGCTAATGAGGTTGTTCTTACGACCAAAGACCATTGCCTATGGTGGATTTACTTCCCCTTGGTGTTTATGTGATTGCCTATGTCCTGTGTTTGCTATATGTATATTGGTTTAATGTTTGTATGCTATATATGTTATTGTAAGGACGGCATTGTGTCATATCATTCCCCTTCTTGTACATTCGTTATTTTATTTTATTTATTAAAAAAGAGCATTTTTCTTTCGGGAGTTATGTTTGGTTCTTCAATGCTTTTAAATTTCTTTAAGAATGAGAAACGTATTATGTATTCTATCAAAAGGAACAAAATACAAAGAAAACCCTAAACTGTGTTTTTCTGTTTGCATGTTGTAAGTTTCTCTGTCATTTTTTAAAAATATTATTGGAGGGCACTATGCCTAGCCTGATATAAAGGGCTATGCTACCTTTGTTTGCTAATTGTGCTGCTCTTTATTTTGGGGCATGGTCTTGTGGTACTTAGAGTTTTCCTAATGTTAAAAAAGAGGTCTAAAGAAAAAAGGCAGAAAAAGAAAATGAAAAAAAGGAAAATCTTTTCCCTGTGCGCCAGTCCATTGGGATTAATTGGTAAAGACCCTTTATTAAGTAACACATTTCTTGCTGTAGCCCGCGACTTCCCGCATCGGAGACGGACGCACTAACCACTAGACCACCAGAGAGGCCAACAAAATAATAAGTAAATTACTTGATTGTACACGTGGAACACATTTGGACTCTTTATTTTATGCTTTCCTTTATGCCTGGATAAAATAATTAGCATGGGATTGGTGCCGTGGGGGGGGGGGGGGGGAATAGTCCGAAGCATGACACTTTACGTTAATATGTATAAGGCAAGCAATTTAGTGTTTGTTCCTTCACCAGCTGTTTCAGATGAATTCTCAATTTAAAAATTATCTTGGCAAATGACTAATACTTATTGACGACAGAAGAAGATTAAAATAAGATGCATGCAGTTAAGTATCGTTAATAACGATTTCCAGATCTTGTATCGATATGTGCATCGGTACAGCAAAAGTATTGATGCATCGATATATATGTGAATCAAGCCACATCAAGTTACAAGCATAACTAAACTAGCCCGTTTCCAGAGGTGACTTGACAATCTGATCAGATGGGAAGAAATACCTCTCCATCAGGTAGATGTTTCCCCGATAACTGCAAATATACCGTAGCAAAGAGCAATTATTATTATTATCTTATAACATAAAGGCAACTTAGTCAATTCATATTATATTAGTATTCAATTTCTATTCACAATGATCCGTTTCTGTCAATTATTCCAACTCACTATTTAACTGTCATAAATATGTACCTTAAACAATCATACAGGCATGAAATACAATTATCGAGGTCACTACATTGTAATAAAATGTTATTCAATCAAGCGAATTTATATTATTATGGTAACTGCCGATAAACTTTATTCAAATGATCTATTTACATGTATTCTTATTTTGTTGATATAAACCATTGGCAAAGCTTAAGGTATCAATTTACTGGAATTCTCTAATGGAATTATGGCAAGAACCTTTATTCAGCAAATCGCCTGACTTAAAAATGTTAAAGATAAGACAAATCGCCCAACATTTGATTCACAATTGCACGAATATATCAGAAAGTCTAAGGAGGAATTTAGGCGCAATGGTGCATCTCTTGTTTGGTCATTGTTCCGCATACATCATGATGTTATTTTCATTGATGTTACAATGACCTATCATCGGGTTCGGGAGATTAATGATCGTCTGATTGGTGATAAAAAGTATTTATTTAGAATTAAATTTTAAGAATCACGATAGTGGGGATGGCTCAACAGGGATATCCGGGATAAATTCGTCCCCATTGACGTTAGACAAAAATCCGCACCAGGAGCGCTGACGAATATTGAGTGCCCATATTATGTGCGAGCATATCCTGTAACTGAAACTTTTGGCACTTTATCCAGTAAACGAGCCTGATAGTAATGCTCTTCAACCGATGGGAACTGACATCTTAAATTTCTTGGCTCAGCGGGTCTCAGAACATTTTATGAACGCCCGAGGAGGGAACGAATTAAAAATCACGAATCGAGAAAAAAAAATGAATGGGCAGAAAGATTTAGAACGAATGGAGTTAAAATATTAGACGATACCGCGTTGGAAAAGCGATTAAAGTTTCCAATGGTAGTAGAAACAAAAACCTACGTGATTTTGTATAATTCTGACTATAAAACTATAAAACTAGAGGCACCCACCTCTGTATAAATAGCTGACCAAAACGTTCATGCGTGGACGGCAAGCGTAACAAAAAATTCCACCGATGAAAACTGCAAGATTTTACCACTGTTATGATTTTGAGGAAATTGATAATATTAATAAGTACGATCCTGCATAAATCTGGCTCTTTAATAGTGGTCTTGGATCCGTTGTCACTCATCAGACGGATCCACCATTGGAATTGGGATCCACTTATCGGTTTGATCAGTTAGTGCTTCCGTGAGGTAAACGCTATCGCAAAGAATCTCTTCATGATAAGACGAAACAGATATCGCTACAATACACCATCGTCGAATCATAAATCAACATAGATAAATTGCTGAATAATTGTTTTAAAATCTCGTCTATGGTTGCTAGCATAGCTCAGAAAACATTTCATGGCGTCCAACACCAACGAAATTTCTCGATGATATATTGTGGTCATATGTTGAATTTGGATATGATGGTCTTAGGAACACAAAATATATCCCCATGCTGTAATTTCAGTTGGTATGGTGGCTTGTTACTTTGTTAGTTTTCTTGGAGTGGGTGAATGTGAGCCGCATTTTTCACGATTTGGTCATGCAGCACACGAAACGATGAGAGTTGCAATAAACGGTCTACTGCGAGACTATTTCCATATAAATACCATTGATTTAACTGGATTTTCCGAGACTGTATTATTGCAGCAAACATTCATCTGGTTATTCTTGCTTGATTTGGTCATCAGTTTAATAAATCAGATACTTAGATAAATCTCATAGACTGTTGTGCAAAACACCAACATGAGATATATGCTTGATGCGGGGATATTGACTTCGTTGACAGTGAGTACGGCAATAATTCCATACAGGACACAAAATGTATGGCTGCCAGAGGATGACGATACATCGTTTGCAAAAGATATGACGAATACGATGTGTTTAAACTTCCGGTTGCTTCTTCAGATGGCGAATGGTGATGCTTGGCGGATGCATCCGTTTGCATGGCGGAGAACATGAGCTGAAACAAATGATTTAGGTTTTTACTCATAGCTGCACCGCCTTCCTTGTCTGCTCAGTCTGAACCAGGAGACTTGCCGCTAGAGAGTAGATGTATTGTTTTCTAACAGAGTTGGTGGGTCATTCAGCGGTACATTGATTGACAATTGGGGCAGACAATCAATGGCTTCGTCATTGATCGATGTTGGACTGTTCAGGGTGCAATTAATGTTTTCAGCCCACCTTTCCAGGATGCTATCTTTGTCAGTGATCAGCGTGTTCCCATCTGCACTGAGATGATCCTTATGATGCCGGCACTAGACAAGTATCTGTAATGATGAGGAGAGAAATTAGAATAAGATTAAGTAGCAATTAACCAATTCTCGATAATTGGACATAAGAATTTTACAATGGAATTAACATTAGAAAATTAGTAGTATTAGAACATGGCTTGTTTGCTCAAAATGTAATTTTAGTAATAGCTGCTATTTTTGATGGTATGTGGTGCAGATAATCTTCTATTGTGATGTCAAAACAACTATTTTGAGGATGAGTGGCTATGAGTTTTCAATAAACACTTGGAGGATAAGAAGGGAATTGATCATCGGAAACTGTTTCGTGTGGATTAAACTCTGATACCTAATATAAACTGAATAAGACAGATTAAGTGGCCCAGGGCGTAGGTTTTCTATAATACTTAGCTTTGTAATTTTCATACGGACTTTATTAGGTATCGGGAAGTAGCAACGGTTGATATTTCCATACAGGTTGCATTAGTTTCCACGTGAGTGCAATGTTTTACATTTCAAAACAATCTGCATTAAAGTGGCGCGTAGCAGCAAGGTTTGATGTGTCAAACACGTGTTCAGAGCTATAGGTTCGGAAAAATATAAAAATACATATTAGTGAAGGTATTTATGTAAAGAATATTTGCAACAAATTTTCATGACACTTTGTTGTGAAAATTTCGTTCGTGTTGATTTCTAATAATAATAATAATTATATATATATATATATATATATATATATATATATATATATATATATATATATGAATTTCGTTCGCTGTTCATCCTACCATTGTCTTGTACTTACATACAACCACCATCAAACCTATAGTCCTGTCGATATATGTCACCCAGTCGATAGTAATTATAATGCAATGCCTTCAATAAAGTTTTGTAAATCCAACAATAATCACCAAAAGTGTAAAGAGAAAAGTAAACTAAAACAAAAGCCATATGTTGGTCAAATCGACAGAGATTTAGCTGGCAAATAGATACGTAGGTAGTAGTACCATTCAATGCAAAATAGTTGTATTGTGAAGAAAATGGACATTGATTTTTGTTCAAATATCCGATTGACATTTTATTATCAAACGCTGACCTTTTTACTCTTTAAAAAGCAACTGTCTTTTGAGAAATTATACAACTACTACACAAATGAATTATACATTTCCTTTTTCTTAACATAAGAGGACTTTCAACTTCATCTCGTACAGAGTAATAAACCACTTTAAATGGGGCTGTGATAGGACGAGACGAGTAAACATTACGAGTACGCAACATCGTTTTGAAAAATGACCGTCGTTACTTGAATCACAATGTGTCCATGATTGGTGGACGTCTGTCAGCTATAAATAACATTGCAGAATGTTTAGCATGCTCTTACTTTAGGATTTGTTTGAAATAATAATTTACTTTTATATAACTGTATCGTGTTCAAATAAGTTGGACCTCTAACAGAGTAGGATATTTGCTTTCAACTTGAGTTAATGTGTATTTTAGTCGAATGGTCCGTGTAATTTATTTGCATATAACAATCTTTGCATTAGCTTTGTCTCATACGATGGAATGCAAATATCAGACAACGTTTGCACAGTCTAGAGAGACCGTACATTTTTCAGCTCAAATATGTCGCCGTAGAAACATGGATATAAGATTCCAGTTATGTATACGCCAAAAGTCTTTAAACTTCCTTTTTGATATATATATATATATATATATATATATATATATATATATATATATATATATATATATAGTCTTTAAACTTCCTTTTTGATAATGTTATATATATATATATATATATATATCATAGAGCGGAGTGAGGTAGATTATTTCAGCCTTACAATGTAGCATGATAGTGTATCCTTTACATACAAATTAGGTAAATAATATTGATAATCAGTCATTTTTTCCTCCGCTTGACATCTTTAGTAGGTACATTTTACAAGCTGATCTGGATCTACTTGAAAAATACCATATTTATATTAAATCTTATACTTATGCTCCCCTCAAAAATTACAGCATTTCTCAATTTTCGTAAATATTTTCAGTGTTTCTCATTGTTCACCGATAAAGCCTGTCACATTATTTGTAATGTAAAATAAAATGTTTATGACTCTTACTAATTTAAATCCTCGAATATTTCGCTTTCTTTCTTTTATTATTCTTTCTTTCTTTCTTTTTATTTCTGTTTCTTCGTAATTCCGTTTAGTCGTTAGGTATTCCTTTCTCTACATTTTTCTTAATTCATTCTTCACTCTTGTTTCTTTCTATCTTATTTATTTATATTATTTACAAGCAATGCACAGAACAAAACAAAAGATTTGATCACAACTTAGATATTTGTTCTTCAAAATTTTAATCCACTTGGTTCTATTAATAATTTATCATACACTCTTAGTACATCAAATTTAATTCTACCAGTGGAAACTGTATAAATATATTCTTTCTCTTATTAATTAATGTCTGAAAAATGTTAACAAACACATACTTTCTATCCTCTGATGTGTAGGTATCTTATTACAATACTGATGGATAAAAATGCTAATATTAACATCCGTGTATAATCCATTGGCATGGCAATAATCATAGAACAAGCAGCGTGCTTAGACTGAGTTGAATGAACTGCCTTTCTCATAGGACTAGAGTATGGTCGTCGTCATTCTAGACGACGAGGACCACTTTTGTCACCGATTCTTTGAGGGGGATGGATAGGTCTGTGGGGACGCGTGTAGCTTAAGAGGTCTATGTGTGCACTGAATGTTCCATGGCAGTGTAAACAAAATATGGCAGCAAAGGAAATCGTGGGGTCGTTGGTTAGGGCTTTCCTGGTCTGCCTCCGTTGTTCTTCTGCAGCTATCATGTTGGACTCGCAAGATGCGGCGCCATTTCCGATGCAGGAGCGCCACAAGCCCTTGTCCTGAGCAGTCCGCTCCCACGTATTAGTGCTTATGCAAAATCCTTCAATGACTTCTTTACAGTGTCCTTGTAGCGTTTCTTCTGCCCTCCTTTGGAGTGTTTTCCATGTTTTAGCTAGTCATGCAAATTATCTTCTCGAAAGCTGGCGGTCTGACATGTGGGCTACGTGGTCTGCTCATCGCAGCTGTGAATCCACAATGAAGGTGTGGATACTGAGCAGGCCTGCTTTGGCAAGAACCCTAGCATCCGGGATCCAGTCTTGCCACTTCATGTTGAAGAGTCCTCAGAAGCAAGTTGTGTGCAAGTGGTTTAGCTTCTATGTATGGTTCCTGTAACCTGTCCAGGTTTTGCAAGCCTATAGTGCTATCGTTATGTACACCTTCAGCTTTGTCTGTACACTAAGGCCTCTTCTGTTCCAAACATTGCCGAAGGCTGTGCTGACATTTGCAATCCTGGCATTCACTTTGTTATCGATGACTACGTTTCGTTTTGGTGCTGAGTGCTTCCAATATAGGTGAACCTACTCAATGCGCAGAGATTGTGGCCTTTGATTCTGATGTTTGGCTCAACAAATGGTTTCCACGGGACTGAATGATACATTACTTCATTTTATTTGTGCTGATAGTAAGACCAAAATTTGTACAAGCATTATATAACTTGTCAAAGCTCGGTTGCATGTCAGATTCAGAGCCAGCGTTGAGGGCGCAGTCATCATCAAATAGTAAGTACTGACGATATCGTTCGTGACCTTAGTTTTTCTTGAAGCCTCCTGAGGTTGAACAGTTTACCATCAGTACAGCATCTGATGATGATTCCCGCGTTACATTAAATACTTACTTATAGCCAACTGTTGTGTGCCGTCAGTCGACGAACACGGGAAACTACATTTAGAGGCATCCGATAAGGCTAACATATTGAATCGTCAATACTAGTCAGTCTTCACACAAGAGGCTATGAGATCATACAAGCTAACAAGGAGATCGTTACCCACCAAATCCTGACATCCAAGTTACTGAAGAAGGTGTATACACCTTGTAGTGGAAAATTAATCCACATAAGGCCACAGGACCAGACATGACAACAGCAAGGATCCCGAAAGATGTACCAGACGGGTGTGCACCATATTTGAGTTACATTTACCAGAAGTGCCTCTCAACAGGTTATATATATATATATATATATATATATATATATATATATATATATATATCACACTTTACACAGAGTGTTTCGACAGTAACAGACATTGTTGAAAAGCTAATGGAGGTATTACGTTTATTTGAGCAAAGTTAGGACTCAGATGGCAAAAGTATGATAAAATGTGAAAATAAATGCGTAACAGTTTCATTCAAAGGTGACAAGACGCTACGTAACTGATGTTGCAATATGTATTTTAAGTCGACTAACATGGTAATGAAAATGTGTAGTATCGTAAGACCCAGCCGAAGTGGCAATAAATCTAGTGACTCTTGCAATCTTGAGTTAGACCTTACCATCAATATCGATATAGTATAGAAAGATATCCCAAAGCTTGATAAACAAAATGTGGCAGGAGGACAAGGACTAATTGAGGACCACATACGAAGTCAGAGTAAATATTTTGTAGAATAGAAAAATTACGATGAGGATGACGTTTCTACTGTCTTATATTTAAGTTATATCCGAATCTCGGTCGTTCGGAGCCTTGTTCTGCAAAGAACGAGACCAATTTTCCAGCCGTTTTCAAAATCCAGCTTATAATACTACCTATAATTTCAAACATGCTGCTGATACTGGCATTTGCGTAACCAAAATAAATAATATGCAACCATTCTTAAGCGTTTGTTATCTTTGTTAAAGGACGATTCCTCTTTACCCACCGATGCACCACTACTACCACGTATTCATACATTTTTATCTTTACGCAATTGGTTCAGCCTTTCATCTTATTGTAATTGTTGTTTACATGAAATAACTGCGGCATAAAAGAAATGTAGTGGGACAAGAAGTCTGAGGAAGTTCAGCACTACGCTGGTACTCACAACTATAAACAGTTCTTCAATTCACTGAAAACCGTTTACGGCCCTTCAATAGCGGGATCCCTTCCTAAGTTTGATCAGAGCAGGTGAATCGACGCTGATCAAGGACCAGAAACGTTTGTGTCAGGGTAATGTGACTGGGTGAGACATGCTACATTTCTGCGGCATGATGCCCCAAGTGCTAGGCATCACTAAAACTGCTACACTGCAGAGAGCGTAGCGCTAAAACTGAAAAAGCTACGTTAAAAATCCAAATTATACAATATTGTCACAGAAACAATTATAAACGTACATGACGACATATACGACAGCAGGACGCAGTTATTGAAAGAGTTTATTCCTATGCTGAAGGATTATATACACTTCTAGCCACTCCTCTTGAACTCCGCAAATGTACGGTACGAATGTCACGAATGTTGGATGTGTAAGGTAATACAGAGTGTCGGCGCTAATGAGAATTTATATACATGTACATTGAAATCTTTGTAAAAACAGAGCACTTTATCCAGTTTTGAATTAAGTTATATAAGTACATTGATAGATGCAACGCCGTCAACATTCGCGATGACATTTGAAACGACGTATACGCTTTGGCTGTGGTTATCATTGCTTCTAAGGAATCAAAACGAAACATCCTTGTATTTTCGTCTTAAAATTTCAGAATTCGGAATGCTTCGGAAATATATACTATACTGCAAATTAATTTTGAATCGTAAATAATAACTAAATCACAAAACAAGTAAAATGTGATTGTAAAATGGCATAAATAATGTACTGACAATTTAACCTTCGGAAATAAGATGGGGGGGGGCCTAGGTTTTAAGGGTGGGAAATCCTGACCCTCAGATAACCTAAACTAGAACGTCTTGCACCAATTTGAGAAGAGTAATACTTGACTATATCCATGATATTACGTAATATGAATTAATTATCTTATGGTAAATAAAAAGCAATATCCCGGTTGGAAAGAAAATCTCGAACCGCTGCTAACCACCTATATGAAAATTAAATGGTTTCGAATTTTATTTTTGTACTGTTACTACACATTAAAGTTACGTCAGATTTTTGTACAATGCTTTTTATCAGTGTTTTACTTTAGTTTGGTTTAGGATCAAGTCTTTAGGTCTTTCAAATCATATGCGCTATCAGGACCCTTGCTCACCTATACAATCATTGTTAATCATCTCAGTTACAAACAAGTAATAATAATAATAATAATAATAATGAGGACTTTGTATAGCGCCTAATCTTTAGAAGCTCTAAGAGCTTTACAACATTAGACAACACCTATAAGATAAAAAAAGATATATAATGATATGATTACAAAAACAAACACCATGAAATTAGAAAACATTAAAAAAATATGCTGAGAATATTTCAGGTAGGAAACATTTTTAGGTCTGTAAGTTTGTTCTTGCAGTCGAAATAGGTGAGTTTTGAGAGCCCTCTTGAACGTGATCACTGTGTCTTTGTGTCTAAGTTCAGTGGGCAATTCATTCCACGTTGCCGGGCCCTGGTATGTAAAAGAACGCTGTCCATATGACTTTGTTTTCATAGTGGGAATAATGAGTATACGATTGTCAGAAGGAAGAGGAGCGTAAGTATCTTGCTGGTGTGTACACATGGGTGAGGTCAGATAGGTATGTTGGACTAGAGTCCGACAGTGAAATGTAGCACAGAGAACAAATTTTGTGTTTGATTCTGGATCGAATGGATAGCCAGTTTAGAGAACAGAGCAGCGGGGAGGTGTGCTCTGATCGTGGTACTCACAGTATGATCCGAGCAGCTGTGTTTTGAACTTTCTGAAGTTTCTGGAGTAGATATTGAGATGAACCAGACAGAATTGAGTTACAATAGTCCAGACTGGAAAGTACTAATGAACACACAAGTGTTTTAGTGTCATCAACTGAAAGATATTTGCGAATTGAGCTGATGCGTCTCAGCTCAAGATATTCAGCCTTGCATATGTTCATGACATGTTGGTGCAATGTGAGAGTACTGTCCAGAGTAACACCTAGGTTTCGTACTGATTGTGTGAATGTAATGTTGGCATTGCTGATATTTATTGTTTGAGGTAAAGGATGTGAATGAGAAAGTCTTTGTGTTGTGATCAGAATGGCCTCAGTTTTATCATCATTCATCTGCAGCTTGTTACAAGTCATCCATGATTTCACATCAGAAATGTACCTCTCTACATCTTGGATGGTAGCATCAACTGCAGTTGGGTGGCTAGATTTGTATATTTGGGTGTCATCAGCGTACAATTGGTGAGACACTTGATGATGATCTATGACACTTGAGAGCGACTGAGTGTACAGAATGAAGAGAACAGTTCCAAGAACAGACCCCTGTGGAACACCACAACATAGATCAACTGGGCTGGAGTGTATTCCATTTGCAGATACAATTTGTGTCCTGTTGACCAAGTAAGACTTGAACCACATTAAGGCTGTATCATAAATACCAAATACATGCAGGAGACGGCAAAGTAATATATCATGGTATATTGTGTCATATGCTGCTGACAAGTCAAGGACGGTGAGGACTGTAATCTTTCCGCTATCCAACGCAGAGAGAATGTCATTAACTACTTTTAGAAGAGTAGTTTCAGTACTGTGGCAAGGATGATATGCAGATTGTGCATTGCTAAAAAGACTATTTGAATTTAGATGAGTATACAAGCTGGGATAGAACAACCTTTTCTAAGATTTTTTAAATGAATGGGAGATTAGAAACTGGGCGGTAGTTCTTTAAATTGTTATGGTCTAGTGTTGGTTTCTTCAGCAGAGACTTTACAGTGGCAGTTTTGAAAAATGATGGGAATTCCCTGGATGAGAGAGAGGTATTAATAACATCAGTTAGTGAAGGCAATACTGGATCTAAGCACTCAAACAGCAGTGATGTTGGAATTGGATCAAGTTCACATGACTTTGGTGCACTCTTCATCAGGATTGTACGTACGAAATCCATAGAGATAGGTTAAAATGCTGCTAATGGTTGCCGCTCAAATTCTGTATCCCAACTGTATGGTGACGACAAGTCAATTGAAATCGTGGTGTCAAGCTTATCTCTAATGGTTTGTACTTTGTCACGGAAGAAATTTGCAAACATGTCCGGAAGGTCGACTGGAGAGAAGATATTTAGAAGTGGTGTTCATTTGTTCCTTGACATTAGCTTGTTAGTAATTTCGAAGAGCTCTTTGCAGCTGGAACTTCCCATGATCTTAGTAGTGTAGTGGGCTGATTTCGCTGCATGGATTATATTTGTGACATTCTTTTTTAGCGACTTCATAGATTTGCTATGAATAGTGAGTCTGGTGGAAAGCCAGAGCCTCTCAGCTTTACGGCGGTCTCTTTTAGCAATGCGAAGCTGGTCCCTAACACTGCTATACCATGGAAAACATTTTTGAATTGGTACTCTGAATTTCGTAGGTGGGGCATGTTTGTCAAGTAATGAACGCAGACAGTTATCGAGTTGTTCTGCGGTAAGAGGTAAACAAGTTGTTAGGTTAGCTTGGATGCCGTACATTAGTTTGGTTCTATTTATCATAGGGAGGTTTCTCTTAGTAGCAGATAAAGGTGGAGTGTTAGGGACTTATACGACAAGATGGCATATAATGCAGAAGTGTTCTGATGCAAGGTCATGGGATACCAGGGAGGACCGTAGAATGGTATCATCAGGTCTATGAAGAATCCAGTCTAAAATGTGACCATGTTTATGGGGGGGGGGGGGGGTTGGTTGGTTAACTGGCTGTTTGAGGTTGAAAATATTAATGGAATCTAGGAGTTTTGATGTATTTGAGTTTCCGGGACAGTCAAAGTGAAAGTTGAAATCTCCAAGAATAATCAGGTTGCCACCTATCGAATTTCCATAGTCCAGGAGATTCGGAAACTGCTCCGAAAAGAGAGAGTAAGCCAGCTTGTTTTTTTCTACTAGGAGGAGGGCGGTATAGGCAGAAAAAATGGACTGACCTTTGCTTCAGTGTGAGTGTGGCTTGGACTAGTTCAAACGATGTGTGGTCGAAATTGAATGTTGTGGCATAGTTAAGATGTATTATCAAAGAGTTCTTTGTGATGGAGTAACCAGTGGGTGTTAGATCCGCACACTTGGGCTCATCGCCTGATGTTTTTAGCCATGTTTCTGTCACGTAAAATATGTCAACATTTTGGTCGTTGATAAAATTAACTATTTCTGTGCGCTTTTCCGGTGGTCCTACTGACTGGGCATTGAATAATGCAATGTGCAGAGGTATTTCTTGGATAGTTGACACAAAGGTTGACGAATTAATTGGGATTTGAATTAAGTTATCTAAATTAACGGTCGAAATTTTTTTAAATGGTTCTGCCGAAATAAGGGAGATAACTGGAATTCTTCTTCCTGCTCTACGCCGGCCAGTTTGAAACAACGTTTCTTTTTTCGCTTCTGTTTACATTTAGGTAATGATGAATGTAGCCCCAGTTCATTTAGTCTAGAGCACAATGTCGTGTGGAGAACCAAGGAGTGATCATTTAAAGCAATTAATGAGGGTCCATCGTAGCATAAACGGGTTAACTGGCGAGTATCACGTGATGGCGGTGTGTTCAAAAACAGTGGAGCAAGACAGCTGAGAAAAAGTCTAATTATTCTCGTTTCCAAAACAACGAGATGAAGAAACACATACGAATTTAACAGCCAATACACAACGAACACAATAACGAAGATGAAAACAGGCAACAAGCACAAATATCATGAAAACGGCACTAAAAAACGAAACAGCTGCTTCAACCCGGTTAAGCGATAGCGGCCATCTTGTTTTCAAGTAGAGATAAACACTCTTGAGTGCGCTTGCTTGCATATACAAATGGAAGTACTATTTACATTTATCTCGTGTGCATTGACACCAGGAAAGCACCACTCCTAAATATATATATATTTATAAATAAAAGACAATTAATGTATGTCATAGGGTTTCCCAGCGGAAATATCGATTCATTATATAATTGAATCATAGATATTCCCAAAACTAAGGTCTAGTTTCAGTTTCATCTCTACGTAACACTGAAAATGATTACCCTTTGTATTTTCAGGACGAACGAGTCCAAATTAGGATAGGAATTATGCCCATTATATGCATATGTTCGTGTATACGTGACAACTGTTTTGATTAAAATAGCTTTGTAGCTATTAAAAATGGTCCCAAATAGTTCTTAGACTCTTGAAATATACATTTTAATTAAAATATTTAAGCATATTATGATTGAATATTTCTCCTACAACTGATGAAGTAAAACTTTCTCTGTTTAGTCTAACAAATATTGATTTGTTATTATCAAACGTATCTAATGTAAATAAACCAAACTGCCCAACCACAATAGCTTAGCCTGTCTTAACAACTTCAGGTCAGTTAGAGAAAACAAAATGCATTGAGTGAATCACTTAAGTTGTTTACTTTCATGATAAAATGCACATAATGTTACATGTGAAACTGTGCCATAAATGGGTGTAATTGTTAAATGGGTCCGTAATAGTGTAGGTACCTTAAGGGTATTAAAATAGACATATACACTACACACGTACATGTAAAACCGAATATCCGAACATTTTTTAGCCGAGCTCTCACAGAAATAAATCAACTCAGTTATGGACTCCGGTTTTAATAAAGCTAATTATATATATGGTACGCTGAATTGTGACGTAATGCCTAACAATTATGGTAATAGTGATGTTCCCTGTCTTTCAATAAAGTATCCTGCAACATTTAGTAGTGGGTGTGTGAAAGAATAACTAATAAGTACAACAACATTCCGTGACTTTCTATCCAGACACTTTGATCCAGTGAATAGCAATATGAAGTCTATATGTACTGAAACGTAGACGTCATCGTCAGTTTAGAATAATCCATTTAGTTGCAAGGAGAGGTAGAGTTTGTAAAAAACATGGAGAAATTACGCTTGGGCTAATTTCTACAACTACTGTTGCAAATTAAATGTATTTTTGTCAGTAATAAACATCGATAGTAATTCCTAGAGAGGCCTGTAATATCCATACTCAATATTTTATGATGAAGGCGACGAAACAAATGTACTTCTATTTTTTCTTAAATTATTATATGATTTTCAGTAATAAACATTATGATGATCCCAAAATGAACCAAACTAAAATGTGTTTGTGTTCTTTCCTCACATGTCCTTCTGTACGTGTTGTACATCTATCTATTCCACCACAATTGGTAATTCAGTTTTCTGTACGTTATTGATTAAAGTGACTTTCATATTAATTTCTAATCACTTTTTGGTTATAACTGTAATGGGTCTAATGCAAAAGGTACAATTTATAAGACTTTGGTCTATCATGTTCCCTTTATGTAGAACACCAGCTACAATAAATCCCATCATTGTATCCTGCTTTCTAAAGAACTGCATCATCCCACGTGGTTGCAAATGACCAAACAATATTAATAACGTTTTTTAAAATATATAAAACATGTCATTAAATCATGAATAATATGTACGTAACTAAGTGTACAAATAAGCGTCAGCTCAAGTGACCTATTCGACACACCTGTAGATCCCATTGTAGAAATCTTACTGGTTCAGCTTGTCATTTTCTTAGCATGTATCTTTTTCATAATTTGATCCATATTGTTTTCATGCTTTGCGGTAAGTGACTTCTTGACACAGCGGAAAGCTGCGCATCTACAATAATTTTCATATTCTCAAGCACTTTTAATTTCTGTTCTATTTATGTAGACGAATGAGGTTTTTGTAGGACAGCTAGATGATGTCAAGTACTTCTCATTATCTTTCGACAGGTCTTAGGAACGAAGGACTGATAACAGCCTAAGATATAATCATCGGCAGACATATATTTACAAAAATAGAAATGTTGAAAGATCAAGAAAATAAAATAATCAAATAAGTCATTTCATAGTAAGCATTTTAGGAATATTTTATAAATTCTTCTCTTTTAACAGTTTCGACAACAACTGAATATTTAATATGAAAAGTTGGATAGCCATCGGGCAACAGGTTTGTGTATAATATGACTGAGTCATGTGACCGGGTTGACTGCAAGAAGACCAATGTGACACATCACATTACATGATACAATGCTGCTTTTGCCACATGCATTGTACGCAAGGCCCAATGCATATGAAACATTTAACACTCGTTGCATCTTGATTAGTCTTCATGCAACAAAATAATTACAATGCAATACTTCCTCAATGCAGTGACCTATTGCGCTCAACATTTAAACTCAAATTGCCCGTTAATCTTCTTGGCAATACTATCCTTTAAGGGTTATTAGTACAGGTGGGCAGGTGATGGTACTTTAACTGTAAAGAGATGGTTAAGAATTATGTTAATAGTGATGTTCCGTTTCTTTCAATAAAGTATCCTGCAACTTTGAACAGTGAGTGTGTGAAAGAATAATGTATTAACAAAAAAACGTGTAGTTTGCATGTATTTAAAATGAAATGATACTGACACTAATGCATGCTCAATTTGGTGGCACTGTTTTATAGATTTTGTATAAACGTGGAAGATAGTGAACATGCTTTCTGAAACTGCATATACTGTTTGCAAATGAAATGGGTTCCAGTCAGTCTCTAATAACCTTGACATTACGTCCCAGGAGAGGGCACAAAGGCATGTATTGCTTTTACCAGCATTTATGATGCCGACAATAGCATAACAATAAGTGTATTTTGGAAACCATAAGGATACAATTTTGACTCCCAAAGGGTATGATGATCTCCATAATGAAATGTCTAAAATACATTTTCTCTACTCACCTGTCTTTCTATTTGTGATGTGCATTTATCTCTATGTCTATTCGACATTAATTGGTAGCTCATTTTTCTATACTTTATGTATTCTTGAATCCTGAGTTAAAATCTCTAGCCACTTTCATAGTGTCCTAATAATGCGTTCAAGGCAAAATGTACAAACTGTAAGACTTGGTGGAATCTATCCTCTTTTTGAAGACGACCAGCCACATTAAGATGCCTCCTGTGTTCTAAAGCACTCCATGTCTTTGCAAGTGATACATTGTACAACGATTTAAACTAATGCACTCAGTGTTCATGTATCATATACAAAACGACACAAATAACTGTTTCTGACAAATACTAAGCATGTTACTCAATCACAATTAATGTGCATGTAATTGTACAAAATATGCCAACTCTTTCCCTGTATGTGGCCTTTACGACATGCCGTAAAATCTATTGAAGAACACAACATGGATGTAAACATGTATTTATTTAGGCTAAGAAGTTAATGGCAGGTACTTTCCATTGTCTTTAGACTGGTTTTAACATCAAAAGGCTGGTGATACCTGAAGTTAAAAACTTAGGTGGATTAATATTTAGAAAACTGAGTGCGATACAAGAAGAGATAAACAAAAGTAAAATGACAGAAAACAAACGTTAAGATTAGTGCTTTAGGGAACAGCAGTACATGTTGGTTATTTAGTTCTGAGGTAACTAGAGCCATGCCCAAGGACACACCACGGTAGCTGACGAAAGCTGGCTCATTGGTACAACTAGAATCCGTACGCCTTTCTTTTAAATTTAAAAAGCCCCACTAAATCAATGAGAATAAATAAGAGCAGGATCATGTGACTGAGTGGGACATGATGCTACATGTCAGGATAATGTGACTGAGTGGGACATGATGCTACATGTCAGGATAATGTGACTGAGTGGGACATGATGCTACATGTCAGGATAATGTGACTGAGTGGGACATGATGCTACATGTCAGGATAATGTGACTGAGTGGGACATGATGCTACATTTCTGCGACATGATGTCCCGATGCTAGACATCACTATAAACTACCACACTACGGACATTGTAGCCGTATGACTAAATTGTTAAAACTACGTTAAAAATAGTCTAACTCACACACCCATTCCTCGCCAAATACAACTTTTCTCTCATGCCAAATCAGCATTCCGAGACAATACATAAACCAACGGTGATAGCTAGTTAAATAAATAAATGCGAGCAATAAAGAAAGAAAGAAAGAAAGAACCCCGTAAGAACAATTTGATGAATCCCATTGTCATTAAATTTTCAACATCAAAATTGCATTCTAGTTTTTCCATTAGTATACCGCTTGAGAATATGATAAGAAATGTTCACCTTGTCATGGCGAGTAAATGGGAGCTAAGCCGACCCAAATTTGGTCTGGCCTGGCCTGGTGTCGAACCCGATTCAATTGGATTGCCTGCCAAGCTTCCCTTGTGAGTTCGGTTATACCGGTACATTTCATTTGGATTAATGGTAGTTCACCGCGTCAAGATGGCCCCGGGTAACCGATTCTCTCAAGACGCTCTCCGTTACAGATCACTCACATTTAGCCTCCACGTGCGTTGGTTCAAGACATGACTCATCAAACGTTGGTATGTGAGGAAGCTTGCCAGTAGCTTCCTTTCAGTCGGTGGTTCTTCCTGAGGTCTTGCGGGTCTTCCAACAAATATACTTGCCTTTAATTTTCACCTTGTCACGGCGAGTAAATGGGAGCTAAGTCGACACAAGTCTATATTGTACTGAAAAACTACATTACATCCCAACCCATTCTCAAACCATATCAAGACACATCGATCATCAGGTTAAGTTTAGCATGTTTATAGCATGCGATTTCACTGTACCCCAGAATGTTACGGTATATCGGGTCGAAACGTTAGTGTTACGCAAATAAGTAAATAAAAACATAGACAAGATACTAGATATCTCTATATATGTCACCCAGTATCACAGTGAGATCGAAATTATTTTGTACGATAGCATAGGGTGGGAACCTTGTGTATATATATATATATATATATATATATATATATATATATATATATATATATATATATATATATATCTCTGTGTGTGTGTGTGTGTGTGTGTGTGTGTTGCACAAAGTGTAACACAACTTTAAATATGGGGAGAGGCACCCGGATTGTCGACCAGAGTTGGCTGACCATTATGAGTACGAAAGTACGTGTCGACTACAAACTGTTTAAACAACCCCAGGTTTTCTAACAAAACGTAATAAATCATGTGCAACACGGTGTAAATGTCTGTCACTTGTGAAAGCCAACATAAAACTACAACATACATACCAGTAATCACTCTCTACTTGATTTTTCTTTCATGCCAAATGATATTGTGCATGGTGACATGAATAGACTCATAAAAGAAACTTATTGGATTCATAACTTAGATGCTCTGTATCCTAATGGCCTTAATGCCAGTGCAACTATATAAAATTGTATAATTTAAATTGATATATTGTATATCCTTTATAACAATATAATTAGATGTATGACTGTTTGTCTCTAGTTTATTTCATTATATATATATATATATATATATATATATATATATATATATATATATATATATATATATATATATATTAAACAACATATCGTACATGACTCAATACTAACATATTATTTCTGCATAAGATAATAACATATGTAAAGTATTTTAATATTTTGTGCAACTTGATTGCTTTAATGCCCTTGCATGTTTTAGTTCTGTATATTTAAAATAAACATTTTCAAGTAAATTCCTGTTAGAGCAGCATGCCTGATTCTTTGTTGTTTGCTATTAGTCACAGATCTGTGTTACCAACCCATATGACCAAACCCTTTTGCTACTTTCTAATGTTGATTGTACCAACATATGTTGTCGCTCATACTTTATTTATATCATAATGTAATGATTATAATAACACCGTTTTAAAACACGTCATTTAGGTTAATATATTTGAATTGTAAGACTGTTCTATTCTTAAATTATATTACATTATTTCACGCCACTGCTCGTTAATTGCACCTCTGAAAGAAGATATCTATATATTCTGAGCCCAAAGATTATGACGAGACGTATCCTTATTCAATCTCCTGCACGTTTATATCGGAGGAAGGGATAGTACGGTAACGTTTGCTCATTTGAGAAATATATTCATAAACATGTACTAGTTTTCATTAATATATGTTCTCACTGCGCATGTTTCTCACATCTCCGATATGTGATCTTATTAGTGATAATAGGTGAAACTCACTCCGTCGTTCTCTCCTTCTCATCAAGCCCATGAGGTAACTCGCCCTATCCGCTATCCTCCCGTTGGAGAGAGAGAGCGAGAGATAATTGTCATTAATGTAGCTCTCCACTCCATTTTCTTACAAGAACCTCCGCGCACCATCTTCACCAAAAGGGAAGAAAACCTATAATAAATGTAGCTCTTTAAGCCTTTCTTTTTGTTTATGTTATCTCTCGATCAGATGACGCCACTCATCTCCTCATTCTCTAACAACACCTATAAGGCACATAACCTGCCCATTTCATGTGAAGATGTGATTTGTAACATAACACATATCACTGACCTTTATCATCGGGAGGGCCTACATTGCCATCGTAATTTGTTTTCCCACCGATAGTATGCATATATATCCTTGTGCTGCATGCAACCAGACAGAGTCTGGAATTAAAGCCCTGGTAGTTGGGTCCTCGGACTACATCATCAACCCGTTTTAAGAGCAAGAACTCTGTCATGAAGTCGAACGATGGAAGTAGAGAGTGTTGGATGAATAAGATCTGGAGCTCCTACTCAATGACCTGAATCAACCAATCGTTGGTGGAGAAAGGCTGATTCACGCTGGGCAGAACAGAAGGAGACTGGCGCCCACAGGTTGGTTGCCCGCGAGCGGGAGAGACAAGTCAGTTTCGGCTGGAGGAAGACTTTAGAGAGAACTTTGATCTATCATGACTTATCTGTATGTTCATCTTATAAAAGAGGGTAGCACATTTGTAAATACCGTAAAGTTTTTATTTTGACTAGGCACATCTGAGTTCTAATTACCGGCATATGATTCATATCAGTAGAGAGAAAATTGAAGGCAACTTATTCACCAAATAGAAGGACCTCAGATTGCCATCGTCACAAATCATATCCAGGAAATGCATGGTAGTTTCGGCAGCGTTTTGCTGATTGTGGTAAAATCCTCTTGAATAACGTCAACTGTGGCGTTGAAATTTCAAATAACATTGTTGCCTTCGAACTGAACTCCGCTATTTCTCATGGTCTCATGGGAATATTTAAATAAGTCCGTGTCGCCTTCTCATCGACGGCGGTGGGGTGGGGGTAGGTGTTAGTCCACCGCTTGCTCTAAATCTAGGGATATGCCACTACATACGCTAGTGATGACGCTATGTCGTCACCATATGTAATATTAACTCTACCTGTTGGATATCCTAGCATACCTTACAAGGTCATGCCAATCGTGGGAAGTGATTAAGCTGCAAGATGTTGGTCCAAGGCATTTTGTCGGGTGAGGCAGTGCTAAATGTGATGAGAAGTTTAAGATGATAAATATAAAGCAGGGCATGAGTTGTGAGGTGGTTGTATTAATCTGTAGGAGATCATGCTCATGATTTATATAATCTTTTGGTAGAAAGTTATTTTGTATAAGTTTTATATATATATATATATATATATATATATATATATTTATATATATATATATATATATATATATATATATATATATATATATATATATATATATATATATATATACTCTGTCACAAAATACGTGTATTATTTCACAAGAGAGCATGGAAATAAAAAGGTCTAATTTCTTGTAGGTAGATATGGTCATATTGATAAAACACAATGTTACAGTACTGCATATTTTTGACATCTTTAGAAATTAGTGATTCAATATTCTTATATACGTATTATCTAACTCAGAATAGATCCTTATTTAAACAACTACATTTGCTTCTCAGTCGTGTATGTTAGGATTTAATCACCAGTTCACCAACAAATAATTAAAAAGGAATTATCAGCTTATCCCGATTCAGGTAAATGTTGAAAGTTTTTCTTTTAAATATACGGGATGCTTACAATACCCACTGCTAATTAATTATCTAGGAGATAACTTTTATTAAAACATTTACTCAGCCATTTTGTTAGGATTATCATCGGAAAAGTTTACTCAACGAACTATTCGTTGCATTTCTGCTATTTTCAATCTCAGTTTCCCTTATAAGTCATTGAGGTTTCTGTCACTTATGTTTTTCTGAAATTGTGGCTGCACACCATCCTTGGTCTTTATCTGTTCAACCTTTTTGCCCATCCATTTAAGAATAACCAGTGTCCTCCAAGAATTTATCCATGCTTTTCAAAATATCAGTCTTGATCTGCTACATGTTAGTTTCCAGGGTTAGTGATAAGGTAAAATCCATCACATTTCCCAAATTCCCGAAGCGTTGAATATCTGAAATAAACTTGTGTTGTCTATTTTGTCGGTATGCCATACAGTTTTGTTTTCTACTTCGTCAATTTTAATTATTTTATGCACAGTTTTTTAACATGATGTGCTTTTGTCATTATTGTTCTTTTTATGCTGTGCCTTCTTGATTATATTATATGCAGACCTTTCGTCTTATAACATGTGCAAATTTCTTTAAAAAATGTACATTTGTCCATGTTTTTGTAAACTTCTCTATATGGATTCTTTTTGTTCCTGTGTTGTATTGTAAGAGTGAGCACCTTTATATTCTTGTTCATTTTCGGTGGAAACTTCTTTATCATGGTGAACATAATAGTCAATTTCTCAAACGTTGGAGGAGGGTGATATATTTTCTCACTGCACTGGTAGACCAAGTTCTGAAGCAGAATATGCAATGGCAGTAGTGAAGGGGGCCACCATAGGGACAATTCTGGACAAATTTTCACAAAGTCCATTATTGTAAACTTGAAATATAATATCGATGGACTATAAATCTGTAAGAAGTATGACACTATAAAGCACACAAGACTCTGAATTAGTAAGACTGGGATAGTGTACGCTCCAGAGAAGATACAACATGCATGTGAGTTCTTCAAAGACAGGACAATAACCACGATGATGTTGCATATTAATCTTCAGTGGTTCATAGTAGTAATACTATCACTACTACCGGTAGTAGTAACGTGGGATACCTTAGGGACAATGGGACTTAGCATTAAAAAGACCCCTGGGACACTTTAGGGACAATGGAAATTTAACATGGAGAAAAATCGTGGGTCACTCTAGGGACAATGGGAATTTAACATAGAGTTTGGGACTGTCTAGGGACAAGGGAAATTTAACATGGGAATAGAGTTTGGGCTTGTCTAGGGACAAGGGAATTGAATATGGGATTTTTTTTTTTTTAAATTTTTTTTAAATTTAAATTTAAATTTAAATTTAAAAAAGGTAGGCAATTGAAAGGCTATCTCTTTTCGAGAAATATGGGGGCCCTGAAAAGGGCCTTTGGGTTTTTTCTTCTTCTTTAACTTCTTAACTTTTTCCACCATCCCCTTATTTTGTCCATCATTCCTTTCTTCTTTTTCTTTTCTGTTTCTGGTATCCAGTCCGGGTGACCCATGGCTCGGAACTTGGCCTGTATTTTCATCCAGTTGTTATTCAGTTGGTCGAATTCTGATTTCTTCTTCTTATTCTGTTCTTCCTTTCTTTCTTTAGTCCACCTTTCCTTTATGTTCTCTACTTCTTGGGTCAGCACTCGTTTCATAAGTTCCTCGGCTTTTATAAGTTGGTCAACACCCCATTTCACAAAAGACCACTCACTCCAAACTAAGATATCTTGTAGGAAGCATCTTACTAATGTTGTATTATCCAGAGCTTCCTTCAAGCTACCTACTCTTACATAGGGAGGGTTAATGAATCCTCTTATTTTCTTCACTTCTTCTTCTAAGATACCGTCAAGGAGATCCATAGCTAGTTTCAGACTCCTCACTTGTCTTGTCACAAAATCCTTTGTAACTGGATATTTCCATTCCTTTTCTACTCTTTCTACAACATATACTCCATCTACTATCCAAAAATAACAGTGTCTCAAGTTGTTGAACAGGTCAGATACAGCTACCATTTTCTTTCGGTTATTCCGTAGAATCGTGCGAACGACGAACACTGGGTTCTTATAGTGAAAGCGCGGACGTGATGGAAAACATCCCCCTAAAAACATAAAATTGATCTTACCTACATCATGACCTAACAACGCGCAGACGTGAAGGAAAACATCCCCCTACTTTCTCATTTCATATAATAAAACCCTAACTATACTCTTCACATATGCTAAGAAACAATAAAGAAACCCATAATCTACCATTCACACCAACTTACGTAAACAGTTACTAACACAAACACACAAACACATACACTCCCACTATTAATAAAGAGTTAGTGTTTATATTCACACTACTCTACCTACACACATTGGCAAATCGATCGTTATTTCTTTTCTAGAGTATTGGGGTAGCTCTGAAAAGGGCTGGGTTTTTTTTGGAACTTCATGGACACCTGGTTAATGGTGACACCTTCCAGGCCTGGCGCCACATACACATCTTGTCCCCCAGTTACTTTTTACCTTTTTGGGGGAGAGAGCAGAGGCAGGATATGTGGCTTCAGAATCCCAATTTTCGGTTTCTGGGATTCTGAAATTTTTTCTTCTTCTCTCCTTTTCCTCCTCCTCTTCTTTGTATCTTCTCTCCTCCTCTTTGTATCTTCTTTCCTCTTCTTCTTTATATCTTCTCTCCTCCTCTTCTTTATTTCTTCTTTCCTCCTCCTCTCTCATCCTTCCGTCTTCCACAATGGCCTCCGCGGCCAGTTCATTCAACAGGCGCCTGGCATATTCCAGATGCACATGAAGTTCCAACAGTTTAGACAGTCTCGTGTTCATTTTTGGTGTTGATCAATCAACAAGGGTAGCTAGACTGCCCAGCGAGTTTCAATTTATAGTGAAAGCGCGGACGTGAAGGAAAACATTACCCCTAAAAACATAAAATTGATCTTACCTAGATCATGACCAAACAACGCGCGGACCTAAAAGAAACACTCACTCACTTTGTTATGCTACCCATCACTATTTTAAAATTTTTTATAAATCACTTCAATAGACTATCCACATGCGCAAAGCAATCCAATCTAACTCCAAATATACACCTCAAACACCAAAAAAAAGACATCATTTTAATCTACTATCCATACCAACTTACTTAAGCACTTACAAACACAAACACACAAACACATCCCTCACATTTTAAAAAAAGAGTTAGTGTTTATTTTCACACTACTCTACCTACACACATTGGCAAATCGATCGTTATTTCTTTTCTAGAGTATTGGGGTAGCCCTGAAAAGGGCTGTTTCTTTTTGTTTGCTATGGCAATATTTTTTAGTTTCTAAGAATGCGATGTCCTCTGAGGATAGACTTTCTGGTGATAGGTCTGCTTCTTCGGAAAGAGAAGAAGAACTCTTTGGTGTCGATACGACAATCGACAAAGCCTCTGTCAGCTTCAGGTTGCTGCTGCTGTTGTTGTTGTTGTTGCTGCTGTTGCTGCTGTCTCTGAAGTCTGTACTTCTCTGTCCATTCTTCTTTTTCCCTGTTCATTTCTTCTCTGAAGAGATCTTCTATCAGGTCTTCAGTGATTTTTAACATTCTCACATTCTCTATTTCTTCTGGCTTCGGTATCAGACTGTGTCTGACCCTATGCAAATTCACGTAGGCTTCGTTAAGCTTAGCTAGTTTGGAGCACATCTTCGTAGGAGGATGAGTCGACAATGGATGGTTAGACTGGAAACAACCCCGGTTCTTAAAGTCAAAGCGCGGACGTGAAGGAAAACATCCCCCACACGGTTTTCGAGCCGCAACGTTCAGTGAGTGTCATGCGAGGGATAGTAAGAAATGAAAGAGCATCAATCCAATATTCTTATAGAAAAACAAAAGACAAAGGCATTTTTTTCAAAACACAACATTTTTTATTCAAAAATCACTTAACACTAAACAACAACTCTAACATTTTTAACAACAATCCAACATGATAACATCAAACAATTTTTTTTCAAAACACATCATTTTTTTCTCAATTGACAATCTACTTTAAACAGGGCTGACAACGTTGTGAATGAAATTGTGATTTCCACTGTTGGAAATCATTAGGCCATTGATGGACACTACGTTTCCTAGCTTGAGACAAAAGATAAGCATAATGGTCACAAAACCATCGATCTACTTTCACATCGTTTCTAGCAGAAGAACGAGGATCGAAATGAGTCACTAAATGTTCTAAGGAATAGCCTAGGCTGCGATGATGCAGAAAATACACACAGTATTGTCCACACACCAAGGAATCTGTGCCTTGTAATTTCACATTATTGAATCGGGTGGTCTGAGCATTTCTTCTCATAAAGTCAATGATATCGTCTTCCAAAGGGGGCAATCCGTACGAATCGAAATATTCCACACATCCCTCCTGAGGAAAGTAGACGGCTACCCAGTGGGTTCCTGGGAGATGACTGTCGTCCGTGTTGATCACGTAAGCTTGATGGTCTTTAGGTTTGCGATGAGGGAGTTCATCTTTAGCACAGACGACAGGATTCCAAGAAGCCGTATACGAACTGTGGTTCAAAAGGTAATAAAGTTCCCAGGTATCCATTGTTTTGTGTGGTTTTTTTCTTCTTCACAGGTAATAATAAGTCGTCAATTCGATCCTGACTTTTTGCTTGAAAATGTCTGACGAATAAACGGTTATTCGTTCTGTTTCCTCACTCTGATTCAGGAGAGCTTCGATACGATGGATCTCTTGAGTGGTTAATGGTGGACAAGAATGTTCACGCAAGTCTTTATACCACTGGTGCAACACGTCTTTGTTCGAGATGAGACTCCAGGCTTCGTCCAGATACTCGTCCAATTTTTCTTCTTGACTCAACATCAGGCATTTGTCGTGTTGAATTTGACTGGGATGATCGTTTTGACATCCATAGCAATTTTTCTTGATCAATTCCGTCATTTTATCGACCAAGTGTTTGGCAAAACAGGAGACTAAATGGTCTTCTTGTTCTGGCCATCTTGACTTCATCATGACAACTTCTTCGTCTTTGTCTTGGGATTCTTCTTTTTCCACGGTCTCCTCACATTCCATCTCCAAAGTTTCTCCACTAGGCAAAGAGGGATAACAGTCTTCCATGACTTCTAATAATCTAGAATGACTTCTCTCAAACTGTTGATTTCTATCGTATTATCGAATTCTGCATACAGGATGACGTTCACTGTTTTCCCTGCATCCAGTGGACTCGCAAACTGAATTTCCACACGAATTTGGCCGGATTTTATAGGGTGGAAATGTCCCTCGTCGCTGCCTTGGTCTGGAGTGAAATCGAAAGCCCACAAAGCGTAGCCTCCTGCATAATCGTCGTACGTAATGCCGTGACTGGTGTTGGTTCCTAACTGTCCGGTAGCTTCGTACAGGGACAAGTACGATCTCAAATAATTCTTCGCGGCACCAAAGTTAGGCTCAAAAGGTCGGGTACACACGGTCTTGCCATCACGACTGACTTCAATCTTGGACACATTGTAATGATTAAAGTAGAAAGGATTTTCGTTGTAGACTCCATTGAAGGCTGAATTCTTGACGATACCAACAATCAAACGCTTGGGTAACTGTCCTTGGAACAGATGATCTTCGATCATGGATCGCTGTCCAGCAGGAATGGTGAAGGTTTTCACTTCCACGTGTCGGATGGGATACTTGGCGGTCGTTCTGCTCAACGTTTGACTGATGTCGTTTCCCACTTTAGGCAACACTTCCACGCGACGTACGTAGAGCCTGGTTTCTTGGATGATGGTTTTGTAAGTGGCATCATGAGCAGCCATCAAATGGAAAGCGGCACTGCTCCGATTCAGTCTCAGGCGGATATCCACCCCGTTTAGCAAATATTTCTCTTGCAACCACATGTCTAGATGCAAACGATCTATCAGTTCTAAACTACGACTTTGATGAATTTTCCTTCGTCGTTCTACAAATCCCGATAAATTTTGAGCATCCCCAGCAATTGTAATGGCGTTGAACCTATTCACTTGGTCAGGTTTCCATACCACGCAAGCATCCAGATGAGTGTTCTTGGCTTCTTTTCCGTACGTCAAGAGATTTTCCAGGTACGCTCGATAAGGGTAAGTATCCATGCTGCTGCTGACTAGTTTGTTATTCAAGTACAAGTCCACCTCGCTAAACAAGGAATGCATGAAATTATTGACGGGAGTTACTACATCATCATCGGCTAGGTCAGCGTTGGGTGGTTCGATCACTTTCACTTTTAAGTATAGGTAACTGCTATTCAGATCGATGTAATCTTCGGGCTGTCCTTTGATTTCAAACTCGATGGGAGCGGAATCGGTCAATGAGGAGACCGGGTGAAATTCCACCCACTGGGATTCTTGCATGGTCATCATAGTGGGGGGCATGGCAAACATATCCAGTTCCGTCTTGGAACAAGCGCAAGACTCTCGGTGCATCATCTTTTTTGTTGCTGTGTCTCAATAATCGAAAACGTCGAAGTCTCGAACGGTTCTTCTTTTCTTGGCCTTTCTAGCTTGAAGTCTGGTGAAAGGGTGTTTTCTTCGTCGTCGTCTCTTTCTGCCTTGTCCTTGCTGAATGCCTGACTCGGTAGCGTGCAGGGCATTTATAGGTGTGTCTCGTCGGCTAAAATGTCTTTGCCCGTTTGCAGCAAGACATTTCTGCCTGCCCTCATGAAGGCTTCTTTAGGGTTTTGTTTGTCGATGATGACATTTTGGAGAAATTCTTTGTCTTCTGTCAGTGCCGCATCTTTCAAGGCGTGCAATCCGCGTGTCACCATTGGTTTCAACACTGGGGCCACCGAACGAAAGGCCGATTTTAACATGTCTCCTAAACCGTGTCCTCGCTGTCGAGCAACCCCTCGGTACACTGGATACATGACTTACTTACGAATCGTGAGAAAACCGTTTTCGAAAATGGAGTTTCACCGTGACTTTTCCTTTGGTGAATGGAATATTTTGTCCCAAATCTCCTTTTATAGTGATGTTGACCGTGTCCAAATACGACTTACTGACAGGCAAATAGTGAGGATGGACAAATTCGCGGTGGACGTGGTAAGTGTTTCCACCTTCCTCGTCAGCGTTCGTGGCAGAATCCACTTTGAAAGGAATGACACGCAGTAACGGCACAGACGTGTGTCCCACCACGTTGTACTCCACCACATCGGAATACACGAACATGAAATTCAGTCCTTGGTTCAGTTCTACCGGGGTACGAAAATACTGGGCAAAAGTCTCGTTGTCGTAAATGACTGGTAATTCGTTTTTTTCTTTTTCTACTTTCTTCCTCAGCTCCATGTCTCCGCCCAACATGTCAAACAATTCAGGACAAAATACAATGGACATGATTTTACTCCGCTCAAATTTCATCAAGAAGCGACGAGCTACTTTGTGGTACTCCATGGTGACACTTTTGTTCCTGACAATCTCAAAAGCTTTCCCAAACACGCCATTAAACCTGGAGGCTATGGTGCTGACCAAATGATGACCACTAAAATAATAGCCTGGGAGAATGGACAAGTGGTAGGTGGACGTTTTAGTTTTCTCATTATAGGTTTTAATGTCAGATATGGTTGTTCTCTTATTCAATTCCTGTTGCAATTGCTCGTCATGAACTTCCACATCAAATTTATTTTGATTGGGAAGGACATTGAGGACTTGGGTAGGGTGAATCATTTCTACTAAAGCCACTTCCCAATGGGCTTCGTGATCTAAGGGGATGGCCTGAGGTAATTTGGCCGTGTAACAGCACAACGTGTTGTGGGGAAACACCTCCATGGAACTGTCACTGGGTAAGGTTAAGTAAAATTGGTTTTCGTGACTCATAATTCCAGAGTTCTGTGGCTGTCCGAGGGGTTATTACTGGACGTCAGAGGCGTGTCTCCGCCCAAAATGGGGTTCTGATTGTGGTTGGAGTGGTGACTGACACTGGCACTGGCACAAGGTTCCCGTGGTTCCCGTTGGAAGAGAATTTCAGGGAGGGATTGGGAAGCAGGTAACCGATGCAACTGCTCAATAAAATGGTCCACAATTGTTTGTCTCCTTGTTGCAAACTCAAATTGGCAATGGCTGCTCCGATGACACAATACACCACGAAGATTTGGCAGAAAAAGACGATTTGCGTTTTAGGCACACGTTCTCCACACCACACCCACAAGGGTTGTTTTTGTAAATCTTGCACAGAAGAACTAGGTGAAGAAGGAGTGGTCGACGTAGCTGCGTCTGATGTGTGAAAGGGCATGATGGTCACTTCTTTTTATAGTCGATGACTTGCGAAGCGTCGATCCAAGAATCAAAACTGGGTGGATATCCTTTCCAACGTACTTTGACTTCTTTGACACGTCGTTTGCCTACTTTACGGGTTCTGCGTTCGAGAATGCTTTCGATGTCGTACACGTCGTCTTCTTTTTTGGTGACACGTTGTAACTCGGGCAAATAAAACGTTCCTTTGAGCACTTCTCCGTTCATGTCTTCCAATTTATAGACGGCAGGATGACGGCCATGCACTCGTCCAGTGACGCGAAAGAATTCGGTTGTCCAGTTAGGTAAGTAACCTTTGTCGAAAGTGCGTTTGGTTTTGCCAATGCGCACCCAATCTCCTACGGCTAACACTCCACTTTTCTTAGGGACAGCCCTCGTCGGGGACGTACCAAACAGACGCTCAAACACCAACACTTCGTTCTCGGGAGTCACGTCTTGCGGGGCACGTCCGATGCTTCGGTGGTAAGATTGGTTGTACGCTTGCACCAGGTGCGGTAAGATGTCGATGTACTTCAGAGTGTGGTGATGTGTAAAATATTTCCACATGCGTTCTTTCAAAGTGCGTTGAAAACGTTCCACGATGCTGGCTTTGGTTTCGGGATTCTCGGTGGTAAAAAAATGAATGTCACGTTTCTTTAATTCTTTTTGGAAAGCTTGGTTCAGAAATTCGGTGCCTTTGTCCGTTTGCCATCGAAGAGGGTGACGACCGCTTTGTTTCAACACCCGTTGCAGGGCTCGCACTAACTCGCTGCTCGATTTGGAAGTCAAGGACACGACCCAGTCAAATTTGGAAAAGACATCGATGACACAAAACAAATATTTGTAGCCGCGATTGTAGCTGGCCAAATGAGAGACATCGGTTAAATCGGCTTGCCATTGATGATCGATGCCTTCCACTCGGGTGCGACTTCTGCCAAACTTGCGTCGAATGGGTTTGTGCAAAGTGTAGGAAGCTTGTTCTTGTAACCATCGTTGCACTTGAGGTAAACGGAGACTTTTCAGTTGACTTTTGGCAGCACGATACAATTTTTGAACTCCTGCGTAACCTGCAGGATGGGAGGGATCGTAGTAAATGCTGGCTAAGACTTTTTCCATTTTTGGTGTGTTTGTGTGTTAATAAGACACCCCCTCTTGGAGGATGCTACTCTTTTTCTCTTGGGGTACTTTCTTGGATTGCAATGCTTTGCGTGTGCGACCGGCAATAGGTGTTGAAGAGGAGGAGGATGTCTGAGCGGGGGATATCGGTTCTTGTTTCACTTCTGTCTTCACTTCTGTCTTCACTTTCTTTTTCTCTTGTGATGAAGAAGGGGTGGCCATCATCTTTTTAATCCATCCAATTCTGGAGGTAGGTGGTGTTGTTAACTTGCGTACTTTTTCTGGTGGAGTTTGAAACCCTTCTTCTTCTTCTTCTTTTCCTTTTTCTGTCTTGGTCACTGGTACTGGTGGTACTGGTACTGGTGATGGTGCTGGACTTTTCATCAAGGTCTTAAAATCTTTCAGAGTGGGTAGAGCTGTTTCGTCTAAAGCTTTCTGGTGAAAGAGTTGCAGTCGTTGCAAGAGTTGACCGTACTTTTGCGATTTTTCTGTTTCGGACAAATCTTGGCGATCCATCAAAGACTGCAATTCGTGTTGTAACTGGGACATCTCGCTCAAATTGGGATTGGGAGGTAAATGCGGGGTGCGTTGTTCTTGCCACCGATGGTATTCCATCCATCGTTTGTAAGGCACTAAAGCTAGTTTTCGTCCTTCCATGGGGTTGTCAAGGGTCGATTCTGAGATCTTGGGACTTCCGAGGGCCTTTTTATCTTGCTCCCACCAGTCCTCCCAACATGGTTCCCAAGACTCCTTTCAGTATGGGGCCTAACAAGAGGGGCAAAATGCCTCCACGTTGCACTAACATCTTCTTCTTTTGACGAATGGGAATTTTCTTTCGAACCATTTGGCGAAGAACGTGACGATGTTTGCTTGAGCATTGTTTCTGGTGTTTGGACAAAGGGATCGTGCCTTTCAAAACGTTCAAACAACATTCCCACACGGTATCGATGACCTCTTTGGAGGCCGTTTGAATGAGTTTTTTTTCGTGGGGATGGAGAAGCTTTGGACAGGACAGATAACATGTCCCCATGTTTGGCTAAACGTGGTGGCAGTCCTTTCCTTTTCTTTCCTTGGGGTTTTCTGGAGGGTGACATCTTTGAGTCTTCAGGAGCACCAAAAAAACACAGATACCCTTCTTGGTCACATGCCTTTTTTATACTGGAACGCGTCGCCACTGATTGTGTTTACGTCGTATCAACCTCATGACAGGCATGACACGTCGTGCAGGGGTACGTAACGGACTAAATCGAGCCAGTTCTTGCTTGGACAAATCCAGTAAACTTTGTGACATGCCCGATCTTTCATGGACTTTGATTTTGGGAGAAGGTACTTTGTGAGCAGCAGCCACTGCCACTAAATTGGAGGGTCCTGCTACTGGGGAAGTTCTTTTGGGGGTCATCAACGGAGAAGTTCTTGGTGTGATCAACGTCTCCAAGTACTCTTCAGTTCCTGGTGACATCAACGGAGAAGTGGATAAACGTGAGGATGCCGGAGACGCAGTCAACGCTGTGGGAAGTCGTGGTTTACGAGTGTAAGGTTGCGTCCTAGCCGAAGTGTCTCTCTTACGACTAGTTTTCTTCTGTGGACTTTTCTTTTTCTGGGGACTCTTTTTCTGTTTCTTTTTCTGGGGGCTTCTTTTCTTTTTCCGGGGTGGTGTCTGGTAAGAGGAGGGTCCTGCCACTATAGAAGTTCTCCTTGGGGACCTGGTCTTTTTCTTTTTCTTCTTGGGGCTTCGTTGGACTTTTGTCTTGGGGATAACTTTGGGGGCATTAGGATCCCATCTTAAGAGAGAGCGAATGATGACCTCTCCCAGAGTACCGCTCCCTCCAGGTTTCAAAATGATTTGTTTTTTTGTTTGAGTGTCGATGCGGGGATCGGCCAGTTGGACCAAAGCGACTTTGTTTCGATCGAAAAAGCGTTTGGTTTGATGAGGAATCTGAATGATTCCTTGGAGTATTTGACGTGCCGTCACCGTGAACCATCGTAAGACTTCTTTGAGACTAGCTTCTAAGACACGAGCTCGTGTTTGTGGATTATTTTCTCGACTGATGCCATACAAGGCACGAATCTATTTGACAGGAAGATGCGACTGAAGGGACGTCATGTTCACACTGTGTGTGAGACAGACGAAAAGGGTCTGAGGTTTTTATAGATTTTTTTATGGGGAGTGAAATGAAGTCGAGGACGGAGACGTGTACAGGACTGGCCCTCCGTCTTGGCACCAGTGGTGAAACAAGTGGGTACGAAATCGCAAATCCTCGGGAGTCGTAGGTTTCAAATCGACGAGTAAATAGGCGTGTGGCGTTTGAGTGGCATCGTCGTACGCCTGAGTCAGCCAAGGCGTTCCTAACTGTTTGGCTAAGACTTGCACTTGCGATTTATCTCGAGGGCTTTTAAACAAGACCACGTAATGCGCATTGAGACTGATGGTGCGATGGGCTTTACTTTGTTGAAACAAATTTTGGATGATGTAAACGACACTGGAATTACGGTGATGCCCTTTGCGCGTGAACCACAATTTAATTTCTTCTTCGTCTTCTCCTAACATGTCGTCGAAAATGACCAAATTGGTTTGACGGGAGTCAGAGACGATACCGTCGTCTTCTTTTGGAATGCCTTCCACAAACACGATGGAATCGCCTTGACTTTCTCGCAAGAGGTTGTACGCCGATTGCCACTCTTTGTAACACCACACGATCCGTTGAGGTGGCCGATCGATCAAATGATGTTTATGTTCGATCAAACGTTTGACGAATTCGGTTTTGACTGAACCGCTAGGTCCAGCAATGAGCATGTTAAAGGGATGGCGAAGATACAAAGCCTCCCAACTGGCACGATCTAAGTGTTCGTCGATGAATTTGACAGTAAAGGAAGAGGGAGCAGAGACAGTAGAGGTAGCCATTGTGTGAGAAATGTCACTTGTGACACGAAAACAAACAAGACAAGAGTTTATATACTTTTTCAGAACACGTTTATTGAATGTTTTTTTTTCAAACATGAATACGAAAGACAAAAATACATAAAAGCCAAAGGCTTAAGTACAAGGATAAAAGGCACATGATAACTATGAACGTGGAATAAACACAAGTGTCTGTACAACCACATGTTTTGGGTAATGTTCTCACCAGTTCAACAGGGGGTAAGGTCACACAAGTGTACTCCCGAAAGGGTCTTTCAGGTCTGTCCACGACAGTCCTGTCCTGGGTGACGGGTTCTTCTGGCACCGTCACTAACACGGGTTGAAAAGTAACTTTTTTCCTTGAACAACTCTCGTGCATACTGGGCCACTTCTTGGGTCCAAGCCTCAAAACCGCCCTTTTTCCAATCACGAACATCTGTCCAATGGGGGTGTAAGTCACAAGCTACACACACATCGTCATACACGTCTTGGGTAGCTAAAAGTTGACGAATCTTTTTTTCCTGTTGAGGTCGAGAAGTATCCAGATGAAAACGCAAGGCTTTGAGCAAAAGGAGTTTTTCGTGACCATTTAAGACCATGGGGGTATGGTAAGTACTGATCGTAAAGAGTCCACAAAGAATCGGCTGGTAAACGAAATCCCAGAAAACAAGTCACTAAGACACACAACACCACTTGTCGTCCCAAATTGAATGGATACAGTTCTTGTAATAATTGATGGTAATGATCCACGGTTTGAATATGGTCATTGAGTTCCTTCCACGGAATCTGTTGGATTACATGTGATAAAAACCTCGGCATGACATCCTGTTTTTATATTCTCTTTTTTTCGGATGCAATACACGTACTTTCTAGCCAGACATCTTCGTTCTCCAGTAGGAAATTTAAATGCTCCAAACTGTAACCTAAACTTCAAACTTCGTTTAGGAGTTTCCTCTTTCTCTAAGTAGATTCCACGTAAAATATGTTTGTAATCCTTTAACTTGTCTTCCTCAATGCGTTGCACTAGGTGAATCTCGAAGTAACCAAAATTATGAACATGTCGATCATTGGCAACCTCAAAATTTTGAACAATGTCTGACCACTGAAACAATTTCTGACGAATCAGTTCTTTTATACCATTCAGGTACCAGTGGTTAAAGATCTGGTGACGTAACGGATGCAATTGTTCTTTACGTTTCACTTGTATTTTGACCAGCTCTCGGTAAATGCGTTCTCTCAACTCCACAGGCAAAGCACGAATGTTCTCTAGCAAAGTATCCATGAATAGGTCATACTAAATCCTCTTTGGTCTCACACAAGAAATGTACTGTTTGCACAAACATGGTTTTAATTGACTGTCGAATCTAAATCGTTTCACCATTAATCTACACATTACAATTCGTTCAAAAGTTTCCTCTTTCACCAAGTTGACATTGCGTGAAAGATGTTGGTAATTCGTTAACTCTTCCTCTGGAATTCGATGCAGTACGTTTACAATGTAGTAGATAGAATCGTCAATACCAAACCATTCCTTTTTATAACCAGGAGGTCGTTGATCAATGTCTGTCCAATGGAACAGTTTCAACTCAATCAGTCCTTGTATAGCATTCAGGTACCAGTGGTTCAAACACCGGTGACGTAACGGATGCAATTGTTCTTTACGTTTCGCTTGTATTTTGAACAGCTCTCGGTAAATGCGTTCTCTCAACTCCACAGGCAAAGCACGAATGTTCTCTTGTAAAGTATCCATGAACAGATTATGGTAAGTTACTTCAATGTCTTGGTCCCACTAAGGGTAAGTAATGACAATTCGGTGACCATCGAGCATGTTCTGCGTAGGCCGAATCTTGTGGTTCCCAGTGGTGAGTGACACACCGCAACTGAAGCACTTGACTTTATCTCCTTCGCCCAAGTAGAAAAATCCGGCTCTGGCTAATTCTTCGGGGGTCGGTCCTCCCAGATACTTAGGCCATTTTCCTTTGAACGATTGAAGACGATTTTCAAAGTCGCAGTATTCCGACAAACGCACAGGGAACGAATATTCGTCTTTCACAGGTTCGTTTCGATGAGGGTTGGGTGACATGAACAGGAGTTTGCTCAGGGCTGTATGACATCCGTAGGGGGGTAGACGTGAAGGTGAACATTCCCCTTTAAAACGAAACTCAGTAAAATGTCCAAGAGGACGAGCGGCATCACTTTCGCATCCCACAGGTTTGACACGCACAGCATCACTTTCCATGATATTGGTAGGGACACTAAAGTTCCCGTGATGCTTTACGCCATCGCTCAGGTCACAAGGTACAGCATCGTACCCATCGCAAGGCTCACAATCGCATTCCACTTCAGAAGCCTCACACTTGAATTGTGCCTTTCTAAACAACTTGTTCTGTGTTTCTCTGAAAGTATTCATCTTGTTCGCTCGGTCTTGGTAGTCACAATGAACTATCGATCTTGACCATAACCCCCTTTTTATACTAGTCGCAATGCAGTCTCCAGCTTGTACATCTTTCCTTTTTTATGTTTTTTATGTCTTGTTCTGGAAGGTACCATCTCTAAGGTACCGTCAACATTGTACCGTAGTGTGATGGGTGGAAAGGCCATAGAAAGGTAAGGGCAGTGCGGAGACGATCGAGATTGTTCCAGAATAGCTGAATCTTTATAGATACATAGATCCATTCGTAACTTCAGTCCGCAAGCGAAACACTGTACCTCGTATCCCAATCATGACTCAGGTCCCAAGTGGACAAATCCTGTTCTAGCTAAAACATGCGAAGAAGGTAATCCTTCCCTATTCGTAGGCCATTTTTGAAACGTGTCCAATCGACGGGCACAATCACAATAGTCAGGTAAGAAGACTGGAAAATGGTAGGGTTTGAACTTGGAGTTCTCATCGGGTTTTTCACTCAAATCTTGCTGTGGCGAAGTCATCTTTCTGGTGGGTGACTATCCTCTTACAACCAATGTTTTATACCAACGTGTCCATACGGCAAAGTAAAGTGGTTGGGAAGTCGCACTCGCTTCTGGTACACGATTTGATAGACTTTTTCCAAGGGTCGACTGACGATGTGGTGAGTGGGTAAACGTACAATCTTGTTCGGTTGGTAAGTGGTCACTTTAAAGTTTCCATCCTCTCCCGATTGCAAGGCTTCTTTCAATACCCCAAAGTTGACCACTCGACTGGTACGATGATTCAGAGTCAGTCCTTTCACTTTGCACGTCGTGTGCACTTCTCCTTGTTTGTCACGGTATTCGTAGCCGTAATTTTTGGGACCGCCACTGACGAAACTTAGAATCTTGTCGTCGGGATGCTCGTCTGTCCAGGCTCCTAAACGGTCTCCTTCGATGTCAGGGTGATGTTGAATGGGGTGATGGATGTAAATGCAACTGTCCGTGTCAAAGTACAGGACGCGTTCTTCTAACAGTTCTAAAGCTTCGTACAATTTTAAGCGAGCATGGGCTGTCACGTAAGCCGCAATGATGACATTTCCAAAAGGGTCGTCTTGTACAAAGTCCAGATCTTCTTCGTAATTGACCAAGATCAAATCCTCTCGAACGACGTCCACGTGTTTCATGTATTTGGTTTTGTCGTGAATCATCTGGAAGTAGCGGGAAGGTTCTGTCAAATATTCCGTCTTGGGTAAACACGGGCGTTGTGCCATTTTACCCCACAAGCAATTTAACATCACTTTGGCAAACGATCGCCTGCCTTCGTTTTTCTCGATGTGGTCTAAAGTGATGCCTTCTTGTTCATAGTATTTCTCTTTGAATTGTATTTGGTCTTCGGGAGTGTGACACCAGGAAGGATAGCCGCTGGCTTCTTGCTTCAGTTTCAAAAAGGCATCCACGTAGTCGGCGAAAATGCCTTTCTGACTGGGGTCACCCTTGTGGTACTGTTGTGTCTTAGGAAAGTGGCAAATTTCGTACACTTCTAACAGTTGGTATCCCATGTCCAGAGCTTTGAACAATTCTACGCTGACCCAGGTTCCCGTCAAGGCCCGTTCTTCCTGGCTGTGCTGACAAGGTTGGTCTTGGTTGCACGTTTCGGCACAAGTAAGGCACAAGGGAAACATCAGTTTGCCTTGACAATGGTGAGGTAAGACGGGATGGTATAGGTTCGTAGGAGGCAAAACTTTACACTTGATCAAGCCTTCGTATTGTCGAATGTTTTTCAGGTCGATGTGTTCCGTTAACAATTCCGGGTGCCCTACAGGAAAGCGACAATATTTGCACACGTAGGGATACAGCGAACACACGTTCAAGTATTTCATTTCTTCTCCTTTCTCTTCGTCGACTTGGTACAGCAAACAGGTGGCATTGGTCCTTCCTCCGTACAAACTATCCCTCGGGTTCAGCGGGTCCATGAAGTGGTAACTTTCCACGAGGCGTTTAAACTCGGGATCGGTTTTCATACGTTGATCGTATTCGTGTTCCCACATTTCCACCACTTGGTATCCTTGCTGTTCTAACTTTAGGCGCCGCTGACAAGTGTCCTGGTACAAGTCTTCCATGGTCCGTTGTAAAAACTGATTTTTAGTGTCACGGTCAGGGTAACAGACGGGACATCCGTGAAATAAGCAACCGTTAAACTCGTACACGATCTTGGGGTTTTCTAAGTCCCAGCCATCGACCGAATACGTTCCGATGGTCTTTTCGCCCCCTCCGTTGCGGGCATGCTGAATCCACTTGTCTTCCTTGTCGCACAAGTACTGTAACCAACGTAGGGCTTTGACCGAGTATTGACGCTTGACATAGTGGTTCGTTTGAGGGCTGATGACAGCCACGGTGTTTTCAGACATGAATCGTTGTCGATACACTAAGGAACACGCTTTGGCAATGGTGCAAGCTTCTTTCAAAGGATCGACCCCTCCGTGTTCCATGAACAGTTCTCGAAATTTTCCACAGCAACGTCGTAAAATGTCCACGTCGGAACGACAATACTTTAGCATTTCTTCCTGAAAGTCGAAAGGGTATGAGGCGTGAGCCTGGTACCAAGCGTAGAAAGCTTCTCGTTGTTCGGTACGCATGTTGTCGGGGTCGTAATAGTGAGCCTCAGGTAAATGGGGTAGAACGGCGTGTTGATTGGCTTCCGTATTGAAAAAGTGTGGAAAGTACCCTTTAGCCATTTCTCTCATTCCAAACGTTTTAGGCATTCGACTCAAAGGCATGGCCAAGTAACTCATCGAATCTTTAAACTGTACTTGTCCCACTTGCATGAAAAAGTCACTTTAGGACGCTCGGTGCCTTGTTCCGTATAGTATCTCAAAAGAAACTGTCCATCGTATCCGGAGAAATTGTGAGCCATCACCGTGGCATGACGATAACAATCTCCGTAACGTTCGATGTCCTCTTGGCTCCACGTCTTGTCGATGGGGTCTAAGACCCATTGGGCAAAATCGGCTAACGTGTTTGGTCCCCGAAAGATTTTTTCATGCCCTCCGGGAATCTTGCTGCAGTGAGGGCAATGACTGAAGATAGGTTCTTGAATGCACTTCTCGCACGCTCGATGAGCCACGCAGAAATTAGGAATGTGAATGCCGGTCTCTTGCATGCATTCGAAATCGAAAAAGATGAAAGTGCCTTTTTTCTTGTGACCGTCCTCTTTCTCTGGTGGGGATTGGTATTTTTGCACGTAGCATTGGTGTTCCAAGTCCACGATGTGGTGATAAATGTGACATTTTTTCTTTCCTCGACATACGTGTGCCTTCGCATTATTGGTAAGTATGCCTTGTCCACAGGTAGGGCACAATCTCAGCAGTTGACAAGCACATTTCTGCTGTGAACTTTGCGTCTTCAAATGTTGTTGGTAACAGGTAGGGCTGACAAACGTGCGCAGACAAGTTGAACAAGGCACTGGTTCTTCGCTCAGACCGGGTGGAGAGGCCAAACATCCTGGACATTTCATTCCACAATACTTGTGTTGCTCTCGATTGTTATAACCATAATCACATTTCTCACAATAATAACCGTTTCCCAGGAATGCAGTGATACTGGTAATGGTATCGAAATGGTCATCGTGATAATAGACATGAATGTATTTTCCGTCCTTAAAGTCTTGGCCTCGAAACAACAGAGGCCCGCGCATTTCTTGAGGGTGCACTTTCAATGTGTAGCGTGGAGTTAGGACATCTTGCAATTTTTGCATCTCAGGAATGCCACAGGGTGTGTCTTTGGACAGGTCAGCTTGTTGCAACAGGAGTTCTGCTTCGTTTCGTTGTTTGGTTCGGTTCGATTTTCGAATGTTCTCCCAGGTTTTTTTCCATTGTCGAATAGTTTTCCAGGCTCTTTTCCATTTTGCCGTGTCGTTCTTGTTGGCATAGGTTCGTCCCATCACGATGTCACGGGCTAAACACATCTGGTCTTGAGGGTTGTTAATTCGGACGAGACTCTTTTTGGTGTTGCGAAGGTCGTCCACCAATAACATCTTTTTTCGTCCTGTCCCTTGAGGAAGAGAGACGTGAGCCATTTTCAGTGTGGCTTTACCATCGGTGATGTCAAACTGGTCATTAGATTGTTGTACGTGTTGAATCTTGTCCATGATTTTGGAAGGGGTTAGTTCTGCGGGTCTGCTAAACTCGATCCAAACAGGGGATTTCAAACCGTCGTGATCTATGGATAGTGTCAAGCGATCGTCTTCTTTAGGTTGACATTGTCGCTTGAGTGCGGTGAGCAAAGAATCCCACATCTCGGTGATAAACCCTTCTGCTTTCTCCAATGGTACGTCGGACTTGAAATCTTTAAACTTCACCGTGTAGGTGTAAGCCGTGGTTCTAAATTTTCTAGAGGAGCGCTTTTCCGTCTCTCGAATGGAATAGTATTTTTCAGGGTTGACTAAGGGTGACGAACTTGGTTTAGAGGTTTCAAATTCTGGTTCACTCATGTCCTCTTCAAAATCACTGGCATGAATTTGTGCCAAGATTTCAGCTCTGGTACGAGGCGATAGATCACGTTTCTGCCTCTTACTTTCTTCTTCTTTCTTCTCGAATGAATGGGATCGTTTCATCTTGAGTGCAAAACGTCAAATGACTCAAGTGTAAACACCATAAACTAATTTATAGTCATGGCAGACCAGCGTATATAAAAGGGTGTGTGTCTTGTTCTTTCACTATTTATTTCACTCTCAAGCCGAGCACAACGATGGAAGAGACTAGCCAAATCGAACGTTTCATCAGAGCTTTGCGAGGGGTCATTAGAAAATTCTCTTCAGACCAGCCTACGGACTACTCTCCTTCCTTTCGAGATAAAAGTCAAGATACTTGCTATATCTGTCAGAAGAAGGGGCATTGGTCTTCAGAGTGTCCAGACCGTCAAAAAAGAAAAAAACAGGGGGTAAAAAAGACAAAAGTCAAGATACCTGTTATTATTGTAAAGAAAAAGGACATTGGTCTCCAGATTGCCCAAAAAAGAAACAAGAGGAATCAGAAGAAAAGAGGAATTCTTCAGAAGAAGAGAGAGATTCTTCAGAGGAAGAGAGGGATTCTTCAGAGGAAGAAGAGGAAGAAAGAAGACAATTCTATTTACAAGAGGCAAAGAAACAGGAGAAGAAAAGAAGAAGGGAAGAAAATGAGGAGAAAGAAGAGGAAAAGAGGGTGAAGAAATTCAAAAAACAGAGAGACTAAACAAGGAGAAAGAAGAAGTCAATGAACTTTTTATTAAAGTGTTGTGTTGTGAATTGTGAATTGGATTGTAAAATATGGATAAAAGAATAAATGAATGATATAATGTAAGTGTCTTTGAGTTTTGATTTTAAAATAAGAACGTACACTCACGCACTCATACACATAAACGTACTATAAGGGTAAAATGGGTGGGTTTTTTTGAGTTATTGGCAAATTGAAATTGTATTTCTTTTCGAGAAATGTGGGTGGCCCTGAAAAGGGCCTTTTTTGGTGTAGGGGTGAGTTTAAGCAATCAACTTTAACTGCCTTAAGCCTTTGCCACGGCCAAGGCCTACTTCTGGACTGCGTAATGTTGATGATGATGATTGGGTTGAAATCACTAAGGGTGGTACGGTAGGCTTAGTCACAGGGTTAACGTGTTTAGCTCGGGAAGGTCGTATTCTCTTCGGTCGTAATAAAGAAGTCTGATACATTTGTTTCAGACTTCTTAACTCCGCTAAAATGTCCAACAGTACCGTGACCGTTTGATTTTCACCCTCTTGTTTCTTTGCTGCTACTTCTTCTTGCTGTTGTTGCTGTTGTTTTTTTCTTACCTCTTCTTCTTGCTGCTGTTGCTGTAGGAGAAAAGCCTGTTCCGCTTCCTTTTGTCGTTGTATAAATTTCTCCAATTCTTCTTTCTGTCTCTGTCTAAAATTCTCCACTTGCGGTAATGAAGAAGGTAACGAAGGTTCCGGAACAAATTCTTGCGAGGAGAGAAAATCCACAAAATCCCAATTCACCTCTTCTGAAAGTAAGTCCGGGTTCCCTTGAGCAGTCTCCCCTGTTGGTGTACCCCAATGGATCGTTTTCTGAATTTCCGTCATGTTGAATCACTGTCGCATAGATTGACTGCACACAAGCGCTAGCGAATCTATATAGACTACGTGATGTCACAGACTGCTCTCTTCGGATTGGATGCGGGCTGACTGAATTTTGTAACGCGTGTTCGGATTGGTGAATGAACTCAATCCGTTTCAATCCTACCTCTACCTATAAATAAGCGCAGTTCACTGCATTGATTCACCTGTTCTCGTCGCTTCAAGATGTGGACCTATGTGCAATCTTCTACGCTTGTGTCTTCCATGATGTTCAGGACGGACATGCTCATGTATGTCCGATCCAAGTGGACCGTTGTCCACAGGACAAACACCAGTCTGTGGATACGTAGGATCTACGTTGAAAGACAAGGATGCCTGAAAAGAGTGCTGATTTACGGACCAACAGTGAGACGTAGCCTAAGGACAAGAAGAAGACCAATGCGGTGCCATTTATGTTAATGAATACATTAACATAAACCCAAAGGCCCTTTTCAGGGCCCCCATATTTCTCGAAAAGAGATAGCCTTTCAATTGCCTACCTTTTTTTAAATTTAAATTTAAATTTAAATTTAAAAAAAAATTTAAAAAAAAAAATCCTATATTCAATTCCCTTGTCCCTAGACAAGCCCAAACTCTATTCCCATGTTAAATTTCCCTTGTCCCTAGACAGTTCCAAACTCTATGTTAAATTCCCATTGTCCCTAGAGTGACCCACGATTTTTCTCCATGTTAAATTTCCATTGTCCCTAAAGTGTCCCAGGGGTCTTTTTAATGCTAAGTCCCATTGTCCCTAAGGTATCCCACGTTACTACTACCGGTTAATAATATTACTGTCACCAGTTAAGCAGATGGATGAGGCATCCTTTTTCGATGCTGATTAGTGAAGTGTTGTATTTTATGATTGGAACGTTATATTAATAATAATAATAATAATAATAATAATAATAATAATAATAATGATAATAATTATAATAATAATAATAAATGCATCTAGGTTGGGACTGCAAATAAGTTCAATAGTGATACATATAACAAATATAAACATTTTATATAACAATGACAAAGACGTAATGTGATATTGAAGTCCTTAAACGTCTCAGGAAAATTTCACAAAATCTTTTCTTAATGGGATTCAACAGAGAAGAAAACGAAACGCTTGCATCTCCATACTTGTATTTACATTATGTCACAATTTGCAGACCAGATTCGTTAAAGGGATGGCATTTTGTAAAGGAGGATGTATTTTAAATGATCATCAAAAGTTTGGTTTTGATTGCTTTCAATGAGATTGTTAATTTAGATGGTGACTTGTGCATGCAGCTTATTAAATTACACCATTAATGTTGATCCTGGCAGTAAGACTAAATGAATTTCTTAAATGTTGCTTGTGATTCAATCCCATTTGAATAGGCAGAGTCATATAGGAATGTTCATATTTATCTAACAAAGTCGGATTGTTGTTTCTCCCGTCCTTTCAATTTCTTTCTTCTTCAGTTTTAAATCATCGTTTGTTTTAAACTAATACCCACTTTTCTTCGTGTCCAAATAGGCGTATGATGCAAAGGTAATATACGGTCACCTTTATATAGCAATAACCTAGTCTCAAGGGCCATTCTATATTTCCCTGTCAAATTTCCAACAAGAATGGCATGTATATAATGGTCAATTGCTCTCCACAGTCAGAATCTGTGTCTTTCCTTACCAAATGACGGCTCCATAAGTGTCTTAAGTGGCACCTTTGGTTTATCTAAAGTGACCCCTCAGTTTACGCATACTAAACTTTTGTTTGATGATGAAGGCATTCGTTAAGACAATGATTATCGTGTGAATCGATTTACATTTTTTGCCTTTCTTGTATTTACTTCTCTGTTGTAACTTTTTATCAATGTTCCTCAAAGGTGTCAACATGTTAAATAAATGCGAAGGCATTGCAGTTTTTATCATTATAGTAGAGGGTTGAAACAATTTGCTTACAGGTGGTTGGGAAAAAGTACTGTAGTCGTTCTAGAAACACAAATCGCCTTTTGTGAGAGCGTGACAGATATATTTCAATGGCATCATATATTTGCTTGTACAATACAATTTTTTCTGATGACCAAAGTGTATCACTGAGAAGAGATACGTAGAGAGATGGGTTGGTTTATTGTTTCAGTTTATGCGCAAGATTATGGTGTTGGATCTACTCATCGTTTAATTAATTTAAAAAATAGAAAATTCATTCACAAAATTATGTTCTGTGTCTTCGCAAGATCAAATGTCAAACCGACTTTATCGTGTTACTTCTCTTAACAGGTCAATTTCTTTCTGCATTATGTAACAGTTCTCAGAGGCACTTAAGTGTTAATTTAGAATTTAACCCTAAGTTTCGTTTGTCAGGAAATGGTCCACTATTACTCAGACATTATTTGTAGACTTTAGACGAATATCCCTCTCCGTCGTGACGGCGTCATATGCAGTACGGAGACATTCGGCAAGACGGTTATCTTTATTAGACTGCTATCATTGGCTAAATATTTATTGCGTCTCAGCTGACTTCGCATTTTGCCACAATACAAATGTTGGATCCAACGTGCTTAAACCTTTCTGAACTTCAAATAATTATCCACTATTTCAAAAACACCTAAGAAATTAACGCCCTTGAAAATAGAAATATATTCCGCTATGTATTTAACATATGCGTCAGCTGCAACTTCTTGTTCATTAATAATTACTAAACGAAAATCAACGGTACTCCCTCTCAAGATATCCACTTTTTAAAAGAATATATTACTTTTAGATTCAATGCATTTAAAAGTAGTGCTCCTTCGAGGCTACTCTCGCTATCTTTCGTATAGATAGTTACCCAGAGGCGTGAATCCCAATACATGACCTGCTTTGGAGCAAAGTTTCAAACATGTAACTTTTCTACTGTATACTGTACATACATACATCCGTTTTTTTACGAATTATTTATAAATAAACTGCATGGTCGCGAATGCAGCTATCCTTACCAAAACTGGACATATATGAGTAACGACTGACGCAACCCTTTGCAACCGAACTGAGAAGCTATTGTGGAACACAATCCTTCCCTTTCTCAAAGTTCCCAGCTAGACCAAGAGCACATAATCTTAACCAGAGTTCAAAAACCTCTTTTCCACTGCATACAGGATGTTGTCCTCTATTGGTGTACTACATTGGAGAACTAACTAGCATCTTTATATATATATATATATATATATATATATATATATATATATATATATATATATATATATATATATATATATATATATATATATATATATATATATATATATATATATATATATATATATATATATATATATATATATATATATATATATATATATATATATATATATATATATATATATATATATATATATATATATATATGCGTGCGGTGTCTGCGTGTTCATTGCAGCTATAAAATAGTACCGTAGTATACAAGCATTATCCTAACTATACTTCATTCCTAATAGTACTGTAACAAATTAAATTAATTCTTCTACATCCCTGTTCTACCCTATTTGTAAGACTTTGAAGCTCAAGATTCATTCATTGCAAAAGTATTATGAACACCATTGATTCGATTCAAATTACCATATGCTTTTCGGACCTTACCCCAGATCTCTGGTATCAGGAGGGTGTTGCAACAAGCATTATATATTTTAGCTATTTAAGAACCGTACTGAAATCAAAAGCAACAAAACTTTAACAGAAAAAGTGGTAGTGAAATACATTTGACCTATTCACAATTGTTTCTTCCTTAACTTGTTTCTTTACAATTTAACCCTGGTTACGATTAATTTAAAATTAGCTTTTACAAACTCGTGTGCAACTGTAGCCAGCAAGTACATTTCTATAATAATCTATTTACTAAGATCCAGTAATAAGGGCACTGTATCGAGTTAAGTTATTGCATGTCCGTGTTTTAATATTTATTCCAAAACAAAGCATGTTTAATGCGTGACTAGACAAGTCTTTCTCGCCGTTTTTAAATATAAATTGCTTTCTTTGCATTAGCATAGTTTTGCAAATTTACACTGTTGGTCTATACTTTAATGTAAATGAAACATAGACATAAAAATGTGCAAGAGAATGAGTCTGTTTACATTTTACTCTGAGAAAAAAGGGTTGTTTACTTGACCCTCAAACAAGGCCAGGAACTAAGTCAAAAAAAAACAGTGTGTCTAGTATTAGGCATATATGGAAAGATTCAGGTCAAACTGAATTTTCTGGAAAATATCAAATTCTTAGTAAACAAACTTACATTACATTGACATGTAAAGAACATAAATAGATTCCAAAACTCACAATCAAATCAAATCAAACAAAAATTAAATCAAATATACGTAACACCCACTACAGCAATTTTTATCATAAAAGAATCACTCAGAAAAAACCTCTTATGAAAAAGACACATGCACACTCATAAACAATCATAATTTGAATAGATTATTTCTAAGCACTGACCAGATGATCTTATTAAGGCGAATAAATATTTGGAGAAAATGAAAAGTGCACACCGGAAGTAGAGAAAACGTACTGAGATACACGTCTATAAAAATAGCAAACCTCAATGAATTAAATGTACGTGTTGTCACGTATACATTGTTAAGAGACTAACTGGACAGTTTCATTACATAGTAGGGCTCTGTGTCGTATGTTATGGTAACTGTTTTGTAGTTTGTTACGCATTTAAGTGATCTGGAATTTCTGGTTCACATTTTTGGTTATGGTAAGTAATTATTCCTATGGTATAGCAAACGGTTATATTACGTACATATCTTTCTCTCGTATTCTTGTTCCATTATTGATCGCAGTTAAGGTGGCCTAGTGGTTAGATCGTTCACCTTAACTGAGATAGGTCATGGGTTCGAACACCGGTCAAGTCATACGGAAGACTTATAAAAATGTGATTAATAGCTGCTCAATGTATACATCACGTTAAACTGCCACACTGCAGACATCGTAGTGACATGACTGTAAAAATGTTAAAACTACGTTAAAATTCCAAATCACACATACACATATTATTGATCATATATGTTGATAGATCCATAGTTCAGTCAGACTTATTTATAACTTTATATATCAATATTACATGTTGATAAATTTCATACTTTATTAATCTGCCTGCTGATAGGTCCAAGTATCAATCATCTATATGGTAATTTCCTGTCATTGATTATATCCGTTGACATATGAGTAGTGAATAGGGATACCCTAGCCTCAATGGGAATTAGCATTACAGGACCCCGTGGGACAATCTAGCCTCAATGGAAATTTAACATGGGAAAAAATCGTGGGACAATCTAGCCTCAGGGGGAATTTAGCATGGGAAAAAATCGTGGGACAATCTAGCCTCAAGGGGAATTTAACATGGGAAAAAGTCTTGGGACACTCTAGCCTCAATGGAAATTGAACATGGGGAAAAAGTCTTGGGTCACTCTAGCCTCAAGGGGAATTGAAAATGGAACAGGGTCGGGACCCTATTTTAATAGGGTCCCGACCTGATGGGTCTATGGAAAGGGAACATACGAAAATTGAAACAGGGAGGGGTCTCTATTTTTTAAAAACAAAAACATAATAAAAAAATGGGGTAGGCAATTGAAAGTCTATCTCTTTTCGAGAAATGTGGGTGGCCCTGAAAAGGGCCTTTGGGTTTATGTTAATATGCCCTTAACATAAAGGGCATCTGCAACATCTTCTTCGTCTTAGGCTTCGTCTAATGGTAGGTCCATAGACTAACACTCTTTTCAGGCATCCTTGCCTCTCCACGTAAATCCTACGTATCCACAGACTGGTGTCTGTCCTATGGATAACTGTCCATTTGGATCGGACATACATGGGTATGTCCGTCCTGAACATCATCGTTGACACAAGGGTGGAAGAGTGTACGTCGGTCCACATGTTGAGGCGCCGAGAACAGGTGAATCAATGCAGTGAACTGCGCTTATTTATAGGGGCAGGAAGGATTGAAACGGATTGAGTTCATTCACCAATCCAAACACGCGTTACAAAATTCAGTCAGCCCGCATCCAATCCGAAGACAGCAGTCTGTGATGTCACGTGGTCTATATAGATTCGCTAGCGCCTGTGTGCAGTCAATCTATGCGACAGTGATTCAACATGACGGAAACTCAGAAAACGATCAGTTGGGGTGCACCAGCAGTGGAGACCGCCCAAGGGAACCCGGACTTACTTTCAGAAGAGGTAAATTGGGATTTTGTGGATTTTCTTACCTCGCAAGAATTTTCTTTATTACCGCACGTGGAGAATTTTAGACAGAGACAGAAAGAAGAATTGGAGAAATTTATACAACGACAAAAGGAAGCGGAACAAGCTTTTCTCCTACAGCAACAACAGCAAGAAGAAGAGGTAAGAAAAAAACAACAACAAGAAGAAATAGCAGCAAAGAAACAAGAGGGTGAAAATCAAACGGTCACGGTACTGTTAGACATTTTAGCGGAGTCAAGAAGTATGAAACAAATGTATCAGACTTCTTTATTACGACCGAAGAGAATACGACCTTCCCGAGCTAAACACGCCAACCCTGTGACTAAGCCTACCATACCACCCTTAATGATTTCAACCAAATCATCATCATCAGAAGTAGGCCTCGGCCGTGGCAAAGGCTTAAGGCAGTTAAAGTTGATTGTTTAAACTCACCCCTACACCAAAATCCAAAGGCCCTTTTCAGGGCCACCCACAAGTCCACAAAAGAGATAAACTTTCAATTGCCAATAACTTAAAAAAAAAAAAAAAAAAAAAAAAAAAAAACATTTTACCCCTATAGTGCGTGTCTGTGTATGAGTGCGTGAGTGTACGTTCTTATTTTAAAATCAAAACCCAAAGACACTTAACCTTTATATACCTAATTTATACTTTTATAAATATTTACAATCCAATTCACAATTCACAACAGAGCACTTTAAAAAGTTCATACACTTCTTCTGTCTCATTGTTTAGTCTCTATGTTTTTTAAATTTCTTCACCGTCACAGTCTTTTCCTCCTCTTCCTCCTCACTTTCTTCCCTTCTTCTTTTCTTCTCCTGTTTCTTTTTCTTTACCTGGCTGCTTTCTTCCTCTGAAGAATCCCTCTCTTGTTCTGAAGAATCCCTCTTTTCTTCTGACTCCTCTTGTTTCTATTTTGGGCAATCTGGAGACCAATGTCCTTTCTCTTCACAAAAATAACAGGTATCTTGACTTTTGTCTTTTCTAGCCCCTTTTTTTTCTTTTTTGACGGTCTGGACACTCTGAAGACCAATGCCCTTTCTTCTGACAGATGTAGCACGTATATTGAGTTTTATCTCGAAAGGAAGGAGAGTAGTCCGTCGGCTGGTCTGAAGAGAATTTTCTAATGACCCCTCGCAAAGGTCTGATGAAATGTTCGATTTGTGTAGTCTCTACCATCGTTGTGCTCGGTTTGAGAGTGAAATAAATAGTGAAAGGACAAGACACACACCCTTTTATATACGCTGGTCTGCCATGACTATAAATTAGTCTATAGTGTTTAAACTTGAGTCATTTGACGTTTTGCACTCAAGATGAAACGATCCAATTCATTTGAGAAGAAAGAAGAAGAAAGTAAGAGGCAGAAACGTGATCTATCGCCTCGTACCAGGGCTGAAGTCTTGGCACAAACTCATGCCAGTGATTTTGAAGAGGACATGAGTGAACCAGAATCCAAACCCTCTAAACGAAGTTCACCACCCTTAGTCAACCCTGAAAAGTACTATTCCATTCGAGAGACGGAAAAGCGCTCCTCTAGAAAATTTAGAACCACGGCTTACAAATACACGGTGAAGTTTAAAGATTTCAAGGCTGAAGTGCCGTTAGAGAAAGCAGAAGTGTTCATCACTGGGGTGTGGGATTCTTTGCTCACTGCACTCAAGCGACAATGTCAACCCAAAGAAGACGATCGCTTGAGACTTTCCATACAACACGACGGTTTGAAATCCCCTGTTTGGATCGAGTTTAGCACCCCTGCAGAATTGACCACTTCCAAAGTCATGGACAAGATTCAACACGTACAACAATCCAATGACCAGTTTGACATCACCGATGGAAAGGCCACACTGGACATGACCCATGTCTCTCCTCCTCAAGGGACTGGACGCAAAAAGATGTTATTGGTGGACGAGCTTCGCATCACCAAAACAAGTCTCGTACAAATTCACAACCGTCAAGACCAGATGTATTTAGCCAGGGCCATCGTGGTGGGACGAACCTATGTCAACAAGAACGACACGGTAGAATGTAAAACAGCCTGGAAAACTATTCGAAAATCGGACCGAGCCAAACAACGAAACGAAGCAGAACTCCTGTTACGACAAGCTGGCTTGCCCAAAGACAAAGCCTGTGGCATTCCTGAGATGCAAAAATTGCAAGATGCCCTAGCTCCACGCTACACCTTGAAAGTGCATCCTCACGAAAGGCGTGGGCCTCTGTTGTTTCAAGGGAAAGACTTTAAGGATGGAAAATACATTCACGTCTATCATCACGATGACCATTTCGATACCATTACCACTATCACTGGATTCCTGGGATACGGTTATTACTGTGAGAAATGTGACTATGGCTATAACAATCGAGAGCAACACAAGCATTGCGGATTGAAATGCTCAGGATGTTTGGCCTCTCCACCCTGTCAGAGCGAAGCGCAAGAACCAGTGCATCGTTTCACTTGTCTGCGCACGTTTGTCAGCCCTGCCTGTTACCAACAGCATTTGAAGACGCAAGGTTGACAGAAGAAATGCGCTTGTCAACTGTTGAGATTGTGCCCCACGTGTGGACAATGTCTATGTACCAATAGTGCCAAGGGACACGTATGTTCAGGAAAGAAAAAATGTCACTTTTGTCTCCACATCGTGGACTTGGAACAGGAATGCTACGTGCAAAAATACCAACCCCCACCAGAGGAAGAGGATGGACACAAGAAGAAAGGCAATTTCATCTTTTTCGATTTCGAATGCATGCAAGAGACTGGCATTCACATTCCTAATTTCTGCGTGGCTCATCGAGCGTGCGAGAAGTGCATTCAAGAACCTATCTTCAGTCATTGCCCTCACTGCAGCAAGATTCCTGGAGGGCGTGAAAAAATCTTTCGAGGACCAAAGACGCTAGACGATTTTGCCAAATGGGTCTTAGACCCCATCGACAAGACATGGAGCCAAGAGGACATCGAACGTTACGGAGATTGTCATTGCCATGCCACAGTGATGGCTCACAGTTTCTCCGGATACGACGGACAGTTTCTTTTGAGGTACTATACGGAACATGGCACCGAACGTCCTAAAGTGACTTTGAACGGAGCCAAAATCATTTTCATGCAAGTGGGACAAGTACAGTTTAAAGATTCGATGAGTTACTTAGCTATGCCTTTGAGTCGAATGCCTAAAACGTTTGGAATGAGAGAAATGGCTAAAGGGTACTTTCCACGCTTTTTCAATACGGAAGCCAATCAACACGCCGTTCTACCCCATTTGCCTGAGGCTCACTATTACGACCCCGACAACATGCGTACCGAACAACGAGAAGCTTTCTACGCTTGGTACCATGGCCCACGCCTCCGACCCTTTCGACTTTCAGGAAGAAATGCTAAAGTATTGTCGTTCCGACGTGGACATTTTACGGCGATGCTGTGGAAAATTTCGAGAACTGTTCATGGAACACGGAGGGATCGATCCTTTGAAAGAAGCTTGCACCATTGCCAAAGCGTGTTCCTTAGTGTACCGCCAACGATTCATGCCTGAAAACACCGTGGCTGTCATCAGTCCTCAAACGACCAACTATGTCAAACGCCAATACTCGGTCAAAGCCCTACGTTGGTTACATTACTTGTGCGACAAGGAAGACAAATGGATTCAGCATGCCCGCAAAGGAGGAGGTGAAAAGACCATCGGAACGCATTCGGTCGATGGCCGGGACTTAGAAAACCCCAAGATCGTGTACGAGTTTAACGGTTGCTTATTTCACGGATGTCCCGTCTGTTACCCTGACCGCGACACTAAAAATCAGTTTTTACAACGAACCATGGAAGACTTGTACCAGGCCACTTGTCAGCGACGCCTAAAGTTAGAACAGGAAGGATACCAAGTGGTGGAAATGTGGGAACACGAGTACGATCACCGTTTGAAAACCGATCCCGAGTTTAAACGCCTCGTGGAAAGTTACCAGTTCATGGACCCGCTGAACCCGAGGGATAGTTTGTACGGAGGAAGGACCAATGCCACCTGTTTGCTGTACCAAGCCGACGAAGAGAAAGGAGAAGAAATGAAATACTTGGACGTGTGTTCGCTGTATCCCTACGTGTGCAAATATTGTCGCTTTCCTGTAGGGCACCCACAATTTTTGACGGAACACATCGACCTGAAAAACATTCGACAATACGAAGGTCTGATCAAGTGTAAAGTTTTGCCTCCCACCGACTTGTACCATCCCGTCTTACCTCACCATTGCCAAGGCAAACTGATGTCTCCTTTGTGCCGTACTTGTGCCGAAACGTGCAACCAACACTAACCTTGTCAGCACACCCAGGAAGAACGGGCCTTGATGGGGACGTGGGTTAGCGTAGAATTGTTCAAAGCTCTGGACATGGGATACCAACTGTTAGAAGTGTACGAAATTTGCCACTTTCCCAAGACACAACAATACCACAAGGGTGACCCCACGCAGAAAGGCATTTTCGCAGACTACGTGGATGCCTTTTTGAAACTAAAGCAAGAAGGCAGCGGCTATCATTCCTGGTGTCACACTCCCGAAGACCAAAAGACATTCAAAGAGAAATACTATGAACAAGAAGGTATCTCTTTAGATCACATCGAGAAAAACAAAGGCAGGCGATCGTTTGCCAAAGTGATGTTAAATTGTTTGTGGGGCAAAATGGCACAACGCCCGTGTTTACCCAAGACGGAATATTTGACAGAACCTTCCCGCTACTTCCAGATGATTCACGACAAAACCAAATACATGAAACACGTGGACGTCGTTCGAGAGGATTTGATCTTGGTCAATTACGAAGAAGATCTGGACTTTGTACAAGACCACCCTTTTGGAAATGTCATCATTGCGACTTACGTGACAGCTCATGCTCGCTTAAAATTGTACGAAGCTTTAGAACTGTTAGGGGAACGTGTCCAGTACTTTGACACGGACAGTTGCATTTACATCCATCACCCGAGTCAACAGCACCCTGACATCGAAGGAGACCGTTTAGGAGCCTGGACAGACGAGCATCCCAACGACAAGATTCTAAGTTTCGCCAGTGGTGGCCCTAAAAATTACGGCTACGAATACCGGGACAAACAAGGAGAAGTGCACACGACGTGTAAAGTGAAAGGATTGACTGTGAATTATCGTACCAGTCGAGTAGTCAACTTTGGGGTACTGAAAGAAGCCTTGCAGTCTAGAGAAGATGAACACTTTAAAGTGACCACCTATCAACCCAACAAGATTGTACGTTTACCCACTCACCACATCGTCAGTCGACCCTTGGAAAAAGTCCATCAAATCGTGTACCAGAAGCGAGTGCGACTGCCCAATCATTTCACCTTACCGTATGGACACGTCGGTATAAAACATTGGTTGTAAGAGGATAACCACCCACCAGAAGCATGACTTCGCCACAGCAAGAATCGAGTGATAAACCCGATGAGAACTCCAAGTTCAAACCCTACCCTTTTCCAGTCTTCTTACCTGACTATTGTGATTGTGCCCGTCGATTGGACACGTTTCAAAAATGGCTACGGATAGGGAAGGATTACCTTCTTCGCATGTTTTAGCTAGAACAGGATTTGTCTACTTGGGACCTGAGTCAGGATTGGAATACGAAGTACAGTGTTTCGCTTGCGGACTGAAGTTACGAATGGATCTATGTATCTACAAAGATTCAGCTATTCTGGAACATACTCGATGGTCTCCGCACTGTCCTTACCTTTCTATGGCCTTTCCACCCATGACACTACGGTACAATGATGACGGCACCTTAGAGACGGTACCTTCCAAAACAAGACATAAAAAGGGAACGATGTACAAGCTTGAGACTGCATTGCGACTAGTATAAAAAGGGACTATGGTCAAGATCGATAGTTCATTGTGACTACCTACCAAGACCGATCGAACAAGATGAATACTTTCAGAGAAACACAAAACAAGTTCAGACAGGCACAATTCAAGTGTTGGGCTTCTGAAGTGGAATGCGATTGTGAGCCTTGCGATGGGAACGATGCTGTACGCTGTGACCTTAGCGATGCCGTAAAGCATCATGGGAACTTTGTTCTCACTACCCCTATCATGGAAAGTGATGCTGTGCGTGCCAAACCTGAGGGATGCGAAAGCGATGCCGCTCGTCCTCTTGGACACTTTACTGGGTTTCGTTTTAAAGGTGGATATTCACCTTCACGTCTACCCCCCTACGGATGTCATACAGCCCTGAGCAAACTCCTGTCCATGTCACCCAACCCTCATCGAAACGAACCTGTGAAAGACGAATATTCGTTCCCTGTGCGTTTGTCGGAATACTGCGACTTTGAAAATCGTCTTCAATCGTTCAAAGGAAAATGGCCAAAGTATCTGGGAGGACCGACCCCCGAAGAATTAGCCAGAGCCGGATTTTTCTACTTGGGCGAAGGAGATAAAGTCAAATGCTTCAGTTGCGGTGTGTCACTCACCACTGGGAACCACAAGATTCGGCCTACGCAGAACATGCTCGATGGTCACCGAATTGTCATTACTTACCCTTAGTGGGACCGAGACATTGAAGTAACTTACCATAATCTGTTTATGGATACTTTACAAGAGAACATTCGTGCTTTGCCTGTGGAGTTGAGAGAACGCATTTACCGAGAGCTGGTCAAAATACAAGTGAAACGTAAAGAACAATTGCATCCGTTACGTCACCGGTGTTTGAACCACTGGTACCTGAATGCTATACAAGGACTGATTCAGTTGAAAGTGTTCCATTGGGCAGACATTGATCAACGATCCCCTAGTTTTAAAAAGGATTGGTTTGCTATTGATGATTCTATCTACTACATTGTAAACTTACTGCATCGAATTCCAGAGGAAGAGTTAACGAATTACCAACATCTTTTACGCAATGTCAATTTAGTGAAAGAGGAAACTTCTGAACGAATTGTAATGAGTAAATTAGTGATGAAACGATTTAGATTCGACACTGAAGTAAAACCATGTCTGTGCAAACGGTACATTTCTTGTGTCAGACAAAAGAGGATTTAGTATGACCTATTCATGGATACTTTACAAGAGAACATTCGTGCTTTGCCTGTGGAGTTGAGAGAACGCATTTACCGAGAGCTGATCAAAATACAAGTCAAACGTAAAGAACAGTTGCATCCGTTACGTCACCAGATCTTTAACCACTGGTACCTGAATGGTATAAGAGGACTGATTCATCAGAAATTGTTTCAGTGGTCAGACCTTGTTGAACACTTTCAGTTAGTGAATGAACTAAACGTTCGTAATTTTGGTTACTTCGAGATTCACCTAGTGCAACGTATTGAGGAAGACGAGTTAAAGGATTACCAATATATTTTACGTGGAATCTGCTTAGCGGAAGACGAAACATCTAGACAAACTCTGACGTTTCGGTTACAGTATGTAAGACTTAGATTCCCTACTGGAGAATGAAGATGTCTAGTTAGAAAGTACCTTTATTGCTTCCGAAACAAAGAGACTATAAAATCAGGCTGCCATGCCACGGCTTATGTCACATGTAATTGAATAGATTCCGTGGAAGAAACTCAATGACCATATTCAAACCGTGGATCATTACCATCGATTATTACAAGAACTGTATCCATTCAATTTGGGTCGACAAGTGGTGTGTGTCTTAGTGACTTGTTTTCTGGGATTTCGTTTACCAGCCGATTCCTTGTGGACTCTTTACGAACAGTACTTACCACCCCAATGGCCTTAAATGGTCACGAAAGACTCCTTTTGCTCAAAGCCTTGCGTTTTCGTCTGGATACTTCTCGACCTCAACAGGAAAAAAAGATTCGTCAACCTTTAGCCACCGAAGACGTGTATGACGATGTGTGTGTAGCTTGTGACTTACACCCCCATTGGACAGATGTCCGTGCCTGGAAAGAATGGGATTTTGAGGCTTGGACTCAAGAAGTGGCCCAGTATGCACAAGAGTTGTTCAAGGAAAAAAGTTCCTTTTCAACCTGTGTTAGTGACAGTACCAGAAGAACTAGTCACCCAGGACAGGACTGTCGTGGACATACATGAAAGACCCTTTCGGGAAGACACTTGTGTGACCTTACCCCCTATAGAACTGGTCAGAACATTACCCAAAACATGTTGTACAGACACTTGTTTTTATTCCACGTTAGTGGTTATCATGTGCCTTTTATCCTTGTCCTTAAGCCTTTGGCTTTTATGTATTTTTGTCTTTCGTGTTCATGTTTAAAACATTCAATAAACGTGTTCTGTAAAAAGTATATAAACTCTTGTCTTGTCTGTTTTCGTGTCACAAGTGACATTCCTAACACTATGGTTACCTCTGCTGTCTCTGCTCCCTCTTCCTCCACTGTCAAAGTCATCGACGAACACTTAGATCGTGCCAGTTGGGAGGCTTTGTATCTTCGCCATCCCTTTAACATGCTCATTGCTGGACCTAGCGGTTCAGGCAACACCGAATTCGTCAAACGTCTGATCGAACATAAACATCATTTGATCGATCGACCACCTCAACGTATCGTGTGGTGTTACAAAGAGTGGCAATCGGCGTACAGTCTCTTGCGAGAAAGTCAAGGCGATTCCATCGTGTTTGTGGAAGGCATTCCTAAAGAAGACGACGGCATCGTCTCTGACTCCCGTCAAACCCATTTCGACGACATGTGAGGAGAAGAGGAAGAAGAAATTAAATTGTGGTTCACGCGCAAAGGGCATCATCGTAATGCCAGTGTCGTTTACATCACCCAAAATTTGTTTCAACAAAGTAAAGCCCATCTCACCATCAGTCTCAATGCACATTAAGTGGTCTTGTTTAAAAGCCCTCGAGATAAATCGCAAGTGCAAGTCTTAGCCAAACAGTTAGGAACGCCTTGGCTGACTCAGGCGTACGACGATGCCACTCAAACACCACACGCCTATTTACTCGTCGATTTAAAACCTACGACCCACGATGATTTTCGATTTCGAACCCACTTGTTTCACCACTGGTGCCAAGACGGAGGGCCTGTCCTGTACACGGCTCCGTCCTCGACGTAACTTCACTCCACAAAAAATCTATAAAACCTCAGACCCTTTTCGTCTGTCTCACACAGTTTGAACATGACGTCCCTTCAGTCGCATCTTCCCGTCAAATTGATTCGTGCCTTGTACGGCATCAGTCGAGAAAAAAATCCACAAATACGAGCTTGTGTCTTAGAAGCTAGTCTCAAAGAAGTCTTACGATGGTTCACGGTGACGGCACGTCAATTACTCCAAGGGACCGTTCAGATTCCTCATCAAACCAAACGCTTTTTTGATCGAAACAAAGTCGCTTTGACCCAACTGGCCGATCCTCGCATGGACACTCAAACCAAAAAACAAATCATTTTGAAACCTGGAGGGTGCGGTGTTCTAGGAGGGGTCATCATTCGCTCTCTCTTAAGATGGGATCCTAATGCTCCCAAAGTTCTCCCCAAGAAAAAAGTCCAACGAAGCTCCAAGAAGAAGAAAAACAGATACGGTGTCAAGACCAAGTCCCCAAGGACACCCGTGTCTGCTAGAACTTCTCCAGTGCGGGGACCCTCCTCTTACCAGACACCACCCCGGAAAAAGAAAAGAAGCCCCCAGAAAAAGAAACAGAGAAAAAGTCTCCAGAAAAAGAAAAGCCCACAGAAGAAAACTAGTCGCAAGAGAGGCACTTCTTCGGCCAGGACGCAACCTTACACTCGCAAAGCACGACCTGCAAAGGCGGTGACCGCGTCTCCGGTAGCCTCAGGTTCATTCACTTCCCCGTTGATGTCACCAAGAACTGAAGAGTACTTGGAGACGTTAATTACACCAAGAACTTCTCCGTTGATAACCCCAAGAACTTCCCCAGTGGCAGGACCCTCCAATTTAGCGGCAGTGGCCGCTGCTCACAAAGTACCTTCTCCCAAAATCAAAGTTCAAGAAAGATCGGGCATGTTACAAAGTTTACTGGATTTGTCCAAGCAAAAAGAGGCTCGATTTAGTCCGTTGCGTACCCCTGCACGACGTGTCATGCCTGTCCTGAAGTTGATACGCCGTAAACACAACCAGTGGCGACGCGTTCCAGTATAAAAAGGCCTGTGACTAAGTAGGGGTATCAGTGTTTTTGGTGCGGAAGACTCAAAGATGTCACCCTCCAGAAAACATCCCTCTTCTAAACAACCCCAAGGAAAGAAAAGGAAAGGACTGCCTCCTCGTTTAGTCAAACATGGGAACATGTTATCTGTCCTGTCCAAAGCTTCTCCACCCCTACGAAAAAAACTCATTCAATCAGCTTCCAAAGAGGTCATCGATACCGTGTGCGAATGTTGTTTGAACGTCTTGAAAGGCACGATCCCTTTGTCCAAACACCAGAAACAATGCTTAGGCAAACATCGTCACGTTCTTCGCCAAATGGTTCAAAAGAAAATTCCCATTCGTCAAAAGATGTTGGTCCAACGTGGAGGTATTTTACCCCTCTTGTTAGGCCCATTGCTGAAAGGAGTCTTGGGAACCATGTTGGGTGGACTGGTCGGAGCAAGACAAAAAGGCCCTCGAAAGTCCCAAGATCTCAGAATCCACCCCTGACACCGCATGGAAGGACGAAAACTAGCTTTAGTACCTTACAAACGATGGATGGAATACAATCGTTGGCAAGAACAACACACCCCACATTTATCTCCCAATCCCAATTTGAGCGAGATGTCCCAGTTACAACACGAATTGCAGTCCTTGACGGATCGCCAAGATTTGTCCGAAACAGAAAAATCGCAAAAGTACGGTCAACTCTTGCAACGACTGCAACTCTTTCACCAGAAAGCTTTAGACGAAACAACTCTACCCACTCTGAAAGATTTTAAGACCTTGATGAAAAGTCCAGCACCATCATCACTACCACCACCACCACTACTACTACCATCCCCAGGGGTCACCAGAGATGCTAATCCACGAAGACCTGAGGACGAAGAAATGCGAGAAGTGTTTCAAACACCGTTAACAGCTCCCATTTCAAGTAAGATTGCAGCATCCTTGTTGACCCCCGTCCCCCACACCCCAACGAGAGGAAATGAAAGCTTGGGTTAAAAAGATGATGTCCACTTCTCCTTCGACAGAAGTGAAAAAGAAAGAAAGGAAACCAGAAGTGAAAAAAGAAAAGAACACCAAAGCCATTCCATTGCCACCTCCACCACCACTACCTTCGACCTCTACTCCCGTAGCCCATCGGACACGTAAATCCGTTTCTAAACCACCCTTTCGACCCACCCAAAGTAGCATCACCGAAGAGTGGGTGACTTATTAACACACCAAAAAAAAATGGAGAAGGTGTTAGCCAGCATTTACTACGATCCCTCCCATCCTGCAGGTCACGCAGGAGTTCAAAAATTGTATCGTGCTGCCAAAACTCGACTGAAAAGTCTCCGTTTACCTCAAGTGCAACGATGGTTGCAAGAACAAGCTACCTACACTTTACACAAACCCATTCGGCGCAAGTTTTCCAGAAGTCGCACCCGAGTGGAAGGCATCGATCATCAATGGCAAACCGATTTAGCCGATGTCTCTCATTTGGCCAGCTACAATCGTGGCTACAAATATTTGTTTTGTGTCATCGACGTCTTTTCCAAATTTGCCTGGGTCGTGCCCTTGACTTCCAAATCGAGGAGCGAGTTAGTGCGAGCCCTGCAACGGGTGTTGAAACAAAGCGGTCGTCACCCTCTTCGATGGCAAACGGACAAAGATACCGAATTTCTGAACCAAGCTTTCCAAAAAGAATTAAAGAAACGTGACATTCATTTTTTTACCACCGAGAATCCCGAAACCAAAGCCAGCATCGTGGAACGTTTTCAACGCACTTTGAAAGAACGCATGTGGAAATATTTTACGCATCACCACACTCTGAAGTACATCGACATCTTACCGCACCTGGTGCAAGCGTACAACCAATCTTACCATCGAAGCATTGGACGTGCCCCGCAAGAAGTGACACCTGACAACGAAGTGCTGATGTTTGAGCGCCTGTTTGGTACGTCCCCGACGAGGGCTGTCCCCACGAAAAGTGGAGAGTTGACCGTAGGAGATTGGGTGCGCATTGGCAAAACCAAACGCACTTTCGACAAAGGTTACTTACCTAACTGGACGACCGAATTGTTTCGTGTCACTGGACGAGTGCATGGCCGTCATCCTGCCATCTATAAATTGGAAGACATGAACGGAGAAGTGCTCAAAGGAACGTTTTATTTGCCCGAGTTACAACGTGTCACCAAAAAAGAAGACGACGTGTACGACATCGAAAGCATTCTCGAATGCAGAACCCGTAAAGTGGGCAAACGACGTGTCAAAGAAGTCAAAGTACGTTGGAAAGGATATCCACCCAGTTTTGATTCTTGGATCGACGCTTCGCAATTCATCGACTATAAAAAGAAGTGACCATCATGCCCTTTCACACAGACGCAGCTACGTCGACAACTCCTTCACCCAGTTCTTCTCTGCAAGATTTACAAAAACAACCCTTGTGGGTGTGGTGTGGAGAACGTGTGCCTAAAACGCAAATCGTCTTTTTCTGCCAAATCTTCGTGCTGTATTGTGTCATCGGGGCAGCCATCGCCAATTTGAGTTTGCAACAAGGAGACAAACAATTGTGGACCATTTTATTGAGCAGTTTCATCGGTTACCTGCTTCCTAATCCCTCCCTGAAATTCTCTTCCAACGGGAACCACGGAAACCTTGTGTCCAGTGCCAGTGCCCGTCACCACTCCAACAACAACAACAACAACCCCATTTTGAGCGGAGACACTCCTCTGACGTCTAGTAACCCCTCGGACAGCCACAGAACTCTGGAATTATGAGTCACCAAAACCAATTTTACTTAACCTTACCCAGTGACAGTTCCATGGATGTGTTTCCCCACAACACGTTGTGCTGTTACACGGCCAAATTACCTCAGGCCATCCCATTAGATCACGAAGCCCAAAACATCACTGAAACTCAAAACTTTTTTTACGTCGAAATTCTGGACCAAACAGTGCAGCAAACCATGATGACCACTCATCAACATAAATCACTTGCGAAAACCCCAATACCCCGTAGCAGCAGTGACCCTTCTCCTCCTTTTTACGTTTATGAATTTAAAATTAACCCAGGCCATTATTTTGGTGGTCAACATCTGGTGGAGGCAATCGCTGACAAATTCCATGCAGCATTTGACACAGTTCTGACTGCACTAAAAAAACGTGTCACCATTGAGTACCACAAAGTGTCTCACCGTCTACTAATCAAATTTGAAAGTGAGGAAAAAAGTATGCGTATTAAATTTTGCCCTGAATTGTATGACATTTTGGGTGGAGACCTCCATATGGTCACGGATAAGCAGACCAAAAAGATTCACATGGGAGACATTGACAACAATGGGCATTTTGCGAGGTATTTTCGTGTCCCGGTAGAACTGAACCAGGGACTGAATTTGATCTTCGTGTACTCCGATGTGGTGGAGTACAGCGTGGTGGGACACACCTCCGTACCGTTACTGCGTGTCATTCCTTTCAAAGTGAATTCTGCCACGAACGATAACCAGGAGAGTGGAAACACTTATCACGTCCACCGCGAATTTGTACATCCTCACCATTTGCCTGTCAGCAAGTCGTATTTGGACACGGTCAACATTGCTATAAAAGGAGATCTGGGACAAAATATTTCATTCACCAAAGGAAACTCCATTTTCGAAAACGGTTCTCTCACGACTCGTCAGTCATGTATCCAGTGTACCGAGGGGTTGCTCGACAGCGAGGACACGGTTTAGGAGATATGCTGAAATCGGCCTTTCCTTCCGTGGCCCCGGTGTTGAAACCGATGGTGACACGCGGATTGCACGCCTTGAAAGATGCAGCACTGACGCAAGGCAAAGAATTTCTCCAAAATGTCATCATCGACAAACAAAACCCTAAAGAAGCCTTCATGAGGGCAGGCAAAAATGTCTTGCTGCAAACGGGCAAAGACCTTTTGGGTCGACGAGAAACACCTATAAATGCCCTGCACGCTACTGAGTCAGGCATTCAGCAAGGACAAGGCAGAAAGAGACGACGAAGAAAACACCCTTTCACCAGCCTTCACACTTCTAAAGCTAGAAAGGCAAAGAAAAGAAGAACTGTTCGAGACTTAGACGTTTTTGATTATTGAGAAACAGAATAAAATGATGCACCGAGAGTCATGCGCTTGTTCCAAGTCGGAACTGGATCTGTTTGCCATGCCCCCTATCATGATGACGATGCAAGAATCCCAATGGGAGAATTTCACCCTCTCTCCTCATTGACAGATTCCGCTCCCATCGAGTTTGAAATCAAAGGACAGCCCGAAGATTACATCGATCTGAATAACAGTTACTTGTACTTGAAAGTCAAAGTTCTATATAAGGGAAGAGATACTATAGTAGACGAGAAAGTAGCTCCCGTCAACAATTTCATGCATTCCTTGTTCAGCTCAGTGGATTTGTACTTGAATAACAAACTGGTCAGCAGAAGCATGGATACTTACCCTTATCGTGCCTACCTGGAAAATCTCTTGACGTACGGAATAGACGCCAAGAATACTCATCTCAATGCCTGCGTGTTATGGGAACCTGACGATGCGGGCGAGTTTAACGAATTCGAACCTGATTCAAGCAAAACATCACACAATGCGTGAGTTGAAGAACGAAGAGACAAAATATTAAATGGACAGAGTCTAGAACTGACGGATCGTTTCCATTTGGACATGTGGTTGCAAGAGAAATATTTGCTGAACGGTGTAAATGTTCGCTTGAGACTGAATGGCAGCAGTGCCGCGTTCCATTTGTTGACTGATAGTGCTGGCGTCAATCCCAAAAGCAAAATCGAGGAGGCCAAACTCTACGTACGACGCGTGGAAGTGTTACCTAAAGTGGGAAACGACATCAGTCAGACGCTGAGCAGAACGACCGCCAAGTATCGCATACGACACGTGGAAGTGAAAACGTTCACCATTCCCGCTAGCCATCATTCCATGATCGAAGATCATCTGTTTCAAGGCCAGTTACCCAAGCGTTTAATCCTCGGTATGGTCGAGAATTCAGCCTTCAACGGAGCCTTCACTGAAAATCCTTTCTACTTTCAACACTTCGACGTTAAGAAAATCGAAGTCAGTCGCGATGGCAAGACCTTGTGTACCCGACCTTTCGAACCTGACTTTACCAAGAAGAATTACTTGAGATCGTACTTGTCCTTGTACGAAGCCACCGGGCAGTTAGGAACCAACACCAGTCACGGCATTACGTACGAAGATTACGCAGGAGGCTATGCTTTGTGGGCTTTCGATTTCACTCCTGACCAGGGCAGCGACGAGGGACATTTCCATCCTATAAAATCTGGCCAGATTCGTGTGGAACTTCAGTTTGCAAATCCTCTGCCAGAGACAGTGAACGTCATCCTGTAGGCAGAATTTGATAATACCATAGAAATCAACAGTTTGAGAGAAGTCATTCTAGATTATTAGAAACCATGGAAGACTGTTATCCCTCTTTACCTAGTGGAGAAACTTTGGAGATGGAATGTGAGGAGACCGTGGAAAAAGAAGTTATCATGATGAAGTCATGATGGCCAGAACAAGAAGACCATTTAGTCTCCTGTTTTGCCAAACACTTGGTCGAAAAAATGACGGAATTGATCAAGAAAAATTGCTATGGATGTCAAAACGATCATCCCAGTCAAATTCAACACGATAAATGCCTGATGCTGAGTCAAGAAGAATAATTGGACGAGTATCTGGACGAAGCTTGGAGTCTCATCTCGGACGAAGTCGTGTTGCACCAGTGGTATAAAGACTTGCGTGAACATTCTTGTCCACCATTAACCACTCAAGAGATCCATCGTATCGCAGCTCTCCTGAATCAGAGTGGGGAGACGAAGCGAAGAAACGGTTATTTGTCAGACATTTTCAAGCAAAAAGTCAGGATCGAATTGATGACTTATTATTACCTGTGAAGAAGAAAAAAAAAACACACAAAACATGGATACCTGGGAACTTTATTACCTTTTGAACCACAGTTCCTATACGGCTTCTTGGAATCCTGTCGCCTGTGCTAAAGATGAACTCCCTCATCGCAAACATCAAGACCATCTAGCTTATGTGATCAACACGGACGACAGTCATCTCCCAGGAACCCACTGGGTAGCCGTTTACTTTCCTCAAGAAGGATGTGTGGAATATTTCGATTCGTACGGATTGCCCCCTTTGGAAGACGATATCATTGACTTTATGAGAAGAAATGCTCAGACCACCCGATTCAATAATGTGAAATTGCAAGGCACAGATTCATTTGTGTGTGGACAATATTGTGTGTATTTTCTGCATCATCGCAGCCTGGGCTATTCCTTAGAACATTTAGTGACTCATTTTGATCCTCGTTCTTCTTCTAGAAATGATGTGAAAGTAGATCAATGGTTTTGTGACCATTATGCTTATCTTTTGTCTCAAGCTAGGAAACGTAGAGTCCATCAATGGCCTAATGACTTCCAACAGTGGAAATCACAATTTCATTCACAACGTTGTCAGCCCTGTTTAAAGTAGAGTGTTAATTGAAAAAGATGTTTGAGATTTGAAAAAAATGTTTGATGTTATATTGTTGGATTATTGTTAAAAATGTTATAGCTGTTTGTTAGTGTTAAGTGATTTTGAATAAAAAAAATGTTGTGTTTTGAAAAAAATGCCTTTGTCTTTTGTTTGGCTATAGGAATCTTGATTCATGCTCTTTGACTTCTTACTATCCCTCTCATGACACTCACTGAACGTTGCGGCTCGAAAAACGTGGAGGGATGTTTTCCTTCACGTCTGCGCTTTGACTTTAAAGCCGGGGGTAGCCTCCAGTCTAACCATCCATTGTCGACTCATCCTCCTACGAAGATGTGCTCCAAACTAGCTAAGCTAAACGAAGCCTACGTGAATTTGCATAGGGTCAGACACAGTCTGATACCGAAGCCAGAAGAGATAGAGAATGTGAGAATGTTAAAAGTCACTGAAGACCTGATAGAAGAGCTCTTCAGAGAAGAAGTGAACAGGAAGAAAGAAGAATGGACAGAGAAGTACAGACTTCAGAAACAGCAGAGAGAGCAGCAACAGCAGCAGCAACTTGAACCTGACAGAGGCTTTGTCGATTGTCGTATCGACACCAAAGAATTCTTCTTCTCTTTCCGAAGAAGCAGACCTATCGCAAGAAAGTCTATCGTCAGAGGACATCGCATTCTTAGAAACTAAATGATTGCCATAGCAAACAAAAAAAACCAGCCCTTTCCAGGGCTACCCAATACTCTAGAAAAGAAATAACAATCCATTTGCCAATGTGTGTATGTAGAGTAGTGTGAATATAAACACTGACTCTTTTGTGGTGTGAGTGTATGTGTTTGTGTATATGATTGTGTGTTTGTAAGCACTCACGTACGTTTCTGTGGATAGTAGATTATGATCATGTTTTCTTTTTTTTGCTGTTTGACGTGTGGGGAGAGTAGATTTGGGGTCTGTTTATTGCTGCTCAGCGCATGTGGATAGTATATTATTTTTAATGAAAATTTTTAAAATAGTAATGGGTAGTAAAAAAGTGAGTGAGTGTTTCTTTTAGGTCCGCGCGTTTGTTAGGTCATGATCTAGGTAAGATCAATTTTGTTTTAGGGTATGTTTTCCTTCACGTCAGCGCTTTTAGTATATATTGAAACTCGCTCGGCAGTCTAGCTACCCTTGTTGATTGATCAACACTTGAGAATGAGCAGAAGGCTCGCAGAACTTCATGTGCACCTGGAATATGCCAGGCACATATTAAATAAACTGGCTGCGGAAGCCATTGTAGAAGAGGGAAGGATGAAAAAGGAGGAGAGAAGAAACAAAGAAGAGGTGGAGAGAAGAAAAAAAGAAGAGGAGGAAAAGGAGAGAGGAATGGCTGTACCACAACCACAAGAAGAAAATTTCAGAATCCCAGAGACAGAAAATTGGGATTCTGAAGCCACTTATCCCGCCTCTGCTCTCCCCCAAAAAAGAGTGAAAAGAGACGGGGGAAGAAGATGTGTGTGTGGTGCCAGGCCTGGAAGGTGCCATCATTAACCAGGTGACATGGAGTTCAAAAAAACAGCCCTTTTCAGGGCTACCCAAACCTTTAGAAAAGAAATAGTAATCGATTTGCCAATGTGTGTAGGTAGAGTAGTGTGAATATAAACACTGACTCTTTTTTCCTTGTGTGTGTGTGTGTGTGTGTGTGTGTGTGTTTGTAAGCGCTCACGTACGTTTGTGTGGATAGTAGATTTGGGTTTTGTTTATTGCTGCTTCACGTATGTGACTAGTAGATAATATGAAATGAGAAAAGTAGGGGGATGTTTTCCTTCACGTCCGCGCGTTTTAAGTGATATCGAGGTAATATCAATTTTATGTTTTAGGGGGATGTTTTCCATCACGTCCGTGCTTTCACTATAAGAACCCACAGTATTCGTCGTTCAAACCATTCTACAAAGAATAAAAAAGAAGATGGCTTCAAACCAACTTGATAAAATGAAAACATTGCAAGACGTACTGGACAATTTGGGTATGATGGAGCAAATGTTAGTGAGGTTAAACGAGGATCACTATTCTTATAGTCCACATCGAGTGAAGATGGAGATCAACAATTTAAGAAAAGTAAAGGAAATGATCAGTGCTCTGATGAAAGAAATAAAGGAGGAGAAGGAGGATGAAGTGGAAAGGATAAGGATGAGAGTATGGAACGAAAAAATTGAAAAGGAAGAAGAAAATGAGAAGAGGAAGAAAGAAGAGGAGGAGAAGAAGAAAGAAGAGAAAAAGAAGGAAGAAAAGAAAGAAAAGAAGAGAAAGAGTGTAGGACAGAAAATAAGAAGCTGGTGGAGAAATAGAAGAAATTAAAAGAAGAAGAACCCCAAAGGCCCTTTTCAGGGCCACCCACATTTCTCGAAAAGAGATAGACTTTCAATTGCCTACCCCATTTTTTTATTATTTTTTTGTTTAAAAAAAATAGAGACCCCTCCCTGTTTCAATTTTCTTATGCTCCCTTTCCATAGACCCATCAGGTCGGGACCCTATTAAAATAGGGTCCCGACCCTGTTCCATTTTCAATTCCCCTTGAGGCTAGAGTGACCCAAGACTTTTTCCCCATGTTCAATTTCCATTGAGGCTAGAGTGTCCCAAGACTTTTTCCCATGTTAAATTCCCCTTGAGGCTAGATTGTCCCAGGGGGTCCTGTAATGCTATTTCCCATTGAGGCTAGGGTATCCCTATTCACTACTCATATGTTATCATTTGTGATTATTTGTTGAAATGCCTCTTTAATCGGTTCCAGTTGAAAACGATATCGGATTATTATATCTTCTTTGTGCAAATGAAACTACTAACATCATTTTAATGAATAATTAGTCAAGCTTTATGTTTACTGTCAATGTGTCAATGTCTATAGCTATTATGAGTAAATATAGCAATGATGTCACAGTTTGCATCTGAGGATTATCCATTGGCAAAAAAGAATGATAACGTGTTCATATCGGTCATTTGGAATTAATGAAATAAAGAAATGATGAAACAAATATTTTTTTTAAGATACAAGGAGAGCAGTTTTAATTGAACGCAAATATTGCTTTTCATCAGCTTGCCTGCAGGACGAAGAAATGTCAATAGAGTTAAAAGCAGGAGAAATTAGGCCTATATTACTGGAAACCCTTGGGGATAGATCAAGATTTGTTTTCAAATGTCCATCAAACCATAAATTATAACTTTCATTTCTACAATAGGTATTGAAACAAACAACCTTGCATTGAAAAAAACAAAAGTTGAATTATGAAAACAGTTTTTACAAGTACATTCAACACTTTACGTGCACTTTATCGATATCTTAGAAATATTTGCATCGGCCAAGGAAATTGATGCGTATTGGATGTAATGGCAGCGTGTAATGTAAAGGTATTTGCTCCTGCAAACAAAAATGTAAGAGGATAGTTCCAGGGAAGAATAAGTAATAGAGTTAGTATATAGCATGACATCATGGGGCTTCGTTAAAAACAAATATATTTCCCTTAGTCATGTAATGCATATCGTAGAACAATGAAAACGCATACTGTCCTAAAATATATTGTTGAAGTCAACCAATCAAAACTCGCTTATGTTTGATCCCTAACAAAATCCACCCATGATCTAAAACAAAACTTAATAGATAGTACTAAACACTTCTCAACAGGATCTATTTCTAAGTTTCATTAATGTACAGTTAACAGTCACAGGAACTGAACTGAATACCGTCAACCTATCGTAGACGTCAATGCAACCGCTACATACAACAGCACCATTGGAAATGGTAACTGGGTCTTGTCAATTAATCACTTAAAATAATTCGTATTACATTCATGGTTATTTGAGAAAAGCATTGCACCAAGCCGATTTCTTCAATTGTGTATTCTCTAAATTTGCATTAACTACATGGTGACTATTTTGGAACAAAAAGATAAAGTCTTAAAAGATAAAACAGCTGCGCATGGCGCATGCACAGACACTTGTTTATGTCAGTAAATGAACATAAAACTTATTAATAACACCCGATCCGCGTCTCAAAACAGTGGGACGCACTCTCTCTCTCTCTCTCTCTCTCTCTCTCAAATGTGACCCAATGATGCTTTTCTGCTAATATTAAAATAATAAGCATGACATTGTTACACAAAAATAATAAGCATGACAGTTGTAAATAAGACAAACACGTCAGCATCAGCTTTTGTTTATTTTAAAAACCTTATATATATATATATATATATATATATATATATATATATATATATATACACACACATACATACATACATACATGTCCTGATGACAAAGATATGTTTTTGATTTAAGATCTTTTATTTAAACTTCCAGTTACAAGGACACATTTTACCTTTTCTAACATGGTTCATACAAAAATACAACTCGGATGAGAAAGGGTTCAGAAAGTAGACGAAAACAAAATACTAATGTCAAACATGACCCAAGTCTTGTTAAAATTAAACTACGTCCTAAATTTCATTTAAATGTATGATGGGGGTCAAATATTACAAAACGGTAATAAAGCTCGGCATGTGGATCATTTTGGTATAAAAGATTTAAATCAATATGTGGGCAACATTTCCAGTTACGTTTTAAGCAGAATACATTAGTCTTTAAACTAACATTACTACAGCGTATAAGTAACGCGTGGGATTTTCTATCCTTCCAAAACGTCTAATAACTTTTCGTTAAACTTTAATGATTGCTTGACACATTTGTGCTGATACATAATCATCTGGCATTTGTATTCTAATTCTTCACCAAATGAGGTATATTTACAGCATTCTAAGTGCTTTCGAAAGGCTCTCTGGTTTACGCTTTGGTTGGTACTTCCTGAAAAATAAATTACGTTATTGGTAATCCCTTGTGACAAGCATATAATGATAAATTAGGTCCTTAATAAGCAATTACAAAATTAAGAAAGTAATAGGAAATGTAATACATAAAGAACCCTTCCAGCTTGTAAACGGGGCAAATCGTGTCATCCTTTGTGAAATTTCTGAGCTTTTAAATGCACGGAGTGGGGAGAGCACGGTCATGCGACTTTTCGTGAAACACCATATGGTCACAGAAGAAATCATGACGACAATCACCTTTGATATTTTATAAACATTTAACCCAAAATAAGTAAATCTGACATTCTTACAAACGTTTATTTTTACGACATCCAGCACTTGGATCTTTTAAAGCGTTTCAATTATCTGCGGTCATATTCCTCGTTATATTTTTTTTTTCTGTTTTGTCTGAGAAAAGTCCTCGATACAGAATCCTCTTAATCATAGAAATGGATTAGTTTTCCATTAAAAGTATTTTACAAAAATGATGATAATGTGTTTTACCTTGTTTACTTAGTGGAGAAAGCAATAATCCACACAGTATGTTTGCTTGAAAATGCGCGTCAATGCCGCGAAATATCTTTTACTTTGAGCACGTGTGCATTATGTTGCATCACAGGACAATCGACATACTAGAAGGCCCAGAGGTTGTTCCAGACCGTAAAATACGCTTTCAAAGAATTACACGTGCCACCGTACTCTGCAATTCACATCAACTTTACTTCGTCAAATTGGCTTTCATTTTTCATTTACAATAAACTGCATCTTGAAGTTTCATTTATTATTAATATGAAGAAACAATATATTTTTCCGAGAAAGTGTAAATCGAACTAGCAATGTTCTCGTCAAGAGCATGGGGTTATAACTGATTTGTCCTCTGACACAAATTAGAAAGCAAATGAAAGCATAAAAATGTATAATTTATGTGTTAAATGTATCCGATATGCTTAAAATTCTAGCTGGCCAGATGGACTGGCTATTCATTTTGTTGCCCAGTCAGGCGTGAAATTGGATGACAGCTGACCGGCAACCAGCACGACGCTGTTAGACAGGGTGGCTCATCTGGCCATCGTGTCTAGTCTCCAGTTTCATGTTCTTTGCACAAGGCCGGTGCCTCCCAGAAATCTGACATTATAAAGGGACTTCATGTATTACTTACGTAGGAATTGTTTTCTGAACCTGTCGACTATGGATTTTTATCTGCATTTAATGTCACCAGTTTTAGCTACTAATGTCGTATTACAGATGGAACATATTTTAGGTGGAGACCGGGTTTAAATCCATTAACCTTTGATTTAGAAATCCGAGGATTATATCACTGTCGCTAATTCTGTCAATTGCTATTACTTCATGCCTAGTGTATGTAAAGATTAGTTTTTGCTGTTCTACCGATTCCAATACAACTGATTTGATTTACACAGCTAACAATATTTATAATCTTACGAAAATAGGATGTCTGACTAGTATTTCCATAGTAGGGCACACAAGAGCTTGGCTTCGTTCCTGTGGCATCTAATTGAAAATCCAATAGTAATGAAAATGGCAAAGTGATTATGATATTCCTTTTATTGTTTATTCCCTTATTATGGAAAATGGTTTAGCAACGAGCAAATGTCATGTGGGGCAATTTGCATTCCAGTTCGTCAGCTAATTAATTTTGTTATATTTGTTGTGCTTGGGTAGAGACCACGCCAACAATGTTCCTAATATTTCGAATTTAACTAGTGACCCAGTTTTTGTCTTCTTAGCATCTACTAATATATCTTGCCTACGTTGTCCCTCTGGTGTCAGACAATCGCTTTCTGAGATTGTTAAGTCGCACATTTTTCTACTCATTGCAATTACAGGGTTTTCTACCCCACCCTCAGTAGAAGTAGCTCTGTTTGTGACAAAAAACATTGATGTGGAACTAATTTGTGGACGCATTATAGACGGCGTATGTCGACTACCGCAGTCAGCCGTTTCGTAAAACTACAAGTTGTTATCTCTGTTTTGTTAAGTCCTTAAGAGCAATACATTTGACTGGCAAAGGTCTTAAAACATGAAAACAAACTTTAAAGATCACATTGTGCAAATGCTAATTTTTTCCAAAAAAATATATTGTCCAAAAACTTATATTTGAAGGATAAGAGGAAGCTAAAATTATAAAATTTTTATAAACAATCGTGATTTTGCATTATGTCAAACCAAACATTTAGGCAAAAAATGGCGTTTATTTTCTTAAACGTCAAAACAGCACTTTACACCATAGAATATCATTCGCAAATTACCACTTGTGTAATACACACACACACACACACACACACACACAACACATGTAAAACTTTCTAGAGAAGTACAAATGTAAACTTGTGATCATATACAAATATATACTAGTCTCTTAATACATCGCCAAAGAAAAATGTTTTCCTATATTGTTTTGGTGGTTGTACTGCCCAAGTCTAAGGCAAATGCAAAGGCATTTACTCTACCAAAGATTATTGTAAGATGATATTTATGGAAAGATCACAATGATAGATTTATTGCAACCTATGACCATATATGGGTTTATATAACGTCGGCGCATGGCAATAGTGCTTGCAATAGCATGCATAATCCATTTTGTCATGTTAAGCATCACGCTGAACAGGGAAATTGGAATACTTTCCTAAAACATATATTTGCACTGAGCCAGTCGGAAATTGATATGTTATCATGTGACGTACTAAGCATTTGTGGAGCTTGATTCCTTACAATATCCATCCACACTAAAATAAAATCTCATTATAACCTACCTTTGCTAGTGTTAAGCAGGTATCCAACGATCAATTTACCAAACACGTTTCATCGCTGTACATTTAACAGTTTCACAGAAATTGAGATAAATGCATACAACCTAGCATATACATCAGTGCACTCCCTGCACACCACATAACCATTGGAATGTAACAAGTTCTTCCCGCTGCTTCACAGAAAGGCAAATATAAATGTATAGGAATACCGATTAATCAGTTACAACACAATTTATTTCACACTCATGTTTTATTATTGTTTTTTAAAAGCATGTCATCATACCAAATCTTTTCTTTTATGTAATCTTTGATTTACAATTCTATACAGGGTGACAATACTGAAACAAGGGGCGAAGTCTTACAAGTTACAACAGTTTTGCAAACATATGCACTTATTTATATCAGATTGGAACCCTGTTGATAACTCGCCCATTCAATACATGATGACTCCATCCTGTCTTCTTGGTAATTTGTATACCTCTGACACGTTCAGTCTCCCGTAACATGTATCAGCTAATGAAGAGAAATTCATATATATTACCAGTGTATGATTTAAATACTTTATTGACTATTTTATTGTCACTTTACGAACAGTAAATATTTTGATTGGTAGTTATTGTTTACTCCGGACTGGAATAGATAAGTGTCAACCAATACAAGACATTAAAGTTTAAAGTAGGAAAATCACTATTTGATGTACTGGACCTTTTTACTAAAAACTGGATTAATGTAGATAAGGGGAAACGAATCAAAGAAACTTTGCATTTTAAATATTCACCAAAACACTTAAATGGTAAATAGAGGCAAAGATCGTAGTAGTAAAGGTAATGGTAATGGCAGTAACAGAAGTAACCCTTGGAATTGGCATTTATTTCTAGCATTCTAATAGGTTTTCATTAAACTTTAATTTGCTTGACAAATTGTGTTCGAAGCAGAATCTTTTAACATTTGCTGGATAAAAGGTATCGATGCAGAATTCTCTTATCATAAGCATTGTGAAGCTCTCCCGTAACATAAAATTTAATTTGTTTATTATATGTCGTAAGCAATGAGCTGTACTGTATGTACAAAATCAATTTCGCAGCACAATTAATCGGAACAATCATCACAAAATTGATATCAGTTCCTTGTGTATTTTTGTTTTCTTCAGCAAGAACATGATTCTGTTTAGCAATTATTAATTTACCTGATCTATTGTCACTACCTTGCTTGAATTTCGTTATGCCATAAATACTATAAAATACATTCTACTAGACTACAAAACAATTGCTTCGTTTGTTTTTTATTAATACATTTTATAGTTTGAGATAAAACCCACCAGAATGGCATGGCTGCTACCATACATAGATAATATAGCTTCTGAAAGAGGAGATATTTTGAAACTTTGCATACATATCTTTAAACTCCTCAGTCCTTAACGTTGTGGCACAATTGAGTAAACAATATAAGATTTATGAGATGATGAAATTGAGTCATTTATATACAGAGAACTATTCAGTTGACAAGTGTTAGACGATGGGAAGAGAGGTAGAGTTTACAAACCAAATGGTCCATTTTTGCGACATATTACCACATGGTGCCTCAGCTTTAATCTTTTATAATCTCGCGCCTGAAAGAATGATTACTTTCCACCTGATGCATGAAATATGTTTTCTATTTGATATCTGAAAGGCTATTCTGCTTTGGACGAACTTGTGCATAATTCTTTTCCTTTCCGAATATATGCAATAAAATTTGTTTAAAATCGAAACCGACCAAAATCACCAAGTTGACCAATGAAGTCGATTCCTGTAGCCAGCAAACTCTGACTATGGTAAAGTTTCACAATATTGCTAGTAAAACCTAGTTTACTTTATAATACCAGAGAAAAGATTATTAAATAATTGACATAGGCATACACTATTAAAATTGCTTCAAATTTCAGTCACTTATGGTGAACAAAGTTTTTGGCTCTGTAGTAAAAATACACTGGGGACATATGATGCCAGTGAGTTTTATTAGGTCTTTCCTCGAAAACAAATGATCCTGTAATATATATGAAGTTAAAAGTGTTATATGGTCCACTGCATTTTATACTAAATATCAAATTATTAATGGAGATATATGAGTAGTAAAGTGGGTCACCCTAGCGACAATGGAAATTAGCATTACAGAGACCCCTGGGTCACTCTAGCGACAATGGAAATTTAACATGGAGAAAAATCGTGGGTCACTCTGGCGACAAGGGAAATTTAACATGGGGAATAGACTTTGGGCTTGTCTAGCGACAAGGGAAATTTAACATGGGATTTTTTGTTTGCTTTTTTTTTTTTAAAAAAAATTTTTAAAAAAATTTTTAAAAAAGGGTAGGCAATGGAAAGGCTATCTCTTTTCGAGAAATATGGCTGGCCCTGAAAAGGGCCTTTGGGTTTATGTTAATATTAATATTAACATAGATGGCATCTGTCACATCTTCTTCTTCTTAAACTCCTTCTAACTGCCGGTCCATACACAAGTACCCTCTTGAGACATCCTTGTCTTTCTATATAAACTCTCCTCATCCATAGACTAGTATCTGTCCTATCAACAACAGTCCACTTGGACCGGACATACATGAGCATGTCCGTCCTGAACATCATGGAAGACACAAGGGTTGAAGATTGAACGTCGGTCCACATCTTGAGGCTCCGAGAACAGGTGAATCAATGCAGTGAAGTGCGCTTATTTATAGGGACAGAAAGGATTGAAACGGATTGAGTTCATTCACCAATCCGAACACGCGTTACAAAATTCAGTCAGCCCGCATCCAATCCGAAGAGAGCAGTCTGTGACGTCACGTGGTCTATATAGATTCGCTAGCGCTTGTGTGCAGTCAATCTATGCGACAGTGATTCAACATGACGGAAACTCAGAAAACGATCCATTGGGCTGCACCAACAGGGGAGACCACCCAAGTGAACCCGGACTTACTTTCAGAAGAGGTGAATTGGGATTTTGTGGATTTTCTCTCCTCGCAAGAATTTGTTCCGGAACCTTCGTTACCTTCTTCATTACCGCAAGTGGAGAATTTTAGACAGAGACAGAAAGAAGAATTGGAGAAATTTATACAACGACAAAAGGAAGCGGAACAAGCTTTTCTCCTACAGCAACAGCAACAGCAACAAGAAGAGGTAAGAAAAAAACAACAGCAACAACAGCAAGAAGAAGTAGCAGCAAAGAAACAAGAGGGTGAAAATCAAACGGTCACGGTACTGTTGGACATTTCAGCGGAGTTAAGAAGTCTGAAACAAATGTATCAGACTTCTTTATTACGACCGAAGAGAATACGACCTTCCCGAGCTAAACACGTCAACCCTGTGACTAAGCCTACCGTACCACCCTTAGTGATTTCAACCCAATCATTATCATCATCATCAACATTACGCAGTCCAGAAGTAGGCCTTGGCCGTGGCAAAGGCTTAAGGCAGTTAAAGTTGATTGCTTAAACTCACCCCTTCACCATGAAGAAAAAGGCCCTTTTCAGGGCCACCCACATTTCTCGAAAAGAAATACAATTTCAATTTGCCAATAACTCAAAAAAAACCCCACCCATTTTACCCTTATAGTACGTGTCTGTGTATGAGTGCGTGAGTGTACGTTCTTATTTTAAAATCAAAACTCAAAGACACTTACCTTATATCATTCATTTATTCTTTTATCCATTTTTTACAATCCAATTCACAATTCACAACACAACACTTTAATAAAAAGTTCATTGACTTCTTCTTTCTCCTTGTTTAGTCTCTCGGTTTTTTAAATTTCTTCACCGTCTTTTCCTCATTATCTTCCCTTCTTCTTTTCTTCTTCTCCTGTTTCTTTGCCTCTTGTAAATAGAATTGTCTTCTTTCTTCCTCTTCTTCCTCTGAAGAATCCCCCTCTTCTTCCGAAGAATCCCTCTCTTCTTCTGAAGAATCCCTCTTTTCTTCTGACTCCTCTTGTTTCTTTTTTGGGCAATCTGGAGACCAATGTCCTTTTTCTTTACAATAATAACAGGTATCTTGACTTTTGTCTTTTTTAGTCCCTGTTTTTGTTCTTTTTGACGGTCTGGACACTCTGAAGACCAATGCCCTTTCTTCTGACAGATATAGCAAGTATCTTGACTTTTATCTCGAAAGGAAGGAGAGTAGTCCGTAGGCTGGTCTGAAGAGAATTTTCTAATGACCCCTCGCAAAGCTCTGACGAAACGTTCCATCCGGTTAGTCTCTTCCATCGTTGTGCTCGGCTTGAGAGTGAAATGAATAGTGAAAGGACAAGACACACACCCTTTTATATACGCTTGTCTGCCATGACTATAAAGTAGCTCATGGTGTTTGAACTTGAGTCATTTGACTTTTTGCTTTCAAGATGAAACGATCTAATTCATTCGAGAAGAAAGAAGAAGAAGAAGAAAGCAAGAGGCAGAAACGTGATCTATCACCTCGTACCAGAGCTGAAATCTTGGCACAAATTCATGCCAGTGATTTTGAAGAGGACATGAGTGAACCAGAATTTGAAACCTCTAAACCAAGTTCACCACCCTTAGTCAACCCTGAAAAGTACTATTCCATTCGAGAGACGGAAAAGCGCTCCTCTAGAAAATTTAGAACCACGGCTTACACCTACACGGTGAAGTTTAAAGATTTCAAGGCCGACGTACCCTTGGAGAAAGCAGAAGGGTTCATCACCGAGATGTGGGATTCTTTGCTCACCTCACTCAAGCGACAATGTCAACCCAAAGAAGACGATCGCTTGACACTATCGATAGATCACGACGGTTTGAAATCCCCTGTTTGGATCGAGTTTAGTAGACCCGCAGAACTAACCCCTTCCAAAATCATGGACAAGATTCAACACGTACAACAATCTAATGACCAGTTTGACATCACCGATGGTAAAGCCACACTGAAAATGGCCCACGTCTCTCTTCCTCAAGGGACAGGACGCAAAAAGATGTTATCGGTGGACGACCTTCGCAACACCAAAACAAGTCTCGTCCGAATTAACAACCCTCAAGACCAGATGTGTTTAGCCCGAGCCATCGTGGTGGGACGAACCTATGCCAACAAGAACGACACGGTAGAATGGAAAAGAGCCTGGAAAACTATTCAACAACCACGATCGAGCCAAACAACGAAACGAAGCAGAACTCCTGTTGCAACAAGCCGGACTGTCCAAAGACACACCCTGTGGCATTCCTGAGATGCAAAAATTGCAAGATGCCCTAGCTCCACGCTACACCTTGAAAGTGCACCCTCAAGAAATGCGCGGGCCTCTGTTGTTTCGAGGCCAACATTTTAAGGACGGAAAATACATTCACCTTTATCATCACGATGACCATTTCGATACCATTACCAGTATCACTGGATTCCTGCGATATGTTTATTATTGTGAGAAATGTGACTATGGTTATAATAATCGAGAGCAACACAAACATTGTGGATGGAAATGCCCAGGATGTTTGGCCTCTCCACCCTGTCTGAGCGAAGAACCAGTGCCTTGTTCAACTTGTCTGCGCACGTTTGTCAGCCCTACCTGTTACCAACAACATTTGAAGACGCAAGGTTCACAGAAGAAATGTGCTTGTCAAGTCCTGAGATTGTGCCCTACCTGTGGACAAGGCATACTTACCAATAATGCCAAGGCACACGTATGTCGAGGAAAGAAAAAATGTCACATTTGTCACCACATCGTGGACTTGGAACACCAATGCTACGTGCAAAAATACCAACCCCCACCAGAGAAAGAGGACGGTCACAAGAAGAAAGGCAATTTCATCTTTTTCGATTTCGAATGCATGCAAGAGACCGGCATTCACATCCCTAATTTCTGCGTGGCTCATCGAGCGTGCGAGAAATGCATTCAAGAACCTATCTTCAGTCATTGCCCTCACTGCAGCAAGATTCCCGGAGGGCGTGAAAAAATCTTTCGGGGACCGAACACGTTAGCCGATTTTGCCCAATGGGTTTTAGACCCCGTCGACAAGACGTGGAGCCAAGAGGACATCGAACGTTACGGAGATTGTCATCGTCATGCCACGGTGATGGCTCACAATTTCTCCGGATACGATGGACAGTTTCTTTTGAGGTACTATACGGAACAAGGCACCGAGCGTCCTAAAGTGACTTTGAACGGAGCCAAAATCATTTTCATGCAAGTGGGACAAGTACAGTTTAAAGATTCGATGAGTTACTTGGCCATGCCTTTGAGTCGAATGCCTAAAACGTTTGGAATGACAGAAATGGCTAAAGGGTACTTTCCACACTTTTTCAATACGGAAGCCAATCAACACGCCGTTCTACCCCATTTGCCTGAGGCTCACTATTACGACCCCGACAACATGCGTACCGAACAACGAGAAGCTTTCTACGCTTGGTACCAGGCTCACGCCTCGGACCCCTTCGACTTTCAGGAAGAAATGCTAAAGTATTGTCGTTCCGACGTGGACATTTTACGGCGTTGCTGTGGAAAATTTCGAGAACTGTTCATGGAACACGGAGGGGTCGATCCTTTGAAAGAAGCTTGCACCATTGCCAAAGCGTGTTCCTTAGTGTACCGCCAACGATTCATGCCTGAAAACACCGTAGCTGTCATCAGCCCTCAAACGACCCACTATGTCAAGCGTCAATACTCGGTCAAAGCCCTACGCTGGTTACATTACTTGTGCGACAAGGAAGATAAATGGATTCAGCATGCCCGCAACGGAGGAGGCGAAAGGACCATCGCAACGTATTCGGTCGATGGCTGGGACTTAGAAAACCCCAAGATCGTGTACGAGTTTAACGGCTGCTTATTTCACGGATGTCCCGTCTGCTACCCTGACCGTGACACTAAAAATCAGTTTTTACAACGGACCATGGAAGACTTGTACCAGGACACTTGTCAGCGTCGCCTAAAGTTAGAACAGGAAGGATACCAAGTGGTGGAAATGTGGGAACACGAGTACGATCACCGTATGAAAACTGATCCCGAGTTTAAACGCCTCGTGGAAAGTTACCAGTTCATGGACCCGCTGAACCCGAGGGATAGTTTGTACGGAGGAAGGACCAATGCCACCTGTTTGCTGTACCAAGCCGACGAAGAGAAAGGAGAAGAAATCAAATACTTGGACGTGTGTTCGCTGTATCCCTACGTGTGCAAATATTGTCGCTTTCCCGTAGGGCACCCGCAATTGCTGACGGAACACATCGACCTGAAAAACATTCGACAATACGAAGGCTTGATCAAGTGTAAAGTTTTGCCTCCCACGAACCTATACCATCCCGTCTTACCTCACCATTGTCAAGGCAAACTGATGTTTCCCTTGTGCCGTACTTGTGCCGAAACGTGCAACCAAGACCAGCCTTGCCATCACACCCATGAAGAACGGGCCTTGACGGGAACCTGGGTCAGCGTAGAATTGTTCAAAGCTCTAGACATGGGATACCAACTGTTAGAAGTGTACGAAATTTGCCACTTTCCCAAGACACAACAATACCACAAGGGTGACCCTACTCAGAAAGGCATTTTCGCAGACTACGTGGATGCCTTTTTGAAACTGAAGCAAGAAGCCAGCGGCTATCCTTCCTGGTGTCACACTCCCGAAGACCAAATACAATTCAAAGACAAATACTACGAACAAGAAGGCATCTCTTTAGACCACATCGAAAAAAACGAAGGCAGACGATCGTTTGCCAAAGTGATGTTAAATTGCTTGTGGGGTAAAATGGCACAACGACCGTGTTTACCCAAGACGGAATATTTGACAGAACCTTCCCGCTACTTCCAGATGATTCACGACAAAACCAAATACATGAAACACGTGGACGTCGTTCGAGAGGATTTGATCTTGGTCAATTACGAAGAAGATCTGGACTTTGTACAAGACGACCCTTTTGGAAATGTCATCATTGCGGCTTACGTGACAGCTCATGCTCGCTTAAAATTGTACGAAGCTTTAGAACTGTTAGAAGAACGCGTCCTGTACTTTGACACGGACAGTTGCATTTACATCCATCACCCGATTCAACATCACCCTGACATCGAAGGAGACCGTTTAGGAGCCTGGACAGATGAGCATCCCGACGACAAGATTCTAAGTTTCGTCAGTGGCGGTCCCAAACATTACGGCTACGAATACCGGGACAAACAAGGAGAAGTGCACACGACGTGCAAAGTGAAAGGACTGACTCTGAATCATCGTACCAGTCGAGTGGTCAACTTTGGGGTATTGAAAGAAGCCTTGCAATCGGGAGAGGATGGAAACTTTAAAGTGACCACTTATCAACCGAACAAGATTGTACGTTTACCCACTCACCACATCGTCAGTCGACCCTTGGAAAAAGTCTATCAAATTGTATACCAGAAACGAGTTCGACTTCCCAATCATTTCACCTTACCGTACGGTCACGTCGGTATTGGTCTGTATATAAAAAAGGAACCCTAGGCAAGATCGATAGTTCATTGGGACTACCAAGACCGAGCGAACAAGATGAATACTTTGAAAGAGACATCGTTCCAGTTTGGGGATTGTAAAAAAGTTGTATCTTCCTCTAGTGTGACTAATACTGGATGGATAAGACCCAGACATTGCGACGGAAAATGTCCGGAAGGAAACTGCGATTGTCCATGTGGTTACCATTGTAATTGCGTAACGGAGTTTGCAGACGAGTGCGATTGTGAGCCTTGCGATGGATACGATGCTGTACCTTGTGACCTGAGCGATGCCGTAAAGCATCATGGGAACTTTGTTCTCACTGCCCCTATCATGGAAAGTGATGCTGTGCGTGTCAAACCTGAGGGATGCGAAAGCGATGCCGCTCGTCTTCTTAGACATTTTACCGGGTTTAAAGGGGAATGTCGACCATCACGTTTACCTCCCTACGGATGTCATCCAGCCCTGAGCAAACTCCTGCCCATGTCACTCAACCCTCATCGAAACGAACCTGTGAAAGACGAATATTCGTTTCCTGGGCGTTTGTCGGAATACTGCGACTTTGAAAATCGTCTTCAATCGTTCAAAGGAAAATGGCCAAAGTATCTGGGAGGACCGACCCCCGAAGAATTAGCCAGAGCCGGATTTTTCTACTTGGGCGAAGGAGATAAAGTCAAGTGCTTCAGTTGCGGTGTGTCACTTCACCACTGGGAACCGCAAGATTCGGCCTACGTAGAACATGCTCGATGGTCACCGAATTGTCATTACTTACCCTTAGTGGGACCGAGACATTGAAGTAACTTCTTACCATAATAATCTGTTCATGGATACTTTACAAGAGAACATTCGTGCTTTGCCTGTGGAGCTGAGAGAACGCATTTATCGAGAGCTGGTCAAAATACAAGTGAAACGTAAAGAACAATTGCATCCGTTACGTCACCGGTGTTTGAACCACTGGTACCTGAAGGCTATACAAGGATTGATTCAATTGAAAGTGTTCCATCGGACAGACATTGATGAACGATCCTCTAGTTTTAAAAAGGATTGGTTTGGTATGGACGATTCTACCTACATCATTGTAAACGTACTGCATCGAATTCCAGAGGAAGAGTTAACGAATTACCAACATCTTGAACACAATGTCAACTTGGTGAAAGAGGAAACTTCTGAACGAATTGTAATGTGTAGATTAGTGACTCAACGATTTAAATTCGACACTGAAGCAAAACCATGTTTGTGCAAACAGTACATTTCTTGTGTCAGACCAAAGTGGATTTAGTATGACCTATTCATGGATACTTTGCTAGAGAACATTCGTGCTTTGCCTGTGGAGTTGAGAGAACGCATTTACCGAGAACTGATCAAAATACAAGTGAAACGCAAACTCAAAGTGATTCGTCCGTTTTTAAATTATGCTATGTTCCAAAGTACAAGAAGACTGATTATGAGTGGATATTACATTAGGCACAAAGGTAAACGAGGCTATTGGACACCACCCAACGATTCCAAAAACAGTGTATATACTTATGGATACTTTACAAGAGAACATTCGTGCTTTGCCTGTGGAGTTGAGAGAAAGGATTTACCGAGAGCTGGTCAAAATACAAGTGAAACGTAAAGAACAATTGCATCCGTTACGTCACCAGATCTTTAACCACTGGTACCTGAATGGTATAAGAGAACTGATTCGTCAGAAATTCTTTCAATGGTCAGACATTGTTCAACACTTTGAGGTCGCTAATGATCGACATCTTCATAATTATGGTTACTTCGAGATTCACCTACAGCAATACATTGAGGAAGACAAGTTAAAGGATTACCAACATTTGTTACGTGGAATCTACTTAGTGGAAGAGGAAACTTCTAAACGAACTCTGACGTTTCGGTTACAGTATGCAAGATTTAGATTCCCTACTGGAGAACGAAGATCTCTGGCTAGAAAGTACGTGTATTGCATCCAAAAAAAAGAGAATATAAAAACAGGCTGCCATGCCACGGTTTATGTCACATGTCATCCAACAGATTCCGTGGAAGGAACTCAATGACCATATTCAAACCGTGGATCATTACCATCAATTATTACAAGAATTTTATCCATTCAATTTTGACGACAAGTGGTGTGTGTCTTAGTGACTTGTGTTCTGGGATTTCGTTTACCAGCCGATTCTTTGTGGACTCTTTACGATCAGTACTTACCACCTCAATGGCCTTAAATGGTCACGAAAAACTCCTTTTGCTCAAAGCCTTGCGTTTTCATCTGGATACTTCTCGACCTCAACAGGAAAAAAAGATTCGTCAACTTTTAGCTACCCAAGACGTTTATGACGATGTGTGTGTAGCTTGTGACTTACATCCCCATTGGACAGATGTCCGTGCCTGGAAAGAATGGGGTTTTGAGGCTTGGACCCAAGAAGTGTCCCAGTATGCACGAGAGTTGTTCAAGGAAAAAAGTTACTTTTCAACCCGTGTTAGTGACGGTGCCAGAAGAACCCGTCACCCAGGACAGGACTGTCGTGGACAGACCTGAAAGACCCTTTCGGGAGGACACTTGTGTGACCTTACCCCCTACTATAGAACTGGTTAGAACATTACCCAAAACATGTTGTACAGACACTTGTGTTTATTCCACGTTCATAGTTATCATGTGCCTTTTATCCTTGTACTTAAGCCTTTGGCTTTTATGTATTTTTGAGAAAAAAAACATTCAATAAACGTGTTCTGAAAAAGTATATAAACTCTTGTCTTGTTTGTTTTCGTGTCACAAGAGACATTTCTCACACCATGGCTACCTCTACTGTCTCTGCTCCCTCTTCCTCTACTGTCAAAGTCATCGACGAACACTTAGATCGTGCCAGTTGGGAGGCTTTGTATCTTCGCCATCCCTTTAACATGCTCATTGCTGGACCAAGCGGATCTGGTAAAACCGAATTCGTCAAACGTTTGATCGAACATAAACATCATTTGATCGATCGGCCACCTCAACGGATCGTGTGGTGTTACAAAGAGTGGCAATCGGCGTACAGCCTCTTGCGAGAAAGTCAAGGCGATTCCATCGTGTTTGTGGAAGGTATTCCTAAAGAAGACGACGGCATCGTCTCTGACTTCCGTCAAACCCATTTGGTCATTTTCGACGACATGTTAGGAGAAGACGAAGAAGAAATTAAATTGTGGTTCACGCGCAAAGGGCATCACCGTAATGCCAGTGTCGTTTACATCACCCAAAATTTGTATCAACAAAGTAAAGCCCATCGCACCATCAGTCTCAATGCGCATTACGTGGTCTTGTTTAAAAGCCCTCGAGATAAATCGCAAGTGCAAGTCTTAGCCAAACAGTTAGGAACGCCTTGGCTGACTCAGGCGTACGACGATGCCACTGAAACGCCACACGCCTATTTACTCGTCGATTTGAAACCTACGATCCCCGAGGATTTGCGATTTCGTACCCACTTGTTTCACCACTGGTGCCAAGACGGAGGGCCTGTCCTGTACACCTCTCCGTCCTCGACTTCATTTCACTCCCCATAAAAAAATCTATAAAAACCTCAGACCCTTTTTCGTCTGTCTCACACAGTGTGAACATGACGTCCCTTCAGTCGCATCTTCCCGTCAAATTGATTCGTGCCTTGTATGGCATCAGTCGAGAAAAAGATCCACAAACACGAGCTCGTGTCTTAGAAGCTAGTCTCAAAGAAGTCTTGCGATGGTTCACGGTGACAGCACGTCAATTACTCCAAGGAATCATTCAGATTCCTCATCAAACCAAACGCTTTTTCGATCGAAACAAAGTTGCTTTGGTCCAACTGGCCGATCCCCGCATCGACACTCAAACCAAAAAACAAATCATTTTGAAACCTGGAGGGAGCGGTACTCTAGGAGGGGTCATCATTCGCTCACTCTTAAGATGGGATCCTAATGCCCCCAAAGTTATCCTCAAGACAAAAGTCCAACGAAGCCCCAAGAAGAAAAAGAAAAAGACCAGGTCCCCAAGAAGAATAACTTCTCCAGTGGCAGGACCCTCCTCTTACCAGACACCACCCCGGAAAAAGAAAAGAAGCCCCCAGAAAAAGAAACAGAGAAAAAGTCCTCAGAAAAAGAAAAGTCCACAGAAGAAAACTAGTCGCAAGAGAGGCACTTCGGCCAGGACGCAACCTTACACTCGCAAACCACGACCTGCCACAGCGGTGACTGCGTCTCCGGCAGCCTCACGTTTGTCCACTTCTCCGTTGATGTCACCAGGAACTGAAGAGTACTTGGAGACGTTGATCACACCAAGAATTTCTCCGTTGATGACCCCCAAAAGAACTTCCCCAGTGGCAGAACCCTCCAATTTAGCGGCAGTGGCTGCTGCTCACAAAGTACCTTCTCCCAAAATCAAAGTCCATGAAAGATCGGGCATGTTACAAAGTTTACTGGATTTGTCCAAGCAAGAACTGGCTCGATTTAGTCCGTTGCGTACCCCTGCACGACGTGTCATGCCTGTCCTCAAACTGATACGACGTAAAGACAATCAGTGGCGACGCGTTCCAGTATAAAAAGACCTGTGACCAAGTCGGGGTATCAGTGAACTTGTAAAAGATGTCACCTCCAAGAAGCCACAAAAGAAAGAGACAAAGGCAGACGCGTCATCCGACAAAGCGCTTAGCCAAGCATCGACGTTACCATAAGAAAAGACACAGTCGTTCCAAGAAAAAGAGGCGTCAACAAAGGGGAGGATTCCTTGGCGATTTTGGGAAAAACATTGTCACCTTTATGACAAAGCGATAGTCCCCAAAAAAAGATAAAAGGGTGTGTGTTAAGTCATCGACGTTAGTGTCTGTTTGGTGAATGTCCCGGAACCCACAAGCAAAGATGTCACCCTCCAGAAAACCCCAAGGAAAGAAAAGGAAAGGACTGCCACCACGTTTAGCCAAACATGGGGACATGTTATCTGTCCTGTCCAAAGCTTCTCCACCCCTACGAAAAAAACTCATTCAAACGGCCTCCAAAGAGGTCATCGATACCGTGTGCGAATGTTGTTTGAACGTTTTGAAAGGCACGATCCCTTTGTCCAAACACCAGAAACAATGCTTAGCCAAACATCGTCACGTTCTTCGGAAAATGGTTCAAAAGAAAATTCCCATTCGTCAAAAAAAGATGTTGGTCCAACGTGGAGGTATTTTACCTCTCTTGTTAGGCCCCATACTGAAAGGAGTCTTGGGAACCATGTTGGGAGGACTGGTGGGAGCAAGATAAAAAGGCCCTCGGAAGTCCCAAGATCTCAGAATCCACCCCTGACAACCCCATGGAAGGACGAAAACTAGCTTTAGTGCCTTACAAACGATGGATGGAATACCATCGGTGGCAAGAACAACACACCCCGCATTTACCTCCCAATCCCAATTTGAGCGAGATGTCCCAGTTACAACACGAATTGCAATCCTTGATGGATCGCCAAGATTTGTCCGAAACAGAAAAATCGCAAAAGTACGGTCAACTCTTGCAAAGACTGCAACTCTTTCACCAGAAAGCTTTAGACGAAACAGCTTTACCCACTCTAAAAGATTTTAAGACCTTGATGAAAAGTCCAGCACCATCATTACCACCACTACCATCCCCAAGGGTCACCAGAGATGCTACCCCACAAAGACCTGAGGAAGAAGAGACGCGCGAAGTGTTTCAAACACCGTCAGCAGCTCCCATTTCGAGTAAGATTGCAGCATCCTTGTTGACCCCGTCCCCCACACCCCAACGAGAAGAAATGAAAGCTTGGGTTAAAAAGATGATGTCCACACCTCCTTCGACAGAAGTGAAAAAGAAAGAAGGGAAACCAGAAGCGAAAAAAGAAAAGAAAACCAAATCCATTCCATTGCCACCTCCACCACTGCCACCACCACTACCTTCAACTTCTACTCCCGTAGCCCATCGGACACGTAAATCCGTTTCCAAACCACCCTTTCGACCCACCCAAAGTAGCATCACCGAAGAGTGGGTGACTTATTAACACACCAACACAAAATAAAAAATAAAAAAAATGCAAAAAAGTCTTAGCCAGCATTTACTACGATCACTCGCATCCTGCAGGTTACGCAGGAGTTCAAAAATTGTATCGTGCTGCCAAAACGCGACTGAAAAGTCTCCGTTTACCTCAAGTGCAACGATGGTTACAAGAACAAGCTACCTACACTTTACACAAACCCATTCGACGCAAGTTTGCCAGAAGTCGCACCCGAGTGGAAGGCATCGATCATCAATGGCAAGCCGATTTAGCCGATGTCTCTCATTTGGCCAGCTACAATCGTGGTTACAAATATTTGTTTTGTGTCATCGACGTCTTTTCCAAATTTGCCTGGGTCGTGCCCTTGACTTCCAAATCGAGCAGCGAGTTAGTGCGAGCCCTACAACGGGTGTTGAAACAAAGCGGTCGTCACCCTCTTCGATGGCAAACGGACAAAGGCACCGAAATTCTGAACCAAGCTTTCCAAAAAGAATTAAAGAAACGTGACATTCATTTTTTTACCACCAAGAATCCCGAAACCAAAGCCAGCATCGTGGAACGTTTTCAACGCACATTGAAAGAAAGCATGTGGAAATATTTTACGCATCACCACACTCTGAAGTACATCGACATATTACCACACCTGGTGCAAGCGTACAACCAATCTTACCATCGAAGCATCGGACGTGCCCTGCAAGACGTGACTCCCGACAACGAAGTGCTGGTGTTTGAGCGTCTGTTCGGTACGTCCCCGACGAGGGCTGTCCCCAAGAAAAGTGGAGAGTTGGCCGTAGGAGATTGGGTGCGCATTGGCAAAACCAAACGCACTTTCGACAAAGGTTACTTACCTAACTGGACGACCGAATTGTTTCGCGTCACTGGACGAGTGCATGGCCGTCATCCTGCCGTCTATAAATTGGAAGACATGAACGGAGAAGTGCTCAAAGGAACGTTTTATTTGCCCGAGTTACAACGTGTTACCAAAAAAGAAGACGACGTGTACGACATCGAAAGCATTCTCGAACGCAGAACCCGTAAAGTGGGCAAACGACATGTCAAAGAAGTGAAAGTACGTTGGAAAGGATATCCACCCAGTTTCGATTCTTGGATCGACGCATCGCAAGTCATCGACTATAAAAAGAAGTGACCATCATGCCCTTTCAGACATCAGACGCAGCTACGTCGACCATTCCTTCTTCACCCAGTTCTTCTGTGCAAGATTTACAAAAACAACCCTTGTGGGTGTGGTGTGGAGAACGTGTGCCTAAAACGCAAATCGTCTTTTTCTGCCAAATCTTCGTGGTGTATTGTGTCATCGGGGCAGCCATCGCCAATTTGAGTTTGCAACAAGGAGACAAACAATTGTGGACCATTCTATTGAGCAGTTGCATCGGTTACCTGCTTCCTAATCCCTCCCTGAAATTCTCCTCGAACGGGAACCTTGTGTCCAGTGCCAGTGTCAGTGCCAGTCACCAGTCCAACCACAACCCCATTTTGGGCGGAGACACGCCTCTGACGTCCAGTAATATCCCCTCGGACAGCCACAGAACTCTAGAATTATGAGTCACGAAAACCAATTTTACTTAACCTTACCCAGTGACAGTTCCATGGAGGTGTTTCCCAAGAACACGTTGTGCTGTTACACGGCCAAATTACCTCAGGCCATCCCCTTAGATCACGAAGCCCATTGGGAAGTGGCTTTGGTAGAAATGATTCACCCTACACAAATCCAAAACATCACCGAAAAGCAAAACACTTTTGAGGTCGAAATCCTGAACCAACAATTACAAGAAGCCATGAATGACATCGGGTTTTCAGGGATCACAACACAAGCCAGCAATCCAGCCTTCAAAATCTACACCTTGAAAATTCCGGCAGGGTTTTATTTTAGTGGCCAACATTTGGTGGACACTATTGCGGACAGGTTCGAGTTCGCCTTTGGCAAAGCCCTGAACGAAGTCAAAAAAAGTGTCACCCTAGAGTACCATAAAGTGGCTCATCGCTTACTGATGAAATTTCAGGATACCCAAACGTTGTCCATCAGTTTTAATCGTGACTTGTTTGATATTTTAGGTGGAGACGTAAAAATGGCTCCAAATTTTAAACCGAAGATCAACAGCAATACGGAATTTTACAAGTTTTTTCGATTCCCTGTAGAACTGAACCAAGGACTGAATTTGATGTTTGTGTACTCCGATGTGGTGGAATACAACGTGGTGGGACACACCTCCGTGCCATTACTGCGTGTCATTCCTTTCAAAGTGGATAGTACCACGACCAGTGACCAGGAAGGTGGAAACACTTACCACGTCCACCGGGAATTTGTCCATCCTCATTATTTGCCTGTCAGTAAGTCGTATTTGGACACGGTCAACATTGCTATAAAAGGAGATTTGGGACAAAATATTCCATTCACCAAAGGAAAAGTCACGGTGAAACTCCATTTTCGAAAACGTTTCTCTCACGACTCGTAAGTAAGTCATGTATCCAGTGTACCGAGGGGTTGCACAACAGCGAGGACACGGTTTAGGAGACATGTTAAAATCGGCCTTTCGTTCGGTGGCCCCGGTGTTGAAACCGATGGTGACACGCGGATTGCACGCCTTGAAAGATGCGGCACTGACGCAAGGCAAAGAATTTCTCCAAAATGTCATCATCGACAAACAAAACCCTAAAGAAGCCTTCATGAGGGCAGGCAAAAATGTCTTGCTGAAAACGGGCAAAGACATTTTGGGCCGACGAGACACACCTATAAATGCCCTACACGCTACCGAGTCAGGCATTCAGCAAGGACAAGGCAGAAAGAGACGACGACGAAGAAAACACCCTTTCACCAGACTTCAAGCTAGAAAGGCCAAGAAAAGAAGAACCGTTCGAGACTTAGACGTTTTCGATTATTGAGAGAGAACAGAACAAAAAAATGATGCACCGAGAGTCTTGCGCCTGTTCCAAGACGGAACTGGATCTGTTTGCCATGCCCCCCACCATGATGACCATGCAAGAATCCCAGTGGGTGGAATTTCACCCCGTTTCCTCATTGATCGATTCCGCTCCCATCGAGTTTGAAATCAAAGGACAGCCCGAAGATTACATCGATCTGAATAGCAGTTACTTGTACCTGAAAGTCCAAGTTCAAGATAAGACTGGAGGTGCTATAGACACTGAGCCGGTAGCTCCCGTCAACAATTTCATGCATTCCTTGTTCAGTGGAGTGGACTTGTACTTGAATACCAAACTGGTCAGCAGCAGCATGGATACTTACCCTTATCGAGCGTACCTGGAAAATCTCTTGACGTACGGAATAGACGCCAAGAACACTCATCTCAATGCCTGTGTGGTATGGGAAGCTGACGATGCGGGTCAGTTTGAATTATTAGAAATTATTACAACTGACAAAAACAAAGAATACAATGAGGGATTTGTAGAACGAAGAAACAGAATCAAAGATGGACAGAGTTTAGAACTGATGGATCGTTTGCATTTGGACATGTGGTTGCAAGAAAAGTATTTGCTGAATGGAGTGGATGTCCGCCTGAGACTGAATCGGAGCAGTACCGCTTTCCATTTGATAGGTGATAGTGACGATTACAAAACCAAAATCCTAGAAGCCAGACTCTACGTACGCCGTGTGGAAGTGTTACCTAAAGTGGGAAACGACATTAGTCAGACGTTGAGCAGAACGACTGCCAAGTATCCGATCCGACGCGTGGAAGTGAAAACTTTCACCATTCCCAAGGGACAGCGATCGATGATCCAAGATCATCTGTTCCAAGGACAGCTACCCAAACGTTTAATCATTGGTATCGTCGAGAATGAAGCCTTCAACGGAGCTATCAATAAAAATCCGTTCAACTTTAAACACTTTGACGTGTCCAAAATCGAAGTCAGTCGCGATGGCAAGACCTTGTGTACCCGACTTTTTGAACCTGACTTTAAAAACAAGAATTACTTGAGATCGTACTTGTTCCTGTACGAAGCCACGGGACAGTTAGGAACCAACACCAGTCACGGCATTACGTACGACAATTATGCAGGAGGCTGCGCTTTGTGGGCTTTCGATTTCACTCCAGACCAAGGCAGCGACGAGGGACATTTCCACCCTATAAAATCAGGCCAGATTCGTGTGGAAATTCAGTTTGCAATCCAACCAGACCCCGCTACTGCTAATCCAACGTTGAACGTCATCCTGTATGCAGAATTCGATAATACCATAGAAATCAACAGTTTGAGAGAAGTCATTCTAGACTATTAGAAGTCATGGAAGATTGTTATCCCTCTTTACCTAGTGGAGAAACTTTGAAGATGGAATGTGAGGAGACCGTGGAAAAAGAAGAAGAAGTGATCATGATGAAATCGAGATGGCCAGAACAAGAAGCCCATTTAGTCTCCTGTTTTGCCAAACACTTGGTCGACAAAATAACAGAATTGATCAAGAAAAATTGCTATGGATGTCAAAACGATCATCCCAGTCAAATTCGACACGATAAATGCATGATGTTGAGTCAAGAAGAAAAATTGGATGAGTATCTGGACGAAGCTTGGAGTCTCATCTCGGACAAAGACGTGTTACACCAGTGGTATAAAGACTTGCGTGAACATTCTTGTCCACCATTAACCACTCAAGAGATCCATCGTATCGAAGCTCTCCTGAATCAGAGTGAGGAAACAGAACGAATAACCGTTTATTCTTCAGACATTTTCAAGCAAAAAGTCAGGATCGAATTGACGACGTATTATTACCTGTGAAGAATAAAAAAACCACACAAATGGATACCTGGGAACTTTATTACCTTTTGAACCACAGTTCGTATACGTCTTCTTGGAATCCTGTCGTCTGTGCTAAAGATGAACTCCCTCATCGCAAACCTAAAGACCATCAAGCTTACGTAATCAACACGGACGACAGTCATCTCCCAGGAACCCACTGGGTAGCCGTTTACTTTCCTCAAGAAGGATGTGTGGAATATTTCGATTCGTACGGATTGCCCCCTTTGGAAGACGATATCATCGACTTTATGAGAAGAAATGCTCAAACCACCCGATTCAATAATGTGAAATTACAAGGCACAGTGTTTCTTTTAGGTCCGCGCGTTGTTGTTGTTTTTTGGTCATGATCTAGGTAAGATGAATTTTATGTTTTTAGGGGGATGTTTTCCTTCACGTCCGCGCTTTCAGTATAAATTGAAACTCGTTCGGCAGTCCAGCTACCCTTGTTGATTGATCAACACCAAAAATGAACACGAGACTGGAGAAACTGTTGGAACTTCATGTGCATCTGGAATATGCCAGGCGCATATTAAATGAACTGGCCGCGGAAGCCATTGTCGAGGAGGGAAGGATAAGAGAGGAGGAAAGAAGAAACAAAGAAGAGGAGGAGAGAAGATATAAAGAAGAAGAAGAGGAAAGAAGATACAAAGAGGAGGAGAGAAGATACAAAGAAGAGGAGGAGGAAAAGGAGAGAAGAAAAAATTTCAGAATCCCAGAGAGCGAAAATTGGGATTCTGAAGCGACATATCCTGCCTCTGCTCTCTCCCCCTAAAAGGTAAAAAGTGACTGGGGGATAAGATGTGTATGTGGCGCCAGGCCTGGAAGGTGCCACCATTAACCAGGTGTCCATGAAGTTCCAAACAAAACAGCCCTTTTCAGGGCTACCCAATACTCTAGAAAAAAAATAACGATCGATTTGCCAATGTGTGTAGGTAGAGTAGTGTGAATATAAACACTAACTCTTTATTAATAGTGGAAGTGTATGTGTTTGTGTGTTTGTGTTTGTAAATGCTGAAGTAAGTTTGTGTGAATAGTAGATTATGGGTTTATTTATTGATTTTTAGCGTATGTAGAGAGTATAGTTGTGGTTATATTATATGAAATGAGAAAGTAGGGGATGTTTTCCTTCACGTACGCGCGATGTTCGGTCATGATCTAGGTAAGATCAATTTTATGTTATTAGGGGGATGTTTTCCTTCACGTCCGCGCTTTCACTATAAGAACCCACAGTGTTCGTTGTTCAAACCATTCTGCAAAGAATAAAAAGAAGATGGCGTCAAACCAAATGGACAAAATACAAACCTTGCAAGACGTTTTAGACAACTTAGGAATAATGGAACAGATGCTAATAAGACTCGTTGAAGACCATTATTCCTATAGTCCCCATCGTGTAAAGATGGAAATTAATAACTTAAGAAAAGCAAAGGACAAGATTAGTGGTGTCATGAAAGAGATAAAGGAGGAGAAAGAGGATGAAGAGGAAAGAATAAGAATACGCAAATGGAACGAAAAAATTGAAAAAGAAGAAGAAAATGAAAAGAGGAAGAAAGAAGAGGAGGAGAAGAAAAACAAGAAAGGGAAGAAGAGTGTAGGAGATAAAATAAGAACTTGGTGGAGAAAAAGAAGAAATTAGAAGAAGAAGAAGAAAACCCAAAGGCCCTTTTCAGGGCCAGCCATATTTCTCGAAAAGAGATAGCCTTTCCATTGCCTACCCTTTTTTAAAAAAAATTTTTAAAATTTTTTTAAAAAAAAAAAAAGCAAACAAAAAATCCCATGTTAAATTTCCCTTGTCGCTAGACAAGCCCAAAGTCTATTCCCCATGTTAAATTTCCCTTGTCGCCAGAGTGACCCACGATTTTTCTCCATGTTAAATTTCCATTGTCGCTAGAGTGACCCAGGGGTCTCTGTAATGCTAATTTCCATTGTCGCTAGGGTGACCCACTTTACTACTTATATGCATTTCTTCAAACGTACTTGATGGTTCAACGTAGTATGGATTTTAATAATAATAATAACAATACTAATAATAATAATAATAATATCAGTAGTAGTATTAGTATTATTATTAGTATTAAGGTCATAAGAATTAATGTATGTTTGCAACTTTCGTCCTCGTCTAACAGTTTTCTTCAGTGCTTCCAACAATATGTAAAGATGTATAACTATTTCGTTTCTTTAAAGCGCAACATAATAGAGTATAACATCTAGAACAGTTTATTTATAATCAGTAGCTAATTTGTCAACTACTGTGGAGATGTTTGAAATAAAATAGTGTAAGCTAGTAGCAGGTTTATTTTACAGCAAATGACGTTCTTGTCTGGTTGTTTGTTGTCACGTTTGAACAATCGGCTTTTCATTTAACTTTATTCGTGAATGGCTTTGGCAAAACAGGAATAGCATGAAGGAAAGCATGCGTTTCACACCAGAGAGTGTATATAATAGGCAACATGTTGTTAGACAAGGTGATATGTGGATACTTTTAGGTAAGCTATTAATGTACCAATATGATGCGTCGAATTGCTCTATTTGTCTTTGTTTTGGTTTTTCATTCACAAGAAAATGTATAACTGTGACACCGATTGTATCATCTGGGAGATTATTTAATGTAAGTTAAAATATTTAACGGACTATCAGAGACATGGCAATCGAATGCCCACTAAAATGCAAGGTTGGATTGTATCTTGGTGTAAAGTTTGTTCTGCTTTTGTTTTAGTAAATTGGCATATATATGAATTTACAGATTCAGTGATGATTACAATATGAAACCTACTAACAAAAACTCTCATAAATAACCCAACCAACCCATTATATAGACAAAAACACGTATATTATGCAGCGGTACATACGAAATGTTGCAGGCAACAATTGTATAAGTCTGTGAAAGAATCTATACACTAGTAGTTTTGGACCGGTATCAACCGTTTCAAAGAGGAGCTGTAATGTACTGCCAAAAAGGAATTAGACACATTTCATGTTATTGATATAAAGGAATACTGAGAATGGTTTTTAAAACATCTAGTGCTAGCCACGGTAACAGTTTAACAGAGACCTTGACGTTAACTACTTCATGACTTGGTATATAATGCATAACTGCATTTCGATATTATGGCTTTAATAGGAAATGTTTGCTGGCACCATTTAGACCTCTGTTTTAATGAATGCGCTGTCAAAATGTCGACCATGGGAACAAATAATGTATCATACCTACACTCCACTTTGGTCTCTTTCAACAAAAGCTTCGACGCAGCGTATATCGCTCTCTTAAACCCTTTGTCCTCAAGGTAGACAACCCTTTTGATTCCAGACTGGATCATCAATTTTGAGCAATCGTTGCAAGGATACAGCGTGGTGTATACCGTGCAGCCTCGTATGTCAGCGCTCATCTTGTTGACGATGGCGTTCATTTCTGCATGGCAAACTATATAAAGAGAAATAAGAAGCTGCTTAAAATGAATATGTTGTTTCTTGGCGTGAATCCTTCTTAAGATAAGGCGTATGATATAAAAATCATATCTGTGATTAGCAATAAAGAATCAAGGCAAGACCCTAGTGAAGAACAGTGTGTGAATCGCGCGAAGGTTTAGGGTAGTTGTTTCTAAATGGTGCTTCCCTTGATAGTTATCGCTATCACTGGAGGGTTAGGATTTCTCTTAATAAGACTAAAACTACTTACAATGTTTTTTGCATAAATGGTTAGCGTGAGTTGACTTCCAATCGCTGTTAATAAATTCATCGGCCCTAGACAGACTGAGTTTTTTTAGTCTTGGAAATCGTATGTTATAATCTGTTTATGCATTTTCCGTTTTTGTGACATCCTTGTTGGAAATAAACTATACTGTCCAGCTAATACAGAGCGCTTCCAAGAGTGAGGAAATGGAGGGTTTCTTTCTCACTAACAGGTGCTAATATGATATACACTGGCTAAGGAATATTATAATCGTTGACTAATCAAGTTACAAGATTAACTCAGACTTGGAACACTAGCTTCTTACGAGAAACATTGTTACCCCACAGATTAGGATTTCATTCTTTCTTTTTTCGCTGTCTCCTCGCCCGCTGAGTCGAAACATATCAGTCCCCTATTTTGATGTCATAGACCTGATGTGTAAAGGAACTTCCAGGCTTATTGGCAGCTGCTCTGATTGTAAAGCACCGATACTGCATTACCCATATTATCCCAAATGAAATACCATTTTGTAACATACGTTGTATAAGTCGTCTTCAGCTACTTCTAAATCATAATATTCCTATCTAAGGAAATCACTGATGTTTCCTAAAAGATGACAGCTCATGTATTACACCCGATATATACCATGGCAGTCAACTTTCTCTTACTTCACACATGGAAAGTCAATACTGTCAAAAGTTTTATCATAGCTCCAAAAGCGCGATCTGGCTTCAAAAACGTATGACGCCCTACCTTTTCTGTTAGGTAGGGGAGATACGTATAAGTGTGAACTGCACTCAGAAACTCCACTAAACCCCAAGGGAAGTCCCGATTCTCGCCGTTGAGAACAACCCAAACGTCTGTACTTAGACTTATTTCTCAACCTATAAAGGTGCATTGTCTATCTGTATGTCGTCGAAGCGCGCTTTCTTCCAGATCCAGATCTCGCAATCTCTAAGCCAATAAAAGATAAGACCCCATTTCAAACATATTTAGCTAGAAGCATTGCTTAATTGTGTTGGAAAGGGGAGTAAAATATTTTCGCCAGTGACACAAGATAACCCATCGATGAACATCTGATATGCACAGAACCAATTGGGTTTGGATGGACTATGTCCGTTTTACAGTGTTTTGAACAGATGCTTTGGTTAGTTTATTAAGCAATGTGAATATGTTGTCTAGATCAAGGACACAACACAGCAGCCGACACGACCTGGCCTGGAAATCGAATATGGTACTCTTTCGAAGGATTGTCTCACGATAACAATTAAGATAAAGATCATTGCGCTTCTGAGATGCATAGAAGTTTTAATCTGGCTGTACTAAGCCCTCTTTAATATGGTCTGCTTAGTGGCTTTTATATTGGACAATGTGACTACAGAATACGATGTCTTGCCCGAGGACACTACACGACAGCCGACAAGGCCTGGCCTGGATATCGAACGTGCTACTCCTAAGAAGGACTGCCACGTGTTATCTACAACATAAAACGATGAATGCGCTTCAGAGATGCACAACGGTTTAATCTTGCAGGACAAAACCCTCTTTAATGTAATTTGGTTAGTGGCTTTTTATGTTGGGCAATGCAAGTACAGATTGCAGTGTCTTGCCCTCGGACACAGCACGGCAGCCGACTCGGCCTGATCTGGGAGCCCAATCTAGTACTTCTATGCAAGACCTCATCGTATTAACCACTAAACCTCCATGTGCGACAATTGTTAGATAAACAACAACAGCTTAGTATTGCTCTTCTAAGCCCGCATTGAGGTATTTTGCTTCAATGGACTTAAAAGCTCTAGTATCAACATCAAGTTTGCTGTTGTGCATTGGAAACGTACAGCAGTATTCTTATTAGGTTTAAATACATCCGTTTATAGACATTTTGCATGAAACGTACTTTTATTTGAACATTCTAATCTATAAAATATACTACCCATTGCTTCTATGCTTCGGAGAGGCACAAAACTCCTTTGATTCAATTTAGCTAAACCTACTTTAACTTATATTGCCTAAAAGACCAACTGTTGGACTCTAGCACTACGTTTTCCCAGGGACCTGATCCTCCTATCGGCTAATTCATTAAAGGCTATCATAGTTCTTACTATAATTCACACAAAACTTTTATAAAAAGTTATTGGAAACTAATTCGGTCTATTAAAGGGAGATTTCAAAATGGACATCTTCAGCACAGGTTTAAACGTCCAATCCTCACTTAAGAAACCTAGAATGGATGACGTTTTAAGTGAACATTATTAATTTGACATTTACCTCTCTTGGTCAATTCTAGTTTCCATATCTGTAGAGGAGGTTTCATTAGAATGACCAGGTACAACGACTTATGCCAAGTCGATTTAATAAATAATTTTCTGGCACGAAACTCTCATGATTAACGAATTACTTCCCTAAAATTGACATGGAAATAAAATAAAAATAGCCTAGAAACACTGGGCCGTTAGATAAACATGTGATTACTTGGAATGATTTCTAATTTAACCCAGACTTCTTGAGTCACATCAAGGAGACGATGATGGTAAAATATGTATCGTCACGAATTCGGGAAGACTTCTGGAAGAAAAAGATATAAGAAACCCCTACGTTAGTAATGTTTCGGAGATATACAGTCGATAAGGCACGTGATGTTTCGATGCCGGGGTGATCGCCAGGTCAATAAATATTGATCTCTGTTAAACATTCTACACTTTAGCGTCAAGACTAAAGTGTTGCTAACACTAAAGTTGTCTTGTAGGCGTTGTGGTCATTTTCGATTTCGTAATCATTTTTTCAAAATTCATCAAAATGCATTTTAAAATGATTTTACATTAAAAGTCTCACTTTTTTTCTATATTGTAGCGTTTTTAATGTCATTTAAAAAAAATAAAGGCAAAATCTTTTTTATTTTCCTCATTATTTCCTCTTAACGAATGTACACGCGATACTATTATAAATCATGTTTCATCGAATTGTTATACATTCTACCCATTTTAGTCGAACATGTTCGACGTTAAGAAAACTCGTGGGCCACTGGCCATCATAACTGTGTGAAATAAATCTTGGTATACCTGGTCCTTTGACATTCTAAATACTGTGAAAAAAATCATAGGTCAGCTAGGGCGACAAGATTGAAAGAACATCTGCCACAAACCCTTGGTATCTACACAATCGACCTTTAAAACTTGTTTATGAAAAGTCTGGACCAAGAGTCTTCACAACTTGATGGGGGAGTAAAAGCTCAGCCCTTCAACTCTATTAGTTATTAAATCTGAAGTCTCAAGGGTCAATAATCCACTGACGGTTTCCTGGTCATGTGACTATTGGATTTTAACCTTGGCACCTGCTTCTAAAAAGAGTTGACCTAACAATTAGCATCTGAGGGACTGGCTATGAAATTTTAATAAAACCTGAGCCACTGGCTTTCAAAATAATTGCTATAGCAATTAAAATCCTAAGCCACCTAGTTGAGTGGGAGTCTATTTTAATGAAATAAATCTGGGACAATGGTTGTCAAATTTGAATACATAACAACAAAGATACATGGGCCAGTGAAAGTCGCATTAGCTGATATAAACCAACAAGTATTACACCTTACTCTGGTCATGCAATCCAGCTGAACACATTATTTATTTTACAAATACAAATAATAAATACATTTCGTGAGAAAAATATATATTTCGCAAAAAATGACAAGCTGTTATACATTTTCTACAACTACACCATACTATTTGATATTTCATATTCAATCGAAACGTACAGTACACAGTGTGGTATTTTTTAGCAAAATCATTTAAACTGAACAGTATTTATGGTAGCATCGGAGTGTGGAATATCTTGTTGGCATTTAATAGATGACAGTATGCAATAGTTAGCTTAATCAATATACAAGTTTCATATATGCTTTTATCTGAATGCACAATACTATAACAGAATATTCTTAATCAATAAAATTATATTTACTTGTATTAACATTAATATCCTACCATTGCATGATAGGAAAACAGAATAGTTTAAGAGTGATCTAGTCCAATTGTCTATTATAAAATGTAAACTAAAACAACATGAAAAGAAATTACTATAATAAACTAGACAAATGGCGGGATAGAAAATGGCATTTACAATAGAATAATGTGTATTATTATTCTAAAGCGATGACAAGAAGATGGAGTTTTGTTCTTCCTTCCAGATAGTTACGTACTAAGAAAGGCACAGCACGTTTAAATCAAAGTAGTAGATAATATATTGTTACAAGCCAGGGGTCTTTACTTCACCGAGCGGTATTAAACCCTGGCGCGATTCCCGCTAGAAGTCATCAGTTTACCCCAAAATTTCCAAAGTCTTCCATACAACTTCAGTTATAAATTAGAAAGTCCGACGTGTCCGTTCAATACATAAATTTTATTCTAATCAATGCAAAACCACATACCTCAAAACTTGCTAAATATATATCAACCGCACCTCTGCATGGTTTCTCTTCGATAGGTTTCCGTACCGCCAGCATTTCACACCGTAAAAACTATACAACTATCCTTAACATAGGGGACTGTTTTAGCTACGCCATCTTAGGCCAGTCAATCTACGATTTCCATGCACATTTCGCCAATACAACTGCATCACACTTGTCACCATGGAGACATAAACGGTATCTACTAAGTCTCCTCTTGTTGATTCCATTGTGTAATTTACAGGTCTCCTATCGTAAATACTGCACTGCAGCAACACCAACAATGTACACCACTAGATTTTAATAGGGACTAAAATACGACAGGGTCACTCAATCGCTTTTGACCTGAATTCACTGCTAGTGAACCATGGCATAATGGAAACTCACTAACACTTTACTCCGTGACGTTTGCTCCTAGTAAATGACTAATTATTTCGGGCAAAGGAATATTTCTATTGCACCTAATTCCGACAATTAATCACAAAAATCGAATAATTCATTAAAACGGGGCGCTTTAACTAAAAACGCATACTCCAAATTTATTACAATATGATTTCTAGTTAAGATACTCAAGTGTAAAATACAACAAGCATTTCACGGTTTGTTTCTACTGCTCGAGACAAATACAAAATACATTTAATATTTATTTTTAAGTGAAGAAAGTTATGAATCCCAAGAACACACTACAATTAGATATCACCAATATATTTCAGATTCAAATGTTACACTATAATAAGCAGTTGGTGTAGGAGGCATATATTTGATGCAAGGTAATCATGCTTGTTTTTATTTTGTTTTAGGGACCCCGAGTGGCTAAGTGGTCTAAAGCGCTCTCCGTTACGGATCACTGCCATCTCACCTTTGTCTGCGTGGGTTCGAGTCTCGGATTCGGCCAGTGTGAGAAAGCTTGCCATTAGCTTCTCGTGGGTCGGTGGTTCTTTCTGGTGTTTTCTCGAGTTCTTCCTCCACCATTAATACTGGCCGCCATGTATAGCCTATCGTGTGCTAATTTACTTCAAGCATTGGAAAATCACCATAAATTTGCCTCATCATTTTTGCTTCATTTTTCTCTAAGAATGTATACTAACATAATCATCAGTTATTGTTATTCTTGCAAATGAAATATCCTTTTGGAGTTTAAAATATTTCATCATTACACAGCTTTATATTTTATGTCTGTCTTAAGTTTTTCAAAGACATCACTATTCACTGACTTAAAAACCGTTTTGCAACTTGATTGGTTACTTTTATTCTCAGAGATATGTTTAGTTATTTATATAATTTTAACCACTGCTTTTGATTGAATGTAATTTGTCTTTGATTTGCATGTGTTTTAATCCTAACCGCATATTCAAATTTCATTAGTGAATGGCATCTGTTTCTACGTGCTTAATAATTTGGTCTCGGCATGGGGACTTCATCATATCCATACGCTATAATAAACTCGTTTTTCTTCACACTCTGAACAAACAATGTATGAAGGTGTGTGTTATTGGCCTTAATGTATCGAGGTTTTGTTATCGATATCATGAGCTTTGCTTATCTATTAGGCGTCATGTCTATTCCGCTCTCATTATTGATTCGATCATATCATAATGCCTAACTAAATCCTAATCGACTTTATCTTTTTTCAAGCTGGCTTCATGAAGTTGTTCAGGTGCTCAAAATATTTTGCTACATCTACTGCATAATTCTACATACGCTTTAAACCTTTTTCTGTATTCCAAAGTAACTGTGGGCACTTTGTATTCTCTGACTTTGTCATGTCGTCCCGCTAAAATACCTTTGCTGTTTGTTTATTATTGTGCAACGTTTACATCATGAGTACATTCTATTTCATCGATATATTTAATTTGATGAAACACATAACATGCAATTGCTTCTATGTATATAATGTAAATTTAATTTGTTACATCAGATTAATATTGCGATGTTTTAGGGACAATTAGTCAAAGGCTGCTTTCGTGAAACAATTTATTTGGGCTCCCAGATTCATCGTTTATTTTCCTTGCTACCAGCACATAATTTTGCCATATATAGTTTTACCTTTTAGAAATTTGATTAATTTTCATGACATCATGCTTATTGAAGAGAAATAACCTTTCGAATAATGTTCCATTATTTTTTCTCCTTGGAGTCTTTTAGTTTTTATACTACTCGGTCTCGTTAAAATAGTGCATTGTGTATACAAATCTCTTCCATGAAATTAGAATATACAAGAATATAGTTGTAAGTTCAGATCCCCACTTACTCTTCAATTGTAACAGCTGGCGTTCAATATGAATATGTAGCTAACTACGTCAACGGATACTAGTTATCTATTTTCCTCCTCCTTTGCTTTATTTGGCGAGATGTCCATAGATCATTGATATCATCTAATCTATTCATTACTAAGTTTTTTTTTAATTATATATGTTCTGGTTTCATTTTGTTAACAAAATGTTCAGGAACCGTATTTAATTGTCCTGACAATAAGATACTGTAATCACGTCTGAACAATTGTCCATTACTATGCCATAAAATACAGAAGGTTGAATAATGAAATAATTGCAAAACAGAAATAATAAAATGGAACACACCATAACTATATGTTGTTGTTAAGGACTGATTAGATAAGACCTTGAAAATAAAAGTACTGTGGTTTATAAATATGGTGCACTTGTTTGTTTTAATAATTTAATACGGATACTGAAGAAATTTCAAGTGATGAAATGTATTGACAGCAAGTGTGTGTGTGTGTGTGTGTGTGTGTGTGTGTGTGTGTGTGACTTAGATTTGTAACGAACCTTTAACAATTTTGCACTCATATCGCTACGATGTCTGCATTGTGGCAGTTCGTATTGCTGTTCAGCACTGGGACATTATGCCGCAGAGATATAGCATCATATACCACCTGAAACCAGGCCGATCAGTCCTAAATGTAACCTCTTAATGCTGAACGCACATTCCGGCAGCTGCTAGTAAAAAATTTATCAGTCTTTGGTATGACACAGACGGGGTTCGAACCCGAGATCTTCCGATACCGAGGCGGACGCTCTACCCATTTATGCCACCTGAAAGGTCGACACACACACATTGATACATACATACATACAGACAGACATACATACATACGTACGTACATATATACATACGCTTAGGACTTGTCGCCTAATGTAGCTTCTTCATACAGGATTTAGGGCATATTGTGTTTTAAATCTGTTTTGTACGAATTATAATTTATGTTAAAGTGTGCGAACAGAAATTATGGCATATGGATCATTTTAAAATTTTTAGATTTGGCACACCTATGATATTTAGAAAGAAAAAAATTATGTGTGTGTGTGTGTGTGTGTCAAAACTAGCTGTTTTATTGCTGGATCAAATACTTCTGTTATGATAACAATCTTTTTGAGGACCACTAGTTCTTGTTTATTTTGTTACAAGAACTAATTTGATGATCGGCGGTCCAGGATTTATGTTGTAACAACAAACTTGCCCAGGTTTTTCTCACACAATTGGACGATGGCCTGGGTATTATGTGTTTATAACAAGTATTTTAAAGGTCAAGGTCACAGGCTTTTGAATAATTATTCCGAGGAATCAGAACTAAGAAGGATAGTGGTGCTGCATCGATGACCCTGTTGTTATAACAATTAAATTTTATGTCCGGTGGCCAGGTTTTCTCATAAAAGTTATAAAAGTGGTTATATATGAGGCAAATAATTTTTATTAAAACTATGAAGGACAGTGACCTAGGCAGCTCGGATTTTTTTCCACAATATTCTGAAACATGTTCTTTTTTGTAACATTTTGAAGGCATAAAAAGTAGACTATAAACTGAATAAAATGTAACACGTTCGATGAATAATTTGCTATGCTAGGGTTTGGGGTAAGTTTTTGATGACAATGAGACAGAGAAGGTGGAGGGACAGACTTACCATACAAGTGTTTGCTGTTCTTTTTAGGAATCTTCTCCCAATTAAATTTTTTATCATTCTTCACTAAACCCTGATCAGGCATTCCATTATACCCTGTTCCAACAATACGATTGTTAGAATTTACGATGCACGCTCCAACCTGCCGAGAAGAGATTGTTTAAAAATATTTAATCGTATAGTATTGCATCATGTCATATCATATCATATCATATCATATCATATCATATCATAGCATAGCATACCATATCCAGAGCTCGCTCATCCGATCGACGATAGCGATAATTTTAAAGCTTTGTGAAAATGAAAGCAAGAAATGGCAAAAAGTTATCTGCGACAGAGTCAAAAGCTATTCAAATTACAGATCTACCTTTGTAACGGGGTCCTTGCTTCTCTGTGCCGAGAGGAGGGCCACACCCATAAAGTATTGTTCCCAGTCAATGCCAGCTTTAACTTTCTTCCTTTTAACTAATCCGGGTCACAAAAAAAGATTTAAGAAAACAACGATAAATATCTAAATGTTCGCTTTTCCTTTCACATTCCTTTGTATTCAGAGCTGACATATTTTGAAACTAAAATGTCTTTTAATTTTTCTTTTATTTTTAATTTCCTAACTAAAGACAATTTTAAAATTATCCTTCATCTTAGGCTTATTTTTCCAGTTTTCGTTCCTTCCCGTAGGACGAGGACTTTGAATTTATTGCATTCAATGGTTCTTGTTCATGCCTCTACTATTTCTCAAATTGTATATGAAACTAAAAGTGTATACACTACCGGGACTGTTTCGAACGGCGATTTTAAAATAGAGCTCTGAAACAAAGGATTTCCCTTACTATGATAGACAAAACAAATCACAATTCCATAATATATATATATATATATATATATATATATATATATATATATATATATATATATATATATATATATATATATATATATATATATATAATATATATATATATATATATATATATATATATATATATATATATATATATATATATATATATAGCGGTTGGTAGGTCTAACGCGCTCTGAGTATACTTCGCGTAGTCGATGCCAAGTGTAATAATGTCTGTTGAAGATAGACAATGTATCCAAAACTAAGCTGAATACATCTGGCTGCCGCAGTGTGTGTGTGTGTGTGTATGTGTGTGTGTGTGCAAGAAAGAGAGAGAGAGAGAATACTTTTCGAACATATAACATGACAAGATAGACATTAACATTTTCTAGTAAATACTGAGTCATCCTATATATAAATAATGGAGAAGAAAACAAAAAACAGCATCTTATTGCCAATAGTCATTTGTCAGAAGATAATAAAGTATGCATTGCGGACTATATAGCATGTGGACGAAGAACACCAGGAGTAACTACCGACCCACGTGAAGGTATTGGCACTTTATCACAAATCCCATGTTGGGCAAACTCTAGACAAGAACCCACTCGGACAGAAGAGGGATTGAAGTGATCAGGAATGGCGAATGCCTTAGATCACTCGGCCACCCGGGGCCCCATTATTTCATCAAATTCAATACGACGTAGGTGAATAGGTAGATAATATATAGATGATTCCATCAAACACACTTGCACAAAATATATCACTTAGAAAATATTATAACCAAATAACTAACTAATTATATGGGAATATATATATACAAAGCTAGTTAGTTACTTACTTATAGTTATATATGCCCATTGAACCATTATATTATTCTGGCACTACTGAATTATTCAAAGGAGTTCTGATCAATGCCAATTTGGCAAGTCATAAAAACAAATTACAAAAGTTATATATATACATATATATATATATATATATATATATATATATATATATATATATATATATATATATATATATATATATATATATATAGTTACGTATATATACCATTTTTGTAATTTGTATTAATGACTGTATATTGTAAACATTTGCTATAGCTGGTGTTGGTATACGTGCATAGGTTATATTTTAACATGATAAGATCGTAAAATTGCGTAGGCTCTAAAATAGATGATTAGGTATATGTTTACAGTAACTAATAATATAAATTATTAGTAAATATCTTGTCAAGATTCGGGCTTTTTCCCATCGGACATGTCGGTCAGGTGGTATCTTAGAAGATTTAAGTTAATTCCCATTGGATATGTTAAATCAATTGAGTTATACATGTTGGAAATTTGCGATTTCTCACGTAGGTAGTTGTCGTGATGTGCGTTCTCGGCCCTTTTTGCTAGCAAAAAAAAGTACGTGTATCTGGAAACCTTTAGTCATTTTTATTTATTGTGTTCTTGTTGCAAAATGAAGTCAGCAGACATATTGTATTTTGTATTTAGATATTATTTGAGAGGAAAAAGATTTGTTTGGATTATTAAGTGAAAACAGAGAGTGCCCATCGGACTCTAATATTAGTTTGGTACTATTATGAATTACTCAAAGGAGTTCTAAACAACGCCATTTTGGCGGACCAGTTTATTATTGGATCTTAAATTTACGAGAAACATTTCAATTTTTGTACTTTATTACAACCCTTTTCAGGATTAGTTTGTGTTCAGTTTATAATAATGTTCCTCTGACAGTTTCATTTTATAACATTCATAATTAAATTGTTTGTTAAGTATATATATATATATATATATATATATATATATATATATATATATATATATATATATATATATATGAATTTATGCTTCTGCTGCAATAAATAACATGTGTATGCACGTGAGCCCGAGGATTGTAATCAGTGAAAGTTATCAATGTGTGACCGTACAAGAGGACAACAGACATTGGGGTATAGGCGGCCATGACTTACAAAACCACCATTATCACATTACAATGGTGCATGTTTCTGAGATTGATACTTGTTTTGGTATTTATGTTAATTTTTGTACTGAGGGAAATTACTCGAATTTTAAATGATAAATAACACATAGATCTGTATAGTATTTTGAAAGAAATCATGGAACTATCTAATGAAAGCAATATTCTATCAGATCCGTGGAGTATGTGCAACGTTTCAGAACAAATTAAATTGCTTTCTCATTGGAATGCATCAAATAGACTTGTCAGAGGCAAATAATATGCTATTTGATCTTTCGGGCGTATATTCTGAACATATTAATAAATTAAATAACTTTGGAACTATTTAGGACCAGGAACGCTATAAACCTGGCCAATATTACCCAAAAAATGAGATGACGTTTTTTGATACTGTGCAAGAAAAATTAAAGGCGCTAACGTTGTACAGATAAAAATAAAAGATGAATGATACAACTATGATGATGACGTCGATATTGAAATACCAAGCAATGACAGTAAAGATTACCAAGGGAAAGTCAATTAAAGAGACTTTTTTATTATTTATATAACAATGACATCTAAACTCATCAATCTGCAGAAGATATATGAACCTTATTACAACAATAAAGATGCAGAGCAGCACAAGCACTTGGAAAAGTCTCAGAAGCTTTTTGCTGAAAATAATGACATAAAAACTATTAAGGATATCAATATGCTCTAAGACATTTGACGTTCTTGGATACACACGTACAAAGTCTGATGTAATACTGAATGAGTCACTGGAGTTCATTTGAACTTACACACTGTTAATATATATTTATTCAGACGCTGATTTCATCGCAAGTACTATCGCGATGGTAGATGAAGATTTGCGGAACCTATACTTGTAATTGCTGGACCTGTTATTGCAAAATCTTCCGACACTGTTGAGGAAACAGATGCCGAAATAAATCAAATAATAACACGGATTGACGGGATTGCAGTTTCTGATCCCGGCAAATATATCTAAGTATCTATGCAAGACGACTGTCGTTCAAGTAAGGCAAAATGCGCAACAGCGTGGAATATGACTACCAAGCCGTCTGCGAACATAGTTATGCTATTAGGAACCATTTTTGAATCAGATCAACCAAAGCCACAACTAAATGTCCCAAATATACCACAATCTGTTGTAACGGCACAATAACTCAAACAGTCGACATACTTGCCTTATTAGGTCTTTAAACTGAATTGTGTTCAAACGTGAGGCAGATTCATGAAATTGCAACAAAATTAAATAATCAAAAATCCTCTATGAGCTCCGAAAGTCAAATTTTCACGAATAGTCGATAATGAACAAAAACTGTCGTCGTATTGTATCTGTAATTGCTGTTGAGGTTGCCGAGTATGTTTGCTGTCGCCATATAACACATGCCGCTGCTGTAACGGAACTCAAATTTAAGATTCACAAGCGCTGTGGTGAATTAGAAAAACTTGGTTGCTATCATTACACAAGCATACAAACCAGGCAAAGGCGCTAGACAACTTCTATCAAATAAGATTCCTAGAATTGTATCGGTGCTGCAACGCTCTGATACCTCAGGAATTAAAGTGGATATTGTTCACAATGGGAATTTAACAATGCCGCTTAATGGTGATAATGATCGATTAAAGATCACAACCCCGTGGTTTCATTATGGCCCACTTATAATCTTAAATCGCTGCAACAAAGAGGCTATCAATGATTAAATCAACAACAGTATTGGAAAAATTCTTAACTGGTTTGAAAAATACACCAATATATGAACAGGATGGACTCATGACAGATGCTTGAGAGCTGAAGTGCATATTTCACAGTTACAATTGATACTCTGATCGAGTTATATTCTAACGCCAGCGAATATTTCACTACGGTCATTGCTAAATGAAACAACTACGACCAGCGATATTTTGAAATGGCGAAGTTGCCGCCGTTATAGCTTACAAGCGAGATCAGCCTCGAAAGAACACTAGGATGAATTCAATGTTGGTAACAACGAATTTACTCTACATATTAGTAAATTTGAATGACACACCATTGATATAGTTGTTAATGTGTTTGAAATAAAGATCTCCAACCTATTCAATTATGTCCACATACAGAAAACAATGCGGCTGAATATTGATTTTTTAAATTATTATTACATGATTCAGAGTCCGAGTATCAATTTGTGTGGATGTAAACTTTCCAATGAATGAATATTTCGATGAAGACGTTGCATACATGTATATAACACCTAACAAGTGCTCTGGCGGTGGAAACATTTCAAACCCGCAACGTACACTTGTAGATGGGACAAGTCACAACTCTAGAGTCACCGACTGAGGCATTTTGTTCATCATTGCCTCGCGAAAATATTTCCACCAGCGATGGCATTTCCACCATCGACGATTAACATGCGCATAATGTCTGGTAAGAGCTTAATTACATAAACATTCGTGACTATGGTGATCTGTATTTGGGCACGATATGTTGTTGCTCTCGAATGTGGTTGAACAATTTCGTTACACTGCTACGCATGTGTATAATTAGACCCTGCACATTATCTTATGTCAAAAGGAATGGCTATTGTATAATTTTATCCCCCCAAAAAACAAGAGTTAGAATTGCTCACTGATATTAAAATGAATATATTTATTGTGTGCTGACATCATGGCTGAATTTTGATGGAAAGTCATCAATATTTGCGAGCTAACAATCCAAACAACATAGGTGGGTATAACCCCTCTGACTCAAACAGCTAAATAATCTATATTGACTCCAATAAAACTGATGGAAGGGCAATAATGTATCCGTTGCATGTTGGACATCACGCAATTGAATTATTCATAGATGGGATGCATATACTTTAGCGCACTGATGTGATGTATACCCGTTCACGCAGTGAAAGAGATTCTGGTAGTAGTTCAGTATTTCCATGAAGGACTTGCAATTCTCTCAAACAAATGGCTTTTTTGAAAATGCATTCCGATCTAATATTATAAATAAATCAATGGACTATAGTGGGTGAGTAGCACGACTTTGCCTTCCTTCTAACTCACCTGGTGCATATAAATATCGAACAAAATTTATTCCGATTGGTTCTAACCACGGTTGTGAAAGCATTATATAAGTAACGGTTTCAGTACTTTTTCGAATCGCATCAACTGGTTTTCATCTAATTACAAGTGCCGGTTTATTATTTAATGCATGTATGACTAATAAAGTTCATATTACCTATTCAAGAGATCGCTGTGGACTTATTAACAATTCTTGCGCGTACTGATGTCTGAATAAAAATTCTGCATGTGTAGGAATCGTACCACAATAGATTGGTCGTGATGTATACTAACATGTCAAATATGAACCCGTGCTTTATGTTCTGTTGACAGTGCAGCAACAAATTCAAGAAATTCTTTACCTCGATCAACTTGTACTATGTGTGTGTGTGTGTGTGTGTGTGTGTGTGATTTGGATGTTCCCCCTAACTTTAACGATTTTTAGTCATATTGCTACTATGTCTGCAGTGTGACACTTTATAGTGATGTCTAGCACAGGACCATCATGCCGCAGACAAGTCACATCATGTCCCACATAGTCACATTATCCTGACACTAACCTCTTAATGCTGAGCGCCATGTGAGGCTACTGCAAATACAGTTTTTATACGTCTTTGGGATGACTCAGCCGGTGTTCGAACCCGCGACCTCTGCTTGTACTAATCCTTGCCATGATAGCGCTGAATGTGCATAATTACATTTAAGTGCATCGGTGACACTTTAGAAGCTAATGGCTCAGCTTCTTTACATCTTCTTGTCACGTGTACAATGGTTAGTGCTTACTTGTATATGCATCCACCTATACGATTATTTGAAATAGAAACTGATCCGCCTGATGAACCTCATCAGGTGTTTCTAAGTTCAGGATTAATTATCATGGATGAAATCTATTACACCATGTTGATGTATACGGATATCGTTTTGACGTTTATACATCAAGTAATGACGGTAACATGCATCGTCAACACGATTTATATGTCCTCCACAAGCCTCTGGTTGGTTGTTAAAATCAAATCGTATATCAGACCCACAGTAATTATATTCCTGAATGTGATTTCACCCTGGTTATTTCTCAATGAACTTCCTGGTACTTTAATTAATACCGCAGCGACACCAACACATGTGTCTTTAATGAATTTAATTTTTCCTCCACATTGAACAAACGTTTTAACCCTCACTGGATTTGTACTTCGAGTTTTCATGCGACATCGCACACAATATAAAAACATTATTGTGTTTTATACACCAAATGTGCTGACACTTAAGATGGCATCACAGAAAACGAAATTCAGCGTCGAATATAATTTTGAAGTAGTGAATATTGAATCGATTGAAAGGATTGCACCGTCAGAGCACGATCGACCTAGTTATGATTTATTCAGGTGTTTGAGAAGCAAAGTGTCCACGGTTGATTTCTATTATACGATCGATGAAACTCCTGCCATTGATAATCTTGATTCAAGTGAGAATAATCTTGTGTAAGTTTTGAACTCCAAATCTTCCTGGGTAATTTTTCCCGAGGCCGATTTATTTAACACAACCATACGATATGTGGCTGAAGTGATCCGCAAGCACTATAACATGTTGATAATATTTCGTGGTATTTACTGGCATGGACTCTCAAGCTTTCATTGGACTTAGTGTGCCACCGATTACGCGTAAAGCTGGTCGTGAACAATATGAACTGATTTATAATGCTATAGCCGGTCGTAAAATTTCAAAGGTATGTTATATTCAAGACAAACTGCACGAGAAGACCTCACAGTGGGATTTGAGGACGCATTTTTATCACTGAGTAAACCAAAAAAGGAAATTGTTGAACATTCCGAACTTATTAAAAAGGTCACAAGTATAACCGTGGAACATGTGGCAAAGCACATTAAATCAGAAGAATAACCGGTACTAATGCACCAAGACTACTTAACATTCCATGAGGACAGCCTCGGAAGCTATTAGATGATTGCCAAATGCAATTGTGAAAATGAAAGAAGATATCGGAAAGACTGGAGACATTATTAGTGTTATAGCAAATGGCATAAGTGGACTTGTTGAAGATGTTAGAGAGGTTACTGACAGTATGCCAAATGTGTCACGCACGTACAAATCGCAGATGCAAACACCATCTCAATATTTTAAAGATCAAAGTGATTTTAGTGAATCCTGTGCATGTCACTCTTTACAGTACCTACAACTAAAAAGATGATCTGGTAAAATTATGACAAGCACACATTGACAGAACGGCCTAAAATGATATTCAATGAATTTACTAGAAAAAGAAAATGAATCGATTAACGGCGGGATCGCTTTATAAAAATATTTAATGTGTTTATTAGCTGAAAATCTGAAGAAAGTGGGAAACCGTTTGCTCGTCATGGTGTAAATAACTCGTTTGTTTTTTCGGCAGATAGTGGTGAATAATATTGAATTTCCTAAGAGAGCATATGACATGGCATCGATCAATGAAGACATTAAATTAAGAATTAAATTGCTAACCGGCAAAGAATCTAAACTTTTATGAGTGGCCATCTACCCACACTCAGTTCTGTCATTTCAATCGAATCTGCACCGTATGCGGTGGACATTCAACGGTCATTTCTCGACTGGCCTTGAAGATATTTCCGATGACAGCAGATTTTTACTCATGGAATATCATATCGTCTAACAATGTCAAAATTACCTCAATGGTTCAAATCAATTTACCCTGTGCTGCCATCAGTGTTTGTTATGACAGCGAAAACTCCTCTGGTGTGCACTCTCTAGGCTACAGGCTTATTTGGTCTCTTACTAGATGCGGAGCTAGTTGACTTGACATCACTTTTTGCCATTTCGCTATTGTATATTCCATGACATAGTAGTCGTTTGACAGATATTTGTTTAACTCTTGTATATCAGAATGGGCACATTGTGGATCTACGCGGTAAAACACTAACGATACAAATGTACATTGAAAAACGACCTGATATTTCAAAATAATGACACTTGTAGGTGGATGTGTGATACCAGTGCGTATTGTTAACACGATCAATCCATTTTACCGGAGTAATTACGGAACTGGCCTTAGCAATGTAATCAGCCTCTACAGCTGTCGTTACAAAAGTTGCAATGCTAGTAGTTTCTTCTTTTGAGATTGCAAGCCATTTCTCCAATCCGAGAGCGGATATAGTTTGTTGCGCAAAAGGTATTTGACAATCGATAACGTATAACTTCACCATGGTTTAGTTCAAAACCTCAGATCTCATATCGGACATGAGTGCTATTGTATCTGTAGGTTTAACCAAAATAGACTTTCGGTAGTATTTCTAGGGTCCCTGATCAACCGAAAATAAAATTACAAGTACAAGAAACTTCTTCTATTCTTCTTTGATGTGAAGATTTCTAGCAAACTGAGGGTAAACGTACACATTTCAACATCTCCGGTGACGTATATCCCAACATTGGATTTGTTAACAATGGTGTTATGAAGTTGTTCAACAGTGCACATATTCTATCGACAGAAATGAAACTGGTTCAATTCTTGACTACGATGCCACGACAATTATTGAACTCACCAGTTACAGTGATTATTATGCAAGATCCGCTTGACCAACTATGATGTTCATTAAGGACACATCTGATGATGCAGATTCTCAACCATATACAGTTAGGCGACCTCTACACCTTGCACGCAAAGCTAATGCATACGTACAAACTATAGTCATAGGCGCTAACAATGCCTTTAACAATGAAATTTGCACAATGTCAGTCACAGAATAGTTTAGCTTCATTGCAATTTCCGTTTGCGATTCCTCTCAGATATATATTCATGCTTTGTATGGATGTTCGCAATGTTACTTCTGGAGTCCAAAATGCAGTTGCGAACAGTGCCAGCGATGCAGTTTAGCAGTGCGCTGATATCGCTGCTAGTTGGGTTGAGTTGTCAACGTTAACATTATGATGCCTGTAATATCCACTTCACTGATTACAGAAGACCGTTTGTTCTCGCTTGTGAAATCTGGAACCGTGGAAACGGTGTCATTTCTCTGACATACCATACCCACCACGCGATAATGACATTCAGTTTGCATGGCAAATAAGTACTCAACATGGTCTTAGCGCAACAAACACGTGTTCGTGGCGTTTAATCTATAGATTGAGATAATGACAAAACCCGTAGCAAGATGACAGTTGACTAGTTAAAGTTATTTAATCTGACCAGGAGTCAGACTGACACTAACATGATGATATGACATTATAATATCATGAGCAATTTAACTACATGTGTTCTACGGGGGCAACAATAACTCTCATTCGTGCACTAATACCCTCAAGTAACATTGTTTTGTCTGAAAGAATAATTTTCCTAGAGCTTATCTACAAGCTCCATAAGTTCTTATTCTAACGACCTAACGAAAAGTTTGCACAGTGTAACTATAGATGGAATTACTATTTTCGCATTCACGTCGCTGAACAGCGGATGGTCGCTGGTGTCAATTTCATTGACAAGCAATTTCACGCCCATGTCTGCGTAAACGTCATTGGTGGTGATGTGCGTCAACCAGGAGGTCGTATCAGTTTGCAGCATCATAATGCTGTCACCGATTTGATATTGTTGTAATGAAACTTGTACATGAGCGGCTTTGACAGAACCAACACAGACACTCCAACGTAAATGATTTAGCTAATTATAGTTTGTTTTTTTACGCTGTGAACTGCATCCAGTCTGCCATCGAATATTGTACGTGACTCAAAGGCACGACGGGCAATCAATCTGCGAAGTTCATTCATATCATGTCCTGGACCAGGTCGACGCGAATTCATTTCGCAGATTGTTCCATGCTTTCTCGAACACGGCATTATTCGTCACCTTGATGAAACAATTTTTAATTAGTCTGAAGCGGCCGTTCCGACATCCGTATTCACCTGAATGAAAGGGGCCATCCATAAACGTTGGCAAATTCAATGCACCCGATGTACTTTCCGCACACGCAGTTCTAACCGCAAACATGATAGCAGGTCTCGTACATGGACGACAGAGTAGAGCTTAGGGAGCGAACTCTGAACTAGGTTGGAACACTCAACATACAACTGGAACACACCAAGAGGGGACGCTGTTATTCTGATCACTACTCGCGGAGAACTGACTACGATTCTTGATCCAGTGGATTATCAGTGTCGGTGAGGTGAAGCTCGTCGGGGTATTCCAGGTCTATTTTAAATACGTATGCATGATCGCTGTTGTCGTATTCACACCTGGGTCTGTGGACATTCACGAAGTATCAAATAATGCAAATTCAACTCCGGGCGTCGGTTACATCATTGTCTATTCGATCAGGTCGTTCTGGTCAAGAAACATGATGTAACTGTTCGGTTTACTCCAGTCGTATCCATTCACGCCTGGGTTGTTTGCGCAATAGGAACGGTAACTCCCCGTGCTATAGAAATCTTGCAGCGAATATCAGATTCGATACTCTGGGTCTTGGATTTAGAGAGCAGCGCATCACAGGCCATTACTGGTGTCAAGTCGTAATGTACAGCATCCAGCATGTATGTGCGCATAGCGGTATCCCGAAGAGTTTAAAGGACATCAATAAGCAGTAACATATCCGTGCATAAATGCAAGTCGTGGTAGTCACCGAGGTTTTGGCAAACAAATGCAAACAAGTCGGCGGAAATGCCTCCTCGGTCAGCCACGAATCAAAGACCGCAGTCGGTGGCAACATAGTTTCATAAAACTTCTCCCAATTTTTCGTGTATTCGTAGAGATAGATTCCCTTGAGCGTAAGCAGCTTCAGCGCCTCCGGCAGGAGCACAAAGTTTTATCATCATGTAATCGTGCAGTGGTCGTCGCTAGAAGCTACGCTACCTAACTCAGCAAGATTGGCAACAAATTTATCAAGTCTGGAATTGAAAAACTGAAGCGAGTCAATATTCGTATTGTTGGAAATGGCACTTGTTTCTTCATTCGATGACATTGGGATTCCTTCGTCGATTAAGTGAGCATCTTACGATGCAGGTTATGAAGCACAAACGGAATTGATATTACGTTAGGAGAATTCGCAGCTGAAGAGTACATGCGTTGTGTGTGGCTCCATTATCAGTGGCAGTGATGTTGCAGGTATCGCCAACTCACCAAGCTCCATTTCCTGAGACATCTTCGACTAATTTTTAAACATATCCATCATGGAGTCACCGTGGAAAACTCGCGAATTGATGCTTTCACATACTTTCCTAATATTTGAAAGGTTGACAACTCTCCAAGATATTATGCCCAAAAAGATATTTTCTAAAATTATTAATAGTTATTTTCTAGATGGAGAGAAAGAGAGAGAGATTACTTACCTGTGACCAAAGGTGCCTTGCCTGTGGTTTTCTTTTTCCTACTCAAATGATTGTTTTGGCTGGATTTATTGACAGCAGGCCTCACTGCATATAATAAATAAACTCATGTAATTGCTTACTTGGCATTAAATTTTAAAAGTATATTTTTTGCTTTATTTTCTCGATCATATATATTGTTACACGCCAATGGTGTCGGCAAAATACTTTTGCTAAGACATCATTCTCGTGTCCATGTATATTCAGAGCATCTGATGATGGCGGAAATAGAAAATCACTGACATCTCCAAGAACCAGGTCATTAACAGCTATGATCTGCAGGCAGTGAAAAGCGACTAAATGAGAACTTCTCTGATATGCTTACAAAGTTATAGTTTCGGGATTTCGAACCATAATAATTACTTTTATGCTACGTAAAAAGAGCAAGATAATAGCGGTTTTATTCAGGGTACTCATCATGACCTTATCTTCATATCGCAAGCGAGACAGCTAAACAAAGTTGCCCTAAGATGTCCTTGCACACGAGTGTACAGACAGCCTTATGAAGAAGAAGAAGATGAGGAGTTGGAGAGAAAAATGCTTAATTGTGAAACAAATAAGAAAGGGAGTGAAAACAAGACGCTGTATGCTACAAGATATTTTGGCGAGGCTAAAGAATCTGAGACAAATGTATCAGACTTCTTTAGCTAACCCAAGAGAAAGAGAGCTCCACGTGCCAAGATTTCTAAGCCTTCTATTACTATATCTACTCTCTAAGAGATGCCAGCATCAGCAGCAATTACATGTACCATTACTAAAGCAGCAATAGCAGCCACCTTAGGAGAAGTACGATTTAATTGTCGAAAGGAATTGAAACAGTTAAAAGCTGATGAAGTCAAATCCTTACGTTTTTTTCAAAACTAAAGTCCAATAGTGTGTCTTCGTGTATTTTAGCCATATTTTAAAACACCACGACAATCAGAACCAGAATAAAAATTTCATAACACATCTCAAAAGCTAATATTCTTCTTATTTCACTCTCTGTCTCTTTCATTTCGAATTATATTCACCGGCACGGGTTCTTCTTATTCACTGTATTCAATTTGTATCGTCTTCGTACATTTCCTGACGGAGATGGGTTCCTCTTATGTTTATGAAGAATAATCCTTCGGTTTCTTTGCTTTTTTCTTAGGACATTCTGATGACAATGTTCTTTTTCCTGATTATGATAACAGGTATATTTCCCATTGTCTCTCCTCTCTCCTGTCATTTGTTTGTTTTGACGTTGACATTGTAGAGCCAATCATCCTTTCTATTATAGCAAGTATCTTGTCTTTTAGACGATTAGTCCCTATCTGAAGTGTACTTTCGAATAAATCTCTAAGAGAATGATAATAATATGTTCTTATGTCGAGAAGCTATCACTGTATATGTATCTAGTGTGTGTTGAACCTCATACTTTGGAAACAAGATGGCGGTCACACTATTTCAACGAGAAATAAAAAAGACAAGAGTCAGACAAAGTTTTAGCTCAGGCGCATTACAATGTTTCCGAAGATGACATGAGCGATCCTAAGCTAAAAGTGTGTACTTCTGCATAAGACCAAGAAAGTGCTGGTCCACCAAGAAAGAAAGTCTTTCAGTAGCTCCCATATATCCTTATTGTATTCAAGAAGCGCAAAAACCTGACTTAAATAAAATTTTGAAACAAGGATTACACACAAACAGGGTGAAATGGATAAAGTTCGAGTCTAAAGTGATATCCAATATTTCATTAAAGATTTGTGTGATTTCTTGTCTGCAACACTGAAAAGGCAATGCCAAGCTAAAGAGGACTAAAGATTATTGACGACAGTATGAAGTTTCCTGTCTGGATCGAGTTTAGTACACTAGCAGAATTAACATCGTACAAAGTCATTGACAAAATTCAACATGTCAAAACAATCCAATAACAAGTTTAACACGACTTAAGGAAAACCCACTCATCACATGTTTCATATCCTAGAGGTAGCGGACTACACAACGTTATTGGTGGATGACTTTCGCAGTTCCTAGCGCAATATCGTGCCATGTTCGTGTCGCGAACGTATAAGGAGACGAATGAGAAAACGGAAAAGAAAAGAGCAACGGAGAGCAATAGACAATCGGATAGAGCTAAGCAACTAATAGAAGCGGAAATCCTTGCATAGAAATGCATGTATGACAATCCTGAAAGGCAGAAACTTCAATAGGTGTGGGCTCATCGTTATGTATTGAAAGTATCTTATAATTTAAAAAAAAAAACACCTTCGCGGAGCCCTCGAGTTTCGAGGATCCGATTTAACAGATGGAAAGTCCATTTACTTTCATTATCATCAAGGGCATTTCAATGCTATTACTAAAATCAAAGGATTGCATGCATACGTTTACTATTGTGAGAAATGTGACCAAGTATTTTGCAGTCGAAACCAATACATTTATTACAAAATGAGATATTCTGGGTGTTTGGTTTCCAAACCATATATTCATGAAGGAAAAGATCGAATTATTGTTTTCCTAAGCGACCTTTTTCAGTCCCACATGTTACGAACAACATCGCATGAAACAAGTTTATTAATAAAAAGGTGCTTACTAATTATTGAGATTGTACTACACTTGCGTTCATCTTATTTGAACTAATAACTCAATGTCAACTGTTTTTCCAGGAAACAAAAGATGCCGTTATATGACCAAACCGTGCAATTTGAACATCAGTCCAAGATTCAAAATCTAAGAAAGAACTGGATGAAGACTTCATGGGAAGCCTAGCACAAAAAACAAAACGAAAGACTTTAAATTTACAGAAGAGACTAGTATTTAAACACTTACTTTCTGTGAATCTCATCGTACTTGTGAGAAGCGTATAGAAAAACCTATTTGTTCCCTGTCCCAGAAGAATTGAGGTTCCGGGATGTGGTGAAAGAATCTTTCGGAAACCCCACACTATTCCCGAATTTTGAAGAATGGGTCTTAGACCTAACTACACATACAGCGTTAAGGGGAATAAAATCGATATCTACATTCGCGCCTCACAATTTTGCGGGATACGAGGGTCAATGTATTTTTAAATATTATTCCAAATGAGGTAAACAATGTCACACTGTCTTCTTGAACGGAGCTAAATGCAACTACATGAAAGTGGGACAAGTACAGTTTAAAGATTACATGAGTTATTTGGCCATGTCTTTGAGAAGAATGCTTAAAATGTTGGGAATGACAGAAATGGCTATTTTCCTGACTTTTTTATTGCCGAAGCTAATCAACACGTTGTGCTCTCGCATCGTTCGCTATTACCACCCAGAATGTATGCAGAGAGAACAACGTGGAGTATGGTATACCTGGTATCAAACTCATTCTTCAAACTCGTTTGACTTTGAGAAATGTTTTTAAATTATTGATGTCCGGATGTGTATATTCTATTTCGACACTTATTTCAAAAGATTTCGACACTTATTTCTGAATCACAGAGGTATTGATCCTTTGAAGGAAGCTTTTGAAATCGTTGACGTATGGGGATTAGTCTATCAAAAAAGTTCATGCCTTCGAACAATCCAGCTACTATACTCCATTAATCTTATCTCATGGTCCGCAATCAATAATTTGCCAAAGATTTAAGTTGGCTTCATTACTTGTGTGAGATTGGAAACAAATGGATTCAACATACTAAAATCGGTGAAGAAATATAATTGAAGCCTTATTGTGGGTAGGTGGAAAATCCCTTTGGTCGTCTAAGAATTTATGTGGTGCGTATTTCGCAGATGATGCACGTGATTCCCTGAACGAAACCTGAAGTTCTTTCTCTAAGTTAACCATTGAAGAATTGTACACGAAAACTTACCAATGGCGCCTGAAGTTAGAAAGATAAGGAATTAAATGACAGTGTTCAGGACTTAGGGATTTCTACACCCTTTTAAAAGAACTGCTTCCATCCACTACAATCACATCTTTCGGACCACGTTTGATGTGCGTGTAGGTAGTTATCTTTCCTGATTTTGTTTATCAGCAAATTCATTTTGGACTGTTTGTGAACAGTAGTATATGCAGCAAAGCATGACAACCAAAGCTAAAGCTGTGCACGAAACATTTATTGCTAAAACTGTTGAGAATAGTATTGAAAAGAAGTTGTGTACATTCGTACGAAGAAAACATTTTCTGAATATTATCCACGCTTCATACTAACCAAGAAATGGGTATAGCAACTTGGTTGTACGAGTAAATTAACCACTAGATAGACATACATGACCAGCAATTTCTTGGTTTCGATGCTTGGATACAAGACGTGGCTGACTATGCCAAGGACATTAGTGTGTGTCACTAATCAAAGAAAAGAAGCTAACTTAGAGCTAGTGCAACATCAACATAAAAACAATATTGAATCAATGGTAGAAAAAGAACATAGCAAGATATATTGCAAGTCCACGATAGTACCGTGGCACAAATATAAACGTTTGAGGAGGAAATAGCATTCCTGGAGAAAGAATTGACCACGAATTTCAGAGACAAGAAGAACATATGAGCTTGCAAATATATTTCATGGGATACACACAGATCGAGAATATTGTACACTGACTTGCTTTGTATGCAGCTTCATTGATTTCAATTGCACCTCCTTGACGTATAGGTTCATTGTCTCTCATATATTTAGTACAACTGGATGCATAACGAAGATCTTAATCTGGTAAAAACATACAAACAAAACTGAACTCCTGGGTGATGAGATTAATAATAATTTAATCTAAATATTAGAGGTGATATGGGTCTTTTCGTTTTCGGGAGCTGATATAGGTCAGAGCCTTCTATAAACCAGAATTGGTGCTATTTTTATCCTGATCATCACCCTTGAGTGTATGTGCTAGGTAACAATAAAATATAATAACGCGAGTGTAAATTATTTTACATAGTAACATTGGTTACCGTAAAACTATGTAGTGTTATAAATTTTGGGAAAAGCAATTATTAGTTTCTTGGAAATACAATTACTGTACACTTGATAGCGAATTTTTTTTTTAAAGTAACACCAGTCTCTAAATAAATTACTTGTTTTTGTCGATAACGCTGTGGTTTTGGATTTGTGTGCGAAGTCGTCGGTGGTTTTCCATTTCCGGTGGCATGATTTTGAACCCACCTAAACCAATACGTTTACATTCGCTATCCATCGAGAAAATATTACTAACTGTATTGATAATATTTTGTGCAGCGAATTCGCGAATGCAGCCGAGAGGAGATTAGTTTACCAGCGCCACTATACACACCGATTACTGTCGATATGGCATCAATATAAATTCCTATTGGTGTACCTATAATACTTATCGCAGTCTTGATTCACGGTGGCTGCCACAACGCTTCCGCAAATAGCATCTATGACCACAAATACGCGTTCCTATTTCATGATCGACGTTGATCTCTTGGTGATTGTATTTCACAGTTGTTGTTGCGCTTCGAGTATTTTCTCCCGACTGTAACCTTCAGGTTTCATCATAATTTATGTAAGTTCATCCCGCATAAAGACAGCTCGAAACTGTTTGACTGACTCTCGCGAGTAACTAAAAGGTGTTTAGCGAAATGGCTTTCTGCGAGTTGTTCCAGGTAGTCAAAGACTTGTGACTGAGGATATTTCGCGAGTTTTTCCTGGCAATCGAAAGCCTTGTCCATTTTATTTCTTTACAAGAAGAAATATTATATACTGACCCACCCCGACCGCTTTTTTCAAGACCGAAATGCAGTCATGACTGCCCCTATCTCGGCATCTTTTACAACCACGCATGCAGCATCCCCTAACAACGCTGGAATGGCCACGAGGAGTTGAATATTCAACCAGTCTTTTGCAGCTAAATCTCTTCTGATTTGGATAACAGTAATATTACCGAGGTGTTCTTAAGTTTGACTGCATTAAGCAGTTCAAACTGTGTGAGGATGAACCAACGTGAAAGCTTCAATGCAACCCCAAAATCAGTTCGTATTGCATTCATTATTTTCGTAAGCTGCTTTCTGTAAAAGCCAACCTTATCTATGCGATAAGTGATTAGTATTTGAAAACGTTACTGCTTCAATTACTAGACTGAGAAAACTTTGCTAGGTTTTCATTGGTACGTTAATAGCTTTCATTCGACCACCAACAGCCTCAACTAACATTATCTTATCAAACAGAATCACAACAATATATCTGTATATGAATGGATTCGGAGTAAGGGGCGACGAGTAACACGTGCATGAAAGTGCATATCTACCAATGACCGTTTAACCATGTGCAAGTGTTATAAAGAAAAATAATTAGTCGGAAGTCTTACTAAGAAATCTGCTGACCCGTGAAAACGTTTCGAATCTGGTCCATAAACGACCACGGCTTGTAGCATGCACCTCCGACATGATTATTGTCAAAGTCAAGCATAATTTGTTATGTGGGTTGCCGATGACCGTTCAACCACACAGAAACGTTGGATACTTATAAAAAAAAATTCAAAATTATAACGGAGGTGCCCACCATTTACACGCCTCGTATCTAGAAATGCCAAAAACACGTATTGGTGCGCTGAAACCTTGTTATGTAGTTATTTACCATGAAAAGTAGCAGCAGAGAAGGTGAACAGACCACTTAAGGGAGTGGTCACCCTTGTGTTTGGACCAAAAAAAATAGTGACCCTTCATAGAGGTCAATACCACGTCTACGATTATTGTTTGTTCCAAACAGAATTGTAGACGAACCTTCTCTGCTGCTATTCATGTTGTAAAATAAATTTTTACCACCATATCAAGTTTGATGAATATTTTTCTTTTCATCTGAATCATGGGAATCTTCGGAATCTTCGGAATCTTCGGAATTTGTTCTATGTTTCAAGTAATATTCAAGTTCTGATGGTGGTTTTTCTATTTTTGGATTTATGTTCTTTCTGTGTTTATAATATATCATCAAACTTCGATATCGATCTCCACCGCAATTTTTGCAAATCTGATATAATCCTCTAACGCCGTTGTTACATCCAACACAACTTCGTGGACCAGCATGAGGATTTTTCTTTATAAGATAATTATGTTTCTTGCAATATTCTCCACGGCATTTTTTATCACATTTGTTAGTGGTTCCCTGACGCAGCCACGCACAGTTGTTCATTATATGAATGATATCTTTTTAATTAAATTTACCCAACTATTTTATCAAGACCCACACGATATCTTGTTCTTGGATCATGCAAATTTTTTGTTATAAATCCATGTGGAGTAGCTTGCGCTCGTGAGAAGAAATTTTTGAATTTAATTATATCCATGTCACCACCACACCAAGTTTGATGAATATTTCTAAGTGTGTGTGTGTGTCTACGCCATTAAACACAACTAAAATGTTGCAGTTGTCTCTGATCACTTTCGGAATGTGTGTGTATCGTTGAGTAACATAGATCACGTCTGTATTTTTATGTCTACCTCGGGAAAATATTCTGGCTGGATTTGATTGTTTATCTAGCATCACATCGTCGTATACAACTAAATTATTAATAAATCCGTCTATGGAATCTACGGATGGTGCTTCATCAATATCGGTTGTAAACTCTATAACATCATTACCTTCATCCAGTAATCGCGCGTTTTCATTGAAATCTTTAAGTACATCATAACATCGTTGATCATCAGCGGATGGTGCTACTAAATACAATTTATCCCATTTCAACCATCTCATTATCAGATTAAGTAATAATTGCGTCTTACCCGATCCAGATGGTCCTATGATAATCATTCTGATGGAATTTGGTAATGCAGGGTGGTGTTTAACTGGCTCTCGTTTTCTTGTTGCTGAGAAATCAATTATATCCATATATATATATATTATGTCATGAATTTATATTGCTTACGTTGTAGCGTTAAAACTCCAACTACTGATTTAGCTACGGTTACAAAAAAAAAAATTAAAAAATAGCGTGTGGTGGAAAATGTTCTGTATGCGGTAGAAAGAAATTTTCGTTTTTACCTAATAAGCGCGGTGGTGATATTGCTAATTTGATGTCAAAGTTTCCAGGTGCTCCATGGGCTAAATACAGCGGGGAAAAACATCTACCAGGATATAATTATTGCGGTCCTGGTACCAGACTTGATAGCAGGCTCGATAATCAAGATCAACCAAAACCAGGCGAGGAACCAATAAACGCTATTGATCGAGCTTGTCATGCTCATGATGTAGCTTATAAAAGTCAAAATCTACAAGATAGACATATTGCAGATGTGAAATTAATTCATGCATTAAATTCTATAAAAAATAAATATATTAGAGAATCATTAGCTAATTGGTTAGTAAGATCCGCGATGAAAGGTAAATTAGCGCTTGGGGCTGGTTATTAATAATGGAATCGATTTATTATTCACCAAGAGGATACTGGAGAGGCAAAGCAGCAATTGGTAAACTTGCTGATGCAGCAGCGGTTAAACATTCTACTGCTAAAACGTGGTTATCCAAACAAGCAATATGGCAAATTTATCTACCACCACCGAAACGAATTCAGTACGCGTATTTCGATGTCAGTGTTCCTAATGAAGTGCATCAAGCTGATATTCTGTTTTTACCGCATGATACTGTGCGTAGAAAAACATACAAATACGCGTTAACCGTAGTTGATGTTGCAAGTAGATATAAAGACGCAGAGCCGCTATCAGCGAAAGCATCATCTGAAGTAGCCGATGCGTTTGAACGAATTTATCAACGAGGACTCGGACCACAAGGTGATCTGCGATGGCCACAGCTGCTACAGGTTGATCCTGGTAAGGAATTTCTTGGTCCAGTATCATCGTTGATGAAACAACATAATACCAAAATACGACGAGGTCATACTGCAATTCATCGTGATCAGGCAATTGTTGAGCGATTTAATCGAACACTTGCTGAGCGGTTATTTGGATATCAATACGCGAGGGAATTTATTCAAGATAAAAGATCTCGCGAGTGGGTTGCAAGATTACCAAGCGTGATAGCTGCATTAAATAATGAGATTACACGAACAACCAACATGTAACCCATTAATGCAATTACGAAAAAAAAATATACCAACACAACGAAAAGATGTTGAAAAACAAAAAATATTGGGTGATGTTACAGTCAGATATTTATATAAGCCTGGTGAACTTGAAGGTGGTAGCGCGAGAGCGACTGATCCTATTTGGAGTGTTACCACACACAAAATATCCACCGTGACAAGATCCTCAGGTAGACCAGCAATCTACAGATTAGATTCGGCTGCTCCTAAACGTGGATTTGTACGTGAACAACTACAAATAATTCACGCGGATACACAACTACCGCCAAAATCACTTCAGTGATTTCGATCACTTAACTAGCACTAGCGCCTCTACGTCGATTACACTCAAGACAGGTCAACATGGTATTTTCTCGTGTATGACCGCGACTATTATCTTTTCTGTCTACGGTAAATTGTCTTGAATCATTACTCGAATACCGCCATAACATTATACAATTACAACTGGCACAATGATTATTCTGCTGCTGTTTTAACTCAATAATAAATTCAACATCAAGATCAAAGTCACGTTTATTTTTTTTATCAGATTGTTTGTATCCGATTAATTTTTTTCTTATTATATCATCATCGATGATGTTAAATTTATCAACGATTTCAGGAATTATAATTCTACGTAATTGAGATATTTTTCTGACCCTCGATACCGCTAAATAAACTAAATTTGACCACTCGATACGATCGTCTACAATCCACACTCGTGTGTCAGAAATAGTTAATCCCTGAGACGAGTGGATCGTCATAGCGTATCCCAACACCCATGGAGATTTGTCAGCGCGTAATGCATCTTCGACCACACTGATATCAACGGCGACAATATCATTTAATACGAGATTCTGTTTTTCAGTCTGTCCTGGAATATCAACATTAATATTCTGTTTTCGTGTATCTGATGGTCTATAACACAACGGTATGGGTAATTCTGAGTATTTTTCTTTATGTAGTTGAAATAACTGCTGTTGTAAATCGTCTCTGATTATTTTTCTGCTTGCTACTATCAAATCGTTGGGTCTCCATAAATTTAAAAAATCACTCACTGAGGTCTCTGAGATTACTTCGCGTATTATTTCACACTGAATTTTGTTTGATTGTAATCTGATTAATTTTTTAAACTCCTTTAAATTTGCATCGAGAGCTCTATGATCATCATCTATTTCCTCATAATAATCAACGAAATTTTTTAACCAATCATGTGGAGATGGTCCAACAAAAGGCGGCGGTTGACCATGATCGCCACACATTATTATAGCGGTATTTTTCGTCAACAACCAATCAAGAAACGTTTTTAATGTATCAAATGACACCGTACATATCTCGTCCCAAATAATTATTCTAGGTATCTATTTTTCTCCCATTCGTTCAGGAGTCCATGTATCCCCGCGCCACAGAAAGAAACTATGATACGTACACGATTGTACTTGCCGTTGTTTCATCTCGCGTGCAAGTCTATGTGTGGGTGTCAGCACGATCATATCTGAATTTCTAAAAACATTAATTGCTCGAGTCGTTTTGCCGCATCCACCAGGTCCATTGAGATATACTGTCTTATATCTAGTTATTGGATCACTCAATGATGGCGCTTTCGACATTTCTGATATTTTATTACCCTTACGATAAAAATCTCTCATTGAAACATCTGCTGATTCTGTATAATTGTGTAATAGTTCCTTTTTTATTCTCCACGAACCCCATCGTTCATTATTACTTGTAAATTTCATAACAGATTCTAAATATTTACTTGAAATATAAAACGAATCTGTTGCGACTCTGACTGCGGTCTCAGGAAATCTATTATTCATCGATAATAAATTTATAGAAACATAAGCCAACATGGAAGATCTTAGATGAGTATACTGTGGGGAGACGTCATTTATGTAACTAACGATCGTACCCAATTTTGTTCCGTCGGATAAATAAACACTTTCTCGATTTACAAATATATTTCTCGCTGTTGTATCAGCGATTATAAAATCGTACTCGGCATCATCTAAAATTAATCGTGCGTGATGTCTTTTATAATCATATGCACCACCTTGAGTAAATTTACCTATAATTTTTCTACCGAGATCTTTTGCGGTTTTGAGTTTATTAGGAATATCATCTTCGGAAACATCCTTAAATTCGCTAATAACTTCAGAATCTGACATGGGCAACCAAACTTCGGTCTGTGCATGATATGATATAATCGCCTCACTGACCACCAACGATGTCAGTATCGCACAATCTAGCATATATCGTAATAAAACTATAGGTGCCCAACGTTTTTCACAAAAATGTCTACCAAACCAAACATAACAAATCTTGTGAAGATTTTCGTTAAACTCGAATGATTCAATACAGGCGAATCCAGTCAGATCAAAATCAGGTAATGGTCCATTAATTGCCACTCGCGTCATCTCGTTTGTAGGGTGACCAAATCTCTTAAAGTATACAGAACAATCTCCGTATCCTAGAAAACTTCCTGGATAACATGCAACCATATCAACCGAAATAACATCATTGTAATTATATTTGGTATTCCATAATCCGCCATGTCCGTATTCGACGCAACTTGCGCGTACGTCCTCGAGTAAATCAAATCGTGTTGGTTTCCATGAATTTTTTTCTCTAGCAAAATGAGCCGCAACAGATGGAACGGTAAAACAATTAGTTAGTAATTTGTCAGTATTTTCCGCGTGCTTGCACTCTAAAAACTTCTCCGCGAGATTTTTCATCTCGTCATGGAGGGATTCTGTGCGATATATTTCACCGTTTGGTCTGACAAACTGATCAAATTCACCTTCCTCATTACTTTTAAATAACCATACCGATACAGGATCGTTTTTACTTATTTCGTTTATAAAATCAAACATGCTCATATCTGAGGGGTAAAATCTAACAGTTCGATCACGTGGAAATATTGTTACTTCGCTAGTCCATGCATGTGCGTTATGATCAATAATATTTATTGGAGCTCCTTTCGATTTATATTTCGATTCGTACAGTACCTCTCCCGTTATTGTCGCTACGGTTATTGGAAATTTTAATAGTTTTCCTAGTTCAGCAACATCTTTTATTGTAGCACCGGTATCCTTAACTTAATCAGACCACGAGTTTATTTTTTCACGCCTTAAATCAGTTAATCCATTTCCACGCATCGCGTTTGTAAAGTGTTCTATTACTCGTTCGGCTACACAATTTAACCTTGAAAACTTCATTGGCGCTAGTTTATCAACGTTGGGTTTTTTATTTATCTCATAGATTCCATAAATAACCGCTGTTACAGGATACGCTCGCTCATAATACGGTTTGTCAATACCCGTCAGTAGACCCGGTCAGGAATTTTTACTTAATATGACAGTTTTATTATTGCCAAGGACAGGATCATATTTGTCACGGATAATCCAACTACCTGTTTCTGTTAGTACAATAAATTTTACTCTGAAGAAATATTTTTGATTGCCCTCGTATTCAGCGATGTAGTTAATGATAGTTGCCGCTCGCTTGTCATTCATTGTGGCGTCCGTGACAGAGTCGACACTGACTTTGTCAGTGTTGCGTATAATCTTGAACGTTGACCATGTATGAGATGCACCATCCGTGTAAAATTCCTTCTTGGCGTCGTGAATTTTCGAGATCAAACTTTTATTTTTCGGATCAACCAAATCTCGCACTGGCAGGTGAGATAATCTGTCGAGGTTGAATTTATATTTAACAGGCCTAGTTTGGGATAATCTCTCAAACTCATTCATATAATTAAAACAAATATTTAAAATAAAAATTATATATATACAATGTCTCAATGCAGATGGTTGATGATCGGCTCAGTAAATCGATGCAACAAATCCTTCAGAAAGGAATTTTGCTGGATGCACTCACAAAACATACGACGAGGAAGTCTAGGACCAATACCATGTCTGCAGTGTGGTATTGAAGTGCGAGGAAAAACAGGATTATGTGGAAAGTGCGGTGGAAAACGGTTCAGAGAACTTAAAAGATATTATGACAAAAAAAATAATAACGGTGAAAACGCTATAAATTCCGTGGAGGATTATATATCAAGATTTCAGACAAACAATGATTTAAACAAATAATATTATTGTATATATGGAGCAAAATAAATTTGTCCCACATCCTGTCATTAAGAATTACGAATCAGATATTAATGGTGTCATCAGACACTGTAAGTTGAAGAGACCGGTTGGTACTGTTTCTAATACTGGCTATCTTAGATTTACAGTTGGGAAGAAAAGATATCATTGTCATCGATTCACGTATGAGTGTCACAAGGGTTTGATCAAAGACGGTCTTGTTATTGATCATGTTGACGGAGATCCTCAGAACAACTCCCTGCACAACCTTCAAGCTATATCACGGAGTGAGAATAATATACGTGGTAATACTGGAAGATGTAAGACAGTTTCTAGAAGGGCGGTAAATTCCACAAACACAGAAACTGGCGAAGCAATTATGTTTCGTTCAATATCTTCTGCTGCTAAATATTTTGATATTCACCCGCAATCAGTACAAAAAGTAGCAGAAAATATATATAAAACCGCTTTCTCGAAAAAATATAAGCAGAAAATCACCTTTCAGTATCAATAATTATCATCACCACATTGAATTATATCATTATTTGAGGAGACCCAGTACTGTCTGATCGCATACTACTGAATTTTTGATTATATAAAAGGGAGATTACTTTTTAATATATAGTTTTCTTCGTAGATTTTTGATTTTTTATGATCGTAATTAGTCAGTTTAACTAATTACGACGTAATTAATTACTCGTAGAAGTATTATTTATGGTTTGTAAATATTTCCCATCATACAACATTACGAGAAATCATGACAATGTTATTGATCCGCAAGGAAGCTGTAATATAGGTACAGAACAGAAACCGTTGTTATGGTATAAATCGATCTGCAGGTGTGTTCATGCCGCTTATTAATTCGCAGGTTGTATTTGCAGTCTGCTTAGGAAAAACGCTGTTTTATATTCAGAAACTGTTGTTATAATACAGAAACCGTTATTATTCAGAAACCGCTGTTTTAGTGTAAATATTGGTTCCTTAGCTATATATTAACTTCCGAAACATATGTTCGTAACAAGATTCGATAGCTCAATCAGTATGGTATTGGACTGTGACGCTCGCGGTCCAGGATCGAATCCCCATGGCTGACAATTTGTCGGTGGTGCGCATAATTGCGATTTTTATAATAATGGGGGAACCGCAAAACCAACCATAACCACAAGCTCAGCAAAATTCAACCACAATATTGACTGGTGGTTGATACATATTTTCGTATCACCCACTGGATTAATTATTGTGGGTGGGATTTTGCTGAGCGTATATGTCCCCCCCCCCGAACTCGCTAAAGACTCGATAGGGGTTCTGTGGGGATAATTTTTTTTTATTTTAAAGATTTATATATTACATAATGAACCATGAAAATATCAATGATGTAATTGTTGCTATTAAAAAATTAAAAAAAGATGGAATTAATATATCCGATGAACTAAATCATGAAAAAATAGTTTCTGATTTTGAGATTTTACAAGAACGTAAAAACCAGGGAACACACACACTATCATCTGAATACAAGCTCATGAAACGGATTCAGGCGGCAATGTTTCAGTCGCTAGCTACCGTAGAAGATAATCAGGTGAATGAATTCGTTCCTCTCTCTGCCGCCGTAGAAAGAATTAAATCGCTATTATCCCACGAGTACGAGGCAAAGAAAACGATTAGTACGTATAAGACAATTAAGAAAAATTATGTCAGCGAGTAACTTCGTTACTGATGAAACGATCCAAAGTAACCCCGTTACTGGTGAAACGATCCAAAGTAATAATGAAAATGAAAGTTTTGGTAACTGGGGTCAACGCTGACCACGTGTGGGCTAGAATTAAATTTTCAGAAAAAAAATAAAAACATATTTCTGAATAATATTTTTTGGCAAGACTGATTAATAAGACTGAGTAATAAAAAAAATATTTTATTTTTTTTTTTTTAAGTTGATCGAATTTAAATCTGATCTCTGTTAAGAAATCCTCTTGTATAAAAACCCTCCATTACATAATATTTAAGATTTCACATACAGATTTATCACAAGTTCTTCTCCACGTATGTCAATTAAGCGATTAAGGTGGTCTCTGAGCTTAAAATTTATTCGTGTTAACATATTATTGTGACACCGTAGATACACAGGATTAGTTGGTTCTTGCACGATTAAACTTCCAGGGGAAACTTGTGGTGTAAATGTGCATAGGATGTATCCTTGTTGAGCCTGATTTGATCTTCCGAGATCTATTTGATAGCTGCCATCGATTACGTCACAAACTAGATTAACCGCGACCGTCGACGTTATATTAACGATTCCCGGAGATACGTGTCTTCCGCCGCCATGTGGATCATTATCATATCTAAGAACAGTTGGAGGTGGTGCTAGTTTTCTCCACACAGCTAGTATTTCAGGAAAGTTCTTGTTGATAAGATCGTTGAGTGATCTTATTAATTCGCCAGTTTCAAATCCTGGTAGTGTAAAGTTTAATAAATCTGCTTCAGTTATTTTATAATGATCAATGTATGCTTGTTTGATACTTTTTTCTCCTGAATCTGCATAATTATCAGCATTTATTACCTCAGTAATGGTCTGATTAAAATATTTAAGATCTAATACAATTTGATTTAAATGCTGTATCGTTGCAATGATCTGATGTTTTAGATTGATATTGGGATACTCCAGGATATAGTTTTTAAATAAAAGTGCTAATGTCGTTAATGTAGTTGTGTATTCGGTTTTAATTTCGTTAGCCCTTGATCTGAAATCTTTTTCATAAGCAATATAATTTGAAATTTTTACATCAAAATCAATGATAGAAAACGGTGTTGTAGGATATCTTTTACCATCTCTCAAAATGTATCTATCCCTACCAGTCCATGGATAAAAATTTCGGTATTCTGGAGTTGTTATAAACCTGGTTTCGTCCGTGAGAAATTCAATTAATTTTGGTTCTGGTGGTCCTTCATACACTGGAGCAATATCAGGCCAGCCTAGCACGGATCTTATCGTGGATTGATAAATATCAACAGCATAATCGGGAGAATGTATTTCAACCGTCGAGGACAGGGTCGGTTCATGAACATTAATTGATATTTTTGATTCTTTTCCGGTTATTGATTTTATTCTACGCGCAAATTCATCATTGATTTGTTCGTTCTCATAACTGCCAGTTGGTATTCCAACAACAACCCAGTCAGGTGTTCCATCGGGTTTGTTCTTGTTAGCAAATACAAGCGAATTATTTGCTGGTGTACCATGAAATGATTTTGATCTGATATTTGGCCAGCTGTAATATACCCGTAATTGCGCTAATGCTATTTCTTTTACTGGAATTGCAGTAGGAAAATTAACACTAAATTCAGGATTAGACGAACTTACCGAGATCATCGTTATCTTTGGCGGAGTTGTGTTGGTCACGGTCTGCTGGAGTAATTCTGTCATTATTAATACTTGTATCTTTAATACCGATACTTTCGTCGTATATTTTAGTCATCATTGAAAACTCGAAATCAGATATAATTCCATCACTGAGACTCGCTGATAACAACGAGGATAATTTCGAGTATGCTACCGTCGCTGTGTGTAATTTTATTTTGTAATCGTATAATTTTTCGTTCGTGCAAGTACATATTTTTTTGCGATGATATTAAACACACCTGCAATAGTTGTTGCTGCTGAAATACAAATAGTTACAGCTGCTGGTGCCATCATTGTCACCGCTGATAATATGACACCGGTTTCAGCAACAACAGCGGATACTGAATAAACAATTACATCAACGATAACTAATCGTCGTCGATAATTTTTTACTTTTACTGTATATTGATCGACTTGATCTTTTAACGCCGCCTGCCATTCACGCGCTTGATTGTACCTGTATTGTGCACCGTCCATATATATTTTTATGCAGTAACCAATTGAGGTGTTTCAGCTACAAATTCCAAACACCACCAGTAAGATGTTGCGGTTAATTTCTCATCAGCTGCTTCCAGAATAAATATTTCCTCGTTTCCGCTATTTAATATAACAGATACAACCCCGGAAAACCTGTCGGTGGAATGACGCCATGGAAACGTTGTAAATATTTCAAATTTTGCAGCACTGAACACAGACAGCCTGTACACGCCAGTTACTATTGCAGTATATTTGATAGTTTTATTTTGCTGTGACCATGATGCAAAACCCGATTATACCGTGTATACGATGTTTGTAATATGCCCGGGAGTTATTCCAGCTGAAATTTTAATCAAATTGGTTTTATTGACAATCTCAGGAGTTCCCGCTATCATGTCTAGCTGTGTTCGTTTGATCGTGTCTAGGTTACTTTTGATATCAGCGAGTTTTATATCAATGGCGTGCGGAGCCCCAAAGAACTTATTTATGGATTCGTCGGTTTTTTGAAAATTTCTTCGAAGTCTTGTAAACGCGCCCACGTGAACATCATACTCGGCCCGCAGCGTGGATAGTTTTCCATCCACGTTGTCGACGTATTTTTTTGTTGCTGCGTCTTCGTCAGATGTTGGATCTCTTAAAACTACTATTTTATTTCCGTTCATGCTGAGTTCACCGGTCATTGTGTCACCGGTGTTTCTCACGCGATTAGCAACACTTTTTGCAATTTCATCTCTAATTGTTGCAAACGATATACTTGAATCTCTGATTCTACCACCGTCAGTAAACACGGGAATATTATCCGTAACTGCACCAAGTACTCGCCGAACTATATCATTCCATTTGATATTGCTCGTTTTTAGTTTACCATATCGATCTTGAAAAATAACAACCTCATCTGGGTCAACTCCAGCCAGGTTCATGATATCAGCGAGGTCATCTTTAGTCACATACTTCGACAGATCAACGTCGGATTTTATTTTCTTACTGGTAGAAGATCTTCCGTAGATGTCAACCATTATAATAAGACCTGTTGTTTAAAACGCTTTACGCGCAACGAATCGGTTACTTGTATAATCATGCACAACTTTATGTGGTGGTTTGGATGATTTTGATATAGCGTCGAGTACATTAATTACTTCACGGCCGCATATTGGCGGATCTGTCATTGTTTGTGTGGGTAGCGTTGAATACCAAACTTTTTTATGAAGCGGTGCGACATACTTGATAAATTCAACGGGTGGAGCTAACCCGTACGAATCAAAATAAACGATTCCACGTGGATCAACCGCGTATGATACCCAATGAGTACCGGGTCCTGAATTCGAGTCTAGATTAATAATACCTGTTTCGAGTTTGTTTGGTTGTTTCGGTAATTGATCTCGCATAAAAACACCTCTAAAAGCTTTTATTTTTAATTTTTTAGCAGCATCAAGTAAATCAAAATTTGATGCTGGAACGTCTAACGTGGAAGCCTTAGGCCTCTCCCCCAACGAGATCCTGGCAATCTTAAGCCGCGTCCCTTTTTTTGTATCCATTTCCTGTTGCTTTCTTTACAGCCATTTCAGCAGCTGTTCCAACAGCACCTAACGCGGCTGCTTTTGCTACGGCTGGAGCAGCAGCAGCTATTAACGCTGGAATGGCCGCAAGAAGTGAGAATATACCACCTATTTTAACCATGTCTTTGATGGCGCTCGGAGAAAGATGAAATTGAACTCCAGTTTTTGATTCCAGGGCTTTATTGAAATGTTTAATCTGATTATTTGTCAACGATAATTTGTTTGGACCACCACTAATCTGATCTCGTTTTAGTGATATTTTAGTTCCGCATTTGTTGGCGGTTTCTGATTGAAGCTTTTTGACCTGACCGGGAGTCAGAGTAACATTAACATGACTATACGACATTTTTATATAAATAATATTTTTCTGAATAATTAAAGATTTTCCACTGGTGCATCAACGACTCTGATTCGAATACTACCACCGTCAAGTAACATGGCTTTATCGCTAAGTATGACCGCGATTGCTCTGTAGAAGCCGTGAACAAGTGGTGGACCAGGTATATCAGGAGGAGGGTTAGTAACATGAGCTCGAAAGTGTATATCAACGACAGATTGCTTGGATAAATCAAGATGCTCCAGCGAAAAATAATAAATCGGATATAAAGTTCTGAAATCTAGTTGTGATATTTGCAAACCGGTATCCACATTTTGATCACGTCCCATAAATGACATCAAACGATGATATGCACGCGTTACATGATTTTGTTCAAAATTTAACAATATATCCTCAGCCGGTTCTTGATGTCCATTTATCCGCAAGGAAACTTCATTAACTCCAAGGTTATCAAATATCATATGTGAACGTTCGTGATTATTCGTTCGAGCATTATCTTGCAGCGCAATAAAAATATGTCGTGGCGCAGAAACGCCCTGTTGTGATGCTATATTCCATGTAAATAAACCATTAATATTGCTTTGAACAGCATCTGTGGTTACTGTTAACCATGATATCAATGATTTACCGCCTTGATCCATGAAAGATAGTAATTTTTGTTCTTCAGTGATAGATGGTGTCATTACTGGCATCCACAATGTGAGTTTTGATGTATTTACTTTACCTTCAGCAACACCAGCACCTCGCCAGATTGCATCATTATCATTATTCTTTCTTACGAGTACAACTGTGTGTTTAGCTCCAAAGATTACCTTTCTAACATTTCTGCAAAATCCAAAGATGTGAGATAATGGAATTGCACATGAAAAATTTCTATTATCTCCCAACAACGCTGCTCGGCGTGTTGCAAATCCCAGGTTGTAAGTCGCACTAGCACTTTTTATAATATCAAAAGCAGCACCCGGTCTGTCTGCGTGTTCAAAATCAACCGGTCGTGGATCAACTGCAGTATTTTGTGGTGTCCGTAACTTAATATACTGAACATGATCAGCGTTGTCAGTAATATCCTTGGCAAACATCATTGTTGGACCGGCTGATCTTGTAAAGTCGTCAAAATATCTCGCTAGACCAATTATTGTTGTAGCAACATCAACATCCTTCTGAATCGATTCAATATTTTTTCCATCAATCATGTATGTGGCGCTATCAAACAGTGCCATAATTCCGTTGTTAGCAAAACCAACACGCAAATTGGCAGCATATGGCGTATTAGCTACAACATTCGTTACAAGTCTACCTTCTACCTCAATAAACGCCTCAGCGGGTAAAAAATATCTACTTGTATCGTGAACCTGTAATTCGATTCTCCCCCGATCATTTGGTTGTCTTGCGTCATAGGAATAAAATTGATAATCACGCACCGATTCATCTTTGAGGACCGGTGTATCCATGTCAAATGCTGGGTCGGATATGCGTTTAAACATTTTATTATAATTATCATTTTTCCAAATGATGATCATCGTCGACGAAAACCGCTTCCTGCCATTAAATTTGCTGTTATATTTTTTTCCGCTTCTTCAGATAATTCCGCTAGTTTTTGATTTGCAGCTTGATTTATTATTTTACTGACATCTGCAGGCATCACCTCATTACTTGGTAATTTTGCTGGTGGTTGTCGTTTTCGTCGCAATAATCGTGCTAGTCTTTCTTTGATCGCCGAGAACGCCTTACCAGCAACATTGACAATTGCACCAAGAGCTTTATCACGAACAATATCAATGGCCTTCATCGATAATTGTTTTGCAACAGGTGCTACTTTTGGAGCTATCCTTGTAAATAATCCCTGAATAACATCACCAAGTCCATCTCCGTAAATAACCCTATGGATTAGTAATCGTGAGTTTACCGCTCTGACCTGTACAGGTTTGCGATGATTATTATGTATGATCATGTTATCCTATTTACCATTTATCTAACAACTAGTCATCAACAAGTTCATCGATAAGTTCTCGGTAAACGCCGATATCCATGATGCCGCCGCGAAATAATCGCTGGCAAATATCAGCTGCTTCATTAATTATTTCTGGTGAATTATTTCCAGCTCGTTTTCCTCCTATGAGAACTTCTAACCGTGACACGTCATTGATGATATTATCAGGACATAAACCAGATCCTGTTTTAGGTTCATCTTGAGGTGTTTTAAATACTGGTGGTTGCATTACCGGAGTAAGTACTTCAGTGGTGACCGGGGAGTCACTTCTTCGAAATCCAGGTGGTGTATCTACCGGTGTAAATGTTATTTCCGACGCAGGAATTTTACGTAAGGGTAAAGGAATTTTCTTCCAGGAGGGTGATCTTTTTTCTGTTGATTTTTTAAGTAGCTCTTCAGACCTTTTAAGTTCCGACTTCAACCTTTGCTGCGGCAAAGAAGATTGCCGTTGTTCTATTTGCTGCAGAGGTGGAGGAAGCTGATACTGGGAGAATTCTTCTTGTTCTAGTTGTTTCAGTCTCTCTCTATAAAGTCTTTTTACTTCTCTATCAAGACTTTCGTATTCTAGACCTCTAGCTTGTTTTTTGTTGTAATATACGCGATATATCCATTTAATGAAATTATCATCATTTGTTTTTTCATGACGGGGTTTTAAAATACTAGATTTATCAAATATATTATTTAATATCATCTCAGGTAATTTTTCTCTTTCAGTATTTCTAATAACATCAACAACTCCTTCGTTAAATTTTGCAATCAATTCTAAGTTTTTTTCTACTAGTTCGGGTTCAGGTGCATGTTCTTTTTGCACGTCGGCGAGATCAGTACGAAGTTTTCCAATTTCTTCAAGTATTTCCTCACCAACAGGTGGAGGTTGAGCTGCAGCTATATTAGTTGGAAGATTTCGTAAAATCTCCATTGTCTGTCCAGTCAGCGCTGCAGTTTGTTTTGATACCGGAAGAAGATCCTTTTTCATGACAGTTCTAACTTTCTTAGTAGCTGCAGTGACGGGCTTAAACAGTTTTTTAATTTCTTCTTCATACTCAACTTGTGCTTCTTGCTGCGCTTGCAGATTTTTTCTGAATGAGTCTCTGACAGGAAGAAATTGTTTAATTGCTTCTAATCGTTCTCGAGCTATTCTTGCAGTATGAGATTCCGAACGTACCATTATTTTTTAATATAACAATCTTTTAATTAATATCAGCAGAAGGAGTGTAAATTTAATTAAAAAGATATCATTCATATAATGAACAACTGTGCGTGGCTGCGTCAGGGAACCACTAACAAATGTGATAAAAAATGCCGTGGAGAATATTGCAAGAAACATAATTATCTTATAAAGAAAAATCCTCATGCTGGTCCACGAAGTTGTGTTGGATGTAACAACGGCGTTAGAGGATTATATCAGATTTGCAAAAATTGCGGTGGAGATCGATATCGAAGTTTGATGATATATTATAAACACAGAAAGAACATAAATCCAAAAATAGAAAAACCACCATCAGAACTTGAATATTACTTGAAACATAGAACAAACTCCGAAGATTCCGAAGATTCCGAAGATTCCCATGATTCAGATGAAAAGAAAAATATTCATCAAACTTGATATGGTGGTAAAAATTTATTTTACAACATGAATAGCAGCAGAGAAGGTTCGTCTACAATTCTGTTTGGAACAAACAATAATCGTAGACGTGGTATTGACCTCTATGAAGGGTCACTATATTTTTTTGGTCCAAACACAAGGGTGACCACTCCCTTAAGTGGTCTGTTCACTTTCTCTGCTGCTAAAGTGTTAAACCCCGGTTTCTGTCGAGTTTCTAACGAGTATGAGAAACGATAGCCGCTACAGAACTAATAAACGATAACATGTTTCTGCAGCCACTGACGGATCACCACAGACATTGATAATATAACTCTGCCATTCTCGACGGCATCACCGGGACATTGTGTGATTATTATCATTAGGTTTTCGGTATAATGTGACAGTATGCTTAGTTCCGCAAACAACCTTGCGAACATTTCAGCAAAATCCAAATATATGACTCAGAGGAATTGAATACGAAAATGATAATAAAGGTTAATAAAGTTGTCCTCGACGCAACGCTGATCCACGTTTGTAATTCAGACTTATACTTGTCACAGGGTAACCTCCAGCACCACGTCTGTAAGCAAAACCAAATGGTTGTTCGGTCACAAAAGTATCCTTTGTAATTTGATACCGTAGATACTCAATATTAGTCTGCATGGTCGTTTGCGTCCTTGAGAAACATCACAGACGGAGCAGAAGAATTTGCAAGATCATCGTTATATCTTGCGAGTGCAAGAATTATCGTAGCAATGACAACGCTGCCGATACATTGCTTGAAGCAACAGAGAGAGAGAATCTGACAATATTGGATGAGAGGTCTCATTTAGTAAATAGAAATTTCCTAAGAAAATGCAAAATACCATGCAAATAATGTTACTTTCTCTTTTTTAATTTATGGTAAGGGAATATACGTGTTTTGTTCACATATTTGATCATTTTATTGTTGTCTTTCCCTCTCTGATGCTATTTTACTTATAGTTCATTCCATCGTTCATGCTGGTCACCAATAAATATGCGTATGTTGCCATAATTTGCCCAGAGAGCTGTTTTATTCTTGTTCCTTTCAGAATCCAGACGTTTTCGCTTTCTACCAACTTTCGATCTTAATCTTCGGAGAGGTCATCTAAGAGGTTGCATAAATATAGGCGTGGCAAACAGCGAGTTTCTGTCTGCCAGACAATAATGAAGAATCCGTGTTTTTTTTCTCCACAGAATGTCCGATACTAGCCAGATTTCGGCTTCAGAAAGAACACGAATCATAATTATGAACTGATAAAAGAAACATATAATTTCATTCGTTTTTACTTAAGTTGTATGTCTTTAAATTTCACTTGTGATTGATATGAATTTATATTGCTTAGTATTTTTTTTAAAAAATATTTAGGTCAAGAACGATAAATCTTACGCTTTTGCGCTAAGCGCGCGTAATTCGAAATGAAGGCATTTTACCACGGTAACCTATTCTATCCTCGACGTTTTGCTTTCCAAACATATAACAGTGTAACAATATAATTTACTTAATACGAGTCGGATACAAGTCACAGAAATATGTCAAACAGTTAGGTCAATTTATGATTGAACATGTTGGCCAATATTCCGATTTTCTTTGTTTGAAAATGCGACTGCAGCACCGCCGAGCGCCTCGCTCGTAGCAGTTTACATGTGCATGATTGTATCAACAGACATCAACCAATAAATAAACGTTATTTTCTGCAACTAAAAATGCGAATTTACATTAACTATTTAATGTTCATACCTTGGTGGTTCAAAATAGCGGGAAACAGGAGATACGTCTCTGCCACAAACGTGACTCGGTCGGTATAGGATGAGCTAGACTTCGATTCGTAGATACGTAAAAAATTGTCAAGGCAACAAAAAAAAAAGCTGACGAGTGAAGTATTTTCCTACAGAAGTTGCAACGTTCTTTTAGTTACTGGTTTTGAAAATAAAAATGAATAAACTACGAAACTATAATTATTCCCCCTGATAATGTAAAGCTAACCACAACATTGGTACAACGTTGTAAAAACTTTGTATATTATCTTTGTAAAAATTATAATATTTCTTGTCCATACTATTAGGATCAATGCATATGCATACCATTTTTAATTTATTATATCTTTGAGACCAGTTAAGATCATGTTCATGTGTAACGTTTTAGCAACGTTGCCAAAACGTTATTTTCCCATGTAACCACGTAGCTGGGAGGAGCCTATTGATACACTAATCGACTCAAATATTACCTTAGAACTAAAGCTATGTAAACTTGGTAAACTCGCATAAGAACAACAAGAAAAAGTACTTATTGAATATGGTACAAAAATTAAATGAAGTCGCTGACTTTCACTAGCTCACTTAGTATAGATAATGAAATGAGTAGTGGATACTGTAATTATGCTATTAATAGATATAGTAGGATCGACGATCACCAAGAACAAATCATTTAGAGAAAATCCTTTATCATGATATATGAAAACTAATGACACTGAAAAGTATGGAAAACAATGTATTTTGTCAAATGATAAGGAATATGAGGAACTAATGCAAGGAGTGTCCTCAAGTGGATGGAAAAGGTTTACTGAAACTTAGTTGCCGCAGATCGAGGTACTATATTCATCCTTGTTGCATCGCGAAGGTATTTCTGCAAACGACTACATACACGCAAACAATCTTTGTTCAAAATTTGAATGTACAAACCATGTTGACAGTAATGATCTATATTTACCTACTAGTGCGTTGTTCCTCTTGGATGTATTTGAGACGTCCCGTTATAAAATTATGCGTATTTTCAAGCTCGATCATAATACTATTTTTCGTTACCAGGAATGGCTTGGGATGCGCTACTGTTAGCAACATCATTAGAACTGTTAAATGTGCATTGCTATTGATACTCACCTATTTATTGAACGTGGTATTCTTGCCAAGCCACCGGTACACACGCGCAAACTAAACAATTGCAATATGGAGCTATATACCAACACTCTTGATTGATGCCTGTCGGATTGTTAGCATTTACAACTCCATATGGACACTATCAATATAATATTATGCCATTTAGGTGTTATACATTCTCCCTCAACATTCCAGCGTTCGGTGAGCATGATAACATCTTGTCTAGATAATTTTGACATGTTCATCAATGATTAATTAATTTACGTAAAAGTGATTTTGTTTCGTCCTGGTATTACGTTTCAAGACAAATTGTGGGACTCGGTCAAGTAAAACTTGTAACATGTAGGGTCAAGACCTATCTCTGAATTCCCCGTGCCTGTTAATAAAAATTAACTGATGCGATTTTTATATGGCTGTATATTATTGGATATTTGGCTCAATTTTTTTCATAACTGCTGAACATCTGACCAATTTATTGCATAAGAAATCCAAAATCCACTTATCTGAAAATGACAAGAGGCTTAAAGGCTATACTTAATAGTGAACCAGTTATTTAAGCTCCACATTTCAGTTAATTGTTTCAAATGTATGTTGATGCAAATGATGAAGGTGTTGGTGGCGTATTGATTCAAGAAGACAAAAATGGATTGGATTATCCGGTGTGATGTTTCTCTAAAACATACTAAACATGCACCAGAGAAATTACTTCACAATCGAGATAGAATGTTTGGCTTCGATAATGGAAGCGGATATTACTTTGGCTCCATCTCTGAATATTGTATTATATGATCACAACCCCTTCCTTTCATTAGCAAAAGGATAAGCAAAAATAAGAGATTACTGAAATTGAATTTGATGTTGCAGGAGTACAAAGTTGACAATCGGCACATCAAGGGAAAAGGAGTAGTGATGTGGGGGATCCTGGCGTCAATGGAAAATCGAGTGTTAAAGGTGTCGCGGCACTATGGCGTGAAGATTTATAGCGTCAATGAGAATTAGCATGACAGACCCCTTGGGCTTGTATAGCGTCAAGACTTTGAAGTACACCCTGGGCCACAATAGCGTCAAGGGAAATGGAACATGGGGACTATTGGGTTTTGTGAGAAGAAAAAAAAAAACACAATTTGAAGCGGTTAGGCAAAAAAGTCAATTTCTTTTCGAGGCCAATGAGTGGCCCTAAAAAGGGCCTTTGTCTTCTTCTGCTTCTTCTTCTACTTTCTCCAGTTGTTCCACAATCTCCTAATCTTTGCTAATATTCCTTTCTTCTTTTTCTTTTCATTTTCTAGCATCCGGTCAGGATGGCCCAATGCTCTGAACTTCTCCTGGACTTTGATCCAGTTGTTATTGAGCCTCTCAAACACTTCCTTTTTCTTGTTGATTTTTTTTTCTTTTCTCTCCTTTGACCACCTTTCTTTAACCTCTTTCACTTCTTGGGTCAGCAGAGTTCTCATGAGTTCTTCGGCTTTCTTCAGCCTGTCCAGACCCCTCTTCACATAAGACAACTCTGTCCCATACAACATATATTCCATAAAGCACCTGACCTGACTTACATTTTCAAGTGCCTGCTTTAAGCTTCCCACTCTGACATAGGGGAGATTAATCAAGCCTCTCAACCTCTTTTCCTCCTCTTCTATCATCCCTTGTATCATGTCTTTGACTGCTTTTAGACTATTAGCATAGTCCAGACACTCGTGTAACTTCTATTCTTTCTCTATGTTTTCCACTACATAGGTACCATCCAATATCCAATAATATATATTTATCAAATTATTGAATAACTCCGTCACGACCACCATCATCGTGTTCTTTATTCCATAGAGTGGCGCATATGACTAACGCTGTGAGTTTTATATCTAAAGCACGGACGTGAAGGAAAACATCCCCTACTTTTCTCTTCACATATTATCTATTATCCACACAGTGATGAGGAGACAAATAACTAACCACATTATATACTATCCACACACGGGAAGGAGAAAAAACAAACCCTTTCTTTACTATCCACACACACACACACACACACACACAAGAAGAACCAAAATTAAACCCAAAATATATTATCCACACACGCGAAGCAACAAAAAAAAAAATAACCAAAATCTGCTATCAACACATGAGAGAACCAAAATCAAACCCAAACTATAATATCCACACACGGGATGAAGCAAAATCAAACTCAAACTCTACTGTTCACACATGGGAAGAAGCAAAATCAAACCCAAATTATACTATCCACACACGGGAAGAAGCAAAAAACAAAACCATAATTTACTATCCCCACACAGGGGATTCAAAAAAAACATAACCACAGTCTAATATCCACACACGCGAAGCAGCAAAAACATAACCATACTATACTATCCACACACGCGAAGCAGCAAAAAACAAAACCATAATTTACTATCCACACACGGGAAGCAGCAAAAACATAACCACAATCGACTATCCACACACGCGAAGCAGCAAAAACATTACCATAATCTACTATCCACACACGCGAAGCAGCAAAAAAACAAAGCCCAAACATACCATTCACACAGAAGGGAATGTATAATAACCACACACTCTACTATTCACATATATGTACATGAGAGCTTACAAACCCCAATAATCTACTATCCACACAAACGTACGTGAGCACTTACAAACACAAACATATAAACAAACACACACACAATCACACCAGGAGATGAGTGAGTGTTTATATTCACACTACTACACATTCACACATTGGCAAATTGAATAGTATCTCTTTTCTAGAGTTTTTGGTTAGCCCTGGAAAGGGCTGTTGTTTGTAACTTTAGATGCACCTGACTAATTATGGCATCTCCCAGGTCTGGCACCGCAAACACATCTCCTGCTCCAGTCATTCTCCCAGTTGACTGATGCAGATGGGAGTGCTGAGGCTTGATAGCCTCAGCACCCCAATCTTCAGTTTCTGGGATTCTGAAGTTTTCCTGCCTTCTGTGCCACACCCGTGGATGGCGAATTTGTGGTACTAGTGGTTGTTGTCGTTGTGGCTGTGGCTGTGTTGCTGGTGCTACCTCTGGAGGCATCCTTGCCTCTGGCTTCACCTTGCACTTACGTCTCATCATAGGGTGAGACCTGAATTTTATCTTCTTTTCCTCCTCTTCTTTCTTCCTTCTCTGCTCCTCCTCCTTTTCTATCCTTTCTTTCTCTTCAACGGCCTCCGCTGGCAGCTCATTCAGGAGGCGCCTGGCGTACTCCAGGTGCATCTGAAGTTCTAAAATCTTCACTAGTCTACTGCTCATTTTTTGTGCTGTTAACGAATCAACAGGGGTAACCAGACTGCCGACTGTTTCCGTATATATACTTGAAGCACGGACGTGAAGGAAAACATCCCCTAAGACCCAAAACTTACAATTTCCATATCATCACCAAAAAACGCGCAGACCTAAAAGAAACACTCACTCACCTTTTTGCTAACAATCACTATTTTAAAATTTTGAGAAGCCACTTAAAGAATATGCCTATACATGCAGTTTCTAACCAAGATAAAGAATTCATGTCCTAATAAACGCACTTCTATTTTGTTCTAACTGACTAACATACCATTGGCAATTGAATGTTGTTTCTTTTCTAGAGTATGGGCTAGCCCTGAAAAGGGCTGTTTTTTGTGTAAACGAGGAGATATGGCAATCTTTTAGGGTTTAAAATTGCGACCTCCTCTAGCGACAGCTTTCTCACAGGATAAGGTCTGCTTCTTCGGAAAGAGAAGAAGAACTCTTTGGTGTCGACATGGCAGTCGACAAAACCTCTGTCAGGTTCCTGCTGCTCTTGTTGCTGATGCCCTCTTTGCTGTTTCTAAAGTCTGTACTTCTCCGTCCATTCTTCTTTCTCCTTCTTTATTTCCTCTCTGAAGAGCTCTTCGATCAGGTCTTCATTGACTTTTAACATTCTAACATTGTATATGTCTTCAGATCTCGGCATCAGACTTTGTCTGACCCGATGCTTTTATGGTAAAAGCGCGGACGCGAAGGAAAAGATAGCTACAAGATTTCGAGTCGGACCACTAAATTAGTGTAATGTATGGGACAGAGAGAAGTCAAAGAGCATGAATCATGATACCCATAGCAAAACAAACGACAAACGCATTTTTTTCAAAACACAACATTTTTATTCCAATAACTCACCACTAACAATTCACAAATTTTTTACCAATAACCATTCAATTCAAGTAACAATTTTTTTTCAGTAATTAACTATTTTGGACAAGGTTGACAACGTTGTGAATGAAATTGAGATTTTCACTGTTGGAAGTCATTGGACCATTGATGTACACTACGTTTCCTAGTTAAAGACAAAGATAAGCATAATGGTCACAGAACCATCGATCAACTTTCTCGTCGTTTCTAGTAGAATGACAATCAAAATGAGTCACTAAATGTTCTAAAGAATATCCCAGACTGCGATGATACAGAAAATACACACAATATTGTCCACACGCCAAGGAATCTGTGCCTTGTAATTTCACATTATTGAATCGTGTGGTCTGAGCATTTCTTCTTATAAAGTCAATGATATCGTCTTCCAAAGGGGACAATTCATAAGAATCAAAATATTCCACACATCCTTCTTGAGGAAAGTAGACAGCTACCCATTGGATTCCTGGGAGATGACTTTCGTCCGTGTTGATCACATAAGTTTGATGGTCTTGAGGTTTGCGATGAGGGAGTTCACCTTTAGCACATACGACAAGATTCCAAGAAGTAGTGTACGAACTGTGGTTCAAAAGGTAATACAGTTCCCAGGTATCCATTTTTGGATTGTTTTTTTTCTTCACAGGTGATAATAAGTGATCCATTCGATCCTGACTTTCTCTTGGAAAATGTTTGACAATTAAATGGGTATTAGCTCCGACTTTGTACCCTGGTCCAAGAGAGTTTCGATGCAACGGATCTCCTGAGGCGATAATGGAGGACAAGAATATTTACGCAAGCCTTTATACCACTGATCAAACACGTCTTCTTCCGAGATGAGACTCCAAGCTTTTTCCAGATACTTGTCCAATTTTTCTTCTTGACTCAGCATCAGGCATTTATTGTGTTAAATTTGACTGGAATGATCGTTTTGACATCCATAGCAATTTTTCTTGATCACTTCCTTTATTTTATCTCCCAGGCCTGTAGCAAAACAGGAGACTAAATGTGCTTCTTGTTCTAGCCATCTGGACTTCATCATTATGACTTCTTCGTCTTTGTCTTGGGGTTCTCCTTTCATGGTCTCCTCACATTTCATGTCCAAAGTTTCTCCCTTAGGTAAAGATGGATAACAGTCTTCCATGGCTTCTAATAGTCTAGAATGACTTCTCTCAAACTGTTGATTTCTATTGTATTGTCGAATTCTGCATAAAGGATGACGTTCACTGTGTTATCTGGGGGCATTGGATTCGCAAACTGAAGTTCCAAACGAATCTGACCGGATTTTATAGGGTGGAAATGTCCCTCGTCGCTGCCTTGGTCTGCAGTGAAATCAAAAGCCCACAAAGCGTTGCCTCCTGCATAAGCCTCGTACGAAATACCGTGACTGGTGTTGGTCCCTAACTGCCCGGTGGCTTCGTACAGGGACAGGTACGATCTCAAATAATTCCTGTCACCAAACTAAGGCTCGAAGGGTCTGGTACACGGTGTCTTGCCATCGCGACTGACTTCGATTTTGGCTACGTTGTAATGTTGAAACTAGAAAGGGTTTTCGTTGTGGGCTCCGTTGAAGGCTGAATTGTTGACGATGCCAAGGATCAAACGTTTGGGTAACTGTCCTTGGAATAGATGATCTTCGATCATGGATCGCTGTCCAGCAGGAATAGTGAACGTTTTCACTTCCACTCTTCGTATCGGATACTTGGCGGTTGTTCTGCTCAAAGTGTGACTGATGCCACTTCCCACTTTAGGTAACACTTCCACACGACGCACGTAGAGCCTGGCTTCTTGGATGATAGTTTTGTATTCGTTGGCATTGACCATCAAATGGAAAGTGGCACTGCTACGATTCAGTCTCAGTCGGATATCCACTCCGTTCAGCAAATACTTTTCTTGTAACCACATGTCTAAATGCAAACGATCCAACAGTTCTAAACTACGTCGTTGCAGATGTTTCTTACGACGGTCATTAAACCCTACATTGTGAGGATCGTCATCTGCTGTCAGAACTGTGTCGTTAAACGTGTTCTCACCCGTTGTGTCAGGTTTCCGTACCAGGCAAGCATCCAGATGAGTATTCTTGGCTTCTTTTCCGTACGTCAAGAGATTTTCCAGATACGCTCGATCAGGGTAAGTATCCATGCTGATGCTGACCAGTGTACAAGTCCACTTCGCTGAAAAAGGAATGCATGAAATTTTTGACTGGAGCTAGTCTAGCATAGGCTTCTGGATTACTGTTGTCCGTTTTTATCACTTTGACTTTCAAGTACAGGTAACTGCTATTCAGATCAATGTAATCTTCGGGCTGACCTTTGATATCAAACTCAATGGGAGCTGAATCCGTCAAAGAGAAGATCGGACGCAATTCGACCCATTGGGATTCTTGCATCGTCGTCATGGTGGGTGGCATGGCAAACAGATCCAGTTCCTACTTGGAACAGGCTCAAGACTCTCGGTGCATCATTTTTCTGTTTCTCAATAATTTAATAATCAAAAACGTCTAAGTCTCGAGCAGTTCTTTTCGTTGTCTTTCTAGCTTTAGAAGTGTGAAGTCTTGCGAACGGGTGTTTTCTTCGTCTTTTTCTGCCTTGTCCTTGCTGTTTCGTCACGGAAGTAGGAATGTCTGGCTCAGCAGAGCTGAAGGCATTTATAGGAGTTTCTCGTCGACCTAAAATAAATTTGCCTGTTTGCAACAAGACAATTTTTGCTTGCTCTCAAGAAAGCTTCTTTAGGGTTTTTTTTGTCGATGATGACATTTTGGAGAAATTCTTTGCCTTGAGTCAGTGCAGTATCTTTCAAGGCGTGCAACCCTCCTGTCACCATCAGTTTCAACACGGGAGCCACCGGACAAAAGGCTGATTTTAACATATCTCCTAAACCATGTCCTCGCTGTCTAGCAACACCTCGGTACACTGGATACACGACTTACAACTCGTTAGAGAACCGTTTTCAAAAACTTTTCCTTTGGTGAATGGAATATTTTGTTCCAGATCTCCTTTTATAGCAATGTTGAGAGTGTCAAAATACGACTTACTGACAGGCAAATAATGAGGATGTATAAATTCGCGGTGAATATGACAGGTGTTTCCACCTTCCTCGTCAGTGGCCGTGGCATAATCCATTTTGAAAGGAATGTCATACAGTAACGGTACGGAGGTGTGTCCCACCACGTTGTACTCCACCACATCGGAGTACACAAATATCAAATTCAGTCCATGGTTCATTTCTACTGGGAAACGAAATAACTTTGTAAAAGAATCGTTGTCGGAAATAACTGGTATTTCGTTTTTCTTCATCATTGCCATCCTCATCTCCACGTCCCCGCCCAAGATGTCAAACAATTCAGGACAAAATAAAATAGACATTATTTTACTCCCGTCAGATTTCATCAGGAAGCGTCGGGCTATTTTGTGGTACTCAAGGGTAACACTTTTTCTGACACTCTCCAAAGCTTTAAAATACACGACATTCAACCTGGAGGCAATGGTGCTCACTAAATTTTGACCACTAACATAATAGCCTGGGGGAATGATAAGTGATAGGTCCACTTTTGAGTTTGTTCATTATATGTTTTATTGTCATATTTTAAATTATTCAAGTACTTCTGCATTTGCTCGTCATGAACTTCGACAGTAATATAATTTTGATTGGGAAGGACATTGAGGACTTGGGTCGGGTGAATGATTTCCACTAAAACCACTTCCTAATTGGCTTCGAGATCTAATTGGAAAGTGAGGTAATTTGACTGTGTAACAGCACAAAGTGTTATTGGCAAACACGTCCATAGAACAGTCACTGGGTAAGGTTAACTAAAATTAATTATGGTGCTCATAATTCCAGAGTTATGTGGCTGTCCGAGGGGTTACTGGAAGTCAGAGGAGTGTCTCCGCCCAAAATGTGGTTGTTGTTGTTGGAGTGGTGACTGGCACTGGACACAAGATTGCCGTTGTTCCCGTTCGAGGTGAATTTCAGGAAGGGATTGGGAAGCAGGTAACCGATGCAACTGCTCAATAAAATGGTCCATAACTCTTTGTCTCCTTGTTGCAAACTCAAATTGGTGATGGGTGCACCGATGACACAATAGACCACAAAGATTTGCAGAAAAGGACGATTTGCATTTTAGGCACACGTTCTCCACACCACACCCACAAGGGTTGCTTTTGTAAATCTTGCAGAGAAGAACTGGGTGAAGGAACAGCGGTAGCACTAGCTGAGGCTGTGTGAAACGGCATGATGGTCACTTCTTTTTATAGTCGATGACTTGCGAAGCGTCGATCCAAGAATCAAAACTGGGTGGATATTCTTTCCAACATACTTTGACTTCTTTGACACGTCGTTTGCCCACTTTACGGGTTCTGCGTTCGAGAATGCTTTCGATGTCGTACACGTCGTCTTCTTTTTTGGTGACACGTTGTAACTCGGGCAAATAAAACGTTCCTTTTAACACTTCTCCGTTCATGTCTTCCAATTTATAGACGGCAGGATGACGGCCATGCACTCATCTAGTGACACAAAACAATTCGGTGGTCCAGTTAGGTAAGTAACCTTTGTCGAAAGTGCGGTTGGTTTTGCCAATGCGCACCCAATCTCCTACGGCCAACACTCCACTTGTTTGGGGGACAGCCCCGTCGGGGACGTACCAAACAGGCAATCAGAAACCAGTACTTCGTTGTCGGGGCACGTCCAATGCTTCGATGGTAAGATTGGTTGTACGCTTCCACCAGGTGCGGTAAGATGTCGATGTATTTCAGAGTGTGGTGATGCGTAAAATATTTCCACATGCGTTCTTTCAAGGTACGTTGAAAACGTTCCGCGATGTTGGCTTTGGTTTCAGGATTCTCGGTGGTAAAAAATTGAATGTCACGTTTCTTTAATTCTTTTTGGAAAGCTTGGTTCAGAAATTCGGTACCTTTGTCCGTTTGCCATCGAAGAGGTGACTACCATTTTGTTTCAAGCCAGTTGCAGGGCTCGCACTAATTCATTGCTGAATTCGGAAGTCAATGGCACGACCCAGACAAATTTGGAAAAGACGTCGATGACACAAAACAAATATTTGTAGCCGCAATTGTAGCTGGCCAAATGAAAGACATCGGCTAAATCGGCTTGCCATTGATGATCTTTCCACTTGGGTGTGACTTCTGGAACAACTGCGTCGAATGGGTTTATGTAAAGTGTAGGTAGCTTCTTCTTGTAACCATCGTTGCACCTGAGGTAAATGGAGACTTTTCAGTCGAGTTTTGGCAGCACGATACAATTTTTGAACTCCTCCATAACCTGCAGGATGGGATGGATCGTAGTAAATGCTGGCTAACACCTTCTCCATTTTTTTGTTTGTTAATAAGGCACCCAGTCTTTGATGATGCTACTCTTTTTTTTTCGTGTGATATTTTCTTGGCTTGTAATGCTTTGCGTGTGCGGCCAGCGATAGGTGTCGAGGAGGAGGATGTCTGAACAGGGGTCATCGGTTCTTGTTTCACTTCTATCTTCACCTTCTTTTTCTCTTCTGATGAAGAAGGGGTGGTCATCATCTTTTTAATCCATCCAATTCTGGATGTAGGTGGTGTTGTTAACTTGCGTACTTTTTCTGGTGGAGTTTGAAACCCATCTTCTTCTTCTTCTCCTTTTTCTGTCTTGGTCACTGGCAGTAGTAGTGGTAGTGGTGGTCTGGGGGATGGACTTTTCATCAAGGTCTTAAAATCTTTCAGAGGGGGATGAGCTGTTTCGTCAGATGCTTTCTGGTGAAAGAGTTGCAGTCGTTGCAAGAGCTGACCGTACTTTTGCGATTTTTCTGTTTCGGACAAATCTTGGCGATCCATCAATGACTGCAATTCGTGTTGTAACTGGGACATCTCGGTCAAATTGGGATTGGGAGGCAAATGCGGGATTCGTTGTTCGTGCCAACGATGGTATTCCATCCATCGTTTGTAAGGCACTAAAGCTAGTTTTCGTCCTTCCATTCGATGTCAAGGGTCACATCTGAGATCTTGGGACTTCAGAGGTCCTTTTCATCTTGCTCCCACGAGTCCTCCCAGCATGGTTCCCACGACTCCTTTCAGCAAAGGTCCTAACAAGAGGTGCAAAACTCCTCCACAATGGACCAACATCTTCTTCTTTTGACGAATGGGGATTTTCTTTTGAACCATTTGGCGAAGAACGTGACGATGTTTGCCTAAGCATTATTTCTGGTGTTTTGACAAAGGGATCGTACCTTTCAAAACGTTCAAACAACATTCGCACACGGTATCGATTGTATATAATTTAACAAAATAATAACAGCTACATAGCTTTACGCTAGCCGATTTTACTACGCAAAGGCTTTGACACTAGCGTTATACTTAGATTTTACTTTCCCATAGAGCATATTTTCATGTGTGACGATCATCATAGGGTAAATACTAGTAAAATCCTGGGATACAGAAGGCGATGACCTATATCAGATCCCGAAATCTAAATTCCCTACTACATCATTGCTAGTTAAAACTAATGCACCCTGCTGCACACATGCGTGCGTGCGCATGCATGTGATCTAGATAAATACAGGGTATTAATACGACTAATATGACATATAATCTCACAAAATCGGATCTTATGACTTTGGTTAGGTCTATTGCTAGGGGCAAACAATGCCAGTACAGTTGGTGAATATATTAACACGCTTAATATATTAAGATAAATAACAATGTTTATAATCTTAATGTTAATGTTAAAATAAGATAAAACTAACAAAACTGATTGTATTATTTCAGTTTGGAACACTCCTTTCACTTACCGTTACCGTTTCTTCTAGGAGCCATGATTCCACAATTTTATACTGCAGGTTCAGACTTATTATCTCGACTGTGTACAGGATTACAAATTTATATATATATATATATATATATATATATATATATATATATATATATATATATATATATTAGAACATTGGCAAAGCCTATTATTACGCAATGTGGTAAAAGGGTTGATTTCAGCTTGTAATGTTCCTCCATATTTTTGTCATATTACAAGTTTACGATTAAGTTTACCTCATACTTGAACACAGCATGCCTTTTAGGCATTCTGTGGCGATATTATTAGTTGTAAGTATATTTATGTTTAGTGTCATTGCGTTGAACTAGTTTGTGTCAAGTAGTAACTTCCCCACATATCTGTAAAATATGATCTTCCATTCATGTTTCGTCTTGTCGTTTGAGCAAGAAAACATTCCTGTGTCAACATCCAGTGGCAATCTGGTTCCCTGCTTAGTATGCCCCCTGCATTGCACTCCGCCATATCATATTTAACGTCCTCAAAATAAGGAAAATAAAAGAATAATAAATCATATGATTAGTTTTAATGATAAAAACTTTACTTAAGTTATCGAGTTGTTTTCACAAACGTCACGATTAAATACGCAAATACCCACAATGCAACGCGCGCGCACTTTGCGCCGCCATTTTGAGTCCGTAACAAACCTTTGTCAACATTAGTCATCATGTATATTCAAGATAATAAACTGATTTAAAGGCACAATAGTGCAGCTGTGAGCAGAGGCGTAGCTATGATATTTTGCGCCCGGTGACGAACTATAAAATTGGCGCCCCAGCCCCCTGCCAGTTTAATCACATTTTTGAATATTACCCTTGTTTACTTATTATAATGTAACGTTGTAAGCCTCATTTTGGCGCCCCTGTACCTTGTCGCACGGGGGCATATGTACCCACTGCCCCCCCCCCCCCCCCCCCGCCTCTGGCTGTGAGTGAATTTGCTTACAAAAATGTTAGGACATTTATGTATATCAACTGATTAAATACTATTTAGAACGCAATTCTAGGGTAATATCAAGTACGTAGAGGTTCTTTTTATGAAATATGAACTCTCTGAAATAATCGTACGTAGCGTAACGAATCTATCGTCTCCATTATCCATATTGAAATCGCGCTCGGCAGTGATCAGAAGATCCCGAACGAATAACACACATCATTCAGGTGACCTAAATTTGCATAATTATATGCAAAATTCTGTACACTGATGTTGATGACGTAAAACACAACCACGCTACCAGAAGCCGCAAAATGTCAACAATGAGTACGATCTTCTTCAGATCTCGTTCTTTTCTCATTATCATTTCCTCTCTACTTTTAGTTTTGAGAGGAAACGTTGAAATTTATTTAGAACTACTCTTATGATTATATTTAAATAGTTTTTTTTGTGGTACGAGAATGGTTTAAATCAACGTGCTTTGTACAGTATTGCAAAAATACTCGATTTAGCATTCCCTCGCGTACCCGCCCCCCCCCCCCCACACCAATTTTATAAACGAAAAGCATCTAGGAAATTAAAAAATGCTAAAAACTTTGTAATTTCATTATTCACTTTATAAATTCTAACTAGATTTTCACCAGTGGACCCTAACACTCATCTTTCTGGCGTTTCAAACAAAGCGGAAACGAATTCGTGGTATGCTTCTCCAAGTTAGTACCTTACATAAATAAGGTTATAAATAAGTTTTATTAAAATTTGCGACTGGAGTATAGAATCCGGGACAGATCATAAAAAATTACACACGCAGAAACGTAGTCACTTTGTCACTTGAAGTTTGGCCAACTTTTTCAGTGTTTCCCTTTACCTTCATTAGCGCTTCAGAGACCCTTAAATTTTTTATTTGATCCCCCGTTTTAATACTGAAGTTCATTTTTTTATACCCAGTTTTGACACCAAGGAGATTTTTGACTCTCAGACTTGTACCCCTAGGGGATAGACTGGTTTTATACTTGCACATGTTTATAGGGTGTTATGCACCCTGAGTAAATATAGAGAGATTTAGCTTTGGTGCCCATCTAGGAATTTTGGACACCCCCTCCCTCCATGACCTGATCCAGCACAGAAAACATCCATCAAATCACAAACTCTCATGTATTAATTTCTGATTCTCAAATAGCATTATATTCCTATAAGTTTGATAAGTAAGTATGAATATATTGTATAATTATGAAATAAATTTACATATTAAAATTCATTACAGAGACAACTGGACTATAGTAGTAATTATAATATGTAATACAGAAGATACCCACCAAATGATAAACTCAAATGTAGAAATTTTGTTATTACCTAGACTGAAATCAGCTCACTTTCAAGCTCAAGAATGGGGCGACCTTTAAGAGGCAGAGGGAGAGGAAGGATGAGGCATGGAGCAAGAACCAGAGGGGGAAGAGGAAGAAGACATGCAGTGCAGCCTGAAAACAGAGCTGACCAAGTTCTACACATAGTTCAGACAAGGCAGACAAGAATGAGGGTAATTGTTTATTTATACCTTGCAAAACAAGTATTGATACACATTGAAAAATGTTTGGTACTACTACTTGGCAAAGACTCTAATATATACAAGTGAGTGTTTTGCACAACTTAGAAAATGCATACTTCTGTTGAAGGATTATTTAACAATGTATGTTTAAATTGCTTAACGTTTTGTTGCTACTCACCACCCCACCCCAATATCATTTGATAAGGAAAACCATGCACAGATACCATTGAAAATACAGAGGCCACCTCATTTATATGGCCGCCTTATATAATACATGTCATCTATTTTGTCTATGGTAGTCACTATACTTACTGATATAGGGCTATTTGTTTAGGAGTTCAAGTAACCATACGTAGTAAAATACATAGAGTGAAGTAAATAAATGCTTGTGGTACAATTTTAAATTCCTGTGATAATCAAAATATAAACTAGCTAAAATCATTTCATATATAGGTAGAAGTGATCTATATTAGTGGCATACACAACAAATATTTGATACTGTCAAGGTCAACCCGCCCCTTTTCCAATTTAAGTAATAAATTTATAAAATTTATATTCAAAAAATTCAAAATGACAAAAAGCCTATGAGATCTTCAGCGATTAGACCTATGTTGGAGTTTTCTTAAAAAAAAATTAGACCTGTGAAAATTCATATATCTATTTACGCCTTGTAAAATAATGACTACGCTTTAAGTCTTCTGTTTTAAATATGATGCATGCCAAAATATATCAAGATAATATAATATTATGTATGCACTATCATTATAAACATAAAAACTTAAGAATGCAAGAATGTTTTATTTGCCCAGATTTTAGAATGACATGAAGGCTTGCAAGAAACAGAATTTTTATTTCATATTTGATATAACCTTTTGGCTATGAATTTTAATTGCCCTTTCTGATTTAATTCAGTTTTGGGTGAATACTGTAAATGATTTCTAAAATAACACATTTTCTTGATGTAATGACAGTTTTGAAACTGTTAAAATTCTTTCGATAACTTCTATGTATTTCTTGAGCATGTTATTATATGTACAAAATATATATCACAAAAGGTGTGAATAACTTGACAGGTATGTGGGCTACATTACAGAAAACCTCTTTCACTATACATGATATGTGTAACAACTGACTACGAATATGTAACTTGCACTTTGTACTGATAAAATCAAATACTGCATCCATGTATACACATAATTAAAACTTTGGTAGTTACTCTTACAACACAACATTTGCAGTCACTTCTATTTCCATGGTGGACTTGGAAAGATTATGTAAATACATGATTGCTGTAAATGTTAAAATTTCCATGGTATCGTGATGTTAGCTTTCAAGCTTGTTGTACCACATACATATGGGGATTCAGTATGCTTAATCTTTGTAACCGATTCCAGGAGATCATAACAAATGTGGAGCCAGACCGGCTGAGGGAACTTTTCATATAGATGTTGCAGTTCCACCCAAGCCTGGTCTTTAATGTTTTGGAGCCAGGATCAAGGCAGTGTGGTGGTTATCACCCATCCACTGACACAGGATTGATAGACTGGTGTGTGTGTGGAAAATGTAGGAAGATGCCCACAGACCTGGAAAAGATGCGTTGTGAGAGACAGCACTGTATATCACTTTTGCCAGTAATGAATATATAAACTTTTGTTTATAATGCACATTGTTGCTTAATGCATTATTCTTGATATGCTTAAGAGTTTATTTAACGTAGAATGTTTCATATATTTTAGCGAGACTTCTTACAAAATGAGACATGCTTGGATTATTTTCTTGCAATCACTGTGAATGAATTTTAAAATTGTAAGCCATCAAAAAACAAAAACAGAGATGCATACATAAGCAAATGATAAGGAGTTTTATTTTTTACAGTTGATACTCATCAAGTAGATTCTATTCATTACCTGGTTTCAATGTGGGTACCTCACTATGCTAAACAAATCTAAGCTGATGATGATAGAAAGATAACATTCTATCTTCATCTACAATCAGCCATTCCTATTTGATCCCAATGCAGGTGTCTCTGACTTCTAGAAATGATCCCCAAACACTTAATATCAGTTCTGGTTGCGATGGAACACTCAGCGCTCATGTCAAAATAAAAACTCTTAAGTTTTTTATCCATATTTATTTTACATTGGAATTTTCTGATAAAAGATGAATAAACTTTGAATAAGTTCCTATTTTTTTTTTTATATATTTTTTACATTTTCAAAACAGCATATTACAAAGTGGAATAATTTTTCAGGATTTTCAAGTTCTAATCCTTGATGAGGCTGTACTTGCTTTGGCCAGGATGTGCCGACGGGATGTTCTTGTACTTGACGATGAAGTTGACTTGATAAGCATGTACAGGCATGCTGCCTATAGGCAGTTCATACTATGGCAGCATGGAAGGCTGGGTCTGGACAGAGACGTGTCATTCCCTCTTGCTGTGTCTGGCGGATAAGTGACAAATATCCAGATGCTTTTGGACAATACACTAGTTTCATCCCCTCCAGGCTTGCCTGAACTTTTTTTAAACACTTCTTACAGGCACAAATTTATATATAAATGAATATATTTGACTTCATTCTTTGTTTTGTTGTAACTGCACATAATATCCCATTAAACACTAATGCTTCCATTCAGATATTTTTAAACACCAGTCTATTCTGCCTATAAAAAATGTGGGTAAGGTCATATATAATCAAGATAAAAGTTTTCGGCACTTGCAGATACATTATACATTGTTTTCAACTACTGATATTTACATTACTGTATATAAAGTGTAATCTGCCTTAGCAGACACATCCAAATATCAGGCACCTTTCATATATTACATAGCTAAAGTCGAGAGATCTTCTCCTTCACCAACACTTGAGTTGATGGTGGTTCTTGAAGTGCCAGGTTTCTGCTTATTCTCCTGGGATCATCTTCCTTAAGTTCTCTTCTCCTCCTCATACCCTGCTTGTCCTCAAGTCGACAGATAAGGGCTTTCTGAATAAGCTCTCTGATGTGGGGATATGTTTTCTTTTCTCTGCAAGGGTAGACGGACCATCTGCCACTTTTTCTGTTGTAACAGCAATGATACCTGTTTTAAAGAAAATTTTATTTTCTTAACTTGTGTGACAAGCATCCCCATATGTTAACCTATATTGAGTTTTCACCCAATATTTGAGCCTCGTTACCAATTCCAAAGGAGGAGTTGTCGAGGGTTTGTTCTTATTTGTACTATCTCCAAATTACTACTTGAGACAGGGTGCATTTTTACCCATTTCTTTAGAAGGCAACATATTTTCATGTGCAGGTGTTAGTTAGTAATCATCATGACAGCATTGTCCACAAACCTCCTGAGGAAATTCCATGAATCCCATATATCCTTAATAAAGTGGGTCAGTCCTCTGGGAAAGTGCTATATATATCATTGGATTTAATTATTAGACTTGTATTGTTCAAATCAAAATTAATATCCACTAGAATGATAACAACACTAATTACAAGATCTGTATGCATGGAAATATTAAGATTCCTAACCAGAAATGTAAAACAATGTGTGCCAGTTGTTACAAAATGACTGTACCTAATGCAAGACTTGTAAATGTGAATAATATTCCATTGCCTTGATGTCCAAGCTGGGATCATAATGTACAATCAATATATAAAATTATTTCCAATATCCTGTAGTTAAACAAACTTATACTATCTCCCCTTCTTTGTTTCTCATTACACCCCTGCCACTATGGATATTGTGATCCAAAGCAGCTAGCTCATTCTGAATCCTGTACACAGGATGGGTGTATGAAAATCTCTTAGCACAGTACATCATGATATGCTGATGAAAAACTTCAAACTCAGCAGTGCTTCTGCAATTATCAAAAAAATGTATCTTGTAAAGTGTCACTTGCAATCTGCTAACAATTATTAAATACTAATTAATGTTGGTAAATTTTGTATACATAAAATCTTTACTGCAGTGTTTATACAGAGTGTCATGGAATTGTTTATACCTGATGTGCATGTATTATATCTGAACTTGCAAACGACTTGAGAAGGACAGTCACTGTACATGTATCATGTACACACATCGTATGAATGCTAACTTATTCAGATATTCAAATGGTAATTATATACGGCAAATTATTCTTAAGTTGAGAACATATAATTGTTGCAATCCTGAAATGGCATACCTGAAATTCAAGTAATAGTCCACTCTGTTTAGGAACCTTTGGTCCAAGAGTGCCTGTGCCAAGGTTTTCAGGACTTTGGCATCCTTCTTGGGATCAAGCCAAGGTTTTTGTCCTCTCTTCATTCTCTGACAAAGGTTCATGTAGGCATTTGTTAATGCCATGGCCATGTGAGAGGATCCACTCATGTTTTTTGGTGATATGATGAAGGACGCTCCTCCAGATACTCTGAAAGAATGACACAATCAATATTTAAAGACCTAAAGCTGGTCTCGTTTGTCATGGTGACCCAAAAATGATAAATTATAATACAGCTGGATTTATATAATCAAGGGAAAGCTATGTTCTAGATTTGGCTAATGGTTAATGTAGCAGGATTGCAGTTTTGCTCAGATCAATGTTCCTTCAATATTCCACATTATTATATGCTTTTTTATTTCTCCGTTAACTTTGCACTGTCAGAATCGTTCAAGATTTTATGATACTGAACTCGCGAGCAACTTCATATTGAACTCAGAAAGGAAATACTTTCTATTGTAAACAAACAATGGACGCAGACGCCAGCACTTTTGATTTGTAAACATATCATGTACACTCGCATAGTAGGTGGTATACGTTTTGGCTGATTAAATTTGTTTCTGAATGAACTAAAGCTGATGTTTCATGGACTGCCACATAGCAGCTGCTTTGCCACATTCAGAGTTAACTTTTGATACAATGTTTCTGTTTTAGATGCCAGATTTCATAAAATTGATGGGTTCCTACAAATAACATGCAAGTGACAAGGCATAAACTAACGAAAGTTATGTCTAGCATGCAACTAAGTTCAAATTAATCTGGGCAGAGTTATGTGCGCATTAATAATGTTGTTGTGTAATGATGAATCTGCTGTTAGGTATTTAGTTTGGAATAAGGCATACATTCAGTTACTTTGTTTCTTGTAGTGTATTTTTGTTTATATAATCAAGCCCAAGGTAGAATAAGAAAATGAGCATATAATAAAAAGGTTACTGCATTTGTATGGGAAAATATGAACTTGTTTGTCGGATGGATATACTGCACTCCCAAGGTCTTGCATTATTCCATCCAAAAATCTTGTTCATATTCCCATACAAATGTAGTAACCTATAATTACTTTGACATTTCAAGTAAATTACTTTCAATAGGTTACATACCTACAAGATTTGCTGATGTATATACATGAATAAAATATATATTAAAAGATATCAGAAGATAAGGATTATGCACTAACCTTGATTTCATAAAAAAAAATATACAGTTGCAAACATTTACATATATCTGTTCAAAAATACAAGGACAGAAATCTCACCAAAAATTGTTCATAGCTGCTAGCAGCCTTGCACAAAAACCAGAAATGATTCATGATGTATTTTGACCATTGTAATAAAGCCTCATTTTCCTTTTGTTTGGTAACCTTGAAAAGAAGGTTAAAAGTGCATGAAGAGCAATCATCAAAACAGAAATTTTTCCAATACCAAAAGTTGTATAATATGAAAGAATGAAAACCAACTAGTTTTGTACAATTCAACAAATCATTTAATTCTCTATAATACAAAATGAACATTTAAACAGAACTTAACAGTATTGTGAATTAAATCACAAAAGGTCCAATAAGTTCCATCACTAGTCCTAATGAATAAAATTATAATTAAATTCCAGTGGTGTTAAAAACAAATTCATCTCTGAATGTATTGATGTGTTTTTAGTTGCCTGTGATATGGAGATGTGCCAACAGTGTTTTGATGAATTACAGTAATATAATCTAGGATTTTATCTTACTAAAGTATAATTCAAATAATATAATCCAGGGTGTCCTTATCTGAATTCACAATAATTCCAAGTTAATGTGCAAGTGCAAGAATATTATAGATAAATACTTTCACATATCCAATGAATAATAATTTGAATAGATAAATCAACCCAAACTGAGCACAACAATAAGACTGAAATATGCAAGAATGGGTAAATTCTCAAGTAAACAAGATCAAATGAATAGGGCACAAAAACAGAACTAGGGTGAGAGGCACAAATTCATTTCTAGAACAATCTAAGTTGTCAATAAGATAAAATCTGTTACTAAAAAAAAGAACATCAGGTACATGGGGGAATACCAATGTCATAGACTGCTGAGTAATAGGTGGACTAGACAGGATTCTTACCTTCATTATTTTCTTTCCAAGGTTTTTTGCAACATGCCATATATCATGAGAGTGTTTGATGGTGGGATAGGACATTTCTGAAATTAATAAAATGAACACAATAAGAAAATGCAGTGCCTAAGGAGGAAAAAAATAAAATCCAGTAATATAATCATCGCAAACAAATTTTGCAATTGCATATGAATACACAAAAAAGAATATATTTAAAAAAATTCACAAGTCAATATAATGAGAAGTTTATGTAAGTGTATGGATGTATAACTTGTGATATAATGTGGACTGAAAAGTATGGTGATATTTGCAAACAAAACAAAATAACTCACTCATAACTGATCCGATTCCTACATGAGTGTCTGTCACCACCTCCTTGATTTTTATTCCTCTCTCATTCATTTCTGTCATGGCTTTCTGAAAACCTGCCTTTTCTAGGGCTGGTGATTTTCTCTGAACCATCCCTTTGTTCAGTGTGTGAATAGTCAATATTTTTTGCTGATATCCTCCATTACTATGTAGGAACCATACTGGGCTGAATGGCCTGGAGAGTCATTGCACCCATCACCTTAAGAAAAGAAATGGAAAAGAATAGTTAAAGAAAACCGAGAAACATTAAAAGTCATCTTTCCAACGTTATTTAAAAGACCAAATGTGAATTAATTTGCACTTGTATGGATTTCAAACAAATCTTCAACAATTGAGGTTCATTGGCTCACTGAGTTGACTGATCCAATTATGAACCATTATGTGATAACTAACTTAAAATGCCTGGTAGCCTGATGACGTTCATCTACCGCAATACCAATATCCAGTTACAGTTGGTTATTTTGATTCTGTGATTTGCCCAACTGGCTTTTATTCTCCATAGCTGACGATTCTTACTGATGACTGTAGTTAACATTGGGCTTCTGTCCATAGAGTATAAATATAATTTAGCAATGCAATTTATGAACTGCTACTTAGTGAGATTTATACATCAAAATTATGTCAGGGCTGTTCCATTAAAACATACATGATACCCAGGAAAGGCACTTTTAAAGTGGAGTACTCACCCATAGATGCAATTTAGATATTTCTTATCATTTAAAAAGGAACTCTGTGAAATCAAAGTATACAATAGAATATATTTGGAAAATATATTTAAAGTTAAATTTAACTGGTGATATATGAATCTCTCTCTCTCTCTCTCTCAAACACGCACACAAAAACATACAAATTATTTAATATGACTGTGATGGACTAATTCCTTCCAAAATTTTAGATGGAAAAATATTTGGCCTCTGAAATAAAAATGTATAGTCTGTGATGTCCAGCTTAAGTAATATTCAGCTGATGACTTACTCACTTTCAAGTATATTTCTTGAGGGCCAGGTATTGTTTTTTTTTCTTTCTTTTTTGTCTTCAGTTTCTTGTTAAGGGTTTTCTTTTGGTATTTTTATAGCACTTTCAATGCTTTATTGGCTCTATGCTTCTGAGGAAATCCAAGTTTAGTGGTCTTCCCAAGAAGACACCAGGGCAGCTGACACAGTCTCACCGGGGTGGGGTGGTATTAAACCTGCAGCCTTTTAATATGTATAAAATTTACTGTCATTTTTTAAGAACTTAGTTATTAACCTAAAAAAAAACAATTACGACTTTACACCATATCCTAAGTAATAAAAGTGAATACAATAATTTCTAGGTATAATGAACACCTATTCATTATGAGAACAGAACATATATGAACAAGGGTATAACATTCAGACAATGAAACATAACATTCATGATGACGGTTATTTAATTATCTTCACTGCAATAGATTACTGAATTTTAAGAAGCTATTAAAAACGTATATTAATTACACTTGCCCATTGTCTTCAAAATTACTGCTATCAGTTCCCATCATTTCTACACCAGATACATGTGGCTCACTTGAACATAGAGGAAATTTACTTCTTATACATACAATTAAAATCAGGTCTTAAGATATGGCATCTTATAATTATCTCAATATTTTGTTTTAAATTAAATATGTCATATGTGCATTCAGCATGAGCTAATTGGATAGAGGCGAAGAGTGTGTTAGCAAGAACTGCATGTGTGACATAGCTATAAATGGGAAACAGCAAAAAAAAGGCATGTGTGATATGTAATCACAATTTCAAACTATACAGTCACTGGTTCTCAAAGTATTCATTTACCTGTAGTGAGGGATGTGGAAGGTGGAGGAAAAACAGCTGGGTTAGCCAGCATAGTATACTGGAACTTCTTTGCCTAACCAAAACAATTACAGTAAACATTGCCTTTTTCCATGCATCAGGTAGCACAGTTGAGGCACCCTATCCCACTTCTGAGAAAGTGAAATTCATGATATTTTTTTCTTTCTTCTAGCTCAAACTAAGAAAAGTATGAAGTGGGGACTCAACCTGCTGCAACTGTTTTAAAAATTTCCGTTTATCAGCATTGTATTTGTTACATTATTGTTTTCAGTAGCATGACAACTGTAGCAACCACTCTCCCAAAAAAGAAAATTCTGCAAGGAATTTGTAATTTTTACCTTCCTGACTCAATAGCAGATACTTCAGATACTGAAGGTGTCTTCATTCTCTCTGTATGTCGTAAAAGCACTTGGCCAGGTGTTGATGTGAAGCATGAAGATGTACTGGCCAGTGATTCTGCATGCTTTGGCTCATCCTTTGCTACATTCTTTGTAACTTTGTAACTAAAAATATGTAATAAATATTCATTTGTATTATAATTTATATTTTAAATCTGTTTCTTTGTGATTTGTGTTAAACACTTAGAACTGAAATACTTAATATTAGCAAGGATACATAAGAACAGATCAAACAAATATTGACATAAATAAAAGTTACTTGATTGCAGCTCAAAACTTTAACTGATAAGGTAACAACCTGCCAGCCATATATTCTGGTAGCACTACAACATCCTTTCCTATCATGACTAGAGATCCTTTTGTAATTGTAGTCAATACAATGCTTTATAATAAATTTACTAGTAAGTAGTTGAAAGATGTACAATAAAATCTTAGCATTCAGCCTATCATAGTCATGAGATCAACATTTTACTGGATCAGTTCAACATTCAGATATAGAAAACCCTACTAACAGTTCAACATTAAACATGTATTATTTGTTCTACATGTTTACATGAAAAGGTTATTAAACTTTTATGCAAGTAATGTGCATGTCACATTAACCTAAGGTGTGTGTGTGTGTGAGGGAGAGAGATTATATAAATACTTATAACTTGTAAATGTATCTAAGTTCCCTCGCCGAATTTAAAAAACCTGTCTCACGAAGATAATTGACAGGTGTACAAAATGACCTTTATGAGCACGCTGTTATAAAAAATAAAAAATATATTCCACCCCAACGTACAATACACACAATGCAGTCACCGAGTGAAATATTGGTCAGCCGATCACATCTATTTTGGGAATATTACAAATCAAGTCCTTGTGCAAATATTGCATTAATAAAACTGTGCTTTCAAACATACAGTAGGAACAAGATATTGAAAAATGGAAAACACTTATACATAGACATCACAGTCACTTGATTCTGGGGAAACTAATGAGTATCACCATATAACACAGACATTGGCCTACCTGTCCAACAACAACTTCGCCATTTCAGTGTCTGATGCCAGTCCTAACTCTTCCATCAAAGCTCTCCATCGAAAAAACTGGTCCCCAAGACGAATCCTTGATAAGTTCCGTTCGTTTTCTCTGACAGTTTTTCGACGTTTCTTCTCGGAAAGCGACAAGCGCGGGCGACCTATACGTTTTTTACTCTCTCGTGTGTCTGGCAATTTTGTTTACGGTAGATAGTTAAATTACAACCACGTGACTTATAACCCGCCCACTGGACGAAGATGACGTATATGTTTTTGTGGTCACGTGAGGCTTCCGTAACAGTTCGTGACCTACAAGTTTCAATTAAAGCGGGTCCCCACAAAATTTTCTTTCGTTTATTTATCAATTACCTAATCAAATCTTCACAAACTCTAAGTTTTTGTGAATTATTTCAGCTTATAAGTCGACACATTTCATTAGTTACATGATCTGTAACATTCACAAAATTACAGACACTCTGCACTATTAAAATTACAGACACTCTGCCTTTAACTGTCGATAAGGACCTTTACTTCATTGAAACGATACATAGATTATACTTGAAATTAATTGCCCTATAGAACTAAAATAAAAAATGTTGGAAGTTCCCTTGCTTATATCGAAAGACAGAATAGTGAATTTGAACCGTAATCGTGTATATTGCTATCAAATAGAAATGCAGTTATTTTTTTATTATTACAAACAGACAATACTGACATTTTAAAAAGTGTTTCCTATCATATCCCTAAGCTTGTCATCTTGAAAAAGTATTTCCGGACAATGATTTTCGGCATACAATATCCTGAAATGCTTTTAGAAATATGAAATTATATATCAACAATTAGCATTTTAACTTGAACGATAAATAAATGATTGATTTCTGCCCATGAAGATTGAAAATGATTAAATGTTTCTACTTGTTTGTGTATCCATTTGTTTATGCGTTTGTTTATCGATCGATATATTTGTTTATGATCTATTTGTTTATGAAAGAATAACAAAGATTGTTGAAATTTAAATGTTTTACTTAAAGACAACAAGTATAAAAGTCACGCATTCGGTCTCGTGCGGTTGACATACACAACAGAATGTGATGTATTATTATATTCTTACGCACAAAATGAAATGTGCCTTCGTAATTATGCGGGAAGAACAATGTTATTAGGTGCCGGTTTGCGAGGGTAGGGACTCAAAATGGCGGATATGGAAGTACACACGTTTGTGACATCACGTGAAAACAACGGAAGTTCCGTTCGTCCGGGGCAGATCATTGTCTTGTCCATTAATGGAAAGACTGTTATTTCAAGCCACATTTCACGTAGCGTAATAAATTTGGTACCGATGTTTAGCTCAGGCATTCGACTGTGCATCTCTATCAAAAGTTTGACTTAATATCATACATTTAAGGAATGACAAATCATTTTCCCACGGTACAGTTCGACATGTACCTGATCGCTCCCGCTTAATATGTGAAAATAATACCCTGAATGGAATACTACCTTCTCATTGGCCAACTGAAAATAAGTTATAAATAAATACAGGACGTCATTTTCTTTTAAACAATGAGAGGACAGTATTCCATTCTGCGCTTTGTTTTTGCATATTAAGCGGGCGCGATCAGGTACATGTCCAGCGGACCTTGAATGCTCAACGGGCTGCTCAGAAGGAAACTAGTAGTTAAGTGGGCCACCATAGGGACAATGGGAATTAGCATTACAGACCCCCCTGGGCCACTATAGGGACAATGGAAATTTAACATGGAGAAAAACGCTGGGCCACTCTAGGGACAATGGGAATTTAACATAGAGTTTGGGCTTGTCTAGGGACAAGGGAAATTAACATGAGGAATAGAGTTTGGGCTTGTCTAGGGACAAGGGGAATGGAACAGGGGACTATAGTGTGGGTCTGTCTAGGGACAATGGGAAATTTAACATGGGGAATAGATCGTGGGACTGTCTAGGGACAATGGGAAATTTAACATTACGGAAACCCCTGGGGGATATAGCCTCAAGGGAATTTAACATATGGAAATTGAACATGGTGGATCTGTATAGCGTCAAGGGGAATTGAACATGGTGGGACTATCTAGGGACAATGATGGTAGAGGGTCAAACACAACAGAGACAGAAACATACATACACTAGTACAAGCGTGGGATTTATATATAAAGCATTACCAAGACCTGAAATCTTGCTGGGGTGTTCAAAAATTTGCATAATTGTAATGATGCTATAAATAGCTATAATCAAGGAAATGCTCAACGACAAAATGGATGTGACTAAAAGTAACGTTAAAATGACGAAATTGTCCCAGAATTTAAAGGAAAATAAACATATCCCCGAAAATTAAGTTACAATGGTTTAGACTAAAATGGATAAAATTAGTAACTACTTACAATATCAACTTCTGTGACGATCGTGAATAAATACCTATGTATCTATAATCAGCTGAAATTCCTATGAAATCCCATTATCTATTTATAGCTCCAACTTGTGGGTTTTTCCTTTGGAAAATCCCACTATCTTTTTATAGCCTCAGCTTGAGTGACGTTCCTGTTTATGAATTCTAGTATATATGTATAGCTACAAAATGTGGAAATCCCCAAGTCGATATTTATAGTCTCAAAATTTCCAGCGTCAGTAACGTCACTGTACTGAACACTAGGGGATAAATGTCAACAGTTTTGCAAGTGGCTGACCTGAATACACGCTACTGCAGGTAGGTAGGTAGAGTGTATCTGATAGCGATAAAGTGAGTTTTTATAGGGATAAACAGAGACCAATACACACACACACACACACACAACGTACGCGCGCAGACATACACACACACGCACACACACACACACACACACACGCACACACAGAGGGAAGAGGAAAAAACAAACCCCAAATATACTATCAACACAGAAGGGAGATAATACAAACCCCAAATAAACTATCCACACAAACGTACGCGAACGCATACAAACCCCAAATATGCTATCCACACTCGGGAGGAAGAAGAAAAAAACAACCAAATATACGATCTACACAACGTACGCGAACAAACACACACACACACATACACACACACACACAGAGGGAAGAGTCAAAAACAAACCCCAAATATACTATCAACACAGAAGGGAGATAATACAAACCCCAAATAAACTATCCACACAAACGTACGCGAACGCATACAAACCACAAATATACTATTCACACAACGTCGCTAACGCATACAAACCCCAAATATGCTATCCACACTCGGAAGGAAGAAGAAAAAACAACCAAATATACGATCTACACAACGTACGCGAACAAACACACACACACACACATACACAAACACACACAGAGGGAAGAGTCAAAAACAAACCCCAAATATACTATCAACACAGAACGGAGATAATACAAACCCCAAATAAACTATCCACACAAACGTACGCGAACGCATACAAACCCCAAATATACTATTCACACAACGTCGCTAACGCATACAAACCCCAAATATGCTATCCACACTCGGAAGGAAGAAGAAAAAACAACCAAATATACGATCTACACAACGTACGCGAACAAACACACACACACACACACACACACACACACACACACACACACACAGAGGGAAGAGGAAAAAACAAATCCCAAATATGCTATCAACACAGAAGGGAAATAATACAAACTCCAAATAAACTATCCACGCAAACGTACGCGAACGCATACAAACCCCAAATATACTATCAACACAGAAGGGAGATAATACAAACCCCAAATAAACTATCCACAGAAACGTTCGCGAACACATGCAAACCCCAAATATACTATCAACACAGAAGGGAGATAAAACAAACCCCAAATAAACTGTTCACACAAACGTACGCGAACGCATACAAACCCCAAATATGCTATCCACACTCGGGAGGAAGAAGAAAAAAACAACCAAATATACGATCTACACAACGTACGCGAACACACACACACACACACACACACACACACACACACACACACACACACACAAACGCACACACAGAGGGAAGAGGAAAAAACAAATCCCAAATATACTATCAACACAGAAGGGAGATAATACAAACCCCAAATAAACTATCCACGCAAACGTACGCGAACGCATACAAACCCCAAATATACTATCAACACAGAAGGGAGATAATACAAACCCCAAATAAACTATCCACACAAACGTACGCGAACGCATACAAACCCCAAATATGCTATCCACACTCGGGAGGAAGAAGAAAAAAACAACCAAATATACGATCTACACAACGTACGCGAACACACACACACACACACACACATATACACACAGAGGGAAGAGGAAAAAACAAACCTCAAATATACTATCAACACAGAAGGGAGATAATACAAACCCCAAATAAACTATCCACACAAACGTACGCGAACGCATACAAACCCCAAATATACTATTCACACAACGTCGCTAACGCATACAAACCCCAAATATGCTATCCACACTCGGGAGGAAGAAGAAAAAAACAACCAAATATACGATCTACACAACGTACGCGAACAAACACACACACACACATACACACACACAGAGGGAAGAGGCAAAAACAAACCCCAAATATACTATCAACACAGAAGGGAGATAATACAAACCCCAAATAAACTATCCACACAAACGTACGCGAACGCATACAAACCCGAAATATACTATCAACACAGAGTGAAGAAGAAAAAGTTTTTTGAAAGCACCTAAGCCCTCACCTGCAATGACCAACTCTGCCAAACACCTACACCCCACTCCCCACTCCCAACACTACAAAACCCATTTAACCCGTTATTTTATGGCATCAGTGTGTGATTTAGGAAACATCAAGACACAAAATGATGGATGAATAGACTGACTATTGTTTACCGACTTGCATGCCTAAAGAGCGTGCGTGAAGGAAAACATCCTTCCATTTCAATTCTAACTAAAACATGATCCAGAGGGATAGAGAGAGGTGAAAGAGCACAATTTCATAAAGTGTGAGTAAAAACAAAACACGCCATCCTTATTATACAATGTCAAGACCAAGAGACACCTACATTTTCTTTCTGGTCTATTCTCTTTTAGAAGGTAGTATGAAATTTCACATCAGGGCCAACGCATCGGCTCACATTGTCAATTTTTCCATTTCCATGTCTTTACTGGCACAAGTTCTTCATCATCTTCAATTTCTTCTTCTTCTGAATCCCTCTTCTCTGTTTCGTCTTGTTTTTGTTTCTTCTCTTTTCTCGTAGGGCACTCTGAATTCCAGTGTCCTTTCTCCTGACAACGATATTAGGTATCTTGACTTTTGTCTCTCTTTCTTAGACGAAGCAGGTATTCTGAAACGATTATGCCACACAGTCCTAGAACAAAACAATGCATCACCCGTTGTAAGCCATTTCATTGGCTATACTTATTTTCTTACCGCGTTCGCTTCGAATTGACTTGAGTAGCTATTCAGACAGTGACGAGAATGGCCATGCTTTACTGGGTCTATCCTATAGGCGATTTATATAAAAAAAATATTTTTAAAAATTAAACTAATGCACGAACATTCGTACCATGGGCGATCCCATGGAAATTGTGTCCGTCTTATTGCAAAATACATCAACATTTAATTTAACCGTGCAGATCGCTAGAACAAACCTCTGTTAATATACATTTTGAAAAGTGTTGTGTGACACGGATCGCCATTGTCGCTTGGTGTCTGCTTTTTTGTTTGAAAAGAGATCGTTTCGTCTTGACTATAAAAATTTAATTTGACTAAGTTTTACGCACTACTTGAACTCATACATTTACGTTGTAGGTGTAAGCCGTCTTTCTCAGTTTTCTGGAAGTTCCTTTTTGCGTTTCTCAGATATGATACTATTTTTTATGGACCGAACGAAATTTCTTTTGGCGTGAATCAGGACTCGTGGTTTTGTGGCATAATTGGCGAGCATTGATTAAAGCTCAGTTATGTCGTTTTCGAAATCGCTGACACGGATTTGAACTAACACTTCAGGTTTTGTGTGAGGCGATACGGTACATCATTGCTTTTTACTTCCTCAATGAAATCGTTTCATCTTATTGCAAAATTACATTTGACTAGGTTTCATACGCAGCAGGTCCCTGTATATAAGGAGATTGTCTTAGCGTCAGAGTATTCATTCCGCTCTCAAACGATCAAGAAGATGGAAGAGTCAGCACAGATCGACCTGCTGGTCAAATATTTGCTAAAAGTCATACGAAAGCATAATTCACATGCGAAAGTGGCAACAAAACTTACTCTTTTGATCGTTGATTTGATGAGAGTCATACGAAAGTGTGTAAGTGCTAATGAAGTTTGCTATATCTGCAAAGGTAAATGGGTATTTGTCTCCAGAATACCTGCTTCGTCTAAGAAAGAGAAACAAAAGTCAAGATACCTAATATCGTTGTCAGGAGAAAGGACACTGGAATTCAGAGTGCCCTACGAGAAAAGAGAAGAAACAAAAACAAGACGAAACAGAGAAGAGGGATTCAGAAGAAGAAGAAATTGAAGATGATGAAGAACTTGTGCCAGTAAAGACATGGAAATGGAAAAATTGACAATGTGAGCCGATGCGTTGGCCCTGATGTGAAATTTCATACTACCTTCTAAAAGAGAATAGACCAGAAAGAAAATGTAGGTGTCTCTTGGTCTTGACATTGTATAATAAGGATGGCGTGTTTTGTTTTTACTCACACTTTATGAAATTGTGCTCTTTCACCTCTCTCTATCCCTCTGGATCATGTTTTAGTTAGAATTGAAATGGAAGGATGTTTTCCTTCACGCACGCTCTTTAGGCATGCAAGTCGGTAAACAACAGTCAGTCTATTCATCCATCATTTTGTGTCTTGATGTTTCCTAAATCACACACTGATGCCATAAAATAACGGGTTAAATGGGTTTTGTAGTGTTGGGAGTGGGGAGTGGGGTGTAGGTGTTTGGCAGAGTTGGTCATTGCAGGTGAGGGCTTAGGTGCTTTCAAAAACTTTTTCTTCTTCACTCTGTGTTAATAGTATATTTCGGGTTTGTATGCGTTCGCGTACGTTTGTGTGGATAGTTTATTTGGGGTTTGCATTATCTCCCTTCTGTGTTGATAGTATATTTGGGGTTTGTTTTTGCCTCTTCCTTCTGTGTGTGTGTATGTGTGTGTGTGTGTGTTTGTTCGCGTACGTTGTGTAGATCGTATATTTGGTTGTTTTTTTCTTCTTCCTCCCGAGTGTGGATAGCATATTTGGGGTTTGTATGCGTTAGCGACGTTGTGTGAATAGTATATTTGGGGTTTGTATGCGTTCGCGTACGTTTGTGTGGATAGTTTATTTGGGGTTTGTATTATCTCCCTTCTGTGTTGATAGTATATTTGGGGTTTGTTTTTTCCTCTTCCCTCTGTGTGTATGTGTGTGTGTGTGTGTGTGTGTGTGTGTGTGTGTGTTCGCGTACGTTGTGTAGATCGTATACTTGGTTGTTTTTTTCTTCTTCCTCCCGAGTGTGGATAGCATATTTGGGGTTTGTATGCGTTCGCGTACGTTTGTGTGGATAGTTTATTTGGGGTTTGTATTATCTCCCTTCTGTATTGATAGTATATTTGGGGTTTGTATGCGTTCGCGTACGTTTGCGTGGATAGTTTATTTGGGGTTTGTATTATCTCCCTTCTGTGTTGATAGTATATTTGGGATTTGTTTTTTCCTCTTCCCTCTGTGTGTGTGTGTGTGTGTGTGTGTGTGTGTGTGTGTGTGTGTGTGTGTGTTCGCGTACTTTGTGTAGATCGTATATTTGGTTGTTTTTTTCTTCTTCCTCCCGAGTGTGGATAGCATATTTGGGGTTTGTATGCGTTAGCGACGTTGTCTGAATAGTATATTTGTGGTTTGTATGCGTTCGCGTACGTTTGTGTGAACAGTTTATTTGGGGTTTGTTTTATCTCCCTTCTGTGTTGATAGTATATTTGGGGTTTGTATATGTTCGCGTACGTTTGTGTGGATAGTTTATTTGGGGTTTGTATTATCTCCCTTCTGTGTTGGTAGTATATTTGGGGTTTGTATGCGTTCGCGTACGTTTGCGTGGATAGTTTATTTGGGGTTTGTATTATCTCCCTTCTGTGTTGATAGTATATTTGGGATTTGTTTTTTCCTCTTCCCTCTGTGTGTGCGTGTGTATGTGTGTGTGTGTGTGTGTGTGTGTGTGTGTGTGTGTGTGTGTGTGTGTGTGTGTGTGTGTTCGCGTACGTTGTGTAGATCGTATATTTGGTTGTTTTTTCTTCTTCCTTCCGAGTGTGGATAGCATATTTGGGGTTTATATGCGTTAGCGACGTTGTGTGAATAGTATATTTGGGGTTTGTATGCGTTCGCGTACGTTTGTGTGGATAGTTTATTTGGGGTTTGTATTATCTCCCTTCTGTGTTGATAGTATATTTGGGGTTTGTTTTTGACTCTTCCCTCTGTGTGTGTTTGTGTATGTGTGTGTGTGTGTTTGTTCGCGTACGTTGTGTAGATCGTATATTTGGTTGTTTTTTTCTTCTTCCTCCCGAGTGTGGATAGCATATTTGGGGTTTGTATGCGTTCGCGTACGTTTGTGTGGATAGTTTATTTGGGGTTTGTATTATCTCACTTCTGTATTGATAGTATATTTGTGGTTTGTATGCGTTCGCGTACGTTTGTGTGGATAGTTTATTTGAGGTTTGTATTATCTCCGTTCTGTGTTGATAGTATATTTGGGGTTTGTTTTTTCCTCTTCCCTCTGTGTGTGCGTGTGTGTGTGTGTGTGTGTGTGTGTGTGTGTATGTCTGCGCGCGTACGTTGTGTGTGTGTGTGTGTGTGTGTGTGTGTATTGGTCTCTGTTTATCCCTATAAAAACTCACTTTATCGCTATCAGATACACTCTACCTACCTACCTGCAGTAGCGTGTATTCAGGTCAGCCACTTGCAACACTGTTGACATTTATCCCCTAGTGTTCAGTACAGTGGCGTCACTGACGCTGGAAATTTTGAGACTATAAATATCGACTTGGGGATTTCCACATTTTGTAGCTATACATATATACTAGAATTCATAAACAGGAACGTCACTCAAGCTGAGGCTATAAAAAGATAGTGGGATTTTCCAAAGGAAAAACCCACAAGTTGGAGCTATAAATAGATAGTGGGATTTCATAGGAATTTCAGCTGATTATAGATACATAGGTATTTATTCACGATCGTCACAGAAGTTGATATTGTAAGTGGTTACTAATTTTATCCATTTTAGTCTAAACCATTGTAACTTAATTTTCGGGGATATGTTTATTTTCCTTTAAATTCTGGGACAATTTCGTCATTTTAACGTTACTTTTAGTCACATCCATTTTGTCGTTGAGCATTTCCTTGATTATAGCTATTTATAGCATCATTACAATTATGCAAATTTTTGAACACCCCAGCAAGATTTCAGGTCTTGGTAATGCTTTATATATAAATCCCACGCTTGTACTAGTGTATGTATGTTTCTGTCTCTGTTGTGTTTGACCCTCTACCATCATTGTCCCTAGATAGTCCCACCATGTTCAATTCCCCTTGACGCTATACAGATCCACCATGTTTAATTTCCATATGTTAAATTCCCTTGAGGCTATATCCCCCAGGGGTTTCCGTAATGTTAAATTTCCCATTGTCCCTAGACAGTCCCACGATCTATTCCCCATGTTAAATTTCCCATTGTCCCTAGACAGACCCACACTATAGTCCCCTGTTCCATTCCCCTTGTCCCTAGACAAGCCCAAACTCTATTCCTCATGTTAATTTCCCTTGTCCCTAGACAAGCCCAAACTCTATGTTAAATTCCCATTGTCCCTAGAGTGGCCCAGCGTTTTTCTCCATGTTAAATTTCCATTGTCCCTATAGTGGCCCAGGGGGGTCTGTAATGCTAATTCCCATTGTCCCTATGGTGGCCCACTTAACTACTGAAACTGTTGTAAAGACTGACTGGTGAACAGAAGCTTAGAAGTAGATGTATGTTGTGCTAACTGGGCAGACATCTGCTGATAGTGCATCTGCTGCATGGGTTGCAGGTGGGATGACTGGGTCAGTGTTTGTTGCTGGATAGACTGATCAGTGAAAGTCACCTGCTTGTGAGTGGATTTAGGTGATCAGCGGAATCCGGCTGATCTGGTGTTAGCTGGAGTAACTGTTGAAATGGGGGTGGTTAAAGAGAGAGTTGCTGGTGGTCAATGTTGGTCTGTTGACTAGGAGTCAGCTGAATGGTATGCCGACTGTATGTTTCTTTGACCTGCAACTGCTGTTCTAAGCATCGTCTTGTATTTGACTTGGACTGCAAAATGAACAAGAAGTGTGTGCATGATCAAAACGTGAATATATTGTTTCAAACTAATGTATACATTCATACATGTAAACTAACTACCATACTGTTTTTGGCACATACTTGTACACATGCCACAATCCTGTTACATTTAATTTTGGTGCAGTTGGTAATAAAAAATAATATTCAGCTATTCAGGGCAAAGAAATTTTAACTTCCTCGGACAGATGAGATATTGAGAACTATATGTGTAACTTGCATATATATGATTTTAAAAAATCATTGTATTTTGTATACCTTCATTTAACATGCAAGGTAAAACTTACCAGAGTATAGCCCAAACTAGTGTTAGCATTTGTTCTGGAGCCAAAGAACTCAAACACCATTTGGAGAAAGTCAACCTTGCTTGGAGTAACAACTGTTATAAAGAATATGTATACTAATTAGTACAATAAAGTACAGGAAAAGAATGTATAAATAATATTAAAGTAATTAAAATAATTAGTGCCTAGAAAAATTCTAAAGTCGCATTTTGGCTAAGCATATTAAGATGTAAAAACAACCTGGTAGTCCTATAGATTAGTTTTGGATTGTGCAATACTTCTATTATCTTGCAGCTATATTTGCAACTTAATATTTTGTTTAGTTTCAGTAATTTGTAATCTAGGCTAAACTATTCGAGCAGGAAATGTCGCTTCATTACCGGTCGATGGAACACCTTTAAAATGATCCCCAGAGAATTTATATTCAGTGCATAGAGAAATATAACTTATAAGGTTGTGCAAGCATTCTTCCAAATTCTAATTGCTGCTGCAAGTCTTTAACATGGTGATCCAATTCTGCTACTATCAACCGCGCCTCATCACTCTCAGCAGTCAAGACATCAATCTGTGACTGGATGTCTACTAAACTGGCAGCACCAGAAGCTGAAAGGTTCATAAATGTGTGGGGTTTGACCGATGGTTCACTGGAATATCTATAATACGCACAATGTACACAATGCATGAATGAGTTGGTGACAAGAGTTACACTGGTTGTTTTTGGTGAGTGAATAATTTACACAAAATATTCTTCAGAAGTGACTCATTGCTAGCTGAACAGCTAGAAAATATCTAGCATATAATTAAATATTCATTACCTTTTCTTGAAATTTTACGGATCATTTTTACAAACTTTATGATCTACCGACAACTAAAGCTTAAGTGTTCAATAAATAGAATTAAAAATAAGAATCATTCATTGAAATCATTCATAAGGTCAAACAAATATTATATGTATGGTTCAGGTTACATGGGCAAAAAGAAGGGTAGGTAGGTAGGCTTTTTAAAACAAATACATTAGCAATCATCTTTATGTATTTATGTACCCTAGGAAGCAAGTTTTGTTGGTGGAAGAAAATCTCATGTGCTCTTAAGTCCATTTGGAAGAGTATAGAACGATGAACCTTTCCGCAAACAAATGGAAGTTTTCTCACAAAGAGACTCAAGTGGAGTTTATGGTGACAACTCACAAACAACACCATTGTCTATTTCATGTGTTTTAATTTGCTGGCTATTTGTTTTAATGTACACATTTAACATGAAAAAACAAATCTATATCTGACATGAAATAACAAAAGATCCGACCAATGGGGCAATACATTCTCTTTTATACATGTTATAATTAATACATATGGGGTTGTTGACTTCTGAATTAGAACTGGAGTGGAGCGTATACAACCTTTTGAAGCTGAACTTCATAAAATAGCCAAGACTGAAGATATTGTTTTAGGGCCGTTCCATTAAAACGTATATGGGACCCAGGGAATGCACTTTTAATATGAAGTAGTCGTCTATTGGTGCAATTTAGAAATCTATAATTTTCATAAGAACCTGATGAGTAATCAGAGTATATATATTTTTTAAACTACCTTCCCTGGGTACCAATGTATGTTTAAATGGAACAGCCCTTACAAAAGGAATCACAAAAGACAACATAGGTGATACAGAACATTCATTGTGGTATCAAGTTCTATCGAGATATCATTAGTCATCTGGGAAATATGAAAATGCAAAATTATATCCATATAGTCTAAATACAATAAAAATTACTAACTAACTCTTACAAAATTATCTGACTTAAATGTCCCTGCTAAATTGATGTCTCCTTTTTGTGGTGATCTTGCCGACCAAGTTTGATCAATGTAGCAGCTCTTATTTTGCCACCCATCGACAGAGAAATCTGGCTGTTTTGCTAACTTTACTTTTTTTTATCTCAGTCTAGTCATCTCAGACCAGTAGTCTCAGTCAAGGTGTCCACATGCTCATAACTACTTTTAAAAAAAGAAACCCTTGTTGTCTTATATTGTGCCTGACATAATTGCATTAAAATCAAACAACAACAACAGCAACAGATCTAAAACTCAAACATAGAAACTTAGGTAAATCATCTTTGGGAACACACCATACAAAACATTTCGAGAAAGACAAAGACACAGACGCATACGATGTCGAGCATTTTGGTATAATGCTAGTTCGTCCCACACAGCATGGTCAGTTTTATCCTATATGCAGGCCTAACTCAGAACATTTTCAGGCCAGCGTCATTAAATGTAGCTAAAGCTACCCAACTATTTTTAAATATTTAGTGTGAAACAAATTATATACTGTTAGCTTCATTTAATGACGCTGACTTAAAAAAAATGACTGTGCTACAGATAGGATAGTAGTATCAATGCTGTGTGGAATGAACTATAACAGAAAACACTGATCCATGCACATAGACTATAGACCTATACATTTCATAGCCTCCCAACTCTCTTAACAACTACAGAACACTTACTAACAGCTAGAAATGGGTTATATAAAACATGCTTTATTCTAATTTTGTTAATCATCTCCATTGTGCTCCGGTTGAATCAAAAATATAACTACAATATTTAAAGTCAAATGATGCACTTGCCAGCCAGAAGGATTCATTTATCCGTCAACACCTTAATCCATAAGCAAATTTCACTGTAGCACTTGCCATATTTCCAGGACAGAAAAATAAATGTTCAAAGAATCCGTGAACTTGAAAGTTTAGCACATGGTTATCAGCTAGAGTCCGTTTTTGGAGGGTCTATTATACAAAGGGTAATTTCACAATCAATATTAAGGACAACACAACTATGTCACAAACAGTTTCACCCCCTCCAAAGAAAAGAATAGTTATATACGATAGTGACACAGATCTCTAATTACCCATGAATAATCTAAATCAAGATGTTACTCTTCGTTACAGCTTGCACTAAGTATAACTACAGTAGAGCTTAGTAGCCAATATCGTTTTATTATTTACAATATAACTTTTAAAAATTGGAACTGAAGAAAATTAATTATCTATTGTCAATTTCATATAACATCCATATATTAAATATGACATTACCTCATTACTATCCGACGTTTTATGTTGTTATTTTTCTTTGCTCACGCGTATAAACTGTGTACTTCGGACGCAACGGTCACACCACAGCCCTCATTAACATATTTATATTAATGCGCCGCATGTAAACATTGGACGTGAACACTAGTGAAGAATTATTTTTAATTTAAAGGAAAATACAGGGTGAGAAAAATAGTCTACGTTGGGGTTTGGACCGAGACAAGGAAATGCCAGTCGCGGGGTTATATTATGTCTCCCCACGAGGCTTGCTCGAGTAGGGAGACATATAATATAACCCCGCGACTGGGATTTGCTTGTCTCGGTCCAAACCCCAACATAGATTATATATGTCTAGAAGGAGTAGGCAACACTTAATTATACCGTTATATCCAGAGTTAGTACAAACTATACCTCTTGCAAGCTGGAGCGAAACCATAGGGGCAGCAAGCACACACACACCCTTGTATCTTCTTTTGTGTCTGTATTGAAGGCTCGACCCATTGATATTGATTTAACCCAACCACCCACCCACCGGAAAGAAATCTGCGGATGCCTATGAGTGTAACATATGTGCAAAGTAGGCAATACTCTAGTATAGACACTCAACTCATATATATGTGTGTGTGTGTGTATATATATATATATATATATATATATATATATATATATATATATATATATATATATATATATATATATATATATATATATATATATATATATATATATATATATATATATATATATATATATATATATATAAAGTTGTTGAATAATTTTGATTACAATGCTCTTGGAGGTAATTACAGTAAATTACCTGAATAATCTGCTAGGCAGACCAGATTTTCAAAGTTCAGAAACCCAAGGGGAGGATATCCTATTATGTTGGCATGTGCTGCCTGGTTACCAATGGAGTGCAACCAGTAAATAGCTGAATGCATTTTGGAACCAGCATATTTCTTATAATATTAGAAGTAATAGGAGATGCAGTATACTGTAAACTTCTCTAATCATACATTTTTTTTTAACTAGGTGATCATACTTTTGCTTCTTCCTGTGTTAACGTTATTTTCTTGGAAAATTAACATGGAATGATTTTCTTGGCAAATTAGAAGCTTTGAAAGTGTTACACATTTGGATGAAAAACTACACTTTTTTACCTGAAGTATTGCAAGTCTTCAAATGGGGGTGATAAACAAGTCAGGGTTTTCAGCAGTAGATTTTTTAACACCTAGTTGATCCTTAATGAAACGTCTTCTTGATAATTATGCTATCACTGAATGAATGGTTATTATTACTTGGGGTTTTTAACAAAAGACGTCTAATGTTTTCTTTTAATATCTCTGACCCATTTTCACATAGAAATGAAAATCAACACGTGGATGTATTTTGATTACTACCATATATCACTGTGACCTAATTTTCTTACTCAAGTGGGTTTTATACTTCTCTCCATACCAGTCTGTCTACTGCTAGCTACTATGACAAAGCAGACTTTTATACCATGGAATCAGATTTTACGTATTTTCATTTATTATATTAAATGTATTAAAATGCTGGGTACAAGTTTTGGTGTGTAATGTATTTTCGAGGTTAGACTTGGACTTAGTTGTATTTACCAATGACGAGTGATATCTAGTAACCTAAAGGCATTAGTAGGCCTATTTGTTTTAAAACTTTCATTTTTAGCATAAGCAAAAAAGTGGTAACATTAGAATTATTTTGAAGAAAGGAAAACCAATTCATAGCATATATTGTGAATATCAGTCTATTCTGAATGTTGACGTTATAAAGAACAAACTATTGATCTATACCATATCACTTTATTTTAAAAAAATAAAATGATCATAAATATTTCATAAGAACACAGTTTCTTCACTTGCACTCTGATTTCACACCTTAATTCTACTTCATGAACTGTATAATATTGCCCAAAATTTATTAAAATTAATATGTATTTACAAAACTGAAATCCAAAATTTTGTTGCATTACATACTCAATTTACACCATAGAAATGTAGATTTACTGTAATAATAAATTAGTGGAAAACCTGTGCAATATGAAAAAGTGAATCAGGAATCGTCTAAGAATTTTATCCATGTGACTCACTGACATCTCTTGTAAAATATTGGAAGTATTCAATGTAAAAAAAAATCCGTTTATTTTTTTTCCATTAATGTTAGAGATATTAAAATTGATCAAAACTGTCTTATCATAATTTAATTCTAAAGTGGCAATTTATGTTTACTAAATTGTGATTTCAGATAAACATACATATTTACAAGAATATTGTAATTATTATGCACTATTTAAGAGTAAGAATATAATTTCAACTTATAACTGACTTGTCATTATGGCATTTTATGAAAAAAATTAATGGGGGGAGGGCGCAAAAAAAACAAGGCCAACAAGGTTTCAGAAGTACCCGAAACAATGAAAAAGTAAATTTGTATTATTAAAACTGAATGTTCACAAACCATTTCTATATTAGCACTAAAAAGTGACCAAAGACCAATATTAAGGTGGTATATAGTTGGTGCATGTGTTTGAATGCATGCTGTGAATTTATTTGGAAAAATATCATAAAGATGGGTTCAATTTTGAATTCTGCACACATAAGTTATGCATAAAACATTTAATTTTTAGAGCAACATATAATTTCAAAGTGTTCGACTGAAGAATATATTATTTCATACAAAGATGGGGGGGGAGCACTCGATAAAAAGGCACAGAAAGCTTCCGAAATACATGGAACATGGGAAAAGTCTATTTATTCTTATGGCTGAAAGTTCACCCAACATTTCTAAATAACCATATGTATGAAATATGCAAATGTCAACTTGAAATAACATAAGGTCAAGATTTTGAAAAAAGTGACCAAGACCAATATTACAAATGGTGGATGGCGCATGTGTTTGAATGCTTCCTGTGAATTTATCTGGAAAGATATCATGAAGATGGGTTCATTGTTAGATTCAGCACACTCTAATTATGCAGAAAACATTCCATTTTTATTTATTCTAACATTCTGGAAAATGCATCCCCTGTTGCAAGTCGAAGCTGTAAAAACTGTTAGGAGCCCCTTTGATCGCATCTGGCTCGATTCACAGGTGCTCGAAGCGAGCCTGATGTTGAGAAAAAATATGATATGATAGAAAGGGTCCCATGTCAGAACGGGTTATGGACGTAACGTGAGGTATTTTTTTATATAATGCACATAAATAATCGCGCGGAGAGAGAGAGAGAGAGAGACAGAGAGACAGAGAGAGGATGATTTAACTTGAGCAGCAGAGAGGGTGAACAGACCACTTAAGGGAATGGTCACCCTTGTGTTTAGACCAAAAAAAATAGTGACCCTTCATAGAGGTCAATACCACGTCTACGATTATTGTTTGTCCCAAACAGAATTGTAGACGAACCCTCTCTGCTGCTATCAATCTTGGGAATCATCATCTGAATCATGGGAATCTTTTGTTTTGTTCTTCAAGTAATATTCAAGTTCTGATGGTGGTTTTGGATTTATGTTCTTTCTTTTTCTGTAATAGTTCATCAAACTTCTGTATCGATCTCCACCTCAATTTCTACAAATCTGATATAATCCTCTAACGCCGTTGTTACATTCAACACAACTTCTTGAACCAGCATGAGGATTTTTCTTTAAAATATAATTATGTTTTTTGCAATATTCTCCACGACACATTTTGCTGCATTTATTTGTTGTTCCTTGAATTAACCACGCACAGTTGTTCATTATATTAATGATATCTGTTTAATTAAATTTACACCACTTCTGCTAATATCAATTAAAAAATTGTTATATTAAAAATAATGGTATATCCAGAATCTCATACTGCAAGAATAGCACGAGAACGATTAGAAGCAATTAAAAAATTTCTTCCTGTCAGAGACTCATTTAGAAAAAATCTACAAGCGCAGCAAGAAGCACAAGTTGAGTACGAAGAAGAAACAAAAAAAAAAACTGTTTAAACCCGTCACTGCAGCTACTGAAAAGGTTACAGCTGTCATCAAAGAAGATCTTCTTCCGGTATCAAAGCAAACAGCAGAACAAACCGAAAAAATAGCAAGAAGAACTAAACAGACAAAGAAGATTTTACGAGATCATCCACCTGGCATAGCCAGGGAAATAGCTGCGGCTCAACCTCCACCTGTTGGTGAGGAAATACTTGAAAGTATTGGAAAACTTCGTACTGAAGTCGCCAACGTGCAAAAAGAACATACACCTGAACCCGAACTAGTAGAAAAAAACTTAAAATTGATTGCAAAATTTAGGAAGGGGGTTGTTGAAGAAATTAGAAATACTAAAAGAGAAAAATTACCCGAAGCAATATTAAATATACTATTTAATAAATCTAGTATTTTAAAACCCCATTATGAAAAAGTAAATGATGATAATCTTATTAAATATATATATATATCGCGTATATTATAACAAAAAACAAGCTAGAGGTCAAGAATATGAAATTATTAATGAAGAAGTAAAAAGACTTTATAGAGAGACAGAAACAACTAAAACAAGAACAACTCACCCAGCAGAAACTTCCTCCACCTTTACAACAAATAGAACAACAGCAATTGATGTTAAAATCATCTAGAGAGAAAAGGAAGCAGATGGCAAAGGAAATGAAGTGAAAAGCAGAAGAAAAATGGAAACAAGAAGAAGAAATATTTAGAGATATAGAAACTAAACAACAGGAGAAATTACGTTCACTGGGTAAAGAAAGAGATCCTGACGATGATCCTCCAAGCGCTGTAGGAAGTGGTTTCCTGACTACATCAGAAGGAAATAATTTTATTTGTCCTGATAATATCCTCAATGACGTGTCACGGTTAGAAGTTCTCATAGGAGGAAAACGTGCCGGAAATAATTCACCAGAAATAATTAATGAAGCAGCTGATATTTGTCGGCGATTATTTCAAGGTGGTATCATGGATATCGGAGTTTACCGAGAACTTATCGATGAACTTGTTGATGACTAGTTGTTAAATAAATGGTAAATTAAAAAAGATGATCATGCATAATAATCATCGTAAACCTGTACAGGTCAGAGCGGTGAACTCACGATCACCAATCTACAGAGCTACTTACGGAGATGGACTTGGTGATGTTGTGCGGGGATTATTCACAAGGATAGCTCCAAAAGCAGCACCCGTTGCAAAACAAATATCGATGAAAGCTATCGATATTGTTCGTGGAAAAGCTCCTGGAGCAATTGTCAATGTTGCTGGTAAGGCGTTTTCGGCAATCAAAGAAAGACTAGCACGATTCTTGCGACGAAAACAACAACCACCAGTGAAACTGGCAAGTACTGAAATTATGCCCACAGACGTAAGTAAAATAATAAATCAGGTTGCAAATCAAGCACTAGCGGAATTATCTAAAGAGGCAGAAAGAAATATAACATCAAATTTGATAGATCAAAGACTCAGTGAATCAGGAAATAATATTTCAAGCATGATATCAGGAAGTGGAGTTTCCAAACACGGTTTTCGTGTTAGACGAAAATAATTATAATAAAATGTGTAAACGTGAATCCGATGAACATTTGATATGGAGACACCTGTCCTTAAAGATGAATCGGTACGTGATTATCAGTTTTATTCTTATGAGGTACGAATACCAGATCAACGTGGAAGAATTGAACTACAAGTTCATGATACAAGTAGATACTTTTTACCCGCTGAGGCTTTTCTTGAGGTAGAAGGTACAGTTATAAAAACGGATGATACTAATTACGGAGGTGCAATAAAAGTTGGTTTTGTCAACAATTGGATTATGGCGTTAATTGATAACGCCACTTATATGATCGATGGAACAAATATTGAATCGATTCAGAAAGATGTAGACGTTGCTACAACAATAATAGGATTAGTAAGATATTCTGATGATTATACAAGATCAGCAGGTCCTACAATGATGTTTGTGAAAGATAACTCCAATCACCCTGAAAGCGATCCGTATAATATAAGACGACCAAGAAATTTTGCCAATAACGCTGATGCTGATGTGTGGCCAGTGGTTCATGGTTCTAGCGAAAATTTCAACTTGGGATTTTCAGCACGTAAAAATATGTTACTAGGAGACAATAGAAGATTTTCATGTGCAATTCCACTATCGCATATTTTTCGATTTTGTAGAAATTTTAGAAAGGTTATTTTTGGAGCTAGACTCACGGTTGTTCTTGTGCGAAAAGGTGATGATAACGATGCTCTGTGGACACCTCTTGGTGATGCTGGTAAAGTAATATTGTCTAAACTTTCACTATGGATACCGGTAATGACTTCAACGATCGCAGTAGAACAAAAATTAATTTCTTTCATGGACACTGGTGGTAAATCCTTGTTGTCATGGTTAACAACAAGCACAGATAGTATGCAAACTAATGTTAACGGTCAGTTCACATGGCATATAGCATCACAACAGGGTGTTTCTGCACCGCGACATATTTTTGTTGCGTTTCAGGAAACTAATCGATTAGGCTCACAAGTTCACTCTCATATGATATTTGATAAGCTAGGTATCACAGATATTTCTTTACGGATAAACGGACAACAAGAACCAGCAGAAAATATACAACTAAATTATGAACAGAATCGTATAGGACGTGCATATCATCGTTTAATGTCATTCATGGGACGTGATCAAAATGTTGATACTGGATTGCAAATATCACAATATGATTTCAGAACTTTGTATCCGATTTATTATTTTTCACTGGAACATCTTGATCTATCAAAACAATCTGTCGTTGATGTACATCTTAAAGCAACATTGAATACAGGTGGTGCTAATTATAGAGCAATCGCGGTCATACTTAGCGATAAAGCCATGTTACTTGAAGGTGGTAGTGGTCGAATGAGGGTCGTTGATGCACCAGTGGAAAATCTCTAATTATTCAGAAAAATATTATTTATATAAAAATGTCGTATAGTCATATTAATGTTACTCTGACTCCCGGTCAGGTCAAAAAACTTCAATAAAAAACCACCAGCAAATGCGGAACTAAAATATCACTAAAACGAGATCAGATGTGTGATGGTGCAAACAAATTATCGTTGACAAATAATCAGATTAAACATTTCAATAAAGCCCTGGAATCAAAAACTGGAGTTCAATTACGTCTTTCTCCGAGCGCCATCAAAGACATGGTTAAAACAGGTGGTATATTTCCACTTCTTGCGGCTATTTCAGCGTTAATAGCTGCTGACGCTCCAGCCGTAGCAAAAGCAGCCGCGTTAGGTGCTGTTGGAACAGCTGCTGGAATGGCTCTAAAGAAAGCAACAGGAAATGGGTACAATAAAAAGGGACGCAGTCTAAGATTACCGGGATCTCGCTGGTGAAAAGGTCTAAGGCTCCCACGTTAGATGTTCCAGCATCAAATTTTGATTTACTTGATGCTGCTAAACGATTAAAAATAAAAGCCTTTAGAGGTGTTTTTATGCGAGATCAATTACCAAAACAACCAAACAAACTCGAAACAGGTATTATTAATATCGACGAACGTTCCGGACCTGGTACTCATTGGGTATCATACGCGGTTGATCCACGTGGAATCGTTTATTTTGATTAGTACGGGTTAGCTCCACCTGCTGAATCTATCAAGTATGTCGCACCACTTCACGCAGGAACCTCTGGTTGTAAAGTTTGGTATTCAACGCTACCCACACAAACAATGACAGATCCGCCAATATGCGGCCGTGAAGTAATTAATGTACTCGACGCTATATCAAAATCATCCAAACCGCCACATAAAGTCGTGCATGATTATACAAGCAACCACTTCGTTGCGCGTAAAGCGTTTTAAATAGATCTTAAAATATAATGGTTGATATTTACGGAAGAAGATCTTCTACTGGTAAGAAAATAAAATCCGATGTTGATCTGTCGAAGTATGCGACTAAAGATGAACTCGCTAATATCATGAATCTTGCTGGAGTTGATCCAGATGTGGTTGGTTTTTTTTAGGATCGATATGGTAAATTAAAAACGAGCAACATCAGATGGAATGATATAGTTCGACGAGTACTCGGTGCAGTTACGGATAATATTCCCGTGTTTACTGACAGCGACAAAATCAGAGATTCAAGTATATCGTTTACAACAATTAGAGATGAAATTGCAAGAAGCGTTGCTAATCGTGTGAAAAATACCGGTGACACAATGACGGGTGAACTCAGCATGAACGGAAATAAAATAGTAGTTTTAAGAGATCCAACATCCGACGAAGATGCAGCAACAAAAAAATATGTCGACACCGTAGATGGTAAATTATCCACGCTGCGGGCCGAGTATGACGTTCACGTGGGCGCTTTTGCAAGATTTCGCAGAAACCATCAAAGAACCGCAGAAGAATTCTTCGGCACTCCGCACTCCGTTGACATAAATCTCGCTGATATCAAGACGAACATCGACACGATCAAACGAACACAGCAAGACATCGTAGCGGGGATTCCTGAGATCGTTAATAAAACCAATTTGATTAAAATTCCAGCCGGAATAACTCCTGGGAATATCACAAACATCGTATGCACAGTATCATCGGGTTTCGCAACATGGTCGCAGCAAAATAAAACCATCAAATATACCGCAACAGTCACTGGCGTGTACGGACTGTCTGTGTTCAGTGCTGCGCGATTTGAGATATTTACAACGTTTCCATGGCGTCATTCAACGGATAGGTTTTCCGGAGTTGTATCTGTTATATTAAATAGCGGAACCGAAGAAATATTTATCTTGGAAGCAGATGATAAGAAATTAACCTCAACATCTTACTGGTGGTGTTTGGAATTTGTAGCTGAAACACCTCAATTGGTTACTGCATAAAAATATATGGACGGTGCACAATACGGATACAATCAAGCGCGTGAATGGCAGGCGGCGCTAAAAGATCAAGTCGAACAATATACAGTAAAAGTACAAAAATATCGACGACGATTAGTTATCGTTGATGTGATTGTTTATTCAGTATCCGCTGTTGTTGCTGGAACTGGTGTTATATTATCAGCGGTGACAATGATGGCACCAGTAGCTGTAACTATTTGTATTTCAGCAGCAACACCGATTGCAGGTGTGCTTAATATCATCACAAAAAATATGCACCTGCATGAATGAAAAATTATCCGATTACATGATAAGACTGCATACAGCGACGGTCGCATACTCGAAGTTATCTTCGGTGTTATCAGCGAGTCTCAGTGATGGAATTATATCTGATGTCGAGTTTTCAATGATGACTAAAATATACGACAAAGGTATCGGTATTAAAGACATAAATACTAATAATGATAGAATTACTCCAGCAGATCGTGACTAACACAGCCCAAAGATAACGATGATCTCGGTAGGTTCAACTAATCCTGAATTTAGTATTAACTTTCCTACTGCAATTCCAGTAAAGGAAATAGCACTGGCTCAATTACGGGTATATTACAGCTGGCCAAATATCAGATCAAAATCATTTAATGGTACACTAGCAAATAATTTGCTTGTATTTGCTAACAAGAACAAACCAGATGGTACTCCTGACTGGATAGATGTTGGAATACTCACTGGTAGTTATGAGATCGAACAAATCAATGAGGAATTTCAACGTAGAATAAAATCAATAACCGGAAAAGAAGCAAAAATATCAATTAACGTTCATGAACCGACGCTGTCCTCGACGGTTGAGATACATTCTCCTGATTATGCCGTTGATATTTATCAATCCACGATAAGATCCGTACTAGGTTTGCCGGATGTTCCCCCGGTGTATGAAGGACCACCAGAACCAAAACGAGCTGATTTTACGTCAACAAATAGCTCTTGTCACGATATTGAAATGAATTCAAATTGGTTAGATTACATAGAATTAAAACCAGTGGTGATAGATGGAGAAATTTATTATGATCATGTACTTATTTCTTATAATCTTAATAGACGTATTATTGCTTCGAATATTGATTCTATATTTTCTTCAATAAACTCAGACCATAAAATACAGTTAAATAGTTTACGTGATAGTTTTCGGGAGTATTTATTTGATTTGACATCTGCGCGCGATAATATCATCAGGTACATAGAAGTTTTAAATTTTATAGTTAATTCTTCTGAAAATATTTATAATAGAATCAGATCTGTAGTTCTTAATTCATCAGGCGATTATAAAAAATCCTTCACAGTCAAATACAAAAGATCCGAAGCTGATATTGCAACATTTAAGTTCCCTGATTATAATCCAGATAAATTAAGAAAATCCCTCAATGATGTCATTGATGAGAACTTTTCTAAAATACTCGATACGTGGAGAAAACTAGCACCACTAGCAGCTGTTTTAAGATATAATAATGATCCACACGGCGGCGGCAGACACGTATCTCCGGGAATCGTTAATATAACCAGCACGATCGTAGTCAATCTGGTTTGTGACGTAGTCGATGGCAACTATCAAATAGATCTCGGAAAATCAAATCAGGCTCAACAAGGATATATTTTATATACATTTACAACACAAGTCCCCCCCCCCCCGAAGTTTAATCGTGCAAGAACCAACTAATCCTGTGTATTTGCGGTGTCACAATAATATGTTAACACGAATAAATTTTAAGCTCACAGACCACCTTAATCGCTTAACTGACATACGTGGAGAAGAACTTGTGATAAATCTGTATGTGAAATCTTAATGAATCCAGTAAATGTTATATAATGTACCAGCACGTGATTGTTTTTTATACATGACAAAGAAGCACTTGAAAAACGCCATCAGAACAGTGTTTTCAAAACACAGAGCAATTTAGCGTTAATTTAGTTATTGATGAATACGGAAGCGAGAACAGTTAGATGAGCTCCGCCGAGAACATATTATCGAGATCATCTGTAGAGAGATAAGATTCTAAATTATACACACTCCTGTATTAAAGTCGATCAACTTAAAAAAATAATATTTCAGAATAAATAAATATAATCACTGATGGGATAAATTACACAAATTAATCAATTTTGTACAATCTGAAATGAATCAATCTGATGGGATAAATTACACAAATCAATCAGTGTGCTAATTCTGATGGGGTAAATTACACAAATCAATCAGTGTGCTAATTCTGATGGGGTGGTTGGTACTTAAAATTACACAAATTAATCAGTTTTCCAAAAAATACTACAAAAAATAAATTGTATTATTATTCTGAAATATTTTTATTATTTATGGGAATTAATCAGTGTGCTAATTCTGATTGAGCGATTGCTACTTAAAAGTATGCAAATCAATCAGTGTGCTAATTCTGATGGGGTAATTGCCACTTAAAAGTGTACAAATCAATCAGTTTTGTAATTTTGATGGGGTGGTTGCTACTCAAAAGTATACAAATTAATCAGTTTTCCAAAAAATATTTTACTTTTTATGTAAATTAATTCTGATGTGATATACAGTGAGGGAAATTATACTACTACTCAGTCGTTACCCCCTGACATAATTTTTCTTAAGTATCTTATGCGGGTACTGATTGTTTTTTTTTGTTTGTTTCGTATTCGCTGGATAATCCCGACCTGATCTTTTCTATTGCAACAGAAAGATGAATAAATTCATTTACTTGATCATCGTTCACCATAGCCAATGACTGAAACATAGCTGCCTGAATCCGCTTTGTGAACTTATATTGAGATGATAGAACATGCTTATTTTCATTTTTAAGTTCTTCTAACGTTTCAAAATCAGATATTATTTTTTCAGGATTTAGTTCATCAGATATATTAATTCCGTTTTCTTCTAGTTTTTTAATAGCAGAAATAATGTCTTTGATATTTTCATGGTTCATTACATAATATATAAATCTTTAAAATAAAAAAAAGTATCCCCTAGAACCCCTATCGAGTCTTTAGCGAGTTCGTCGGGATGTTTCAATGAAGAGCCCCTATCGAGTCTTTAGCGAGGTCAGATTATGGATGATTATGGATGACGAGCCCTATTCGAGTGTCTTAGCGAGCTCAGATTATGAATGAATGACGGCACAAACATATATTATGAAATGAACTTCTATTCGAGTATTTTAGCAAGTTCATTAAGTATGAAATTAAATATATACAATGAATAATTGAATAAAGGACGGCACAAACACATACGCTCAGCAAAATCCCACCCACAATAATCAAGCCCGTGGGTGATACGAAAACATGTATCAACCACCGGTTGATACGTGGTTGAGTTTTGCTGAGCGGGAGGAATTTGTCGGAGCCCCCAGTTATTATAAAAATCGCAATTATGCGTAAACCACCGACATGTTGTCAGCCATAGGGATTCGATCCTGGACCGCGAGCGTCACAGTTCAATACGATACCGATTGAGCTATCAAATCTTGTTACAAACATATGTTTCGAAAGTTAATATATAGCTAATAATCATTGAAAAGGAACTAATTTCGAATATATTTACTCAAAATACAATTCTGAATTCACGAAATACGTTTACATGATATATTTTCACCAAACAAAGCTAAATTAAGGAATTTCCTATTTACTATACCACGCCATGTATGATAGAACATCCGGTCTAGATCATCTAATTGCAAGATTTTTTCATCCTCTCTATGACTGGTCAAAGGGAGTTTACTCGATAAATAAATAATCACACATACATACACAATCTCGCATTATATTTCTGCACTGAACAAGGAAAATGCAACTGATTTTTAATTCCAAACACTATCGTGGACCTACGAGTCAGTACATTGTACATTGGAACTAAAATTAACCCGCCACACGATACAGACTAGACGCTGGATTCTGCACTCAGTAGGCTGGAATATACGTGTCGGTTTTCTGTAGGTTAGATGTAATGCATATGTGTTGCGCTGTTCTAATAGGGCAGAAAAATACACGAACTGTAAGTTAGAAATCATAAATCGTTTCTGTAATGCATACTGCTCAACTTGCTCCACCAGGCATCACAGACCTTGGATGTTGTATATGATTATGACCATAAATTACCTCCCTTTCATGAGTCAAAAAATAAGTAGTATAATAATGACAATTTCTGACCCCCCAAAAATAAATATAATTCGAGGTGGTGATGATAGTTAACAGTACTAAAGGTGATTTTCTGCTTATATCTTTTTGAGAAAGCAGATCTGGTTATATTTTCTGCTACTCTTTGTACTGAAGACGGATTAATATCAAAGTATTTCACAGCAGAACGTATCGAACGAAATATAATTACTTCGCCAGTTTCTGTGTTTGTGGAATTTACTGCCCTCTTTCCGATTGTTTTACATCTTCCAGTATTACCACGTGCAGAGTTCACGCTTTGTGTGACAACACGAAGGTTGGATAAGGAGTTGTTCTGAGGATCTCCGTCAACATGATCAATAACAAGATCATCTTTGATCACTCCGAAAAAACACTCATACGTGAATCGATGACACAGATATATTTTCTTCCCAACTGTAAATCTAAGATAGCCAGTATTAGAAACAACGCCAACCGGTCTCTTCAATCTGCAGTGTCTGATCATGTCATTACGATCTGATTCATAGTTTGTTATTGTGGGATGTGAGACAAATATATTTTGCTCCATATATGCAATAATTTTATTTGTTCAAATCATTGTTTGCCTGAAATCTTGATATATAATCCTCCACGGATTTTATAGCGTTTTCACTATTATTAATTTTTTGTCATAATATCTTTTAAGTTCTCTGAACCGTTTTCCACCGCACTTTCCACATAATTCTGTTTTTCCTCGCACTCCAATACCACATCGCAGACACGGTATTGGTCCTAGACTTCCTCGTCGTATACTTTGTAAGTGCATCCAACAAAATTCCTTTCTGCAGAATTTGTTGCATCGATTTACTGAGCCGATCATCAACCATTTGCATTGAGACATTGTATATATATAATTTTCTTTATTTAAATATTTGTTTTAATTATATGAATGAGTTTGAGAGATTATCCCAAACTAGGCCTGTTACATATAAATTCAACCTCGACAGACTATCTTCTGATTTACCAGTACGAGATCTGGTTGATCCGAAAAATAAAAGTTTGATTAATAAAATTCACGACGCCAAGAAAGAATTTTACACGGATGGTGCATCTCATACATGGTCAACGTTCAGGATTATACGCAATACTGTCAAGGACGCCACAATGAATGACAAGCGACTGCAACTATCATTAACTACATCGCTGAGTATGAGGGCAATCAAAAATATTTCTTCAGAGTAAAATTCATTGTACAAACAGAAACAGGTAGTTGGATTATCCGTGACAAATATGGTCCTGTCCTTGGTAATAATAAAATCGCCATATTAAGTAAAAATTCCAGACCGGGTCTATTGACGGGTATCGACAAACCGTATTATGAGCGAGCGTATCCCGTAACAGCGGTTATTTATGGAATCTATGAGATAAATAAAAAACCCAACGTTGATAAACTGACACCCATGAAATTTTCAAGGTTAAATTGTGTAGCCGAGCGAGTAATAGAACACTTTACAAACGCGATGCGTGGAAATGGATTAACTGATTTAAGACGTAAAAAAATAAACTCGTGGGCTGATTCAGTTAAGGATACCGGTGCTACAATAAAAGATGTTGCTGAGTTAGGAAAAATATTAAAATTTCCAATAACCGTAGCGACAATAACGGGAGAAGTACTGTACCAATCAAAATATAAATCGAAAGGAGCTCCAATAAATATTACTGATCATAACGCGCACGCATGGACCAGCGCAGTAACAATATTTCCACGTGATCGAACTATTAGATTTTATCTCCCAGATATGTTTGATTTTATCAACGAAATAAGTAAAAACGATCCTGTATCGGTATGGTTATTTAAAAGTAATGAGGAAGGTGAATTTGATCAGTTTGTTAGACCAAACGGTGAAATATATAGAACAGAATCTCTCCATGACGAGATGAAAAAACTCGCGGAGAAGTTTTCCAAGAACAAACACGCGGAAAATACTGACAAATTACTAACTAATTGCTTTACCGTTCCATCTGTTGCGGCTCATTTAGCTAGAGAAAGAAATTCATGGAAACCAACACGATTTGATTTACTTGAAGATGTACGCGCAAGTTCCGTCGAATACGGACATGGCGGATTGTGGAATACCAAGTATAATTACAATGATGTCATTTCGGTTGATATGGTTGCATGTTATCCGGGAAGTTTTCTAGGATACGGAGACTGTTCTGCATACTTTAAAAGATTCGGTCACCCTACAAACGAGATGACGCGAGTGGCAATTAATGGACCATTACCTGATTTTGATCTGACTGGATTCGCTTTTGTTGAATCATTCGAGCTTAAGGAAAATCTTCACAAGATTTGTTATGTTTGGTTTGGTAGACATTTTTGTGAAAAACGTTGGGCGCCTATAGTTTTATTACGATATATGCTAGATTGTGCGGTACTGACATCGTTGGTGGTTAGTGAGGCAATTATATCATATCATGCACAGACCGAAGTTTGGTTGCCTATGTCAGATTCTATCAGTGCTGATGAAGTTATTAGCGAGTTTAAGGAAAAATGTCCTGATGTTTCCGAAGATGATATTATCAAAGAAGCTCCTAAAATTCTCGAGATTAAACTCAAAAACGCAAAAGATCTCGGTTGAAAAATTATAGGTAAATTTACTCAAAGTGGTGCATATGATCATAAAAGACATCACGCACGATTAATTTTAGATGATGCCGAGTACGATTTTATAATCGCTGATACAACAGCGAGAAATATATTTGTAAATCGAGAAAGTGTTTATTTATCCGACGGAACAAAATTGGGTACGATCGTTAGTTACATAAATGATATCTCCCCACAGTATACTCATCTAAGATCTTCCATGTTGGCGTATGTTTCCATAAATTAATTATCGATGATTAATAGATTTCCTGAGACCGCAGTCAGAGTCGCAACAGATTCGTTTTATATTTCGAGTAAATATTTAGAGTCTGTTATGAAATTTACAAGTAATGATGAACGATGGAGTTCGTGGAGAATAAAAAAGGAAATATTACACAATTATACAGAATCAGCAGATGTTCCGATGAGACATTTTTATCGTAAGTGTAATAAAATATCAGAAATGTCGAAAGCGCCATCGTTGAGTGATCCAATAACTAGATATAAGACAGTATATCTCAATGGACCTGGTGGATGCGGCAAAACGACTCGAGCGATTAATGTTTTTAGAAATTCAGATATGATCGTGCTGACACCCACACATAGACTTGCACGGGAGATGAAACAACGGCAAACACAATCGTGCACGTATCATAGTTTCTTTCGGTGGCGCGGGGATACATGGACTTATGAACGAATGGGAGAAAAGCATATACCTAAAATAATCATTTGGGACGAGATATGTACAGTGTCATTGGATACATTAAAAATGTTTCTTGATTGGTTCCTGACGAAAAATACCGCTATAATAATGTGTGGCGATCATGGTCAACGGCCGCCTTTTGTTGGACCATCTCCACATGATTGGTTAAAGAATTTCGTTGATTATTACGAAGAAATAGATGATGATCATAGAGCTCTCGATGCAAATTTAAAGGAATTTAAAAAATTAATCAGATTACAATCAAACAAAATTCAGTGTGAAATAATACGTGGAGTAATCTCAGAGACCTCAATGAGTGATTTTTTAAATTTATGGAGACCCAACGATTTGATCGTAGCAAGCAGAAAAATAATCAGAGACGATTTACAACAGCAGTTATTTCAGCTGCATAAAGAAACATATTCAGAATTACCCGTACCGTTATGTTATAGACCATCAGATACACGAAAACAGAATATTAATGTTGATATTCCAGGACAGACTGAGAAGCAAAATCTCGTATTAAATGATATTGTCGCTGTTGATATCGGTGTGGTCGAAGATGCATTATGCGCTGACAAATCTCCATGGGTGTTGGGATACGCTATGACGATCCACTCGTTTCAGGGATTAACTATTTCTGACACACGAGTCTGGATTGTAGACGATCACATCGAGTGGTCAAATTTAGTCTATTTAGCGGTATCGAGGGTCAGAAAAATATCTCAATTACGGAGAATTATAATTCCTGAAATCGTTAATAAATTCAACGTCATCGATGATGATATAATAAGAAAAAAATTAATCTGATACAAACAATCTGATAAAAAAAAATAAACGCGACTTTGATCTTGATGTTGAATTTATTATTGAGTTAAAACAACAGCAGAATAATCATTGCGCCAGTTGTAATTGCATAATGCTGTGGAGGTATTCGAATAATGATTCAAGACAATTTACCGTAGACAGAAAAGATAATGGTCGCGGTCATACACGAGAAAATACCATGTTGACCTGTCTCGAGTGTAATCGACGTAGAGACGCTAGTGCTAGTTAAGTGATCGCGGTGGTAGTTGTGTATCCGTGGGAATTATTTGTAGTTGCTCACGTACAAATCCACGTTGAGGAGCAGCCGAATCTAATCTGTACATTGCAGGTCTACCTGAGGATCTTGTCACGGTGGATATTTTGTGTGTGGTAACACTCCAAATAGGATCAGTCGCTCTCGCGCTACCACCTTCAATCTCACCCGGTTCATATAAATATCTAACTGTAACATTACCCAATATTTTTTGTTTTTCAATATCCTTTCGTTGTATTGGTATATTTTTTTTGCAATTGCATTAATGGGTTTCATGTTGGTTGTTCGTGTGATCTCGCTATTTAATGCAGTTATCACGCTTGGCAATCTTGCAACCCATTCGCGAGATCTTGTATCCTGAATAAATTCCCTCGCGTATTGATATCCAAATAACCCCTCAGCAAGTGTTCGATTAAATCGCTCAACAATTGCCTGATCACGGTGAATTGCAGTATGACCTCGTCGTATTTTGGTATTATGTCGTTTCATCAACGATGATACTGGACCAAGAAATTCCTTACCAGGATCAACCTGTACCAGCTGTGGCCATCGTAGACCACTTTGTGGTCCACCACCTCGTTGATAAATTCGTTCAAACGCATCGGCTACTTCAGATGATGTTTTCGTTGATAGCGGCTCTGCCTCTTTATATCTACTTGCAACATCAACTACAGTTAACGCGTACTTGTACGTTTTTCCACGCACAGTATCATGTGGTAAAAACAGAATATCTGCTTGATGAACTTCATTAGGAACACTAACATCGAAATACGCGTACTGAATTCGTTTCGGTGGTGGTAGATACATTTGCCATATTGCCTGTTTGGATAACCACGCTTTAGCAGTAGAATGTTTAACCGCTGCTGCATCAGCGAGTTTCCCAATTGCTGCTTTGCCTCTCCAGTATCCTCTTGGTGAATAATAAATTAATTCCGTTATTAATTACCAGCCCCAAACGCTAATTTACCTTTCATCGCAGATCTTACTAACCAATTTGATAATGATTCTCTAATATTTTTATTTTTTATAGAATTTAATGCATGAATTAATTTCACATCTGCAATATGTCTATCTTGTAGATTTTTACTCTTATAAGCTACATCATGAATATGACAAGCTCGATCAATAGCGTTTACTGGTTCCTCGCCTGGTTTTGGTTGATCCTGATTATCGAGCCTGATATCAAGTCTGGTACCAGGACCGCAATAATTATATCCTGGTAGATGTTTTTTCTCCTGGGTATTTAGCCCATGGAGTACCTGGAAACTTTGACATCAAATTAGCAACATCACCATCGCGCTTATTAGGTAAAAACGAAAATTTCTTTCTACCGCATACAGCACATTTTCCACCATACGCTATTTTTTTATTTTTTGTTATAACTGTAGCTAAATCAGTAGTCGGAGTTTTAACTCTACAGCGTAAACAATATAAATTCATGTCATAATATATATGGATATAATTGATTTTTCAGCGACAAGAAAACGAGAACCTGTTAAGCATCATCCTGCACTACCGAATTCCATCAGAATGATTATCATAGGACCATCTGGATCGGGTAAGACGCAATTATTTCTTAATCTAATAATGAGATGGTTGAAATGAGATAAGTTGTATTTGGTAGCACCATCCGCTGACGATCAACGATGTTATGAAGTATTAAAAGATTTTAACGAAAACGCGCGATTACTGGACGAAGATAATGATGTTATAGAGTTTATAACAGATATTGATGAAGCACCGTCCGTTGATGTTTTAGACGGATTTATTAATAATTTAGTTGTGCATGATGATGTGATGCTAGATAAACAATCAAATCCAGCCAGGATATTTTCTCGCGGCAGACATAAAAATACAGATGTTATCTATGTTAATCAACGATATGCACACATACCAAAAGTAATCAGGGACAATTGTAATATTTTAGTTGTGTTTAATGGCGTAGACACACACACGCTGCGAAATATTCATCAAACTTGGTGCAGCGGTGACATGGACATAATTCAATTCAGAAATTTCTTTTCACGAGCGCAAGCTACTCCGCATGGATTTATGACAATAAATTTGCACGATCCTAGAACAAGATATCGTGTGGGTCTTGATAAAATATTTGGATAGTAGGGGTGATGATAAAATTAAATTTAATTAAACAGATATTATTCATATAATGAACAACTGTGCGTGGCTGTGTCAAGGAACCACTAACAAATGTGATAAAAAATGCCGTGGAGAATATTGTAAAAAACAATTATATTTTAAAGAAAAATCCTCATGCTGGTTCACGAAGTTGTGTTGGATGTAGCAACGGCGTTAGAGGATTATATCAGATTTGTGAAAATTGCGGTGGAGATCGATGCAGAAGTTTGATGAACTATTACAGAAAAAGAAAGAACATAAATCCAAAACCACCATCAGAACTTGAATATTACTTGAAACATAGAACAAATTCCCAGGATTCAGATGATGATTCCCAAGATTATTGAGCAGCAGAGAGGGTTCGTCTACAATTCTGTTTGGGACAAACAATAATCGTAGATGTGGTATTGACCTCTATGAAGGGTCACTATTTTTTTTTTTGGTCTAAACACAAGGGTGACCATTCCCTTAAGTGGTCTGTTCACCCTCTCTGCTGCTACTTGGCACTGCATTTTACATATTTTTACTTCTGTGTTTTAAAACTGATTTATTTAATTATTTACATAATCGAAGATATATATGCATACTTTGATTCTGCCAGTATTGAAGCATTTATAATACAGCAACTCGTGTAATACAGCATATATTTTTTCCAGAATAGAACAGTAAAAATTACAATCCAATGACTAAATGAAGGAGACGTATCAGTAAGACAAAAGATTAGATCAAACAGGTTTCTTTAAGAACAAAAGACTGACAATATTATTCCGAATTGTACATTCCAGAGTTTTACTGCATACACGAAGAAAACATAATCACTATATGCATTTCTGTTCTCAGCTTTAAAAATCATTGTATAATAATGCAATTAGTTTGCCTTGTCAGTCAGTTGTCGGGCCGTATGTACTGCTGCAACGTTTCAGTAATTTTGAGGAGGAGATAACGCCGTTCTGGCACTCTTCTCACACCGTTCCTTAAGACGGGCAAAGGCAGGTGCTATATGTTCTGCAGACAAAAATGGTAGTGCCATCACCTGAAAAAGAGACACCCAATGAAAGCAACTTTTTAGTAAAATAACACATTATCAGTTTTATATATACAACAATAAGGGAGCCTTAAACTTGGGAGATAATACAATGAAAATTTACCAAACCAATGACAAAGATATCATTCAAATACAAATTAGCAACTTCATTAGAATGCCGATGTTAATTATTACCTTCCTGCAAAACTGATGAACACTCTTTTCTTGAATGTTACGGTTATTCTCAATCCCAATTCATGCAGTTTTCGCCACATGGATTGCACCAGGTGAAATGCACAGTCGTGGATAGGCAATCCTGGATACACACGCCGTGGATAGGCACACCTGGATACACACGCCGGAAAGCTAGCCAGATACCTAAATAACAAAAACAATAATGTGATGATGATGAAGAAGTCTGTGCACGTATTAAGTAATATAAATAAATAATTGTTAACAACTATGTTTTAATTTAAAGGGAAAATTAAATAATACTGAAAGCTAACATGAACAGAGGGTATACAAACGTTTAAAATGGCTACACCTAGCTAGAATCAAGAAAAATAATTCATCGGTAAAAATACGCAATATCATTTCTTGGCTAATAATTGGAGAATAATTAAAAACAAATACGTTATATTAATATTACGAGACTAGCAACAACAACTACTACTGTACTAACCTGCTTCAAAGTCTGCAACAATCTCTTCGACAGCGGGAGAAGACGAGAGAAGTCGCTTCAACGCTTTGAATACCTAACTACAAACAAAGAAGAAGACCATGATAAGTTACTTTAATATGCAACATTACAACATGAAATAATAATAATACTAATAATAATAATGATAATAATAACAATAATAATAATAATAATAATAAGTATATTATTATTATTATTATTATTATTATTATTATTATTATTATTATAACAACAAATTGCGTCAAACACGATAACAATATTATGATCGTCTCCATTAGATGATGACGATATGATATGCAGGAATGCTTTGAAAACCTTTTTTTTATAAAAAAAATTGTAAGAAACATAATAACTGACTTTACGTCCAGTCTGCTTGTAAATAGATTGTTATAAAATGAAAAAAAGAAATGAATATTTACCTTCTTATAATCCTATTTTCTTCGTACTGACTAAAGCGAACACCAGTACAGCTGCTTTGTTTCATGCTCGTTGTTCTTGACAAAGGAGTGCACGGAAAATAACTGCTTGAACGTGGCCCTGATTATTTTGAAGATGGCATCTGCGTACCAGACCATGGCTCTTCCCAAAACTTCGAGTTGTTTGTCAGTGGCGATTAAAATGTGACGTTTACTGACAATATAAATGTCCTTTCGAAGAAATTTGTCTGGAAACTGATTCACCCAACTGAAAGAAATAAACAAAGAAATAATAAATATTGCAGGGCCAAGAAAGTAAAATATTAATCCATAATGGCTTGTGCTACTTACAACCAATTCTAAGTCGTGCGGCTCATTTGGCCGCATTTTCTGTCGGGTCCTATTGACAGCTCTAATTAACAGCTCTGGTTCAGGGAGAAAGTGATCATCCTTTGGCAATAATTCTTGTATTACTCTGTCGACGATCGTAAGTAGTGAATGGGGATACCCTAGCGATAATGGGAATTACCATTACAGGACCCCTTGGGACAATCTGGAGACAATGGAAATTTAACATGGGGTAAAATCATGGGACAATCTGGAGACAATGGAAATTTAACATGGGGAAAAATCATGGGACAATCTGGGGACAATGGGAATTTAACATGGGGAATAAATCGTGGGACTGTCTAGGGACAAGAGGAAATTTAACATGGGAATAAATCGTGGGACTGTCTAGCGTCAAGGGGAATTGAACATGGTGGGATTGTCTAGGGACAATGATGGTAGAGGGTCAAACACAACAGAGACAGAAACATACATACACTAGTACAAGAGTGAGATTTATATATAAAGCATTACCATGACCTGAAATCTTGCTGGGGTGTTCAAAAATTTGCATAATTGTAATGATGCTATAAATAGCTATAATCAAGGAAATGCTCAACGACAAAATGGATGTGACTAAAAGTAACGCTAAAATGACGAAATTGTCCCAGAATTTAAAGGAAAATAAACATATCCCCGAAAATTAAGTTACAATGGTTTAGACTAAAATGGATAAAATTAGTAACTACTTACAATATCAACTTGTGTGACGATCGTGGATAAACACCTATGTATCTATTTATAGCTATAATCAGTTAAAATTCATATGAAATCCCACTATCTATTTATACTATAACTTGTGGGTTATTCCTTTGGAAAACCCCACTATCTTTTTATAGCCTCAGCTTGAGTGACGTTCCTGTTTATGAACTCTAGTACATATGTATAGCTACAACCTGTGGAAAACACCACGTCCATAATTATAGTATCAAAATTTCCAGCGTCAGTGACGTCACTGTACTGAACACTAGGGGATAAATGACAATAGTGTTGCAAGTGGCTGACCTGAATACGCGCTACTATAGGTAGGTAGGTAGAGTGTATCTGATAGGGATAAAGTGAGTTTTATAGGGACAAACAGAGACCATTACACACACACACACACACAACGTACGCGCGCAGACATACGCACACACACACACAGAGGGAAGAGGAGAAAACAAACCCCAAATATACTATCAACACAGAAGGGAGATAATACAAACCCCAAATAAACTATCCACACAAACGTACGCGAAAGCATACAAACCCCAAATAAACTATCCATACAAACGTACGCAAACGCATACAAACCCCAAAATATACTATCCATACAAACGTGCGCGAACGCATACAAACCCCAAATATACTATCCACACAAACGTACGCAAACGCATACAAACCCCAAAATATACTATCCATACAAACGTACGCGAACGCATACAAACCCCAAATATACTATCCACACGACGTCGCTAACGCGTACAAACCCCAAATATACTATCCACACAAACGTACGCAAACCCATACAAACCCCAAAATATACTATCCATACAAACGTACGCGAACGCATACAAACCCCAAATATACTTTCCGTACAAACGTACCAGAAAGCATACAATTCCCAAATATACTATCCACACAACGTCGCTAACGCATACAAAACCCAAATATACTATGCACACAACGTCGCTAACACGTACAAACCCGAAATATACTATCCACACAAATGTACGCGAACGCATAAAAACCCGAAATATACTATCCACATAACGTCGCTAACTCATACAAACCCAAATATGCTATCCACACAACGTCGCTAACACATATAAACCCCAAATATACTATCCATACTCGGGAGGAAAACAAAAACCAAATATACGATCTACACAACGTACGCAAACACACACACACACACACACACACACACATGCACACCACAGAGGGAAGAAGAAGAAAACCATTATACACTATCCACACGGAGTGAAGAAATAACCCTTTATATATACTATCAACAGAGAGTAAAGAAAATAACCCATTATATTCCATCAACACAGAGTGAAGAAGAAAAAGTTTTTTGAAAGCACCTAAGCCCTCACCTGCAATAACCAACTCTGCCAAACACTTACACCCCACCCCCACTCCCAACACTACAAAACCCATTTAACCCGTTATTTTATGGCATCAGTGTGTGATTTAGGAAACATCAAGACACAAAATGATGGATAAATAGACTGACTATTGTTTACCGACTTGCATGCCTAAAGAGCGTGCGTGAAGGAAAACATCCTTCCATTTCAATTCTAACTAAAACATGATCCAGAGGGATAGAGAGAGGTGAAAGAGCACAATTTCATAAAGTGTGAGTAAAAACAAAACACGCCATCCTTATTATACAATGTCAAGACCAAGAGACACTTACGTTTTCTTTCTGGTCTATTCTCTTTTAGAAGGTAGTATGAAATTTCACATCAGGGCCAAAGCATCGGCTCACATTGTCAATTTTTCCATTTCCATCTCTTTACTGGCACAAGTTCTTCATCATCTTCAATTTCTTCTTCTTCTGAATCCCTCTTCTCTGTTTCGTCTTGTTTTTGTTTCTTCTCTTTTCTCGTAGGGCACTCTGAATTCCAGTGTCCTTTCTCCTGACAACGATATTAGGTATCTTGACTTTTGTTTCTCTTTCTTAGACGAAGCAGGTATTCTGGAGACAAATACCCATTTACCTTTGCAGATATAGCAAACTTCATTAGCACTTACACACTTTCGTATGACTCATCAAATCAACGACCAAAAGAGTAAGTTTTGTTGCCACTTTCGCATGTGAATTATGCTTTCGTATGACTTTTAGCAAATATTTGACCAGCAGGTCGATCTGTGCTGACTCTTCCATCTTCTTGATCGTTTGAGAGTGGAATGAATACTCTGACGCTAAGACACTCTCCTTATATATAGGGACCTGCTGCGTATGAAACCTAGTCAAATGTAATTTTGCAATAAGATGAAACGATTTCATTGAGGAAGTAAAAGACAATGATGTACCGTATCGCCTCACACAAAACCTGAAGTGTTAGTTCAAATCCGTGTCAGCGATTTCGAAGACGACATAACTGAGCTTTAATCAATGCTCTCCAATTATGCCACAAAACCACGAGTCCTGATTCACGCCAAACGAAACACCTACAACGTAAATGTATGAGTTCAAGTAGTCCGTAAAACGTAGTCAAATTAAATTTTTATAGTCAAGACGAAACGATCTATTTTCGAACAAGAAAGCAGACACCAAGCGACAATGGTGATCCGTGTCACACAACACTTTTCAAAATGTATATTATCAGAGGTTTGTTCTAGCGATCTGCACGGTTAAATTAAATGTTGATGTATTTTGCAATAAGACGGACACAATTTCCATGGGATCGCCCATGGTACCATTGTTCGTGCATTAGTTTAATTTTTAAAAATATTTTTTTATATAAATCGCCTATAGGATAGACCCAGTAAAGCATGGCCATTCTCGTCACTGTCTGAATAGCTACTCAAGTCAATTCGAAGCGAACGCGGTAAGAAATAAGTATAGCCAATGAAATGGCTTACAACGGGTGATGCATTGTTTTGTTCTAGGACTGTGTGGCATAATAATCCCTATGTTCTTGCGTTGTTACCATTACAGTGCAGACAGACTGAAATGTGAACTTACAGGCCCTCTTTGTGTGTGTTGTACCATTTCTTCTTACCACATCAAAATACTGAGCGTCACAGTATTGGTTCGCGTTTTCAAGCTGATCATTTTTTTATATCTCACTTAAAACATTTTAACATAAACACTCACACTCACATCGGTAGAGTCAGAACAGACGTGTTACAGTATTGAGGGGCATGTTATCTTTTTTTTTTCAAACTAATAAATTTGGTGTTTGTATGACGTAAAGAACCGAAAGTACAGTGAAACTCAAGGATGATGACCCAATCTGTCTGAAAGCATTAAATCTTCTATAAAAAAGAAATGCATCAAAAAAATTAAAGATTAACGATAACAAACCAATGAAACCGAATTTAACAAAAGCAATGACATGTGAAGAAATGCCTCTCACTTTGGATCTATCATCTTCCAAAGGGGGCAATCCGTACGAATCGAAATATTCCACACATCCTTCTTGAGGAAAGTAGACGGCTACCCAGTGGGTTCCTGGCAGATGACTGTCGTCCGTGTTGATGACATAAGCTAGATGGTCTTGAGGTTTGCGATGAGGGAGTTCATCTTAAGCACAGACGACAGGATTCCAAGAAGCCGTATACGAACTGTGGTTCAAAAGGTAATAAAGTTCCCAGGTATCCATTGATTTGTGCGTGTATTTTTTTTCTTCTTCTTCTTCACAGGTAATAATATGTCATCAATTCGATCCTGACTTTTTGCTTGAAAATGTCTGACGAATAACCGTTTCTTCGTTTCGTCTCCTCACTCTGATTCAGGAGAGCTTCGATACGATGGATCTCTTGAGTGGTTAATGGTGGACAAGAATGTTCACGCATGTCTTTATACCACTGATGCAACACGACTTCGTCCGAGATGAGACTCCAAGCTTCGTCCAGATACTCGTCCAATTTTTCTTCTTGACTCAGCATCAGGCATTTATCGTGTTGAATTTGACTGGGATGATCGTTTTGACATCCATAGCAATTTTTCTTGATCAACTCCGTCATTTTTTTCGACCAAGTGTTTGGCAAAACAGAAGACTAAATGGGCTTCTTGTTCTGGCCATCTCGACTTCATCATGACAACTTCTTCGTCTTTGTCTTGGGATTCTCCTTCCACGGTCTCCTCACATTCCATGTCCAAAGTTGCTCCACTAGGTAAAGAGGGATGACAGTCTTCCATGGCTTCTAATAGTCTAGAATGACTTCTCTCAAACTGTTGATTTCTATCGTATTATCGAATTCTGCATACATGATGACGTTCACTGTCTCTTTCACTTCTTCTGCAAACTGAAGTTCCACACGAATCTGGCCGGATTTTATAGGGTGGAAATGTCCCTCGTCACTGCCTTGGTCTGGAGTGAAATCGAAAGCCCACAAAGCGTAGCCTCCTGCGTAATCGTCGTACGTAATGCCGTGACTGGTGTTGGTTCCTAACTGTCCGGTGGCTTCGTACAGGGACAAGTACGATCTCAAGTAATTCATCTTCTTGTCACTAAAGTCAGGTTCGAAAGGTCTGGTACACAAGGTCTTGCCATCGCGACTGACTTCGATTTACTTCACCTTAAAGTGTTTAAACTTAAAAGGATTTTCAGTGAAGGCTCCGTTGAAGGCTGAATTCAGGACCATACCAAGGATTAAACGTTTGGGTAACTGTCCTTGAAACAGATGATCTTCGATCATGGAATGATGTACAGTGGGAATGACGAAGGTTTTCACTTCCACGCGTCGTATGGGATATTTGGCGGTCGTTCTGCTCAATGTCTGACTGATGTCGTTTCCCACTTTGGGTAACACTACCACGCGTCGTACGTACAGTTTGACCTCCTCGATTTTGCTTTTAGGATTGCCATTCTTAGTAGCATCAGCATCAGCCAACAAATGGAAAGCGGTACTGCTACGATTCAGTCTCAAGCGGACATTTACCCCGTTCAGCAAATATTTCTCTTGCAACCACATGTCCAAATGCAAACGATTCATCAGTTCTAAACTCTTTCCATCTTTGATTTTACTTCGTCTTTCCTCAAAGCCGTCATTGTCTTTACTTATTACGTCAAACTTGGTCGCTTCGTCAGGTTCCCATAGCACACAAGCATTGAGATGAGTATTCTTGGCATCTATTCCGTACGTCAAGAGATTTTCCAGGTAGGCACGGTAAGGGTAAGCATCCATGCTGCTGCTGACCAGTTTGTTATTCAAGTACAAGTCCACTGAGCTGAACAAGGAATGCATGAAATTGTTGACGGGAGCTATATTCTCAGCAGTGGCATCTATTCCACCATTATCCTTATCTAGAACTTTGACTTTCAAGAACAAGTAACTGCTATTCAGATCGATATAATCTTCGGGCTGTCCTTTGATTTCAAACTCGATGGGAGCGGAATCGGTCAGTGAGGGGACGGGGTGAAATTCCACCCACTGGGATTCTTGCATCGTCATCATGGTGGGGGGCATGGCAAACAGATCCAGTTCCGACTTGGAACAGGCGCAAGACTCTCGGTGCATCATTTTGTTGTTGCTGTTTCTCAATAATCGAAAACGTCTAAGTCTCGAACGGTTCTTCTTTTCTTGGCCTTTCTCGGTTTAGAAGTGTGAAGTCTGGTGAAAGGGTGTTTTCTTCGTCGTCTCTTTCTGCCTTGTCCTTGCTGAATGCCTGACTCGGTAGCGTGCAGGGCATTTATAGGTGTTTCTCGGCGGCCCAAAAGGGGTTTGCCCGTTTGCAGCAAAACATTTTTGCGTGCCCTCATGAAGGCTTCTTTAGGGTTTTGTTTGTCGATGATGACATTTTGGAGAAATTCTTTGCCTTGCGTCAGTGCTGCATCTTTCAAGGCGTGCAATCCGCGTGTCACCATCAGTTTCAACACCGGAGTCACCGAACGAAAGGCCGATTTCAACATATCTCCTAAACCGTGTCCTCGCTGTCGAGCAACCCCTCGATACACTGGATACATGACTTACGAGTCGTGAGAGAACCGTTTTCGAAAATGGAGTTTCACCGTGACTTTTCCTTTGGTGAATGGAATATTTTGTCCCAAATCTCCTTTTATAGCAATGTTGACCGTGTCCAAATACGACTTGCTGACAGGCAAATAGTGAGGATGTACAAATTCGCGGTGGACGTGGTAAGTGTTTCCACCTTCCTTGTCAGTGGCCGTGGCAGAATTTACTTTGAAAGGAATGACACGCAGTAACGGCACAGAGGTGTGTCCCACCACGTTGTACTCCACCACATCGGAGTACACGAAGATCAAATTCAGTCCCTGGTTCAGTTCTACCGGGAAACGAAAGTACTTTGCAAAATGCACGTTGTTGTCAATGTTTGCTATGTGAATTTGTTTGGTCTGCTTATCCGTGACCATATTGAGGTCTCCACCCAAAATGTCATACAATCCAGGGCAAAATTTAATACGTATACTTCGATCCTCACTTTCAAAATTGATGAGCAGACGGTGAGGCTTTTGTGGTACTCCATGGTGACACGTTTTTTTTTAGTCCGGTCAGAACATTGTCAGATGTTGCATAGAATTTGTCAGCGATGGCCTCCACCAGATGTCGACCACTAAAATAATGGCCTGAGTTAATTTTAAAGTGATAAACGTAAAGAGGAGGAGAAGTGTCACTGCTGCTGTGGGATATTGGGTCCTTCGCAAGAAATGATCTATATTGAGGAGTGTTCGTCATGGTTTGCTGCACTGTTGGGTCCAGAATTTCGACGTCAAAAGTGTTTTGAGTTTCAGTGATGTTTTTGATTTGTGTTTGGTGAATCATTTCTACCAAAGCCACTTCCCAATGGCCATCGTGATCTAAGGGGATGGCCTGAGGTAATTTGGCCGTGTAACAGCACAACGTGTTGTGGGGAAACACTTTCATGGAACTGTCACTGGATAAGGTTAAGTAAAATTGGTTTTGGTGACTCATAATTCCAGAGTTCTGTGGCTGTCCGAGGGGTTACTGGACGTCAGAAGCGTGTCTCCGTCCAAAATGGGGTTCTGGTTGTGGTTGTTGTTGGAGTGGTGACTGGCACTGGCACTGGACACTAGGTTCCCGTGGTTCCCGTTCGAGGAGAATTTCAGGGAGGGATTGGGAAGCAGGTAACCTATGCAACTGCTCAATAAAATGGTCCACAATTGTTTGTCTCCTTGTTGCAAACTCAAATTGGCGATGGCTGCTCCGATGACACAATACACCACGAAGATTTGGCAGAAAAAGACGATTTGCGTTTTAGGCACACGTTCTCCACACCACACCCACAAGGGTTGTTTTTGTAAATCTTGCACAGAAGAACTAGGTGAAGGAGTGGTCGACGTAGCTGCGTCTGTGTGAAAGGGCATGATGTCACTTCTTTTTATAGTCGATGACTTGCGAAGCGTCGATCCAAGAATCAAAACTGGGTGGATATCCTTTTCAATGTACTTTGACTTCTTTGACACGTCGTTTGCCCACTTTACGGGTTCTGCGTTCGAGAATGCTTTCGATGTCGTACACGTCGTCTTCTTTTTTGGTGACACGTTGTAACTCGGGCAAATAAAACGTTCCTTTGAGCACTTCTCCGTTCATGTCTTCCAATTTATAGAACGTAGGATGACGGCCATGCACTCGTTCAGGGACGCGAAACAATTCGGTCGTCCAGTTAGGTAAGTAACCTTTGTCGAAAGTGCGTTTGGTTTTGCCAATGCGCACCCAATCTCCTACGGCCAACTCTCCACTTTTCTTGGGGACAGCCCTCGTCGGGGACGTACCAAACAGACGCTCAAACATCAGCACTTCGTTGTCAGGAGTCACGTCTTGCTGGGCACGTCCGATGCTTCGATGGTAAGATTGGTTGTACGCTTGCACCAGGTGCGGTAAGATGTCGATGTACTTCAGACTGTGGTGATGCGTAAAATATTTCCACATGCGTTCTTTCAAAGTGCGTTGAAAACGTTCCACGATGCTGGCTTTGGTTTCAGGATTTTCCGTGGTAAAAAAATGAATGTCACGTTTCTTTAATTCTTTTTGGAAAGCTTGGTTCAGAAATTCGGTGCCTTTGTCCATTTGCCATCGAAGAGGGTGACGACCCCTTTGTTTCACCACCCGTTGCAGGGCTCGCACTAACTCGCTGCTGGATTTGGAAGTCAAGGGCACGACCCAGGCAAATTTGGAAAAGACGTCGATGACACAAAACAAATACTTGTAGCCACGATTGTAGCTGGCCAAATGAGAGACATCGGCTAAATCGGCATGTCATTGATGATCAATGCCTTCCACTCGGGTGCGACTTCTGGCAAACTTGCGTTGAATGGTTTTATGTAAAGTGTAGGTAGCTTGTTCTTGTAACCATCGTTGCACTTGAGGTAAACGGAGACTTTTCAGTCGCGTTTTGGCAGCACGATACAATTTTTGAACTCCTGCGTAACCTGCAGGATGAGAGGGATCGTAGTAAATGCTGGCTAAGACTTTTTCCATTTTTTTTGTGTGTTGGTTGGTGTGTTAATAAGTCACCCACTCTTCGGTGATGCTACTTTGGGTGGGTCGAAAGGGTGGTTTAGAAACGGATTTACGTGTCCGATGGGCTACGGGAGTAGAAGTCGAAGGTAGTGGTGGTGGTGGAGGTGGCAATGGAATGGCTTTGGTCTTCTTTTCTTTTTTCACTTCTGGTTTCCCTTCTTTCTTTTTCACTTCTATCGAAGGAGGAGTGGACATCATCTTTTTAACCCAAGCTTTCATTTCTTCTCGTTGGGGTGTGGGGAACGGGGTCAACAAGGATGCTGCAATCTTACTCGAAATGAGGGCTGCTGACGGTGTTTGAAACACTTCTCGCATCTCTTCTTACTCAGGTCTTCGTGAGGTAGCATCTCTGGTGACCCCTGGGGATGGTAGTAGTGATGATGGTGGTGGTGGTGGTGGTGGTAGTGATGATGGTGCTGGACTTTTCATCAAGGTCTTAAAATCATTCAGAGTGGGTAGAGCTGTTTTGTCTAAAGCTTTCTGGTGAAAGAGTTGCAGTCGTTGCAAGAGTTGACCGTACTTTTGCGATTTTTCTGTTTCGGACAAATCTTGGCGATCCATCAAGGACTGCAATTCGTGTTGTAACTGGGACATCTCGCTCAAATTCGGTTTGGGAGGTAAATGTGGGGTGTGTTGTTCTTGCCATCGATGGTATTCCATCCATCGTTTGTAAGGTACTAAAGCTAGTTTTCGTCCTTCCATGGGATGTCAGGGGTGGATTCTGAGATATTGGGACTTTCGAGGTCCTTTTTATCTTGCTCCCACTAGTCCTCCCAACATGGTTCCCAAGACTTCTTTCAGCAATGGGCCTAACAAGAGGGGTAAAATACCTCCACGTTGGACCAACATCTTCTTTTGACGAATGGGAATTTTCTTTTGAACCATTTGGCGAAGAACGTGACGATGTTTGCCTAAGCATTGTTTCTGGTGTTTGGACAAAGGGATCGTGCCTTTCTAGACGTTCAAACAACATTCGCACACGGTATCGATGACCTCTTTGGAAGCTGATTGAATGAGTTCTTTTCGTAGGGGTGGAGAAGCTTTGGACAGGACAGATAACATGTCCCCATGTTTGAATAAACGAGGAGGCAGTCCTTTCCTTTTCTTTCCTTGGAGTTGTTTAGAAGAGGGATGTTTTCTGGAGGGTGACATCTTTGAGTCTTCAGCACCAAAAACACTGATACCCCTACTTAGTCACAGGCCTTTTTTATACTGGAACGCGTCGCCACTGGTTGTCATTACGGCGTATCAACTTCAGGACAGGCATGACACGTAGTGCAGGGGTACGCAACGGACTAAATCGAGCCAGTTCTTGCTTGGACAAATCCAGTAAACTTTGTAACATGCCCGATCTTTCTTGGACTTTGATTTTGGGAGAAGGTACTTTGTGAGCAGCAGCCACTGCCACGAAATTCGAGGGTCCTGCCACTGGGGAAGTTCTTTTTGGGGTCATCAACGGAGAAGTTCTTGGTGTGATCAACGTCTCCAAGTACTCTTCAGTTCTTGGTGTCATCAACGGAGAAGTGGATGAACGTGAGGCTGCCGGAGACGCAGTCACCGCTGTGGCAGGTCGTGGTTTGCGAGTGTAAGGTTGCGTCATGGCCGAAGAAGTTTTCTTCTGTGGACTTTTCTTTTTCTGGGGACTTTTTCTCTGTTTCTTTTTCTGGGGTTTTCTTTTCTTTTTCCGGGGTGGTGTCTGGTCAGAGGAGGGTCCCGCCACTGGAGAAGTTCTTCTTGGGGACCTGGTCTTTTTCTTCTTCTTGGAGCTTCGTTTGACTTTTTTCTTGGGGAGAAGTTTGGGGGCATTAGGATCCCATCTTAAGAGAGAGCGAATGATGACCCCTCCGAGAGTACCGCTCCCTCCAGGTTTCAAAATGATTTGTTTTTTGGTTTGAGTGTCGATGCGGGGATCGGCCAGTTGGGTCAAAGCAACTTTGTTTCGATCAAAAAAGCGTTTGGTTTGATGAGGAATCTGAATGATTCCTTGGAGTATTTGACGTGCCGTCACCGTGAACCGTCGTAAGACTTCTTTGAGACTAGCTTCTAAGACACGAGCTCGTATTTGTGGATTTTTTTCTCGACTGATGCCATACAAGGCACGAATCAATCTGACGGGAAGATGCGACTGAAGGGACGTCATGTTCAAAATGTGTGTGAGACAGACGAAAAGGGTCTGAGGTTTTTATAGATTTTTTTTGTAGAGTGAAATGAAGTCGAGGACGGAGACGTGTACAGGACAGGCCCTCCGTCTTGGCACCAGTGGTGAAACAAGTCGGTACGAAATCGCAAATCCTCGGGGGTCGTAGGTTTCAAATCGACGAGTAAATAGGCGTGTGGCGTTTGAGTGGCATCGTCGTACGCCTGAGTCAGCCAAGGCGTTCCTAACTGTTTGGCTAAGACTTGCACTTGCGATTTATCTCGAGGGCTTTTAAACAAGACCACGTAATGCGCATTGAGACTAATGGTGCGATGGGCTTTACTTTGTTGAAACAAATTTTGGGTGATGTAAACGACACTGGCATTACGGTGATGCCCTTTGCGCGTGAACCACAGTTTAATTTCTTCTTCGTCTTCTCCTAACATGTCGTCAAAAATGACCAAATGGGTTTGACAGGAGTCAGAGACGATATCGTCGTCTTCTTTAGGAATGCCTTCCACAAACACGATGGAATCGCCTTGACTTTCTCGCAAGAGGCTGTACGCCGATTGCCACTCTTTGTAACACCACACGATCCGCTGAGGTGGCCGATCGATCAAATGATGTTTATGTTCGATCAAACGTTTGATGAATTCGGTTTTGCCTGAACCGCTAGGTCCAGCAATGAGCATGTTAAAGGGATGGCGAAGATACAAAGCCTCCCAACTGGCACGATCTAAGTGTTCGTCGATGACTTTGACAGTAGAGGAAGAGGGAGCAGAGACAGTAGAGGTAACCATAGTGTGAGGAATGTCACTTGTGACACGAAAACAGACAAGACGAGAGTTTATATACTTTTTTCAGAACACGTTTATTGAATGTTTTAAACATGAATACGAAAGACAAAAATGCATAAAAACCAAAGGCTTAAGTACAAGGATAAAAGGCACATGATAACCATTAACGTGGAATAAACACAAGTGTCTGTACAACATGTTTTGGGTAATGTTCTGGCCAGTTCTATAGTAGGGGGTAAGGTCACACAAGTGTCGTCCCGAAAGGGTCTTTCAGGTCTGTCCTCGACAGTCCTGTCCTGGGTGACGGGTTCTTCTGGCACCGTCACTAACACGGGTTGAAAAGTAACTTTTTTCCTTGAACAACTCTCGTGCATACTGGGCCACTTCTTGGGTCCAAGCCTCAAAATCCCATTCTTTCCAGTCACGGACATCTGTCCAATGGGGGTGTAAGTCACAAGCTACACACACATCGTCATACACGTCTTGGGTAGCTAAAAGTTGACGAATCTTTTTTCCCGTAGAGGTCGAGAAGTATCCAGATGAAACCGCAAGGCTTTGAGCAAAAGGAGTTTTTCGTGACCATTTAAGGCCATGGGGGGTGTGGTAAGTACTGATCGTAAAGAGTCCACAAAGAATCGGCTGGCAAACGAAATCCCAGAAAACAAGTCACTAAGACACACACCACTTGTCGACCCAAATTGAATGGATACAGTTCTTGTAATAATCGATGATAATGATCCACGGTTTGAATATGGTCATTGAGTTCCTTCCACGGAATCTGTTCAATCACTTGTGACATAATCCGTGGCATGGCAGCCTGATTTTATTGTCTCTTTGTTTCGGAAGCAATAAAGGTAATTTCTAACTAGACATGTTCATTCTCCAGTAGGGAATTTAAATGTTACATACTGTAACCGAAACGTCAAAGTTTGTCTAGATGTTTCGTCTTCCGCTAAGCAGATTCCACATAACAAATGTTGGTAATCCTTTAACTTGTCTTCCTAAATACGTTGCAGTAGGTGAATTTCGAAGTAACCAAAATTACGAACGTCTAGTTCATCATTCACAAACTGAAAGTGTTCAACAAGGTCTGACCATTGAAAAAATTTCTGACGAATCAGTCCTCTTATACCATTCAGGTACCAGTGGTTAAAGATCTGGTGACGTAACGGATGCAATTGTTCTTTACGTTTGACTTGTATTTTCACCAGTTCTCGGTAAATCCTTTCTCTCAACTCCTCAGGCAAGCCCAAAATGTTCTCTTGTAAAGTATCCATAAGTATATACACTGTTTTTGGAATCCTTGGGTGGTGGCCAATAGCCTCGTTTACCTTTGTGCCTGATGTAATAACCACTCATAATCAGTCTTCTTATACTTTGGAACAGAGAATAATTTAAAAACGGTTGAATAACTTTGCGTTTGCGTTTCACTTGTATTTTGATCAGTTCTCGGTAAATGCGTTCTCTCAACTTCACAGACAAGGCACGAATGTTCTCTAGCAAAGTATCCATGAATAGGTCATACTAAATCCTCTTTTGTCTGACACAAGGAATGTACCGTTTGCAGAGACAGGGTTTTACTTCAGTGTCGAATTTAAATCGTTTAATTACTAATTTAGACATTACAATTCGTTCAGAAGTTTCCTCTTTTACTAAGTTGACATTGTGAACGAGATGTTGGTAATTCGTTAACTCTTCCTCTGGAATTCGATGCAGTAAGTTTACAATGTAGTAGATAGAATCATCCAGAGCAAACCAATCCTTTTTAAAACTAGGGGATCATTGATCAATGTCTGTCCAATGGAACACTTTCAACTGAATCAGTCCTTGTATAGCATTCAGGTACCAGTGGTCCAAACACCGGTGACGTAACGGATGCAATTGTTCTTTACGTTTCACTTGTATTTTGACCAGCTCTCGGTAAATGCGTTCTCTCAACTCCACAGGCAAAGCACGAATGTTCTCGTGTAAAGTATCCATGAACAGATTATGGTAAGTTACTTCAATGTCTCGGTCCCACTAAGGGTAAGTAATGACAATTCGGTGACCATCGAGCATGTTCTACGTAGGCCGAATCTTGCGGTTCCCAGTAATGAAGTGATACACCGCAACTGAAGCACTTGACTTTATCTCCTTCGCCCAAGTAGAAAAATCCGGCTCTGGCTAATTCTTCAGGGGTCGGTCCTCCCAGAGACTTAGGCCATTTTCCTTTGAACGATTGAAGTCGATTATCAAAGTCGCAGTATTCCGACAAACGCACAGGAAACGAATATTCGTCTTTCACAGGTTCGTTTCGATGAGGGTTGGGTGACATGAACAGGAGTTTGCTCAGAGCTGGATGACATCCGTAGGGGGGTAGACGTGAAGGTGAACATTCCGCTTTAAAACGAAACCCAGTAAAATGTCCAAGACGACGAGCGGCATCGCTTCGCCTCCCTCAGGTTTGACACGAACAGCATCACTTTCCATGATAGGGGTAGTGAGAACAAAGTTCCCACGATGCTTTACGGCATCGCTAAGGTCACAACGTACAGCATCGTACCCATCGCAAGGATCACAATCGCATTCCACTTCAGAAGCCTCACACTTGAATTGTGTCTGTCTAAACTTGTTTTGTGTTTCTCTGAAAGTATTCATCTTGTTCGCTCGGTCTTGGTAGTCACAATGAACTATCGATCTTGCCTAGGGTTCCTTTTTATATACAGACCAATACCGACGTGTCATACGGTAAGGTGAAATGATTGGGAAGTCGCACTCGCCTCTGGTACACGATTTGATAGACTTTTTCCAAGGGTCGATTGACGATGTGGTGAGTGGGTAAACGTACAATCTTGTTCGGTTGATGGGTGGTCTCTTTAAAGTTTGCATCCTCTCCCGATTGCAAGGCTTCTTTCAATACCCCAAAGTTGACCACACGACTGGTACGATAATTCAGAGTCAGTCCTTTCACTTTGCACGTCGTGTGCAGTTCTCCTTGTGGGTCCCGGTATTCGTAGCCGTAATTTTTGGGACCGCCACTGACGAAACTTAGAATCTTGTCGTCGGGATACTCGTCTGTCCAGGCTCCTAAACGGTCTCCTTCGATGTCAGGGTTCTGTTGACTCGGGTGATGGATGTAAATGCAACTGCCCGTGTCAAAGTACAGGACTCGTTCCCCTAACAGTTCTAAAGCTTCGTATAATTTTAAGCGAGCATGAGCTGTCACGTAAGCCGCAATGATGACATTTCCAAAAGGGTCGTCTTGTACAAAGTCCAGGTCTTCTTCGTAATTGACCAAGATCAAATCCTCACGAACGACGTCCACGTGTTTCATGAATTTGGTTTTATCGTCAATCATCTGAAAGTAGCGGGAAGGTTCTGTCAAATATTCCGTCTTGGGTAAACACGGTCGTTGTGCCATTTTACCCCACAAGCAATTTAACATCACTTTGGCAAACGATCGCCTGCCTTTCGTTTTTCTCGATGTGGTCTAAAGAGATGCCTTCTTGTTCATAGTATTTCTCTTTGAATTGTATTTGGTCTTCGGGAGTGTGACACCAGGAAGGATAGCCACTGGCTTCTTGTTTCAGTTTCAAAAAGGCATCCACGTAGTCGGCGAAAATGCCTTTCAGCGTGGGGTCACCCTTGTAGTATTGTTGTGTCTTGGGAAAGTGGCAAATTTCGTACACTTCTAACAGTTGGTATCCCATGTCCAGAGCTTTGAACAATTCCACGCTAACCCACGTCCCCGTCAAGGCCCGTTCCTCTTGGGTGTGATGGCAAGGCTGGTCTTGGTTGCACGTTTCGGCACAAGTAAGGCACAAAGGAAACATCAGTTTGCCTTGGCAATGGTGAGGTAACACGGGATGGTACAAGTCCGTGGGCGGTAAAACTTTACACTTGATCAGACCTTCGTATTGTCGAATGTTTTTCAGGTCGATGTGTTCCGTCAGCAATTGTGGGTGCCCTACAGGAAAGCGACAATATTTGCACACGTAGGGATACAGCGAACACACGTCCAAGTATTTGATTTCTTCTCCTTTCTCTTCGTCGGCTTGGTACAGCAAACAGGTGGCATTGGTCCTTCCTCCGTACAAACTATCCCTCGGGTTCAGCGGGTCCATGAACTGGTAACTTTCCACGAGGCGTTCAAACTCGGGATCTGTTTTCATACGGTGATCGTACTCGTGTTCCCACATTTCCACCACTTGGTATCCTTCCTGTTCTAACTTTAGGCGTCGCTGACAAGTGCCCTGGTACAAGTCTTCCATGGTTCGTTGTAAAAACTGATTTTTAGTGCTACGGTCAGGGTAACAGACGGGACATCCGTGAAATAAGCAACCGTTAAAGTCGTACACGATCTTGGGGTTTTCTAAGTCCCAGCCATCGACCGAATGCGTTACGATGGTCTTTTCGCCCCCTCCGTTGCGGGCATGCTGAATCCCCTTGTCTTCCTTGTCGCACAAGTAATGTAACCAGCGTAGGGCTTTGACCGAGTATTGACGTTTGACATAGTGGGTCGTTTGAGGACTGATGACAGCTACGGTGTTTTCAGGCATGAATCGTTGCCGGTACACTAAGGAACACGCTTTGGCAATGGTGCAAGCTTCTTTCAAAGGATCGACCCCTCCGTGTTCCATGAACAGTTCTCGAAATTTTCCACAGCAACGTCGTAAAATGTCCACGTCGGAACGACAATATTTTAACATTTCTTCCTGAAAGTCGAAAGGGTCCGAGGTGTGAGCCTGGTACCAAGCGTCGAAAGCTTCTCGTTGTTCGGTACGCATGTTGTCGGGGTCGTAATAGTGAGCCTCAGGTAAATGGGGTAGAACGGCGTGTTGATTGGCTTCCGTATTGAAAAAGTGTGGAAAGTACCTTTTAGCCATTTCTGTCATTCCAAACGTTTTAGGCATTCGACTCAAAGGCATGGCCAAGTAAATCATCGAATCTTTAAACTGTACTTGTCCCACTTGCATGAATATGATTTTGGCTCCGTTCAAAGTCACTTTAGGACGCTCGGTGCCTTGTTCCGTATAGTATCTCAAAAGAAACTGTCCATCGTATCCGGAGAAATTGAGAGCCATCACCGTGGCATGACGATGACAATCTCCGTAACGTTCGATGTCCTCTTGGCTCCACGTCTTGTCGACGGGGTCTAAGACCCATTAGGCAAAAGCGGCTAACGTGTTCGATCCCCGAAAGATTTTTTCACGCCCTCCAGGAATCTTGCTGCAGTGAGGGCAATGACTGAAGATAGGTTCCCGAATGCACTTCTCGCACGCTCGATGAGCCACGCAGAAATTAGGAATGTGAATGCCAGTCTCTTGCATGCATTCGAAATCAAAAAAGATGAAATTGCCTTTCTTCTTGTGACCGTCCTCTTTCTCTGGTGGGGGTTGGTATTTTTGCACGTAGCATTGGTGTTCCAAGTCCACGATGTGATGACAAATGTGACATTTTCTCTTTCTTGAACATGCGTGTGCCTTGGCATTATTGGTACGTATGCCTTGTCCACACGTAGGACACAATCTCAGCAGTTGACAAGCACATTTCTGCTGTGAACCTTGCGTCTTCAAATGTCGTTGGTAACAGTCAGGACTGACAAACGTGCGCAGACAAGTTGAAGAAGGCACTGGTTCTTCGCTCAGACAGGGTGGAGAGGCCAAACATCCTGGGCATTTCATTCCACAATGCTTGTGTTGCTCTCGATTGTTATAACCATGGTCACATTTCTCACAGTAATATTTGTATCCCAGGAATCCGGTGATACTGGTAATGGTATCAGTAGTATATGGGGATTTTATAGCGTCAATGGGACTTAGCATTAAAAACACCCCCTGGGAACATATAGCGTCAAGGGAAATTTAACATGGAGAAAAACCCTGGGAACATATAGCGTCAAGGGAAATTTAACATGGAGAAAAACCCTGGGAACATATAGCGTCAAAGGAATTTAAACAGGGTGGGACTGTATAGCGTCAAGGGAAATTGAACATGGGATTTTTTTTTTTTAAATTTTTTTTAAAAAAAAGGAGTAGGCAATGGAAAATCATTCTCTTTTCGAGAAATGTGGGTGGCCCTGAAAAGGACCTTTGGTTTCATCATTATCTTCTTCTTTTATTTCCTCCACTTCTGTAGCCATCTTCTAACTTTTGCCATTATTCCTGTCTTCTTCTTTTTTTCTGATTCAGGCATCCAGTCCGGGTGACCCATGGCTCGGAATTTCTCCTGTATTCGTATACAGTTATTGTTCAGTTTCTCAAAGCTTTCTTTTCTCTTTCTATTTTCTTCTTCTTTTCTTTCTTTATTCCATCTCTCTTTAATCTTCTTTACCTCTACCTGCATCACTTTTCTCATCAACTCCTCTCCTTTCCTCAGTCTGTCCTGACCTCTCTCCACAAAAGAGCATTCTGCCCCATGTGACATATTTTCAAGAAAGCACCTGACTTTGCTTGCATTGTCAAGTTCTTCCTTTAGGCTTCCCACTCTGACATAGGTAGGATTTATCATACCTCTCAATCTCTTTTCCTCCTCTTCTATCATTTCTGCTATCACTTCTTTTGCTACGTTTGGGCATTTAGCGTAGTCCAGATACTCTGCTATCTTCCATTCTTTTTCTAGTCTCTCCACTACATAGATACCATCCATTATCCAATTGTATATATCTACCAAGTTGTTGAACAAATCACTTGCAACCACCATCTTCGTTTTTATTATTCCGTAGAATGGTTCGAACATCAAACCTTGTGAGTTCTTATAGTGAAAGCGCGTGATGGAAAACATCCCCCTAAAAACATAAAATTGATCTTACCTAGATCATGACCAAACAACGCGCGGACGTGAAGGAAAACATCCCCTACTTTCTCATTTCATATAATAAAACCCAAACTATACTCTCCACATACGCTAAGAAACAATAAACAAACCCATAATCTACTATTCACACAAACTTACGTGAGCAGTTACAAACACAAACACACAAACACATACACTCGCACTATGAAAAAAAGAGTCAGTGTTTATATTCACACTACTCTACCTACACACACTGGCAAATTGATAGTTATTTCTTTTCTAGAGTATTGGATAGCCCTGAAAAGGGCTGGGTTTTTTTTTTTTTTGGAACTTCATGGACACCTGGTTAATGGTGGCACCGTCCAGGTCTGGCGCCACATACACATCTTGTTCCCCAGTTGCTTTTTACTTTTTTGGGGGAGAGAGCAGAGGCAGGATAAATAGCTTCAGAATCCCAATTTTCGGTCCCTGGGATTCTGAAATTTCTTCTTTTTCTCTCCTTTTCCTCCTCTTCTTTGTTTCTTCTCTCCTCCTCCTCTTCTTTGTATCTTCTCTCCGCCTCTTCTTTGTATCTTCTCTCCTCCTCTTCTTTGTTTCTTCTTTCCTCCTCCTCTCTCATCCTTCCCTCTTCCACAATGGCCTCCGCGGCCAGTTCGATCAACAGGCGCCTGGCATATTCCAGATGCACATGAAGTTCCAACAGTTTCGCTAGTCTGGTGTTCATTCTGGTGTTGATCAATCAACAAGGGTAGCTGGACTGTCGAACGAGTTTCCATTTTATACTAAAAGTGCGGACGTGAAGGAAAACATCCCCCTAAAAACATAAAATTGATCTTACCTAGATCATGACCAAAAACAACGCGCGGACCTAAAAGAAACACTCACTCACTTTTTTTATACTTCCATTCCTATTCTAAAAATTTTTTCATTAATCACTTCAGTATACTATTCACATACGCAAAACAATCAAGCCCCCCAAATCAACTCTCCCCACACCTCAAACACAAAAAAAAAACATCATCTTAATCTACTATCCACACCAACGTGCGTGAGCACTTATAAACACACAATCCTATACACAAATACACTCGCACTATAAAAAAAGAGTTAGTGTTTATATTCACACTACTCTACCTACACACATTGGCAAATTGATGGTTATTTCTTTTCTTGAGTATGGGGTAGCCCTGAAAAGGGCTGGGTTTTTTTTGTTTGCTATGGCAATATTTTAGTTTCTAAGAACGCGATGTCCTCTGAGGATAGACTTTCTGGCGATAGGTCTGCTTCTTCGGAAAGAGAAGAAGAACTCTATGGTGTCGATACGACAATCGACAAAACCTCTGTCAGGTTCAGGTTGCTGCTGCTGCTGCTGCTGTTGTTGTTGTTGTTGTTGTTGTTGTTGTTGTTGTTGTTGTTGTTGTTGCTGTTGCGCTGCTGTCTCTGAAGTCTGTACTTCTCTGTCCATTCTTCTTTCTCCCTGTTCACTTCTTCTCTGAAGAGCTCTTCTATCAGGTCTTCAGTGACTTTTAACATTCTCACATTCTCTATCTCTTCTGGCTTCGGTATCAGACTGTGTCTGACCCTATGCAAATTCACGTAGGCTTCGTTTAGCTTAGCTAGTTTGGAGCACATCTTCGTAGGAGGATGAGTCGACAATGGATGGTTAGACTGGAAACTGTCCCGATTCTTAAAGTCAAAGCGCGGACGTGAAGGAAAACATCCCTTCACGGTTTTCTCGAGCCGCAACGTTCAATGAGTGTCATGAGAGGGATAGTAAGAAGTCAAAGAGCATCAATCAAACATTCTTATAGCCAAACAAAAGACAAAGGCATTTTGTTTTCAATACAAAACATTTTTTATTCAAAAATCACTTAACACTGACCAACAACTCTAACATTTTTTAACAATAATCCAACACTATAACATCAAACATTTTTTTCTAATCACAAACATTTTTTCAATTCACACTCTACTTTAAACAGGGCTGACAACGTTGTGAATGAAATTGTGATTTCCACTGTTGGAAGTCATTAGACCATTCATGGACACTACGTTTCCTAGCTTGAGACAAAAGATAAGCATAATGGTTACAAAACCATCGATCTACTTTCACATCGTTTCTAGAAGAAGAACGATGATCAAAATGAGTCACTAAATGTTCTAAGGAATAACCCATTCTGCGATGATGCAAAAAATACACACAGTATTGTCCACACACCAAGGAATCTGTGCCTTGTAATTTCACATTATTGAATCGGGTGGTTTGAGCATTTCTTCTCATAAAGTCGATGATATCGTCTTCCAAAGGGGGCAATCCGTACGAATTGAAATATTCCACACATCCTTCTTGAGGAAAGTAAACGGCTACCCAGTGGGTTCCTGGGAGATGACTGTCGTCCGTGTTGATGACATAAGCTAGATGGTCTTGAGGTTTGCGATGAGGGAGTTCATCTTTAGCACAGACGACAGGATTCCAAGAAGCCGTATACGAACTGTGGTTCAAAAGGCAATAAAGTTCCCATGTATCCATTGTTTTGTGTGTTTACTTCTTCTTCACAGGTAATAATAAGTCGTCAATTCGATCCTGACTTTTTGCTTGAAAATGTCTGACGAATAACCGTTTCTTCGTTTCGTCTCCTCACTCTGATTCAGGAGAGCTTCGATACGATGGATCTCTTGAGTGGTTAATGGTGGACAAGAATGTTCACGCATGTCTTTATACCACTGATGCAACACGACTTCGTCCGAGATGAGACTCCAAGCTTCGTCCAGATACTCGTCCAATTTTTCTTCTTGACTCAGCATCAGGCATTTATCGTGTTGAATTTGACTGGGATGATCGTTTTGACATCCATAGCAATTTTTCTTGATCAACTCCGTCATTTTTTTCGACCAAGTGTTTGGCAAAACAGGAGACTAAATGGGCTTCTTGTTCTGGCCATCTCGACTTCATCATGACAACTTCTTCGTCTTTGTCTTGGGATTCTCCTTCCACGGTCTCCTCACATTCCATCTCCAAAGTTTCTCCACTAGGTAAAGAGGGATAACAGTCTTCCATAGCTTCTAATAGTCTAGAATGACTTCTCTCAAACTGTTGATTTCTATGGTATTATCGAATTCTGCATACATGATGACGCTCACCGTGTCTGGTAGAGCATTAGTAAATTGAAGTTCCACACGAATCTGGCCGGATTTTATAGGGTGGAAATGTCCCTCGTCGCTGCCTTGGTCTGGAGTGAAATCGAAAGCCCACAAAGCATAACCTCCTGCGTAATCTTCGTACGTAATACTGTGACTGGTGTTGGTTCCTAACTGTCCGGTGGCTTCGTACAGGGACAAGTACGATCTCAAGTAATTCTTTTTGTCAAAGTCAGGTTCGAAAGGTCGGGTACACAAGGTCTTGCCATCGCGACCGACTTCGATCTTGGACACGTCAAAGTGTCAAAAGTGGAAAGGATTTTCAGCGAAGGCTCCGTTGAAGGCTGAATTCTCGGCCATACCAAGGATTAAACGTTTGGGTAACTGTCCTTGAAACAGATGATCTTCGATCATGGATCGCTGTCCCTTTGGAATGGTGAAGGTTTTCACTTCCACGCGACTTATCGGATACTTGGCGGTCGTTCTGCTCAACGTCTGACTGATGTCGTTTCCCACTTTGGGTAACACTTCCACGCGAGTAGTGAAGGGGGTTAGATTAGCCTCAATGGAAAAAAGCATTACAGAACCCCATGGGTCAGATTAGCCTCAGTGGAAATTTAACATGGAGAAAAATCGTGGGTCAGATTAGCCTCAATGGAAATTTAACATGGGAATAAATCGTGGGTCACTTTACCTACAAGGGAAATGGAATATGGGATTTTTTTTTTTTTTATTTTTTTTTAAAAAAAGGGGTAGGCAATTGAAAGGCTATCTCTTTTCGAGAAATATGGCTGGCCCTGAAAAGGGCCTTTGGGTTTATGTTAATATTAATATTAACATAGATGGCATCTGTCACATCTTCTTCTTCTTCTTAAACTCCTTCTAACTGCTGGTCCATACACAAGTACCCTCTTGAGACATCCTTGTCTTTCTATATAAACTCTCCTCATCCATAGACTAGTATCTGTCCTATCAACAACAGTCCACTTGGACCCGACATACATGAGCATGTCCGTCCTGAACATCATTGTTGACACAAGGGTTGAAGATTGAACGTCGGTCCACATCTTGAGGCTCCGAGAACAGGTGAATCAATGCACTGAACTGCGCTTATTTATAGGTACAGGTAGGATTGAAACGGATTGAGTTCATTCACCAATCCGAACACGCGTTACAAAATTTAGCCAGCCGCATCCAATCCGAAGAGAGCAGTCTGTGACGTCACGTAGTCAATATAGATTTGCTAGCACTTGTGTGCAGTCAGTCTATGCGACAGTGATTCAACATGACGGAAACTCAGAAAACGATCCATTGGTGTGCACCAACAGGGGAGACCGCCCAAGGGAACTCGGACTTACTTCCAGAAGAGGTGAATTGGGATTTTGTGGATTTTCTCTCCTCGCAAGAATTTGTTCCGGAACCTTCGTTACCTTCTTCATTACCGCAAGTGGAGAATTTTAGACAGAGACAGAAAGAAGAATTGGAGAAATTTATACAACGACAAAAGGAAGCGGAACAAGCTTTTCTCCTACAGCAACAGCAGCAAGAAGAAGAGGTAAGAAAAAAACAACAGCAACAACAGCAAGAAGAAGTAGCAGCAGCAGCAAAGAAACAAGAGGGTGAAAATCAAACGGTCACGGTACTGTTGGACATTTTAGCGGAGTTAAGAAGTCTGAAACAAATGTATCAGACTTCTTTATCACGACCGAAGAGAATACGACCTTCCCGAGCTAAACACGTCAACCCTGTGACTAAGCCTACCGTACCACCCTTAGTGATTTCAACCCAATCATTATCATCATCATCAACATTACGCAGTCCAGAAGTAGGCCTTGGCCGTGGCAAAGGCTTAAGGCAGTTAAAGTTGATTGCTTAAACTCACCCCTTCACTATGAAGAAAAAAGGCCCTTTTCAGGGCCACCCACATTTCTCGAAAAGAAATACAATTTCAATTTGCCAATAACTCAAAAAAACCACCCATTTTACCCTTATAGTACGTGTCTGTGTATGAGTGCGTGAGTGTACGTTCTTATTTTAAAATCATAACTCAAAGACACTTACCTTATATCATTCATTTATTCTTTTATCCATTTTTACAATCCAATTCACAATTCATAACAGAACACTTTAATTAAAAGTTCATTGATTTCTTCTTTTCTCCTTCTTTAGTCTCTCTGTTTTTTGAATTTCTTCACCGTCACACTCTTTTCCTCTTCTTCCTCCTCGCTTTCTTCCCTTCTTCTTTTTTTCTCCTGTTTCTTTTTCTTCACCTGTTTTCTTTCTTCCTCAGAAGAATCCCTCTCTTCCTCTGAAGAATCCCTCTCTTCTTCTGAAGAATTCCCCTTTTCTTCTGACTCCTCTTGTTTCTTTTTTGGGCAATCTGGAGACCAATGTCCTTTTTCTTTACAATAATAACAGGTATCTTGACTTTTGTCCTTTTTAGCCCCTGTTTTTTTTTCTTTTTTGACGGTCTGGACATTCTGAAGACCAATGCCCTTTCTTCTGACAGATATAGCAAGTATCCTGACTTTTATCTCTAAAGGAAGGAGAGTAGTCCGTAGGCTGGTCTGAAGAGAATTTTCTAATGACCCCTCGCAAAGCTCTGACGAAACGTTCCATCTGGTTAGTCTCTTCCATCGTTGTGCTCGGCTTGAGAGTGAAATGAATAGTGAAAGGACAAGACACACACCCTTTTATATACGCTGGTCTGCTATGACTATAAAGTAGTTTATGGTGTTTGAACTTGAGTCATTTGACTTTTTGCTTTCAAGATGAAACGATCCCATTCATTCGAGAAGAAAGAAGAAGAAGAAAGTAAGAGGCAGAAACGTGATCTATCGCCTCGTACCAGAGCTGAAGTCTTGGCACAAATTCATGCCAGTGATTTTGAAGAGGACATGAGTGAACCAGAATCCGAACCCTCTAAACCAAGTTCACCACCCTTAGTCAACCCTGAAAAATACTATTCCATTCGAGAGACGGAAAAGCGCTCCTCTAGAAAATTTAGAACCACGGCTTACAAATAAACGGTGAAGTTTAAAGATTTCAAGGCTGAAGTGCCGTTAGAGAAAGCAGAAGTGTTCATCACTGGGGTGTGGGATTCTTTACTCACTGCACTCAAGCGACAATGTCAACCCAAAGAAGACGATCGCTTGAGACTTTCCATACAACACGACGGTTTGAAATCCCCTGTTTGGATCGAGTTTAGCACCCCTGCAGAATTGACCGCTTCCAAAGTCATGGACAAGATTCAACACGTACAACAATCTAATGATCAGTTTGACATTACCAATGGTAAAGCCACACTGGACATGACCCACGTCTCTCCTCCTCAAGGGACTGGATGCAAAAAGATGTTATTGGTGAACGACCTTCGCAGCACCAAAAAGAGTCTCGTCCAAATTAACAACCCTCAAGACCAGATGTGCTTAGCCCGAGCCATCGTGGTGGGACGAACCTATGCCAACAAGAACGACACAGCAGAATGGAAAAGAGCCTGAAAAACTATTCGACAATCGGACCGAGCCAAACAACGAAACGAAGCAGAACTCCTGTTGCAACAAGCTGGCCTATCCAAAGACACACCCTGTGGCATTCCTGAAATGCAAAAATTGCAAGATGTCCTAGCTCCACGATACACCTTGAAAGTGCACCCTCAAGAAATGCGCGGGCCTTTGTTGTTTCGAGGGCAAGATTTTAAGGACGGAAAATACATTCACCTTTATCATCACGATGAACATTTCGATACCATTACCAGTATCACTGGATTCCTGGGATATGTTTATTATTGTGAGAAATGTGACCATGGTTATAATAATCGAGAGCAACACAAGCATTGTGGATCGAAATGCTCAGGATGTTTGGCCTCTTCACCCTGTCTGAGCGAAGAACCAGTGCCTTGTTCAACTTGTCTGCGCACGTTTGTCAGCCCTACCTGTTACCAACAACATTTGAAGACGCAAGGTTCACAGAAGAAATGTGCTTGTCAACTGCTGAGATTGTGCCCTACGTGTGAACAAGTCATACGTACCAATAATACCAAGGCACACGTATGTTCAGGAAAGAAAAAATGTCACATTTGTCACCACATCGTGGACATGGAACACCAATGTTACGTGCAAAAATACCAACCACCACCAGAGAAAGAGGACGGTCACAAGAAGAAAGGCAATTTCATCTTTTTCGATTTCGAATGCATGCAAGAGACTGGCATTCACATTCCTAATTTCTGCGTGGCTCATCGAGCGTGCGAGAAGTGTATTCAAGAACCTATCTTCAGTCATTGCCCTCACTGCAGCAAGATTCCTGGAGGACGTGAAAAAATCTTTCGAGGACCGAACACGTTAGCCGATTTTGCACAATGGGTCTTAGACCCCGTCGACAAGACGTGGAGCCAAGAGGACATCGAACGTTACGGAGATTGTCATCGTCATGCCACAGTGATGGCTCACAATTTCTCCGGATACGATGGACAGTTTCTTTTGAGGTACTATACGGAACAAGGCACCGAGCGTCCTAAAGTGACTTTGAACGGAGCCAAAATCATTTTCATGCAAGTGGGACAAGTCCAATTTAAAGATTCGATGAGTTACTTGGCCATGCCTTTGAGTCGAATGCCTAAAACGTTTGGAATGACAGAAATGGCTAAAGGGTACTTTCCACACTTTTTCAACACGGAAGCCAATCAACACGCCGTTCTACCCCATTTACCTGAGGCTCACTATTACGACCCCGACAACATGCGTACCGAACAACGAGAAGCTTTCTACGCTTGGTACCAGGCTCACGCCTCGGACCCTTTCGACTTTCAGGAAGAAATGCTAAAGTATTGTCGTTCCGACGTGGACATTTTACGACGTTGCTGTGGAAAATTTCGAGAACTATTCATGGAACACGAAGGGGTCGATCCTTTGAAAGAAGCTTGCACCATTGCCAAAGCGTGTTCCTTAGTGTATCGACAACGATTCATGCCTGAAAACACCGTGGCTGTCATCAGTCCTCAAACGACCCACTATGTCAAACGTCAATACTCGCTCAAAGCCCTACGTTGGTTACATTACTTGTGCGACAAGGAAGACAAGTGGATTCAGCATGCCCGCAACGGAGGGGGCGAAAAGACCATTGGAACGTATTCGGTCGATGACTGGGACTTAGAAAACCCCAAGCTCGTGTACGAGTTTAACGGTTGCTTATTTCACGGATGTCCCGTCTGTTACCCTGATCGTAGAACTAAAAATCAGTTTTTACAACGAACCATGGAAGACTTATACCAGGACACTTGTCAGCGTCGCCTAAAGTTGGAACAGGAAGGATACCAAGTGGTGGAAATGTGGGAACACGAGTACGATCACCGTATGAAAACCGATCCCGAGTTTAAACGCCTCGTGGAAAGTTACCAGTTCGTGGACCCGCTGAACCCGAGGGATAGTTTGTACGGAGGAAGGACCAATGCCACCTGTTTGCTGTACCAAGCCGACGAAGAGAAAGGAGAAGAAATCAAATACTTGGACGTGTGTTCGTTGTATCCCTACGTGTGCAAATATTGTCGCTTTCCTGTAGGGCACCCACAATTGTTGACGGAACACATCGACCTGAAAAACATTCGACAATACGAAGGCTTGATCAAGTGTAAAGTTTTGCCTCCCACGAACCTATACCATCCCGTCTTACCTCACCATTGTCAAGGCAAACTGATGTTTCCCTTGTGCCGTACTTGTGCCGAAACGTGCAACCAAGACCAACCTTGTCAGCACACCCAGGAAGAACGTGCCTTGACGGGAACCTGGGTCAGCGTAGAATTGTTCAAAGCTCTGGACATGGGATACCAACTCTTAGAAGTGTACGAAATTTGCCACTTTCCCAAGACACAACAATACTACAAGGGTGACCCTACTCATAAAGACATTTTCGCCGACTACGTGGATGCCTTTTTGAAACTGAAGCAAGAAGCCAGCGGCTATCCTTCCTGGTGTCACACTCCCGAAGACCAAATAAAATTCAAAGAGAAATACTACGAACAAGAAGGCATCTCTTTAGACCACATCGAGAAAAACGAAGGCAGGCGATCGTTTGCCAAAGTGATGTTAAATTGCTTGTGGGGTAAAATGGCACAACGACCGTGTTTACCCAAGACGGAATATTTGACAGAACCTTCCCGCTACTTCCAGATGATTCACGACAAAACCAAATAGATGAAACACGTGGACGTCGTTCGAGAGAATTTAATCTTGGTCAATTACGAAGAAGATCTGGACTTTGTACAAGACGACCCTTTTGGAAATGTCATCATTGCGGCTTACGTGACAGCTCATGCTCGCTTAAAATTGTACGAAGCTTTAGAACTGTTAGAAGAACGCGTCCTGTACTTTGACACGGACAGTTGCATTTACATTCATCACCCGATTCAACATCACCCTGACATCGAAGGAGACCGTTTAGGAGCCTGGACAGACGAACATCCTGACGACAAGATTCTAAGTTTCGTCAGTGGCGGCCCCAAAAATTACGGCTACGAATACCGTGACAAACAAGGAGAACTGCACACGACGTGCAAAGTGAAAGGACTGACTCTGAATTATCGTACCAGTCGAGTGGTCAATCTTGGGGTATTGAAAGAAGCCTTGCAATCGGGAGAGGATGGAAACTTTAAAGTGACAACCTATCAACCGAACAAGATTGTACGTTTACCCACTCATCACATCGTCAGTCGGCCCTTGGAAAAAGTCTATCAAATCGTGTACCAGAAGCGAGTTCGACTTCCCAATCATTTCACCTTACCGTACGGTCACGTCGGTATTGGTCTGTATATAAAAAGGAACCCTAGGCAAGATCGATAGCTCATTGGGACTACCAAGACCGAGCGAACAAGATGAATACTTTGAAAGAGACATCGTTCCAGTTTGGGGATTGTAAAAAAGTTGTATCTTCCTCTAGTGTGACTAATACTGGATGGATAAGACCCAGGCATTGCGACGGAAAATGTCCATAGGGAAACTGCGATTGTCCATGTGGTTACCATTGTAACTGCGTAACGGAGTTTGCAGACGAGTGCGATTGTGAGCCTTGCGATGGGACCGATGCTGTACGTTGTGACCTGAGCGATGCCGTAAAGCATCATGGAAACTTTAGTGTCCCTACCCCTATCATGGAAAGTGATGCTGTGCGTGTCAAACCTGTGGGATGCGAAAGTGATGCCGCTCGTCCTCTTGGACACTTTACTGGGTTTCGTTTTAAAGGGGAATGTTCACCTTTACGTCTACCCCCCTACGGATGTCATCCAGCCCTGAGCAAACTCCTGTTCCTGTCACCCAACCCTCATCGAAACGAACCTGTGAAAGACGAATATTCGTTTCCTGTGCGTTTGTCGGAATACTGCGACTTTGAAAATCGTCTTCAGTGGTTCAAAGGAAAATGGCCAAAGTATCTGGGAGGACCGACCCCTGAAGAATTAGCCAGAGCCGGATTTTTCTACTTGGGCGAAGGAGATAAAGTCAAGTGCTTCAGTTGCGGTGCGTCACTTCACCACTGGGAACCGCAAGATTCGGCCTACGTAGAACATGCTCGATGGTCACCGAATTGTCATTACTTACCTTTAGTGGGACCGAGACATTGAAGTAACTTCTTACCATAATAATCTGTTCATGGATACTTTACACGAGAACATTCGTGCTTTGCCCGTGGAGTTGAGAGAACGCATTTGTATGAGAGCTGGTCAAAATACAAGTCAAACGTAAAGAACAATTGCATCCGTTACGTCACCGGTGTTTGAACCACTGGTACCTGAAGGCTATACAAGGATTGATTCAATTGAAAGTGTTCCATCGGACAGACATTGATGAACGATCCCCTAGTTTTAAAAAGGATTGGTTTGGTATGGACGATTCTACCTACATCATTGTAAACGTACTGCATCGAATTCCAGAGGAAGAGTTAACGAATTACCAACATCTTGAACACAATGTCAACTTGGTGAAAGAGGAAACTTCTGAACGAATTGTAATGTGTAGATTAGTGACTCAACGATTTAAATTCGACACTGAAGTAAAGCCATGTTTGTGCAAACAGTACATTTCTTGTGTCAGACCAAAGAGGATTTAGTATGACCTATTCATGGATACTTTGCTAGAGAACATTCGTGCTTTGCCTGTGGAGTTGAGAGAAAGGATTTACCGAGAGCTGGTCAAAATACAAGTGAAACGTAAAGAACAATTGCATCCGTTACGTCACCAGATCTTTAACCACTGGTACCTGAATGGTATAAGAGAACTGATTCGTCAGAAATTATTTCAATGGTCAGACATTGTTCAACACTTTGAGGTCGCTAATGATCGACATGTTCATAATTATGGTTACTTCGAGATTCACCTACAGCAATACATTGAGGAAGACAAGTTAAAGGATTACCAACATTTGTTACGTGGAATCTACTTAGCGGAAGAGGAAACTTCTAAACGAACTCTGACGTTTCGGTTACAGTATGCAAGATTTAGATTCCCTACTGGAGAACGAAGATCTCTGGCTAGAAAGTACGTGTATTGCATCCAAAAATAGAGAATATAAAAACAGGCTGCCATGCCACGGTTTATGTCACATGTCATCCAACAGATTCCGTGGAAGGAACTCAATGACCATATTCAAACCGTGGATCATTACCATCAATTATTACAAGAATTTTATCCATTCAATTTTGACGACAAGTGGTGTGTGTCTTAGTGACTTGTGTTCTGGGATTTCGTTTAACAGCCGATTCTTTGTGGACTCTTTACGATCAGTACTTACCACCTCAATGGCCTTAAATGGTCACGAAAAACTCCTTTTGCTCAAAGCCTTGCGTTTTCATCTGGATACTTCTCGACCTCAACAGGAAAAAAAGATTCGTCAACTTTTAGCTACCCAAGACGTTTATGACGATGTGTGTGTAGCTTGTGACTTACATCCCCATTGGACAGATGTCCGTGCCTGGAAAGAATGGGGTTTTGAGGCTTGGACCCAAGAAGTGTCCCAGTATGCACGAGAGTTGTTCAAGGAAAAAAGTTACTTTTCAACCCGTGTTAGTGACGGTGCCAGAAGAACCCGTCACCCAGGACAGGACTGTCGTGGACAGACCTGAAAAACCCTTTCGGGAGGACACTTGTGTGACCTTACCCCCTACTATAGAACTGGTTAGAACATTACCCAAAACATGTTGTTGTACAGACACTTGTGATTATTCCACGTTCATTGTTATCATGTGCCTTTTATCCTTGTACTTAAGCCTTTGGCTTTTATGTATTTTTGTCTTTCGTATTCATGTTTGAAAAAAAAAACATTCAATAAACGTGTTCTGAAAAAGTATATAAACTCTTGTCTTGTTTGTTTTCGTGTCACAAGTGACATTCCTCACACTATGGCTACTTCTGCTGTCTCTGCTCCCTCTTCCTCTACTGTCAAAGTCATCGACGAACACTTAGATCGTGCCAGTTGGGAGGCTTTGTATCTTCGCCATCCCTTTAACATGCTCATTGCTGGACCTAGCGGTTCTGGCAAAACCGAATTCGTCAAACGTTTGATCGAACATAAACATCATTTGATCGATCGGCCACCTCAACGGATCGTGTGGTGTTACAAAGAGTGGCAATCGGCGTACAGCCTCTTGCGAGAAAGTCAAGGCGATTCCATCGTGTTTGTGGAAGGCATTCCTAAAGAAGACGACGGCATCGTCTCTGACTCCCGTCAAACCCATTTGGTCATTTTCGACGACATGTTAGGAGAAGACGAAGAAGAAATTAAATTGTGGTTCACGCGCAAAGGGCATCACCGTAATGCCAGTGTCGTTTACATCACCCAAAATTTGTTTCAACAAAGTAAAGCCCATCGCACCATCAGTCTCAATGCGCATTACGTGGTCTTGTTTAAAAGCCCTCGAGATAAATCGCAAGTGCAAGTCTTAGCCAAACAGTTAGGAACGCCTTGGCTGACTCAGGCGTACGACGATGCCACTCAAACGCCACACGCCTATTTACTCGTCGATTTGAAACCTACGACCCCCGAGGATTTGCGATTTCGTACCCACTTGTTTCACCACTGGTGCCAAGACGGAGGGCCTGTCCTGTACACGTCTCCGTCCTCGACTTCATTTCACTCCCCATAAAAAAATCTATAAAAACCTCAGACCCTTTTTCGTCTGTCTCACACAGTGTGAACATGACGTCCCTTCAGTCGCATCTTCCCGTCAAATTGATTCGTGCCTTGTATGGCATCAGTCGAGAAAAAGATCCACAAACACGAGCTCGTGTCTTAGAAGCTAGTCTCAAAGAAGTCTTACGATGGTTCACGGTGACAGCACGTCAATTACTCCAAGGAATCATTCAGATTCCTCATCAAACCAAACGCTTTTTCGATCGAAACAAAGTTGCTTTGGTCCAACTGGCCGATCCCCGCATCGATACTCAAACCAAAAAACAAATCATTTTGAAACCCGGAGGGAGCGGTACTCTAGGAGGGGTCATCATTCGCTCACTCTTAAGATGGGATCCTAATGCCCCCAAAGTTATCCCCAAGACAAAAGTCCAACGAAGCCCCAAGAAGAAAAAGAAAAAGACCAGGTCCCCAAGAAGAATAACTTCTCCAGTGGCAGGACCCTCCTCTTACCAGACACCACCCCGGAAAAAGAGAAGAAGTCCCCAGAAAAAGAAACAGAGAAAAAGTCCTCAGAAAAAGAAAAGTCCACAGAAGAAAACTAGTCGCAAGAGAGGCACTTCAGCCAGGACGCAACCTTACACTCGCAAACCACGACCTGCCACAGCGGTGACTGCGTCTCCGGCAGCCTCACGTTTGTCCACTTCTCCGTTGATGTCACCAGGAACTGAAGAGTACTTGGAGACGTTGATCACACCAAGAACTTCTCCGTTGATGACCCCCAAAAGAACTTCCCCAGTAGCAGGACCCTCCAATTTAGTGACAGTGGCTGCTGCTCAAAAAGTACCTTCTCCCAAAATCAAAGTCCATGAAAGATCGGGTATGTTACAAAGTTTACTGGATTTGTCCAAGCAAGAACTGGCTCGATTTAGTCCGTTGCGTACCCCTGCACGACGTGTCATGCCTGTCATGAAGTTGATACGACGTAAAGACAATCAGTGGCGACGCGTTCCAGTATAAAAAGACCTGTGACCAAGTCGGGGTATCAGTGAACTTGTAAAAGATGTCACCTCCAAGAAGCCACAAAAGAAAGAGACAAAGGCAGACGCGTCATCCGACAAAGCGCTTAGACAAGCATCGACGTTACCCTAAGAAAAGACACAGTCGTTCCAAGAAAAAGAGACGTCAACAAAGGGGAGGATTCCTTGGCGATTTTGGGAAAAACATTGTCACCTTTATGACAAAGCGATAGTCCCAAAAAAAAAAGATAAAAGGGTGTGTGTTAAGTCATCGACGTTAGTGCCTGTTCGGTGAATGTCCCGGAACCCACAAGCAAAGATGTCACCCTCCAGAAAACCCCAAGGAAAGAAAAGGAAAGGACTACCACCACGTTTAGCCAAACATGGGGACATGTTATCTGTCCTGTCCAAAGCTTCTCCACCCCTACGAAAAAAACTCATTCAAACGGCCTCCAAACAGGTCATCGATACCGTGTGCGAATGTTGTTTGAACGTTTTGAAAGGCACGATCCCTTTGTCCAAACACCAGAAACAATGCTTAAGCAAACATCGTCACGTTCTTCGCCAAATGGTTCAAAAGAAAATTCCCATTCGTCAAAAAAAGAAGATGTTAGTGCAACGTGGAGGCATTTTGCCCCTCTTGTTAGGCCCCATACTGAAAGGAGTCTTGGGAACCATGTTGGGAGGACTGGTGGGAGCAAGATAAAGAGGCCCTCGGATGTCCCAAAATCTCAGAATCGACCCATGACAACCCCATGGAAGGACGAAAACTAGCTTTAGTGCCTTACAAACGATGGATGGAATACCATCGTTGGCAAGAACAACGCACCCCGCATTTACCTCCCAATCCCAATTTGAGCGAGATGTCCCAGTTACAACACGAATTGCAGTCCTTGATGGATCGCCAAGATTTGTCCGAAACAGAAAAATCGCAAAAGTACGGTCAACTCTTGCAACGACTGCAACTCTTTCACCAGAAAGCTTTAGACGAAACAGCTCTACCCACTTTGAAAGATTTTAAGACCTTGATGAAAAGTCCAGCACCATCACCAGTACCAGTACCAGTACCCGTGAACAAGACAGAAAAAGGAAAAGAAGAAGAAGGGTTTCAAATTCCACCCGAAAAAGTACGCAAGTTAACAACACCACCTACCTCCAGAATTGGATGGATTAAAAAGATGATGGCCACCCCTTCTTCATCACAAGAGAAAAAGAAAGTGAAGACAGAAGTGAAGACAGAAGTGAAACAGGAACCGATATCCCCCGCTCAGACATCCTCCTCTTCAACACCTATTGCCGGTCGCACACGCAAAGCATTGCAATCCAAGAAAATACCCCAAGAGAAAAAGAGTAGCAACCTCCAAGAGTGGGTACCTTATTAACACACCAACCAACACAAAAAAAATGGAAAAAGTCTTAGCCAGCATTTACTACGATCCCTCCCATCCTGCAGGTTACGCAGGAGTTCAAAAATTGTATCGTGCTGCCAAAACGCGACTGAAAAGTCTCCGTTTACCTCAAGTGCAACGATGGTTACAAGAACAAGCTACCTACACTTTACACAAACCCGTTCGACGCAAGTTTGCCAGAAGTCGCACCCGAGTGGAAGGCATCGATCATCAATGGCAAGCCGATTTAGCCGATGTCTCTCATTTGGCCAGCTACAATCGTGGCTACAAATATTTGTTCTGTGTCATCGACGTCTTTTCCAAATTTGCCTGGGTTGTGCCTTTGACTTCCAAATCCAGCAGCGAGTTAGTGCAAGCCCTGCAACGGGTGGTGAAACAAAGCGGTCGTCAACCTCTTCGATGGCAAACGGACAAAGGCACCGAATTTCTGAACCAAGCTTTCCAAAAAGAATTAAAGAAACGTGACATTCATTTTTTTACCACCGAGAATCCCGAAACCAAAGCCAGCATCGTGGAACGTTTTCAACGCACTTTGAAAGAACGCATGTGGAAATATTTTACGCATCACCACACTCTGAAGTACATCGACATCTTACCGCACCTGGTGCAAGCGTACAACCAATCTTACCATCGAAGCATCGGACGTGCCTCGCAAGACGTGACTCCTGACAACGAAGTGTTGGTGTTTGAGCGCCTGTTTGGTACGTCCCCGACGAGGGCTGTCCCCAAGAAAAGTGGAGAGTTGGCCGTAGGAGATTGGGTGCGCATTGGCAAAACCAAACGCACTTTCGACAAAGGTTACTTACCTAACTGGACGACCGAATTGTTTCGCGTCACTGGACGAGTGCATGGTCGTCATCCTGCCGTCTATAAATTGGAAGACATGAACGGAGAAGTGCTCAAAGGAACGTTTTATTTGCCCGAGTTACAACGTGTCACCAAAAAAGAAGACGACGTGTACGACATCGAAAGCATTCTCGAACGCAGAACCCGTAAAGTGAGCAAACGACGTGTCAAAGAAGTCAAAGTACGTTGGAAAGGATATCCACCCAGTTTCGATTCTTGGATCGACGCTTCGCAAGTCATCGACTATAAAAAGAAGTGACCATCATGCCCTTTCACACATCAGACGCAGCTACGTCGACCACTCCTCCTTCACCCAGTTTTTCTGTGCAAGATTTACAAAAACAACCCTTGTGGGTGTGGTGTGGAGAACGTGTGCCTAAAACGCAAATCGTCTTTTTCTGCCAAATCTTCGTGGTGTATTGTGTCATCGGGGCAGCCATCGCCAATTTGAGTTTGCAACAAGAAGACAAACAATTGTGGACCATTTTATTGAGCAGTTGCATCGGTTACCTGCTTCCCAATCCTTCCCTGAAATTCTCCTCGAACGGGAACCACAGGAACCTTGTGTCCAGTGCCAGTGTCAGTCACCACTCCAACCACAACCAGAACCCCATTTTGGGCGGAGACACGTCTCTGACGTCCAGTAATATCCCCTCGGACAGCCACAGAACTCTGGAATTATGAGTGACGAAAACCAATTTTACTTAACCTTACTCAGTGACAGTTCCATGGAGGTGTTTCCCCACAACACGTTGTGCTGTTACACGGCCAAATTACCTCAGGGCATCCCCTTAGATCACGAAGCCCATTGGGAAGTGGCTTTAGTAGAAATGATTCACCCTACACAAATCCAAAACATCACCGAAAAGCAAAACACTTTTGAGATCGAAATCCTGAACCAACAATTACAAGAAGCCATGAATGACATCGGGTTTTCATGGGACACAAGACCAGCCAGCAATCCAGCCTTCAGTATCTACACCTTGAAAATTCCAGCAGGGTTTTATTTTAGTGGCCAACATTTGGTGGACACCATTACTTCCAGGTTCGAGTTCGCCTTTGGCAAAGCCCTGAACAGAGTCAAAAAAAGTGTCACCCTGGAGTACCATAAAGTGGATCGTCGCTTACTGATGAAATTTCAGGATACCCAAACGTTGTCCATCAGTTTTAATCGTGACTTGTTTGATATTTTAGGTGGAGACACAAAAATGGCTCCAAATTTTAAACCGAAGATCAACAGCAATACGGAATTTTACAAGTTTTTTCGATTCCCTGTAGAAATGAACCAAGGACTGAATTTGATGTTCGTGTACTCCGATGTGGTGGAGTATAACGTGGTGGGACACACCTCCGTGCCATTACTGCGTGTCATTCCTTTCAAAGTGGATAGTACCACGATCAGTGACCAGGAAGGTGGAAACACTTACCACGTCCACCGGGAATTTGTACATCCTAATTATTTGCCTGTCAGCAAGTCGTATTTGGACACGGTCAACATTGCTATAAAAGGAGATTTGGGACAAAATATTCCATTCACCAAAGGAAAAGTCACGGTGAAACTCCATTTTCGAAAACGGTTCTCTCACGACTCGTAAGTCATGTATCCAGTGTACCGAGGGGTTGCTCGACAGCGAGGACACGGTTTAGGAGACATGTTAAAATCGGCCTTTCGTTCGGTGGCCCCGGTGTTGAAACCGATGGTGACACGCGGATTGCACGCCTTGAAAGATGCGGCACTGACGCAAGGCAAAGAATTTCTCCAAAATGTCATCATCGACAAACAAAACCCTAAAGAAGCCTTCATGAGGGCAGGTAAAAATGTCTTGCTGCAAACGAGCAAAGACATTTTAGTCCGACGAGACACACCTATAAATGCCCTGCACGCTACAGAGTCAGGCATTCAGCAATGATAAGGCAGAAAGAGACGACGAAGAAGAAAATACCCTTTCACCAGACTTCAAGCTAGAAAGGCCAAGAAAAGAAGAACCGTTCGAGACTTAGACGTTTTCGATTATTGAAACACAGAAGAAAATGATGCACCCAGAATCTTGCGCTTGTTCCAAGACGGAACTGGATCTGTTTGCCATGCCCCCCCCCCCCACCATGATGACCATGCAAGAATCCCAATGGGTGGAATTTCACCCCGTCTCCTCATTGACAGCCTCAGCTCCCATCGAGTTTGAAATCAAAGGACAGCCCGAAGATTACATCGATCTGAATAGCAGTTACTTGTACTTGAAAGTCAAAGTTGTCGATGAGGACAATTCGACCCTAGATGGCGATGAGGTAATAGCTCCCGTCAACAATTTCATGCATTCCTTGTTTAGCGGAGTGGACTTGTACTTGAACAACAAACTGGTCAGCAGCAGCATGGATACTTACCCTTATAGAGCGTACCTGGAAAATCTCTTGACGTACGGAATAGACGCCAAGAACACTCATCTCAATGCCTGTGTGCTATGGGAAGCTGACGAAGCAGGCCAGTTTGAAGAATTCGAAATTGATGCAAAAAAAACACCAAACAATGACGGATTTATAGAACGAAGAAACAGAATCAAAAGTGGAGATAGTTTAGAACTGATGGATCGTTTGCATTTGGACATGTGGTTGCAAGAGAAGTATTTGCTGAACGGGGTGAATGTCCGCCTGAGACTGAATCGGAGCAGTGCCACTTTCCATTTGATAGGTACTACTGCTTGCAAAACTGTCATCGAGGAAGCCAGGCTCTACGTACGACGCGTGGAAGTGTTACCTAAAGTGGGTAACGACATCAGTCAAACGTTGAGCAGAACGACCGCCAAGTATCCGATCCGTCGCGTGGAAGTGAAAACCTTCACCATTCCCAAGGGACAGCGATCCATGATCGAAGATCATCTGTTCCAAGGACAGCTACCGAAACGTTTGATCGTTGGTATCGTCGAGAATACAGCCTTCAACGGAGATTTGGGTAAAAATCCTTTCTACTTTCAACACTTTGGCGTGTCCAAGATCGAAGTCAGTCGCGATGGCAAGACCTTGTGTACCCGACCTTTTGAACCTGACTTTACCAAGAAGAATTACTTGAGATCGTACTTGTCCCTGTACGAAGCCACTGGTCAGTTAGGAACCAACACCAGTCACGGTATTACGTACGAGGATTATGCAGGAGGCTATGCTTTGTGGGCTTTCGATTTCACTCCAGACCAAGGCAGCGACGAGGGACATTTCCACCCTATAAAATCTGGCCAGATTCGCGTGGAAATTCAGTTTGCAAACCGTATCCCTGATGAAACGGTGAACGTCATCCTGTATGCAGAATTCGATAATACCATAGAAATCAACAGTTTGAGAGAAGTCATTCTAGATTACTAGAAACCATGGAAGACTGTTATCTCTCTTTACCTAGTGGAGAAACTTTGGACATGAAATGTGAGGAGACTGTGGAAGAAGAAGTGATCATGATGAAGTCAAGATGGCCAGAACAAGAAGCCCATTTAGTCTGCTGTTTTGCCAAACACTTGGTCGAAAAAATGACGGAATTGATCAAGAAAAATTGTTATGGATGTCAAAACGATCATCCCAGTCAAATTCAACACGATAAATGCCTGATGTTAAGTCAAGAAGAAAATTTGGACGAGTATCTGGACGAAGCTTGGAGTCTCATCTCGAACAAAGACGTGTTGCACCAGTGGTATAAAGACTTGCGTGAACATTCTTGTCCACCATTAACCACTCAAGAGATCCATCGTATCGAAGCTCTCCTGAATCAGAGTGAGGAAACAGAACGAATAACCGTTTATTCGTCAGACATTTTCAAGCAAAAAGTCAGGATCGAATTGACGACTTATTATTACCTGTGAAGAAGAAGAAAAAAACACACACACAAATCAATGGATACCTGGGAACTTTATTACCTTTTGAACCACAGTTCGTATACGGCTTCTTGGAATCCTGTCGTCTGTGCTAAAGATGAACTTCCTCATCGCAAACCTAAAGACCATCAAGCTTACGTGATCAACACGGACGACAGTCATCTCCCAGGAACCCACTGGGTAGCCGTTTACTTTCCTCAAGAAGGCTGTGTGGAATATTTCGATTCGTACGGATTGCCCCCTTTGGAAGACGATATCATCGACTTTATGAGAAGAAATGCTCAAACCACCCGATTCAATAACGTGAAATTACAAGGCACAGATTCCTTGGTGTGTGGACAATACTGTGTGTATTTTCTGCATCATCGCAGCCTAGGCTATTCCTTAGAACATTTAGTGACTCATTTCGATCCTCGTTCTTCTGCTAGAAACGATGTGAAAGTAGATCGATGGTTTTGTGACCATTATGCTTATCTTTTGTCTCAAGCTAGGAAACGTAGTGTCCATCAATGGCCTAATGATTTCCAACAGTGGAAATCACAATTTCATTCACAACGTTGTCAGCCCTGTTTAAAGTAGATTGTCCATTGAGAAAAAATGTTGTGTTTTGAAAAAAAATTGTTTGATGTTATCATGTTGGATTATTGTTAAAAATGTTAGAGTTGTTGTTTAGTGTTAAGTGAATTTTGAATAAAAAATGTTGTGTTTTGAAATAAAAATGCCTTTGTCTTTTGTTTAGCTATAAGAATGTTGGATTGATGCTCTTTCATTTCTTACTATCCCTCTCATGACACTCACTAAACGTTGCGACTCAAAAACCGTGTGGGGATGTTTTCCTTCACGTCCGCGCTTTGACTTTAAGAACCGGGTTGTTTCCAGTCTAACCATCCATTGTCGACTCATCCTCCTAAGAAGATGTGTTCCAAACTAGCTAAGCTCAACGAAGCCTACGTAAATTTGCATAGGGTCAGACACAGTCTGATACCGAAGCCAGAAGAAATAGAGAATGTGAGAATGTTAAAAATCACTGAAGACCTGATAGAAGAGCTCTTCAGAGAAGAAATGAACAGGGAGAAAGAAGAATGGACAGAGAAGCACAGACTTCAGAGACAGCAGCGCAACAGCAGCAACAACAACAACAACAACAACAACAGCAGCAACCTGAAGCTGACAGAGGCTTTGTCGATTGTCGTATCGACACCAAAGAGTTCTTCTTCTCTTTCCGAAGAAGCAGACCTATTGCCAGAAAGTCTATCCTCAGAGGACATCGCATTCTTAGAAACTAAAAAAGAATGCCATAGCAAAACAAAAAAAAACAGCCCTCTTCAGGGCTACCCCAATACTCTAGAAAAGAAATAACAATCCATTTGCCAATGTGTGTAGGTAGAGTAGTGTGAATATAAACACTAACTCTTTTATAAAAAATGTGAGGGTATATGTTTGTGTGTTTGTGTTTGTAAGTGCTGAAGTACGTTGGTATGGATAGTAGATTAAAATGATGTCTTTTTTGGTGTTTGAGGTGTATATTTGGGGGTTAGATTGGATTGCTTTGCGTATGTGGATAGTCTATTGAAGTGATTTATAAAAAATTTTAAAATAGTGATGGGTAGCATAAAAAAGTGAGTGTTTCTTTTAGGTCCGCGCGTTGTTTCTTTTGGTTATGATCTAGGTAAGATCAATTTTATGTTTTTAGGGGGATGTTTTCCTTCACGTCCGCGCTTTTAGTATAAATTAAAAGTCACTCGTCAGTCCAGCTACCCTTGTTGATTGATCAACACTAGAAAAAATGAGCAGCAGACTGACTAAATTAATGGAACTTCAGATGCATCTGGAGTATGCCAGATGCCTCCTGAATGAGCTGGCTGCAGAGGCCCTTGTGGAAGAAGCCAGGATAAAACAAGATGAAGAAGAAAGAAAACTGAAAGAAGAGGAAGAAAAAAAGAGAGGGATAGGGTCTCACGTGTTCATGATACAGAAATGTGAGGTGAAGCCCTGGGTGATGGAACCTCCACAGTTACAACCACAACAAGAACAAGTACAGGACCCACAAGAGGTAAGGAGACCAATTGTTCATCCTCGAATGAGAAATAGAAGACAAAGAAGACAAAGGGAACAAGAAATGTTCACTATTCCGCAAACGGAGGAGTGGGATAGTGAAGCCACTCAACCCTCGTCAGCTCTTCCAACAACTTCAGTCAATTGGACCAATGATTGGAGTAGGCGTTGTGTCTGTGGTGCCAGACCCGGAAGGTGCCACCATTAGCCAGGTGCCTCTGAAGTTCCAAAAACAGTCCTTTTCAGGGCTACCCAATACTCAAGAAAAGAAATAACGATCCATTTGCCAATATGTGTAGGTATAGTAGTGTGAATATAAACACTAACTCTTTTTAAAAAATGTGAGGGTATGTGTTTGTGTGTTTGTGTTTGTAAGAGCTCAGGTATGTTTGTGTGAATAGTAGATTATGGGTTTCTTAGCGTATGTGAAGAGTATAGTTAGGGTTGTAAAATATGAAATGAGAAAGTAGGGGGATGTTTTCCTTCACGTCCGCGCGTTGTTGGGTCATGATCTAGGTAAGATCAATTTTATGTTTTAGGGGGATGTTTTCCTTCACGTCCGCGCTTTCAGTATAAGAACCCACCACGTTCGTCGTTCGCACCATTCTACGGAATAACGGAAAGAAAATGGTAGCTGTAACAGAATTGTTTAACCAGTTGAAAGACATTTGGTATTGGATGGTGGATGGAGCTTATGCAGTGGAAAGGATTGAACGTGAATGGAAGTATGAAGTAACCAGGGATTTTGTAAGAAGGCAAGTGACAAACCTAAAATCAGCCATGGATCTGGTGGCAGAGATGATAGAAGAAGAAGTAAAAAGACTAAGAGGCTTTATAGATCCAGAATATGTAAAGATTGGTCACTTGAAAGAAGCCATGGATAATGTGCTAGAAGTCAGGTGTTTTTTGGAAGAGGTAATGGAATGGACAGAGTGGTCCTTTGTCAAAAAAGGCCTAGACCAGCTTAAGAAATCGGAACAACTTATGAGAAAAGTAATGGAGGAAGAAGTGAAAAAGATCAAAGACAAGTGGAATAAAGAACGAAAGGATAAGGAAAACTTAAAGGAAAAAGAGGCCTTTGACAAACTCAACAACAATTGGATCAAGATACAAGAGAAGTTCAGGGCTATGGGTCACCCAGACTGGTTACCTGAAAAAGAAAAAAGGAAGAACAAAGGAATTTGGGGAAAGATTAGGGGATGGATGAGGAAATGGAGGAAATAGAAGAAGAAGCAGAATAAACCCAAAGGCCCTTTTCAGGGCCCCCATATTTCTCGAAAAGAGATAGCCTTTCAATTGCCTACCCCTTTTTTAAAAAAAATTTAAAAAAAAAAAATCCCATATTCCATTTCCTTGTAGGTAAAGTGACCTACGATTTATTCCCATGTTAAATTTCCATTGAGGCTAATCTGACCCACGATTTTTTCTCCATGTTAAATTCCATTGAGGCTAATCTGACCCACGATTTTTCTCCATGTTAAATTTCCATTGAGGCTAATCTGACCCAAGGGGTTCTGTAATGCTTTTTTCCATTGAGGCTAATCTAACCCCCTTCACTACTCACGCGTCGTACGTAGAGTTTGGCCTCCACGATTTTGCTTTTAGGATTGCCAGTCTTAGTAGCATCCTCATCAGCCAACAAATGGAAAGCGGCACTGCTACGATTCAGTCTCAAGCGGACATTTACCCCGTTCAGCAAATATTTCTCTTGCAACCACATGTCCAAATGCAAACGATCCATCAGTTCTAAAATCTTTCCACCTGTGATTTTGTTTCGTCTTTCCACAAAGCCGTCATTGTCATTTACTTCAAACTTGCGCGCTTCGTCAGGTTCCCATAGCAAACAAGCATTGAGATGAGTATTCTTGGCATCTATTCCGTACGTCAAGAGATTTTCCAGGTAGGCGCGATAAGGGTACGTATCCATGCTGCTGCTGACCAGTTTGTTATTCAAGTACAAGTCCACTGAACTGAACAAGGAATGCATGAAATTGTTGACGGGAGCTATATTCTCAGTGTCTTCTACTGCACCATTATCCTTATCTAGAACTTTGACTTTCAAGTACAAGTAACTGCTATTCAGATCGATGTAATCTTCGGGCTGTCCTTTGATTTCAAACTCGATGGGAGCGGAATCGGTCAGTGAGGAGACGGGGTGAAATTCCACCCATTGGGATTCTTGCATCGTCATCATGGTAGGTGGCATGGCAAACAGATCCAGTTCCGTCTTGGAACAAGCGCAAGACTCTCGGTGCATCATTTTGTTCTGTTCTTTCTCAATAATCGAAAACGTCTAAGTCTCGAACGGTTCTTCTTTTCTTGGCCTTTTTGGCTTGAAGTCTGGTGAAAGGGTGTTTTCTTCGTCGTCTCTTTCTGCCTTGTCATTGCTGAATGCCTGACTCGGTAGCGTGCAGGGCATATATAGGTGTTTCTCGGAGGCCTAAAATGTCTTTGCCCGTTTGCAGCAAGACATTTTTGCGTGCCCTCATGAAGGCTTCTTTAGGGTTTTGTTTGTCGATGATGACATTTTGGAGAAATTCTTTGCCTTGCGTCAGTGCCGCATCTTTCAAGGCGTGCAATCCGCGTGTCACCATCGGTTTCAACACCGGAGCCACCGAACGAAAGGCCGATTTTAACATGTCTCCTAAACCGTGTCCTCGCTGTCGAGCAACCCCTCGGTACACTGGATACATGACTTACGAGTCGTGAGAGAACCGTTTTCGAAAATGGAGTTTCACCGTGACTTTTCCTTTGGTGAATGGAATATTTTGTCCCAAATCTCCTTTTATAGCAATGTTGACCGTGTCCAAATACGACTTGCTGACAGGCAAATAGTGAGGATGGACAAATTGGCGGTGAACGTGGTAAGTGTTTACACCTTCCTCGTCAGCGTTCGTGGCAGAATCCACTTTGAAAGGAATGACACGCAGTAACGGTACAGAGGTGTGTCCCACCACGTTGTACTCCACCACATCGAAGTACACAAACATCAAATTCAGTCCTTGGTTCATTTCTACCGGGGCACGAAATAACTTGCTAAAAGACTCGTTGTCGAAACGATGGGTAATTCGTTTTTCTTGAGCATGGCCATTCTCATGTCCATGTCTCCGCCCAACATGTCAAACAATTCAGAACAAAATAAAATGGACAGGATTTTACTCCCGTCAAATTTCATTAAGAAGCGAAGAGCTGTTTTGTGGTATTCCATGGTGACACTTTTTTTGACACTTTCCAAACCTTTCAGAAACACGACATTAAACCTGGAGCTAATGGTGCTGACCAAATGTTGACCAATAAAATAATAGCCTGGGAGAATGAACAAGTGATAGGTGGTGTACTTTTGATTTTGTAAACGGGTTTTCTTTTCATATTTGCCATAGGTATCCAAGTGCTGTTGCATTTGCTCCTCATGAACTTCCACATCAAAAAAATTTTGATCGGGAAGGACATTGAGGACTTGTGTCGGGTAAATGATTTCCACTAAAGCCACTTCCCAATGGGCTTCGTGATCTAACTGAATGGCCTGAGGTAATTTGGCCGTGTAACAGCACAACGTGTTGTGGGGAAACACCTCCATGGAACTGTCACTGGGTAAGGTTAAGTAAAAGTGGTTTTGGTGACTCATAATTCCAGAGCTCTGTGGTTGTCCGAGGGGTTACTGGACGTCAGAGGCGTGTCTCCGTCCAAAATGGGGTTCTGGTTGTGGTTGTTATTGTTGGAGTGGTGACTGGCACTGGCACTGGACACAAGGTTCCCGTGGTTCCCGTTGGAAGAGAATTTCAGGGAGGGATTGGGAAGCAGGTAACCGATGCAACTGCTCAATAAAATGGTCCACAATTGTTTGTCTCCTTGTTGCAAACTCAAATTGGCAATGGCTGCCCCGATGACACAATACACCACGAAGATTTGGCAGAAAAAGACGATTTGCGTTTTAGGCACACGTTCTCCACACCACACCCACAAGGGTTGTTTTTGTAAATCTTGCACAGAAGAACTAGGTGAAGGAGTGGTCGACGTAGCTGCGTCTGTGTGAAAGGGCATGATGGTCACTTCTTTTTATAGTCGATGACTTGCGAAGCGTCGATCCAAGAATCAAAACTGGGTGGATATCCTTTCCAACGTACTTTGACTTCTTTGACACGTCGTTTGCTCATTTTACGGGTTCTGCGCTCGAGAATGCTTTCGATGTCGTACACGTCGTCTTCTTTTTTGGTCACACGTTGTAACTCGGGCAAATAAAACGTTCCTTTGAGCACTTCTCCGTTCATGTCTTCCAATTTATAGACGGTAGGATGACGGCCATGCACTCGTCCAGTGACGCGAAACAATTCGGTCGTCCAGTTAGGTAAGTAACCTTTGTCGAAAGTGCGTTTGGTTTTGCCAATGCGCACCCAATCTCCTACTGCCAACTCTCCACTTTTCTTGGGGACAGCCCTCGTCGGGGACGTACCAAACAGGCGCTCAAACACCAACACTTCGTTGTCAGGAGTCACGTCTTGCGGGGCACGTCCGATGCTTCTATGGTAAGATTGGTTGTACGCTTGCACCAGGTGCGGTAAGATGTCGATGTACTTCAGAGTGTGGTGATGCGTAAAATATTTCCACATGCGTTCTTTCAAAGTGCGTTGAAAACGTTCCACGATGCTGGCTTTGGTTTCGGGATTCTCGGTGGTAAAAAAATGAATGTCACGTTTCTTTAATTCTTTTTGGAAAGCTTGGTTCAGAAATTCGGTGCCTTTGTCCGTTTGCCATCGAAGAGGGTGACGACCGCTTTGTTTCAACACCCGTTGCAGGGCTCGCACTAACTCGCTGCTCGATTTGGAAGTCAAGGGCACGACCCAGGCAAATTTGGAAAAGACGTCGATGACACAAAACAAATATTTGTAGCCACGATTGTAGCTGGCCAAATGAAAGACATCGGCTAAATCGGCTTGCCATTGATGATCGATGCCTTCCACTCGGGTGCGACTTCTGGCAAACTTGCGTCGAACGGGTTTGTGTAAAGTGTAGGTAGCTTGTTCTTGTAACCATCGTTGCACTTGAGGTAAACGGAGACTTTTCAGTCGCGTTTTGGCAGCACGATACAATTTTTGAACACCTGCGTAACCTGCAGGATGTGAGGGATCGTAGTAAATGCTGGCTAAGACTTTTTCCATTTTTGTGTTTGTTTGTGTGTTAATAAGGCACCCACTCTTGGAAGATGCTACTCTTTATCTCTTTGGGTATTTTCTTGGATTGCAACGCTTTGTGTGTGCGACCGGCAAAAGGTGTTGAAGAGGAGGATGTCTGAGCGGGGGATATCGGTTCTTGTTTCACTTCTGTCTTCACTTCTATCTTCACTTTCTTTTTCTCTTGTGATGAAGAAGGGGTGGCCATCATCTTTTTAATGCATCCAATTCTGGAGGTAGGTGGTGTTGTTAACTTGCGTACTTTTTCGGGTGGAGTTTGAAACCCTTCTTCTTCTTCTTTTTCTTCTCCTTTTTCTATCTTGGTCACTGGTAGTGGTGGTACTGGTACTGGTGATGGTCCTGGACTTTTCATCAAGGTCTTAAAATCATTCAGAGTGGGTAGAGCTGTTTCGTCTAAAGCTTTCTGGTGAAAGAGTTGCAGTCGTTGCAAGAGTTGACCGTACTTTTGCGATTTTTCCGTTTCGGACAAATCTTGGCGATCCATCAAGGACTGCAATTCGTGTTGTAACTGGGACATCGCGCTCAAAATGGGATTGGGAGGTAAATGCGGGGTGCGTTGTTCTTGCCAACGATGGTATTCCATCCATCGTTTGTATGGCACTAAAGCTAGTTTTCGTCCTTCCATGGGTTGTCAGGGGTCGATTCTGAGATCTTGGGACTTCCGAGGGCCTCTTTATCTTGCTCCCACCAGTCCTCCCAACATGGTTCCCAAGACTCCTTTCAGTAAGGGGCCTAACAAGAGGGGTAAAATACCTCCACGTTGGACTAACATCTTCTTCTTTTGACGAATGGGAATTTTCTTTTGAACCATTTGGCGAAGAACGTGACGATGTTTGCTTAAGCATTGTTTCTGGTGTTTGGACAAAGGGATCGTGCCTTTCAAGACGTTCAAACAACATTCGCACACGGTATCGATGACCTCTTTGGAGGCCGATTGAAGAAGTTTTTTTCGTAGAGGTGGAGAAGCTTTGGACAGGACAGATAACATGTCCCCATGTTTGACTAAACGTGGTGGTAGTCCTTTCCTTTTCTTTCCTTGGGGTTTTCTGGAGGGTGACATCTTTGAGTCTTCAGGAGCACCAAAAAGCACTGATACCCCCGACTTGGTCACAGGCCATTTTTATACTGGAACGCGTCGCCACTGATTGTCATTACGTCGTATCAGTTTGAGGACAGGCATGACATGTCGTGCAAGGGTACGCAACGGACTAAATCGAGCCAGTTCTTGCTTGGACAAATCCAGTAAACTTTGTAACATGCCCGATCTTTCTTGGACTTTGATTTTGGGAGAAGGTACTTTGTGAGCAGCAGCCACTGCCACTAAATTGGAGGGTCCTGCCACTGGGGAAGTTCTTTTTGGGGTCATCAACGGAGAAGTTCTTGGTGTAATCAACGTCTCCAAGTACTCTTCAGTTCTTGGTGTCATCAACGGAGAAGTGGATGAACGTCAGGCTGCCGGAGACGCGGTCACCGCCGTGGCAGGTCGTGGTTTGCGAGTGCAAAGTTGAGTCCTGGCCGAAGAAGTGCCTCTCTTGCGACTAGTTTTCTTCTGTGGACTTTTCTTTTTCTGGGGGCTTCTTTTCTCTTTCCGGGGTGGTGGTGTCTAGTCAGAGGAGGGTCCCGCCACTTGAGAAGTTCTTCTTCTTCTTGGGGACCTGGTCTTTTTCTTCTTCTTCTTCTTGGAGCTTCGTTTGACTTTTTTCTTGGGGAGAAGTTTGGGAGCATTAGGATCCCATCTTAAGAGAGAGCGAATGATGACCCCTCCTAGAGTACCGCTCCCTCCAGGTTTCAAAATGATTTGTTTTTTGGTTTGAGTGTCGATGCGGGGATCGGCCAGTTGGACCAAAGCGACTTTGTTTCGATCGAAAAAGCGTTGGGTTTGATGAGGAATCTGAATGATTCCTTGGAGCAATTGACGTGCCGTCACCGTGAACCATCGTAAGACTTCTTTGAGATTAGCTTCTAAGACACGAGCTCGTATTTGTGGATTTTTCTCTCGACTGATGCCATACAAGGCACGAATCAATTTGACGGGAAGATGCGACTGAAGGGTCGTCATGTTGACGTTGTGTGAGACAGACGAAAAGGGTCTGAGGTTTTTATAGATTTTTTTGTGGAGTGAACTTAACTCGAGGACGGAGACGTGTACAGGACAGGCCCTCCGTCTTGGCCCCAGTGGTGAAACAAGTGGGTACGAAATCGCAAATCCTCGGGGGTCGTAGGTTTCAAATCGACGAGTAAATAGGCATGTGGCGCTTGAGTGGCATCGTCGTACGCCTGAGTCAGCCAAGGCGTTCCTAACTGTTTGGCTAAGACTTGCACTTGCGATTTATCTCGAGGGCTTTTAAACAAGACCACGTAATGCGCATTGAGACTGATGATGCGATGGGCTTTACTTTGTTGAAACAAATTTTGGGTGATGTAAACGACACTGGCATTACGGTGATGCCCTTTGCGAGTGAACCACAGTTTAATTTCTTCTTCGTCTTCTCCTAACATGTCGTCGAAAATGACCAAATGGGTTTGACGGGAGTCGGAGACGATACCGTCGTCTTCTTTAGGAATGCCTTCCACAAACACGATGGAATCGCCTTGACTTTCTCGCAAGAGGCTGTACGCCGATTGCCACTCTTTGTAACACCACACGATCCGTTGAGGTGGCCGATCGATCAAATGATGTTTATGTTCGATCAAACGTTTGACGAATTCGGTTTTGCCTGAACCGCTAGGTCCAGCAATGAGCATGTTAAAGGGATGGCGAAGATACAAAGCCTCCCAACTGGTACGATCTAAGTGTTCGTCGATGACTTTGACAGTGGAGGAAGAGGGAACAGAGACAGCAGAAGTAGCCATAGTGTGAGGAATGTCACTTGTGACACGAAAACAAACAAGACGAGAGTTTATATCCTCTTTTCAGAACACGTTTATTGAATGTTTTAAACATGAACAACACGGAAGACAAAAATACATAAAAGCCAAATAGTGATGTACAGGAATAAAAAACACATCAAAACGATCAAAGTGGAATTTAACAAGTCTCTGTACAACACGTTTTGGGTAACCAAGATGTCCTAGGGACAGTGTGTAATGTTCTTACAGTCTCTACATGAGGTATTGTCACACAAGTGTCCTCCCGGAATGAACTTTTCCGGAACGTCCTTGACAGTCCTGTCCTGAAGCGAGTGGTTGTTCTCGGTGACGGTCTCTTCTGGCACTGTCACTAACACAGGTTGAAAAGTAACTTTTTTCCTTGAACAACTCTTGTGTATACTGGGCCACTTCTTGGGTCCAAGCCTCAAAACCCCTCTTTTTCCAGTCACGGACATCTGTCCAATGGGGGTGTAAGTCACAAGCTACACACACATCGTCATACACGTCTTTGGTAGCTAAAAGTTGACGAATCTTTTTTTCCTGTTGAGGTCTAGAAGTATCCAGATGAAAACGCAAGGCTTTGAGCAAAAGGAGTCTTTCGTGACCATTTAAAGCCATGGGGGGTGTGGTGAGTACTGATCGTAAAGAGTCCACAAGGAATCGGCTGGTAAACGAAATCCCAGAAAACAAGTCACTAAGACACACACCACTTGTCGACCCAAATTGAATGGATACAGTTCTTGTAATAATCGATGATAATGATCCACGGTTTGAATATGGTCATTGAGTTCCTTCCACGGAATCTGTTCAATCACTTGTGACATAAGCCGTGGCATGGATTCATGTTTTAATGCTCTCTTTTATTCGGAAGTAATACACGTACATTCTACCCAGACATTTTCGTTCTACAGTAGGAAATCTAGAATACTGCAACCTACAGTTCAAACTTCGATTAGAAGTTTTCTCTTCTACTAAGCAGATTTCACGTAACATATGTTGGTAATCCTTTAACTCGTCTTCCTCAATGCGTTGCTCTAGGTGAATCTCGAAGTAACCAAAATGATGAACATTTCGTTCATTCACTAACTCACTAACAAGGTCTGACCACTGAAACAATTTCTGACGAATCAGTTCTCTTATACCATTCAGGTACCAGTGGTTAAAGATCTGGTGACGTAACGGATGCAATTGTTCTTTACGTTTGACTTGTATTTTCACCAGCTCTCGGTAAATCCTTTCTCTCAACTCCTCAGGCAAGCCCAAAATGTTCTCTTGTAAAGTATCCATAAGTATATACACTGTTTTTGGAATCCTTGGGTGGTGGCCAATAGCCTCGTTTACCTTTGTGCCTGATGTAATATCCACTCATAATCAGTCTTCTTATACTTTGGAACAGAGCATAATTTAAAAACGGTTGAATAACTTTGCGTTTGCGTTTCACTTGTATTTTGATCAGTTCTCGGTAAATGCGTTCTCTCAACTCCACAGGCAAGGCACGAATGTTCTCTAGCAAAGTATCCATGAATAGGTCAGTCCGTACAATTCACAATCTTCTCCTAGAGCAAAAGTAATCCACATAGTGAGTAATTTCTGGCCACTGCCATACAGGATAACGTCCAAGAATGTCACTGAACTCTTTTGATGTAAACGGTCCAGAGTAATACAATAGGACGAATGCACACTTGACCCAAAGAAATCTAACACACTGGTTGACCTTTTTCACTTTCCTCTTGTGAATTTCTCGGCACAAAAGTTCTACAGTCACCCATTGAGATTTCACTCTGGCAAGTCCCTGCCAAACTTCCTTGTAAATCTTCTCTTGCAGTTCTTTAGGTAATGATTCGATATCGTTTTTGAAATGAAGTTTAAATACTGGTCTCGGTGATGTCCAACATTTGACTCCTAGCCAAACTGGTTTCTTCGTCAACGACATGATAAGTTACTTTAATGTCTCGGTCCCACTAAGGGTAAGTAATGGCAATTCGGTGACCATCGAGCATGTTCTACGTAGGCCGAATCTTGCGGTTCCCAGTGGTGAAGTGACACACCGCAACTGAAGCATTTGACTTTATCTCCTTCGCCCAAGTAGAAAAATCCGGCTCTGGCTAATTCTTCGGGGGTCGGTCCTCCCAGATACTTAGGCCATTTTCCTTTGAACGATTGAAGACTATTTTCAAAGTTGCAGTATTCCGACAAACGCACAGGAAACGAATATTCGTCTTTCACAGGTTCGTTTCGATGAGGGTTGGGTGACATGAACAGGAGTTTGCTCAGAGCTGGATGACATCCGTAGGGGGGTAGACGTGAAGGTGAACATTCCGCTTTAAAACGAAACCCAGTAAAATGTCCAAGAGGACGAGGGGCATCGCTTTCGCATCCCTCAGGTTTGACACGGACAGCATCACTTTCCATAATAGGGATAGTGACACTAAAGTTCCCATGATGCTTTACGGCATCGCTAAGGTCACAACGTATAGCATCGTACCCATCGCAAGGCTCACAATCGCATTCCACTTCAGAAGCCCCACACTTGAATTGTGCCTTTCTAAACAACTTGTTTCCTGTTTCTCTGAAAGTATTCATCTTGTTCGCTCTGTCTTGGTAGTCACAATGAACTATCGATCTTGCCTAGGGTTCCATTTTATATACAGACCAATACCGACCTGTCCATACGGTAAGGTGAAATGATTGGGAAGTCGCACTCGCTTCTGGTGCACGATTTGATAGACTTTTTCCAAGGGAAGACTGACGATGTGGTGAGTGGGTAAACGTACAATCTTGTTCGGTTGATAAGTGGTCACTTTAAAGTTTCCATCCTCTCCCGATTGCAAGGCTTCTTTCAGTACCCCAATGTTGACCACTCGACTGGTACGATAATTCAGAGTCAATCCTTTCACTTTACACTCTGTGTGCACTTGTCCTTGTGGGTCCCGGTATTCGTAGCCGTTATTTTTAGGACCGCCACTCGCAAAACTTAGAATCTTGTCGTCGGGATGCTCGTCTGTCCAGGCTCCTAAACGGTCTCCTTCGATGTTAGGGTGTTGCTGACCCGGTCGATCGACGTAGATGCAACTGTCCGTGTCAAAGTACAGGACGCGATCCTCTAACAGTTCTAAAGCTTCGTACAATTTTAAGCGAGCATGGGCTGTCACGTAAGCCGCAATGATGACATTTCCAAAAGGGTCGTCTTGTACAAAGTACAGATCTTCTTCGTAATTGACTAAGATCAAATCCTCGCGAACGACGTCCACGTGTTTCATGTATTTGGTTTTGTCGTGAATCATCTGGAAGTAGCGGGAAGGTTCTGTCAAATATTCCGTCTTGGGTAAACACGGTCGTTGTGCCATTTTACCCCACAAGCAATTTAACATCACTTTGGCAAACGATCGCCTGCCTTCGTTTTTCTCGATGTGGTCTAAAGTGATGCCTTCTTGTTCATAGTATTTCTCTTTGAATTGTATTTGGTCTTCCGAAGTGTGACACCAGGAAGGATAGCCGCTGGCTTCTTGCTTCAGTTTCAAAAAGGCATCCACGTAGTCGGCGAAAATGCCTTTCTGCGTGGGGTCACCCTTGTGGTATTGTTGTGTCTTGGGAAAGTGACAAATTTCGTACACTTCTAACAGTTGGTATCCCATGTCCAGAGCTTTAAACAATTCCACGCTGACCCACGTCCCCGTCAAGGCCCGTTCTTCCTGGGTGTGATGGCAAGGCTGGTCTTGGTTGCACGTTTCGGCACAAGTACGGCACAAAGGAAACATCAGTTTGCCTTGGCAATGGTGAGGTAACACGGGATGGTACAAGTCCGTGGGCGGCAAAACTTTGCACTTGATCAGACCTTCGTATTGTCGAATGTTTTTCAGGTCGATGTGTTCCGTCAGCAATTGTGGGTGCCCTACAGGAAAGCGACAATATTTGCACACGTAGGGATACAGCGAACACACGTCCAAGTATTTGATTTCTTCTCCTTTCTCTTCGTCGGCTTGGTGCAGCAAAGAAGTGACATTGGTCCTTCCTCCGTACAAACTATCCCTCGGGTTCAGTGGGTCTATCAGCTTGTAACTTCCCACGAGGCGTTTAAACTCGGGATCGGTTTCAAACGGTGATCGTACTCGTGTTCCCACATTTCCACCACTTGGTATCCTTCCTGTTCTAACTTTAGGCGCCGCTGGCAAGTGTCCTGGTACAGGTCTTCCATGGTTCGTTGTAAAAACTGATTTTTAGTGCTACGGTCAGGGTAACAGACGGGACATCCGTGAAATAAGCAACCGTTAAACTCGTACACGATGTTAGGGTTTTCTAAGTCCCAGCCATCGACCGAATACGTTCCGATGGTCTTTTCGCCCCCTCCGTTGCGGGCATGCTGAATCCACTTGTCTTCCTTGTCGCACAAGCAATGTAACCAACGTAGGGCTTTGACCGAGTATTGACGTTTGACATAGTGGGTCGTTTGAGGACTGATGACAGCCACGGTGTTTTCAGGCATGAATCGTTGTCTGTAGACTAAGGAACACGCTTTGGCAATGGTGCAAGCTTCTTTCAAAGGATCGACCCCTCCGACAATACTTTAGCATTTCTTCCTGAAAGTCGAAAGGGTCCGAGGCTTGAGCCTGGTACCAAGCGTAGAAAGCTTCTCGTTGTTCAGTACGCATGTTGTCGGGGTCGTAATAGTGAGCCTCAGGTAAATGGGGTAGAACGGCGTGTTGATTGGCTTCCGTATTGAAAAAGTGTGGAAAGTACCCTTTAGCCATTTCTGTCATTCCAAACGTTTTAGGCATTAGGCTCAAAGGCATGGCCAAGTAACTCATCGAATCTTTAAACTGTACTTGTCCCACTTCCATGAAAATGATTTTGGCTCCGTTCAAAGTCACTTTAGGACGCTCGGTGCCTTGTTCCGTATAGTATCTCAAAAGAAACTGTCCATCGTATCCGGAGAAATTGTGAGCCATCACCGTGGCATGACGATGACAATCTCCGTAACGTTCGATGTCCTCTTGGCTCCACGTCTTGTCGATGGGGTCTAAGACCCATTGGGCAAAATCGACTAACGTGTTTGGTCCCCGAAAGATTTTTTCACGCCCTCCAGGAATCTTGCTGCAGTGAGGGAAATGACTGAAGATAGGTTCTTGAATGCACTTCTCGCACGCTCGCTGAGCCACGCAGAAATTAGCAATGTGAATACCGGTCTCTTGCATGCATTCGAAATCAAAAAAGATGAAATTGCCTTTCTTCTTGTGACCGTCCTCTTTCTCTGTTGGAGGTTGGTATTTTTGCACGTAGCATTGGTGTTCCAAGTCCACGATGTGGTGACAAATGTGACATTTTTTCTTTCCTCGACATATTTGTGATTTGGTACTATTGGTACGTATGCCTTGTCTACACGTAGGGCACAATCTCAGGTGTTGACAAGCACACTTCTGCTGTGAACCTTGTGTCTTCAGATGTTGTTGGTAACAGGTAGGGCTGACAAACGTGCGCAGACAAGTTGAACAAGGCACTGGTCCTTCACTCAGACAGGGTGGAGAGGCCAAACATCCTGAGCATTTCAATCCGCAATGTTTGTATTGCTCTCGATTATTATAACCATGGTCACATTTCTCACAGTAACAACCGTATCCTAGGAATCCAGTGATACTGGTAATGGTATCGAAATGGTCATCGTGATAATAGACATGAATGTATTTTCCATCCTTAAAGTCTTTGCTTCGAAACAACAGAGGTCCGCGCACTTCTTGAGGGTGTACTTTCAAGGTGTAGCGTGGAGCTAGGACATCTTGCAATTTTTGCATCTCAGGAATGCCACAGGGTGTGTCTTTGGATAGGCCAGCTTGTTGCAACAGGAGTTCTGCTTCGTTTCGTTGTTTGGCTCGGTCCGATTGTTGAATAGTTTTCCAGGCTCTTTTCCATTCTGTCGTGTCGTTCTTGTTGGCATAGGTTCGTCCCACCACGATAGCCCTGGCTAAACACATCTGGTCTTGAGGGTTGTGAATTCAGACGAGACTTGTTTTGGTGTTGCGAACTTCGTTCACCAATAACATCTTTTTGCGTCCAGTCCCTTGAGGAGGAGAGACGTGGGTCATGTCCAGTGTGGCTTTTCCATCGGTGATGTCAAACTGGTCATTAGATTGTTGCACGTGTTGAATCTTGTCCATGACTTTGGAAGCGGTCAATTCTGCAGGGGTGCTAAACTCGATCCAAACAGGGGATTTCAAACCGTCGTGTTGTATGGAAAGTCTCAAGCGATCGTCTTCTTTGGGTTGACATTGTCGCTTGAGTGCGGTGAGCAAAGAATCCCACACCCCAGTGATGAACCCTTCTGCTTTCTCTAACGGTACTTCAGCCTTGAAATCTTTAAACTTCGTGTATTTGTAAGCCGTAGTTCTAAATTTTCTAGAGGAGCGCTTTTCCGTCTCTCGAATGGAATTGTATTTTTCAGGGTTGACTAAGGGTGGCGAACTTGGTTTAGAGGGTTCGGATTCTGGTTCACTCATGTCCTCTTCAAAATCACTGGCATGAATTTGTGCCAAGACTTCAGCTCTGGTACGAGGCGATAGATCACGTTTCTGCCTCTTACTTTCTTCTTCTTTCTTCTCAAATGAATAGGATCGTTTCATCTTGAGCGCAAAACGTCAAATGACTCAAGTTTAAACACCACAGACTAATTTATAGTCATGGCAGACCAGCGTATATAAAAGGGTGTGTGTCTTGTCCTTTCACTATTCATTTCACTCTCTAACCGAGCACAACGATGGAAGAGACTACCCAGATGGAACGTTTCATCAGAGCTTTGCGAGGGGTCATTAGAAAATTCTCTTCAGACCAGCCGACGGACTACTCTCCTTCCTTTCGAGATAAAAGTCAAGATACTTGCTATATCTGTCAGAAGAAAGGGCATTGGTCTTCAGAGTGTCCAGACCGTCAAAAAAGAAAAAAAGGGGCTAAAAAAGACAGAAGTCAAGATACCTGTTATTATTGTCAAGAAAAAGGGCATTGGTCTCCAGATTGCCCAGAAAAGAAACAAGAGGAGTCAGAAGAAAAGGGGAATTCTTCAGAAGAAGAGAGGGATTCTTCAGAGGAAGAGAGGGATTTTTCAGAGGAAGAAAGCAGACAGGTGAAGAAAAAGAAACAGGAGAAGAAAAGAAGAAGGGAAGAAAGCGAAGAGGAAGAAGAGGAAAAGAGTGAGACGGTGAAGAAATTTAAAAAACAGAGAGACTAAACAAGGAGACAGAAGAAGTGAATGAACTTTTTAAAGTGATCTGTTGTGAATTGTGAATTGGATTGTAACTATGGAGAAAAGAATAAATTAAGTATTAAAAGGTAAGTGTCTTTGAGTTTTGATTTTAAAATAAGAAGCTACACTCACGCACTCATACACAGACACGTACTATAAGGGTAAAATGGTTTTTTTTTTTTTTTGAGTTATTGGCAAATTGAAAGGCTATCTCTTTTCGAGAAAAGTGGGTGGCCCTGAAAAGGGCCTTTTTTGGTGTAGGGGTGAGTTTAAGCAATCAACTTTAACTGCCTTAAGCCTTTGCCACGGCCGAGGCCAACTTCTGATGATGATGATTGGGTGGAAATCACTAAGGGTGGTACGGTAGGCTTAGTCACAGGGTTGGCGTGTTTAGCTCGGGAAGGTCGTATTCTCTTCGGTCGTGATAAAGAAGTCTGATACATTTGTTTCAGACTTCTTAACTCCGCTAAAATGTCCAACAGTACCGTGACCGTTTGATTTTCACCCTCTTGTTTCTTTGCTGCTACTTCTTCTTCTTCTTCTTGTTTTTTTCTTACCTCTTCTTCTTGCTGCTGTTGCTGTAGGAGAAAAGCTTGTTCCACTTCCTTTTGTCGTTGTATAAATTTCTCCAATTCTTCTTTCTGTCTGTGTCTAAAATTCTCCACGTGCGGTAATGAAGAAGGTAACGAAGGTTCCGGAACAAATTCTTGCGAGGTAAGAAAATCCACAAAATCCCAATTCACCTCTTCTGAAAGTAAGTCCGGGTTCCCTTGGGTGGTCTCCCCTGCTGGTGCACCCCAATGGATCGTTTTCTGAGTTTCCGTCATGTTGAATCACTGTCGCATAGATTGACTGCACACAGGCGCTAGCGAATCTATATAGACCACGTGACGTCACAGACTACTCTCTTCGGACTGGATGCGGGCTGACTGAATTTTGTAACGGGTGTTCGGATTGGTGAATGAACTCAATCCGTTTCAGTCCTTCCTCTACCTATAAATAAGCGCAGTTCACTGCATTGATTCACCTGTTCTCGTCGCCTCAAGATGTGGACCACAGTCGAATCATCCACCCTTGTGTCTTCAACGATGTTTAGGACGGACATGCTCATGTATGTCCAGTCCAAGTGGACTGTTGTTGATAGGACAGATACTAGTCTATGGATGAGAAGAGTTTACATAGAAAGACAAGGATGTCTCAAGAGGGTACTTGTGTATGGACCTGCAGTTAGAAGGAGTTTAAGAAGAAGAAGAAGATGTGACAGATGCCATCTATGTTAATATTAATATTAACATGAAACCCAAAGGCCCTTTTCAGGGCCACCCACATTTCTCGAAAAGAGAATGACTTTCCATTGCCTACCCCTTTTTTTAAAAATTTAAAAAAAAAAAAAAAAATCCCATGTTCAATTTCCCTTGACGCTATACAGTCCCACCCTGTTTAAATTCCTTTGACGCTATAAGTTCCCAGGGTTTTTCTCCATGTTAAATTTCCCTTGACGCTATATGTTCCCAGGGTTTTTCTCCATGTTAAATTTCCCTTGACGCTATATGTTCCCAGGGGGTGTTTTTAATGCTAAGTCCCATTGACGCTATAATATCCCCATATACTACTGGTATCGAAATGGTCATCGTGATAATAGACATGAATGTATTTTCCATCCTTAAAGTCTTTCCCTCGAAACAACAGAGGTCCGCACATTTCTTGAGGGTGTACTTTCAAGGTGTAGAATGGAGCTAGGACATCTTGCAATTTTTGCATCTCAGGAATGCCACAGGGTGTGTCTTTGGACAGTCAGGCTTGTTGCAACAGGAGTTCTGCTTCACTTCGTTGTTTGGCTCGGTCCGATTTTCGAATAGTTTCCCAGGCTCTTTTCCATTCTACCGTGTCGTTCTTGTTGGCATAGGTTCGTCCCACCACGATAGCCCTGGCTAAACACATCTGGTCTTGAGGGTTGTGAATTCGGACGAGACTTGTTTTGGTGTTGCGAACTTCGTTCACCAATAACATCTTTTTGCGTCCAGTCCCTTGAGGAGGAGAGACGTGGGTCATGTCCAGTGTGGCTTTTCCATCGGTGATGTCAAACTGGTCATTAGATTGTTGCACGTGTTGAATCTTGTCCATGACTTTGGAAGTGGTCAATTCTGCAGGGGTGCTAAACTCTATCCAAACAGGGGATTTCAAACCGTCGTGTTGTATGGAAAGTCTCAAGCGATCGTCTTCTTTGGGTTGACATTGTCGCTTGAGTGTGGTGAGCAAAGAATCCCACACCCCAGTGATGAACCCTTCTGCTTTCTCTAACGGTACTTCAGCCTTGAAATCTTTAAACTGCACCGTGTATTTGTAAGCCGTAGTTCTAAATTTTCTAGAGGAGCGCTTTTTTTTTTTCAATGTTGACTAAGGGTGGTGAACTTGGTTTAGAGGGTTCGGATTCTGGTTCACTCATGTCCTCTTCAAAATCACTGGCATGAATTTGTGCCAAGACGTCAGCCCTGGTACGAGGCGATAGATCACGTTTCTGCCTCTTACTTTCTTCTTCTTCTTTCTTCTCGAATGAATAGGATCGTTTCATCTCGAGTAAAAAACGTCAAATGACTCAAGTTTAAACACCATGGACTAATTTATAGTCATGGCAGACCAGCGTATATAAAAGGGTGTGTGTCTTGTCCTTTCACTATTCATTTCACTCTCTAACCGAGCACAACGATGGAAGAGACTAGCCAAATCGAACGTTTCATCAGAGCTTTGCGAGGGGTCATTAGAAAATTCTCTTCAGACCAGCCGACGGACTACTCTCCTTCCTTTCGAGATAAAAGTCAAGATACTTGCTATATCTGTCAGAAGAAAGGGCATTGGTCTTCAGAGTGTCCAGACCGTCAAAAAAGAAAAAAAAGGGGCTAAAAAAGACAGAAGTCAAGATACCTGTTATTATTGTCAAGAAAAAGGACATTGGTCTCCAGATTGCCCAAAAAAGAAACAAGAGGAGTCAGAAGAAAAGAGGGATTCTTCAGAAGAAAAGAAGGATTCTTCGGAAGAAGAGAGGGATTTTTCAGAGGAAGAAAGCAGACAGGTGAAGAAAAAGAAACAGGAGAAGAAAAGAAGAAGGGAAGAAAGCGAGGAGGAAGAAGAGGAAAAGAGTGTGACGGTGAAGAAATTTAACAAACAGAGACTAAACAAGGAGACAGAAGAAGTGTATGAAGTTTTTAAAGTGATCTGTTGTGAATTGTGAATTGGATTGTAACTATGGATAAAAGAATAAATTAATTAAATAAGGTAAGTGTCTTTGAGTTTTGATTTTAAAATAAGAAGCTACACTCACGCACTCATATACACGTACTATAGGGGTAAAATGGGTTGTTTTTTTTTGTTTGTTTTTTTTTTTTGAGTTATTGGCAATTGAAATTGTATTTCTTTCCGAGAAATGTGGGTGGCCCTGAAAAGGGCCTTTGGTTTGTTTTTTTTTTTTTTGTGTAGGGGGTGAGTTTAAGCAATCAACTTTAACTGTCTTAAGCCTCTGCCACGGCCGAGGCCTACTTATGGACTGCGTACTGTTGATGATGATGATTGGGTTGAAATCACTAAGGGTGGTACGGTAGGTTTAGTCACAGGGTTGACCTGTTTAGCTCGGGAAGGTCGTATTCTCTTCGGTCGTGATAAAGAAGTCTGATACATTTGTTTCAGACTCCTTAACTCCGCTAAAATGTCCAACATACCGTGACCGTTTGATTTTCACCCTCTTGTTTCTTTGCTGCTACTTCTTCTTCTTCTCGTTTTTTTCTTACCTCTTCTTCTTGCGGCTGTTGCTGTAGGAGAAAAGCTTGTTCCACTTCCTTTTGTCGTTGTATAAATTTCTCCAATTCTTCTTTCTGTCTGTGTCTAAAATTCTCCACGTGTGGTAATGAAGAAGGTAACGAAGGTTCCGGAACAAATTCTTGCGAGGTAAGAAATTCCACAAAATCCAATTTACCTCTTCTGAAAGTAAGTCCGGGTTCCCTTGGGTGGTCTCCCCTGCTGGTGCACCCCAATGGATCGTTTTCTGAGTTTCCGTCATGTTGAATCACTGTCGCATAGATTGACAGCACACAGGCGCTAGCGAATCTATATAGACCACGTGACGTCACAGACTGCTGTCTTCGGATTGGATGCGGGCTGACTGAATTTTGTAACGGGTGTTCGGATTGGTGAATGAACTCAATCCGTTTCAGTCCTTCCTCTACCTATAAATAAGCGCAGTTCACTGCATTGATTCACCTGTTCTCGTCGCCTCAAGATGTGGACCACAGTCGAATCATCCACCCTTGTGTCTTCAATGATGTTTAGGACAGACATGCTCATGTATGTCCGATCCAAGTGGACCGTTGTCCACAGGACAGACACCAGTCTGTGGATACGTAGGATCTACGTAGAAAGACAAGGATGCCTCAAAAGAGTGCTGATTTTCGGTCCTACAGTGAGGCGAAGCCTAAGGACAAGAAGAAGACCAATGCAGTGCCCTTTATGTTAATGGATACATTAACATAAACCCAAAGGCCCTTTTCAGGGCCACTCATAGGTCTCAAAAAGAGAATGACTTTCGATTGCCTACCCCTTCTTTTAAAAAAATTTAAAAAAAAAAAAAAAAAAATCCCATGTTCAATTCCCCTTGTCCCTAAAGTAGTAGTTTTTTTTTTTCTCCCATGTTCAATTCCCCTTGTCCCTAGACAAGCCCAAACTCTATTCCCCATGTTAATTAACCTTGTCCCTAGACAAGCCCAAGAACTCTTCCCTAATGTTAATTCCCCTTGTCCCTAGAGTGGCCCAGGGTTTTTATCCATGTTAAATTTCCATTGTCCCTAGAGTGGCCCGGGGGGGGTCTGTAATGCTAATTCCCATTGTCCCTAGGGTGGCCCCCTTCACTACTAATGACTCATTTGGTACGAAACGACTTAGGTATGGAATTACCAGATACGGACAGAAGTAGTGAAGGGAGGCTGTTTACGCACAATGGGAAATTACATTACACACCACCCTGTGGCTGTTTACGGACAATGGGAATTTAACATGGGGAATACTGGGCCTGCTTACAGACAAGGGAAAGCTGGGTTTAATAGGAATGGAACAGGTGATGTGATGTCAAGGTACGGCACATTGGCAACAATGTGGCAAGGGTGTGACCTGAATAGGTAGAGACAAATGCAGTAGAGATATCGACCTATATAACACATGTACATAGATTGATCACACCTAAAATATAAAATCGACTAAAAAAGGTTAGTCAAGAAAGAAGTAAATCTTTTCGAGGCATATAAGTGGCCTTCAAAAAGGCCTTTGGATTTTTTGTTTTGTCTTCTTCTAGTTTCTTCTTTTCCTCCACCATCTTCTTATGTTATTGCTGTTGTCTTCTTTTTGTCCTCCTCCTGTTTTTCCAACTCCTCTTCCTGTTCTCCTCTTCCATCTTTTCATTCGATCCCCCATTCTTATTCTATCCTCTTCATCCTCCTTCTCTTTTTCTTTAATCATTTCCTTTAACATATCCTTTAATTTTCTTAGATTATTGACCTACCTTGACTCGATGGGGACTGTAATAATAAAAATCGTCATCCAGCTCGACTAACAGTTCTTCAATCATTCCCAAATTATCCAGAACGTCTTGCAACTTCATTTTATCAAGTTGGTTATTTGCCATCTTGGTTTATTCAATGTTGAATGGCGCGAATGACAAATGCTCGACTTTATATTTGTCAAGCACGGACGTGAAGGTAAATATTCCTTACACTAACTTCACATATTATCTACTATCCACACAAACGTAAGCGAACGCATACAAACCCCACACACAGGAAGGAAAAAACCCAAGAAAAACAATATCTACTATTTGCACAATCGTATGCAAACGCATACAAACACAATATCTACTATCCACATAAACGTACGCGAACGCATACAAGCACCACTATCTACTATCCACACAAACGTAAGCGAACGCATACAAACACCCTCTACTATCCACACACGGGAAGAAGAAAAAACAAACCCCAAATATACTATCCACACAATGTATGTGCACGCATACAAACACACACAATCACATCAGCAAAAGAGTAAGTGTTTATAGTCACACTACTCCACATTCACACCTATTGACAACTTGAATAGTCTTTTTTTCTAGAGATTTGTTAACCCTGAGAAAGGCTGTGTTTTGAACTCCAAATACACCTGATTAATGGTGACATCTTCCAGGCCTGGCACCACAGACACAGCAGTGGCTCTGTACATTGTCCTAATTGACTGTAGCTGCTGGGAGTGTGGAGGCTACTTGAGTGGCCTCATCATCCCAAGCTTCAGTTTGCGGGACCCTGAAGACTCTCTCCCTTACAATCCTTCATCCTGCTTGAGGATGCTGATGTGGTCTCCTTACTTGTGGGGGACACTGTTGTCTTTCCAACTACTCCTCCCAGTTTTCCATCTGGGGTATCACGGCTCTTGGTAGTGGTTGTGGCAGTTGCTGTAGCTGACGTAGTTGTGGTGTTGCTGCTATTGCCTGTGGAGGTGTCCTCACCTCAGGCTTGACCTCACACAGAGGTCTCAGCATGAGGTGAGGCAGGATCCCTCTCTTGTTTTCCTTTTCTCATCTTCCTCCTTCTCTATCCTGTCACTTTCAGCTATGGCCTCCATAGCCAGCTTTTCTAATATGCGCCTGGCATTCTCCAGGTGCATCTGGAGTTCCAGTAGTTTCCCTATTCTGTTGCTTATGGTTCTTGTGGTTGACTAGTCAACGATGGGTAGCCAGACTGATCGATTAAATGAATTAAAGACGTTTTTGCCCATTAGGGCATGTACGTTTGTTTTATGTCCGCACAGTGGACTAATTGATCGTGGGGGAAGGAATTTGAGCTACAGCTCCCCCACATTATACACTCAAGGAGTGTTTTTTAATTCTAGCTGGCAGGTCATGGTGTTAAAATGCTCATACGGCCTGTAAGTTGGCTATCAAGAGTGGGAATATACCCAGCACACACTCATGTTTCATGTCTGTATCTACTGAACAGTGTATATGAGGGTATAGACTCAATACGAGAATTTACTGAAAATTTACAGTAGTGATTTGTGTGTGCATTGCAAGCTAATAGGTTTTGATCTCTGTCCAAGGCATGGGAGGAGAGGATGGGCAGGTTGTATTCCAGTTCACGGGTAGGTGCTCCTAGACTACAGCTGTATGGCCTAAATTTGATTGTCTTGTACAATTTTGAGGAAAACCTCGGTGCTGTTTATAGTTTTAGTTAGGATGGAGAGGTGTACCTTTGATGACAGCTATTTGTGTTCATGAATTTCTCTGGGTAGCATTAAACATTACTATCCATCTATTTGCACTAACTGCATATTGCATTTAAAGTGACTATACGAGTTCATATAAATGGGTGAGTGCATCACTGAGTGTCCACCTCTGTCTGTGTGGGTTCGAGTCTAGGTTTCGGCCAGTGTGCATATGTGAGAAAGCTTATCAGTAGCTTCTCTTGGGTCGGTGGTTCTTCTTCCACCATTAATACTGGCCGCCATGCATAGCCTTTTCTTGTGCTGAAAAATGTCATTGAACCCACACAACATCAACCAAGGAGTATCCATATTTCAATGAGAAAGGAAACATTGGGAATACATATATGTATATATATGCATATATGTATGTGTGTATGTATATATATATATATAGAGAGAGAGAGAGAGAGTGAGAGAATATCTACAAAAAGATGTGCATTTCTTTTTTTATTATATATTTTTTAAAGGTAAAAACCTTTAATTTGCATGGATTTGTTTCTCCATTTGGTTTCAATGTGATTAATGGCTGCATTACTACACAAGTAAAAAGTTCGAAAACTAAATATTTCAGGACAGTGACAATTTACAAAATTAGATTGTAAATATAACGTTTCATAGTGTGTAGTTTGTTAATATAGTGCTTCATTTTGTGTATGTTGCTGGATTAATACATGTTTTCTATTAAATTTTATATTCATCAACACACTTTCTGCATGGATGGATACAGTGAACATTGTGAACAGTATTACTGGTGTAGAGCAATGGAACAGAACGCTACAATAGTATTCAGAGCATAACATTAAAGAAACTTAAATGAGTGAGAATTTACTTTCAAGGATTTTGGCCGCTGTTGTTTTTTTGCTGCATTCAGACATGCTTTCAGTCTGGTACATTCATTCTGATTGACACATAATTTAATTTTGGATTAGACATGAACCAAACCGGATTTCTCCATTGTTTTTTTATGACATTGCTAAAATCGGTACTTAAACAATTTTTTTTACTAAATGTATTCAAGAGTTAAAAAAGTGTACCACTTATCATCAAGTATCACAGATATGATACTGTGTGGGTGACAAAGATTACCAAAAAGCAACAGGTCATGTGACAACTGCACAATTCATGTAGCAAATCATCAGCCTGCACTTTATTTCTTGGGGTTAATTTGTATGCATTCGTCATGGCAACCTTTCATTAATTACATCAAATATACTAGAGGATTAACAGAGTTGACACATTTTAAGATCTTTATATTCTGATGGGCAAAGATGGGTGAGAGAGAGAGAAGGAAAATAAGAACCAAAACTACCATAGGCCTAAATATGTAAATACAGGTCTAAAGAACATGCAAATATAATTTCTAAATGTAGAAAGAAAGTAGTTCCAAAAGTGATAGCACCACTGTGGCATTAAAGTTGTGTTGCCACTTGGGCAATATCATTTTTCTCCCATATTATCTTTTGCACGAGGGTCTCAAGGTAGATATTTTTTAAAGAAACTTTTAAAAGCTCGCCAGCGTAGGACAGGAAGATTTCCAGTTACAGCCCTTATGTCCTTTCTGGCTCATCAATTTAAAACTTTGGCTGTTAATTTAGAAAACCTAATTCAAATCCCTATTAAATCGTCAACCTTTGTGTCAACTATCCAGGAGATACCTCTGCGTATTGCATTATTCAGTCGGTAGAACGACCTGAAAAGTGCATAGAAATAGTTAATTTTCTCAACGATCAAAATATCGACTTCTTTTCCCTGACAGAAACATGGCTAAAACATCAGGTGATGAGCCCAAGTGAGCGGATCTAACACCTACCAGTTACTCCATCAAGTCTTTCCTCTGCGACTCTCACGGAGGTGGAATTGCTGTCATTACAAAGATGATGATGATGATATATATATAGTCACTGGTCATATTAAGGACTGTGTCAGTCATTTCTCCTGGTGATTTTAACTCTGTGTACATTGATGCATCAGTGGTAAGATCTTTTATGTTGATAAATTGTCCAATAAGCAGCATTGGGGGCTAGTTTTGTTAAAGGTATTTTTTAAAAAGGTACATCTTTTTGCAATGCCTTCCAGGTTTAGTTTTAGAATTACCTGACAGTAAATAAAAGCTGTCTGCTGCATAAGGATAAATTCCTATGAACTCAGACAATGACCAGTTAATGATATAGTAAGGAAAATAACAAAATGGGTTAATATGGGAAATGAATCAGCTGACAACTTGAACCTGTGAAATGGGATTAAATAAAAACTCACTAAAAAGGTATGTGTGCTTCATCTACATGTATTTCCACTTTAAGGATGGACTGTGACAAGTAATCATCAGCTAGAACAGGATGCAAAATACTTTAAAATGCAAAACATTGTGATGGTAATCAATTTACGAATAGCATTACTGAAAGGGATATTCTCTTCTTCACAGCAGTTGAACCCTGCTTTAATAATCACCAGTATTAAGCAATCATCTGTTTTAAACAGCCAGTTTATCAAAGTCCCATAAACCAAACTAACTGTAGAAATTAACCACCCTTCTTAAACAGCCAATTTATCAAAATTCCATAAACCAAACTAACTGCAGAGTTAGGGTTAACCCTAACCCTAACCTTAACCACTCTTCTTCAGAGGTTACTTTTCTCATTTCTACAGGTGGATGATTAAGATGGGTTTATTATTTTCACATTTATCAGACTCTACTATATATGATCTATCCTACTGAGCTACTTCAAAGGATCCTCATTAGACAAGGATCAGTGTGTTACTTCAATGGATCATCATTAGAAAAAGATCAATGTGCTACTTTAAAAGAACCTCATTAGATGAGGATCAATGTGCTACTTCGAAGAATCACCACTAGACATGGATCAATGTGCCACTTCAAAAGATCCTAACTAGACAAGATCAATGTGCTACTTCAAAGGATCCTCTTTTGAAAAAGATCAATAGGCTACTATAAAAGATCCTTGCTAGACATGGATCAATGTGCTACTTCAAAGGATCCTCACTAGACATGGATCAATGTGTTACTTCAAAGGATCCTCCTTAGACAAGGATCAATGTACTACTTCAAAGGATCCTCTTTAGACAAGGATCAATGTACTACTTCAAAGGATCCTCCTTAGACAAGGATCAATGTACTACTTCAAAGGATCCTCCTTAGACATGGATCAATGTGTTACTTCAAAGGATCCTCCTTAGACAAGGATCAATGTACTACTTCAAAGGATCCTCACTGGACATGGATCAATGTACTACTTCAAAGGATCATTGTTCAACTGAAACTAGAAAGAATGAGTCATGGAAATTAAGTATGCTCATCACCTCCTCTTCATTTTCAAGGGAAAACATCGTACAGAATTTAAAGTAACTTAGCCTCTGGTATAATATACTGCAGAGAGATCATAATTTATGATTCTGATAGTCATCTTTCAATGGTCAACAGCAACTCAGCATCTAATACACTTTACTCCAGAGAGATGATAATCTTCAATTTTTGCTGTAGTCTTTCAAAGGTGAATAGCTTTTGTGTTGTCAGTTTTTTATAGGTGAATGGCTTCAATGTTGTCAAAGTCTTTCAAAGGTAATAGTTTTAATGTTGTCAGAGTTTTTTTTAAGGGTGAACGGCTTCAATGTTTTAAGTCTTTTAAAGGTAAATAGCTTTAATGTTGTCATTTTGTTAAAGGTGAATGGCTTCAATACTGTCAAAGTCTTCATAGGTGAATAGCATCAGTGTTGTCATAGTCTTTCAAAGGTAATAGCTTCAATGTTGTCATAGTCTTTCAAAGGTGAATAGCTTCAATGTTGTCATAGTCTGCACAAGAAGTCTTCTTCAAGTGAGTTCAAAATTTTTAACTCAATAGACAGTCTGTAAAAAAAGAAAAAAATTAAGATTCAAAATGGAGACTGTATGAATTAGAAACTAAAACTAAAAAAAAATAAAAATAAAGCATCAATTTTAGTCCTTTATCTGATAAAAACTAATCAGTCCTTTTATTTGCTAAAAGATAAAAAGAACCTTAAAAAAACAATTTGAAAACAGACCCCATCAATCATAACCCTTTTCTCTGCCCCCAAAAAAATACATACAGAACTGAACAACATGCATTCAGCCTTGTTACATTCCTATTACAGAACTGAACAACATGCATTCAGCCTTGTTACATTCATATAACAGAACTGAACAACATACATTCAGCCTTGTTACATTCCTATTCCAATGTGGACTAATTAGAGACCATTACTTTTCTATTCTTTTGTGGCCTAGTTAGATAAAAATTACTTTCTTATACAATTGTGGCCTGGTTAGACACAAAACAGGATATGATTCACAAAATGTTTGTAATATTTAGAGTAAGAATATCAATATAAGATGCTACAACATAATAAGACAAACAAGATCCAGTCCCCCTCTCTATTGTACTCACTCCCTAAATTCTCCTGAGATTTCTTCCACTTTGGATGGGTGACAACAGACAGCACATCTGATCTGTGACACATCAAAAAGGGGTGCCATGTACTTCTGTCCAACTCTCTGCAAGTCTGCAACGCTAACTTTGGATATCTTCTGCAATAGGTCCCTGTAAAAATACACAATTCTACAGGGCTTGAGCACTAATCTCACTAATTTGAAATAATTAGCTTGAAATTCATTCATCTGGTCAGGCTAGTGTCTTGAAAAGGTCACTTGCTTTTCCTCACCTTTCAAACATATGAACAGATGAGTTTATAGATCATGAAATGGCATCAGAAACACAGTATACAGATCACAAAAAGGCATTAGAAACACATACAGTATATAGATCATGAAAAGGCATTAGAAACACATACAGTATATAGATCATGAAATGGCATTAGAAACACATACAGTATATAGATCATGAAAAGGCATTAGAAACACATACTGTATATAGATCATGAAAAGGCATTAGAAACATACAGTATATAGATCACGAAAAGGCATTAGAAACACATACAGTATATAGATCATGAAAAGGCATTAGAAACATATACAGTATATAGATCATGAAAAGGCATTAGAAACACATACAGTATATAGATCATGAAAAGGCATTAGAAACATATACAGTATATAGATCATAAAAAGGCATTAGAAACACATACAGTATATAGATCATGAAAAGGCATTAGAAACATATACAGTATATAGATCATAAAAAGGCATTAGAAACACATACAGTGTATAGATCATGAAAAGGCATTAGAAACACATACAGTATATGGATCATGAAAAGGCATTAGAAACACATACAGTATATAGATCATGAAAAGGCATTAGAAACATACAGTATATAGATCATGAAAAGGCATTAGAAACACATACAGTATATAGATCATGAAAAGGCATTAGAAACATATACAGTATATAGATCATGAAAAGGCATTAGAAACACATACAGTATATAGATCATGAAAAGGCATTAGAAACATATACAATATATAGATCATAAAAGGGCATTAGAAACACATACAGTATATAGATCATGAAAAGGCATTAGAAACACATACAGTATATAGATCATAAAAAGGCATTAGAAACACATACAGTGTATAGATCATGAAAAGGCATTAGAAACACATACAGTATATAGATCATGAAAAGGCATTAGAAACACATACAGTATATAGATCATAAAAAGGCATTAGAAACACATACAGTATATAGATCATAAAAAGGCATTAGAAACACATACAGTGTATATAGATCATGAAAAGGCATTAGAAACACATACAGTATATAGATCATGAAAAGGCATTAGAAACACATACAGTATATAGATCATGAAATGGCATTAGGAACACAAAGTATACAGATCATGAAAAGGCATCAGAAACACATACAGTATATAGATCATGAAAAGGAATCAGAAACACAAAGTATACAGATCATGAAAAGGCATCAGAAACACATTATATATACTGACACCCCTCTAAAGGAGTTACTTACCTATTGTAAGCCTCCAACACCCCTCTATAGGAGTTACTTACCTACTGTAAGTATGTGATACCCCTCTATAGGAGTTATTTACCTTCTGTAAGTATGTGACACCACTCTTTAGAGTTACTTACCTATTGTGAGAATGGAATACACCCCTATTGTAGGAGTTACTTACCTATTGTAAGTATGCAACACTCGTCTATAGGAGTTACTTACCAATTGTAAGACTGGAACACCCCCTATTGTAGGAGTTACTTACCTATAGTAAGAATGGAACACCCCCCTATTGTAGGAGCTACTTACCTATTGTAAGACTGGAACACCCCCTATTATAGGAGTTACTTACCTATAGAAAGAATGGAACATCCCCCTATTGTAGGAGCTACTTACCTATTGTAAGTATGCAACACTCGTCTATAGGAGTTACTTGCCTATTGTAAGACTGGAACACCCCCTATTGTAGGAGTTACTTACCTATAGAAAGAATGGAACATCCCCCTATTGTAGGAGCTACTTACCTATTGTAAGTATGCGACACCCCTCTGTAGTAGGAGAGAAGGCATTCCTTGGATGCCTCGGAGACTGTCTTTTCCTTTTCAATCACTTCAAATGTCAGGCTACTTTTGGCTGACTCCAACTCAATCTCATTAAAATCGGTCTCCCCCTTTGCATAGCCTCTCTGCAAGATAAAAAAGGGATAAGAAAATTTAGAAGTGTATATTGACTTTGACACTTCCCATGTTCATGCTAAACATGAGACCTGCAGAAAGTGACATCAAAATTGATGACTGGACACATATCTATAATATAACAAACTTCAGCAGTTATAACAGTGCAAAATGTAGAAAGGGGATAAAACTACCCACAGAGGTAAGGAACATGAGCAGCCCTGACTGCTGGAACAATAACCCTACCTTGATTGGTGATTTAATTCAACTCCAAATACACATAGTCCTGGAAAGGGATGATAACCAATTTGTCTAGGTTGGGGATTAGACCCAGGGAAGTCACCATTGACCAAAAGATTGGTCCTTCAGGAGATTATTCTGAGGACATTGTGCATCAATCAGTAGATGGAATACTGGAGGAAGGGGCTTGCTAAGTACTCAAGGAAGCCATTATTATCCCCATCACCATGGGAAAAGGCTCTGAGGACAGAGGTAAACTCGAATTATGTCTTGGCTCTTTCAAAACTATAGGTATCTGTTGTTATGGGGATGTGATGGTATGCATCCTGCTGATCTATGGAGACTGTCCAGTCACAGGGACTTATGGTGTTCCTCACCAAGGTGGTGGTCTCTATCTTGAAGTGTTCTTCCAGCAGAGGTTTGTTTAAAGTTGAAAGACTAATGATGAGCTGAAACTTGTTGCCTTTCATTAAAATCAAACAAATCTAGGACTAAAAACCAAAGCGTGGTCATTTCCCACCTATTCTACTTCTTCCTTTCTGTAAAAGGGTGTATATATTGCTTCCCTCAGATGAACCAAATTGGAATGGGTGTCAGTCTGTCTGTCTTAGAAAGAACGTTCCTCAAAGTACAGCTGGTATCCATCCTTTTAAGTAGCTTGGATCCACACATCATCTGTGATACCCGACAAAATCTCCGAAAAGAGGGCTATTCAAACAACAACTAATTTTATCAATGGTGACCATATTGATGGTGGATTGGTGATATTTGAACACATAAGATAGACCTTCAGGCCTCAATGCCTTCCTTCAAATTTGCTAAACAGTTTTTGAGAGGAAGTAATGCTGTAAGAAGATGATCACATAGGACCATACCATAAACCCACTTAGCGATGTAACCTATCATCTTGTACACCCTGTTTCCCTCGATCTACTTCTGAAATATGGAAATTATGATGTTAATATAACATCCTGTATAACCCATTTCCTTTGATCTGCCTCGGAAAACATTAAAATTAGGATCTTATTGTAACATCCTGTACACACAGTATTTCCCTTGATTTGCATCGGAACATATATAAATTAAAATATGGTAATGTTACAATGTACCATCCTGTACACCCTGAATAAACAGTGTAAGGATCTGACTGAATATTACAACTTTTACTAGTCTACTAGTCATTCACTACTTCAATGTTATGGATATAGGACTATTTTATTTACCTACTTTTGTATTACCCCTACTTAATGTTAATATGTGATACTCTGGTTTTGTTTTCAATTCTAATTCTAATTAAAAAATTCTTTAATATAAACTATTTTTTGAATTACAGACCCAGAATGAAATTTCCAAATGATTAAAATGTGTAAAGACATAACAATAAACATGTAAAGCCAACAGGGCTTCATGCACACATGGAAAATCACCAAGAACCATGTCTTATACAAATGGCTACCAACCAGAGCCAAAAAAGATATCCAAAGATAGCTTTCAACCAATTAGAACCTTTGAATTTTGTTTAAAAATGTCAACTGATCAATTAGAATTTTTTCTAAAGAGTTCATTCATTTTATGGGGCATCAATTTTGTTGGTTTTGCAAAAAGTTACATTATTGTTGATGTTTAAACTAGTTAAATGGGCAAGGAGTCCAATTATTTCCAAAAAAGGATCTTTGTTCACTGGTTCTTGAAATCTGCAGTGTGTAACAACACAGAATCAATAAAAACTGGAAACAAAGAAAAAATAGTTGTTGTTGTAGGGTTTAATGCCATTTTTCAGCCACGACAGGCTTTACATGGTGGCCAGTATTGATGGTGGAGGAAGATACTGGGAAAAACCCCGGAAGGAACCACCAACCCACGACAAGCTACTGGCAAGCTTTCTCACATACCCACATTGGCTGAATCTGAGACTCGAACCCATGCAGATAGAGGTAAGATGGGAAAAAATAGTGAATTTACAGCAATAACATATTTAAATAAAAACACTGGACAGATCTGTAATTATGAATAAATTAGAGTAATGTATACTTACAACAATATCTCATGAATAAATTAGAGTAATGTATACTTACAACAATATGTCATGAATAAATTAGAGTAATGTATACTTACATCTCATGAATAAATCAGAGTAATGTATACTTACAACAATATGTCATGAATAAATTCAAGTAATGTATACTTACATCTCATGAATAAATTAGAGTAATGTATACTTACAACAATATCTCATGAATAAATTAGAGTAATGTATACTTACATCTCATGAATAAATTAGAGTAATGCATACTTACATCTCATGAATAAATCAGAGTAATGTATACTTACAACAATATCTCACGAATAAATTAGAGTAATGTATACTTACAACAATGTAATGAATAAATCAGAGGAATGTATACTTACAACAATATCTCACGAATAAATTAGAGTAATGTATACTTACAACAATATCTCATGAATAAATTAGAGTAATGCATACTTACATCTCATGAATAAATTAGAGTAATGCATACAACAATATCTCACAAATAAATTAGAGTAATGCATACTTACATCTCATGAATAAATTAGAGTAATGTATACTTACAACAATATATCATGAATAAATTAGAGTAATGTATACTTACAACAATGTAATGAATAAATCAGAGGAATGTATACTTACAACAATATCTCACGAATAAATTAGAGTAATGTATACTTACAACAATATCTCACAAATAAATTAGAGTAATGTATACTTACAACAATATCTCATGAATAAATTAGAGTAATGTATACTTACAACAATATCTCACAAACAAATTAGAGTAATGTATACTTACAACAGTATCTCATGAATAAATTAGAGTAATGTATACTTACAACAATATCTCATTAATTGTTATTGTTATTGTTACTGTTGTATGATTTAACGCCATTTTTCAGCACAAGATAGGCTATACATGGCGGTCAGTATAATTGGTGGAGGAAGAACCCTGGAAAACCCCGGGAAGAACCACTGACCCACGAGAAGCTACTGACAGGCTTTCTCACGTACCAACACTAGCCGAGCCTGAGACTCGAACTCACGCAGACAGAGGTGAGATTGGCAGTGATCCGTAACAGTGAACGCTTTAGACCACTCGGCCACTCGGGGCCCCATCTCATTAATAAATTAGAGTAATGTATACTTACATCTCATGAATAAATTAGAGTAATGTATACTTACAACAACATCTCATGAATAAATTAGAGTGATGTATACTTACAACAATATGTCACGAATAAATTAGAGTAATGTATACTTACAACAATATCTCACGAATAAATTAGAGTAATGTACACTTACAACAATATCTCACGAATAAATTAGAGTAATGTACACTTACAACAATATCTTACGAATAAATTAGAGTAATGTATACTTACAACAATATCTCACAAATAAATTAGAGCAATGTACACTTACAACAATATCTCATGAATAAATTAGTGCAATGTATACTTACAACAACATCTCATTAATAAATCAGTGCAATGTATACTTACAACAATATCTCTGGCCTCCTTGAAGGCATTCACAATATGTGTTGACTTTGCCAGAAGGAAATATAGCAGTCCACTCTCTGGTTGCACAAATATACTAAAATTGAAAACAAAAAAGTAACAAATATCATATAAAACTATAGAACACTATCTGCCTGCCTTATCAAGTTGCAATGTCTCCCATTCCCATTCCTGTCCTGCTGTATATATCTTGCATGAAAACTGTTCCTTATGTATGTATCAAGTGGTAATGTCTCACATTCCCATTCCTGTCCTACTGCATGTATATCATGCATGAAAACTGTTCTTTATGTATGTATCAAGTTGCAATGTCTCACATTCCTATTCCTGTCCTACTGTATGTATATCATGCATGAAAACTGTTCTTTATGTATGTATCAAGTTGCAATGTCTCACATTCCCATTCCTGTCCTGCTGTATGTATATCATGGATGAAAACTGTTCTTTATGTATGTATCAAGTGGTAATGTCTCACATTCCCATTCCTGTCCTGCTGTATGTATATCATGCATGAAAACTGTTCTTTATGTATGTATCAAGTTGGCAATGTCTCACATTCCCATTCCTGTCCTGCTGTATGTATATCATGCATGAAAACTGTTCTTTATGTATCAAGTGGTAATGTCTCCCATTCCCATTCTTGTCCTGCTGTATGTATATCATGCATGAAAACTGTTCTTTATGTATGTATCAAGTGGTAATGTCTCACATTCCCATTCTTGTCCTGCTGTATGTATATCATGCATGAAAACTGTTCTTTATGTATGTATCAAGTGGTAATGTCTCGCATTCCCATTCTTGTCCTGCTGCATGTATCTTGCATGACAACCATTCTTTACTTTTATGTAATTATAAACATAAGGCTGCAGAGTAAGTTAATGGACTCAACAAGCTCTGAGACATGATTACCAACATGGGCATACAATAGAAATAAACAGACTAAACAGTTTATTCATAAACAAATTTAATCAACCAAAACCGACAGCGTCTACTACACGATGGTACATGGTTTGTTTACAATGTAGTTCCTAATACACTATACTATCTTTAGGCACAGGTGTCATGCAAGTGTGTGCAATATGAAGGTGTTAAGTATCATAAAATACTGGAGGATTCTGACAATGTAAAGTTAACAGAGACAAAAATGAGCATTTAATAAAAGTCCTTATAAACTTACACTGAAATATCACACACAATAATGCCAAGCATCCTACTTCATGCTATAACTTTTTCTGTGTTCTAAATTTATTAAGTTCTTAAACAGTCAGCGAAGAGTCTTGCTAATAAAGGTGGTTTAATTTCATCACTAATTATGAAGAAAAAAAAGAGGGAATATGTGGTAATGGAAAACCATTCTTCATGGTGTTCATTTTAAAACGAAAGAGAAGATGAACTTTCAGAGGACTATTTTTTATAAGTTTTCTTTTAAATCTAAATCTTAATTGTGAACACCTATCATGCATTGATTATTGTTTTTATTTTTTCATAAGACATGATGTATATTTACTGATTGTTTATTTGTTCCAGTAATATTTATACCACAGGCACAAATTTGCTAAATGTCAGGAGACATTTACACATGGGAGGAGTATGTGACCCAGGTGCGTGTTTGTCATGAATGAGTGAGTGATTGATCATAGTGCTGACGCACATGAATGAAGAGGGCGCTAATGTCGATCCCATGCCAATTAACAAAAACCCTTGGCATTTTCTCCTCTCAATTTCAGATGAACATGTGTTCTACTCCTGCCTATATTCATGATTCGAGAGAACTGTAACATTTGTACAATTCAAGTCTTCATGTCTGGTAAGATATTTTTTATATGTTACTGAGCTAATATACTGAAATACCTGCATGTGGGTTGTGTATTGTATTTGTCTCATTTGTAGTATTGTATATTAAGTATTTGCTGTTCTGTTTTAGGTTTATCCCCTATGTTTCTTGTATGTTAATAAATATTACAACCAGTGATTGTTGTAATCATTTCTACCTATACAATGCCCAACTCACATTTAATTTTGAGCTGACAAGTCTATACTGAAACCATACTGATATCCACTGTTAAATGAATGGGATCATATTAACTTTGCTCAACAATTTTTATTAATATTAAGTTCAATTAAATATTTGTTACTGTTAATTAGGAATTCTCTATTGATTTAATTAATATACATAGACACACATGTTTACTTGTTTGTTGTAATGAGATACAAAACAAGGACATAAGGATTATATACTGTTGTAGATTTCATTTGCAAGTTTATGCAGAAAACAACTTGCCTAAGAGTATACAATTGTTTAATTAAGGTTGAAATTATATTTCTCACAGACTTCTAGATAAGTAAATGAAATATACCTCTTTCATTTATTTGATCATTTACATAACATGGTCTCCAAATAAAACCATTTTTTGTAAACAAACATTATATCACCATGTATATTTCAATCATGCTATTAAATTAATTCAAATTTAACAATACTTCCTTTGAATATATGTCATTTTTTATGGGTGTTCTTTGAAAAAATTTATTTTCAAATTTAATTTTTGGTCCATATTGTATTCCATGATATAGCTCCAAGATGGCTTTGGTACCAGTACCTTTTACAATCTAAGACAATTTCAATGATTTTGTACCGTATTTGCTGGCCTACAAGATGATACCTTTGGACCAGTAAATATTAGCCTCATCCAAATCGACTTATATATGGATCATGTCATCTGAATCACATTATCATACATCACATAATTTTTTGTATGTAAAAAAATTGTACGAAAAATAATGTGTAAAAAATACTTCATTCTGCAGAAGAGATCACGTAAGAAAAAATATAGGACCCCACATTAAGAAGGACTTTATACAATTACATGATCATCAGTATTAAAAATTAACGTACATCAGATGTAACTGTGCTAAAGCAGCATGCATTAGTAATATACATTGTTTAAATCTGATTACATGTGTTAGAATTGACAAGTTAAAAGATGAATAACCATGACAAAGACAGATATTCCATCACATTTTTTCTTCTTGCACCTCACAATCAAATAAAAATTATGCCCAGAGAAAGAAAGAGATGTCTTGATGATTGTATTGTTCACGTACCAGATGACTGTGATCTTACTCATGCACACAAGTGCAGTACTATATTACATCATCAATTAATACCACTTGGTAAGCAATTCCTTCTAGTTACCACTTCCATTATCCATGAATCACATGGCTTTGTAGTATTATTTACATGCTAATTAAATATTCTACAACAATAGTCAGGTTTTCCAATCTAACACCATTTTAAGGTCGAGATTTGGCAGAACAAATCACATTAGTATGACTACCAATAGGAAAATGAGGCTACCCACAGGGTATTATAAATATGGTACAGTATAATGAAAGGAAATGCCAGGTGATTACTCTTGTAAATTTCTCAACCAGTAACATCTTTTGAACTTGCCAATAGAACTGTCAGCAATTTAAAGTAACATCTAGCATAAGCAAAGATCAAAAACAATTGCTACCTAAGTACAGGAAGAGTACATGGACTTAAAAAAATAATCTTATTTGTTGGGAATGGAGAGATCATTGCACTTGCAAACAAAAGTAGACTGCACGTGAAATGCTAATTCTTGGGATTTAACAAAAATGGAGTCAATATGGATATTAATATTGTGAATATTTAAACTCTAGAAGGAGTATGGCATGTATTTTCATGGTATGTATTTTCAAGTTATGTATTTTCATTTACTATTTAATATATTAATGTCTTCGCTCTTGGACAAAAGGTTCAGCTAAAAAGTGGCAGTAAGGAATACAAAAATATGATGAGCTGAAATCTCTCTCTCTCATATCGGGCCATATTTTATTTTGATCACGAAGTGTAAGAAGAAAATGTGATGGAATAAATATGCCTTTCTCTTAATAAAAAAAAAACCTGGAAAAAGCATTTTAGCATTATTGATGCAATTTCCCTATTGTTGATAATCTGAAATAGCATACAGTGATACCTTTAATATGTATGAAACCGGAAGTTACTATAGTTTAATTCTACCTAGCATCCTGAATTTTATCCTATCTGTAACAAAGTAAATTTTCAGGTCAGGATCATTATATGTAGCTAAAAGTACATAATACATTTAAAATTCTTCATGTGAAACAAATGATGTACTTTTGATTACATTTAATGATCCTGACCTGAAAGGATACTTAGTTATAGATACGATAAAATTTGTGATTCTTTGTGGAATCAAGTGAAAAAGACAAAATCCCAAGTATTGATATGGCATCTTATACTCAGCATTGACTTAAATGAATGAAGGATGGAATATTTACCAAATCTGCCTTTTTGATTTATATTCTGCATCAACATATAGGCCAGCAAATACAGTAAATGAAGCTAAACACATCATATTCAGGTCCCCTCATGGTGTAATTTAATGTAATTGTAATTCTTACTACTTTGCCATTTTTATTAATCCAAATATATCTAACTGAAATTTGCTTCAAAATATCTGTATTTGGTCTTGACTTACATATCACAGTGTTTTTAGGAACAACTGTTTTCCCCATTGTACTGAGTGTGGTATCAAGAAATTTATTTATTGATTTTTTTTCCAATGAAGTTCATCTCGGTCATTTTCTTCACACACTGAATTTTATACCCAAGAACATAAAAGGTTTGTCAGTCAATTGTAAACTTTTCTCTGGCATAAAATAGTATTTTTGTGTTACCTTGAACCAATCAACTACATATACTAATATTTGATTTATAACATATGCTTGACTGAAAGCAACATAGACCCTGATTTGCCATTACCTAATGCTCTGGCAGATGAGGGTCTAAGTTTTTTGTTCTACTGATTAGTCCTAACAAACTGCAAAGACCCAGATGTGCCAGTGCATCGAGTGACAGCAGATCAGGGTCTACATTGTTTTACTGATTAGTTCTAGCAAACTGCAAAGACCCAGATGTGCCAGTGCATCGAGTGACAGCAGATCAGGGTCTACATTGCTCTACTGATTAGTCCTAGCAAACTGCAAAGACCCAAATGTGCCAGTGCCTTACATGACAGCAGATCAGGGTCTACATTGTTTTACTGATTAGTCCTAACAAACTGCAAAGACCCAGATGTGCCAGTGCCTTACATGACAGCAGATCAGGGTCTACATTGTTCTACTGATTAGTCCTAACAAACTGCATAGACCTGGATCTGCAAGTGCATTAAATGACAGCAGATCAGGGTCTATGTAGTTAGATATTACCTGCTAGATAATACAGACAGTATATATCTTTTTAAATATTGGCTTTAACCTGGAAAACTTGTTCCAATAAATCTAATTTTTTATTCTTGGTGAGAGTGATATCATGTCTTAGCTGTCTGCATACTGAGAAATAATATACATGGATAGAATGACAGAAAAAGGGAGAAAATTAGATGTACAAAGAAAGAAAGATACAACGAATCAGAGACAATGAGACAGAAAACAGACATACAGCAGTGAAATAGCAAATGATTTTCTTGTTATTGATTATAATTGGAGAGAGATGTACAAAGAAAGAAAAAGAGTCAGAGAGAGGAAAGACGGAAAATATAAAAGTAAAACAGCACATCTGAGGTTACTGATATTATTTCTGATTATGTACTAGTTACATGTGCCCACTGGCCCAACCCATCTTACCTATCTCAATTGATAAACAATTTGGAAAATATCATTCCTGGGACAAGTTTTTAAACTTTTCATTGTAAATAACTTACTAGCATTTTCTACAGTAATAGTCACTGCCCTACCTGTAATGGTAGGAGAGTCCCAAGCCCCTAATCTGCCGCCACATTGGCCCCTCTAGCTGGGTAAGGTACTGGATGAAGACCATGATGGCAGGATAATCTGGGTGTGAGTAAGAATCAATACTGGGGACAGCTTGGACAAGGTACGAAGACTCCACTGACCCAACCCCAACAATTATCTGCTTTTCAGGACTTGACTCCAAGGATAAAACAAAATCTGACGTTTTCTTCATGGTACATCTGAAGTAAAAACCAAACTTGTGAAAAGCAAATTGTTTATAGGCAGCAATAACAAATTTCTGCTATGGGATGGATGTATGGACAAAAGATCATCCTCAAGGGATGGATGTATGGACAATGGACAAAAGATCATCCTCAAGGGATGGATGTATGGACAATGGACAAAAGATCATCCTCAAGCACTCTTGGTCCATGTCCAGCAGAACCAAAATTTAGCACTCTATAACAGCTCATCTCCTGCAACAATCATATCATTATAAAGACCAAAGCATTTTTATTTATGTATTTGAATAAAATAGTATAAAAAAAAGTAATATCACCATTTTTCCATTAAATTTAGAACTTCTGCAAGATAAAATGGCTATCACATCTAATTAACTTCAAAAATTTTGTTCACAATAACCTTTTGTTCACTTGGGCTGTGCTCAATGACCCATATCTTGATCCCAAAATATATAATATGAAAGCAAACCACACCCCCATCTCTGTCTAGAAACCTTGCAAGTATGTATCTGTTGAGAGGATTTTTTTAAAAAAGTCATTAAACTGTTCCTATTTTCATAACTGTGGCTGCATTTAATGGCAGATCTGTGAAATTTAAAAGAATTTGAAAGGCTTTCAAACCAGGATGTTTTCTATTATGCTGATAAAATATTTTTAGAAAGAAATTTTTGAAATTTTTTGTTCTAATTTTAGTGATACTGGCCTCATTTGAGGAGGACCAGAACAACTCTTTTGCAACTTTGAGAAACCTTGATACTACAATGTTGCCTGTGAAATTCAGTCAGAGGTTTTGGAGTGGTTATTGAAAGTACAAACAGTTGATAGATGATACAATGCTGATCAGGCTGACACCATTGTTTACAGGACACAATGTCTAGCCATTATACAAAATACTCCATTTTTATAAGACACTGTCTAGCCATTATACAAAATACTCCATTTTTATAAGACACTGTCTAGCCATTATACAAAATACTCCATTTTTATAGGACACTGTCTATCCATTATACAACATATTCCATTTTTATAGGACACTGTCTAGCCATTATATAAAATGCTCCATTTTTATAGGACACTGTCTAGCCATTACACAAAATACTCCATTTTTATAGCACACTGTCTGGCCATAATACAACATACTCCATTTTTATAGGACACTGTCTAGCCATTATATAAAATACTCCATTTTTATAGGACACTGTCTAGCCATTACACAAAATACTCCATTTTTATAGGATACTGTCTATCCATTATACAAAATACTCCATTTTTATAGGACACTGTCTAGCCATAATACAACATACTCCATTTTTATAGGACACTGTCTAGCCATTATATAAAATACTCCATTTTTATAGGACACTGTCTAGCCATTACACAAAATACTCCATTTTTATAGGATACTGTCTATCCATTATACAAAATACTCTATTTTTATAGGACACTGTCTAGCCATAATACAACATACTCCATTTTTATAGGACACTGTCTAGCCATTATATAAAATACTCCATTTTTATATGACACTGTCTAGCCATTACACAAAATACTCCATTTTTATAGGATACTGTCTATCCATTATACAAAATACTCCATTTTTATAGGACACTGTCTAGCCATTATACAAAATACTCCATTTTTATAGGACACTGTCTACATAAGACTACATTTATTACAGGACACACTTTCTAGCCATGATACAAAGGGCCCCACTTTTGTACAGGAAACACTGTCTATCCATGTTACAAAAGACTCCACCTTTTTACAGGACACTCTGTCTAGCCATGATACAAAAGACTCCATTTTTACAGGTCACACTGTATATCCATAATACAAAAGACTCCATTATTACAGGAAACAATGTCTTACCATCATACAAAAGACTCCATTTATTACAGGACACAGTGTCTACCCATGATATAAAATATATCATTTCTTACTGGACACACTGCCTAGCCATGATCTCAAAGATTCCATTCATTACAGCATACACTGCGTAGCCATGATATAAAAGACTCCATTTGTATAGGACAAACTCTGTGGACATCATACGAAAGCATACCAAGTTTCATGATGAATCCAGCATACCCCACTCCCAAAGATAAAAGAAAACTCTTGTTGTTATTGTTGTGGGGTTTAACGCCAATTTTCAGCACACGATAGGCTATACATGGCGGCCAGTATTAATGGTGGAGGAAGAACCCGGAAAACCCCGGAAAGAACCACCGACCCACGAGAAGCTACTGGCAAGCTTTCTCACATGCCCACATTGGCTGAATCTTAGACTCGAACCACCGCAGACAGAGGTGAGATGGCAGTGATCCGTAACGAAGAGCGCTTTAGACCACTTGGCCACTCGGGGCCCCAAAGAAAACTCTAACGAATATAAAGACTAAAATTAGTCAATAATTTTCCATGATCTACAATAAGCATTTTCAATATTTATCACATGAAATTATTCACTAATTTTCCATGATCTACAATAAGCAATTGCAAGATTTATCACATGAAATTATTCAATAATTTTCCATGATCTACAATAAGCATTTGCAAGATTTATCACATGAAATTATTCAATAATTTTCCATGATCTACAATAAGCATTTTCAATATTTATCACATGAAATTATTCAATAATTTTCCATGATCTACAATAAGCAATTGCAAAATTTATCAAATGAAAACATATAACTGAACTGAATAAAACCTAGATTATTTGGACTGAAACATTGTATACTGTATTTCAAATTTTGAAAGAAATCATCACCTGTCAGGAGTGAATTGGTGTGTTTTGTGGATAAAATCTGTCCAGACTTTGTGAGGGAGGGGGTGCTCTTCTTCGAGTCTAGCAGTGTCTGCTGACATGTGAATGGTCAGGTTACCTGGACAGGTCAGAACTTTTAACAACTGGTTCATTCTGGATTCAACCTGTCAAAACAAGACTTGATACATGTGTAAATTTATATACCGTGTTAAAAACACAGCCCTCTAACAATTATGTGCAATACAATCTTGGCTTTGAACTAATGAGTACATTTTGTATAAAGTCATATCAGGATGGGTGTATTTTTGTTAAGCCACATCATAATGGGTGTAGTTTTATGTCAAGTCACATCAGGATGGGTGTATTTTTATCTTAAGTAACATCAGGATGGGTGTATTTTTATGTAAAGTCACATCATAATTGGTGTATTTTTATGTAAAATAACATTACCATGGGTGTATTTTTATGTAAAGTAACATTACCATGGTTGTATTTTTATGTAAAGTCACATCATAATGGGTGTATTTTTGTTAAGTCACATCATAATGGGTGTATTTTTGTTAAGTCACATCATAATGGGTGTATTTTTGTTATGTCACATCATAATGGGTGTATTTTTGTATAAAGTCATATCATAATGTCTGTATTTTTATGTTAAATCATATCATGATGGGAGTGTTTTTATGTTATGCAACATCACAGTGAGTGTGTTTTTATGTAAATTAACATCATAGTGGGTGTGTTTTTATGTAAATTAACATCATAATGGGTGTATTTTTATGTAAATTAACATCATGATGAGTGTATTTTTATGTTAAGTAACATCATGATGGGTGTGTTTTTATGCAAATTAACATCATAGTGGGTGTATTTTATGTTAGGTAACATCATGATGGATGTGTTTTTATGTTAAGTAACATCATGATGGGTGTGTTTTTATGTAAATTAACATCATGATGGGTGTATTTTTATGTTAAGTAACATCATGATGGGTGTGTTTTTATGTAAATTAACGTCATAGTGGGTGTGTTTTTATGTTAGGTAACATCATGATGGATGTGTTTTTATGTTAAGTAACATCATGATGGGTGTGTTTTTATGTTAAGTCACATCATGATGGGTGTATTTTTATGTAAATTAACATCATGATGGGTGTATTTTTATGTAAATTAACATCATGATGGGTGTATTTTTATGTAAAGTAACATCATAATGGGTGTATTTTTATGTTAAGTAACATCATGATGGGTGTATTTTTATGTTAAGTAACATCATGATGGGTGTATTTTCTGTTCGGTAACACCATGGTGGATTCTAATAAGCTAAATTAATATCAAATACTTTGTGTCTTTACCTGCCATTACAAGAAATATCACACAAAATCACAAATTTTTAATCCCCATCCTCTCAAAAAGTGTATGTTTTCAGCAATCTAAGCAGGGATGAATGGGGGCTGGGGAAAAAAGAGACATAAAGGTGGAGACCTTTTCTGATTATAAAAGTATATGCCTGTTACCCACAGCCTGTATAAGCATTAAAAAGTCCTGCTAAATCCTCATGTAAACTATTTTGAGAGTGCTTATACAGCTGACTGTGTTGTGGGAGATTATACATTTAAAGATAATGCAGTCAAAGATTGGTAAGCACTATTTCAGAGGTTACTTAACTGACTGATAATAGTCAGGGTGATTTTGTGTTAAGATATCTGAGTACTGCTTTGGGACAGCCCATTAGTCTAATTTGCATAGGTAAAACCCACAAAGTGGAAAAACCTGGTTTGTTTGAAGAGAGGCAAATCAAAGAGACAAATAATGAACAAAACTTTTTACCCATCGCTATCTTTAAATCATCTGTATTAAAGATTACTGACAAGTTTATGATCAGCAACATGCTTCTTTAAAGTTGGAGTTTACATATAAAATACGAAACATGATTAATTGCTAATAGTTGGAATAGTATCAAAGTGTGATTCATTTTTGAAGGCAAAATCTTGAAATGCAGCTGTGATGTAGGAAAGGATGAGCCACAGGTGAAATGAGTGAAGTGCTGCAAAATTAAATTTAGAATTGGTTGATGGCATCTGACTTTATGAAGCAAAGCATACTGTAAACAACATATCATGATTTCAGAAGTGTATGACATCTGCTGCCACAGTAACACCACTCAGCATCAATACAAGTTACACCACCTAGCATCAATACAAGTAACACCACTCAGCATCAATACAAGTCACACCATCCAGCATTAATACAAGTCACACAATCCAGCATTAATACAAGTAACACCACTCAGCATCAATACAAGTTACACCACCTAGCATCAATACAAGTAACACCATTCAGCATCAATACAAGTAAAACCACCTAGCACCAATACAAGTAACACCATTCAGCATCAATACAAGTCACACCATCCAGCATTAATACAAGTAACACCACTCAGCATCAATACAAGTTACACCACCTAGCATCAATACAAATAAAACCACCTAGCATCAATACAAGTAACACCACCGAGCATCAATACAAATCACACCACCCATCATTAATACAAGTAACACCACTCAGCATCAATACAAGTCACACCACCTAGCATTAATACAAATAACACCACTCAGCATCAATACAAGTAACACCATCCAGCATCAATACAACACCACCCATCATCAATACAAGTAACACCACCTAGCATCAATCTGACTAAAGGCAATCACTAATAACAACAACAACAATCTTATTATCTGTGGCGACTTCAACGCACACAGTGAATTATGGGGAGGTAAAAAGAAAGATCAAAGAGGGAAAATGGCTGAAAAATGGATAACTGAGAACAATCTGGTCATCTTAAACGACGGGTCGAACACGAGATTAAACCCTGAGGATGGCACTCTTTCAGCCATAGACCTAACCATCACTACCCCAAAATTGGCTCAAATCACAAATTGGTGGGTGGATCAAGAAGATACATTAGGAAGTAACCATTTTCCCATCACAATCAATATTCAAACAAAAACTCAACACATTCCAAATGAAACCCCACCTAAATGGAGGTACCAACAAGCAGACTGGGACCAATTCCAATTATTACTAGCTAGAGTAAATCCAGATAACTTAGAAAGCCCAAGTAGTGACATGTATTATGATAACATAACAGACACAATTATAGAGGCAGCTAACCGATGCATCCCAAAGACAACTAATATCCAAAATAAAAACCCTGTACCATGGTGGACTACACGTGCACTATAGCACATGAAGACAAAAAAAGGGCCTTAAATAAATATAACTGCACCAAAATTTCTATCTACTTCCAGCATTATAAAGATAAAGAAAAACTGCTAAAATCAATCTATGGCAAACCTTTTGCTCTAAACTGAGTCTAAAATCAAACTCAAAACAAATATGGGACAAGATAAAAGCCATAAAAGGGAAAGCAATTACCTCAGTCCAAAAATTAAAAATGCCATACCAAATAAAGATAAGGCAGACCTCCTAAGCGAAGCATTTTTCGAACATGAGTAGAAACAGTAATCACACCAGAAACTTTCAAGAACACAAAAAACTAATGGAGGAAATCCAACCTCAAATGTTTCAAGACCAAGGAACAAAAGAATCTCACCTAAATAGTGACATCACAGTACATGAATGGGAGATAGCCCTATGATCCAAAAATGAAACATCCCCTGGTAAGGATCAGTTAGGTTGCATTATCTACAAAAAACTACCTATCAATATAACAATAGCCATAATCAAGCTCTTTAATAGGATATGGGATAAAGGCCAACTACCCACCAAATGGAAACGGGCCATAGTAATACCAATCCCCAAGCAAGGTAAAGATCCCAACAACAAAAATTCGTACTGACCCATCTCCCTTACAAACAATATTTGCAAAATAATGGAGACAATAATCGCAAATAGGTTAAAACACCACCTAGAAACCAATAACCTACTCTCCATAAATCAATGTGGCTTTCGGAACAAATGGTCCACCACTGACCAACTTCTCAGATTGGAAACAGACATCAAACTCGCTTTTAATGCACACAGAAAAACCAATCGCAACCTTATAGCATTTTTTCTAGACCTAGAAAAAGCGTTTGATCTAGTATGGACCAATGGACTAATGGCCAAATTAAACTAATTTGGAATAACTGGACGCATGTTCAACTGGATTGGCGATTTCCTCACAGGCCGGAAAATTACCACAAGAATAGGCAACACCCATTCGGAAGAATTTTCACTTGAAAATGGAACACTGCATGGCAGTGTAATAAGTCCCCTACTATTTAACCTAATGGTAAACAACCTTGACCTCAATGCAGCCTCCACAAAAATAAACTTGTCACAATTTGCAGATGATGTGGCATATGGAGGAATGGAAATCCTGCCAATAACACAGTAGTTAAAGAAATCCAGCAGAGCATAGACAACATAGGGAGATGGGTGGACAAATGGAGTTTCAAAATATCTCATGAAAAAACTGTGGCAATCATATTCACCCCCAAACGAAATAACAATCTAGTCTATTCAAACTTCTATATACAAAATCAATTAATCAAATATGTAACAGTAGTAAAATTCCTAGGAATGTTCTCTGACATCCACCTCACATGGAAATAGCACACTGAACAACTCACCCAGAATTGTAACAAAGATCTTAATTTACTCAGGAACATCACAGGGACTGACTGGGGATCCAGCCAGGAAACCCTCCTCACGATCTATAAAACCCTAATTAGATCAAAACTGGATTACGGTTGCCAAGCATGTAACTTGGCTAAGCAACCTGTACTACAAAAACTTGACACTATCCAGAGGAAAGCCTTACTATTATACACAGGAATACTCCCCTCACCATCATTAGAAGAACTACAAACACTAACAGGAGAACTACCCTTAAAATTACGTAGGCAAGAACTGCTCCTCTGATACCCCATTCGATTAGATACCCACCCAGACAAACATCCCACCAAAATAGCTATAAATAAGTGTAAAGTTGTCTTCAAACCCAAAATCATACCCACCACACCAAGTGGCAAAGTAATCCTTGAACTAAGAGAAAAGATACCTCTACTAAAAAAACAGGTAACAAACAATACAGACCAGAACAAATCATCATGGTTACAAAAACCACCAAGGATTAACAATGAAGCTACCAAATTAGGCAATAAAGAAGGACAAGAAAACATACTAAAACCTGTACTGGTAAACGAAATCAACCAGAAATACATGGACTATGTTAAAATACATACCGATGGATCAAAAACAAACAACTCACCAAGAACAGCAGCAGCAATAGTCATCACTGAATCCAATATACAACGGGATCCAGCTTACCTGACTATTGCTCCATTTACACCACTGAATTCTGGGCTATACTTGAATCACCACAATGGATCAAAGACAACCAAATACTGAAAGCAGTCATTATAAGCAATTCCCTAAGCGTTATTAAATTGATCCAAAATCGCAATACACACTCTAGGAACAATCCCTCGACAGAGCATTCCAATTAATTGCCGATATCACCACAGCACATCAATTAGTCGAGCTCATGTGGATACCATCGCACATTGGAATCTCTGACAACGAAACAGCAGACAAAGTTACACAAACCAAACTAGGAGATCAAAACTTTATCAAGCTTAACTATAGCTCTACAGAAGCACTAAGCTTCGCACATACATATATAGACCAAACATGGCAAGATTTTTGGAACTCCTCCACAAAAGGTAAAAAGCACCATGAAACCCAAAAAACCGTAGAAAGGAACATACAGCTACCTAAGGGTACCTATTTAGAACAGAAAACCATAAATAGGATAATAACTGGAAAAACTAAACTAGAAAGCAGTTTTGGAAGGCTTATAGGACCCAAACCAGCAACCATTAACTGCTTTAACTGCCACACCACCGAAGATCTACACCACGTATTCAATATATGCCCAAAATATCAACCCGCTTGGAAAATATTTATCAAAAACCAAAAAGTGATTGGATCACCACACACATACCCAGAGTTACTTATGGACTCTAATAAAAATAAAAAATCAGCATATAAAAATATAAATAAATTCATAGACTCGGCAGGACTTAGGAACAAAATATAATTACTATCCCCACAAAACCAAAAGACCCAGTAACTAGCTAAATAAATTTAGAAGCCACCACATAAAAACCCATAACATATCATTCAATTTTATAAAAGTATTAATAAATAATTCACTTACGAAGAACCTATCAAAAACTAAGGAAACCACAAAATTGGATGTCCTAGATGTCCTTAACGAACCGTGTAATCGGCTAGGACTCCGGTCTCTTGCTAAATAAAGTATAAATAACATTCAATCTCTAAAAACATTTATAAATAAATAACTTAAAGAGGCAATATCTAAAAACTTATAAAAAACATAACATAGGAAGCACACCCTAAACACCTCGACTAGTAATACCATAATAACCTTGAAAATCTCTCTTCATACATGATTTCTACTAAGAACCTCTATAAACAGCATAAAACATCCCACCCCCTTTTTAGAACATTTTGAAGAAGAAAAAAAAATCACAAGAAACACCACCAGGCAAATGCAACAAGAAACCAGTGATGTAAAGCAAGCAGGACCATTTCCAAGCTCCCCTTCCCACTAATGACAGCCAACCATTCAACTGTAAGGGACCTTTATGGACCCACAGATTGAGGGTAAACTATCAGTGTTCCTTAAATCCATAAAAGCCTGGGGGAGGTGGCACCATTCCCTTCCCCAGGAACAACTAGCAGGCTGCAGTGCAGTCAGAAAAAAGTGGCAAATGCACAATTGTGTGCACACCACTATAATTAAACTCAACAACAACAACAATGTAGATGCAAAACTTTCACTATGTATTCTGATAAAATTTTCTCAAAAACAGTATCATCCAATGGTGAACTCTGATGACAACGAATCACATTCAAGCCTGGCTCCCTTCCATTCAGCTACTGACAATATCAGCAAAGACCACATCAAGTTAAGACTATTCTACTGTCCATTGGATTTTATAATGGAAACCAGGTTTTTTTTAAAAACATTTCCACACCACTCCCCCACCTTGAAAAATGGACCAGTCCCTAAATTTACCAACTATTGTCTGCTTGAAAGTATTTAAATCCTTTAAAGTTCAAAGAAAAATATAAACATATATTGTACTTTCTTTCATTTTAATTTGAAATGTGCATCATTTTCTTTATTACTATATTAGCAGATATCATGTCAACAACTGTATGATAATGAATTTTGGGTTGCATGTACTGACCCCTCCCCCCTCCACTCAAAACAATTTTTGAGCTCCAGAAATCCCCCAGCATGGTCTCAAAGGTTGGCAAGTAGGTTAGTAGCAGATTTAGGGGTAGGGTTATAAAATAAAATTCACCCACTATAATAATCCATAAACATGCATATTAAATCAGGAATGGTATTATAATCAGGTGTCTTACTTAGAAAAATGTTAAAATTGCCAAAGCTTCTATTCAGACTTACCACCTCTGGTTCTTTGTCCAACTGCTGCAAAATTTTCTCTAAAAATGTCTGCTGCTTCAACATGGAACTGATGGCATGGTTACACTCTGGAATTATATGTCATTTTACTGCTGAACACCTTAAAAATGATTTAACAAGTTTATATTTATGGAATAAGGGGTGATATATAAGATGCTTGAACTGATAGCATTGTTACACTCTGAAATTATATAACTGTATAAGTCTGGATCTACACAAGTACAAGTCTGGACCTACCTGGTTCGGACCCAATCCCACCTGTAGGCATGCTGAGGCTGTACCCTATTTCCTAGCAGCATCAAGGTCATTTAAGATACACCAACGTGGGTGGTATTAAAAAAAGCAGACAGATATAGCTCTAAAATGATACCAAATAATCTGGAAGTTCTAGTTGCACTACAAAATACAGAGGGAAAAACCTCATTTTTTTGCCCCTTTTTTTCACCCCAAAATTTGCTCGTGGTCAGAATGTGACTTTATGTCTGGATTTTAGACCTTTTGGTCTCAGGTCTAAGGTAGACCAGTCTGAACTGCACACAGACAGGTGAACCTTTGCAATAACTAGGATAAGGTGGGCATTTGGAATAAAGAGAGGTCTCCATACGAAAATGATGGGTTCATTAGGAAAAGAAAAATAATAATCCAACTTTTACCCTTCTGCTCATGCGTAAGCAAAATAACCAATGGTTAATGATGTTGTTTCTAATACAACTAGGCGTAAGTCTCGTGGAAAATCTGTTGAAAGCCAATGTATTATGATGTATTCAGAAATAGCACCCCCCCACCAATGTCTTTCCTGCATTTCAGGCAAAAACGACAAAAAACTCTCGGGCCGAATGAGTTACACAAGTACATGTCTGGACCTATACAAGAATAGGTATGGACCTACACAAGTACATGTCTGGACCTACACAAATACATGTCTGGACCTATACAAGAACATGTCTGGACCTACACAAGTACATGTCTGGACCTATACAAGAATAGGTCTGGATCCACACAAGTATAGTCTGGACCTATATAAGAATAGGTCTGGATCTACACAAGCATAGTCTGGACCTATACAAGAATAGGTCTGGACCTACACAAGTACAAATCAGGACCTATACAAGAATAGGTCTGGACCTACAAGAGTACAAGTCTGGACCTTTACAAGAATAGGTCTGGATCTACACAAGTATAGCCTGGACCTATACAAGAATAGGTCTGGATCTACACAAGTATAGTCTGGACATATACAAGAATAGGTCTGGACCTACAAGAGTACAAGTCTGGACCTATACAAGAATAGGTCTGGATCTACACAAGTATAGTCTGGACCTATACAAGAATAGGTATGGATATACACAAGTACAACTCTGGACCTATACAAGAATAGGTCTGGACCTACAAGAGCACAAGTCTGGACCTATACAAGAATAGGTCTGGATCTACACAAGTATAGTCTGGACCTATACAAGAATAGGTATGGACCTACACAAGTACAACTCTGGACCTATACAAGAATAGGTCTGGACCTACAAGAGCACAAGTCTGGACCTATACAAGAATAGGTCTGGATCTACACAAGTATAGTCTGGACCTATACAAGAATAGGTCTGGATATACACAAGAATAGTCTGGACCTATACAAGAATAGGTCTGGATATACACATTATAGTCTTGACCTATACAAGTATAAAAATTGCAGGCAAGGACAACAGGGGTTCTGTACAACATGCTGTCTTACCTTCAACCCTTGCAATGATGTATCCTCACAATATGTAACACAGAATCTTAGGGTTGTTATGGACTTGTAAAGACTTTAATACAACACTGTAACAGAATCTTAGGGTTGTTATTGACTAGTAAAGACTTTAATACAACACTGTAACACGGAATCTTAGGGTTGTTATTGACTTGTAACAACTTTAATACAACACTGTAACAGAATCTAAGAGTTGTTATTGACTTGTAAAAACTTTTTAATACAACACTAACAGAATCTTAGAGTTGTTATTGACTTGTAAAAACTTTAATACAACACTGTAACAGAATCTTAGAGTTGTTATTGACTTGTAAAGACTTTAATACAACACTAACTGAATCTTAGAGTTGTTACTGACTTGTAAAGACTTTAATACAACACTAACTGAATCTTAGAGTTGTTACTGACTTGTAAAGACTTTAATACAACACTAACTGAATCTTAGAGTTGTTACTGACTTGTAAAGACTTTAATACAACACTAACTGAATCTTAGAGTTGTTACTGACTTGTAAAGACTTTAATACAACACTAACTGAATCTTAGAGTTGTTACTGACTTGTAAAGACTTTAATACAACACTAACTGAATCTTAGAGTTGTTACTGACTTGTAAAGACTTTAATACAACACTAACTGAATCTTAGAGTTGTTACTGACTTGTAAAAACTTTTTAATACAACACTGTAACAGAATCTTAGAGTTGTTATTGACTTGTAAAGACTTTAATACAACACTAACAGAATCTTAGAGTTGTTATTGACTTGTAAAGACTTTAATACAACACTATAACACTGAATCTTAAGGTTGCTATTGACTTGTAAAAACTTTTTAATACAACACTGTAACAGAATCTTAGAGTTGTTATTGACTTGTAAAAACTTTTTAATACAACACTAACAGAATCTTAGAGTTGTTACTGACTTGTAAAGACTTTAATACAACACTAACTGAATCTTAGAGTTGTTACTGACTTGTAAAGACTTTAATACAACACTAACTTAATCTTAGAGTTGTTACTGACTTGTAAAGACTTTAATACAACACTAACTGAATCTTAGAGTTGTTACTGACTTGTAAAGACTTTAATAAAACACTATAACACTGAATCTTAAGGTTGCTATTGACTTGTAAAGACTTTAATACAACACTAACTGAATCTTAGAGTTGTTACTGACTTGTAAAGACTTTAATACAACACTAACTGAATCTTAGAGTTGTTACTGACTTGTAAAGACTTTAATAAAACACTATAACACTGAATCTTAAGGTTGCTATTGACTTGTAAAGACTTTAATACAACACTGTAACGAAATCTTAGAGTTGCTATTGACTTGTAACAAAACTTTAATACTACACTTTAACAGAATCTTAGAGTTGTTATTGACTTGCAATGACTTTAATACAACACAGTGACACAGAATCTTAGGGTTGTTATTGCTACCACTGCTGACATCAATGCCATTTTTACAATGCATAACATGCAAAACATAAATCAAATAAATTAAGTTCTAATTAACTTATATGTCTACTAATTTTGTATTTTATACAATTTTGTGAAATGGGAAAAAGAGCCAGTTTCTGATATCTCGAACTGATGAAGACTGGCTCATAGAAAAAGACAAAAACTAAAACAAGGATACAGACAAACAGTTTGATATCAATGGACACATGAATCACAAGCAGTGGACTTTGGAATTTGTTCTCGAACAACCAAAATGTTTTAGAAATGCCTACAATGTTAACTTAATTTATCCAATAGATTTAAAACTGGTGACAAGGTGCCAATTAGTTCCACCTTTTCAGAACCCCTTTTTACCATACCCATTTAGTAATTTCGATGATGAAGTTTGCAAAAATTAAAACATGGCAGTGACTTTTAGTCATGTGAGTGGATACAGTGTGAGTGGATACAGTGCAAGTGGATACAGTGTGAGTGGATACAATGAGCGGATACAGTGTGAGTGGATACAGAAGCTGGCAAGAGAAAACATGATAATGCAAGAACATACTTGTATCAAATGATAGATGGCAAAAATAACACTTGCTGTTTCAATAATCAATTAGATACCTGCACTTAGAATTTTTAGTTATTCATGCAACTTTGTAATGCAAAATATGAAGAAATCATTCAATCTGAATAGCCCCAAACTGATGATTACACTCCTGTTAATACGGACATGTCATCTAGTCACTGTGATGTCATCTAGTCATTGTGATGTCATCTAGTCATTGTGATGTCAATGAGGTCTTCATGATATAATACAGACCAAGTGCTTGAGAGAAATTCAAAATGGCCATTATCTGCATCTGAGGCTTATTTTAGCATATGCTTGAGGTAAGTTCAAAATGGCCATTATCTGCATCCGAGGCTTATTCTAGCGTGTGCTTGAGGGAAGTTCAAAATGGCCATTATCTGCATCTGAGGCTTATTTTAGCATATGCTTGAGGTAAGTTCAAAATGGCCATTATCTGCATCCGAGGCTTATTCTAGCATGTGCCTGAGGGAAATTCAAAATGGCCATTATCTGCATCCGAGGCTTATTTTAGCATATGCTTGAGGTAAGTTCAAAATGGCCATTATCTGCATCTGAGGCTTATTTTAGCATATGCTTGAGGTAAGTTCAAAATGGCCATTATCTGCATCTGAGGCTTATTTTAGCATATGCTTGAGGTAAGTTCAAAATGGCCATTATCTGCATCCGAGGCTTATTTTAGCATATGCTTGAGGTAAGTTCAAAATGGCCATTATCTGCATCCGAGGCTTATTCTAGCATGTGCTTGAGGGAAATTCAAAATGGCCATTATCTGCATCCGAGGCTTATTCTAGCGTGTGCCTGAGGGAAATTCAAAATGGCCATTATCTGCATCCGAGGCTTATTCTAGCATGTGCCTGAGGGAAATTCAAAATGGCCATTATCTGCATCTGAGGCTTATTTTAGCATATGCTTGAGGTAAGTTCAAAATAGCCATTATCTGCATCCGAGGCTTATTCTAGCATGTGCTTGAGGGAAGTTCAAAATGGCCATTATCTGCATCCGAGGCTTATTCTAGCATGTGCCTGAGGGAAATTCAAAATGGCCATTATCTGCATCCAAGGCTTATTCTAGTATGTGCTTGAGGGAAATTCAAAATGGCCATTATCTGCATCCGAGGCTTATTCTAGCATGTGCTTGAGGGAAGTTCAAAATGGCCATTATCTGCATCCGAGGCTTATTCTAGCAAGTGCTTGAGGGAAATTCAAAATGGCCATTATCTGCATCCGAGGCTTATTCTAGCATGTGCTTGAGGGAAGTTCAAAATGGCCATTATCTGCATCCGAGGCTTATTCTAGCATGTGCCTGAGGTAAATTCAAAATGGCCATTATCTGCATCCGAGGCTTATTCTAGCATGTGCTTGAGGGAAGTTCAAAATGGCCATTATCTGCATCCGAGGCTTATTCTAGCAAGTGCTTGAGGGAAATTCAAAATGGCCATTATCTGCATCCGAGGCTTATTCTAGCGTGTGCCTGAGGGAAATTCAAAATGGCCATTATCTGCATCCAAGGCTTATTCTAGCGTGTGCCTGAGGGAAATTCAAAATGGCCATTATCTGCATCCGAGGCTTATTCTAGCAAGTGCTTGAGGGAAATTCAAAATGACCATTCTCTGCATCCGAGGCTTATTCTAGCATGTACTTGAGGGAAATTCAAAATGACCATTATCTGCATCCGAGGCTTATTCTAGCATGTGCCTGAGGGAAATTCAAAATGGCCATTATCTGCATCCGAGGCTTATTCTAGCGTGTGCCTGAGGGAAATTCAAAATGGCCATTATCTGCATCCGAGGCTTATTCTAGCATGTGCTTGAGGGAAATTCAAATGGCCATTATCTGCATCCGAGGCTTATTCTAGCATGTGCTTGAGGGAAATTCAAATGGCCATTATCTGCATCCGAGGCTTATTCTAGCGTGTGCCTGAGGGAAATTCAAAATGGCCATTATCTGCATCCGAGGCTTATTCTAGCAAGTGCTTGAGGGAAATTCAAAATGGCCATTATCTGCATCCGAGGCTTATTCTAGCATGTGCCTGAGGGAAATTCAAAATGGCCATTATCTGCATCCGAGGCTTATTCTAGCGTGTGCCTGAGGGAAATTCAAAATGGCCATTATCTGCATCCGAGGCTTATTCTAGCATGTGCTTGAGGGAAATTCAAATGGCCATTATCTGCATCCGAGGCTTATTCTAGCATGTACTTGAGGGAAATTCAAAATGGCCATTATCTGCATCCGAGGCATCTTCTAGCATGTGCTTGAGGGAAGTTCAAAATGGCCATTATTTGCATCTGAGGCTTATTCTAGCATGTACTTGAGGGAAATTCAAAATGGCCATTATCTGCATCCGAGGCATCTTCTAGCATGTGCTTGAGGGAAGTTCAAAATGGCCATTATCTGCATCCGAGGCTTATTCTAGCATGTGCTTGAGGGAAATTCAAAATGGCCATTATCTGCATCCGAGGCTTATTCTAGCGTGTGCCTGAGGGAAATTCAAAATGGCCATTATCTGCATCCGAGGCTTATTCTAGCATGTACTTGAGGGAAATTCAAAATGGCCATTATCTGCATCCGAGGCTTATTCTAGCATGTACTTGCGGGAAATTCAAAATGGCCATTATCCGCATCCGAGGCATCTTCTAGCAAGTGCTTGAGGGAAATTCAAAATGGCCATTATCTGCATCCGAGGCTTATTCTAGCATGTACTTGAGGGAAATTCAAAATGGCCATTATCCGCATCCGAGGCATCTTCTAGCAAGTGCTTGAGGGAAATTCAAAATGGCCATTATCTGCATCCAAGGCTTATTCTAGCATGTACTTGAGGGAAATTCAAAATGGCCATTATCTGCATCCGAGGCTTATTCTAGCATGTACTTGAGGGAAATTCAAAATGGACATTATCCGCATCCGAGGCATCTTCTAGCAAGTGCTTGAGGGAAATTCAAAATGGCCATTATCTGCATCCGAGGCTTATTCTAGCATGTACTTGAGGGAAATTCAAAATGGCCATTATCTGCATCCGAGGCATCTTCTAGCAAGTGCTCGAGGGAAATTCAAAATGGCCATTATCTGCATCCGAGGCTTATTCTAGCATGTACTTGAGGGAAATTCAAAATGGCCATTATCTGCATCTGAGGCGTCTTTTAGCAAGTGCTTGAGGGAAATTCAAAATGGCCATTATCTGCATCCGAGGCTTATTCTAGCATATGCTTGAGGGAAATTCAAAATGGCCATTATCTGCATCCGAGGCATCTTCTAGCAAGTGCTCGAGGGAAATTCAAAATGGCCATTATCTGCATCCGAGGCATCTTCTAGCAAGTGCTTGAGGGAAATTCAAAATGGCCATTATCTGCATCCGAGGCATCTTCTACCAAGTGCTCGAGGGAAATTCAAATGGCCATTATCTGCATCCGAGGCTTATTCTAGCATATGCTTGAGGGAAATTCAAAATGGCCATTATCTGCATCCAAGGCTTATTCTAGCATGTGCTCGAGGGAAATTCAAAATGGCCATTATCTGCATCCGAGGCGTCTTCTAGCAGGTGCTCGAGGGAAATTCAAAATGGCCATTATCTGCATCCGAGGCTTATTCTAGCATATGCTTGAGGGAAGTTCAAAATGGCCATTATCTGCATCCGAGGCGTCTTCTAGCAGGTGCTCGAGGGAAATTCAAAATGGCCATTATCTGCATCCGAGGCTTATTCTAGCATATGCTTGAGGGAAATTCAAAATGGCCATTATCTGCATCCGAGGCTTATTCTAGCATATGCTTGAGGGAAATTCAAAATGGCCATTATCTGCATCCGAGGCTTATTCTAGCAAGTGCTTGAGGGAAATTCAAAATGGCCATTATCTGCATCCGAGGCTTATTCTAGCATCTGCTTGAGGGAAATTCAAATGGCCATTATCTGCATCCGAGGCTTATTCTAGCAAGTGCTTGAGGGAAATTCAAAATGGCCATTATCTGCATCTGAGGCTTATTCTAGCATATGCTTGAGGGAAATTCAAAATGGCCATTATCTGCATCCGAGGCTTATTCTAGCAAGTGCTCGAGGGAAATTCAAATGGCCATTATCTGCATCCGAGGCTTATTCTAGCATATGCTTGAGGGAAATTCAAAATGGCCATTATCCGCATCTGAGGCTTATTCTAGCAAGTGCTTGAGGGAAATTCAAAATGGCCATTATCTGCATCCGAGGCTTATTCTAGCATATGCTTGAGGGAAATTCAAAATGGCCATTATCTGCATCCGAGGCTTATTCTAGCATATGCTTGAGGGAAATTCAAAATGGCCATTATCTGCATCTGAGGCTTATTCTAGCAAGTGCTTGAGGGAAATTCAAAATGGCCATTATCTGCATCCGAGGCTTATTCTAGCATATGCTTGAGGGAAATTCAAAATGGCCATTATCTGCATCCGAGGCTTATTCTAGCATATGCTTGAGGGAAATTCAAAATGGCCATTATCTGCATCCGAGGCTTATTCTAGCAAGTGCTTGAGGGAAATTCAAAATGGCCATTATCTGCATCCGAGGCTTATTCTAGCGTGTGCTTGAGGGAAATTCAAAATGGCCATTATCTGCATCCGAGGCTTATTCTAGCAAGTGCTTGAGGGAAATTCAAAATGGCCATTATCTGCATCCGAGGCTTATTCTAGCATGTGCTTGAGGGAAATTCAAAATGGCCATTATCTGCATCTGAGGCTTATTCTAGCATATGCTTGAGGGAAATTCAAAATGGCCATTATCTGCATCCGAGGCTTATTCTAGCAAGTGCTTGAGGGAAATTCAAAATGGCCATTATCTGCATCCGAGGCTTATTCTAGCGTGTGCCTGAGGGAAATTCAAAATGGCCATTATCTGCATCCAAGGCTTATTCTAGCAAGTGCTTGAGGGAAATTCAAAATGGCCATTATCTGCATCCGAGGCTTATTCTAGCATATGCTTGAGGGAAATTCAAAATGGCCATTATCTGCATCTGAGGCTTATTCTAGCAAGTGCTTGAGGGAAATTCAAAATGGCCATTATCTGCATCCGAGGCTTATTCTAGCAAGTGCTTGAGGGAAATTCAAAATGGCCATTATCTGCATCCGAGGCTTATTCTAGCAAGTGCTTGAGGGAAATTCAAAATGGCCATTATCTGCATCCGAGGCTTATTCTAGCAAGTGCTTGAGGGAAATTCAAAATGGCCATTATCTGCATCCGAGGCTTATTCTAGCATATGCTTGAGGGAAATTCAAATGGCCATTATCTGCATCCGAGGCTTATTCTAGCGTGTGCCTGAGGGAAATTCAAAATGGCCATTATCTGCATCTGAGGCTTATTCTAGCAAGTGCTTGAGGGAAATTCAAAATGGCCATTATCTGCATCTGAGGCTTATTCTAGCATATGCTTGAGGGAAATTCAAAATGGCCATTATCTGCATCTGAGGCTTATTCTAGCAAGTGCTTGAGGGAAATTCAAAATGACCATTATCTGCATCCGAGGCTTATTCTAGCATATGCTTGAGGGAAATTCAAAATGGCCATTATCTGCATCTGAGGCTTATTCTAGCAAGTGCTTGAGGGAAATTCAAAATGACCATTATCTGCATCCGAGGCTTATTCTAGCAAGTGCTTGAGGGAAATTCAAAATGGCCATTATCTGCATCCGAGGCTTATTCTAGCATATGCTTGAGGGAAATTCAAAATGGCCATTATCTGCATCTGAGGCTTATTCTAGCAAGTGCTTGAGGGAAATTCAAAATGACCATTATCTGCATCCGAGGCTTATTCTAGCAAGTGCTTGAGGGAAATTCAAAATGGCCATTATCTGCATCCGAGGCTTATTCTAGCATATGCTTGAGGGAAATTCAAAATGGCCATTATCTGCATCCGAGGCTTATTCTAGCAAGTGCTCGAGGGAAATTCAAATGGCCATTATCTGCATCCGAGGCTTATTCTAGCATATGCTTGAGGGAAATTCAAAATGGCCATTATCTGCATCCGAGGCTTATTCTAGCATATGCTTGAGGGAAATTCAAAATGGCCATTATCTGCATCCGAGGCTTATTCTAGCATATGCTTGAGGGAAATTCAAAATGGCCATTATCTGCATCCGAGGCTTATTCTAGCATATGCTTGAGGGAAATTCAAAATGGCCATTATCTGCATCCGAGGCTTATTCTAGCATATGCTTGAGGGAAATTCAAAATGGCCATTATCTGCATCCGAGGCTTATTCTAGCAAGTGCTCGAGGGAAATTCAAATGGCCATTATCTGCATCCGAGGCTTATTCTAGCATATGCTTGAGGGAAATTCAAAATGGCCATTATCTGCATCCGAGGCTTATTCTAGCATATGCTTGAGGGAAATTCAAAATGGCCATTATCTGCATCCGAGGCTTATTCTAGCATATGCTTGAGGGAAATTCAAAATGGCCATTATCTGCATCCGAGGCTTATTCTAGCATATGCTTGAGGGAAATTCAAAATGGCCATTATCTGCATCCGAGGCTTATTCTAGCATATGCTTGAGGGAAATTCAAAATGGCCATTATCTGCATCTGAGGCTTATTCTAGCAAGTGCTTGAGGGAAATTCAAAATGGCCATTATCTGCATCCGAGGCTTATTCTAGCGTGTGCTTGAGGGAAATTCAAAATGGCCATTATCTGCATCCGAGGCTTATTCTAGCAAGTGCTTGAGGGAAATTCAAAATGGCCATTATCTGCATCCGAGGCTTATTCTAGCATGTGCTTGAGGGAAATTCAAAATGACCATTATCTGCATCTGAGGCTTATTCTAGCATATGCTTGAGGGAAATTCAAAATGGCCATTATCTGCATCCGAGGCTTATTCTAGCAAGTGCTTGAGGGAAATTCAAAATGGCCATTATCTGCATCCGAGGCTTATTCTAGCGTGTGCCTGAGGGAAATTCAAAATGGCCATTATCTGCATCCGAGGCTTATTCTAGCAAGTGCTTGAGGGAAATTCAAAATGGCCATTATCTGCATCCGAGGCTTATTCTAGCATATGCTTGAGGGAAATTCAAAATGGCCATTATCTGCATCTGAGGCTTATTCTAGCAAGTGCTTGAGGGAAATTCAAAATGGCCATTATCTGCATCCGAGGCTTATTCTAGCATGTGCTTGAGGGAAATTCAAAATGGCCATTATCTGCATCCGAGGCTTATTCTAGCAAGTGCTTGAGGGAAATTCAAAATGGCCATTATCTGCATCCGAGGCTTATTCTAGCATGTGCTTGAGGGAAATTCAAAATGACCATTATCTGCATCTGAGGCTTATTCTAGCATATGCTTGAGGGAAATTCAAAATGGCCATTATCTGCATCCGAGGCTTATTCTAGCAAGTGCTTGAGGGAAATTCAAAATGGCCATTATCTGCATCCGAGGCTTATTCTAGCATGTGCTTGAGGGAAATTCAAAATGGCCATTATCTGCATCCGAGGCTCATTCTAGTATGTGCTTGAGGGAAATTCAAAATGGCCATTATCTGCATCCGAGGCTTATTCTAGCATGTGCTTGAGGGAAATTCAAAATGGCCATTATCTGCATCCAAGGCTTATTCTAGTATGTGCTTGAGGGAAATTCAAAATGGCCATTATCTGCATCCGAGGCTTATTCTAGCATGTGCTTGAGGGAAATTCAAAATGACCATTATCTGCATCCGAGGCTTATTCTAGCAAGTGCTTGAGGGAAGTTCAAAATGACCATTATCTGCATCCGAGGCTCATTCTAGTATGTGCTTGAGGGAAATTCAAAATGGCCATTATCTGCATCCGAGGCTTATTCTAGCATGTGCTTGAGGGAAATTCAAAATGGCCATTATCTGCATCCAAGGCTTATTCTAGCATGTACTTGAGGGAAATTCAAAATGGCCATTATCTGCATCCGAGGCATCTTCTAGCAAGTGCTTGAGGGAAGTTCAAAATGACCATTCTCTGCATCCGAGGCTTATTCTAGCAAGTGCTTGAGGGAAATTCAAAATGGCCATTATCTGCATCCGAGGCTCATTCTAGTATGTGCTTGAGGGAAATTCAAAATGGCCATTATCTGCATCCGAGGCTTATTCTAGCAAGTGCTTGAGGGAAGTTCAAAATGACCATTATCTGCATCCGAGGCTCATTCTAGTATGTGCTTGAGGGAAATTCAACATGGCCATTATCTGCATCCGAGGCTTATTCTAGCATGTGCTTGAGGGAAATTCAAAATGGCCATTATCTGCATCCAAGGCTTATTCTAGCATGTACTTGAGGGAAATTCAAAATGGCCATTATCTGCATCCGAGGCATCTTCTAGCAAGTGCTTGAGGGAAGTTCAAAATGACCATTCTCTGCATCCGAGGCTTATTCTAGCAAGTGCTTGAGGGAAATTCAAAATGGCCATTATCTGCATCCGAGGCTCATTCTAGTATGTGCTTGAGGGAAATTCAAAATGGCCATTATCTGCATCCAAGGCTTATTCTAGCATGTGCTTGAGGTAAGTTCAAAATGGCCATTATCTGCATCCGAGGCATCTTCTAGCAAGTGCTTGAGGGAAGTTCAAAATGACCATTCTCTGCATCCGAGGCTTATTCTAGCAAGTGCTTGAGGGAAATTCAAAATGGCCATTATCTGCATCCGAGGCTCATTCTAGTATGTGCTTGAGGGAAATTCAAAATGGCCATTATCTGCATCCAAGGCTTATTCTAGCATGTGCTTGAGGTAAGTTCAAAATGGCCATTATCTGCATCCGAGGCATCTTCTAGCAAGTGCTTGAGGGAAATTCAAAATGGCCATTATCCGCATCCGAGGCATCTTCTAGCAAGTGCTTGAGGGAAATTCAAAATGGCCATTATCTGCATCCGAGGCTTATTCTAGCATGTGCTTGAGGGAAATTCAAAATGGCCATTATCCGCATCCGAGGCATCTTCTAGCAAGTGCTTGAGGGAAATTCAAAATGGCCATTATCTGCATCCAAGGCTTATTCTAGCATGTACTTGAGGGAAATTCAAAATGGCCATTATCCGCATCCGAGGCATCTTCTAGCAAGTGCTTGAGGGAAATTCAAAATGGCCATTATCTGCATCCGAGGCTTATTCTAGCATGTACTTGAGGGAAATTCAAAATGGCCATTATCCGCATCCGAGGCATCTTCTAGCAAGTGCTTGAGGGAAATTCAAAATGGCCATTATCTGCATCCAAGGCTTATTCTAGCATGTACTTGAGGGAAATTCAAAATGGCCATTATCTGCATCCGAGGCTTATTCTAGCATGTACTTGAGGGAAATTCAAAATGGCCATTATCTGCATCCGAGGCTTATTCTAGCATGTACTTGAGGGAAATTCAAAATGGCCATTATCCGCATCCGAGGCATCTTCTAGCAAGTGCTTGAGGGAAATTCAAAATGGCCATTATCTGCATCCAAGGCTTATTCTAGCGTGTGCCTGAGGGAAATTCAAAATGGCCATTATCTGCATCCGAGGCTTATTCTAGCATGTACTTGAGGGAAATTCAAAATGGCCATTATCTGCATCCAAGGCTTATTCTAGCATGTACTTGAGGGAAATTCAAAATGGCCATTATCTGCATCCGAGGCTTATTCTAGCATGTACTTGAGGGAAATTCAAAATGGCCATTATCTGCATCCGAGGCTTATTCTAGCATGTACTTGAGGGAAATTCAAAATGGCCATTATCCGCATCCGAGGCATCTTCTAGCAAGTGCTTGAGGGAAATTCAAAATGGCCATTATCTGCATCCTAGGCTTATTCTAGCATGTACTTGAGGGAAATTCAAAATGGCCATTATCTGCATCTGAGGCATCTTCTAGCAGGTGCTCGAGGGAAATTCAAAATGGCCATTATCTGCATCCGAGGCTTATTCTAGCATGTACTTGAGGGAAATTCAAAATGGCCATTATCTGCATCCGAGGCTTATTCTAGCATGTACTTGAGGGAAATTCAAAATGGCCATTATCTGCATCTGAGGCATCTTCTAGCAGGTGCTCGAGGGAAATTCAAAATGGCCATTATCTGCATCCGAGGCTTATTCTAGCATGTACTTGAGGGAAATTCAAAATGGCCATTATCTGCATCCGAGGCTTATTCTAGCATATGCTTGAGGGAAATTCAAAATGGCCATTATCTGCATCTGAGCCGTCTTTTAGCAAGTGCTTGAGGGAAATTCAAAATGACCATTATCTGCATCCGAGGCTTATTCTAGCAAGTGCTTGAGGGAAGTTCAAAATGACCATTATCTGCATCCGAGGCTCATTCTAGTATGTGCTTGAGGGAAATTCAAAATGGCCATTATCTGCATCCAAGGCTTATTCTAGCATGTACTTGAGGGAAATTCAAAATGGCCATTATCTGCATCCGAGGCTTATTCTAGCGTGTGCCTGAGGGAAATTCAAAATGACCATTCTCTGCATCCGAGGCTTATTCTAGCGTGTGCCTGAGGGAAATTCAAAATGGCCATTATCTGCATCCGAGGCATCTTCTAGCAAGTGCTTGAGGGAAGTTCAAAATGACCATTCTCTGCATCCGAGGCTTATTCTAGCAAGTGCTTGAGGGAAATTCAAAATGGCCATTATCTGCATCCGAGGCTTATTCTAGCATGTGCTTGAGGTAAGTTCAAAATGGCCATTATCTGCATCCGAGGCTCATTCTAGTATGTGCTTGAGGGAAATTCAAAATGGCCATTATCTGCATCCAAGGCTTATTCTAGCATGTGCTTGAGGTAAGTTCAAAATGGCCATTATCTGCATCCGAGGCTCATTCTAGTATGTGCTTGAGGGAAATTCAAAATGGCCATTATCTGCATCCAAGGCTTATTCTAGCATGTACTTGAGGGAAATTCAAAATGGCCATTATCTGCATCCGAGGCGTCTTCTAGCAAGTGCTTGAGGGAAATTCAAAATGGCCATTATCTGCATCTGAGGCATCTTCTAGCAGGTGCTCGAGGGAAATTCAAAATGGCCATTATCTGCATCCGAGGCTTATTCTAGCATGTGCTTGAGGGAAATTCAAAATGGCCATTATCTGCATCTGAGGCATCTTCTAGCAGGTGCTCGAGGGAAATTCAAAATGGCCATTATCTGCATCCGAGGCTTATTCAAGCGTGTGCCTGAGGGAAATTCAAAATGGCCATTATCTGCATCCGAGGCTTATTCTAGCGTGTGCCTGAGGGAAATTCAAAATGGCCATTATCTGCATCCGAGGCATCTTCTAGCAAGTGCTTGAGGGAAGTTCAAAATGACCATTATCTGCATCTGAGGCTTATTCTAGCATGTGCTTGAGGGAAATTCAAAATGGCCATTATCTGCATCCGAGGCTTATTCTAGCATGTGCTTGAGGTAAGTTCAAAATGGCCATTATCTGCATCCGAGGCTCATTCTAGTATGTGCTTGAGGGAAATTCAAAATGGCCATTATCTGCATCCAAGGCTTATTCTAGCATGTGCTTGAGGTAAGTTCAAAATGGCCATTATCTGCATCCGAGGCTCATTCTAGTATGTGCTTGAGGGAAATTCAAAATGGCCATTATCTGCATCCAAGGCTTATTCTAGCATGTACTTGAGGGAAATTCAAAATGGCCATTATCTGCATCCGAGGCGTCTTCTAGCAAGTGCTTGAGGGAAATTCAAAATGGCCATTATCTGCATCTGAGGCATCTTCTAGCAGGTGCTCGAGGGAAATTCAAAATGGCCATTATCTGCATCCGAGGCTTATTCTAGCATGTACTTGAGGGAAATTCAAAATGGCCATTATCTGCATCCGAGGCTCATTCTAGTATGTGCTTGAGGGAAATTCAAAATGGCCATTATCTGCATCCAAGGCTTATTCTAGCATGTGCTTGAGGTAAGTTCAAAATGGCCATTATCTGCATCCGAGGCTCATTCTAGTATGTGCTTGAGGGAAATTCAAAATGGCCATTATCTGCATCCAAGGCTTATTCTAGCATGTACTTGAGGGAAATTCAAAATGGCCATTATCTGCATCCAAGGCTTATTCTAGCATGTGCTTGAGGGAAATTCAAAATGGCCATTATCTGCATCCGAGGCTTATTCTAGCATGTACTTGAGGGAAATTCAAAATGGCCATTATCTGCATCCGAGGCTTATTCTAGCATGTACTTGAGGGAAATTCAAAATGGCCATTATCTGCATCCAAGGCTTATTCTAGTATGTGCTTGAGGGAAATTCAAAATGGCCATTATCTGCATCCGAGGCTTATTCTAGCATGTACTTGAGGGAAATTCAAAATGGCCATTATCTGCATCTGAGGCATCTTCTAGCAGGTGCTTGAGGGAAATTCAAAATGGCCATTATCTGCATCTGAGGCATCTTCTAGCAGGTGCTCGAGGGAAATTCAAAATGGCCATTATCTGCATCTGAGGCATCTTCTAGCAGGTGCTCGAGGGAAATTCAAAATGGCCATTATCTGCATCCGAGGCTTATTCTAGCATGTACTTGAGGGAAATTCAAAATGGCCATTATCTGCATCCGAGGCTCATTCTAGTATGTGCTTGAGGGAAATTCAAAATGGCCATTATCTGCATCTGAGGCATCTTCTAGCAGGTGCTCGAGGGAAATTCAAAATGGCCATTATCTGCATCTGAGGCATCTTCTAGCAGGTGCTCGAGGGAAATTCAAAATGGCCATTATCTGCATCCGAGGCTTATTCTAGCATGTACTTGAGGGAAATTCAAAATGGCCATTATCTGCATCCGAGGCTCATTCTAGTATGTGCTTGAGGGAAATTCAAAATGGCCATTATCTGCATCCAAGGCTTATTCTAGCATGTACTTGAGGGAAATTCAAAATGGCCATTATCTGCATCCGAGGCTCATTCTAGTATGTGCTTGAGGGAAATTCAAAATGGCCATTATCTGCATCCAAGGCTTATTCTAGCATGTGCTTGAGGTAAGTTCAAAATGGCCATTATCTGCATCCGAGGCTCATTCTAGTATGTGCTTGAGGGAAATTCAAAATGGCCATTATCTGCATCCAAGGCTTATTCTAGCATGTACTTGAGGGAAATTCAAAATGGCCATTATCTGCATCCGAGGCGTCTTCTAGCAAGTGCTTGAGGGAAATTCAAAATGGCCATTATCTGCATCTGAGGCATCTTCTAGCAGGTGCTCGAGGGAAATTCAAAATGGCCATTATCTGCATCCGAGGCTTATTCTAGCATGTACTTGAGGGAAATTCAAAATGGCCATTATCTGCATCCGAGGCTTATTCTAGCGTGTGCCTGAGGGAAATTCAAAATGGCCATTATCTGCATCCGAGGCTTATTCTAGCGTGTGCCTGAGGGAAATTCAAAATGGCCATTATCTGCATCCGAGGCTTATTCTAGCAAGTGCTTGAGGGAAATTCAAAATGGCCATTATCTGCATCTGAGGCTCATTCTAGTATGTGCTTGAGGGAAATTCAAAATGGCCATTATCTGCATCCGAGGAAACTTCTAGCAAGTGCTTGAGGGAAATTCAAAATGGCCATTATCTGCATCCGAGGCGTCTTCTAGCAAGTGCTTGAGGGAAATTCAAAATGGCCATTATCTGCATCTGAGGCATCTTCTAGCATGTGCTCGAGGGAAATTCAAAATGGCCATTATCTGCATCCGAGGCTTATTCTAGCGTGTGCCTGAGGGAAATTCAAAATGGCCATTATCTGCATCCGAGGCTTATTCTAGCGTGTGCCTGAGGGAAATTCAAAATGGCCATTATCTGCATCCGAGGCTTATTCTAGCAAGTGCTTGAGGGAAATTCAAAATGGCCATTATCTGCATCTGAGGCTCATTCTAGTATGTGCTTGAGGGAAATTCAAAATGGCCATTATCTGCATCCGAGGCTTATTCTAGCAAGTGCTTGAGGGAAATTCAAAATGGCCATTATCTGCATCCGAGGCGTCTTCTAGCAAGTGCTTGAGGGAAATTCAAAATGGCCATTATCTGCATCCGAGGCGTCTTCTAGCAAGTGCTTGAGGGAAATTCAAAATGGCCATTATCTGCATCTGAGGCATCTTCTAGCATGTGCTCGAGGGAAATTCAAAATGGCCATTATCTGCATCCGAGGCTTATTCTAGCATGTACTTGAGGGAAATTCAAAATGGCCATTATCTGCATCCGAGGCTTATTCTAGCGTGTGCCTGAGGGAAATTCAAATTGGCCATTATCTGCATCCGAGGCGTCTTCTAGCAAGTGCTTGAGGGAAATTCAAATGGCCATTATCTGCATCCGAGGCATCTTCTAGCATGTGCTTGAGGGAAGTTCAAAATGGCCATTATCTGCATCCGAGGCTTCTTCTAGCATGTGCTTGAGGGAAGTTCAAAATGGCCATTATCTGCATCCGAGGCTTCTTCTAGCATGTGCTTGAGGGAAATTCAAAATGGCCATTATCTGCATCCGAGGCTTATTCTAGCAAGTGCTTGAGGGAAATTCAAAATGGCCATTATCTGCATCTGAGGCTCATTCTAGTATGTGCTTGAGGGAAATTCAAAATGGCCATTATCTGCATCCAAGGCTTATTCTAGCAAGTGCTTGAGGGAAATTCAAAATGGCCATTATCTGCATCTGAGGCTCATTCTAGCAAGTGCTTGAGGGAAATTCAAAATGGCCATTATCTGCATCTGAGGCATCTTCTAGCAAGTGCTCGAGGGAAATTCAAAATGGCCATTATCTGCATCCGAGGCTTATTCTAGCATGTACTTGAGGGAAATTCAAAATGGCCATTATCTGCATCCGAGGCTTATTCTAGCGTGTGCCTGAGGGAAATTCAAAATGGCCATTATCTGCATCTGAGGCTTATTCTAGCGTGTGCCTGAGGGAAATTCAAAATGGCCATTATCTGCATCCGAGGCTTATTCTAGCATGTACTTGAGGGAAATTCAAAATGGCCATTATCTGCATCCGAGGCTTCTTCTAGCATGTGCTTGAGGGAAATTCAAAATGGCCATTATCTGCATCTGAGGCATCTTCTAGCATGTGCTCGAGGGAAATTCAAAATGGCCATTATCTGCATCCGAGGCTTATTCTAGCATGTACTTGAGGGAAATTCAAAATGGCCATTATCTGCATCTGAGGCTTATTCTAGCGTGTGCCTGAGGGAAATTCAAAATGGCCATTATCTGCATCCGAGGCTTATTCTAGCATGTACTTGAGGGAAATTCAAAATGGCCATTATCTGCATCCGAGGCTTCTTCTAGCATGTGCTTGAGGGAAATTCAAAATGGCCATTATCTGCATCTGAGGCATCTTCTAGCATGTGCTCGAGGGAAATTCAAAATGGCCATTATCTGCATCCGAGGCTTATTCTAGCATGTACTTGAGGGAAATTCAAAATGGCCATTATCTGCATCCGAGGCTTATTCTAGCGTGTGCCTGAGGGAAATTCAAAATGGCCATTATCTGCATCTGAGGCATCTTCTAGCGTGTGCCTGAGGGAAATTCAAAATGGCCATTATCTGCATCCGAGGCTTATTCTAGCGTGTGCCTGAGGGAAATTCAAAATGGCCATTATCTGCATCCGAGGCTTATTCTAGCATGTACTTGAGGGAAATTCAAAATGGCCATTATCTGCATCCGAGGCTTATTCTAGCGTGTGCCTGAGGGAAATTCAAAATGGCCATTATCTGCATCTGAGGCATCTTCTAGCGTGTGCCTGAGGGAAATTCAAAATGGCCATTATCTGCATCCGAGGCTTATTCTAGCGTGTGCCTGAGGGAAATTCAAAATGGCCATTATCTGCATCCGAGGCTTATTCTAGCGTGTGCCTGAGGGAAATTCAAAATGGCCATTATCTGCATCCGAGGCTTATTCTAGCGTGTGCCTGAGGGAAATTCAAAATGGCCATTATCTGCATCTGAGGCATCTTCTAGCGTGTGCCTGAGGGAAATTCAAAATGGCCATTATCTGCATCCGAGGCTTATTCTAGCGTGTGCCTGAGGGAAATTCAAAATGGCCATTATCTGCATCCGAGGCTTATTCTAGCGTGTGCCTGAGGGAAATTCAAAATGGCCATTATCTGCATCTGAGGCATCTTCTAGCGTGTGCCTGAGGGAAATTCAAAATGGCCATTATCTGCATCCGAGGCTTATTCTAGCGTGTGCCTGAGGGAAATTCAAAATGGCCATTATCTGCATCCGAGGCTTATTCTAGCATGTGCTTGAGGGAAATTCAAATTGGCCATTATCTGCATCTGAGGCATCTTCTAGCATGTACTTGAGGGAAATTCAAAATGGCCATTATCTGCATCCAAGGCTTATTCTAGCAAGTGCTTGAGGGAAATTCAAAATGGCCATTATCTGCATCTGAGGCATCTTCTAGCATGTGCTCGAGGGAAATTCAAAATGGCCATTATCTGCATCCGAGGCTTCTTCTAGCATGTGCTTGAGGGAAATTCAAATTGGCCATTATCTGCATCCGAGGCGTCTTTTAGCAAGTGCTTGAGGGAAATTCAAATGGCCATTATCTGCATCCGAGGCATCTTCTAGCATGTGCTCGAGGGAAATTCAAAATGGCCATTATCTGCATCCGAGGCTTATTCTAGCAAGTGCTTGAGGGAAATTCAAAATGGCCATTATCTGCATCTGAGGCATCTTCTAGCATGTGCTCGAGGGAAATTCAAAATGGCCATTATCTGCATCCGAGGCTTCTTCTAGCATGTGCTTGAGGGAAATTCAAATTGGCCATTATCTGCATCCGAGGCGTCTTTTAGCAAGTGCTTGAGGGAAATTCAAATGGCCATTATCTGCATCCGAGGCTTATTCTAGCATGTGCCTGAGGGAAATTCAAAATGGCCATTATCTGCATCCGAGGCTTATTCTAGCATGTGCTTGAGGGAAATTCAAAATGGCCATTATCTGCATGCGAGGCTTATTCTAGCATGTGCCTGAGGGAAATTCAAAATGGCCATTATCTGCATGCGAGGCTTATTCTAGCATGTACTTGAGGGAAATTCAAATGGCCATTATCTGCATCCGAGGCTTATTCTAGCAAGTGCTTGAGGGAAATTCAAAATGACCATTATCTGCATCCGAGGCTCATTCTAGCATGTGCTTGAGGGAAATTCAAAATGGCCATTATCTGCATGCGAGGCTTATTCTAGCATGTACTTGAGGGAAATTCAAATGGCCATTATCTGCATCCGAGGCTTATTCTAGCATGTACTTGAGGGAAATTCAAAATGGCCATTATCTGCATCCAAGGCTTATTCTAGCATGTGCTTGAGGGAAATTCAAATGGCCATTATCTGCATCCGAGGCTTATTCTAGCATGTACTTGAGGGAAATTCAAAATGGCCATTATCTGCATCCGAGGCTTATTCTAGCATGTGCCTGAGGGAAATTCAAAATGGCCATTATCTGCATCCGAGGCTTATTCTAGCATGTGCCTGAGGGAAATTCAAAATGGCCATTATCTGCATGCGAGGCTTATTCTAGCATGTGCCTGAGGGAAATTCAAAATGACCATTCTCTGCATCCGAGGCTTATTCTAGCATGTGCCTGAGGGAAATTCAAAATGACCATTCTCTGCATCCGAGGCTTATTCTAGCAAGTGCCTGAGGGAAATTCAAAATGGCCATTATCTGCATCCAAGGCTTATTCTAGCATGTGCCTGAGGGAAATTCAAAATGACCATTCTCTGCATCCGAGGCTTATTCTAGCATGTGCCTGAGGGAAATTCAAAATGACCATTCTCTGCATCCGAGGCTTATTCTAGCAAGTGCCTGAGGGAAATTCAAAATGGCCATTATCTGCATCCAAGGCTTATTCTAGCATGTGCCTGAGGGAAATTCAAATGGCCATTATCTGCATGCGAGGCTTATTCTAGCATGTGCCTGAGGGAAATTCAAAATGGCCATTATCTGCATCCGAGACTTATTCTAGCATGTGCCTGAGGGAAATTCAAAATGGCCATTATCTGCATGCGAGGCTTATTCTAGCATGTGCCTGAGGGAAATTCAAAATGACCATTCTCTGCATCCGAGGCTTATTCTAGCATGTGCCTGAGGGAAATTCAAAATGACCATTCTCTGCATCCGAGGCTTATTCTAGCAAGTGCCTGAGGGAAATTCAAAATGGCCATTATCTGCATCCAAGGCTTATTCTAGCATGTGCCTGAGGGAAATTCAAAATGACCATTCTCTGCATCCGAGGCTTATTCTAGCATGTGCCTGAGGGAAATTCAAAATGACCATTCTCTGCATCCGAGGCTTATTCTAGCAAGTGCCTGAGGGAAATTCAAAATGGCCATTATCTGCATCCAAGGCTTATTCTAGCATGTGCCTGAGGGAAATTCAAAATGACCATTCTCTGCATCCGAGGCTTATTCTAGCATGTGCCTGAGGGAAATTCAAAATGACCATTCTCTGCATCCGAGGCTTATTCTAGCAAGTGCCTGAGGGAAATTCAAAATGGCCATTATCTGCATCCAAGGCTTATTCTAGCATGTGCCTGAGGGAAATTCAAATGGCCATTATCTGCATGCGAGGCTTATTCTAGCATGTGCCTGAGGGAAATTCAAAATGGCCATTATCTGCATCCGAGGCTTATTCTAGCATGTGCCTGAGGGAAATTCAAAATGGCCATTATCTGCATGCGAGGCTTATTCTAGCATGTGCCTGAGGGAAATTCAAAATGACCATTCTCTGCATCCGAGGCTTATTCTAGCATGTACTTGAGGGAAATTCAAAATGGCCATTATCTGCATGCGAGGCTTATTCTAGCGTGTGCCTGAGGGAAATTCAAAATGGCCATTATCTGCATCCAAGGCTTATTCTAGCAAGTGCTTGAGGGAAATTCAAAATGGCCATTATCTGCATCTGAGGCATCTTCTAGCATGTGCTCGAGGGAAATTCAAAATGGCCATTATCTGCATCCGAGGCTTCTTCTAGCATGTGCTTGAGGGAAATTCAAATTGGCCATTATCTGCATCCGAGGCGTCTTTTAGCAAGTGCTTGAGGGAAATTCAAATGGCCATTATCTGCATCCGAGGCATCTTCTAGCATGTGCTCGAGGGAAATTCAAAATGGCCATTATCTGCATCCGAGGCTTATTCTAGCAAGTGCTTGAGGGAAATTCAAAATGGCCATTATCTGCATCTGAGGCATCTTCTAGCATGTGCTCGAGGGAAATTCAAAATGGCCATTATCTGCATCCGAGGCTTCTTCTAGCATGTGCTTGAGGGAAATTCAAATTGGCCATTATCTGCATCCGAGGCGTCTTTTAGCAAGTGCTTGAGGGAAATTCAAATGGCCATTATCTGCATCCGAGGCATCTTCTAGCATGTGCTCGAGGGAAATTCAAAATGGCCATTATCTGCATCCGAGGCTTCTTCTAGCAAGTGCTTGAGGGAAATTCAAATTGGCCATTATCTGCATCCGAGGCGTCTTTTAGCAAGTGCTTGAGGGAAATTCATATGGCCATTATCTGCATCCGAGGCATCTTCTAGCATGTGCTTGAGGGAAGTTCAAAATGGCCATTATCTGCATCCGAGGCTTCTTCTAGCATGTGCTTGAGGGAAGTTCAAAATGGCCATTATCTGCATCCGAGGCGTCTTTTAGCAAGTGCTTGAGGGAAATTCAAATGGCCATTATCTGCATCCGAGGCATCTTCTAGCATGTGCTTGAGGTAAGTTCAAAATGGCCATTATTTGCATCCGAGGCTTCTTCTAGCATGTGCTTGAGGGAAATTCAAAATGGCCATTATCTGCATCCGAGGCTTATTCTAGCGTGTGCCTGAGGGAAATTCAAAATGGCCATTATCTGCATCCGAGGCTTATTTTAGCATGTGCTTGAGGGAAATTCAAAATGGCCATTATCTGCATCCGAGGCGTCTTTTAGCAAGTGCCTCAGGGAAATTCAAAATGGCCTTTATCTGCATCCGAGGCATCTTCTAGCATGTGCTTGAGGGAAATCCAAAATGGCCATTATCTGCATCCGAGGCTTCTTCTAGCATGTGATAGAAAAGGCAGGCAACATTCTGATTGCAAAAGCTCTTGAATCCAATGTGCGCTTTATTTACATTTTTTCACAGTAAGATGATAGTAAAAGGCTATTTTCTATTAATAATGTACATGTAAATCTAAGTGAGTACTGAATGGTTGAATATATTCATTAAGATAAATCAAGTGCAAATTTATTTGGAGTATTGAATGGCTGAAAATATTTATTAAGATAAATCAAGTGCAAATTTATTTTGGGTATTGAATGGCTGAATATATTCATTAAGATAAATCAAGTGCAAATTTATTTTGGGTATTGAATGGCTGAGAATATTTATTAAGATAAATCAAGTGCAAATTTATTTTGGGTATTGAATGGCTGAAAATATTTATTAAGATAAATCAAGTGCAAATTTATTTTGAGTATTGAATGGTTGAATATATTCATTATGATAAATCAAGTGCAAATTTATATTTAAATTCACTTTAACAGTGATCTCACATGGAGAACAATAAAAACTGACCCTATTTACAAAATCTAGATAATAATCAAAGCAGTCCAGAGATTCAACATATCCTGACTGATCCAGTCTGGTTAAATCAGTTGCTCCAAGTTAGGCTGATAATCAATAGGATCTGATCATAGTTACCTTAATCTGGTGACACTAGAAGCCATGATGTGTGCTACTTGTCAGAACAATAGTACAATGTATATAACAGCGCATCAGGACAATCTTGGCTATACAGCACTGAGTCTTGTTAGAATTACTTATCTTGAAGATTTTAGTCTTTTTCTTCCATTAAACCTACTTATATGTGTGCATTCATTTTTCCTGTTTTTGTTTTCTTTTCAAAAATAAATATTTATATTCATACACTCCAGTACAAGAACAGGTGTTGTTATACATCAGATGAACCGAGACATTCAGAATGCTTTTTCTCCAACTTATTCTTCAGAACTAAATCTGGTAGAATTGTACTTTCGGCATACTAATCCTCTCTGCAAAAAATGTGAAATGCCCAGACATGGCAAGAGAGAATATATGATTTATTATTTTGTAATATACCATGCAGAACATTTTATCACTTCAGGGAACACAGGGTTACATCTAGGATATGATAAATGTGGGTACTTCCCCCACTGAATCAGAAAAAATTGTGTTGGATACCTTCATCTTTAAAGTCCAAAATGTAAACAGTATAAATCTTCTGGGTGTATGTTTGAGGGTTGCAAACTTAACAGTATATTATATTTTATTTTGTTTGTGTTCCTGTGAGATCTTAGTAATGTTTGTGCCTGTGAGATCTTAGTACTGTTTGTGTGCCCGTGAGATCTAAGTACTGTTTGTGTTCCTGTGAGATCTTAGTATTATTTACACATGTGAGCTCTTAGTAGTGTTTGTGTGCCTGTGAGATCTTAGTACTGTTTGTGTGCCTGTTAGATCCAAGTACTGTTTGTGTCCCTGTGAGATCTTATTTCTGTTTGTGTGCCTGCAAGATCTTAGTAGTGCTTGTGTGCCTGGTTCTATGAATGGTATTAACATCACTTTCCTCTTTGGAGGTAGAGCTAAGTCAGTGATGCTGACAGCTTTGAAATAGTGCATGAAATCAGCTGGCTGATTAGTTTTGGGTTAAATCTGTGGGGATTACTGAATGGAGGTCAATTTCACACTCCAAATGAAAAACTCACTAAAAATGAAGACTACATTACAAACTGACCACTGGAGAAAATGATGGACTTGAGAAGTGTTCTAACAACTGTATATCCCCTATTCTTGTACTCAGCGATGTCATTAGAAACTCTCTTGGCCACAATCTTGAGTCTCTCAGCTGTGAACTTAATGTTGTACAACAGGTCCTTTAGCCAAGCCACGCCCTTTTCATACTTCTCTTGCTCCACCTAAATTCAAGAAAAGATAACTAGAAAATAAGGTATGTTTGTAAACGTTTATGTTCCTCCAATGTCAGTTTCCGTACTAACAAAGATAACCCGTATTTACTTCACACTGATTCTACAAAGTTCTAACAGGTTATGCTAATACAAGTTTAGTGAAAACTGTATACATTTCTACAGGCTATGCTAACCAAGGTGTGGTGTTCTAACAGGTTATGCTAATACTAGTGCAAACTGTATAAATTTCAACAGGCTATGCTAACCAAGGTATGGTGCTGACTGTACAAAATTCTAACAGGTTATGCTAATACAAGTTTAGTGCAAACTGTATAAACTTCTACAGGCTATGTTAACCTTGGTGTGGTGCTGACTGTACGAAATTCTAACAGGTTATGCTAATACAAGTTTAGCGCAAACTGTATAAATTTCTACAGGCTATGCTAACTAAGGTGTGGTGTTGACTGTACAAAGTTCTAACAGATTATGCTAACCCACATTTTGTATTACTGTACAAAGTTATAGCAGGTCATGCCAACCCTAGTATCGTGATCACTGTACCAATTTCTAACAGGTTATGTGTGTGTTTTGGATTTTAACATAGCTTTAAGAATTTTTCAGTCATAACGCTGTGATATCTGCGGTGATGTCTAGCACTGCAGCATAATGCCACAGACATGTAGCAACATGTCCCACCCAGTCAAATTATCCTGACACCAGGCTGACCTCTTAATGCTGAGCACCTAGCGAGGCAGCTGTTAGTACCATTATTATACATGGTTGCCACACTATTTGAAAGATAAATTTCCAGGATGAAATTAATGTTTTCAAGGATCACATATGACCATTACTTAATGCAATTCAAGAACATTTTAGCTTATAAAACTTTTTCTAAGTCAGAAAAGATAATCATGCACTAAACCACAAAATGTATCACAGGAAACAAGTTTGACTACCAGTACTTTATATTCCTGAAAATTGGCATGTAAAATCATTTCACTGTCCAGAATAAAAATTCTAACTTTACTTGGCTGACCTGCATCATGCTGGTATGGTGAAACAACATAACAAACAGTAAGTTAGTTTTGTTCCCTTTCAAACATTTAATTCTAAACAAATTAGAATAATCAGTTGTAAATCAAGATAATAATCTATATGCATGTTATACAAAAAAAAAATTTCCTATCACAGTATGGAAAACAACAACCAACCAATAAGTGTTAGAATCTTATCTTGTAAAGAAAAATGTTTAAACCATTAATTAATCTGTGCCAATAAAATCCAAAACAAGATTTTTCAAATAACCTAAACTCCTTAAGATGATGTAGCTAAAATCTATGACTTAAACAATCATTTACAATAGGGGTAATTAAATTTTGGCAAAAAGACCTTCAAAATTATATACTACCATATAAACAAGGACTGAAGTTTCTGTAAAATCAACATATGTCTGCTTGCAATGCGATAAACCAGATCCAAAACCTGTATTGATACTCACAGGAACTCATATTGCTTTGTGATATTCAATACAACCGATGACAATCTCTCATTTCTCCTGCAACCTAAATAAGATTTTAAACCAATGCTTCAAGGTACATATCGCAGTGTAATAGTTTAGCACCAAAGTTCAGCTCAGACATTTGACATTTTGGACTACAAATATTTGACTTCAAAGGAATGGAAGTCCGTTTTCTAATCCAGGTTTCCTCTGAATATTCCCATCACATTTTTTTCCATTTGGACATTTAGGTTCGGATGGGGGGGGGTCAAAGCAACTGCCTATCAAACAACTGGAATTTGCCGCAAAGGTGCAGTAGTGGCATATGGTAGTCATTTACCAGTCGGCATAGCAAACTTAAACAATGTTACATTGATTCATACCTTCATGAAATCTATAGGAAAAATGATTATTTATCATAAATGGCAAGTATGTTGTTAATCTGCTGACAGACTAGACAAAACTACAGCACAGATGAAACCTGACCTGGTACTCGCCTTTTGCATTACTAATCGTATGACTACAAAAATCTCAGACTATGACATCTGAAATCCAAGAGTCATGTGATATTAACAGCAAACTCCTAATGTTGTTGTACAAATATTAAAATATATTAAATGAAAGATACCTTTTGTAGAAACTAAAAAGAACACATCATTCTCAAAATATTTTTTTAGAGAACGATGACCAGAAACCTGTCACTGAAACAGCAATCTGTACAGTCAGATTGATCAATCACAAAGCACATATCAATGTGTTAGTCACAAGATACAACAATGCCTGTGTAATTGTTCACAGAATAAATATATAAAGAATTTTATGTTCTTTCATTTTTGTTCTTAATTACTACAAACAGATAACAAATTTCATTTAACATTTTTATTTTTTCTACAACATTTGAATTGGTTCATATTGATATCACGTGATTACTGGATCTATGACATCATGAACATGTGGGTTGCGAGATTTGTGTACTCATTCGACTAGCAATGCAAATCATGAAATATCAGGTCAAATTTCATCAATGCTGTAGTTTCATCTCATCTTTCAGCAGATTAAAGACATAACAACGTAAAACTCACAATTTCTGAGAAAATAAATAAAATTCATATCGATTTCATGCAGGTATGACTCGACGTAACAACATTTAAATTTACTAGGACATTTGGTAAATGGCTACGCTTTGCCACCACCACAGGTTCTAGAGATGACAGACTGGTTTTCAAACTTAGCTGTCTGTGAAACAACCAGTCTACTAGCCTAATCTAATCCACTGAGTGTCTGGATCGGCTCAATGAATATGATTATGGCAAACACCTAAATGATCCTTACTGCAACCTCCAAAAATTCTGATCAGAACTAAATTTAACTCATGATCAGTTCAGTTACTAATCAATTACGTAATTGTTTCTTGCGAAAAATGTTGGGGGTAAATTCCCAGGTTTTTCCCAACTATCACCAATACCAGGACATTTCATAGCCGGGAATTTTTGTAATTATTTCTCCCTACTTCCCCCCCCCCACTCATTTCCCGGTAGCATGGGCACCCTTTTTATTAGTCTTTGACCGGAGTTCAAACCCACATCCAAGGCGGACACTCTAACCACTTAGGCCACTGGAGGGGTCCTAACAGGTTATGCTAATCCATGTTGACTAAACAGAGTTTTAACAAGTTATGCTAAGACATGTTTGGTGTTGACTGTACAAAGTTCTAACAGGTTATGCTAACATACGACAGGTATAGACTGTACAAAGTTTTCACAGGTTATGCTAAGACATGCTTGGTGTTGACTGTACAGAGTTCTAACAGGCTATATTAAGGCATGTTTGGTTTTGACTGTACCAAGTTCTAACAGATTATGCTATTATATGACTGGTGTTGACTGTACAAAGTTCTAACAGGTCATTCTAAGATATGTTTGGTTTTTTTGACTGTACAAAGTTCTAAAAGGTTATGCTAAGATATGTTGTTTTTTTTGACTGTACAAAGTTCTAACAGGTTATGCTACAACATGTTTGGTTTTGACTGTACAAGGTTCTAACAGCTTTATTTCATAATGTTCAGCAACTCATGATGTCATGTCATGACAAAAGTCCCTCAAAGGAACTGAAGCTCTACTGGCCGAAAAGAATTTCAATGAATCCATGATAAGCATATCTCTCATGTCCTTTTATTGCTTTTTAACTGGCAAGTACTGAAACTATCTCAGATGTTCTTGAGAAACTCTGACATATCAATCTCTGAGAAAAAAAAATTGTTAACATGTTCACAAAATATCTGTAAGTGCTGAACAAAATTCCTTGTCATGGTCTCTTACCTTGAACCTGATATCATGGACAGAGCATTACATTAATTTACCTGATATCATGGACAGAGCATTACATTTAACTGTCTCTGATATCGATAAAAGATCGCAAAATTTAATTGTCTCTTATAATTCGAAGAGGTATTCACAAGCCAAGATTGGTGATTACTGAACTGGCATCATTTAATTTATTCTTCAGATATATCCAAAAATCCATTTATATTGTATTATCAAGCTCACAACTGGGTTAGGAGCAATTTCTTATCTAAAATTTTTAAGTTTTTTAAGGTCTTTGTGAAAAATATGTAGGTTTAAAGAATTGCAGTGTTAGACTTTCATGCACACAAATAATAACATAGTCATCAATTTTACATTATTTGTAATAATATGACTTGAACTTCTTTTCCACATCCTTAGCAAGGTAAGACCTAAATGAACTTAATTAACAAGCACTAAAAGGTTAAATCACACACACACACACACATATATATATATATATATATATATATATATATATATATATATATATATATATATATAAAAGCCAAAAGCAGAGCAACATACGTTGCACAAAGTGTCATGCAAAATTCAGGCATATTTCAGTGCTTTTAGTTTATCATTGATCTGCTTGTCTTCCAGGTTTTTTCCCCACAGATGTCCTTAAGCTGTTTGATGTGATGATGAAAGGAAGATTCCTCTGATGTTCAGCTTTTAATGCATAGTCATCAGCTGTTCATTGTTTATATATCATAAGTTAGTGCTGATTTTTTCTTTTTCAAATCCATGATTTCCTCATCCAAAAGTTTACTTTTCCTTGTTGTTTTCTCAGTCTCCTTTTTTTTTCTTATCTTGAAGAAATGCTTCATACTTGCTAGCTTCATACTTGCTATATGCACTGCTGGCACAGATAAGCAGCCTTGGAGTGATTTCAATTTTATTGATTCCACCAGCAGCTCTAACGGCATCAATAATGACCCTTTAGGCAATCTCTAATGGCATCAATAATGACTCTTTTGGCAATCAAAGTTCTTTCTTCTATATTTATCTCTTCAACTTCTTTATTTACTGAGAACCCTCTCAACAGTGGCTTGCCCATGTGACAAGAGAAGCAAGTTCTTCACAACTTGCCAAAGGATGGAATATTTCTGTTGATGAGCAAGCCTGTCATAAAGTAAAAGTGTCAATACGTTCTTTCTTTCTTGAAAAAGATCCAAGTGATCCATTGCTAATGGCAGAGTCAACAAATGCTGAAAACTCATTAAGAACAGCATCACAACAACCGATAATGAACTTTCTCTTGCTGACTAACAAGTGCATGATTCTCTTCAATTTAGCTTCTGCTTGTGCTTTGCTTTCTAAAATGGCAGTAGGGTCAAGGCATGCCATGTCGTTCACTAAACCATAGTGAAGTGGAGATTTTGTGAGGAATTTGTTAGCAAGACAAACAAGAATACTTCTGCATGCATCCTTAAATTCTAAGATTCTTTTTTAGTTCATAGACCCTGCTACAAAGCCAACAGCATCCTTGTGTCTGGTTACATGATTTAATGGGTCAGTCACTTGAAATGTAACTACGTCTTTTCTTGTTTTGATTTTTTGTTGTTGTCGATAGGCTATATATGGCGGCCAGTATTAATGGTGGAGGAAGAACCCAGGAAAACCCAGAAAGAACCACCGACCCACGAGAAGCTACTGGCAAGCTTTCTCACATAACCACATTGGCTGAATCTTAGACTCGAACCGCTGCAGACAGAGGTGAGATGGGAGTGATCCGTAACAAAGAGTGCTTTAGACCACTCGGCCACTCGGGGCCCCCTTTGATTTTTTTGTATAAAACCTTTAATTTACCTTTTTACTGCTGATTCAGTTTGAAGACTTTTTAGGGTTTTCTTTTAATTTATAAGGTTTTTTAATGTAATCAAAATTTTAGTTTTTTTCATAGGTCTTTAGGGTTAAAATAAAATCTTAGGCTTTTTTAGTTTTATTTTAGTCTCCCTACAAACCCTGTCACAAGCTAGTCAAGCGATGAATCTGAAGAATATTGGTAGACCTCTGACACAGTCTCACAAAATTTCTTTGGTATATGTTTAAGTCACTATTTTCAGAAACTCAATGAAGTACACACACACAAAAAAAAGCAATGACCTTTGACCTGCCCCCAAGGACAACTAGGACTGGTTTTAAACTCCTTCAGAAAAGTGCAGATATATTTGTGGTTGATCTGCACCAATTTCATTCAACACCAATTACATACAGCACAAAGTGTTTAAGTGAAAACCCCATGTCAGTGCCACCATTCAGAGAAGTAATGAAAACAAGACCTTTGAGATGGATTTAAAAATTAAGTCATCCAATTGTACTGCAATTCTACAACATAAATGTTGGGGCTACAATAACCACTTCAAAGCTCACCTTTAATAAGACCTGCACAACTTGAGGAATGTAGCCACAGCTAAACTTTTCCCCCTGTATGCCTAAACTGGCCTCAGTCACCAGGGTGTCAGCCTGAAGCTGTTGTATTACCTCCTCATGAGAAATCAAGACTGAAATATACAAATTTAAAGTGAAATGTCTACATATTGTATAGAGATTATATAGGTATATACATAGCCTGAAAAACATTTTAATGGTATTTTAAAAGGTTTGTGTTGTGTGTATACTAGGGCTGCAACAGGCACTCATTTTAATGGCATTTTCAAAGGTGGGTGTTGTGTGTATACTAGGGGTGGGTGTTGTGTATATACTAGGGGTGGGTGTTGTGTATATAATAGGGCTGCAACAGGCACTCATTTTAATGGTATTTTCAAAGGTGGATGTTGTGTATATACTAGGGGTGGGTGTTGTGTGTATACTAGGGGTGGGTATTGTGTGTATACTAGGTGTGGGTGTTGTGTATATACTATGGGTGGGTGTTGTGTGTATAATAGGGCTGCAACAGGCACTCATTTTAATGGTATTTTCAAAGGTCCATGAGCTACACCAGGTTTGTGACCTGTAGAATGCTGAACATAACGTGACATTTGAGTTACATTTATAAGTTATGATGTAAAAGTGAAATTAAGTTCATAAGTTATGATGTAACAGTGGAATTAAGTTTATAAGTTATGATGTAACAGTGGAAATAAGTTCATAAGTTATGATGTAACAGTGGAATTAAGTTTAGAAGTTATGATGTAACTGAAATTAAGTTCATAAGTTATGATTTAACAGTGGAATTAAATTTTTAAGTTCAGTTAACAAGAAGTCTGTGAACAGTACATTACAACCTAACCCATTTTTCATACTCCTGTACATATTCACTAGTGAACAGTACATTATAACCTACCCCATGTTTAATACTCCTGTATATATTCAATAGTAGGGCATAACTGACCCCATGTTGACTACCCTTGTACATATTCACTAGCAGGACATGGCTGACCCCATGTTGACAACCCCTGTACATGTTCACTAGTAGGACATGGCTGACCAAATGTTGAATACCCCTGTACATATTCACTAATAGGGTATAACTGACCCCATGTTGAATACTCCTGTACATATTCACTAGTAGGGCATGACTGACCCCATGTTGACTACCCCTGTACATATTCACTAGTAGGACATGGCTGACCCCATGTTGACTACCCCTGTACATATTCACTAGTAGGAAATAACTGACCCCATGTTGACTACCCCTGTACATATTCACTAGTAGGACATGGCTGACCCCATGTTGAATACCCCTGTACATATTCACTAGTAGGGCATGGCTAACCCCATGTTGACTACTCCTGTACATATTCACTAGTAGGGCATGACTGACCCCATGTTGACTACCCCTGTACATATTCACTAGTAGGGCATGACTGACCCCATGTTGACTACCCCTGTACATATTCACTAGTAGGGCATGGCTAACCCCATGTTGACTACTCCTGTAAATATTCACTAGTAGGGCATGACTGACCCCATGTTGACTACCCCTGTACATATTCCCTAGCAGGGCATGGCTGATCCCATGTTGAATACCCCTGTACATATTCACTAGTAGGGCATGGCTGACCCCATGTTGAATACCCCTGTACATATTCACTAGTAGGGCATGGCTGATTGGAGATTACTGATAAAAGAATGACCTTGTGGTCTTGAACAAGCCTACTGTGTGTAAACCATTAATTTCCAACAGGTTCACCATGACCTTTACCTTTGACCTTAAAACATCACAATCTAAAGGTTTCTTCCTTACCCTAAGAACATTCACAAAATCGGGTGAAGGAACTTAATTAGAACAAATACTATGGTGCAACCCCCATTTTTCTTTAAGTCAAAATCACCATGACCCATTAACTTTTGACCCCAAAATCTTTCACAATGGCTTTAACCTTTGGTATTTTGACCCCCATATCAATAGGCTTCTTTCCCAGGTAGCACTAGGGTCGTTGTATGGGGCTGGTGACCACCCAAGGTGCCATTTTGCTGAGTTTGTGGCATCTTTTTCTGAATGGGGGTGCCAAATGTGATGCTTGCCCATGCTGCTGTTTTGTCCAGCACACACTTGCAATGACCATGGGTAGCACTCAACTACTATTAGGCAGGTTCCATAAGCCTGCATTCATAATGTTGGATGAAAATCCACACTGCAATATATAACATGTATACATTTTTATGCTTGGAAGAAGGTATTTAAACAATACAAATAAAATATTTGCATTATAAAGCATTTCTTCAGGTTTTTGACCCATTTATTTTCAAACTTACATACCCTCCAGCAGTGAAAATGACAGTAGTAAAGGCTTATCAAACAACACCCAAATATGTAAAACCAAGAGTCCCAAGAAGGGACTGACACTTTTGAAAGAATGTCCAGGAGTTCAAGAAAAGACATTCCATCATTGTAACTGCTAATAGTTGTAACCATCTCTGACATTCTTGAGCAACAAGATTTTCAGATTAACCACTGTGGCAGCCATACAGTTAAAAGATTGGCACCATTTTCATTTAGAAGAAAAACAGACACCATGTGAAGACTACTGAAAACTACATGCTGATACTGCTATCCATTCAGGAGAAAAAGTAGCAAGATTTTCAATATTTTCATCATGACAGCCATATCTGAGGTAAGACTGTCACCATTTCCATTCAGGAACAGCTAGATACCATGAATTTTCTTTTGGTGAAAACCCAATATTAACTTTCCATTAAGAAGGAGTAGCAATAACAAAATCTTTAAGATGATTATCATGTGGCCATACTGGATGTCTGATTGGCACCATTTCATTTTGAACCAACAAGACATCTTAACCGTACTAGCAGATGGTCCAAACAGGGATGGAACACACATGAACATAGCTGTCTAAGATTCAGTTTGATCAGAATCTATCACTTGATTGCTGACCAAGGATGTGTCCGTTCAGAATCATCTTACATTTCTAACTACTCACACTGTGCATCGAGGCCCAATCCAGGATACTTGCAGCTCTAAAGAAGGCATGCCAGGTGGCACTGAAGACTCAATTCCATCCCTATGAAACGTCACTAGCTCTCCCTTATGGACAATCAGTGAACATACAAGTCCACCACTGCCAGACTGACAGCTGGTTTGCCTGGTGAATGGTCGGCCTGGTAGCTGGCTGTGTAGAAGACAGTCCAGCTGTGGCTGTACATATGGCAAGAGAGACAGATCTATCAGTAAGATCCCTTCATGACTATGTATGGCAAGACAGAAGGATCTCTCAGTAAGATTCCTGCATGGCCATATGTATGGCAAGACAGATGGACCAATCAGTAAAATCCCATAATTGTAGGCAGATGTTGTTGACATGATGGACTAATGGTCACTAGAATGGTGATATGGATGACCTATCAGTAAGACCAATGGTCACAAAGGATGGTGATATGGATGACCTATCAGTAAGACCAATGGTCACTAGGATGGTGATATGGATGACCTATCAGTAAGACAAATGGTCACTAGGATGGTGATATGGATGACCTAACAGTAAGACCAATGGTCACTAGGATGGTGATATGGATGACCTAACAGTAAGTCCAATGGTCACTAGGATGGTGATATGGATGACCTATCAGTAAGACCAATGGTCACTAGGATGGTGATATAGATGACCTATCAGTAAGACCAATGGTCACTAGGATGGTGATATGGATGACCTATCAGTAAGACCAATGGTCACCAGGATGGTGATATGGATGACTGGCTGGCTAGCTTGCCTGGATTTTCTTTGATGGTGTTATGGTATTATGTGATCGATCTATTGGGTTTATGCCCACCTAAAAATGGGGATACACTCCCTCATTATATCAGAATTATCAATCAAGTGTTGTTGTCTTCTAAACCAACTGACACATTTACAATTTGAATGACATTATAGACTGTTATGATGGCCACACATCAGCATTTTTTCCAAGCTTTCCATCTGACATACTTCAGCAAAACAGTGGACCATATATCTTCTGTCGATAAATCACCAACACTGCATGTCATTGGTGAAATGTACTTGCTGCATTCCAGGCATGTCTCAAGTGTCTTCAATGACCATGAACATCTTGCATTTCACATAATTCATCGACAACTCACCAAGAAGACAAAACAGTAAAAAAATATATAAATTAAACATTACTTTATGTTAATACAGTGCTAAAATAAAATAACACCGCGTTATAAACTGTGCATTAATCACTGCATTAATTATAGCAAGTTGGAACGTAGGATCAAAATAAACTAAATCAAAGAAAATGACAAACCCACAAAATTCTTGTTCAAAATAAAGTAAACCACCTGTAGAAGAATTGTTTGCACAAAATCAATCCAAATTTGTGGGTAGATGGCTGAAATTCATGCAGGTATTGACATGGATTTAGCAGAGGTGAATCATACGATGCTGTTGGCAGGACAATGAAGCTTAAAAACTAAGGACACCTGGTGCCAGCGTGAAGAGGTAATGGGCATGAGTTACTCTCCTTTGTTCATAAGATATAAAGAGAAAAGATGAGCTTTCATCTTTTTAGTAAGGCTGGATTTGGGAGGTATCAGGTCCTAATGTTAATTTGATTTGGGAAAAAGGAAAAAATTACCTTATGAGTTAACGCTGGCTGGGAAAACCACTTATGGGATGTTAGCTGGGAAAAACCCTTACGGCTTAATGTTTGCTGTGCATTTATTTTCCAGAGGGAAATACTGTTTGCAAACATAAATTCACAGCAAACATTAAGCCGTAAGCATCTCAATAGATTTTCAAGATATGACCTTATCAAGTTCTATCCCTTTGTCTACACTCCCCGCCCCCATCAAGTGAGATAAAAATTCTACAAGGATTGGCACAATCTATACCTGTTAAACTTGCATAGAGAGAACAATACATCTTCCAACAAAATGTTGTCTCCCATGACAGGTTTTGTTGTTCTCTTTTTGGTGCAGGAGCTTAGTTACATTACACTTTTATACATGTGTATATGGATGGACTCTATCTCAACATTCCCCACTCATAGTTACAGGACACTCAATATATATGAATATGGATGGACCCTATCTCAACATCCCCCCCTCATACTTACAGGACACTCAATATATATGAACATGGATGGACTCTATCTCAACATTCCCTCCTCATACTTACAGGACACTCAATATATATGAATGTGGATGGACTCTATCTCAACATTCCCCCCTCATAGTTACAGGACGCTCAATATATATGTATATGGATGGACTCTATCTCAACATCCCCCCCTCATAGTTAGAGGACACTCAATATATATGAATGTGGATGGACTCTATCTCAACATCCCCCCTCATAGTTACAGGACACTCAATATATATGAATGTGGATGGACTCTATCTCAACATCCCCCCTCATAGTTACAGGACACTCAATATATATGAATGTGGATGGACTCTATCTCAACATCCCCCCTCATAGTTACAGGACACTCAATATATATGAATGTGGATGGACTCTATCTCAACATCCCCCCTCATAGTTACAGGACACTCAATATATATGAATGTGGATGGACTCTATCTCAACATTCCCCCTCCTAGTTACAGTACACTTTTATATATATGAATATGGATGGACTCTATCTCAACATTCCCCCCTCATAGTTACAGGACACTCAACATTAACCCACTTATGTACAGTACACTCATATACATGTGTATATAGATGGGCCCTATCTCAATATTCATCCTTAGCTTCAAAATCTGTAGTTTAATTGATATTTGCTGATACTCACCTCCATTTCGGACCACAGGACTTTCAAACAAAACCTCACAAAAGAGAGGCAGGTAGTACTTCAGCTCCTGAGGTACACCACTAGAATCTAACAAAGCGCTGATCTGAAAAATAACAGACATCAATATTCACTTGCACCTCATATTTTCAATTTAATGCATATGTACAAACAACATGGGAGTAGACTATGGCTTGCATGCCAAGCCTAAACCTCCATCATTACCTTTGAACACAGTGTCCTTGACTACCAAGGTTAAAGATGCAAACTGTTTTAGCTTCATAACAATTTATTCCACTTTGGAGGAAATTAACAGTCCATAAGTAGAAATGATTTTGGAAATATTTCCAAATAAAATAACATTAACCAAAATCTAAGCAAACTGTTTGACAATGATGAAATAGTAACTGCTACAAATCGCTTTCCCACTAAAGCATGCTCAAGAAAAATGAGGACAATTGAGTCTCTTTTGTTCTGAGAGTAACACAACATTTAGTAAATGTTTTTGAAAAGTCACCGAGTATAACATGCAATAGCACAGGTTTGTTTTTTAAACATACCTGTAAAATATGTGTTATGGAAAACCAGACTTTTTTTTATAAAACATACTGTTTAAACACACCTGTAAAATATGTGTTATGGACAACCAGACTTGTTTTTATGAAACATACTTTTGAAACACACCTGTAAAATATGTGTTATGGACAACCAGACTTTTTTTTATGAAACATACTTTTGAAACACACCTGTAAAATATGTGTTATGGACAACCAGACTTTTTTTTATGAAACATACTGTTTAACTCATTTGGCCCCAGAGGTTTTTGTCGTTTTTGCCTGAAATGTGCGTAGGAAAGACATCTGGGGGGCTATTTCTGAATACATCGTAATACAGCGGTTTTCAACAGATTTTCCATGAGAATAATGCCTAGTTGTATTAGAAACATCATTTTCCATTGGTTATTTTGCTTGTGCATGAGCAGAAGGGTAAAAGTTGGACTTCTTTTTTTTTTTTTTTTTTGCTTAATGGACCCATCATTTTCGTATGGAGACCGCAATTTATTCCAAATGCCCACCTTATCCTAGTTTTTGCAAAGGTTCACCTGTCTGTGTGCAGTTAAGACTGGTATGCCTTAGATCTGTGGCCAAAAGGTCTAAATTCCGGACCCAAAATCGCATTCCGATCTCGAGCGAATTTTGGGTGAAAAAAAAACGGGTCCAAAAAATGAGGTTTTTCTCTTTGTATTTTGTAGTGCAACTAGAACTTCCAGATTATTTGATACCATTTAAGAGCTATATCTGTCTGCTTTTTTTAATTACCACCCGCATTGGTGTATCTTAAATGGCCTTGATGCTGCAGAGCTTTGAAGTAGGGTACAGCCTCATCACGCCTACAGATGGGATCGGGGCCGAATTGGTTAAACACACCTGTAAAATGTGTGTTATGGAAAACCAGACTTTTTTTATGAAACATACTTTTAAACACACCTGTAAAATATGTGTTGTGGACAACCAGACTTTTTTATGAAACATACTGTTTAACATGCTGTAAGCTTTAGGATAAGGATTAACTGATCCATTAGCTCATGCCCCTAATGAAGGTATCATTTGATCCATTAGCGCATGCCCCTAACGAAGGTATCATGTGATCCATAAGCGCATGCCCCTAACGAAGGTATCATTTGATCCATTAGCGCATGCCCCTAACGAAGGTATCATTTGATCCATTAGCGCATGCCCCTAACAAAGGTATCATCTGATCCATAAGCGCATGCCCCTAACGAAGGTATCATTTGATCCATTAGCGCATGCCCCTAATGAAGGTATCATTTGATCCATTAGCACACGCCCCTAACGAAGGTATCATTTGATCCATAAGCACATGTCCCTAACAAAGGTATCATTTGAAGGTATCATTTGATGAAGGTATCATTTGTACAGAGACATTGACACAATGTGTGTGTTCATCTCGATAAGGCAGATTCAGGACACGATATGTTACTGTGATACATGGGTCATGATTAAATACATATCACGATACACAGGTTGTGATAAGATATTTTTTTTTTGTTGGTATAACACCATTTTTCAGCATATGATAGGCTATACATGACTGCCAGTATACCTGGTTGAGGAAGAACCTGGGAAAGCCCAAATTAAGAGCCACAGACTTATGGGAAGCTATTGACAAGCTTTCTCACTTATCCACATTGGAGATTCAAACCTACCAGTAATGGCAAGCACTTCAGACCACTCAGCCACCTGGGGCTCCCAGATCATAAGATACATATCATGGTACACAGGTCAAGAGAAGATACCTATCAGGAGTCAATGGTCCTGATAAGATACCTGGTCAGTATGCTAAAAATAGGTTCAACCCAATGTCAAAATTGGTAATCTATGTTATTTCTGTGTAGCTTGTTAGGGGGTGTCTTGTTTCATCTTCTTAGGAGGTGTCTTGTTTCATCTTGTTAGGGGATGTCTTGTTTCATCTTGGTAGGGTGTGTATTGTTTCAGCTTGTTAGGGGTGTCTTGTTTCATCTTGTTTATAAAACTCTTAATTCGTGAATATAGACATGGTTTGGAGATAAATACAATTCTAAAAATCAGTCTCTAAATCTGGATTTTGTGATATTACCAACAAAGACAGCAGCAGCCATTTGCATTTTGGGTGAATTTCCAACATCCTGTTATCTCTAACTGGCCATTAAGGATTTATCTAACACTCTAGTACATGCCATCATATAACACTCAGAAAGTGTTCTACAAGAAGGGATATTCCCATCATGTGGTGCTCTGAAATGACATTGCAAAATGCAGATGTTTACCAAGGTCATCCAAATACTTACCCTGAAATTCTGTAGAGACATTGAAATGCATTTGTATTTAAGAGATGTACATGTTAATTACAAAGGGTTAATGGTACATTTGACTTCTGGATGTTTTGACACAAATCAAATTTTTTGCACGTCTTCATTAGCCAATCAAAACTAACAAGACAATTACATACTAAAGACATCAGAAAATGTTCTCTATAAAGTTTGTTCTACTTTATAAGTAATGCAATACGGGGACAAACGTATTGCATATCGCGTTGTGGCCAAAATGTCGTGATAATGCATGATGAATTGTTACACCCCAAATGGCACCTCAGTATAACATGCTCCTAAATATAATATTGGAATGATCAGTCAAAAAAGTAAACTTTAGTCTTACGTGTAATCTTCCTAAGTGTAAGGCAAATAAGGCTGTAGCACAGTACACTGGCAGTGTAACACAGTACATTAGCAATGTAACACATTATACTAGCAGCCTAACACAGTACATTAGCAGTGTAACACAGTATACTAGCAGCCTAACACAGTACATTAGCAGTGTAACACATTATACTAGCAGCCTAACACAGTACATTAGCAGTGTAACACATTATACTAGCAGCCTAACACAGTACATTAGCAGTGTAACACAGTATACTAGCAGTCTAACACAGTACATTAGCAGTGTAACACATTATACTAGCAGTCTAACACAGTACATTAGCAGTGTAACACATTATACTAGCAGCCTAACACAGTACATTAGCAGTGTAACACAGTATACTAGCAGCCTAACACAGCACATTAGCAGTGTAACACATTATACTAGCAGTCTAACACACGGTAAAATGGCAGTGTAACACAGCAGTCTAACAGTACACTAACAGTCAAATACACACTACATTAGCAGTGTAACACATTATACAACAGTCTAACACAGTACACTAGCAGTCTAACACAGTACATTATCTTGGTTATCTTGTCTTGGCATCCGTCCGTCTACGAGAGACGATGGCATAGCTCCATAGCATGGCAGTACATTAGCAGTAACACATTATACAGCAGTCTAACACAATATACTAGCAGTGTAACACACAATACATTAACAGTCAAAACACATTATACAGCAGTCTAACACAATATACTAGTAGTCTAACACAGTACACTAGCAGTCTAACACAGTCCACTAGCAGTCTAACAGTACAGTAGCAGTCTAACAATACTCTAGCAGTCTAACACAGTACACTGGAGGTCTAGGAGGTCTAACATGGTACACTAGTGGTCTAACATAGTATTTGAGTGGTTTAACATAGTATACTAGTGGTTTAACATGGTATTCCTCTAAAGAAACAGTGAAATATGGCATGCAGTTGCCAATCATTACCATAATGGTAAATCTTGTGTCATCTCTGTTTACACAGTAAACATGTATAGCTTCGCTGAATAGAGAGAGAGAGCGAGAGATAGAGAGTAAGAGAGAGAGAATCAATGAAGTCACCCTCACTATAAATATGGTGAAAACATGGCATGCAGCTGATAGTCATCAATATAATGAAAGCTGTTATGTGATTTTTTTTGTTTCCATATCTTAGGTGTTAAGGGCTTTGTGTGTGATACTGTTTCCATATATTAGGTGTTAAGGGTTTTGTGTGTGATTGTGTGTGATACTGTTTCATATATTAGGTGTTAAGGGATTTGTGTGTGATACTGTTTCCATATATTAGGTGTTAAGGGTTTTGTGTGTGATATTGTTTCCATATATTAGGTGTTAAAGGCTTTGTGTGTGATACTGTTTCCCTATAATAGGTGTTAACGGCTTTGTGTGTGATACTGTTTCCATATATTAGGTGTTAAGGGTTTTGTGTGTGATACTGTTTCCATATATTTGGTGTTAACGGCTTTGTGTTTGATATTGCTTCCTTTGTGGGTTCTGACTCATGCTGAAAATACGTAAGTTTTTACATAATTACACATTCCAACCAATTTACTGCATGCAACAAATAAGAAATGTGACTCACTTGAACAAAATTGGTATGTATGTCATCAAGCTGAAACTGAAATGGAATATCAGCCATTGGGAATTTGGGATTTCTGTTTGCTGCATCTCTACTGTGATTGGAGTAGGGGCTGATTGGATGGAAGTAGATTTGGCTCACATCTGGCACAGATACATCTGTAATAATCAAATCAGGTGGCTCTAGCTGGCAAAAAACACAAAAGAAAGACATAAATAACTTGGGAAAAAATTGTGTAAATAAGATAAACAGTTTGAAAATATTTGGAAGTAATAATTTATGTAAATTTTGAGACATAAAGCCCAATCATTTGAATTGTCTCATTTCATTTTAACTAATATTGTTTTAATGTACACTTGTAACCACAATCTCTGAGACCTTGACCTATGGAAATTTATCTTTCATAACCCTGATTCACCTGGCTGAAATGTCTTTGAAAGGTGCAAACACATTAACAGGACAATTTGTCAAAATTCATATTATCAACTAAGTTTTATTGCAATATTATTATTAGACAACACATGTCAAATTGTCAGACAATTTATCAAACTGTCTGACACTACTTATCAAAACTGATATACACCATTATCGCAAACTATCTGACATGAAGTGTCAATATAGGTGCCACATGTCAAACTGTCTGAAATTATGAAAACTGTCAGCATATTTCAAAGTGCCAGATGTAATCTGTAAAACTTCCAAACACCATGTCAACTTCCAAACACCGTATGGCAAACTGAAAAAGAATGTAATCATCTATGTAATCTCATCATTATGATTGAAATGTATACTAATTACTGGGGTCTACTGTAGAACCGAAAAGTTAGGACAGGAAATTGAAAAAAAAAAACAATATTTAAAAAATCTCAACATACAGCATTTATTTAAGAAAGCTATAAAGGCAGGACTTGAAAATATTATGAGCAATTTTTGCACATTCAGTTCTTAATTCTGTGCAATTTTTGAATTTTTTTTTATTACCCACAACTACATTAGTAAAGACCATAACCTGCCTCATTTTCTTCAGTTGCTTTCTCCAGAATTTCTCCCATCTTCTTCAGGCCATCTTCACCCAAAGCCTTTTGTTGCAAAGCAACCCTTTCAGCCTCTGTCTTCCCCATTTCTTCCATCAAAGCTTTGCTGGGTTCACCAATTATCTAAAAGGTCAAATTTATATTTTTTTTGTTACTGGTAAATTTGCTTCAAGTTATTACATGTTTTACCTTTCCCTTCTAGCATATTGTAAATTTAAAAAAAAAATTAAACACATTCTGAAAGGAAACTAAATCTGAATGAGCATGTAATTAGCCAGCCCTGTGTTTCACAGTCCTCTGTGTAAATAACTGAAATCTGTTTGTAGAAACTTTTTTCTTGCTTGAGTCACATCAACCTTGACCTTTGATGTTTTGACCTAAAAAATCAAATGACTTCTTTACCTCAAGTGCAAGCCATCCACAAAGTATGGTCCATTTACAATCACACACAGAAGTCGCTGAAAACACAAGGCTTCACCAGCCAATGAGATCACACAGAAGTCACTGAAAACACCTTCATCAGTCAATGAGATCCACATGTCAGTCACAAAAATACCTTCATCAGCCGATGAGATTCACACACTTTTGAACATTTTGTTATTTAAAATAACAATATTTAAATATACTGAATATAATGAAGTTACCAAAGCCAGAATGTAAACACCCATAACAAAGTTCCCCTCTTTGAAGTCATTGTTAACATTAATTGTCATGCAGAAAATATATTCCAACCAAATGGACATTGAAATGCTAGCTTGTATGTCATGCATCAAAGACTAAATAAAAATTAAAAAAAGAAACCTTTTCCATGATATCACAGAGGTATTATAATGAATTGATAAAAACAAAACTATTTTTATTGTAATAAATCAATCTTCATAACATCTACTTTATAAGACAGTATCATTATGCACTCCTAGAAACCAGATTTTAATGGGTGGAGGTCACATACCCTTAGTAACACTGGAGTGCATCACAGCCATTGTGACCACTACAAGAAGCCTAGATCATATGTCTGTAATAACCCTGACTGGACAGTACAGTCGAAGCATCAAATGACATGAATGCAGTCCACTTTAATAATACTTACACATTCATATGACACATAATATGCAATAAACCTGCTGAGAGCAATCTCTTACAATATGCAATTAACCCACTGAAAGCAATGTCACAATATGCAATTAATCTGTTGAAAGCAATCTGTCACAGTATGCAATTAATCCACTGAAAGCAATCTGACACAATATGCAATTACCTTTTGAAAGCAATGTCACAATATGCAATTAACCCATTGAAAGCAATCTGTCACAATATGCAATTAACCCATTGAAAGCAATCTGACACAATATGCAATTAACTCATTGAAAGCAATCTGTCACAATATGCAAATTAACCTGTTGAAAGCAATCTGACACAATATGCAATTAACCCATTGAAAGTAATGTCACAATATGCAATTAACCTGTTTAAAGCAATGACAGAATATGCAATTAACCTGTTGAAAGAAATCTGTCACACTATGCAATTAAACAGTTGAGAGCAATCTGATACAATATGCAATTAACCTGTTGAAAGCAATCTGTCACAATATGCAATTAACCCATTGAAAGCAGTCTGGCAGAATATGCAATTAACCTGCTGAAAGCAATCTGACACAATATGCAATTAACCTGTTGAAAGCAATCTGTAACAATATGCAATTAACCTGTTGAAAGCAATCTGTAACAATATGCAATTAAACGGTTGAAAGCAATCTGCAAATATACTTGTACACTATTCTTATGCTGCAGTCTTCTTCTTTAGAAAACTCTAGAAAGTTTAGGATGAATTGGATTAATAAGATGATAATAAAAATGAAAAGCACAACCTTTTGTTGCCTTTTTTATTTTTAATGTAATAAAACAGCATAACCTGTATACAGGCGAGCATAACATGTAACTGGATGAAAATGGTTGGCATGTATGTGAACCATCCAGAAGGAGTCGATTTTAGAAGAAGCCTCATACAAGTGTTTGACTCTTGTCCCAAACATTTTATATATCTCTTCCAAATATCTGGCACCTTCTTGTCTCAGAAATTCTTCTGTTGCATCAAAATGTTTAAAACTCATCCAAAAAGCTCCTTCCTAACTTTTCACATGTTCTTGTCTCTTCCAAAAGCCTCACATCTTGTCTCAGAAGCTTTTTGTTTTCTTTCTTTCAAATGTCTTTCATCTGGACTCAGAAGCTTTTCTATCTCTTCCAAATACACAGTGGAAGTGGGCTGCAGAAGTCTTACAGAATTTCTCTCATTGAGATAGACTCAAAAAACACTGTATTGTGTACCAAACTTACACTATTGGCAAGTAACTGATGCTTCATACTTGATGACACAAAAACAATAGTCTAGTCATATGGTTTCATTGTCTAATTTGCATGCTGCTAAAACTGTTTGATGTACAGTAATGAAGAATGCCCCATAGTGTCTAAAAGTAAGGTTGTACAGTAATGAAGAATGGAACATAGTGTGTAAGGCTGTATAGTAATGAAGAATGGCCCATAGTGTCTAAAAGTAAGGTCGTATATTAATGAAGACTGGCCCATGGTGTCTAAAAGTAAGGTTGTATAGTAATGAAGAATGGCCCATAGTGTCTAAAAGTAAGGTAGTATAGTAATGAAGAATGGCCCATAGTATCTAAAAGTAAGGTTGTATAGTAATGAAGAATGGCCCATAGTGTTTAAAAGTAAGGTTGTATAGTAATGAACAATGGCCCATAGTGTCTAAAAGTAAGGTTGTACAGTAATGAACAATGGTCAATAGTGTCTAAAAGTAAGGTTGTGTAGTAATGAAGAATGGCCCATAGTGTCTAAAACTAAGGCTGCATAGTAATGAAGAATGGCCCATAGTGTCTAAAAGTAAGGTTGTACAGTAATGAACAATGGTCAATAGTGTCTAAAAGTAAGGTTGTACAGTAATGAAGAATGACCCATAGTGTCTAAAAGTAAGGTTGTACGGTAACGAAGAATGGCCCATAGTGTCTAAGGCTGTATAGTAATGAAGAATGGCCCATAGTGTCTAAAAGTAAGGTCGTATATTAATGAAGACTGGCCCATGGTGTCCAAAAGTAAGGTTGTATAGTAATGAAGAATAGTACATTGTGTCTAAAAGTAAGGTTGTATAGTAATGAAGAATGGCCCATAGTGTCTAAAAGTAAGGTTGTATAGTAATGAAGAATGGCCCATAGTGTTTAAAAGTAAGGTTGTATAGTAATGAACAATGGCCCATAGTGTCTAAAAGTAAGGTTGTACAGTAATGAACAATGGCCAATAGTGTCTATAAGTAAGGTTGTATAGTAATGAAGAATGGCCCATAGTGTCTAAAAGTAAGGTTGTATAGTAATGAAGAATGGCCCACAGTGTCTAAAAGTAAGTTTGTATATTAATGAAGAATGACCCATAGTGTCTAAAAGTAAGGTTGTACAGTAATGAACAATGGCCCATAGTGTCTAAAATTAAGGTTGTATAGTAATGAAGAATGGCCCATAGTGTCTAAAAGTAAGGTTGTATAGTAATCAAGAATGGCCTATGGTGTCTATAAGTAAGGTTGTATAGTAATGAAGAATGGCCCATAGTGTCTATAAGTAAGTTTCAAGAAGTGACATAAAACTGATACACTCAACAAAATATAAAGAAAATAATTTTGGTTAGGTTTTATGTCTTAATTAAACAGATATGACATCTAGAAAAGAAACCAGTTTATTGACAGATTTCTCCACTTACCACAACATTTGGTTTATTGATGAAATACTGGTTGATGAGAGCAACCCAGAATTCCTCTGGCTTGGACTTCAGGTCTTTCAACATGGAAATTACAGATGTCCTGGTCTCTAACTGAAAACAGTAGAAAACAATATGGAAGTTCACTGAATAACAATAACATCATCCTCATAATCTTATATGCCACACTGTGGTATAACAATAGCATGATGTTTGATAATCTTAATATGCCATGTCAGATCAGGATACAAGAGAATACAAGCTGATCAGACAGAGTACATAAATTACCCACTGTCAGGTCATGTGTGTGTGTGTGTGTTTATGTGTGTGGTTTGGGTTTTTAACATAGCTTTAATAATTTTTAAGTCATATCGCTATGATGTCTGCAGTGTGGCAGTTTAGACTAATATCTATCACTAGTGCATCATGCCACAGACATGCAGCATGATGTCCCACCCAGACACATTATCGTGACACCAGGACAACCAGTTCTAACACTAACCCCTTAATGCTGAGTGCCAAGCGAGGCAGCTGTTGTACCATTTTTATAAGTCTTGGCATGACTTGGCCTGGGTTCGAACCCATGACTTCCCGCATCCATGCAGATGCTCTAACCAATAGGTCACTGGAGCGGTCCTGTCAGGTCATAATACAAGATAATACACAGCTGACAAGAGTACATTATTTACACACAGTCAGGTCAACACACAAGAGTGCATTATTTACACACTGTTGGGTCATGATGTATGTGTACATTATTTACACACTGTCGGGTCATGATGTATGTGTACATTATTTACACACTGTTGGGTCATGATGTGTACATTATTTGCACAATATCAGGTCATAATGTATGTGTACATTATTTACACCCTGTTGGGTCATGATGTGTACATTATTTACACACTGTCAGGTCATGATGTATGTGTACATTATTTACACAATGTCGGGTCATGATGTATGTGTACAGTATTTACACACTGTCGGGTCATGATGTATGTGTACATTATTTACACACTGTGAGGTCATGATGGATGTGTACATTATTTACACACTGTCGGGTCATGACGTATGTGTACATTATTTACACACTGTTGGGTCATGATACACTATTATACAAAGGTTAAAGGTCATACAATTGCTGAGATATAAATTGTACATACCATTTCCAAATATAGGCATCTAACTCTTAAAGTACTAATCTGACAAAGATGAGATAACTCCTGTCAAGATACAAATGCATACTAAGAGTCATGAAGATAACTATAAAAACTATGAAGATATCAAATGTAGGATTGTGTGATGGATGGGTGGTCACAATTCTGTATTACGATTAGGGATACCTCTATTGATCATAGTGTGGTGGATGGGTGGTCACAGCTCTGTATTACAATTGGGGATACATCTATTGATCATAGTGTAAAGGATGGGTGGTCACAATTCTGTATTACAATTGGGGATACCTCTATTGATCAGAGTATGATGGATGGGTGGTCACAATTCTGTATTATGATTGGGGATACCTCTATTGATCAGAGTACGATGGATGGGTGGTCACAGCTCTGTATTACAATTGGGGATACATCTATTGATCATAGTGTAAAGGATGGGTGGTCACAATTCTGTATTACAATTGGGGATACCTCTATTGATCAGAGTATGATGGATGGGTGGTCACAATTCTGTATTATGATTGGGGATACCTCTATTGATCAGAGTATGATGGATGGGTGGTCACAGCTCTGTATTACAATTGGGGATACCTCTATTGATCAGAGTGTGATGGATGGGTGGTCACAGCTCTGTATTACAATTGGGGATACCTCTATTGATCAGAGTGTGATGGATGGGTGGTCACAATTCTGTATTACAATTGGGGATACCTCTATTGATCAGAGTGTGATGGATGGGTGGTCACAATTCTGTATTACAATTGGGGATGCCTCTTAAAATATTGATCGGACACCATTTTCACAGCACACAATATCTAGTAATATTTATAAAGCAAACACACTTTCATGAAGAGTTTATCATTAAATCTGTAAACTGGGAACATGGTCACTCTCAAAGTGTACAGCAGACATTAAGTTACCAAAGTGTAAAAACTGTATGGACAAGTTGATTCCAGCATATGCCCATCAAACTGCTTTTACAGGAAGTACAAAAACTGTATGGACAAGTTGATTCCAGCATATGCCCATCAAACTGCTTTTACAGGAAGTACAAAACTGTATGGACTCTAGAATATGCCCATCAAACTGCTTTTACAGGAAGTACAAAAACTGTATGCACAAGCTGACTCTAAAATATGTCCATCAAACTGCTTTGACAGGAAGTACAAAAACTGTATGGACAAGTTGACTCTAGAATATGCCCATCAAACTGCTTTCACAGGAAAAACAAAAACTGTATGGACAAGTTGATTCCAGCATATGCCCATCAAACTGCTTTTACAGGAAGTACAAAAACTGTATGGACAAGTTGACTCCAGCATATGCCCATCAAACTGCTTTGACAGGAAGTACAAAAACTGTATGGACATGCTGACTCTAGAATATGCCCATCAAACTGCTTTGACAGGAAGTACAAAAACTGTATGGACAAGTTGACTCTAGAATATGCCCATCAAACTGCTTTCACAGGAAAAACAAAAACTGTATGGACAAGTTGATTCCAGCATATGCCCATCAAACTGCTTTTACAGGAAGTACAAAAACTGTATGGACAAGTTGACTCCACCATATGCCCATCAAACTGCTTTTACAGGAAGTACAAAAACTGTAGGGACAAGCTGATTCCAGCATATGCACATCAAACTGCTTTTACAGGAAGTACAAAAACTGTATGGACAAGTTGACTCCACCATATGCCCATCAAACTGCTTTTACAGGAAGTACAAAAACTGTAGGGACAAGCTGATTCCAGCATATGCGTATCAAACTGCTTTTACAGGAAGTACAAAAACTGAATGGACAAGTTGACTCCACCATATGCCCATCAAACTGCTTTTACAGGAAATAAATAAACTGTATGGACAAGCTGACTCCACCATATGCCCATCAAACTGCTTTTACAGGAAGTACAAAAACTGTATGGACAAGTTGACTCCAGCATATGCCCATCAAACTGCTTTTACAGGAAGTACAAAAACTGTATAGATTCCAGTACATGCACATCAAACTGCTTTTACAGGAAGTACAAAAACTGTATGGACAAGTTGACTCCAGCATATGCCTGTCAAACTGCTTTTACAGGAAGTACAAAATCTGTATGGACAAGCTAACTCCAGAAATTGGGGCTAGATTTTTAAGACTGTCAAAGAAATGCCTACAAGAAATGCCTGTCAGGCATGTGAAATCAAATGTCACTCATGTCAAAGAATGAGCAAACTCAGTGAACTTTTGTCCCCTGCCAACTGTGTTTAGGACTAAAAATTACACAATGAACTCTAGCCATGACCATTGTGACAGAGATACAGTTACTAAACAGACATGTAAAGTCACAAGTTTCACGTCTCAGTCTTAACAGGTTAGTAACCTTGGCCTGGAAGAAAAAAACCTTGATTGTAATGCATATAATGCACTGTCACCTTGAACTTGAAGTTAGAACCTGAAATGTGGACTGCAACATATTCTTGTGAACATGCAAAAGTTTCACTGTTAGCATTATCAATCTCAAAACCAATGCTAAACAGACACTGATTTTACTCGTAATAATATTTTTATATAGACATGTGCTAAACAGACGTTGATTTTACTGGTAATAATTATTTCTAGACATGTGCTAAACAGACATTGCTTTTGCTGGTAATAATAACAATTTCTAGACATGTGCTAAACAGATGTTCATTTTAGAGTCCCTTTTCAATAAACATGAGAAAATGAATGTTACTATACGTACATCCTCTTTAGTGTCTCCAAACAGAAAATCTCCAATCAAAATATGGGCCACTGTGTCATGGGGATGATCTTCTACCTGAAGTTATAAATAATAATTAACATTTTAAGAGTCATGCATTGCTCATTTTAACAAAGTGCCTTTCTGTACAGCATTTGTTCATCTAACAAGACCAGAAAAGTTTGTGTTTAACTGCACTTACTTTCCTTTCATCGATTTTAAACTTTTTAGAAAATTTCTTTGTCTGACCTAGATTTCTGATACCAATTTCACAATTTAATCTAAAAGAACAGGGGTGGGGGTGGGATTGGATATACTTTAATACTGCCAATCATATCAGTACATGTGCTGATTGTACCAATTATTATCCCATAAAATTGTCCAAGGGAGGTAACTGATGACCATTTCATACTTAATGGCTGTATAAAAAGTCGAATATTCATCAAGGACGGCATTTGATTAAATATTTTATAAACACTATACACAAAAATTCACTGTAACATGAAACATAAGAAGCAAATATTCTTTTACAATCCAATTACCGTAAGAATACTCATATTCTCAGACACTTCAAGAATGGACAAAAAGCCCCAGCCTTGTAAGTAATTACTAGGATCAAGAAGTTTATAAAATAATTTGTTATAAATGAACTGTTTATATTGTGTACCCAAATGCAAACAGCACAGACCAGGATGTACCATGGTATAATGCACTCACAGACCAGGATGTGTCATGGTATAATGCACTCACAGACCAGGATGTACCATGGTATAATGCACTCACAGACCAGGATGTACCATGGTATAATGCACTCACAGACCAGGATGTGTCATGGTATAATGCACTCACAGACCAGGATGTACCATGGTATAATGCACTCACAGACCAGGATGTGTCATGGTATAATGCACTCACAGACCAGGATGTACCATGGTATAATGCACTCACAGACCAGGATGTGTCATGGTATAATGCACTCACAGACCAGGATGTACCATGGTATGATGCACTCACAGACCAGGATGTGTCATGGTATAATGCACTCACAGACCAGGATGTACCATGGTATAATGCACTCACAGACCAATGATGTACCATGGTATGATGCACTCACAGACCAGGATGTGTCATGGTACAATGCACTCACAGACCAGGATGTACCATGGTATAATGCACTCACAGACCAGGATATACCATGGTATAATGCCCTTACAGACCATGGTCTACCATTATCTCCCATGTAATGTGAATTTATTTTTCGATGTATCAGTTTTCATGATTTTGCTCCAAAAATATAAGATATTTTCACTGGTACTTAAATCATGTGATAAAGCAAAAGATCCCATTGTTTCCATTGAAGGGATCCTATTGTTTCCATTGAAAACATCCTACTGTTTCCAATGAAGGGATCATATTGTTTCCACTGAAAAGACCCTAATGTTGCCACTGAAAAGACCCCATTGTTTCCACTGAAAGGATCCTGTTATTTCCACTGAAAAGACCCCATTGTTTCCACTGAAAGGATCCTGTTATTTCCACTGAAGGGATCCTATTATTTCCACTGAAGGGATCCTACTGTTTCCTATTTTTTCCAATGAAAGGATCAAATTCTTTCCACAGAATGGTTTACAGTGTTTCAACAGATTCAGGGGTTAGTAAAAAATTCACTGAAACTATCTTGAAAGACCACACCTTCTACCAAAACATCATGGTCTCTTAAAACAGGTAGTCTCTCATGACAGGTCATAACAATTTATCATTAAATCTGTAAACTGGGAATGTGGTCTCTCTCACTTCAGTGGTCTTTCAAGACAGGTTTTACTGTCCCACTATTCATATAATTTAATTCCATTATTATAAGTTCACAGCAACTAAATCAACTTGAAATCTTGAACTGGTAGGTGTCTACCGTCTCTTTCCTCCTGTTACTTTTACAGTGGACTAGAATGTCAATGTTGCACAGTAATGCTAATTGTTAATTTAGATATACTTGGTTGCTTACTTTATATCTGTAGTACATCTGGTTACAAAGACATTCTGAAAAGAACACTGAATCAAAATTAAACAAGTAACAAGACAATCTACGGTGTTACAGCAGACACGTTTTTCTGCGTAAACATTCAAACAGATATATTATTCTTGATTTATTGCATCAACTGGTGACTAAGTCTTGTCAAACTCTACGATTTATTGCATCAACTAGTGACTAAGTCTTGTCAGACTCTATGATTTATTGCATCAACTGGTGACTAAGTCTTGTCAGACTCAATGATTTATTGCATCAACTGGTGACTAAGTCTTGTTGGATTCTATGATTTATTGCATCAACTGGTGACTAAGTCTTGTCAGACTATGATTTATTGCATCAACTGGTGACTAAGTCTTGTCAGACTCTGATTTATTGTGCATGATGACATGATAGACATTGACAGAATGATTTCTTGCTTTCCTATTCATTGACACTACTATAATTTCTTGCTTTCCTATTCACTGACACTACTAGAATTTCTTGCTTTCTATTCATTGACACTACTAGAATTTCTTGCTTTCCTATTCATTGACACTATTAGAATTTCTTGCTTTCCTATTCATTGACAGTACTAGAATTCCTTGCTTTCCTATTCATTGACACTACTAGAATTTCTTGCTTTCCTATTCATTGACACTATTAGAATTTCTTGCTTTCCTATTCATTGACACAACTAGAATTTCTTGCTTTCCTATTCACTGACACTACTAGAATTTCTTGCTTTCCTATTCATTGACACAACTAGAATTTTTTGCTTTCCTATTCACTGACACAATTAGAATTTCTTGCTTTCCTATTCATTGACACTACTAGAATTTCTTGCTTTCCTATTCACTGACACTACTAGAATTTCTTGCTATTCTATTCATTGACACTACTAGAATTTCTTGCTTTCCCATTCATTGACACTACTAAAATTTCTTGCTACCCTATTCACTGACACTACTAGAATTTCTTGCTATCCTATTCATTGACACTACTAGAATTTCTTGCTATCCCATTCATTGACACTACTAGAATTTCTTGCCATCCCATTCATTGACACTACTTGAAGTTTTGCTTTCCTATTCATTGAAACTGCAAGAATGATTACTTGTTTTTCTATTCTATAGTCTTGGGAAAGACACTAAGCTCAAATTTTCCCCAGATGATAATTTGTTAAAAGTGCTGCTAAAAACAAAAACATCACCAACAACAATACAACCAGGTAAAAGGGTCCAAACTTACGCTTGAGAGTCTCTCCAGAATTTTGCGGTGGATAACATTGTACATTCTAGTCATATCAATCTTCTCCTGTCCAGTGGCCAGTTTATTCAAAAGGTCAGTCAACCTTACAAGGACGAGAACAGTAACAAGCAAATAATCAGTTTTGTGCCTGATAATAAATTAATCAAGTTGCATATATAAACTAGATTTGCTTTAGTATAATAAGCATGCTCCTGCAACAGACAATAAAAGGCTAAGTACACAAAGTTGAAAAAAATATGAAAAGTAGAAATTGTTTCAAAGGCATGAAATATAAAATACACGACATTTACACATGTGCAAAACCATGTCAGCTGAAATTAATTGAAATTAATTTGTCGAAGTCAAGTAGTTGTTCACCAATCCTTCAAACACCCAATAAAGTCAAGAGGAAAAATTAGTCATTAAAACTGGAAATAAATAGTTTACGTGGTAAGAAACTTTTAAACACGTTTACCACATTCTATTTAACTATGCTGAGTGAGGTTTGTTCAGTTCCGCTAAGAAGGTTTTCATCCCCCAAAAGACCAAAACGTTCAAGCATTTTATTAACAGAACAAGAAGCCCAAGTGGGCCTAACACCACTTAAGTCAAATGAAGAAATAGGTCATGTGACTTGGGTTGATAGCCATTCCCGTCATCATAATTTCCAGCTATCTGTTAAACTAGTGGTATCTTACATGCTGTTTAACTGTGTTTCTACTCCAAGTAACTTCAGCTGGACTAAATGGTGTACTGGGATCTTTCTTTTGAATGCAAAATGTATTCATGAAAGGATACTGTCAAATTAGGTGTGACTGGGTACAGCAGTTTCAGATGGAAAATTGTTTTTATGTCTTTAAATTCTTTTTAAGAGCCGATTATTGAAACCATCTCTGACATTCTCAAGAAACTCCAGTATACCAGATTTGAAGATAAAAATATTTTGTTACACATTATATATAGAGAACATGATGGATGCATTGCCCAATTTAACCCTACGTTCAGGTGCAGCCCATGAGTTGTGTTAAATTGGATAATGTGTGTGCCTGTTCTCTTCTAAAATTTGAATAAATCTGAAAGACTTTCAAATGATGCTTTCATTCAAATTTGGTCACATGTTCCTGAGTGCATTTGAAGAAAAACTGTTTAAAGTTTTTTTCTTTCTATTACTAATAATGAAAGCCATATCTTATTGGAAGCAGCAGAACAAACTTACAACGGGCTTCAGGCCATGTTTTTTCTCTTTTGAATTTGATCAAACAAGAAGTTGTTTCAAGGTTTTTCTATTTAAAGTAAGTGCAGCCTTATTTGACGGTGGATCAGCATAATTTTAACAAATATGACTGCTAGGAAAATGTGCATTTACTCACACTGCCAGGTAGGAAAATGTACATTTACTCACACTGCCAGGTAGGAAAATGTGCATCTACTCACACTGCCAGGTAGGAAAATGTGCATTTACTCACACTGCTAGGTAGGAAAATGTACATTTACTCACACTGCTAGGTAGGAACATGTGCATTTACTTACACTGCCAGGTAGGAAAATGTACATTTACTCACACTGCCAGGTAGGAAAATGTACATTTACTCACACTGCCAGGTAGGAAAATGTACATTTACTCCCACTGCCAAGTAGGAAAATGTACATTTCCTCACACTGCCAGGTAGGAAAATATGCATTTACTTACACTGCCAGGTAGGAAAATGTACATTTCCTCACAATGCTAGGTAGGAAAATATGCATCTACTCACACTGCCAGGTAGGAAAATGTACATTTACGTACACTGCCAGGTAGGAAAATGTACATTTACTCACACTGCCAGGTAGGAAAATGTACATTTACTCACACTGCCCAGTAGGAAAATGTACATTTACTCACACTGCCACGTAGGAAAATGTACATTTACTCACACTGCCAGGTAGGAAAATATACATCTACTCACACTGCCAGGTAGGAAAATGTGCATTTACTTACACTGCCAGGTAGGAAAATGTACATTTACTCACACTGCTAGGTAGGAAAATATGCATCTACTCACACTGCCAGGTAGGAAAATGTACATTTACTCACACTGCCAGGTAGGAAAATGTACATTTATTCACACTGCCAGGTAGGAAAATATGCATCTACTCACACTGCCAGGTAGGAAAATGTACATCTACTCACACTGCCAGGTAGGAAAATGTGCATTCACTCACACTGCCAGGTAGGAAAATGTGCATTTACTCACACTGCCAGGTAGGAAAATGTGCATTTACTCACACTGCCAGGTAGGAAAATGTACATTTACTCACACTGCCAGGTAGGAAAATATGCATCTACTCACACTGCCCGGTAGGAAAATGTGCATTTACTCACACTGCCGGGTAGGAAAATGTGCATTTACTCACACTGCCAGGTAGGAAAATGTGCATTTACTCACACTGCCAGGTAGGAAAATGTACATTTACTCACGCTGTCAGGTAGGAAAATGTACATTTACTCACACTGCCAGGTAGGAAAATGTACATTTACTCACACTGCCAGGTAGGAAAATGTACATTTACTCACACTGCCAGGTAGGAAAATGTACATTTACTCACACTGCCAGGTAGGAAAATGTACATTTACTCACACTGCCAGGATGGAAAATGTGCATTTACTCACACTGCCAGGTAGGAAAATATGCATCTACTCACACTGCCCGGTAGGAAAATGTGCATCTACTTACACTGCCAGGTAGGAAAATGTACATTTACTCACACAGCCAGGTAGGAAAATGTGCATTTACTCACACTGCCAGGTAGGAAAATGTACATTTACTCACACTGCCAGGTAGGAAAATGTGCATCTACTTACACTGCCAGGTAGGAAAATGTACATTTACTCACACTGCCAGGTAGGAAAATGTACATTTACTCACACTGCTAGGTAGGAAAATGTGCATCTACTCACACTGCCAGGTAGGAAAATGTACATTTACTCACACTGCCAGGTAGGAAAATGTACATTTACTCACACTGCCAGGATGGAAAATGTGCATTTACTCACACTGCTAGGTAGGAAAATATGCATCTACTTACACTGCCAGGTAGGAAAATGTATATTTACTCACACTGCTAGGTAGGAAAATGTGCATCTACTTACACTGCCAGGCAGGAAAATGTACATTTACTCACACTGCCAGGTAGGAAAATGTACATTTACTCACACTGCCAGGTAGGAAAATGTACATTTACTCACACTGCTACGTAGGAAAATGTACATTTAATCACACTGCTAGGTAGGAAAATGTACATTTATTCACACTGCCAGGTAGGAAAATGTACATTTACTCACTTCCAGGTAGGAAAATGTACATTTACTCACACTGCCAGGTAGAAAAATGTACATTTACTCACACTGCTAGGTAGGAAAATATGCATCTACTTACACTGCCAGGTAGGAAAATGTACATTTACTCACACTGCTAGGTAGGAAAATGTGCATTTACTTACACTGCCAGGTAGGGAAATGTACATTTACTCACACTGCTAGGTAGGAAAATGTACATTTACTCACACTGCCAGGTAGGAAAATGTACATTTCCTCCCACTGCCAAGTAGGAAAATGTACATTTCCTCACACTGCCAGGTAGGAAAATGTGCATTTACTTACACTGCCAGGTAGGAAAATGTACATTTCCTCACACTGCTAGGTAGGAAAATATGCATCTACTCACACTGCCAGGCAGGAAAATGTACACTTACTCACACTGCCAGGTAGGAAAATGTACATTTACTCACACTGCCAGGTAGGAAAATGTGCATTTACTCACACTGCCACGTAGGAAAATGTACATTTACTCACACTGCCCAGTAGGAAAATGTACATTTACTCACACTGCCAGGTAGGAAAATGTACATTTAATCACACTGCCAGGTAGAAAAATATACATCTACTCACACTGCCAGGTAGGAAAATGTGCATTTACTTACACTGCCAGGTAGGAAAATGTACATTTACTCACACTGCTAGGTAGGAAAATGTGCATCTACTCACACTGCCAGGTAGGAAAATGTACATTTACTCACACTGCCAGGTAGGAAAATGTACATTTACTCACACTGCCAGGAAGGAAAATATGCATCTACTCACACTGCCAGGTAGGAAAATGTACATCTACTCACACTGCCAGGTAGGAAAATGTGCATTCACTCACACTGCCAGGTAGGAAAATGTGCATTTACTCACACTGCCAGGTAGGAAAATGTGCATTTACTCACACTGCCAGGTAGGAAAATGTACATTTACTCACACTGCCAGATAGGAAAATATGCATCTACTCACACTGCCCGGTAGGAAAATGTGCATTTACTCACACTGCCAGGTAGGAAAATGTGCATTTACTCACACTGCCAGGTAGGAAAATGTGCATTTACTCACACTGCCAGGTAGGAAAATGTACATTTACTCACACTGCCAGGTAGGAAAATGTGCATTTACTCACACTGCCAGGTAGGAAAATGTACATTTACTCACACTGCCAGGTAGGAAAATGTACATTTACTCACACTGCCAGGTAGGAAAATGTGCATCTACTTACACTGCCAGGTAGGAAAATGTACATTTACTCACACTGCCAGGTAGGAAAATGTGCATTTACTCACACTGCCAGGATGGAAAATGTGCATTTACTCACACTGCTAGGTAGGAAAATATGCATCTACTTACACTGCCAGGTAGGAAAATGTATATTTACTCACACTGCTAGGTAGGAAAATGTGCATCTACTTACACTGCCAGGCAGGAAAATGTACATTTACTCACACTGCCAGGTAGGAAAATGTACATTTACTCACACTGCCAGGTAGGAAAATGTACATTTACTCACACTGCTAGGTAGGAAAATGTACATTTATTCACACTGCCAGGTAGGAAAATGTACATTTACTCACTGCCAGGTAGGAAAATGTACATTTACTCACACTGCCAGGTAGGAAAATGTACATTTACTCACACTGCTAGGTAGGAAAATATGCATCTACTTACACTGCCAGGTAGGAAAATGTACATTTACTCACACTGCCAGGTAGGAAAATGTACATTTACTCACACTGCTAGGTAGGAAAATGTGCATTTACTTACACTGCCAGGTAGGGAAATGTACATTTACTCACACTGCTAGGTAGGAAAATGTACATTTACTCACACTGCCAGGTAGGAAAATGTACATTTCCTCCCACTGCCAAGTAGGAAAATGTACATTTCCTCACACTGCCAGGTAGGAAAATATGCATTTACTTACACTGCCAGGTAGGAAAATGTACATTTCCTCACACTGCTAGGTAGGAAAATATGCATCTACTCACACTGCTAGGTAGGAAAATGTACATTTACTCACACTGCCAGGTAGGAAAATGTACATTTACTCACACTGCCAGGTAGGAAAATGTGCATTTACTCACACTGCCACGTAGGAAAATGTACATTTACTCACACTGCCAGGTAGGAAAATGTACATTTACTCACACTGCCCAGTAGGAAAATGTACATTTACTCACACTGCCAGGTAGGAAAATGTACATTTACTCACACTGCCAGGTAGAAAAATATACATCTACTCACACTGCCAGGTAGGAAAATGTGCATTTACTTACACTGCCAGGTAGGAAAATGTACATTTACTCACACTGCTGGGTAGGAAAATATGCATCTACTCACACTGCCAGGTAGGAAAATGTACATTTACTCACACTGCCAGGTAGGAAAATGTACATTTACTCACACTGCCAGGTAGGAAAATATGCATCTACTCACACTGCCAGGTAGGAAAATGTACATCTACTCACACTGCCAGGTAGGAAAATGTGCATTCACTCACACTGCCAGGTAGGAAAATGTGCATTTACTCACACTGCCAGGTAGGAAAATGTGCATTTACTCACACTGCCAGGTAGGAAAATGTACATTTACTCACACTGCCAGATAGGAAAATATGCATCTACTCACACTGCCCGGTAGGAAAATGTGCATTTACTCACACTGCCAGGTAGGAAAATGTGCATTTACTCACACTGCCAGGTAGGAAAATGTGCATTTACTCACACTGCCAGGTAGGAAAATATACATTTACTCACACTGCCAGGTAGGAAGATGTGCATTTACTCACACTGCCAGGTAGGAAAATGTACATTTACTCACACTGCCAGGTAGGAAGATGTGCATCTACTTACACTGCCAGGTAGGAAAATGTACATTTACTCACACTGCCAGGTAGGAAAATGTACATTTACTCACACTGCCAGGTAGGAAAATGTACATTTACTCACACTGCCAGGTAGGAAAATGTGCATCTACTCACTGCCAGGTAGGAAAATGTACATTTACTCACACTGCCAGGTAGGAAAATGTGCATTTACTCACACTGCCAGGTAGGAAAATGTACATTTACTCACACTGCCAGGTAGGAAAATGTGCATTTACTCACACTGCCAGGTAGGAAAATGTACATTTACTCACACTGCCAGGTAGGAAAATGTGCATCTACTTACACTGCCAGGTAGGAAAATGTACATTTACTCACACTGCCAGGTAGGAAAATGTACATTTACTCACACTGCCAGGTAGGAAAATGTACATTTACTCACACTGCTAGGTAGGAAAATGTGCATCTACTCACACTGCCAGGTAGGAAAATGTACATTTACTCACACTGCCAGGTAGGAAAATATGCATCTACTCACACTGCCAGGTAGGAAAATATGCATTCACTCACACTGCCAGGTAGGAAAATGTGCATTTACTCACACTGCCAGGTAGGAAAATGTACATTTACTCACAGTGCCAGATAGGAAAATATGCATCTACTCACACTGCCCGGTAGGAAAATGTGCATTTACTCACACTGCCAGGTAGGAAAATGTGCATTTACTCACACTGCCTGGTAGGAAAATGTGCATTTACTCACACTGCCAGGTAGGAAAATGTACATTTACTCACACTGCCAGGTAGGAAAATGTACATTTACTCACACTGCCAGGTAGGAAAATGTGCATTTACTCACACTGCCAGGTAGGAAAATGTACATTTACTCACACTGCCAGGTAGGAAAATGTACATTTACTGACACTGCCAGGTAGGAAGATGTGCATCTACTTACACTGCCAGGTAGGAAAATGTACATTTACTCACACTGCCAGGTAGAAAAATGTGCATTTACTCACACTGCCAGGTAGGAAAATGTACATTTACTCACACTGCCAGGTAGGAAAATGTGCATTTACTCACACTGCCAGGTAGGAAAATGTACATTTACTCACACTGCTAGGTAGGAAAATGTACATTTACTCACACTGCCAGGTAGGAAAATGTACATTTACTCACACTGCCAGGTAGGAAAATGTGCATTTACTCACACTGCTAGGTAGGAAAATATGCATCTACTTACACTGCCAGGCAGGAAAATGTACATTTACTCACACTGCCAGGTAGGAAAATGTACATTTACTCACACTGCCAGGTAGGAAAATGTACATTTACTCACACTGCCAGGTAGGAAAATGTACATTTACTCACACTGCCAGGTAGGAAGATGTGCATCTACTTACACTGCCAGGTAGGAAAATGTACATTTACTCACACTGCCAGGTAGGAAAATGTGCATTTACTCACACTGCCAGGTAGGAAAATGTACATTTACTCACACTGCTAGGTAGGAAAATATGCATCTACTTACACTGCCAGGTAGGAAAATGTACATTTACTCACACTGCCAGGTAGGAAAATGTACATTTACTCACACTGCTAGGTAGGAAAATGTACATTTACTCACACTGCCAGGTAGTAAAATGTACATTTACTCATACTACTAGGTAGGAAAATGTGCAGCTACTTACACTGCCAGGTAGGAAAATATGCATTTACTCACACTAAAAACTGACCATTCTGGACACATTTCAAGTATTTTGACAGGAAAAAGATGTTTTGAAGGAATGGTGTAAGGCTTTCATGCTAGTGTGAATTAGTGCACAGGTAACAATGCCTATCATTTGGTAAACTGCACAACTTTCACAGAACCATTAATAAAGGAGCAAAACTACACATTATATGAAATGGAAAATATCTGGGAACAAACATACTACATACATGCCAACCAATGGTGAGGAAAAAGTGTGACCCAAGTGGACAAAAAGAGTAATCTGAGCAGAAAAAGAGTAATCCACATATAACATGATAAAAGTTCAATGAGCATATGTACAAAATGATTTATTTATCCCCTGGACTTTTAACATCAATTACTGCTTAAGTTTTCATATAAAATACTTTGAGCTTTAAAAAGCAACAGACTCTCACACTGCATTTCAAAACACTTTGTACCAGCTGAGACAATGAATGTTTTGCACACCAGTAGAGCACTTAGTGCCGGACTACTGAGCCTGAATCTGAATTCAGTTTTATTTTTGTTTACAATACTGAACAATCTCTCACAGTCAGCATTAGAATGGTAAAGAACCAATATTCTTTTCATAACCTGACAAAGAAGAGGAAATTTATATCTTACAGTTATTGGGTCTTTTAGCTGGGAAATAAGATGAAAAAATTAACTCTGTCTGCATGAAGTACATTGTCAGGTAGAGTGCTAAGTTGATAACTTCAGGAGTTCTCCTAATTTATCAGCAGCCTTTCCTGCAGCATGGTGCATCATATGACATGTACAATGATGGAGATATTTTTAAAAATATAGAATGCAACTCCTTTATGAATTCCAGTCATCACTGATGCAGTATCAGCTGAAAACCCGTATACAGTTCTGCCAACTTATGTTTTGAGTCTGAGTCTTGTAACTTTTTCTCATCAAGAATTGGTCATATTGGTGTGGGGTTTTCATCAGAAATTTTCTAATGGTGTAGAGTTTGTCCTAAATAAAGTGTGATCAATCCTTTCATGAGATTAGTCCCTTCTAGGGATTCTAGTATCATACATGCCAACCATTACGCTTTTGGCTTAATCATTACGCTTTTTTTCACAAAATTACGCCTTACGCCATTAATAAAAGGGCAAAACTACATATTATATGAAATGGAGAAAAATCTGGGGACAAACATACTACATACATGCCAAACCCTGGTGAGGAAAAAGCGTGACCCAAGTGGACAAAAAGAGTAATCCGAGCAGAAAAAGAGTAATCCACATGATCAAAATTCAATGAGCATATGTACAAAATGATTTATTTATCCCCCTGGACTTTTAACATCAATTACTGCTTCAAGTTTTCATATATAATACTTTGAGCTTTAAAAAGCAACAGACTCTCACATTGCATTTGAAAACACTTTGTACCAGCTGAGACAATGAATGTTTTGCACACCAGTAGAGCACTTAGTGCTGGACTACTAAGCCTGAATCTGAATTCAATTTTATCATATTTGGTGCATCATATGACAGAGACAACCTGAACTGTACAATAATGGAGACATTTTTCAAAATACAGAATGCAACTCCTTTATGAATTCCAGTCATCACTGATGCAGTGTCAGCTGAAAACCCCCATACAGTTCTGCCAACTCATGTTTATTCAACGCATTATCAAGCAAATACAAAAAATGTTTTCTCCAGTGGAATTTACTGTTAATTCTGGTAATGAAAGAAGAGCACTCTGACTTTGCCCTTTTCACTGTCGAAGTCTCTTACACAGACTGGGTACAACTTTTTTGTCACAATCACTACTCCTGTCTGTTGCAATACTAAATGACCCAATTTTCATGACTTCTCAATTTTAAGTGAAGTATCTTCTGCTAAACACCTAACATTATTAGATGATTTTGCTCTTGCACATGCATATTTTCTGCAATTTTGGAATCAGGAAACATCCGTTTGAACAAAGGACCAATGTAGTCTTCTACTGCTAGGCATAGTCCATGTTCTATTAACAACTTAGTAGATAATGCCTCTGCATTTATAAAATTTGTGTCCACAATTTAGTTCTCCTGTAAATAAGAAATTACCTTAGTACTGGAATTAGTAAAATGAGCTAATTCAAGGTTTCTTTGTTTTACCACCATGACTAATATTAAATTCCTTTCCACGCAGCCTTCAAGGGGCGTGAAGCTGCCTTAGTATGGAATGCTGTATTGTGTAATTCATGTATTCATCTCTGAGTTAGGTTTTCGTCTTTTCCTAATCCATCTGTGAAATTATTTTAAAATAATTTTGCTCTAACACACACAGAGACTTGAATAAATCTGACGACTTTTAGCGCCAAATACCTGAGACTATTTCTGTACCAGATATGAATTAGAACAAAGAATCCGTGAGCAAAGATTAAAAGTTAGAAAACCAGTCTGTTCTCTTCTAACTAAGCCATACAGCTGCTATAAATAGAGACCGAGGTAAAAAATTGAAAGTAAAAACCAGCATGTTTCTTGGAAATAGGGCAACTGCTATAAATAGAACATAATACTGTAAGGAAAGTGCATGCAAGTCTTTGGACAAGCATACTCTTATGTAGTAGTTACATAGAAGCCGTCTGTTCTAGAATACAGTCTGTGGGAATAATGGGATGTTAATAAAAATGAGAAAACAAATGATTAATTTTACTTGGAGGGGGATATACCAAAAATGTGTAGTCCGAATACAGTTAGGCATAAGGCGTAATTTAGTGAAAAAAAGCGTAATGATTAAGCCAAAAGCATAATGGTTGGCATGTATGATACTAGAATCCCTAGAAGGGACTAATCTCATGAAAGGATTGATCCCACTTCATTTAGGACAAACTAGACACCATTAGGAAACTTCTGACGAAAACCCCATACCAATATGACCAATTCATTGAAGAGAAAAAGTTATTAGACTCAGACCAACACAAGAAGTATTTTGTTTAATACTCTGGAAGAGCAGTGATAGAAAAAGTTTTCAATATGTCAGCCATGGTGGCCATATTGGATAGAATTTTCATTCACCTTGACACCACAAGAAGTCTTCTAATAAAAACTCAATGTTTCCAGCAATTTTTGTAACTTTTATTGTCTTTTTAAGACTTACAGCTGGATATAGCATATGACAGAATTTAGAGAGTGCAACAACTCTTGCAGTTTTCAGTGGATTGCTGTGAAACTTTGTATGTATTAAACCCATCATCATAAAATGTGCATCACTTTACTTGGAGCTTTTTCAGATTATAATTTAAATGAGCAAGTTACATACAATTCCCCACAGCCATACTTAATGGGAGAAAAACACCATATCATTGCGAGATAATTACCATACCAACTGGAAAGCAAATTTTTAGTAAATTATGTTTCTCCGAGAATACTTACCTGATCACATTAACGTTAGGAATATAAGCCTGCTACCTCTCGAATCCAGCCCTATTAAAAGACGAAAATTCGTTTTTTCGGTCTATCTTATATAGACCAAAGGACAATAACTCTTGCCCCTTACCTCCCCTTGCCACCGCCAGGTGTCACTAGTATTTTAAGCTGAGCGATATATATTATACGAGGATGCTCGCATAGCAGGGTGGTTGGGAGGGTTTTTAAGTAATGTGATCGGGTAAGTATTCTCGGAGAAACATAATTTACTAAAAATTTGCTTTCTCCTTCAAATACGTTCCCCGATCACATTAACATTAGGAGAATAAGTAATAGGAGGAGGGAATGCTGAGCATCCTACCTCCACCCCGGGTACCTTCTAGGGAATGATGGCTGGATTCCCCATTTGAACGATAACCAGTTCTCCTAATTTCATCAGCAACACAGCCTAGGGTCACGTGATATGCGACCCCTATATACAGTTAACAAGATAGTTATTGAAATCTTCTTACCTACAAAATTTCACTGGCGAATCCAGCGAAGCTGATAGGCTGTGCTGATTGTTTTAAATGGGTCTGGTGGTCATCTGGGCTGCCGTCACAGGCCCTACCAGATTCAAGGTTTGCCTCTGCGAAGCCAAATCCCTGAGATAAAAACTGGAGAAGGTTGACTCTGCATGCCAGCCAACAGCTTCTATTATATCTTGGATCGAAACATTGCGTTCGAATGCCAGGCTCGCCGAGATTGCTCTAATCTCATGAGCCGTAATCTTCATGAGGCGACTCTGATCTTGTGAGACCTCAGAGTACACTGAGTGTATAACCCACTTCACCCATGAAGCAAGGGCTTGAGGGGTGATATCCCGTTTACCAGCTTTGACCGGAAGAAAGAGGCGTTTACGTGTGTCCCGACACGCCTCTGTGCGTTTTAAATAGTGCTTGAGTGCACAAACAGGATCTTGCATGGCTGCTGCTCTTGATTTATCTATGGAAGAGAGTGAGCGAATGACAATTCTTTGATTGCCAATGGATGGTAACCTATTTTTGGCTACAAAGCCTGGTTGCATCAGGAGGACCACCGAACCATCTGATCTGAACTGAAGAAAGTTCGGGTCACTGGAAAGGGCATGTAACTCGCTCACCCTGCATGCTGAAGCTAAGGCTATCAAGAAACATGTTTTGTATGATAGTAGCTTTAACGAAGTGTGGCCTAAAGGTTCAAATTTGTCTGAATTGAGCCATGTTAAAACCCCAGACAGATTCCATTTTGGAAACAGGGTGAGGGATTTTGGTTGATTGAAATCAAAATTGGCTAAAAGATCTAATAGATCTTTGTTATGCCCAATGTCACATCTACCATGATGGTGGAATGTGTCTGATATCATGGAGCGGTAGCCTTTGATAGTAATTGGGGCCAACTGTTTCTCCTCGAAAAGCCAGAGAAAAAAGTCGGCCAGTTGAGGGATTGAGACACTCAAAGGGACGATGTTATTGATATGGCACCAGTCCCTGAAAACACGCCACTTTCCCTCGTAAGCCTTCAGAGTGGAGGGCCTTCTTGCTCTTGAGATTCTCTCCACAATCGAAGGTTTAAATTGTTTGTCTCGCAAGGCTGCCCGGACAAGAGCCAAGCGTGAAGAAGACGACGATCCGGGCAGGGGTGGAACACCCGTGACCGCGGTCGTTTGAGAAGATTTGGGCTGATTGGAATCTTCCTGGGTAGATCTATCGCTAGATTGAGTAGATCGGTAACCCAGGACTTGTTCCATCTGAGAGAGGGAATCAGAATCATCCGACAGTTCTGACCCCTTAACCTCTTGATTATTTTTGGTACCAAAACCGTGGGAGGGTAGGCGAATGCCCACAACCCCTCCCAGCTGATTGACAGAGCTTCCACAGCCAAAGCCTCTGGGTCTGGAACCGGAGAGACGAAGGTGGGCAACTTGCGATTCCACCTTGTCGCAAAAAGATCGATCATCGGACGCCCCCAAAGTGTGCAAATCCGAAGAAAGACTGATGGATGGAGTGACCATTCCGTGTGAATGATTTGACCTTTCCTGGATAGACATTGAGTCTGCCGGGAATGTGTCTGATTTGTACATTGATGTGGAGGTTGTCGCACCAACGTAGAAACTGCCAGATCAGAATGCACAGGTCTGGTGATTTGGTGCCCCCTTGTTTGAGGAGGTAAGTCACCACCCCAGAGTTGTCTGACATAATGAGGACAGTTTTTCCTGAGAGTTGATCCTTCCAGAAATGAAAGGCATTGATGACAGCCCTCATTTCTAAAAAGTTGATGTGGAGAGACCTCTCCTCTGGTTCCCAGATCCAGATTACGCGAGCGCGAGTAAGTCGTACCAGATTCAGATCGGTGATAAACTCCATACCCAGATGGACAAAACACTGAGATGGATGGAGATCGGACTTTTTCCAGTTCACGAGAAAGCCTAGATGATCTAAAAGTACTAAAAGATTGTTTCTGCCTTTGAGCAGAATAGAACTTACCATATGTTTCTGGAGGATGTCGTCCAAGTACACTGCCATCCCTGTAGATGAAGTCGAGCGGAACAGGGTGACGATGCAATCCATAACCTTGGTAAAAGCCCAAGGGCTGATGTTGAGGCCAAAGGGTAGGACCTGGAACTGATAAACCGCGTTGCGATAAGCGAATCGGAGAAATTTCCGTGACGTGGGGTGGATAGGGACGTTAAAATATGCATCGGTCATATCTAGACTGACGGCATACTCGTTCCGCTGGATGGAAAGACGGATTGATCTTGCCGTTTCCATCTTGAATTTCGGTGGTAAAATGTATTGGTTGAGGCGACTCAGGGCGATGATCGGCCTCAACTTGCCATTTGCCTTCTGGATAAGAAACAGCCTGGAATAAAACCCCGGCGATTGCGGGTTTTTCACAATCTCCACCACCCGTTTTTCTATGAGCGACCGTATCTCCTGTTGTAGAAAGGTATCCTTCTCCCGATCGGACGGTACGTCCGTGAAGAGGGGAGAGGAGGACAGGGGAGGGGGTTGGATAAATGAAATCCGAAGTCCCTCCGAAATGATCTGGATCACCCAATCGTTCTGAGGAAAAAAGGTGGTCCAGTGGTCCTGAAATTGCAGGAGGCGGCCGCCCACAGGTAGGCTGTCTGCGGGTGGTGGAGAGGGTATGTCAATTTTTACAGTTAGGAGGCTTGAAGACGGAGAAACTTTGTTTCTTACTGCCTCTGTATGGTTGCCTCCTAGCTTGATTAGACTGTTGTCTCCTGGCATTGGGTTGGGATCTATACTGCACATTTGATTGTAAGGATCCCTTGTCCCTGGACCGCCAATCATCCCTCCGCTGTGGTAGGGGCTGATTTTTTCTAAACGCCTGTGAGGGCTGGGCGGCGAGTTGGAGGGGCAGTTCCTGAGCTGCCTGCTTCCGAACGTCTTCAATTTTTCCTCCAAAGAATAAAAGCGACCCAAATGGAGTCATCCGTAATACCAGAGTATGATGGGGCTTGAACGACGTGGACTGCAGACATACGTCACGTCGTATCAGGTCTAAGTTGGCAGAAGCAGTCAACGCATTAGCCATGGAATGGTGAGCTGCCCTGTTAAAAACTCTAGCAATCCGGGCCGTCGCTTCCCAAGCGTGGTCATTGTTGGAAAATGGCTAATGAAGCCAAGTTTAACATTGAAGACGTAGCGACTACGTTCCTGACTAGCTTTGACGTGGCATGGAACACATTTTTGTCCACTTTGTAAAACAGTGGTGCGGACATGTGAACTGCTGCCATATTTTTGTCCAGGGCCGGAAGATCCGTACTGAAGGTGTCTGAATGAGTTTTGTACCAGTGACCCGATAACGTCGCTGGTATTTGGCTTTCTGAAAAGAATGCCTTAGCATTCCCCGGATCACCTATTCATCCTGATAGACGATCGCTGATCTCCTTAATTTTTGCTGACTGGGAAAGGAGCAGGAAGGATGGCGTCTCTTCCTCCCCGTCAAGATCTACAGACGCCTTAGTAGTCTTGAGTGGCAGTAGGAGGTGGAGGGCATTCTGAAATTGCCAACACCCTACAAATTTCTTCCACTGCCGCCTTGAAGCCAAACTCAGTCCATTCCATGGTTGGATCTGTGTACGGCTGATTTGCAGGAGTTTTGTCACCCTCACTGTGTGCCAAGTCGTGTTCTGTAATAGCTTGCATTTCTGGTTAGAGCATACCAGGTGGCATAGATGACGCGATTCCGTCATCCTTAACACTGTCACTAACTCTCCCTTGTGGATAAGCCGTGCACATATGGACGGACGGCCCTGCCGGCTGGTTTGTCTGGCTTGTGGTCGGTCTGAATGTTGGCGACGGTCCTGCTATCACCGGTACCGGCTGCTCCAATGGCCTGGCTGGATGGACAGATTTCTCACTAAAATCTCCGCCATAGTACTGGTATGTTGCCGTCGGTACAGCTTCACGGACGGATTTATCACTAAAATCCCTGTAAGTCATGTTTGGTCGGATCGTTTTGCCAATAGGGTCCCCATGCTGGGATGGTTGGATGGCCGGTGACGTAGAGGTTGTATCAAGAAATGGATCCAATGGATCCGGTAAAAACCCCATGCGTCTTGACTTACAGTCCCGAAGGCCATGCTCGGACATGCGGGGGGACTTATGCCCACTGGGCAGCCTAAAATTGGGGGAACATTCCCCCAAAGAGTCAGACAAAGATGTGTTAGCGAGCGAGGGAAATAAAGGTAATATCTAGCCTGATGTCAATAGCTGCATCGTCGTTTCCTGGACCAAACGATGCATCTGTTCAAAGTTGGACTGTTGTACCCTGTCAACATTATTTCCCTCCATTGCCGCTGATGTTACTGTGGCTGACGGTTGCAAACGACGAACTTTAGGTGGAGGGGGGACCCCAATGTCCCCCACAAAGCTCGCAATGGAGGCTGTCTTCGGATGTATACTGAGGACATCAATGCTATCTTTCTTTGACTTATTCCGTCTATCCCTCCCTTTTGCTGCCTTCTGGACTACATCAGCCCACATTTGCTCTGTCCAAGTATTACACACGCTGCATGGTATAGATGATGTACACTTGGTACATACAATACAAGAGTCATGGTTGTCTTCTTTTGCTTTGAACCTTTTGCATTTCGTGCATTTGGTTGACATTTCAACTGAAACGACACAAGAAAAGAAAACAAAGCACAAATTAGCAATTCAGCATGTTATTAATTCGCTAATACCACAACCGTTACTAACGGAGTAAGCGAAATTAGTCAGTGTCGCGTTAACTCTTAATTAACAACACGAGTTCCGCGATAGCATGTGTAACATGGTCTTCAGTAAACAAAATCCGTAAGGGTGACAAAGTCACTCAATTTTGAGAAAAATTGTGAAAATAATGTATACAACCTGTAGAAGAATGATTGTCCAACGCAATAAATCCAAATTTAACTTCGGATGGTCCAATTTAACGCTAAGATGGCTTGGATTGTTTGGAGGTATAATGTACGTGTTATCAGTACAAGCGAAGCTTAAAAACTAGCGACACCTGGCGGTGGAAAGGGGAGGTAAGGAGCAAGAGTTATTGCCCTTTGGTCTATATAAGATAGACCAAAAAGACGAATTTTCGTCTTTTAGTAGGGCTGGATTCAAGAGGTAGCAGGTTTATATTCCTAACGTTAATGTGATCGGGGAACGTATTTGAAGGAGAAATAAAATTACTGGTTGTCCAATCAGTTGCTAGGTAAGCCATATTGGATGAAACTTTGATAAAGCATCTCTTAAGAAACATTTCCATCAAGATTCATCAAATTAGCTATTGTTCTCAAGAAGAAGCTGAAATAGATCCTCCACATGTTTGCCACAGAAACCACGTCATTGCTAGGGGAGCCACATCAGAAAATATTTGATAAAGAATGCCCATGTCTTCTGGATTGGAAAATTGAATTTTTTAGCTTGCTCCAAACACAATATCAGAACTTGAGTAAAAGAATAAGGTGAAATAAACTATGAAATAATTAAAGAAAATTTCATTATATATATATATATATATATATATATATATATATATATATATATATATAACAAATAAATAACTTTTGTTTTCTTTTTATCTTTGTTTGCACCTTAAAACCATGTGCCAATAATTAAAGTTATTAAAACTGATATATGTAAATAATTCATGTAGATAGAAGTGAAAGAGTTAAAATTCAGATACAATTAGAAGAGCAAAGACAGACATATACACTAATTAATTAATCCACTAATTAATTAATCCACAATGGTTGGAACTTTCTTGCATGTTTCATAGCATTATGCTAGTATTGTTTCTTTGAAACTAGCACATAAATTTGCTTGTAGAAACCTCATGAATTATGTTATTTCCTTTCAATATGTATTGCTTGTAGAAACCTCATGAATTATGTTATTTCCTTTCAATATGTTTTCTAAAGCTAATTCTAAATTATGAATTGTACCTTACCTGGGATAAATCTGGGACAGTTTTTCTTTTAGAATATTCTGGAAACTGATGTAGATACAACATTCAGAGTTTTCCATCATACTGCAGTGAACCTAGAAATAAAAACTGCTTTGGTCTTTCCTCTGAATGATTCTATTACTGTTGTTGTAAATTGTGGAAAACAAGACACAGCAGGCACTTCTTGGTGGAAAACAAGACACAGCAGGCGTAGTGATGTCCTGCTTTATGAAGATTGAAGTTAAAGTTTTTCCTTTGCATATATTTCCTTAACCTTTCAGTTCAGTCTAGTATTGGAATACCATATTATGAAGCAAAGACAAGTCAGTCTGTGACACACCTGCTCTCCCATTTGAACTTGCAGTCAAGGTAAAATGTTTACAGCCATTCTTTGATTGACGACTGAACATACTGGCCCTTGCTTTTATGTTTTCCCATTATAATAATGAAAAAAACTGACTTATCTCTAAAATCAAGGACAAATTCTTCAACAATTATTCAAGTAAATATAGGGTACCAGTCTTATCTACAACATGAAGAACACAGTTCTGATTTCTATGGATATCTCCAAGGTTTGGCAGTCATTGGCTGTAAGTTTCTACAAAAATAAATGCAACTTTCATAACAGGTTCAACATAAAATAATCAAACAAATGTGTCTTTAATGTCAATAACTATAGTTACACTTTCGTACCAATTATTCTTAAAATGGTCTACATTAAATAAACAAATGGTTCTGACAGTAAAAAATACAGAAAAAGTGCACATAGCTCATACAGTACCTTGCTGCAGTAAGGGTCCTCCAACTCTACAAAATCTCGCTGGAGTGGTGAGATGGGTGAATCATGGAGGTAGTCAAACAACACAAACAGACTTGTGAATTTGTACTGATCCTGTAATCAAAGATGCAATAAAATGTAGTTGTCAGAAAACAAATAGTGTGTGACTATTATTCTCACAAGTCCCAGCATCAAAAGTAACTTGAACTGTTCAGTGTCTACATTAATGGTCAATATATTTATGTGGATAAAGCTGAATACATACTAGAAGATATATAGGACTTGTAGGGTTGCTAGACAGACACATTCTGACACGCAGAGTACATGTGAGAATAAAGACCTATTAGGACTCAATGGAGAATCCAGTTTAGTGCAAGTTTTCCATGATGCTGCATATTCAAGAAAGATATAGAAAAATGTGCTAAATATTATGTACATTTTTGACCATTGCTACATGTAGAGTACATGTGAGAATGAAGACATATTAGGACACGGTGGAGAATCCAGTGTAGTGCAAGTTGTACATGATTCAAGAAAGACAAAATATTTTCAATTATTCTTTTCATATGTTCAATACTGACCTAGACACATGCCATTTACATTTAGGTAGGTGAAAGAGTTCTATGTGTAATTTAAAAATGAAAAGAATACATAAATTATATCAATTAATTTGTACCCATTCCACAACAAAAGAATTCATACTTAGTACACAAGCTACTATTCAACTGGTAGTACAAAAAATGAGTGTATTGCAAGTGCTTACATGCTCAATATGAAATGAAACAATACACAAAATCTCATTTATATTTATAATCATAAAAGTACCAATGTAAAGCATAATTCCTAAACATCTGACCTGCTGCTTACAAAATGAGATTGCTGATCAGAATTTTGAATCTCGTGAGAGATGCTTATCTAACAGAACTAGTTAACAGTCGGTAAACAGCAAATAAACTGAGTAAGTATATGGTCTGGATTAATCCAGAATTTATTTAATTTCTCCTTAAGTATTTGGAACATCATCAATACAGTGACCTAGTTTTCAAGCTAGAAGTATGATAGCTGAAGACACTTCATTTCTCTGACATTGATGAATCCAGTCAACATGCTTGATTTGTGCATACATCTTGGGGGGGGGGGGTTACAATTCATAATTTGCAGAAGCAGGTCACAACTAAATATTCAAGTGTTCACATTAGATTTTTTCATCAAGCTCACTTCTCTAATTCTTTCACATGTATGTCAGGGTTCTTGATGGGTACAGCTCAGTGTGTGTCTGTTTGCATTATTTCTGATGGGTAAATTCAACTTTATAGTTAATACTTAATAGAAGTAAAAGTTGGCCACTCTGGCCTATGTTTTTACACTCTAAGAATGTCATATTGTCCTTTTTTTTTAAAATTCTTCTGTAAAGTCATCAAATTTGATAAAGCTATTGATTTTTAGGGCTAATATTAACAATTATCAAAAGAATATCAAAAACTACTTTTCATGCTCTAGTGACTTTATTTGGCTGGACAAGACACAGCATCTGTGGAATTTTCTTGTCTCTGTATCATTAAAATTGTCTGGAAAGGGAAATAACTCCAACAAGTATTTTCTTTGTTTACACTGATGCATTAACCATACCTGTATATGTAAGAATGTGAAAGCGAAACTGAAATGCTTATTTTCTGCTGTCTTTCTGTCTCTACACTACCTTTGCTTTTGGTCCTCTCCATGCAACCTTTACCATTCCATGACTCTCATTATCAGAAGGATAGGGGACTGTCTTCATAACCGACGCCTCCAGGGGGGGAACTTGGCTCTGCCAGGGTCGAGAAAATGGTGGCAGCAGTCCCTGATCACCAGAGTGAAGTCAAAAGAGTATTATGATTGCAGGACTTGAAGAACTTGAATTTAACCAAAAAAATAATCTATCTAAAAGCTATGGATAAAGCTTCTACATTAAGAGTTAAATATTCAAAACTAATCTAAACTTAAAAAAAGAGATCTTATACTTAAAAAATGATATCTCATGTTTGATCAATTATATTATCTCAGGATTTATCAGTAGTCTATATGCATAGCTGCCAACCTTCCAGGCTCACAATTAGTGAAAACAGGGATAAAAAGTCGTGAATTTGGACACGAATTCGTGAATACCATGACAATAACTCCGTCCACTCTGACTACTCCGACCATCAATACTACACTATATCAAGTTCGCAAAATAAAAATAAAACACTACATATATGCAGAAATATTTATTTATCAAGACATGATACTGTGGCAGACTTGAACTTCCTCAACTGCTTGATCGTAAATTTGTTTTCTAAACAGTTCCGACTTCTTGCCTGCTGGTTGATCTTGGGGACTAAAATTGCTGACAAATTTTCTGCAGCTACGGAGGTCTGTCTTATTTTTCCTCATTAAAGCAAATACTCTTTCGCTGTCACTGTTGCTGTGAGGAATGCACAGGAGCTGCAGCATTTTTCGTTCTTCCACAGGAAAATTTGGAAGCGATTTTCGAGTCCGGGAACATATGTCAGAACAAATGTTTAGCATGGCCTCCAGCTGATAAAGGTAGATTGTGTTCGACACAAGAAAACTCACAAATAAAGCTTAAGTGTTGGTAGCCTGCGGGTCTTCCACCAATGGTTTAAAATATTCCAGAGCTGAAATCTGCGAATTCTTAATTTTCCCCAACTTCTACGTGTTTTTTGCAACCGACATTCTTCCTCACATCATCTCTGCGATGGCACACTGAGTGCAAAAAGCATGAATGAATATCAATGTTTAACGGCAGAATGCACGGCCAATTTTTGATATATTCCAAATTAAACTTCACTTTTTGAGTAATATATTTCTTTTTCCTTGGCGGGGAAGACATTTTCAAAATCTTACATGCGATGCTGAACGTTAACTCGAATCGGTGTTTTGACGCATGCGCGGAGCAAATTTCCGGTTAGGCCCCAGTTTCTCTCAAAAGCATTTGTAAAACTACTCTTATACATATAGGTTAAAATAGGCTAAAATGCTTGCGACCGGGCCAACTGTACTAATCGGCTGTAGATCTACTAATATCGTGACCAGCAGTACCGGACCGTTTCGGCAACTGCGAATATCACGACTAGCACTTAACGGGAAATCGGTTATTTTATTAAAGATTTAAAATAATTGAGGATCGGAAAATTCGTGAATTTTTGTCTTACGGCGTCAATTCGTGAATCGCTGAAAAAGTCGTGAAATTCACACCAAATTCGTGAGGGTTGGCAGCTATGTATATGTTGTTGTTGTTGTTGTAGGGTTTAACACCATTTTTCAGCACACGATAGGCTATACATGGCGGCCAGTATTAATGGTGGAGGAAGAACCACCGACCCATGAGAAGCTACTGGCAAGCTTTCTCACATACCCATATGGGCTGAATCTGAGACTGTATAAATGCATGGATACAAACATGAGAAGTAGTCTAGATTATGGCATACATACAATCGTAATAATAATAATAATAATAATGAGGACTTTGTATAGCGCCTAATCTTTAAAAGCTCTAAGCACTTTACAACGTTAGACAACACCTATAAGATAAGAAACATAATAATATTATTATAAAAACAAACAATATGAAATTAGAAAAACATTAAAAAACAAAAAACATGCTGAGAATATTTCAGGTAGGAAACATTATTAGGTCTTTAAGTTTGTTCTTGCAGTCGAAATAAGTGAGTTTTGAGAGCCCTCTTGAATGTGATCACTGTGTCTTTGTGTCTAAGTTCAGTGGGCAATTCATTCAACGTTGCTGGGCCCTGGTATGCAAAAGAACGCTGTCCATAGGACTTTGTTTTCATAGTGGGAATAATGAGTGTATGATTGTCAGAAGAGGAGCATAAGTATCTTGCTGGTGTGTACACATGGGTGAGGTCAGAGAGGTATGTTGGACTAGAGTCTGACAGTGAAATGTAGCACAGAGAACAAATTCTGTGTTTGATTCTGAATCGAATGGATAGCCAGTGTTGGGTACAGAGCAGCGGGGAGGTGTGCTCTGATTGTGGTACTCTAAGTATGATCCGAGCAGCTGTGTTTTGAACTTTTTGAAACTTCTGGAGTAGATATTGAGATGAACCAGACAGAACTGAGTTACAATAGTCCAGTCTTGAAAGTACTTATGAACACACAAGTGTTTTAGTGGCATCAACTGAAAGATATTTGTGAATTGAGCTGATGCATCTCAGTTCAAGATATGCAGCCTTGTATATGTTCATGACATGTTGGTGCAATGTGAGAGTACTGTCCAGAGTAACACCTAGGTTTCGTACTGACTGTGTGAATTTAATGTTGGCGTTGCTGATATTTATTGTTTGAGGTAAAGGATGTGAATGAGAAAGTCTTTGTGTTGTGATCAGAATGGCCTCAGTTTTATCATCATTCATCTGCAGTTTGTTACAAGTCATCCATGATTTCACATCAGAAATGCACCTCTCTACATCTTGGATGGTAGCATCAACTTCAGTTGGGTGGCTAGTTTTGTATATTTGGGTGTCGTCAGCGTACAATTGGTGAGACACTGGATGATGATCTATGACACTTGAGAGCGACTGAGTGTAAGAATGAAGAGAACAGGTCCAAGAACAGACCCCTGTGGAACACCACAACATAGATCAACTGGTCTGAGTGTATTCCATTTGCAGACACAATTTGTGTCCTGTTGACCAAGTAGGACTTGAACCACAGTAAGACTGTATCATGAATGCCAAATACATGCTGGAGACGGTGAAGTAATATATCATGGTCTATTGAGTCAAATGCTGCAGACAAATCAAGAAGGGTGAGGACTGTAATCTTTCTGCTATCCAACACAGAGAGAATGTCATTAACTACTTTTAGAAGAGTAGTTTCAGTACTGTGGCAATGGCAATATGCAGATTGTACATTGCTAAAAAGACTATTTGAATTTAGATGAGATACAAGCTTGGATAGAACCTTTTCTAAGATTGTTTAAATGAATGGAAGATTAGAAACTGGGCAATAGTTCTTTAAATCGTCATGGTCTAGTGTTGGTTTCTTCAGCAGAGGCTTTACAATGGCAGTTTTGAAAAATGATGGGAATTCCCCAGATGAGAGAGAGGTATTAATAACATCAGTTAGTGAAGGCAATACTGGATCTAAGCACTGAAGCAGCAGTGATGTAGGAATTGGATCAAGTTCACATGACTTTGAATAAGAATCATACTGTATAAATGCATGGATACAAACATGAGAAGACTGACACAAAAATAGTTAACAGGCGGGACTCAACAGTTTTTAAAAATTTCTGAGAGGTATGAAATGAAGTTTATACAACAAGCACAATGGAAAGTTGTTGTTGCTGTTATAGGTTTTTTGCCATATTTCAACACATCACTGGCCATTTATGGCAGCCAGTATATCTGGTGGAGGAAGAACCCATGAAAACCCAGAGAAGAACCAGTGACCTATAGAAAGCTATTGGTAAGCTTTCTTACATAACCATGTTGGTTGATCCCATGACTCGAACCCGTACAGAAGTGAGAGCTCAGTGATCCATAAATGCAGGCACCTTAGACCACTTGGCCACTTAGGGTCCCCACAGTGGACAGAATGTTGTCATAACTCTCATGTTGCTTTTATGTACTGACTGGGACGTTATTTTCTTTATGTTTGGCATTAGAGAAACAATACAATGACTAAAACAGACAACTGATAAAATGGCTGCTCCAATGTGCTTAAGAAATGTAGAACTTTAACAGTTATTAAAATCAGGAATTCAACTTTTCTAGGGCTGACAATGCTAGTTTCAGAAAGTATTACAAAAATGAATCATCAAATATAATAAAACTAAAAGGGTTATGACTTACTTTTTTCTCCAATTTGCCTCTAAGGTCCAGAAAGTGAAAATCACCTGATGCAGCTAGCAGTCTTTGGAGAGATGCCTAACTAAAGTAAGGCCAATCAGTGTTACATTCCAACCCAAATTAAACCCATCAATCATACACCAAAATAAAGGGAGCTAAAAGTTGTTTTAACAATACCTAAGATAAACAAAATCCTTTGGAGAAAAAAAAATGAGGATTACTAGAAAGGAAAATCTGGGAAACTCTAGGCTTCAAAATCAAACCCCATGCATAGTACAAAACTGTATAGCAAAACCTTTGTTATCAAGGCATATGAGAGTTATCACCCTTACTTTGGATACTATTTTCTCCTCCAGTGGTTGTAGAGCTGCAAAGACCTTGTCTGGTTCCAAATGTCCTGTTATGATGACCGATAAATTCTCAGGCCTGTAGAAAGCTTTGTGATAGGAACATACCTAGAAAATAAAAAGAACCTAATTATAACTGAAACATTATCCTTTTCATACCTTAAATCCAAATAAATTTCCCATGAAATTCTAAGCAAATTTCCAATGAAAATAAAAACAAAAAAGAATAACACCTGAAAGGTGAGAAGATGAATCCATCAATTAGGAGGTAGAGTTGGTATGTGACCAAATTAACAAAACTACCGTGAAAGTCACATTACACACATGCCTCATGTTAAATAGTTCTAGATGCTGATAATGGAATATTTTGCACAGAAATGTTGTTTTCTTCTTTCAGCTAGAATGTTGTTGTTGTTGTGGTGTTTAACATCATTTTCAGCACATGATAGGCTATGCATGGCGGCCAGTATTAATGGTGGAGGAAGAACCCGGAAAGAACCACCGACCCACGAGAAACTACTGGCAAGCTTTCACACATACCCACATTGGTCGAATCCTAGACTCGAACCAGTGCAGACAGAGGTGAGATGGCAGTGATCTGTAACAGACAGCACGTTAGACCACTCGGCCACTCGGGGCCCCTCAGCTAGAATGACTTTGATCTTTGCCCTTTTGACCCCCAAACAGATAGGCTTCTTTCTTGTCTTTGCCCTTTTGACCCCCAAACAGATAGGCTTCTTTCTTGTCCTAAGTGCAAGCCACCCACAAAGCTTGGACTATGTCTCTGATGTAAATAATGTTATTATGTTGAAACCATTTGTCTTTTTCAGCCAGTGACACTGACCTCAAAATCAACAGCCTTTTTCATTACCCCAACTGCAAGACATTCATAGATTTTGGTTAAGGCATGCCAGGTTTAACTGATGTTTTGCATATAAACCATTTTTGTAAAAAAAAATCTTTCAGATGAAGTGACCTTGATATTTGACTCTTGATTTCCAAATCAGTTGGGTTGTCCCTTACAACAAGTGTAAACCATCCACAAAGGTTTGGTAACCAAAGATGATGGAGAAATTAAATTAATGAACAGGAACAATTTTTCTTCTTTCAGTCACAGCAGCCATACCCATTTACTTTCAAAGCTCAAATTTTAACTGCAAGTTATTCACAAAGTTTGGTAACTGCAGATGGTGTAAAATTACTCTACAAAAACAAAGGTAATACAAACATCTACACATTTTCGTAATAGTAAATGGAAAAGATTTCTCTCAAAATCAAATAAGTCCCTGCTTGCAACCTTAATTGTATTTTATCTGTACAGTTCTGTTTGTTCATGTGCTAAGCAGATTTACAAAACCTATAAAACATAAAGAGGATGTTTATTCCCCTGAATTAATATTCTATACATTTCTTTGCATGGTATAACTATGTAAAGGAATATTCTATACATTTCATTGCATGGTACAACTATATAATGGAATATTTTATACATTTCATTGCAAGGTACAATTCATAATGAATATTCTATACATTTCATTGCATGGTACAACTATATAATGGATATTTTCAGAGTGAGGTGTGTTTTCTCTCAATGTATCATGAGCATTACCTTCGAGTAAGGTGCATTTTCTCCGTGTATCATTAGTATTACCGTAGAGTGAGGTGTTTTTCCTCACTGTATCATTAGAATTACCTAATAGTGAAATGTGCTTTCTCTCCATGTATTGTTAGTATTAACTCAAAGGTGTGTTTTCTCTTAATGTATCATTAGTATTACCTTAGAGCGAGGTGTGCTTTCACAATGCATCATTTGTCTTACCTTAGAATGAGGTGTGCTTTCTCTCAATGCATCGTTAGTGTTACCTTAGAGTGATGTGTGCCTTTTCTCCATGTATCAATAGTATTGCCTCAGAGTGAGGTGTGTTTTCTATCTATGTATCATGAGTATTACCTTAGAGTGAAGTGTCTTTTCTCTAAATGTATCATTAGTATTACCTTAGAGTGATATGTGCTTTCTCTCCATGTATCGTTTGTATTACCTTAGAGCTAGGTGTGTTTTCTCTCAATGTATCATTAGTATTACTTCAGAGTGAGGTGTGCTTTCTCTCACTGTATCATCAGTATTACCTAAGAGTGAGGTGTGTTTTCTCTCAATGTATCATGAGCATTACCTTAGAGTGAGGTGTTTTCCCTCAATGCATCATTAGCATTACAAGTGAGGTGTGTTTTCTCTCACTGTATCATTAGTATTACCTCAGAATGCGGTGTGCTTTCCCTCAGTGTATCATTAGTATTACCTCAGAGTGAGGTGTCATTCATATTACCTTACAATCAGTTGTGCTTTCAATATATCATTAGTATTACCTCTAAGAGAGGTGTGCTTCCTCTCCATGTATCATTAGTATTACCTCAGAGTGAGGTGTGTTTTCCCTCACTGTATCATCAGTATTACCTCAGAGTGGGGGGTGTTTTATCTCAACGTATCATGATTATTACCTTAGAGTAAGGTGTGTTTTCTCTCAGTGTATCATTAGCATTACCTTAGAGTGAGGTGTTTTCCTTCAATGTATCCTTTGTATTTCCTTAGAGTGAGGTGTGTTTTCTCTCAATGTATCCTTAATATTACCTAAGAGAGGTGGTGTTTTCTCTCCATGTATCGTCATTATTACCTTAAAGTGAGCTGTGTTTTCTCTCAAAGCATTGTTAGTATTAGCTTGGAGTGAGGTATGCTTTCTCTCAAAGCATTGTTAGCATTACCTCAGAGTGATATGCACTTTCAATGTATCATTATTACATCATCAAATGTTAAAGCTACGTTAAAAATCCAAATCACAAACACACTCAAATGAATCTGATTCATCAGCATAGCTGCCAACCTTCCAGGCTCACAATTAGTGAAAATAGGGATAAAAAGACATGATTTTGGACATGAATTAGTGAAAAATACCATGACAATAACTCCATCTGCTCTGACCGTCAATACTACACTATATCAAGTTCGCAATATAAAACTAAAACACTACATATATGCAGAAATATTTATCAAGACATCATACTATGACAGACTTGAACTTCCTCAACTGCTTGATCATAAATTTGTTTTCTAAACATTCTTGCCTGCTGGTTGATCTTGGTGTCTAAAATTGCTGACACATTTTCTGCAGCTAAGGAGGTCTGTCTTATTTTTCCTCACTAGAGAAAATACTCATTCGCTGTCACTGCTGCTGCGAGGAATGCACGGGAGCTGCAGCACTTGTGGTTCTTCCACAGGAAAATTTGGAAGCGATTTTCAAGTCCAGGAACATTTGTCAGAACAAATGTTTAGCATGGTCTCCAGCTGATAAAGGTAGATTGTGTTCGACAAGAAAACTCACAAATAATGCTTCAGCATTGGTAGCCTGCAGGTCGTCCACTAATGGCTTAAAATATTCCAGAGCTGAAATCTGCTCATTCTTAATTTTCCCAACTTCTACGTGTTTTTTGCAACAGGCGTGCTACCTCACATCGTCTTTGCGATGGCACACTGAGTGCAAAAAGCATGATGAATATCAATGTTTAATGGCAAAATGCACGGCCAATATTTGATATATTCCAAATTAAACTTCACTTTCTGAGTAATACATTTCTTTTTCCTTGGTGGTGAAGACATTTTCAAGATCTTACATGCGATGCTGAATGTTAACTCAAATCAGTGTTGGTGACCCATGCGCGGAGCAAATTTCCGGTTAGGCCCCAATTTTTCTCAAAAGCATTTCTTGTTGTTGTTGTTGTAGGGTTTAATGCCATTTTTCAGCACCAGATAGGCTACACATGGCGGCCAGTATAATTAGTGGAATACTGGAAAACCCCAGGAAGAACCACCGACCCACGAGAAGCTACTAGCAGGCTTTCTCACGTACCCACGTTAGCCGAGCCTGAGACTCGAACTCACACAGACAGAGGTGAGATGGCAGTGATCTGTAACGTTGAGCGCTTTAGACCACTTGGCCACCCCTTCAAAAGCATTTGTAAAACAACTCTTATAAATATAGATTAAAAGAGGCTAAAATGCTTGCTACCAGGCCAACTGTACTAATCGGCTGTAGATCTACTAATATCGTGACCACCAGTACCGGATCGTTTCGGCAACTGTAAATATCACGACTAGCGCTTAACGGGAAATCTGTTATTCTATTAAAGATTTAAAATAATAGAGGATTGGAGAATTCGTGAATTTTTGGCTTGTGACATGACTGTGTGAATCGCTGAAAAAGTCGCGAAATTCACACCAAATTTGTGAGGGCTGGTAGCTATGCATCAGTATTTCTTCAGAGCAATATGTGTTTTCTTTCAATGTATCATTTATCACATCATCATGTATATCATTAGTTTTACCTTGACATGAGATGTGCTTTCTCTCAAGTTCTTCATAATTCCACCAGTCTCAGATTTATACCCACAGTGACCTGGATACATGTTGCGGATCATCTCCAGGTGACATCGACTCTCATCTGTATTTTCTCTTGCCTGCATCTCGCAGTACACAACCCCTGCATTCTCCCCCTCTCCATTTACATGGTGAACTTCTGTTATGTAGGCTGATTCCTGGAAGGTAGAATGGACACTGATATGTACAAAAAAAGGTGAGACATTGGAGATAAAGATATTTATAAACATTGGAGATAAAGATATTTCTTTTTTAAAGTCATTCTAAAATGAGACTATCCATAAATCAAGGAAATACCTTTTGTGTTTCCGTCATACTTTCATTGATTTAAAACAACAGTTAAACTTTGACAACTCTAAAGTAGAAACACTCAGATATTCATCAATCTCTTGAATATTAAACATCAATCAAATGATTATCACTTAAATTTTCAGTGCCACTCAAATATGCATCAGTCACCACTCAGCATCACTAAAATATTCAGCACTCACCAATGAGCATTACTCAAATATCCATCAGTATCCATCAGTAACCACTCATTACTCAAATATTCATCAGTCACCACTCAGTATTACTCAAATATTAATCAGTAACCGCTCAGCATTACTCAAATATTCATCAGTCACCACTCAAATATTCAGTACTCACCACTCAGCATCACTCAAATATTCATCAGTCACCACTCAGTATTACTCAAATATTCATCAGTCACCACTCAGTATTACTCAAATATTCATCAGTTACCACTCAGTATTTCTCAAATATTCATCAGTAACCGCTCAGCAATACTCAACTATTCATCAGTCACCACTCAGCATCACTCGAATATTCAGCACTCAACACACAGCATCACTCAAATATTCATCAGTCACCACTCAGCATCACTCAAATATTCATCAGTCACCACTCAGTAATACTCAAATATTCATCAGTCACCACTCAGTATTACACAAATATAAATCAGTCACCACTCAGCATTACTCAAATATTCAGCATCAACCACTCAACATCAAATATTAATGTCACCACTCAGACTCACTCAAACAGTAATCTGTCAATACTCAGCATCACTCAAATATTCATGTCACCAATCAGTATCACTCAAATATTCTGCATCACCCAAAAAATTATATAATTTTGATATTCTCTGGCCTCTTAATGTCAGGTTGTTAAAAAAAGTGATAATTTTTCACACTAACATTATTCCTGGATAACTGAATGTTGTCACTGTAAATGTGAATGCCATTAAGAAATTGCTGACTAAAGGACTATATTGAATAAGGGCCATTTTCTGCCCCGATTTTTATGGGGAAATTTTTTCTTGTAAATATCACAAATCTGTGCCTTAGTGTATTATTTGATGAATAAATCACCCTATTCTGCATAAAATATGCACATAAATTTCTTCTTCATACCAAAACATGACCTTTGAACATGGTCTGGTATGGGAAATTTAAGACAGAATGCAACATTTGAGCAACTTGAAACTAGAAATAAGATATAAGCGCAGGCTTGATCAGACAAAGTATTTACGCTGATTGATTACTTTTTATTGAAATTTTTAGGTTCTCATATTAACTCATGTGTTCACGTTTGCGCTAATCACTAAAAATTAAAAAATGCTTGAATTTTGCTATCTATCATTGTCGTTGTTTTCCCTGTTGCACTGTACCTGGCAAAGTATCGCTATGCGTGAGCAATTAGACCCGCTTTTTTAGAGTGCGCTATATTATTTGCTTCATTTTTATATTAGAAAAATTCCAGAAATAATAACGATTCAGATATTTTAAAACTAATATTATCCATTCTTTCTCTCTTTCTTCATTCTATCTAAACTGCATCAGGAACAAGATTTTTTGAAGAGGCGCTGAAGGGGCATTTGGAACTATGTATAAACAAAGACTACATGGATTAAACATTAAATGAAATTGTATTTTTACATTGCCAATTATTGGCAAAAAGAGGCTATAAATAATAGGGTAAGTACATATATACTATTTATTTTATACATTAATAACAAAGGTTTTTCTTCAGTTCCATCAAGATACCGTTTGCTGTTTAATTCACTATTACAGCGCAATTCCGTATATGTCATCTAAATTAATCTGTCAATTTCCTGCTGGGAATAACGTATACAACCTGCATACTTTTTCATTAAATTTTCTTAACTGTGTCTTACTTTATAGAGTAACAATAATAATTCTTTAAAATTCTATTATTAAATGTACAAACAACAACTACTAGTCTGCAATTATATAAAGCAGCTTGGAAAAATTGTCATCTGCATGATATACTTGATTAGCTGCTACAGTTTGAATAGCTCAAACAGTTGAGCATTTATTTCCAAAACCTATCGCACCAAGTTCGAATCCACCAAGCTCCGATTCTTTTTATCTTTTCTTTTTTTCTTTTTATAAATTAATATTCATAATATCAACAGCTGTGAATTTATTTTAAAATAAAATTAGTAACAGCTCAGCAAAACCAACAAAAAATAATACACAATTGTTGTTGTTGTTGTTGTTGTTGTTGTCGAGTTTAACGCAATTTTTCAGCACGATAGGCTATACATGGCGGCCAGTATTAATGGTGGAGGAACAACCCGGAAAACCCCGGAAAGAACCACCGACCCACGAGAAGCTACTGGCAAGCTTTCTCACATGCCGACAATAATACACAATTGAAAAATGAATTTAATTTTTATTTCAAGCAAGGTAACATTTTTATCAATATGCTATTCATCTAAAATCAAACATTACAATGGTGGCCAATCATGTCTGCATCAGAAAATAATGGTTGTGAAGCGGTTACTCTTCCATATTTAGATAGTATAACTTTCATACAAGTATATTTATATTCAATTTTTTCAAGGGGTGTGGGAGACAATTTATTGATTATCTCTTCTAAAAATAGAAACACAGTAGTGTATGTGTTATATAGCCATGAAAATATAAGGATAAAAGTACATAAATACATAAAGAACGCTTGTAATTTCCAGTGAAGGTAATAAACCCATGTATTCGGTGAAGAAGTGAACATACAGGCCTCTGTTAACTCCTCATTTATCGTCATATTCAATAATATCAAACAATCATTTAAATCATTCAATAATATTAAACATCATTCAATAATAATAAACAATATTTTATTGAGGAACAGTTTTTGTATTGTACAATTAAGTATCTTTTTGTCAACGTATTTTAGAAAGTTTTCAGTTGATGTATAAGTTCAATATTCTATTTTTGTCTACAATGGACCATTTTGGAATAGTTTTAGAAACTAAACTTTATATACATACAGCTTTATAACCTCTAAAATAACAAAAATGTATATTGTAAATTTGAAACTGTGTGAATGGAAAAGCAGTATCGATGAGAAGTAAATGGGAAAGATGACTGCTTTTCATGTATTTTCTGATAGTGTTTTGACACCCTATAATGGCAATGGAAACGTGAACACAAAACTGATGTCAAAAATAACTGCTAACCACCTCGTATGTAAATTATACATAATATAAGGACATTTGGAGAGGGGGCAGAAAATGGCCCTTATTCAATATGGTCCTTTATCAGTCTAATGGATTAGAAGGGTTTTAAACCAGAAATCTAGTATTGCTATGATATTTAGTCATCACAGTATCTAACATACAGGGTTCCAAGTAGGTCTAATGTATTGGTAACAGAATGGCTACCAACTTGAAAATAAAACTGCCATTTGCAAACATTTGGTTGAAAACTTATGCTAAGCAAAATGTATCTTGAAATATCAGCACTGATTCTTAAATAGGTCATATGAGAAGTATCCTCACTAAGGGGGCAGTAGTACAAAAATGGGGGTGGGGTAGGAAACTGCCATAGTTCAATATTTACATAAAACTTCACAATATCCATCTCTCTCTCTTCCTGATCCACTCTAAGAGACCTCTTTTGAAATCAAAATCTTTAAAAGATGTTGCCTCATGTTGTATACGCATTAATCTGTTGATTGTTTCTCAGCTTAATCTGTTTCTTATATGAGCAGGAATACTGTTCTATACTTAGAACACCCTTTCACTGCCTACTGCTATTATCTTTTGGATCTGAACATGAATACTGTTCTATACTTAGAAAACCCTTTCACTGCCTAAAGATACTGTCTTTTGGATCTGAGCATGAATATTGTTCTATACTTAGAACACCCTTTCACTGAATACTGTTCTATTCTTAGAACACTCTTTCACTGCCTAGAGGTACTGTCTTTTGGATCTGAGCATGAATATTGTTCTATACTTAGAACACACTTTCACTGAATACTGTTCTATACTTAGAACACCCTTTCACTGCCTATAGGTACTGTCTTTTGGATCTGAGCATGAATACTGTTCTATACTTCAAACACCCTTTCACTACCTACAGGTACTGTCTTTTGGATGTGAGCATGAATACTGTTCTATACTGAGAACACCCTTTCACTGCCTACAAGTACTGTCTTTTGGATCTGAGCATGAATACTGTTCTATACTTCGAACACCCTTTCACTGCCTACAGGTACTGTCTTTTGGATCTGAGCATGAATACTGTTCTATACTTAGAACACCCTTTCACTACCTACAGGTAATGTCTTTTGCATCTGAGCATGAATACTGTTTAATACTTAGAACACCCTTTCACTGCCTATAGGTACTGTCTTTTGGATCTGAGCATGAATACTGTTCTATACTTCGAACACCCTTTCACTGCCTACATGTACTGTCTTTTGGATCTGAGCATGAATACTGTTCAATACTTAGAATACCCTGTCACTGCCTACAGGTACTGTCTTTTGGATCTGAGCATGAATACTGTTCTATACTTAGAACACCCTTTCACTGCCTACAGGTACTGTCTTTTGGATCTGAGCATGAATATTGTTCTATACTTAGAACACCCTTTCACTGCCTACATGTACTGTCTTTTGGATCTGAGCATGAATACTGTTCTATACTTAGAACACCCTGTCACTGCCTGCAAGTACTGTCCTTTGGATCTGAGCATGAATACTGTTCTATACTTCGAACACCCTTTCACTGCCTACAAGTACTGTCTTTTGGATCTGAGCATGAATACTGTTCTATACTTCGAACACCCTTTCACTGCCTACAAGTACTGTCTTTTGGATCTGAGCATGAATACTGTTCTATACTTAGAACACCCTTTCACTGCCTACATGTACTGTCTTTTGGATCTGAGCATGAATACTGTTCTATACTTCGAACACCCTTTCACTGCCTACAGGTACTGTCTTTTGGATCTGAGCATGAATACTGTTCTATACTTCGAACACCCTTTCATTGCCTACATGTACTGTCTTTTGGATCTGAGCATGAATACTGTTCTATACTTCGAACACCCTTTCACTGCCTACAGGTACTGTCTTTTGGATCTGAGCATGAATACTGTTCTATACTTCGAACACCCTTTCACTGCCTACAGGTACTGTCTTTTGGATCTGAACATGAATACTGTTCTACACTTAGAACACCCTTTCACTGCCTACAGGTACTGTCTTTTGGATCTGAACATGAATACTGTTCTACACTTAGAACACCCTTTCACTGCCTACAGGTACTGTCTTTTGGATCTGAGCATGAATACTGTTCTATACTTCGAACACCCTTTCACTGCCTACAGGTACTGTCTTTTGGATCTGAGCATGAATACTGTTCTATACTTCGAACACCCTTTCACTGCCTACAAGTACTGTCTTTTGGATCTGAGCATGAATACAGTTCTATACTTCGAACACCCTTTCATTGCCTACATGTACTGTTTTTTGGATCTGAGCATGAATACTGTTCTATACTTCGAACACCCTTTCACTGCCTACAAGTACTGTCTTTTGGATCTGAGCATGAATACTGTTCTATACTTCGAACACCCTTTCACTGCCTACATGTACTGTCTTTTGGATCTGAGCATGAATACTGTTCTATACTTAGAACACCCTGTCACTGCCTACATGTACTGTCTTTTGGATCTGAGCATGAATACTGTTCTATACTTCGAACACCCTTTCACTGCCTACAAGTACTGTCTTTTGGATCTGAGCATGAATATTGTTCTATACTTAGAACACCCTTTCACTGCCTACAGGTACTGTCTTTTGGATCTGAGCATGAATACTGTTCTATACTTAGAACACCCTTTCACTGCCTATATGTACTGTCTTTTGGATCTGAGTATGAATACTGTTCTATACTTAGAACACCCTTTCACTCCTGCAAGTACTGTCTTTTGGATCTGAGCATGAATTCTGTTCAATACTTAGAACACCCTTTCACTGCCTATATGTACTGTCTTTTGGATCTGAGCATGAATACTGTTCTATACTTAGAACACCCTTTCACTGCCTGCAAGTACTGTCTTTTGGATCTGAGCATGAATTCTGTTCAATACTTAGAACACCCTTTCACTGCCTACAAGTACTGTCTTTTGGATCTGAGCATGAATATTGTTCTATACTTCGAACACCCTTTCACTGCCTACATGTACTGTGTTTTGGATAATTTTGCTCCAGAACAGGATTTTTCGCTAATAAGCTCTGCTAAAGTTTAACTTTCTTGAATTAGCACTTGACTGACTACTATGCCAGATTTACTATTCCATAACGCTGTATTAGGATTTTAACTCTATTAATGCCATATTTTACTTACTCAAACAGGTATTTTGATCTAACAAATATATTTACTTCTTAATTTCATTTTTAGATTCTTATTTATTACTCATAACCTTTATGCTAGGGCTAAAATGTGAAGAGAAATGAAACGAAAAGTGCACTCAACTTTTAAATTCTTTGTATTTTAATTTGGTTTGTTTGTCTAACTTTTCTACAATGAACTTTAAAATACCACTGAAATGAGGGTTTGACCAGTATGCCATTTCTTTAGTCCATCCAGCATGTACACTGGATTCGTATTTAATGCCATTTTTTGGTTCAAAATAACTCACTGGTATCTCCATTAATACTTTCCCAGTTAATATAACCTGATATACCCGCTAACCTTAAAAATAAATTGCCTTCTTTACTATGCTAAGCCATTATTTGCCAAACTCAATCATCATATAATAATTAACAACACTTGGAAATGGCGATTTTGGGTCTTCTAGATAGCCTGTATTATAAAAGAATCACTTAAATATTCAGTACCACTCATCATAGGGAAAGATTCTACCAATTTCCAAAACATATTCATATCTTGATGGATTTTCTTATTTAACCCCTAACCCCAAACACAAGAGTCACACTTGAAAAAGACTCAACCAATCTCTCAACATTTTCATATCAGGATGGATTTCCTATTATAAACACACTGGAATGACTCAACCAATCTCCAACATTTTCATATTACAACAGAAATACTAACATGTGCATGTAGAAATATGGAGTTATGGGGCTTGGGGGTCATGCCTCTTCCCCATTCTGCATATTCAAGGAAAAAAGTCTTTTGGAAGGAGGGTCTGAAGCAGAAACAGCTCTGTTTTCATCTTGTTGTAATATTATACTCTTCCAAATTGAAAAACATTTCACTGACTGTAACTCACAATCAAGTGAGGTTTAATTGGATGCCAGTGTTTCATATGGCTCAAAGTATATAGACTGGTACTCAATTTAAATGTCCTATATCTAACTCTCAGAAAAGCAAAGTACGCACTTGTATCTGTCACAATGAAATGGAGAAAGCATTTTGTTTTTACCCCAACTTTTTTTAAAATTTCTTACAACAATTTTAATGCAAAGGTGACATGGACAAAAATAGAGGAAAAGGGATTATAATTTGGAGAGTGGGTATTCAGTCAAAATCTGAGTAACTCTGCTGAAATAGTATATGATGGCATCTCTTTTAAACTATAGGTTTAAAAAAATGATCTGGCAAACAATATAGTGAATAATCTCTAATGGAGAATTGTGAAACCATGATGGACCTTGCGGTTATGCAATAGGGGAAATCTTTACAAAAACTGTCAAGAAAGTTAACTGTCCAAATGAAACAGACATCTATTTCAGGTTACTATCTTTTAACAATCTAAGAATGTAATTTGCCCGTGATCACTTCTTTATCTCTAAAAGAAAACTTGCTTGATCAAACAATGCCGTGATGCTAATTTTCTATCAGATATGATGACTTCATAAGAATTATCAATGCCAAATCTTTTGCATCAAACTATGCATAAGACAGACTAGTGGCAATCAGAACTGTCATGCAACTTACCGTTAGTGTTGGGTACAGAATGTGCTCCAAGTAAACTGGAAGAAGATTCAGAAATCCCTCGCTGCCTGCATTGGTCATCGTATAACATGTATGGTCTGTATCTGTCCATGCATTTGTACCAGATGCCAGACAGCGATTGGCTAGCAAATCCAGGACACCCTAAAAAAGAAACAAAGAGTTACACTTTGGTGAATGAAAGACAGGTGTAGTATTTTATATAATTTCTGGGCAGTGTTTTAGATAACTGAACAATGAGAGAATTACATAGATAAACTCTGTTTGTAAGAGAACTGAAGCAAGTTTTCTATAAAAACAAAAAAACAAAAACAATGGCTATCTTTTACATGGATTATTCTGAAAGAATTCTCCAGCAGTACTTCATAGAATAATTTGGTGGACTGATGTACACCTCCGATCATTGATCCTGTAATGGCTATATATAAGTGTCAGGGGAGATACATTATAAAATGACCCATTTTGTTAGGCACAAGGGTAACTGTTGTTGTTGTTGTTGTTGTAGAGTTTAACATCATTTTTCAGCACACAATAGGATATACATGGCGGCCAGTATTAATGGTGGAGGAAGAACCCGGGAAAACCCCGGAAAGAACCACCAACCCACGAGAAGCTATTGGCAAGCTTTCTCACATACCCACATCAGCCGAATCTGAGATTCAAACATACGCAGAGGTGAGACGGCTATGTTCTGTAACGGAAAGCGCTTTAGACCAATCGGGGCCCCAAGGGGGACCGCTGTACACCTCTTATCATAGACTTTTTAATGGCTGCATCAGTACTTTTAGTGCAATATGTATAGGTTATTAGGTGAGTACTGAAAAATAATTAGATGCTGTAATTGCTATATCAGCACTGTCACTCGTGCAGTGTGGCAGTTTATAGTGATGTCTAGCAATGGGGCATCATGCCACAGACATGTAGCATCATGTCCCACCCAGTCACTTATCCTGACACCAGGCCGACCAGTCCTAACACTAACATCTTAATGCTGTGTGCCTAGCAAGGCAGCTATTAGCACCAGTTTTATAAGTCTTTGGTATTACTCGGCCGGGGTTCAAACCCACAACATTCCCCTTCCGAGGCAGACGCTCATACCACTAGGCCACCAGAGCGGTCCACTGTCAGTGGTAATACAGTCTAAAAAGACCCATTTGTTAGGCAGGAGGGGGACTGCTGTATGCCTCTGATCATAGATAGGTCCTGTAAACTAGAGTAATTAATGATATCAACCCATGTAACTGATCTCATCAGTCAATTAAACCCTTGACCAAACCTGCATTATAAAAATGGAAGCAGTATGTTGAGGTGTTTTACAGCAAGGGACAATAGTTCAGCAATTTCGTTTACTTGTTTATGACTATGGTCTTAAACTAAGTAACAGGAAGATGTAAAACCAACAAGTTAAGTAGAATTCAACAAAAGATTTTTTTCCATAGATAACAAAATGAAAATTTTAAAGTAACTTAAAAGTATTGTGAATTAAATAATCCTAAATAACTATCAAAAAATTAGAATGTTCTGAATGAATTCCAATAACCTTGAATGTGCTGATTTACCAACAGCCTTGATGCATCGAAATGACATAATCCAGATAATCTCTGAATGAGTCCTCAATTATCCCAAAGCAGTGTTTTAGTCCAAAAAGTCAATGTGCACTTTGTAATTTCAATGAATAATTTAAATAAATGATTCCTCTCAAATTATAACTGAACATAAGAGTGATTCCACAGACTGATATTAAAATAGGAATGATGGATTTTGTTTACTATAACCTTAATTTAAAACTAAGACATAATAAAATGACCAGGCTGTAAGTCACAAGTTCACTTCCAGAACATTCTAAGTTTGTAAAAATATGGCAAGACCTTGGAATCCAATATCAGTAAATAACTTATTTTTTAAATAAATAAAAAAAAAATCAGATAGACCAAAACTCTAGTCTCAATAATGGACCAAGGTAAAAAGAACACAATGTAAATTTAATATTCATAATATCTTTCACTAATATTTTTGTACTGACAACTCTTGAAGATGGATCCAATTTACTTCTTTTTCAAATTACTCTTGCAATTTGGGGTATATTGTACCCATGAGATAGTAAAAACTTGGTAACTCATGAGAATGAGATACCAAAGTATGATACTAAAATAAGTGACTTCTCTTGACCTTAAAAATATAAATACTTAAAAAATATTTTTAGCTAAAGTATAAACACCTATTGTCTATAAAAATATGTTTACATGGTGGAAGGCAAAAGTTCTTACAGTTTTCTTTTTTATATATTAGATCATAGAGGATTCTCAAGCGAGTTTTAGAACAAGAAGTCCTGGACTCTTTATTCATGAATTCAGGAGTCCCCAGCCTATTTCAGGGACTCTGCCATAACCTTGCGAGTCCCTCACTTTCAAAAGGATAAAAAGGAAAATGTAAAAGTACATGATCATTATTTTCTTACATATTATTACATACACTATTTTATTATCTGGAATGGGGCCCAGAGTAGCCGAGTGGTCTAAAGCACTCACCGTTCTGGATTGCTGCCATCTCACCTCTGTGTGGGTTCGAGTCCAAGGGTCAGCTAGCATGGGTACGTGAGAAAGCCTGCCAGTAGCTTCTCGTGGGTCGGTGGTTCTTCCCTGGGTTCTCCAGGGTTCTTCCTCCACCTGTTATACTGGCCGCCATGTATAGCATATCTTGTGCTCAAAAATGGCGTTAAACCCTAGAACAACAACAAAAACAATTAACTGGAATCAATTATCAGCCCCACAAGATCACATCAGACAGAAACAATTTTTCGGTAATATTCCAAAAAGTGTAGTTGACCTTGATGTTTAGATCCTCAATACCCAAGACATGAGATGGATCCTGTCCAGACATGAGTATTTGTAAATCCCAGATGAATAAGTATTACTACACATTTGGATCCTGTCCAGACATGAGTATTTGTAAATCCCAGATGAATAAGTATTACTACACAGTTGGATCCTGTTCAGACATGAGTGTTTGTAAATCCCAGATGAGTAAGTATTACTACACATATAAACCTCATTTTCTGAGTGTGACTACCTTGTATGGAAAGTCCTCACTTCCCATGAAGACCAGATGTTCCAAGGTATGGGGCAGTCCATCATCATCATGGGCTTCAGTAGCTGGATAAAAGATAACATGAAACAGTGACAAGTTAATCTATGTTCTAGAGTTATGTTACCAAAACTACTATCTTAAATGTTTCTTGCATCTTGTCAAAAAGTAGAAAACCAATAGAGACAAAAAGAGGACAGATTCAAACAAACATTTATGAACTTAAACTGTTAAGACTGCCATCAAAAATCTATAAATATGAGATAGTTGCACAGATACAGAAGTTAAAATAGAATTATTGACAGATAGATAGTTGATATATGGCTGGGCGGGTGTACATCAACGCAAATATTTTTTTTTAAAGTAAAGAAAAATGAGGTTATTTTACTGTGCTACTACCATGAAAAGCCATACCAGTGTTATGTATATTTAATTTACTTTGTTAGTTTAATTTTATTTCATTACATGCTATTGTAATGTAACATTGTATGTTGGATTTGACCTTGTCCAAAATTGAGTTCATTTCTGCTTCACCAAAACCGACTTCTTTTATTTTATTCCTAGTAAACAACTAATATAAATATAATTTATACTCTTTGAGTATGGTTTAAAATCAGTATTATTATTAACAGAAGAAGCAAATATGTTTATTTGAGTCTAAGTTTTTGGAATTTTCTGAATGTAATCCAAGTCATGGTTTTGATTTTGTAAACATCAGGATCATTGTTAAAGGTTATTTTCCATTACGTAATGTAATGTGTTTTCTGAGAAAATGCTAATTTGAACAAGGGTAAATAGAGAACTATATTATATATATTGTAACTGAGAGGATTTTATTATTTTTGCTTTAGTTTTAGCACAACCTAGGTGTATTATATGTTATGACAGAAATTTTGGGCTGGAATCTATTTTCTTCAAATTATTGAATTGAAGTGATTTTTTCTGGAAATACAAATTGCTCTGATAAAATTCTTGGATACAGACATTCACTGAAATTTATAGTATATTCAAACCTGGAAATTATATTTCTGTGATTCAAAAAAAGACTGTTGGCACAAAATACACTAGGAGCTATAACAGACATGTCAACACCTTTAGTTTTTGGATTTATTCTGGATTTTTACTGAATTTAATTCGGGACTTTAAATTACTAGGACATGTGTCTGTAATTCTTGAATTATTTTGGGATTTAATTTGCAATTACGAAGCTTTTTCTCATTTTCATTTTGTATTCATGGGAAATAAATTATTTGTTAAATTTTACAAAGCTTGTTGTCTTCCGCTCTTTTCTGTTGTTTTTCTCCAGAGCAGAGACTCATAACACCAGTATTTATTTATATTACATGGCATCATGGCATTTAACAAACAAATATCTCAAACTTCTCACCCAAAAAATTGAAGAAAAATATAACATTCAGCTTTGAAAAATATCACTTAGTGACTACAATGCAGCAGGCAAAGTTTGGAGCAAATGTAACAGAAAAGTATATATATATATATATATATGTGTGTGTGTGTGTGTGTGTGTGTATGCATGTGTGTGTGACGTGTTGCCTATAACAATAATTTTTCACGGTATGAGAAAGCAAAATAAACATTCAAGCAGTGGAAGAATGGATCATATGTGTGCAGGAGAAGGGTTGTGTTGATGAGATGAGGCTGCAGTGGATCAAAGAGTTTCATCTCAAATAGTTTTACATTTTTTAAAATAAAATTTCAGTTGGAGTGCATTTTCCAACATGCAATTTTTTGAATGGCTAAATCGTGTTCCACAACTTACAACTCAAGTTCCAGAACATATAGTGGACAAAAATATTACTTTCAAAGTTAATTTATGGTGTCCCAACAAATACAGTGTCCCAACATATACAGTAAATACAGTAATTTATATTAAAATGGTAAAAATTTATTGATTATCCAAGCTGATGCAATTGCATATGTCATGTTCAGTTGAGAGACCAGTAGTTATCTCTATCAGACCTTTTCCAGCCAATTTTAGGTATTTTTTTAGGTGTTGGGTCCCAGTCAATTGCCTATTAAAAGCCTCAAATTCACCAACACCACATGGTATCAGCATCGGGTAGCTGCTAACTACCAGGCCTCAAAGTATTTATTCTGAAATGACAAGAAACCAGGTCATGCAAAATTCATCATAATGAGAACACAAGTCAATGTGGAAAAATATCTTCTCTGCTTGACAAATCAGGTTTCTAGTCATTGTTATCTGAATAAATATGTGTCATTTAATGTTTTTTACAAACATCGTGATTTTTATTTACAACAATATAATAGGCAAGTGTTGGTATTATGTGATTATTTGACCTCTAATATCATCTGCTGTGAAATTTGGATAGTCATGCAAATGGCCAGTACAATCTCAAATTTCATTAAAGCCATTAATGAATGTTATGCTTACAATTTCTGACAAGATAAATCATCTTCCTATCGATTTCAAGCAGATAGGGCTTGATGTAAGGTTGTTTAAGTCTGACACATCCAGCAGCATGTTGCAAGTTTCAAAATAAGATTTACCATACAGAAAAGATGCGCTGAAAAAAATTGGAGACTAACTGGAATCGGCTTGTAGGAACACTTAATTCTAGGAAGTTGGTGGGGGTAGTTAATTTAGGTATATCAATATGTTTTAGATTTGACATAGCAGAAAAAAGAAATTTGTGAGGTGGGCTCTTTAAAGAATCAAGTATGTTGAAAAAAATAAACATAACGTGTGTATATGTGTGATTGGATTTTTTTAACGTAGCTTTAAATTTTTTTTAGTCATATCGCTACGATTTCTGCAGTGTGAAAGTTTATAATGATGTCTAGCACTGGGGCATCATACCGCAGCTATTTAGCATGATGTCCCACCCAGTCACGTTATCCTGACACCACACCAACCAGTCCTAACACTAACCTCTTAATGCTTAGCGCCAAGCGAGGCAGCAGGTAGTACCATTTTTGTAAGTCTTTGTTATGACTCGGCCGGGGATGGAACCCACGACTGCCTGCATCTTAGGACCACTAAGCCACCAAAGTGCTAATATACATAATGCAGATATACATAAAGAATAAATGAGAAGGTGAATAACCTTTACTTGTAATATCTCCAGCCAATCATTTATTGGAATTTAAAAATATTTAATGTACTTTACTGTAATTGCTTTTGCAATATTGTATTTTTGTCCCCCATTACTGTCCACTTGCCAGTAGCTTCTCATGGGTCGGTGGTTCTTTCCGGGGCTTTCCCAGGTTCTTCCTCCACCATTTATACTGGCCACCACGTAAAGCTTATCGTGTGCTGAAAAATGGCATTAAATCCTACAACAACAACTGTCCATTATGTACTCTCCATTTTGACCAACAAGTTGTTCTCCACCTTTTTTTTTTTGTTTGACTGGCCGCCAGTCAAACAAAAAGAAAAGATGGAGAACTTGTTGGTCTACTCTCCATTAGTGTTTTAGGGAGACCCGGTCAACGGGTCAGAAACTGCGATAAGAGAAATCAGATACTAATTTTAATAGTTATTTGTATTTATCTCCATGCCTTCCTTTTGGATGGCTGAAAGTTCACCCGTTCTAAAAGTGAAACAAGAGTTATTTCCTCGACCTTAGAAGCGGTCCAGGATATTTTTAGAGAATGTAACAAAAAAGAAAATGTCAATGCATGGACTCTTGTTATTTACACACTCTGGAGTGTTGCCAGCATTTCTGAACATGTATTTCATCTTTTTAAAGAATTTAGAGACAAAAATTAAATTTGTTAATCATTTGAATTCGCGAAAACACGTGATTCGGTTAGCAGCTTGCTCTATCCAAACTTTACAAATTAAAGATATACCCAGGCATATATATCCGTTAACAATCGGCCCTTCCACGTCTGCAATAAACACGGTGAGACCTGTCTTGGTGGATTTGTATTTAACGATTTGAATATCGCCATCTCCTTTCACTGAGTACTGACATTCAAAACTGTCACAGGATGCCGCCATCTTTGAAATGAATGCGGCGCATTCGGATCAGGCTGATTCGGACAATTATGCATTGATTCGGACCATGTGTATATATATGCTTTTCTAAATATAGTAAGAAATGAAAATTGATGATTTTCATATCTACTGGTCTTTCAACAATGTCATTTGGAACTATTTCGTCAATTTCTAGAGGATATCTAAAATAAATAGCTATCAGCTATCAAATTTAGTTTGTTTGTTGTTGTTTTTCTAACCACAATAAGTTTTAAATAATTGTGAGAAAGATTCTTAAAATATAGACGATATTGTAGCAAATTAAAACGTAAATATGACATTATCCAAGTTCTATTTTTAATTTGTATATAAGTATTTGGTATAATTATAATATATAAATCAATATGCAGCATAAAGATACATTATATTCTACATAAATGTAATAAAAGCACACACACACTTGTGTGTGTGTCTATATATATATATATATATATATATATATATATATATATATATATATATATAATGTCTAAAAAATAGTAATAGAAAAGAGTGAGAATAAACAAGTTTTGTAAAATTCAACAAATAATTTATTTCCTTAGAATATAAAGCAAAAACTATCATTAAAAAAAATTATTTTAAAAAAAACAGAAAAAAGAAATTACGGTATTGCGAAATAAATCCCACATAATCCTAGAATTTCGAACAAACGTCCTAATGATTGAAGTTCTAAGCAAACATTAGTGATATTCTAAAATAAGTCCAACGCTGGAGATATTGACGTGCCTGTGGTGACCTGTGTGGTAGTGATGTGCCAACAATCTTTTCTTGAATCACAAAAATATAATTCAAGAAGACATCCTTATTTGAAGTTCGCTATAATTCCCAGTTAATGGTTCTTTCCAAGAATATGATTTTAGATGATGAGTACTTTGTATTTCCAGTAAATAAATAATTTGAATAAATAAATTCCAGCCCAAATGAAATATAGGACACAACAATAATACAACTGGTGTTGCTCAGATCGTACAGCATGAATAAATAATTTATAGAGAGACAAGATAATATAGTCCTCTACTTAGATCACAATTAACATTTTCTACCTCATGGAAAATTTCATCCTGGAAGGATTCAAATGTGTATAAGATAAAATGCTTGTTATAAGTAGAAGTTCTGTTTCTAAAATTATAATATAAAATGTAGTAAGCAACAAGTAAACCGGGTATTTCATAGGGAATTTCCAAAGTACTAGATTCAGATTGAGATAAACATGTTTACAAAGCCAAAATCAACGATTCAGGTCAGGTAGAAAATGAACTTGATTTTGGACAAGGTCAAGTCCAAAATGCAATTATCCATAACATATAATGAAACAAAACTAACAAACAATGCAAATTATATATATATATATATATATATATATATATATATATATATATATATATATATATATATATATATATATATATATATATATATAATACTGCATATGGGCTATGTTTTTCTTCAGTCTACTTGTAACAGTATTTTTTCTAAATAAAATTAAGGAAAATGTTTTAATATTTTAAACAATTATAAATGTTACCTTTACATTCAAAACGAAACTTAATAATATTTCACATTGTCAAAATAAGTCCGTGTTATTGTCTGAAACAGCCATGGTCCGAATCCGTCTGCATCTGTTTGAAATGCGGTTCAGGTTCAAAAGCTGAAACCGTACTACTTTTAGGTGGCAGGGTCCAGGTTCGTAAATTGGCCCCTGGCAAATTTCTTAACTTAAGGCTATGGTGTGACTTTTTCAGCTATTATTGTTTAGTATTTATAGATATGGACTTGATAACATATTTGGTTGATATAATAATAATTTAATTATAGCCGCAGAGATGGTGCGACCTCAATGAAATGTCCGTTGGGTAAACAAAATACAAATGCAAATTTAGAAAAACACAAACGACAAAGATAAAGTAACAAAAAAAAAAAAAAAAAAAAACAATTAGAGAAACTCTCGGTAAAGTTAGAGGCTTCGGTTTGGTGTTAGTGACCTTAGGTGGCAGGGTACAGTTTCGTCAATTGACCCCTGACAAATTTCTTAACTTAAGGCTATGGTGTGCCTTTTTCAACTAGTATTGTTTACTGTTTATAGATATGGATATATTTGTGAACTAGGTGTTTCGGGCTTGTGTTGTTCATGAAAATGATGTCAGGCATGTACACCTTCCATAGTTGATCTGCAGTATGTTGATAGTGAAATACCAATAGTTGGCTAGGAAGAAGAGCTAGCCTCCCATAGCAGTAGACATGTGGGTTCAAGGCAACTAGAGTATCCCAAAAACGGCTTGGATGACAACTATTCTGAAATGCATCAAACTATTTAGTTGACAATGTATTTCAAAATTTTCATCCAGGGAAAGGGCTTGCGTTTGCACTGTGAGCACCACATGCTGTCAAAAATGGCATTTGGATGTGAAAAATGCATGTATAAAATAGGGGTTGGGGTGCATAAACCTCTTCTGCTGTGAACTGCCATTGACTTCTCTGGTCAAGTGAATACTATTGTTATGCTTTGTTTTAATATAGGTATCTAAAAATATGGACCTTTTTGACCTCACTTGTGTATTCGATTTTTTATGATTTTTTTATACTAGGTCGCTGATTGCGGCATTAAATTTGTACATAAAAACTGGACCCTGCCCCCTTATGCTACTTACAGTACCTAACAGTAGACGGTCTACCTGCGGCAGTTGACCCAGAGTGGACCGCCCCATATTGTTTCCTCTGCAAAGTCGATTCTGGTCGAGGAAGGACAGTTCACCGAAGTAGGAACCGGCTATACTTTCTTCTGTAATGGCGGAAGTAAAGAAGAGCGAAGTGAACCTGGTGCTGAGCTTGTCGTAAAATCACAGATAGTAAGCTCAAAAAAATCTCCCAGAATGAGTATATGAGAGTATTGCAAATGAGACTCCACTGTCTGGAAAAAGACACGCAACTATCATCAGCGCCAGTGCACCCAATCTAGATGAGATAAATGACAACTTTTTATGAAGGCCTATAGTCTTTATTGCAGAATGCAGTCAATTTCATACTCCTTAGTGACTTAAATGCTAGAGTTTGCACAGATCACCAGACATGACCGTATGCCATTGGCAAATAAAAGGCTTGGGCAAATGCAAAAACAAAGGACTCCTCCTACTGAGGAAATACGCAAGCCACGTCAGCAGGATGTCGGGAGAGCAACTAGCAAATATCTCTACGATGACCTGAGGAACGGAAAGAGATATCAGGGTGGTCAGAAGAATCGCCTCAAATGTTCATTAAAGCCATCCTTCAATCACTTTAGTATTGACCCCGAGTCTTGAGAAGGTCTTGCAAAGGATCGCTCCACATGTCGGAGTCTAAGCCATGCTGAAACTATACATTTTGAACGGATCTGAATTACAGAGGCAGGGCAGATGCGCGAGCAGCGTAATTCTGAGGTGCAATAGTCCTCTATTAATCAAGCAAACACAAGCAGAATCCTCTATAAATTGTGCCACAGGCAGTCCAGCAGATAAATTGGCCTAATCAGCCATTCGCGTATTCACATTAACCAAACCAGTTAACTATGTCTCATCAAACACGAAGGGCGAACAACAACAGCACTACCCGGTCATTGGTTCGGGTCATTTTGTGCTAGATATGTAATGATGTATCGTCCCAGGACGTTTCGCCCGAGATGTTTCGCCCGAGATGTTTCGCTTCATTTTGGCATCTGACTGTTTCCAACCAAACCTGGATCCCATGTGTACCCTGAGGTACGTTCTTACTTACCAAGAGATACAGGCGCATATCCCAGTGTGATAAAATGTTTTGTTTCTGTTTGAGATGGTTTTGATATCGACAATAAAAGAAAATTTTCAAAAGCCAGTATGACTTATTCTTCATACAACATGTAATAACAGCCAATAATTAGCCATGGTAGACAGTCTCACGAGACAGATCTGATTAAACATACATACAATCTCGTTGTGTACCTTTAATTAAGATTAAACACTCAGTTCAGGGTAATGTGTCAGATGCATTTTGCTTTTTAAATTTCCACTTTAAAAATAATCATTTCTGCTAAATGGATTAAGTCTGAGTGTATCATTTTACAGCAATATAAAGTGCCTTAGATGCGGACAAAGCATATTTATACAGGTGTACTAGAGACTTGCTAAATTATATTTGAGGTAACTTATTGTAGTGATTATCGATGAAGAGAAGAGAAAGAATAAATCAAATATATGACATGGGCATCAATATATTATATTAAAATCAAATATATGACATGGAAATCAAGATGATGTATTAAGATCGAATATATGACATGGAAATCAAGATATTGCATTAAGATCAAATGTATGTCTCGGATATCACGATATTGTAATAAGATCAAATGTATGTCATAGAGAAATCAAGATATTGTATTAAGATCAAATGTATGTCATGGAAATCAAGATATTATATTAAGATCAAATATATGTCATGGAAATTAAGATATTGTATTAAGATCAAATGTATGTCATGGAGAAATCAAGATGTTGTATTAAGATCAAATATATGACATGGAAATCAAGATATTATATTAAGATCAAATATATGTCATGGAGAAATCAAGATATTGAATTAAGATCAAATATATGACATGGAAATCAAAATATTGTATTAAGATCAAATATATGACATGGAAATCAAGATGTTATATTAAGATCAAATATATGACATGGAAATCAAGATATTGCATTAAGATCAAATGTATGTCTCGGATATCACGATATTTTAATAAGATCAAATGTTGTCATGGAAATCAATATGTTGTATTAAGATCAAATATATGACATGGAAATCAAGATATTATATTAAGATCAAATATATGTCATGGAGAAATCAAGATATTGTATTAAGATCAAATATATGACATGGAAATCAAAATATTGTATTAAGATCAAATATATGACATGGAAATCAAGATGTTGTATTAAGATCAAATATATGACATGGAAATCAAGATATTGCATTAAGATCAAATGTATGTCTCGGATATCACGATATTGTAATAAGATCAAATGTTGTCATGGAAATCAATATGTTGTATTAAGATCAAATATATGACATGGAAATCAAGATATTATATTAAGATCAAATATATGTCATGGAGAAATCAAGATATTGCATTAGGATCAAATATATGACATGGAAATCAATATATTGTATTAAGATCAAATATATGACATGGAAATCAAGATGTATTAAGATCAAATATATGAGTTGGAAATCAATATATTGTATTAAGATCAAATGTATGTCATGGAGAAATCAAGATATTGTATTAAGATCAAATGTATGTCATGGAGAAATCAAGATATTTCATTAAGATCAAATGTATGTCATGGAAATCAAGATCTTGTATTAAGATCAAATATATGACATGGAAATCAAGATATTGTATTAAGATCAAATGTAAGTACTGTACAACCTTTAACCATAAGCTACAACCGGAGAGGAAAAAATGTCTCACCCTTGATCAGTTTTGAATATCGAAGTACATAATTAAGTGCAGACGCTCGAGCATATATAATTGATTGGAGTCACATTTGTTTTCGCTCTTGAGTCGTGTTTCATGCTCTATCAGAAACCATGAAGTGGATTTTCTCGGCAGTGAATGATACATTGTGTTTTGATTGTCAAAACTGTTATATTTTTTGGTCCATATATGAAATCATGCCGTTCCTTTTGACGACAACTCATTTCTGTTTTCTTTTTGAGCATGTATTCATAATTTATCAGTGATGTTATATATCAGATTCTTGATGAATGTTATGACTTTTTTATTTCTTGTATCAGCTTACAATTTGCCACACTAAATAAGTTTCATGATCTTTACATTGCATAACATTACATACAATCAGCACTATTGTGCCTTTAATACAAGAATCTGGCCTGAGGGATTTCAAATATATTTGTACGATCTTTGTTAAATATTTCTTTATGTTGGCGTACTTTGAACCAGTTTTTATAAGTTGTGGTAAGTTGTTTAATTGTGGCATTTATCTATATTTCTGTAATCTATAATAATAATAATAATAATAATGAGGACTTTGCATTGCGCCTAATTTTTTGAAGCTCTAAGCGCTTTACAACATTAGACAACACCCATAACATAAAACACCCATATAATGATAGTATTGCATAAAACAAACACCATGAAATTAAAAAACATAAACAACATGCTGACCATATTTAAGATAGGGAACATTATTAGGTTTATATGTTTGTTCTTGCAGTCGAAATACGTGAGGTTTTAGAGCACTCTTGAATGGGATCACTGTGTCTTTGTGTCTAAGTTCAGTGGGCAATTCATTCCACGTTGCTGGGCGCTGATATGTAAAAGAACATTGTCCATATGACTTTGTTTTCGTTGTTGTTGTTTTTGTTGTTGGGTTTAACGCCATTTTTTCAGCACGCGATTGGCTATACATGGCGGCCAATATTAATGGTGGAGGAAGAACCCGGGAAAACCCGGGAAAGAACCACCGACCCACGAGAAGCTACTGCTTTGTTTTCGTAGTGAGAATAATGAGTATATGATTGTTAGAAGATGAGCGTAAGTATCTTGCTAGTGCGTACACATGGGTGAGGTCGGATAGGTATTTGGACTGGACTCCGTCAGTGAAACGTAGTACAGAGAACAAATTTTGTGTTTGATTCTGGATCGAATGGATAGCCAGTATAGGGTACAGAGCAGCGGTGATGTGTGTTCTGATCGTGGTACTCTAAGTATGATCCGAGCGGCTGTGTTTTGAACTTTTTGAAGTTACTGAAGTAGATATTGAGATGAACCAGACATAATTGGGTTACAATAGATAGTCCAGTCTTGAAAGTACTAATGAACACACAAGTGTTTTAGTGGCATCAACTGAAAGATATTTGTGAATGTAGCTGATGCGTCTCAGCTCAAGATATGCAGCCTTGCATATGTTCATGACATGTTGATGCAATGTGAGAGTACTGTCCAGAGTGACACCTAGGTTTCGTACCGACTGTGTGAATTTAATGTTGGTGTTACTGATATTTATAGTTTGAGGTAAAGGATGTGACTGAGAAAGTCTTTGTGCAGTGATCAGAATGGCCTCAGTTTTATCATCATACATCTGCAGCTTGTTACATGTCATCCATGATTTCACATCAGAAATGCACCTCTCTACACCTTGGATGATATCATCAACTTTAGTTCGGTGGCTAGATTTGTATCTTTGGGTCTCGTTAGCGTACAGTTGGTGAGACATTGGATGATGATCTATGACACTTGAGAGCGGCTGAGTGTATATAATGAAGAGAACAGGTCCAAGAAAAGACCCATGTGGAACACCACAGCATAGATTAACTGGACTGGAGTGTATTCCATTTGCAGACACAATTTGTGTCCTGTTGACCATGTAGGACTTGAACTACAGTAAGGCTGTATCATGAATGCCAAATATATGCTGGAGATACAAGCTGGGATAGAACAACCTTTTCTAAGATTTTTTATATGAATGGGAGTGTAGAAACTGGGCGGTAGTTCTTTATATCGTTATGGTCGAGTGTTGGTTTTTTCAGCAGATGCTGTACAATGGCAGTTTTGAAAAATGATGGAAATTCCTCTGATGAGAGAGAGGTATTAATAACATCAGTTAGTACTGGATCTAAGCACTCAAGCAGCAGTGATGTTGGAAATTGATCAAGTTCATATGACCTTGGTGCTCTCTTCATCAGGATTGTACGTACTAAATCCACAGAGACAGGTTCAAATGCTGCCAATGGTTGCCGCTGAAATTCTGTATCCCAGCTGTATGGTGACGAGTCACTTGAAATTGTGTTGTCAAGCTTATATATAATGGTTTGTACTTTGTCACTGAAGACATTTGCAAACAGGTCCGGAAGGCCGACCAGAGAGAAGGTTGTTGTAAGTGGTGTACATTCGTTCCTTGACATTAGCTTGTTAGTGATCTCGAAGAGCTCTTTGCAATTAGAACTTTCCATGATCTTAGTACTGTACATGTAGGGGGCTGATTTTGCTGCATGGACTATGTTTGTGACGTTCTTCTTAGCGGCTTCATAGATTTTCTTATGAATAGTGAGTCTATTAATCTAAAACAACGACATTTGAAAGCCCATAAAATCTGTGTCTAATTTATTTGTATGACCATTTACCATACGCTTGCATACTTGCTTTCTATATTTATGGAGCGGTTTCCCATGTTTTACCGTTGCTATTACAACACATTGCATAATAACGACGTATCACTTTGCTACGCGACACATTCCATTGCAAATTAGTCTTTTTTAAATTTGAGTGAATGGTAGACCTGTTGCATACGAAAACCAACTTATGTTAGTCTGTTTGCTGGTGTGTACCTGTTTCATACTATTTCTCTCTCTCTCTCTCTCTCTCTCTCTCTCTCTCTCTTGAAATCACCAGTAACACCATCAAGGAAATAAAATAGTTTGTTCCCTGACACAATTCGATTTTACCAATCTGATTAAAATCAGATATCGGCCGTCCTACGTGTAGTATAACAGTGGAGATCTCATTTTAATCAGATTACATTTTTACGGTCTGACTTTTTAATAATAGTCGCTCTGTAACGTAGGTCCATGCTCATGAGCCGAATTTATCACGTCGTTGGCGCAATAACATAGCTGAAAACTTGAAACAGAAACATCCATTTTAGACTCTTTTTGTATAGGATATTGAAAATTAATAAAATGTCTCAAATACTATTTAAGTATCCTATTTTGGAAATCGAACCATCTTGCTGTAACTCCTTCCCTTCTCTCCCTCCCCTCCCCCCCCCCTCTCTCTCTCTCACACACACACACACACACACACACACGCAATGGGTGTTCAAAAGAGACGGAACACTATTAGTACAATATGTATCTTTAATGACCTGTAGGAACATAACAATTTGTCATTCTCATTGTGCAATGTGAGGGAATGTCTTTTCTTTTCGATAGCACACGAAAAAATGACTTACAAAGCTATATTTAATTACAATGCGGGGTACTTGATTGTCGCATTCAATAAAATTAATGACTAGATTTTTATGTCCCTTAAAATATATAACAAAAAGTTCTACTTGAATTATCCACATAAATATTCGGAGTCTTTAAAAAGATATATTAATCATGAAAATGTTATCATGCATTGAATAATTAATAATACTAAAATTTAAACGAGTTGATATCCTTGAGATTTATAAAGATTTGTCATTTTCACTGTTATGTATAGCTATCTTAAACGATTAACTTGTGTCCATGATGGTAGAATGTAATGATCATTTGTAAACAACGTATTACATAGGTAATTTTGTCCATGATTGTAGATTATAGTTTAAGCTAATGATCATTTATTAGCAACGTATTTACTTGGATTTGAGTTTAAAATTGGTTTTTCCCTTCCAAAAGTGATATGGTCTACCGTATGTTTATCAGGTTGATTCGCTACAGTTTAGGTAAGCAGACCTAAGCTTGATTACAGCTTGTGTAATTTCTTTTAAGATAATGGAGTTTTTCAGAAAATGTTATTGTAACATAGGTCAAGCAGGGTTGTATATCAGTATGTTTACATGAAGAAATAGTAATTCCTATCTTAACGTCAGTATTTGTGAAATTAATATTATTTGTATTCAATTATAATTTGACAGGATTTATTTGTTTAAATTATTCATTAGAATTACAAAGTGTTTATTGACTTTTGGACTAAAACATTATTTTGAGATTGTTGTGAATTCATTCAAAGATATTCTGGATTGTATCATTGTGAAACATAAAGAACAATGGCACAGCAGCATGCTTAAGACCACTGGTACATCAGCACATTCAAGATTGTGATTCATTAGGAACACTTTTGGATTTTTGATAAATGTTTTATAATTAGTTGGGGTTTAATTCACAATACTTTAAGTTCTTTTTAATTTGTCACTTTGTATCCTAGGGAAGTAAATAGTTTGTTGAATTTTACAAAACTTGTTAGCTTTACTTTTTCTAGCTACTTAGTTCAAGACCATAGAGGGGCCCCGAGTGGCCGAGTGGTCTAAAGCGCTCTCCGTTACGGATCACTGCCATCTCACCTCTGTCTGCGTGGGTTCGAGTCTCGGATTCGGCTAATGTGGGTATGTGAGAAAGTTTGCCTGTAGCTTTATGTGGGTTGGTGGTTCTTTCCGGGGTTTTCCCGAGTTCTTCCTCCACCATGTACAGCCTATCGTGTGCTGAAAAATGGCGTTAAACCCAACAACAACAACAAGACCAAAGAGTCGTATCATCATGGTACAATGAGAGTGAAGGAACGAACAGTCTTTTCTTTGTGACAGCAAACGGCAAACTGCGCTGTAGGTAAAGCTTGCACTGGCGATTTGAGCAAGGATGTTCGTAGGTTTTGCTTTGCTCGAACTTTTATACAGATTTATTCAGGTACGCGCTTTGAATGAACGAAATATCGAATTATTTAATTTGATACTACTGACGAAGACAAAACGACTTTGAGACTGTTACATTATAATATAAAACATCAGTGTGATCATTTTGTATTAGAAATTATTTATACAAGAAAATAAATCCATTCAAAGATAAAAGGGATATGTTTGTGCTTCCGTCCGGTACTTTATCGGAGCATTCAATGTTCAAGTTGTGTGAAGAGTAGATATTGCAACCCACCAACATCCGCCACTCATAGGACGATTTATCTATCTTTCCATACATCGTATACAGTTATCGTCTGTGTACTAATTACACACTTGTAAAGTGCACTGTGGTAAAGTTCTAGTGCCAAGATATGAAAAACTTAACCCACTTTCATCCAGATTTGTACTGAATGTAACTTTTGGAGTGTGTGTTTGCGCTGGGCAAGGTCTAAAGAAACCAACAAACCAGCACGTGCACAACAAACAATATTAGCGACTACTGCCAATTAGAAGCATGTGAATAAATGTACTACCTGGAAAAGAGTAATTCTGATGTATGTTGAACGACAGATATACAAAATATGTGTGTGTGTGTGTGTGTGTGTGATTTGGATTTTTAACATAGCTTTAACAATTTTTCAGTCATATCACTACGATGTCTGCAGTGTGACAATTTATAGTGATGTCAAGCACTAGGGCATCATGCCGCAGACATGTAGCATGATGTCCCACCCAGTCACATTATCCTGACACCAGGCCGACCAGTCCTAACACTAACCTCTTAATGCTGAGCGCCAAGCGAGGCAGCTGTTAGTACAATTTTTGTAAGTCTTTGGTATGACTTGGCTGGGGATCAAACCCACGACCTTCCGCTTCCGAGGCGGAAGCTCTAACCACTAGCCACCGGAGCGGTCTACAAAATATGCATATACATCATGTACATAAAGAGACCGCTCCGGTGACCTATTGGTTAGAGCGTCCGCCTCGGAAGCGGGAGGTTGTGGGTTCGAACCCCGGACGAGTCATACCAGAAACTTACAAAAATGGTATTTGACGCTCCCTTATTAAGAGGTTAGTGTTAGGACTAGTCGGCCTGGTGTCAGGATAATGTGACTGTGTGGGACATCATGCTAAGTGTCTGCGGTAGGACGTCCCAGTGCTAAATATCACGTTAAACTGCCACACTGCAGACATCGTTAAAAGCTACGTTAAAAATCCTAATCACACACACACACACACACACACGTACACATATACATACACACACATGTAAATCAAGATAGCAGGCAGATCCAGCACAATATGCATCGAACACCCAGCATGGCTATGCAGGAAACACCCAGCCTGACTCTTCTCAAGGCTACATGTGCCGATATGGGTCATGCTCATTTCTTTCCCGGCGACCCCAAAACCAATATGCATGCATCAGCATTTACGTCCGCTGTCCGTCGAAACTAGTGTAGGTTATAATTCCAGTCCGAACGAGTAGAGTATTTAATCATCTCAATAAGATTTTTTTTGGAATAATGTGTTTCTCAATTGCGTAATTTACAAACAATGTATAATGATAACATGATCTTTAGAGATAACATTATCTGTCGAGTGCGCCTTTTAGGTATCTTCAGTCATTATGTGGTTAAATCTTAACATTGTTGACAATTTAAAAAAAATACATTGTTGCATATGCAAATTATATATATATATATATATATATATATATATATATATATATATATATATATATATATATATGCATTTGTTGTTTGATTTGAATTAATCGTCATTGAGCAAATGTATATTACTTTCAGATAGCAGTTCTATCATTTGGAAATAAACATGTAAATTGGATATTGATTTTAGTAAATCTGGTACATACTGACTTTGAAGAAACGCATTAAGAAAATCCCGCCATCACATGTTGCCATCGACTCAGCCCAGTTTAGATGTTGCCATCGACACAGCCCAATTTAGGTGTTTCAGCCAACATTTCATGTCGTAGAGTAATATTTTTCTTATCATAGTCACCGTTGTCAAATTGAAAGTGTATAAATAAAAATGATTAATGGAATGAATATAAAAAATGTAGCCGTATACATTTTTGTCGTATGAAATGCTTGGGCTTTGTTAATTTGGATAATATTAGTTTATTTTTGCTCAGAAGTTCGTTTACTTACGATAATGTTTTTATTTTTGCTAACTAAAAAGTACCATTTTAAACAATGTTCACCTATACTTCGCTTATCAAATTAGCATTTCTTATGTAAACACACCAAACTTCTGTTTCCTATTTTTCACACTCGTACCTTTTCTCTTTTGAGTTTGGTCTCCGATCTGTTCATTTGCTCCATTGTCATGCCAGATTGATCTCAGTTATAACGGCAGCTGGATTTCCATGGTAATGCCAGTTTGATATCCGTATTAATGCCATATTGATCTCCAAAAAATTCCCAAATGATCTTTATTATAATGCCAAATCGATCTCCAGTATAATGTCCGACTGATATCTCCATTATAATGCCTGACTGATCTCCATTATAATGCCCGATTGATCTCAGTACTCTGGATATCGTTCTTCTATTTTCTCTGTTGCATTTGAAACCTTTGCAACTATTAATCTTAACTCGTCAGCAACATCCAACGGTGATTCTGTCATTTATTTCAGTAGTTTAATTTCCATTACTGCAAGATTTCTAATGAAATTTCTGTTAAAACCAAATATTCAAAAACTGAAACATGCCATAATTATTACGTCGTCCTAATGGTGTCAATGAGTTTTCCATATCAAACGGTAAAAAGTGATATGTTCATTTTTGTTCAGAATTGAGTTAGTGTTTCAGTTTGAATTAGTTATCCTTGGTGAAAATGATTGTCATTTACTAAACTATAATAGTTTGCTCTGTATTTAGAAAAGTAAAAGTGGATATATGGTGAATTTACTGCTAGTGAACCATGAGATCATGGAAACTCACTAACACTTCATTCCATTATTACACTATGTTGAAAGAACGAGGAGACTAGAAGTCAAGACCCAGAACCGGTCTGAGGTCAATGGGACAATCGGGCCCCGCGCTCACAGTGGCCCACCGTGTTAGTAATTTTTAAATATATCTCTAAAGAAATAAAGTAATTTTAAAGGGATGGAAGAAAATTTTAAGTTCAATTTCATATAAAACTTGCTTACAAGTTTATTTTCAAAAGGCATGCTCACAGAGGGCTCCGCGCGTAAATCCAGAGGGCCCCACCAAAATATTTCAAATCGGCCTTTCCGGTCTAGACCTTTACTGGATTTTATATATGACAAGAAGGAAATTGTAGACACACAGTTTAAAGGCCTCCGAAGGGCTGTCGTAAGTACCGGACAATAATGGTCAAAGGCCTGTTACATATATTTCCCTGATATATACAGCCGTGGGGGCAGCCAAAACAAATGATGAACGTAAAAAACTGTACGAAAAGTCTCAAAAATTCATCTAAAAAGATCTAGCAATGATGATTCCATATGACGGGACAACTACAATTCTTAGCACGGGAAAGAAACTTGGTCAAATAGAAAAGACAGTGAACGAACGAACGCGAACGGAAAAACGTCAAAAACAGACTGAAGCTGACATAGACAGGTGCGTAACACAAACAATGAATTAAGACCTACACGATATTTACATAAGACACGAATTTCTTAATCTAAATATGACAACTCGCTTCTCTGCGAGTGGTATATTTCATCAGGCAAATCATTATGTTGATAATTTGGAACTGTTAACACAATGTATAATTGCTATATATTCTAAACTTTAAACCTTGTCTTGGCTATCTCAGTAACCAAATGCGCCAAACAAGAGCACAGTTTAAGTATGCTCTTAGATTATGTAAAAAGGAAGAAGTAAAAAAATAGAGCAGACTTGCAATCCCAAACATTTGAAAATTTCGACCAACGTGAATTCTGTAAGTAAATTCTGCTGAGGAGCCTTGAGTGGCCAAGTGGTCTAAAGCGCTCTCCGTTACGGATCACTGCCATCTCACCTCTGTCTGTGTGGGTTCGAGTCTCCGATTCGGCCATTGTGGGTATGTGAGAAAGCTTGCCAGTAGCTTCTCGTGGGTTGGTGGTTCTTTCCTGGATTTTCCCGGGTTCTGCCTCCTTCATTAATACTGACAGTCATTTATAGCCTATCGTGTGCTGAAAAATGGCGTTAAACCCTACAATATCAACATCTGTAAGCAAGTTAAACAAAATACGAGAACTTTCAATAGACTACCAATTTGTATTGATGGGAACCATGGTCAAAATAATGTATGCAACATGTGGTCATTTTTAAAACGTACTCAACAGTGTTAAAAACAAATCGAATAAAAGTGTGTTCTTTCAGCAATGAATACCCCTTCTGTTCGTATTGAAGTAATCACACTCTGCGATCCAACGTGTAATAACAAGACAAAAAGGACGTAAATGTCCAGGATAAGATTTTTTATACATGTGGAACATTTTACATTTTCAGATACTAGACTACATGTCCTTTTGACGATTTTGTTTAAATGTATGTTTGTACATAACTTTGTTCCAGATCATTTCACAAAAGTTACAGTTATAACGCTACTGAAAAGAAAAATTGATATGACAATTATTTCAAAAAATATGTGAATGCATCATATTAAAAAATGTAAAGTTAAAATCTCCGTTTAATTTCAGAAAGCAACATTCAATATATTATTGCATCAATGCCTTTAAGGAAACCATCAGCTATTATGTAAAACATGGCAGCCCATTGTTTGAATGCTTTTATACGCTAGTAAAGCAGTTGATAGGGTCATTCATTAAACACAATTTAAAAAGTTGCTTGATATTCAAATATCCGTCTACATAGTTCATACTTTAGTTAACTGGTATGGCAAACAGTTGTATTATATGCGCTGGGGAAGTGTAATATCAAGCTCTTTCCATGTAACCAATGGGGTAGGCCAGGGAGGTGTTTTGTCCTCTTTGTTATTTAATATATACATAGACGAGTTAAAGCGTAAGCTAGGTCACCATCACGTGGGGTTACATCTGCCACCAAATCTGTAATTTCTTAACAATTTTAGCTTTGTTGATAATATGTCATTGATAAGTCCTTCTATCGCAGGTTTAAGGAAATTATTAAAGCTATGTGAATAATATGCATTGGAGAATGATGTCATTTATAATACATAAAAGACGGTATGCGTGGTCTTTCAGTCAACAACTTTCAGATTACCTTCTCCTCCCTCTGTACATCTTAACGGCAACGCTCTTACATATATATGTCAACAGTTATACGTATTTAGATCATATTATAAAATCAAATCGGACAGATAATGAGAATATGATGAGACATTGCCGATTTTTGGGTACTCGAACAAACATGTTTTAAGTATATTTAGATATTGTTCACCAAATATCAAAATTATATTATTCACTTCTTATTGCTGCACAGTGTATTGTGTCCCTCTGTAAACCAACTTTAGTAAATGTATGGAGAAAAAAATCTACATGTTTGGTCATAATAATAGTCTTCGTTTTCTATTAAACCTGATGAGACGGAACAGTGCCCCCAACATGCTTGTAAATCATAGAAGAAATAATCAGAAAGAATATCTAATAGTAACAAATTTCTCTTGAAATCTCTGTGGAACAAATGACATTCGTTTAAATTCTCGTCATATTAGTAGATGGGACAAATTACTCATTAAATGTGCCACGTAATTTCATTCTTAACAATGCAGGACACAGTCCATGGTTGTAGATGTGTCTTTATACTTGTACATAAGATATATATTAACTGTTATGTTTAAACTCTTTTACTTTATATCTATATTTGAATTTAGATGTTTGGACTATGCACTCTGAAATAACAAAAATTCTTATCTTATCTTTAAAATTTCTCTCTAAATGTTAACTTAAAAATCTTGTATCCATATGAAACCAATAATAGTCATGTAGCTTTTATTTGCATTCGTCACTTTCTGTATTATATGTAAAATTCCTAAATATTCATTTGTGTTGTTTTGCTGTCTTTAATTTTGACATTCTGAGCAATAAAATACGAATTTGATAGTTTTTTAAGACAGTGTTTTGTATTATACATGTGAATAATCATCCCCTTCATACATCAAAATATAAAGATAACCACAAAAGGGTAAAATAACCAACGCCAGTATAAAATTAATTGAAATAAATTGATAGATAATATCACAGTTTACAGAAGTAAGTAGAAATTGTTTATTTAACGTTGCTCCGGTATTCTATATTTTTGTTACGGTTATTTAGTTTGTTCCGGCTTGTGTCAATTTGTTCCGGTAAGTAGTCTGACCCTATATGTTGTTCCTCATCGGTTCCATGGTTGCAACGCGTGTATCGGTTGATCCTTGAACCCATGTTGAGATATTTTCATGAGTTCAGGGTCCACTATATTTAAATTGGGTCGAGCGATAAATTATTTCGCCAGAGGAATCCATTCAAACATGGCGTATCTTAAGATGTTGGGCTTTTTGGCCCTTGGAATCATTTTTAGCTATGGCCTTGGTTGGTCGTGTCTTCTTACAACTTTGATTGTAGTGGCAATTTATTTAGCCACTGGCGGATGGAGGTTTGCAAAAGTCGTCTTCAAGACCCTTCCAAGAGACCTTAGGTAATTAGCGAGCATAGCATGATGTCTGCTGACAAAGAAAGCTTTTATAGTAACACTTGTTTGCAGAGTGGTTGAGTTCAACAACCTTAGAATTATTATCCTATATTCTCTTTCCGGTTTCTCACATGATTTGTTACGTACGAATATTTCAGCATGGAATGCAAAATTCAGACCAGTAAATTCAAACTAAAGATAAGGAAACTATATATTCTCTCTACAAATTTATAACTTGAAATATAAAGGATAGTTTTTGCATCTTAGAATTTTGAGGTTATCACATTTGACTGGTGACAATTTGATCTTTAAAGACGCTATCCTTCGTTGAAATGCTTGACCAAGATCATGGGTCCTAAAAGTGTTACATATATACCAAAAATTTAATATATTTAAACAACTTTTTATGCATTGATTGCATACCCATGAATTTACATTTAATGAATATTTATAAAACTGATTGGAAACTCATATTTTATTCACAATGTTTCCTATGTTCTGTTTCGTGATGTTGAGACTGTGCACACTCAACCATTTAGTCCCTGCTTTAATTCTTCTCTTTCAATATTTGCTGCTATGTATCCATGTCCATGTATTCATATGTGTAACTACGTACCCATGTCCATGTATTCATATGTGTAGCTATGTATCCATGTATCCATGTCCATGTATTCATATGTGTAGCTATGTATCCATGTCCATGTATTCATCTGTGTAGCTATGTACCCATATCCATGTATTCATATGTGTAGCTATGTATCCATGTATCCATGTCCATGTATTCATATGTGTAGCTATGTATCCATGTCCATGTATTCATCTGTGTAGCTATGTACCCATATCCATGTATTCATATGTGTAGCTATGTATCCATGTATTCATATGTGTAGCTATGTATCCATGTCCATGTATTCATCTGTGTAGCTACGTACCCATGTCCATGTATTCATCCGTGTAGCTATGTACCCATGTCCATGTATTCATATGTGTAGCTATGTATCCATGTATCCATGTCCATGTATTTTCATGTGTAGCTATGTACCCATGTCCATGTATTCATATGTGTAGCTATGTATCCATGTCCATGTATTCATCTGTGTAGCTATGTACCCATGTCCATGTATTCATATGTGTAGCTATGTATCCATGTATCCATGTCCATGTATTCATATGTGTAGCTATGTATCCATGTCCATGTATTCATATGTGTAGCGATTTATCCTGTCCATATATTCATATTTGTAGCTATGTATCGATGTCCATGTATTCAAATGTGTAGCTATGTATCCATGTCCATGTATTCATATGTGTAGCTATGTATCCATGTCCATGTTTTCATATGTGTAGCTATGTATCCATGGCCATGTATTCATATGTTTAGCTATGTATCCATATCCATGTATTCATGTGTGTAGCTATGTTTACATGTAATTTTATTCATATATGTGTAGCTATGTATCCATGTAATTGTATTCATATATGTGTAGCTATGTATCCATGTAAATGTATTCATATACTTGTAGCTGTGTATCCATGTAAATGTATTAATGTATGTGTAGCTATGTATCCATGTACATTTATTAATGTATGTATAGCTATGTATCCATATAAATGCATTCATATACATGTAGCAATGTATCCATGTAAATGTATTCATGTGTCTCCCTATGTATCCATGTCAGTGTATTCATATGTATGTAGCAATGTATCTATGTCCATGTATTCATATGTGTGTAGCTATGTATTCATGTAAATGTATTCATATGTGTAGCAGTGTATTCATGTGTGTAGCTATGTATCCATGTAAATGTATTTATTGTGTACATATGTATCCATGTCATTGTTTTCATATATGTGTAGCTATGTATCCATGTCAATGTATTCATATACATGTAGCTATGTATCCATGTAAATGTATTAGTATGTGTACCTATGTATCCATGTCACTGTTTTCATATACGTGTAGTTATGTATTCATGTATGTGTATTCCTGTATGTGTACCTATGTATCCATGTCACTGTATTCGTATATGTGTAGCTATGTATCAGTATAATGTATTCGTATGTGTACCTATGTGTCCATGTCAGTGTTTTCATATACGTGTAGCTATGTATCCATGTCAGTATATTCATGTATGTGTACCTGTGTATCCATATCATTGTTTTCATATATGTGTAGCTATGTATCCATATCATTGTTTTCATATATGTGTAGTTATGTATCCATGTAAATGTATTCATATGTGTACCTGTGTGTCCATGTCAGTGTTTTCATATACATGTAGCTATGTATCCATGTCAATGTATTCACGTAAGTGTAGCTAGGAACATCTTCGCCAGGAATGAGACTTTGATCCAGACAGACATGCTTGTGAAGAGAACTGTGTTTTGCTAAGAGAATTTGATCACACATTAAAGAAAACCCCAGCAGATGCATGTGAAACCTTCTTATCCAATATTTGGTATCATTTATATGTCTTTTTAGAAGAAGTGCATTGTGAAAATATGAGTACAGATTTGAATAGTTGTGAGCACAGTCTTAACATTGCCAATCTCAAAAAAGTTTGATGATTTGAATACATTGCAATTTAATTTGCCATTTAGCTGTTCAAGAAATTGCTAGTTGCTGATATTTTATTTTTCGTGATGTTAAGATGGTGAAGACACACTCCTTCTGCTACAGCTACCAAACGGTAGAACACCAGTGATTTGCAATGCTGGGTTCTTTTTTGGACCTCATATATACTTCAGTCATGGAAACTGCCAAAGGTGTACATGGCCTAGGAGGAATAATTTGACATGTACATGTAAAATTAAATATCTTGCTAATTGTTGATCACATCAAGTCGACATGTTGTATAAATCAGCATATTGAATAACTAGAGGTAAGTGATATGGGTTGTTATTGTTGTTGTTGTGGGGTTTAACGTCATTTTTCAGCACATGATAGGCTATGTATGGCGGCCAGGATATTTATAATAAAAAAAGATTAAAGGTGGTTTTAAAGTTGCTTGAATATGACAATGATGAGATTGACTCATGGAAAAATGCCAAAATATAAAGAAAAATTTTAAATCGTCCTTAAGCCTCTTTCTGAATTTATGATTCTTGAAAGGTAAATTTCATTTTTACTGATTCATTATAGTGCCAAGAGTTTCAAACTTTCATAAATCAGCAGCAAGTTTACACACCCACCCCCAACAAACCAGATGCCTTTGAAGTAATTTAAAGCTGTTGTCAAGTTTGATGATACTTAAATTTTAGGAGCACCTCAAATTCAGAAATCTCCATTTCTGCCTCATGTGAACAAAATTATGTCAGGTCCTAAAATAGAGTTTTTGGATGTGTCATTCTTTAAAAGTGAGTTAGAGTGAAGATCGGGGTTGTGTTATTCATCGAAAGTGAGTTAAGAGTGAAGTTTGAGGATCTTTGTACCTGTAAGTGGAATCGAAAGTTATGCACTGTTGTCAACACAATCACATCTTAATTATGATTAATTATTTGCATAACAGAACTTTGCACATGGCTGGAGTTCACCTTAAAATGTTTGAATTAACTTGATGGTTTCATGCAGAAAAAATTAAATCTATATATACAAAACAAATTTTCTTGTTTCTGGCCCAACAATGTATGATTTCTTTAACTACAGGTATATTTGTATAATATTCAGTTTACTTTGAATTATTATGTTTCGCAGTTTATATTTAATCAGTACTAATATTTATTTATTTGTCATTTACAGAGCCTTTCTGGCATTAATTGATTTGAAGTTGAAGGTGAGGAATTACAACAAAAATAACTATTCCATTCCACGGCTGTTCAATGAAACACTGACAAAGCACCCAAACAAGACCTGTTTTATATTTGAAGACAAACGGCTGTCATTTCAGGTAAGAAATTTATGGAGAAAAACTTAACAGAAGCAATGGAGGATGAAGTTGCACTTTTAACATTAGATTACCTCCCCTTGGCAAGGATCCAGCCTTCTATTAACCCAGTGGTATGGGATGGATAAAGATTATCTCCACTTGGTATCCCTTTGGTATGGGATGGATAAAGATTATCTCCACTTGGTATCCTATGGTATGAGATGGATACAGATTATCTCCACTTGGTGTCTCTATGGTATGGGATGGATAATGATTCTCAGGAATATGACAAAACATTTACAAAAATTTCTGGCCGCTAATATAATGTGCATGTTGTACTTTAACTTGTGATTATTTCATTTAGATAAAGGATCTCTAGGATCAGCATGATGTATGTGATGAAGAAAATTAAAAGAAATAATGCAGCCATATTTACTGTGTGGTCATGTGCATGGTTGCATGCTTTTGTAGACACTACAATAAGAAGCCATAGAGAAGACTTTAAACAGAACTGAAACCGAATCAACAGAATTAAACCAAATTAGGATGCATTTTTTTATTATTATAAAGATGTTGCCAATGTGGCTACCATTACTAAAGATAGATTAACATTTAAGTGACTTCTTAAAATGTTTTCTCCTGTCATCAAGGGCATTCATATTGCACACTATCCAACATCAAATATGGTTACTGTTACTAAAAATAGAACAGTACTGATAGGACTTTTTCACAAGAAGTGCTGTCTGAATCTGGCACTGGCTTTGTGACATACAGGGCTTTGTGACATACAGTGCTTTGTGGCCTCAAAAGGACTGCTTTAAAAGTGGAGAAAATAACCTTGTTTTAGGTACAACGTCAGTGATAATGCCAGAGTCAAGTTATGTTGACTTGAGTGATCTCCACATTCCTTCTTTTCACCAATTATCCATGTAATATGCAACTTAGGATATTGTGATGTGAAAATGTTTAAAGAGAATATGAAAGTTGTAATATTATCATTGTTTGGTCTATGTAGTAGCAGTTTATCAGTAATTATAAGGCCACTTTCATGATTTTGTCTGCCTGTGTTCATACTTTTTGTTTTATTTCTCCTTTTTATTTTTTATTTTTGAAGATAGAAGTGTAAAACTTGGCCTTTCTACTAAAAGATATAATAGGTATCACATTTTTGGGTCATATCTTCAAGTTCAAGGTCAGAATCAAAAAGGTCAAGGCCATACATCAAATTATTGACACTATTATGTCTCCTCAATATGCAAAGCAGGGCGCATAAAATCCCAATTTCTTGTTCAGCTTTTAATAGTTATCTCCCTTTCAAAATAATAATCATCTATATAACATAATAAACAGATTGTTGAAAGAAAAGAAACTAATCCAAAAATGTCTCATAATTGATATGTTGAATTATTCTCTGATAATTCTATGACACCTCAATTCAAAGTTGAAAAAGAAATTATCTTGCAAGTTACTGTAATGACATAGAAGTTTTGTAAATATTTATTCCTATTGTAGCAGTTATATACAATGAGTATTTTCTAAAAGAAAATTGAAAAATTTGCATACTTCAAATACATGTATTTTGAATACAGTGGTCCCTTTCTTGAACAACCAGTGAAAGGCCACCCACATTTTCTGGCCAGAATCCCTTGCTTGTGCTCAAAAGTTTGTGTTAAATGTACCCATCTAGGATGACCATCCCTTTAATGCAGCTATTATATTGTACCAAAATATATATGTACTCCTTATGAGTAGACAGATAATGGAAATCTCATGAATATTTGTTGATTCATAAATTCAAGATATTGACATTTGTTCCAAGGCCCTGGGTGGCCAAGGGGTCTAAGGCACTTGCTGCTACAGACCATTTTACATCATTTTACATTTTGCGCCTGTCCGTGTAGGTTTGAGTCTTGGCCAACATGGATATGTGAGAAAGATTGGTGGTTCTTCCCAGGGTTTTCCTAGATTCTTTCACAAAATATACTGGCTGCCATGTATAGCCTGTGATGTGTTGAAAGGTTGCGAGCCACAAAATAATCCTATGTCATCCCCCTCTTGAAAGGACATCCCTTCTATAAGACAACTTTCCCGCTGCAGAATGGATGACCTTATAATGGGGGAGGGGGGGCACTGTATTGTTACCAGAAACAGTTCAATGCTGCCAATATATTGTAATTTACATTTTTTCTCTCACTCTTTTCACTTTTTTTTCAGGATGTAGAATTGAAATCAAATGCCGTTGCCAATTATTTTCACGACAATGGGTTTGGTAAAGGAGATGTTGTTGCACTGCTGTTTGAGAACTCCCCAGATCTTCCAATTTTCTGGCTTGGTCTATCTAAAATAGGGGCCATTGCAGCCCTTATTAACTACAATTTAAAGGACAAGTCCCTGGAACACTGTATCAATGCTTCACATGCTAAGGCTTTAGTATTTAGTGGCGCATTTGCACAGGGTAAGTGTCTTAGCAGTGGTTGTTTTATATTTCAGATCCTGTCTGTAAATTTGACTTATATAGTTTATAGTAAAAGTCATAAAGGTCAGGTAAGCATTCAGAACAGACTATTTCAGTAATGGATGTGATTTGTTAAAATTTTATTGCATAAACTTATAAATGGCAATTATTCACTTTATTTTGGATCCTAATACATCCATATTCCATTGAAGAAACACCTTTCCTATAGAAATATTATGATATCTGAAGACAGGTGTTCTTAATACTATGTGATCTTTCAAGACTTGTTTTACTCTACATTGTCTTTCAATCAAATGTCTTTCAACACAGGTTTTCCTGTACATGGTCTTTCAAGGAAATGTGGTTTTACAAGACAGGTTTTACTGTACATGGTCTTTCAGGGAAATGTGGTCGTTCAAGACATGATTTACTGTACATGGTCTTTCAGGGAAATGTGGTCTTACAAGAAAAGTTTTACTGTACATGGTCTTTCAGGGAAATGTGATCTTACAAGACAGGTTTTACTATACATGGTGTCAAAGAAATATGGTCTTTTAGCTCAGGTTTTACTGTATATAGTCTCAAGGAAATATGGTCTTTCAAGGCAGGTTTTACTGTACATGGTTACAAGGAAATGTGGTCTTTAAAGACTGGTTTTACTATACATGGTCTCAAGGAAATGTGGTCTCAGTGCAGGTTTTACTGACATGATCTCTCAAGGAAATGTGCTCTTTCAAGACAGGTTTTACAGTACATAGTCTCAAGGAAATGTGCTCTTTCAAGTCATGTTTTACTGTACATGGTCTCAAGGAAATGTGGTCTTTCAAGTCATGTTTTACAGTACATGGTCTCAAGGAAATGTGGTCTTTCAAGTCATGTTTTACAGTACATGTTCTGAAGGAAATGTGGTCCTTCAAGTCATGTTTTACTGTACATGTTCTCAAGGAAATTTGGTCTCTCAAGACAGATTGTACTGTACATGATCTCTCAAGGAAATGTGGTCTTTCAAGTCATGTTTTACTGTACATGGTCTCAAGGAAATGTGGCCTTTCAAGTCATGTTTTACTGTACATGGTCTCAAGGAAATATGGTCTTTTAAGTCATGTTTTACTGTACATGGTCTCAAGGAAATGTGGTATTTCAAGACAGATTTTACTGTACATGGTCTCAAGGAAATGTCTTTGAAGTCATGTTTTACTGTACATGGTCTCAAGGAAATGTGGCCTTTCAAGTCATGTTTTACAGTACATGGTCTCAAGGAAATGTGGCCTTTCAAGTCATGTTTTACAGTACATGGTCTCAAGGAAATGTGGTCTTTCAAGTCATGTTTTAGAGTACAAGGTCTCATGGAAATGTGGTCTTTCAAGTCATGTTTTACAGCACATATTCTCAAGGAAATGTGGACCTTCAAGTCATGTTTTACAGTACATGCTCTGAAGGAAATGTGGTCCTTCAAGTCATGTTTTACTGTACATGTTCTCAAGGAAATGTGGTCTCTCAAGACAGATTGTACTGTACATGATCTCTCAAGGAAATGTGGTCTTTCAAGTCATGTTTTACTGTACATGGTCTTAAGGAAATGTGGCCTTTCAAGTCATGTTTTACTGTACATGGTCTCAAGGAAATATGGTCTTTTAAGTCATGTTTTACTGTACATGGTCTCAAGGAAATGTGGTATTTCAAGACAGATTTTACTGTACATGGTCTCAAGGAAATGTCTTTGAAGTCATGTTTTACTGTACATGGTCTCAAGGAAATGTGGCCTTTCAAGTCATGTTTTACAGTACATGGTCTCAAGGAAATGTGGCCTTTCAAGTCATGTTTTACAGTACATGGTCTCAAGGAAATGTGGTCTTTCAAGTCATGTTTTACAGTACAAGGTCTCATGGAAATGTGGTCTTTCAAGTCATGTTTTACAGCACATATTCTCAAGGAAATGTGGTCTTTCAAGTCATGTTTTACAGTACATGGTCTCAAGGAAATGTGGACCTTCAAGTCATGTTTTACAGTACATGCTCTGAAGGAAATGTGGTCCTTCAAGTCATGTTTTACTGTACATGTTCTCAAGGAGATGTGGTCTCTCAAGACAGATTTTACTGTACATGGTCTCTCAAGGAAATGTGGTCTTTCAGGTCGTGTTTTACAGTACATGGTCTCAAGGAAATGTGGTCTTTCAAGTCATGTTTTACTTTACATGGTCTCAAGGAAATGTGGACTTTCAAGACAGATTTTACTGTACATGGTCTCAAGGAAATGTGGTCTTTCAAGATAGGTTTTACTGTACATAGTCTCAAGGAAATGTGGTTTCTCAAGACATAATTTACTGTACATGGTCTCAAGGAAATGTGATCTTTTAAGTTATGTTTTATTGTACATGTTCTCAAGTAAATGTGGTCTTTCAAGACAGATTTTACTGTACATGGTCTCAAGGAAATGTGGTCATTCAAGTCATATTTTACTGTACATGGTCTCAAGGAAATGTCTTTCAAGTCATGTTTTACTGTACATGGTCTCAAGAAAATGTGGTCTTTCAAGTCATGTTTTACAGTACATGTTCTGAAGGAAATGTAGTCCTTCAAGTCATGTTTTACTGTACATGTTCTCAAGGAAATGTGGTCTCTCAAGACAGATTATACTGTACATGGTCTCAAGGAAATGTGGTTTTTCGAGACAGATTTTACTGTACATGGTCTCTCAAGGAAATGTGGTCTTTCAAGTCATGTTTTACAGTACATGGTCTCAAGGAAATGTTCTTTCAAGACAGATTTTGCTGTTCATGGTTTCAAGGAAATGTGGTCTTTCGAGACAGATTTTACTGTACATGGTCTCAAGGAAATGCGGTCTTTCAAGACAGATTTTACTGTACATGGTCTCAGGGAAATGTGTTCATTTAAGTCATGTTTTACTGCACATAGTCTCAAGGAAACAAATTTTACTGTACTTGCTTTTAGAGTTCAGTTACAGTTTAGAGCATGATTTGGAATGTCTATAAGAATCCTTAAGTAAATGCACTAGACCTTAGATAAATTTTTACCTGTCCTTAAGTAAACATTCTAGTCCTTAAGTAAATTTTTACCTGTCCTTAAGTAAATGCACTAGACCTTAAGTAAATTTTTACCTGTCCTTAAGTTAATGCACAAGGTGCCCTGAATGGCAGAGTGGTCTAAAGCACTGTCCATCATGGTTCACTGCCATCTCACCTCTGTCTGTGTGGGTTCGAGTCTCGGGCTCGGCCAATGTGGATATGTGAGAAAGCTTGCCAGTAGCTTCTTGTGGGTCGGTGGTTCTTTCCGGGGTTTTCTCTGGTTCTTCCTCCACCAATAATACTGGATGCCATGTAAATTTTTACCTGTCCTTACGTAAATATTCTAATTCTTAAGTAAATTTTTACCTGTCCTTAAGTAAATTTACTAGTCCTTAAGTAAATTTTTACCTGTCCTTAAGCAAAATTGTACCTGTCCGTAAGTAAATTTACTAGACCTTAAGTAAATTTTTACCTGTCCTTCAGTAAATATTCTAGTCCTTAGGTAAACTTTTACCCGTTGTTAAGTGAATATTCTTGTCCTTAGATAAATTTTTACCTGTCCTTCAGTAAATATTCTAGTCCTTAATTAAATTTTTACCTGTTCTTAAGTAAATTTGTACATGTCCTTAAGTAAATTTACTAGATCTTAAGTAAATTTACTAGCCTTGGGCTAGTGAACTACTGCTAATTTCAAGCTTTTTACCCAAATACAGTGAGTTATGTTTTTTTTTTCCAATGGGTATGTTTTTATCATATTGATAGGACTATAAAGTGTTATAAAATGAGTTGGTGGGTGTTCCTCATAATAATCTCAATAAATATAGTAAATATTGTTTATAACATTTCACAGATGACTGGAATTTTTATAACATGATGGTATTTCACATTGGACTGGGATTTTTATAACATGATGGTATTTCACATTGGACTGGGATTTTTATAACATGATGGTATTTCACATTGAACTGGGATTTTTAGAACATGTTGGTATTTCACATTGGACTGGGATTTTTATAACATGATGGTATTTCACATTGGTCTGGGATTTTTATAACATGATGGTATTTCACATTGGACTGGGATTTTTATAACATGTTGGTATTTCACATTGGACTGGGATTTTTATAACATGATGGTATTTCACATTGGACTGGGATTTTTAGAACATGATAGTATTTCACATTGGACTTGGATTTTTAGAACATGATGGTATTTCACATTGGTCTGGGATTTTTATAACATGATGGTATTTCACATTGGACTGGGATTTTTATAACATGATGGTATTTCACATTGGTCTGGGATTTTTATAACATGTTGGTATTTCACATTGGACTGGGATTTTTAGAACATGATAGTATTTCACATTGGACTGGGATTTTTATAACATGATAGTATTTCACATTGGACTGGGATTTTTATAACATGTTGGTATTTCACATTGGACTGGGATTTTTATAACATGTTGGTATTTCACATTGGACTGGGATTTTTATAACATGTTGGTATTTCACATTGGACTGGGATTTTTAGAACATGATAGTATTTCACATTGGACTGGGATTTTTATAACATGATAGTATTTCACATTGGACTGGGATTTTTATAACATGATGGTATTTCACATTGGACTGGGATTTTTAGAACATGATAGTATTTCACATTGGACTGGGATTTTTATAACATGATGGTATTTCACATTGGACTGGGATTTTTATAACGTGATGGTATTTCACATTGAACTGGGATTTTTAGAACATGATAGTATTTCACATTGGACTTGGATTTTTAGAACATTATAACTGAGAAATATTTTTTCAAAATTCATTGGTTCATTTTTGAAAAGTTGTTTATGTACTTGTGAATGTTGATGATGATGGACGCAGCTGTAGTAAACACTTTGAAATCAGGCAGATGTAGTAAACACTTTATGTTGGTATGATTGCTGTCAGATGTCGTATGTAATGGCAGTAGAATTTTTAAACAAGATGCAATTGTATCAATACATGTCATGGTGAAAAAGAAAAAAATAAACCATTAGTTTTACCATCTGATTAATGTGTCAACATGTACATGTACCAGCTGGTGAATCATAAAAATCACTTTTATGTGAAAATGTCTTTGTTCAATAACGATTTGCTTCCTGATGATCACTAATCTAACCATCAATATCCTCATGGTACAACAAAATTAATCTTTGAAGGAGAGGAATGTTATAACAAAGTCTTTGGAATACATTATAGTTGGGAACTTAAAATTCAGTGTAATAACAGAATAAATCTCTCTCTCTCCCTCTCTCTCTCTCTCTCATTAATCCTTCAAGTCATTAGTGTGTATAATACTTTGATTTCTGTCCCTATTGTTTGGGGCCACCTTCTTTTGTAAGGACACCTTTTCATTGCAGAAGGGGTAGCCCCAAAAAATGGGAACCACAATAGTTTCATATTTTGTGAGTATTCTTTAATCAATCTGAATATCTTTCTAGAGGTACATGATATACAACCAGTGTTATCAAGTTCAGTTGGACTCTATGTTACGGCTCAGAATGGACCTTTGGATGTCTTAGCTGTCCCTATTGATCCATTGCTGGAAAAGACTCCAGTCTATGCCCCACCTATCCTGAAAACTGACTTCCGTGGTCCACTTTTTTACATATACACATCAGGTACAACAGGACTACCCAAAGCTGCCATTGTCTCCCATACAAGGTATAGTGGATACTCCTGTAAAATTTTGTGCAACAGTTTTGTGTTAAAACACTTCCAAACTGGTAATTGTAGTGACACAAATTGGTAATTGTAGTGAGGCTTCCAAATTGGTAATTGTAGTGACACAAATTGGTAATTGTAGTGAGGCTTCCAAAGTGGAAAGTGTTTGGTAGAAGAATATCAGGCTGGATATGGAAGAATAAATCCACAAGCTTCGGACTGTTTATGAAATAAATGTACTTTTGTATTTAATGTAATTCCTGCAAAATTGAATGAAAAAATTGAAGAATAAGTTTTTCTAGTTTCAAAATATTGCTTATGTTGATAATGTTGATGTGATATCATTGTGATGTCAGTAAAGTTAATATGTCTTACTAGAAACCTTGGGCTTGTGTGTATTTCAGAATGGTTGCATATTTTAATACTTTTCAGCTGTCTGTCTGTCTGTCATTAACTCTACCTACTAAAATGGTGGGTGAAAATATCACTAAATTTGATACACAAGTTGGTTTCAGATACCATCTGTGATAGGTTTATTTTTTTTATCCATAAAGAGGGTTCCTAAGTGGAGATAAACGATCAGATACACATAATAACTGCAGTTATAATGTGTCAGATTTGTGGGGGGTAGGGTGCAGTACATAATCAAATGCATGTGAATTTACCATGCGAAAAATTACATGTTATTCAAGTTTTAGTATATGATCCTGCGCATAATGAATGCATACATAATGTCATGGAATATTCCTTACATAATGACATGGAATATTCCTTACATAATGTCATGGAATATTCCATACATAATGTCATGGAATATAACTTACATAATGTCATGGAATATAACTACATAATGTCATGGAATATTCCTTGCATAATGTCATGGAATATTCCTAACATAATGTTATGGAATATTCCTTACATAATGTCATGGAATATTGCTTACATAATGTCATGGAATATTACATAATGTCATGGAATATAACTTACATAATGTCATGGAATATTCCTTACATAATGTCATGGAATATAACTTACATAATGTCATGGAATATACCTTACATAATGTCATGGAATATAACTTACATAATGTCATGGAATATAACTTACATAATGTCATGGAATATTCCTTACATAATGTAATGGCATGAAATATTCCTTACATAATGTCATGGAATATAACTTACATAATGTCATGGAATATTCCTTACATAATGTCATGGAATATAACTTACATAATTTCATGGAATATAACTTACATAATGTCATGGAATATAACTTACATAATGTCATGGAATATTCCTTACATAATGTAATGGCATGAAATATTCCTTACATAATGTCATGGAATATAACTTACATAATGTCACAGAATATTCCTTACATAATGTCATGGAATATAACTTACATAATGTCATGGAATATTCCTTGCATAACGTCATGGAATATTCCATACATAATGTATGGAATATTCCTTATATAATGTCATGGAATATTGCTTACATAATGTCATGGAATATTACATAATGTCATGGAATATAACTTACATAATGTCATGGAATATAACTTACATAATGTCATGGAATATAACTTACATATTGTCATGGAATATAACTTACATAATGTCATGGAATATAACTTACATAATGTCACAGAATATTCCTTACATAATGTCATGGAATATAACTTACATAATGTCATGGAATATTCCTTGCATAATGTCATGGAATATTCCTAACATAATGTTATGGAATATTCCTTACATAATGTCATGGAATATTGCTTACATAATGTCATGGAATATTACATGATGTCATGGAATATAACTTACATAATGTCATGGAATATAACTTACATAATGTCATGGAATATAACTTACATATTGTCATGGAATATAACTTACATATTGTCGTGGAATATAACTTACATAATGTCATGGAATATTCCATACATAATGACATGGAATATAACTTACATAATGTCATGGAATATTCCATACATAATGTCATGGAATATTACTTACATAATGTCATGGAATATTACTTACATAATGTCATGGAATATTCCTTACATAATGTCATGGAATATAACTTGCATAATGTCATGGAATATTACTTACATAATGTCATGGAATATAACTTACATATTGTCATGGAATATTCCTTACATAATGTAATGGCATGAAATATTCCTTACATAATGTCATGGAATATTCGATACATAATGTCATGGAATATTACTTACATAATGTCATGGAATATTCCTTACATAATGTCATGGAATATAACTTACATAATGACATGGAATATTCCTTACATATTGTCACAGAATATTCCTTACATAATGTCATGGAATATTACTTACATAATGTCATGGAATATTCCATACATAATGTCATGGAATATTCCTTACATAATGTCATGGAATATAACTTGCATAATGTCATGGAATATTACTTACATAATGCAGGGATCGTCCTGGGCTTCGCCAATGTCGCAAATTGCGATTTTTTTTTCCTTACTGGCGACAAAAATATCCCATCTGGCGAATTTTTTGGTTACAGACTTTTTGGTTATTTAATTTGTACATACAATCATGGATTTTGACTGGATAAATTAAAAGGGAGAATGAAAGGAAGCCAGAAACTTGACTAAGCAATGCATTGGAATCAATCTGTTACACAAACGATCCTTTGTTCGTATTGACAACCCCATCGTTACAGTGCATTGTTACATTATAATCTGCTTATGCTGACATCTGGGCTGAGTACTGTATGCTGTGATACAGTCAATCATGCTACCGAACTATACCTACAACTGACCGACTTCTGAAGACGCGAACAGAACAGATACAATTAATTGAATGGCTAATCCTTCTGTTTTTTTGTTTTTTTTTTTACATATACCAATACAATAGTTTTGCTGAAACTTCATAGAAAACTGATAACCTTTGAGGTACCGACTACTGTGTATAAATACAAAGCAAACGGAAAAAATCTCAATCACAATTATATGTCGCCAGTGCAGCATTTTACTCATTGATCTTTTCCTTTTGCCATCAATCCGTGTTAATGCTGCAGAGACATAAACTCCGCAACAAGAAATAGCACAAAAAAAAAAACAGTTCTGAATAATTAATAATAATTATTTATTTCTCAAAATACATGAGTGAAAGAATCCCTAAATTGGGTGTGAGTTTATGCTTATATATACGGTCCAATATTGCCAGGTGTTGACTCATGTAAGTTTCATTCGTGGGAATGGAGATCCTATTTTGCTTGTCGAGAAAATTTATACAGCATTCAGTGATCATTCTTGGGATTTAGGAAGCAATTCACTACAAGCTTTGTAAAGCTAGCCATAAGGGCGGGGGGGGGGGGCTGCTGAGAGACTACTGGTGTCACCTGTCAGCACTGTAGACGTGGATTCAGTAAGATGATCCTCATAAAAACTGACATCAGAAATAAACTCTGCATCTCATCTCTCAAGAAGTTAATGAGAATCAGCATGTACATATGTGAAAAATTAGACTTTGAAACTACATTCAACATGTGGGCAGCCCTAAAATTGCGACGGATCTTCGTGTAACACTTTGTAACATTTTGTTAATGCTTGTTGTAATTAGAGTATTAACTAACCCATCTTTTGTAATTTTCATTGCCTGTTACATTAATAGACTAAATTAACACTTGAAAAAATGTACACTACTTGTTCTGGTGACACTTTTTGAAAATTGGCGACAAAATATTGAGGTTGGCGATTTTTTTGGCGACAGCTTTTTAAAAGCCAGGACCATCCCTGATAATGTCATGGAATATAACTTACATAATGTCATGGAATATAACTTACATATTGTCATGGAATATTCCTTACATAATGTCATGGAATATTCCATACATAATGTCATGGAATATTACTGACATAATGTCATGGAATATTCCTTACATAATGTCATGGAATATAACTTACATAATGTCATGGAATATTCCTTACATAATGTCATGGAATATTCCTTACATAATGTCATGGAATATTCCTTACATAATGTCATGGAATATAACTTACATAATGTCATGGAATATTCCTTACATAATGTCATGGAATATTCCATACATAATGTCATGGAATATTCCTTACATAATGTCATGGAATATTCCTTACATAATGTCATGGAATACTCCTTACATAATGTCATGGAATATAACTTACATATTGTCATGGAATATTCCTTACATAATGTCATGGAATATTCCATACATAATGTCATGGAATATTCCTTACATAATGTCATGGAATATTCCATACATAATGTCATGGAATATTACTTACATAATGTCATGGAATATTCCTTACATAATGTCATGGAATATAACTTACATATTGTCATGGAATATAACTTACATAATGTCATGGAATATTCCATACATAATGTCATGGAATATTACTGACATAATGTCATGGAATATTCCTTACATAATGTCATGGAATATTACTTACATAATGTCATGGAATATACCTTACATATTGTCATGGAATATTCCTTACATAATGTCACGGAATATTCCTTACATATTGTCATGGAATATTCCTTACATATTGTCATGGAATATTCCTTACATATTGTCATGGAATATTCCTTACATAATGTCATGGAATATTCCTTACATATTGTCATGGAATATAACTTACATATTGTCATGGAATATTCCTTACATAATGTCATGGAATATTCCATACATATTGTCATGGAATATTACTTACATAATGTCATGGAATATTCCTTACATAATGTCATGGAATATAACTTACATAATGTCATGGAATATTCCTTACATAATGTCACAGAATATTCCTTACATAATGTCATGGAATATAACTTGCATAATGTCATGGAATATTCCTTAATCATTTTATGTGGAATCTTTCAAACTTAAAGTGTGACTGAGACTTATTTTTAACTGTGAATACAATTATCCCACATTTCTGATACACCCCACTGGTTTGGCTATGGGAATGAGTGTTTTGATACACCCCACTGATTAGGTTAGGGGAATGAAAGTTTTGATACACACCACTGGTTTGGCTATGGGAATGAGTGTTTTGATAACACACAACTGATTAGGTTAGGGAAATAAAATTTTTGACATGCCCCATTGGTTAGGTATGGGGAATGAAAGTTTTGATACACCCCACTGGTTAGGCTAGGGGATGAAAGTTTTGATACACCCCACTGAGTAGGCTAGGGAAATGAAAGTTTTGACACGCTCCACTGGTTAGATATGGGGAATGAAAGTTTTGATACACCCCATTAAGTAGGCTAGGGAAATGAAAGTTTTGAGACACCCCACTGGTTAGGTATGGGGAATGGAAGTTTTGATACACCCTTTTAAGTAGGCTAGGGAAATGAAAGTTTTGAGACACCCCACTGGTTAGGTATGGGGAATGAAAGTTTTGATACAGCCCATTAAGTAGGCTAGGGAAATGAAAGTTTTGAGACACCCCACTGGTTAGGCATGGGGTATGAATGTTGTGTGATTGGACAAGGAACAGTATCTTACTAAAATTTTGTGGATTCTTTTCTTACCTTCCAAGTTTTTAAAAATAACTGTAATTCAGACTCAATTCCGTGGCGATTTAACTGTCATTTAGTGATGGGGAAAGACATGTGATGGGGGAAGAGGTAATGAAGCAATTTGGTGTGGGAAACTGAGAACATATTAAATATATGATGATATAGAGATGGTGTAATTGAGAAAAGTGTACACTAGGTTGAAGATTTATATATGATGTGTTATGAATCTATGCTCTTAAAATAAATAACAGAAAAGAGTAAAAAGCAACAAACTTTCAACAAATAATTTATTTCTCTAAAATACTGAGTGAAAATGAAGGGAAAGAAAGAACTTCTAGTATTGCAAATTAAATCCGAAAATAATCCTGGAATTCAGATGCAAATCCTGACTATAAACGTTTTGAATAAACTTTTAAACATGATACACGACAGTGAGTTTTGGGGCGAAATATGGGTTTCAGTTTGCTATAAATGACTGTGCCATAAATCCAGATATAAACACTACAGACCTTTATTTAATTCTTTTTTGCCACCATGTAATAAAACCAGAAATCAACACTACAGACCTTTATTTCTTTGTGACAACTGTGTCTTAAAACCAGAAATAAACACATCAGACCTTTGTTTCTTTGTGACCACTGTGTCATAAAACCTGAAATAAACACTTCAGACCTTTATTAAATTCTTTATAGCCATCATGTCATAAAACCATAAATAAACACTACAGACCTTTATTTCTTTGTGACCACTGTGTCTTAAAACCAGAAATAAACACTTCAGACCTTTATTTAATTCTTTGTGACCACTGTGTCTTAAAACTAGATATAAACACTCAAGATGTATTTTTTATTCTTTTGTAACCGCTGTCAAAAACCAGATATAAACACTGCCAACCATTATTTAATTCTTTGTAACCACAAATGCTGAGTAGAGTCAGCAGACAGAGTGCTTACTGTTTCAAAACAAGATGTACAAAAATGAGGGAGAAGTTGAGTCTGAGTACCAGCTTTGTTACATTTATAAAAGTAAATTATGCCAAAGCCTGTAAATCCGAATGTACTTGCCAAACTGCCGTTTTAGTGTCACTCGCATTAAAATCTATATTCCACTGAACCATTTTGTCTTTAACGGATTAGCAATCATGGGCATACATAGTCAATTTTTAAATGTTCAGATTGTTTGTTTGTTGTCGTAAAAACAGTACAGTGTCAATGATGTCATATTCAGGAATTTTCTTACTGTGCTATCACTGTGGCATGGTGGGTACTGCCTGAATTTTCTGTCTGGAATTACAATACATGATAACAGGGTTGAGTAAGGTGGAGTTACAATACATGATGACTGGGTTGAGTGAGGTGGAGTTACAATACATAATAACATGGTTGTGTGAGGTGGAGTTACAATACATAATGACAGGATTGAGTGAGGTGGAGTTACAATACATAATAACATGGTTGTGTGAGGTGGATTTACAATACATAATGACAGGGTTGAGTGAGGTGGAGTTACAATACATAATGACAGAGTTGAGTGAGGCAGAGTTACAATACATAATGACAGGATTGAGGTGGAGTTACAATACATAATAACATGGTTGAGTGAGGTGGAGTTACAATACATGATGACAGGGACGTGTGAGGTGGAATTACAATACATAATGACAGGGTAGAGTGAGGTGGAGTTACAATACATAATGACAGGGTTGAGTGAGGTGGAGTTACAATACATGATGACTGGTGAATGAGGTGGAGTTACAATGCATGATTGGTGAATGAGGTCTTGGTCTTTTTGTCTTATTAATCAGTTATTTTTTTCCAGAGGAGTTAATTAGTGGTTAATTTAAAGGTTTGTATTCTATGTTGTTTTATTGAAGTCACTCTTATTAAAATATGCACACAGAGCTGAATGTGCCAAAGTGATAAATCTTGGCATCTGGCCACCACAACACATTTGTTAATTCTTTTGTTTACAGAGTTGATCTATTTATTATTATGTCATGAGTCAATTACTTTTTGGCTTTGAAGAACACTCTAAATTGGAACTTCATATCTTGTAATGCCATCAGACCAATAGACTACATGGGAATGTGATGTAATGCCCATATGCCAATAGACTACATGGGGAGTTCATTTGATGTAATGCCAATAGACCAATAGACTACATGGGGAGTTCATATGATGAAATGCAAGAAGAACAAGAGGCTACATGGAAATTTGCTGTCATGCCAACAGACCAATAGACTTCATGGAAACTTCATATGATGTAATACCAATAGACCAGTAGACTACATGGGAAATTCATATGCTGTAATGACCACAGACCAATAGACAACATGGGAACTTTGTATGATGTAATGCAAGCAGACCAATAGGCTACATGGGAAACATGGGAACTTCATGTGATATAATGCCAGACTACATGGGAACTTGATATGCTGTAATGCCAGTAGATCAAAAGACTACATGGGAACTTCATTTGATGTAATGCTAATAGACCAGTAGACTATGCCAATAGACCAATAGACTACATGAGAACTTCATTTGATGTAATGCTAATAGACCAATAGACTATGCCAATAGACCAATAGACTACATGAGAACTTCATTTGATGTAATGCTAATAGACCAGTAGACTATGCCAATAGACCAATAGACTACATGAGAACTTCATTTGATGTAATGCTAATAGACCAATAGACTATGCCAATAGACCAATAGACTACATGAGAACTTCATTTGATGTAATGCTAATAGACCAGTAGACTATGCCAATAGACCAATAGACTACATGAGAACTTCATTTGATGTAATGCTAATAGACCAATAGACTATGCCAATAGACCAATAGACTACATGAGAACTTCATTTGATGTAATGCTAATAGACCAATAGACTATGCCAATAGACCAATAGACTACATGAGAACTTCATTTGATGTAATGCTAATAGACCAGTAGACTATGCCAATAGACCAATAGACTACATGAGAACTTCATTTGATGTAATGCTAATAGACCAATAGACTATGCCAATAGACCAATAGACTACATGAGAACTTCATTTGATGTAATGCTAATAGACCAATAGACTATGCCAATAGACCAATAGACTACATGAGAACTAAAGATAAAAGTGACAGTGTTTATGATTTATATTTTTTATTACTTTATAATTTTAATCAGTACCAGTAATATTTTTTACAGGAACATGGAATAAAGAATAACATGTGTTTACAGTGGTTATGGGTATTTTTCCTTGTTAAACCAAATTGAATTTCTACCTTGAAAAGTGGCCTACCTAGTACAGATACATTATAAATGACCATGTGTCTTGAGTGACAGAAGAAGTGTTCTGTCAAGACAGGTTTTGCTGTTATTTTTTTTCTTTTTGCCTTTATAGCTGATATGACTTTTTAAATTGACAAACTTTTCTTGTATGTTCTTGCAGATTTTTCTACATGTCCTATGGTGTAAGTTTATTCATGAGGATGACAAATGAAGATGTCAATTACAACCCCCTTCCCCTGTACCACTCAGCAGGGGGCGTTGTCGGAGTGGGCATGGCATTTTTAAGAGGAATCACAGTGGTGGTCAAGAAAAAGTTCTCAGCTAGTAGATTTTGGGATGATTGTGTCCAATACAATTGTACAGTAAGTTCTCAGCTAGTAGATTTTGGGATGATTGTGTCCAATACAATTGTACAGTAAGTTTTGTTTTTGATGATAAGAGTTAATGAATCAATCCAACTTTAGAAACAAAGTTTTAATTTGTTTAAGTGCTGTCAATCAGATACGGCTTTCACAAGATTTGGAAAGTTTTGAAAGTTGTCTGCATGTTATTTTTTGTTTGGTAGAATGGTAAAGATCTTAAGTTAATATGTTTTCTTTCTACTTTGTTTTGTAATTTAATAAAATTAAATGCAAGCATCATTCTTCCTTTTCAAGATCATGTCCTGTTATGTTGACATTTCATTAGGTGGCCCAGTACATCGGGGAAATCTGCCGCTACCTTTTGGCCCAACCATTTAGAGAGTCAGAAACAAAACATCATGTTCGCCTTATGTTTGGAAATGGACTTAAATCTCAGATCTGGGAAGATTTTCAGAAGAGGTTTGGAGTCAAGCTGATGGGTGAATTCTATGGGGCGACTGAAGGGAACTGTAATGTCAGTAAGTCACAAGTTGCTTTTTGTGTGTGTGTGTATAAAAAAACATCAGAAAACTGCAAAGATGAGAATTTCTTTGATTTTGAAGTTTTATATTGGTGTAACATTTATTTCTCCTATTGAATAAATAAGTCACCTGTTTTCATGCTGATAGGCAATAATTACACAACAAATTAAAAAGCATGTTTGTGAGTGGTCATTTATGACATAAGTGGCTACCCTTTTACTATATATTCTAAAAAAAATTCTTACATGCCTGCCATAGTGCAGAGCTTAGTATGTCATGATGTCCTTTCATCTGTGTTGGTTCAATTTCATTTCTGCACAATCACTTTATTATGGTATTTTACACACTTTATTATGGTATTTTACACACTTTATTATGGTAATGGTTAGATGACCTGGTTGGATTTTTAGGCCATTACATTAAGTTTTCAGTTACTTGTTCATGTTTTTTTGTTTTATTTTGTAGCTTAAAAGATTTAGACTTTATTGGCAAAAAACCATGTTAGAACAATTAAGCACAGACTGATTGAGATGGACAAAATAATTTTGATAGGCATATTTGAATTCATTGATTTTAAAATAAATTTAATGTTGATTTTAAAAATAACTTTGTTAGCACAATTTAGGAAACATCGTATAAAGTGGACAGATGAAATTTGTATGCATGTTTGTTTGCATATACAGATTATGTTTTTTTTTTACAGATTTGAATTTCATTTGTCTGCAATGTCTGAAATGGGGGTTAGAGTTTTAATTGCACAAATAATATTTGCTTTTTTGTCAGTACATATTTTTTATAGATTCCTTTATCTACCTAGACATAAATTGATGAAAGCTGTCCGATGCATAGACTTAAAATAATTAGCTCCTAAGTACATGCAGTGAAGTTTGTAATTTGAGTTACTCAGTTTATGTGTAAATCTTGAACAGGTCTCTATCAAGATGTATGTACTATGTAAGAAGTAGTCATCACACTTTTCTAGACGCCATCATGTTGATATAATTACAGTCACTACTTCCATACACCATCATGTTCATATAATTACAGTCACCACTTCCAGACACCATCATGTTCATATAATTACAATCACCACTTCCAGACACCATCATGTTCATATAATTACAATCACCATCATGTTCATATAATTACAGTCACCACTTCCAGACACCATCATGTTGATATAATTACAGTCACCACTTCCAGACACCATCATGTTCATATAATTACAATCACCATCATATTCATATAATTACAGTCACCACTTCCAGACACCATCATGTTCATATAATTACAGTCACCACTTCCAGACACCATCATGTTCATATAATTAGTCACCACTTCCAGACACTATCATGTTGATATAATTACAGTCACCACTTCCAGATGCCATCATGTTCATATAATTACAATCACCACTTTCAGACACCATCATGTTGATATAATTACAGTCACTACTTCCATACACCATCATGTTCATCTAATTACAGTCACCACTTCCAGACACCATCATGTTCATATAATTACAGTCACCACTTCCAGACACCATTATGTTGATATAATTACAATCACCATCATGTTCATATAATTACAGTCACCATTTCCAGACACCATCATGTTCATATAATTACAATCACCATCATGTTCATATAATTACAGTCATTACTTCTAAATGCCTTATATAAATAGACCAGGTTTATTAGTATACAAGGTTTTGGAGATTGCGTGTTTGAATGTAAAATATACACTGGTTTTGTATATGGAAAGTTGGATTGTGTGACACTGATTTTGTATTGACAAAATACGTTTTGATGCTAACCATTTATTGGTAACTGTAATTCATGCAAGTGTTACATTGCAATTTCTCTTTCTTCATATTCACTGCATGGACAGATTACCAGACAGTTTTGTAGTAGAACCTTCAGTTAAAATATATGTCTCTGTAACTTAAGTTTCATCCTTTCTGTATTTGTAAAAAAAGCTGTTTTAAGTTCAGTGGATTTCCCCCATGGATTACTATACTATTTACTTTCCCAAAAACCACATTTGGATCTCTCTCTCTCTCTCTCTCTATATATATATATATATATGAAACAAACAATTGGAAACCCAAAATGTGAATATAGTGACACAAAAAGTACTGTTTGTTGTTTTCATATTTGTTGTTTGAACAGTATTTATTCAAGATAACATTTTCAAGTATCATATATATATATATATATATATATATATATATATATATATATATATATATATATATATATATATATATATCTTGTATAAATTTTCCTTTACAAAAAATGATCTCCCAATGGTTGATGCATTTGGCATCGGAAAGATTATTTTCTGTATAATTCATATTTTATACATGTATCTTATTTAATTGAAGAAATTATTGACTCTCAATTCCAGTGAATACAGAGAATAAGATTGGAGCTGTGGGATTCACCTCAATGATCATTCCATCTTTTTACCCAGTGACCTTGATTAAGGTGGACAAGGATACAGGTGATCTGATCAGAGATAGGAATGGTGTCTGTGTGAAAGCAAAGCCCGGTAAGCTTTACAGACCTGAAAACACTGATCATTTTATTTGCATATATTATGGGTACAATGCAGAATTTTTTTTCTTTTTTTTTTCTTCACACATTTTGCTGATTTAATCAGTGGGGAAAAAATTGGAATTCGGAGATAACTTTGGAAGCAGAATCGAAAACAACCAATTTTGGAAGAGTTATCTTTACACCAGTAGTGGTCTGTTGGCCTTGGAATCAGATTCCAGACCACTGTTTCTTCATTTGGGGAATGAAGACTCAAAAATTTAAAGAATGTGGCCAGTATTATTACACTACCCACCCCCCAGAAGTAAACTCTTAGTTGTTGACTAATCTTTTTTTATGTCACAGGTGCCCTTGCTCATCTTGACCTTGACCTTGCCTTGGCAAAAGAATCAAATTCATAGTAAGGTAGAACTAACATACCTGCCAACTTTCAGGACATTGGTGGATTGTTTTCAGACTTATTCCAGGGGTTTGTGGTAGCAAGGGAAAGGGAGGGAGGGGGCAGGGTTATGATGCATAGCCTTAGCAGGTGACATGGTGTAATGAATAAAATGTATGTATGGTTTATTTGGGCTCTTTATTTTGTACCAGTTAAAATTGTGGGGGAAATAAGGTCATAAATATTCATCATTTATTGATATTCAAAGATAAAAACTGCTATGTGCATTACACAGTGATAAAAAGATGTCATAACAAACAACCCATGTAAATATCACTTATGTTTTTATCTTATTAATTTTGTGACTAATGCTTTATTAAAAGGGAAATATTATTAATTCCAGATGTTTTCTGTGATTTTCCTTTTTTCTATATCAGTAATTACTCTGTTTTGAATCGTACTACACAGTTACCTTGATTCAGATGTTTCCTGACTGTGTGTTCTTTTATTGGCAGCTAATGTGCATACTACTTGACAAAGTGTGCAATAATACCTGTTGATTGCTTACTGATACCTGTTGTTTGCTTACTGATACCTGTTGATTGCTTACTGATACCTGTTGATTGCTTACTGATGACTGTTGATTGCTTACTGATACCATTGTTTGTTTGTTGATACCTGTTGACTGCTTACTGATACCTGTTGTTTGTTTGTTGATACCTGTTGATTGCTTACTGATACCTGTTGATTGCTTACTGATACCTGTTGTTTGTTGATACCTGTTGATTGCTTACTGATACCTGTTGATTGCTCATTTATACCTGTTGATTGCTTGTTGATACTTTTGCTGAAGGCATTAATAAGCTCAGGTGTTTTCCCAAATCATTATACTTTTTGGAGATGATATATTGCTAGTGTTTCATTATCCACCCACCAGTTTCTGTTTGTGATGGTTGGGTAATTGGGAATTCATGTTTTTATAATCATAATGAAGTTTAAAATAATGTAGATTATGACTTGGATGGTATGCTATGAAGTTAAAGCCTATCTCAGTAGAAAGAAGGATGTTGAACATTAAAATCCTGTATGTCATGTGACACATCATATTAAAATCCTGTATTTCATGTGACACATCATATTAAAATCCTGTATTTCACGTGACACATCATATTAAAATCCCATATATCATGTGACACATCATATTAAAATCCTGTATTTGATATGACATGTCATTATTTGTTGAGTATGCTAACATGTCAAAGCCTATTTCATTAGAAAGCTGTTGAAGATTCTGTGCCTTTGCCACACCAGAGGTGATTTTTTAAATGTACAATTTATCTGTTTCATAGGGGAGCCAGGAGAGTTAGTTGGGAAGATTATCAGAGGAGACCCGCTGAGGGAGTTTGATGGTTATGTGAACAAACAGGCCTCAGAGAAGAAGTTAGCTAAAGATGTCTTCCATAAAGGAGACATGGCCTTTCTTACTGGTAAGTTTTTATCCAAGAACAAATGAATTGTGGTAGTAGGATTCGAAATTCAAACACTAATCTCTGCCTAAATACATTTTTGCCTATTCCTGTGACAATGATTCCTTGTAAGTTATCAGAAAAGTGTCTAATCTGAATATTTTTAGTATGACTACCACCAGCTTTTGAGAAAGGCCCCATCTTAATAGAACATAAACTTGAATATGTGATCAGATGACAATTTTTCACCTTTTGACATTCTGACATAAAAATATGTCTGTAAGCATGTCCACTACCTACATAGTTTTGAATAATTGATACAGATTACACAGTTAACCCTAACATCCATCTGCATGGCTGCATTATTTTTGGAATAATAATCCTTAGGGCTATTTAGCAGACTTTTTTACTGACAATGTTATGAGGAGAATAGACTAAATTAGTTTTGATAATTATAATTAGAACAATGCATAGAGTTAGGTATATTTAATTTGCATTGTTTTTTTAATTTTTTTTTCTTCTTCTATTCCTTATATGCTATGGATAATTGTATGGACTTGACTGTGTCTAAAATGAAGTTCATTGTCTGCCTGACTCATTGAATCATTGCTTTTGGTTTTATAAGCAACATGTTTTTCTCAATCTAAGTCCAAAACATTGGACATTCCACATGCAGTGCCAGGTGTACCTGTGGTTTACCGAGGCCCCGAGTGGCCGAGTGGTCTAAAGCGCTCTTCGTTATGGATCACTGCCATCTCACCTCTGTCTGTGGCAGTTTGAGTCTAAGGTTCAGCCAATGTGGGTATGTGAGAAAGCTTGCCAGTAGCTTCTCGAGGGTCGGTGGTTCTTTCCGGGGTTTTCCCGGGTTCTTCCTCCACCATTAATACTGGCCGCCATGTATAGCCTATCGTGTGCTGAAAAATGGCATTAAACCCCACAACAACAGCATCCAGTGGTTTACCACATTTTGCATTATATTTTTTTTAACAGACCTTCTTACTAAGATTTCATCTTGTAAACATTTGGAACCTTCCAGAATGAAAATTTCCATTAGGTAATAGTTTTTATTCAAAAATGTTAATTGTGACTTGAGGTCATGTAAAGAACTATATAATCTTGTTTATCTTGCAATTATTCATGCTGTAAGACCTGAGCAGAATCAGTTGTACTAGAAGTCATTAAGGAATACAGTATAATACAACATGTGATATTCAAGTAGGTAAGGCCCCGTCTCGGGCTTTCTCTGATAGGCCTCACTGACTAGAAGTCTTTAAGGAATACAATATAATACAACATGTGATATTCAAGTAGGTAAGGCCCCGTCTCGGGCTTTCTCTGATAGGCCTCACTGACTAGAAGTCTTTAAGGAATACAATATAATATAACATGTGATATTCAAGTTGGTAAGGCCGAGTCTCAGGCTTTCTCTGATAGGCCCCACTGACTAGAAGTCATTAAGGAATACAATATAATACAACATGTGATATTCAAGTTGGTAAGGCCGAGTCTCAGGCTTCTCTGATAGGCCCCACTGACTAGAAGTCATTAAGGAATACAATATAATACAGCATGTGATATTCAAGTAGGTAAGGCCAAGTCTCAGGCTTTCTCTGATAGGCCCCACTGACTAGAAGTCATTAAGGAATACAATATAATACATGTGATATTCAAGTTGGTAAGGCCGAGTCTCAGGCTTTCTCTGATAGGCCCCACTGACTAGAAGTCATTAAGAAGTACAAAACAGTGGGTAAGGCCTCAGCTTTAGGCTTTCTTTGTTATAAAAATGTTTTGTCATCAGACCTCATTATGAGTAATGCAATTCAGTAGGAAATGACCCTTAATATATTTCACATGACATGGATGTTGGGTAAGGTTTACTTAGTTTTTGTTTTTTATATGGTAATATCTGTAAAACTTGGTGCTAATTGCCATAAAAAAAATTTTTGATTTAAAATGAAAATGTTATGGTTAAATTGGCAAACATTTATTTCAAGTGACTTTAGCTGAGTGATCAATTTTTTTATTATGAACAGAAAATATGCAAGCTACAAATGTCTTCTCTCCATCCCCCCTCCCCAAATCTTGTTTATGAAACGTCATTTTCTTGACAATTTTTCTTTGGCAGAATGATCGATACAACAAGTATGCAAAATCCTTCTCTCAAAAATGAATTGGATTAATTAATATTTTATTGCATTTATCACAAAGTAAAATGTTTATTTTCATGCAGGTGATGTGTTGGAAATGGACGAGTATGGTTTCATGTATTTCCGTGACAGAACTGGAGATACATTCAGATGGCGAGGAGAAAATGTGTCGACATCAGAAGTGGAAGCAGTGATCAGCAATGTCATTAAACTTCAGGATGCGGTTGTGTATGGAGTAGAAATTCCAGGTAAGTGAAGTCCACAGTGCTGTATGGAGTAGAAATTCCAGGTAAGCGAAGTCCACGATGCTGTATGGAGTAGAAATTCCAGGTAAGTGAAGTCCACTGTGCTGTATGGAGTAGAAATTCCAGGTAAGCGAAGTCCACAATGCTGTATGAAGTAGAAATTCCAGGTAAGCGAAGTCCACAATGCTGTTTGGAGTAGAAATTCCAGGTAAGTGAAGTCCACAATGCTGTATGAAGTAGAATTTCCAGGTAAGTAAAGTCCACGATGCTGTATGGAGTAGAAATTCCAGGTGAGTGAAGTCCACAATGCTGTATGGAGTAGAAATTCCAGGTAAAGATAGTTTATTCTTACATCTCAAAAGATCAACAATTTTATTCAACTTCAGAATGATGTATGGAGTAAAAATTAAAGATAAAATATTTTTTCCTTATATTTCATGTATGATGTGTGGAATATCAACACATTAATAGTACAATATGCTGATTAAAGCTGTATCATGTGAGATGTGTGTGTGATATGCCATTGTCATGTGAGTTGATTAGGGAAGCTGTCTTGTGTCAAGTATGTACATGATCTGCTGGTGTCACATGACATGATACAGTGAGTTGATTGTTGAAGCTGTATTGTGTCAAGTTGTGGTGATATGCTGGTGTCACATGACAGATAATAAAGTGAGTTGATTGTTGAAGCTACATTGTGTCAAGTATGTCTGATTTGCTGGTATCACATGACAGATGATAAAGTGAGTTTATTGTTGAAACTATTGTATCAGGTATGTCTGTGATTTGCTGGTGTCACATGACAGATGATAAAGTGAGTTGATTGTTGAAGCTACATTGTGTCAAGTATGTGTGTGATTTGCTGGTATCACATGACAGATGATAAAGTGAGTTTATTGTTGAAGCTACATTGTGTCAAGTATGTGTGTGATTTGCTGGTATCACATGACAGATGATAAAGTGAGTTTATTGTTGAAGCTATTGTATCAGGTATGTGTGTAATTTGCTGGTGTCACATGACAGATGATAAAGTGAGTTGATTGTTGAAGCTACATTGTGTCAAGTATGTGTGTGATTTGCTGGTATCACATGACAGATGATAAAGTGAGTTGATTGTTGAAGGTACATTGTGTCAAGTATGTGTGTGATTTGCTGGTATCACATGACAGATGATAAAGTGAGTTTATTGTTGAAGCTATTGTATCAGGTATGTGTGTGATTTGCTGGTGTCACATGGCAGATGATAAAGTGAGTTTATTGTTGAAGCTATATTGTATCAAGTTGTATGTGATATGCTGGTGTCACGTGACATGATAAAGTGAGTTTATTGTTGAAGCTGTAGCATGTCAGATGTATATGTGATCTGCTGGTGTCACATGACAGATGATAAAGTGAGTTTATTGTTGAAGCTATTGTATCAGGTACGTGTGTGATTTGCTGGTGTCACATGACAGATGATAAAGTGAGTTTATTGTTGAAGCTATTGTATCAGGTATGTGTGTGATTTGCTGGTGTCATGTGACAGATGATAAAGTGAGTTTATTGTTGAAGCTACATTGTGTCAGGTATGTGTGTGATCTGCTGGTGTCACATGACAGATGATAAAGTGAGTTGATTGTTGAAGCTATATTGTCTCAGGTATGTGTGTGATCTGCTGGTGTCACAGAACAGATGATAAAATGAGTTGATTGTTGAAGCTGTATTGTGTCAAGTATGTGCATGATCTTCTGGTGTCACATGACAGATGATGCAGCTTAACTGATTACTATACTGGTTACAATCATAACCGAATATTTTTGGATAACAAAGTGTGATGAATTTTTTTAATGTCTAGAAACTTAAGGACAAAGGAAACAAATTGCAGTGAAACTGCGTGAAAGAAAATTCTCTACGTTTATGACTGGGGTCCTCCAAGTAATGGCTGTATTTGCAATGCAGATGAAACAAAATCAAAATCTTTGTTATTGATTTGTTGTATTGACACCTTTGATACAAATGGAATCAGGAATGCTAACTGGCCAAGTGATCAGCCAGTATGAATGTGGAATACTAACTGGCTAATTGATCAGCCAGTATGAATTTGGAATACTAGCCAATTGATCAGCCAGTATGAATTTGGAATACTAACTGGCCAATTGGTCAGTCAGTATGAATTTGGAATATTAACTGGCCAATTGATCAGCCAGTATGAATTTGGAATACTAACTGGCCAATTGATCAGTCAGTATGAATTTGGAATACTAACTGGCTAATTGATCAGCCAGTATGAATTTGGAATACTAACTGGCCAATTGATCAGTCAGTATGAATTTGGAATACTAACTGGCCAATTGATCAGCCAGTATGAATTTGGAATACTAACTGGCCAATTGATCAGCCAGTATGAATGTGGAATGCTGACTGGCCATTTGGCCAATCACATTCCTAATTCATACAGACTGATTAGTTGGCCAGTCAGCATTCCAAATTCTTATTGGCTGAACAAATGGCCAATCAGCATGCCTTTTTCATACTGACCAGTTAGTTGTCCAGTCAGCAATTGGGTTATAATGACCCATTAATAAAGTATCACATGGTATCAGAATGAGGTGTGAATATTATTGCAGCAAGTTGTTACAACTCAAACTTGTTGACATCTGAATGGGTTAGATGGGGTTCAGCAGGGTGTACAGTAATCATGCTGACATCTGAATGGGTTAGATGGCATTCAGTAGGATGTACAGTAATCATGCACACATCTTGGGTTAGATGGTATTCAGCAGGGTGTACAGTAATCATGTTGATATCTGAATGGGTTAGATGGGGTTCAGCAGGGTGTACAGTAATCATGCACACATCTTGGGTTAGATGGCTTTCAGCAGGGTGTACAGTAATCATGCTGACATCTGAATGGGCTAGATGGCATTTAGTAGGATGTACAGTAATCATGCAGACATTTTGTGTTAGATGGTATTCAGTAGGGTGTACATTAATCATGCTGACATCTGAATGGGTTAGATGGGGTTCAGCAGGGTGTACAGTAATCATGCTGACATCTGAATGGGTTAGATGGGGTTCAGCAGGGTGTAAAGTAATTATGTCGACATTTTGGGTTGATGGGATTTAGCAGGGTGTACAGAAAGCATGCTGACATATGAATGGGTTAGATGTGACTCAGCAGACTGTGATTTAAAAATGTCTACAAGACAGACATGTATAATGGTTGTTGTTGTTGTTGTTCTAGGTTTTAACGCCATTTTTCAGCACAAGATAGGCTATACATGGTGGCCAGTATAACTGGTGGAGGAAGAACCCTGGAAAACCCAGGGAAGAACCACCGACCCACGAGAAGCTACTGGCAGGCTTTCCCACGTAACCACGCTAGCCGAGCCTTGGACTCAAACCCACGCAGACAGAGGTGAAATGGCAATGATCCGGAATGGTGAGCGCTTTAGACCACTCGGCCACTCGGGGCCCCTGTATAATGGTAAAATAGTAGATGAATTTAGTAATGTCCAGTACCAGTTGTTTTTACTTCCTGGAATCATTGATAATTTTGTTCCATAATGCAGCAGTAAATTACATGTATGCTTTTTATAAAGTATTTTACGATTAAGATGGGTCATCAACAGTGCTAATTTATGAGGGACAGACAATCTTGAATGCCGATTGAATTAAATAATAGTGGGACTTGAAGCATATCAGGATTTATCAGTGTATCCTTTCATTTATTGACTGTCATACTTTACCTGCAGAGCAACTATTAATTTCAAAATGGTACTTCTTACTACAGCCGATACAGGTTTCTTTTTATCATATCCATCTATCAGTGCTAACTTTAATATGATATAAAACTTAAGAAATGATAATTTTCAACCAATTTTCACACACACACACACACACACACACACACACACACACATATATATATATATATATATATGAAACTTTGGTTGATAATCATAAAATTGCAATCTTCATACTCATGGTTTTTAACTCTGCGATCATAGACCAGAAGAGCTTATGGGAGAGTCTGTGGTTCATCTGTCATTTATTTGTCATTCGTCCATTATTTGTCATCTGTCCATTATTTGTCATTCGTCCATTATTTGTCATCTAGTCAGTCCTAAATGCCCTGCAGACATCCAGTGTGGCTGTCACAATGAACACATTGAAAATCTTGTCATTAAAAATCTCCAGAATGGATGGTCATCTTGGAATGGGGCTTTCACTGAGTCTTCTAGTATTGTCTAGTTTGTCCAATATGGCTGCCACAGATGCTATGATATTTTATGATATCTAGTCAGTCTTAAATGCCCTGCAGACATCCAATATGGCCGTCACAATGAACACATTAAAAATCTCCAGAATGGATGGTCGTCTTGGAATGGGGCTTTCACTGAGTCTTCTAGTATTGTCTAGTTTGTTCAATATGCTGCCACAGAAGCTAATTGAAATCTTATCACCCCAGAATATCAGAGAAGATGCCAACACTCAGAAGTTAAAAAAAAAAAATGGTCTTATGTTCCAGGAAATTCTGACTGGACAATATAGCATCAGTCTCTTTGAAGAACTCTTTCATTTTGTAAGCTTTAAACTTTACCGAGAGGCATTAATCCTGTGCTTGCAAATAAGTGAAAACCATGAAAATATGCATATTAAAGTACAGTAATCACTGTTCATTGTTTCATTTTAAAACATGGGACAGAAATTTGTTTTAAAAATGTTAATTGGTCACATCATTTTAGGCACAGAAGGCCGAGCTGGAATGGCTGCGATTGTGGACGAGAAAGACAACCTTGACCTTTCTCAGTTGAACCAAGCTCTTCAGAGGTCACTGCCCCCATATGCAAGACCTGTTTTTATGCGCATTGTGAAAGAAGTCGATATGACAGGTATTACATTATGATTAGCAGTGATATACAGTATAACATCTCTTGAAAGTCCAACAAAAAAAACATGTTTCAAAACAAGTCTTTGCAAAATGGCCAGTTTTCAGGGTCTAAATTCAACTGGGTTTATAAAGGAAAAATACCCACAATGCCAGTTAATTTATTTTCGCAGTTTTTGTTAGAATATTAAATGCATTCATAACAAGATTTTTTTTTATTTAGCAATCTTATGACATTTACATTTATATTTGTGAAGATGTTAACATGTCTATGATAGTTGTATATTACAGCTCTAGTAGTCCTGATCAGGGCATGGGTAATGTGGAATATATATGTACCAGTCTGATCAGGGCATGGCAGTGTGGAATATATATGTACCAGTCTGATCAGAGTATGGGTAATGTGGAATATGTATGTACCAGTCTGATCAAGCCTTGGGTAAATATGGAATATATATGTTCCAGTCTGATCAGGCCATGGATAAATATGGAATATATATGTACCAGTTAAATCAAAAGACAGAATTGAATTATACAGAAACAGTATATGTTGTTTTATGACAAAAACCAGTTGCTTCACTCACCCAGGACATAGATGGATTAGGTCAATAAATATGTGTATAATCGACAGGATTGACTACTACAGATGAGATCTTTGACATCGTAACTTTCAGCTTGGTGTTCAGGTTTTGTTAGCTGTAACATCAATAAAGCAGCAAAGAATAGAAACGTATTAACTTTTCCAGAAAATGCTAGTAATTTCTTAAAAAAGACAAAGACTTCCATGTTGATTTCATAGACACCTGCGTATTCGACATACCACAGTGAAATTCAGGTGAGAGGTTAGTTGGTATTACATACTAAGGGAGGCAATTCATGAAATCCAATAACTGTCTCAGAGACAAAGCATGGAAATATCTGATCCATTGGCCAAGGTGTAGATAGGGTTAACATACTGGAACCTTGGCTAGTGAAGATGACTAGCCATAGGCCTCAGCTTACTCAACAGGTACATAACTGTACTGAGGCCCGAAATGGAGATGGCAAAATCAGCCAGACTTCAGTAAAATGTGGTAATTTAAACTTAATGCAACTTTCGTGTCCCTATACGCACATCCTTATGCAAGTTCTTTCAGTTTGGTTTGCAAGGAACCATTTATCAATTTTGTGCTTTCCTGTTCAGTCTGTGTATTAGCCAATGGGCTTTTGTCAAAGATCACCAACTCTGTAGTTACTCTAATCTGATTGACCTCATCAGTAGCCACAGTGACATATCTTGATGACATCCTCCAAAGGCACATAGTAAATTTATCTTTAGTCAGGGCAGAAATGATCTTTCCCTTTTGAATCAGTTAGGGTTTCTGATCAGTTAGGACTAGTCAAATCTCACTCCATTTCACCATTTTGTCCATGGAGAATTTGCACCAATCTCAGCCTTGTCTGCCTCCCACAATTGCACATGGCATGGATTATTAAACTTGCAGAGTAGATTTCTGACAGGGAGTGGGTTGAGTCGATTTCTGACAGGGAGTGGATTGAGTAGATTTCTGACAGGAAGTGGATTGAGTAGATTTCTGACAGGGAGTGGATTGTGGGAAGAGTTTTTACAACTCTTCAGCGTGCTCATTGTGGCAGCCAGTTGTACTCTTTCTGGATACCTTTTCATACACCCTTTGCAGATGCCCAGCTCATCCCTTGGGTTCCATTTTCCAGTCAACTGGACCAAAAATCATGATTTCAAACAAAGTATTGTCTTTCCTGCACCAGTGCTCATGAAAGGAATTTCTCTAGAAAAAATTCCAATAGGAACTTAAGATCTGCCTTCTGCCTGGCTGATCGTTGAACTCATCTTCACCATGGTCAGTAGTGAATGGGAGTCAGAAGAGTTAATTTGCCACATCAACATTCTTTTCATTTCTAGAAGGACCAATTATATTGTAAGGCAATCCTCATTATAACACACAATTCTGTGATGGTGCCTACCTCCTTAAATGAGGTTGTGTGTGAAGAAATCACCATACCAGTGTGTTCTGGTCTGGGAATTCCTGTGCTAGTGAAGACAGATGTATACAATGGCCCATATCTGAGGCAGGCTTATTCCTTTGGCTGATTCTTCATCAAGAAAGGACCAGACCCTTTATACAGAGTGGTCTGTCCAGCCATCACTTCTTTGGTGGATTTGTACACTGTGGGGCAGCCTTATGAAAGATCTTCATTATGATGTGGAATCTCAAACAAGGTAAAATGACCTGGCAATACAAGATAAAATAACCAGGCAATACGAAGATAAAATGACCTGGCAGTACAAGGTAAAGTAACCTGGCAAGACAAGATAAAATGACCTGGCAATACAGTATAAAGTGACCCTGCATTTTAAGATAAAATGACCTGGCAATACAAGGTAAAATGACCTGGTAATACAAGGTAATATTACCTGGCAATACAAGATAAAATAACCTGGCAATACAAGGTAAAGTGACCCTGCATTTTAAGGTAAAATGACCTGGTAATACAAGATAAAATAACCTGGCAATACAAGGTAAAGTGACCCTGCATTTTAAGGTAAAATGACCTGGTAATACAAGGCAAAATGAACTGGCAATACAAGACAAAATGATCCAGCAACACAAGATACAATGATCTTGCAATACAAGATAAAATGAACTGGCAATACAAGATAAAATGAGCTGGCAATACAAGATAAAATGGTCCAGCAATACAAGGTAAAATGTCATGGCGATACAAGGTGACATTAACTGGCAGTACAAGGTAAAATGAACTGGCAGTACAAGATACAATGATCCAGCAATACAAGCTAAAATGTCATGGCAATACAAGGTAAAATGAACTGGCAGTACAAGATAAAATGAACTGGCAGTACAAGATACAATGATCCAGTCATACAAGGTAAAATGAATTGACAAAACAAGGTAAAATGAAGAAAATTTCACTTGCTACTGCATATGAATTCAAGTGAGTGGTAGTGATAAAAATAAATTTCATGAAAAGGAATAACATTTATACAAAAATAATATGATCCGTAATATTAAATCAAGAAAATTGGGGAAAAAAGGCAAACTTAACTTAAAAAAGACCTAGGCTTGAATAATATGAATCAACAACAATAGAATGTCTGTGTTTTCAGAGAAGAAAAGTATTTCTTGTATTTTTGTGGTCGGAGAGATCTTTTGTACTGTATGCAATTTGTTTAGTCCTTCCATAAATATACTATTATCTGAATGTTGGACATTAAATTGTGCATAAAATTCCATCCTAATGCTAAACAATGAAAAGACAACATAACAACAAGCTAAATAACATCATGACAGCAAGCTAAATAACATCATGACAGCAAACTAAATAACATGAAAATCTCCACATTGTTACGCATTCCTGCTTCACGGCATGAAATAGTTATGTCAGTATGTCAGTATATGAAGTGGTATAGATCTGCGCCCCTCAAGTCTTCCTCTAGAAGGTTGGTAACATACCAATTTACACAGATGACTTAAACCAGTCCAGTTATTATATCACTATACAGACAATCTGGAAAAAATTCCCAGTGGTAGATTTTGAAATCTTGAATGTTTAAACTAGTCTGTCAAAGTTTAAAATTGGTGAATGGAAGATAATTTGTTTAATATCTTTACTCATTTAAAAGTAAATTCTAAACGTAAACAACAAAGACTGTAATCTGCCTTCACCTAATGTGCCAGCAAATCAGGGTCCATGTTGCTTGTTATACTAATTGCTCCTAACAAACTGCATTAACCTAAAACTGCCTGTGCTTTATGTGACAACAGATTTGGGTCTATGCAGTTTGAAGCTGGACTCAACTTATAAATGAGTACAAACAATAATGTTTTAAAATACTTTTAAATTGCTATAATTATAAAAGTTGTCCTTTAAAAAAACTTAAAACATTCATTTTAAATGATAAAAACAAACTGTCTAAAGATACACATGTTGATGTATTTTTGCCTCTCAAAATGTCCATCAGCTGATGGTAGAGAGCACCACATTATCTTGAAAAGATCAGTGACAGGTTTTTTCACTGGGCTAAATGCATAAACTCACATACGAAGTTTCATCAAAATTATCAATGTGACTTTGAATGGTGTGGTTTGCCCTTACGAAGACCTACAGTATATACTCATTTATAAGACAAGTCCAACTGCAATCAGCATAGACTCTGATCTGTCTTTGTAATGTGCAGGCAGATCAGGGTCAGTTTTTTTGTTCCACTGATTACTTCTAATAAGCTGCGGAGACCTATATTGCTGGTGCATTTTGCATTTGAACTTGATTTACAAAGGGTATAGGGTTGGTCAAGTTTGTTTTAACATGTTTTGAGGGTAAAAGTTACTGGAGTTATTGTCCTTGTTTGACTTATAACCTTTCCATTAAAAAATGTGATGTTGGCAAGGGCATCCATATTGTAGTGAAGGGCATCCATAGTGTATTGAAGGGCATTCATAGTGTATTGAAGGGCATCCATAGTGTACTGAAGGACATTCATAGTGTATTGAAGGGCATCCATAGTGTATTGAAGGGCATTCATAGTGTAATGAAGGGCATCCATAGTGTATTAAGGGCATTCATAGTGTATTGAAGGGCATCCATAGTGTATTGAAGGGCATTCATAGTGTATTGAAGGGCATCCATATTGTATTGAAGGGCATCCATAGTGTATTGAAGGGCATTCATAGTGTATTGAAGGGCATCCATAGTGTATTGAAGGGCATTCATAGTGTATTGAAGGGCATCCATAGTGTATTGAAGGGCATTCATAGTGTATTGAAGGGCATCCATAGTGTATTGAAGGGCATTCATAGTGTATTGAAGGGCATCCATAGTGTATTGAAGGACATTCATAGTGTATTGAAGGGCATCCATAGTGTAGTGAAGGGCATTCGTAGTGTATTAAGGGCATTCATAGTGTATTGAAGGGCATCCATAATGTATTGAAGGGCATTCAAAGTGTATTGAAGGGCATCCATAGTGTATTGAGGTGCATCCATAGTGTATTGAAGGACATCCGTAGTGTATTGAGGGCATCCATAGCTTATTGAGGTGCATCCATAGTGTATTGAAGGGCATTCATAGTGTATTGAAGGGCATCCATAGTATATTCAAGGGCATTCAAAATAATGTTCATTCAAGTGAAAGTCCCTTTGAATCCTGGGTGACGCCTAGAGAACACTAGTTTTGAGACCCTCCATTCCACTTTGTTTTGGTGTACTTTCTACCATCCAGTCTTCAGTCCACTCTGGTTGTAAATAATCTAAATATTCTGCTACCAAAAACAGAAAAATTCTGGAGTTCAATCAACCTTTTAACAGTAAACAGTAGGTTTTCTTTCACAGAATAGCCCTAGTTTAACAAATCCAAAAAACTTTCTGATGGTCATTCAGTTCCAAACTGTTTCGAGAACCAGCTTTTCAGTCTTTATCAGTCAGCAAAAATATCTTGCATATTTTTAAAAAATGTGCTAAAAATGCATAAATTAGCTACATTATGCAAAACAATTAATTTGAAATATTTAGTTCAAAAATCTTTCCAGCAGCATATTGACACATTCCTTTGGCACATTTATCATCTTGGTGATCGATACTTAGTCTTGTTGTAAAAGTTTGGTTTGTGTTGGTTTTTTTTAATATGCCATTGAATTTAAAGAAAATAGCAATGCACTTTATGGTACCAGAGGTTGTCGCACATTTCATTTTATACATTTTTCTGTCTTTTCCCAGGAACATTCAAGCTGAAGAAGACAGACCTGAGAAACGAGGGTTATAACCCCAGCATGGTGAAGGACAGACTTTTTTATCTGAACCCTAAATCTGGGCAGTATGAACCTCTTACCCAGACTGAGTACTCTGCCATTTGCTCTGGAAAAATACGAATGTAAGAAGATGATGGCATGACTTTAAAGTGGCAGATATCGAAAATTTACACTGATTCATTGTTGAGAAGTGTCAAGTGTTCTCTTTGTGTACAGAAGTTCAAACTAGTCAACATTGTAAAGTCTCCATAAATTCCAGAAATTGATGAAATGAGTTGGTCATATAAAATATGTTGGTTATATGAAATGAGTTGGTCATATAAAATATGTTGGTTATATGAAATGAGTTGGTTATATGAAATGAAATGAGTTGGTTATATGAAATGAGTTTGTCATGTGAAACGAGTTGGTCAGATGAAATATTTGTGATGATTTGTAATGAAACATTAAGACTGTATTTACATGGACTTTTATGTGACATTCAGAAAATAATTACAAGTACAGCATTATAACTTAAATATACATATTTGCAAAGTTCAAAGTTTATATTTTTTTTAGAAACTCTATTTTACATGTACCATAAATCATATGTTACCAGTGTGAAAAATTTCTAATTATTTATGTTCACACCAGATTTATTAGCATTTTTCATGACATGGAAAATCTGTTACCAACATCTCTTTTTTTAATCATTAATGCAGTCATTAGAATGCAGGTGGGAGAGAAAGAGAGAGAAGATATGTGTAATCATCAATGTATTTACAGGGTATCATTGATTTTATAGTTGGCCCAATATGTAATGGGTAACATACAATTTCTAGTCTAGTGTCCCTCATGGTCTCCCATAGTTCTAAAATTCCCAAACCTGCTGAATTACATCTTTGACAATCTTGGTAGTGACTTGTCTAAAACTTTTACACACAGTATATTGGTATGCCATATGTTCTCAGTACTTTTGCTCAGTTTGTTTTTTTCTTTTTTTTTCTTAACTGCCCATTTATGAAACCTTACAATTTATTTTAATTTTTATAAAAAGAGGTATGTGATCACTCAGGTTATTTTGTACATTGCTACATGTGAACTCTTGTAACTGGCATTCATAGTCCTAATGGCATTAATCGTCCTATCCTAATGGCATTCATAGTCCTAATGGCATTCATATTCCTAATGGCATTTATATTCTTAATGGTATAAAAGGGATGTTTTATGCAAACAAAAGTCAACATTATCAATAACTAGCTGGTGAAAAAAACATTTTATCTAAAATATCTTTTAGGTCTGATCACATTTTGTTTTCAGCCACATGTCTGAGACAAGTGGTTTCCAAAAATTCACTTGTCCCACCTTACTTTTCACTTGTCCCAAAATTGTAATCTCTTGCCAAGATTTGATGAGATGCTTAAATCCATAGAAATAATGAATTAAATGATGTAAAACATATTTATTTATTCCCACTTATTGGATGGGGTTATAACAAACATGATTTCTAACAGTTTGCATCACAGATTGAGAGAAAGGGTAGTGTTCACTAAGAGTTTCCAAGAATTTCAACAGGTGTATCCTCTGGCTGTTTGTACGCTGTCATCTTCGTTTTGAACTCTCAATATTGCTGATGAATGGCAGGATGGTCTTCCTTTTTGAAAATAATTTAAAGATGATTGAGAGAAAACTGTTAGTCTTGAATCCCATATTTCACTAGAGCTGCCCACTCATGAAGAAAGTGCATGTAGTCACTAACAAATACAGTGGTTCAATTTCCAACCTGTGCCAGTTTTGGACATTATTTACAGTAACTGCAATAAATCAACAAAACAATCAACAATATGCAGCAGAAAATTTTATCTCTTTTAGTTATATTTTACATTTTTTTCAAGATTCAGGTTTTTTGGAGAAATAGTTATCTCATATTCAGTATCGGTCTTACATTTTATTCCTTCACTTTCGCATGATTTTTCCTTTTCCGAATCTTCTTATTACTGTCTTTGTGAAAATGATTTAGCAAACAACTTTTATTCAGAGTAAATATTGGTCTGCCTGACAACTACTTCCGTAGTTATCATAACATGCATTTTGTTGTTAAATTCAGAGATAGCTCATTAATTAGGGTAATTCTTTCATATCAAACAATATTGATTATGGAAGTTAATTGTATTAATCAATTAAAACTTCAAGACTCATTACTATTATTTGAACAGTTCATAAAGGAAACTGACACTAAAGGTGGTTAAGTTCCTTTCATTAATTTAATTACACTTACTCATTGGATTCAAATCAGAGTGAGCTGTTCTTGAGAATCTGGTTGGAGTAAACACAATACAACAACACCTCTTAAAATACTGCTAATTAATCATACTGACTTTGTTTTGTTCCGTATGTTATGATTTGGCTGCTTAGTCCAGCGGTTAGGGAACTTGCATACATGAACCATTTATCAATGACAGCCATTCGGTGTGATACAGGATGTAAATGTATTCATCGAATAGACTGAAATCAAGTGTTCAGTATCCTCTGGGGTAATGAATGGCCAGATAAAGGAAAATAAAGTGATCAAAGCAAAAAAATATGAACATGCCAGACATTTTAATAGGAAAAAGCTTTTATGATAAGTGACAAAGTTTACTTGCCCAACTTCAAAACTAAGTAGTTAAGGACATTGAAATTTGAACAACCCTGCATTGAATTGTTTTGCATCTGTGTGAAACTTAATCGAACTTCTGATAAAAAAAAATACCATTGTCCTGTATTGTCTCTTGTTTTTATCAATTATTTACCTTTATATATATCCCGTCATGTCAAAAGTAAATTTTTTAATTAAATTTCCAGTCCTTGTTCTTGTTTTTTTCATGCTAAATATATATTCCTCCATCTTTGTTTCTGTTCTCACTTTCAGCCTTCGATTTATGCAGTGAGAACTTCCTATAGCTTCCAAAGATTTTTATACACATTGCTACAGCTTCCATAATGTCTGTTCACACTGCTACAGCTTCAATAGATAGTGTTTATACACTTTGCTACAGTTGACATGACCGCTCCGGTGGCCTAGTGGTCAGTGTCTGCCTCGGAAGTGGGAGGTCATGAGTTCAAACCAAGGCAGAGTCATACCAAAGACTTACAAAAATGGTACTAACAGCTGCCTTGCTAGGCGCTCAGCATTAAGAGGTTAGTGTTAGGACTGGTCAGCCTGGTGTCAGGATAATGTGACTGGCTGGGGCATCATGCTACATGTCTGCAGCATGATGCCCCAGTGCTAGATATTACTATAAACTGCCACACTGCAGACATCGTAGCGATATGACTGAAAAATTGTTAAAGCTACGTTAAAAATCCTAATCATACACACAGATACAGCATACATAGATAATGTTTAAATACATTGCTACAGCTTTCATAGATGTTTATATATGTTGCTACAGTTTCCATAGATAACGTTTATATACATTGCTACAGCTTTCGTAGATAATGTTTAAACACATTGCTACAGCTTCCATAGAAAATGTTTAAACACATTGCTACAGCTTCCATAGAAAATGTTTAAACACATTGCTACAGCTTCCATATATAATGTTTATACAAATTGTTATACCTTCTGTAGACTATGTACAATTCTAGGTAAAGAGTAATTTTGACTTCTTCCCAACAGTGATTTGTTAATGGCCTTTCATATCCAAATGTCTGAAAGCTACCTTGACCTTTCTTGTTACACAGTCTGAATAGACATTAATTTTGGTACAAAAAAGTTTGTACTTAAAATAATATTAGCTTGCACAGATCAATGACTACACTTAGTAGTTCCAGTCTGAGTGTCTGGATTGAATACTTGTATCACATGCCAGATCAAACAGTTTGTCCATGGATGATATCAATATGTTGCTGATATTGAGGGATGTTTATAAAAGTAGATGTTCAAATGGCAGACAAAACATCAATCATAGTTCATTCTACTCACTCTTGTTTATAACATCAATCGCAGATCCATCTACTGACTCTTCATAACATCAATCACAGGTCCATCTACTCTTGTTTATAAACTCAATCACAGATCCATCTACTCTTGTTCATAACATCCACCACAGGTCCATCTACTCACTCTTGTTCATAACATCAATCACAGGTCCATCTACTCACTCTTGTTCATAACATCAATCACAGGTCCATCTACTCTTGTTTATAACATCAATCACAGATCCATCTACTCTTGTTAATAACATCAATCACAGGTCCATCTACTCACTCTTGTTTATAACATCCACCACAGGTCCATCTACTCACTCTTGTTCATAACATCAATCACAGGTCCATCTACTCTTGTTAATAACATCAATCACAGGTCCATCTACTCACTCTTGTTTATAACATCCACCACAGGTCCATCTACTCACTCTTGTTCATAACATCATTCACAGGTCCATCTACTAACTCTTGTTCATAACATAAATCACAAGTCCATCAACTCTTATTTATGACATCAATCGTAGATCCATCTACTCACTCTTATTCATAACATCAATCACAGGTCCATCTACTCACTCTTGTTCATAACATCAATCACAGGTCCATCTACTCTTGTTTATAATATCAATCACAGATCCATCTACTCTTATTAATAACATCAATCACAGGTCCATCTACTCACTCTTGTTCATAACATCAATCACAGGTCCATCTACTCACTCTTGTTCATAACATCCACCACAGGTCCATCTACTCACTCTTGTTCATAACATCAATCACAGGTCCATCTACTCTTGTTAATAACATCAATCACAGGTCCATCTACTCACTCTTGCTCATAACATTGATCACAGGTCCATCTAATAACTCTTGTTCATAACAAATCACATAAGTCCATCAACTCTTGTTTATAACATCAATTGCAGATCCATCAACTTACTCTTGTTCATAACATCAATCACAGGTCCATCTACTCACTCTTATTCATAACATCAATCACAGGTCAATCACAGATCCATCTACTCTTTTTCATAACATAAATCACAGGTCCATCTACTCTTGTTTATAACATCAATCACAGGTCCATCTACTATTGTTCATAACATAAATCACAAGTCCATCAACTCTTGTTTATAACATCAATCGCAGATCCATCTACTCACTCTTGTTCATAACATCAATCACAGGTCCATCTACTCACTCTTATTCATAACATCAATCACAGGTCAATCACAGATCCATCTACTCTTTTTCATAACATAAATCACAGGTCCATCTACTCTTGTTTATAACATCAATCACAGGTCCATCTACTCTTGTTTATAACATCCAACAAAGGTCCATCTAATCACTCTTTTTCATAACATCAATCACAGGTCCATCAACTCTTGTTTATAACATCAATCGTGGATCCATCGACTTACTCTTGTTCATAACATCAATCACAGGTCCATCTAGTCACTCTTGTTCATAACATCAATCATAGGTCCATATACAAACTCTTGTTCATAACATCAATCACAGGTCCATCTACAAACTCTTGTTCATAACATCAATCACAGGTCCATCTACTAACTTTTGTTCATAACATAAATCACAAGTCCATCAACTCTTGTTTATAACATCAATTGCAGATCTATCTACTCTAGTTCATAACATCAATCACAGCTCCATCTACTCTTGTTCATAACATCAATCACAGGTCCATCTACTCACTCTTGTTTATAACATCAATCACAGGTCCATCTTCTCACTCTTGTTCATAACATTAATCACAGGTCCATCTACTCTTGTTCGTAACATCAATCACAGTTTCATCTACTCACTTTTTCATAACATCAATCACAGGTCCATCTATACAACCATTTGCTCATAACATCAATCACAGGTCCATCTATACAACCATTTGCTCATAACATCAATCACTGGTCCATCTACTCTAGTTCATAACATCATTCATAGGTCCATCTACTCATTCTTGTTTGCACTTGCTCATAAAATCAATCACAGGTCCATCTATACAACCATTTGCTCATAACATCAATCACAGGCCCATCTACTCTTTTTCATAACATCAAACACAGTTCCATCTACTCAATTTTTCATATCAATCACAGCTCCATCTATACACCCATTTGCTCATAACATCAATCACAGGTCCATCTACTCATTTTTTCATAACATCAATCACAGGCCCATCTACTCTTGTTCATAATATCAATCATCGGTACATCTACTCATTCTTGTTTGCACTTGCTCATAACATCAATCACACGCCCATCTACTCACTCTTTTTATAACCTGGCACTTACTGGTGGTTACCATTCTGTACAGTGTTTACTTGCCCAAGTTCAACTGCAAATAACAGATCCTGTTCTGCCATTACACAAGGTGCCAGCAGGTCAGGATCTGTATTGTTTGTTCTACTGGTTACTCATAACAAACTGCACAGACCTGATTTGCCAACACATATAATGACAGATCTGGGTCCATATAGGTTACAGTTGAACTTGATTTTTAAGAGAGAATTTATGTTGATCCTTAATACAGAACCATCCTTCCAGTTGCTCGTTTGGTCTTTACAGCATAAATAATGTAAAATCATCCTTCCAAATGATATTTAGTCTTTACAACATAAATATTTAAGAACCATCCTAACAAATGGTCTTTGGTAATTACAGCATAATTACTGTAGAACCATCCTTCCAAGTGGTCATTGGTCTTGACAGCATCATTATTGTAGAACCATCCTTCCAAATGGTCTTAAGTCTTGACAGCATCAATTTAGTAGAACCATCCTTTCAAATGGTCTTTGGTCTTGACAGCATCAATTTTGAAGAACCATCCTTCCAAATGTTCTTTGATCTTGACAGCATCAATATTGTAGAACCATCCTTTCAAATTGTCTTTGGTCTTGACATCATCAAGTATTGTAGAACCATCCTTCCAATGGTCTTTGGTCTTAACAGCATCAATATTGTAAAACCATCCTTGCAAATAGTATTTGGTCTTGACAGCATCAATATTGTAGAACCATCCTGCCAAATGGTATTTGGTCTTTACAGCATCAATACTGTAGAACCATCCTTGCAAATGGTCTTTGGTCTTGACAGCATCAACATTGTAGAACCATCCTTCCAAATGGTCTTAAGTCTTGACAGCATCAGTTTAGTAGAACCATCATTCCAAATGGTCTTTGATCTTGACAGCATCAATATTGTAGAACCATCCTGCCAAATGGTATTTGGTCTTTACAGCATCAATACTGTAGAACCATCTTGCCAAAATGGTCTTTGGTCTTGACAGCATCAATTTAGTAGAACCCTCATTCCAAATGGTCTTTGATCTTGACAGCATCAGTAATGTAGAACCATCTTGCCAAAATGGTCTTTGGTCTTTACAGCATCAATAATGTAGAACCATCCTTCCAAATGGTCTTAAGTCTTGACAGTATCAATTTAGTAGAACCATCATTCCAAATGGTCTTTGATCTTGACAGCATCAATATTGTAGAACCATCTTGCCAAAATGGTCTTTGGTCTTTACAGCATCAATACTGTAGAACCATCTTTCCAAATGGTCTTAAGTCTTGACAGCATCAATTTAGTAGAACCATCATTCCAAATGGTCTTTGATCTTGACAGCATCAATATTGTAGAACCATCCTGCCAAATGGTCTTTGGTCTTGACAGCATCAATTTTACCATCTTTTCATCACAAAAGTTGAACATGAGTACAAGTTTTGGTAAAAATTTGTTCTTTTACAAAAATTTCTGCATTATCAGGTTCATAATTTTTTTTTGACTTACAAAAAAATCTTGAGATCTCCAAAAATTTGGATTTGATAAACATAGTGAGGATGATGGCTTTTAGCAACATGTACTAACAGAGTAACTTCCTTGACATCATTTCCAGATGGATTTAGTTTCTTTTAGTTTACGTTTTAACTGCCAAATGGCATCCTCACAAACTTGCTATCTTGACAGAGTAAAACAGCATAATACAGTGAACTGAATGTCATCAGACCATCTTGGACCATTTCTTGACAGTGCCTACATTTGTGTTATTATCAAAGCAACATCCCATTTGTTTTTACTAGGCATTCATCTTTTGGCACAGTGTATTATTCTTTGATTCTGTCTATCCATTAACTTTTCCTTCACTTCTACAGTGTGTACCTTTGCTAGACTTTGTGATACCTCACACTTGGGATCTGGAAGAATCCTATCAATTTCAGGGTCAAAAGATCAATGGTTAAAGTCCCAGAGTAACTTCCTCAATGTCGAGATGGCTGCCAAGGTAGCCATACTGGAAGTCTGGGGGCTACCAATTTCAGTTAGGACCTACTAGACTTTGGGGTGAATGTGTTTATAAATTTTGTGGCACTACTCATGATTAGTACAGCACCAAAATTATGGAGTACAAAGATATGTCAACATCTTCAGATGATGACCATAATGTGTACAAGGTTTCTGTTTGCCACAAAAATGTGCAAGACAAGTTGTATTCACAAAATTCTGTTTTGCACAACATTCAGTTGTAGGACAAAAGGGCAATAATTCGAATGACAAAAATTGTGAGGGCACTGATTTGTTGATATGCACATCTTAATATGATGGTCACAAAATGTACAAAACATGGCAATCCATCGAACACTAAGATTCTGTCAAACTATATCCAACTACAAGTCATAAAGAGCCGTAACTCTTATGAAAGATCACAGAAGCACTAATTTGTTGATATGTGCCATCATATATGAACACCGTAATATATACCAAGTATTATGGTGATTCATAAAAAACTGCTTGATTAGTTGCATTCTCCGAATCTGTTCTATATTGCTTTTGGCTACAAAATAGCAAAGGCAATAATGAAAAAATTGTAGAAGAACAGATTTAGACATAAATATGCATCTACAAATCATAACCACAATCTCTGCAATCCCTAACCCTAACCCATCTCTGCAAAGTTTCATGGTGATCACCGAATAGTTGCATTCAGAAGATTCTGTCATATCCTGCATTATGCCCTGAGTCATAAAGGGCAATAACTCTTTATACTCATGCCCTGAGTCATAAAGGGCAATAACTCTTTATACGCCATGTCCCAAGTAATAAATGGCAATAACTCTAGACATTGCAACAGCACAGTGATTTGTCAGTTGATGATTATAAGCTTCATTGTGATTAACTGATATTGCATTCACAAGATGCTGTCATATACTCCATTCAGCTGCAAGTCAAAAAGGGCAATAACTCTTTTAATTTTTTTTGGAGCACAGTGATTTGCAGATAATGTATGTACAGCTTCAGCAGTGCAAACATAATATTTATCAAGTTTCACTGTAATCTGTCAGACTAGTTGCCCCAATGAGTGTTTCATGCACAGTGTTAGGCTGTAAGAATAAAATAAAAAAAGGGCAGTAACGCTTAAAAATTGTGGGAGCAAAGTGATTTATTGAAATGTGCATTTTCTGAAGATGACCATAATGTTTACCAAGTTTCATGGCAAAAGCTGTGGTTCTAGTTGTGCTCAGAAAATCATGTCATACACTTAGCTGCAAGACCAAAAGGCAATAACTCTAACAAAAATTGCAGGAGCAAAGTGCTTTGTCAATATGTGTATCACTGACACAGATTGGCCCTGGCATAATAGATGCTTGGTTCTTCCAATCTGGCACTGCTGAGAGTGCTTGCTTGACGTGCAATTCAAACTACACCAAAAAGAGCCATAAGTCTTCCGTCTCTTTCCTTTCACAAACAATTGATCAAGATTAGGAGTAGCTATCACATGCTAATAATAACGTGAGGGCAGCACATATTTAACTTTTGGCAAAATAAAAAAAGTAACAAATTATCACAGAATTCTGTATATGATGCATTATAGATTTACTCTTCAGTTTTGGATATTATCTTATATTATATTTGGATATTATCCCTACACAGACTTATATTATATTTGGATATTATCCCTACACAGACTTATATTATATTTGGATATTATCCCTACACAGACTTATATTTGGATATTATCCCTACACAGACTTATATTATATTTGGATATTATCCCTACAAAGACCAGCTTGGTGGATATAGATGTGTATTAAAAGTCTCACAAAATCACTTTGTCCCGTTTACATTGTTTTGTTGCAATGACATGCCTAGGTCAATCTGTCTTGGTTGTAATTTGAAGTAAAATTCATCATAAAAAGTGTCACGTATTTGCAAAAGCTAAAATTTACCAGAGCTAACCGAAGCACTTAAATTGTAAAATTTTAAGTTTGGGAGGTGTGTAGTTCTTGCAAGTTGTCAAACTCTTCAGTTTTGGAGGTAAGTAAATATTGTTTGTAGTCTGCAATCCAATAATGCCTAAATGGAAGTGATCAGTTATGAAAAACAACTGAACTTGTGCAACTTTTATAGCTACTTTATTTCTTATTGAAACTCCTGTCGAAGGGGCAAGCCAGCATGCTGCAAAATTATTTTTCAGAACTTAACATTTTTTCCATGCAAGAAACAAATCCATCAAGGGATTTAGTAAATAAAACTTAATAGATGAATTACAACCAAAACTTTTCACATTCTATATATGTGACTGTGATTCCAGGCCAGAATGATTTATTATAGTCTCATAATGATACATGCCAAGTCCCACAAGGTGATTCCAGGCCAGAATGATTTATTGTAGTCTCATAACGATACATGTCAAGTCCCACAATGTGATTCCAGGCCAGAATGTTGATGATTTATTGTAGTCTCATAATGATACATGCCAAGTCCCACAATGTGATTCCAGGCCAGAATGATTTATTGTAGTCTCATGACGATACATGCCAAGTCCCACAATGTGATTCCAGACCAGAATGTTGATGATTTATTGTAGTCTCATATATGCCAAATCCCACAACGTGATTCCAGGCCAGAATGTTGATGATTTATTGTAGTCTCATACATGCCAAGTCCCACAACATGATTCCAGGCCAGAATGTTGATGATTTATTGTAGTCTCATAATGATACATGCCATGTCCCACAATGTGATTCCAGGCCAGAATGATTTATTGTTGTCTCATAATGATACCTGTCAAGTCCCACAATGTGATTCCAGGCCAGAATGTTGATGATTTATTGTAGTCTCATAATGATACATGCCAAGTCCCACAATGTGATTCCAGGCCAGAATGTTGATGATTTATTGTAGTCTCATACATGCCAAGTCCCACAATGTGATTCCAGACCAGAATGTTGATGATTTATTGTAGTCTCATACATGCCAAGTCCCACAATGTGATTCCAGGCCAGAATGTTGATGATTTATTGTAGTCTCATAATGATACATGCCAAGTCCCACAATGTGATTCCAGGCCAGAATGTTGATGATTTATTGTAGTCTCATACATGCCAAGTCCCACAATGTGATTCCAGACCAGAATGTTGATGATTTATTGTAGTCTCATACATGCCAAGTCCCACAATGTGATTCCAGGCCAGAATGTTGATGATTTATTGTAGTCTCATAATGATACATGCCAAGTCCCACAATGTGATTCCAGGCCAGAATGTTGATGATTTATTGTAGTCTCATACATGCCAAGTCCCACAATGTGATTCCAGACCAGAATGTTGATGATTTATTGTAGTCTCATACATGCCAAGTCCCACAATGTGATTCCAGGCCAGAATGTTGATGATTTATTGTAGTCTCATAATGATACATGCCAAGTCCCACAATGTGATTCCAGGCCAGAATGTTGATGATTTATTGTAGTCTCATAATGATACATGCCAAGTCCCACAATGTGATTCCAGGCCAGAATGTTGATGATTTATTGTAGTCTCATACATGCCAAGTCCCACAATGTGATTCCAGACCAGAATGTTGATGATTTATTGTAGTCTCGTAATGATACATGCCAAGTCACACAAGGTGATTCCAGGCCAGAATGATTTATTGTAGTCTCATAATGATACATGCCAAGTCCAACAAGTTTTGTTAAGAGTTTACTTTTTTGTATTGTGTCTTAATGTGGTGTACAACAGTCTTGTTTGCATAGGATAGTTTATTGCTGAGAAAGAGCACTGATTTGTTGCATGCATATTTATCACATTAACTTAATGAACACATTACACTGGTCTTTTGCAACAGTGTGTTTCGAAACAAAAATGATCAGGTAAAAGAAAGGACATGTTGTTGTTGTTGTTGTTGTGGGGTTTAACGCCATTTTTCAGCACGCGATAGGCTATACATGGCGGCCAGTATTAATGGTGGAGGAAGAACCCGGTAAAACCCCGGAAAGAACCACCGACCCACGAGAAGCTACTGGCAAGCTTTCTCACATACCCACATTGGCTGAATCCGAGACTCGAACCCACGCAGACAGAGGTGAGATGGCAGTGATCCGTAACGAATAGCGCTTTAGACCACTCGGCCACTCGGGGCCCCAAGAAAGGACATAAGGTGTTCCCTGATAGTACATTGACATGGAGACAGGGTTACCAATGATAACGGCTAAATACGGAGATGTGCAAATAACATCACGCTAAGAATGGTAACTCTTGATCTTAAACTCTGTTGCATTTCCCTCGTGGGGTAGGTGTTTGCTATTTAAATAAAATTGTTATTAAATTATGTTGAGTTAAAAATAAATGCCTGTACTCCCATTTAGACCAAGATGTTAATCCGTACTGGATGTAGAGTATGTAATTGGTAAATCCAATAAAGTTCTCTATCTTTCCTTAAGATAGTGCTACTGGAGAGCTCTGGATCAGATTTCATATTTTCTATTATCTGATATTTAACACAATCTGTGTTGTGGTCAGATAGATTAAAATACTTAGACACCAGAGAATCTTTGTTATTATTGATATCCGTCAAGTACTCTTTTATTCTCCCTTGGAATTCCCTTTTTGTTTCACCTCCATATTGTTTACCACATTTTGTGCAGGTGAGTAAATAGATGACATTATGTGTGGTACTGTTTCCTCTAAGTTTTGATATATATCTGAGGTTAGTAAATGAACTTTTGAAGATTTTCAATTTATCTATTTTACTGTAGAAACTGAAATTAATGGTCTAGCAATCTGATGCTTTGTTTGCGAAAGTTTTTCCAGTAAAACCAGGATGTTTGCTAGAAAACTTAGCTCTTATTAATTGGTTGCAGAGTTTATAACCAATCCTCTGTGCAAATATTGGTTGATCATGAAAAATCTCTGGCAGACTCAGCTTGATAATAGGCCAGAGATTCTTTATTGCATGTATAAGGAAATAACTATCTTTATCATATGTGTTGTTATTAAACTCTGTTACGTTTATAACAACTGACCATTTGAATAATAATAATAATAATAATGCTTTATTTATAGAGGGTGACTCATTAGTCAAGGACTATTCTCCCTTGAGGCCCTCTTAAGAGTATAACAATGCACATTATATGAAGATAGCAATAATTACTGTTTATTTTAACATGTTAGTATTAAAATACTAAATTCCATTATCTATTAGAAACACATACATGTTCATATCTCTTCTTAAATACTCTAATATTTTCAGCAGATTTTACATGTAGTTGAAGCTTGTTCCACAGAACTGTACCAGAGTAATCAAGCTCTTTTTAAATTGATCTGTTCTTGGTTTTGGTGCTAGGATTCCATGTGATATTGATCTCAACTGGGATTGTGTTGAAATAGGCCTGAATAAGTCCTGAAGATACTCTGGTGCAGTTCCATGTAGATGTTTATAAAAAAGAACTGCCTTGTGAAAATCTATCCTGTCATATATCGTGAACCATTTGAGTTCTGTAAATAATGCTTTTGAAGGATGATCAATAGATGCATCTAAAATTACACGTGCTGCTCGTTTCTAAGTTTATAAATCCTGTCAGGCTCAGATTTAGCACAGTCTCCCCATACATTTGAACAATAATCCATTGTTGGAAGAATATACGACTTGTAATATAGATAGTGAGTTTCCATAGGTAAATATTTCTTGATTCTGCTGAGTAGGGCAATTTTGGATGACAGTGTTTTACAAAGCTTATCAATATGGTCATTCTATAATAAATTATTATCTATGGACACACCTACAAGCCTTTCATGTTTGACATTTTCTAACGGATGATTATTTATTGTAAGAGATAGTTCTGGGTTCCCTGACTTGTGTAGTTTTTGTGATGTCCCCAAAATCATACATTTTGTTTTACCTTCATTAATTACCATCCTATTTTGTTGTGTCCAGTTTTGGACTCTAATAAGGTCTGAGTTTAATCTCGTTTGGATAACTTCAGTATTAGAACTAGATGTGTACAAGGTTGCATCGTCTGCAAACAAATCTGTATTTGTGGATTCATTATTTAATGGTAGATCATTGATATAGATAAGAAAGAGGAGAGGGCCTAAAACTGAGCCTTAAATGTACAGTGCGAGATTGAGAGCTAATATTGCCAATGCTTACTTGTTGAGACCTTTGGTTTAGGTATGATCTAAACCAGTTTAAAGAAGGATTGTCAGACCTGTAACAGTACAACTTTTGCAGCAGAATTTCATGATCAACAAGATCAATGGCTTTCTTGAAGTCAAGGAAAACAATCCCAGTCATATGTCCATTATCCATTTCCTTCATCAATTCATTTGGTAAGTTCTGTTTGGCATGAGTGGTACTTTCTAAATCCTGATTGCGCTTTATGAAATAGAGAGCATGTTTCAAAAAATGTATAGACCTGAATGGCTACATGCTTTTCAAATAATTTTGACAATACAGGTAGAATTTCATATTGGTCTGTAATTCCCTGGATCCTCCTTTTCTCCTTTCTTAAAAATAGGTGTAACCACTGAACATTTCAGTGTTTCTGGAAAATTACCACTCATTATACTTAAGTTTATGATATGCGTTAGTGACTTTTTTGTTACTGGTGCAGCAGTTTTAAGAATTCATGGACCAATACCATCCAATCCAGAGGATTTTTTAATATTCACCTTAATTAGCATATCAAAAACATCAGCTTCACTAACATTAACTACTGAAAAAAATTATCATCAGGAACTTTAGCTCTTACAAATTATAGAACAGCATTAAGTTCAATTGGGATCATGTTAGTCTGGTTCCGAATACTGTTACTGGAGATGCTTATGAAGAAATTGTTGAACATTTCCACAATGTCTTGTACAGATGTTGCTATATCCTTATTTTGTGTAAGTCTTGGGGGAAGACAACTGTTCTAGGGTGGGTTCAGCTCTTTTAGATGCTTCCACTATGTCTTGGTACTCTTACCTTCATCAACAGCCTGTTTATAGTAGTTCTCTTTTGCCTTATCTTTCAGGCACTTAGCTTTATTCCTCCACTTTTTATAGCTTTTCATGTCTTTTTTCTTGTGGAAATTATCTCCTAGGGCACAAGCCTCATTGATCTCAGGGGTAATCTACTTGGGTGTAATTTGGTGTTTAACCCGTTTTGTTTTAATTGGGGCATGCTTGTCTAAGGCTGCATTGAACATCCGATACCATTTATCTAAGACAGTGTTGACATCAGCTTTACTGCAGACTGATTGGAAGGATTTGCAAACTAAACCATTTAAGAACATTTTCTCATCAAACTGTGTAAGTCCCTGTATTGTATTTCAATGTGTTGAATTTTTAGATGATTTGGAACATGTCTAGTTATACAGACTGGGTAGTGGTCACTTAGTGCATAAACTGGCACATTAATTTCATTTATGTTTTCAGGTTTATTAGTATAGACATGATCAATGACAGTAGCACTTTTATCTGTTACTCTAGTTAGGGTGTTAATTAATCGAGTAAAGTTGTAAGTTTCAAAGTTACTTATCCATGTTAATGGTGGAGTTTTCATGTAGTCAATGTTAAAATCACCTAATATGATAGTTTCTAAATTTTCCTTTAGTAATGCTTTTTGAATTTGCACCTCAAATCTTTCAATCCATTCAGCTGTGGAATGTGTTTAATAATGATACAAATAATGTTTTTCTTCTTTTAACAAAATTTACTTCCTAATATTTGACAAAAGTTTACCTGTTAATGAAAATGTAATTTTTCCAAATGCACAAACCTGCCCTTGCCTTATAGGCCCATTGAACGTTATTCTACTGGAAAGATTTTTTTAGGGTTGTATAGTGTTACGTGTTTAGGCTCTTCTAAACAGTAACAAGAAAAAAGTGAAGACAACAAGCTTTGTAAAATTTAACAAATAATTTATTTCCCGAGAAAAACAAGGTAAAAATGAGGAAAAGAACTTACGGTTCTAAGAATCAAATCCAAAAATAATCCAAGAATTAAAAATTAGAAGTCCTAGTAATAAAATGTTCAAATGAATTTGAGTTCGGTTCCTGACGAAAATCCAAAATGGAAGGCAATGACGTATACTGTAGTCAGTATAGTACAAAAGTGTCAAAAAATATTCAGGTGTTTGAATTCCGAATAAAATTTCAATAAATGTCTTTGTCCAAGAATTCTTTATGAGCACTTAAATATTCCAAAGGAAAAGAATTAACAATTCAATAAAATAGAATTTCAACTCAAACTGGTCGCAACAGAAAAAAACACCTTGACGTCTAAGTGTTTAAAAGCCCAACTAAAATATTTTCTCAAAACATCACTATTAAATCTGGCTACTGAGCAATTCCGGTAAAACCAGAATTTCAAAATAACAACGTAGAGGCTATTTACATGTCTAAAGTCATGTACTCCCAGCACAGCCTTGATTTTACTCTATGAATCCCACACTAAGAAAGAATAAAGAATTAAAAAAAAAAAAAGTTGGTTACTTCCAAACATGAAATAAGATCAGAAGCTAGGTCAGCTTTGAGATACAAAGTTCTAATATTAGGTTTTTGAAAAATTAAACTGAATTTCTGGAAAATGTGAAATCCAGTAAAAAAAATTACATTACAATAGCATGTAATGGAATATATAAAAAAATAATTTTAAAACAAACAATTAAATCAAATCAAATATAAATCAAATCAAATATACATAACACTTCCCCCCATAAAGAGAGAATTTTTACTATGGATTAATTATACATGAGGTTAAAAAGAAAAAAAAACATAAGAACTCTTATGAATTATACACAGTATACATGAAATAATATATTTCTATACATGTGAAAGTGCATCTGCTATTAAATTATATTTTCCCTTGATGTGCCTGATGTCAATTTTATATTCCTGTAACAACAAACTCCACCTTAGAAGTCTTTGATTTTTATTTTTCATCCTGCTGATGAAATGTAGGGGGTTGTGATCACTAATCACAATAACCAAAAGGAGCTGAACTAATGTAAACTTCAAAATGTTGTAATGCCAATATCAAAGCCAAACATTCCTTCTCAATTGTTGAATAATTTCTTTCGTGCTTATTTAATTTCTTAGACAAATAGCACACTGGATGATCAACACTATTTTCATCTTCTTGAATCAAAACTGCTCGAACCCCAACATCACTTGCATCAACAGACAGTTTAGATGATTGGCTGAAATTTGGAACGGTAAGAACTGGTGCACTTTTAAATATGGCCTTTAACTTATCAAGAGCCTTCTGACATTTTTCAGTCCAAAGAAACTTGTTTTTATTGCTCAATAAATTTGTCTGGGGGGTTCAGCAATTATGGAAAAATTGGAACAAAATTTCCAATAGTATTCAGCCATACCTAAAAATTGCATCAGCTGCTTCTTATTAACAGGCACAGGGAATTCAGGGATAGCCTTGACCTTAGCATCTATAGGTTTAACTTGTCCATGTCCCACAATAAGTCCAATAAAAGTTAAACTAGCACAGCAGAACTCGCTCATGGATAAATTGTCAAACTTGTATCAGTGATTCTGTCAAAGAATTTCTGAATTGTTGCTAAATGTTCTTTCCAGGTGTCATTGTAGATGATGACATCATCGATGTAAGCATCACAATTAACTACACAAGAGGTGATCATATTCATTAGACATTGAAAAGTACTTGGCGAACACTTCATCCCGAATGGCATCACTTTATACTGATAAAGTCCATCTGGAGTCATGAATGCCGAAATTTCCTTTGCTCTTTCCGTCAGTGGAATTTGCCAAATCCTTTCAGAAGGTAAAATTTGGTGACATATTTGGCATTTCTGATCTTATCAATACAGTGATCGATTCTTGGTAATAGAAATGAATCTGTTTTTGTCACAATGTTCACCTTCCTATAATCAGTGCACATATGGAAAGTTTTATCTGGTTTCGGAACAAATATGCATGGTGAACTCCAATCACTTTTATTAGGCTCTATGAAATCATTCTCCAGCAAATACTGAATTTCTTTTTTCAAGTATTCCTGTTTGAGAGGGTTCATCCTGTACAGGTGTTGTTTCACAGATTTGGAATTTACAATTTGAACATCATGGAAAATTTTGTTTGGTCTTGTAGGGGCATCTGGAGATAAGTGCTCTTATTCAAATAATAACTGTTTAAGTTCATTCCTTTCTTGTTGCTGCAAATGTTACAGTTTTTGTTCTAGATCATTCATAATTTCTGAATATCAGTAGAGTCTGATGATATTCCTTCACTTAAATCTTACTGAGTGGGACAGGTACAACTAAATTAATTGCATGTTTAACCTGGCTATCTCTCTCAATATACTCCTTTAACATGTTTATGTGGCAAAGTTGTTTTTGTTTTTGCCTCCCAGGAGTATTTATAATGTAATTTAAATCATTTACTTTTTTTTCAACTTTGTGGGGACCATAATACTTGGCCTGAAGAGGATTTTGTGGTATGGGCGAGAGCCAGAATTCTATCACCAGGCTGAAAGCTCCTTTCCTTCGAGTTTTTATTATCTTAGTTTCATTTCTGACTGAGTAGAGTGCAGATTCCCTCTTGCAACCCCACAAGCCTTTGATAACTTATACTTAAAATTGGAAACATAATCAAGAAGATTAATTTCAGTATCTTCATTAGAAAAAAGTTTCTCTTTCAACAACTTCAATGGTCCATGCACAGTGTGTCCAAAAACCAGTTCAAAGGGACTGAAGTCTAAAGATTCCTGAACTGATTCCATAACAGCAAACAATAGTAAATGAATGCCTTCATCTCAATCTTTATTAAATCATTGTTTTTAAAAGTCTGATGGAATCTTTCTAATGCCCCTTGGCTCTCAGGGTGATAGGCAGAAGATCTGAATTGTTTGATGCAATATATATATATATATATATATATATATATATATATATATATATATATATATATATATATATATATATATATATATTATAAAACAAAGACAGACAAATGTAAAAGAAAGTGTAGAATTTTTCAAACTTTAGATAATAATAATAATATTATTATTATTATTCATTATTTATCTAGGGTGACACAATTAGCTAACAGGCTATTTGTATTATGGTACTGCAATTTAAAAAAAATATACAAAAATAAGGTGTAATTAGTAAAAGTCTATGAGGTTAACATCTATTGCATACAATTAAAAAATAACAAAATACAAATTACACTAGAGTAGCTTACTTTTAGTACAAAGATATATCACAGCTTCCATTACGTAGTCAAAAAATCAGAATTGCTCATTAAAATATCAACAGAAGTATAGATTTTTAAAAGCTGAAGCATGATGCGTTTATTTAATATCATGCTGCAAACTATTCGATAAACATATATCAGCAAAAGGAAAAGATGTCAAACATTTGGTATACATAGCTCACGGTTTATACTCAATTGTGTATGCCTTGTACCAATATTTTTATCAAATTTAAAAACACTAAGATACTTGGGAACTAAATTATTCTTTTCAAAAATCAATATAATCCTTCTATAAAGAGTTTGAAGTTGGACTTGACTTATAAGTGAGCATATGCGGTATTTTGATTGTACTGTCTCGTTCAGGAAGACTTGAAATAAACATTCCTGGTATATGTATAAAATAATCAGTAAAATACTTATCATTCAAAATTATCAAGAGTACCAATGCTATTTGTGTATTTGCAAATGTAGCCTGGTTAAAATTTGTGCCAGAAAAAAAATATGCTGTGATTGCAAACAAATTCAGTTGATACTCTAGCATAATGGTCACCATCTTGAAGGACACTTCTTGGTCAGTAAGGAACTCACATGCTCACTTAAGTTCCTGGTACTGAATTTGTGTCGTCTTGCACATGCAGCATTGGCTGACCATTTCACTGCACCCATGTTGTCGTTCTACATCTTACATTTTTTAGGTCACTAATTACATACAAGAGAAAACAAAACATGAAGCAAATAAAATTTAAATTTAATGATTTATTGTGAGGAGTCTTCAATTTCAATTCTTCTTCTGCATACTGGACAAGCTGCATTCCTCTGAAATAAAGAAAATGTCTTAGACTGAACATCATATTTTCCAGCATGAAACAAAACTGCCATGAATGGGTTAAGGTTACGGTTACAAAGATAAATGAACAAATGCAATGGGTTAGGGTTCAGATAACCCTAACTGCCACATTATCATTACCCCTTGTTCAAGCCATCCAAAAATGTTTGGCAAGTGTAGATCATGAACAGCTTGAGTTATCATGCAGAAATGAAACTGGCAACATACAGATGGATGGACAACATCACAATACACTCCTTCCTTAGTGACTGACACTTAATTAGGGGAGTGGGGGAAAGCTGAGGGAATGAGAAATCCTTTCCAGCCATATTATAATTTTTTTCTGCAACTATTTTGATGAACAGGTATTTTCTACTAGTTGATCAGGAGTATGTTTGTTCTGTCTGTGTAAAAATAAATGCCAGGCTCCTACCACCCCCAAAATTAGATGGTTGTTCCCTTATGGCTGGCATATAAAAAGTTCAAAGAGCCCCCACCCCCCTCTCAACTCAATTATTAGTCTTACCTCCCAGATGTTTTCCAAAATGTCTTCAAATATAGACAAGATAAATGTAATGAGGTTACATACTAATCAGAATGCAGGTTTGCATCTGTTGGTTTAGTGAGGTGCACCTAAGTGAAACTAATGAACAGAGTTTGATTCTTAATCACAACAGACTTTCTACCCCTTTGTTGTAAATTTGGGGGCTTCTTTTACTCTCAGCAGTACTTATCAAGAAACACATAAAATATCTGGTTTATACTTTTTAGGATTCATCATTCCAAAACTAATGCAAATCTTTCCAGAATCTAAGCCAAACAGTCTACATTCTTGCCACATGGAAACTGTTTTGTTATCAAACTGTCTGGAAACATGGCCTGAAAAAGTTAATTAGTATTTCTGAAGATTGATAAGAATTGTAATCTGTTATTCAAGTCCATACTATTTCCAATTTCACAACATCACCATCTGTTATGACAGTTCCTATGTTAAATGATACAAATGGTGATCTCTGATTAGTTTTATAAAGTCCATAATACATAAAACAATTTTTCCCATGCCTGAGACATCAATAACTCTCACATGTGTATTACACCGCTTTCATTTCACCTCTCTTGAAGCACTTCACCCAGTCTTTATAACATGGATCATACTTCCCCTTGACACTGTAATCACAGTGCCCCAGTCTTTATAACATGGATCATACTTCTACTTGACACTGTAATCACAGTGCCCCAGTCTTTATAACATGGATCATACTTCCCCTTGACAATGTAATCACAGTGCCCCAGTCTTTATAAGATGGATCATACTTCCCCCTGACACTGTAATCATACTTCCCCTTGACACTGTCATCAGACAGCCCCATGCTCATTGTTTATTCACTGACTAAGAATTCTTACTTTATTAGCCACATGATAAAATCAATGACTGCTTTTTGGGTGCCTTGTTCTAATACACTTAAAACAGAAACCCCTAATGACTTCATTTCCCCCTTTAATTTCAGTAATTATCTGGTCCAATGGTAACCCTGCACAGAGCAAATCTAAATTTTGTAAAGTTAAATGTAAAGAGTTTATTCATAAACCATACCCCAGTGAAGCTTTCAGACCTATGCAGTTAATAAAGCCATAATCTGGGGATAGATAAACTTCAGTTCATAGAACATGCATTCCTAAGTTATTTTACACCTGTCAATAATTTCCTTCTCTCAATCTCAGTAATTACATAGTATATTTGGACTTGTTAGCTTACAGATTTAAATCTGATTCAAAACTGATTAACATTTAAAAAAGGGTCTCACTTGATTTATCATATGCAAAGATAGATATCACAAGTGCCTAACTGGATGTCTGGCATTTCTGCAAGAGGAGTATACTTCAAAACTCACCCCTGCATCAATGGCAGCATAATGTAGTCAATTTTAGCTGATAGCTCTTCTACAGATGCAGTCAAAATTGTGAATGCTCAAAAACTTCATCAAGTACAAATGCCAATTCAAAATTTCATTGTAAAGTTTGACACTTCCCATTTAAGGCTTTCACAAACCAGATCAAAATGAAGAATGTATTCTATGGAGGCAAACTCTTTCAGCACAGCTGGTTACTATCCATGACTTTACAAACATTGTGCACATAAAATAAAATGATTGGTCATTTTGCAGTTGAAACAAATCCAAACTATCTTAACCTATTTAGAGTTTTTCATTCGTATCATTACCATTATCATTATTACTCACTATCACAAGTATCTTATACAAAATATTTCTCAAATTTCTTACTTACATTTAGCCATTCATCAATACACGTCGTATGGAACATATGCAGACAAGTTAGAGTCCGTATTTCATCTCCATCATTGTATGCACTGAGGCATATATTACACTCTTTACTTTCTCCGGAGTTTGCTTCATTGAATGTGTGTACAGGTAACATTTCAATGTGTGTCTGATCCAATCCTTGCTGTCGTACCTCTCCCAACATTTCTACCAAGTTCCATAACTCCTGAAAACAACACAGACCATATATACTTGCTTATATGTTCAGTCCAGCTGCATACTGCACAGAGCAATATCAGCTGTTGCAAAATGTACTGGGTCTGTGCAGTTTGTTATGAAGTAATCAGTTGAACAAAACAAGATAGACAATGATTATGTCAGACTCTGTGTAGTTTGGACTCAACTTACAAAATTATAAGCAAGTATGTAATTGCAGATACAATACACAGTTGCAGATAATTGTCAATTTACATATAAATTGGAGTCATACTTATTTGATCATGTATAAATTCTACTTAAAGCTAAAATTAACAAAGCCATGATTAAACACACATTAAATATATATTATAAGTGGATCTACTTGAGAGAGAAATTTCAAAGTTTTTAAAACTTTTTTCTAGGAAAGACTTTATATTGTCATTACTGCATGTCTCTTTGTCTGTTTCAATAGATCACTTGAATACTAAATTCCTGTCACCAAATCTTTGAGTGTTCATCTATTTACATGTAGGTCTCGTAATATACCACTGCATTATTCCAAAACCTTCCACAGTTTTGGTATCACATCACACCAAGTTTCCAGTTTTGGAATCACAACAACACTGTTTTGGTAACATACAAAGCCTAGATTCATAAATCCCACATTTAAGTCTATTAAGCCAAAACACTCCTAATGTAAACAATATCCTTCCACCAGTTGTCAAGTCATGTTCGGAAGCTCAAGAATGACCATTTAAAACACAAGGTCACTAACAATTACAAATGTATTAAAGACCCTATCCAACACAAAGCTTTGGCATCTATAATTTAAGATGCTATTTCTTTTTAACATGAACCCAGAAACCACATCTCTAATTGGAGAATAGAATCTTTTACAAGAGTCCCAAGTGCGACTGATATTGCTCAACTAGTACACATTGGTCTAAAAGACAAATGTAATGGTTAAAACTGCTTGCACCCTGGGATAATGTTTCATTGAAATCGGTGTCATCTGTTATAGGACTGTGGAACATGTTCATGTCAGGGCTCAACCTATCAAATTTTGTTGTCTAATATGGTCAGGCTGTTTTGAATATAAGGTTCCTCTATGATAGTTTTAAAATATATATATATATATATATATATATATTAGTAACAACAACCATATATGACAGCAGATAAGTATCATTTGTATATTTTCCATCTGGTTGCTATGAAAGCTACAATGTTGCTAGGGAAGCCACCCCATACACACATGCTAAGGGATATTCCTATCAAAATCATCAAAATAGTTCAGTCATTCTGGAGAAGGTGAAAATATGTTTTCCATATGGTTGCTATGGAAGCCAGTCCTTTACTAGGGGAGCCTTCCTAACCAAATTCTGGCAGCGCATGTCCTACTGAATATTCCTAACAAGTGTGACTAAAACAAGCACAGTCTAAATAGTTTTCCACTTGGTTGATACAGAAACCACATCACTGCTAACTGATCCATGCTGGACAAATTTAATGATCAAAACTGGCTCAGTTATTCAAAAAGAGGTTGAAAATAGGTTTACCACATAGTTGCTATGGATTCCACACTATTACTAGAGGGAAAAGCCTGGGTGTAATTTTGATAGATTACGTGCTATGAAACATTCCTACCATGTTTGACTAAAACTGACCAAGTGGATTTTCACCTTAAAATAGCAACTGTTGATGGATGACAAATGTTTACAATGGATACTGTCCTATATCGTAAGTTAACCTGGCCTTATGGCTTGGTCAGTTAACAAATTAGGCTGGTTTAAGGTTAATCTGGATGGACAGACAGGGAGAGTGACTGAAAGACAAATAGACAAGCTGGACAACTGATTTTATGTCTCGTAAAGGGGGCCATTACAATTGAGATTTAAAAAAATTATGACTTACATTATAGCTGTCTCGGTCAGGCATTTCAAAGGTAGGTCTTCGTGTCCTTAGGAACCTTCTCAATATAAATGGATCTTGCTAAAAGCAACAGAACAAAATTAATTTTTTCAAGTATATTTATTTTATGCCAAGAATATTTTAAGACCGAAAAAAGTGGCAAAACCTTCATCCAGTTTCTATTTCCACAGAATATACATGGTACCAGCTATACTTGGCTTTAAGTCAACTCTGGATGCAAATACCAAAGACCCTGATTTGCCAGCGCAGATCAGGGTTTATGTTGTCCATTCTACTCCTAATAAACCCAGATCTGCTGGCATATCAAGCGATGGCAGATCTGGGTCTGTGCTGTTTGCAGTTGGACTTGAATTACAAGCAAGATAGAACCTAGTTTTTTCCTTTCATGTACGGTACTTGAACTTAAAACAAAACAAAATTTTCAACAAAAATCAAGCCTTGCAAAAATTCTGAGTAGCTAGAAATAAGAAATTTGCAAAGCCTTTAAAATGTAGTCCTGGAAAAGACATCAACATCAATGCAGGCAGGCAGTTACATGTACAAACATGCAGATAAAGTAAGCATTTTTTGACAGGTTGTACAAAGAAATATAGATAAATAAGCATAAAGATAGATATGCATATAATTATTATTCATGTAAAGACAGACAAATCATGGTTTCTAATTACTTATATGTATCTAATACACTTTTCTGTAGGAGATAAGGACCTTTTTTTCTTTCCATAATCCTTTCCTACTCATGATACATAAAGGAAAAGCAATGTTCTCCCCTTCCATATAGATTTTTACTAATAAGTTTAGTCCAACTGAAAAATGCAGAGACCCATATCAATGTGCTGTCAATCTGGGTCTATACAGTTTGTTAGGAGTAATCAATAGAATGTAGATCCTGATCTGTTGGTGCTTTATGTGACTGCAGATATGAGTTAATGCTGTTTGCAACTGAACTCAACTTATAAACAAGTAAAGAGGTATAGCTAAAAAAATACTATGATTTATTTATCTGAGTCCTGATTTCAGTCACAACTAGATTGGTCAACTAATTTTACTCAGACATCACAAAGCATGAAACGATACAGATTTATGAAGCCCCCAAAATGGCTAACAATACTGACAACTTACAGTAATAATGACATACTCTTCTCCCAAATGGCTAACAATACTGACAACTTACAGTAATACTGACATACTCTTCTCCCCAAAGGCTAATAATACTGACAACTTACAGTAATACTGACATACTGTTCTCCCAAATGGCTAACAATACTGACAAATTACAGTAATACTGACATACTGTTCTCCCCAATGGCAAACAACACTGACAACTTAATACTGACATACTGTTCTCCCCAATGGCTAACAATACTGACAACTTACAGTAATACTGACATACTGTTCTCCCAAATGGCTAATAATACTGACAACTTACAGTAATACTGACATACTGTTCTCCCAAACGGCTAACAATACTGACAACTTACAGTAATACTGACATACTGTTCTCCCCAATGGCTAATAATACTGACAACTTAAAGTAATACTGACATACTGTTCTCCCCAATGGCTAACAATACTGACAACTTACAGTAATACTGACATACTCTTCTCCCAAATGGCTAACAATACTGACAACTTACAGTAATACTGACATACTGTTCTCCCCAATGGTTAACAATACTGACAACTTACAGTAATACTGACATACTGTTCTCCCCAAAATGGCTAACAATACCGACAACTTACAGTAATACTGACATATTGTTCTCCCCAATGGTTAACAATACTGACAACTTACAGTAATACTGACATATTCTTCTCCCCAATGACTAATAATACTGACAACTTACAGTAATACTGACATACTGTTCTCCATTCTCAATTTCAAAAACTTCATCAGGATCATAATATGAGGGGTGGACATCAAGGGAAGGATAATCTTCATTAGGAAGTAGGTCAAGACCTGAAAGGTATGACATTAACATTGTTATCTCTGTTTACTGCAAACAATACAATTTTAATGACAAGAACATTTTTACAAGTTTTATGTATAAAAAAACAACTTAAATTTGCAATTATATGCACTAAAGTTAACGACGAAACACATTCCATAAAGAACAGTACACCAAACAGCAAGTGATATGACCATCTTGTGACCTTTACCTTCTGACTTTAAGAACTTCATTTTTGACTTGACTATTGTATCTGCATTGACTATTGACTATTGTATCTGACTATAGTATCTGCATTGTGTGGACCTCATTTAAGTTTCATCAAAATATCTGTAGAAGTTAAAAGGTGACAGCAAGGATATGGCAACAGGACAAACACTTAACATTAATCCTTATTGTGACCTTGACCTTGAGGGCAGGGAGTATGATTAAATATGCAAGAAACTGTCAAGTCAAGATATATACCAGGCCATAATTTCATTAAAATATCTTAAATGTTTTAAAAGTTATATCTGTACATAGAAGACGTCACTGGTGTATATCTTTCCTACCCATGATCATGACCTTGAGGCAGGTGTTTTTTGACTATTGATCTGTCACACTTTCTAGTCTTGATACATGATTGGTTAAGGTTTAATTATAAAATCATCAGTGGTTAAATAGTTATACTTGGAACAAGGATACAAGTCAAGTCAAATTTTCCTTTGCTGTGACCTTCATACTGAGGCAAGGGTTGCAACATGTCATCTTCATTTGACCTATAACTACTTAAAGTTTCATTATAAAACCTGTAGTGGCTCAAAAGTTCTCACTGTACAAGTAGACAAGTCATAGAAAAAACTTTCACTTACCATGACCTTGACCTTGAGGCAGAGGGCCTGGCTATGGTATGTGACACACCATCTTGCCATCATATATATTTGGGCAAAGTTTCATTAAAATATCTTAAACGGTTCTAAAATCCAGACAAAGAAAAATGTCAGAAAATTACATTTTCATTTGCAATGACCTTGACCTTGATGCAGAAGGCATGGCTATGGTACATGTCACAGTCTAATTACAGGGGTTTCAAAAGATGCCTGTAGCTGGCGACGATTGCCTGCCATACATCTGTACAGCCTATTATTCCAGCATATTCAAAATAAGTTAAAGAAGTTTTATAAATCACTGCCATGTTCCATTAGAGCAAATTCATCTAATTAAGATTAACATCTTCTTTCACTTCATACAGACACTTGCTTTTTCTGTTCTTGCATCACTGAAAGCATTTTGCATTCACAAGATTCAATTTAAATCAATGATAACCATAACTGTTCAATCTGCTTCCTATCAATTACAATTGATCAGGATCAGGAGTGTCAATCACATGGTATTAATGAAGCAAGGAAGGCAGACTTAATTTATGGCTAAATAAAATATCAGAAAGTGGTTTGTAACAAACTATCACAGAGTACTACAAATGATACAGTATGAAGAGAAGAGCATGAAACAGAAGACTAATAAGACAGGTTACGGTAGCGTAGCTGACACAATGATACCAGTGATGACTGACATGTCCAACATTATGCATAGTCAGATCTAAAATATAACAAGCACAATATATCCATTTAACAAAACATGAATACTACACACATGCTGTGACATATATAACACATTTTTTGACAGGAGAAGTGAATCTGTATATTATTTAGAATATTTTAGCACATATACAGCAAGCAGCCTTACAGTGTCTCCTGCTCAAGGCTCTGACACCACATCTTCTTAAAATGATTATTTTATTAGCATTGATTGTGGTTATGCATTATTATCAATCTCAATTTTGCTTATTTTCCTCATTATTCTGTCACCTGGCAATTGGCATTTTCCCATGGTTCTTTTGCAACACAGTTTTATACAAATATTTTATCAGTTAAGCAAATAAGAGGTATTTAAATCTGTATTGATGAACCACAGTCATATTAATATCACTGAACAAAATACATTACTTTTTACTTAGGATGACAGGTTTCAATAATTAAGCTTTTGGTACAGATACATAAGTTTTTGGGGATGGCAGGTTTTACTGTACTTAGATTCTCAGTGCTTAGTGTCTTTACTGTACCAAGCTTTTTGGTAGGTTTTACTGTACTGAGGTATTCAGTGCTTAGTGGCTTTACTGTACCATGCTTTTCTGTAGGTTTTACTATACTTAGATTCTCAGTGCTGAGTGGTTTTATTGTATCATGCTTTTTGGTACGTTTTACTGTACTGTGGTTTTCAGTGCTTAGTGGCTTTACTGTACCAAGGTTATTAATAGGTTTTACTGTACTGAGATTTTTTGTGCTGAGAGGTTTTACTGTAGTGAGACTTTTTTGTGCTGAGAGGTTTTACTGTACTGAGATTTTTTTGTGCTGAGAGGTTTTACTGTACTGAGAATTTTTTGTGCTGAGAGGTTTTACTGAACTCTTCTCCTTCTGAATACCTGTTCTCCAGTTTTGCCATTGATAACGGTGTTGATGTTCCCAGTGTCTTGCCTCCAACTGCCTCCTCTGTTCTTCACGTCGCCTCCTTTCCTCTTGATAAGTCTGGGTCAATGGGATTATGACATTGGGGTCAATTTGTGCAGACTGTCCAGGGATCCTTTCAACTCTCTCTACTGGAACTGGTTCAAACCTGTGGGGCACAGGTCTGTCCCTAATTGTGGCCCTTCCACTACTTTGTCTCACACTTTGAAAGTCTGAATCAAATGGTATTCTAGAGTCAGCAACATTGGCACCAGCTACAACACCTCTTTGCTGCATTACATCTTGAGGATTCCCTTGGGGAACATTGGCACCAGCACCTCTTTGTTGCATTACACCTTGCAAATTTCCCTGGGAAGTTTCATGACTGTGGAGTGTATGCCCACTATTATTTTCATGGAGTGAAATCATATCTTCAGGGCTCTGGTCCATATTCCTCTGAAACATGACAAAATATATTTGTACAATACTTAGGTTGTTGTTGTTGTTGTTATAGGGTTTAACGCCATTTTTCAGCACAAGATAGGCTATACATGGTGGCCAGTATTAATGGTGGAGGAAGAACCGGGAAAACCCCGGAAAGAACCACCGACCCACAAGAAGCTACCGGCAAGCTTTCTCACATATCCACATTTGCCGAGCCTTGGACTTGAACCTACGCAGACAGAGGTGAGATGGCAGTGATCCGTGACGGACAGCGCTTTAGACCTCTCGGCCACTCGGGGCCCCACAATACTTAAGTACCATGAAACCTGTCTCATTGGACACGTCTATGCAAAAGACACATGGATCCCATATCTTTTAAAAATTTCTGATCAGTTTAACATCTACATAAAAGATTCAAGTCCAAGAAGGACAACTGTAGTCCCCTGAGTGTCCTGTATAGGCAGGTTACAGTGCATATGTTCATCCTCTATGAAAATCTCACTACAATCTTTACAAGCATCATCAATGACTATATAAAGAGAGAGAGAGAGAGAGAAAGAAAAACAAAAATCTCCTTTTAAATGTTTGCATGTGTAAATCCAAGGATGCAAGTGATGACACATCAATTCAACCATCCACCCATCTACTCATCCAATTACGGCCAGTACTCCAGCCAGATAGAAACAGACTGATGTTCCCCACCTCTGATCTCGTGTTTCTCGGTTTATGGAAAAAGTAGTTTTCCATCAATGCCTCAATCATTATACAACATCGAAAGTTACCCCCTTTACATATAAATAATATCAACCATAATACATACATATAATGTTACATATTAACCATATACATCTATCAATATTAATCCTAAACTATCCATTGGTATTAGCAACTAACTTGCTTCCATGTCAACTCAACTCCTGGTAATCATGCTGGGACCTTGTATGCCTTAACCATTATACATCCATCAAATGATACAAACATACATGATAGTACTATCCTGTCCATTCATCTTGGTAGCTGACTAACTTTGTCTTCTGTACTTTTACTGCAGCTCTTTATTATGCCCTAACCATTTATCCAAGAGATACACACATAAATGTTATTACTAACCTGTCCATCGCTGTTGGCAGCAGTCTCTCTTCTGTGTCTTCCCAGATGCCTGTTGCTGTGCTGTTGTCTTTGTTGCCTTCTCTGAGGATTCAGACTGATCATCTCCTCGGCCCTTGGGCCAAAGAACTCTGTTCTCCTAGAGCCATATCTAGGTGGACTTAACATCTGACGTTGGCTATTGTCCAGATGTCTAGCGAAAACTTCATCTTCCATCAAAATTTCATGATTGAGCTGGCGCTGTAATTCCAGTGCATACTCAAGGTCTCTCTGTTGCTCTTCATCAAAACTAATACTGTTAGTTCTTGAGTCTGTTGATGGACAGGATGTCTGTCTGCAAACTAAGGGTCTTTGTCTTTCCTGGTTCCTATGCAATGACTCATAACTCAGGCTTCGACTTAGAGCTTCTTGAACTGGAACACTTATCTCCCCTGAAACGTCATTTGCCCAATAAGACGAGTGTGCATCAAGAATTTCTGGAGTCTCATTTATACTCTGATGAGATAAAAAAGAATTTGCTGTGTGTACTGGGAGTGTCACCTCTGCTGATGGAATGATCTCCCTTGTTTTCTCATTCTGAGGAAACACTGAACTATTCTCTAAGCTATCTTGGTGTCCAGTAGAACTGGCATCTTCTGAAGCATGAGTCTGAGGGAAACTACTTTCATCAGGTCCTCCAAACAGGTCATGATCAGAATGTGATGGTTCATTGTGATTAACTGGGAAAAGTGTCTCTCTGTGATGTGTGTTAAAAGCCTCAACTTTGACATCTCTGAACTCATTAGCATTAAGTCCATATGTTATAGAGCCCTCGCTTCTGCCATTCCTTGGAACCTCAGCATTGCTCTCAAATGGGACGGCCATACTTCTTTCAATGTCTCCAACTAAAATTCTATTGGCTCCTTGTTGAAAATATATTCCTGAATGTTCAGGTGAAGAGAAAATATAATTTTCATGCTGTGGATAGTTGTCATTTATTTCCTGTAATTGTACTGGATGACCTGGTATAGTTCTTTGACTTGCATAACTACACACATTTACTCCATTCGTGTGAACATGTTCACTTTCATTTCTTGGGTGATGCTGAGAATGACTGCCTTCCATCCTGATATTTCTGATATCATCACGTAGTCTGTAAACCACAGAAACACCAGGTACGTCTGGATGAAGATCTCTTAAATCTAATAAACTTTTTGGATCTGTCGATACATGCTGATGATCAGACTGGTTTTTAGTTCTATTCATTTGCTGAATATAGTCTTCATTAAGCATAGAAAGTTTAAAATCCTCATTCAACTCTTTCACTCTTGTTTCTGTTTCATATGACGTTGACACAGCATTATCTGATGTAATAGACAGGTCCAAATGTAAGTCACTGGTTGTATTAGTCATAATGTCTAAGGAAGCAACCTCCAATATTTCATTACTTTTATCTGAAAAAAAAATATTTTTCATCTCCTGTTGATTCTGATCATCTATTGAAAGATCCAGTCTCTGTAATTCTTTATTAGTTCTCCCTTTATCAAAATCCCTTGATGCATCCTCATGCGTGGTGTTCTCCTTTGTCATGTTATCACAGGCATTACAATCTGAAAAGTTTAAACACATAAAAAAGTTAAAACGAAAAGAATACATTTAAAAAAAACTACTTGGTGAAAATCTCTGGACAAAATTAGGCATTGCTCTTTTCAACTGAAGTTTCTTTTCATGTCTGTTTGAAATAAATTATGCATTTCTAATAAAGTCTTTAAACAAATTTCTACCTCACATTAGTAAACATTTCACAACAAATACAAAGGGAGTCAACCCTACATAATGTTGACACCTTCTATAGCATACCAGTATATGTTACACTTACAAGAATATTAACTAGTTTGGAAATAAACTAAAACTTGTGTGATTGCTAAATTTAGCAAACTGACTATAACAAGGATCTCTCAAAGGGACTCACACTCTACTGTCTTTGAAGAATTTCCATGAATACAAGATAAGAACATTTATTCATTTTACCTGCTGTGTGATGAAACCATATCATATTCTTCAGCCATAACAAGATTTTCAAATCTGCTGCTGTGGTGCACATACTGGATGTCAGATTGGCACCAATTTCGGACTAAAATAACTATGAAGACATCATTGGAAGTATTTTTGGGAAATCCCATTGTCAATATGATCATCCATTCTAGGGGAAGAATAACAAGATGATATTCAAGACAGCAAGTGTGGCAGCCTTATTGGATGCATGATTGGCACCATCATTTCAGACCAGCCAGGTATCACAAGAAGTCTACAGGTGAAAACCACATGTTAATATGACCATCTCAATTAAACATTATAAGTCTTAAAACCCCATGTTGATATGACCATTTGTTCTGCCATAATGATTCTCAAGATGACCACTGTAGTGGCCATATCGGATGTTATTGTTGTTGTTGTAGGGTTTAACGCCATTTTTCAGCACACGATAGGCTATACATGGCGGACAGTATTATTGGTGGAGGAAGAACCTGGGAAAACCCTAGAAAGAAAGAACCACCAACCCACAAGAAACTACTGGCAAGCTTTCTCACATACCCACATTGGCCGAATCCATGACTCGAACCCACGCAGACAGAGGTGAAATTGCAGTGATCCGTAATGGACAGCCCTTTAGACCACTTGGCCACTTGGGGCCCCTGCCATATCGGATGTGTGAATCAACTAGACATCATAAGAAGTATTCCAGTGAACATCCCATGACAACATGAGTTTCTGTTTATAGCAGTAGTGATAACAAGATTTTCAAGATGGCTTTGTTGCCTGCCAAACTGGATATCGTATTGGCACATTTTTCATTTAGGACCAACCAAATTCTCTCAACAAATCCAAGATAATGTTCCTTAATCCAATTCATATAAAATTCTTTTGTCTCATAGGAAGAAGTCTATGCACTTGACAAGAATGCATTGCACTAAAATTGTATTCACTCTAGCTGTGGGTCACTGAGTAAACTTGTTTTATACCCTTGTGGCACCATACCACCTCATCTCTTATTTGTTCTGTTTAAGCAAATCATGTTTATATAAGATCTGGGATATTAACTGGTAACAGGTTGTCAAATTAAAGCTATTGCAGGGTTTTCAGTGCAGATGTCTGCCACCTTCCGAGTCATATATTCAAGCCAGGGACAACAAGTACACTCAGTATCTGTCTTACATTTTATCCCTCCATTTTCAAACAAATTTACCTTCTCCGAATCGCCGTTATTACCTTTCTTGCGAAAATAATTTAGCAAACTCATTTCATCCGCAGAGTAACTATCAGCTTGCTTGACAACTACTTCTAAAGTGATCATAAGATCAATTTTTGCTTTTAAATACGAACTGAAACAGCTCATTAGTTAGTGTAATTGTTTTGCTTCAAACACAATATCACACGTGGAACATAATCATCTTTACAATCAATTATAAATTTAAGAATCAGTACTGTCATTTAATCAGTTCATAAAGGAAACCAACACTGACGTCAGTAAAGTACCTTTCATTAATTTAATTACACTGATTCACTGGATTAAAATGACAGTTATCTGCTGGTTATGATCTAGATTGAGTAAACTCATTGCAACAAAACCGTTTACAACACTGCTAACTGATCATACTGGCTTTCTTTTGTTTGATGTGTTTTGATTTGCCAATAATTTGGTCACTTAGCCAAATATGCAGTCAAGCGATAACAGATGTAAATGTATACACGAAGAAGGGTAGAATCAAGTATTCAGTATGCCCGGAGGGCATGATTGGCCAAATAAAGGTAGATATAGTGATTAAAGCATGAAAATAAGGACTAGTCCGACTTTTTTAAAAAGCACTTGTCCCATTCTAGCAACTTGGAAAATTTTACTTGCCTGACTTAAAAAATTACTAGTCCAGGACGTCGGGCTATGGGATTTGCTCAGCCCTGTAGTCACTGCTAAGACCATGGCAGACTTCAAAGATATACTAGTCACTGTTAAGACCATATATACACATTACTGGATGGCAGACTTCAAAGACATACTAGTCACTGCTAAGACCACTATACACATTACTGGGTAACTGACTTCAAAGACACACCAGTCACTGTTAAGACCATATATACACATTACTGGGTGGCAGACTTCAAAGACACACTAGTCACTGTTAAGACCATATATACAAATTACTGGGTGGCAGACTTTAAAGACATACAGATCACTGCTAAAGACCATTACAACATTACTGGGTGTCCGACTTCAAAGACACACTAGTACTGCTAAGACCATATATACCCAAGTGAACATTATGCAATAGCTGGGCGGCAAGTTCAAAGGCTTTGACTGGCAGTCGGGTGGTAAAATGCACTGATATTTACAGTGATTGAATTCAGAGGCAGAAAGACCCAGAGATGTACAAATGGTCATTTATAAAAGTAAATCAAATGAACAATTTTAGCTTTCGTTATTGTGTTTATTTCCAAATGTAGCGGAATAAGCAGTGCACGTGACCTCAGAATAAAAACATGTTGAGACTTAGGCAAAATGCCATTCGTAAATGGGTGACAAGTTGCCTAAAAATGTAAACTTTGCCTTCTTCTGTTAGGAAAGGGAAAATGACTTTGCTTTGTGGTTATTTAAGAGGTACATTGACTGACCGTATTTTTTTTAAAATGCCCCTCGCCTTAGCTTGGTTAGTTCTAGTTTTGTAGCGAAATGTATTCATCAAGGCATCAGTAGATAGGCCTAGTTTTTGCCCATTCACAAGCCTTGTTTTGATAGCTGATTGACAATTAACCCTTTTCCAAGTAAGGTAGCAAATATCAATTTCCTGTATGCTATCCTTTGATGATAAAACATATAAACTTGTGTTTTAAGATCAGAATCGGAGACATGGATATAAAATAAATGCCTCTTATACACCAGGAGTGGAGCCCCTAAGGCGGCTGGGGGTCGACTACGACCTCCTTCCGGCAGCTCCTGCATCCAAACTGGTGCCAAATGTCATGCTCAGCATTCCTTTGGACCCCACCAGCAAGGACGAGAGGGGGATCCTGACGTCTGGGCAGACCAGGATCTCCATACTCCACGCCCAGGCTTGCGCCCTGGAGAGGACACTCCAGTCTCGCTACTGAGTGAGGAAACAACACGGAAGCTGACAGTTTACGGGTTATAAGTCCCACCTGATTGGCGTAGGGAAGGGGCGCCACGGGTCAGCTTTGACAGTGGGAGGGATCATCGTGTCCCACTGGCCAACTATCGCCCGCCTCAAGCCGGGCAGCCCCCGGTCAATAAGGTGTTGACCCGCCATCGTCTGCCTGCTCCAGTGGGTGTCTGGAGCTCAGTGTGTTGTTCAGCATGACAAGCAGACGGTAATTCCACACCAGACAAAAGAAACAAGAAACCAATAAAGAAGACTCCAGCTCTTCGATTTGCAAGCTGGAATGTGCGCACCATGTGTACAGGCATCTCCGACGACCTCAGAGAAGTGGATGACACCAGGAAGACGGCCATCATCGATAGAGAACTCACCAGACTAAATATCAGCATAGCTGCCCTCCAGGAAACCAGGCTCGCCTCTAGTGGCTCCCTCAGAGAGGAAAACTACACCTTCTTCTGGAAGGGTCGAGAACCTGAGGAGCCCCGTCAGCACGGAGTGGGATTTGCCATCAAAAACAATCTCCTGGCCTCGGTTGAACCTCCCACAGGGGGCACTGAGCGTCTCTTGTCCATCCGCCTCACCACTACTTCAGGTCCTGTCAACATCATCAGTGTCTATGCCCCAACCCTCACGTCATCAGAAGACGTGAAGGATCAGTTCTATGGGCAGCTGGACGAACAGATCAAAGGATGCCCCAAAAATGAACCACTATTCCTCCTCGGCGACTTTAATGCCAGAGTAGGTGCGGACCACGAGTCATGGCCTACCTGCCTCGGGTATCATGGCACTGGAAAGACCAACGAAAACGGCCAGAGACTGCTGGAGCTATGCACCTACCATGGCCTGTGCATCACAAACACCTTCTTCAAGTGTAAGCCACAACACAAAGTGTCATGGAAACACCCCAGATCTCATAACTGGTACCAACTCGACTTGGTCATCACCAGGCGCTCTGCCCTCAACAGCGTCCTCTCCACCAGAACCTACCACAGTGCAGACTGTGACTCCGACCATGCCCTTGTGAGCAGCAGAGTGCGACTACAGCCACACGCGCTACACCGCTCAAAACCAAAAGGACGTCCTCGCATAAACACTGCACAGATGTCAGTCCCTGCCAAGGTGGAGGAGTATGTGTCTGCCCTGAACAAGGCTCTCCAGGACCTGCCTGAGTATGACGCTACAGCCAAGTGGAATGCCATGAAGGGTGCCATCTACAGTACGGCTATGTCAACGTTTGGCAAGAAGGAACGACCCAGCCAGGACTGGTTCAATGCACACCTGTCAAGGATGGAACCACAAATCGAGGAGAAACGAAAAGCCTTCATAGCTTACAAAAAATGCCCTAATGAACGGACGCTTGCTGCTCTCAGAAGTGCCCGAAGTAACACCCAACGCATTGCTAGACAGTGTGCGAATGAGTACTGGCAACAACTGTGTGAAGGGATCCAGCGCAGTGCCGAGTCCGGACACATCCAAGGCATGTACAGTGGCATCAAGAAGGCTCTAGGCCCCACAGTGAAAGGGGTCGCTCCCCTGAAATCCCTGATGGGAGAGAAGATCACAGACCGTGGGCAACAGATGGCCAGATGGGTGGAGCACTACTCAGAACTATACTCCCGAGAAACATCAGTCACTGATGCAGCCCTCAGCAGCATAAAGAATCTGCCCACCATGGAAGAGCTCGACAAAGTGCCAACCTTAGAGGAGCTCAGCAAAGCAATCGACTGCCTTCCAAACGACAAAGCACCAGGTAGTGACAGCATCCCGCCCGAAGCTATCAAACGTGGAAAACCAGCATTGATTAAACCACTGCACGAGCTACTTTGCCGCTGCTGGGAGGAAGGAGTAGTCCCCCAAGACATGCGTGATGCCACAATTGTGACCCTTTACAAAAACAAGGGCGACCGCAGTGACTGTAATAATTACAGAGGGATCTCGCTCTTGAGTATTGTTGGTAAAGTGTACGCCCGCATCATACTCAACAGGCTGCAGTTGCTGGCAGACCGTGTGTACCCGGAATCACAATGTGGCTTCAGAGCAGGCAGGTCGACGACAGACATGATCTTCTCCCTACGACAACTCCAAGAGAAGAGCAGAGAGCAAGGTCAACCACTCTACATGATGTTCATCGACCTCACCAAGGCCTTTGACTTGGTCAGCAGGAAGGGCCTTTTTGAACTTCTGAGTAAGATCGGTTGCCCCCCAAAACTCCTCAGCATGATAATCTCTTTCCATGCAGATATGAAGGGAACAGTCCTGTATGATGGATCATCCTCAATTTCCTTCCCAATTAACAGTGGTGTGAAGCAGGGCTGCGTGCTGGCACCAACACTTTTTGGGATCTTCTTCTCCCTGCTCCTGTCCTACGCCTTCGACACGTCCACGGATGGCATATATCTACACACCAGGTCCGATGGGAGGCTGTTCAACCTGGCACGACTGCGCTCAAAGACCAAAGTGAGAGCTGTGCTCATCAGGGAGATGCTTTTTGCAGATGATGCAGCTCTTGTGGCCCACACCGAGGAAGCCCTCCAGAGACTGGGAGACCGTTTTGCTGTTGCCTGCACGCAGTTTGGTCTCACAATCAGCTTGGAAAAAACAAATGTCAGCGTGCAAGATACCACCATTGCCCCTTCAATCAAAATCAATGGTGTCACCCTGGAAGCAGTCAACAACTTTACCTACCTAGGGTCAACCATCAGCAACACTCTCTCGACTGATATGGAGCTGGACAGAAGGCTTGGAAAGGCAAACACCATCATGGCTCGATTAACAAAGAGGGTGTGGGAAAACAACATGCTGACAGAGCACACCAAGGTCCAAGTCTACCAGGCCTGCGTTCTTAGCACCCTTCTATATGGAAGTGAGACGTGGAGTACCTACATGAGGCAAGAACGCCGGCTCAACTCCTTCCATATACGGTGCCTAAAACGCATCCTGAAAATCAGCTGGCAAGACCGTGTTCCACACAGCGAGATCCTGCAGCGTGCAAGTACCCCCAGCATGTACTCCCTGCTAATTAAACGCCGCCTTCGATGGCTGGGTCACGTCCGACGCATGGAGGATGGAAGGCTGCCAAAGGACATCTTATATGGACAGCTGGCCACTGGCATGAGAAGAGTCGGACGCCCCTCACTCCGTTTCAAAGATGTGTGCAAAAGGGACATGAAGGCATGCAACATTTCACCCGATGGCTGGGAAGAGCTGGCTGAGGACCGAGGCACCTGGAGACTGGTGGTAAACAATGGCATATCAGTCGCTGATGCGAGGAGAGGCCAGTTGGCGGCAGAGAAACGTAAGAGAAAGAAGAACGAAACAGCAATCACAGTAACGCAGACTTCCCAGTATGTCTGCACCATCTGCAGTAGGGACTGTCACTCACGTATAGGCCTGCACAGCCACAGCAGACGATGCCAACAGAGACAGACAACACCCCAAGGGCGCTATTCGCATGGTCTTTCGAGACCGAGTCGCCAATGATGATGATGATGATGATGATCCTTTGATGATAAAACATATAAACTTGTGTTTTAAGATCAGAATCGGAGACATGGATATAAAATAAATGCCTCTTATACACCATTTCATCATAAAATTAGTTTGAAACTGTAAGTGAACCAGTAGGCCTAATGGGAAATAAAACAAATTTGCAATCCTGTCAATGGACTGTTGTAATGAAGCTATATTATAATGAGTGATTACATTATGAAAACCTCTCCATCAAAAAATAGATGCACTCATGTCTGTGTTGATTCTGTAGGAAAGAAGGGACTGCAACTTTTGATGGTGGGACTCCTATTTTTACCAAAACTGGGAAGTTTTAAAATCCTAGCGAGACCTCTGTATTCAATATATATGTAAATCAATAAATTAAAATTCATGATTTGCATTGAAGCCAATCAAAAAAATGTTTCCAGTCAGCCGACCATCCGTTTCTTAAGGCTGACATAAAACTTTTTTCCCCCATGGTTAAAAAAAATACAAAGAATATATATCCTGTTTTTTATTTTAAAAAAACAACCTGCCTACCCTAATTTAAAAACCATAGCACTAGGAAAAACAACTGTTTTTGCCTAATGATTGAAAAATTATGGAAGTTGTAAATGCTATACAATTAATATTTGGTCTGGCATTCTGTTAAGCATAACAATTTTTGAAACTTCTAAAAATTATTGCTAAAAATCTATATAAAAATATATATTTTCAATTCAGATGTTATTTTAAATCCTTTTTTACATTTCATATCATAATACTTTTTCTTTTCTAACATAAATACGAGACATTTTATAAAATGTATAGCAGTCATCTTGTAAGTACAACTACTGGACTTCCTGACTTAAGGAATGGTACATGTACTTCCAATTTTCCAACTATACAAGTGAAGTCCAGACTTTCGAAAATGAAAAAATATTACTTTTCATTCAAGAGATTTTCAACATGGCCATACTGAACATGAGATAGGTACCGTTTTCATTAAGACATTGTAAGAAGTCTTTTAGAGTGAAATCCACAATGATATGAACATCCAGTCTGAAGGAATATTGATAAGATTTTCAAGCTGTCTGCTATGGTGGCCATACTGGACACCAGTCCGGCACCATAATCATTTGGCACCAACTTGACATGATATGTTTTTTGGTGAAAACCCAGTGTATAATATGACTGGGTTTTTTTTGGGGGGGGGGGGAGTAGGGACACAAGATTTTCAAGGAATGTGATATTGGACATCTATTTTCATTATGCGTCAACAAGACATCATGTGATCAAGACATATATTAGCTGTACTTATGCCAAATTTCAACTATTTTTTTCAGTGCTTTCACCCTCTAATCATAACAAAAAAATACATAATGAACAATAACCAACTTTAAGGTTGTATATCTCAACAAATGTCAGAGATATTGAAAATGTAAAATCAAATTCAAATTTTCCTGGTCACAGATATGTAGCATAATAAATTCAAGCATGCTATATGTTTAATAAAAAGTGACAAGCATTTGAAAACACTTATCTGCTGTTAGTTGACGAATTTGGAAGTTTAAAAAACCTCACTACCCTTACACACCTCAATCTGTCAAACTTTCATAATAATCATAATTTTGTACTGAGAGTTTACATGCAGCCATCATTTTATATGGATGTACATCGGACACAAATGTCATAGAAATCTGAGATTGTGGGTGATTTGATATGGAATAACCTATGCTTATATGACGATTGATTCATAAGTAGCAATACTATTTTCAATCTGGCTTTTGTGGTGTCCATAATGTATGTCCCATTTTCATTGAGGACCAACTAGACAATGGAATAAATGCGTGTGTCAATTTTCATGCTAAACCTCCAAGTAGTTAAGGAAAAGTAGCAATATCACACGTGCTAACAGGCAGATGGATGATGGACATCAGGCCTCCCAAAAGATCCTCTGGTTTATAACCATTAGTGCCAAAACACATTACCTGCTGACACATCTACTAAATTTCCTGTGTCTTGCTCAAGGTCATCTTCATCAAAGGAGGCAGTATTCAATGAGTCTAGAAGCATATCCGTGCTTTTTGCAGAATTTATCACCTCACTAGATTCAGCCTTCACATAATTATCCTCTTGTGATTCAAACAAATTCTGATCACAGTGACTATCAACATGTGCAAAAACGCTTTTGTCCTTTAGTTCTGGGGTAATATGGGCAGCATAATTGGATGCTTTCGTGACTTCAGGACCTACATTTTCTTTATGTGGCTCTTCAACCACTGAGAAAAATTCATCTAAGCCAGTTTCATAACTATTATTTGGCATGATCTGATCTCCATTTTGTAAGTCAAAGTGACTTGTATAGTAACTGTGGCCAGATGGAGGCTCCCCCTCGTTTGATCTCTCATGGGTAGCATGAAGCCTGTAACCACTGTTTAGCAACTCTCCCTGTGAACATTTGATTGTCTCCCTTGTTTGCCCAGCTTTATAGTTTTCAATCTCCACCCATGTCTGACAAGGTTCTTTTGGTGAATCAGAAGTTAACTTATTTGTTTGCATGTATTCTTTGCTTAAGTCATGTTGTACAGATTTGTCAGAGTCTGCATACTTTTCTGTCCTCAAATTACACTTAACTGTTGCATCTGTCAGGTTAACAATGAACTGTCCTTCCTTGGTGACTTCACGAGCTAAATCACACTTCCTTCTTTTAATATGCATGGTATCTATATCCATCGCTTCATTTTTTCTGATCAAATGCTGACAGGATCTTGAACAGATTTCTGAATCAGACTTTACTCTATTCAATGGAATAATTGGCACCTCATTTTTGTCATGCATTTTGATGTAGCAAGGTCCAGAACTACTACGTGTACGGAAAACAGGACCTTGCTGAGGCTCTTTGTGTACGTAAGTACACAAAATTTCTTGCTGACTACTGCACCCTGTATGGCCTCCATATTCTGTGTTGCTGGTTTGAAAAGATCCAGATCCAAACAACATGTAATCTGGAATACTGGAAACGGAATCTCCATCAGACATGCCTGGCATCCAGTCATTCAGAGAACTAAAAATTAAAAACAGGAGTGAATGAAAAAAACAAAAAACAACTGTGATAAATGGGGAAATTATAGCATAATCAGTTCTACTTCTTTTAGCTAATTTCATGAACCAAAATGTGAAATCATTAATTTTTTCTGGTTCCTAATCATTTTGTTAAAATAATGTATTTGTCCACATATAAGTTCACAGGTTGGGGACAGAATCATATTCTTTCCACAAATGGATTCTTGCTCATTGTGTCAGGAATTTTCTAGCTTGTAGCTGCATGAAATCTATGAAAACTAGTATTTAAAGAAATATAGTGAATTCATAATGTTCAACTGTGCCTAATTTGCAACTAACAATTAAAAACTATTATAAATGAAGGAAACAAGAGTAATAGAATGGGAAATTACATTAATTTACGCTCAATTTTGTTTCCTTTTTCTTGTTTTATTTGTTATGCTAATGGCTTTTTTTTTCTTTTCAAAAGCATCAATGGCACAAGAATTATGAATAGTAGCACCTGTTTAAGTTATTGACCTTCAGAATGTCCTTTACCATTTTTACTCTGATCATTCTAATTTTTTCAGGTTTGCAAACATTTTACCATCGAAAATCCATGCTGCCTTAATTCTACCCTGAAGATTCAAATTACCTCTATAACTTTCAGCATCTTAAATTACCAGGAATTCAAATGTTTGTCTCATGAAACCTCTTCCTTCATTACAATTCTGGATCTCTTAAGTTTTTCTATTTAGAACTACATTCAACCTTTATCTATCTGACACAAATTGACTTATAAACTTTATTTATCTGCATACCATCCAAGGCAATGGACGATGAAAATATTTGCTTCTGTTAACCGAATCTTTACTTTTACAGACTGACAACCCTCAACAAACTGGATTCTATATATTTCTTACTCCATTTCATGTACAGTATTGTTATTTCTCCTTGTGTATTGTTCAAGGGCACCGAGACTAATTCTTAGCTTGCAGGACCTGTGTGTGTGTGTGTGTTTTGGATTTTAACACAGCTTTAACAATTTTTCAGTCATATCACTATTATGTTTGCAGGGTGGCAGTTTATAGTGATGTCTAGCACTGTGACATCATGCTGCAGACATGTAGCATTATCCTTAATGCTGAGCGCCTAGAGAAGCAGCTGACAGTACAATTTTTTTGTAATGCTCGGCCAGGGTTCAAACCCACGACCCCCCACATCTGAGGTGGACACTGTAACCACTAGGCCACCGGAGCAGTCCAGGACCTTCATAATGCCTAAGCTAGTGCAGCACTCAAGTTCTAATATGTATAGTCTCTGTTTCAATTATTCATTTTTTTGTTTGTTACATAGAGTTGATTCTTTTAGGCACTCAAACTCTTCACTATTTCTTTTTCCTTCTTCAATGTTGTCAGTAAGCCTCATTGAAACTTGATCTCTGGTAGATTTAAGCATAATTTCTGTGATGAAATGTTTCAATTGCTTCTCAATTATATTATCTAGAATCTTCTTTTCAATCCATTCAGTCAGCTTATCCGGATTCTTAATAGTCTCTATTATAACTGCATCTGTGTCAAAAACATGCCTGCCAAACAAGAATAAATTCTGTCTGACATACGTCTCATATAAGTTTGATAGTGGCGGTACCCCACACTTTGAAAACACATAATTTGTGGTTTTGTTCCTCATTCCACTGACATTCAGATATAGCTGATAATACTACTACTACTACTACTACTAATAATAATAATAATAATAATACTACTAATAATAATAATATTAATAATAATACTACTACTACTAATAATAATATTAATAATGAGGATCTATATAGCTGATATCACACTAGATGTTACTGTTATTATTAGTATTATTTACTTGTTACTAATTTTAAACATTATCTAACTATTACTACTTAGCATAATTATTATTATTATTATTAATTATCAGGGATGGTCCTGGCTTTTAAAAAGCTGTCGCCAAAAAAATCGCCAACCTCAATATTTCGTCGCCAATTTTCAAAAAGTGTCGCCAAAAAAAGTAGTGTACATTTTTCCAAGTGTTAATTTAGTCTATTAATGTAACAGGCAATGAAAATTACAAAAGATGGATTAGTTAATACTTTAATTACAACAAGCATTAACAAAATGTTACAAAGTGTTACATTAAGATCCGTCGTGATTTTAGGGCTGCCCACTTGTTGAATGCAGTTTCAAAGTCTAATTTTTCACATCTGTACATGCTGATTCTCATTAAATTCTCGAGGGATGAGATGCAGAGCTTATTTCTGATGTCAGTTTTAATGAGGTTCATCTTACTGAATCCACGTTCACAGTCCTCAGTGCTGACAGGTGACACCAGTAGTCTCTCAGCAGCCCCCCCCCCCCCTTTATGGCTAGCTTCACAAAGCTTGTAGCGAACTGCTTCCTAAATCCCAAGAATGATCACTGAATGCTGTATAAATTTTCTCGACAAGAAAAATAGGATCTCCATTCCCACGAATGAAACTTACACGAGTCAACACCTGGCAATATTGGACCGTATATATAAGCGGCCAGACTTAACCAGAGGGTCTGGAACAACCCCAACCTCACAGAGAAGACCAAACTGCGTGTCTACCAAGCGTGCGTGCTCAGCTCACTTCTCTACAGCAGCGAAACATGGACCACCTATGCAAGACACGAGAGGAAACTCAACAGCTTCCACCTGAGATGTCTGCGGCGCATTCTGCACATCCAGTGGCAGGACAAAGTACCCAACACAGAGGTTCTAGAACGCGCCAACATGAACAGCATGTTCTCCATACTCAGCGAGAGGCGCCTTCGCTGGCTCGGCCATGTCAAGAGAATGGACCCAGGTCGCATTCCCAAGGACCTGTTATATGGGGAGTTAGCAGAAGGTGCACGACCAACTGGACGACCACATCTGCGCTACAAAGATGTTTGCAAGAAGGATATGAAGACAGCAAACATCAATGTCAACGACTGGGAGAGCTGTGCAAACAACCGTTCCAGCTGGCGTCTAGCTGTCAGGCAGGGAGTTCAAAACGCAGAGGAAAAGAGAAGAATAAAGCAAGCTGAAAAGAGAGCTAAAAAGAAGGATAAGCAAAAGCGTACTTTGGAGCTATGCCATCTTCTCTCGTAGACGGACGGATGCCAAAATATATAAGCGTAAATTCACACCCAATTTAGGGATTCTTTCACTCCTGTATTTTGAGAAATAAATAATTATTATTAATTATGCAAAACTGTTTTTTTTTTTTTTGCTATTTCTTGTTGCGGAGTTTAAGTCTCTGCAGCCGTAACACGGGACTGATGGCAAAAGGAAAAGATCAATGAGTAAAATGCTGCACTGGCGACAGATGTAATTGTGATTGAGATTTTTTCCATTTGCTTTGTATTTATACACAGTAGTCGGCACTCCAAAGGTTATCAATTTTCTATGAAGGTTCAGCAAAACTATTGTATTGGTATACGTATAAAAAAAACAGAAGGATTAGCCATACAATTAACTGTATCTGTTCTATTCGCGTCTTCAGAAGTCGGTCAGTTGTAGGTATAGTGTGGTAGCATGATTGACTGTATCGCAGCGTACAGTACTCAGCCCAGATGTCAGCATAAGCAGATTATGATGTAACAATGCACTGTTTAATAGGGTTGTCAATAAGAACAAAGGATCATTTGTTTAACAGATTGATTCCAATGCATTGCTTAGTCAAGTTTGTGGCTTCCTTTCGTTCTGGCTTTAAATTTATTCAGTCCAAATCCATGATTGTATGTACAAATTAAATAACCAAAAAGTATGTCGCCAACAAGATCGCCAGATGGGATATTTTTGTCGCCAATAAGGAAAAAAAATCGCAATTTGCGACATTGGCGAAGCCCAGGACGATCCCTGATTATTATTATTATTATTATTATTATTTGTTTAGTAGGGTTCAACTTTAATATTAACATGTGAGGTAGTGTTCACAGATTTAATAAAATCTGGGGAACACAAAGTGGGATAGAGAAAGAGAATCACATAGCCGACTTGGATAAAAACAACAATAGTTACTGTCCAAGTCAGTCAGCATATAGTCATCATAAGAAAAGCTCTCAGTTCCATTGGATTCTGAGAGTCCAGTCCCCTAAATATCCAGAAACTGATGCTTGATAGGAAAAGTAAAGATCCAAGCATGAAAAAAGAAAGTCCATTTTATGGGTATAAAGACTGCATTAACGGAAAATGAAAAGGACTTCATTATGGTAAATCTAACTAACTTCCATATATTTTTTCAAAATAATTTCACTTTTATCTTCTTCACTAGTGAATATAAAAATTCATTATTTCTGTTCATGTAGCTATCGTTATTGCCAAGAAGGGCTTTTTATCTTACAACCTTGTAGGGAAAATGTATATCTACAAGATTCAGATAAATAATGGCTCAGGTCCAGATAATGAGATTCCAAAGGGAGCAAAGTCTTAAAACCTTTATTGGTCTAGGAGATAATAAATATATTGTTCGCCAATTACCTTTCTGATAGTCATAAATGGCAGTACCTGCTGACAAACAACTTTAATCCAACTACGTACTTTTCTAAAACAACCCCCTGCAGTAGTATCAATCACGGGACACTTGCATTGCCATAAATGTACTGACTCATTGAGATAAGATTTATTTATAGCCTACTTGATTAAAGCATCAACTAAACACAAGATCTAATGAACTTTTTACCAATATCACATAACAATAATAAAGACATTAAACAGACATACTTACTAGACATAGAAACACTGCATAGTCATAAATAAAACGAGACAAATCACACATCATGTGACTTATTATGTAAGCAATTTAAGTACTTAAGATTGGCAACCATTTTTTTTTTTTTTGCCTCATGGGTTCGTGCTTATTTCATTGATTTGGAATTAACGGAAAGGCATGGAATTGTAAGAAAGCATATGTCATTGTGGAATAATTGAGATGGCTAACAGTAAAAAAGACTAATTTTGAACTGAATTGACCCAGCTGGGTTGAGAAGGCTCACAGTGAAAAAAATATTTTTGAATTGAATTGACCCAGTTGGGTTGAGAAGGCTCACAGTGAAAAAACTAATTTTGAATTGAATTGACCCAGATGTTATGAACATCTGCGGGTAATCTTATTTTTTTTAAATACACAATAGAAAAACTGCACATAATACATGAGTGTGTGTTATACTTGGATGCATGTTATATTGATTAATTAATGGTAAACTGGATTTTGTTTTTTGGGTTTTTAATGTATCGTTAACAATTTTTCAGTCATATCGCTATGAAGTATACAGTGTGGCAGTCTACAATGGACTGTGGTATCATGATGCAGACATTTAGCATCATGTCCCACCCAGTCACATTACCCTGACATCAGGATGACCAGTCCTAACACCAACTTCTTCTTGCTCAGCACTTAGTGAGGCAGCCGTTGGTATCATTTTTATAAGTTTCTTTTATGGCTCGCTTGGGGTTCAAACCCACAACCCACAGTCTCCCGTATCAGAGGCAGACACTCTAATCACTTAGGTCACTGACAGCAAATAAGAAAATTTAAATTGGATCAACAGAATTATGAAACAGTCGTTGTTTGATATGTAGGTAAATCAAACTGAAAATTAAGCATTACGGAAATTTTTTATCCGTCATGGTAGAAGTATCTATATTTACTGGAAATAATTAAAACAAATGTAATTACGCAATGATATATATATATATATATATATATATACAGTTGAACCCGGTTATGTCGCCGGCCTAGGGGTTTGCCAAAAAGTGTCGAGATAACCGATGATCGAGATAAACGAAAACCAATATGGCGACAATATATTAACATGTGCTTGAAATTTCTTTATGTACATGATGTGCGTTAATAAATGAGAATGTACATGTACGTGTTTTTGGAGTGTTTTTTACACAACAGCGTTGTCGCGATTTGTTTGATGAAGCGATCGGCATGCTATAAAAATGTACATACATGTTTGCTAACAACAAAAGGCATATGTGCACCAACTAACAGCAGAGATTTACCAGTATACAATACAAACCACCGTCGATTCTCGATACAAACCTTTATTATATTCTCCAACATTGCAAACACAAAGATCGCTCACAAAATCACAAAAAATGTGTGGGGTGTAGTTCGTTTTTACAAAAAGCTAACCAGTGTCAAAATTAAATTCGCGAGTCATTTCACTCTGACACAGCTGTGAAAAGTATCGTACATGCGGTTACTATGGTTTCTTTACAAAGTCTAAAATGCTTTGTTGCTTTTTGCCTTTAACAGTCTGCTTGAAAACAAATGCTTCAATATTATTTATGTTGTCTAAAACAGTTTCATCTCCTACAAAAGAACCATACCGTCGAATTTTCTGTAGCATTTCTACCACCTCACCAGCTGAGGGAATTGGTTCCAAATCTTCATCCGCAATTTGCGACATTGGCGAAGCCCAGAACGATCCCAGGCCCTGCATTGGATTGGTACACGTGGTAATTACTGAACACTTACCAAATTGTTTTTACAACTAGGAATGAAAATCGTGAAATGTGAATATCGACCGCAATAATCGTCCTTCAATATCACACACTGTACCGTTCGTTCGTGTTAAAAAATACTTAGATAAGACGCCCACTAATATAAGACGCACCCTGGGTTAGGGGTACGTAAAACTTTGTATAAGACGCGTCTTATATACGCGAAAATATGGTAGTGAGATGGTGAAGTGGCATCATTAACTAACATTTTCAAAAGCCGGCGATTGGTCATGGGGATCGAGATAACCGACGTTAAGTGGCAAATTTGGCCCTCTTTTGTGCTCGAGATATTAGGGTTCGGCGACATAAAAGAATCGACATAACTGATGAGAAAATGCTAAGACAAAGAGAGAATTTGCCGGTTCCACTTCTAAAACGTCGACTTAATAGGGTTGGCGAGTTAACCGAGGTCGAGATAAGTGGGTTCGACTGTATATATATATATATATATATATATATATATATATATATATATATATATCCTTTATGCTTTTTGTTATTAAAATCGGGGAAGTGTTTTTGTTACAAATAAGTAGAGGTAAGGTGGGCCCAACCGTAACAATATAATGTTACAGGTAGGACCCTCACCCTCACCCCTCTTCTTGAATACTAGACCTTCGTGTAGCCTACCTTATTTTCACTGCTGTGTTACATACTCTAAGATTCTCCAGCCACACTGGTATTCTCCAGTAGAAGCTGTCTTAAACTTTATGAAGTAATGACACAAAAAGGACTGGTTTTTCCAATTTACGCACGATGGAAAAACCCGTACTAATTACCGGAACGCACCGAAACGCCGGAACGTAATAAAAACACGAAACGCACTCCAGTTATGGTATAACGGTACCAATTGCGCAAGTCCAGGTGGGCGGAGCTTAAGGTGTATTCAGAATTAAAGAACAACACTAGCTGTGATTGGTGCATTATGTAAGAGTTGTACTTTCTGTTTGGCTTAAAAGAAAGTTGAGCCTCTTGGCAACATGTGAGTTTGTGTTAATTTCTATCTAGATCATATGCTGTATATTTTATGATTTTTTTAAAATATGGTACACATGGCTGAAAATGTCCTTGTTGTGACTAGATAACTCTTACCCCTGTCTAGTTCCAGTAGAGTTATCTCTCTTAAATGCAATGGAGTACCTGATTATGTCATTGTCAAATTGACAATCTAGCATTGTTCTATATGACAGTGTGTGACATGCATGCCCAAGTAGGACAGAAAGTATATTTATTTCACAAAACATTAGCATTGAGGTATATGGAAAAAACAATTGGTACCGTGATACCATATCGTGTATGCCATGATGTATATTGGTTGTGTATGTATAATTCATATCTGTGAAATTTAATATTACTTATTTAATAAATTAATTTGATCATTCTTTTCTGTAAGTGATGCAACATCAAATTAAAAAGAAGCTGGAAACTGCATTTTAGCGACAGTTTGGAAAGTAATTTTTTTAAAATATTAATATCGTGTATTGCAATTTAAACATGCTTCAGCTATTAATAATCAGCACATATTAATTATTTTGATAATTATATTGTACTTATTAATAATTACATTTTTCTTATCGTACGTTCCGGGATGTGTGAGATTTGCGTAACCCAGCAGGTGAAACAGTTGTACAGTTTATGTGTCACTATCACGAATTATGCGTGATAAAGGTCTGTATGAAGAAAAAAAAAAAAACATGCGAGAATGGCGTGTCAAATAATTTCCGTCCATAGTTGACCGTTATTTAAACATATTCTGCTATTGGAAGAAAAGTATGGGATACTGAATAGTGGCAGAAATGAGCTTAATACACAAAGACAATTTTTGGAACATATTTCAAATTTTTTTTGTTTCATATAACACACAAATGTTAAAAAAATATTACAGCAATATAATACAGCAACAACAGGAATAAACACATCCCAAGTTATATCAATTAAACTGATAGGACTATGGCCTCAGCATACACAACCTCATGAACAATATATATATATATATATATATATATATATATATATATATATATATATATATATATATATATATATATATATATATATTGTTACGTATCTGTGACTTTTTAATTATTATAAAATAATTATTTGTTTGTCAGTTTTATTTTTTTAATTTTTTTATTACATGCAATTGCAATGTAAATTTATTCACTCGAAATGATATTTTTTTCCAGAAAATCAGTTGACCTGAATCATTCTTTCGTAAACACCAAATGTTGACCTAAATCCTGACCTTTAATCAAAATTAGTAGCAGCCATGTAAATAAGTTCTTTTTTTATTTTAAAATGATTGGTTTTTGTCAAGATCATGATGGGACTACGTAGTTTAAGATGTAAACACATTTTTAATTTTTATTCTTAGAGAAAAATGATTTGTTTTGGTCAGGGTAATGTTAGGCGTATGTGATATAAACACGATTACGACCCCCCCCCCCTTCGATTTCGCAACGTGGGGATTTTCGAAACTGCGTTTTGGAATACAATATAACTTTTGTTTTTGAGAAATATTCTCAGTTTTGTGCTTTCACTTTACACTGGAAATTGTCTGTTGTAGCTAGTTTCGAGTTATGTTAATTTTTCTTCACATCATTTGGATTTTAAAAGATTAGTTCATTTCTCTGGAAATGTTTGATGTGCTCATACAAAATTCTTGGACAATGACAGTTTATCAAAATTTTATTCGGATTTCCAACACCGGAGTGTCATTATTTATATTTCTACAAGGAATTGTAGATAAGCACAGTAATGACTACATCATACAGAGAGAGAGAGAGAGAGCGAGAGAGAGAGAGAGAGAGAGAGAGAGAGAGAGATGACCCGGGCTCATACGAAATTAGTTCTATAATTATAATGTAAATCATCATGCATTGCCAAAGAATTTTTACAATTTTGGTTCTTGTTCTAATATATACACGTTTATATATACTGCATCACATAATCAGTAATAACATTATAATATAAACATTATTAATATGAAATCTGAACATGATACGAAAATATGTACAATAAATGAGGGCATTTAGAGATGTCAACTTATTAGCAATTAAACAGCTGATTCGCGGCGTACGAGGTTTTAAAAACAATTTTGACAATAGAGAGCTGATTAAAACAAATTAATAGTAGATATAGGTTTATACACGGCTTCGCAGAAATTACTATGCGACAAGAATTTCGTTTGTTGCAATATACCATATAAAAAATTTTGCTGTTTGTTTAATTCTTTTTATTTGCCACAGTTTATTTTCCGTTTTCTTTGTCCTGGTTCTTTCCGTGTATCCTCGGAACCACAATTTCTGACTGTCCTTCTGACGATGTCACGTAAGTAGTGAATAGGGGCATATTAGCGACAGTGGGAATTAGCATTACAGACCCCCCTGGGTTAGATTAGCGACAATGGAAATTTAACATGGCGAAAAATCGTGGGTCAGATTAGCGACAAGGGAAATTAACATGGGAATAAATCGTGGGTCACTCTAGCGACAAGGGGAATTTAACATGGAACTATAGTGTGGGTCTGTCTAGCGACAAGGGAAATTAACATGGGGAATAGAGTTTGGGCTTTTGGGATTTTTTTTTTTAAAAAAAAATTAAAAAAAGGGGTAGGCAATTGAAAAGTCATTCTCTTTTCGAGAAATATGCGTGGCCCTGAAAAGGGCCTTTGGGTTTATGTTAATGTATCCATTAACATAAAGGGCACCGCATTGGTCTTCTTCTTGTCCTTAGGCTGCGTCTCACTGTTGGTCCGTAAATCAGCACTCTTTTGAGGCATCCTTGTCTTTCTACGTAGATCCTACGTATCCACAGACTGGTGTTTGTCCTGTGGACAACGGTCCACTTGGATCGGACATACATGAGCATGTCCGTCCTAAACATCATGGAAGACACAAGGGTGGATGATTCGACTGTGGTCCACATCTTGAAGCGACGAGAACAGGTGAATCAATGCAGTGAACTGCGCTTATTTATAGGTAGAGGCAGGATTGAAACGGATTGAGTTCATTCACCAATCCGAACTCGAGTTACAAAATTCAGTCAGCTCGCATCCAATCCGAAGAGAGCAGTCTGTGACGACAGTTGGTCTATATAGATTCGCTACCGCTTGTGTGCAGTCAATCTATATGGCAGTGATTCAACATGACGGAAGTTCAGAAAACGATCCATTGGGGTGCACCAACAGGGGAGACTGCCCAAGGGAACCCGGACTTACTTTCAGAAGAGGTGAATTGGGATTTTGTGGATTTTCTCTCCTCGCAAGAATTTGTTCCGGAACCTTCGTTACTTTAGTAGTATATGGGGTCACCCTAGCGTCAAGTGGACTTACCATGCAAAAACAGTCGATTCACTCTGGCGTCAAGGGGAATTTAACATGGGAAATTTTAACATGGATGGAACTGTAGAGCGTCAAGAGGAATTGAACATGGAAATTGAACAGGACCGGTACTTTAACGTCAATGGGACTTTAACGTTAAAATATGGGGTTTGCACTTTGTCGTAAATGGAAATTGAACATGGGAATGTCACCTGGATGTCAATGGGAATTGAACTTTGGGTGACGTCATGAGGTTTATAGGGTCAAAACATTTTATAGGGATTTTAATGTATTTGTAAGGACAAAGGGTAGATAGGGACAAACATACAAATACACATTTAAACACACAGAAAAGACGACAGAAATGTTCTAAAACAAACCTCACAGAGAGAATAGAGGCTCAAAAAAGAAAAGTCTATTGTATGGGTTCAAAACATTTATTCAAGTATATACATGGGCTCTCTGGCCTGTGCTTTGGTCTAAGCACTATCCATTTAATACATAAACATTTCTACATCAAACAAACCTATTTACTAGTTATTTAGTTCTTGGCTCTAGTAAACCTGTTTACATTTAATGTTCATTTATAATAAAAAGCTAAAACAAAACAAGTAACATGCAATCAGATAGGACAAAGTTCATGTTTCTCTCTCTCTATTCGTCTCACACGTTGTTAAAAATCTGGTCAGCTAGCACTTGTGTCCCAGCGTAGATATTTCCCATCACTTAATCCGTTTCATTCGTAAATCGGCTGTTATATCCATCGTGCTAGGTACACTTATCAGTAAGCAGATCAAGTGCAGTCATCGTCTTCTTCCCATGGAGGTACAATGTATACCATATGAATGGTTACTTTTCCTTCGTTGATGTCAAATTTTCCTCTCATCGACTGCACGTCTTCAATAGCCCTAAAAAGTTTGGACGAAGTTACTTCTGCAGGTGTGCTAAATCCGAGACATACAGGTGAGTTCAAACTGTCGCGATACATAGATAGGCTCAAACGACCTCGATCTTTGACTTGGCAATGACATTTGAGTTCCTCTAACAGTGAGTCAAGTAGGTCCGTAATGAAACCTGCTACTTCCTCGGCTGAAATGTCAGACGCGAAGTCTCTAAATTTCACCGTGTAGGTGTAAGTTGTCGTTCTAAATTTTCTTGAGGTCGCTGTCTGAGTCATTTGGATGCTAAAATACTCCTGTAGGTCTACTGAATCCTTTCCCTTCTTGGACGCACTTTGCTGTGACGGTATGGTAGTGAAAGAGGTCAGTGATGTTTGTTCCTTCTCTTTTTTCATCTGCGTAGAGTGATTCATCTTTCTCGTTGCTTGTCCTCGCAATGAAGTGTCGTTCTTGGAAGTCGTCCCTTTTTATACTGGGTGATATCAGTATGTCCATAAGGTAAAGTTTTGTGGTCTGGAAGTTTCACTAGCTGCACGTAGTTTGTCATGGCGTTAGTACATAAATAACTAAGATGTGTTACTGCATTGGTGATGTGATAGTGAGGCAAAGAATCACACCCGAGTTTCTCGTTGGACTTGAGTCTTACGCTCTATACTTGCTGTTTGAAGGGATTCATTTTTTCTCAATTGGTCTTAGTAGTGACAATGAACTGTTGGTCTTGGACGTTGTCCTTTTTTATATGCTGACCAATATTGATGTGACCGTACGGCAAAGTAAAGTGGTTGGGAAGTCGCACTCGCTTCTGGTACACGATTTGATAGACTTTTTCCAAGGGTCGACTGACGATGTGGTGAGTGGGTAAACGTACAATCTTGTTCGGCTGGTAGGTGGTCACTTTAAAGTTTGCATCCTCTCCAGACTGCAAGGCTTCTTTCAATACGCCAAAGTTGACCACACGACTGGTACGATAATTCAGAGTCAATCCTTTCACTTTGCACTCCGTGTGCACTTCTCCTTGTTTGTCCCGGTATTGGTAGCCGTAAGCTTTAGGACCGCCACTCGCGAAACTTAAAATCTTGTCGTTGAGGTGTTCGTCTGTCCAGGCTCCTAAACGGTCTTCTTCGATGTTAGGGCGTTAATCTTTAATTCTATTTTTATGATGTATTTCTTTTTTTCTAGAAGATTTAATTTATTTATGTTGTTTAGTCTGTTGCTGCAAAAGAAAATACATGTATCTATAGCAAAGTGTTTAAGTTTGTTCAGTTTTTTATTTCAAGCTCTACAAAAAGTACCAAGTTTGTATTGCAAGGGGATTGAAACTTTAAGTTACGCGGACGTGAAGGAAAACATACCTTTGTTACTACAATTTGCTGTCTTTGTGTTCGTTCTAATCATGCTTGCCTTATATCTTTTTGTTTTAGGATCATATTTCTTCTGATGTAAATACATACATCAATGGACAGACAGCTTGGGTTATCATCCTTGAGGTTCACTGTACTTTTAGTTTCTTTACTTCATACAAACCCCAAAATCACTAGCTTGAAGGGAAAAAAATACGCGTCTGATTATCTCGCGGTGCGAATAACAAGTGAAACCAATTTGAAGCTAAGGCAGTGGAAAATATCGACTGACCAATGAAGTCACTTACAATGTGCAACACATTGTTTGGTTGTAAATTCAGGGCAAGTAGAGTAGCGACCAGCCGCAGAATAAAAAAAAAAAAAACACGTCCGATCTTGTCACTGTGCGAAACGGTACTGAAGTCAATTCGAAGCGAAAGCGGTAAGAAAATAAGTATAGCCAATGAAATCGTTTATGATGAGTGATGCATTGTTTTTTTTTCTTAGGTAGTGTGGCAAAATAATGCCAACGCAAGAGCGTTGTTACCATTGCAGTGCAGACAGATTGGAGAGTGTAAACGTACAAACCCTTTGCTGCGTATTGTACCATTTCTTCTTGCCAGATCAAATACTAAACGGCCACAGTACTGGTTCGCGTTTTGAAACTGACAAACATTTTTAATCTTACTCAAACATTTTGACAAGCACACTCATATGAATTGAGACAGAAGTGTAAAATATCGGTTGGCCCAATGAAGTCACTTACAATGCGTAACACAATGTTTGGTTGTAAATTCAGAGCAAGTAGTGTAGCGACCAGCCGCAGAATAAAAAAAAAAGCAAAAAACACGTCCGATCTTGTCACTGTGCGAAAAGGTACTGAAGTCAATTCGAAGCGAAAGTGGTAAGAAAGTATGCATAGCCAATGAAATCGTTTATGATGAGTGATGAATTGTTTTTTCTTAGGTAGTGTGGCAAAATAATGTCAACGCAAGAGCGTTGTTACCATTGCAGTGCAGACAGATTGGAGTGTAAATGTACAATCCCTTTGTTGCGTATTGTACCATTTCTTCTTGCCACATGAAAATATTAAACGGCCACAGTACTGGTTCGAGTTTTGAAACTGACAAACATTTTTAATCTTACTCAAACATTTTGTCAAGCACACTCACATCAACAGAGACAGATGTGTTACAGTACCAGGTGTCAGTTTTTTGTTATTTTTTTCCCTTCAAGCTTGTGATTTTGGGGTTTGTATGAAGTAAAGAAACTAAAAGTACAGTGAACCTCAAGGATGATAACCCAAGCTGTCTATCCATTGATGTATGTATTTACATCAGAAGAAATATGATCCTAAAACAAAAAGATATAAGGCAAGCATGATTAGAACGAACACAAAGACAGCAAATTGTAGTAACAAAGGTATGTTTTCCTTCACGTCCGCGTAACTTAAAGTTTCAATCCCCTTGCAAGACAAACTTGGTACCTTTTGTAGAGCTTGAAATAAAAAACTGAACAAACTGAAACACTTTGCTATAGATACATGCATTTTCTTTTTTGCAGCAGCAGACTAAACAACATAAATAAATTAAATCTTCTAGCAAAAAAGAAATACATCATAAAAATAGAATTAAAGATTAACGATGACTAACCAACAAAACCGAATTTAACAAAGGCAATGACATGTGTAGAAATGCCTCTCAGTTTGAGAAACTATTTGGATGTCATATGCCATGTACCAACAACTTGAAAAAAAAATGTATAAACAGAGAGAAACCTTAATTCAAAATTTAATTTTGTTCCAAATTGTTTGTGTTGTTTAGGGAATATACCTAAGCACTAATAAAGGGTGGAACAGGGAAGATACACATAAAAGCTTTGATATTTCTGATAAAAATGAGGTGATATTCCTACAGTTCTTAACCAGCTATATATGCTGGGACGGGTCTGTTGGATATCCACAAATAAAGAAGTACAGATTCTGGTCACGTTGCAAGTGTGTGGGTGTTTTGGAAAATGGTAAAACTTGGATACACTATTTTCTCGTGACACTCATAAAGTGAAGAGTCTGTACAACTGTCAGAAGCCAAAGTCACATAACTTTTGTACGGTTTGTAAAGATTTCCACTTTAGAAAATGTGAAGTATCACAAGTTATTATCACAAACAGAAATGGAACATAGGGGCTTGACAGTTGTTGTTTAGACACCTCCGCTCAATTTCACAACTTACTTGCTCTGTCTCATATTTTGATCTTAAGGAAAGATCATCTTTGTGCAGCAACAGTGGTAACAGCAGCAGGAGACGCCGTCACTGCTGTCGAAAAAGGGTAGTTCTTTTAAAAATGCGTTTAGTATATTTTTTAAAAATATCAGATGAAGAAACGTGTGTTAAAACAGGGTTGGTAGAATGTATTCAGCGACAAAGTAGAAGTGACTGAGAGAAGGAGACAACGTTGTCGAGTGGCGTAGTTTTCTGGAGTACGTACGTGTCCCAGCGACACAGTGCCGGCGTCTCTAGCTCTCTTGAAGACACCAACTGTCTGGGTTTTTTTCTTGCAACTTTTTTCTTTCGTGGTAGGGTTTGAATCGAAGGGTCATCAAGATGCATGAGGTGTTTAAGACGCACCGCTGTCGTTGGGCTCCTATATCCTTGGCTTTCACTTGCCCTTGTGAAATATACCAAGTCATTGTGACAACAAGAGGTAGAGAGGGTATATATGGAGAGAATGAACTTGGTTAAATCATTTCTGAATCAGAAATCGAGATGAAACGATCGCACGATTTCAGTGAGAGAGAAGAAGAACGTAAGAGGCAGCGAAGTGACGTATCGCCTCACACACGAAAAGAAGTGTTCGCTCAAAACGAAGACATGAGCAAACCTGAACCAACACCTTCCACGTCTGCGACCAGACATAGAGAGCCCACTCCAAACCAAAGTCCACCAGTTAACCCTGAAAAGTACTATCACATTCGAGAGACGGAAAAGCGACCCTCTAGAAAATTTAGAACCACGACTTACACCTACACGGTGAAGTTTAAAGATTTCAAGTCCGACGTACCATTGGAGAAAGCAGAAGGGTTTATCACCGAGATGTGGGATTCTTTGCTCACCACACTAAAGCAACAACGTCAACCCAAAGAAGACGATTTCTTGACACTATCCATAGATCACGACAGCTTGAAATCCCCTGTTTGGATCGAGTTTAGCAGACCCGCAGAACTAACCCCTTCCAAAGTCATGGACAAGATTCAACACGTACAACAATCTAATGATCAGTTTGACATCACCGATGGTAAAGCCACACTGAAAATGGCCCACGTCTCTCCTCCTCAAGGGACTGGACGCAAAAAGGTCTTATTGGTGGACGACCTTCGCAACACCAAAACAAGTCTCGTCCGAATTAACAACCCTCAAGACCAGATGTGTTTAGTCCGTGCCATCGTGGTGGGACGAACCTATGCCAACAAGAACGACACGGTAGAATGGAAAAGAACCTGGAAAACTATTCAACGATGCGATCGAGCCAAACAACGAAATGAAGCAGAACTCCTGTTACAACAAGCCGGACTGTCCAAAGACACACCCTGTGGCATTCCTGAGATGCAAAAATTGCAAGATGCCCTAGCTCCACGATACACCTTGAAAGTGCACCCTCAAGAAGTGCGCGGACCTCTGTTGTTTCGAGGCCAAGACTTTAAGGACGGAAAATACATTCATGTCTATTATCACGATGAACATTTCGATACCATTACCGCCATCCCCGGATTCCTGGGATACAGATATTACTGTGAGAAATGTGACCGTGGTTATAATAATCGAGAGCAACACAAACATTGTGGATCGAAATGCCGAGGATGTTTGGCCTCTCCACCCTGTCTGAGCGAAGGGCAAAAACCATTGCATTGTCCTGCTTGTCTGCGCACGTTTTTCAGCCCTGCCTGTTACCAACAACATCTGAAGACGCAAGGTTCACAGCAGAAATGTGCTTGTCAACTCCTGAGATTGTGCCCTACGTGTGGACAAGGCATACGTACCAATAGTACCAAGGCACACGTATGTTCAGGAAAAAAGAAATGTCACATTTGTCATCACATCGTGGACTTGAAACACCAATGCTACGTGCAAAAATACCAACCCCAACCAGAGAAAGAGGATGGTCACAAGAAGAAAAGCAATTTCATCTTTTTCGATTTCGAATGCATGCAAGAGACTGGCATTCACATTCCTAATTTCTTCGTGGCTCATCGAGCGTGCGAGAAGTGCATTCAAGAACCTATCTTCAGTCATTGCCCTCACTGCAGCAAGATTCCTGGAGGACGTGAAAAAATCTTTCGGGGACCGAACACGCTAGCCGATTTCGCTCGATGGGTCTTAGACCCCATCGACAAGACGTGGAGCCAAGAGGACATCGAACGTTACGGAGATTGTCATCGTCATGCCACGGTGATGGCTCACAATTTCTCCGGATACGATGGACAGTTTCTTCTCAGATACTATACGGAACATGGCACCGAACGTCCTAAAGTGACTTTGAACGGAGCCAAAATCATTTTCAAGCAAGTGGGACAAGTACAGTTTAAAGATTCGATGAGCTATTTGGCCATGCCTTTGAGTCGAATGCCTAAAACGTTTGGAATGACAGAAATTGCTAAAGGGTACTTTCCACACTTTTTCAATACGGAAGCCAATCAACACGCCGTTCTACCCCATTTACCTGAGGCTCACTATTATGACCCCGACAACATGCGTACCGAACAACGAGAAGATTTCTACGCTTGGTACCAGGCTCACGCCTCAGACCCTTTCGACTTTCAGGAAGAAATGCTAAAGTATTGTCGTTCCGACGTGGACATTTTACGGCGTTGCTGTGGAAAATTTCGAGAACTGTTCATGGAACACGGAGGGGTCGATCCTTTGAAAGAAGCTTGCACCATTGCCAAAGCGTGTTCCTTAGTGTATCGACAACGATTCATGCCTGAAAACACCGTGGCTGTCATCAGCCCTCAAACGACCAACTTTGTCAAACGTCAATACTCGGTCAATGCCCTACGTTGGTTACATTACTTGTGCGACAAGAAAGACAAATGGATTCAGCATGCCGCAACGGAGGGGGTGAAAAGACCATCGGAACGTATTCCGTAGATGGCTGGGACTTAGAAAACCCTAAGATCGTGTACGAGTTTAACGGTTGCTTATTTCACGGATGTCCCGTCTGTTACCCTGACCGTAGCACTAAAAATCAGTTTTTACAACGAACCATGGAAGACTTGTACCAGGACACTTGTCAGCGACGCCTAAAGTTGGAACAGGAAGGATACCAAGTGGTGGAAATGTGGGAACACGAGTACGATCACCGTATGAAAACCGATCCCGAGTTTAAACGCCTCGTGGAAAGTTACCAGTTCATGGACCCGCTGAACCCGAGGGATAGTTTGTACGGAGGAAGGACCAATGTCACCTGTTTGCTGTACCAAGCCGACGAAGAGAAAGGAGAAGAAATCAAATACTTGGACGTGTGTTCGCTGTATCCCTAAGTGTGCAAATATTGTCGCTTTCCTGTAGGGCACCCGCAATTGTTAACGGAACACATCGACCTGAAAAACATTCGACAATACGAAGGCTTGATCAAGTGTAAAGTTTTGCCTCCCACGAACCTATACCATCCCGTCTTACCTCACCATTGTCAAGGCAAACTGATGTTTCCATTGTGCCGTACTTGTGCCGAAACGTGCAACCAAGACCAACCTTGTCAGCACACCCAGGAAGAACGTGCCTTGACGGGAACCTGGGTCAGCGTAGAATTGTTCAAAGCTCTGGACATGGGATACCAACTGTTAGAAGTGTACGAAATTTGCCACTTTCCCAAGACACAACAATACCACAAGGGTGATCCCAGTCAGAAAGGCATTTTCGCTGACTACGTGGATGCCTTTTTGAAACTGAAACAAGAAGCCAGCGGCTATCCTTCCTGGTGTCACACTCCCGAAGACCAAATACAATTCAAAGAGAAATACTATGAACAAGAAGGCATCTCTTTAGACCACATCGAGAAAAACGAAGGCAGGCGATCGTTTGCCAAAGTGATGTTAAATTGCTTGTGGGGTAAAATGGCACAACGACCGTGTTTACCCAAGACGGAATATTTGACAGAACCTTCCCGCTACTTCCAGATGATTCACGACAAAACCAAATACATGAAACACGTGGACGTCGTTCGAGAGAATTTGATCTTGGTCAATTACGAAGAAGATCTGGACTTTGTACAAGACGACCCTTTTGGAAATGTCATCATTGCGGCTTACGTGACAGCTCATGCTCGCTTAAAATTGTACGAAGCTTTAGAACTGTTAGGGGAACGCGTCCTGTACTTTGACACGGACAGCTGCATCTACATCGATCGACCGGGTCAGCAACACCCTAACATCGAAGAAAACCGTTTAGGAGCCTGGACAGACGAACATCCCGACGACAAGATTCTAAGTTTCGCGAGTGGAGGTCCTAAAAATTACGGCTACGAATACCGGGACAAACAAGGAGAAGTGCACACGGAGTGCAAAGTGAAAGGACTGACTCTGAATTATCGTACCAGTCGAGTGGTCAACTTTGGGGTATTGAAAGAAGCCTTGCAATCGGGAGAGGATGGAAACTTTAAAGTGACCACTCACCAACCGAACAAGATTGTACGTTTACCCACTCACCACATCGTCAGTCGACCCCTGGAAAAAAATCTATCAAATCGTGTACCAGAAGCGAGTGAGACTTCCCAATCACTTTACGTTGCCGTACGGTCACATCGATATTGGTCAGCATATAAAAAGGGACAACGTCCAAGACCAATAGTTCATTGTCACTACCAATGCCTCACGATCACATCACCAATGCAATACCACATCTTAGTTGTTATGTACTAATGCCATGACAAACTACGTGCAACCAGTGAAACTTCCAGACCACAAAACTTTACCTTATGGACATGCTGATATCACCCAGTATAAAAAGGGACTACTTCCAAGAACGACACTTCATTGCGAGGACAAGCGACGAGAAAGATGAATAACTCTACGCAGAATAAAAAAGAGAAGGAACAAACATCATTGACCTCTTTCACCACCATACCGTCACAGCAAAGTGCGTTCAAGAAGGGAAAGGATTCAATAGACCTAAAGGAGTATTTTAGCATCCAAATGACCCAGACAGCGACCTCGAGAAAATTTAGAACGACAACTTACACCTACACGATGAAATTTAAAGACTTCGCGTCTGACGTTCCAGCCGAGGAAGTATCAGGTTTCATTACGGATCTACTTGACTCACTGTTAGAGGAATTCAAATGTCATTGCCAAGTCAAAGATGAAGGTCGTTTGAGCCTATCTATGTATCACGACAGTTTGAACTCGCCTGTATGTCTCGGAATTATCACACCTGCAGAAATAACTTCTTCCAAACTTTTGAGGGCTATTGAAGACGTGCGGTCGGTGAGAGAAAAAATTGACATCACCGATGGAAAAGTGACTATTCATATGGCATATGTTGCACCTCCATGGGAAGAAGACGATCACTGCTCTTGATCTGCTTACCGATAAGTGTACCTAGCACGATGGACGTAACAGCAGATTTACGACTGACAGGGAATACGAGATCGGAAACATCTATGCTGGGACACAAGTGGTAGCTGACCAGATATTAAACAACGTGTGTAACGGATAGAGAGACAAACACGAACTTTCTCTTATTTGATTGTTTGTTACTTGTTTTGTTTTGACTTGTTCTTATAAACGAACATTTAATGTAAATTCGTTGCATATGAGGTGATTTTAGAAAGGAGTGAACGTTAATTTTAAACATTAGTTTACTAGAGTCAATAACTAAACAACTCGTAAATATGTTTCTTTTATGTTCAAATGTTTATGTATTTAATGGATAGTGCTTAGACCAAAGCACAGGCCAGAGAGCCCATGTATATATGTACTTGAATAAATGTTTTGAACCCATACAACAGACTTTTCTTTATCGAGTCTCTATTCTATCTGTGAGTCTTTCTTTAGAATATTTCTGTCCTCTTTTCTGTGTGTTTCAATGTGTATTTGTTTGTTTCTGTATGTCTATGTTTGTCCCTATCAACCCTTTGTCCCTACAAATACATTTCACCCTATAAAAGGTTTTGACCCTATAAACCTATGACGTTACCAATGTTTAATTCCCACTGATCCCCAGGTGACATTCCCATGTTCAATTTCCATGTTCAATTCCCCTTGTCACTAGAGTGACCCAGGGTTTTTCTCCATGTTAAATTTCCCTTGTCGCTAGAGTGGCCCAAGGGGTTTTGTAATGCTAATTCCCATTGTCGCTAGGGTGGCCCCATATACTACTTACCTTCTTCATTACCGCAAGTGGAGAATTTTAGACAGAGACAGAAAGAAGAATTGGAGAAATTTATACAACGACAAAAGGAAGCGGAACAAGCTTTTCTCCTACAGCAACAGCAGCAAGAAGAGGTAAGAAAAAAAACAACAGCAGCAACAGCAAGAAGAAGTTGCAGCAAAGAAACAAGAGGGTGAAAATCAAACGGTCACGGTACTCTTGGACATTTTAGCGGAGTTAAGAAGTCTGAAACAAATGTATCAGACTTCTTTATTACGACCGAAGAGAATACGACCTTCCCGAGCTAAACACGTTAACCCTGTAACCAAACCTACCGTACCACCCTTAGTGATTTCAACCCAATCATCATCATCATCAACATTACGCAGTCCAGAAGTAGGCCTTGGCCGTGGCAAAGGCTTAAGGCAGTTAAAGTTGATTGCTTAAACTCACCCCTTACACCAAAATAAAAAGGCCCTTTTCAGGGCCACCCACATTTATCGAAAAGAAATACAATTTCAATTTGCCAATAACTCAAAAAAAACCCCACCCATTTTACCCCTATAGTACGTGTCTTTGTATGAGTGCGTGAGTGTAGCTTCTTATTTTAAAATCAAAACTCAAAGACACTTACCTTATATCATTAATTTATTCTTTTATCCATTGTTACAATCCAGTTCAAAATTCACAACATAACACTTTAAAAATGTTCATTGACTTCTTCTTTCTCCTTGTTTAGTCTCTCTGTTTTTTAAATTTCTTCACCGTCTTTTCCTCATTTTCTTCCCTTCTTCTTTTCTTCTCCTGTTTCTTTGCCTCTTGTAAATAGAATTGTCTTCTTTCTTCCTCTTCTTCCTCTGAAGAATCCCTCTTTTCTTCCGAAGAATCCTTCTTTTCTTCTGACTCCTCTTGTTTCTTTTTTGGGCAATCTGGAGACCAATGTCCTTTTTCTTTACAATAATAACAGGTATCTTGACTTTTGTCTTTTTTAGTCCCTGTTTTTTTTCTTTTTTGACGGTCTGGACACTCTGAAGACCAATGCCCTTTCTTCTGACAGATATAGCAAGTATCTTGACTTTTATCTCGAAAGGAAGGAGAGTAGTCCGTGGGCTGGTCTGAAGAGAATTTTCTAATGACCCCTCGCAAAGCTCTGACGAAACGTTCGATTTGGTTAGTCTCTTCCATCGTTGTGCTCAGCTTGAGAGTGAAATGAATAGTGAAAAGGACAAGACACACACCCTTTTATATACGCTGGTCTGCCATGACTATAAATTAGTCTAGGTGTTTAAACTTGAGTCATTTGACGTTTTGTACTCAAGATGAAACGATCCTATTCATTTGAGAAGAAAGAAGAAGAAAGTAAGAGGCAGAAACGTGATCTATCGCCTCGTACCAGGGCTGAAATCTTGGCACAAATTCATCCAGTGATTTTGAAGAGGACATGAGTGAACCAGAATCCAAACCCTCTAAACCAAGTTCACCACCCTTAGTCAACCCTGAAAAATACTATTCCATTCGAGAGACGGAAAAGCGCTCCTCTAGAAAATTTAGAACCACGGCTTACAAATACACGGTGAAGTTTAAAGATTTAAAGGCTGAAGTGCCGTTAGAGAAAGCAGAAGTGTTCATCACTGGGGTGTGGGATTCTTTGCTCACTGCACTCAAGCGACAATGTCAACCCAAAGAAGACGATCGCTTGAGACTTTCCATACAACACGACGGTTTGAAATCCCCTGTTTGGATCGAGTTTAGCACCCCTGCAGAATTGACCACTTCCAAAGTCATGGACAAGATAAAACACGTACAACAATCTAATGATCAGTTTGACATCACCGATGGAAAAGCCACACTGGACATGACCCACGTCTCTCCTCCTCAAGGGACTGGACGCAAAAAGATGTTATTGGTGGACGACCTTCGCAACACCAAAAAGAGTTTCGTCCGAATTAATAACACTCATGACCAGATGTGTTTAGCCCGTGCCATCGTGGTGGGACGAACCTATGCCAACAAGAACGACACGGTAGAATGGAAAAGAACCTGGAAAACTATTCAACATTCCGATCGAGCCAAACAACGAAATGAAGCAGAACTCCTGTTGCAACAAGCTGGCCTGTCCAAAGACACACCCTGTGGCATTCCTGAGATGCAAAAATTGCAAGATGCCCTAGCTCCACGATACACCTTGAAAGTGCACCCTCAAGAAATGCGCGGGCCTCTGTTGTTTCGAGGCCAAGATTTTAAGGATGGAAAATACATTCATGTTTATTATCACGATGACCATTTCGATACCATTACCACCATCACCGGATTCCTGGGATACGGTTATTACTGTGAGAAATGTGATTATGGTCATAACAATCGAGAGCAACACAAGCATTGTGGAATGAAATGCCCAGGATGTTTGGCCTCTCCACCCTGTCTGAGCGAAGAACCAGTGCCTTGTTCAACTTGTCTGCGCACGTTTGTCAGCCCTGCCTGTTACCAACAACATTTGAAGACGCAAGGTTCACAGAAGAAATGTGCTTGTCAACTGCTGAGATTGTGCCCTACCTGTGGACAAGGCATATGTACCAATGCTGCCAAGGCACACGTATGTCGAGGAAAGAAAAAATGTCACATTTGTCACCACATCGTGGACTTGGAACACCAATGCTACGTGCAAAAATACCAACCCCCACCAGAGAAAGAGGACGGTCACAAGAAGAAAGGCAATTTCATCTTTTTCGATTTCGAATGCATGCAAGAGACTGGCATTCACATTCCTAATTTCTGCGTGGCTCATCGAGCGTGCGAGAAGTGCATTCAAGAACCTATTTTCAGTCACTGCCCTCACTGCAGCAAGATTCCCGGAGGACGTGAAAAAATCTTTCGGGGACCGAACACGCTAGCCGATTTTGCCCAATGGGTTTTAGACCCCATCGACAAGACGTGGAGTCAAGAGGACATCGAACGTTACGGAGATTGTCATCGTCATGCCACGGTGATGGCTCACAATTTCTCCGGATACGATGGACAGTTTCTTTTGAGATACTATACGGAACAAGGCACCGAGCGTCCTAAAGTGACTTTGAACGGAGCCAAAATCATTTTCATGCAAGTGGGACAAGTGCAGTTTAAAGATTCGATGAGTTACTTGGCCATGCCTTTGAGTCGAATGCCTAAAACGTTTGGAATGACAGAAAAGGCTAAAGGTTACTTTCCTCACTTTTTCAATACGGAAGCCAATCAACACGCCGTTCTACCCCATTTACCTGAGGCTCACTATTACGACCCCGACAACATGCGTACCGAACAACGAGAAGCTTTCTACGCTTGGTACCAGACTCACGCCTCGGACCCTTTCGACTTTCAGGAAGAAATGCTAAAGTATTGTCGTTCCGACGTGGACATTTTACGGCGTTGCTGTGGAAAATTTCGAGAACTGTTCATGGAACACGGAGGGGTCGATCCTTTGAAAGAAGCTTGCACCATTGCCAAAGCGTGTTCCTTAGTGTATCGACAACGATTCATGCCTGAAAACACCGTGGCTGTCATCAGCCCTCAAACGACCAACTTTGTCAAACGTCAATACTCGGTCAATGCCCTACGTTGGTTACATTACTTGTGCGACAAGAAAGACAAATGGATTCAGCATGCCGCAACGGAGGGGGTGTAAAGGCCATCGGAACGTATTCGGTAGATGGCTGGGACTTAGAAAACCCTAAGATCGTGTACGAGTTTAACGGTTGCTTATTTCACGGATGTCCCGTCTGTTACCCTGACCGTAGCACTAAAAATCAGTTTTTACAACGAACCATGGAAGACTTGTACCAGGACACTTGTCAGCGACGCCTAAAGTTGGAACAGGAAGGATACCAAGTGGTGGAAATGTGGGAACACGAGTACGATCACCGTATGAAAACCGATCCCGAGTTTAAACGCCTCGTGGAAAGTTACCAGTTCATGGACCCGCTGAACCCGAGGGATAGTTTGTACGGGGGAAGGACCAATGCCACCTGTTTGCTGTACCAAGCCGACGAAGAGAAAGGAGAAGAAATCAAATACTTGGACGTGTGTTCGCTGTATCCCTAAGTGTGCAAATATTGTCGCTTTCCTGTAGGGCACCCGCAATTGTTAACGGAACACATCGACCTGAAAAACATTCGACAATACGAAGGCTTGATCAAGTGTAAAGTTTTGCCTCCCACGAACCTATACCATCCCGTCTTACCTCACCATTGTCAAGGCAAACTGATGTTTCCCTTGTGCCGTACTTGTGCCGAAACGTGCAACCAAGACCAGCCTTGCCATCACAGCCAGGAAGAACGTGTCTTGACGGGAACCTGGGTCAGCGTAGAATTGTTCAAAGCTCTGGACATGGGATACCAACTGTTAGAAGTGTACGAAATTTGCCACTTTCCCAAGACACAACAATACCACAAGGGTGACCCCAGTCAGAAAGGCATTTTCGCTGACTACGTGGATGCCTTTTTGAAACTGAAGCAAGAAGCCAGCGGCTATCCGTCCTGGTGTCACACTCCCGAAGACCAAATACAATTCAAAGAGAAATACTACGAACAAGAAGGCATCACTTTAGACCACATCGAGAAAAACGAAGGCAGGCGATCGTTTGCCAAAGTGATGTTAAATTGCTTGTGGGGTAAAATGGCACAACGACCGTGTTTACCCAAGATGGAATATTTGACAGAACCTTCCCGCTACTTCCAGATGATTCACTACAAAACCAAATACATGAAACACGTGGACGTCGTTCGAGAGGATTTGATTTTGGTGAATTACGAAGAAGATCTGGACTTTGTACAAGACGACCCTTTTGGAAATGTCATCATTGCGGCTTACGTGACAGCCCATGCTCGCTTAAAATTGTACGAAGCTTTAGAACTGTTAGGAGAACGCGTCCGGTACTTTAACACGGACAGTTGCATTTACATCCATCACCCGAGTCAACAGCACCCTGACATCGAAGGAGATCGTTTAGGAGCCTGGACAGACGAGCATCCCGACGACAAGATTCTAAGTTTCGTCAGTGGCGGTCCCAAAAATTACGGCTACGAATACCGGGACAAACAAGGAGAAGTGCACACGACGTGCAAAGTGAAAGGACTGACTCTGAATTATCGTACCAGTCGTGTGGTAAATTTTAGGGTATTGAAAGAAGCCTTGTAATCGGGAGAGGATGGAAACTTTAAAGTGACCACCTATCAACCGAACAAGATTGTACGTTTACCCACTCATCACATCGTCAGTCGGCCCTTGGAAAAAGTCTATCAAATCGTGTACCAGAAGCGAGTGCGACTTCCCAATCATTTCACATTACCGTATGGACACGTCGGTATTGGTCTGTATATAAAAAGGAACCCTAGGCAAGATCGATAGTTCATTGTGACTACCAAGACCGAGCGAACAAGATGAATACTTTCAGAGAAACACAAAACAAGTTGTTTAGAAAGGCACAATTCAAGTGTGAGGCTTCTGAAGTGGAATGCGATTGTGAGCCTTGCGATGGGTACGATGCTGTACGTTGTGACCTTAGCGATGCCGTAAAGCATCATGGGAACTTTGTTCTTACGACCCCTATCATGGAAAGTGATGCTGTGCGTGTCAAACCTGAGGGATGCGAAAGCGATGCCGCTCGTCCTCTTGGACATTTTACTGGGTTTCGTTTTAAAGGGGAATGTTCACCTTCACGTCTACCCCTCTACGGATGTCATCCAGCCCTGAGCAAACTCCTGTTCTTGTCACCCAACCCTCATCGAAACGAACCTGTGTAAGACGAATATTCGTTCCCTGTGCGTTTGTCTGAATACTGCGACTTTGAAAATCGTCTTCAATCGTTCAAAGGAAAATGGCCTAAGTATCTGGGAGGACCGACCCCCGAAGAATTAGCCAGAGCCGGATTGTTCTACTTGGGCGAAGGAGATAAAGTCAAGTGCTTCAGTTGCGGTGTGTCACTTCACCACTGGGAACCGCAAGATTCGGCCTACGTAGAACATGCTCGATGGTCACCGAATTGTCATTACTTACCCTTAATGGGACTGAGACATTGAAGTAACTTACCATATTCTGTTCATGGATACTTTACAAGAGAACATTCGTGCTTTGCCTGTGGAGTTGAGAGAACGCATTTACCGAGAGCTGGTGAAAATACAAGTGAAACGTAAAGAACAATTGCATCCGTTACGTCAGCGGTGTTTGAACCACTGGTACCTGAATGCTATACAAGGACTGATTGAGTTGAAAGTGTTCCATTGGACAGACATTGATCAACGACCCCCTGGTTTTAAAAAGGAATGGTTTGGTATGGACGATTCTATCTACTACATTGTAAACGTACTGCATCGAATTCCAGAGGAAGAGTTAACGAATTACCAACATCTTGGACGCAATGTCAACTTGGTGAAAGAGGAAACTTCTGAACGAATTGTAACGTGTAAATTAGTGACTAAACGATTTAGATTCAACAATGAATTGAAACCATGTCTGTGCAAACAGTACATGTCTTGTGTCAGACCAAAGAGGATTTAGTATGACCTATTCATGGATACTTTACAAGAGAACATTCGTGCTTTGCCTGTGGAGTTGAGAGAACGCATTTACCGAGAACTGATCAAAATACAAGTGAAACGCAAACGCAAAGTTATTCAACCGTTTTTAAATTATGCTCTGTTCCAAAGTACAAGAAGACTGATTATGAGTGGATATTACATTAGGCACAAAGTTAAACGAGGCTATTAGACACCACCCAACGATTCCAAAAACAGTGTATATACTTATGGATACTTTACAAGAGAACATTTTGGGCTTGCCTGAGGAGTTGAGAGAAAGGATTTACCGAGAGCTGGTGAAAATACAAGTCAAACGTAAAGAACAATTGCATCCGTTACGTCACCAGATCTTTAACCACTGGTACCTGAATGGTATAAGAAAACTGATTCGTCAGAAATTGTTTCAGTGGTCAGACATTGCTCAAAACTTTGAGGTCGCCAATGATGTACATGTTCATAATTTTGGTTACTTCGACATTCACTTACTGCAACGTATTGAGGAAGACGAGTTAAAGGATTACCAACATTTGTTACGTGGAATCTGCTTAGCGGAAGACGAAACTTCTAAACGAACTCTGACGTTTCGGTTACAGTATGTAACATTTAAATTCCCTACTGGAGAACGAAGATCTCTGGCTAGAAAGTACGTGTATTGCATCCGAAAAAAAGAGAATATAAAAACAGGCTGCCACGCCACGACTTATGTCACATGTCATTGAACAGATTCCGTGGAAGGAACTCAATGACCATATTCAAACCGTGGATCATTACCATCGATTATTACAAGAACTGTATCCATTCAATTTGGGTCGACAAGTGGTGTGTGTCTTAGTGACTTGTTTTCTGGGATTTCGTTTACCAGCCGATTCTTTGTGGACTCTTTACGATCAGTACTTACCACCTCAATGGCCTTAAATGGTCACGAAAAACTCCTTTTGCTCAAAGCCTTGCGGTTTCATCTGGATACTTCTCGACCTCAACAGGAAAAAAGGTTTCGTCAACTTTTAGCTACCCAAGACGTGTATGACGATGTGTGTGTAGCTTGAGACTTACATCCCCATTGGACAGATGTTCGTGCCTGGAAAGAATGGGATTTTGAGGCCTGGACCCAAGAAGTGGCCCAGTATGCACGAGAGTTGTTCAAGGAAAAAAGTTACTTTTTAACCTGTGTTAGTGACGGTGCCAGAAGAACCCGACACCCAGGACGGGACTGTCGTGGACAAGCCTGAAAGACCCTTTCGGGAGGACACTTGTGTGACCTTACTACCCCCTACTACTATAGAACTGGTTAGAACATTACCCAAAACATGTTGTTGTACATACACTTGTGTTTATTTCACGTTAATGGTTATCATGTGCCTTTTATTCTTGTACTTAAGTCTTTGGCTTTTATGTATTTTTGTCTTTCGTATTCATGTTTGAAACAGTCAATAAACGTGTTCTGAAAAAAGTATATAAACTCTTGTCTTGTTTGTTTTCGTGTCACAAGTGACATTCCTCACACTATGGCTACCTCTGCTGTCTCTGCTCCCTCTTCCTCTACTGTCAAAGTCATCGACGAACACTTAGATCGTGCCAGTTGGGAGGCTTTGTATCTTCGCCATCCCTTTAACATGCTCATTGCTGGACCTAGCGGTTCAGGCAAAACCGAATTCGTCAAAAGTTTGATCGAACATAAACATCATTTGATCGATCGGTCACCTCAACGGATCGTGTGGTGTTACAAAGAGTGGCAATCGGCGTACGGCCTCTTGCGAGAAAGTCAAGGCGATTCCATCGTGTTTGTGGAAGGCATTCCTAAAGAAGACGACGGCATCGTCTCTGACTCCCGTCAAACCCATTTGGTCATTTTCGACGACATGTTAGGGGAAGACGAAGAAGAAATTAAACTGTGGTTCACGCGTAAAGGGCATCACCGTAATGCCAGTGTCGTTTACATCACCCAAAATTTGTTCCAACAAAGTAAAGCCCATCGCACCATCAGTCTCAATGCGCATTACGTGGTCTTGTTTAAAAGCCCTCGAGATAAATCGCAAGTGCAAGTCTTAGCCAAACAGTTAGGAACGCCTTGGCTGACTCAGGCGTACGACGATGCCACTCAAACGCCAAACGCCTATTTACTCGTCGATTTGAAACCTACCACCCCCGAGGATTTGCGATTTCATACCCACTTGTTTCACCACTGGTGCCAAGACGGAGGGCCTGTCCTGTACACGTCTCCGTCCTCGACTTAATTTCACTCCACATAAAAAAATCTACCAAAACCTCAGACCCTTTTTCATCTGTCTCTCTCACACACACACACACACACACACACACAGTGTAAACATGACGTCCCTTCAGTCGCATCTTCCCGTCAAATTGATTCGTGCCTTGTATGGCTTCAGTCGACAAAAAAATCCACAAATACGAGCTCGTGTCTTAGAAGTTAGTCTCAAAGAAGTCTTACGATGGTTCACGGTGACGGCACGTCAAATACTCCAAGGAATCATTCAGATTCCTCATCAAACCAAACGCTTTTTCGATCGAAACAAAGTCGCTTTGGTCCAACTGGCCGATCTCCGCATCGACACTCAAACCAAAAAACAAATCATTTTGAAACCTGGAGGGAGCGGTACTCTAGGAGGGGTCATCATTCGCTCTCTCTAAAGATGGGATCCTAATGCCCCCAAAGTTAACCCCAAGAAAAAAGTCCAACGAAGCCCCAAGAAGAAAAAGAAAAAGACCAGGTCCCCAAGAAGAAAAAGAAAAACTTCTCCAGTGGCGGGACCCTCCTCTGACCAGTCACCACCCCGGAAAAAGAAAAGAAGCCCCCAAAAAAAGAAAAGTCCACAGAAGAAAACTAGTCGCAAGAGAGGTACTTCTTCGGCCAGGACGCAACCTTACACTCGCAAACCACGACCTGCCACGGCAGTGACACGGTCACCGGCAGCCTCATGTTCATCCACTTCTCCGTTGATGACACCAAGAACTGAAGAGTACTTGGAGACGCTGATCACACCAAGAACTTCTCCGTTGATAACCCCAAAAAGAACTTCCCCAGTGGCAGGACCCTCCAATTTAGCGGCAGTGGCTGCTGCTCACAAAGTACCTTCTCCCAAAATCAAAGTCCATGAAAGATCGGGCATGTTACAAAGTTTACTGGATTTGTCCAAGCAAGAACTGGCTCGATTTAGTCCGTTACGTTCCCCTGCACGACGTGTCATGCCTGTCCTCAAACTGATACGAAGTAAAGACAATCAGTGGCGACGCGTTCCAGTATAAAAAAGGTGTGTGACCAAGTCGGGGGTATCAGTGTTTTTTGGTGCGCCTGAAGACTCAAAGATGTCACCCTCCAGAAAACCCCAAGGAAAGAAAAGGAAGGGACTACCACCACGTTTAGTCAAACATGGGGACATGTTATCTGTCCTGTCCAAAGCTTCTCCACCTCTACGAAAAAAACACATTCAATCAGCCTCCAAAGAGGTCATCGATACCGTGTGCGAATGTTGTTTGAACGTTTTGAAAGGCACGATCCCTTTGTCCAAACACCAGAAACAATGTTTAAGCAAACATCGTCACGTTCTTCGCCAAATGGTTCGAAAGAAAATTCCCATTCGTCAAAAAAAAGAAGATGTTAGTGCAACGTGGAGGCATTTTACCCCTCTTGTTAGGCCCTATACTGAAAGGAGTCTTGGGAACCATGTTGGGAGGACTGGTGGGAGTAAGATAAAAAGGCCCTCGGAAGTCCCAAGATCTCAGAATCGACCCCTGACAACCCCATGGAAGGACGAAAACTAGCTTTAGTACCTTACAAACGATGGATGGAATACCATCGGTGGCAAGAACAACGCATCCCGCATTTACCTCCCAATCCCAGTTTGAGCGAGATGTCCCAGTTACAACACGAATTGCAGTCCTTGATGGATCGCCAAGATTTGTCCGAAACAGAAAAATCGCAAAAGTACGGTCAACTTTTGCAACGACTGCAACTCTTTCACCAGAAAGCTTTAGACGAATCAGCTCTACCCACTTTGAAAGATTTTAAGACCTTGATGAAAAGTCCAGCACCATCACCAGTACCAGTACCAGTACCATCAGTACCAGTGACCAAGACAGAAAAAGGAAAAGAAGAAGAAGAAGGGTTTCAAACTCCACCAGAAAAAGTACGCAAGTTAACAACACCACCTACCTCCAGAATTGGATGGATTAAAAAGATGATGGCCACCCCTTCTTCATCACAAGAGAGAAAGAAAGTGAAGACAGAAGTGAAACAAGAACCGATATCCCCCGCTCAGACATCCTTCTCCTCTTCAACACCTATTGCCGGTCGCACACGCAAAGCATTGGAATCCAAAAAAAATACCCCAAGAGAAAAAGAGTAGCATCTTCCAAGAGTGGGTGCCTTATTAACACACCAACCAACACAAAAAAATAAAAAAAAATGGAAAAAGTCTTAGCCAGCATTTACTACGATCCCTCCCATCCTGCAGGTTACGCAGGAGTTCAAAAATTGTATCGTGCTGCCAAAAGTCGACTGAAAAGTCTCCGTTTACCTCAAGTGCAACGATGGTTACAAGAACATTCTACCTACACTTTACACAAACCAATTCGACGCAAGTTTGCCAGAAGTCGCACCCGAGTGGAAGGCATCGATCATCAATGGCAAGCCAATTTAGCCGATGTCTCTCATTTGGCCAGCTACAATCGTGGCTACAAATATTTGTTTTGTGTCATCGACGTCTTTTCCAAATTTGCCTGGGTCGTGCCCTTGACTTCCAAATCGAGCAGCGAGTTAGTGCGAGCCCTGCAACGGGTGTTGAAACAAAGCGGTCGTCACCCTCTTCGATGGCAAACGGACAAAGGCACCGAATTTCTGAACCAAGCTTTCCAAAAAGAATTAAAGAAACGTGACATTCGTTTTTTTTACCACCGAGAATCCCGAAACCAAAGCCAGCATCGTGGAACGTTTTCAACGCACTTTGAAAGAACGCATGTGGAAATATTTTACGCATCACCACACTCTGAAGTACATCGACATCTTACAGCACCTGGTGCAAGCGTACAACCAATCTTACCATCAAAGCATCGGACGTGCCCCGCAAGACGTGACTCCCGAGAACGAAGTGTTGGTGTTTGAGCGCCTGTTTGGTACGTCCCCGACGAGAGCTGTCCCCAAGAAAAGTGGAGACTTGTTCGTAGGAGATTGGGTGCGCATTGGCAAAACCAAACGCACTTTCGACAAAGGTTACTTACCTAACTGGACGACCGAATTGTTTCGCGTCACTGGACGAGTGCATGGCCGTCATCCTACCGTCTATAAATTGGAAGACATGAACGGAGAAGTGCTCAAAGGAACGTTTTATTTACCCGAGTTACAACGTGTCACCAAAAAAGAAGACGACGTGTACGACATCGAAAGCATTCTCGAACGCAGAACCCGTAAAGTGGGCAAACGACGTGTCAAAGAAGTCAAAGTACGTTGGAAAGGATATCCACCCAGTTTTGATTCTTGGATCGACGCTTCGCAAGTCATCGACTATAAAAAGAAGTGACCATCATGCCCTTTCACATAGACGCAGCTACGTCGACCACTCCTTCTTCATCTAGTTCTTCTGTGCAAGATTTACAAAAACAACCCTTGTGGGTGTGGTGTGGAGAACGGGTGCCTAAAACGCAAATCGTCTTTTTCTGCCAAATCTTCGTGGTGTATTGTGTCATCGGGGCAGCCATCGCCAATTTGAGTTTGCAACAAGGAGACAAACAGTTGTGGACCATTTTATTGAGCAGCTGCATCGGTTACCCGCTTCCCAATCCCTGCCTGAAATTCTCTTCCAACGGGAACCTTGTGTCCAGTGCCAGTGCCAGTCACCACTTCAACAACAACAACCAAAACCCCATTTTGGGCTGAGACACGCCTCTAACGTCCAGTAACCCCTCGGACAGCCACAGAACTTTTGAATTATGAGTCACCAAAACCAATTTTACTTAAACTTACCCAGTGACAGTTCCATGGAGGTGTTTCCCCACAACACGTTGTGCTGTTACACGGCCAAATTACCTCAGGCCATCCCCTTAGATCACGAAGCCCATTGGGAAGTGGCTTTAGTAGAAATGATTCACCCGACCCAAGTCCTCAATGTCCTTCCCAATCAAAATTTTTTTGATGTGGAAGTTCATGACGAGCAATTGCAACAGGAGTTGGATAAGAATGTCAAATATGACAAGAAAACTCGTATACAAAATTACACCACCTATCACTTGTTCATTCCCCCAGGCTATTATTTTAGTGGTCAACATTTGGTCAACACCATAGCCACCAGGTTTAATGGCGTGTTTCGGAAAGCTTTGGAGCATGTCAACAAAAGTGTCACCATGGAGTACCACAAAGCAGCTCGTCGCTTCTCGTTGAAATTTGAACGGAGTAAAATCATGTCCATTTTATTTTGTCCTGAATTGTTTGACATGTTGGGTGGAGACATGAACATGAGAATGGCCATGATGAAGAAAAACGAATTACCCATCGTTTACGACAACGAGTCTTTTAGCAAGTTATTTCGTACCCCAGTAGAACTGAATCAAGGACTGAATTTGATGTTCGTGTATTCCGATGTGGTGGAGTACAACGTGGTGGGACACACCTCCGTGCCGTTACTGCGTGTCACTCCTTTCAAAGTGGATTCTGCCACGAACGCTGACGAGGAAGGTGGAAACACTTACCATGTCCACCGCGAATTTGTCCATCCTCACTATTTTCCCGTCAGCAAGTCGTATTTGGACACGGTCAACATTACTATAAAAGGAGATTTGGGACAAAATATTTCATTCACCAAAGGAAAAGTCACGGTGAAACTCCATTTTCGAAAACGGTTTTCTCACGACTATTAAGTCATGTATCCAGTGTACCGAGGGGTTGCTCGACAGCGAGGACACGGTTTAGGAGATATGCTGAAATCGGCCTTTCGTTCGGTGGCTCCGGTGTTGAAACCGATGGTGACACGCGGATTGCACGCCTTGAAAGATGCGGCACTGACGCAAGGCAAAGAATTTCTCCAAAATGTCATCATCGACAAACAAAACCCTAAAGAAGACTTCATGAGGGCTGGCAAAACGGTATTGCTGCAAACGGGCAAAGACATTTTGGGCCGACGAGACACACCTATAAATGCCCTGCACGCTACCGAGTCAGGCATTCAGCAAGGACAAGGCAGAAAGAGACGACGAAGAAAACACCCTTTCACAGGACTTCAAGCTAGAAAGGCCAAGAAAAGAAGAACCGTTCGAGACTTAGACGTTTTCGATTATTGAGAAAGAGACAAAAAAATGATGCACCGAGAGTCTTGCGCTTGTTCCAAGACGGAACTGGATCTGTTTGCCATGCCCCCCACCATGATGACGATGCAAGAATCCCAGTGGGTGGAATTTCACCCTGTCTCCTCATTGACCGATTCCGCCCCCATCGAGTTTGAAATCAAAGGACAGCCCGAAGATTACATCGATCTGAATAGCAGTTACCTGTACTTGAAAGTCAAAGTGGTCAAAGCGGTGGACAACACTAATCCTGCAGACGTTGCTAGAGTAGCTCCTGTCAACAATTTCATGCATTCCTTGTTGAGCGAAGTGGACTTGTACTTGAATAACAAACTGGTCAGCAGCAGCATGGATACTTACCCTTATCGCGCCTACCTGGAAAATCTCTTGACGTATGGAAAAGAAGCCAAGAACAGTCATCTGGATGCTTGCGTAGTATGGAAACCTGACACGACAGGTATAGACAAGTTTAACGACCGAGCTATTGCACCAGAAGATGACAATCCTCACAATGCGGGATATATGGCTCGACGACAGAAAATTCTGCAAGGGCGAAGTTTAGAACTGATGGATCGTTTGCATTTTGACATGTGGTTACAAGAAAAGTATTTGCTCAACGGGGTGGATATCCGCCTGAGACTGAATCGTAGCAGTGTCGCTTTCCATTTGATGGCCCATGCCAATGAATACAAAACTATCATTCAAGAAGCCCGTTTTTACGTGCGTCGTGTGGAAGTGTTACCTAAAGTGGGAAACTACGTCAGTCAGACGTTAAGCAGAACGACCGCCAAGTATCCGATAAGACGTGTGGAAGTGAAAACGTTCACCATTCCCACTGGACAGCGATCTATGATCGAAGATCATCTGTTCCAAGGACAGTTACCCAAACGTTTGATTGTTAGTATCGTCAGGAATTCAGCCTTCAATGGAGTCCACGATCAAAATCCTTTTGAGTTTCAACATTACAATGTGTCCAAGATCGAAGTCAGTCGCGACGGCAAGACCTTGTGTACCCGACACTTTGAGCCTAACTTTGGTGCCGCAAAGAATTATTTGAGATCGTACTTGTCCCTGTACGAAGCCACCGGACAGTTAGGAACCAACACCAGTCACGGCATTACGTACGATGACTATGTAGGAGGCTATGCTTTGTGGGCTTTCGATTTCACTTCAGACCAAGGCAGCGACGAGGGACATTTCCACCCTATAAAATATGGCCAGATTCGTGCGGAAATTCAGTTTTCGAGTGCTCTACCAGAGACGGTGAACGTTCTGCTGTATGCAGAATTCGATAATACCATAGAAATCAACAGTTTGAGAGAAGTCATTCTAGACTATTAGAAGTCATGGAAGACTGTTATCCCTCTTTACCTAGTGGAGAAACTTTGGAGATGGAATGTGAGGAGACCGTGGAAAAAGAAGAAGTGATCATGATGAAGTCAAGATGGCCAGAACAAGAAGCCCATTTAGTCTCCTGTTTTGTCAAACACTTGGTAGAAAAAATGACGGAATTGATCAAGAAAAATTGCTATGGATGTCAAAACGATCATCCCAGTCAAATTCAACACGATAAATGCCTGATGTTGAGTCAAGAAAAAAAATTGGACGAGTATCTGGACGAAGCTTGGAGTCTCATCTCGGACAAAGACGTGTTGCACCAGTGGTATAAAGACTTGCGTGAACATTCTTGTCCACCATTAACCACTCAAGAGATCCATCGTATCGAAGCTCTCCTGAATCAAAGTGAGGAGACGAAACGAAGAAACGGTTATTTGTCAGACATTTTCAAGCAAAAAGTCAGGATCGAATTGACGACTTATTATTACCTGTGAAGAAGAAGAAAAAAAACACACAAATTAATGGATACCTGGGAACTTTATTACCTTTTGAACCACAGTTCGTATACGGCTTCTTGGAATCCTGTCGTCTGTGCTAAAGATGAACTCCCTCATCGCAAACCTCAAGACCATCTAGCTTACGTGATCAACACGGACGACAGTCATCTCCCAGGAACCCACTGGGTAGCCGTTTACTTTCCTCAAGAAGGATGTGTGGAATATTTCGATTCGTATGGATTGCCCCCTTTGGAAGACGATATCATTGACTTTATGAGAAGAAATGCTCAAACCACCCGATTCAATAATGTGAAATTACAAGGCACAGTTTCCTTGGTGTGTGGACAGTACTGTGTGTATTTTCTGCATCATCGCAGCCTGGGCTATTCCTTAGAACATTTAGTGACTCATTTTGATCCTCGTTCTTCTTCAAGAAACGATGTGAAAGTAGATCGATGGTTTTGTGACCATTATGCTTATCTTTTGTCTCAAGCTAGGAAACGTAGTGTCCATCAATGGCCTAATGATTTCCAACAGTGGAAATCACAATTTCATTCACAACGTTGTCAGCCCTGTTCAAAGTAGACTGTCAATTGAGAAAAAAATGTTTGTCAATTTGAGAAAATGTTTGATGTTATGATTTGGATTATTGTTAAAAAATGTTAGAGTTGTTGTTTAGTGTTAAGTGATTTTTGAATAAAAAATGTTGTGTTTTGAAAAATGCCTTTGTCTTTTGTTTAGCTATAAGAATGTTTGATTAATGCTCTTTGACTTTTCTCTATCCCTCTCATGACACTCATTGAACGTTGCGGCTCGAAAACCGTGGGGGCTGTTTTCCTTCACGTCCGCGCTTTGACTTTAAGAACCGGGGTTGTTTCCAGTCTAACCATCCATTGTCGACTGATCCTCCTACGAAGATGTGCTCCAAACTAGCTAAGCTAAACGAAGCCTACGTGAATTTGCATAGGGTCAGACACAGTCTGATACCGAAGCCAGAAGAAATAGAGAATGTGAGAATGTTAAAAGTCACTGAAGACCTGATAGAAGAGCTCTTCAGAGAAGAAGTGAACAGGGAGAAAGAAGAATGGACAGAGAAGTACAGACTTCAGAGACAGCAACAACAGCAGCAACAGCAGCAACAACAACAACAGCAGCAGCAGGAACCTGAACCTAACAGAGGCTTCGTCGATTGCCGTATCGACACCAAAGAGTTCTTCTTCTCTTTCCGAGGAAGCAGACCTATCGCCAGAAAGTCTATCCTCAGAGGACATCGCATTCTTAGAAACTAAAAAAGATTGCCATAGCAAAAAAAAAAAACAACAAAAAACAGCCCTTTTCAGGGCTACCCCAATACTCTAGAAAAGAAATAACTATCGATTTGCCAATGTGTAGGTAGAGTAGTGTGAATATAAACACTAACTCTTTTTTTAAAAAATGTGAATGTATGTGTTTGTGTGTTTGTGTGTTTGTGCTTGTAAGTGCTCACGTACGTTGGTATGGATAGTAGATTAAAATGATGTCTTTTCTTTTTTGGTGTTTGAGGTGTATATTTGGGGTTAGATTGGATTGCTTTGCGTATGTGGATAGTCTATTGAAGTGATTTATAAAAATTTTAAAATAGTGATGGGTAGCATTAAAAAGTGAGTGAGTGTTTCTTTTAGGTCCGCGCATTGTTTTTTTGGTCATGATCTAGGTAAGATCAATTTTATGTTTTTATGGGGGATGTTTTCCTTCACGTCCGCGCTTTCACTATAAATTGAAACTCGTTCGGCTGTCTAACTACCTTGTTGATTGATCAACACCAAAAATGAACACGAGATTGGCGAAACTGTTGGAACTTCATGTGCATCTGGAATATGCCAGGCGCCTGTTGAACGAACTGGCCGCGGAGGCCATTGTGAAAGAAGGAAGGATAAGAGAGGAGGAGGAAAGAAGAAACAAAGAAGAGGAGGAGAGAAGATATAAAGAAGAGGAGGAGAGAAGATATAAAGAAGACGAGGAGAAAAAGGAGAGAAGAAGAAATTTCAGAATCCCAGAAACAGAAAATTGGGATTCTGAAGCCACATATCCTGCCTCTGCTCTCTCCCCCAAAAAAGTAAAAAGTAACTGGGGAACAAGATGTGTATGTGGCGCCAGGCCTGGAAGGTGCCACCATTAACCAGGTGTCCATGAAGTTCCAAAAAAACAGCCCTTTTCAGGGCTACACAATACTCAAGAAAAGAAATAACTATCTATTTGCCAATGTGTGTAGGTAGAGTAGTGTGAATATAAACACTAACTCTTTTTTTAATAGTGTGAGGGTATGTGTTTGTGTGTTTGTGTTTGTGTTTGTAACTGATCATGCAAATTGGTGTGAATAGTAGATTATGGGTTTCTTTAATGTTTATTAGCGTATGTGGAGAGTATAGTTCGGGTTTTATTATATGAAATGAGAAAAGTAGGGATGTTTTCCTTCACGTCCGCGCGTTGTTTGGTCATGATCTAGGTAAGATCAATTTTATGTTTCTAGTGGATGTTTTCCATCACGTCCGCGCTTTCAGTATAAAACTAACAGTGTTGGCCATTGGAGCCCATTCTACGGAATAAGCAAACAAGAAGATGCCAGCAGCTTCAGCTTTATACAACGATCTTATGGGAAGTTGGTATTGGATGGTGGATGGATTGAGTATAGCAGAAAGGGTTGAACAGGAATGGAGGTATGCAGTGACAAAAGACTTCGTCTCAAGACAAGTAACCAGTCTCCACTTATCCGTAAATATTGTAAAAGAAATGATAGAGGATGAGGAGAAGAGAATCAGAGGTTTAATTAACCCACCGTATGTGAAAGTGGGTAAGTTAAAAGAAGCGATAGTTCATGTGACGAGTGCAAGGTGCTTTCTAGAAGACATTGTAGAATGGACAGATTGGTCTTTCGCGAAGTGGGGGTTAGACAAACTTAAGAAAGCGGAAGAAGTAATGAGGAATGTGCTGACCGAAGAGGTCAAGAAGATCAAAGAAAAGTGGTCAAAGGAAAGAAAAGAAGAAGAAAATAAAAAAAAGGAAGAACTAGAAAAACTAAACGCAAACTGGATGAAAATCCAAGAGAAGTTCCGGTCCATGGGTCACCCGGACTGGATGCCGGAAACAGAAAAGAAGAAGAAGAAAGGAATGATGGACAAAATAAGAGGATGGTGGAAGAAGTTAAGAAGTTAGAAGAAGAAGAAAAACCCAAGGACCCTTTTCAGGGCCATGCGTATTTCTCGAAAAGAGAATGACTTTTCAATTGCCTACCCCTTTTTTAAAATTTTTTTAAAAAAAAAAATCCCAAAAGCCCAAACTCTATTCCCCATGTTAATTTCCCTTGTCGCTAGACAGACCCACACTATAGTTCCATGTTAAATTCCCCTTGTCGCTAGAGTGACCCACGATTTATTCCCATGTTAATTTCCCTTGTCGTTAATCTGACCCACGATTTTTCGCCATGTTAAATTTCCATTGTCGCTAATCTGACCCGGGGGGGGGGGGGCGGTCTGTAATGCTAATTCCCATTGTCGCTAATGTGCCCCTATTCACTACTCACGTATTTACTGTCTGTAATAATGAAGCTTCTGAATTTTTTGTACAGTTTTGACTTTGTTCGGTAGTTTGTGCCACCAATTCCGTCTTTAAAATTTGAAATGTGAATGTGACTGTCAACGAGTCGGTATTCACCAGTCCATATTAACAGACGTCTCAAGCCTTTGAAATGTTGGTCCACCAAGTCGTTTAAATAAAATACATCTTCTGCTCGTTGCATTTATGTGTCTACTAACTTAAGCTTGTTTGGACCAACAGTGGAAAGAAGCTCGATTGCTTTCATGTAATTTTCTTACAGATGTTCAGTTGCACCAAACATTAATGTAACAGTTGTCGATACAATATAAATATATATTCAACTGAAATCACAAAATTTGGCCCTATATGTAGTATTAAATCAAAATGTTTGAACTTTGCGTTACACGTACAGTTCTATAATTGGACTTGTCTTAAAGCATGTATTTTCGATTTCTATGTGACTATTTTTTTGACTTGAATGTCCAATAAAATCGCCTGTTCTTATGAGGATTGGTGACTGCCACATGTTTAATAAGGAGCTGTAACATTGCGTTTCAACATTCCTTTCTATCCAGCCTTTTGTTGTCTTGTGATCTACACTAGGAAAACAAAGGCATGGAAATTATGAATAAATGTGTGCTGCTATTCTAGGAATGCATCCTAAATTCTACTGATAACTTTTACAGCTTATGTATGCAGTTTTGTTGTTTCATAAGGTTTCTTGTTGAAAAGTGAATATTTATATATACATGTTCTTATAGCATGCACGTTTTTAAAGTTCGGTGTTTATGTGCTGCTGCTATTCTAGGACTGCATCCTATATATGGTACTATTAGGACAGACTTTTTGAGTAAAAGTATTAAGATTGAAATTTTCTCTAAATTGTATTAAAAATAATTTTTCATTAAATTATATTGAAAGTAATTTTCCACTAAAATTTATTGAGATTAATTTTATATGTTTGTGCTATTTAATAAAGATCGCGCTTGAAGAGTAGGTGCATAAATCCATAAAATACATTTCTCTTGTATCTAAAGGTCAGCAATTTAGATTTGGTGGGAAGCTGCTGAACAGGCAAATTATTAAATCAATAATGGACTAGTTAAGCGAGATGATTCACACGGTTTCCGTGTGAAAGGTCGAGAGCCTTGTTCTGATCCAAAATGTAAGTAAAACAAAAACTGCGTATAAATAGAGAGCAGACTTACGCAGAATTAGTTCGTTCCTCGAATCAGAACAGCTATGTCTTTTCCTTACAGTAAGAATCGTCTGTGTTCGCAAACTTCTTTAAAGAATGGGCACTTTTTAATATTTGAGATTTCAACGGTAAAGTTCATATTTTTCCAATATTTTGTTAGTTCGTTATATTTTATATTATTATATAATGGAATGTTTGATTGTATTTGTGGTATGTATTATTGGAAAGATGAATTTGCTACCAACTTCATATTTAGATTTAATTTGGAAATAAAAGATTCTTTAAGTAATAATTAATAATGTTTAGTAAGCTATTCCAAATTAGTATTCTATTTTAAATTTAGTAAAATACATTTCTTAAAATGATTGTTGCATTGATCGCAACTATTGAATTTTATACTCATTGGCTATCATTAAGTTAATCGAGATTTAACTATCTGTATTACATTCTAAAGGGCAGAAATTATACAAATGTATGAAGGTGGTAAGCTCGAAGGAAAGTGTAATCTTATAGGTATTTCGTGTACAGTGGATTCCTGTTAATTGGGACACATCGGGACTAGAACACTTTGGCCCAATTAAGCGGATGCCCCAATACTACGAAGGAGTTCAAAAGGTATACATCTACTTTGTCCTTTATAGATGTATCTCTAGAATGTAGTATTTTATATATCAATTATTTAAATAAAAAGTTCGTTCCTCGAGTCAGAACAGCTGTCGTTTCCTTACAGCGATTCCGTACGCCATTCCCCAAGATGTAGCTGTATCTATACCGTTATGGGTGACACCCTTGTTAAGAGAGCCTTAACTCCTTCTCCCCACCCTCTCTCTCTCTCGTTCTCTCTCTCTCTTTCTCTCTCTCTCTCTCTCTCTCACCATGTGCAAAGACATTTTTTAACTTATGAGTAATACCTTTTCATAACAAGAAATGAGAAGAAGGTTATGATACAAATCATATAATAACAGTACTATCAACTTTGGTAGTGATTGTGTGCACTTGTGTTGTGATGTAAGGTTTCTTGCTGAAAAGTGAATATTTATGTATACATATTCTTATAGTATGTATGTTTTTAAAGTTTGGTTTTTATCTTTTGCTGCTATCCTAGGATTGCATCCTATATGGTACTATTAACTTTGAAAGCCATTGTGAACAATTGTGTTGTGTTGTAAGGTTTCTTGTTGAAAAGTGAATATCTATTTATACATACTTGTATAGTTCGGTGTTTTTTTGCGGTTATTATTCTAGAATTGCATACTACATTATACTGTTAACTATATTTGACAGCCATGATGTGACATATTGTTGTAGTGTAAGTTATTTGTGTAGAATTTGATATTAGAATGTAATATTCCTGTATTATCGATAATTGTTGATATTATTAATAGATTTATAAATTATTATACAAATTAGACATATGTATGTATGCACGGACGTACGTACGTATGTATGTATGTATGTATGTATATATGTATGTATGTATCGTTCATTACAATATACCAAGTAATTAACATGTTGCCATACTATATATACCAAAGGACAATTTACTAGTTTATACCTTTTATATCCAAAGTGTCATATAACCTATCAAACAATTATGATATAAGTCCTATTAATATGAAATTTAAAACTGATAAAAATATGAACGAGAAATGCGGGCATGTAAGGATACTACTTTCACAGCAATCAAACATTGGATTTGCAGGGTATGTGGTTATGAAAGTGAGTTTAAAACTATCGTATGATGCCATTGACAAAGAAGGGAATACATATGGGTATTGAAGAAAAGCTGTCATAAAAGGAAACCTGCGTGTACTTTCTTTTCTTCTTCTTCTTATTATTATTATTGAACAATCGATATGGAATATATGACTACTTTGAATCACGGGCCAACATTTTTTTTTGCTGTGATGTAAATTCAAAAATAAATACGGAAATTATTTGACATGCCATTTTCCATGTATCTTTGTATTTTTATCATTAAACTAATTGTCAGCGCATAATTCTTGATAGTTACACTTACACTGTATGGCAAATGAAATTGCTGATTTTCACAAAGTTCATACATCCCGTCATTATTAATAAATCATTGCTAATACGCATTTATTAGTAATAGTTTGAGCATTAAATTTACGTAAAAAATGTATTAGACACTATAAATAGTATAAAAATATTCTTTAAAAAATGTCGCAAATGTCACAATTTCCAGCTATGGTATATACAATATTGCGTATCGGTGCTTTCAATGCGTTATGGCGTTTCGGTGCGTTTCGGTGTTTCTATGCACCGGGTTATATCCTTTGGGTCTTTCTTGATTTCGGTAGCGCTCTATAGTTTCGGATTTTGCATAGGCGGTTATATTATGAAAGAGAGGATTTCCCCGGCTTTCCTCTCTGGTTCTAATGGCTATTTAAAAATGAACTTAGTTTAAAATATCTCAGGTATTGCGAAATAGCTTTTGGTACCCATTAATTTGGTATATGATTGATGGGTATACTATGGGTTGTAGAGTATACACATTGGCCTTACTTCAGATCTGAATGTATAAAATACTACTACCTCCGCATGGTCATTTTCAAAGGTCACTTTTAAAAAAAGGAAATAAAAAGAGTCGATAGCCTTTTTACTTTTGATACATTTGGTATTTCATTCATCCCTCTTTTTGAAGCTGGAGTAGTCTTATATAAGGGATGTTCTGGCCCCAACCCCTATTTTGTATTAGGACGAAAAGCATGATTACCCCGTCCATGGCCCCCTCAAGTTAGTCTAAACAACTACGAAAACAATTTTGTTGAGGCAACAACGTCTATTTCGTAACCGTTTACTCGTCGGGGACATGCCATTAAATCATCGCCTTCGTCAAACAAAAATATGGTTTGATCCAGAAACACCCCTTATATAAGACTACTCATATATTTCAGACAAAATTGCTAGAGAATAGTATATATTTTACACAAAATTGCTAGAGATTTATCGATACATTTTTAACGTTTTAGCTTTTTCAACTCTCGTCATCATGACATGAACAAGTACATATTTATTTTATCGCTGATAAGAGAACCTAGTTCTAACCTTTAGATAAAGTTTCCATGAGAAACTATTGTTTTATTAACGTATCATTTTATTTAACTAATCATCAACTGAAAACTGTGTGTATTTTTGCGATATTGTATTATAAAGATTATCAACAGTTTTAACAAGCCCTTTTTTTATCAAAGCAAGTTTATCAAAATATTCCGAATAACCATTACAAAGAAGATACAACTTTATCTTGTTTCTATTTGTTAAGTACGTGCTATACTTTTCCTTGTTAAGCACAATTGGCATATCCTTACCCTGGAAGAGAATTATCTTCATCTTTAGCGTGGTATCCTCTACCTTAATATCTTCCATTATGTTTCATATTTCTCACACAATTTAACGAATACCGTTTTTCATATTTTACAGCTCTCTGTGGTATCATATCAACAATTAAATCGTCTTTGACTCGTAGCTCTTGTATCAGATCTAACATAACTAACCTTTTCACGTCTGAGATAAGCTCGAAGTTTATTCAGTATTTATTATAAGTCGCTGTTGCTGTACAATACGCGTTCTTGCTCTCATACTTTGGCTGTATTTTTTGTTGATCGCTGATAACACAATACCTGCTTCTGGCACTATCAGCAATAATGGATTTGCTGTTCCTCCTGCTGATAATATTCCTGCGGTTGTTGACACAATCTGGATGTCGTTTAACACGCTTATAATTATGCTGTAATATTTTCTGGCACATCGGATACAATAAAGTATTTTACGATAGTACCTGAAGTATTTGACCAGATCGTCTTGGAAGCCAGATGAAATTTGATTGAAGTCTATTATTTATTTTTTCTTAATTATGAAGCAGTTTCTGTAATTATTTCAATCGCTGTATTAAAAATATTTGTCAGCTGAAATATTATCGATCAGAGCAGTAACTTTTTTATTGGCAGGATCGGCAAGAAACTCTTTATTTATTATACACTTTAGATGAGATATCATTATGTCTGATATCTGTTACAACTGAAGTTGAAAATGGAGGTCGCTTCAGTAATATCATTGACTCTATCACGATAAATATTTTCTATTTCGTCGATATAACTAACTAGATAAGTGCCCCAGTTTAAAATGTTTAAGTACTAGACGCTGCCTGAGAATTGCACAAACTATTGCAAAACTCAACGGACCGAGAATATCAGACTCCCCTTTATCTATGGCGGGTAGATTTAGTTGTCCAGCAATCTAGCTCTTTGATATTTTTGTATTTTGATTCTGTCAGAAACCTTACGACTTCTTTTGTATAGTTTTTCAACGCAATATGTTTAGAACTATTATTTATTTCATGATCTTCGTCAATAACAGATTTCACAGTTAAGCTCTTGATAAAATAGAACTCGTTCGACATCATCATATAACTCAGTCCTATGCTCATTTTCTGATACTGTGTTTAGTGCAGCATTATCGCCAGTTAGAGAGTCCGTCAAAACTAGATATGTTGTTGTCAGCAGGTTAGATGTGGAATGTGACTGACACATTTTGTTGCACATTTGTTTCTACCACCAATAACTTGAGACCGGGTAACACTATCCACACACTGTTTATTGGTAAGATAGGATATAGAAACGGGTACATACTTGGACGTTATCTTATTATCGACCATATCACCTATAACTGTAACTGTACCGCTGGATTTTTTTTTTTAGATAATTGGCATGTATAGAAGTAACTGCACTCGCTGATGATGAGCTTATTTCAGTGTCCGAGTACAGTTTACGTGTAACATCAAAATGGGGCGACTTGAAGTCATTGCGATTTGATTCGAGCCTATGTTCAACATACCTGTCATGTCATCACCTGATTTTGTTACTCGTTACCATGTTATCTTTGACGTAGTTTTTATTTGTTAGATCTGATATCACTGATGGAATTGCTGTAATTGTGCAAAACTTACTGCTTGTGTGTTATTTACGTTGACAGGAGGATATGTTGTTTCTAGATATAACGCTCGTTGTCCTAACATGATAAGGTTGCTGGTCATTATTCCACTGGATGTCTTAAGATAGTTTGTTCGATCAACATCTGTTGTTGTTGCAGTTGTTTCAGCAGATGAACAACTTACTAACGTACCAAATGTTACGTAGTAGCTCATGTTATTATAATTGCTGCTGACAACATTTTATGGAAATGTTATTTGATGAGCATAAAATACTTTGATACCGATCGAATAATAAAAAAATAAACACAACTACTAGCTACCGTATTGTCATTACCTGATAGTTGGTCGTACTGGATCTGGTAACATTAACTTGGTCACGAACTTGTTGCCCAACTATACGATCCGTCATCAGCAGGACAAATATGAGTTACTGAACGAGTACAATGAAAAATAAAAAATATAAACTTGGTCCTGGCGAAGATTATTTATCAGGATACTTCAAGATCGTGTTTCTGTTGAAAAGCTAGACTCGGACGAAAATAAGATTGTCGTTTCTGATGATATCCCGTTGAGCAATGCTGAAATGGATAAGATCAAGTCTTATTTTTCATTCTCGTCGAAGATGTGACGCAATTTATCTTGCCCAGGGTTTTTGTAACGTCGATCGTTTTATCAGAAGAGAGACGAGCTGTTTTATATTGTTTAACGGAATTGACAATATTGAATTGCAGAATATATCACGAAAATAATACGGCAAAATGTTTCCAGAGACAAATTGTTTGAGCTGTATCACGAGGCAGCTCATGAAATCCCAGTTTTGTATATTTGATAAACTAAGCAGAGATACCAATAATATGTTTCGACGTTTAAATGACACGGTCTTTACTTGTAAAGAAGCCTAAAATTAATGTGTTGTTCACAATAATGAACAAGGCTTGGATAAGTCTTCTAAAGAAATACGTGGCTACAAGAGCTGCGTTTAAGAAAAACGTTGAGCAAGAACGTGCTGTACAACAACAAATCACAGAAGGAACCTCAAGACTATTTAGGCCTATCACAGAGTCTGTACTTGGCAAACAATCGACATCTTATCACTGGAAGATCTAGAAAAACTAAATGAAAAAGACCTAGCAAACAGTTGCCGAGACATATATTTCTGTTTTTTGTTAGCGCTGACGTAAGGCGAATATTCTTCAGAATAAACTCTAAGCAATATCCTGAACGAGCGATAGAATGTAACTTTACAAATGACAATACCATAAACTTGTCTCGTTTGTCTATGTACCTGATGGAGGCGATGTAAGAGTACCAGGACGCTGATACTAGATCTCAGATACCTGTCGAAGAGCATCGATCTCTTAACTCAATATTTCATGTCTAAACACAGCGAACTAGATATTTGATGCTGATATTGAGGTAACGTGGATATTAGGAGCTGTTTCAGGAGTTACTAGACTTCCAGTTGTTCCACAATATTACGCTTATGCACTTGTAACATATATAGATACATTACACATGACTCTCTACGAGGCAGGATGACTGTACTTGCTTTGTGATATCAAATATTTTATTTGATAAAATTAATAATGAAATATATATTGATTTGTGACAAGGACAAATACAAACACTAGCATTAGCTATAGCCACAAGAAAAGCTGTTTCTTTAAAAATCTATTTGAAAATGCAGAATGAGAATACATGTACTTCTGACGCAGCGACAAATAAACAAAATAGTGAAAGGTAAACCTTTTATACTTGATTTGTCAGTGTCACAAATAACAGCATTTGTCAGATCGAAAGCGATACTCGGTGGATCAATATGAACATAGATAGCTACTTTAGTGCGAACATTATTGCCTGTGTTATCAACGTTAGGCTTAGCTGTAGCTTCAGGTGCAAAATCACGAGCGACAAAAAAAAAGATCTGTATCTGTAGACGGTATAAAACAATTACTATAAATGAATTGCAGTGGAGTGCAAATCACCATAATTTTATCGGATTAATGATACTAAACAATGTCGACAACACGAGCACGAAAAAATCCTATGACAAAATAATAACGAACCGCAACAAGGTCAAGGGTGGGTTTGTAGGCCCGCATCTAGCAGGAATAGCGGAAAGTTTAGTTTATTACCAAATATGTGAGGGATAGGGCACGGAATGCATATATACCCAATGCAAAGAAAGCCTCGTGGAATTCGTTGCCCAGGACTGATGCTACCAGAAACAAGAAGATGAAGTCGTCCGCGTTAAATAATTTTGAAATTGCTGATAAACTTAAAGATTTAAGTGGATTTATCAGAGTATTTTCAAAAGATGAGTTAGCAAATAGATCAACAGAAACTAATCAAAGCTGTGCTATCAATATACAAGATTTCCATGACGGATCTGGGACGCAGTGGGTATCGCTTTGCAAGAACAACAACTACTTTGACTTGTTTGGTCTTCCTCCAAGTGATGTTATCAAACAGTGCATCTTTAAAAAATGTATAATAATAAACTATAACTCAAATTAGCTTCAGCCAGTCGAAACTTCAACTTGTGGTCATCATTGCGTTATGTTTATGATGTTGCAGATGTCAGGGACCCAAGCGTCAAGGTCTGATGGCGAACCATTTAACATTTTAAAGTTTATTCTGCTATTTTACCCGTTTCAAAGTGTTAGCAATGATCGTAAAGCGTACTTGGATAGTAAACGATCTAGCCGTAAATTTGTCTGACATCATGTACAAATGACAACATACTGTCTCAAATGCAGAACCAAAACCAATAATGTCAATGAAACAACAGAAACACCCTCTGCAAACAGAAAAATGCTGAAAAGTATATGTGATGGCTGCGATAAGAGAAAGAGTTGTTTCTTAAGTTAAATCTGGTGATACAATCACTGGTGTTTGTGCGATGCAAACCCAGAATACTATCATTCCGACAATAGCATCCGATGATAAAGTTATTTTTGTCAGCGACTAATAAAGAAAGAAATGTAATTGAGAAGATGTGAACAAAGATCTGTGCCTTGAGCAAATTAAAACAATTACCTATTGCCAGCGTTGCGATCACAGAGCTGTCATCGGATCGGGATTGGATATACATAAAGTTATTGGCAAATTACAAAAAACCAAAAGGAGGTTGGACAGGACACAAATATAGTAGACCATGGAATCTACTTGATCAGCAACGCGAAGAAACTGTCAATCCATTAGCGAGACAAGAACCATCCAATGTAGTTGATGCAATTGCGTGCGTCATGATATTTGTTATTTTGACGAACTGCAAGATACGATCCTAGCCGAATACGAGAACGAGCTGATTGAAAACTTGTTCAAGGTATCATTGGAGTAAAATATAAACTCGGCATTGGGATGTCTGGCAAGTTCGCGTCAGTTATCAGTGGAACGCAGAGCATTCTGGCTCATGAGCTTCACAAACCTAAACAAAGTTTCTTCTACGAAAGGTCATTGCGAACGCAGTCGATATCTGGGCGATATATTGCGCAGTTATGCAGAACATTGCACAGTTCAACGATAACAAAAGATACTTTTTGAACATTATTTAGGTTTTTGTATATACGCGTGTAGCGTTACTGTTGCTAATAAAACTTTATCGACGATAACAAATGCGTTAGAAGATATTATTGTCAAGATGGAGCGAAAAACAAAAAATAATCTGGACCGACCATGGGTCAGAGTTTTTTAATAAGCGGTTCGAGCAGTTCCTAAGACAAAAGAGCATATAAAAATATGTTACAGGTAACGAAGGAAAGAGTGTTATTGTCGGACGAGTTAACTGTACACAAAATAAAAGATCTAGAAGCTGCGATAGTTTTAACAATGGGATTCTAACTAGTGAAATCAAAGATATTTGAATAGATCGTTGTAAATTTTCTCGTATTTTAGAAGAACAAACCTACATTTGATAAGTCTGCACAACGATATCAGATACTGTCTTCCATCTGCTGCTAAATCTGTCATAACGTTCAAAATCTTTAAAAAATATAAAACCAAATTTGTTTTTGACGACCATGATAAAACGGATCTAAAGCAAGTAAATCTTATCGTAGGATATGATCCTTACTCGGCTTTTGAGGAACGGTGAACACATTTCAAAGTATTGGAACTTGAAAAAGGTTTTAACAAATATTTGTCAGATATGACAGGGAAAGTCTGAGGAAATGGACTCACTGTTGCTTGAACCGAGACAATGTTACGGATATTCCAAAGACTGATCTGTGATCAGCAATTTTATGTTAAATAATTGAATAACTTGGAACGGTTTGTTACTCGAGCTAATGTTGTGAACACATATTAACAAGCAAAGCCTATAAGAAACATGTTTCACGGTGATGTTAACGCGATGGCTCATTTCGATGTATTACCAACACGACCAAGAACTTTTTTTCTAATTTTTTTTCCTAATGTTCCTGACAAAATCCCCTCTGTTAACCTCATGCAAATATTATATAGGATGTGGTTGAAACTCCTCTCTCAAAGACAAATTTACAATGTTATTGACATGATACAGCTGGAATGTCATCATTGAACAATGTCCAGATAAATTCATGTAAAACATGTCAGGGTACTTTTTATCATCCCTGGACTTTACTTTTATATTATATCCAGCTGGTGTTTTAATTGATAAACGTTTATCAAAACTTGTTAAGCTTTAACCTGGAGAAAATCCTGCTCTGTGGTTGTTGAAAAATCTCATTAGCGAGGTTGATGTCATCGACAGGATAACGAAAATGGAACCGCATAGAATAAAACAAGAAACAGAATTAGCTTCAGCGAAAATATTTCATATTTGCGAGCAGGCGTTTACGAATCAAGATTGACTAAAAGATCACTGTCATATTACAGGTAAATATAGCGTTTCATCAAATGACAAATGCAATCTTAAATATACCGCACTAGATTTCGTTCCTGTTGTCCCTCATAAATTCCGTGGTCATGATTCTCGTATTTTCGTTAAATCATTCGGCAACAAATAAATAATTAACCGACTAAAAATCAATAACAGCGATAAAATGAAATGCATTCCAAACAATACTAAAAATTATGTGACTTTCACACCCGGCACGTTGAAATTTATTTATAGTCTCCAGTTTACAAAATCGTGAAAGGATGTGGAAAGTTTGATAATTTGACTGATCATTTCGGTGAGAAAGCAAATTTACTACCAAGAAAAGGTATCTTTGTTTATGAATGTCTTGACGACTGGGATAGATTTAATGAAACAAGTTTACCTGACCGGGAAATTTTTTATTCTCGCTTAATTCTTAAAAATGTCAGTGATGACGACTATGCTTACCCTCAGCAACTGTGGAATGATTTCGACTGTAAAGAAATTTAAGCTTATCATGACCTGTATCTAATCAGGAGGAATAGGCGTCATAATAACACAATACGTGAGCGCCAAAAACAAATAAATGAGCAACAATGATAAGACATTGCCGTCGTTCTGTAGTTTTTATTCCCACTCCAATAACCTCTATTGTTATACAATGTCTGCGCTGATTATTTATGGCGGATTTCATTGGATAAGTCTAAAGCAGTTTTTCAAAGAAACGGATAGAACAGAACCTGATAAAATTGGTTATTTTGTTGAAGTTGATGTCGACCATCCTGTGAAACTACATGACGCACATAACGATTATCAACTTTGTCCTGAGTCAATTTCGATCGCTTACAGTTTGTTATCAGTGCAACAACGTAATTACTTATCTAGTTCTAGTACTAGTGGTAAATCAATTGTTGAAAAATTAGCACCAAATCTTCTTGGCAAACGGATATATTTTTTGCACTAACAAAATCTGAAACAGGCAGGTAATCATGGTCTAGTACTAAGCAGCAGGGAAGTTCTACAGACCAGACGTTCCAGACCAAATAAGGCCTCCTACGAGAACTTTCTCCGTAGAAGCCTCAGATTTCAAAAATAAGGCTTCCTACGAAAAACAATTTGCGTAAATTCGACCCAGAGTGCATTTTTTGTGTGCAAAATCGATGATTCTGGACAAGTAAAAAACACTACTTTTCGGGGGGTGGGGGGGTGGGTGGGAAATTTATTCTGGTGTCGATGAAATTTGCGAAGATGGGCTGCAGATCCTAATTTTACGTCGCATTAAAACAATATAGTTGAAAATAATATGAGTCCGAAAACTGGTAGAGTTGGAGAACCTCATTCTGCTAGATTAGCGCGAGAAGAATTAGCTGCAGTAAGGAAACTTATCCCGACAAAACGATTATTTAAGAAAAAAGTTCGTGAGTACGATGATTCTCAATATCATATTGGTGAGATATCGTCAAAGTTGTTGAGTCCAGTCACCGGAGTAATCGAACAAGTCGCATATGGCAATAAAAAGAAAGATAAGGAACTTAGAGATCTCGGGCTTATTCCTATGACGAGAGACATCGAGCAACACACTCGAGTGGTTCCGGGTCAACTTGAGCAAATTCGTCAAGAACAAGAACAAACACAAGCGCTTCAAGAACAATTGCAGAAAACACAAGCAGATTTAAGGATGGAGCAACTATTAAGGGAAATAGCTGAGGAAAAAAAATTACAGCGAGAACAGGATGAAAAAGAAGAACAAATAAAAGAAGAAGGAGAAGAACAAACACAGGAAGAAGAACAAGAGCAAGAAGAAGAAGAAAAAGAAGGGGAGAAAGAAAGACAACCTCGAGATATAATAAAAGAAATTTACCGAGGATGGTTGGAAAACAATGGAAAAACAATTTGAATTATTTGGTTCAAATATTAATTTATTTGCTGTTTTTGCAGAAGATTCCTTTGACAATAGAAAGGCGTTTTTAACGGAGGAGGGATTGAAAAAAATTAAATCGCGGGATAGTTGGTATAATAATTTATTTCGAGCTAAATTTAATTTACCCGAGGTGAGAAAGACCAGCGCTCTTTATAGTACTTTCCTGGAAGTTGCAAATACAAGGAAGGAGGATAAAAAATCCTTGAGTGCGCCACAAAAAACAACTCAACAACAAACAACTCAACAAAAAACTGCAAAGTCCGAGTATGAAGGCCTCCATAAAACTATCGGATTTGTTTTTTCCAGTGATGCGCATGAACAAATCACAAGGGGTAAAAATTTAATAGAAATTGCCGCGGATTATGATGATAGGGACAAATATTTAAATCCTAATGTTCGTGGAACTCCCCTCGAAAAAAAAAATGGCTCGAGTTGATATATTTTGCTAGTAAAAAACCTCCCTACAACTATGATGCTGAATTTCACGAATTTAAAAGAAGAGTAGAACGAAAAGAAAAAGAAAAAGAAGAAGAAGAAGAGGGTGATCTGTTAGATTGGGATAGTAGTCCAAAACCAAAAACAGGAAGCGGATATACCGTTTGCCCTGACAATGTTGTCAATGACGTATCTCGCCTCGAAGTTTTAATCGGAGGAAAACGAGCAGGAAATAACTCTCGCGAAATAATCAACGAAGCCTCAGATATTTGTCAGCGATTATTCCGCGGTGGTGTCATTGACTCTCACATTTACAAAGAACTTGTCGATGAGCTTATCGATTAAAATAACACAATTGAAATAACATGATTATTCACAAGCATCAACGCAGACCAAGACAGGTCCGCGTAGTTAACTCTCGATTGCCTGTATACAAATATATTCACGGTAACGGACTCGGCGATATTATTGGAAGCCTTGTCACGCGAGTAATACCTAAAATCGGACCTGCGATCAAACAATTCGGGTTAAAATCAATAGGAAAGATCGGTGAGACCGCTGTTTCTGGTATCAGCAATTTGGCCAACAAAGGCTTCAATGTTGTCAAAAGTAAAATATTAAATTTAATACGTAAAAAACGACCCGTCAAATTACCTATCACCAGCGAAATGCCACCCGAAATCAGCAAAACCATAAACGACGCAGCAAATAAAAAAATAAATGATCTAGCGCAGGAAGTTGCAAATACAAATATAGCGCATGAGGTTGCAAATACAAATCTAGCGCATGAAATTGCAAATACAAATCTCGCAAATACAAGTTTCATTTCAGGTGATGGTCTTCGTTTTAGACGATATTATTAATAATAAAATGTTTGCACGCGTGTCAAATGAAGCATTTGACATGGATGAGCCCGTAGGTAGGGACACATCAATACGAGATTTACAGTATTTCTCATACGACGTAGTTGACCCAAATACAGCTAATCGCAAGGAAATACAGGTTCATGATACAACGAGATATTTTCTTCCATCTGAGGCGTATATCGAATTTGTTGGAAAAATTAAGAAAACCGATAATACTGATTATGGCGATAATTTCAAAATCGGATTTGTCAACAACGGTATCATGGCGTTATTCAAGAGCGCTACTTATATGATCGACGGGAGAGAGATTGAATCAATCACGGACAATGTTGATATAGCAACGACGGTAATAGGTCTAGCGAGATACTCTGATGATTTTACCAGATCAGCCGGCCCTAGTATGATGTTCGCCAAGGATAACATTGATCACGCTGATCATGATCCGCTTAATTTTGGTGTACCGCAAAATGCCGCTGCTAATGCCGCCGCCACCAACGTCCCTGTAGCGCTTAGCATCAATGGCAATTACAATCTCGGATTTCACACGAGAAGGAAAATGCTAACGGGTGGGGAACGAAATTTTTCCTGTGCAATTCCATTATCTCATATTTTTGGATTTTGTAGGCATTTTAGAAAAGTTATTTACGGAGCAAAGCATGCGATCTCCTTCATTCGAGATGATGCTGGCAATAACAGAGCCATCTGGCGAGAGGCCGGTGATGCTGGTAAAGTAATATTAACTAAAATTACTCTGTGGATGCCAGCAATAACACCGTCGATTCTCGAGGAAGAAAAATTATTATCATTCATGAATCAAGGTGGAAAATCCGTCATGTCCTGGCTGACAACGACGACCGACTCCTCCACTGATATTAATATTAACGGAATATATACTTGGCGAATTGCGTCACAACAGGGTGTTTCGGCACCTAGGCATATCTTTATTATTCTTCAAAATGCAAACAGATACGATCAAACTCACAGTCATATGATATTCGATCGATTCGCGGCAACAAACGTTTCACTGAGAATAAACGGCCAACAAGAACCATCCGAGGAAATAGCCATTGATTTTGTTAACTATTCGACGGCACGCGCATATCATCGATTACTAAGTTTCATGGGTCGCGATCAAAATATCGATACCGGATTACAAATATCGCAGCTGGATTTTAATACTCTCTATCCCATCTATTATTTTTCCCTGGAACATCTTGATTTGGTAAAACAATCAGTTGTCGATATTCATTTCAAGGCTAGAATTAACACAGGAGGAGCAGCAAGAGCCATCGCGGTTATTCTCAGTGATAGAACAATGATCCTGGAAGGAATCAGCGGTAGAATGAGAGTTATCGACGCGCCCGTAGAGAACATGTGATAAATTCTAAATTTAGATTAAGCGATTATTAATATGCCGTATGAGCACGTCAGCGTAACTCTGACCCCGGGTCAGATAAAAAAACTCCAAGCAGCAACAACAGCGCGAAGAAGTTTGAAATTAACCTTAAAAAACAATCAGATTCACGGTGGACCTAACAAACTATCGCTAACTAGAAGTCAACGTGAACGATTTACCAGAGCCAAATCGGCGAATTCCGGTGTTCATGTGAGTCTCTCTATAGGCGCAGTGAGAGACATGGTCAAAGTAGGTGGATTTTTTCCTTTGTTAATACCCTTGTTAGGCGGTCTAGCATCAGCAGTGGCTGGATTCGCTGGTAAAAAAATATTAGAAAAGGTTACAGGAGGACGATACGGTAAAAAAAAATATCATCGCGGATCCGGCCTGAGACTAGGACGACCTCCAATGTATGGATCCGGCCTAAGATTAGCACGGCCTATTCAAATTTAGATCTACTTAGCGAAGCAAAGAATAAAAAAATAAATGTTTTCAGAGGCGTATTTATGCGGGATCAACTACCAGAAAAACCAAACCCTACCGAGACAGGAATAATAAATCTCGACTTAAATACCGGCCCTGGAACTCACTGGGTCGCCTACGCGATTAATCCTCGCGAAGTCGTTTATTTTGACTCGTATGGATTAGCACCACCGAAAGAATTTATCAACTACGTGTCTTCGTTGAATATTCCGATTTGGTATTCGACACTTCCAACGCAGACATTAGCGGATCCACCGATATGCGGCCCAGAATCAGTTAACGTCCTCGATGCAATTTCAAAATCATCCAGTCCCTATCATAAAATTTTATTTGAATATACCGTAGATAAATATCATGGTTGACATCTACGGTAGATCCCTCTTCAGGAAGGAAAAAGAAAAAGAAACAAGCGACATTGATGTATCAAAATTCGCAACCAAGAGCGATATTAACAATCTTCTATCGTTGTCGGAGATAGATCCTGGCGAAGTTGCTGTTTTTCAAAATACCGAAGGGCGATTACAAACTAGTAATGTCAAAATAGCTGATATAATCAAGCGAGACGAATATAACGAACGCATCGAACAGTTTACTCAATTATCGGATTCGGTAACAAAATCTATCGCTGACGTCACTGATCTTATCGCGAAGTTACCATCGAAGGCCAATATCGCAGATATAGAAAAATCCGATAAAGAACTATCAACGGCGTTGTTGCTAAAGTTGGATAAGGCAGTCTACGACGAAGCCCAAGACAAATTTACAAAACGACTAAATAGGCTATCTAACGATCTTAAAAAACTCGATGATGCCTTGGGCAAACTTAGCAAAAAAGTTGACGAGGATATAAAAAAATCTATCGACACATCATTTGCCGCTGATCAGCTAGTAAGGAAAAAAGTTGATCAGGAATTGCACGATGATCTCAGCGATAAAGTAGGAAAAATCAACGATGATATTACTAGGATTATTACTGATATTGATGAAATAAAAACCACAATGGACAAGAAAGGCGATAAAGTACTATATGACGATCTTAGCAGGAAAACAAAGAAAATAAACGAAGATATCGCCAAAATCAACAAGGATATTGAAGCGGTTCGTGGATTATCGCGTCAAGGTGATTACGACGATCTTACCGAAAAAACAAAATCCGTCAACGAGGATATCGCCAGGATAAACGAGGATATTGAAGCGGTACGTGTATTAACATATCAGAAGGTCGATAAAACATCACATAACGATCTCAGCGAGAAAACAAGAAAAATCGACGAGGATATTACTAAAATCAGCGTGGATATTGACGTGATGCGTGAATTAGTAAGTCAGAAGGTTGATAAAACATCACACGACGAGAAAACAAAATCCATCAACGATGATATTAACGCGGTACGCCAAATCGTAAACGAAAAAGTCGATAAAACATCACACGATGACCTCCACGAGAAAACAAAAAAAATCAGCGAGGATGTTACTAAAATATCCGAAGAAACCTCCGCGGTGCGCCAAATCGCAAATGAAAAAGTCGATAAAACATTACACGACGACCTCTACGAGAAAACAAAATCCATCAACGACGATATTGCTAAAATTAAAGAACATATTAACGTTGAACTCGAACTAGCACGTCAAAATGCCGATAAAAAATCTAATGACATCATCAATGAAATAAAAAGAGTCGTCGAGCTTGTTAACAGTATCGACGATAGAAACACCTTGACATACAACCTAGCGAATAAAAAAGTCGATACATCAGTGTACGACGGAGAAATTCAAAGTATCAACGCGAAACTTCTCGCCGTAACAACAAGCTCCAACGAAATCAACACAAAAATATCACCGTTGAATATTCCAAAATTATCGCGTATTTCGATACCAATAATAGTAAAAACAAAAAATCTCCCCGGTGATGTAACATTTGTGCTGAAGACTCAACATATTACCTGGACCCCCGAGAATGATTCTTTTAACTTTACCGCGCCAATTCAGGGTGTATATCGAGTATATCTTATTACTGGGTCAACAAAATTTAACGTAACAGCGGATCATCATGAAATTTATGAATACTACCCTGGATTTTTCGTTATTTCCATGGATGAAAATAACACTGAAACCTTCAAACTAACGCCACCCGATAGAACCACCACGGGACCAGTACACTATTTTGCAGTTTTCGAATATTTATCGGTTTGGGCCGTAATCGGTCAACCCGAACCAGTTGTTGATCGACCTGAACGAGAAGCAGTTGCTGAGGTAGAAAAACCCCACCCAGTCGTAGTTGCTGAGATAGGGGGTTACAAAGAATACGAATCTGCCGAGATAGGAAATCCCAAACCGGTTGAAAATGGAAATGCAACTTTACCAAGAATTGGTTAGATAAATAACTAATAAATGACCGCATCGGATTACCGCTACAATCAGGCGCGATCATGGCAGGATTCGCTAAAAAAACTCCTCGACGATTATCAGATAAAAATAAAAAAATATCAACGAAGGTTAGTTACCATTGACGTTGCCGTGTACGCTGTATCCGCCATAGTCGCCGGTGCAGGAATTATTTTATCCGTAGTAACAACAATCGCGCCAATCGTAGCAACAATAATAATCTCGTCAACAACAACAATTGCCGGTGTTCTCAATATCATTGCAAAAAAAATCTCATCATGCACAAATGAGAAACTATCTTCGTACAAAAACAAACTAACTAAAATCAACGACGCGTATTCGAAATTATCATCGCTGCTTTGCGAGAGTCTCAACGACGGCGTTATATCCGAACTAGAATTTTCTTCGATGATTAGTATCTACTCGGAGATTGAACAAATGAATATTAATAATGTCCGAACTAGCCCAGATCGTGACAAACACGACGCCGTGGACAACAACGTTAATATCGCTAAGTTCAACCAATCCAGAATTTAACGTCGAATTTCCAACACCAATTGGTGTCAAAGAAATGGCGTTGATACAATTGCGTGTTTACAACAGCTGGCCTAATATCAGATCAAAATCATTCGGTAAATTATTATCAAACAATTCACTTGTTATCGCTAATAAAAAACGCGCCGATGGAACTCCCGATTGGTTCACCGTTAGTATACCAACAGGCAGTTACGAAATTGAGCAACTGGATAAGGAGTTTACCAGCAGGATATCGAATATAACCGGTGACGCTACTCCAGGAATAAAGATATCTACGCACGAACCAACGCTATCGTCGATCATTGAGGTATCATCACCGTATATGGTGGATATTTACCATTCGTCGATTAGGACCGTGCTGGGTTGGCCCGAGATTCCACCCGGGGAGATAATAACACCGGAAGCAAGGAAAGAAGATTTTATCAGCGATAAAAAAGACTATCACGGAATCAAATTAGACTACATAGATAAGTATGAAAAAACAAAGGGAAGCCTTGATTTTTCTTCAGGGTCCGTGTATATGCTGGATTTGTTCGAGGATAGTATAAAACTATTACTTGGTGAAATTATCAATGAATACGAAAAACAAAAGAAATTATTAGAGCATTTTTTCCGGGAATGCATATTTAACGTGCAAACCTCGTGTAACGAAATTACCATAACAATAGAACGAATAAATAAATTAGCCGCTGATATGGAACTCATTAACAACAGTGCGACGGAAAATATACAAAATAGCGCTGTTTTTGGTATTGGTTATATTATTACGGCATTCATGCAAAGACATAACCTAACTGAGAGGACGTTGCTAAATTACAAGTTTCCCGGTTATAACGTTGATGGAATGAGAAAATTTGTAACCGATACCACTGATAAATTATTTCCTAAATTACACGATGCGTGGACTAAGAAAAAATTACAAGCAGAATCGATCCTACTGCATAACAATGATGGAATTGGGTATGGACGGCATATTTCTCCTGGTATCGTTAATATAACGGAAGTCATCGCGGTTTATCTTCACGCGGATGTTGTCGAGGGCAGTTATAACGTTGATCCGGCCATATCAAGAGCGGAGCAAGGATTTATATTGTATTCGTTTTCTCCTAGCGTCTCTCCGGGATATTTGATAATAAAAGAGCCAGTGAATCCGTTTTATCTGCGATGTCATAATCGATTATTATCAAGGATAAATTTCAAACTAACGAATCAAGATGGACATTTACTTGATATAGGCGGAGAAACGTTAAGTATCAGCCTATTGGTAAAATCGTGAGAGTCAATCTGTATACCAGGAAAAACAAGCCAAAAAAAATAAATAAAATCCAGGGAAATTTTCAAAATTAATATATTTTTTTAGTTTTTTTTTTTTTTTTGTGAAGTTTCTTCAGGAATCAGAAGATTCCTTGATTTTGCTTTCATCAACAAGCTTTTTCAGCTGCCTAACACGCGAGCTTGTAATTTTTCGTGATTCATATGCGTCTGATAAAATCAATCTAGCTTTCTCCACTAGCGTAGATAATTTAACGAAATCCTCGATTTGATCATCGCTGACTGTCGCAAGTGATTGGTACATCGCAATTTGGATTTTCTTTATTAATTTGTACTCCGACGGTAGCGTGTATTTGTATTCAAGTTTTCCTTGAACAATCGTCTCATATTCTGATCGGATTTTACTCGTATCTAGATCCGATGGAAGATTTATTTTTTTTTCTCAGGTCATCGATGGCTTCGATGATATTGCTTATGATTTGTTCGTTCATGTTATATTAATTTTGTAATATTCAATTATTCTTCATCGTTATCCGAATCGAATATTATTGGGATATAGGAAAATCCGATCCAAGTACCTAGATTATATGAAAATGTCGCATTGCGTTTTCCTTCTGCCACTCGCTGTACCGAGATCGAATTAATTTCATAATACTTCGCAGCGGCTCTCATCGACTCAAATATCATCTCATCGCCTGTTGCTTGATTTATCGATTTGACGGCCCTGGCATATTTCGGATGTTTGCCGGCTCTACCGTTAAGTAAATTCACGCTCTGAGACACTGCGCGTAGATTGGATAGTTTATTATTGAGTTTATTTCCGTCAATATGATCGATGACCAAATTATCCTTGATGAGTCCGCGAAAACACTCGAATATGAACCTATGAAAGGTATAATTTGTTTTTCTTTGTTTGTTTGTTTTATTTACGGTGAACATAAGATAGCCATTATTACTAACGAAACCAATATGATTCTTCGTTTTGATATTTCTGACAACACCATCCGATGATGCTTCGTAATTCTCGATGGTTGGATGCGATTTATACTCGTGTGTGATTTTCATTGCAGGAATCGTTGATTTGTGATTCATATACAATATTCCATTTGTCTAAATCGTAATTTGTCTTGAATCGATTAATATAATCTTCTTCGCAAGTTATTATCGAGGAAGATTTCCTTTCGTAATATCTCCGTAACTCACGATAATTTTTCCCTCCACAGGACAAACACAATCGAGTCTTTCCTCGAGTGCCAACTTGACAAACTAAACATCGTTGTGGTCCTTTGCTGCCTCGTCGAATTGCATAAATATGAGCGCCACAATAATCACCTCTGCAGGATTTATCGCATGATTTTGTTGATCCGATTGGTATCCATTTGCATTGCATATTATAATTTAGATATTTGTCTAAAATATAATAATGGATACATTTGATCTTGATGAGGCAGAATTTATCATTCCCGAGGTCGATCGAGCCAAGAAAGAATTTTTCGATGATGGAGCGATTCATACTTGGTCGACATGGAAAACTAACTCTGTTGATGCTACGATGAATTTGGAGCGAGCGAAGAGGATAATCGAGCATATAAAATCCGAACATAAGGAAGAGCGATTTATATTCGGAATAAAATTTATCGCACAAATGCCCGACGATACTTGGATTATTCGCGATAAACGAGATCCAGTGCGCGGCGGTAAGAAAAATGTTATTCCTGATAAAAATTCGAAGCCAGGATTGTTATTGGGAATCGATGGTCCTTATTATGCTAGAGCTTATCCTTCTAGCGCTGTTGTCTATGGAATTTATCGGCTGAATAATAATCCTGACATGAAAAATCTACCTGTGATGAAAGAATCGCCGATGATAAACTGCGTAGCTGAGCGCGTTATCGAGCATATGAAAAACGCACGACGTGGATCCGGTCTGACCCAGTTGAGGTTGAATAAAATTAACTCATGGGCGAAGACAGTTGTTGATGGTGCGTCAATTGACGATGTTGCTGTGTTGAGTAAGAAACTTAAGTTTCCTATCACGGTGAAAACATTATCGGGAGAAATATTATACTCGTCGCCGTATAGTTCTCGAGGAACACCAATCGAGATTGTTGATCATAATTCGCATGCGTGGTCGCAGTCAGTGATGATATTTCCACGAGATCGTGTTGTTAAATTTTATCCTGTGGAATCTGCAAAGGATAATTCCGATGCAATGTTTAGGTATATCAAAATATTAGCCGCGTCTGATCCAATATCGGTCTGGTTATTCTCGAGCGAAGAAAAATACGATCAGTTTATATTGCCGCGAGGAGATATTTACCGAGATGAAATATTACACGAATCAATGAAAAATATCGCGGTGAAATATTCGTCAAATCCTGATCAGTTATTAACGAACTGTTTTACTATTCCATCTGTTGCTGCTCACGCTGCTAGAGAGAGAAATTCGTGGAAACCCACAAGGAATGAATATCTCGCTGATATTCAACTTAGCTGTATCGAATACGGCCATGGCGGATTGTGGAATACCAAGTATTATTTCGAAGATATGATCTCCGTTGACATGAGCGCGTGCTATCCTGGAAGTTTTCTCGGATATGGCGATTGTGCAGATTATTTTGCTAAATTTGGCCATCCCACCAGCGAGATGACGAGAGTTGCGATTAACGGACCGTTGCCTGATTTTGTCATGACAGGATTCGCTTATGTTACTTCATTCGAGCTTGCTGCAAATTTACATAAGATTTGCTATATTTGGTTTGGTCGGCATTTATCTCAACGAAGATGGGTTCCTACGGTTTTGTTGAGATATATGCTGGATTCGTCGATGTTAATATCGTTGACGGTGAGCGAGGCGATTATATCGTATAGGAAACAAACCGAAGTGTGGTTACCGACGGATTGTGAAAATGCGAAAGATATCGGAAGAAAAATAATTGGAAAATTTACTCAAGGAGGATCAGTTGATCATAAACACCGACATGCTAGGTTGTTTATTAATGATGCCGAGATGGATTTTATTATCGCCGATACGGTATCGCGTGGAATATTCTGCAACAGAGAAAATATTATCATTGATGGAGAAAAATTAGGTACCGTGATTAGCTATCTCGATGGAGAATCAGCGCAATATACGCATTTGAGATCGTCGATGCTAGCTTATGTAAGTATAAATTTGCTATGGATGATAAATAAATTTTCTGATATCGCGGTAAGAGTTGCAACGGATTCATTTTATATCGATAAGAAATATCAGTGTAGGCTAGAAAATTTAATCGCCGATGGTTCCTGGGGGACTTGGAGGATAAAAAACGAGAATATTCTAGATTATTGTGAAGACGCCGATGTCGAAGATTGTGATAAATTTCATCGGGATAAATGTGAGGAAATATCAACAGCTGCATCTGCATTCGATCCGATTTCACGAAGTAAATTCGTCTACATGAACGGTCCTGGTGGTAGCGGTAAAACAACACGAGCGATAAATTTATTTTCAAATTCCGATATGGTCGTGCTGACTCCAACTCATAGATTAACGCGAGAAATAAGACAACGCGGCGTCAATTCCGGTACGTATCATAGTTATTTCAAATACAGCGGTGGATTGTGGGATTCGGCTCGTATGGGAAACAAATATATCAACAAGATTATAATATTTGATGAAATTTGCACAGTAAATTTAATCACGCTAAAATCATTCTTGACCTGGCTGGAGGGAAAAAATACCGCTGTAATAATGTGCGGAGATCACGGCCAGCCTGATCCTATTGATGGCGAATCTCCTCATGAGTGGCTTAGGAACTTCGTTGATTATTATGAAGAAATCGACGCTGATTATAGATCCGATGATAGTTTACTGACCGAGTTTAAGAAAATAATTCGATTACAACCGAATAAGTTTCAATGCGATGTAATGAGAAGAATAATCGACGAAACTCCGATGGATATTTTTCTAAATTTGTGGCGTCCAGATCATCTGATTGTTGCTAGCAGAAAAATTGTTCGTGATATTATTCAGGAAATATTATTCAAACTACATTATGAGAAATTTCCAACATTACAGGTGCCGTTGTGTTACAGGCCAGCTGATACCAGGAAACAAAATATTAGTGTTATTTTACCATGCGGAGAAGAAAAGATCTTGGTCTTGAATGATATTATTTTCGTTGATATTAATCTTGTCAATGACGCGATAAACACAGAAAGATCGCCATGGAAACTAGGATACGCAACAACGATACATTCATCGCAGGGATTGACCATAGATGGCCAAATTTGGATCGTCGATGATAGAATTTCCTGGTCAAATTTAGTTTATCTAGCAGTGTCTCGAGTAAGAAAATTATCTCAGTTGGGTAGAATTCGGTTTCACATAAGTGACGCTGGCGGTAGTTGAGTATCCTTCGGTATTATTTGTAATTCTTCCTTGGTAAATCCTCGTTGTGGCGCTAGTGAATCTAGAAAATAAATTGCTGGTCTCCCTGATGATCTTGTTACGGCTGATATTTTATGTGTTGTGACACTCCAGGTTGGATCGGTTGCTCTTTTTCTTCCTCCCTCGGCTTCTCCTTCCTTATATAAATACCTGACCATGACGCTACCTAGCACAGGCGGAATCGTAGAATTTCGTTTTAGGGGTATATTCGGTTTTGTAATTGCAATTGCGGGTTTCATTGATATTGTTCGTGTTACTTCGTTATTTAGTGCGTTAATCACACGAGGCAATCTTGTTACCCAATCGTGAGATCGATTATCCTGGATAAATTCTCTCGCGTATTGATATCCGAATAATCTCTCCGCTAGTGTTTTGTTGAATCTTTCAACGATAGCTTGATTGCGGTGAACACCAACTATACCACGTCGGATTTTAACATTATTCTTGTTCATCAATGAAGTAACCGCACCGAGAAATTCTCGTCCTGGATCAATCTGGAGAAGCCTCGGCCAAGTCAGCGGAGATCGCGAGTAAATTTTCTCAAATGCCCTTGAAATTTCCGTTGCTGTTTTATTCGATAACGGTTCCGCTTCTTTGTATCTGCTTGCAATATCAACAACAGTTAGCACATACTTGTATGTAACTCCGTTAACGGTATCGTGAGGAAGGAACATTAAATCAGCCTGATGGACTTCGTTAGGTACGCTGACGGAGAAACTCGCGTACGGTATTTTTTTAGGCGGAGGAAGATATATTTGCCAGGCCGCCTGTCTCGATAACCACGATTCAGCAACGGATTGTTTTACTTTTGCTGCCTTTGCGAGTTTAGCTATTGCTGATTTTCCTCGCCAGAATCCTCGCGGAGAATAATATATTTGCTCCATTATTATTTACCAGCACCGAGTACTAATTTACCTTTCATTGCGCCTTTTATCAACCAAGTTGCCAATTTTTCTTTGAAATTTTTGTTAGGAACTGCGTCTATTGCGTGAATTAGTCTAATATCAGCGAGATGTCTTTGTTGTAAATCCCCGCTACGATACGCAAGATCGTGATAGTAGCATGCGTTATCAATGGCGTTTACCGGATCTTCACCGGGATTTGGTTGATTATTATCGTTGAGTCTTATATCTAGTCTCGTGCCGGGTCCGCAGTAATTATATCCTGGTAGATGCTTCTCTCCGGGATATTTCGCCCAAGGCAGCCCAGGTAGATTTTTCATGGAGGCGGTAATGTCTCCTCCGATTCTATTTTTTTTTTTACAAATCTAAATTTAATTGTCTTGCAAACTGCGCATTCACCCTTGATTGCGTTCCTGTTATTGCGTGTGACGATTTCGATTGGATTTAGCGTAGCTGTGCGCGTACGACACTTAACACAATATAGATCCATGTATTCTAGTAACATGAATGTAATTGATTTTTCCGCCACGAAGAAACGCGAGCAAATAAAACACACCGCGGCGTTACCAAATTCGATAAGAATGATAATAATTGGCCCGTCAGGATCTGGAAAGACGCAACTGTTGTTAAATTTGATAATGCGATGGTTGAAATGGGACAAATTGTATTTGGTTGCACCATCCGTTGACGATCAGCGATGTTATCAGGTATTAAAAGAATTTAGCGACAATACCGATGAGGGCACGATAGAATTTATCACGGATATCAATGAAGCTCCATCGGTGGAAAATTTAGATGGCGACGTTAATAATCTTGTTGTATTCGATGATATCATGCTGGATAAGCAAACCAATCCGGCTAGGATATTCTCGCGTGGCCGGCACAATAACACCGATGTGATTTACGTGACGCAGCGATATACGCAGATTCCGAAAGTTATTAGAGACAATTGTAATATTTTATCGGTATTCAATGGCGTCGATACTCACACGTTAAGAAATATCCATCAAACTTGGTGTAACGGCGATATGGACATAAACAAATTTAAAAATTTCTTCAGCCACGCCCAGGCAACACCACATGGTTTCATCACAATTAATCTTCATGATCCGCGTAGTAGGTATCGAATCGGTCTTGATCAAATTTATTCATGAGATCCGCAGCCCATCTTCGCAAATTTCATCGACACCAGAATAAATTTCCCCCCCCCCCCGAAAAGTAGTGTTTTTTACTTGTCCAGAATCATCGATTTTGCACACAAAAAATGTACTCTGGGTCGAATTTACGCAAATTGTTTTTCGTAGGAAGCCTTATTTTTGAAATCTGAGGCTTCTACGGAGAAAGTTCTCGTAGGAGGCCTTATTTGGTCTGGAACGTCTGGTCTGTAGAACTTCCCTGCTGCTAGTACTAAGAAAAGTTCATCGTATGTTAAAGTTTAATCAATCGTGTTGGATGAAAGATTATATCGACCCTAATACTAGACGAAGAGTAGCTGCAACAACAGAATTTGAGAGAAACTTCTTCAAGTCCACGAACAATAGCGTCTTCGGAAAGTCCATTAGAAAGATTAGATAGAGTGTCAATATAGAAATTGTTAATAACGCTGAACGTCGTAAAAAAATCTGTAGCATCTGTTAATTTTGTTAGTACGAAATTGTTTAATCAAAATCTTGTCGCTGTACATCGTTGTTGTTGTTGTTGTTGTAGGGTTTAACGCCATTTGTCAGCCAGTATTAATGTCGCGATACATAAGAGAAAGACAAACTTAAAGTTGAATAAACCGGTTTATGTTGGTATGACAGTACTTGAGATATCGATATGGTTGATGTAACAGTTTCATTATGAATTTGTTAAGGTTGAGTGGCCTGGTGCAGAGTCGTTTTTACATACACTGACTCGTTGATAAATCAAATCTGATGATATTTACAAAGAATTTTATAAACACAGGGATCTGTTTGATCTTTCTGATTATCCAACAAATAGCGGATATCACTGCGAGTAAGATAAAAAAGTAAGAGGAAAGTTTAAAGATGAAGTTGCTATCAAAATTGTAAGGGAATGTATTGGATTATGTAGTAATGCTTAAAACTATCTGATAATAAGGTAAAAAAAAACTAGCCAGGGTATAAAAAGAAATGTGGTCGCTAAAATAATCGGATTTGAACATTATAAGTCGGCGTTAGACGGTTTTTGTGGATGTATTGAAATGATGGCAATAAAATAAAATTTTTATAAAACTGAGACGGATGTTACGATAAAATATGGTCTTTGCAATTTGAATGAGAATTGTACTGATGGAATTAACACATTTGATTTGGGGGTATAACATGTCTGATAGAGTTGATTGTAGCAAGGTGGATTTTTTAAGGTTGTTACAGTAAATCATCAGCAATTTCGTTTAAAAGATAAGGGTGGTAAAGTTTTTGTGTGAAATATAAATCACAGTACGAGCCATCATAGTATAAAAAATGAGAACACTGAGTACCTAATGACCAAGGTAAATGACGTTGGATATTTCTTTTCTTGGCAATTGTTATATTTGTTTTTCTGTTGTAGGTAAACATACTTCCAGGAACACTTCGTCCAAACAATATTTAAACCGGTATCATTAATCTTGATAATAGTTCTGGTCCTGAAACTCATTCTGTGGCATACGCAATTGATCCACGTGGAATTATTTATTTTGAGTCGTATGGACTGGCTCCACCAAACGAATATGTAAATTACGTAAACACAATAAAACCCCCAGTCTGGTATTCAACATTAGCAACACAAACAATAATAGATCTGCCAATATGTGTCCATGAAGTTATTTCTGTACTCGACGCTTTGTTATCATCAATATTACCACCCCATAAAGTGGTGCACGATAATACAAGTAGACGCACGCGCATTTTGAACAGATCTTAAAGTATAATGGCAGATATTTACGGAAGATCTTCATCTAAACAAAAGCAAAAAAAAAAACAAAAAAAAAAAAAAAAAAAAAAGAACAACAAAAACCCCCCAACAACAAGAAAAACAAAATACAAACGTAACAACTCATGAAAATATAAGTAAATAGATGAGTGATGAAATATCTGAATTATTAAATCTTGCAAATGTATATCCAAACGAACTTGTATTTCAAGATAAGCAAGGAAAATTATAAACAAGGAATCTTTCATTGAAATATATCGTTAAAATTAGTGGAGTAACTGAAAATAGCATAGATGTGTTTGATAATAATGGAGAAATTAAACCAGGTGTTATTATGTCAAGGGTATTAGATAATATTCGTGGTCGAGTACAAAACTCCGGTGATACAATGACTGGTTCTCTCAATATGTCAAATAAGAAAAGTCTAATAATAAAATTAATGATCTTGGAGAAACATAATCCATCAATGACGCTGTAACAAAAAAAAAAATACATCCCCAAAATGATGAAATCGTTAGTTTCAGTTAATAGTTAAAAACATTTAAAACTGATTATTCTAGTCATGTATAATTCTTTCGATGGAAGTGATATAAATGGATTCACGAGAGAATGGGCGAGAAATGTATTCCAACTAGTTTTGTTTGAGATGAAATATGCACAGTTTCATTAGAAACGTCAAACATATTTAGTGATTGGTTATTGACACAAAATACTTCTGTAATAGTGTATGGCGATCATGGTCAATCACCGTCTTTTGTTGGATTGTCTCCACGTAAATGGCAGAAAAAAACTTGTGAGTTATTATAAATATATAAATGATGATCATAGAGAACTTGATCCAGAATTAAAAGAGTTTAAGCAATTAATCAGACTACAACCGAATAAAGTCCACTGCGAAATAATGCGTGAAGTAATTTCAGAAACTCCTAATAACAACTTTTGGAATTTATGTAGACCGAACGATTTGATAGTTGCAAGTAGAAAGATAGTTCGTGATAGACTTCAACAACCATTATATATGTTATATAAATACATGTTTTTTAAAATCTACCTGTAGCATTGTGTTATCGACAAGCAGATACGCGACGACAGAATATCGACGCTGATATACCAGGATCGTCGGAGAAACAAAATCTTGTATTAAATGATATTATTTTAGTTCCTGTCAGTGTTGTTGAGAGCGCGTTAACTATGGAAAAAATCCATAGACGCTCGGATTCGCAATGGCAATTCATTCATCACAAGGATTCACCATCTCTGATAAAAATGTTTGGATCGTCGATGTGGTATCGAATGGTCAAACTATCTGAGCTGCGGAGAATCTTCATATACTTCACAGAAAATAATAACAAAATTCAGGAAAGTAACGATGATATCGGAAAAAATAGTAATAAACAGTGTGACAAAAAATAAAATAAGCGCGATCTCGATGTTGAATTTATGTCGCTGAAACAACATCAAATAAAAATGATTGTGCAAGCTGTAACACAGTAATGTTTTCAAACAAATATCCAAGACAGATTACTATACATGGAATTAATAGCAGTCTTGGTCACACACGCGAGAATGTGATGCTGACCTGTCTTGAATGTAACCGACATCGAGGTGCTAGTTTACAAAAGCGAACGCGGTGGTAATTGTGTATCTTCAGGAATTACTTGTAATTGCTCACGTACACATCCACGCTGAGGAGCAGTTGAATTTTTCTGTAGATTGCAGGTCTACCCGTAGACTCACGTGACCCAACACACGGAATGATGAATTCAGATTCCAAATTATGTTGTGTGATATGAAATGATATAGTATGAAATGAAATGATTGAATCCCCAACTTGAAATCAGATTTCAAATGATGTGGCGTTAAATAGAATGATTCAATAAAAACAAAATGGGATGATGATATTTGCTTCCATATGACGTGTTATTAAATAAAATGATGCAGTTTAAAATGAAATCATTTAACTCAACAAGTGAAATCATGAATTTGAATTCCAAATGATCTCGTATTAAATGATTTAAACAACAAAAGGGATTAATGGATTCTTCATTTCACATTACATCATTTCATTTAATACCACGTCATTTGGAATCTAAATTTATCGTTCGGTTTTGTTCATTAAATCATTTCATGTGACACAAAATCATTTGGAATCTGGATTTATTGTGTAATTTCTTGGGTTAAATCATTTGATTTCCTTCTACATCATTTGATTAACGCAATTTTGGCGGTGACGGCTGCCATATATTTCGTTGTACTTTATTGATAAAACGTCAGACACCTGACAAATGTCTGGCAACATGAAATCACTTTATCGATAATATAAATTATCACAAGGTGCACAAGCGTACCCACAACCATCCGCTGGATTTGACTTTTCTCACGCGTATTTTATCGCTTTAGAATCGCAAGACGACTGAAAAACTACAAATATCCATTCAATAGACAGTAACGTACCAACGCATAACTCTCGGACGACCATCGTATGAATCTAATTTAGTCTGTATTTTCACCATTACGGTCACAAACCCTTTCTACATGACTTCATCGGGCGGAAGTTGTCCATTTTAGTACGGGCTAAATAACATCATGAAAGAATAGAATTCATCGCGTCTATAGTCATTATATAGTTTCCGTTTGCATTTCAAATAAAAAATCTCTGATTCACTATAATTTCTCGAAAACAATTAAATATGAGTTCAATACAAGTCAAACAGTAGTAAACAAATCACATTGAATCAATCAAATTCTAGGGCGTGCGCGATAGCTTTATACTGGGCAAGTGTTCTATGAATCACACCCTAGTTTACGTAACCCTCATTCATATTCGCATGCCATTCTTGATCTTCTGTGTTATCGATGTCAGCTTAGATCTACCTTGTCTAATATGAACAAGATTCACAAAAATGAAGAATACATGTACTTTTACTATAGTGCTAACCATTGCATTAGCTGCAGAGAGGTTGAACAGACCACTTGCTCGAAGGTCCATTTTTGAAGAAAAAAAAACGCTTCCTACGAAAATTACAAATATAAGGTCAATAACTCAAACTGAAGCCTCTTAACTAAAACCGAGAGTTTCTCTAATTGGGTTAATTTATTTTGTTACTCTATCTTTGTCGTTTTTTCCTTCACAATTTTGTTTACCGCCGTGATACTTATTTGTGGTCGCAATAGTTTCTATAAAAATATGCAATAACGATATAAAAATGAAGACCACGGAAGGTTAAATACGTTCACCGAACACGATACGATTTAGGGTTTGGTGTGGCAAATGGAATTAGAAGGATACAACGAATTATAAAATATTTTCATAACTTTCATTAAAAGCAAATGTCATCAACAGTTTTAGTTTCATTGTAAACTCGGATATGTAGAAGCTAGCACTAAGTGAGGGAACTGATAAGCTGGTATCAAAATTTGCACTGTAATGGATGTAAGTAATATTAGGTTTTGGGAAATAATTAGATTGTTCAAAGAGGATATCAATAAAACCAAAACGAAATTGAATGGCTCTGCCAAACTTATAGCTGTATGTGTAGTTAATAGTCATCTTTACATCTCAATGGACCAATACTAATCATTCGGACATTTACAGTAAGAAACTCTCTAATTGAATCATTGACTCAAACGCGACAAAGCAAAAAGATAAAACTATATAAGAATCACCGAGAAGAACTACAAACTTCTATATATCATCTTCCTCTCGTATATTGGCATCTATCAATAAGCAACATGACGTAATATATTTACCAAACATCCAGCTTTAATTGGCACTTAATTCCTGTCCAAAGTTTTTGTCTTGCATTTAATATTACTTGTCAATGATATTTTTAGATTGTATTACGTCTTACCCGTTCTAGTCAGTTATTGTTCTGCACCTGTATTTTTGTCTTGATTATTGTAACGTTTGAGACAAATTCAGTTTAAGATATACACTAAATCAAATTTTTCTTTCATTGTGTATTATGTTGTATGCAGAATCCAACTTCCTGTGAATGACATACAAACTAAATAACTATAATGATAGTCTTTTTTGGTGTCTGTGTATGTGTTGTATTGATTTTATGTCTTAAAGCACTATTTATTAGTTATGATACCAATCTGATTTCATGATATCTGCACTCCTATTAATGCATTTTGTTTCTGTATCTTTTCTAGCAATTCATCTTTTACTGTTACATTTGTATAAAGATCTAACAATGAAATTAACTCGAAAAAACATTGTACTATATGCATCATTTTCTTTTCCAAAATACTTCTTTTATCATGCTATCAGTGTGTATGTCATTTCTTGTATTTCTTATGGATAATTGACATTGTCCTCAACCAGTTGAAAACATATTCATCCATTTAGCCCATGCGCAATCATAAATATTTTTAAATACTCGAAGGAGACAAAATGGGGAAATATGGCTAGAAAAGACAATTATACTACATTAGTCCGTAAATATAATAAATTAGTACATTTCTTTTAAATTCATTTTTTCCAAGGATGCATTAGAATTTCAAAGGACGAAAACTTATCACTTTGGAAGCGTGGACCAACAACAACTTTGTAGTGCGCTTATTGAAACTTCAGTCGAATCAGCCAGTTAAAATGCATATAAATCAAATTCATTTAGTGACTGGATTTTGCCATAAACATTGGACGGCTCCATATCACCTTATGTCCAGATAAATAGGTGAACGGATCCTAAAAATGAATTTGAGAAAGACTTCATCAAGATCATAAAATCTGTGTTTTTGGCATCACAAAGGTGCATTTTCTAAAGCGAATTCGAATTCGACAATGTGCATGATCTTGACAAGTTCTAGATTCAAAAGCCACTGACCCAGTATTTGAATCAAGGGAAATCTTTGATGACACTTTGCTTTACATAACATAAAATTTAAATAGAAACCGCATAAAACCAATATACGCGTTAGCGCGTCAGTACTGGACCTGTCGCATGTGTAATTTTTAATTTTGCAAAATAAAACCTTTTTCAAAAGCGAATGTGACAACAGCGAGAATACTAAAACTCATCCTACGATTAATAATACCTAGAAGAATATCGTAGGAAAATGCTCTAGCAAACCTTTCGAGGAATAATAAGGACTGTTTCCGAAAATGAACTCTATTGTCGAGGAACCAAAGAACATATAAAAAAGGAGAAAGGAGTCCTTCACGTGAGTAATCTATGAACCTTGAGCATGAGGGCATATGGATGAACCATGGTGAGTTTGAAACGAAACGATGGAACCACGCGATTGTCAATCAAATTATGATATAATAATGCTGGCAGTGTTGTATTCCCAGGAAAGACTTACAAATCCACTAATACTAATATTCTGCTAGGAGGCGTTTCCATCCGTGGACGAGTTTCCTATGGTGTGACCGGACACGCCAAATTTGAATGTACTCGTTATCCTGGAAAATCACTCTGAAATTGTAAAGACATTGTTGGAACATGTCGGTCAATAGTGCCAAGTTGAACAGGTTCTAACCCCGATGTTGCATATAGATAACGAAAACGTTGCTTCCGAGCAGTTCTAAAGGCGCTAAGGAACAAAGGTATTACACTAAAATCAAATGAGACATCCTATCCACGGTCGGTTAAACCACTAACGAAGCCTCTCAAGTCTGATGTAACGATTGAAAATCTAACAATGAGAAGCAGTTTATGAAATACAAAATATATTTATGAAAACCATATAATTAAAGTAATGGCTCAATTGAGAGATATATTAGTTCATCATAGACACACTGAAGAATCGAAACAAGTAAATTTATCAATACTACTCACAAAACGTAAGAGCCGGTAGAAATAGAGGTTCAGGACGCATCTCGGTAATGTGTTCAGTGTGGTGCATTCTTGGGAGTCCAAAGAAACGTATATTCGAGACAACAAAGTTACATACGGAGCCAACGATAACGTCGAATTTGTTAATAACGCTGTGTTGACATTGTTTAGCAGTGAATGTTATTTCATCAAGGGAATGAAAATCAAATCAACTATTGACAATTTTGACGTTGTTACAATAATTTTTTCTGTTACAACGATGTATGTCTGCTGGCCTATCTATAATGCATTAAATAAAAAGAAGCCAACTTAAACACAGAAGATGATGCGGCTACCGTAGAAATATCCTAATTTTATTCTCACATTTGCAGAGCTTAACATGCTCGTTGCTTTTCCCTGCACAATTCTAGTCTCAGAGATATTTCGCATTTGTAGACAACCTCCCAAAGGTTGTTTTGGGTGTAGAGAACAAAGTAACGTTAACCAGAAAGGGAAATGCCAATGATATAATTTGGAGTGATGCTGTCACCATTCCAACGAAGTAATAATTGCATTATTTAAATATACTCTTTGGATGTCATCAGTACGTCAATCAGTGGTCACGGACGCACGTTTGACATCATTTATGGGTCTGGCGGAATATTTATAACTTCGTTTCTGGCAAAGACCGCAGACTCACACCAAGTAGAGGCTCGACGAGAATTATCATGGCAATTATGTATTGACATTTAAAACCCCAAATGCCGCACTTATGTATAAATTTCACCATTCTTCTAATCTAACTAAAGTTTGGAAAGAGAGTAATTACTTCTTAAAAGTCGTATTTGACATATACCCTTCTTTGAAATAATCAGTTTGAAGTTTAGAATTAGGAGGTGCCACCACTTAAATCCAATCACCGATGTCGCTAGTAATTCTATTGTTTGTTTTTTTGGAGTAATCCAAAAGTACCGATGCGATAAGTTTGACAAATTCCGTTAGTGAATAATCAAATGAAAGCCAGATTTACACGTTGCAGACAAATTTATTCGAGATAGAAAAACAGAATGGGCTGGTCCGCATTTTATGTGGGTCTGAGACGGAAAAAAGCGTGCATTAGATAAAAATAAGACTCGCTTGATTTTTGCTGATCGGCTGTGGTGACTGATAACTTTAGAGAGCGAATTTGAGCTGAAGTTTGGGTACCTGTTACGGATTTCCATATTAACTGGTAAACATACGTCACCTGCATCTAAACAATATTGTACGTCAGTGCTTGCGGATAGGAAACAATACTCGTAAATCCTAAGCCCAGTACTGCAATTTTGAAGTTCCAATGCCGCAGTTACGTACAAAAAGTCTTATATGCCAAATCTACTAAATCATTCTGAATCTATACAGATACTGGTCCTAAACAACTTCTGATTCCCTTAAAACCAGATAATACCGACCTTTTATCATATTATGAGCCTGGTAATTTCTCTCTACAACTGAGAAACCTGCCATTTTTCATATATGTGTGAATTAATCTGATGTTAAGAAACGACATCCGTGAGTGACTCAAATTCTTTCGAAAGCTGGAACACAATATATGATGACGTCACTGTTGTAAATATAAAGAGCAAAAACAAGACTGTTACGTATATCTGATTTAATATATATATATATATATATATATATATATATATATATATATATATATATATATATATATATATTTAAATTAATTTGTCACTTTTAGATTATATATTCTATTATATGATATTGTATTGTAAATTTATTCATTATAGATGATACTTTTATCAGGAAATGGTTTGACCTTGACTGTTAGTTTATAAATAACAGGTGTTGATTTAAATTCTGACATGGGTCCAGAATTAGCAAACAAAGTTCTATTCTATTTTAAAATGATTGATTGTTACCAATGTCATAATGAATCTACGTGAGTTAAGAAGTAAACACTTTAAAAAAATAATGTATTCCGGGAATAAAATCATCGGTCTAAGCAAGGCCATATTCTGTGCATGTGATATAAACATGATCACATGACCCTTATTAATGTTTTAAAAAGCCCATATAACTCAATGTTTGAGAGAAATAATTTTAGTAGAAGTTGGACAGTTAACTGTTATGTTGTGCTGTTTAGAGCTTTTTCAAATTACTTGTTTGTAGTTATTTCAAATCACTTGGATTCAAAAATGATTAATTCTGTTATAATATTAATAATGAGGACTTTATATAGCGCCTAATCTTTAGAAGATCTAAGCACTTTACAACATTAGACAACACATATAAGATACAAAAACACATATAATAATTTTATTACAAAAATAAATACCATGAAATTAGAAAAAATATTAATAAAAAACATGCTGAGAAAATTTCATGTAGGAAACATTATTAGGTCTTTAAGTTTGTTCTTGCAGTCGAAATAAGTGAGTTTTGAGAGCCCTCTTGAATGTGATCACTGTGTCTTTGTGTCTAAGTTCAGTAGGCAATGCATTCCACGTTGCTGGGCCCTGGTATGCAAAAGAACGCTGTCCATATGACTTTGTTTTCTTAGTGGGAATAATGTGTGTGCGATTGTCAGAAGAGGAGCGTAAGTATCTTGCTGGTTTGTACACATGAGTGAGGTCGGATAGCTATGCTGGACTAGAGTCCGACAGTGAAACGTAGCACAGAGAACAAATTTTGTGTTTGATTCTGGATCGAATGGATAGTCAGTCTAGGGTACAGAGCAGCGGGGAGGTGTGCTCTGATCGTATGATCCGAGCAGCTGTGTGTTGAACCTTTTGAAATTTCGGGAGTAGATATTGAGATGAACCAGATATAATTGAGTTACAATAGTGCTGTCTTGAAAGTACTAATGAAAACACAAGTCTTTTAGTGTCATCACCTGAAAGATATTTGCGAACTGAGCTGATACGTCTCAGCTCAAGATATGCAGTCTTGCATATGTTCATGACATGTTGGTGCAATGTGAGATTACTGTCCAGAGTAACACCCAGGTTTCGTACTGATTGTGTGAATTTTATGTTGGTGTTGCTGATATTTATTGTTTGAGGTAAAAGATGTGAATGAGATAGTATTTGTATTGTGATCAGAATGGCCTCAGTTTTATCATCATTGATCTGCAGCTTGTTACATGTCATACATGATTTCACATCGGAAATGCACCTCTCTACACCTTGAATGGTAGCATCAACTTCAGTTGGGTGGCTAGATTTGTATATTTGGGTGTCATCAGCCTACAATAGGTGAGAAACTGGATGATGATGTATGACACTTGAGAGCGACTGAGTATACATAATGAAGAGAACAGGTCCAAGAACAGACCCCCGTGGAACACCACAACATAGATTAACTGGGCTGGAGTGTATACTATTTGCAATTACAATTTGTGTCCTGTTGACCAAGTAGGACTTGAACCACGCAGTAAGGCTGTATCATGAATGCCAAATGCATGCTGGAGACGTGAATTAATATATCATTGTCTATTGTGTCAAATGCTGCAGACAAACCAGGAGGGTGAGGACTGTAATCTTTCCGCTATCCAACACAGAGAGAATGTCATTAACTACTTTTAGAAAAATAGTTCCAGTACTGTGTCAAGAGCGATATGCAGATTGTACATTGCTCAAAAGACTGTTTGAATTTAGATGAGATACAAGCTGTGATAGAACAACTTTTTCTAAGATTTTTTTATATGAATGGAAGATTAGAAACTGGGCGGTAGTTCTTTAAATCGTTATGGTCTGGTGTTGGTTTCTTCAGCAGCGTTTTACAATGGCAGGTTTGAAAAATGATGGGAATTCCCCGGATGAAGTGAGTTGTTAATAACATCAGTTAGTGAAGGCAATACTGGATCTAAGCACTCAAGCAGATGTGACGTTGAAATTGGATTAAGTTTACATGACTTTGGTGCACTCTTCATCACAATTGTACGTACGAAATCCATAGAGACAGGTTCAAATGCTGCTAATGGTTGCCGCTCAAATTCTGTATCCCAAATGTATGACGACGAGTCAATTGAAATTGTGGTGTCAAGCTTATCGTTAATGGTTTGTACTTTGTCATGGAAGAAATTTGTAAATATGTCCGGAAGGTCGACTGGAGAGAATGTAGATGGAAGTGGTGTTGATTTGTTCCTTGACATTAGCTTGCTAGTAATCTCGAAGAGCTCTTTGTTACTGATCTTTCCATGATCTTAGTAATGTAGTGGGCTAATTTCGCTGCATGGAGTATATTTGTGACATTCTTCTTAGCGACTTCATAGATTTGCCTATGAACAGTGAGTCGATTGGAAAGCCAGAGCCTCTCAGCTTTACGGCGGTCTCTTTTAACAGTGCGAAGCTGGTCCATAACAATACTATATCATGGATAACACTTTTGAATTGATACTCTGCACTTAGTAGCTGGGGCATGTTTGTCAAGTAATGAACGCAGACAGGTATCGAGTTGTTCTGCGGTAGGAGGTAAGCAAGTTGTTAGGTTAGCTTGGATGAAATCATTGTCATCCATTTGTCTGGAAATATTCTGATGAGTGCTCACACAAGGAAATACATTGGTTACAAAATCAATTTTGATTTCCAACACCGGACTGCCATTATTGTATTTCTACAAGAAACTGTAGATAAGCACAGTACTGACAACATCATACGTCATCTTAATCCATCTTGGATTTTACATCAGGATTCGAAATTATTAGAACGTTTATACTACGACTTTTGCAATTTAATTCGTGGAATATTGTTAGATTAATTTTAGATTTGATTCGTGAAACCGTAAGTTCGCCTTTTGCTTTTTAACAGAATTTTCAAGGAAAATAAATTATTTGCTAAATTTTAAAAATGTTGTTTTCACTCTTTCTGTGTTCCTGTTTATTCGAGCCTAACACGTAACAAGACATTTTCACATATCATAACCACGAGTTGCCGGATATAAACCTAAGGCTATAGGACTCTACAGCTTCGATTTCATGTTTAAAATCAGACATTTCATTAGATATAAGTAATGGATTCTGACCGCTATTGTAAGGGTGCAGACTTTGCGGATTGGGTTGTGAATCGGGCGACCAGTAATGCTATCATTTATATTAATTATTTTCCATGTGGCAGAAAATATTTGCTTCAAGAAGTCTAAACAGTCTCTCAGAATGTTCTAATATAATTTACGAATGAGATATAAATAAATATATACTTTGAACCACTCTAACGTACCAATACGAACTCTAACATTTTTTGGAATCATTTCATTAGCATCTGAAATGCCTAGCTGCTGTTTGAACAACCAGGCATAAAACGCTCAGAGATAGTTTCTACAACGAGAAAGTCGATTTCACCGCTGACGTCAGTGCATGTTCATGATATTGAACCAACATTGACTCAGGCAAAATGAGTAAAATTTAGACTGTTATTTAAGGATATACTTGATCCGAAAACAGTCTCTAGTCGAAGACGAGAAAGATCGTTTCATTGATTAGTCATTGTTGTAATTACCACCACTATGGCGCTAGGCACCGAAAACGTACAATCATCAGAAACTTAACTATTCCTCAGAGATTTTATATAACGGTATGACAACTGCATCAGTAAACGTATTAGGTTTGAAGTAAGTGTGGGCATTGTACCTAATCATGGACGGCATATAGAGCAGTTTTCTACATGTGATCATGATATTAATAGAAGGAAAAAAACATGTTTAATGTTACCGACTCGATAATAAAAACTAGTCCGAATAAAAAGGTCTAAAGAGCCGTGAAATACAAAAGGTTTGTGTGATTATATAAGCTATGTGCGGAATCTGAGCAGCAGCACACTTTGGATAATATGGTGTGAGAAGGACTTCGGCAAATCACGCGTATGATTTTACTATTGCGTGATTAACAATATAACTTTATAATAGCGGTTTAGTTGGTTACTGATGAAGGCCACATCCTTTTACACCATAATACAATTTTCTTTCTTGGACACCTTTTGGTAACTTTCACAGATTACAATACGCGGGTTGTCTTTCATACATTGTTCTGTTAGGACAAAGTTACGTGGGGTATTACTTTATAAAATTAGATCAGTAACAATAATCCCCCCCAATAAAACACACTGTTATAACTCATTTGCTATTTCTATTCAAGTGATGTAGAGACAATGTTCCATAAAAAGATTATGGTGGAAATCTGCATTGCGCCATTACCAGGAAAGTGAAGGTTTTGCAAAATTTTACATATTTTTCACGGATTAGTTTACTTATTGGACCACACTTTTAATGACTGTTAACGGTGAACCAAAATAAATTTAGTTTTTAATATATAGGATATTATCAGTTTGTTGATATAAAAATCAAAAGTTCTCATTTTTATCATTTCTACAAATGATTGTGACCTACTTGAAAGGTGAAGTCACCTCCATTGAGTAAAGGGAGGACTTGATACAGAAAACACTTGATTTGTATTATTTATCAATACAAATAGCACAATCATCCACTATTCAAATTGGTTTACTTGTGTTTGCATAATATCTGCACACGCAACTCAAGACGCGAGGTCATGATGTAGGCGGAATACCTTTGAATGAAGCTATAAACGTCAGATGATGATTTCAAATTATACCTGCGGATCCTCAGTAGATGTTCTCTGTGTAATTTCATTTTCCTGGAGGTCATTGGAGGTCATTAAAGACAAGTTCATATTACATATATTACTGACATTCTTTTAAAGGCAAACAGTTTATAATCCGTTTATCTATCCATACATACATACATGCATACATACATACATACAAGCACATATGCATATCTCAACGCCCATTTTTTATTTCACGTTTCTCGGTCCATTAATACATGTATCCATTCATCGATCCATCCATGAATACATATTCATATCCATATATGTATATATTTCTGTATATGCACACGAGATTCACACATTTACAATAAAAGCCATCAAAGTAAAATTATGGTTTTTATTCTCCATATTTCTCATAAACTTGGATCGATATGTTTCCCACAATTCCTGCAGTTATTGAGTATCGCTAGAGAGAAAGTCGTTCATGAGATAGTTAACAACTTTCCTGATACCTAAACAAATGTATGATGTGAGTGTATATTTCTTTATAAGCGCATAAGATTCACACATAAATATAAATACACATCATTCCGTTTACAGCGAAAACAATAAACGTAGAATATTTTTTTCTTCACATTTCTCTCAAACATGTATTGATATGTTTCCCACAATTCCGTCAGTTATATCAGTATTTGACAAACAAAACTTTGTTGTTGGCTACAGACATAGTCATTCATCAAATAATTAAAATCTTTCCTCATTTCTAAACAACTCTCTGTTCCGCCACTATTTTCAGGTTGACCAGGATTCCAAAAGGAGAACGTGTTTGAAACTGCAGCTCCTCTCACTGTTACATAGTTCGTCCCAGGAGTTATTGAACTACCCCCTAACCAGAAATTTGGCGGGCAACTTCCTGAAAACGAGAAAAATTCATCTTTTCAATATCTTTATATATTATACCTAATTACTAAACTAGTATCCAGTTAAATTACGAGAATGAGACGTTTCAACGAAATGGACATTTCTTTTATCGGCACTTGTGTATAAACTTATAATTTGTTCTTTTTGCATCACTTTGCGAAATCACTCTAGGAAGAAAAGTATAAGCCAACAAAAATACAACTGTTCAAAATATCGTTTAAATATCTAGCTGCATGAGGTTACTCATAAACAACGTTTCTCCTTAAACGTATTCGCTTTACCGTAATTGAGGTCCATCTCTCATCAATTTTATTTTGAATACGTAATAAATACACTCAACGTACCATATGGTCAAGGTAAACGGATTAACGAAAGGATGCCAAAAAATGTATTGTACGACTAGAATTACTGTACATATGAAGTAGATGAGGTTTACTCCCAAAATATTTCAGATAAGCACTTTCTGTAACTTTTAGATGGCCAATCTTAACAATAGATTAACAAATGTACGTTTTGTTTTTCGCTTTTTTTTGGTATAATCTGCTAATTCTAGCCGGTTTGTATGCTATTTGGTCTTCTTTATCTTGATCTGTTCGTCTCTTTTAGTGTTAGAAGTTTGAGATACATTTTCCTTACGTTATTGAGGTTTAGTATTCGCGTACCTGTTGATTATGTTACTAATAAATGACACAACCTCAATAGGTCACAAGGTGGAGGAGAGTAAAGCATGGCCATTAGAACCACTATTACACGTATTCGTCACTTACATGTAACAATTGCATGTTGTAATATTACACCACAGTCCTGAGTTACTAATTTTCTAGGAGGAGAAAACTCCATTGCCCTAGTGATGGCATGCTAGTCCTGGTCCATTTTCTTTTTTGATTTGATTTCTTTTTAACAACGCGAGTAAAGCAAACGCAATTCCGTGACTCAATATAATACAATCCGTAGTACCTTGTTAACAATGAAAATCCTATAACATACTCTGACAATTACAAACGAGCAGCGACATGTACTAATTCCTGCGTTAAATGAATCTCTATAAACTTGCCATATTTGATTCACATTCAATTAATTCGTTCGTTATTTGCTCATAATCATTCAGAAAGAGACACAAGAGTGATTACCGACAACTTCCCGTTTGACTGTATAGTCAAATGCATACAAAAAGATCTTTGATACCACTGATCTGCGGATCGCTTCTTAATATGCTATTTCATTACGTATTTGCTTGTAGATTATAGAATCGATGATGATTTTACCCTCATTTTGTTGAGCGTGGTCTTTGAAAAACTGGTAGTAGCACTCAGAGGGCTCCAAAAGGTGACCTCCTTCCGTTCGGCAGACTGTGCGTGCAGCAGACCAGGATTTACAGGTTGAGGACTCGTATCGATAACAGAATCGTCCACACGCGGTTGAGTACAAGTAATAAGTTGATGGACATCCTGGAGAAAAATGTTGCATAGGTAGATAATAAAAATACAAACCTATCTCAACAAATCATGCAAAACAAGAATGAAACTTTTGTATCTTTTTGTAACCTCTATAATTTAATCTCTTTTAGCAATGTAGTTGTGGTACAATTCCATAATCTTTAGCATTTTTAAAGTATTACAATTATGTTATTATAAGTTGGCTTATATTTGCATCACTAGCTTCACCCACATACTTGTATGATATAGACACTTTAGACACGAACTTGTTCATTTTGCTCATACGCCGTTCTTTTTTAATTAGTTTATAGAACGTAATGAAGAGTTGGTAGATTCATCGATTCTGCGTTCGAGCTGAAAATATTATCTCTTTTATTATTGGGCGATAACTAGAGTAGGTTTCGTTTTGCTTTAAACACAAGAACGTCAGGTCAATATGTTTCATTTATTTATTTTATTATTGTGTCTGTCAACGTTCCATGTAAAATCAAACTATCAATATTAAACTGATTAAAAGACAATTTGTTTCATTCCTTCTTTCAGTAGTCATTTGCGATGGTAATCCTATTTTACATCTGAATGTTACCAATTGCAAAACACAACGTAATACTTCGTTAGGGACAATTGTATTCTTTGCCTCATTGAACATCTATTAGCTGCTACATTTCTGGAAATGGTAATCCATTTGTTCCACAAATTTGGAACCTGCGCATGAGATTGCTGCCTTTAATTTTCTCTGACATCCAGTCATTTTGACTTTACCCTTTTAATGTGTTCTTTCTGTGATTAAAGTAAACAAGTTATTAAATAACAACTGAAGATAATCAGCCAATTTATTATTTACTTGACTGATGGTTTCTTAACTTGTGAACTTGTTTGATTTGCTTTCTCGGAAGCCAGCAATCTTTGTCCTCTTGTCTAAAAGTCTTAAGCTCTGGAATCTTTAATCCGATGCACATTTTCCGTTTTATTTTAAAAGTAATTTTTAATAATTCAAATTTTAATGAATTTACCGCATTTTCAACGTTTTGATTGGATATAAATGGTCACATGATACTGATCTATAATTTTTTTACAGATCGATCAATTCTGCAAACTACTTTTGGTTTCCTAATCTGTTCATTGTGATCAATGAATCATTATTATGGAATATTAAAGTATAAGGATAAACAAATATGTAATAGGTTTTGTAACGAATGGTCATTTACTGTGTAAATCATATTGGTCTTTCTAAGTCTATTTGCCATTCAGTTATCAATTTGTGCATATACCTGAGTTTCCAGGTAAGACTAGGGTACATTGTCTGCTATTGTATCTTAAGATCATTTATGTTTAAAAAACATGCCATTAATTACAATACACAAATACGTTAAACAAATGGACTTACATTTTTTCAATATAAGCTCTATTACAGGTACTGATGATAAGACCGGACCGTCAAAATATTATTTCCATACCAGAATTCAGTACTTCGTGTCTTTCAAATAGACTTTATTCGCGTGCTAAACGCAGAAGTTTTCTGTCAATTGCAGCTCTATAGTGTGCAAAAGTGAAAAGTTATTCTGGAAGATACAACACTTTGTACAAGATCGAAGATGCTCTGGAACGTCTGTGACTACTCATGGTAAAGTGATGTGCCACGTTTTGTTTATTTCATTAAATATACAACCTAGAATCTTCCAAGAATGCTGGCATGGAAGGAATGATCTTAAGTCTAAATTAATTTATGGTAGGCATTCATGAATTGTTATGAATTATTAATGTGTATGCATTACTGTCTATATGCTTAAATATGAACACAATAAAAGATTACGCAATAGACACGAGAATTAGTAACGTAGTTTCTGTACATATCAGACTAAATAAGCTCTTAAAAAGTGGCATAAAGGTTATTTACACCAAATCCGCAAACCTAAGGAGAGTGAAAAAGTGTGTATATGAACGTAACAATTAACACTATGAATTTATTGAACGCAAGAAACATACGTGAACGTAACAACGTAACGTTTCACCTTAACAAATAGGCCAGATTAAAAACTGGATTTTACATCAAAATAGTTGAGTTAAAGCAAATTTCGTTGCAAAGAGAAATATCATAATACTAAACTTTTAATAAAACAGATCACAAAGAGACCCAACGTAAAAACATAAACACATACAAATATAGAGTAAAATAAATAATTGTGAACAGTAAGAATTTGTAATGCGTTTTGCGTGATGATGCTTAGAATTATTCTTGAGGAAAAGTTTCATAAAACAATCAGATGAAGGATCAGATAAACTCTGTAAAATGTGGTACAGGTTTTAACTACAGATCTAAGATATGATACTCTCCACATTTGCAAACTCATCGCTGATATTATCAATTGTTTGCCAAGAATATTGTAAATGTCTGGAATTTGAAATGATTTTCAGAGCAAGCTAGAGTCAGGAAATCGGATGGTTCAGCGTTTGAACGTTTAATAATCATTCTATAGTATCTGCTAAATATTTTTATTTAGCATTGATAGATCATAACCATTCGCGTAGCAACACAGTTATTAACTTCCATCAATATATATAAAGTATGTCACCTCAACAAGAGTGCCTATACCAATGGACTGGATCCTTAGGTTGTGTTTGAGATTTTTTGCCTAGTCGAGATGGTATGGGGATTGGGCAATACAGTTAAGGCGATGTGTGTGAAAACTCGAATTCTAATTACACCATGGGACGAGTTAAAATTTGCTTAACTTGTAATAGTACCATTATTTATCAAGATATAATACCATTTTATATTCTCACTCATCCGTATATGGGATCAGCGAATAGATCTTGCCACTATATCTTGCGCATATTTGTGTTTGCAAAATATGCCTATTACATGGAGACATTGACTCATTTTGTGTGATTCCAACGTTATTGATAAAGTTTATTAACTGATGTACGTAAGGAAAATTATGTTTAGTGTTGGATTTAAAAACCTATTCCCTTTCCTAATACGACTTCTACCATAACAATAAAGAAATTTGTGTGCAGTTGATATATACTGAGCACGTGTGCATTATCTGCGAATGCAAGGTCGTTAAAGAGATATGGAATAAGAGACGATAAGAAGGTCACCTGGGGCTGGCGTTGTAGACGTTGTTGTCGGCGTTGTTGTAGGCGTTGTAGGCGTTGTTGTAGGCGTTGTAGGTGTAACATTTCTAAGCCGAAGAAGTTCTGGCAAGATTCGTAAAACAAGGATGGCGAAGCCTGAAATAAAAGCGAATTTTGCAAATACTTAACAATATGTTAAAATAACACAAGTCATGAAAAAGTAACAAAATAAGAAAATAACCGAGCCAACAATAAATAATTATGTAAGCAGAATCTGATTAACTTCATTTGGTTTCTCATCCATCAACTAATTAATCATGACAAAAATGGATTATGAAGAACGTATGCATGTCAACTGTGTGTCTCTGTCAAAAGAAACAAGAAGTACATCAAGAGACAACGAAGAGATTATCAAAGAGAATTTTTAGACAATGACTTTAGAATGATCTTGTTTTAGACGAAATAACCAATACATAATTTCCATCGAGGCGTTGGTCAAAACAAATCAAACTGAAAAAGAAAACATGTTATTTTATCAGAATTTAACCAAACTTTATTAAACTTAAGAACACCGACCTTTATATCAACATATAGCAATGAACTAGCCAATGCATCATTAAAAATACTTCTATATTGCTCGAAAAGCTATACATATATATATGTACATACATACATACATACATACATACATACATACATACATACATACATACATACATACATGCATTGTATAAATCCTTTAATTTATTCAATACATCTACTCGGGTTTCGTTTTGTGTATACTACGATACCCGAGGTTGATTTATGTATATTGTACAATATTTCAAAATAGTTAGTTCGGTTCATGATATGCTGCACGTGCAAAGTGCTTTAAATGGGAAAAGCTGAATGTTTTCAGCGCACAATGTACGATGACTTCGTCTGTGTATAAATGCCTCACAATAAGATTAAATATACACATTACGGAACGTCTTGTCAGTGAGCGGTCTACTTTAAGGACTGGATATCTTCAGCTGTAGAGCTGTGTTAATTATTAATGTCTTGTGTATAAGTTATAACTATTGTACTACCACGTTTATCTTTGTATGTTTTCTATATAGCTTCGGTTTATGTATTATAATGTAGTGTAGTATAGTGTAATGCAAATATTTTTATTCTGGTTTGTAGCTTAGCAAGGGTTTATATTAGCAATACATGCATGCATACATACATACATACATACATACATACATACATACATACATACATACATATATATATGCACCCATGCATGCATACATAAATACATGCATATATACATGCATACATACATACATACATACATAGGCATATATGAATGCAGAAACACACAGACCGACATATTAGCAGAAAGATGACAGACAGTTAAACAGAAAAGATGTCAAATATGTACGTATTTAGCGAGAGAATAAACACCAAGAATTCCAAAAATAGATCCATATCCGGTTTGTAGCCCTGGTGGTCATGGGATTATCAATCTTCCGTGAATGAAGTTGGTTACTGGATAAGTGCTGAGCAACCCAAGCACTACAAACAAAAAGATCGGGTATCTCATGCCGTTTGGTACCTGCACGATAAATCAGAATTTGTTAAAATCAACTTCTCTCTCTCTCTCTCTCTCTGTACATACATACATACGCATATATATATATATATATATATATATATATATATATATATATATATATATATATATATATATATATATATATATATATATATATATATATATATATATATATGTATATATATATATATATGTATATATATATATATATATATATATATATATATATATATATATATATATATATATATATATATATATATATATATATATATATATATATATATATATATATATATATATATATATATATGCCTCTTTGTGTCTCTGTCTTGCGATCTAACGTTTAGTGACACGATCAAAGTATTGTAAATGGATTCGGAGGACATGGAAGCAATATATATATGCCTCTTTGTGTCTCTGTCTTGCGATCTAACGTTTAGTGACACGATCAAAGTATTGTAAATGGATTCGGAGGACATGGAAGCAAGTTAGTTTCAACCTCTTAAACGTTTATTCTATCTAGGAATAATAAATGGGCACAAATATATTATTTGTTAGTACCACCACACCACCTTTGAGGGCCGTGTCAGAAGATCCGTGCCAGCTAGGCGTGTTCTCATAAACCCCCATTATGATACAACTCGCTGAGACATAGATGCCGAGAACCGTTATAGAGTTTTAGAGGACTTTTGTGTACTGCCGTTAGAAGCCACACGGGATAATTCTTACAGTATTGCGAATGAATTCGCGTCTGGATCTAATTAGGGAATTAAAACATTGTACGATTAATGGTGCGTTTATAGCGTCAAGGAAACGATTCAATCACTGTATATCTTTAGAGCATCATTTCGAGTTTTCGCAAAAGCTAAAAATAATTGCATTTTTTTAAAAAGTATTTTGGAGTAAACACATTAAACACTTGGCGAAGATTATGACAAAATCATTTAATGTTATTGTATGAAGTCCTGAAAGATATACATGTGTCGCAGACTTTGAGTTACCCAGCAAGGTCGTGAAAATATTGTAGACAGTGACAACAACAAAGACAGTGTATTTATTGTATAAATATTTATCAGTAAATAAGCAATTAAACTGGGCCTATTTCTATTATATACTGGTATGTCGACTGAGAGAACGTAGGATACGGACTCCAAGTGGTACGAGAAAGACCTATTCTTAGCACTAATAGGACGTATAGTGCAGCCATGGCTGATTGTGAGGCACCATCCTGCAGATGAACCATAGGTAGAAAACTGTGAATCAACTTGAGGAATCCGTACGAAAAAGTGGAATTTCGCTACCAAGAGTTACAACATAAGCAGGTATACTTGCTCTATTAGTATTTCTGCCAGAGAAGCCAAGCCGGAGGATGAGATTGTTTCTTGAAACAGAAACACTGTTATATAATCAGATTCCTCCACGAAGAAGTAAGGCCGAAATCGTAAATGTGGCTGCTAATGAGGATACATGCCGCCAACAGAAAAGCAAAATCTATGTACCCTGTTTTACATTGCCCATCTGTTATGTATATCTGATTTAATTTATATCTGATTTAATTGTTTGTAAGTTTTAAAATCTTTCTATTTTTTAATTTCATTATATGTCAAAATAATGTAGTTCTGTTTACCAGGAACTTATATATTTTCCAGAACAATGTTTGCCCTTGACTGTTCATTTTAGTATATAAAAAAGGCTTACCTTGTTCATGACCTTAATTCAAAATTAGTAACTGTCACGTGAACAAGTTTTTCTTAACTTGTTTATGGGAATAATAAGTTTGATATCTAGGCTGTGTTGGTTACGAGACCTCCACTTGTAAATAGTTTTTAGTTAAGTAAACAACTTTAATTCTTTGGGTAAAATGATTGGTTTTCGTCAGGGCCATGTTTTGAGAGTACTTCATGTAATATGATCATGTAGCCCTCATATGGGCATCCATTCTGCACCTCAACATTACTGTATAACCATTACTTTAGAGAAATAATCGGAGTTGGGCTTTTACACTGCAACGTGTTTGTTGTGTCAGTTGGAGTTATAATTTTTATTCGAATTATTTGGATTCTAAAAGATTAATTCATTTCCTGGAAATATTTAGAGTGCTCATACAGAATTCTTAATCAAAGATTTTTCTTAAAAACTTTGTTCGGATTTCAAACACCGTAGTGTTATTTCTTGTTTCTAAAAGGAACTGTAGACATCAATACTGTACCGGATACATCATACGTTATCGCCTTCCATCTTGGATTCTTCGCCGGGATTCGAACATGGATTCACTAGAACATTTCATTATTAGGACTTCTAAAATTTAAATCGTGGATTTTTTTGGAGTGTTTTTGTGATTTGATTGTTATAACCGTAAGTTCTTATTATTTCAATTTTACAGTATTTTTCCAAGGAAATAAATTTTTTGTTAAATTTGTCAATGCTTGCTTTCACTCTTTCTTGTGTTACTGTTTATCCTAAACATGTATCACTACGACTGTAGTGACAAACAAGATTATCAGGAAAGGACATTGATATCATTTTGGGGCTGATGGAGATCATTGTTCTCAGTGTTTACTTGATTATGTCTCATGACCACCCGAAAAATCCCATTCACCGGAAAATGATATGTTATCAACCTAAAACCTATTGTTTTGGAGTAATGCCTTGACAATACTGAACCGTAATAACACTGAGGCTGTTAATATTACAATCGACACGCTTTTCCGAAGATTGTCGAAAACTTGGTACAAATTCACCAACGCAGTTTCAGGATGGACTGGAGATACATTCCAACACTAAAGTGTATTCCACAACCAACATTAATACATGTGAAACGCAATGACAACCCGTGTTTGGAGTGGGTGATGTAATACGCGCTGCATCTTGCGAACAATCATATTGTTTATTGACATCATGCTGAATCGACCCTGATATCTCTGATAATGTGTTTGCTTGGAGTACGACGGAAAGCTTTTGCCGATGCGATTATCGACCTTGATACCCAGATTGATATGTTATTGCTGATAAGCCTGGATACCCAAGCAGCGTAGTGCCATTATGATATGTTATTGCTGATAAGCATGGAAAACGTGAACGGCACTAACACCCAAGCAGCGTAGTGCCATTATGTGTGTATAAAATATCTTTCCTTAATGTACTTGCACAGAAAGCACCGTGCGAGAAAGTTTCCGTGTCGAAACTGCTTAAGTGTATACAGCACAATTCTTTCTATACACAAAACTGTTCACATGTGCAAGCAAAAAATAGATGAGGAAAAATCATGTAATAAATTGAAAAAAACAGTGTGCGGAACATAAAAACCCAAACATTTTGCAGCAATATATACATGGAAAATAAGTATACCATTTCACACTAAATGTTTTCCATTTAACTCTCTGGAAACAGGCGCAAGCTACCTAACACATTTTAATAATTCAATATCATGATTAAGAAATATACCCCCTAGAAGGGGTGGGTAGCATATACTGAAAAACGATATAGTTTTTATATCCTCTTAATCAATTCCATCTTCACGAATTACCATCTTCACATATTATAAAAGATCACATAATCGTGAGACTTTCTGATAATGAAGTGTGAGGTAAGTTCGTTTCTTATAACACCCTCATTTAAACTACCAAAGAATCGTCGCTCTCTTTGCATGTCGAATACAGGCAGTGCCGTTGTGATGTTTACCACATTTATTTCTTACTAGGTATCTGTTTATAATATGTAGGAATTTCATATTCTCATCAATCAGTTTAAACGTTCCAAACAAAATGATAGTACCTTTAATAGTTTAATGCAAAGTAATATAGCGATTAGCCCATTTAAAAAGCTAGGGTGACTATATGCGATTCAACGTAGGGCTCATGAGATAACGCTATATCTATTTACACTACCATAGACAAAAGAACTAACGTAACAAACGCGTATGATTCTATTTGAGAGGAGCAAATGCGCTTTGTTTGTATTTATATAAAACAAGAACCGCATAGTAGGTAATGTTTAAGTTCGTAATCTTTATCTTCCATAGTAATGCCAAATTGTATGGATTTTCTGAAGGAGAACCATACCAAAGAATATTTACAAAACATTAAGATAAATGTATAACAATGACTCTCGTGGTCTCCAGTTTGAGTTGACGTTAGAGCCTGACAAGTCACTGTGGAAATCATAATCAGAAATGTACAGATTAGTATAATTAGACTTACCGTTTCCTGCTCCGACACTGTCACAACTAAGAAGAGAAGAAACAAAGCCCTATTTATTTAGATCAGTCCAACACACGAAGGCCGGTACCAAAACTGACCAATTATCTTGTTCACCGTAGTCCCGCCTTCTTGATCGCGTGATGAAAAATCGACTAATAAATTTATGTTTTATGTTATAATCAATGCGCATGCGGAAGATTTGAGAGGAAAAATCCTGTACTGCAATAAAATTATTATTTGTTTGTATGACTTGAAGCCATTTAACATAAAATAGATCCATCCATCATAATTTTGTACATGCCAACATATATCTATCAACATATATATATCCAACATAAATTCTTTACCTGCCAATTTACACACACACACACGCCCACACACACAGGCAGACACAGACACACACATACATATATACATATATATATATATATATATATATATATATATATATATATATATATATATATATATATATATATATATATATATATATATATATATATATATATATATATATATATATATATATATATATATATACATACATATATATATATATATATATATATATATATATATATATATATATATATATATATATATATATATATATATATATATATATATATATATATATATATATATATATATATGTAAGTCATCATTCAATGCTGTACGCAATTTAAGTAGAAGAATGCAAACTAGGTCCAAACAAATGGTTCTATTCAAATCCAAACACGCAAACACACAAGCCACAAAACAACCATATCAATAAATCAGTAAATATAATGGATGTATCAAACAGCACCAATAAAGCATGTAAAACAAGCAAGATTAACGCAAGTCGTATCAACCACAGCAAACTCCAATTCAACCAACATCACACTGAGACCCCATATTCTGGTCACAAACAAAGACCAAACAAACTACACACCAGCAGACATAACTAACACACCCTCACCCCACCAACAGAAACTACTAGAAATACAAAACTACACTCCAGGGAACAATATAAATACAATGATCATACTATCGCCAATTCTCTTCAAGGAAGCGGAAAAAACACACCTAAATGAAGATAGACACCGCTATTCCAAACCTATCAAATGAATTTGAGAGTAACCTACTTACCTTAAACTCCCCACAATTAGACCACATAACCATAATCAGCACCCCAAAATTCACCAAAAATGACATAACCAAATCTAGAAACAGGCAAACAAACCAACAACAGGAAATCAAGCAAAAAACAATAAATCAAAACATTAGGAAAGAAACTATACACTCAAGCCAAACTCCTGAACCTTCTGGGATAATAACAGCATAGGAACCACCAACCTATAGGAACAAATTAAATGAATTAAACACTACCAAACTACCTAGCAGCATCACTAATATGGCAACCCAAAGACCCCAAACAACCCAAAACACTCAAAACACATATCTAGGTAAAGGCAAGGGCCCGCTAAAATTCCAAAACAACCAAAAAGCCACAAGTAAGGTTAACTCAAAACAGGAAATAAAACAACAACATATCCCCCAAAACAAAATTTACAATTATCATTCCTTCGAACACACCATATACATAATCAGGAGGTGAAACATACTTACTAGTCTAAGTACCAATACTATTATGACAGAACTGGCCAAAAATCACACTGGATAATTCAAACTGATAAGACCAAGGCAAAACTACCTGATTGTCCAATGCAACACAATCGAACAGGTGGAAAAATTCATCCAAATTGGAACTATAGGCCTAATAAAGATCAAAGTAGAGAGACACCATATCATTCAGAGGAAAACACGAGTCACTTCGAACTCCAAACACAGTAAAACCACAATTAATCTGGCTGAACCCACTAAAACCAGTATCTTTAAAAAAAGTAATAGCGCTAAACCGATACAATAAGGGCATAAGCAATGAACTCTACGTCATAAACTCACAGCAAATGGAACACAGACCACCAAAGTATATCGTCTTAAAAATCACAAATGACAAGGAACAAACAAAGCAGTTATTGAGGCTACCGAGCCAATACCCTCAATAATAAAACTAGGACAGTCAGGAGTGTACCATAAGCTGGAAAACTACATAAATAGGTCAAGATTTTGCACCAAATGCCTGCACTGGGGACACTACGCCCTCAGATGTAGATTCAAACCAAGATGTAAGTACTGCGGAGGTCCACACAAAGGAGAATGCCACACAACTAAACAAAAATGTGCTAACTGTAAAGACAACCATTATCCTAGATCGGCAGAATGCAGATTTGCAATAAAAGAGAAACAAATAGTGGACTTCATGAACAAAAACACCTCACCTACCAATCTGCCAAAAAAATTATCTGTAAAAACAACTCCAACACATCAAAATCCACATCTGAAACAATCAATGAGCACCAAAACTCTCCACGCAGAATCAGAAGGGAAAACATTGCACCACAAAACATACCCTCGAATCAGGAAACAAAAGAACCAAAAACTACAGCCCACATTGAAACAAACCAAGACCACCCTGATAACACTCAAGATACAAACAAAACTGTCACCCCAAATATCCCCAAACCTAACACATCCCCCAACACAGAATTAATGCAGGAAGTAATGAACCTAACAACAGGAACAAGATCTCAATAGCATAATTAGAATCCTCAAAACCATTTTCACCATACCAGCTGATTGGACCACAAGACTAACAGATAAAGACAATGTCAAAAATGAATAGTACAAAAAAATATAATAAAATCACCATCTGGCAATGGAACTGCAGAGGAATCTTTAAAAACCTATCATAACCGCAGAACAAACTGAATAATACGGCCGTAAAACCAGACGTAATCTGCCTACAGGAAACCCTCATAACACAAGAACACAAACGCCTGCCCAAACTACAAGGCTATACTCAGGGAATCTTTAAAAACAGACCCATGGGGTAGAAAAGGGGGTGGACTAGTAATTTTATTGATAGATACACTAATCTACTATGAAATAATAGAAGTACCCCCTAACCTAAACATCAATAATAGCATTGAAATAATGTCAGTAATGATAAATATAGGAAACACAAACATTCAAATAATAAATGCATACTACCCAGGTGGTACATTCTGCCTTACTAACCTAATCTAATAATAACGACAACAATCTAATTATCTGTGGCGACTTCAACGCACACAGTGAATTATGGGGAGGTAAAAAGAAAGATCAAAGAGGGAAAATGGTTGAAAAATGGATAACTGAGAACAATTTGGTCATCTTAAATGACGGGTCGAACACTAGATCAAACCCTGCAGATGGCACTTTCTCGGCCATAGACATAACCACCACTACCCCAAAATTGGCTCAAATCACAAATTGGTGGGTTGATCAAGAAGATACGCTAGGAAGTGACCATTTCCACATCTCAATCAATATTCAAACAAAAGCTCAGCACATTCCAAACGAAACCCCACCTAAATGGAGGTACCAACAGGCAGACTGGGACCAATTCCAATTATTACTAGCTAGAGTAAATCCAATTAACTTAGAAAGCCCAAATATTGAGATGTATTATGATAACATAACAGACACAATTATAGAGGCAGCTAACCGATGCATCCCAAAGACACCTAAGATCCAAACTAAAACTCTTGTACTATGGTGGACTAAACAGTGCACTATAGAACATAAAGACAAAAAAGGGCCTTAAATAAATATAAACCCACCAAAAATTCTATCGACTTTCACCAATATAAAGATAAAGAAAAAGCACTAAAACAAACTATAAAACTGCTAAAATTAATCTATGGCAAACCTTTTGCTCTAAACTGAGTCTAAAATCAAACTCAAGACAAATATGGGACAAGATAAAAGTTATAAAAGTGAAAGCAACTACCTCAGCCCCAAAAATTAAAAATGCCATACCAAATAAAGATAAGGCAGACCTCCTAACGAAGCATTTTCGAACATGAGTAGCAACAATGACCACACTAGAAAATTTCAAGAACACAAAAAACTAATGGAAGTCACCCAGCCACAAATGTTTCAAGACCAAGGAACAAAATAATCTCACCTTAATAGCGACATCACAGTACATGAATGGGAGATAGCCTTATGATCCAAAAACGAAACATCCCCATGTAAGGATCAGATAGGTTACATTATCTATAAAAAACTACCTATCAATATAACAATAGCTATAATCAAACTCTTTAATAGGATATGGTATAAAGGCCAACTACCCACCAAATGGGAACAGGCCATAGTAATACCGATCTCCAAGCTAGGTAAAGATCCCAACAATATAAATTCGTACCGACCCATCTCCCTTGCAAACAATATTTGCAAAACAATGGAGACAATAATCGCAAATATGTTAAAACACCTCCTAGAAACCAATAACCTACTCTCCATAAATCAATGTGGCTTTCGGAACAAACGGTCCACCACTGACCAACTTCTTAGATTGGAAACATACATCAAACTCGCTTTTAACGCACATAGGAAAACCGATCGCATCCTCATTGCGGTTTTTCTAGACCTAGAAAAAGCGTTCGACCTAGTATTGACCAATTGTCTAATGGCCAAATTAAACCAATTTGGAATAACTGGACGCCTGTTCAACTGGATTGGCGATTTCCTCACAGGCCGGAAAATTACCACAAGAATAGGCAACACCCATTCGGAAGAATTTTCACTTAAAAATGGAACACCACAAGGCAGTGTAATAAGTCCCATACTATTTAACTTAATAGTAAACGACCTTGACCTCAATGCAGCCTCCACAAAAATAAACTTGTCACAATTTGTAGATGATGTGGCATATGGAGGAATGGAAATCCTGCCAATAACACAGTAGTTAAAGAAATCAAGCAGAGCATAGACAAGATAGGGAAATGGGCGGACAAATGGGGTTTCAAAATATCTCATGAAAAAACTGTGGCAATCATATTCAACCCCAAACGAAATAACAACCTAGTCTATTCAAACTTCTATATACAAAATCAATTAATCAAATACGTAACAGTAGTATAATTCCTAGGAATGTTCTTTGACAACCACCTCACATGGAAACAGCACATTGAACAACTCACCCAGAATTGTAACAAAGATCTCAATTTACTCAGGAACATCACAGAGACTGACTGGGGATCCAACCAGGAAACTCTCCTCACGATATATAAAACCCTAATTAGATCAAAACTGGATTACGGTTGCCAAGCATATAACTCGGCTAAGCAACCTGTACTACAAAAACGTGACACTATCCAGAGAAGCCTTACTATTATGCACAGGAACACTCCCCTCAACATCATTAGAAGAACTACAAATACTAACAGGAGAACTACCCTTAAAATTACGTAAGCAAGAACTGCTCCTCCGATACTCCATTCGTAGATACCCACCCCGACACCCATCCCACCAAAATAGCTATAAATAAGTGTAAAGTCGTCTTCAAACCCTAAATCATACCCACACACCAAGTGGAAAAGTAATCCTTGAACTAAGAGAAAAGATACCTATACTAAAAAAACAGGTAACAAATAATACAGTCCAGAACAAATCACAATGTTACAAAAACTGCCAAGGATTAACATTGAAGCTACCAAATTAGGCAATAAAGAAGGACAAGAAAACTTACTAAAACCTGTACTGCTAACCGAAATCAACCAAAAATACCCGGACTATGTTAAAATATAAACCAATGGATCAAAAACAAACAACCCACCAAGAACAGCAGCAGCAATAATGATCCCTGAATTCAATATTCAAACGGGTTCCAGATAACCTGACTATTGCTACATTTACACCACTGAATTCTGGCTATACTTGAATCACTACAATGGATCAAAGACAACCAAATACCTAAAGCAGTCATTATAAGCGATTCCCTAAGCGTTATCAATTCGATCCAATATCGCAATACACACTCTAGGGAACAATTCCTCGACAAAGCATGCCAATTAATCGACGATATAACCACAGCACATCAATTAGTCGAGCTCATGTGGATACCATCGCACATTGGAATCTCTGGCAACGAAACAGCAAAGTTGCACAAACCAAACTAGGAGATCAAAACTATATCAAGCTTAACTATAGCTCTACAGAAGCACTAAGCTTCGCACAAACATATATAGACCAAACATGGCAAGATTTTTGGAACTCCTCCACAAAAGGTAAAAAGCACCATGAAACCCAAAAACCGTAGATAGGAACATACAGCTACCTAAGGGTACCTATTTAGAACAGAAAACCGTAAACAGGATAATAACTGGAAAAACTAAACTACCAAGCAGTTTTGGAAGGTTTATAGGACCCAAACCAGCAGCCATTAACTGCCTTAACTGCCACACCACCGACGATCTACACTACGTATTCAATATATGCCCAAAATATCAACCCGCTCGGAAAATATTTATCAAAAACCAAAAAGAGATTGGATCACCACACACATACCCAGAGTTACTTATGGACTCTAATAAAAATAAACTATCAGCATATAAAATATAAATAAATGCATAGACTCAGAAGGATTTAGGAACAAAATATAATTACTATCCCCACAAAACCAAAAGACCCAGTAACTAGCTAAATAAATTTAGAAGCCACCACATAAAAACCCATAACATATCATTCAGTTTTATAAAAGTATTAATAAATAATTCACTTACGAAGCACCTATCAAAAACTAAGGAAACCGCAAAATCGGATGTCCTAGATGTCCTTAACGAACCGAGTAAACAGCTAGGACTCCGGTCTCTTGCTAAATAAAGTATAAATAACATTCAATCTGTAAAAACATTAATAAATAAATAACTTATAGAGGCAATATTTAAAAACTTATAAATAATATAACGTAGGAAGCACACCCTAAACACCTCGACTAGTTATACCATAATAACCTTGAAAATGTCTCTTCAGACATGATTTCTACTAAGAACCTCTATAAACAGGATAGAATATTACCCCCTTTTTTAGAACATTTTGAAAAAGAAACAAAAATCGAAAAAAAAAATCGCAAGAAACACGAGGCAAATGCAACAAGAAACCAGCGATGTAAAGCAAGCAGGACCGTTCCCGAGCTCTCCTTCCCACTAATGACAGCCAACCATTCAACTGTAAGGGACTTTTATGGACCCACATAGTGAGGCCAAAGTATCATGGTTCCTTGAATCCATAAAAGGCTGAGGGAGGTGGCACCATATATATATATATATATATATATTGAATAACATATATCAACATTTGTATTTACTTGGTATTTGAAATATATATTTAAAAACACCTAATTAATCCATGATTCAATGCGACTTTCACTTCCGTCTCAACTGCCGGGACTGTTTCAGATGAATATGATCCAAAGTTCTCACAAATCTACATATGGATAAATTTAAAAACATACATATAAATGGAAAACACACAAATCTAGATATGGACAAATTTAAAATGTATGTATGTATATATGTATGTATGTATGTATGTATGTATGTATGTATGTGTGTGTGTGTGTGTGTGTGTGTGTGTGTGTATTTATGTATCCAGGCATGTGTGTAGGTATATATGTGTCTATGTAGACGGAATCATAAGCTTTGGATGGGCTAAGCTAAACCCTATAGCTAGCGCACACTCGCTTCCGCGTATGTTTATTTATCATATATATTAGTATGCGGTATCTGAATTTTTCACGAATCCTCTTACGAAATTGGAAGAAATAAAAACTTTAGCGATATGAATAAAATATCAACATATAAAGAAAGTTGGATAATTTCCACAAATGTATGTGAGCAATTTACTAATTTTATCTTATATATCATAATAGTTTGAACATTATTGAATGCGTCGTGTTTATCTATAAAGACGTACTTAATTTATCTGTGAATTGTTAAGGTAATGCATTGTAATCTTCAGCAGTTTACGAAAGTGTTCAATTTTTATGATCTCCAAAAGCTTGTCTGAGTTATTGAATACTATCAAGTTCATAAGAGTGTCGTAGTTATTATTTACATAAATTGAATGTATGTAGTAAAACTTAAATTACTCATAAGTACATAGAATTATTGCATACAAAAAGCACAAGCCGATTTACTCATTTTGAGTCATTCAGGGGATAAAATATTGTTTACGGTTATCCTATTTTTAACACGCTTCTTTCCTAATTTGTTGAAAAAATCTTGACCCGTTTCTATAGGAATTTCTCCTCCATCGACGAACTCTTCGTCTTTAATCACAGCGGCAGCTGCTAAAAGTGCTCTCCCCCTAAGATCAAATTTAAGAGAAATCGGAAGTATTACCGGGTTTACTGGGTTTATCCAAACAATAAATGTCATGATGCAAATCCCTCAAAGTCGAGTGATCACCACCATGAAAAATATACGACGTACCGACAGTCAGCGCAATCGTATTCCAGTTTAAAATGACACGGGACAGACTAATCGCCTCAATTCATTTTGCTACTGAAATGAAAAGATGTCACCCAAAAGAAGTGCTCACAAAAAAACAAATTATTGTCCCGTTAACAAAAGAAAAATAATGGGAATGCTTTCTCGATTAGCCAAACATTGTGACGTGTTGTATGTCCCGTCAAAAGCGTATCCACCCATGCGGAAACATCGTACTCAAACAGCCATAAAATAAATCATCGATATCGTGTGTGAAAGGTGTTTGAATTTCTTAAAAGAAATATACGTTTGTGTACACACGATAAAGAAAGATTTTCAATGTAACTAAATGCTCTTTACCAAATGGTCAATAAGAAAAGACCCATCAGTCGAAAGAAACAGATATTTGTGCCATGCTTAAATTTTTTATGACATTGCTGGTAGAATCCTTGCTTAAAGGAGTGGTTGGAGGGCTTGGGAGACTTGTTAGAAGGTTTGCAGATAGCGTTCCCAAGTAAAGAGGAAGACGAAGATTATAATGACCCCTATTTTGGAAAGACCTCATACGTGTACCTTGCAAATTTCACGGAAGGATGAGAGATGACGTTAAGGCCGTAAACAAAGATGGATGGAATTCCATCGTTGGCAAGAACCTCTCATTAACCCCCCAATCTTAATCTGACCACAATTTCACAGATACTAAACGAGTTGCGATCGTTGACGGATCGCAATGATTTATCAGCAACGCAAACACCGCAACGGCAAGATAAAATTTTCCAACGTCTTCAACTTGTTAACCAGAAGGTTTAGACGAAACAGCTAAACAGACTCTGAAAGATATCAAGGCTTTGATGAACAGCCAAAGACTAGCAACCAAGACAAATGCAGATACACGGATGTCAGAAGAAGAAGACGCACGAGAAGTCTTTCAAACACAGTCTGCTCCTATCCCTAGTTAGATTGCAGATTCCTTGTTGATCAGTTCCCCCATTACCTAAAGATACGAACTCAAAGCTTGGGTTAAAATGATGATGTCGACCTTTTCGTAGACAGGAATGAAAAAGAAACAAGAGAAACAAGAACCAAAAAAAGGAATGGAAAAACAAAGTGATCCTTTTGCCACCACCATCTTTGGCGCATACTATTGTGCCACGTAGGACACGTCAAGCAGTTTTCAATCGGTGATAGAGAATGTTTTAGCGATTATTTCTACAATCCAGTTCATTCTGCATCGTGTTACCGAAAACCAACTGAACAGTGAATGTTTACAGCAAGTGCAAATATGTTAAAATAATAAGCAACGTACACGCTACACAATCCCATTCGATGAATTTTTTTTTAGATCTTGACCAAAGTGGAAGGCATCGATCATTAATGACAAACTTAGCTGATGTGTCAATTAGCCACAAACAATCGTTGCTAAAAACATTTTGTGTCATCGACATCTTTTTCAAATTTGTCTAGGTCGAGTCTTTTACTTCCAAAACGAGATCCGAGTTAGTGTAAGCTTTAAATTAAACCGGTCATCAGCTTCTCCGAAGGCAAACAGATGAAGGTACAGAATTTCCGAACCGAGCTTTCCAAAATCAATGAAGAATGAGATATCCATGTTTTCACAACCAAAAATCCCAAAACCAAAGTCAGCATTGTGAATTGTTTTCAACGCACGTTAAAATGACTCGTGTTGAAATATATTACATCATCATAACACCTTCAACTATGTCGACGCCTTAAAGCACCTGATCCAAGCTTACAACCAATCTTACAATCGGAGCATTGGACGCGTTCCCGAAGACATGACCCCTGAGAACGAAGAGACCATGTTTGAGCGACTGTTTGGTACGTCCCGTTCTGTCTCTAAGGACCATGCACTATTCAAGACGAGATATTGGGTGATTATTGGAGAAACCAAACGTACCTGCGACAATTTGTTCTATACTGAACTGGACCAACAAATTGTTTCGTGTCAGTGGACAAGTGCTTATCCGTCATCCTCCCATCTATAAATTGGAAGACATGAACTGCGAAGTGCTAAACAAAACTCTCCATTTAACCGAGTTACAAAAAAGAAGACGACGTGAGTAGTAATAAGGGTAAAAGTAGGGTTACGTAGACCTCGATGGTAAAATATGGATTGTATACATTGGGGTCAAAACGAAAATATGTTGAGACTGTATAGCTTCAAAATAAATTGGATAGAGACCGTATAAGGTAAATGGAACAGGGTGGGGCTGTATAGAATAAAACACAAAATGTATAGGGCCTATATAGGGTCAAGGGTTGTATAGGGACAAACACCATATAGACATACATAGACACAGACATAGACAAACAAACAAATACACAATCAAATACTTACACAATAGAAAGACAAACAATTCTTTTGGCAAGAGAGTAAAAATATTTTCAAGGCAATTGAGTGGTCTTGAAGAGGGAATTTGGGTTTCTTCTAATTTCATACCTCCCTTCTTATTCTCCACCAACTCCTCTTTTCCATGACATTTTCTTCCTCTTTTTCCCACCAGTCTCCTTCACCTCGTTCTCGTCCTACTCTTTTTTATTATTTTCAATCTCTTCCTCTTTCTCTCCTTATTAATCTCTTTTTCCTTCTTTTACTTTATTTTTCCGGGGCCCCGAGTGGCTGAGTGGTCTAAAGCGCTCTCCGTCACGGATCACTGCCATCTCACCTCTGTCTGCGTGGATTCGAGTCTCGGGCTCGGCCAATATGGATATGTGAGAAAGCTTGCCGGTAGCTTCTCGTGGGTCGGTGGTTCTTTCCGGGGTTTTCCCAGGTTCTTCCTCCACCATTAATACTGGCAGCCATGTATAGCCTATCTTGTGCTGAAAAATGGCGTTAAACCCTATAACAACAACAATAACAACAACTATTTTTCCTCTAACATGACATCTTTGAACATTCTTTCTACTATTTTAATTTTTCAGCTCTTTTTTTGCTCCACCTTTTCTAACAAATCTTCAACTATTGCTATAGTATCTAGCTCCTATTGTAACTTTTACATCTCTTGAATGTTACGGCTGTCCATCCTTCACTAACACTGCATTATCATCATCATATTTAAATTATAGACGTAATCGCCCATTGGGGCATGCGCGCCTTTAATATCCGAACGGACTATTTAATTGGTCATGGCGAGCGGAATGATACCACAATCCTCAGTCAGTACTGCACATAGAAGGCATAATTTAATTAAGCTGTCAGGTCTTGGGTCAATATGACTGGCTTCATAGACCGTAATTAACCTGAATGTAAGGCTGCACTCGAGTGGGGATTCTCCCAGCACTCACTCGAGTTAGAGGTGGTAATTCAGTTTGCATTTACTGCGCCCGGTGTTGACCAAGTAGTACGTGACGCCAGTAGTGATTGATCGCTACTATGACTTCACATCGGGACACCTATGTTTTTTAGTTGTTTGTTCATGAATAGATGAAAAACGTGCCTCTCCCTTCATGTAATTAATATTTGCTAGGCACTTTAATTAATTTTAAGTCTGGAAGTGGCAAGGAAAAAGGTTCGGTCAAGGAGGAGCCCGCTCATCAGGAAGGCAAATTGGTGCATCCAGGATATTTATATTTGAGCTCCTTCCTAAAAGGTTACTGAATTGTCGTCTTGACGGACTTTTTGAGATATATTGAAGAATCATTCTGTGCTGTTTTAGTTAAGGATAGTACCGCACCAGTGACCACTTAATGATAGTCTGTAGGGTTATTATAACTGTATCCAGTTTGACCACTTAATGATAGTCTGTAGGGTTATTATAACTGTATCCAGTTTGTTGATTTGGATGGGGTGATTTTGGTTGAGTTCATCCTTTTTCTCATGGTTATCTTAAGCTTTCCTTGGCTGTTTGGTTTGCAGCTTTGTGCAGCTGGGCCTGATGGTACTTGGAGTTTGGACCACTTCATATATTCTTAAGTTTTGCGGTCCTAACTAGTTCCGCTAGGTATTTGGTTGCCGCATTGTGCAGCCGGGCTTGATGGTCCTTTTGGTTGGACCACATTATATGTATTAATTTTGGGGTTATGGTAAGTTCTCTTATCTTGTTAGACTTTGCCGCCTCGTGCAGCGGGGCCTGATGATCTTGGTTTGCTTTAGACCACCTTATATATTTTAATTGTTTTGAGGCTTTATCTAGGTGTTCTAATTGGTTTGTTTCCTTGGCCTTAAGGTAAATGTGTGCCTTAGTGCCATAGCGTTGATTGTACTACAGATAATATGCGGTCATCTAGTGGTATGAAAAGATGTTAGTGTCCTTATTGTCATGTTGTAGGATTTTGGTGCCCTAGGAAAATAACGAATAATAAAGCTAATTTTTGTTTATAAAAAGGTTATAAAAAAGTTAATATTTTTTTCTGCTTATCTTCCCCATATATGTGTGGGTTTTATGGTTATTTGATTTATTTTCGTAGTTTTATTGATGAAGTAGTAATATGTTGTTATTTTTATTTTCAGGCTAAGTCTATTTTTAATAAGAGTCGCTATGACATTTTAAAGACATCTGATCGTATTTATTTCCTGGTTTTAAGTTTATTTGCCTGTTTACTAGTTTTGATAATAGTTTCTGTTTTGTTTTATTTATTTATTTATGTCATGTTATTTTATTTTATTTCCGGCAAAATCTTTTTTAATAGGACAGATATCTTTGCCAAATATTCGAGTCGCTATGAAATTTCAAAGACACCTGATTTTATTTATTCCCTAGTTTTAAGTTTATTAGCCTGTCTACTAGTTTTGATACTTGTTTCTTTTTTGTTTATTTAAGTGATGTTATTTTTTTTCAGGCTAAACACATTTTAATAAGATCTATATCTTTGCCAAATATTCGAGTCGCTATGACACTTCAAAGACACATGATCTTATTTATTCCCTAGTTTTAAGTTTATTAGCCTGTCTACTAGTTCTGATAATTGTTTCTATTTTATTTATTCATGTGATAATACACAAGTCTCTTAAGACATGTCAAAGACGTCTGATCTTATTTTTTACCTAAATTTAGGTTTGTTAGCCTGACTACTAGTTGATTGATTGATTTGAATGGTATTTATTTTTTCTTTTGTTTAAATCCCACCATTGTTCCCAATGTCGTTAAGGAAATTTATGATATTTTGGTAAGTATTGTCATTATTTGGGTCTTGTTCTTTAAGGAATACAGGGTAGGTCGGTGGGGTGCCTTATTTTGTGTTGTTTAGTCCTACACCTAATTCTTTGAGTTGTATACTTATGGCAGTGTTGAATACATGTTCTAAGTCTTCTTGGAGTAGGCAGTGAGGGCATTTGCCATGTGAATTGTGGTGGTTGTCAAATATTTTCCATAGCTGGTGGCTAATTTGGTTTTGCCTATTATTATCCTATTGATAAGTTTTTGGTCCGGACTTCTAACGAGTTGTGGTGGTTTGTGATGTCTTGTGACCTTATTTAGTATGGAGTATAGCTTGCGTCCTATTTTGCCGCTATCCCACAGTTGTTGTCATTTACTGTCAATTTTAATTCTGAGAATGCTGTACAATTCTTGGACGCTGTAATATAATGCTACTGAGTTACGTTCATGTAGATGTTGTTTAGCTACTTGATCTGCTTTATCGTTACCTGTTAGTCCGATGTGGGAGGGCACCCACATGGACTCCATCTTTTGTTTGCTGTGTAGTAGTTGTTTAATTAAAAGTGATTAGTTTCCATCAGAAAGTTTCTTTTTGTGATAGAGTGGTTTGATTTGATCAAGTTGATGACGCTTAGAGATTCGCTAATGATAACTACTTTTTTAATGTTTGTTAGTTGGAGCCATTTTAGGGCTTCCATAATGGCCCCGAATTCGACTGTGTAAATGGAGCAGGTGTCGGGTTGAGTTTAGTGCTCCAGTACAAATGGTTAGTGTTTGATATTGCATGGAATATAGTTTATGTTTTGTTTGTTTGGCTGATGCATAGACTTGGCATCCGTAATCTAGTTTGGATCTTATGAGTGACTTATATAATAGGTTTAAATGGTTTCTTGATTGCCCCCACCCACACGTAGTTCCCTTGAGATTTCTTAGTAGGTTTAGATCAATTTTACATTTGCGGGTGAGCTCTTTAATGTGGTGTTTCCATGTAAGGTTTTCATCAAAATACATTCCTAGGAATTTGGTCACCTTGGTGAATATTAATAATTTCGCTTGTAGGTTTAGCTTTGGGTCATCTATGTTAGTTTGATTATGTGGGGAGAACATAATCGCTTCTGTTTTGGTGTTTGAGATTTTAAAACCTCATTTATCAGCCCAACGACTTATGAAGTTTAGACTGTCTTGAATGTACTCTATAACGTTTCGACTGGAGGGATTTCCTGCTTTCCTATCCCGCTATTATCAGCAAATTGGGAAATGTTTATTGCATTTTGGTTGATTACTTTATCTAGATCGTTAATCATGATTTTGAAAACTGTGGGTTAAGCATGCTACCTTTTGGTATTCCATTTTTTAAGTTGTACGTGTCTGAATATTGATCACCTACTTTAATTTTTATTTTACGATCCGTATGGAAATCCGAGATCCAATTGTGCATGCGGCAATTAGGCCCTTTGTCCATACTAGATCAAATGCTTTCTCCAAGTATAGAAATACTGCGATTAAATGTCGGTCGCACTTGCGCTTGGCATTGAATGCTAGTTTGATACGAAATAGGCCTTGAGTTTCGGATATAAGGTTATTGTTTCCAAGGTGGTATTTGAGTCTATTGTTAATCATTGTTTCCATTAGCTTGCAGATGTTATTGGTGAGTGATATGGACCTATATGCATTGATGTCAGGTGGATCTTTTCCGGCCTTAGGTATAGGGAGAGGATATCAGTTTTCCAATTTTTGAAGATTTTCCAATTTTGCCAGATAGTGTTGAGGAGGTCAAGTATTATTTTGGTCATATTTTCGGGGATGTGTTTATAAATTCATAGCCTAGTTCATCTTCCCTTGAAGATGTTGGGCTTTTTTGGCTATGGCAGCTATCCACTCGGCTAGTGTACATTTTTCATTTAGTGGTGACTGTTTGGGGCCAAGGTCAGTAAATAGACTGGGGTATTTTAGTTTTATTGTTTGTCGGTGTTCATGAACGTTTTTTAATATGGTTGTTGCTGCTACTCATATTTGTAAAATGTGTTGCCAGACAGTTGGATTTATCTTTGTTAGTGATTTTAACACTCAATTTGGGGCTTGTTGTTTTGGTTTACCCCTAATAGCTATAATTGTATACCATACCTGTTTCGCCTTTCTTTTGAAGTCAATATTTGAGCAGCATTGTTGCCAAGATTTTTCGTTTGCTTTTTTAACTATAGTATTTGTTTACTTTTCCTTTTTTAATATATTTTAAAGTCATTGGAGTTTCCTGAGTGTTTTAATGTATCTAGTGTTTTGTTATTGTTTTAAGGGCTATTTTACATTGATTACTCCACCATGGGACAGTGGGTTTGAGTTCTTGTCCTCCTGTCTTGGGGATACTTTGCTTTGCGGCTGCGGTTAAGGTGTTAACTATATTAAGGTTAAATTGGTCTGTGTTCTCATTATAGAGATCTACGTTTATTGTTGAGAGGACGGCTCTAAAATGTTGCCAATCTGCTTTATTACATCTCCATTTTGGTATGTTGTTTGTTGGTTGAAATAGAGGCTAGATATACAGTGAGCATAATGGGAAAGTGATCACTTCCAAGAGTGCTGTCTTGATCTACTTTCCAAGTTGCTATTTGGGCTAGTTTAGAAGTGACGATGGTAAGGTCAATAGCGGATAGTGAGTCGGAGATTAGGTCCAGTCTTGTTCGAAGGCCATTGTTGCTGATATCCAAGTTGTTTGCGGCAGCCCATTTTTCTACTCGTTTGCCTCTTATGTTATTTAATTTGTCACCATGTAATGTCACTCAAACACGAACGTGAACGAAAACACCCCTTTATACAAACGACACATATCACACACTAAAGCTTCGCAAATGATGTGAGAGCGAACCTAAAAAAAACTGTTTTTACAAATTTTGCAAGTAAATACTCTTACAAACAAAACACACTATACTCAATATCATCTGATAGTGGAGAAGTGAGTCTTTTTTTCCAAAAGCAACACGCACAATACCATCACATAAAATCATCAATCTTAGGAAACAGACCCACACACACTATATCACACAAGTGCCTGAAAGACGGACGTGAAGGGAAATGCCCTCACACAAAACTAACAATACATTACGCACTAAAAGCAAAATATGGACAAAACGTACCTAAAGAAAAACCCACTTTTTGCAAACATACTCTATCAACAATACACACAACCCTACACCAATTATCCGTTTCCACTCATTGACTACTTTGGGTGACATTTGCACACTACTTTTGCTAGCTAAAGACAAGCAATAACCATAATGGTCACTAAACAATCTTTCGACTTTGTCATCGTTTCTAGAACAGTTACTATCAAAATGAGTCACTAAACGTTCTAAGGAATATCCAAGACTGCGCTGATGAAGAAAGTAAGGCACACAGTATTGTATACACACTATGGAATATGTGCCTTGTAATTTCACATTATTGAGTCGATTCATTTTAGCATTTTTCTCAAATAGTCGATGATGTCGTCCCCCAAAGACAGAAATCCATAACATTCAAAATATTCCACACTGTCATCGTCGTGAAAGTATACGGCTACACAATGGGTTCATGGGAGAAGACTTTTGTCAATGTTGATGGTATAACCTTGAATGGTTCTGGGCTTGCGATTAGGAAGTTGAACACACATAACGAGACTCCAAGAAGCTGTGCACGAACTATTTTTTTAAAATGTAATGAAGTTCCCAGGTATTCATTTGATTTTGTTTTGTCTTTCACAGGTAATGATAAACCATGAATTCAATCGTGACAGTTCGCTTGAAAATCTATGGAGTAATTGGCTCTTTGCAGCGATTCAGTGCTCTGGGTCTCCAGAGTAGTCAATAGAGGTCTGTAATAGTCACGCAAGTCTTTATACCAGTGGTGCAACACTGCTATTTCTTAATGACTAATCATGGTGCATTTATATTGTTGAATATGACTGGAATGATCGTTTCGACATCAATTATCAATGTTTGTTGGTCAACGCTACACAAGATGACGTTCACCGTCTTGGTTGGAACTTCTGTAAACTGAAGGCTCACACGAAGTGGGCCCTACCTTATAGGGTGGAAATGTCCTTTGTCGCTGCCTTCGTAAGAAGCGAAATCAAATGTCTACAAAGCGTACCATCCTTATGACACTAAATGTGCCTCTTGTTCTGGCCATCCCGTTTCACCATGTCCTCTTCGTCTTTGTCTTTTTCTGAGTGGTTATGCTTCCAAGACATCCTCTGTCCCCGTCTCCAAAGAGGCTCCACCGTTCAAAAATGGATATGAGTCTTCCATAGCTTTTACTAGTCTAGTATCACTGCTCTCAAACTGTTACTTCTAGAGTATTGTCGAATTCTACATACAAGATGACGTTCACCGTGTTGCGTAGAGCTTCTGAGACATGAAATCAAATAAGAAGTTGACCGGACTTTACATAGTGAAAATGTCCCTCGTCGCTGAATTGACCAGAAGTAAATTCAAAAACCCACAAAATGTAGCCTCCTGCTAATCGTCGTACGAAACGTAGTGGGTGGTGTTGGTCCCTAACGTTCCCATGGCTTCTTAAAAGGACAATAAAGATCTAAACTAATCATCCGCAAACGTAGGTTCGAAGGGTCTTGCCATCTCGACTGATGATTTAAGACACTTCGTAATCCTTTAGCTCGAAACGATTCGTAGTAATTGTTCCATTGACATCTAGATTGCTGACGATACCAATGATTAAACGTTGGGGTAAGTGTTCTTGGATCTGAATCCAGCGGCAATGGTGAAGAGTTTTTCTTTGACTAATCGTATCGGATACTGGGCAGTCGTTCTGCTTAAAGTGTAGCTGATGTCGTTTCTCTCTTTAGCTTCTTCAATGACTGTTTTGTATTGGTTTCCATTAGACATCAAATAAAAACTGTTACTACTTCAATTCAGTCTCAGACGGACATCCAGTGCGTTCATCATTTATTTATCTTGCAACGACATGTCAAATTGTAAACTATACATCAGTTCTAAACTACGCCCTTGTAGGATTTTCTTTTGACGGTCGTTAAAGTCAACATTGTAAGAAATTTCAGCTTGTGTCACGGCTGTGTCGTTGAATTTTACCTGGCCCACTGTGTCAGGTTTCCATACTACGCAAGCATCCAGTTGAGTGTTGTTGGCGTATTTTCCGTACGAGACTTTTTAGGCACGCTTGGCAAGGGTAAATATCCACGCTACTGCTGACAGTTTGTTATTCAAGTACAAATCCTTTTCGCTGACCAAGGAATGTTTGATTGTTGACGGGAGCTAGTCAAGCATGGGCTATTAGGTTAGTGTCGTCCGTTTTGAGAACTTTGACATTCAAGTACAAGTGCATGCTATTCAGACCGCACAAGGCACCAACAAATTTGACTGGAAGATGAGACTGGGGGGATGTAATGCTGATGTGAGACAGACAAGAAGTTTCGGTGCTTTTATATTTTTTTCACACCGACATGGACGTGTAAATGACAGGCACTCCGTCTTGGTATATGTTATAAAACAGATGGATACGAAATCGCAAATAATCGGGAGTGGTGGGATTTAAATCGACCAGTAAGTTGGTAGGAGTGAGGTGCGTGAGTGGTATCGACATACGCATGAGTGATCCAAGGCGTTTTTAACTGTTAGTCTAACACTTGCACTTGCAATTTATCTCCATGACGTTGAAACAAGACCACGAAATGACACTGACATCACTATACTGTCCTTTGCGTATAACCCACAATTTAATTTCTTCTCCGCCTTTTCATAGCATGTCGTCGGAGATGCCCAGATGTGTTTGACTTGCGTCCTTTGCGTATAACCCACAATTTGATTTCTTCTCCGTCTTTTCATAACATGTCGTCGGAGATGCCCAGATGTGTTTGACTTGCTTCGTCATCGCGAGATATGCCTTGCACAAAAAAGGATGGAATCTCATTGGCTTTCTTTCAGAAGACTGTCAGTCGATAGCCACTCTTTATAACGCCACGATGCATTGAGTTCAACGATCGATTAAAAGCTTGAAAATAACAGAAAACACAAGTTTTTATACTTTTCAGGACACTTCTATTCCAAGTTGGACACGAAATAGAAAAACACATAAGAGCCAAATGGCTAAGCACATGTTTAACGTGACTAGCAAAACGATCAAAATGCTATAGAAACATGTCACTGTACATTGTTTGACGAATGTGTGATATCCAAGGGATGCTTTGCCATGTTCTTGGAGTCTCCAAAAATAGCTTTTTGGGCTTTCCGGGATGTCGATGTCGACGACGGTACTGTCTGAACGGGGTGGTTTTCCTAGGTGTCGGGTTCTTATGTTGGCACTGTGGCGAACACGGGTTTAAAGGTCACGAGTGTCCCAGGATGTTGTAAGTTTCCGTTGGATTTCAAAAAACAAATCTTTGGCAATGTAAGCCATCTCTTTAGTCCAAACATCAAAACCAAAACATTTCCAGTCACTTACATCTTTTCAATGAGAGTGTGCCCAACAAACAATGCAAACATCTTCGTTAGCATCCTCAGTAGCTAATACATTACAAAGAAACATTTCTTCAAACAGAGGTCGAGAATTTTGGAGATGAAAGCGCTATGCATTTACCACAGTGAGTCTCGTGCGCATTTAACAAAACATCATCTTTTTTGTTGGAGGTAATGTTCGTGTTTGTGTGTGTGTGATTTGGATTTTTAACGTTGCTTTCAAAAAATTTCAACCATATCGCTACGATGTCTGCAGTGTGGCAGTTATAGTGATGTCTAGCACTGGGGCATCAAGCCTCAGACATGTAACATGTTGTCCCACCCAGTTGCATTATCCTGACACCAGACAGACCAATCCTAACATTAACCTCTTAATGCTGAGCGCCAAGCGAGGCAGCAGGAGTACCATTTTTGTAAGTCTTTGGTGTGACTTGGCCGGGGATCGAACCCACAACCTGTCGCATCAGAGGAGGACGGTCTAACCACTAGGCCACCGGAGCTGTCCAAGCATCGAAACAAATTCTTTTCCAGATGAGAGTGCAATGCTTTCTACAGAGTGAGTAACAAAACATCATCAAATTTGATTGTTGTAGGTAATGTTCGTAAATAGTCCGCAAGGAATCTACTGATAAAGGGAATCCCATACATGAAGTGGCTATGATGCACATAAAATGACGTTCTAAATTCAGATGAAACAGTTATTGTAAGACGTTTTGGTGGGACACGGGATGATGATCGATGACACTTGGGAGCAGCGGAGTTTGTAGAATGAAGAGAATAGGTCAAAGAACAGACCCCTGTGGAACACAACAACAGAGTTTAACTGGGCGGAAGTATATTCCATTTGCAGACATAATTTGTGTCCTGTTGACCAAGTAGGACTTGAACCACGCAGTAAGGATGTATGATGAATGCCAAATACATGCTGGAGACGGAGAAGTAATATATCATGGTCTATTGTTTCAACTGCTGCAGACAAATCAAGGAGGATGAGGATTGTAATCTTTCCGCTATCCAAAGCAGAGAAAATGTCAGTAACTACTTTTAGAAGAGTGCTTTCAGTACTGTGACAAGGGCAATATACAGATTGTACATTGCTAAAAAGACTGTTTGAATTCAGATGAGATACAAGCTGGGATAGAATAACATTTTCTAAGATTTTGTATATGAATGGGACATTAAAAACTGGATCATAATTCTTTAAATTGTTATGGTGTAGTGTTGGTTTCTTCAGCATAGGCATTACACTGGAAGTTTTGAAAAATTATGTGAATGCCCCGGATGAGAGTGAGGTATTAATAACATCAGTTAGTGAAGTAAATACTGGATCTAAGCACTCGAGCAGAAGTGTCGCTGTAATTGGATAAAGTTCACATGACTTTTGCCATGCAACGAAATCAGCCCACTACATTACTAAGATCATGGAACGTTCCAGATACAAAGAGTTTGTCGAGGTTACTAACAGGCTAATGTCAAGGAACAAATATGCACCACTTCCAACTACCTTGAAAACATTCATTGAATCTAGGAGTTGTGATGTGCATGGGTTTAAACGTTGAAATCTCTAAGAATAATCAAGTTGCCACCTATCGAATTTCTTCATAATGATTGTATGTACTAAATGAATATAAACAGGTTTAAACGCTGCTATTGGTTGCCGCTGAAATTCTGTATCCCAACTGAATGGTGACTAAGAGTAAATGGAAATTGTGTTGTCAAGCTTATCTCTAATGGGTTGTACTTTGTCACGGAAGTCATTAGTAAACATGACCGGAAGGTCGACTGAAGAGACTGTTTTTGGAAGTGGTGTACATTTTTTCCTTGATATTAGCTTGTTAGTGTCGCAGAATAGAAACCGAGTGGGTTTTTGGACTAAATGAATAAGACAAACACAATGTGAGAAAGATGGAAATTTATGAATGAATTAATAAAGATAAATATATGATGTAACATACAATGATTCTCTCACGCTCTCAACATACGATTTACTCAAATCACTCTACACAACACTCACACATCGAAAATAAACAAAACATATTAAATCAATATGAAGTACAGATCCAAGAAACCTCATGGACTGCAGATACGCTTCAAACAGAATTTTACACTATAAGAGATTCACATAATCTCGAATATGAATTCTATTAAGATTCAAAGTAATCTTATGAACACAACTAAGATTGAAAATAATCTTATGAACATAGCGAAGATTCAAAATAATCTTATGGATATAAAAATGCAATGGAACAACAATTGATCCAAACGTATGCTTCTAGACCTCTTGTACAGTCGCACGATTCCTTGGGTTGGCCCACTTTCTTATCGACCGCTCGCACCCTTTATGAATCCACCACGAGTACAGTCATACGTTACACGTACAGACAGCTTACAGCACCCTTTTTAATTTGATACGTCTACGTCCGTGGCACAGACATACGTACATACATACATACAAACGTATCGACAGCACGCAGTGTTAAATATTTTGAAAACTCCAGACAGCTCTAAACAACTTTACACGGCTTCGGACAGCTTCAGACAGCTCTAGTCATATTCACAATCACATTGACAATCACACTTCACAGCGACAAACACAATCACAGTGACAGTCAGAATCAGCTACAGTAACAGTCAGCTACAATAAATCCAAATTCGTCATAATAATAGTTTCTGTATAATCTCTAGATATATGATAATACTTTAACCTCTAACAGTGACTTTTAATTCAAAGTTCAAATCTGCGTTGTAATAAATGTATCATTACGCGATAAGACATTACAAACCGAATAAGCTTCGCATATCAAATGAAATGTAAATTAAACTCTTACTCCTATGGCTGGAGAACAATGGAGAGCGTACACTCCTTGACGTGATCCAAAAACGTCCAGTAAGAACTTTCGGTTTTAGAATATCCATAGGAGAGTGAGTACAAGTCAGAGTACAATACCCGTACATATCATGTTAGTCATGTGACCTCGTCACAAGTAATCACTGGCTAGGTACATGTTAATACAGTCGCTTACCTGGAAAAACACATATTCACCCTAAATAACGTTGTACGCATGTACAACGAGAAATAGTCGAATGGTTCTAAGACAAAACCAAGTTATTTTTTTGCCTAATTCTGTGACAGTTAGTATTCTCGAATAGCTATTTGCAGCTGAAACTTTCCATGATCTTTGTAGTAGTGCAGTGGGCTGATTTTGCATCATGGACTATGTTTGCGACGTTCTTCTTAGCTGTTTCATAATTCGTTTATTCATAGTGAGTTTGGTGGAAAGCCAGAGCCTCTTGGCTTTAAGGTGGCCTCTTTTAACAGTGCGAAGCTGGTCTCGAACACTGCTATACCATTTAAAACACTTTTGAATTGATATTCTGCGCTTGGTGACTGGGACATGTTTGTCGAGCAGGCAGTTACCGAGCTGTTCTGTTGTAGGAGGTAAGCAGGTTGTTAGGTTTGCTTGGATATCATGCATTAGTTTGGTTATGTTTATCATACGGATTTTTTATAAGTCACAAAAAAAGGTGGAGGGTTAGAGACTGATACGTCAAGATGACATATAATGCAGAGGTGGTCTGATGCAAGTTCTTGGGATACCAGGGAGGACCGTAGAATATTATCATCAGGTATATGAAGAATACACTTTAAAAAAAGACCATATTTATGGGTTGGCTGGTTAACTGACTATTTGAGGTTGTAAACATTAATTAAATCTAGGAGTTGTGATGTGTTAGGGTTTCTGGGACAGTTAAAGTGAATGTTGAAATCCCCAAGAATAATCAGGTTGCCAACTATCGAATTTCCATACTCCAGGAGATTCGGAAACTGATCCTAAAAGAGAGATTCAGTCATCTTGTTTTTTCTACTGGTATAGGTCGAAAAATGGACTGACCTTTGTTCTAGTGTGAGTGTAGTTTGGACAAGTTCAAACGATGTGTGGTAGAAACTGAAAGTTCTGGGGTGGTTAAGACGTTTCATCATGGAGTTCTTTGTGATGACAGCAATTCCACCTCCGCGAGAGTGGCGGGGGAACGGTTTGATGGAGTAACCGGTGGGTGTTTGTCACGGAATGGTGTAAATGTTGTTAATTAAATACATGTACTCGGGTTTCGTTTCTTTTCTCTGTACAACGATACCCGAGGGTGATTATAATATGGTCTATGTATTTCGAAATCGTGAGTACGATTCGTCCTGTGCCACACGTGCAAGGTGCCTTTGATAAAGAATAACGAAAATTCTAAAGGTATAAATACATTACTGCATGTAAAGGACCTTTACAATACTAATGGTTTTGTCAGCAAGCGGCCTGCTAAAAGGATTCGCACAACTCCAGCTGTAGGGGTAGGTAATGTTTTGGGTTTTAAGTGATAACTAGTGTAGTACCATATTTGCCTTTGCATGTTTGTTATAGTTTTCTTTACATACCATAATGCGTGCATTTTTTATTCTTGTTGCGACGTAGTGCAGGACTTATATTGGTAATGTAAAGCTACAGTTTTTAAAAGAATTGTTTACTATTGTCTTATCAAGCAGGGTTAGGTTTACTATTGAACCTCTGTTTTGTAATTGCCATTATAATATAATCTTTTTAACTTACCATGTATAACGTCCTTACGTTATGTCTGTATCAAGTTTAGTACACTGTATCGGGTATATTTTCAGCTGAGTGAGTTTTTGATGGTAGGAATATCCGGGGTGTCCGGTGTTGTCAGAGGGTAGAAACGTCCGTGTGTCCGGAGCGTTTAAGGTGCCGGAGCGTCTAATGTCAAGCGTCCGGAGTGTCCAGAGGGACTAAGGTGACCCAGCTGTAGAGCCGTCAAAGGACCAGGGGGTCCGGAGGGTCTAATATTTCAAGTGTCCGGAGGGTCTAATGTTTCAAGTGATCATAGTATTCCGAGGGTCCGGAGTCTATATTGGTTGTGAAATTGATTCAGAGGAGCTGTGGAGCGGATAAGGTGCACGGGTGACGGAGTGCATCTCCGCACATGTATTTTTAGCTGTATGCTAATTTTGGGTTAGTAAGACCCAGTGTATTATTCAGGACTGGAAGGATAGATTGTATATCCGTTCTTGTTTAGTGACATAATTTCGCTACCTGAGCGAATACATTTTTTTTACTATGTGTAAACGCTTACATTGTTTACTATTTGAGTGAACTATATTCATCTTTCCATTATTGAATCATTTGCGAAATCATTTATCCTGTGTTTTAGGGTTACTGAACTAAATCTATTTGTATATTTTTTTCATCTTTGTAACTGTGCGTTTTTTTGTTAAATAGATCCAATATTTGGATTATAAATACGCATACATCTTCATCTACTACTCATATAAATCGCCACATTAAACCATATATCTGTGTCGTCAAAACGTGTTCTGTTGTTAATCCGAAATATCCCACCCGGTTATCTTGTTACAGTGTTAGATTCGCGCATTTAGAATCATCGCCTGACGGTTTTAGCCATGGCTCTGTCAGGATCAAGACGTCTATATTCTGATCCTTGATAAAATTACCTACTGATTATCACTGACGTCAACGACATCGAAAGCATTCTCGATTGAAAAACCCGTAAAGTTATTGGAACGGATATCCTCCGAGTTTTTAATCTTGGATCGATGCTTCGTAAAACATCAACTATTAAAGTCGGCCATCATGACATTCAAGAAAGAAGCAGGGGCAGCCACTACTCTCTCAGATTTCTTATATTCAAGATTTACAAAAGCAACATGCATCGGTGTGGTGCCGAGAGCGTGTGACTAAAACGAAAATATTATTTTTTAAAATAATTCTTTGTGGTTTTTGTTTCATCGGTGTCGCCATCGCCAATTTGAGTCTGCAGCAATAAGGAACTACACAATTGTGGACCATTTTACCAAACAGTTGCTTTCGTTACCGTCTACCTAATCCTTCCCTGAAATATTCCATTCGCAACGGGAGCCTTACGGCCAATTTCAATCACCACCAAAAACGCAGCATTTGCAGCCCTCTTTTGGAAACTCATTTAACCTTGAGTGACTCCTCAGAAACTAGAACTCTCAAATTATTAATATTACTTTTACTGAACTTTACCCAGAGACAGATGTCATAAATCATAAACGTCTGCGAAAATCAAAACACTATCTCGTGGTTAACGTCCTCAGATACAAGAACAGTTGGACAAAACGATACGATGGTGTACAAACTCAAAAGACCATTAGCAACCATTCCTCAGCAAGTGGAACCTACCTGAACAGATTTCTCGTTTGGCATTATTTTAGCGTTCAACGTTTGGTGGAAACACTTGCTTCCATATTCGTCAGACTGTTTAGCAATGCATGACCAAAAGATAACAAATGTTGTCAAGATCGAGTACTTGTATTTGTTGGATGACAATATCTTTGCCATGAATTGTTTGTGTTGTTGGGTTGATTCACCACTAAGCTTCCTAACACGATTCACAACGAAGTCATCAAAAGCAGCAAGTCATTTTTCAAGTATAATAAATGCCCTATACAGTTAAACGAAGGATTGAAGGGTCAGCATGGGTACTTACCCTTAATTAGTGTACCTGTAAAATATGTTGACGTATGGAAAGGAAGCCAAACAGGTAATGACGACGCGACAGAGCTGATACAAGAAAAACAATCAAACTAAGCCATATTTAGAATAGACGGATCGTTTTGCATTTGGACATGTGTTTGCAAGACAAGTATGTGCTGAACGGAGTGGATGTCAGCCTGAGGCTGAAACGAACCAGTACTTCTTCCGTTTCCTTCTTTTGATGACTCCTGAGTGTAGCCAGTACAAAGCTATCTTTCAAAAAGCCCAACGCTATGTGCGCCGTGCGGAAGTGTTATATTAATTGGGAAACTACATCAGTCGCACTTAGATTAGAAGGACCGCAAAATATCAATACGACGAGTGGAAGTAAACACATTGATCCTTCCAACTGGACTCCGATCTAAGATCGAAGATCATCTGTGTCCAGGTCAGTTGACGAAACGTTTAATCATAGGCATCGTCCTTAATGCAGCTTTTTACGAAGACATGAAATAAAATAATTCCGAGTTGCATCACTGCAAAATGTCCAAGACCTAGGTCAGTCTAGATGGCGAGATCTTGTTGTCGAGGCCCTTCACAGCTAACTTTGAAATGAGCGATTGCTTGAAGACGTACATGTCCCTGGATTACGACGGGTATGCAGGAGGTGACAAATTGTGGGCTTTTAATTTCATTGATGACGAAAGCAGCGACGAGGGACATTTCCATCTCATACAATTCTGCCAAGCCTGTGTGGAGCTTCAGCTTGCAGTAGCTCTACTCTACACGGTGAACGTCATCTTGTATGCAAAATTTGATAATACGCTAGAAGTCAGCAGTTTGAGAGAAGAGATTAAAGACTATTAGACGTTCTGGTAGAATCCAATTCATCTTTGGAATACGGACCCTCTTTTGAGATGGGGGACTAGGATTTCCTTGAACCAAAACAGAAACTAAAAGAATCAGAGGAGATAATGAGATGACCAGAACTAAAATAACATTCAGTGTCACATTTTGATAATCATATGGCTGAATATACGTTGTTATGGATATCAAAACGATCATTCCAGGCAAAGGAAACAATAACGTCTGGAGATTTAACGCATAGAATCTCTTTCCACAATGTATGGAGACGAAGCGTAGAGCCATTTACTCGACTTTCGATTTTTGAAGGAAATAGTAATAATTGAATTGATGACTTATCATTTCCTGTGACAATCAAGATAAATACTTCATTGCCCATTTACAAACAATTCGTCAACAATTTTTTGGGAAGCACCTTAACGCAAACGTAGAGACATTTTAGCTTATGTCATCATCTCCGATTACAGTCATCAATCTGGAACCCACTAGGTGGCCGTATACATTCCCAAAGATCGGTGTGTTGTATTTATTTATCTCACTAGGATTGTAATTTGGTTTAATGGATCTAGAAAATGTTTCAGCTTAAGAAGGGATTGAGTGACATTTAAAGCAGATATAACCATAAACGACATTTTTGCTTCTAGGTGGTTGTAAAGATACACGTATCTATAGTTATAAAAACATATACCAAATACATGGTCCACCAATACGTTTAGATAAACAGCCCACAACTACTAAATTTAATGTTATGGAAGAAATTTTAACATAAATCACCTAACGTAATTGACACACAATCTCTGTCTGTCTGTCTCTCTCTCTACAAAGAATTACACTTATTACGACTCCATGGCCTTATACTTAACAAATAATATATTTCCTTATAATACAATGTGAAAATGTAAAAGGTACTTACACTATTGCAAATTAAATTCCAAATAGTCCAACAAATTCTATCATTATTAGTCCTAGCGAATAAATCCTAAAATAATTCAAATCGGATCAAAATAAGATCCTGCGCGGAAGGGGTTGATTTGCCTGTAGTCAAGAATGTAAAAATGTACCAATAGCCTGAAGCGAGATGATATACTAACAGTCTTCCAATTAATCATAACATCAGAGTCAAAGATGAGATTGTCATAATTCAGTATACTTCCAAATTGATGTTTCTGTCCAAGAATGTTTTTTAAGCGAACTTCGTGTCAATAAACATTCCAATGAATAATTCCACCAAAAGAACTACTGAAAACAACAAAAAGACTATTTCAACTTCAGATTCTATCGCGGGAATGCGTAATTGCTCAACTCAACAAGATTATAAACCCCTCTCATAAACACTTTCAAATTCTGAAAATACTATGTCTATTCATTGGAAGTTTCAATTTTAGAACACTCTCAGTTTTTTACACGATAAACTGCGTTACTAACATTATAATAAAGAACGTTGAAAACAGTAGAACAAGTTATTCCGTGGGCAATACCAATGTTCTAGACCCAGACCTAAGTAAACATGTTTACCTCTATTGATAATCTTCCTACTATTGAACCACAGTCAAAGAAAAAATATTTGCTTTGTGTTAATTGTTTACCAAAACCAAGGTCAAGTCCACAATGCAGCTATATATAGCATAAAATCATAGGAAAAGAAATAATTAATGCAACTTAAATAAATTTGACAAACTTAAGAAAAATTAGTATATTTCAAGAGCTCTCCTGAAATAAAGAAGAAAGTACCCGTATCCTTCATCTATTCTTCCTACTTATTCGAAAGCAACTACTTTACATGACTAAAAGCCATATGTACTTAACCTCAGCATTAAGAGGCTAGTATTAGGACTGGTATGCCTGGTGTAAGGATAATGTGACTGGGTGGTACATATTGATACTTGTCTGCGGCATGATACCCCATTGCTAGACATCACTAGAAACTCACATTGCAGACATAGTAACGATATGACTGAGAAATTGTTAAAGCTACGTTACAGATCAAATTACTACTATACAGCATAGGCAAAATATATGACTAATTTCTCTATAAAATATATAGTTTATCACAACACATCTCATTTAATAATACCTAATCTTGTCTTTCTAAAGAATTACACCAAACTAATATTTTTAAAGCATCTGAAAAATAAACAAAAAGGTTTTGATGTATTCGGCATAGATGAAATCAAACCAGCAAAATAAGATAATGCACGGAATTGTGAATATGGTTAACTCATAATTATACATCAATATTACGCAAGGAATAAAACGAAAGGAAATTTCAAATTATCAATCCATCTCTGCAAAAGTGTACTTGCCAACGTTAACAGAGAAAATGTTCCAAATCAGACAGGTAATGTTAGGTGAACAAGTTGTGTACATCTAGGACATAATATGATTAAATATTGAGGGAACATATTACTTGATTGAGTTATGGACATGTATGCAACTATGAAACGAATAAACGATGTATGCTGCTGAAAGGTAGTTGGATACCATTTGTAAACATTTCATATTATAATAAAAACAAATATGTTAATGGAGAGAATTTATGAAATTATTTATAATGATATTACTCCGGTAAAACAACGTATACAAAATTCCTAGTATTACAATAAGATTCAATGGATCAACACAAAAAAGTAATTGCTTTGTACTACAGACAAACATTACGAACATGTACTCCGAATGTTTTGCCACTGTAATGATAGACTATAGATTGGACTTCTTAAAGCAGAACAAATATACAAAATGGACAATGATACGTAAGTGACTGGGGGTCAGATGGTATTCTTCAATTCTTTCCTTATAATTTAGACTATAGGTTTGTGTTCTTCTTATTACCATGTCATCATATACACGTTACAGATTCATCATTCAATATATCATGTCATTTTATTCACTTTACGAATTCATCATGCAATATCATGTCATCTTATTCACTTTACGAATTCATCATTCAATATATCATGTCATCATATTCACTTTACGAATTCATCATTCAATATATCATGTCATCATATTCACTTTACGAATTCATCATTCAGTATATCATGTCATCATATTCACTTTACGAATTCATCATTCAGTATATCATGTCATCATATTCACTTTACGAATTCATCATTCAATATATCATGCTCTTGTATTGTTCTCTCTCAAAAGTTAGGAAAATGCATTTCTTGGTATCACGAACATAATCCACCGTTTCCATTTGAAAAGATCGTACTAAAATGGTTAATCCATTTTCGCGTTATATTAAGCGATATAAAAATGGTCCAGTTACAATGAAAATAAAGAGAATTCCGTTTACAAATTGTATTACGGCTTAATATAAGTGGACGTGTTTGTAATAATATATTCCTGTATGAGGTCACGTTGGTCAACAGTCAATGATTTTTGTCCTCGATGTGAGGATCTATAAAGAAAGGTTTTATCAACATAAACACAAACACTTTTTACAATGGCTATAAATATCAAATCAGATTGTATTCTGCTCGTCAAACGACAGGTATCTGTACATCAGGGGTAAGATTCTTTAATAATTGCATTGTAAACGTAATATTCGTTAGTGGTTCTTGTTATTTTGGAGGGTCTGTTTTGTTGTTGTTGTTTCTTTTACCAATAATTATCGTAAAGCTGAATAGATTCCCTGTATGCAATGTATTCGTTAATACAAAACTCTTTATAAAACCTTTTTTCTTTCTTTTCTTTTCTTTCTATTTCACCGCAGCTCTGAACGGCCAGGTATAAAGAATCTTGACTGACCAGAGTTAAAACAATTTCGACTAATCTGGATTGTAATTTTCAAAATTGAAATATCCCACAACCGCTGTTTAAGTAAACTGAAAGTCCATCTGACAAACAACGTGTCTCTGCTTATTAGTTATAGCGATACAATTTGGAAACTCTTGACTTGCTTGTTTTGTTAGATTGAAATGGCCTTATGCAGCTTCAATTTCTCTTCCAAGTCACACACACACAAACCACACACAACCCACACACCCATACGCAACACACAACACACGCACACATACACACATATAGATTATCTTCGCACGGTTAATATAGCTGCTGTTTAGTAGTTATAGATTATTCATGATTTCAAAAATGACAATCATGCTTAATCATGCTTAATGACGATCAAGTGAATCCTCCGACATACATGTTTATCGCAGATCTAATTTCCTATCACCTAAGGTAATTCAGGTGAGTCACAAGTAAGTAATTATCAATTGGCAGTTAAAATCATACATACATACATACATACATACATACATACATACATACATACATACATACATACACAGGATTTTCAGAATAATTTTAAACACGCGCCGTCTATCAGCTTTTTACACACGCAGGCAAATATGTAAAGCTGTATCGGGGGTGGGTGGGGGTGGATGCAAATCTGTCAGATCAAAACTGCATAAAAGATGTCAGCATTTTTGGTAATTATACAATGAAAAACAATGAACATCATTTGTTTGTAAAGTACATACAATTCTATTGATCATGGTATACAAAATTTGAATCCGAAATATACTCAGTGTATTGTATGCAGCTTGATGAGTATAGGCCATATACAGTACGTAACGTACACGTACTTACACGGTTGAGCTTGGAATTGCATTCCAGAGTAGCCAAGATAAATCAAAACTGACAAAACGTTGCTTATGGTCCTATTTATCTTATATAGACATGAAAGCAAAAAGAGTTTTAAAACTATTTTAAAATTAGTAATATGCCAGTAATAACAATAATACAATCATTTATACCGATTTCTTTGTCCCCATTGCACTTAAAATTCAGACAAATTCTGGCAATTGTTTTTTTTAAATTTTAGTTTATTCTGTTATTATCGTAGTTTAAGACTTACCGGACAGTAGTGTATTCAAATCGATAATCGGCTTGTGGAAGTATTCGGCCGGTGCAAGCGTGGACATTCCATCATATCGGTACGTTGAAATTAATGTCTATTATAATACATGCTTGCTACCATACTTAAAACACTGCTATAATAGTTATTCCCACGTGGTACGGTAATCTGGGTCAGCGCCATAAACGGTTTTATTTACATTTACGCGATAGGATTGACAGAATTTGTACAAAAATCGGAATAGATAGAGGGAAAGTCAGAGTAACTTCATAATGTTTTAAAATGCTTCATTGAAAGAATCGCCTTAATATGTACCGATAACAACATTAAGTGCTGCAATAATACAGCGTTCCAGACTACAAACTTACATGCACAGACAATTTTAATAAGCATTCGTGGTGAGTAATTTTGTAGTGAAATATATTCATTATGGGGTTCTTTCATTGATCTTTGTAACATTTGATGCTTTTAATGGAACTGATCAAATTGTCTTTCCTGTTGTTCCACTATGTGGTAATGACGAGTATAGTTTTTGTAAACCGTGTCAAGTGGTAGATGAAAGCGTTTGGAATAAATGCACTTGGTTAAGACATACTTAACAAAAGTTAGCCATGAAAACCATTGTATTGCTTCATATCTGTTATCATATGATAGTTATAATACTACATGCATGTTGCAGATAATATACTGAAATTATGTTTCCCAGAGATCGGATGTCAAGGTTAGACACGGTGGATAATCGCATCTAGAAAAGACCCGAAAACTATGGTAACTGTTAGAGATGAATCAGCTGTATTATCGGGTTGTGAAGGATAAAACGATTTCTGGAATGTAATGTGATGCTAATGATGCAGATGCTGTTTCAAGTTTGGCTGTATATACATTAATTAAATGGAAGTCAGACAGAAGGTTTATTTATTCTTTGGAGCCAACAGACTGCTAGAAATCTATACGATGTATAATATAAATGTAGCAACTAAATCATTGTTGTGTTTCAAAAACAAAACAATTCAGTGACCAATGAGGACACATCTAGTGCACATTAAAAGTCTCAATCCAATTTCATCCTTTCTGCACTGTGACGACACAAAACATACGCAAGAAAGCAGGCATTGTTTAGCAGTACACTTTAAATGATCTCACGTGGGAATTACTTACAGATGTGTATGTGGATAAAGCCGGTGTGTTTGTGCATGAAGCAAAGAGGCTCACAATATTTACTTTGCTAATTCTGTTTTTTGTTACAAAGACCGATTATCTCAGGTGATAGCAACAACAATTCGTGTTTTCTTCCCTCCAAGCACTTTTCGTTCCTCTGTGTCTCACCAGTTTTGCATAAATTGTTGATAGTAATCGCAACTATACAACTAGATTTAAATATCCTGTATTCTATACTTTATTTTTGTGTACTAGTTCAATCGTTTTCATGATTAATTTTCTAAAAAGGATTAAGGTATATTTAGTTGGTTTCCAATTTAGACTAACTTTACGTTAGAATTTGTACGACACATAGCTTGGATTCTACAGCAGACACCTTGCAGAAGACTGGATCGAGTAATATTTATAGTTAGTATTGAATAATAAAAAAAACCTTTAAACATAGGCTTCGCAAAGTAGACATAGGCATGGTGCCCTACAAAGACCGAATAGCCTTGCAACGGAAAGAAAATTAAATTGTTTATGTTTGTATAAAGTGACCATACCTCGTCAACTCCTACGTGATAGTGAGTTTTCGTTAACTCAGTGTTCTTTATTTTTTTGTTATTTCCGTAAAATTTAAATGACATATTTAAATGCACCTGGTTTATAATCAAGGTTATCAAATTTCCCTTTTCGTGTGTACTTCCGTGTGTACTTCAAGGTATATTTTACATTAAACATGTTTTGTCACGATTTCATACGAGCTCTGTCAGTATGAGCAAAATTAAAATCATACAGAGCAGACTCAATTCTGGACACATACATGCATATTTATTTCAGTAATATTTAAACATTTCACTATAATTATTTTTAGATTGCATGTTAAAACTACTGCGTTAAGCTAGGAATATGTCTAGATATATATTGAAAAATTTAGGTATTGGGTATATTCTCTATTTCTCTCCCAAATGACATTGTCCTTATTTAATGTGAAATACTAGGGCAATACTCAGTATGCATAAAGCAATGTACTACAACAGTACAATTAAATATTAAACACTGTGGATTAATTTAAATATAAAACACTATTCATTCATTAGCTATCAAACACTGTGTATCATTTTAAATATCTGCGAACAGGTATTGTAAATACAGAAGAAAAAACAACTTGTTTTATGTCGATAAATATCTTTCTTTCTCTCTCTCCCTCTCTCTACCTTGCTCTTAATGTTTTGCATTTTCGGATTTTAATATATATATATATATATATATATATATATATATATATATATATATATATATATATATATATATATATATATATATACGCAGTATCTATATTTCTCCGGAGACAGCTTTGTATCAGTTAAAAGGACATTGCTAGTATGGTTATGGTTTCTTTATACTAAATCATATTTGTTCGTTTGCAAGAAGGCATAGACTGTTATTCACCCCACAGTAGAGATGTCAACAGCTGTAAATAAATCTGAGACATTGACTTTCATTCGTCGTTTATTGAGCAGTACAATGATAAACATTCAAAACTATGTCTTATTTCCCCATGGTCAAGCATAAGGAAACTTGATTGGTAGTTTAACTATGGCAATATAATTTAGGCCTGGGTATCGACATTTTTATTTTTATTATGACTAAGAGAAAAGAGTACGTAGTTTATAAACGTCTTTATAGTCTTGTTCGATATTCATGCATATCTGTTATTCACATTTTCATTTGTGAACTCTTTACGATAATGGCAACCGGAAAAGAAGAATCTTATATAAGAAAGGTGTGCGTTACTTTATGTGCATAACTTTGACTTGTATAAAACTATGTGCTAAAACAATTTACTTCTTTGATCTTTTCTCACTGTGAAGTTGTCAACATCTGTAAGGAACGGAATGTAGTTATAATTTCTAAACAAACTCGTTTTCTGGAAAGATGCAGCCAATCAGTTTACCAAAGTAAAGGGATCCGATAAAATTCAGCGTAACGGTCATTTTGTTAATGTGTTCATTAATGCATTGTTCCCGCAACTTTCATAATTCATACTACCAAACTAATGTCCATACGATTTATATAGCTCAAATTATTTCAAATAAAATTCTTTAATCTTTTTTCTTCACTATTTTTCAGCCTTATAACTACTGTGTAATTTATTGTTTCTATAGATCTTTGAGTCCCTTAGTCAAAATTTGTCCACATATAGCATGCAGTTTGTTCCTTTTTATATAATATCAATTTGTACATATAATTAAAATAATAAAAGTGATGCAATATTTGCCACAGGCTCCCAACCATTACAAGATGTATTATATCCTTTCATTTCTTCCTGCACAAATTTCTATCATCCAAATTGCTTTATCTTTGTTTTTGAATAATGTTGATGACGTTATCTTGTTTGCCGTGATGGCACAACTCCTCCTCGATATGTACTCAAAAGAGCGTATCCAAAAACAAAAACAAAACGTCGGAAAGGAGAAGACGCATAAGAAGGCAAAGGGTTTGTGGGATGGATCCTGCTTAACAATGGATTCGAGAAACTTTAATCAATTTCACTCCTATTTTCGGTAGTCGTGCTAAATATGGTCAGAATAAAAGACAAAGCAAATTTCGGAATTCGCAACTCCAGACGTACTTGACGAATATGCCGTTGAGGATGAAAAGTTCGTCTTCTTTTTTACAACGTTAAATGAACATGATTACATCATGTACATGCAACTTTGACTCTTACATCGACGACGACATCATTTATAACAACACCTGCAAAGATCACATTGAAACCAGTCGTTAATTCTTTGATATAATCAGTGTTGCAAATTAGACCTATAATGTAAGCAAATGAAAGTTTCTCATGATCTGGAAACAAGAACCAACTATTTAGTAAACACAATAATGTCTAACCTTTATTAAGATCCACAACAGACTGTCCCGCACAATCTACTTGTGCAAATCTGAAACGGCAATCAATTGTAAGCAAATTGCATCCCGAAAATGTCTTTTGTCGACCTGTTCCACACTATTTGCACTTGGTGATCACATGAAAATGTGCCCATCAAGATTGTATATAACCTATTAGTAACGGAAGTTTTTATTGAGACCTTGCCTGAGGCAATCATAAATACATTTTAGAAAAGTGTATCAGATGTGTTTCCTGACCTAAAATTAAAACGAATTAGTGCGTTTTGTATAAAAATGCTTTCATACTGTTCAAGACTTCAATTCATGTCAACTGATATTATTGAATATTGATGTAATTCATGTCAAATTACTTAAATTAATGGCAAGACCATTTATAAACACTTTATGAAAAGTGCTTGTAGCAAACAAGACATTAATGTAAATACTATTTGCGTTTCTTGTTTGTGTATAATGTTAATTTGGCTTGTATGAAGCTATATGCATGCATTAAAGTCATTTACTTACTTGAATGATATTACTAAAGATATCAGTTAAGAATCATCACTGCTTTGAAAAACGTGTTTGTTTAAGATAAAAAAGGAAAAGCATATCACTTCTTTTCCGTATCGGCCATATTTGCGCAAGTGATACAATAAAGAGTCGTCAGAAAAGTGTAGGAAAGGACACGCTAGATGGTATAACGGTACCTATTGTACAAGCCCAGGTGGGCGGAGCTTAAGGTGTAGGGAACATTGTATCCATAAATAAACAACAACACTAGCTGTTATTGGTGCATTATGCAAGAGTTGTACTTTTTGTCAGAATTTTAAAAAAATTGAGCTTCTTGGCAACATGTGAAATTATGTTAATTCACATCTAGGTCATAGTTTGTATTTTTTTAAATTGTTTTAAAATGTGGCACACATGGCTGAAAATATGTCTGTTGTAACCAGATAACTCTTATCTTGTCTAGTTCCAGCAGAGTTATCTCTCTTAAATGCAGTGGAGTACCTGGTTTTGTCCTTGTCAAATGGCCAATCAAACATTGTTCTCTATGACAGTTTGTGACATGCATGCTGAGGTAGGATAGAAATTATATTTATTTCACAAAACATTAGCATCAAGGTCTATAGAAAAGAGTTGGTACTGTTATAGCAGATAAGTTATTTCTCTCATTATCAACAATTTATTGAAAACGCACTTGATCTCTATTTTCTACGAACTGAGTATATTGAATGGTTTTCAGATATATTACAAAGGCAAATTGTTAAAGAAATTCAGGAAAATTCGAAATGTTGCTTGATATGTTAAAATTATTTCATCAAGTGCACATCCCTGTCAGTTCAATAAACATGTCTCCTTGATACGTTCATTTCCTCATACGTGAGTTGCAAACAAGTTTGCAAAATTACAGCAAACACATCTCCATTTTCCCAGAAATGAATTTGTTTGAAAAGGACAAACAGTTTAAGAAATATCAGTTTTAGTGTAATTCAAAAATATTATATTGCATGCTAAAAACAGTTATTTTAGTAACTTTTGGCAATTAAAGAATTAGTCTTTGGGACAACTGTACCAATGTCATAACAATTATATAACAATGGCGAGTTTACGCAATTTAAATAGAACGTTTTGTTGCATATCAGATTCAGATTTTTAATGGATTGAAACTGGATAGAATTAATATGTTTAAAGTGTATACCTTTTCAGGCTCGTATAAATATATACTTCTTTTCTCTACAATCATTTCTGACAATAGTACATTATTTCTAAAGACCTACTCCCTTTTCTTGTTGTATACTTCCAGCTAGTTTCAACTGAAGTACGATTTTATTCGATGCATATTCGATACATGTTCGATACATATTCGATACATATCATCATATAAGAAAAATATCCAAAATGTCATCAATGTATTGCAGTTAATCAGTATGACATCCGTTACAAAATTATCGTCTTTCTGATCGAATTCAATGATCTCTTGTTAGTGTTTCGTTGTTATTGTAAAACGTCATGAAAGGAAATGCTCTAAATCAATGACCCTTTGTAAAAACTTACATTCATAAATGATACACCTACTTTTTTTTTGATTTTCTGTGTGTGGTCCTGTTTCTGAGGTAGTTATAGTAGCAGTTGTAATAGGTTACTAATTTTAAATCAAAATCGATTGGTAATTTTAAAGATAAAAATCAAATATACATAATTTTTGGGCCAAGAAAACAGATATAAAAAACTGTTGACACTAAATCACTCTGAAGTATCTCGCAATTTGCATAAGCTTATGGTCTAGAAATATCAACACAAATTGACGTAAGTACTATACGGTTTGATTTACTAAGTGCCATTCAAGTTTTTAGCGTTGCTGCATCATTTTAATCAAACTTAGATATTGATATTGTAAGCTTATTTTTGCTTTTCTCGTCTTTAACTTTTCACTTAACATTTTGCAAAACACATCTAAATTTGTTCGGAAATTAAACAGCAAATTACCAAATTTTTTTTGGTATTTGTGTGTATTGCTGAGTAACATAAATTACATCTGTATTTTTATGTCTGCCTCGAGAAATATTCTACTGGATTTGATTGTTTGTCCAGCATCACATCATCGTATACAACTCAATTATTAATAAATCCATTTAAATCATCAACACTCGGCACTTCATCAATATCAGTTATAACATTAATAATATCATCGCCATCTTCGTCCAATAATTTTGCATTTTCATTAAAATCGTTAAGTACTTCATAGCTCATAGCATCTTTAATCATCGACTGACGAAGCTACTAAATACAACTTATCACATTTGAGCCATCTTATTATCAAATTAAGTAATAATTGTGTCTTACAACTTCCAGATGGACCTATTGTTATCATTGTGATGGAATTCGGTAGCGCTGGATGGTGTTTATCTGGCTCATGCTTTCGTGTCGCTGAGAAAGCAATGACATCCATGTTATATAAGTATAATAAATAATATGGATTTATATTGTGTTCGATGTAGAGCACACACTCCTACGAGTATGCTAGCAACAATAATAACAAAAAATAAAAAAACGTGCACTTACAGGTAAAGGTGTGCAATGTGCTACAAAAAAATTACAAGTTTATTTCCCTTGACAAGTCAAGGAAAATTGGTGGTGCTATAGCTACTTCATTAGGAAAATTTCCAGGAACTCCTTGGGCTAAATACTGAGGAGAAAAACATCTTCCAGGGTATAATTATTGTGGTCCTGGTTCCCGACCTGATATTCGACTTGATAACCATGATCAACCCAAACCTGGTGAATATCCTATAAATGATATTGATAAAGCATGTCAAGTTCATGATGTAGCATATAAAAGCAAAAACCTACAAGATAGACATATTTCAGATGTGAAGTTGATTCATTCGTTAAATTCCATACAAAATTAAAAATATCAGAGGATCATTAGCTGAATGGTTCGTAAGATCCGCGATTAAAGGCAAACTAGCATTAGGGGCTGGTAATTAACTAATCAATTAGAAAACTCACTGATGCAGCAAATATCACACGTTCTACCGCTGCAGCATGGTTAGCACGACAGATAATATGGCAAATTTAACTACCACCGCCTAAACGAATTCAGCATGCACATTTCGATGTCAGCGTTCCTAAAGAAATTCATCAAGCAGATATTTTGTTTTTACCACATGATACTATTAAAATTGGGTGAAGCCGATTAACGTACAAATGCGCATTAACTGTCATTGACGTTACAAATAGATATAAAGAGGCAGAACCATTATCAACTAAAACAGCAACTGAAGTTGTATCTGCTGTGGAACGAATTTATCAACGAGGACCAATTACGATGGCTAAATTTACTACAGGTTAATCCTGGCAAATAATTTCTTGGTGCAGTATCATCGTTGATGAAGCGACATAATGTCAAAATACGATGAGGACATACTGCAATTCATCGTGATCAGGCAATTGTTGAACGATTTAATCGAACACTTGCTGAGCGGTTATTTGGATCTCAGTATGCGAAGGAAATAATTCAGGATACGAGATCTCGCGAATGGGTTGCAAGATTACCAAGTGTAGTTGCTGCATTGAATAATGAAATTACTCGAACAACCAACATGAAACCTATTAATACAATTACAAAAACGTACATACCAATAAAACGACATGAATTTTCAGCGCAGCGAGTATTAGGTAATGATACTGTAAGATATTTATATGAACCTGGTGAACTTGAAGGTGGTAAAAAAAGAGCGACTGATCCTGTTTGGAGGTTTACATCACATACAATTTCTAGCATGGTAAGTTCCACGGGTAGACCCGCAATCTACAGATTAGATTCAACTGCTACTCAGAGACGATTTGTACGCGAATAATTACAAGTAATTCCTGAAGACACACAATTACCACCACAATCACTTAACTAGCACCCCTACGCCGATTACACTCAAGAGAGGTCAGCATAGTATTTTCACGTGTATGACCTAGGCTACTATCTTTTCTATCTACGGTAATATGGTTTTGAATTATTACTCGAATACTGCCACAACATTATACAATTACAACTCGCACACTGATTATTCTGCCACTGTTTCAGTGCTATGATAAATTCAGTATCTAGATCAAAGTCGCGTTTATTTTTTTCCACATCGTTTATAACTAACGAATTTTTTTCTTATTATATAATTATTATCGAGGACATCATTGATGGTTTCTGTAGCGTCCATGACAATTCTCCGCAGTGGGATATTATTCTGACTCGAGACACTGCGAGATAAACTACGTTTGACCACTAGTCACGATCATCGACAATCCAAACTCGAGTATCAGAGATGGTTAACCCCTGAGATGAGTGAATTGTCATTGCGTATCTCAGTGTCCACGGTGATTTATCAGCGTGTAGAGCATCCTCAACAACACTGACATCAATTGCGACATCATTTAATACGAGATTCTGTTTCTCAATCTGTCCTGGTATATCAACGTCGATATTCTCTCGTCGTGTATCAGCTGGTCTATAATACAATGGTACACGTAGATCTGAAAATATTTCTTTATGCTTTTCAAATAACCGCTGACGAAGTGTATCACGAACTATCTTTCTACTTGCCACTATCAAATCATTTGGTCTCCACGTTTGCAGAAAGTCGTCCATGAAAGTGTCTGAAATTATTTTATGCATTACTTCACATTGAATTTTATTCGATTGTAGTCTGAATAATTCATTAAACGCCCTTAATTCTAACAGCCATTTGAGAAACAGTTTTAATGTATTGGGCGCCACTGTACATATCTCATCCCAAATAATAATTTTTGGAAAATATTTCTCTACCATTCGATCAGGAGTCCATGCGTCAACATTATATCGAAAACAAGCTGTGATCAGTACATCATTTGCACTCATCGTTGTTTCATTTCTCTTGCGAGTCTGTGTGTGGGTGTTTATACAACCCTATCCTTCGAACTCTGTCGAAATAATTCGATCGCTCGAGTCGTCTTACCATGACTTTCCGGTCTGTTTAGATAAACAGTCTTGTGTCTGGATACTGGATCATACACAGATGCCGCAGACGATAATTATGATATCTGATTATTTTGTAATAAATATCTTTAATCGCAACATCTGCGGATTCGACATAATTATATAACATTTCTTGTTTTAGTCTCCATTCACCACATGATGCATCAGTACTTGTAAAACGAGTAAGTAATTCTGAATATTTTTTTCGATATAAAATTAATCGGTAACAACTCTGACCACGGAACAAGGGAATCTATTTATCATCGTTAATAAACTTATAGAAACATACGCGAGCATTGAAGGTCTTAAATGAGTAAACTGAGCTGACTCACCATCAATATAACCAAAAATTATACCTAACCGTGTTACGTCAGATAAATAAGCGTCTTCTAGACTTACAAATGTACCTCTCTTCGTTGTATCAGCAATTATAAAATCATATTCAGCATCATCTAGAATGAATCGTGCATTATGTCATTTATGATCATTTGCCCCACCTTGAGTAAATTTACCGATTATTCTTCTACCGAGATCTTTTGCGGTTTTATCATCGTCAGGTGTTGGTAACCAAACTTCGTTCTGCTTTTGATATGATATAATTACCTCACTTACAATCAACGATATCAGTATTTTACAATCAATCATATATCGTAACAAAACTATTGGTGCCCAGCGTTTTTCTGAAAATAGCCTACCAAACCAAATATGAAAAATAGGATGAAGACCTTTAGCAAACTCGAATGATACAACACGAACGAAGCCTGTTTGATCAAATTCGGTTAGTGGTCCATTTATCGATATCTTGTTTGTGGGGTGTCCAAATCTTTTAAAATATCCAGAACATTCTCCGTAGCCAAGAAAGCTTCCCAGATAACACGCTACGATATCCACGGAAATGACGTCGTTGTAGTTACACTTGGTATCCCATAATCCACCGTGTCCATGTTCACAGCGACTTAATTGTACGTCTTCGAGAAGTTCAAATCTTGTTGGCTTCCACGAATTTTTCTCTCTTGCAAAGTGAGCTGCAACTGACGGAACTATAACATGATTATTTAGTAATTGCTCAGTATTCTCTGTTGGAAAATTCTGCACAAGATTTTTCATTTCTTCGTGGAGAGATTCTTTACGATATAATTCGCCGTTAGGTCTCACAAATTGATCATATTTTTCATCACGAAACTCTGAAACAGCCATACTGACACAAGGTCGTTTTTACTTATTTCGTGAATAAAATCAAACATGTTTATTTCAGTGTCTTTCTTTGGGTAAAGCTTACTTTTCGATCTCGTGGAAATATTGTGACTGCGCTACTCCGCGCGTGCGGATTATTATCAGCGGGATTTATCGGAGCTCCTTTCGATTTATATTTCAATTTGTACAATACTTCTCCTGTTATTGTTTTTTTAAAATTATTGGGAATTTTAGTGTTTGTTTCGAACATGGCAACATCGTTTATTGTAGTTCCTTTATCCTTGGCTGATTCAGCCCATTTGTTTATTTTTTTCACGACGTAGATCCCTTAACCCATTTCCAAGCATCGCGTTTGTAAAATGTTCGAGTACTCGTTCGGCCACACAATTTATTTTTGAAAATTTCATGGGTTTCAGATTATCAACACTTGTTTTTGCATTTATCGGACAAATTCCATAAATAACTGCTGTGACAGGATACGCTCTTTCATAATACGGTTTGTCAGTAGCGGTCAACATTACTGGTTTGGAATTTTTACTCAGTATGACAATTTTTTCATTATGAAGGACAGGGCCATATTTGTCACAGATAATCCAATTATCTGTTGCTGCTAGTACAAAAAATTATTCTGAAAAATATTTTCGATTGTCGAGGTAAATAATGATAGATGTCGCTCGTTTGTCGTGCATCGTAGCATCAACACCATCGGTGATTTTGACCTTTGACCATACGTGAGATGCGCCATCTGTGAGAAATTCTTTCTTGGTGCCGTGAATTTTATTAATCAAACTTTTATTCTTCGGATCAATCAGAATTTTTATTGGTAAATCAGGAGATTTTCTATCAAGATTAAATGTAACTTTAGAAGGCTTGATCTTGGATAATCTCTCGAATTCGTTCATATTATAATCAGGACAAACTTTTAAATTGAAATATTATATATACATTGTCTCAAGCAAGGGATAAATGCCGGTGGTTGATAATAGGGTCTGCAACTCAGTGTAACAAATCTTGTGTTAAAGAATTCTGCAGATATCATTTGCAGAGAGTTCGTAATGGAAGTCTTGGTCCAAAGAGATGCCTATGATGTGGTGCTGGAGTTAGAAGAAAACCACATTTGTGTGCACAAAATGGTGGTAAAAATATAGATAGCTCAAAAGATATTATGATATAATAAATAATGACAGTGACAAGGCTATAAAAAGTGTAGAAGATTATCTAACAAGATTCTCAAAGTAATCATTTAGACAAATTTTTATTTAAACAAATAGTGTTATTATATAAATCAGTCAAGCGTTCGTGAGGCATCCTGTAATAACGAATTACAAAGCAAATCGTGATGGTGCAATTAGACACTGTCGACTAAAAAACCCAGTTGGTTGTGTTAATATTACCGGTTATCTAAGATTTCGTGCTGGGGTGAAGAAGTATTAGTGTCACTGGTTTGTGTACGAGAATTTTCATTGGGTGATAAAAGATGGTCTTGTGATCGATCATATTGACTCAAATCCCAAACATAACTCCTTAAGTAACCTTCAAGCTATGACACAGAGTGAGGATTCTGCATGGGGTTGGTACTGGTCAGTTTAAAACTATAGGAAAGAGAGCTATCAAATCTTTAAATACTGAGACCGGCGAAGAGAAAATATTTCAATCAATGAATTCAGCTGGAAGGTAGTTTGATATTCACCCAAATTCACTATATTTTGTCGCAGAAAATATAACCAAATATGCGTTTTCAAGAAAGTATAAATAGAAAAACGTTTTCATTATTGTTGAATGAAGATATTTACTAACTACTATTTATTTATTTAATTTTTTGGGATTATATTCTACCTCGCTAAATCTGAAGTATTTATAAAATTCAGCAATACTGAAGGGAGGTAATTCTGTTGAGGAAACGTCATGCGATTAGAGTTAACTCCCTTGATTCTGTCAGATAGAAATCAACGGGATAAATGACTTAAATAAATACTTGTTTGAGTTTAATTCTCTCGTCATGTGTTCCTAATGTCACAAAATGTAATAATCTATAAAAAAAATCTGTAATACTGTAATATTAATTCGACAAACCGTACGTATTTACTTCCGCTTTCAATTTCGGTTTGCCGAAAGGGGCTTAATCATTACTATACAAGAAAATATCAGTCATCTCCCTTGTACTTCCCGTTGTTTATCAAGGACTGTCAGTATGGGTTTGTTACAGTTTGTTGAAGTGGTCCGCCTGAGGATGTCATTATTGTTATTATTTAAATTGGATTTTTTGTACCTTTAATGGCAAAGCCTTCAAGTTAAATTTTAATCATAATTTTGAAAACTCAAAATCAGAAATTATTTTATCAATAAGGCTCTTTGATAATAATGATGATAATGTGGAGTGTGTGTGTGTGTAACTTTATCATATAATCATGCAATTTTGCGTTTGTGCAAGTACATATTTTTTTGCAATGATATTGGGAACACCGGCAATAGTTGTTGTAGCTGAAATACAAATTGTTACAGCTACTGGCACCATTATTGTTATCGTTGATAATAACACGTCGGTTCCAGCAACAACAGTAGACACTGAATAAACAATTACATCAACAATAACTATACGTCTGCGATATTTCTTTAATTTTATTGTATGTTGTTCGACGGTATCTTTTAATTTTGTTTGCCATTCACGTGCGTGATTATACCTAAATATTTGAACGTCGATTGAGGTACTCATTATCTTTTACTTAGTAACCTATTGAGGTGTTTCAGCTACAAATTCTAGAGACCACCCGCAAGATGCTGCGATAAACTTCTTATCAGCTACTTAAGGAATAAATATTTCTTCGTTTCCTTAATTTAATATGACAGACACAACTCCAGAAAACTTATCGGTTGAATGCTGCCAGGGAAACGTTGTACATATCCCAAATTTTGCAGCACTGAACACAGACATTCTATACACACCAGTGACTTCTGCAGTATGTTTGTGAGTTTTATTTTGCTGTGACTATGTTGAAGATCCAGATGATATTGTGTATACTATGTTGGTAATATGTTCCGGTGTTAATGCCGGAGAGATTTTAATCAGATTCATTTTGTTAACGATCTCAGGAATTACACTTACGACGTCTTGTAGTGTTTTTAAAGCGTTTCAATGCTCGTCTTGATATCAGAGAGTTTCACGTGAGCAGTCAACGGAGCACCAAAGAATTCCTCTGCGATTTCATTAAGCTTTCTAAAGTTTCTACGGAGATTTGTAAACGTACCTACGTGAACATCATACTCGGCCCGCAGCGTGGATAATTTACCATCTGCTGTGCTGTACAAAGTTAACGTCCAGATATTTTGTTTGTTGCGGCGTCTTCATCAAATGTTGGATCTCTTAAAACTATTTTATTTCCTTTCATGCTAAGTTCGCCCGTCATTATATCACCAGTATTTTTCAAACGATTAGCAACACTTCTTGCAATTTCATTTCTGATAGATGCAAATGATATATTTGAGTCTCTGATTCTAACAATGTCAGTAAATACTGGAATGTTATCCGTGGCCGCACCAAGAACTCGACGAAGTATATCATTCCATTTGATGTTGCTCGTTTTTAAAACACCGTATTTATCCTGAAAAATAACAACTTCATCTCGGTCAACCCTAGTAAGGTTCATAATAATATCAGCAAGTTCATCTTTAGTAGCGTAATTTGACTAATCAATATCATCTTTATGTTATAGCACCCAGTGATAACACTGGTAGAAGAAAATCTTCCGTAAATATCAACCATTATAATTTAAGATCTGTTTAAAACGAGGCGGTTATTGTATAATCATGAACGACTTTATGAGGTGCATTGGAAGACTTTGATATAGCGTCAAGTACATTAATTACTTCACGACCACATATTGGTGGATCCGTTATTATTTGTGTTGGTAATGTTGAATACCAAATTGGCGTTGAAAACACCTGAGTTTTTATTGTGTTTGTGTATTTTAAAAACTCAACTGGTGGAGGAAGTCCATACGAATCGAAATAAATGATTCCACGTTGATCAATTGCTTATGCCACCCAGTGAGAACCAGATCCTGAATTATCATCAAGATTAATAATACCTGTTTCAAAATTGTTTGGTTGTTTTGGTAATTGGTCACGCATAAAAGTCCTCTAAAAAGTATTATGTTTAATGTTTTAGCCGCATCAAGTTAATCAAAATTTAACATCGGTAAAAACTATCGTTTTTTGCTAACGAAGTTTTCCTGGAAGTTTCAGAGCTTTTCCGTATCGATAAGGGGCTCCTGGTAATCTTTGACCTTTCTCTCTTTTTTTAATCCTTTTCCTGCTGCTTTCTTTAATGCCATTCTTTTTTTAGTGATATTCTTGTTCTGCATTTACTCTCAAGCTTTGGTTGCAATTTTTTCACCTGAGCGTAAGTCAGAGTGACATTAAGGTGCCTATACGACATTTTTATAATACGATAAGTGATTTAATTACATGTTTTCTACTGGAACGTCAATAACCCTCATTCTTCCACCAGCACCTTCAAGTAACATTGATTTATCTGATAGAATAACTGCAATTGCTCTGTAATTAGCACCAGCACCTAGATTCACTTTACCTCTAAAGTGTATATCAACAACAGATTGTCTAGATAAATCAAGATGTTCCAATGAAAAGTAATAGATTGGATACAGATTTCTAAAATCTAACTGTGATATTTGTAGATCGGTATCTATATTTTGATCACTTCCCATAAATGTCTTAAACGATGATATGCACGTGCTATGTAGTTATTTTCAAAATTTAAAGTTATATCTTCAGATGGTTCTTGATGTCCATTTATCCGTAAAGAAACCTCACTAGTATTAAAATTGTCAAATATCGTATGGCTACCTTCTCGATTATGTAATCGTTCAGCATTTTGTAAAGCGATAAATATATGTCTTGGCGCAGAAACTCCTTGTTGTGATGCAATATGCCATGTAAATAACCCAGCAATATTACTCTGAATGCTGTTTGTGGTCATTGTCAACCATGATAGCAATGATATACCACCTGAATCCATAAACGAAAGTAATTTTTGTTCTTCAGCAAGCGATGGGGTCATTACTGGCATCCATAATGGAAGTTTAAATGAAATTACTTTACCTTCAGCAACAGCGTCTGGTCGCCCAATAGGATCATTATCGTTACCCTTTCTCACAAGTACAACTGTATATTTCGCTCCGAAGATAACTTTTCTGACATTTCTACAAAATCCAAAGATATGAGATAATGGACTAGCCCATGAAAATCTTCAACGACCATCTTTCAACATTAAATTACGTGAAACAAAACCTAAGTTGTAATTTGGTCTGGTGTTAATAATCATGTTTTCAGCATCAATATCAGCAGCGCCTGCATTATTTCTTGGTCGTCTTATATGATACTGGTTACTTTCAGGATGATCAGTGTTATCCTTGGCGAACATCATTGACGGTCTAGCTGATCTAGTATAATCATCTGAATATCTTGCTAAACCTATTATCGTTGCAGCAATATCAACGTCTTTTTGAATTGTTTCAATATTTATTCCATCAATCATGTAAGTGGCCCTATCAAATAACGCCATAATACCATTGTTAAGAAACCCAACTATGCCATCAGCTCCTTATGCTTTATTAAGAGGAACACATGTTACAAGGTCTCCTTCTACCTCAATAAATTCTTCAGCAGTATGAAATATCTGTTTGTATCTTGAACTTGTAACTCGATTCGACCACGCTTGATTGGTTGTCTTGCGTAATAAGAATACATTTGATAATCACGTATCGATTCATCTTTGAGAACCGGTGCTTCTATATCGAACGCTGGATCGGATACATGTTTGAACATTTTATTATAATTGTTCTCGTCTAACAAGAGGACCACTTCCTGAAATAAAACTTGTATTTGTCGGTATAATTTCATCAGTTAACTTTGTGGGAACAACTTCATTAGCAGCCAGTTCCGTTAGTTTTTGATTTGCGGCTTGATTCATTAGTTTACTGACATTTGCGGGCATACCTTCAGAACTGGGTAATTTTACTTGCTGCGGTTTTCGTCTAATTAACGTCTTGGTATATCCCTGATTGTCGAGAACTCTTTACCGGCAACATTAACAATTGCGCCAGAAATGTTTTCACGACCAAGTTAAATAGATTTCATTCCTAGTTGTTTTGCAATCGCTATTGCTTTTGGGGCTATCATCGCAAATAAACATTTAACAACATCGCCGAGTCCATCACCGTAAACTGCTTCCTAAGTTGGTAATCGTGAATTTACGACCCTGACGATGATCGGTCCACCTTGAAAATTGTGTATGATCATTTTTATATATCTACTAGTGAATTGTTTAGTCGCTGTAATAATCATCAGCAATTTCATCGATAACGTAACGATAAATACTGCGATCCATAATACCGAAAGTGAATAATCTTCGACAAATATCAGATATTTCATTAATAATTTCCGGAGAATTATTTCCTGCATGTTTTCCTCCAGTCAGAATTTCTAGCCGTTCAACGTCAGAAAGAACATTGTTAGGACAAGCAACAAGACCTGTTCCTTGAGTAGTCAAAGGAAAACCACTTCATTATCATAAAATTCTTCTTCAGGATCTTTCTTACTTTGCAAAAGAGACAATTTCTCTCAACGCTCAGTTTCTCTCTTACTCAATTCTTCTTTTTGTTTGTCTCGCGTCTGCCAACATTTGATTCTTTTTTTGAACTTTCCAGTAAACTTCTGCCCCGGTGGAGAAGATTGTTGTTTTTCTATTTGTTGCAGAGGTGGAGGAAGTTGATATGAAGGCTCTTGCTGTGGTGGAATTGGTTTTTGTCGTTCTATTTTTTGCTGCGGTAGAGCAGAATGTTGTTCTTTTATTTCTTGCTGAGGTGGAAGAGGTTTTTGTCGTTCTATTTTTTCCTGCGGTGGAGAAGATTGTTGTTGTTTTATTTGTCTCAGAGCCTCTTCATAAAGTTTGTGTACTTCTTCAACAAGAAATCCGTATTCTAAATCATCGTATCTGGCTTGTTTTTTGTCTCTATATACGCCGTATATCCACTTAATAATTTTATCATCACTTACGCCTTCATAACCATATTTTAAAATTCTAGATTTATTATCTATACCAATTAATATTTTTCTATGTGATTCTTCACAGTTAGTATTTTTAATATCTTCGACAAAATCTTCATTACATCTTTTAATCATATCAAGACTTTCTTTTCTTACTTTACCAGTGCCATCAAGTATTTCTTTACCGACGGGTGGATGGTCCTCGTAAAATGTTTTCGTTTGATTAGTTCTTCTTGCTATCTTTTCAGTTTGCTCAGCAGTTTGTCTTACTGCTGGAGGAAGACCTTTAGTATCTGTTGCAATTCTTTCAGTAACTTTTGTAACAGGTTTAAATAACCGTTCTTTCCTTTCTGCAAATTCACCTTTTTCTTCTTGACGTTCTTGCATTTTTTGTCTAACAGAATAAAGAACAGGAAGAAATTTTTTGACTGCTTCTAGTCTCTCTTGAGCTAATCTAGCAATGTAAGATTCTTTAGCTGGTGGCATTATTGATATGATAATGATTTGATGATAGCAGCAGAGAGGGCGCGACCTCAAGTTGTTCAATTTCGTAATATATTTGCGCTTATCTCTGATTTTTCAGTGCGAGAAAAAATAAAATAAAAATAAACTAACCCAATTAGAGAAGCCACAGCGTGTTAGAATATTTTGAGTTTTAGTTATTTCCGCCATTTAATATTTTTTTACGAAGGTTTATTTCGGCTTTTGGACCCTTCAAAAAAGTGGTCTGTTCACCCTCTCTGCTACTTCGTACGATTTTTTAAATTGTTATTTCACTATCTTTCATCTGAATGAATCCTCTTTCAATTAGTTAAAAATCATTTAACATATAGAAGCTACCTGAAGAAATTAGAATGTGGAAGTTGGAAAAAAACACAAACAAGAACGGTAACACGTATTCTGCACTTTGCAGTAAAATCTAACATCCATCAATGTAATCTTCTTAGAAACAGACGTAAAGGTCTTCGATGATTGACAATATACAGGTCATGAGTTTTCCTTCATATATATAATAAGAGAATAGTTTACTAGAGTGATGTGCAATTATATGAGAGATAAATACAATACAAATTATAATCATCATAGAGATATCCTATGAGGGCGACAAGTCAATGCGGTCAACAAATATTTAGTTATATGCAGGGTAGCAGAAGTAGACTTACAGTGGTTTGCTCCGACACTATCACCCCTCACTAAGAAGACAAGTAACCCTATATTTATTGAAAATAAAGTAATACACTACGTCCGGTACCAAATTGATCAACGATTTTTCTTTATACTTTCCCCGATGTGAACACATGATTGAAACAACGAATAAATGAAACATAGCCTTTGCGTATGCGATGGGTCTGAGAGAAAAATAAATAAGTTTTATTTGAACGTCTTCCCTGCAGGCACGGAAACAACTTTACAGAGTTAGAAGTAGGAAAAGACATGAAATATATTCAACTAACCAATAGCACACTTATCGGGAAGTTTTATATTTAAATCAAATCAGTAACATATTAATGCCTTACAGCCGTTGCATCAATCACGGGCCAAACCCTTTTTATTTCCTTCATATATATATATATATATATATATATATATATATATATATATATATATATATATATATATATATATATATGTATATATATATATATATATATATATATATATATATATATATATATATATATATATATATATATGAGAGAGAGATAGAGAGAGATAAATATATAGAGAGAGGGGGTAAGAGTGATGGAGGGAGAAAAAGACAATAACTATAGGCATGCATGTGAACGTGTTGCTTAGTATTTTCTTTTCCAAAAGATGTTTGAGTTTGAACTGAAAAACGCGATCTGTTTCCTTTTTTTAGTACATTAAATATTTGCTTCATCTATCATTTCCGGGCACATTTTATGACCAATAAAATATTAAAAGTATATTTGTATCGTACAAAACATGTATTTTTTCGAGGGATGATTGCTATGTAACTATTGTAAATGACAACTATTTTAGTTGCTCCGGTGGAGAAAAATCTTCACCATTCACTGCGTTTGCACAAAAGTACTACTAATGACTTTATACATCTCCACTGTCTCCTTCACGAATTATTGCTTACAAACAAGTTGAAATGAATGTTCTCAAAGCGTTGTTTATTACAATCCATCCTAAATCTTGAGCAACAAATGAGAAAGAGCAAAGTACTAATATCCAGTGAATAGGCAAAATATATAAATCATTTCTCTACAAAATACAGAGTTTATCAAACCATATCTCATTTAACATTACCTTAGTTTGCATTTCTATGTAATGACTCCAAAATCATATTATTAAAGTATTAGAAAAAGGATTAGAAAGGTATTGATGTGTCAGTCATACATTACATCAAAAGTGTAAATTAAGATAATGCAGGAATTGTGAGAATGGTTAACTCAACACTCTACATCAATATTACGCAAGGAATAAATCGAAAGGTAGCCATGCAAAAGGGTATATACAAATGATGTAAATTCACAAGAGCAGTCAGATAATGTTGGCATTCAGCCTAAAGGACAATGGCTATATTAATGAAACATGTGCCTAAAAGGAGCAGTGGCAGATGCATTGCAAGAGCTAATCCAGGAATATACTAACACTTACCATAGAGACTGTGATATGACTAAAATTGATGCAATTAAAAAAGAAAAACATATATAAAGTCTGTATTAATTTGTATTTTATAAAGCATATTTTACCTGTGAAAATTGAAACTGTAAAATGCGTCAGATGATTAGGATTTCAAGTTATCAATCAATCTCTGCTAAAGTGTCCTTGCCAACAAGTTGTGTACATCCGGGGCGTAATAGGATTGAATATTGAGGGAACATAATACGAGATTGAGCTGTGGACAAGTATGCAATTAAGAAACAATTAAACGGTATATGCTTCTGAAATGGAGTTGGAGACCAAGCAAAGAGATCATTCATATTATAATTTTAAAACAATACATACATTTTTCACTTATCGGCAATAGCGTAATAACTGGATAATTCTGCTAACACCTTGACAAATGTGTAAAAGAACGTAGTTAATAATGTTCTAGAAAGAGACTAACATCTTGTAATTTTTTTCTTGAACAAATCTGAACAGACCAAAAATAATGGAACCATAGATGACTTCAATCATGGCGTGTTGTGTTTGGCACAACGTTTTAGTACAGCATCCGGATCGTGTCTCAGAAAAATGCAAACAGAAAATAAATCGATAACATTGCATGTTGCAAGTACAATTAAATATTCCCAACCGGTACACCGAATGTTCTGCAGTGTAATGATAGATGATAGACTGCACATCTTAAAGGAGAACAAATAGATCAATGGACAATAATATATAAGTGACTGGCAGTCGGGTGGTCTTCTTTATTTCTTTCCTTATAATATAGCTATATGTTTGGCGCTTGTGTTGTGCTTATTATAATGTCATGATCTTCACTTTATGAATTCATAATTCAATATACCTTGCTCTAGTATTGTTCTATTACAAAGGTTATGAAAATGAATTTGATTATATCATAAAACGATTGCGCCGATTCAGTTTGAGAGGATCGTACTAAAATGGTAAATACATTTTCGCCTTTGCATCAAGCGATATAAAAATGATCCAGTTACAATGAAAACATTCGGTCACCAATAAAAAAAGTAATTTCCTTTTACAAATTGTATGATGGCTTAATGTTACCGGATGTGCTCGTAATATATACCTGTATCAAGTCACTTTGGTCAACAGCCAATGTCGTTTGCTTTTCGATGTGAGGAACTATGAAGATACGTTTGATCAACATAAATGCAAACACTCTTTACAATGGCAATACATATAAATTCAGGTGCTCCTCAAATGACTGGTATTCGTAAGTCATTAGTATGGTTCTTTAAAGAAATTCCATTGTAAAAGTAATAGTGTTTAATGGATCTTGTTTTTTCTTTAGCGGGGTTCCTTTTTTGTTGTTATTGTTTCTTTTACCAATAACTACCGTTAAGTTCAATGCATTTCATGTACACAATGTATCTGTTAATGCAAAACTCATTACAAACCTTTTGTCTTCTCAATTTCATACGGCAGTTTTGAATGGCCAAGTATAACGTATATAAATATTCTTGACTTACCAAAAGTTAAAACAATTTAAGCTAATCTGCATTGTAATTTTCAACATTGAAATATCCCACAGCCAATGATAAGGAAACTGCAAGTCCTTCTGACAAACAATATATATCTGCCTAATACTCACAGCGATACAGTTTGAAAACTCATTTTGACTTGCTTGTTTTGTTACATTCAAATGGCTAAATGCAGCTAGATGGTAGCTTCATTTTACGTCAAACACAGCACATGCACACATGCACATTAACACATACAAACTCACACACACACACACACACACAGAGATTATCTTCTCACGGTTAATATAACCGCTGTTTAGTAGTTATAGATTTGTCATGATTTCAAGCTTGAAAATCACGCTTACTTATGAGCAAGGCAAGCTTCTGACTGACATGTATATCACATATGCATGAAACGTACTATATCTAATAAAACCAAATGTTTATTGTTTAATACTAACTAGATGACAACGTTTCCCTTGTTTACATATCTGCATTATGAAGTTAATTCTTTCTACTATAGTATTCTCACATCGAGCTATTACATAGTATTTTGTAAAGTGGCTGTTTTATATCTTGGGCATTTGGGTATTTCCTTTGCCATATGGAGTTTGAAAGCCACTTCTCCCGTAAACCATACATCGTGTAAAAGTTTGAATATTATACTTTTAACTTGTAAGAACTTTAATTCCCGCCCATGTCTTCCACTTATTTTCCAAGCTAATCCCCCAGTGTTTTGTTCTAGCTTACATCTGACAGTTTTCGATGCCCCCCCCCGACATATTTATATATGTTTATAATGTTTATTTCCTCATTTCCTCTTTCTCTCTTTTCCCCATTGTTCCTTGACTCCGGATAACAGCAGGATATGGTTGCATATAATAATATAAAGACTTGCATAACATGACCCGTTGAGTAATATAACATTTATAATTATTCTCGCTAATTACCTGTAATTGCAGTGGACATTATCAAATTTTTCTTTCTAGTCAATATATTTTTTATCTCACATAATTGCAATTTTCGAAAAACTTTTAAATTGAATTTATCAATGTTGCCAAACTTCCAGCGCTCAATCAGTTTTAACGCTGTGCAAGACATTCGCCTTGTGATGGATCTGATTACATTATGCTATTCAAATATAATCTGTCATTGTCTTTGTCACGCGATTCAGTATCTAAGTTCATATACTAATATCAGTTCAACCGATTCTGCAGCATGTATATATTCTGTTATTTCCTTCTTTGGCAATAATGAATCCCTCCAATTTAAATATTTCTATAATAATAATCCAATGCAATATTCCCTTCTAATACCCGCTGCTCAAATGGTTTATTGTGACTATTCTTTTCATTTTAATTTTCTCCGCAGTTTCTGCCTTATGACGTTGCCTGTTGGTGATTGTGCATGCTTACATGTTGACGCAATAGGTGGCAACATGGCGAGTCACAGAAATCCAGTTTGTTAGTCAATATGTTTAACATATGGACCAATGGGAAGACTAATAATGATAGAGACCATAGAAAAACAAAGACAATAGAGATCTGAAAATAATTTCTTTGACGATGGAAATGAATTAATGGAAAAGCTTACATAAACAGATATCCAGGAAGTTATCGCTGTGTGTGTGTGTGTGTGTGTGTGTGTGTGTGTGTGAATGTGTGTGATTTGGATTTTTATGTAGCTTTAACAACTTTTCAGTCATATCGCTAATATGTCTTCAGTGTGGCAATTTATAGTGATATCTAGCACTGGGACATCATGCCGCAGTCATATTATCCTGCCACCAGACAGACCAATCTTAATACTAACCTCTTAATGCTGTGCGCCAAGCAAGGCAACGGTTAGTTCCATTTAAGTGTTTGGTATGACTTGGTCGGGGATCGACCCGACGACCTCCCACATCCGAGTCGGACGCTCTAAACACAAGGCCACCGGAGCGGTCGGTATCGCTGTGAGCAGCGGCAATATATAAATTATTTGAATTGTTAGAAATAGAGTTCTAATGCTGTAGTCACTGCATCAGATAATTACACAGTGCACACTAGCAGCTATAACTCTAACTTATTATGATTCAAAAGAACCAAAACAGGTATCCGCTCAGTCCGATGCATTTTATGAGTTTTCGAACCCTATCAATTCATACTTTTTTCCTTCATTAGATACATACCAATAAATCTTACCCGTTTGGCTATTACCAATATTTATGCTAGAGTCTCTACTTTCTCAAAGTAGTCTAACTGTTGACTAAATTTAATACATGTTTATTGGCAATTACAATCAATTGCAAATAGTCACTATAAAACAGATGCAATAACGATATAAAAAACGATATAAAAACGAAGTCGTCGACAGGATATAAACTTTCACGCAATGTGATGCATTTGAGAGTTTGGTGTGGCAAATTAAATTATAAGGACACAACTAATTATAAAATATTTTCATAACTTTCATTAAAAGCAAAGGTCATCAACAGTTTTAATTTCATTGTAAACTCGGATATGGAGAAGCTAGCACTAAGTGAGGGAACCGATGAAGCTAGTATCATAATTTGCACTGTAATGGATATCAGTAATATTAGGTTGTGGGAAATAATGAAAATGTTCCAAAAGGATATCAAGAAAACCAAAACTAAATTGAAAGGCACTGCCAAGCGTCTAATTGTATGTGTAATTCATGATCATATTTGCATCCCTATTATAGAAAGGATCAATACTAATCATTGGACATTTACAGTAAGAAACTCTCAAATGACAAAGCAAGAAAGATACGAGAAGATGGAACTATTTAAGAATCGCCGAGTAGAACTGAAAACTTCTAGACATCATCTTCCTCTCACAGGTTGGTATCTATCAATATGCTTTATGATGTAATATATTTTACCAAACATCCAACTTCGATTGGCACTTAATTCCTGTCCAAAGTTTGTGTCCAGGATTTGATATCACTTGTTAATGACATTTTCAGATTGTGTTTCGTCTTACCAGTTCCTAGTCAGTAATAGTTCTGCACCTGTTTATTTTTGTCCTGATTGTTGAAATGTTTGATAGAAATTCACTTTAATTTACACTGAAACAAAATTTTTTATTTTCATTGTGTATTATATTGAATGCAGAATCCAACTTCCTGTGAATGTCATACAAAGCTAAATAACTATAGCTATAGTCTTTTCCGGTTTCTGTGGAAACGTTTTATTGATTATTATGTCTTATGGCAATATTAACTTAGCTATAATACCAATCTGATTTCATGATATCTTCACAACTATTTACGCAGTTTTTATTTTTCTGTATCTTTTCTTGCAAATCATCTTCTACTGTTACACTTGTACAAAGATTTAAAAATGTAATTAACCCGAAGAAACATTGTACTATAAACATCATTTTTTTTCTAAAATAGTTCTTGTATCATGTTGTAAATATGTATGTCATTTCTTTATTTCTTATGCATAATTATCACCTGTTTAAAACATATTCATCCATTTAGCCCATGCCCTATCATAAATATGTTTAATTTTCGAAGGAGACAAAATGTGGAAATATGGCTAGAAAAGAGAATTATACCACATTATTCCATCCATATAACAGATTAGTACATTTTTTATTAACGTTTTCCAAGGATGCTCTAGAATTTGAAAGGACGAAAACTTGATATTGTTAGCCACATTTATTAGAATTGGCTTTATTGTGTCCACTTATCAGTGTGCAACCGTGGACTATCCCGAATGTAAGTTTACCGAATGCACCAAGTTTGTCCCGAATCATAGAACTAGCAACACTTTTGTAGTGCGCGTATTGCAACTGCAGTCGTATCAGTCATTAGCGCCTGTGCATATTTGGATTCACCTCCCAAAGATCTTTTGCAAAAGCGATGATGGCATTCGCGGGAAGCTTATTTAATTTACATGGTCACTCACAATGTACGCTTAATAGTATATGCAATGCTTACTGACATTTACGGACCCTCAACTGCTCAACGAAGTGGCACTGATGTGTATCTGACCAGGCTTGCTACCAAAGGAGAGAGCTTGTGATTGTTGAAAGTCGACAACGGATTGTATTTATCAAACACTATGTTGATAAAGCAAATGCGTCAAGAAAACAATATGTTGATTAACCGTTCGCCTAATGACTTCAAGAGTACAAGTAAAACATAATATATAATTTAGCGAAGAGAGAGAAGGATAATGGTTTGACCAGTGGTAGATTTACATTGGAGTTATTGACAGGGATTACTTTGTTAGACTCAATTCTCACCTTGAAATGGAACACAAGCCTAGATGTCTTTGTAATTATCGTGTGTGGTTATAGAGGCGATTGGTGTAAAATAACAATATTGATTGTTACATGGTCAGCTGTATATTGTTACTCCACTAACAAATGCTATTACAGACACCCGTTTTCAAGATATTTTCACATATGCAGTACCATACCCACTAGTTGCCGGAAATAAACATAAGGCTAATGGACTCAACATCTTTGTTTTTGTGTTAAAATCGGACATTTTCATTACATGTTAGTAATGGATTCTGACCGCTGTTATAAAGGTGTAGAATTTGCGGATTGGGTTGTGAATCGGGCGATATTAATTATTTTCCACGTGTCAGTAAAAATATCCTTTAAGAAGTCTTGTTGTTGTTGTAGGGTTAACTCAATTTTTCAGCATACGATAGGCTATACATGGCTGCCAGTCTAACCAGACCCTCAGAATTTTGTAAGATAATTTACAAATGGGCCAGAAATAAAGATAATCTTTGAACCACTATAACGATAAATACCAACTCTACCAGATCTTGGAATCATTGCAATAGCACCTTAAAACGCCATGCTGTTGACTGCACCACCAGGTATAAAAACGCTCAGAGAAGGTTTCTACAACGAGATAGTCGAATTCACCACTGAAGACAGTGTGAGTTAATTGTCTTGCATCAACATTGATTCAGCCAAAATGATTACAAAACTTTCGACAGTTATTTAAGGATACACTTGTTTAGGAAACAGTCTCTAGTCAAAGACAAGAAAGATCGTGTCATTGTTTAGTCATTGCTGTAATTACCACCACTATGGCGCTAGGCTTTTAGCTTGTTATTGTAGTAGGATTTAACGCCATTTATCAGCACAAGATAGGCTATGCATGGCTGCCAGTATAATTGGTGGATGAAGAACCCTGGAAAACCCCGGGAAGAAGCACCGACCCACGAGAAGCTACTGGCAGGCTTTCTTACGTACCCACGTTAGTCAAGCCTCAAACTCACGCAGACAGAGGTGAGATGGCAGTGAGTCGTAACGGTGAGCGCCTTAGACCACTCGGCCACTCCCCCATGGCGCTAGGCACCGAAAAGGTGCAATCAACATAAACTTAAATATTCCTCAGAGATTTTATATAATGGTATGACACCTGCATCAGTAAACTTATCTGGTTTGAAATTAGTGCGGGTGTTGTACCAAATCAGGATGGCATATAGAGGAGTTATACTACATGTGATCATGTTATTAATAGAAGAACAAAACATGTTCACTGTTACCGACTCGATAATACAATTAAAGAACAGCAACTAATGCGAATAAAAAAGTTTAAGAAGCCGTGAAATACGAAATGTTTGTGTGATCATATAAGATATGTGTGGAATCTGAGCAGCAGGAGCCTTTGATGAAAGTGGCGTTAATAATGACTTTGGCAAAGGACTCGTATGATTCCGCAATTGAGTGATTAACACTAGAACTTGTATAATAGCGGTTTTGTTGGTTGCTGATCAAGGTTACAGCCTTTTACACCATAATACAATTTTCTTTCTTGGGCGCCCTTTGGTAACTTTCACAGATTACAATACGCGGGTTGTCTTTCATACATTGTTATGTGAGGACAATGTAATGTGGGGCATTACTTTATATAATTAGGTCAGGAACAGTAATCAACCCCCCCCCCAAAAAAAAACCCCCCACTGTTATAACGCATTTGCTATTTCTGTTCGAGTGATGCTAGAGACAATGTTTCATGAAAATAATATACTGGAAATCAGCATCGCGCCATTACCAGAAGAGTGCTGGTTTTAGACAATTTTACATATTTTTTCACCGATTAATTTACTTATTGGATCACATTTTCAATGACTATTAACGGTGAACCAAAATAAATTTTGCTTTTGATATATAGGATATTATCAGGTTGTTAATATCATAAAAATCAAAGTTCTCGTTTGTACCATTTCTACGAATGATTTTGACCTACATAAAAAAAAAACGCAGACACCTGTATTGATTAAAGTGAGTACTTGATACAGGAAGCAATTAAAATGATTTATATTATTTATCAATACAAACAAATAGTACATGCATCATCTATTCAAACTGGCTTGCTTGTGTTTGCATGTTGTCTGCACACGAAATACAAAGCACATGGTCATGATGTGGTCGGAATAAAATTAAATGAAGCTAAAAAGGTCAGATAATGATTTCTAATCACGCATGCGGCTCCTCAGTAGAAGTTCTCTGTGTAATTTCTTTTTCCTGGAGGTCATTTAAGACAAGTTCATATTACTGATATTACTGACAGTCTTTTACAGGCAAACAGTTTATAATCCGTTCACCTATCCATTCAAACGTACATACATGCGTATCTTAACGTCCATTTTTATTTCACTTTCATCGGTCCATTATTATGTTTATCCTTTCATCGATCCATCCATGAATAGATATTCACATCCATATATGTATATAATTCTTTATATGCACATGAGATTTACACATTTACAACAAAAGCCATCAAAGTAAAATTAAGCTTTTTATTCTTTTATTTCTCTCATAAACTGGTATCGATCAGTTTCCCACAATTCCTGCAGTTATTGCGTATCGCTACAGAGAAAGTTGTGCACCAGCTAGTTAACAACTTTCATCATATCTAAACAACTTTCTGTTTATCCTGCATTGTTATATATATATATGTATATAAACACATAAATATAAATACTCATCATTCCATTTACAATAATAAAAATCAAAGTAGAATTATGTTTTTATTCTTCACATTTGTCTCAACATTGTAGCGATATGTTTCCCACAATTCCTTCAGTTATATTAGTATTTGACAAATAAAACCTTGTTCAAAGCCACAGGCAGTGTCAGACATCAGAAAGTGAATCGATTGCCCCATTTCTACACAGCTCTGTGTTGGGCTAGTATCGTCAGGCTCACCAGGATTCCAAAAGGAGAACGTGTTTGAAATTGGATCTCCTCTTACTGTTACATAGTTGGTCCCAGGAGTTGTTGAACTACCCCCTAACCAGAAATAATACGGGCAACTTCCTGAAAACGAAAAATATTAATTGTACGTTCTGTCTTTTGAATATCTCTATATATTATACCTAATTACTAAACGTTTTCCAGTTAAATTATACCACTTTTATGTCATCGTAGAGAACTGCTTTCCGCACAGTATGCTCTCAAATTATGATCAAACCCTCTGAAACCTGCTTTTTCGGCTGTTTTCCAATCCAGATACAAAACCTTGTACGAAAATAAACCGAACGCCTGACCTTCCTTTGGCATTAGAATATCATACAGCCTTGACAGTACAAAAAATTGATCTTTCTAACATTCAGAAAACGCTCATCTCCGAAACACCTCCCTGGCTCTTAATTAAACAACCAAATGTGCTGTTTCATCTTCCATTCATCTTATCATGAACTCCTCGCCAAATTTAAAAACTACAAATGAATTTATACCGATGGATCAGAGGATGAGGAAAAGGCTGCTGCAGCCTTCGTTAGTGGAAAACACACAAGTTTGCTTACCAAAGGGTACATCATTTCTTTCTGCAGAAATCAGAGCAATAGATCTTGCTCTGCAATATATCGAACACAAACATAGCTTAAACAGCATCATCTTCTCCGACTTCCTAGCAGTACGTCAGTCGCTACACAATAGAAAATTAGAGAACCCATTATTGACCAATGTTCTCGTCAAAATTACTATGCTGAGTACCTCCCACAATATTGTATATTGTTGGTTACCTAGCCATGTTGGTATTAAAGGTAATGAAAAAGCAGATCACTGCTAAAATTGCCCTAACTCAAGAACCTTCTGATTTTAAAATACTGTATACTGATTTTAAACCTAGCATGAAAGAGACTTTACGTCAGAAGTGGCAGGTGTCTTGGAATGATGCAGTGAATAATAAACTTCACGCCATCAAGCCAACCCCAGGAGAGTGGACTCCGTCCTACAGAACCATAAGTAGGGAGGATGTAGTCAATGCAAGAATTCGAATTGATCTTACTTATATAAACCACTACCACATACTAAAAGGTGAAGACCCACCAGAGTGCGTTTCTTGTAATGAACCAATGAATGTTAAACACTTTACGAAAGAGTGTTTTGATCTGCAACCGACGCGCGATCAGTAATATTCAATGTACCTTACATGTAGGAACGTTTTGATACAATAAACATGTCTTGTATTGTGAAATTTCTGAAAGAAGTAAACATTTATTCTAAGCTTTAACTGTTATGCCATCACCTACAGGAGTGTTATTTAATGTCTATAGCGTCCCTTCTTTCAATATATTTTCATCTGTCTTCATTAACATACACTATTTATATCCCCTGATGATCGGGAAGCTTTATTTTTCACCGATGCTATCTTACCGTTTTAATTTCAACTATTTGATTTTGATATCGCTGGTCGATATGATACTTTGTATAATTTTTAAACGATTATACATATAACATTTTGTATAGAGCTAAATAGCCTAACAGTGCTGGTGCGCCGCTAAAATACAATCAATCAATCCATTTAAATTACGAGAATTAAACGGTTCCACGAAATTGATATTTCATTTTTGTACGGAATTCTTTTTGGCTTCACTTTGCGAAATCACTGGCGGGAGAAACGCATGAGCCAAAAGAAACTACAGATCGTCATAATATCGTTTAAATATCTAGCTGCTTGAGGATACTCGTAAAAAAAGGTTTTCCTTAAATGTTTTCGCTTCATCGGAATTGAGGTCACTCTCTCATCAATTTAATTTTGAATACATTTTAAATACACCCAAAATACCATATGATCAAGGTAAACGGAATAACCAAGGAATACAAGAAAACGTAATGTATGACTAGAATTACTGTACATATGAAGTAGATGAGGTTTACTCCCAAAATAGTTCAGATATGCACTTTCAATAATTTTCAGTTGGCTAATCTTATTAATAGATGAGCAGGCGTACGTTTTTCTTGTTCGCCTTTTTGTATATTCTGCTAATTCTAGCTGATTTGTATGTAATTTGGCCTTCTTTACCTTGGTCTGTTCTTCTATTTTAGTGTTAGATGTTTGAGGTACATTTTCCTTACTTTATTGAGGTTTAGTATTCGCGTACCTGTTGATTCTGTTGCTAATAAATGATACAACCTCAATAGGTCACAAGGTGGAGAAGAGTAACATATGGCCATTAGAAACATTATTACACACATTTGTCATTTACATGTAACAATTGCAGGTTGAATATTACACCACAGTCCTGAGTTACTAATTTTCTAGGGGGAGAAAACTCCATTGCCCTAGTGATGGCATGCTAGTCCTTGTCCGTCTTCTTTTGTGACTTGATTTCTTTATAATAACGCGAGTAAAGCAAACGTAAACCTCGTGACTCAATCTAATAAAATCATTAGTACCTTGTTAACAATGAAAATGCTATATGATCATTTTACCCTCATTTATTTGCGCTTGTTCCCTGAAAAACTGGTAGTTGCACTCGGAGGGCGCCCAAAGGTCACCTCCTTCCGATTGGCAGACTGTACGTGCAGCAGACCAGGTTTTACAGTTTGAAGACTCGTATCGATAACAGAATCGCCCACACTCGGCTGAGTACATGTTATAAGTTGATGGACATCCTGGAGAAAAATGTTACATAGGTTGATTAGAAAAATACAAACCTATCTCAGCCAATCATGCAAAATACAATGAAGCTTTTGCATCTTCTTGTGACCTCTGTAATTGAATCTCGAATATCAAGGTATTTGTGTTACAATTTCATAATCTTTTGCATTTTAAAAGTATTACAATTATGTTATTATAAGTTGGCTTCTATTTGCATCACTAGCTTCCCCCACATATCTGTATGAAATAGACACTTTAGACAAGAATTTGTTCATTTTGCTGAGACGCTGTTCTTTTTAAATTAATTTATAGACTGTAATCAATAGTAGATTTATAGATTCTGCGTTCGAGCTGAAAATGTTATCTCTTTTATTATCGGGTGATAACTAGAATACGTTTTGTTTCGCTTTGAACGCAAGAGCGTGTGGTCAATAGGTCTCATTTATTTATTCGATTATTGTCCCTGTCAATGTACCCTATAAAATCAAAATATCAATATTAAACTGAATAAAATACATTGAAATAATTTATTTCAAACCTTTTTTCAAAAGTCAATTGCAATGGTGATCCTATGTTCCATTTGAAAGTAACCAATTGGCAAACAAAATGTGTTACTTCGGTAGGGTTGATTGCATTGCCTTTCTCATTGAATATGTATTATCGGCAACGCTACCTCAATGAACGTTAGTTTGTGGGCCACATTTCTGGAAATGGTTTTCCATTGTTTTCACAAATTTGGAAATTGTGCGTGAGTTTGATGTCTTCAATTGTCTGTGACTTCCAATCGTTTTGCTTTTTACACATTTATGTATTCTCTATTTGAATTAATTAAACAGGTTATTAAATAAATACACGTAATCAGCCAAATTATTATTTGCTTGATATTTCTTTTCTGAACTTGTGAACATGTTTCATTTGTCTTCTCGCACGCCAACAGGTTTTGTCCTATTTTCTAAATGCTTAAGCTCTGGAGTCTTTTTAATGTAATGTATGTTTTCCATTTTATTTTAAACTTAATTTTTGAATAATTCCAATTTTATTGAATTCATCGCGTTTTCTACATTTTCTACGCTATGATCAAATATAAACGGTACTGATCTAGAATTTTTTACATATCGATCAATTCTGCGAACTACTTTTGGTTTCCTAATCTGTTCAATGGGATCAATGAATCCTTATTATCGAATGTTAAAGTATAAGGATGAACAAATATGTAATAGGTTTTGTAACGAATGGTCATTTACTGTGTAGATCATATTTGTCTTTCTAAATCTACATGCCATTCAGTTATCAATTTATGTTCCAAGTAAGAATATTGATTGCTTTTTTACCTGAAGATCATTTATGTTTAAAAAACATTTGTCATTAATTACATTACACAAATCTGTTAGACCAATGGACTTACTTTACTTCAATATACGCTCTATTAAAGATATTGAAGATAAGACCGGACCGTCAAAATATTATTTCCATACCAGAATTCATTCTTTAGTGTCTTTCTAGTAGACTATCTTCGCATGCTAAAGCCCGAAGTTGTTCTGTCCATTGCAGCTCTATATTGTGCAAAACTGAAAAATTTATTCTGGAAGATAAAACACCTTGTACAAAATCGAAGATGTTCTGGAACTTATGTGACTACTCATGGTAAATTTATGTGCCAAGTTTAGAGTTAGAGAAATAATTATGAAATGTAAGAACATCTGTAATGGGTTTTGCGTGTTGTTGCTTTAACGGCCCCAAATTAGAGCAATCAGAGGAAGGTTCCGATAAACTCTGTAAAATGTGCTACAGGCTTTAACTACAGATCTAAGAGATGATACTCTCCACATTTGCAAACTCATCGCTGATATTATCAATTAATTTATGCCCAGCATATTGCAACGGTCTGTAATTTGAAATTAAATGATTTTTAGAGCAAGCTCCTGTTAATAAATCAGATGGTACAGCGTTTGAACGTTTGAAATCATTCTATAGTATGTGCTTAGTTTTATATTTAGCATCGATGTATCATAACCATTTAAGTAGCAACACAGTTATGAGCTTAGATCAAAATATATAGTTTGTCAGCTCAACAATAATACCTATATATATTGCTTGGATCCGTAGATTGTGTTTCAGGTTGTTTGCTTAGTCGAAATGGTATGGGGATTGAGGAATACGGGCAAGGCGATGTGTGTGAAAACTCGAATTCTAATTACACCAAGGGACGAGTTAAAATTTGCTTACCCTGTAATAGTACCTTCATTTCTCAATATATAATGCCATTTTATATTCTCACTTATCCGTTTATGGTATCATCGATTAGTTCTTTAGACTATATATAGTGTATATTTGTGTTTGCAACATATGCCTATTACATGGAGACATTAACTCATTTTGTGTGATTCCAACGTTATTGGTGGAGTTTACAAACTGATGTACGTAAGCAAGAATTATATTTAGTTTTGGATTTAAATACCTATTACCTTTCATAATACGACTTCAACGATAACAATAAAGAAACTTGTGTGCGGTTGATATATACTGAACACGTGTTCATTGTCTGCGCATGTGCGATCGTTAAAGTTGTGTGGAAGAAGAGACGATATGAGGATCACCTGGGGTTGGTGTTGTAGATGTAACATTTGTAGGCCGAGGCGTTGTAGGCGTAACATTTCTAAGCCGAAGAAGTTCTGTCAAGATTCCTAAAACAAGGATGGCGAAGCCTGAAACAAAAGCGAACTTTGCAAATACTTTAAAATATGTTCAAAATAACACAAGTCATGAAACACCAAAGAAAAATATATGCAAAAACATAGCTAACAATACATAATTATGTAAACAAACATCTGATTATCTTCGTTGGTTTCTCATACATCAACAAATTAATTATAAGCAAAAATGGATTATAAAGAATGTTTGCATGACAAATGTGTGTCTAAGTCAAAATTAACAAGAGGTACATCAACAGATAATGACGATATTATCAAAGAGAATAATTAGACAATGACGTTAGGATGACCTTGTTTTAGACGAAATAACAAACTTTTCACCGAACCGTTATTCAAAACAAATCAAACTGAAAGAGAACAAATGTTATTTTATCAGATTTTAACCAAGCTGTAAGAAACATAAGAACATCACATAAAATGAACATATAGCAATGAGCTCGCCAATGCATCATCAAAAATACCTCGTTATTGCTCTAAAATCTATACATACATATGTGCATACATACATATCCATACACACACACATACACACAAACATAAATACATACATACATACATACATACATATAAATACACATACATATATACATACATATATACATACCTACGTACTGTCACATAATTGTTTTACCTTTTTGATTTAATAAATACATGTACTCGGGTTTCGTTATTTGTGTACAAAGATAACGGGGGTGATTTATGTGTATTGTACAATATTTCTCAATAGTGGGTTCGGTTTATCCTATGCCGCAAGTGCGAAGTGTTTTCAATGGGAAAAACCGAATACTTCCAGTGCACAGACAATATATGACGACATCCTCTGTTTATAAATGCCTCACCGTAAGATTAAGTCTACATATTACGGAACCTCTTGTCAGTCAGCGGTTTATAAAAGGAAGGTAACTTCTCTTCTATCTTCTTTTACAAACAAAACAAAATTTTAGAATTAACATAAAATCACCAACAAACATTAAATCACCAATTCGCTAAACTGCTGTAGTTTTAATTTCATTTCAAAAACAGTTCTTTTTAGAACTACCGTGCCTTTTCGCGATAAATTCATCACGACAACAACACTTTCACCTTCACATGTTAATGGGGGACACTTCCTCAAACAACACTTCAGAACTGAGGGGGAAGATATAGAACAAGGCAGGATTTTTAAGGCATACAGAGACCGGTGGACACAAGCGTTGGGTATCTTTGACATCCCGGCCCAAGAGAGGCCCAATGATAACACAATTCTGGCTATATTGGCGGCAAGAGGGATAAACGTAGATACCTACTACAATATTGGGAGTGGTTTTATCCTAGTATAAGGTGGCCAGGGTGGCGAGACTAAATTAATAGAGAGAGAAATGGTGAAATTTATTCTTCAAAGTTCCCGAGGAAGTTTCCCCTGATGTTTGCCATCAGGTCTTCCAACTGAGAACTGGTGTAAAGATTACAAAAGTCCGGAGGGATTCCTTCAAGACCATTCCAAGCCTTCATAATTGTAAAATCATAGCTACAGTGGATATCAGGGATGTGCCGTAAATACCTGAACGCCTTAAAATATATGGTATACCGGTGCGGACCTGGTTCTACAACTGTCACATGACAAGGGCGTGTGCCGATTCTGGAATCATTGGTCACAGGAAATGGTACTGACAAACCAACAAAAATAACAGCAACAAAACAATCTGGAAACAGATGCAAACACACAACCAAATACAACACATAAACAATCAGTAATACAAGACAAGGCAATTATGCCAATGGATAAAGCTTCACCTTTACAAGAATCAAAACCAGCAGAGCAAACATCACAGACGCTTACAACAACTTCACCATCACCACCACCACTAACTAATAAAAGCATCAACACAAATCTCGCCATCACTACAGCAAACAGTACACACAAGCGAGTTGGAAAGAGAAACGACTCAAACACCGATAAATGATACAGAATCTCAAACACAAAACAAGAAACAAACGAGAAAAGTCATTGATGAGAAAGGCCAACCCATCGAAAGATGACAAGACAATAAAAAGAATGCTCCCGAAGAGAGAGAGCCCCAGAAGAAAACACACTGAACACAATGCAAATCAAAAGATTTTTGAAAGAAATGAGACAACAACCATCTTCACGAAGTCCAATAAATGATGACAGAACCAAAACAAGAAAGACATTAAAAAAAACAATACTAGAACTTAATGCCACATTTATCTTATGGCGCACTACTCAAACATAAAGTAATTTGACAACATTATGATAAGGCATATATCTCAACTTAAACATGAATCAAACGCAAAACATGCACTCGGAAATCAAAATATATGCACTTTATTCATTTCATTACTATATATTTTCATTCGGCTTAAAATATTCATTCAAAATTTTCTTTTTACACAAATAGGTATAGATAAAGAAAACAACCAAGAAACATTGGTCTAGATAGAGTGGTCATAACAACAAAAGGGTAACCACTACAACAAGCACTCAAGATCGCACAACACGAGGACAAAGCTGACTTTTGCTGAGTCACTCAAATGTAACAAACAATGGGCATCAATGGAAAGGAACCCAATCCTGGTACTTAATAGTCCGGGACGGTTAGGTTTACTTCTGAAACTGTTTGTTATTTTGTAATTATTATGCCTATTATGTAATCTATATAACTTACCGTATATAACGTCATTACGTTTAATCATATATACCCGTCTCATGCACAGTACACGGTGTTAGATTCATTTTCAACTGACCCGAGTGATCGGAGAGGTCGGACTCACCCGAGTAACCAGATCGATCCGGGTTATCGGAGTGTTCGGAGTCGACGTAGTAACAGCTGCAGAGTTAACCATAGAAGTCGACCATATCAGCTGTGAAGCTGAACCATAGCAATCGTAGAGCTGAACAAACAGTGTTGCTCGTCGAAAAGCAGGTGATCGTACGTTGCTGAGCGAGATTGGTGGACGCTGATTGCTTGACTGACCAATATGAAATACTGACAGTTTGATTGACCAGTGTGAGTGGTATCGGCTACGGAGCTGGTGACGGAGTGTAGAACTCCAGAAAGGCAATCTTGATGCTAATTTGTTGGGGTTTGTAACACCCAGTGTGTTTTGGGACTGTAAAGATAATTTGTATCTCTGTCCTTTTGTTTACCTAATTTAACTATTTAAGTGAATATATTTTACTATACGTGTACAATACTACATTTGTTTTACTGAGTAAAACAAATCAATCGTTTCGTTGTAAAATCAGTATGAATCATTCAACCCTTGTCATTGTACTGTGTAATGTCATTTATTTGCATTTTCATTATTACGTCCGTGCACTGTATGTTAAATGATCCAATATCTGCATCATATACACTCATATATTAATCATAATTAATTGCTCATTCAAGTCGTCAGTTACGAAACATTGTATTTGCATCACCATCGAAAGTGTTATGTTGTGAATCCGACATGCCACCCGGTTATCTTGTCATACATACATACAACCATACATACATACATACATTCATACATATGCATGCATGAATGCGGACACACACAGACCGACTGATTAAGAGAAAGATGAACGACAGATAAAAAGAAAAGATGACAAATATGTATTCAATGAGAGAATAAACACCAAGAATTCCAAAAATAGATCCATATCCGGTTTGTAGCCCTGATGGTCCTGGGAATATCAATCTTCCGTGAATGCGGTTAGTTATTGGGTGAGTGATGAGCAACCCAATCACACCCAAAAAAATGATCGGGAATCTCATGCCGTTTGGTACCTGCATGATAAATCAGAATTTTTTAAAAACGATCTCTCTCTCTCAGTACACACACACACACACACACACACACACACACACACACACATATATATATATATATATATATATATATATATATATATATATACAGGTAAATAGATATTGATACAGATATATGTAGATAGATATATATAGAGAGTCATATATTTATATAAAGAATACAAATCGTATGGCGAATAATAACCCTTTCAAGTGCACTGGATCCAGCAAGGGATCACGTGAGTCAGGGATTGATTAAGATAAATGCAATAAAATGACAAAAAAAACCCCAAAGGCAAATACAAAACATAGACAAGACAAACAATTAGAACAGAAAATCGGTTATGTTTGCAAAACTTTCCATGGCTCTTTCTACAGGAAATCAACATTTTAACTCTAGTATGTGTCAACTAGTTTATTTCAGCTTGCTGCAGATACTGGCAAACATGTGTATTGTCGTAGAAATTGATGAGCCATAACGACATTTGTTATTTTATGTAAATTTATGTAATCGCAGATTATATCCCGGATATTTCATTGTTATAGTAGTCATAGGCTATCAAGCAAATTTAGAGAATTACTTAAAAGAAAATGTGTCGACTGCCAAAGATAATTTTATTTGTGCATGGTTGTCTTTTTATAATCTTCAGAGTCATGATATAAGCTCTTACTAACTGACACGACTCCAGCAGTATCCTGACACTTTATCGTAATACTCACAGAGTATATTATAGAATAAATATTTGCAATAAGAGGCAACTGGATGACAAAAGGCATGGTAAATGAATTCCGGCAAAAAGGTAGAATAAGTAGGATTCATGTTTGGTCAGCAGCGATGCGCCCGTAGGAGGCAATCACGGAGACATTTTCAATCAGCGCAGTGAAGAAACGCAGCTATCCCAAAGTTGTATCACATGGTGGTGTATGCGATTATTTCTACTTATCACTGAATTGCATTATCTTATCATCGATCTTGCACGTTCCATAAGAAATGTCTTTATCTTCAATTGCATAATGCTAGTTAATATGGCAATGAAGTAATTTCATAAGAAGCTTGCATAACTAAGTGTGATGAAATGTAGGATGAAGAAATTAATAATATATCAATGTACCCTGACATATGATAGCAAACTAAGTGCCAGCTTATGTAATAGGTGCGTGGAATTCTAGTTGAGTGAGTAAATAAGATGAATCTGTCTTTAAGTGAAATAAGAACGGCAATGTAGGTACCTTTTCTTCTTCATTATTTGTTTTTCTTTCAAAGTGATACCTAGCTATCGGAATCTTCCGAGGGAGAATCATAAAAATAATACTTATAAAAAAGATAAATGAATTAAAACGCATCTCACGATATCGAGTTTGAATTGATTATTGAATGCTTTTTAATATATTTTATTTTGATAACATAATTTGAGTAACCGAATCAAAATTGTACTTCTTCCATTTAAATATGTTACTAATTTTTCACCTCTACTTTTAAATTTCGGTTGTAAAATTGATTATTGAATTTAATATTTTGATGCTTATCCCCAGATTGCATAACTTCCACTTTTCGTTGCCAATTATAATTTCACCCAATGTAAACAAACATTTTAGTATCATTATGAAGAGATTGTGAGGATTATCCCATATTTTATAATCCTGTAATGGATTTTCTGATTTGTTTATAGAAAAATTAAATCATGTAAGAAAGTCTATTCTTTCTACGTCCTAGAACAAAATAACATTTTTTCCAAAAAGAAATGAATATGTGTGGTGTGACCTAAGAAACAGGATCAATGGACGCAAAACGATCACAGGGCACTTAAACTTTAGAATTGCATTCGTGTCTAAAACTGAAAACAAACTTCACTACATATGAACAAGGCAACTGCAGTATACTAAAAACATTAGATGAATTTAATTTGTTAATATTGATTTGCCTTCTATATGTCTACATACATAGGGCAGAATAGTATAAACCTATATTCAAATGGTTTTGTAAAGTGGCAGTTTTTTTGCCACCTAGTCAATCGGTTTAATCCCAATAGAATTATTCTTAGCTATCTCTAAATACTTACAACGTATAGCTCATGCATTTTTTTCCGTGCTACTAAAAAGTAGATTTTTGTACCACGACTTGCACTCACGCAAATAACTCGGAGAAAGATGCAAAATAAATTCGTGATGTCGTAGATATTGCTGTAACGATAGAGAAATTACTGACAGAAACAATATTCAATAAAGTTCAAGGTAGCATAATTGAACTTACCGTATAATGCACTGACACCGAGGCACCTAACTAAGAAGAGACGAAATCAGCCTTTACTTATGTAAGTCACTACAATACATGACGGATGCTAAAAAATAACCAGTGATTTCCATTTATAGCCCCGCCTTCCCGATCCCGTGATAGATAATAGCCAATAAATGAAAATGTTATGATCTAAAATCTTTGCAATGCGAGAGGTGGGAGAGATAAACATTTTTTTTTAAAATCCCTGACAGATCATTAATATTGACAAATGTTAATATTTTAATAACAACCTTCTGCATTTATATATATATATATATATATATATATATATATATATATATATATATATATATATATATAGAGAGAGAGAGAGAGAGAGAGAGAGAGAGAGAGAGACAGACAGACAGCGAGAGAGACAGACAGACAGACAGACAGACAAGCAGACAGAAGAGAAGGACAGAGACAGACATACAGACAGACAGACAGACAAGGAACGAAGGAGTGAGAACATGATCATGATTATTTGAATATTAACAAGCAGCCTGCAGGTTTCATTTTGTACCTATATGAGTCATTAATGTCTTCTAACACGTACATTATTCAGGGTGAACATCACTGTAATTGACTGTTCTTAGTGTCATTTGGGATGTATTTGCTATGAAAACCGCAGTGTAGGAAGGAGTGTAAGGAAAGGTGGGTTGTTAATTGCTTGGTAAGGGTCGAATGTGCTTCTATAGTCTGTGTTACGTACATGCCTTTAGATTTTCGTCGTAGAACGTTTATACTATCTCTCTCTCTCTCTCTCTCTCTGTATATATATATATATATATATATATATATATATATATATATATATATATATATATTTAGTTTAAAGTGTGCAAGACGAAAAACTTGTTTGGAATCGACATATTACTGATATTAGTAAAAACCACGAAGAACGTACCCGGAGAGCAAACATGTGCTTATATAGTCTGTGTTGCGAGAGAGAGAGAGAGAGAGAGAGAGAGAAATTGTCAATACAGTTTAAAATGTGCGAGACGAAAAATTTGTTTGAAATCGACATATTACTGATATTAATAAAAAGCACGAAGAAACTACCTGGAGAGCAAACATGAAACTAAGAGGTGATTTAATTGACTTCAGAACCATTCATTTGGACTTAAAACCAAGTAATATATGGTTTCTTTGGCGTAAATTTACATCCATGTTATGGCCTTTCTGAAGTAATGAATCTATATCATGCCTGTTGGTAAAGTTATGATATGCAAACTCTTTGGAAAAGAGACCGACGACAGAGCGAAACATCTTAATTTGGGTTGAGAAATGCTACTTGAGGAAGGAAACGATTTATTTGAGAGAGTGATTGACTCTTTAGAAGTGAGAGACGGTGGTATCTTATTCAATCAAGAAGACGATATCTTGTTGGAGACACTTCTTGGAAGCAGGGTTGATTGCATGTCATCTATTGACGATGATGTATCAAATAAACCCATGTTGGTGACTGCAAACAGCATAGCTTCATTCTACAATAAAATGTATATCCTACTATCAAACAACATGTTCAAACATGATATAAAAAGTAAGTAGTAAATTAACAGCATGACAGCTGCATCCAGTGTATATGTTTATGTATATATATGTGTATATGTCTGTACATGTGTCTGTATGTATGTGTATGTATATGTGTATATATGTATGTTTGGGTTTATATATTTATTATGTATATTTCCTAGATATTGCTATATGGTTTTCTCATTTTGTAAATGCATTAGTTGACGATGTATATATCATACTTGCGTTGTCGTCAATACTGTGTCTCATAATCTTACAATGTGTATAATATGTATCTTAGTAACCTGATATAATCTTTGTTGAACAGGTAATTAAGTCATTTAGATAGTCAGTCATAGATGAATGCATGCACGCACGCTTACGCGCAAACAAGTATATATATGCATAAATACATGTGTCATATAGAAACGACTACATATAGAATTACACTGTTATAATTGTTCTATTTCCTTTTCGTTATTATTTCAAAGTTAATGTTAAGCACATAACAGTATAGACGTATTAACATTTTCGAAATGTTATCATCATCAAGCAATTGTCAAAAAATCAGTGCCATGCTCAGCCAAACGATGGCATATTTGTATAATTGCAGGTATTGCGATATTTCTTTTTGTCAATACGGTAGCTGACACAGTATTACTATTGTATTTTTGTCACTTTTCTGTTCTATTTTATGATCTTGTATTATCCTGAATTTGATTAATCTGATGTAATCTCTGCTGAAGAGGAAATAAAGTAAATCAGTCAGTCAGTCAGTCAGTCAGTCATACATACATTCATGTATGCATACATACATACATACATTCATGTATGCATACATACATACATACATACATACATACACACACACACATACATACATACATACATACATACATACATACATACATACATACATATGTATATATAAGGCTTCAATCATTCTCAGGAGACCATGAATTGGTCCGACGAATGTTGACATCTGGTTGGCTATATGTGTTGCGTCACAAACTCCGATGCATGCGTGACAGTCTATATCAATATCCATGCACTTATGATATGTTGTTGGTCTATTTTCTTCGTGCCAGGATTTTCTAATGATCTTGCCTTTACTTCAACTGTCTGCTTTGGATCGTTCTCGTACTTTACGATTCCCTCCCGTGCTTCATATTGCCACACACGCCTGTCTGTGGCAGCCTCTCCCCAAGTTTGTGTTCTGATGATGTACCGTGCCTTTCAATCACTCTTGCTTGTACCTTTTTAGCGGATAAGAGGTCTTCCAATCGATCTTTTCCCTGTTTCCTGCCCCATATATAGAATATTCTTTGGAATACGACCGTCCTCCATTATTAGCACGTGGCCCAACCAATGTGCCTGTGCCTAAATGTGGTGTACATGCTTGTAATTCCTGCTCTACCAAGAACTGTGCTGTTGGATACTGTGTCTCAGCATGTAGTGTTAAGGATGCACCTGAGACATTGCATCGGAGTGCGTTATGCTTTCTTTCATGTTATGGATATATATTCCAAGATTCACTACTCAAGCTTTGGTGAGTGAGTATGGCTTCCTAGGGACCCATAATCCTTTCGTTTGTCCGAAAAATGTGGTGGCAGCCTTCAGGATTTGTCCATTAAGATCCCGATGAAGATAAATATTATCTGTGGTTATTGACCTGAGTACATGATTTCATAAACTACCTAACTGACACTGATGGTTTCCCCTGCTCTCAACACCTTTCTGTGAGGCTGCCTGATTGATAATACCATATCCTTGGTGGAACGTGGCTCTAAACCACTGCGACTCTTGGTAGAAACTTCAGTAAGCACATGAAGGAACTTATATACAACCTCACCAAAAGAACATCCCTACGATGCTCAGAAGAAATAGACAGCGATATTTATTACAATCATTCCTGTCACCTTTTGTCATGTCGAGGGTGACAATAAAGGTTTATTTCATGTCTTGTGGTACAGAGATTTTACTCCAGATGCGTGCATGCAGTTTGTGCGGAGGGTTTCCCTGGCGCATGTAGTATCTTCAGCTGGGATGACATCTTTTCCGGGAATCTTTACAGGGGCAAGTGCATTCAGAGGTTCACTGATTTGTTAGGGTGTTTGCGCACTATCAAGTACGCTCATGAATGGTAAGCGTATTTAGTGCATCCCATCTTGTTTTCTCTTGAACAGAGGCCTGAATAATGCTCCACTTAACCTTATTTCTGCTTTAGATGGTCTGTTATAATGTTTACTGTTGGTAGTCGTTAGTAGTGCAGTCTTGTTTTGTGTGGGTCCAATGACTTTTTATTTCCCTGATAGCTGCAGAGGTCTGAATCCAAAAGCATAATTTATTATTCGCACAACCCCACGCATTTCGCTGTACTTTGTTATGTGATGTCCAGGGTGTTTTTATTTTCTTCTCAGTTGATGAGATTTTATTATGCAGAAAAGAAAATGTCTCTTCTCTTCAATAGCAGGGTGCATTTGGTCACCGTAGCACCAAAACAATCATTCGCCTTTGTACGCTTTTTTCCAAAGTCTAAAATTGCAGGGATGTTAATATTCTCCTTTAAATGTTCCCTGTTTTCAGTTGTGTATGTTTTGACTGCATTGGAATGAGCTTTCAACAAACCTGCAAACGCAAGCATCTTCTCGTATGGAAGGATATTGCTTGGGTCATTTAGAGGTCTCCTTTTTATGGAAGCAATGCATTCTCGTTGTCTGGAGCTTCACTCTGCTAAACACATGAAAATGATCAGTTTGGCAAACTGTGCATTGACAATATGATTAATATCCGGTCTCATATATCCTAAAATACGATTTGACAGTGGCAGCTTAGTGATCATATTATGTTCACTTACCTTAGCCGATAATTGTACCAGCCAATCAGTTGAAATCTTATATCTTCGCGTTTTAGAGACTGAGTAGTTAGATTGAAGAGGATCAATATGTGCCTACCGATTTGTTTCACTTTCGGATCCAATAAACATTGATTATCAGAATATCTATATAAAGTGATAACCCCCTGACAAACATATCTATTCAGGCAATTTATTTGCCTTGTTTAGAAAATGCTCTCACAGAGCTAGCCAAAACAGCAAGCGTCCTAGATGGGCTGAGCAAAGTCTCAGAAGTTTTGTTCATTCTCAATCGATTTTTGTTCAAGACCTATGTATCAGTTTTCAAGGCCATATTATATTTATATTCAGTAAACTGAATGGGTTCATCCGACATTATAACTCTTATTAGCAGACTGGCAAGTAAATTATATTGCAATATTATACCTTTCTTTTAAAGTAGCCATGCTTTATATGGGGTCATATACTGAATAATCATACGCGGCATAACAACCATTTCCGAAACAAAATCATGCTGGATTATTTTATCAGATACAAGCAGTTTTATTAATTATACGCGCTAAAGAAAAAACGTTTATTTCCCGTTTTCACAGTTGTATTAACTTCTTGGAGCAGAACCTGGGTGACAGTTTTGCTTCTTGCAAGTTCACTCGCATCCCCACTGAGAACTTATGAAAGTACCAATATTATACTTGTTTAAATCCAAACTGAGTCAACGCATATGCTATCCGTCTGAATGGGAAATACCTGTTCATGAAAACAGTATAGACTTAATTTATTGTAAGTGGCAAATGGCTTATTGGGTAGTATATACCCAATTAACTGTCAAATATAGGGTGATGAGTATAAGAGAAAATGAGAATCATATTCAAGAAACATGTACATGACAGCAATGTATTTCCCAATGTATCTCTATGACCTGTCTGTGTGTGTGTGTGATTTACAACATAGCTTTGACAATTTGTCAGTCATATCACTGCGATGTCTACAGCGTGGCAGTTTATAGTGATGTCTAGCACTATGGCATGATGCCGCAGACATGTACCATAATGTCCTACCCAGTCACATTATCCTGTCACCAAGGCGACCAGTTCTAATACTAACCTCTTAATGCTGAACGCCAAGTGAGACAGCTGTTAGTACCATTTTTTATGTCTTTGGTATGACTCGGCCGGGGATCGAACTGACGACTTCCACCATTTGGGGCGCATTAGGTTTAAAGTTGCGAAACTATTTCAGACTTATATGAATGGACTTAACTAGCATTTACAGGTAAGTGAAAGTTTTCATTACTTCTCGGATGTAGCTCAAACACTTGGACCAGTAAGTGGCCTGTACACTTAAACTCTGCTTCTAAACCAACATCAGTTTAAATTTTATAGATTAACCGTAGGTGAATAAATTCAAGTTTAAACAAACATCCCGTTAACGTAGATTCCATTTTAGTCTATATTTGTATATCTTCAATTTATACAATGAATTAAAGTTGAATGTAACTTCAATTGCAAATTTAAGCATTTACGCATTTACGAAATCAAAGATACTGTTTCTTTCTAACATTTTAAATTCTTGTTTCGTTTTCTAATTTATTCTCATATTTTTAACAACGTTTTAATTTTAATACTACATTTTTCCATCTGTCTTTCAAATGTTATAATGAGTTGGCTTACGATTACTTTCTGTTTAATCTTAAGCAGATGTAACCTTGTGTTCAAGTGTAACCAACAATTCCACCAGATAATAATATTTACGATAGTATTATTAGCAATCGACAGTACAGGACTTTATTAATAGTACACATTGTCCGCAGATTCATATAAGACATTACGTTTTTGAGTCACTGCTAACTACAGTTTACGCTGATATGAGCTGATACATGGCAGGCTACATTTTGCCAAAAATTTAGACTGAAATATCAACCATTTTCTACAACGGAGAGAGGATAAATACTGTTTTACAAATATTGCACACTTCGTCATCTAAAAAGTTATTAAGGTCAGTTGATCGTTAGCGTTATTAAAGTTGTTTCATTTAAATCGTTCTACACCCTTACATGTCCGTCATTTCTTTTTTTCTAAAAGTACAATATATTGATACTGAGAATGTAATTGTGATGTTTTAATCGAAGAAAGTACATTGAAGACCTTTCAATAATTATCTCTGTTTGGTTGCTTTTTGCAAGTGTAAGTGTATTTTGTTTGAATCAGTGAATCTCTTACCAGAAGGGTGATCTCTTGTGCTCTTCAATCATCACAGGTTCATTGTGAAACTGAATGAGTGTATCCTTTTACATAGTCGTACAATATATGGTGAGAGGGACTGTACAATTTATGGTGAGAGGGACGGTACAATATATGGTGAGGCGGACGGTACAATATATGGTGAGAGGGACGGTACAATATATGGTGAGGCGGACGGTACAATATATGGTGAGAGGGACGGTACAATATATGGTGAGAGGGACGGTACAATATATGGTGAGACGGACGTTACAATATATGGTAAGACGGACGGTACAATATATGGTGAGAGGGACGGTACAATATATGGTGAGAGGGACTGTACAATTTATGGTGAGAGGGACGATACAATATATGGTGAGGCGGACGGTACAATATATGGTGAGAGGGACGGTACAATATATGATGAGAGGGACGGTACAATATATGGTGAGAGGGACGGTACAATATATGATGAGGCGGACGGTACAATATATGGTGAGACGGACGGTGCAATATATGGTGAGAGGGACGGTACAATATATGGTGAGAGGGACGGTACAATATATGGCAAGAGGGACGGCACAATATATGGTAAGACGGACGGTACAATATATGGTCAGAGGGACTGTACAATATATGGTGAGAGGGATGGTACAATATATGGTGAGGCGGACGGTACAATATATGGTGAGAGGGACGGTACAATATATGGTGAGAGGGACGGTACAATATATGGTGAGACGGACGGTACAATATATGGTGAGAGGGACGGTACAATATATGGTGAGAGGGATGGTACAATATATCGTGAGAAGGACGGTACAATATATGGTGAGAGCCCTAGACACATCACATTGTTAGTCCGCCAGCATTATATTCTCTGACATTATGGACACTCGGACGACCTATGTCATTCTCCCTGACATCAGAACGTTTTTCTTTACCTTTGTCTCAGGACAAATAAGGGATCTATTTTTCATGTCAAACTGATGAACTTCATTTTCTCATCTCTATCAAAATATCTGAATTCGCCAAATTTCAATCATCAAAGTTAAGTCTTATAAAATTAAATCACACGTAATGCTTTTAAGAAAAGAGATAAAAGGTATGAAATAAAAGCGAGTCGGCACAGATGTTTATTGAGCGAATCGTAAAATAATTTATGAATCTAAAGAGGATTAAAGGGGTCAAACCTTGCTACACTTGATGATGCCTCTGAATGGAGTATAGAGTATATGCCCTTCGAATCTGTTAAATTCGGCGTTTGAAATACTCCACCTCACCAACTTAACTCAGTGGGAATCAAAAGGGTTATATCGCTATAAATTCCAAACAAAAACATTTTCCATCTTGCCAAAAAACACATTTTCCTGCCGTCGATTCGCTTTATGAAAACAGTGGTCATTACTAAAATTCTGCAGTCAAAATTCGATAACATAACTTAATCATTTGTGTACTCAAAATACGTTAGGAGCAACACCAGATATTTATTATAACTCTGACTAACCGTTGATCATCATTTTCACCCATTTTGTCACATAATACTAAGACATATCAATATATAAATATTTTGTCTTTTTGTTATACCATCCGTCCTTCGGTAATTCTTTCAGGATTACACTGCTTTAGCTGAATTAAGTTATCAGACATATACAGATCCATATAGATATTCAATATCAATTATAATAACTTTTCATGTTTATAGTCTGCTTTTCTGTATCTGCGATCAGCAAAAAAGTATATAAATGCTTCAGAGGCATACAGAGAGTTTAATGCCATTTTATACTTTCAGTATTGGATCAGAGGTTATGGTGCCTTGGTCTACATACATACAGATATACATACATGTATTCATATATATATATATATATATATATATATATATATATATATATATATATATATATATATATATATATATATATATATATATATATTAACACATCGGTCCATACATATGTAACTACATTGAAACTTACATATGCATGCAGGGAAGCTGACATACAGACTAAAAAAAATTAGAAAGGAAGACAAATTTAATATATATTATTGTTTTACATATTTCATCCAACCATCTATCAATTTTACTGCCTCTCTGGAAATATATCAGTCTATTTCGATCTCTCTTCATATATATATATTCCAAAATACTATAGTTCAATACGCATGTTCTACTTCCGCTGATTAATTCAGACGAATTTCCTTCTCTGAAATAATACATATGCAATAAACCTGAGAAGAAAAAAAAAAAACTGATAATAAAATCCCTGATAATCTTTTGTGTCCCTTAATATTGTACATAGATAGGACTACTGAATACTCAATAGGAAATATAAAACGTTTCGACATGACATGTTACTAATTCTCCATAGCAAAATCAGTCTAGGCTTTGTGCCATATTTGTTTTGCAATAAGTGCACATAGGAAGATATAAGAATTGCTTATGTCAGACATTGGATTCTTATAAATTGTGTCAAATCGAAATATTTAAGCATTCGCATGAGACTGAATAGGTTTCTTATTGGGAACCTGGTGAGAGAAAAACGTATTGTAAAAAGGAACTTGAAGAGCCCAGGAATATACATTCTCAGTACGAGCATTTTCATCCAAAATTCCTAACTGGCCTTCGTGAAGATAAATCTTGACGTCAGAATGGAATGAACTTTTAAATTCTTCAAGTAATATGAGTACCCTAGTTTGTCATTGTCTTTATAAATGTTGTATAGATGTATGCCAACTGTGAAATAGTACTTATTTTACCTTAGCAAAACGATATTGGATTGGCTAGTTTCTGCTTTGCGATTAATAAACCTCTGTCTATATGCACTCAGGTACCAACTTTATATATTATTTTCCTGGCATGAGCACAATATTCCAGTTTCAACATGCCTTGTCTCAGTTTAAATAGTAAAACTGTATCGCCGAATGAATTGTAACATTGAAATAACAGTACTATATTTACTACAATTATAAAGCATGATGTACAGCAAATTGTGTAATATAAATATGATCTACAATTAATATCTTTAAACATAGTCCAGAAGCAAAGCAGAGGAATAATATTATTTACAGTTTTAATACTACTCCTTATCTTCATCTATACGTTTAAACATTATAACAGAGGTGCAAGATGACAGCAATTATGATTTCGCACGAATTTTTGTAATTGTTATTTCACTATCTTTCAACTGAATGAGTGCTTTTTCAATTAGCTGAAAATCATTTGACATGTCGAAGCTACCTGAGGAAATTCAGATTGAAATTTAGAAGTGAAAACAACAAAAACAAGAACGATAACTCATATAAATCATTTCCCTACCAAATACAGAGTTTATGACACCACACCTAATATAACATCACCTTAGTTTTTTTTCTATATAATGACTCCAAAATAATATTATTAAAGTTTCAGAAAAAGGACCAGAACGGTTTTGATATGTTAGTGATGCGTAACACCAAACGAGTAAGGGAAGATAATACAGGAATTGTCAGAATGGTTAACTCAACACTCTACCTCAATATTACGCAAGACAAATCGAAAGGTAGCCATGCAACAGGGTATACAAATTACGTCGATTAGCAAGATCAGTCAGATTATGTTGGCATTCAGCCTAAATGATAATGGCTATATTGGTGAAATACATGCCTGGAAGGAGCAGTGGCAAATGCATTGCAAGATCTAATGCACGGATATATTAACACTTACCATAGATACAGTGATATGACTAGAATTGGTGCAATGTAAAAAGAAAACCAGTTGTAAAGTCTGTATTAATTTGTACTTTATAAAGCATATTTTACCACTGAAAATACAAACTACAAAAAAATGCGTCAGACGATTAGGATTTCAAGTGATCAATCCATCTCTGCAAAAGTGTACTTGCCAACGTTGACAGAGAAAATGTTCCAAATCAGACAGGAAATGTTAGGTTAACAAGTTGTTTACATCCGGAGCGTAATAGGATTGCATACTGAGGCAACATAATACGCGATTAAGTTGTGGACAAGTATGCAACTAAGAAACGAATAAACGGTATATGCTGCTGACAAGTAGTTTGATGCCATTTGAAAACAACATTTCATATTAGAATGTTTAAAAAACATGTAATGACATATTTTATGAAATTTTGTATAATTATATTACTTCCTTAAAACAATATGTAATATATTGCTAAGAGTACAATAAGATGTCGATGACAAATACACTTTTCCCTTATCGGCAATAGCGTAATAACTGGATAATTCTGCTAACACCTTGATGCATTTGGAAAAGAACGTAATTAATTCTGTTCTAGAAAGAGACTAACATCTTGTATGCTTATTTCTTGAACAAATCTGAACAGACCCAAAACAATGGAACCATGAATGGCTTCAAACCTGGCGTGTTATGTTTGGCACCATGTTTTAGTACATCATCAGTAGCGTGTCTTAGATAATGCAAGTAGAAAATAAATCGATAATATTGCATATGGCAAATAAAAACGATCCAGTAACAATGAAAGCGTTCTGGTAACAAAATGAGATTTTCTTTTACAAATTATATGACGGCTTAATGTTACCGGATATGTTCAAACTATATACCTGTCAACAGCCAATGGCGTTTGGTCTACGATGTGAGGAACCATGAAGATGCGTTCGATCAACATACAAAAAAAACCCACAATGTACAATAGCAACACATATAAGTTTAGGTATACTCTGCATCTCAAGTGACTGGTATTCGTAAGTCAAGAGTATGGTTCTTTAAAGAAATTCCATTGTAAAAGTAATAGTGTTTAGTGGATCTTGTTTTTTCTTTAGCGGGGTTCTTTTATGTTGTTATTGTTTCGTTTACCAGTGACTATCGTTAAGTTCAATGCATTCCCTGTAAACAATGTATCGGTTAATGCAAACCTCATTCTTTTGTCTTCTCAAAATCATACGGCAGTTCTGAATGGCCAAGTATAACGTATATAAGTATTTTTGACTTACCAAACGTTAAAACAATTTAAGTTAGTCTGCATTGTAATTTCCAGCATTCAAATAACCCACAACCAATGATTAATGAAACTGCAAGTCCTTGTGACAAACAATATGTCTCTGCTTAATGCTCATAACGACACAATTTGGAAACTCTTGACTTGCTTGTTTTGCTAGATTCAAATGGCGCTATATAGATAGATGCTAGCTTTATTTTCTATTCCAAATCACACACAACACATGCACATTAACACACACACACACACACAGATTATCCTCTAACGGTTAATATAACCGCTCTTTAGTAGTTATAGATTTGTCATGTTTTAAATCTTGAAAATGACGCTTACAAGGCAAGCTTCTGACTGACATGTATATCATATATGCATGAAACGTACTATATCTAATAAAACCAAATGTCTCAAAGCAAAATCTAATTTCCTACCGCCTATAGTAATTCACGCTAGTCACACGGAAGTAATTATCAATTGGCAGTTGAATCATACATACATACATACATATAAACATACATACATACATACATACATACATACATACATACATACATACATACATACATACATACATTCATGTACATATCGAAATATGCATCTATACATCGATGCACACATACGTAACTGCGTAAAAACGTACATATGCATGCAGGGAAGCTGACATACAGACTAAAATATGATCAGAAAGGAGAACAAATTTAATATATTTATTGTTTACATATTTCATCAATCCAGCTATCAATTGTACTGTCTCTCTGGAAATGTGTCCGTCTTTTTCGATCCATCCACACATACACACACACCCATACACACACACACACACACACATATATATATATATATATATATATATATATATATATATATATATATATATATATATATATATATATATATATGGGTACGATTCTCTAGTCATACACTAAGTAAAAACGCAGCATAACCAGCAAGTTTTCTAAACCTTTCCAAACAATTATATTATCATTTTTAATAAAATGAACATTAAGTAAAAATATACAGTATCCTATCTCTAACTGTGATTGAATCCTAAATAATCCTGAAACATTTATACAGGGGTCCAAAATAATAAAATATTTCAGTTCTGAGATGTCAAAATGGCTTGGTCTGAAGCACCTTTGGATAATTCACAATAGTTCCAAAATATCATAGTTCAATGCGCATTTTCTATTTCCGCTGAATAATCCAAACGAATGTCTTATATCGAGTAATACATATGCAATAAACCTGTTAATAAAAACCCCTGATAATAAAACCCCACATAATAAAAACACCTAAGGGTCTTTTGTGTCCCTTTATATTGTACATGGATATGACTAGTGAATACTCGATAGGTTATATAGAACCTGGTGAGAGAAAAACGTATTGTAAAAAGGAACCTTAAGAGCCCAGGAATAGACATTCTCAGTACGAGCAGTTTCATCCAAAATTCCTACCTGGCCTTCGTGAAGATAAGTCTTGACGTCTGAATGGATTGAACTTTTAGATTCTTCAACTAATATGAGTTGCCCTAGTTTGTCATTATCTTTATAAATCTTGTATACATGTATACCAACTGTGAAATAGTATTTATTTTACCTTAGCAAAACGATATTGGCTTGGCTACTTTCTGTTTTGCAATTAATAAACCTCTGTCTATATGCACTCAGTTACCACTCGTGAGCCACGAAGATATATTCCTTGAACACACAATAAAAAAAATCAGCTTATGTATCTACTTACAGTGAGGTATATACTTTGCTAGCATTGGCAATAATGAAAAAGACTATTGCTCTCTTGGTCCTTTTGAATTCTTGGCTATTTTTATTCTCCAAATGAGAGCAATATTGATCTACATCATTTTCTTAAGTGGAGTTACTAGCTGTTATTTTTGGCAACATCGAGGACGGAACATTAATGAAGTGAATGTTGCTTGCTTTACATGAAAAGTTGTCAAATTCAATTTGAAGAATCGCTTACCGTTATTCTTCCTCTACCGCTTCTTTTACTTGTCTGTCTTAACGAGAAGATAAGATTTATTTGCATTACTGGACTCATTAGCTTAATAAATGTGGTCCTTTGTAGTGTCATCAAAGGAAAGTAATTATGTAGTGAAACTGTCTTGGAAACCTTTGTGCGACTCGAAAAGAATAGTGAAACTTACTTCAAGACTGACGATCCTTTTAACAAACGTGAGCGATTAACGTTCTCCTTCTTATACATAATTTACATGTGTAACCTGCTGATATCGATAATTGTAATGTACGTTGCCGAAGGTGAAAGGAATAGGTAACGTCATGAAATATATTTTTTTGGGCTCTGTGCCATGTAGAATGAGATAAATCAGATGTTGTTCACTTTCTATGGAAACAGAAAAAATAGACATCGTTAGGACATCTGTGTATATTTATTTCCTGGCATGAACACAATATTCCAGTTTCAACATGCCTTGTATCAGTTTAAACAGTAAAACTTTATCGCCGAATGAATGTTAACATTGAAATAGCAGTACTATATTTAGTATACTTCTAACGCACGATGTACAATAAATTGTGTAATAGAATTATGATCTAAAAATACTATTTTTAAAAATAGTCCAGAAGCAAAGCACAGGGATAATATTTTTACTGTTTTAACCCTACCCCTTATCATCGTCTATACGTTTAGACAACAAAAGTGAGGTGCAAGATGACAGCAATTTCGACTTCGTACGAATTTTTGTAATTGTTATTTCACTTTCATCTGAGTGAGTCCTCTTTCAATTAGGTGACACTCATTTGGCATATCGAAGCTATGGGAGGAAATTCAGATGTGCTGTAATTTGATATTATAAGTAAGAATGAGGTAGAATAAGAAAATGAGCATATAATAAAAAATTTACTGCATTTGTGTTATACAATATGAACTCGTTTTGTCGGATGGATATACTGCACTCCCAAGTTCGTGTGGTATTTACTTCGGAAAACCTCGTTTATATTTTCCCATACAAATGCAGTAACATATAATTTTGCGCTTAGGCGTAAAATCAAACATTCATCAATGTATTCTTCTTAGAAACATACGTAAAGGTTTTCGATGATTGACAATTTATAGGCCACGAGGTTTCCTTTATATTTGTAAGGAGAGAATAGTTTACGAGAGTGAGGTGCAATCATATGAGAGATAAATACAATACAAATTATAATCATCAAAGAGATATCCTATGAGGCCGACAAGTCAATGCGGTCAACAAATATTTAGTTATATGCAGAGTAGAAGTAGACTTGCTCCAACACTATCACACGTGACTAAGAAGACAAGCAAACCTATATTTTTTAAAAATAATGCATTACACGACGTCCGGTACCCAAACTGATCAACGATATTTCTTTATACTTTCCCCGATGTGAACACATGATTGAAACAACGAATAAATGAAATATAGTCTTTGCGTATGCAATGCGTCTGAGAGAAAAATAAACAAGTTTTATTTGAACGTGTTCTCTGCAGACATGGCAACAACATTACAGAGTCTGAAGTTGGAAAAGACATGAAATATATTACTGTGACCAATAGCACACTTATCGGGAAGTTTTATATGTAAATCAAATCACTAAAATTTTAATGCTTTACAGCCGTTATATCTAACATGGGCCAAGCCGTTTTTATTTCTTTCTGATATAAATATATATATATATATATATATATATATATATATATATATATATATATATATATATATACAGTGAGAGAGAGAGAGAGAGAGAGAGAGACAGACAGACAAACAGAGATAGATAGATAGAGAGAAGAGGTAAGAATGATGGAGTGACATAACCATGGGTATGAATGTAAACGTGTTGCTTAGTATTTTCTTTTCGAAAAGATGTTTGAATTTGAACTGAAAAAAAAATTGCAATTACATATTTGTTTCCTGTATCATTTCCAGGCACATTTTATGACCAATAAAATATTAAAAGTATATTTCTTTCGTGCAAAACGTGTATGTTTTTCGAAAGATGATTGATATGTAACTATTGGAAATAAGAACTTGTTTCTGTGGTGGATAAATCTTTTCAACATTCACTGCATTTGCACAAAATCACCACTGATGACTTTATACATCTCCACTGTCTCCTTCACGAATTATTGCTTACAAGTTGAAATGAAAGTTCTTAAAGCTTTTTTGCTACAATTCGTCCTAAATCTTGATAAACAAATGAGCAGCAGAGGAGGCGCGACCTCATGTAGGTTCAATTTCGTAATGTATTTGTGCTCATCTCTGATTTTTTAGTCCGAGAAAAAATAAAATAAAAATAAACTAACCCAGTTATAGAAGACTCAGCGTCTTGCAATATTTTTTTCTTATTTACGCCATTTAATCTTTTTTTACCAAGGTTTATTTCGGCATTTGGACCCTTAAAAAAGTGGTCTGTTTACCCTCTCTGCTGTTTTGCACGATTTTTTTAAAATTGTTATTCCACTATCTTTCATCTGAATGTGTACTCTTTGAAATAGTTGAAATGTTTCTAACATATCGAAGCTATCTGAAGAAATTTGAATGTGGAAGTCGGAAAAAAAAACACAAACAAGAACGGTAACACGTATTCTGCAATTCACAGTAAAATCTAACATCCATCAATGTAATATCAGAAACAGACGTAAAGGTCTTCGCCCATTGACAACATACAGGTCATGAGTTTTCCTTCATATTTATAAGAAGAGAATGTTTTACTACAACGATGTGCAATCATTCATATATATGAGAAATAAATACAATATAAAGTATAACCATCATAGAGATATCCTATGAGGCCGATAAATCAATGTGGTCAACAAATATTTAGTAATATGCAGGGTAGCAGAAGTAGACACACAGTGGTATGCTCCGACACTACCACACCTGACTAAGAAGACAAGCAACCCTATATTTATTGAAAATAATGCAATACACGATGTCCGGTACCAAACTGATCACCGATGTTTCTTTATACTTTCCCCGATGTGAAAACAATATTGAAACAATGAATAAATGAAATATAGCCTTTGCGTATGCGATGGGTCTAAGAGGAAAATAGATAAGTTTTATTTGAACGTCTTTCCTGCAGGCACGGCAACAACCTTGCAAAGTTTGAAGTAGGAAAAAACATGAAATATATTCAACTAACCAATAGCACACTTATCCGGAAGTTTTATATTTAAACCAAATCACTAACATTTTAATGCCTTAGAGCCGTTGTATCTATCATCGGCCAAGCCCTTTTTATTTCCTTCTAGTATATATATATATATAAATATATATGTATATGTATATATATATATATATATATATATATATATATATATATATATATATATATATATATATATATATATATATACAGAGACACATGCATATATAGAGAGAGGGGGATGAGAATGATGGAGGGAGAAAAAGACAAAACCATGGGTATGCATGTTAACGTGTTGCCTAGTGTTTTCTTTTCCAAAACATATTTGAGCTTGAACTGAAAAACGAATCCGTTTCCTTTTTTAGTACAATTAAATATTTGTTTCATTTATCATTTCCAGGCACATTTTATGACCAATAAATATATTTCTATCGTACAAAACATGTATTGTTTCGAAGGATGATTGCTTTGTAACTATTTTAAATGATAACTATTTTAGTTTCTCGGTTGAGAAACATATTCACCATTCATTGCACCACTGACAACCTTTTACATCTCCACCGTCTCCTTCACGAAATTTTGCTTACAAAGAAGTTGAAATGAACGTTCTCAAAGCGTTGCTTCTTACAACCCATCCTAAATCTTGAACAACAAATGAGAAAGAGCAACGTATCTGAATCTAACACATTTTCGACATCATCACTAAATCAATGGTCTTTAGATGTTGCAGAGCTAGAATGACGACATATAAAACATTTATATTTTCTTTTATGCTGCATTACAAATCAACAATCACAGATTTCCAGCCCCAAGCATAACGACAGTACTAGCAGTACAAATATCCAGCTATAGGCAACCTATATAAATCATTTCTCTACAAAAATAGAGTTGATTACAACACATCTCATTTGATATCACCTTTGTTATTTCTTTTTCTATATGATGACTCCAAAATGATATTATTCAAGTATCAGAAAAAGGATCAGAAAGGTATCGTTGTGTCAGTCATGCATAACATCAAACGGGTAAAGAGAGGTAAGGCAGGAATTGTGAGAATATTTATCTCAACGCTCTACCTCAATATCACGCAAGGAATAAATCGAAAGGTAGCCATGCAAAAGGGTATACACAAATGACGTCAAGTCTCAGGAGTAGTCAGATAATGTTGGCGTTCAGCTTAAAGGACAATTGCTATATAGATGAAAAATGTGCATGAAAGGAATATTGGCAGAAGCATTGCAAGATCTAATCCAGGGATATACTAACACTAACCATATAAACATTGATCTGACTAGAATTGATGCAATTAAAAAAGAAAAACATATATAAATTCTGGATTTATTTGTATTTTATAAAGCATATATTACCTGTGAAAATGCAACCCATAAAAGGCGTCAGACTATTAGAATTTCAAATTATCAATCAATCTCTGCAAAAGTGTACTTGCCAACGTTAACAGAGAAAATGTTCCAAATCAGACAGGTAATGTTAGTTGAGTAAGTTGTGTACATTTGCGGTGTAATAGGATTGAATATTGAGGCAACATAATACGTGATTGAGTTGTTGACATGTATGCAACTAAGAAACGAATAAACGGTATATGCTGCTGACAAGTAGTTTGATGCCATTTGAAAATAATATTTCATATTAGAATGTTTAATAAAATATGAAATAACAGATTTAATGAACTATTGTAAAATTATAATACTCCGTTAAAACAATATGTAACAGATTGCTAGGAGTACAATAAGATTTCGATGACACATACACGTTTCACTTACCAGCAATAGCGTAATAACTGGATATTTCTGCAAACACCTTGATACATTTCGAAAAGAACGTAAGTACAGATAAATATTCCCAACCCGTACACCGAATGTTCTGCAGCGTAATGATATATGATAGATTGGACATCTTAAAGCAGAACAAATATATAAATGGACAATAATATGTAAGTGACTTTGAGTCGGTTGGCAATCTTCATTTCTTTCCTTATAAAATAGCTATCGGTTTGGCGCTTGTGTTGTGCTTATTACAATTTTGTGATCTTCACTTTATGAATTCATAATTCAATCTACCTTGCTCTAGTATTGTGCTCTCACAAAGGTTAGGAAAATGAATTTGATTATATCATAAAATGATTGCGCCGATTCAATTTGAAAGGATAGCACTAAAATGGTTAATCCATTTTCACCTTTACATCAAGCGATATAAAATTGATCCAGTTACAATGAAAGCATTCGGCCAAAAAAAAGAGATCTTTACTTTTCAAATTGTATGATGGCTTAATGTTACCGGGCGTGTTCTTAATATCAGGTCACGTTGGTCAACAGCCAATGCCGTTTGCTCTTCGATGTGAGGAACTATGAAGATACGTTTGATCAATAAATACGCAAACACTCTTTACAATGGCAATAAATATAAGCTTAGGTGCTCCTCAAATAACCGGTATTCGTAAGTCAAGAGTATGGTTCTTTAAATAAATTCCATTGTAAAAGTAATATTGTTTAGTGGATCTTGTTTTTTTCTTTAGTGGGGTTCCTTTTATGTTGTTGTTGTTTCTTTTAAAAATGACTACCGTTAAGTTCAATGCATTTTCTTTACAAAATGTAACGGTTAAAGCAAAACTCATTACAAATTTGTTGTCTTCCCAATTTCGTACGGCAGTTCTGAATGGCCAAGTTTAACGTATATAAGTATTTTTGACTCACCAAAAGTTTAAACAATTTAACCTAATCTGTATTGTCATGTTTAACATTTAAGTATCCCACAACCAATGATTAAGGAAACTGGAAGTCGTTGTGACAAACGATATGTCTCTGCTTAATACTCATAACGACACAATTTGGAAACTCTTGACTTGCTTGTTTTGCTAATTTTCAAACGGACCTATGCAGCTAAATGAAAGCTTCATTTTCACTTCAAAGTCACACACAACACATGCATACATGCACATTAACACAAACACACACACAAACACACACAGAGATTATATTCTCACGGTTAATACAACCGCTGTTTAGTAGTTATAAATTTGTCGTGATTTCAAGTTAGAAAATCACACTTAATTACGAACAAAGCAAGCCTCTGATCGACGTTTATATCATAAATACATTAAATGTACTATACCCAATAAAACCAACTGTTTCAAAGCAAAAACTAATTTCCTTCCGTCTAAAGTATTTCATACTAGTCACACAGAAGTAATTATCAACTGGCAGTTAAATAATACATACATACATACATTACATACATACATACATACATTACATACATACATACATACATACATACATACATACATACATACATACATTGATACATATATACGTAACTAAGTACAAACATAAATATGCATGCATGGAAACTGACATACAATCTGACAAATGATGAGAAAGGAGGACAAACTTAATATATTGTGCTATTATATATATATATATATATATATATATATATATATATATATATATATATATATATATATATATATATATATATATATATTGTTTAATTTTACATGTTATGAATCAAAGAAAGAACTTCAATCCACCATATTCAAAAGACCAGCACAAAAAGTAAGTGCTTGGCACTACATATAAATATCTCCAACCAGTACTCCGAATAGTTTGCGGTGTAATGATAGATGATAGATCGGACGTCGTAAAGCGAAAAAAATATAGAAACTGGACATTGATATGGAAGTGACTGAGAGTCGGGTGGAGTTCTGTATGTCTTTCCTTATAACATAGACAATAGGTTTTGCACTTCTATTGTGTTTATTATCATTTAATGATCTCCGCTTTATGAATTCATCCTTTTTTTATTTTTTCGTTATTGTAGAGGTATAATAATTCAAACACAACACACGCAAACATACACACACATAAAGATTATCTTCTCAAGGTTAATGTAAATGTCGTTTATTAGTTATAGATTTGTCATGATTTCAAGCACGAAAATCATGTTTAATGACTAACAAGGGAAACCTCTGACTGACATGTATATTGCAAAATCTAATTTCCTATAACATATGGTAGTTCATGCGTGTCACGTGGAAGTACTTATGAATTGGCAGTTAAAACCATCCATTCATCCATCCATACATACATACATACATACATACATACATACATACATACATACATACATGTAGCCAGGGAAGAAGCAATTTCGTCAGGTCAAAATTACCTAAAACATTAGCATTTTTGGTTCTAATACAGGGGAGATAAATAAGCTGTAATAGCGGTTTGTGAAGGAGATAACGATATTCGGAATGTTTCGTTATACGCTGTTAAAATACAGATGCTGTTTTAGGCTTGGCTGTATATTACTAAAATGGAAGTTAGACAGAAGGTTTACCTCTTCTTTGGAGCCAATTTGACTGATAGAAATATATATTAAGTATAATATATATGTAGCACCTAAATCAAATTTGCGATATACACATAGCTCTGCGTTAAAAACAAATTGTGACAAATGAGGACACATATAGAGGAAATTAAAACTTTCAATCCAATTTCATCCTCTCTGTACTGTGAGTACACAAACAATACGCAAGAAAGCAGGTATTGTTTGGCAGTACACATTTAATGGTCGCACGTGCGAACTACTTACATATGTACATTTCTATAAAGCAGATATGTTTGTGTATGAAACAAAGAAGCTCGCAATATTTACTTTTCTTCTTCTTGTTTAATACTAATTACATGACAACATTTCAACATTGTTTTAACAACATAATCAGTTATATTTAGTATCTGTTTAATTAGATATTCCGTCTATATATAATTAATTATTTATTCGGGACCGCTCCGGTGGCCTAGTGGTTAGAGCGTCCTCCTCGGATGCGAGAGGTCGTGAGTTCGATCCCCGGCCGAGTCATACCAGAGACTTAAAAAATGGTACTAACAGCTGCCTCGCTTGGCGTTCAGCATTAAGAGGTTAGTGTTAGGGCTGGTCGGCCTGGTGTCAGGATAATGTGACTGGGTGGGACATCATGCTACATGTCTGCGGCATGATGCCCCAGTGCTAGACATCACTATAAACCGCCACATTGCAGACATCGTAGCGATATAACTGAAAAATTGTTAAAGCTACGAAAATCAAAATTACATCACATCACATTTATTCGGTATCTCCCTTGTTTACATATCTGCATTATGTTAATTCTTTCTGCTATAGTATTCTCACATTGAACTATTGCATAGTAGTTTGTAAAGTGGCTGCTTTATATAATGGGCATTTGGGTTTTTCCACTTTGCCCGTAAGCCATACATCCTGTAGAAGTTTGAATATTATACTTTAACTTGTAAGAACTTTAATTCCCGCCCATGTCTTACACTTATTTTCCCAGTTATAATTACGAATATACATTTGTAATTATTCTCGCTAATTACCTGTAATTGCAGTGGATATTATCAAACTTTTCTTTCTAATCAATATATTTTTCATGTCATATAATTGCAATTTTCGAATAACTTTTAAATTGAATTTTTCAATGTTTCCAAACTTCCAGCGCTCATTCAGTTTTAATGCTGTACAAGAGCTTTGCCTTGTGTCGGGTCTGATTACATTATGCTATTCAAATATAATCTTTCATTATCTTTATCACACGATTCAGTATCTAATTTCATATACTAATATCAGTTCAACCGATTCTACAGCATGTATATATTCTGTTATTTCCCTCTTTGGCAATAATGAATCTCTCCAATTTCAGTATTTCCATAGCAAGAACCCAATGCAATATTCTCTTCTATTACTCGCTGCTCAAATGGTTTACTGTGTCTATTCCTAGCAGTTTAGTTTTGTCCGCAGTTTCTGCCTTATAACGTTAACTGTTGTTGATGTTGCATGCTTCCATTTTTATGCAATAGGTGGCAACATGGCGAGTCACATAAATCCAGTTTGTTAGTCAATAAGTTTAACATATGGACCAATGGGAAAACTAATATGGATAGAGACCACATAAGAGCAAATACAATAGAGATCTGAAAATAATTTATTCGAAGATGGAAATGAATTAATGGAAAAGCTTACAGAAACAGATTTCCAAGAAGCTCTCTCTCTCTCTCTCTCTCTCTCTCTCTCTCTCTGTGAAATTTGGATTTTATTGTAGCTTTAACAATGTTTCAGCCATATCGCTATGATGCCTGCAGTACGGCAATTTATAGTGATGTCCAGCACTGGGACATCATGCCGCAGACATGTAGCGTGATGTCCCACCCAGTCATATTATCCTGAGATCAGGACCACCAGATTACAATACGCGGGATGTCTTTCATACATTGTTCTGTTAGGACAAAGTAATGTGGGGTATTAGTTTAAATAATTATATCAGTAATAATAATCTCGAAAAAACAAAACTCTGTTATAACGCATTTGCTATTTTTGTTCAAGTCATGCTGGAGACAATGTTGCATGAAAAGAAGAAAGGGGAAATCTGCATTGCGCATTACCGGAAGAGTGAGAGTTTTGCAAAATGTACTTTACATATTTTTTCACGGATTAGTTTATTGATTGGACCAAACTTTTAACGACTTTTAACGGTGAACCAAAATAAATTTAGTTTTTTAATATGTAGGATATTATTAGATTGTTGATAAAATATCAAAGTTCTCATTTTTACCGTTTCTACAAATGATTTTTCCCCACATCAAACGTGCAGTCACCTGTATGGTGTAAAAGGAGGACTTGAGACAGGAAACAATTAAGATGATTTTTATTATTTATCAATACAAATAAATAGCACATGCATCCACTATTCAAACTGGTTTACTTTTGTTTGCATGTTATCTGCACACGCAACTCAAAACGCGAGGTCATGATGTGATCACAATACATTTGAATGAAGCTGCAAAGGTCAGATAATGATTTCTAATCATGCCTGCGGATCATCAGTAGAAGTTCTCTGTGTAATTTCTTTTTCCTGGAGGTCATTGGAGGTCATTAAAGACAAGATCATATTACAGATATTGATGACAGTCTTTCAAATGCAAACAGCTTATAATCAGTTCATCTATCCATACATACATACATACATACATACATACATACATACATACATACATACATACATACATCGTCATATCTTAACATCGATTTCTTTATTTCACGTTTCTCGGTCCATTAATACATTTATCCATTCATCGATCCATCGATCCATCCATGAATACATATTCACATCCATACATGTATATATTTCTGTATTTACACTCAAAATTCACACATTTACAACAAAAGCCATGAAAGTAAAATTATGCTTTATATTCTCCATATTTCTATTATAAATTTGTATCGATTTGTTTCCCACAGTTCCTACAGTTATTGAGTATAACTGGAGAGAAAGTCGTTCATCAAATAGTTAAACAACTTTCCTGATATCTTAATAAAGTTCTGATATATATATATATATATATATATATATATATATATATATATATATATATATATATATATATATATATAAGCGCATACGATTCACACATAACTACGAAAACACATCATTCCGTATACAAAGAAAACAATCAAAGTAGAATTATGTTTTTATTCTTCACATTTGTCAAACATGTATCGATATATTTCCCACAATTCCTTCAGTTATATCAGTATTTGACAAATAAAACTTTGTTGCTGGCTACAGACATAGTCGTTCATCAGATAGTTAAACCCTTTCCTCATTTCTAAACAACTCTCTATTCCGTCACCATTGTCAGGTTGACCAGGATACCAAAAGGAGAACGTGTTTGATATTGGAGCTCCTCTCACTGTTACATAGTTGGACCCAGGAGTTGTTGTACTACCCCCTATCCAGAAATATGGAGGGCAACTTCCTGAAAACGAGAAAGATTAATGTACGTTCTGTCTTTTCAATATCTTTATATATTATACCTAATTACCAAACTTTTATCCGGTTAAATTACGAGAATGAAACGTTTCAACTTAATGGAAATGTTATTTCGGAGTTATTTTTGTCATCACATTGCGAAATCACTGTAGGGAGAAAAGTATAAGCCAACAAAAAGTACAAATATTCAAAATATCGTTTAAATATCTAGCTTCATGAGGTTACTCATAAACAACGTTTATCCTTAAATGTATTCGCTTTACCGTAATTGAGGTCCATCTCTCGTCGATTTAATTTTGAATACGTAATAAATACACTCAACGTACCATATGGTCAAGGTAAACGGATTAACCAAAGGATACAAGAAAACGAATTGTACGACTAAAATTACTGTACATACGAAGTAGATGAGGTTTACTCCCAAACTATTTCATATAAGCACTTTCTATAACTTTTAGATGGCCAATATTAACAATAGCTGACAAACCGTACGTTTTGCTGTTCGCTTTTATTGTATAATCTGCTAATTTTAGCTGGTTTGTATGTAGTTTGACCTTCCTTATCTTGGTCTGTTCTTCTCTTTTAGTGTTATAAGGTTGAGATACATTTTCCTTACGTTATTGAGGTTTAGAATTCGCGTACCTGTTGATTCTGTTACTAACAAATGATACAACCTCAATAGGTCACAAGGTGGAGAAGAGTAACATATGGCCATTAGAAGCACTGTTACACACATTTGTCACTTACATGTAACAATTGCAGGTTGTACTATTACACCACAGTCCTGAGTTACTAATTTTCTAGGAGGAGAAAACTCAATTGCCCTAGTGATGGCATGTTAGTCCTGGTCCGTCTTCTTTTGTGATTTGATTTCTTTTTTCAACAACGCGAGTAAAGCAAACGCAGATATCGTGACTCAATCTAATAAAATCAATAGTAAATTGTTAACAATGAAAATGCTATAACATACTCTGACAGTTAAAAACGAGCAGCAACATGTACTAATTATTGCATTAAATGAATCTCTGTAAACTTGCGAGATTTGATTCACATTCAATTAATTCTTTCGTTATTTGCTCATAATCATTCAGAAAGAGACAAAAGAGTGATTACCGACAACTTCCCGATTTATCTAGATAGTCAATTGTATACAAGAAGATCTGTGATACCACTGATCTGCGGATGACTTCTTATTATGATATTTCATTACGTATTTGCTTGTAGATGATCATTTTACCCTCATTTTGAAGAGCTTGTTCCTTGAAAAACTGGTAGTAGCACTCGGAGGGCTCCAAAAGGTCACCTCCTTCCGCTCGGCAAAATGTGCGTGCAGCAGACCAGGATTTACAGGTTGAGGACTCGTATCGATAACAGAATCGTCCACACGCGGTTGAGTACAAGTAATAAGTTGATGGACATCCTGGAGAAAAATGATGCATAGGTAGATAATAAAAATACAAACCTATCTCAACCAATCATGCAAAAGAAGTATGAAACTTTTGTATCTTCTTGTAACCTCTATAATTTAATCTCTTTTAGCAATGTAGTTGTGTTACAATTTCATAATCTTTAGCATTTTTAAAGTATTACAATTATGTTATTATAAGTCGTCTTCTATTTGCATCACTAGCTTCTCCCACATATGCGTATGATACAGACACTTTAGACAATAACTTGTCAATTTTGCTCATACGCCGTTCGTTTTTAATTAACTTGTAGAACATTATCAAACGTTGGTAGATTCATCTATTCTGCGTTCGAGCTGAAAATGTTCTCTTTTATTATTGGGTGATAACTAGAGTAGGTTTTGTTTTGCTTTAAACGCAAGAACGTCAGGTCGATAGGTTTCATTTATTTATTTAATTATTGTGTGTCTCAACGTTCCATGTAAAATCAAACTATCGATATTAAACTGATTAAAAGACACTGGAATAATTTATTTCACTCCTTCTTTCAGTAGTCGTTTGCGATGGTAATCCTATTTTACATATGAATGTAACCAATTGCAAAACACAACGTAATAATTAGTTAGGGACAATTGTATTGTTTGTCTCATTGAACATTTATTATCTGCCACTGTAACTCAGTGAACGTCACTTTGTGTGCCACATTTCTGGAAATGGTAATCCATTTTTTTCACAAATTTGGAACCTGCGCATGAGATTGCTGCCTTCAATTTTCTCTGACATCCAATCGTTTTGACTTTACCCATTGATGTGTTCTCTCTATGGTTAAAGTAAACAAGTTATTAAATAACAACTGCAGATAATCAATCAATTTATTATTTACCTGATTGATCGTTTTTGAACTTACGAACTTGTTTGATTTGCTTTCTCGCACGCCAACAATCTTTGTTCTCTTGTCTAAAATGCTTAAGCGCTGGAATGTTTAATCCAATGCACATTTTCAGTTTTATTTTAAAAATGATTTTTAATAATTCCAATTTTATTGAATTAATCGCGTTTTCAACGTTTTGATCGGATATAAACGGTCACATGATACTGATCTATAACTGTTTAAAGATCGATCAATTCTGAAAATTATTTTTGTTTTCCTGATTTGTTCAATGTGAACCATGAATCAATATTATTGAATGTTAAAGTATAAGGATAAACAAATATGTAACAGGTTTTCTGACGAATGGTCATTTATTGCGTAGACTATATTTGTCTTTCTAAATCTATTTGCCATTTAGTTATCACTTTGTGCATAGAACTATGTTTCCATTTAAGAATAGGGTACATTGACTGGTATTTTACCATTAGATCATTGATGTTTAAAAAACATACATTAATTACATTACACAAATCTGTTAGACAAATGGACTTACTTTACTTCAATATACGCTCTATTACAGATATTAAAGATAAAGAATTCAGTACATCATGTCTTTCTAGTGGACTTATTCGCGCGCTAAACACAGAAGTTCTGTCAATTGCAGCTCTATAGTGTGCAAAACTGAAAAATCAGTCTGGAAGATACAACACTTTGTATACAATCGAAAATGCTCTGGAACTTCTGTGACTACTCATGGCAAAGTGATGTCCCACATTTTGTTAATTTCATTAAATATACAACCTAGAATTTTCCAACAATGGTAGGCATTCATGGATTATTATGAATTATTAATGTATGCATTACTGTCTATATGGCTAAATATGTAACACACTGCTGGAACACAAGAGAAAGATTACACAATAGACACGAAAATTAGTAACGTAGTTTCTTTACATATCAGACTAAATAATCTCTTAAAAAACGCCATAAAGGATATTACACCAAATCCACAAACCTAAGGAGAGTGAAAAAGTGTATATATGAACGTAACAATTAACACTATGAAATTAATGAACGTAAGAACCATACGTGAACGTAACAACGTAGCGTTTACCTTTCTGAATAAATACGTAAGACTGAAAGCTATATTGTACGTCAAAATAGTTTAGCTGAGTTTAAGCATATTTCGTTTCAAAGAGAAAAAGCATAATATTAAACACGGTATTAAAACAGATCACAGAGACCCAGCATAAAAACAGAAACACATACAAATATAGAGTAAGATAACTAATTATGAACAGTAAGAATTTGTAATGCGTTTTGCGTGATGTTGCTTTTACGCCCCCAAATTAGAATTATCCTTGAGGAAAATTTTCATAAAACTATCAGATGAAGGATCAGATAAACTCAGTAGAATGAATTACAGGTGTTAACTACAGATCTAAGATATCATACTCGCCACAATTGCATTATCACTTGATTGTCAAGCATATTGTAAATGTGTGGAATTTGAAATGATTTTCAGAGCAACCTACCGTCAGAAAATCGGATGGTTCAGCGTTTGAAAGTTTAATAATCATTCTATAGTATGTGCTAAATATCTTTATCTAGCATTGATATATCATAACCATTCGCGCAGCAACACAGTTATTAACTTAGATCAAAATATATAAAGTCCTTCACCTCAACAAGAGTACCTATACCAATGGACTGGATCCTTAGGTTGTGTTTGAACTTTTTTTGCCTAAACCAGATGGTATAGGGATTTGGCAATACGGTTAAGGCGACGTGTGTGAAAACTCGAATTCTAATTACACCGGGGGACGAGTTAAAATTTGCTTAACCTGTAATAATACCTTTATTTCTCAAAATATAATGCCATTTTACAGTCTCACTCATCCGTGTATGGTATCATCGATTAGTTCTTGACACTATATCTTGTGCATATTTGTGTTCGCAACATATGCCTGTTACATGGAGACATTGTCTCATTTTGTGTGATTCCAGCGTTATTGATAAAGTTTATTAACTGATGTACGTAAGCAACAAATTATGTTTAGTGTTGGATTTAGAAACGTTTTACCTTTCCTAATACGACTTCATCCATAACAATAAATAAATTTGTGTGTGGTTGATATATACTGAACACGTGTGCATTGTCTGCGAATGCAAGGTCGTTAAAGAGATATGGAATAAGAAACGATAAGAGGGTCACCTTGGGCTGGCGTTGTAGGCGTTGTAGGTATAACATTTCTAAGACGAAGAAGATCTGGCAAGATTCCTAAAACAAGGATGGCGAAGCCTGAAATAAGAGCGAAATTTTGCAAATTTTTAACAATATGTTGAAAATAACACAAGTCATGAAAAAGTTAAGAAATAAGAATATAACCTAGCTAACAATAAAGAATTATGTCAGCAGAATCTGATTAACTTCATTTGGTTTCTCATCCGTCAACTAATTTAATCATAACAAAAATGGATTAGGAAGACCGTATGCATACGAACTGTGTGTCTGTCAAAACAAACAAGAAATACATAAAGAGACAACAAAGAGATTATCACATAGATTTTTTTAGACAATGACTTTAGCATGATCTTGTTTTATACGAAATAACCAATGCATAATTTCCATCGAGCCGTTGGTCAAAACAAATCAAACTGAAAGAGAAAACATTTTTTTTTTCTTAAGAATTTAACCAGACTTTATTAACTTAAAGAACACTGACATAAAATCAACCTATAGCAATGAACTAGCCAATGCATCATTAAAAATACTTATTTATTGCTCTAAAAGCTATACATACATACGTACATACATACATACATACATACATACATACATACATACATACATATAAACATACATACAAACATACATATATACATACATACATGCATACGTACATACATACATACAAATTGTCACGGAATTGTATAAATCCTTTCATGTATTCGTTATTTTACTCGGGTTTCTTTTTGTGTGTACTACGATACCCGAGGTTGATTTTTGTATATTGTACAATATCTCAAAATAGTGAGTTCGGTTCATTATATGTCGCACGTGCGAATTGATTTCAATGGGAAAAGCTGAATGTTTCCAGCGAACAATGGATGGCGACTTCGTCTGTGTATAAATACCTCACCGTAAGATTAAATATACACAGTACGGGACGTCTTGTCAGTGAGAGGTCTACTTTAATATCTTCAGCTGTAGAGCTGTGCTAATTATTAATTTCTCGGGTATAAATTATAACTATTGTACTACCACATATATTTTTGTATGTTTGCTATATAGCTTCGGTTTACATAGTGTAAATATTTTTTATTCTGGTTTGTAGCTTAGGAAGGGGTTTATATATATATATATATATATATATATATATATATATATATATATATATATATATATATATATATATATATATATAGATATATACATACATACATACATACATACATACATGCATGCATGCATGCATCCATACATCCATACATACATACATACATACATGCACGTAAACATATATACATGCACGCATACATGCATACACAAATACTTAGGAATATATGAATGCATAAACTCACAGACCGACATATTAACAGAAAGGTCACAGACAGTTAAACAGAAAAGATGTCAAATATGTACGTATTGAGCGAGAGAATAGACACCAATAGTTCCAAAAAGAGATCCATATCCAGTTTGTAGTCCTGGTGGTCCTGGGATTATCAATCTTCCATGAATGAAGTTGGTGACTGGATAAGTGCTGAGCAACCCAAGCACTACAAACAAGAAGATCGGGTATCTCATGCCGATTGGTACCTGCACGATACATCAGAATTGTTAAAATCAACTTGTCTCTCTCCCTCCCTGTACATACATACATACGCACACAGACACACACAGACACACAGAGACAGACAGACAGACACACACACACACACATATATATATATATATATATATATATATATATATATATATATATATATATATATGTGTGTGTGTGTGTGTGTGTGTGTATGTGTGTGTGTGTGTGTTTGTGTGTGTGTGTGCCTCTTTGTGTCTCTGTCTCGCGATCTAAAGTTTAGTGACACGATCAAAGTATTCTAAATGGATTCAGAGGACATGGAAGCAAGTTAGTTTCAACCTCTTAAACGTTTATTCTATCTCAGAATAATAAATGTGCACAAATATATTATTCGTTAGTACCACCACCCCACCGTTGAGGGCCGTGTCAGAAGATCCGTGCCAGCTAAGCCTGGTCTCATACACCCCCATTATGATACAACTCGCTGAAACATATATGCCAAGAACCTTTATTGACTTTTAGAGGACTTTTGTGTACTGCCATTAGACGCCACACAAGATAATGCTTACAGTATTGTGCATGAATTCGCGACTGGATCTAATTTGGGAATTGAAACATCATACGATTAATGGTGCGTTTTTAGCGTCAAGGGAACGATTCAATCACTTTCTATCTTGAAAGCATCATATCGAGTGTTCGCAAGGCTAAAAATAATTGCATTATTTTTAAGTATGTTGGAGTAAACACAATAAACACTTGACGATGATTATGAGAAAATGATTTAATGTTATTGTATGAAGTCCTGAAAGATATATATGTGTCGCAGACTTTGAGTTACCCAGCAAGGTCGTGAAAATATTGCATCATCCTGCGAAGACAGTGACAACAACAAAGACAGTGTATTTTATTGTAAAAATATTTATCAGTAAATAAGCAATTAAACTGGGATTATTTCTGTTATATACTGGTATGTCGACTGTGAAACAGATTAAGAGAACGTAGGATACTGACTCCAAGTGATACGAGAAAGTCATATCCTTAGCACTAATAGAACGTATAGTGCAACCATGGCTGATTGTGAAGCACCATCCTCCTGATTAACCATATTTAGAAAAATTTGAATGAACTTGAGGAATCCGCACGTAAAAGTGGAATTACTCGCTCTATTAGTATTTCTGCCGTAGAAGCCAAGTCGGAGCATGAGGCAGCTTCGTGAACCTCCACGAAGAAGTAAGGCCGAAATTGTAAATGTTGTTGCTAATGAGGATATATGCCGCCAACAGAAAAGCAAAATTGTTTTTAAGTTTTAAAATCTTTCTATATTTTAATTTTATTATATGTCAAAATAATATGGTTCTGCTTACTAGGAACTCATACATTTTCCAGAAAAATGTTTGCCCTTGACTGTTCATTTTAGTATATAAAAAAGGCTTACCTTGTTGCCGATCTTAATTCAAAATTAGTAACTGTCACGTGAACAAGTTTTTCTTAATTTGTTTATGGGAATAATAAGTTTGAGACCAAGGCTATGTTGGTTACGTGACCTCTACATGTAAATAGTTTTTAGTTAAGTAAACAATTTTAATTCTTCGAGTAAAATTATTGGTTTTCGTCAGGGTCATGTTTTGAGAGTACCTGATGTAAATTTCATCATGTAGCCCTAATATGGGTACCCATTATGCGCCTCAAAATTGCTGTATAACCATTATTTTAGAGAAATAATCGGAGTTGGGCTTTTACACTGGGACGTGTTTCTTGTGTAAGTTGGAGTTATAATTTTTATTCGAATTATTTTGATTCTGAAAGATTAATTCCTTTTTTGGAAATATTTAGAGTGCTCATTCAGAATTCTACACCAAAGATTTTTTCTTAAAATCATTGTTTGGATTTCAAACACCGTAGGCTTATTTCTTGTTTCTAAATGAACCGTAGCCATCATTACTGTACCGGATACATCATACGTCATCGCCTTCCATTTTGGATACTTCGCCAGGACTTGAACATGAATTCATTAGAAAGTTTCATTATTAGGACTTATAAAATTTAAATCGTGGAATTTTTGGAGTTTTTTTGAGATTTTATTCTTATAACCATAAGTTCTTATTTTTTTAATTTTCCAGTATTGTTCCAGGAAAATAAATTATTTGTTAAATTTTTCAACACTTGCTTTCACTCTTGTGTTACTGTTTATCCTAAACACGTAAAAGAACGACCGTAGTGAAAAACAAGATTATCAGGAAAGGACATTGATATCGTTTTGGGGCTGATGGAGAACATTGTTCTCAGTGTTTACTTGATCATGTCTCATGACCACCCGAAAAATCTCATTCACCGGAAAATGATATGTTATCAATCTAAAACGTTTTGATTTTGGAGTAATGACTTGACAAAACTGAACCATAATGACACTGAAGCTGCTAATATTACAGTCGACACGCTTTTAAGGAGATTGTCAAAAACTTGGACAAATTCTCCAACGCAGTTTCAGGATGGACTTGAGATACTTTCTAGCACTAAATTGTATTCCACAACTAGCAGTAATACACGTGAAACACAATGATAACATGTGTTGCGAGTGGTTGCTGTAATACGCGCTGCATCTTGCGAACAGTTTATTGACATCATGCTGAATCAACCCTGATATCTGTGATAATGTGTTTGCTTGGAATACAACCGAAAGCTTTTGCCGATGAGACTATCGACCTCGATACGCAAATTGATATGTTATTGCTGATAAGCATGGATACCCAAGCAGCTTAGTGCCATTATGTGTGTATAAAATATCTTTCCTTAATGTACTTGCACAGAAAGCACCGTGCAAAAAAGTTTCCTTGTCGAAACTGCCTCTGTGTATACAGCACCATTCTTTCTATACACAAAACTGTTCACACGGGCAAGCAAAGAATAGCTGAGTTAAAATCATGTAATAAATTGAAACAAATAATGTGCTGAACATAAAACCCCAAACATTTTGCAGCAATAGATACATGGAAAATAATTATACAATTTCACACCAAATGTTTTACATTTTACTCTCCGGAAACAGGCGCAAGCTACCTAACACATTTTAATAATTCAATGTCATGATTAAGAAATATACCCCATGGAAGGGGTAGGGTAGAATCTATTGAATAGTGGTATAGTTTTGATATCCTCTTAATCAATTCCATCTTCACTTATTACCACCTTCGTGTATTATTAAGGATCACATAATCGTGAGACTTCTTGATAATGAAGTGTGAGGTATATTTGTATCTTATAAGACCCTCATTTAAACTATCAAAGAATCTTTGTATCGTCGGAGTTGCTTTCTTTGCATGTCGAGTACAGGCAATGTCATTGTAACGGTTACCACATTTATTCTCACTAGGAATATGTTTATAATATGTAGGAATTTCATATCCTTATCAATCAGTTTAAATGTTCCAACCAAAATATTAGTACCTTTAATGGTTGGATGCAAAGTAATATAGCTATGAAATGATTTAAAAAGCTAGCGTGACTATATGCGATTGAACCTAGGGCACATGAGATAAAGCTATATATATGTACACTACCATAGACAAGAAAATTAACGTAACAAACGCGTGTGATTCTACGTGAGAGGAGGAAATGCGCTTTGTTTGTATTTACATGAAACAAAACCACATAGTAGGTAATTTTTAAGTTTGTAATCCTTTCATTCCATAGTTATGACAAATTGTATAGATTTTCTGAAGGAGAACCATACCAAAGAATATTTAGGAAACATTAAGATGAATGTATAACAGTGAATATTGTGGTATCGAGTATGATTTGAAGTTAGAGCCTGGCAAGTCACTGTGGTAAACATAATCAGTAATGTACAGAGTAGTATAATTAGACTTACCGTTTCCTGCTTCGACACTGTCACAATTAAGAAGAGAAGAAACAAAGCCCTATTTCTTTAGATCATTCCAACACACGACGGCCAGTACCAAAACTGACCAATTATCTCTTTCACCATAGTCCCGCCTTTTTGATCGCGTGATGAAAAAGCGATGAATAAATGCATATGTTATAATCAATGTGCATGCGGAAGATTTGAGAGGAAAAATCCTGTACTGCAATAAAATTACTAGTTTTGTGCATGCCTTGAAGCCATTTAACATAAAATAGATCTATCTGTCATAATGTTGTAAATGCCAGTATATATCTATCCATTACCTGCCACCTCTCACGCACATACACACACAGACAGACAGACAGACAGACACACACACATAAAACATACATATATATATATATTGAATAACATATTTCAACATAATTATACTACTCTGTACATTACTGATTATGATTTCCACAATGACTTGCCAGGCTCTAACTTCAAATCATACTCGAGACAGCTTGGTATTTGAAATATATATTAAAAACACCTACTTAATCCACGATTCAATGCAACTTTCACTTCCGTGTCAATTGCCGGGACTGTTTCAAATGAATATTATCCAATTCTCTCACAAATCTAGATATGGACAAATTTAAAAACATACAGATAAATGGAAAGCACACAAATCTAGATATGGACAAATTTAAAAACATACAGATAAATGGAAAGCACACAAAACTAATGCATACATGTATACATACGTACTGGTACGTATATTGTTTCAGTAATGAACATAAACAATTTATTACTTTTTGGAGTTCATATTCCAGAACTATTTCGTTAACGTACGGATCCTTTTAGAGATGTGCTGGAACTATGAATATATCTCAATACACGTACTCACTGAAAAACTGGGCATCATGAAAGCTAACCTATTATAGGCCCAAATTAAAAATATAAAAATATAGATTTTTGGATTATAGTAATAATGATTTGAAGGAAACTAATAGGTATCATCATAAGAGTGAGTACAGTAAAATTGTCTATGTCTATTTAACCGCCTAGCCACGATGAAGTTTCTGATCTTTTTTTTTACTTAATATTGTGTTGTTTCCAGTACAGTATGAAATATTATTTGTATATATGTGTGAAGGGAACAGAGAAATTTGATCGCCTTATAATAGGTATTATCTTATATGGATAGAACCATTGATGAGTTCATTCATTTACTTTGCATGTAAAGGCATTTGTTACATGTATGTATGTATGTTTGTATATATGTATGTATGTATGTATGTATGTATGTATGTATGTATGTATGTAACCAGACATGCGCGTATGTATATATTTATATATGTATCTATTTAATATAATTTTTTTGTATGGTGCCTTGGCATTAATTAAGAAAAAAAGTATCTAACTTATGAATCCAATAAGTTTCTTTTATAAGTCTACTCATGTCACCATGCACAATATCTATTGGCCTGAAAGAAAAATCAAGTAGAGAGTGATTATTGGTGTTAATGTGCGTTGAAATATTAGAGGAAAACTGAGGATCTCTATACCTTTTTGATACAGAAGCGATGATTATTCATTCTCTTAGAAACTTGTTGAAATGTTTGTCCAGCATATTGCATGCAGCATTATATTTTACAGGTTATCAAATAAATCACATCAGTTGATATGCTGTTAGAGTTATCACGTTGAGAAAACACATCGTTTGTATTAGCGCTACTGAAAGAAGTACTTTATCGTGTGTTTGCTCATTGAGAGTACCGCTTCCTGTTATATTCAGATGGCGAAAATTGTTATTTTTATGTCTGTTTAGTTCTAGTCAGAAATCTTGTACATTATTGGGTCTTCTATAAGCGAGATATATTTTATGTATGCAAAGTGATTGTACGCTGGTTTTATTTAATAAATTTAGGAGCTTATATTATTTACTAATTATACGATCTATACTAGGTAAAGAAGGATTATATTGTATTGTAAAAAGTATTGTATTTTACATTCTTCTGTGTTTAAAGCCTCATGTTGAATAAGATTACTGGCTTTTTACAGCGCAGAATCAATTATATGCGTAGGATAATTTTTTTTTTTGAAATATGTTTGTCATTTATTCAACAAAATTTGAAATTGACAATCAGTTAGCCTGGCTATATGGTATACCGTGTTTACATGACATGGGATGGCATGAAGAATATTACGCCGCAAGAATTTGTACCTGTACCAGTAGCGTCACCGCATTCCCCTTCCTTACCTCAAGCAGTGGAATTTAGACAGAGGCAGAAAAAAGAATTAGAGAATTTTTTACAACAGCAAAAAGAAACAAAACAAGCCCTTTTCTTTCAAATTCAACAGTAAGAAGATAAAAGTTTACAAGGAGAGGAAGAAGAGAAGTGAAGGTGGGAATGAGAGAAGAAGGATATTAAAGTTAAATGATGACAGCACTGCTAGACAATTTAGCAGAATTAAGGTATCTGAGACAAATTTATAAGACTTCATTAACTCGACCAAAGAGTAAAGGACCTTCCCGAGCCAAATGTTCTAACCCAGTCATCATTACCTCTACGCTGACTACTGATGTGAGGCTATCGACATCAGAATCGATCACTACTCAGTCATCGACAGTTTGTTTCAGGGCCACCCACATCTCTAGAAATGATAGATTACTCAAAGAGTGCCAAATCAAGTGAAACTTAAATCCCTTTTTCCTATGATATTTGAATGATGTAGATGTATGAGTGCGTGCGTGTAGGTCATTATTATGGACGCAATAACAGGAGACAAGTACGTTTTCTTTCTGATATATTCTCGTTTATAAGTTACAGTAATGTTTCACAACATATCACCAAAGGGTTTTGAGCTTCTTCTTTTATTCCCTCTTTTTCCATTTTTGAAGTCTTCACTGTTACAGCGTTTTCTTCTTTTTCACTTTCTTCTTTTTGTCTTATTTTCTTGCCTTTCTTGACGGGCATGGTTCTTATTCCTTTTCGGAGGGTTCCTCCTCAGTGTCGAAAGCCCTCTACTCCTCTTTGATATATTCTCGTTTTTCTTAATGCACTCTGAAGACCAATGTCCTTTCTAGCGACAATTATATCAGGTATAATCACCTTTGTATCTCTTCACTCCGGTCTTTTCTTTTTTAAGTTGTGGATATTCCATAGCCCAATGTTCATTCTTCTGACAGATAAAGCAAGTATCAAGTCTTTTATATCGAAAGGAGGAGGAAAAGTCTATTGCGGTCTTTGAAGTAACATTGAATGATGGCTCGCAAAGCTTCACACAGAAATTCGGTTTGTGGTTGTTCTACCATCTTAACAGCTGGTGAGTTTAATTAATACCATCACTACATATAGGGGTCAACTGCGTCTAAAGTCTAGTCAAAGATGAAAACATTTTGCAATCAAGATGAAAGGATCACATGATTTAGATGAGAAATGAAAAAAGTAAGAGGTCACGACGCCGCGCATCGCCTCTCAAACGAGCTGATGTCTTGACTCAAATCCATGCAACGATTGTGAAGCCGGAATAAACACCTCTTAGGTCTGGGAACCCACTACTGGAATCTACTCCAAGCAAAGGTAAACCATTAGCATCCGAAAAGTATCACCATATTCGAAAGACGGAAAAACTTTCCCCCAGAACATTTTGGACCACGGCCTTCACTTACACGGTGAAGTTTAAAGAATTCAAGTTAAAAGTACAGCTGGAGAAATTAAAATGGATCATCGCCGATTTATGGGATTCCTTGTTAAAACATTTTAACGACAATGCATAAACAAAGAAGACGATCGTCTGAGACTCTATTTATCACGACAAATTAAATGGCCTATCCGGATAGAGCTTACCAGCAAGATAGAATTAACACCTCCAGATTCGTCGGCAATATTCAACACTCTAAGCAATCAAACGACCAATTTCACATCTCCAATGGAACAGCTATAATTTACATGACCTAAGTTTCCCATGCAAAAAAGTGTGGACGCATAAAAGGTTTATTGGTGGGTGAGCTTTGCATTACCAAACAGAACATCGTCCTAATGAACGCCAGAAGTGTTTAGCCTTTGCCATCGTTGTGGGATGGACTTATGCCGACAAGACTGACACGGTAGAATGGAAAAGTGCATGTTAGAGCTTTAGAAAATCGGGCCGAGCCAAACAACGAAGAGAAGTAGCACTCATTTACAGAAAGTTGGCAAAACCAACGAGATGGTCTGTGGCATTCCTGACAAGCAAAGACTACAAAACTTCTTCCCTCCTTTATTTTTTCGTGGCGACGATTTCCCGGACGGAAAATACATTAAAATCTTCCATCAAGAAGAACTTTTCGATGTAATTACCTGTATCACAGAATTCATCGGATACGATTATTATTATGAGAACTCTGACTATGGGTAGGCCAATCGGGAGAATCATATACATTGTGGACCAACATTTCGTTGTTGTTAGGGCTCTAAGCCCTATCGCAACAAGATTGTCAGCGGACTTTTGACACCCCTACGTGCAAAAAACTTCATTTCATGATGCAAAGTTTACAGCAGAAAAGTGCTTGCCAGCTCCTGAAATGTGTTCTACTTGCAGACATACGATACGCACCGATAATGCCAAGGCGCATGTTTGTCCAGGAAAGAAACGATGTCATATTTGTAGCCAGACTGTGAACCTGGAACACAAAGCTACAAAAATACAAATCGAAACAAGAGTATGGTGAAAAGAAGAATTTCGATTTCTAATGCTTGCGAAAGATAGGCATTCACGTTCATAATTTATTTGTGGAATATCTAGCGTGTGCGAAGTGCATTCAAGAACCATGTTATTTTTAATTTTCCCCATTGTAGTAATCATTGATGACATGTGGAGGCAAGAAGACACTGAACATTACAGAGGTTACCATCTCTATGCCACGGTCATACTTTACAATGTATCGGAATACGATGGACGATTTCTTATAAAATACGAAACCGAGCAAGGTACCGACTTCCACCAAGTCACCATGAACCGTGCCTTGCCTTTGCGTTGAATACCTTTTTCAGTAACTAAAACAATCAATGGTTCAGTCCTATCCCATCTGCCCGATGCCCATTATTGCAATCCAGACAACAAGCGCACAGAGCAACAAAAAACTTTCTACGTTTGTTACCTGTCTCAGGCATCCGACCCCCTTCGGTTTTCAGGGAGAAATGTTAAAAGATATACAATTCGACAAGGACATTTTAAGGCGATGATGTGGAACATTTTGAGAACTATTCACGAAACACGGAGGGACAGAACCTTTGAAACCTAACTGTACCATAACCAATACGAGCTCCTTATAGTACCGCAACCAATTCATGCCAGAGATAGCTTTCATACGCCCTCAAACTTAGAATAGAAATCCCATATTTAAAGCTAGCTTTCAAACACAGGGAACTGAAATATGGGCATTCTAACTGGATAGTTATCTGGGAGTCTAAAAGCAATTAATGTTGACATGAATGAAATTCACACTTGCTAATAACAAGTTGATGACAGATTCATGTTACTTTGATGTTGTATTCTCGCAGCAGCTAACGGCCATCTCATTATAATGAAGTTTCATATAAAGAAGTTTGCACATCATATAATGAAGAAAGCACAGCATATAATGAAGTTTGCGCATCATATAAGTACTAAAGCACAGCATATAATGAAGTTCGCACAGCATATACAGAAGTTTGCAAATCATATAAGTACAAAAGCACAGCATATAAAGAAGTTTGCGTAGTATATAAAGAGGTTTACACATCATATAAGTACAATTGCACAGCATATGATGAAGTTTGCACATGATATAAGTACAAATGCACAGCATATAATGAAGTTTACACATCATATAAGTACAAAACCACAGCATATAAAGAAGTTTGCACATCATATCAATACAAAAGCACAGCATATAATAAATATTTTCATCTTAAGACACCTCTGGCGTTCCATAACTGTGTACTCGAACAAACATGCTTCTACATAAATTTAAGAATTGTTCATTGAATATCAAAATTAGATTATTCAAATCTTATTGCTACATTGTGTATGGTGCTCATCTGTGGACAAACTTTAGTGAATGTATGAAAAGAAAACTATTTATTTGTTATAATAATAGTCTTCGTTTTCTATTAGGTTTTCCTAAGTGGAACAGTGCCTCTAACATGTTTGTAAATTATAATGTATTCAGTTTTGATGAAGTAATGAGAAAGTAAGTTTTCGCAATGATGACAAGAATATCTAATAGTGAAAATTGTATATTGAAATCTCTTTGGAACTATGACATTCATTTAAAATCTCATATTATTAGTAGATGGAACAGATTACTCTTTAAATTTGCCATTTAATGTCATTCTTAACAATGCATTGCACAATTAATTGTTGTAGATGGATATGTATACTTGTATGTATGATATATATGTTCTTTTATGTTTACAACGTTTTAACTTTATAATTATATTTTAATTTAGAGGTATGGACTTTGTAGTCTGAAATAAAGAATTCTTGTCTTATCTTGTACATATGAAGTAGATGAGGTTTACTCCCAAAATAATTCAGATAAGCAATGTCTATAATTTTGTTGTTCGCCTTTTTGTATAATCTGCTAATTCTAGCAGGTTTGTATGTAATTTGGCCTTCCTTGGTGTGTTCTTCTCTTTAAGTCTTAGAAGATTGAAATACATTTTCCTTGCTTTATTGGGGTCGAGTATTCGCGTACCTGTTGATTATGTTGCTAATAAATGACATAACCTCAATAGGTCACAAGGGCGGAGAAGAGTAATGTATGACCATTCGAACCCCTATTACACGCATTTGTCACTTACAGGTAACAATTGCAAGGTTGTTCTCATAGACCACAGTCCGGAGTTACTAATTTTCTAGGAGGAGAAAACAACATTTCGCTAGTGAAGCATTCTAGTCCTTGTCCGTCTTCTTTTGTGACTTGATTCTTTTTATAACAACGCGAGTAAAGCAAACGTAAATCTCGTGATCAATCTAATAAAATCAGTAGTACCTTGTTAACAATGAAAATGCTATATAATTATTTTACCCTCATTTTGTTGCGCTGGTTTCCTGAAAAACTGGTAGTAGCACTCAGAGGGCGCCCAAAGGTCATTTCCTTCCGCGTGGCAGACTGTGCGTGCAGCAGACCAGGATTTACAGGTTGAGGACTCGTATCGATAACAGAATCGTCCACACGCGGTTGAATACAAGTAATAAGTTGATGGACATCCTGGAGAAAATGTTACATAGGTAGATAATAAAAATACAAACCTATCTCAGCCAATCGTGAAAATACGAATATTATTCTCTCGCTCAATACGTACATATTTGACATCTTTTCTGTTTAACTGTCTGTGATCTTTCTGTTAATGTGTCGGTCTGTGTGTTTCTGCATTAATATATGCCTAAGATTTTGTGTATTCATGTATGCGTGCATGTATATATGTATGTATGTATGTATGTATGTATGTATGTATGTATGTATGTAGGTAGGTAGGTAGGTAGGTATGTACGTACGTATGTATGTATGTATGTATGTATGTATGTATGTATGTATGTATGTATGTATCCAAACATGCGTGTATGTAATAGGTATATATGTATATATGTGGAAGGAATCATAAACTTTGGATGGAGTAACCTAAACCCCGTAGTTAGCGCAAACTCGCTTCCACGTACATTTAATTATCATCTATATGAGAATGCGGTATCTGAATTTTTAACGAAACCTCTTACGAAATCTGAAGAAATAAAAGCAGAACTGATATCAATAAAATAGTCACTTATAAAGAAAGTTGGATAATTTACACAGATATATGTAAGCAAATTACTTTTTTTATCATTTATATCATACTAGTTTGAACATTATTCAATGCGTCGTGTTTATCTATAAAGACGTACTTAATTTACTTGTGAATTGTTAAGGCAAGACGTTACTTCTTCAGCAGTTTACGAAAATTTTCACTTTTCATGATCTCCAAAAGCTTATCTGAGTTATTGTATAATATCCTGTTCATAAACGTGTCGTAATTATTATGTACACAAGTTGAATGTATTTGCTAAAAATCAAATTACTCTTAGATGCATAGAATTACTGCATACAACAAGCACAATCCAATTTACTGTTTTTGAGGTTTTCGGGTATAAAATATTGTTTCTGATTATCCTATTTTTATTTTAACCTCCTTTAAAATTCAAAATACTTCCAAACTTTCCATAGAGTCCACCTAAATGAAATGGAAAATTTGTCCCACCACCACATTGGAATGATAAAACAATATACTTTATACAAGAATCTCATTATATATATATAACTATTTGCACTAGTGCAAGGATATTTGTGATGAGGGGTGAATGGGTCTTGTTATGCATTGGAAACACAGCAATATTCACCATTGGGGGCCATCGAAACCCAGGAACAGGGTCACATGACTCGTTCAGACAATGGAAGATAGTTAAGGTGTACGAATATATGGGTCAGCATGCTTAGTGTTACTTTCAAAGAATTCTTGGAGATACGGGTAGTAAATTTAGAGAGCATAAATTTTCACATTTTTCTTCTTTTTCCTGTTGATCCTTTTAATTGTTCCTGTTTCTTTGCACAATTATCTTTTCATAATTGTGAAGATCATTTTCTTGCTCGCACTCTGGAAAGAAGAAGGTTAGTAGAATTTTTTTTATGTACATGGCCATCGTTTACATTTTGGATAGACAATGACAAAAGCACCTATTATGGGCCATTCACTTTGTAAATGGTTAGATCGGCATTTGAGGTCCCGGGGGGATCTTAGACTAGTTCCGTCTTTTAATGTAACGGAAGTTTGTAATGTAAACATGATGGGTATCGGAGGGCGCACAATCGACAAGTTTTTGCGCCTTGACATGAAAAAAGTCCGCTTAAGAAGCCCCGTTACTGTAATTCTCCTGATTGGGGACAACGATGTAAACACAGAGACATCGCCAGAGGTAATTAATTGCACAAGATGGTCGCATTGGCTACGCTTTTACATAAGAAATATAAGGTTAAACAGATCGTTCTGTGTCAGCTTATGCCTAGATTCCCGGCAACGTTACACCAAGTTGGGTTTGCGGTATACTAAACCATAACAATGAAGCAGCCGATAAAAAACTATAAGGAGATGTACTGTCACTTAGCAAAGGAGGTCAATGATATCGTGCGATCTGAAGTGTCTGCTTATCCTTATTTAACATGCTGAGACAATAATAGCAAATTTGCATTCGATAGGCCTCATGTGAGGGAGAAATTTCGCTCAGATGGCATTCATTTGTCCCCTAAATGACAGTGGCACTTTTATAAGTCACTTCGGGGAGCTCCTCTCAATGCAGGTTATAAAATAACGCACAATCATTCAACGATAACTAGGCTAGTTTAGCTCTTGTACTAATTTTGCTTTCAATTTCATTTGTATCTGCCCATAAAAGGAGATATCAGGCCATGTCCCGTACCTGTTCCTGTGTTTTTCGTAAACAACCTTAGTGTCTGCAATTGTGGAGGCACGGGGTCAGGTCCCGTACCTGATCCTTTTGGGACTTGTTCCTGGCAAGCCACTCTGGTCTGCATAATAGGGGTTCCCCATAATATCTTTGGTGCCCGCCCCCCCCCCCCAAGTTTAATGATTATATACCAAGGTATCCTTGTTCTTAATTATTAATTATTTCACAAGGGGTCCGTTATGAATGGCTTCCTGGAACATGTTTCAATATCTTTTGTTATCTGCTCACTTTGGCAGATAACAGGCCAGGTCCCGTACCTGTCCTCTTTTTCTTTTGCACTTTTGTATCAGCCTATAGGCCTGACTACAGGTCTGGTTGCATAACAGACCGCCACCTTCTATACATAGGCCATTTTGCTAAGACAAAGGGTTTATATATATATATATATATATATATATATATATATATATATATATATATATATATATATATATATATATATATATATGTATGCATGTATATATGTGTCTATCAATAAGGAAATTATAACAGGTAACCTTACATGCATCGGTCTGCCCAAGCTGGGGTTGCGGGAATACTATACCATATCAATGAGGCAGCCGATAAATTTTTTTCAAACAAAATAAAATAGAAATATAAGATTTACTGTCACTTAGCAAAGGAGGTCAATGATATTGTGGTGAGATATGAAGTGTCTGCTTATCCTTATTTAACATTTTGGGACCATAATAGCAAATTTGCCTTCGAAAGGCTTCATGTGAGGGAGACATTTCGCTCAGATGGCATTCATTTGTTACCTAAAGGACAGTGGCACCTTTATAAGCCACTTCGGATAGCTCTTCTCAATGCATGTTATAAAATAACGCATACTCATTCAACGATAACTAGGCTAGGTTAGCTCTTGTACTAATGTTGCTTTCAATTTCATTTGTATCTGCCCATAAAGGGAGATATCAGGCCATGCCCCGTACCTGTTCCTTTGTTTTTCGTAAACAACCTTAGTGTCTGCCTTTGTGGAGGCACTGGGTCAAGTCCCGTACCTGATCCTTTTGGGACTTGTTCCTGACAAGCCACTCTGGTCTACACAATAGGGGTTCCCCATAATATTTTGGTGCCCCGCCCCCCAACTTGAATGATCATATACCAAGGTATCCTTGTTATTAATTATTTCAAAAGGGGTAATTTATGTTCTTAATTATTAATTATTTCACAAGGGGTCCGTTATGAATGGCTTCCCGTAACATGTTCCAATATCTTTTGTTATCTGCTCACTTTGGGAGATAACAGGCTAGGTCCCGTACCTGCCCTCTTTTTCTTTTGCACTTTTGTATCAGCCTATATGCCTGACAACAGGTCTGGTTGCACACCAGACCGCCACCTTCTATACATATGCCATTTTGCTAAGGACAAAGGGATTATAGATATATGTATGTATATATGTGTCTTTCAATGAAGAAATTATATAAGGTAACCTTACATGCATCGGTTTGCCAATAACAATTTGTGCATTTTCCATTAAATAATAACATGCCTGGTGCATTGGACCATACAAGGTAGTCCATATTACTTGTTTCTTACTTTTTACTATTATGTTGAATACATTGTTATTATTTTTAGTCTTCCTAACTTAACCAGATCATGCCACCCAAGCGCAAAGCATCAGCAGGGGTTAAACAGGCTGTAAAGAGTGTTCAGTCATCTGGTTCACGAATTAAATCAGTTGATCGCAAAAAACAGCAGCATGGAGCTGGAGAAACACATGCAGACACAATTGACCAAGCTACCGTTGACTGGATAACACAGCAGGCGGTACAGCAGATTACACCTGTTATCACCGCTCAAGTGGACAGAAAGCTGGGCCACATCTTGGAGATGCTGCAAATGGAGCAAGGGCCATCTGCCTCCTCCAGAGTTCAAACAGAAAGCAACGTTGAACAGTTAATTGGGGGAAGCATTGCACGGGCTACCTCAGCCTTAAGAGGACTCTCTCATACAGGTCTGTTTAGTTTTAATTAGAAAATCTTGCACATTCTTGGGTATTCTATAAGGAGATTTATTTTATTTAGGAAGTGTGATATTACGCGGGTTTTAATTCATAACTTTAGGAGCCTATACTATTCATCAATTATACGACCTATAATAGGTAATGAAGGATTATATTATATTGTGAAGCAGCAGGGAGAGCGAACCCACCTTTTTGTGGGAGCGTCCAAAACCAAAAATAAACCCTTTTATCTTTATATTATATCTTAAGCAAATATATTTGAAACAAAAAAATTAACCAACTCGAGGAAGCCTCGAATTGGTTAAATATAATTTTTTCCGTGTTGATAGCGATCATATTACAAACAAATCAACTCAACTTGAGGTTGCGCCCTTCCTGCTGCTATTAATTAAAAAAATTATTGTTATAATAAAATGGTTCACTCTGAATTTCATACTGCAAGAATAGCACAAGAACGATTAGAAGCGATTAAGAAATTTCTTCCTGTTAGAGACTCATTTAGAGAAAACTTAACGAGCGCAGCAGGAAGAGCAAGTTGAGTACGAGGAAGACACTGAAAAATTATTGAAACCCCTCGCTGCAGCTACTGAGACAGTTACAACTGTCATCAAAGAAGCTCTTCTTCCGGTATCAAAACAAACAGCAGAACAAACTGAAAAAATAGCAAGAAAAACTAAACCGACAAAGATTTTACGAGATCTTCTAACTGATATAGCTGCGGCTCAACCTCCACCTGTCGACGAAGAAATACTTGAAGGTATTGGAAAACTTCGTACTGAAGTCGCCGACGTGAGAAAACAAAACTTGCACCTAAACCCAAACTAGTAAAAGAATTGATTGCAAGATTGAAGGAAGGGTTTGTCGAAGATATTAGAAATACTAAAAGTGAAGAATTACCTGGAAAACTATTAATTGGTATATTTAAAAAATCTGATATTTTAAAACCTGGACATGAAAATGTAAGTGATGATAAACTTATTAAATGGATATATAGAAACAGAAAACAAGCTAGAGGTTTAGAATATAAAAATCTTATGAAAAAGTAAAAAGACTTTATAGAGAGTGAATACAACAACTAGAACAACAACAACTCTCCCAGCAAGACCCTTTATATCAGCTTCCTCCACCTCTGCAACAAATAAACAACAACAATCTCCTTCACCACAGCAAAAGTTGATGTCGGAACTTAAATGGTCTGAAGAGACACTTAAAAATAACAAAAGAAGAGAGATCACTCTTAAGACTATTTAAGAAAACAACAGAAGAAGGAGCAACCGGAAGTGGTTTGAGAAATAATCTTGTTTGTCCTGATAATATTCTCAATGGCGTGTCGCGGTTAGAAGTTCTCATAGGAGGAAAACGTGCCGGAAATAATTCACCAGAAATAATTAATGAAGCAGCTGATATTTTCCAGCGATTGTTTCGCGGCGGCATCATGGTGTTTACCGGGAACTTATTGATGAGCTCGTTGATGATTAGTCACCGCGATTAGATAAATGATAAATAACAAAAGATGATCATACATACTAATTATCGCAGACCTGTAGCGGTCATAGTGAACTCACGACTACCAGTCTACGGAGCAATTTACGGAGATGGATTTGGTGATGTTATTCAGGGAATATTTAGAAGATTAGCCCCAAAAGTAACACCTGTTGCAAAACAATTATCGATGAAAGCTATCGATGTTGTTCGTGAAAAAGCTCCTGGTGTAATTATCAATGTTGCTGGTAGGGCGTTCTCGGCGATCGTAGATAGACTAGCACGATTAATGCGACTTAAACGACAACCGGTAAAATAACCAAATACTGAAGTGATACTGAAGTGATGCCCACAGATGTCAGTAAAATAATAAATCAAGCTGCAAATAAAAAATCTAGCAGAACTAGCAGATCAGGGACTCGGTGAATCGGAAAATAATATCTCAAGTTTAATATCAGGAAGTGGAATTTCCCGAAGTGGAATTTCCCGAACGCGGTAATTAACGTGTTAGACGAAAATTATTACAATAATATATTCAAGCGCATGTCCGACAAAGCATTTGACATGGAAGAACCTGTCTTTAATTATCAATTTTATTCTTATGACGCACGATTACCAGATCAACGTGGAAGAATTGAACTACAAGCTCATGATACAAGTAAATACTTTTTACCCGCTGCGGTTTTTATTGAGGTAGAAGGTACAATTGTAAGAACGGATAATACTGATTAGGAAGATGTAGTAAAAGTTGGTTTTGTCAACAATGGTATTATGGCACTGTTTGATAGCGCCACTGATATGATTGATGGAAAAGATATTGAATCAATTCAGAAAGATGTCGACGTTGCCACAACAATAATAGGATTAGCAAGATATTCTGATGATTATACAAGATCAGCAGGTCCAATGATGATGTTTGTAAAAGATAATTCTGGTAACCCCGTTGAAAGTCCGTATGATATAAAACGATCGAAAAAACACTTTGCCGCTGCCGATGATGCTGATGTGGCGCCGGTGGTTCATGGGTCTAATCCTAATTTCAACTTGGGATTTGCAATGCGTAAAAATATGTTGCAGGGAGACAAAAGAAGCTTTTCATGTACAATTCCGCTATAGCATATTTTTGGATTTTGTAGGAATGTTAGAAAAGTTACTGTTGGAGCTAGACACACGGTTGTTTTTGTAAGAAAGGGCGATGATAACGATGCTCTGTGGAGACCTGCTGGTGACGCTGGTAAAGAAGTATTAACAAAATTTTCCTTGTAGATACCGGTGATGACTCCAAAGATAACAGAATAACAGCGATTACTTTCTTTCACGGACACAGGTGGTAAATTCCTGTTGTCATGGTTAACAACAAGCACAGATAGTATACATAGTAACGCTAACGGTCAGTTTACATGGGATATAGCATCAAAGCAAGGTGTTTCTGCACCATGGCATATTGTTCTTGAGTTTCAGGAATATGGTCGATTAAACTCACGAACCCACTCTCATATGATATTTGACCAACTAGGTATCACATATATTTCTTTACGGATAAACGGACAACAAGAACCAACAGAAAATTTACAACTTAAATATGGACAAATCATATAGGACGTGTATATCATCGTTTGATGTCATTCATGGGACGTGATCAAAATGTGGATACCGGTTTGCAAATATCACAACATGATTTTAAAACTTTGTATCCTATCTATTATTTTTTGCTGGAGAATCTTGATCGATCAAAACAATTGATTAATATCATAAACAACAAAGAGATCCACTACAACAGTACTTCCAAGAATGTGTTTTTGATATAACAAGTTCACGCCACGGAATCATTACACAAGTAGAAATAATAAATCAGCTTGTATCGGACATGGAATAATTTAATCAACGATTAATTCAGATAGTAATTGATGCTGAAGAAGAAAACCACATTGACAAACAAAATTGTTTGAATACATATTCGATAACAGATGTAGATCTTCCAAATTTTAAATTCCCCGGATATAACGTGGATGAACTAAAAAAATCATTCAACGAAATCATTGATGAGTTCTTTCCTAAAATACTCGATGCGTGGAAAAAAATAGCTCCACTCGAGCCTTTCCTTTGATATAACAACAGCCAACAAAATGACGGACGTCACGTCTCACCAGGAATCGTTAATATAACATCAACGATCGCAGTCAATCTTTTCTGTGACGTAATCGATGGCAGCTATCAAGTCGATCTTGGAAAGTTAAATCAGACGCAGCAAGGATATATTTTATACACGTTCACACCACAAGTATCTCCTGGGAGTTTGATCGTGCAAGAGGCAACCAATCATGTTCATCTCCGTACACATAATCAGCATTTGTCACGAATCAATTTCAAACTCACCGACCACATAGGACGATTAATTGACCTGCGTGGGGCGGAACTGATTGTGAATCTACATGTAAAGTCTTAAAGACTTTTTATCGCAAAGATTTCTGTCTTAAAGACTTTTATCGTAATGATTTTTGATCATAGATCTTTGATCTTAATATTTTATTTTTTCTGAAATTGATGGAGTAGTTGGTACTCAGAATCGTGCAAATCAATCAATTTTGTAATTTTAATAAAGTAGTTTGTGCTCAGAATTATGGAAAATGATCAAATTGTCAGAAAATATAAAATATTTCTGATAAAATAAAACATTTCAGAAAAAAAGATTCTGAAGAAAACATATTTCTGAATAATATATTTCTGATATAATAAAATAAAATAGTTCAGAAATAAATAAAATATTTCAGAAAAAATAAAATATTTTTGATAATATAAATATTTATGATAAAATAAAATGTTTCTGAATAATATAAAATAAAATAAAATATTTCAGAAAAAAATAAAATAAAATATTTCCGATAAAATATTACACGTAGGCGGTCGTTTCATGATCTGACATAATTTTTCTTAACTGTCTTATACGAGTACAATTACTTTTTTCGTATTCGTGGGATAACTCAAATCTAATTTTTTCTACTGCAGCAGAAAGAGGAGCGAATTCCTTCACTTGATTATATTCTATAGTAGCTAGCGAGTGAAACATTGCCGCCTGAATTCGTTTTATGAACCTTTATTCGGATGATAATGTGTGTATTCCTTGGTTCTTACGTTCTTGTAAAATTTTGAAGTCAGAAATTATTTTTTCAGGATTTAGTTCATCAGATATATTATTTCCACCTTTTTCCAATTTAACTAGCCGAAATAATATGATTAATATTTTCGTAGTTCATTATTATATATATATATATATATATATATATATATATATATATATATATATATATATATATATATATATATATATATATATATATATATATATATATATATATATATATATATATATATATATATATATATATATATATATATATATATATATATATATATATATATGTATGTATATATATATGTATATATATATATGTATATATATATGTATATATATATATGTATATATATATATGTATATATATATATATATATATATATATATATATATATATATATATATATATATATATATATATATATATATATATATATATATATATATATGTATGTATATATATATATAAATATATATATATATATGTATATATGTATATGTATGTATATATGTATATGTATATATATATATATGTATGTATATATGTATATGTATATATATATATATATATGTATATATATATATATATATATATATATATATATATATATATATATATATATATATATATATATATATATATATATATATTTAAATAAAAAATATATCCCCATGTGAACCCCTAATCGAGTGTTTTAGCGAGTTCAGGAGGATGTTTCAAGGACAGCACAACATCTATGATGAATGAATGAACGACGACACAAAACATAATCCCCTTATGAACCCATAGTCGAGTGTTCTAGCCAGTTCAGAAAAGATACAGCACAACATATAATACTCTTATGAACCCTCATTGCGAGCCCGTAGTCGAGTGTTCTAGCGAGCTATAGAGGGCATGTTTCAAGGACAGCACAACATGTATAATGAATGAAAGAAGGAAGGACAGTACATCACAAATTTTAATTAAGGACGGCAAAAACATATACAATGTATGACAATCACCACATGAACCTCGATTCGAGTGCTTTAGGACGTTCACTGGGTATATGGAATATATACAATGAATGAATGACAATCTTAATTAAGGACGGCACAAACATATACAATGAATGACATTCCGCGCATGAACCTCTATTCAAGTGTTTTACCAAGTTCAGGGGTACATTAACTATATACAATGAATGAATGACAATCTTAATTAAGAACGGCACAAACATATATGGGGCCATTCTCTACGCTCAACAGATTTTGACACCCACACACCCGCATAATCAGCCCGTGGGTGATACAAAATATGTACCCACCACCGGTGACGTGACGTGGTGGAGTATCTTTTTTCAGTTGAGTTTTGAGGGCTGGCGGGGCCCCAATTAATTATAAAAGACACTAATTAGCGTAACCACCGCAGTTGTCATTCATGGGGACTCGATCGCCGGGCCTCGAGTTCAGTAATTCTACACGCATGCAATAGGCCACGGAATCATCTGACAAATATATGTTTCAGAAATTATTATATCGATTTCTGAATGGATTGTATATATTTCTGCATGGATATAATAAAACAGCAGTTTCTGCTTTGAAAAAATAAAGTATTTTATCATAATAGCGAAAGCATCCTAAAATTGAATATTTTACACCCACTGCACCATCAAATATTTTATAGTCACCTACAGATCAGTTTCTGAACAGATTGTAAAATATATAAATGTAACAGCGTGTTCTGCCTGGATTTCTCGTAACAGATTTAAAAATAACTCGCTATATTGTACGATGTAAATTACGTTCATTCTTCTATTTTGTAAGCTAAAAAACCATAAATATCTTTCTACGAGTATAATTATTGATATTAATTACGACGTAGATGGTTAATTGACTAATTACGACCAGAGAAATCAGAAATCTACGGCGAAAGCTATATTACAGAATTATCTTTCTTTCGCTCAAGCCAAAAAAATAAGTAATATAAGAGTGAGTATTTCTGACAAAGAGATAAATAATTAAAAATTAGTTGATAAATATAATTCTATTTAATTACTTGATAGTGATGATAATTTATCTCATTAACAGTATTGGAAGATGATTCTTTGTTTATATTTCTTGGAAAGAGTGGATTTGGTTATATTTTCCGCGACAGAACGTATTGAAAACCTTTCAATATAAACATATTTTCCAGCTGCATACATCGATTGAGATGGTCTCTCTTCACAGGCTCTAAATTTAGCAGCTTTGGCAGTCTTATCATTACAATCGGAGTTTCCAAGTCTACAATTCTCACAATGCGTGACAATTCTCAGATTGGGTAAATTATTATTGAGTTTATTTCCATAAATATGATCGATCACAAAACCAACTTTGATCAACCCCTTGTGACACTCTCATGTGAATCGGTGACCGAAATAAGTTTTCTTCCCATCAACAGTAAATTGGAGAACACCATCATTATTAACAACACCAACTGGTCTCTTCAACCTCCAATTTCTGATCACACCATCAAGATTTGATTCGTAGTTTGTTATTATAGGATGTGGGACAAACTCTTGGCTCATTTATATAATAATATTATTTTTTTATATCATAATTTGTCTGAAAACTTATTTAAAATAATCCTCTACCGATTTTAGAGCTCCGTCGCTGACATTATTTTGTTAATCATAATATCTTTTAAGCTCGCGATATTTTTTGCATCACATTTCGCACATAACGCTGTTTTACCTCGTACTCCAACACCACATCGCAGACACGGTATCGGTCCTAAACAACTTTTACGAACGCTCATCAACCATTTGCACTTGTTCTGTTGAGACATTGTATATATAATATTTTTTATTTAAATACCTGTCTGAAATATAATATGGATGAGTTTGAGATATTATCCAGAATCAAGCCTTGGAAAGCAAGTAAATTCAACCTCGACAGCATATCTTCTGATTTAACAATACAACATCTAGTTGATAAGAAAAATAAAAGTTTGATCAATAAATTTCAAGACGCCAAGAAAGAATTGCACGCAGATGGTGCAATTCATGTGTGGTCAACGTTCAAGATTATACGCGACAAAGATATCATCGACGCTCCGATGAAAAACAAACGAGCGGCAGCTATTATTGAGCAGCTCGATGATAGATGTTATCTTTTCAGAATAAAATTTGTCGTGTTAGCAGAAACATATAATTGGATTAACCGTGACAGATATGATCCTGTCCACTGTAATAAAAATAAATCTGTCATACTGAGTAGAAATTCCAAACCAGGAGCGGTGAGTGGTATTGACAAACCGTATTATGAATGAGCATATCCTGTAAGAGCAGTTATTTATGGAATATATGTGATAAATGAAAAACCCAGCAGTACTAAACTGGCGCCGATGAAACTTTCAAAAATAAACTGCGTGGCTGAATGAGTAATAGAACATTTTACAAACGTGGTCCGTGGAAACGGTCTCACGAATTTAACACGTGAAAAAATAAACAAATGGGCTGATCTAGTGAAGGATACTGAAGCTACAATAAACGATGTTGCTAAGTTGGAAAAAACGTTAAAAATCCCAATCATAGTAAAAACTATAACGGGGAGATTTTATATAATTCGACACATTTTAAAAAAGGAGGAGCTCCAATAAATATCAATGATCATAACGCTCACGCGTGGACTAGCGCAGTAACAGTGTTTCCACGAGATCGAACTGTTAAATATTATCGCGGATATATGTTTGATTTTATTAACGCCATAAGCAAAACCGATCCTGTGTCAGTATGGCTGTTTCAGAGTTCTAACGACGAATCAGATGTGGAAGAAAAAATTAAGTTCGATCAGTTTGTAAGACCGAATGGCGTTATTTATCGAACAGATCTTCACGAAAAAATGAAAACTCTTGCGCTGCAATATACTGATGACACTGACGAACTACTGAGTAACTGTTTTACTGTTTCGTCATTTTGCTAGAGAGACAAATTCGTGGAAACCAACTCGGTCAGATTTTCTTGATGATATAATACTGAATTGTGTCGAATACGGACACGGTGGATTGTGGAATACCAAGTATAATTATAAAGATGTTATTTCGGTTGATATGGTTGCATGTTATCCTGGAAGTTTTTTTGGATACGGAGATTGTTTTGTGTACTTTGAGCGATTGGGTCATCCATGCTATTTGTTATGTTTGGTTTGAAAAACATTTTTCAGAAAAATATGGGCACCAATAGTACTATTACGGTAAATGCTTGATTGTGCGATGTTAACACTGTTGATTGTAAGTGAAGCAATTAGATCATATCGGAAACAAACCGAAGTTTGGTTTCTACAACAAAAGAAATATTCTGATAATGAAAACCCCTATATAACCGATTACGAGAATAAAATCGCAAAAGATCTTGGGAGAAAATAATCGGTAAGTTCATCCAAGAAGGAGCATATGATCACATACGAAATTGTACAAGATTGATTATGGATGATGCTGAGTTAGATTTTATAATCGCTGATACAAAGAACAGAAATAAGTTTATAAGTCGAGAAATAGCTTTCTTGTCAAATGGAACTAAATTAGGTACAATTGTGAGCTATATGGACGGTGAGTCACCTCAGTATACTCATTTAAGATCATCGATGCTCGCGTACGTTTCAATAAATCTATTATCGATGATAAATAAAGTTTCTACACTCGCTGTAAGAGTCGCTACAGCTTCATTTTATATTAACAAAACATATTCAGGATTACTAGAACAACTACATATCGGTACTTGTGCATCATGGGGTTCGTGGAGAATAAAAAAGGAAAATATACTCAGTTATTCCGAATCATCTAATTTTGCGGTTAAAGATATTTATTTTAAAAAAACATCAAACACTACAATTATCATCTGCAACATCGGTGTACGATCCAATAACTATAAATAAAACAGTTTATCTAAACGTACCTGGAGGTTCTGTTAAAACCACTCGAGCTATCGAACTATTTCAGAACTAAGATATGATCGTGCTGACACCTACACATAGACTCGCGCGAGAGATGACACAACGAGGAGTACAATCATTTACTTATCACAGCTTCTTCCGATGGAAGGGTGATACATGGACTTCTTCGAGGATGGGGGAACAATTTATTCCACGGATGAAATATGTACAGTACTGTTAGAAGCATTAAAAACATTTCTTGATTGGTTGTTAACAAGAAATACTGCTGTAACGATCACCGTTTGTTGGACTATCTCCACATTATTGGTTGAAAAATTTCGTTCATTATTAGGAAGAAATAAATGATGATTATAGAGCGCTTGATGAAGAATTAAAACAGTTTAAAAAATTAGTCAGACTACAGCCGAATAAAATTCAATGTGAAGTAATGCGTGGAATAATTTCAGAAATTTCAATGAACAACTTTCTGCAGACGTGGAAACCGAATGATCTAAAAGTGGAAAGTAGAAAAATAGTTCGTGATACACTTCAACGGGAATTGTTTCAGTTACATAAATAAAATTTCCAACATTGCCAGTTCCGTTATGCTATCGATCAGCTGATACATGCCGGCAACATACTGACGTTGATATACCGGGACAGACCGAGAAACAGAATTTAGTATTAAATGATATTATCACAGTTGATGTTGATGTTGTTGAAGATGCATTATCGTTGAACAAATCTCCATGGACACTAGGATATGCAATGACGGTTCAATCATCTCAGGGATTAACTATTTCTGATACAGTCGTTTGGACTATAGATGATCGTATCGAGTTGTCAAACTTAGTTTATCTCGCAGTGTCTAGAGTCAGAAGAATATCTGAGTTGCGGAGAATGTCTTGGACGAGTCAGTTACTAGTGATGATATTGACAATGATATAATAAGAAAAAAAATTAGCTGGTTATAAGCAATCTGATAAACAATAAGCGCGATTTTGATCTTGATGTTGAATTTATCAGCACTTTGAAACAAGAACAGAGTAATCACTGTACAAGTTGTAATTGTGTGATGTTATGGAGATATTCAAATAATAATCCAAGACAATTTACCGTGGATAGAAAAGATAACAGTGGCGGTCATACACGAGAAAATACCATGTTGACCTGTCTTGAGTGTAATCGACGTAGAGGTGCTAGTTAATTGATCGGGGTGGAAATTGCGTATCCTCAGGAATTAACTTGTAATTGTTCACGTGTAAATCCACGTTGAGGAGCAGCGGAATCTAATCTGTACATTGCGGGCTACCTGTGGATCTTGTCACGGTGGATACCTTATGTGTGGTAACACTCCAAATAGGATCAGTTGCTTTTTTTTACCACCTTCGAGTTCACCGGGTTCATATAAATACCTTACAGTAACGTTACCCAGTGCTGATTGCGTTGAAAAATCACGTCGTTATACGGGTATATTTTTTTTTGTTGCAATTGCATTAATAGGTGTCATGTTGGTCGTTCGAGTTACTTCATTATTAAACGAAGTTGTCGCACTTGGTAATCTTGCAACCCATTCACGAGATCTCTTGTGTTGAATAAATTCCTTAGCGTATTGATATCCAAATAACCGCTCAGCGAGTGTTCGATTAAATCGTTCAACAATTTCCTGATCACAATGAATTGCGGTATGTCCTTGTCGTATTTTGACATTATATCGCTCCATCAACGATGATACTGGACCAATAAATTCTTTGCCAGGAGCAACCTGTAGCAGCTGTGGCTATTGCAAGGGTCAACGTTGATAAATTTGTTTACACGCAGAAACTACTTCAGCAGCTGTCTTCGTCAATAATGGTTCAGCTTCTTTATATCTACTTGCAGCATCAACAACGGTTAGCGCCTATTTGTACGTTTTTCTGCGTACAGTATAATGTGGTAAAACAGAATATCAGCTTGATGAACTTCATTAGGGACGCTGACATCGGAATACGCGTAATGAATTTGTTTCGGTGGTGGTAGGTAAAATTGCAATATTGCCTGTTTAGATAACCATTTTGTATCGGTAACACGTGTGACTTTTGCTGCATCGGCGAGTTTGCTAATCGCTGCATTACCTTTCCAGTATTCTCTTGGGGAATAATAAATCGATTCCATTTATACATTACCAGCACCTAGCGCTAATTTACCTTTCATCGCGGATCTTATTAACCGATTAGCTAATGATTCTCTTATATTTTTATTTTTTTTATAGAATTTAACGCATGAATTAATTTCACATCTGTAATATGTCTGTCTTGAAGATTTTTGCTTTTATATGCTACATCATGAACATGACACACTTTATCAATAGCAGTTATTGGTTCCTCGCCTGGGTTTGGTTGATCCTGATTGTCAAGTCTGATGTCAAGTCGAGTACCAGGACCGCAATAATTATATCCTGGTAAATGTTTTTTCTCCTTGGTATTTAGCCCACAGTGTTCCTGGGAAGTTTGACATTAATTTAGCAATATCACAACCATCTTTTTTAGGTAAAAAAGAACACTTTTTCTGTTACATACTGCACATCTTCCACCATATGTTATTATCGCATTTTTTTGTTGTAACCGTGGATAGATCATTAGTAGGGGTTTTAGTACTACAGAGTAAACAATATATATTCATGTATTTATATGATATGGAAATAACTGATTTCTCAGCAACTGGAAAACGAGAACCTGTCAAACATCATCCTGCCTTACCGAACTCGATTAGGAGGATACTATCAGGAACATCTGGAAGTAGAAAGACTCAGTTGTTACTTAATCTTATAATGAGATGGCTAAAATGGTATAAGTTATATTTGGTGGCACCATCAGTTGATGATCGACGCTGTTAGGATGTACTTAAAGATTTTAATGAAAACGCAAGATTATTGGATAAAGATAACAATGTTATGGAGTTTATAACCGATATTGATGAAGCACCATCAGTAGATTCCATGGATGGATTTATTAATAGTTTAGTTGTATACAATTATGTGATACTGGACAAACAATCAAATCCATTTAGAATATTTTCTCGAGGTAGGCATAACAATACTGATGTAATTTATGTTACTCAGCGATACACATAAATACCAAAAGTAATTAGAGACAACTGTAATATTTTAGTTGTGTTTAATGGCGAAGACACACATACGTTGCGCAATATTCATCAAACTTGGTGTAGCGGAGATATGGATATAAATATGTTCAGAAATTTCTTTTCACGAGCGCAAGCTACTCCACACGGATTTATAACGATACATTTACATGATCCTAGAACAAGACATCGTGTGGGTCTCGATTAAATATTTGGATAAATTAATAGCATCAGGAAGGGCGCGACCTCAAGTTGAGTTGATGTTTTGTAATATGATCGCGATCAACACGGATAAAATTATATTTAACCAATTCGAGGCTTCCTCGAGTTGGTTAATAGTTTTGTTTCATATATATTTCCTTAAGATATAATATAAAGATAAAAGGGTTTATTTTTGGTTTTGGACGCTCCCACAAAACGGTGGGTTCGCCGTCCCTGCTGCTTGTGAAAGAAATTATATTTTCTCTATTTTCATTCTTCTGTGTTTAAATACCCATGTTGAGTAATATTGCGGGATTTGTGAATTGAAAGAATCAATGATATGTGTCGAATAATTTCATTTTTGGAAATATGTTTGTAATTTATTCAACAAAATTTGAAATTGACAATCATCTGAAACAATGCGTCGGTATCTTTTAGCCTGGCTATATGGTGTACCGTTTTTACATGACATGGGATGACATGAAGAATATTCCACGCATTGGTGAATATTAGTTTCCTTGATATGAGTATTTGTAAAGATAAACTTATCAAATTTGTTATATTACATTTACATTTAAAAATAAAAAATGCCTACTAGATAGATGCAGTATAAGGAAATGTAATCGTCGGGTGAAAAATCATTTAGGCGATCAATTTATCAGTTCTTCGGTTAAATGGTTCCAGATCGTGAATATGTCATCTAAAAATCTGAACCAAGCAGATGGATTCAACTTTAATGTTTGGAACAAAAAACAATTCTAATTTACCCATTAAAAGGGAAGTGTATGAAGTGGCCATATGACTACCCATTGTTGTCATTTATATAACGAATTCCATACTTTGTTTAAATCAATAAATAAGGGTGGGGGGGAAAGAAGACAAGTGTACAAGTAAACAGACGAACAGTCGAGGTAATTAGACCTTTCTCTGTAAAATACATATTTTAATAGTGTTGATTGCATATGTTGTGAAAACAATAATTATTGTTACCTTATTTGTGTTTCTTCTTTCGTTCTCTATTTAGTTTGTATAGTTTTATAACGTTTGGTTCGTTCTATTTGTTCTTTCTTTCTTTCTTCCTTTTCAAGATTGTAAATTAAACACGAATGTTGAGATAAATTTAGTATTGCTTGGGATTTAGAGAGATTTTATATAGGAGATATATATGCAACATTAAGATAATATATAGGGATACAGATCACGTGCTCTGAAGAAAGGATTTCAGATGCTACATTTCTGAAAAATATATAATTAATTTTGTCACCTAAATAAAAACAAAAATCAATTTACGAAATACTACGGTTGACAGTACATCTCGAGGGTGACATAATGCACTATCACTCTCACAGAAATGCAGTATTGCTTTTAATATGGCGAATTTAGAATTTGACAATAAACAAGCAAGCAAAGTTTTACGTTAACGTTTGATTGGAAAAGATATTTGATTACACGATTTCATTTGAATGTAGTCCACGTTGCCTTTAACGTCCTTTTCTAATAGAGAATCTTTGCGATCTAGTAAAACCTGTAAATATTAAAAGTCAACATTAGCAAACTCTATATTTTCTTTGAGAAGTCGCTGGGCAGAAAGCAGACGGTATTTAGAAGCAATCCTTTGTTTAGTATTATTGTCATTCTATTTTATATATCGCTGAGTATTCCGAGTTTACCTTCCTTAGTTTATGTGAAGTTGTAATTGCATCTTGCAGATTTGATTTATAAAAACAAACTCATTTTGGCAGCCATGTTCAAGATTACGTTTAATAAAATTGACGTTTGGTTTCTCCCAGTCATCCTAATGACATTTTGAAAGTTTCTCACACTGGATTGCTTTGTAGAAAAATAAATTGCTCATAATTACATTGCCCTTTGATTTTTTTGTAATAAATATCTCACACGTGTCCCCAACCCATTTGTTAGCATTTCTTAATGGTCATACTAAAGTGTTCTTTTCGGTCTTGTTCTACAAGTGGTCTAAAAATGAGCCAGCAGAAACCAGACGGCCATCAACGGCAACTGTTGTATTGGAAACAACTATGAACCCATCAGGATGAAAGCACTCATGCTCCAGGGGTGGAGGAAAGAAGTTGGTTTGAACATAGTTCAAAGGTCTTTGAAACACGATTTTAATATAAACTGCAGATTTCCCATTTATTCATAATTATCAAACTCCATGCATTTTGCATGTGTAATAGTTAATGTTTTACAATAAACAGGTTTACGTTTAATGTGGCACATATTATTACCAGTAACACGTTGAAACTGCAGAGTTCTACCACAAGTGAATAATAATTAATACCAGTAGTAACACGTTGAAACTGCAGAGTCCTACCAAAAGTAAATAATAATAAATAATATTTTTATACATTATATGAAACATTATCTGCTGCAATGGATGCATATAATATTTTTCTTTTGCTTTGTACTCTCTTTTATTGATAGCAAAGAGAAACCTCTCTTTTCATAGGAAATAATCAATTTACTTGGCATAAACAAGGTTCTCAATTATAAGGAGGTTCACTGATATATTGTATTATATTGTTTGCGTTTTCTGAATGAAACAGTAGAGAAGACAACATTAATCCAAATTTAAAGTCAGTAACTGTAAAAACCTTGCACCCACCAACACCAGGAAGTACAACCTTTGCAGGGTCGATGTAGGTCTGGTTACAAATATAATATTAAATTTCATGGCAAGATTAAGAAAGTCAAAAAATATTTGTATCTATGATTATAGATTTCTCGAGTGTTATATAATGTTACTTGTGTGATTTGCTTATTATTTTCCTACTTACTTAAGGTTTGAATACATAATCGTAGCAAACACCCTCTGCCTTCTGTTCGCAATTCAAATGAACTGAATAACAGATTGAAAAAGAAGATAGAAATGGTAAAAACGTCTGATATGCTTATATTCGTCCAAAACATAATTATTTTTAATCGGGACAAATGTTCGATATCTCTTATTAAAAAACACCGGTGAAAACTGGGTGTTTTTCTTTTGCAAGGTCTTACAAACTGTTCACTTCGTACAAATGTCTGATGGATGGCGCGAGATATCAACTGGACACATTCACTGATGCCGAAGGAGATTGCCAAGTTCTGAGAGTTATTAATCAAAACAGATGAAATGTTGTGTCAGATTACGGATAATTGCAACCAATGTGCACGCAAAAAGAATCATTGCGGATGGTTAGAACCGACTGCATAATTATGATTTGAACTAACACACAGTTATGGTAATAACAGAACAAATCGGATGAAGTGGCGCAAGCAAAAGAGACAGACGACGGCTCAGATATACGTGAAATGAAAAAATGTTTTTCGATGAAACTATATTTTCCCACATTATGATTTCAAATAGTCAATGACAGAACAAACACACTTGCTGGTGTAAACAGGCTTTACCCACGCCGCTTCAATCTGATGTGTTTCATGTACAATTTGCACAGATGAATCCAGTCCACAATCACAAACTTTCGTCGAATCGAAACAAAATACCAAAATCTATTAATTCCAGATCAAACGGAAAAGTTGTTGCAATGCGCATTCATTCACAATATGATTGCAACTTTCAATTTTAACTAGACACGCCATTTTCTTTCGAAAGTTATGTCGAGCGCGCGGCTAAGTTCAAATTTATCTGGGCGGAGTTGTGTGCGTATTAATAATGTTGTTGTGTAATGATAAATCTGTGCTTGTGTATTTAGTTTGGAATACGGCATACATTCATTTACGTTGTTTCTTGTAGTGTATTTTGTTTGTATAATTAGGCCTTCGGCAGAATAACTAAATGAGCATATAATAAAAATGTTACTGCATTTTTATGGGAAAAGATGAACTCGTTTTTTTTGGATGGATATACTGCATTCCCAAGGTCTTGCAGTATTTCATCCAAAAAACTCGTTTATATTTTCCCATACAAATGCAGTAACATATAAGTATTGAACAAACTCAGAAAATACAAAATCTCACACACACACACACATATATATGGGACTGTTACTAATAAAGAACATGCAAGAATTACAAATCGAAAATTGATAACTCCAAGGCAGATATAATTTACATTCAAAAGAAAGAGAATGAAACGGTTATGATATTGCCATACAATTGACGTAAATACATCTACAATCGATTAAACAGAGTTTCCGAGTTTGCCGTCAGAGTCGCTACGGATTCAGTTTATATTAATAAAAAAATACAGGACTGCTAGAACAACTACATATCGGCACTTATGCATCATGGGCATATAATGAAAAAGTTACTGCATTTTTATGGGAAAATATGAACTCATTTGTAGATTATTATGAAGAAATAACTGATCATCATATAGCACTTGTTCCAAAATTAATAGAGTTTAAGAAATTAATCAGATTACAAACGAATAAAATTCAGTGTGAAATATTGCGTGAAGTAATTTCAGAAACTACTATTAACAATTTGCGGAATTTATGGAGACCAAATTATTTGATAGTGGCAAGTACAAAGATAGTTCGTGATAGACTTTACAACAATTATTTATGTTACATAAATACAGTTTTTTCAAATCTACCCGTACCTTGTGTTATCGACGAGCAGATACGCGACGACAGAATATCGCCGTTGATATACCAGGATCGTCAGAGAAACAAATTTCTTATATTAAATTATATTATTTTAGTTCATGTTAGTGTTGTTGAGAGCCCGTTAACAAGGATTTACCATCTTTGATAAAAATGTTTGGTTCGTCGATGATTGTTTCGAAGAATTGTCTTGTACGAAGAATTCAATACTTCACAGACAATAATAACCAAAGTCAGGAAGGTAACGATGATATAGGAAATAAATAGTTATAAACGGTGTGAAAAAAAAATCATCGCGACTTTGATCTCGATGTTGAAAATATCATGACGCTGAAACAACAGGAAAAAATGATCGTGCAAGCTGTAATACAGTAATGTTTTCAAATAATAATCCAAGACAGTTTTACTGCATATAGAATGAATAGCAGTCTTGTTCACATCGCGAGAATGTGATGCTGACCTATGTTGAATGTAATTGACGTCGAGGTGCTATTTTAACACAAGGTGCACAAGCGTACCCCCAACCATCGGCTCGATTCTACTTTTCTCACGCGTATGTTATCGCTTTAGAATCGTAATGAGACTGAAAAACTGCAAATATCCATTCAAAATGCAGTAACGTACCAACTCATGACTCTCGAACGACCATCGCATGAATCCATTTTAGGCTCTATTTTTACCATTACGGTCACAAACCCTTTCTACATGACTCCATCAGGCGGAAGTTGCCCATTTTAGTGTGGGCTGAATAACATCATGAAAGAATATAATTCATCGTGCCTATAGCCATTATATAGTTTCCGTTTGCATTTCAAATAAAAATATCTTAGTCACTAAAATTTCTCGAAAACAATTAAATCTGAGTTCAATAGAATTCAAATAGTAGAACCAAATCACATTGAATCAAGCAAATTCTAGGGCGTGCGTGATAGCTTTATACAGGGCAAGTATTCTATGAATCACATTCTAGTTTACGTAACCCTCATTCATATTCGCGTACCATTCTTGATCTGCTTTGTTATCGATTTTATCTTAGATCTACCTTTTCATAAATGAAAACGGTTCACAAAAAAGAAAAATAGAATACATGTACCTTTACTATAGTGCTCATCACTGAATTATCAGCAGAGAGGTTAAACAGACCACTTACTCGAAGGTCCATTTTTAAAGAAAACAAGCCTGTAACTAAAACCAAGACTTTCTCCAATTGGGCTAGTTCATTTTGTTACTCTATCTTTATCGTTTTCTTAAAAATTTAATCTTGTTTACCACCGTGATACTTATTTGTGGTCGGAATAGTTTATATAAACAGTTGCAATAACGATATAAAAATGCTGACAGCGGAAGGCTATAAACGTTCACCGAACGCGATGCGATTTACAGTTTGGTGTGCCACATGGAGTTAAAAAGATACAACTAACTAGAAAATATTTTCATAACTTTCATTAAAAGCAAACGTTATTACCAGTTTTAGTTTCATTGTAAACTCGGATATATAGAATCTAGCACTAAGTGAGGGAACTGAGAAAGCTAGTATCATAATTTGCATTGAAATTGATGCAAGTAATATAAGGTTTTCGGAAATATTGAGATTGTTCAAAGAGGATATCAATAAAACCAAAACGAAATTGAATGGCACTGACAAACTTCTATTTATATGTAGTTCATGATCATATTTGCATCTCTATTATAGACAGGATCAATACCAATCATTCTGATATTTACAATAAGAAACTCTCTAACTGAATCATTGATCCAAACGCGACAAATCAAGAAAGATTGCGAAAAGATAAAATAATATCAGAATCACCGAGTAGTGCCGCAAACTTCTATATATCATCTTCTTCTCATATGTTGGTATATATCAATATGCAATATGACGTAATATAGTTTAAGCAAAATTCACCTTTTATTGGCACTTAATTATTGTCCTCGGTCTGTGTCTTGCATTCAATATCACTTGTTAATGACATTTTTAGATTGTATTGCGTCTTACCCGTTCCGAGTTATAGTTCTGCACCTCTATTTTTGTCTTGGTTATTGAAACGTTTAAGACAAATTCAGTTTAACTTACACTGAACCAAATTATTTCTTTTAATTGTGTATTATACAGAATGCAGAATCCAACTTTCTCTTAATGTCATACAAAGCTAAATGAAACTGTACTTATAGTCTTTTTCGGTGTCTGTGTAAATGTTTTATTGATTCTTAAGTGTTACGGCAATATTTACTTAGCTATAATACCAATAAGATTTCATGATATCTGCACATCTATTCAAGCATTTTGTTTCTGTATCTTTTCTAGCAATTGATCTTTTACTGTTACATTTGTACAAAGATCTAACAATGCAATTAACTCGAAAAACATTGTACTATAAACATTATTTTCTTTTCTAAAATATTTATGTTATCATGTTGTCAATGTGTATGTCAATTCTTTCGTCCTTATGCATAATTGACATTATATTCACCTGTTTAAAGCATAGTCATCCATTTAGCCCATGGCCAATTTTAAATAGTTTTAATTATTCGAAGGAGACAAAATGGGGAATTATGGCTAGAACTGACAATCATTCTACATTAATCAATCCATATAACAGATTAGTACATTGTTTTTTAATTAATTTTTCCAAGGATGCATTTGAATTTCAAAGGACGAAAACTTGATAGCGTCAGCCACATTTGTTGGAGTTGGTTTTATTTTGTCCATTTATCAGTGTACAACCGTGGACTATTCCGAATGTAAGTTTAGTGAATGCACCAAGCTTAACCCAAATCATAGAACTAGCAACAATTTTGTAGTGCTCGTAGGAAAGCTGCAGTCGTATCAGCCAGTAAAAATGCGTATAAATCAAATTCATCCAGTGATTGGATTTTGCCATACACCTTGGCTTGCTCTTTATCACCTTATGTCCAGATAAATAGGTGAACGGATCCTAAAGATGACTTTGAGAAAGACTTCATCAAGATCATACAAATTCTGTACTTGGCATCATAAAGCGAATTCGAATTCGACGATGTGCAGGACCTTGACAAGTTCTAGATTCAAAGGCCACTGACCCTGTATTTGAATCAAGGGAAATCTTTGATGACAGCTTGCTTTGCATAACATAAAATTTAAACAGATAAAAAATAAAACCAATATGCCCTTTAGGGCGTCAGTACCGAACCTCTCGCATGTATAATTTTTAATTTTACAAAATAAAACATTTTTAACGCTCAAAAGCGAATGTGACAACAGCGAGAATACGAAAACTCATCCTACGATTAATAATACCTACAAGAATATCGTAAACCTTTCGAGGAATAATAAGGACTGTTCCGAAAATGAACTCTATTGTCGAGGAACCAAAGAACATATAAAAAAGGAGAAAGGAGTCCATCACGTGAGTAATGTATGAACCTTGAGCATGATTGCATATGGATGAACCAAGGTGAGTTTGAAACGAAACGATGGAACCTCGAGATTCTCAATCAAATTATAAGATAATAATGCTGGCAGTTCTGTATTCACAGGAAAGACTTACAAATCCACTGATACTAATATTCTGCTAGAAGGAGTTTCCATCCGTGGAGGAGTCTCCTATGGTGTGACCGGAAACGCCAAATTTTAGCGTAGTCGTTAATCTGGAAAATCATTCCATTCTGAAATTGTAAAGACATTGTTGGAACATATCGGTCAATAGTGCCAAGTTGAACAGGTTCTAACTCCGATGTTGCTTTCAGATAACGAAAACGTTGTTTCCTAGCAGTTCTAAAGGCGCTAAGGAACAAAGGTATTACACTAACATCAACTGAGACATCCTATCCACGGTCAGTTAAATCACTAACGAAGCCTCTCAAGAATATTTGTCTGATGTAACGATTGCAAATCTAGCAGTGAGAAACGCTTTCTGAAACACAAAATATATTTATGAAAACCATAATATAAAAGGAATGGCTCAATTGAAAGATATATCAGTTCACCATGGACACACTGCAAAATCGAAACAAGTAAAATTGTCAATACAACTCGTGCGAGGGTATGAATCACAAAACGGATGGGCCGGTAGTAATACATTTTCAAGACGCATCTCGGTAATGTATTCTGTGCATTGCATTCTTGGAAGTCCAAATAAACGTATTTAGGAGACAACAAAGTTACATAAGGAGCCAACGATAACGTCGAATTTGTTAATAACCCTGTGGTGACATTGTTTAGCAGTGGATGTTACTTCATCAAAGGAAAGAAAATCAAATCAGTTATTGACAATGTTGACGTTGTTACAACAATATTTAAACACACCTGTTACAACGATGTCTCTCTGATGGCCCGTCTATAATGCACATCAAAGGCACAATCGATTAAATCACATACTTTAGACACAGAAGATGACGCGGTTACCGTAGAAAGACCTAATTTTAATTGCACGTTTGCAGAGCTTAACATGATCGGTTGCGTTTTCCTGCACGACTGTAATCTCAGAGATATTTCGCAGCTGTAGACACCTTCCAAAGCTTAGTGTTTGGGGTAGAGGACAAAGTAACGTTAAGCAGAAAGGGAAATGCCAATTATGTAATTTGTAATGATGCTGTCACCGTTCCAACGAGGTAAAACATGCATTATTTAAATATACTGTTTGGATGTCATCAGTAAGTCAATCAGTGTGTACGGATGTACGTTTGACATCATTTATGGGGTCCGGCGGAATATTTATAATTTCGTTTCTGGCAAAGACCGCATATTCACACCAAGTAGACGATCGAGTAAAATTATCATGGCAATTACGTACTTACATATAAAACTCCAAATATCACCTTTATGTATAAATGTCACCATTCTTCTAATCTAACTAAAGTTTGGAAGGAGAGTAATTACTTATTAAATATCGTATTTGACATATACCCTTCTTGGAAATAATCAGTTTGCAGTTTATAATTAGGAGGTGTCACCACTTAAATCCAATCAGCGATGTCGCTAGTAATTCCATTCTTTTCTTTCTTGGGAGTGATCCAAAAGTACCAATGCAATAAGTTTGACAAATTCCGTTAGTTTATGATCAAATAAAACCCAGTTTTACACGATGCAGACAAATTTAATCTAGAAATAAAGGGCAGGTCCACTTTTTAAGTGGATCTGAGACTGAAAAAGCGTGCATTAGATTTAAGTAAGACCATGGTGATTGTTATTGATCGGCTGTGGTGGTTGATAACGTTGGAGAGCGAATTTGAGCTAACGTTTGGCTACCTGTTACTGATTTCCATATGAACTGTTAAACATACGTCAAATGCATCTAAAAAGGTATTGTACATCCGTGCTTGCCGATAGGAAAAAAATGCTCGTAAATCCTAAGCCCTGTACTGCAATTTTGAAGTTACAATGCCGCAGTTACGTACAAAAAGTCGTAAATGTCAAATCACTAATTAATTTTGAATATATACAGACACTTGTCCTAAACAACTTCGGATTCCCTTAAAACCCGATAATACCGACGTTTTACCACATTATGAGCCTGTTAATTTCTCCCTCCATCTTATAAACCTTCCATTTTTCATATATGTATGAAATAATCTGATGTTAAGCGGCGACATCCGTGAGTGAGTCAATTTCTTTCGAAATCTGGAAAATAACATATGATGACGTGATTGTTGTAAACATAAAGAGAAACACCAAGACATTTTCACATATGCAGTACCATAACCACTTGTTGCTGGAAATAAGCATATGGCTAATGGACTCAGCATCTTTGACTGTATGTTTAAAATCAGACATTTCATTAGATAGAAGTAAGGGTGCCGAATTTGCGGATTGGGTTGTGAATCGGGCGACCAGTAATGCTAACACTGATATTTCCCACGTGTCAGTAAATATCTGCTTCAAGAAGTCTAACCAGTCCCTCAGAATAGTCTAAGATAATGGGCCATAAATAAATATAATCTTTAAACCACCCTAACGTAAAAAAAACGAACTCTACCAGATCTTGAAATCATTGCATCAGCACCTGAAAACGCCTAGCTGCTGTTTGAGCCACCAGGCATTACGAACGCTCAGAGATGGTTTCTACAACGAGAAAGTAGATTTCGCCGCTGAAGATAGTGCAAGTTCGTTATCATGAATCAACATTGATTCAGCCGAAATGAGTCAATTTTCGACTGTTATTTAAGAATATACTTGTTCAAAAACAGTGTCTAGTCGAAGACGAGAAAGATCATTTTATTGATTAGACATTCTTGTAATCACCACCACTATGTCGCTAGGCACCGAAAACGTACAATCTCCAGAAACTTAAATATTCCTCAGAGATTTTGTACAATGGTATGACAGCTATATCAGTAAACTTATTTGCTTAGAAGTAAGTGTGGGTGTTGTACCTAATCACGGACGGCATATAGAGCAGTTATACTACATGTGATCATGTTATTAATAGAAGAAGAAAAAACAAAACACATGTTCACTGTTATCGACTGGATAATAATATTAAAGAAAAGCAGCTAGCGCGAATAAAAAACATTTAAAAAGCGGTGAAATACAAACGGTTTCTGTGATCATATACGATATCTACGGAATCTGAGCAGCAATAACCTTTGTATAATGTGGTGTGAATAAGGACTTCGGCAAACCACTTTTGTCACGAGTTTTACAATCGAGTGATTAACATTAGAAATTGTATAATAGCAGTCATGTTGGTTACTGATCAAGATCACAGTCATTTACACCATAATACAAATTTCTTTCTTGGGCGCCTTTTGGTAACTTTCAGAGATTACAATACGAGGGTTGTTTTTCATACATTGTTAGGTGAGGACAAAGTAATGTGGGGTATTACTTTATATAATTCGATCAGTAACAATAATCCCGAAAAAACCACTGTTATAACTCATTTGCTATTTCTGTTCAAGTGATGCTATAGACAATGTTCCATGAAAAGAATGTAGTGGAAATATGTATTGCGTCATTACCAGGAGAGTGCGGGTGTTGCAAATTTTTACATTTTTTTTTCAAGGGTTAGTTTACTTATTGGACCACACTTTTAATGTCTGTCAACGGTGACCCAAAATAAATTTAGTTTTTAATATGTAGGATATTATCAGATTCTTGATATAAAAATCAAAGTTCTCATTTTTACCATTTCTACAAATGATTTTGACCCACATGAAAATTTAGGTCACCTCCATTGAGTAAAGGGAGAACCTGATACAGGAACACTTGATTTCTATTATTTATCAATACAAACAAATAGTACATGCATCAACTATTCAAATTAGTTTACTTGTGTTTGCATGTTATCTACACACGCAACTAAAAACGCGAGGTCATGATGGTAGGAATACATTTGAATGAAGCTATAAAGGTCATTTGAGGTCATTAAAGACAAGTTCATATTACAGATATTGCTGACAGTCTTCTAAAGGCAAACATTTTATAATCCGTTCATCTATCCATACATGCATACACACATGCATATCTCAACGTCCCTTTCTTATTTGACGTTTCTCGGTCCATTAATACATTCGTCAGTTCATAGATCCATCCATGAATACATGTTCACATCCACATACGTAAATATTTCTGTATATGCACAAGAGATTCACACATTTACAAAAAATGCCATGAAAGTAAAATTATGCTTTTTATTCTCCATATTTCTCTCATTAACTTAGTTCGATCTCTTTCCCACAGTTCCTGCAGTTAACGAGTATCGCTAGAGAGAAAGTCGTTCATGAGATAGTTAACAACTTTCCTGATACCTAAACAAATGTATGATGTGTGTGTATATACGTCTTTATAAGCGCATACGATTCACACGTACATATAAATACACATCATTCCATTTACAACAAAAACAAAGTAGAATTATGTTTTATTCGTCACATTTTTCTCAAACATGTATCGATATGTTTCCCACACTTCCTTCAGATATATCAGTATTTCACAAATAAAACTTTGTTCCTCGCTAAAGACAAAGTCATTCATCAGAACGTTCAACGTATTTCTAAACAACTCTCTATTCCGCCACCACCGCTAGGTTCACCAGGATTCCAAAAGGAGAACGTGTTTGAGATTGGAGCTCCTCTCACTGTTACATAGTTGGACCCAGGAGTTATTGTACAACCCCATAACCAGAAATTGTTAGGGCAAGTTCCTGAAAACGAGACATATTCATTGCACGTTCTATATTTTCAATATCTTTATATATTATACCTAATTACTAAACTGTTATCCAGTTAAATTACAAGAATGAAACGTTTCGACGAAATGGACATTTTTTCTCGACACTTGTGTCCAAACTTAAAATTTGTTTTTCCGGAGTTTCCTTTGGCATTACTTTGCGAAATCACTGTCGGGAGAAAAGTATAAGCCAACACAGCATACAAATTGTCAAAATATCGTTTAAATATCTAGCTGCAAGAGGTTACTCATAAACAACGTTTTTCCTTAAATGTGTTCGCTTTACCGTAATTGAGGTCCATCACTCATCAATTTAATTTTGAATACGTAATAAATACACTCAACGTACCATATGGTCAAGGTAAACAGATTAACCAAAGGATACAAGAAAACGTATTGTGAGACTAGAATTACTGTACATATGAAGTAGATGAAATTTACTTCCAAAATATTTCAGATGAGCACTTTCTAAAATCTTCAGTTGGCTAATCTTAACAATATATGATCAACTGTATTCCTTTTTGTTCGCTTGTTTTGTATAATCTGCTAGTTCTAGCTGGTTTGTATGCAATTTGGCCTTCCTTACCGTGGTACGTTCTCTTTTAGTGTTAGAAGTTTGAGATACATTTTCCTTACGTTATTGAGGTTTAGTATTCGCGTACCTGTTGATTCTGTTATTATAAATGACACAACCTCAATAGGTCACAATGTGGAGAAGAGTAACGTATGGCCATTAAAACCACTATTACACGTATTTGTCACTTACATGTAACAATTGCAGATTGTACTACTACACCACAGCCCTGAGTTACTAATTTTCTAGGGGGAGATAACTCCATTGCCCTAGTGATGGTATGCTAGTCCTTGTCCGTCTTCATTTGTGATTTGATTTCTTTATATCAACACGAGTAAAGCAAACGCAAATCTCGTGTCTCAATCTAATACAATCCGTAGTACCTTGTCAACAATGAAAATGCTATAACATACTCCGACACTTACAAACGAGCAGCAACATGTACTAATTTCTGTGTTAAATGAAGCTCTTTTAACTTGACAGATTTGATTCACATTCAATTAATTCGTTCGTTATTTGCTCATAATCATTCAGAAAGAGACACAAGAGTGATTACCGACAACTTCCCGATTTGTCTAGATAGTCAAATGCATACAAGAAGATCTGTGATACCACTGATCTGCGGATGACTTCGTTTTATGTTATTTCCTTACAAATTTGCTTGCAGATGATCATTTTACCCTCATTTTGTAGAGCTTGTTCCTTGAAAAACTGGTAGTAGCACTCGGAGGGCTCCAAAAGGTCACCTCCTTCCGCTCTTCAGACTGTGCGTGCAGCAGACCAGGATATACAGTTTGAGGACTCGTATCGATAACAGAATCGTCCACACGCGGTTGAGTACAAGTAATAAGTTGATGGACAACCTGGAGAAAAATGTTACATAGGTAGATAATAAAAATACAAACCTATCTCAACCAGTCATACCAAACAAGAATGAAGCTTTTGTATCTTCTTGTAATCTCTTTAATTTGATATCTTTTATCAATGTTCTTGTTTTTCCAATTTCATAATCTTTTGCATTTTTAAAGTATTAAAATTTTGTTATTATAAATCAGATTCTATTAGCATCACTAGCTTCTAACACATATGTGGATGATATAGACACTTTAGACAAAAACTTGTTCATTTTGCTCATAAGCCCTTCTTTTTTAATTAATGTGTAGAACGTAATCACAAGTTGGTAGGTTCATTGATTCTGCGTTTGAGATGAAAATGTTATATCTTTTAGTATTGGGTCATAACATTAAATATACTATTGATTTCATTAAAATGTTGAAGTCGATTCCACATCTATCTGATAACTCAATCATTGTATCATTAGATGTAATATCATTATATACCAACATTCTGCATCCAGATGGTGTCGAAGCGTATAAATATTTTCTTGATAACAATCCTAATAATAACACAATATCTAGTGAAGATATTTGTAAAATAATTAAACTGATCTTGGAAAACAATTATTTTCAATTTAATAATATGAATTACATGCAAATAATGGGTACGGCAATGGGTAGTCCTATTGTTCCTTCATACGCTTCCCTTATCATGGGTAAATTTGAAAATGATTTTCTTCAGAAGAAAACGAAAAGTTGAATCCATGTGTTTGGTTCAGATATTTAGATGACATATTGATAATCTGGAACCATTCAAATGAAGAAATGAACAAATGTATTGATCGCTTAAATCATTTTCACCCGACGATTAAATTTAATGATACTGCATCTAGTACGCATTTTTCATTTTTAGATGCAAATGTAATAAGAAATATTGATAACACTATCTTTACAAATATTCATATCAAGGAAACTAATATCCACCAATATATGGAATATTCTTCATGTCATCCCGTGTCATGTAAAAACGGTATGCCATATAGCCAGGCCAAAAGATACCGACGCAAAATTTCATATGATTGCCAATTACAAAATTCTATGAATAAATTAGGAACATATTTCCAATATAGAAATTATTCAACACATATAACTGATTATGTGCTGAACAAAGCCCGTAATCTTACTCAACATGAGGCTTTAAACACAGCAGAATGTAAAATAGAGAGATGTAATTCCTTTCACAATGACATATAATCCTTCATTACCTAATATAGGTCGTATAATTAATAAGTAGTATAGTCTCCTAAATCTATCCAATAAAATCAGCGTAAAATCACTTTACAAAGTTAAAAACCAATTCTCGATTACGGAAGATCCAAGAATTTGCAAGACTTTTTAATTAGAACTAAACAGACAGAAAATAAAACAGTACACTTTTCGTCATCTAAATTTAACAGACACCGGTGCTCTCAATGTGCCAACATAAGAAAAAGTATTTCTTTCAGTAGTGCTAATACAACAGAGGTATTTTCTCTACGTGATAACACTAACTGCATATCAACTGATGTGATTTATTTAATGACCTATAAAAAATGTAGCATGCAATATGTTGGACAAACACTTCAACAAGTTTCTAAGAGAATTAATACTCATCGCTTTCATATAAAACATTATAGAGAACTTCAGTTTTCCTCCAATGCTTCAGCACACTTTAACACCAATAATTTCTCTCTACTCGATGTTTCTTTCATGCCAATAGATATTGTGCATAGTGATATGAATAGACTCATAACAGAAACCTATTGGATTCATAAGTTAGATACTTTGTATCCTAATGGACTTAATGCCAATGCACTATATAAAATTGTATAACTTAAATTGATATATTGTATATCTTTTATAACAATATAATTATATGTATGACTGTTAGTCTCTATTTTAATTTATTATTTTACTGATTCAGTTTTCATTAGAGACTTGTGTATCTTTTAGATCCTGTTTTATATATATATATATATATATATATATATATATATATATATATATATATATATATATATATATATATATATATATATATATACATACATACACACACACATATATATATATATATATATATATATATATATATATATATATATATATATATATATATATATAGAGAGAGAGAGAGAGAGAGAGAGAGAGAGAGAGAGATCCAACGGCCACGAAGGCGAATCTGCAAACGTTTTGTGCAGAGCGCAGAGTATGACAAGGCACGGAAGACGTCATAGCCATCCAATGCAGCCGTGACGAATCTTCGTACCACTGAGTTCTAACTACCAAGGCCGAAGGAGTGAGGCTGTCTCTGTGCAAAGGCTGTTTCACTTTAATCTCCTTCTCGCACAGGTTATATTGTTCGTCTAGCATTCATCTTCATCATTACACTCATTGTTTCTTACCTGCACCTACCAAAGTCTGCAAGATGCATGAGCATTGATGGGAAAAGAAAGCTGATGAAGTGCAAAGCTATGCTGACACTAACAACTCCAAAGAGTTATATAACGTCATCAGGTCAGTCTTCAGCCACGCAAAGTCCAGCTCTCCGCCCTTGCTCGCTGCATATGGCATTACACTATTAAAGGACAAGAATGGCATTAAGGAAAGATGGAAAGAGCACTATAGTCAGCTCCTAAACATGCCCTCATCGGTCAGCCATTCTGTTCTTTACCAAATATCCGAGCATCCAACGCACGACCAACTAGATATTCCACCAAAGATGGAGGAGTTGAGGAGGGCCATTAAACAAATTAACTCTGGCAGGGCACCTGGAATTAATGGTATCCCTGCGGAGGTGTACAAGGCTCTCAATGAACAGACTCTAGAGGCATTCCACGATGTGCTAATCATCATCTGGACGGAAGAAGAGATGCCAAACGACCTCAGGGACGCATCAATTATGACCGTCTATAAAAATAAAGGCACACGTGTGGACTGCAGTAACTACAGAGGCATCTCCCTACTGTCCATAGCTGGCAAAATACTTGCTCGCATCATCCTCAACAGGATTATTGCGGCAGTGTCAGAAGATAACCTCCCCGAGTCTCAGTGTGGTTTTCGCCCAGACCACAGCACCGCTGAAATGATCTTCGCAGTGATACAAGTCCAAGAGAAGTGACTTTAGCAGAACATGAATCTGTATGTTATCTTCGTGGACCCGACAATGGCTTTTGATATAGTCAACAGAGACGCACTGTGGGTAGTACCCAAGAAACTTGGTTGTCCTCAGAAGTTTACCAACCTCATTCGGCTCCTCCACGTTGACATGAAGAGCGATTCTCACAGATGGTGAACCCTCTGAGAAATTCCCAAATATCTAATGGTGTCAAACAGGGCTCTGTACTTGCTCCTATACTCTTCAACCTCTTCTTCGCCCATGTACTGTTCCATGCCATCCCTGACCTTGACATTGGCATCTACATTAGGTATCGCCTGGATGGTTCAGTGTTTAATCTCCGTCGCCTAGCTACAAAAACAAAGACGCTAGAAAGACTCATCATTGAAGCACTCTTTGCAGATGACTGTGCCCTCATGGCCCATGAAGAGACTCACCTACAGGAAATCATGGACAGATTCTCTGAAGCCTCCAACTTATTTGGACTCACAATCAGTCTTGTAAAGACAGAAGTCCTATTCCAGCCCGCCCCAACCGCTGTCCCCTCACACAAATGTACACCATTGGCGACACGCAGCTGAAGAATGTGGACAGTTTTAAATACCTTAGCAGCACAATATCTAGTGACGGTTCTCTAGACAAAGAAATCACTGGGAGGTTCAAAAAGCCAGTCAAGCACTCGGACGACTTCGAACCAAGGTTTTGCAGCACAAGGACATACGCCTGTCAACAATGATGAAAGTGTACAATGCAGTTGTCCTCACGTCTCTCTTGTATGGCTGTGAAACATGGACACTCTTCCGAAGACATATCAGTCAGTTGGAACAATTCCACCAGCGCTCCCTGAGATCCATTATGCGGATCAAGTGGCAGGACCGAATCACCAACAAGGAAGTCCTTGACAGAGCCAACACAACAAGCATCGAAGCCAAACTAATCCAGGCCCAGCATCGTTGGACTGGCCATGTCATCCACATGGATCAAAGCCGAATTCCAAAGTTCTATGGCGAGCTAGACCAGGGAAACCGAAACCAAGGCCGACCTCATAAAAGGTACAAAGACAACCTCAAGATGCACATCAAATGGACAGACCTCCAACCCCGCCAGCTCGAGCTCGCTGCCTTAGACAGAAGCCATTGGCGAGCGCTGGCCAGAAAACCCTGTTCCACCTTTGAAACTCCGGAGAGACGTCACAGAACTGTATCATAAATACCACCAACCACCGGTGCCCCATGCCCCACCTGCAACAGCCTGTGTGCATCGGAATTTGGACTCAGGAGCCACATGCGCGTCCACCGTTGAATGAGATCGCACAACTTGTCTTCCTCGACTCGAGAGACTACCATTAGTTTGTTTTAGTATATATATATATATATATATATATATATATATATATATATATATATATATATATATATATATATATATAGATATAGATAGATAGATAGATAGATAGATAGATAGATAGATATATAATTGTTATGATGATGCATATCATTTATGACGTTACGTAATGACGTCATTGTTTTAAAATAAAACTTGTCATCCGTTACTTTCAAAACATTTTGTGCCTGAAGTAGCATATATTGAATGCGAAACTAGTTGCACATAATTTTTGGCGTTTGTGTTGTTTTTTTTTAATTATCACAAAACAACGTTATTGATATAGTTCATTAACTGATGTACCTAAGCGAAAATTATGTTTAGTGTTGGATTTAAAAACCTATTACCTTTCCGAATATGATTTCTACCATAACAATAAAGACACTTGTGTGCGGTTGATATATACTGAACACGTGTGCATTGTCTGCGCATTTAAGGTAGTTAAAGAGATATGGAATAAGAGACGATATTAGGGTCACCTGGCGCTGGCGTTGTAGTTGTAACATTTCTAAGCCGGAGAAGTTCTGGAAAGAATCCTAAAACAAGTACGGCAAAGCCTGAAACGAAAGCGAGCATTGCAAATACTTAAAACAATGTTCAAAATAACACGTCATGAAAAACCAAAGGAAAATAGACCCATATAACCTAGCCAACAATAAATAATTATGTAAGCGAACAATGATTAACTTCATCTGGTTTCTCATCCATCAACCAATATATTATAACAAGAATGAATTATGAACAACGTATGCATGCCAACTGTGTTTCTACATAAAACAATGTTCAAAATAACACAATTCATGAAACACCAAAGAACAATAGACGCAAATAACCAATTCAATAATAAATCATTATTATTATAATAATGTAGTGTTAAGGTTGCGTCTCAGACATCGCATTGGAGTGCGTTATGCTTTCTTTCATGTCATGGATACACATTCAAAGATTTACTCTTTTATAGGAGTGTGCTCACTACTCAAGCTTTGCATCCTTGGACTTTGGTGAGTTCCGAGTGCTTCCTAGGGGCCCATAATCGTTTCGTTTGTCCGGAAAGTGTGGTGGCAGCCTTCAGGATTTGTCCATTAAGTTTCCAATCCAGATAAATATTGTCTGTGGCTATTGACCCCAGTACACGATCTCATGAACTACCTAGGCGACATTAATGGTTTCCCCTGCTCTCAACACTTTTCTGTGAAGCTGCCTTATTGATAATACCATATCGTTGGTAGAACTTGGCTCTAGACTACTACGACTCTTGGTAGAAAATTTGCAAATAAATCATACTCACTCGCGTAGTAGGTGCTTTACGTTTAGATTGATTACAATTTTTCTGAATGAAGTACAGCAGATGTTTCTTAGACTGCCACATACCAGCTATTTTCACATTCCGTGTTAACTTTTTCGATACAATGTTTCAGATTTACGCTAGCTATACTGTATACGCCAGAAAGGGTCCTTACAAATAACAAGCAAGTGACAAGGCATAAACTGTCTTTTGAGGCTTGAAATAAGAATATACAAATATACTTAGAGTTTTATATCCTGAATTTCCACAAAATGTACTTTCTTAGGTCTGCAAATCCGAATTACATGAGCCGTGTCATAGGTTCTCATTTTAACTCCACATTTCTAAACTGTAATGTAATTTCGAATATAAGTGCAATTCCATCCTCCTTATTGTACTAAAAATGAAATAATTGGAATTGAATGAGTTTATAATTTTCCCACGTTATGATTTCAAACATTTAATGGCAGAAACAGAAACAAATTTGCAAAGTCAACATGCTTCTCCATCGCTTCTTCAATCCGATGTATTTCATGTGGAATTGTCACATACAAATCCAGTCCGTAATCACGAAATTTCGTAGAATCGAAACAAATACCAAAATCTATTAATTCCAGATCAAATGGAAAATTTGTTGCAATGTGCATTCATTCATAATATGTCTCCAAATTTCAAATTTTCTAGACACGCCATTTTCTTTGGAATGTTTTGTCGAGCACGTGACTAACTTCAAATTTATCTGGTCAGAGTTATATGTGCAGTAATAATGATGTTGTGTAATGATGATTCTGCGCTTGTGTACTTAGCTTGGGACACGGCATAAATTCATTTACTTTGTTTATTGTAGAGTTTTTGATAATATAATTAAGCATGAGGTAGAATAATAAAATGTGCATATAATAAAAGTTTACTGCATTTGTATTGTAAAATATGAACTCGTTTTGTCGGATGGATATACTGCACCCCCATGGTCGTGCGGTATTTACATCAGAAAACCTCGTTCATATTTTGACATACAAATGCAGTAGCCTATAATTTTGCGCTTAGCAGTAAAATCTAACATCCATCAATTTAAATTTCTTAGAAACAGACGTAAAGGTCTTCGTCGAATGACAATATACAAGTTATGAGTTTTCCTTCATATTTATAAGAAGATATTGGTTTACTATAGCGATTCGCAAACATACATATATTTGAGAAATAAATACAATCTAAATTATAACCATCATAGAGATATCCTATGAGGCCGACAAGTCAATGTGGTCAACAAATATTTAGTAGTATGCAGGGTAGCAGAAGTAGACTTACAGTGGTTTACTCCGACACTACCACACCTGACTAAGAAGACAAGCAACCCTATATTTATTGAAGATACTGTAATACACGACGGCCGGTACCAAATTCATCAGCGATTTTTCTTTATACTTTCCCCGATGTGAACACATGATTGAAGCAACGAATAAGTAAAATATAGCCTTTGTGTATGCGATGGGTCATATAAACAAATAAATAAGTTTGAATTGAACGTCTTCCCTGCAGACATGGCAACAACCTTAGATAGTTTGAAGTTGGAAAAGACGTGAAATATATTCACGTGGCCAATATCACACTTATCGGGAAGTTTTATATTTAAATTAAGTCACTAAAGTTTTAATGCAAACAAAAGTTGTATCTAACATGGGCCAAGCCCTTTTTTATTTCCTTCATATATATATATATATATATATATATACATATATATATATATATATATATATATATATATAAAGAGACAGACAGACAGAGACAGACATACAAACATATAGATAGATCGATTGATAGAGAGTGAGAGTGTAAAACTGGTGGAGAAAGATAGGTATGAGTATGCATATTGCTTAATATGTACTTTTCCAAAAGATGTTTGAGTTTGAACTGAAAAAACACTACCTGTTTCCTTTTCAAGTACAGTTAGATATTTGTTTCGCTTATCATTTCCGGGCACATTATATGACGAATAAAATATTAAAAGTATATTTGTTTCGTTTATCATTTCCAGGGACATTTTATGACCGATAAAATAGTAAAAGTGCAAAACGTATATGTTTTTCGAAGGTTGATGTTTATGTAAGTATTGTAAATGAGAACTTGTTTCTGTGGTGGAACAATTTGTTCACCATTTACTGTGTTTGCACAAAATCACCACTGATGACATTATGCATCTCCACTGTCTCCTTCTCGAATTATTGCTAACAAACAAGATGAAATGAACGTTGTCAAATCTTTTTTGCTGCAACTCGTCCTAAATCTTGATAAATAAATGAGAATGACCAACGTATCTGATCGAAAATCTTACTGGGTATCATAGCTAAATCACTGGTCTTTAGATGCTGGCGAGAAAGAGAAAATGACCACAAATAAAACATTTATATTTTCTTCTGTGCTGCATTACAAATCAACAATCACACATTTCCCACCCCGAGCATAACGATATCACTAGCAGTACAAATATTCAGCTATAGGTAACATATATAAATCATTTCTCTACACAACAATAGAGTTGATCACACCACATCTCATTTAATATCACCATTGTTGATTCATTTGCTATATGACGACTGCAAAATAATAGTATTAAAGTGTCAGAAAATGGATGAGAAAGGTATTGATGTTACAATCATACATAACATAAAGCGATTAAGGGAAGATAATGCAGGATATGTGAAAATGGTTAACTCAACACTCTACCTCAATATTACGCAAGGAATAACTCAAAAGGTAGCCATGCAAAAGCGTATATAAAATTACGTCGATTCGCAAGAGCAGTAAGATAATGTTGACATTCAGCCTAAATGACAATGGCTATATTGGTGAAACATGTGCCAAGAAGGAGCAGTGGCAGATGCATTGCAAGACCTAATCCAAGGATATATCAACACTTACCATAGAAACATTGAATTGACGCAACTAAAATTTGGAAACATATATAAAGTCTGTATTAATTTGTATTTTATAAAGCATCTATTACCAGTAAAAATATAAACTATTAAGTGCGTCATACGATTAGGATTTCAAGTGATCAATCGATCTCTGCAAAATTGTACTTGCCAACGTTAACAGAGAAAATGTTCCAAATCAGACAGGTAATGTAAGGTGAGCAAGTTGTGTACATCTTGGGCTTAATTCGATTGAATATTGAGGGAAGATAATACGTGATTGAGTTGTGGACACGTGTGCAACTATAAAACGAATAAACGATAAATGATGCAGACAAGAAGTTGGATACCATTTGAAAACATCTTTTTATATTAGAATTTTAAAAAAAAATATGAAAGGAGAGATTTTATGAAATTTTGTATAATTATATTACTCCATTAAAACAATGTGTAACAACTTTCTAGGACTACAATAAGATTTCGATGACACACACACTTTTCTCTTATCGGCAATAGCGTAATAACTGGATTATTCTGCTAACACCTTGATGCATTTGGAAAAGAACGTAATTAATGCTGTTCTAGAAAAAGACTATCATAATGTAAGTTTATTTCTTGAACAAATCTGAACAGACCCAAAACAATGGAACCATGAATGACTTCAAACATGGCGTGTTATGCATGGCACGATGTTTTAGAGACCAAATACAGCATCAGAATCGTGTCTTATAAAAATGTAATCAGAAAATAAATCGATGATATTGCATGTTGCAAGTACAATTAAATATTCCCAACCGGTATACAGAATGTTTTGATGTGTAATGATATATGATAGATTGGACATCTTAAAGCAGAACGAATGGTTAAATGGACAAAAATATGTAAGTTACGTGGAGTCGGGTGGTCTTCTTTATTTCTTTCCTTATAATATAGCTATAGTTTTGTCGCTTGTACTTATTATAATTTCGTGATCTTCATTCTGTGAATTCATGATTCAATATACCTTGCTCTAGTATTGTTCTCACACAAAGGTTAGGAGAATGAATTTGATTATATCATAAAATGATTGCGCCGATTCAATTTGAAAGGATCATACCAAAATGGTTAATCCATTTTCACCTTTACATCAAGCGATATAAAAATCATTCAGTTAGCAGTTGGCTGCTATTTGTAAATCAAGAGTATGGTCCTTTAAATTCCATTGTAAAAGTAATAGTGTTTAGTGGATCTTGTTTTTTCTTTAGCGGGGTTACTTTTATGTTGATGTTTCTTTTACCAATAACTACCGTTAACTTCAATGCATTTCCTGTACATAATGAAACGGTTAATGCAAAATTCATTACAAACCTTTTGTCTTCTCACTTTCTTACGACAGTTTTGAATGGCCAAGTATAACGTATTTAAGCATTTGTAACTTAACAAAAGTTTAAACAATTTAACCTAATCTGTAATGTAATGTTTAACATTGAAATATCCCACAACCAATGATTAAGGAAACTGCAAGTCATTGTGACAAACAAAATGTCTCTGCCTAATAGTCATTGCGATACAATATGAAAACTCGTTTGACTTGCTTGATTTGCTATATTCAAACGGCTTTCTGCTGCTAGATGATAGCTGCATTTTCACTTCAAAGGCACACACGCCACATGCACACATGCACATTAACACACACACACACACACACACACACACACACACACTCACATATATTATCTTCTCACGATTAATATATTTGCTGTTTAGTAGTTATAGATTTGTCATCATTTCAAGCTCGAAAGTCACGCTTAATTACGAACCAGCCAAGCCTGTGATTGATGTTTATATCATATATGCATTAAATGTACTATATCCATTAAAACCAACTGTTTCAAGGCAAAAACTAATTTCCTACCGCCTAAAGTAATTCAGACTAGTCACACGGAAGTAATTATCAATTGGCAGTTAAATCATACATACATACATCCATCCATCCATCCATCCGTCCATCCATCCATGCATGCATGCATACATACATACATACATACATACATACATACATACATACATACATACATACAAATAGATAAAAGTGTCAATGATATGGAAGTTACTTAGAGTCGGGTGGTGTTCTATATGTCTTTCTTTATAACATAGACTATAGGTCTTGCACTTGTATTGTATTTATTATCATTTCATCATGATCTTCGCTTTATGAATTCATCCTTTTTTATTTTTTCATTATTGTAGAGGTAACATGAGTCGCACATATCAGAAGCAAATATATATACACACACAGATTCTCTTCTCACGATTAATATAAGTGCTGTTTATTAGTTTTATATATATGTCACTATTTCAAGAACGAAAATCAAGTTTAATGACTAAAAAGGCTAGCCTCTGATATAAATGTAAATCGCAAAAACGATTTTCCTATGACATATGGTAGTTCATCCGAGTCACATGGAAGTATTTATCGATTAGCAGTTAAAATCATACATACATACATACATACATACATACATACATGTAGCCAGGGAGGATGCGAATGCGTCAGATCAAAACTAAAACATATTAACATTTTTAGTAATAATACAGGGGAGATAAATAAGCTGTAATAGCGGTTTGTGAACGAGATAACGATATTCGGAATGTTTCGTTATGTGCTGTTAATGATACTGATACTGCTTTAGGCTCGGCTGTATATTACTAAATTGGAAGTCAGACAGAAGTTTTACGTCTTCTTTGTAGCCAATCAGACTGATAGAAATCTGTATGAGGTATACTGTATATGTAGCACCTAAATCAAATTTACAATATACACATAGCTCTGCGTTAAAATAATTTTTAGTGACAAATGAGGACACAAATAGTGGAAATTAAAATTTTCAATCCAATTTCATCCTCTCTGTACTGTGACGACACAAACAATACGCAAGAAAGCAGGTATTCTTTGGCAGTATACATTTAATGGTCGCACGTGGGAACAACCTTAATATGTATATTTCTATAAAGCAGATGTGTTTGTGTATGAAACAAAGAGGCTCACAGTATTTCCTTTTCTTATTCCTTTTTTGGCAAGAAGACTATTTCTCTCAAGTGATAACAAGGGCGATTGATTTTATTCCTCGAAAACACCTTTCTTTTCTCCAGGGGCCAATCTCCACAGTTGTATTCTACAAGGGTACAGGACAAATATTACTTTAGTCAAGCAATTATTGTTTAATACTAACTATATGACATCATTTCAACATTGTTTTAACAATATAATCAGTTGTATTTTGTATTCTTTTAATTAGACATTTCGTATAGATATAATAAATGATTCGGTATTCCTTTGTTTACATATCTGCATTATGAAGTTAATTCTTTCTACTATAGTATTCTCACATCGAGCTATTGCATAGTATTTTGTAAAGTGGCTGTTTTATATCTGGGGCACTTGGGTATTTCCTTTGCCATATGGAGTTTGAAAGCCAATTCACCCGTAAGCCACACATCGTGTAAAAATTTGAATATTCTACCTTGAAGTTATATGAACTTTAATTCCCGCGCATGTTTTCCACTTATTTTCCCAGTTAATCCCCAGTGTTTTGTTCTACTTTACACCTGACAGTTTTCGCTGTACCCCGATATATTTATACATGTTTATAATGTATATTTCCTCATTTCCTCTCTCTCTCTCACTTTTCTCTTTCCCCCATTGTTCCTATTATGTATATGTCTGCAAAGATATATATATATATATATATATATATATATATATATATATATATATATATATATATATATATATATATATATATATATATATATATAATATATATCATGGCGGTTTTTATTACTTATTAAGGTAACATTTAATGAACATCATTTACACATGTGTCGGTCATTTTCTTGAAACAAAAACAGAACTGGCAAGTCACATATCAGTATTTGTTCTGTTTATAGGTTATTCTTTATTCAAAGTTTTGGTAGTAACATTATATTGCATATTAGTTAATTGTTGTTTATTGTTTTTTAATTTCAAAATTTCGTCTATAGTTGATGATTCATCACACTCAATAAAATACTTTAGTGAATATAATTCCTTCAGTCCATTCTTCACTCCGGATAGTAGCAGGATCTGCTTTCATATAAGAATAAAAAGGCTTGCAGTACATGACCCGATGAGTAACATTAAAAATAAATACGAATATATATATATATATATATATATATATATATATATATATATATATATATATATATATATATATATATATAATTATTCCCGCTAAGTGCCTGTAATTGCAGTGGACATTATCAAACCTTTTTTCTAATCAATATATTTTCCATCTCACATAATTGCAATTTTTGAAATACTTTTAAATTGAGTTGTTCAATGTTGCCAAGCGTCCAGCGCTCATTTGTTTTTAACGCTGTGGTAGAGCTTCGCCTTGTTTTTGGTTTGATTCCATTCTACTATTCAAATATAATCTGTCATTATCTTCATCACACAATTCAGTGTCTACGTTCATACACAATAGCAACAACCCAATGCAATATTCCCATCTAATACCTGCTGCTCAAATGGTTTACTGTGTCTATTCTTTGCATTTTATTTTTCTCCGCAATTTACACTGAGTTTCTGCCTTATGACGGTAACTGTTGATGATGGTGCATGCTTATATTGTTTTCTGTCCTAAAAGTTTGGAAACATATCATCTTCATCTGCAGTGTTAAGAAAGATAATACTAGCGTTAAGTGTACTCAAATAATTGGATAAAATGAAAAGGAGATGTTAGACAAGTACAAAACATATGCAAGTATTAAACTAGTCGATGTCACATGCCAGTTTAGTTGTGATCGATGTTGGATCTGGTAGCTGCATAGTTGCTGCAGCAACCATTGGATCAGTTTACTTTTTTGGCTTAGTTTAACTTTTGGTCTTTTACTAAAGCATTCAAAGAAAAGTTGATTTTAAATAAAGTTATAAAACACGATTTGCCAGTGACTTTTTGAGATTAGTAAGTAAAATACCTTCACTGACAGGAAAAGTGATGCAATTGGTGGCAACAAGGTGAGTCTAATATGGATAGAGACCAAATAAAAGGAAAGACAATAGAGATCTGAAAATAATTTCGTCGACGAGGGAAATGAATTAATGGAAAAGCAAATAGAAAAAGATATCCTGGAAGGTATCGCTGTGTTTGTGTTTGTATGTGTGTGTGTGTGTGTGTGGCGTGTGTGTGAGAGATTTGGAGTTTAATATAGCTTTAACCATTCTTCAGTCATATCGCTTCGATGTCTGAAGTTTGGCAGTTTATAGTGATGTGTAGCACTGGGAAATCATGCCGCAGACATGTAGCATGATGTCCCACCCAGTCACGTTATAATTACACCAGGCCTACTAGTCATAATACTAAACTCTTAATGCTGAGCGCCAAGCGAGTCAGCTGTTAGTACCATTTTTATAAATCTTTGGTATGACTAGGCCGGGAATTGACCGCACGACTTCCAGCATCCGTGGCAGACGCTCTAAACAAAAGGTCTCCGGATCGGTCGGTATCGCTCTGAGCAACAGCAACATACAAATTATTTGAATTGTTAGAAAAACAGTTCCAAAGCTGTAGTCCCTGCATGAGATAATTACACAGTGCACACTAGAAGATAGAACTCTTAATTAGTATGATTCAAAAGAACCAAAAACAGGTATCTGCTCAGTCTAATGCATTTTATGAGTTTTAGAACCCTATCAATTAATACATTTTCCTTTATTACATAAATAACAATAAATCTTACCCTTTTGGCTATTATCCATATCTATACTAGAGTCTCTACTTTCTGAAAGTAGTTTAATTGTCTGCTATATTTATTGCATGTTTAATGGCAATTATAATCAATTTCAAATAGTCTCTATAAACAGATGCAATAACGATATAAAAATGAAAGGATATAAACCTTCACGGAATGCAATGTTTTTTAGACCTTGGTGTGGCAAACTGAATAAGAACGATTTTCATAACTTTCATTAAAAGCGAAGGTTATCAACAGTTGTAGTTTCATTGCAAACTCGGATATGGAGATGGTAGCACTAAGTGAAGGAACTGATAAAGCTAGTGTCACACTTTGCAATGTAATGGATGTAATTAATATTAGGTTGTGGGAAATAATGATAATGTTCAAAAGGGACATCAATAAAACCAGATCGGAATTGAATGGCACTGCCAAACATATAATTGTATAAGTAGTTCATGATTATATTTGCATCTCTATTATAGAAAGCATCAATACCAATCATTCAGACATTTACATAAGAAGCACTCTAATAGAATCATTGATCCAAGCGCAACAAATCAAGAAACATTAAGAAAATATAAAACTATATAAGAATCACCGAGTAGTGCTGCAAACTTTCCTCTCATAGGTTGGTATCTATCAATACGCTACATGACATGATATATTTACCAAACATACAACTTTTATTGGCACTTAATTCCCGTCCAAAAGCTGTGTCTAGCATAAAATATCACTAGTTAATGACATTTTTAGATTGTGTTACATCTTACGAGTTCCTAATCAGTAATAGTTCTGCGCCTGTCTTTTTTGTCTTGACTATTGAAATGTTTGAGACAAATTCAGTTTAACATACACTTAACCAAATTATTTATTTTCATTGTTTATTAGTTTTATGCAGAATCCAACTTCATGTGAATGTCATATAATGCTAAAAAATTAGTATAGAAATAGTCTTTTCCGGTTTCTGCGTAAACGTTTTATTGATTATTATATCTTATGGTAATATTTACTTAGCTATAATACCAATCTGATTTTATGAGATCTACAGAACTAGTTACGCAGTTTTCATTTTTCTGTATCTTTTCTTACAATTCATCTTCTAATGTTACACTTGTACAAATATCAAGCAACGCAATTAACCCGAAAAACATTGCACTATGTAAATCATTTTCTTTTCTAAAATACTTCTTTTATCATGTTGTAAATATGTATGTCATTTCTTTCATTTCTTATGCATAATTAACGTTATATTCACCTGTTTAAAACATATTCATCCATTTAGCCCATGCCCGATCATACATATGTTTATATATTCGAAGGTGACAAAATGGGGAAATATGACTAGAAAAGACAATTATACTACATTAGTCCATCCATATAACTGATTAGCACATTTTTGTATTAACGTTTTCCAAAGATGCACAAGAATTTGAAAGGACGAAAATTTGATATTGTCAACCACATTTATTGGAATTGGTTTTATTTTGTCCACTTATCAGTGTGCAAGTGTGGACTATTTCGAATGCACCAAGTTTGAACCGAATCATAGAACCAACAACAACTTTGTAGTGCGCTTATTGCAACTGCAGTCGTATCAGCCCTTTAAAATGCGTATAAATTCATCTACTGATTGGATGGCTCCTTGTCACCTTATATCCAGATAAATATGTGAACGGATCCTAAAAATGAGTGTGAGAAAGACTTCATCAAGATCATAAACGACTCTGTATTTGCCATCACAAAGGTGAATTTTCTAAAGCGAATTCGAATTCAACAATGTGAAGGACCGTGACAAGTTCTAGATTAAAAGACCGCTGACCCAGTATTTGAATCAAAGGAAATCTTTGATGGCTCTTAGCTTTACAAAACCAGAATATTAAAGAGAAACCGCATAAAACCAATATGCGCGTTAGCGCATCAGTACTGGTGCTGTCGCATGTGTAATTTTTAATTTTGCAAATTTTTTTTTTTATAAAGCTCAAAAGCGAACGTGACAACAGCGAGAATACAAAAATTCATCCTACGATTAATAATACCTAAAAGAATATCGTAGGAAAATGCTCTAGTAAACCTTTCGAGGAATAATAAGGATTGTTCCCGAAAATGAACAAATGAACTCTATTGTCGAGGAACCAAAGAACATATCAAAAGGAAAAAGGAGTCATTCACGTGAGTATGCGATGGATCTTTGGCATGCGATCAATGTGGACTATTTTTGCAAGTGATGTAAAGTGACACACGACAGATACAACACGGTCGCTGAATCTTGAACACCGCGGCATATGGATGAACCAAGGTGAGTTTGAAACGAAACGATGGAATCACGCAATTGTCAATCAAATTATGATATAATAATGCAGACAGTTCTGTTTTCTTCCCAGGAAAGACTTACAAATCCACTAACACAAATTTAATGGAATTGGTTTTATTTTTTCCACTTATCAGTGTGCAACCGTGGACTATTCCAAGTGTAATTCTAGCGAAGGCACCAAGCTTATCCCGAATCATAGAACTAACAACAACAATTTTATAGTGCGCGTATTGCAACTGCAGTCGTATCGGTCATTAGCGCCTGTGCATATTTGGATTCACCTTCTAATTATCTTGATGTAAAAGCGATGACTGCATTCGTGGGAAACTTACTTAGTTTACATGGTCACTCACAATGCACTCTTAATACTATATGTAATGATTACTAACATCTACGGACATTTACGGACCCTCAACCGCTCAACGAAGTGGCACTGATGTGGATCTCACCAGGTTTGTTACCAAAGGAGAGAGCTTGTGCTTGTTGTAAGTCGACAACGGATTGGATTTATCAAACACTCTGTTGATAAAGTAAATGCGTCAAGAAAATAATATGTGGATTAACCGATCGCCTAATGACTTTCAAATTACAGGCCAAAACAATTCTATAATTTAGCGAAAAGAGAGAGAATGATGATGGTTTGACAAGTGATAGTTTACGTTCAAGTTATGGAGAGGGGTTACTTTGATAGAGTTGATTCGCACTTTTTAAGGTAGCACAAGACTAGATCTTATTGTAATTATCTTGTGTGGATACCGAGGCGATTGGTGTAAAATAACTATATAGTAAAATAACAATATTGATCTTTAAATGATCAGCTGTTTATTGTTAGTCCAATAACACCTGCCGTTAATGACACGCGTTTTCAAAATATTTTCACATATGCACTACCATAACCACTAGTTGCTGGAGATAAACCTAAGGCTAATGAATTCGACATCTTTGATTTTGTCTTTAAAATCAGATTTTTTATTAGATATAAGTAATGGATTCTGACCGCTTTTGTAAGGGTGCAGAATTTACGGATTGGGTTGTGAATCGGGCGACCAGTAATGCTAACACTGATGTTAATTATTTTCCATGTGTCAGTTAATATCTGCTTCAAGAAGTCTAACCGTACCCTCAGAATATTCTAATATAATTTACGAATGGGGCAAAAATACATATAATCTTTGAACCACACTAACGTACTAATACGAACTCTACCAGATGTAGGAATCATTGCATTAGCACCTGAAACGCCTAGCTGCTCACTACACCACCAGACATAGAAACGCTCAGAGATAGTTTCTACTATGAGAATGTCGAATTCACCGCTGAAGACAGTGGAAGTTCATTATCTTGCATCAACATTGATTCAGCCAAAATGAGTAAAATTATTTCGACTGTTATTTACTGATACACTTGTTCAGAAAACATTCTCTAGTCAAAGAAGAGAAATATATTTTCATCATTTAGTCTTTTCAGTAATCACCACCACTATGGTGTTAACCACCGAAAACGTACAATAACCAGAAATTTAAATATTCCTCAAAGATTTTATATAATGGTATGACAGCTGTATCAGTAAACTTATTTGCTTTGAAGTAAGTGCGGTTGTTGTGTATATTCATGGACGGCATATATAGGAGTTATTCTACATGTGACGATGTTATTAATAGAAAAACATGTTCAATGTTACTAACTCGATGAAAAAATCACAGAAGAGGAATTAATGCGAATACAAAAGTTTGAAAAGCCGTGAAATACAAGCGCCTTGTGTGTTCATATAAACTATGTGCGGAATCTGAGCAACATCAACCTTTGGATAATGTGACGTGAATAAGGACTTTGGCACAGTACTCGAATGATTCTTCAATTGAGTTATTAACAATATAAACTTTATAATAACGGTTTTGTTGGTTATCGATCAAGGCCAGAACCATTTACACCTTAATACAAATTTCTTTCTTGACCGCCTTTTTGGTAACATTCACGGATTACAATATGCGGATTGTCTTTCATACATTTTTATGTGAGGACAAAGTAATGTTACGTATTACTTTATATAATTAGATCAGTAACAATAACCCCCCAAAAAACACTGCTATAACTCATTTGCAATTTCTGTTCAAGTGATGCTAGAGAAAATGTTACATGGAAGAATATATTGGAAATATGCTTTGCGTCATTACCAGGAGAGTGCGGGCTTTGCAATGTTTTGTCTAATATCATCAGTTTGTTAATATCATAAACAGTTCTCATTTTTACCATTTCTACAAATGATTTTGACTTACATGAAAAGTGCAGTCACCTCCATTGAGTAAAGTGACTACTTGATACAGGAAACAATTAAGATTATTTCTATTATTTATCGATTCAAACAAATATTACAATCATGCACTATTCAAATTGATTTACTTGTGTTTGCATATTATCTGCACACGCAACTCAAGACGCGAGGTAATGATGTGGGCGGAATACCTTTGAATGAAGTTATAGAGGTCAGATGATGAATTCAAATCATACCTGCGGTTCCTCAGTAGATGTTCACTGTTTAATTTCATTTTCCTGGAGGTCATTGGCGGTCATTAAAGACAAGCTTATATTACAGATATTGATGACAGTCTTTTAAATGTAAACACTTTACAATCCGTTCATCTATCTATGCACAAATAGATGCATATCTTAACGTTTCTCAGAAATTAATACATTTATATATTTATCCATCCATCGATCCATCCATAAATACATATTCATACCCATATATGTATATATTTCTGAATTTGCACACCAGATTCACACATTTACAACAAAAGCCATGAAAGTAAAATTAATCTTTTTATTCTCCATAAACTTGTATCGATCTGTTTTCCACAATTCCTGCAGTTACTGAGTATCGCTATAGAGAAAGTCATTCATTATATAGTTAACAACTTTCCTGATTTCTAAACAAATGTATGAAGTTATTGTATTCATATTTCTTGATAAGCACATAAGTATCACACACATAAGTATGTAAAGACATCATTCCGTTTACAGCGAAAATAAACAAAGTATAATTATGTTTGTATTCTTCACATTTCATAGAAACATGTATCGATATGTTTCCCACAATTCCTTCAGTTATATCAGTATTTGAGAAATAAAACTTTGTTGGTCGCTACAGACCAGGATACCAAAAGAAGAACGTGTTTGAAATTGGAGCTCCTCTCGCTGTTACATAGTTGGACCCAGGAGTTGTTGTACTACCCCCTAACCAGAAATTTGTAGAGTAACTTCCTGAAAACGAGAAATATTTATAGTACGTTCTGTCTTTTCAATATCTTTATATGCTATAACTAATTACTAAACTTTTGTTTCAGTTAAATTACGAGAATGAAATGTTTCAACGAAATGTAAATGTTTTTCCGGAGTACTTTGTGGCATCATTTTGCGAAATCACTGAAGCGAGAAAAGTATAGGCCATTACAAAATACAGATCGTCATGATATCGTTTAAACTTTTAGCTGCAAGAGGTTGCTCATAAAAAAAGTTTTTCCTTAAACGTGTTCGCTTTACCGTTAATGAGGTCCATCTCTCATCATGAATTTAATTTTGAATACGTACAACATACCATATAGTCCATGTAAACGGATTAACCAAATTATATAAGAAAACATATTGTACGACTAGAATTACTGTACATATTAAGTAATGAGGTTTACTCCCAAAATATTTCAGATAAGCACTTTCTATACTTTTCAGCGGGTCAATATTAACAACCGTACGCTTTTTCGTTCGCTTTCTTGTATAATCTGCTAATTCTAGCTGGTTTGTATGTAATTTGGCCTTCCTTACCTTGGTCTGTTCTTCTCTTTTAGTGTTAAAAGTTTGAGAAATATTTTCCTTTCTTTCTTGAGGTTAAGTATTCGTGAACCTGTTGATTCTGTTACTAATAAATGATACAATCTCACAAGGTCACAAGGTCGAGTAGAGTAACATATGGCCATTGGAAACACTATTACACGCAGTTGTCACTTATAGGTAACAATTGGAGATTGTACTATTACACCACAGCCCTGAGTTACTAATGTTCTAGGAGGAGACAACTCCATTGCCCTAGTGATGGCATGCTTGTCCTTGTCGTTCTTCTTTGATGATTTGATTTCTTTATAACAACGCGAGTAAAACAAACGTAAATCTCGTGGCAATGTAAATGCTATCACCTACTCCGTACAGTTACAAACGAGCAATATAATGTACTAGTTCATGGGTTAAATGAATATCTATAAACCTGCCAGATTTGATTCACATCCAACTAAGTATTCGTTCATTATTTGCTCATAATCATTCAGAAAGAGACATAACAGTGATTATCGACAACTTCTTGATTTGTCTAGATAGTCAATTTCATACAAAAAAATCTTTGATACCACTGACCTGCGGATGACTTCTTAGTATGCTATTTCATTACGTCACTGCTTCTAGATTATACAAGCAATTATCATCTTACCCTCATTTTGTTCCTTGAAAAACTGGTAGTAGCACTGGAGGGCACCAAAAGTTCACCCAATTCCACTCGGCAGACTGTGCGTGCAGCAGACCAGGATTTACAGCTTGAGGACTCGTATCGATAACAGAATCGTCCACACGCGGTTGAGTACAAGTAATAAGTTGATGGACATCCTGGAGAAAAATTTTACATAGGTAGATACTAAAAATACAAACATATCTCAACCAATCATGCCAACCAAGAATTAATCTTTTGTATCTTCTTGTTACCTCTGTAATTTTATCTCGTTTATCAATGTATTTGTTTTACAATTTCATAATGTTTTGCATTTTTAAAGTATTACAATTATGTTTTGATAAGCTGTCTTCTATTTGCATCACTAGCTTCTCCCACATATGCGTATGATTTAAACAAGAATTTGTTCATTTTGTTCGTAAGCCGTTCTTTTTAAATTAATTTGTAGAACGTAATCAAGAGTTGTTAGATTCATCCATTCTATGTTCGAGCTGAAAATGTTATCTCTTTTATTATTGGGTGATAACTAGAGCAGGTTTTGTTTTGGTTTAAACGCTAGAACGTCAGGTCAATATGTTTCATTAATTTATTTAATTACTGTGTCTGTCAATGTTCACTGTAAAGTCAAACTATCAATAATAAACTGGTTAAAATCCTTCTTTCATTAGCCTTTTGCGATGGTAATACTATTTTACATCTGGACATTTGTTAGCCGCAACGGTAGCTCAGTGAACGGCACGTTGTGTGCCACGTTTCTGGAAATAGTAATCCATTTTTTCGCACATTTGGAAGCTGCACTTGAAATTGCTGCCATCAGTTCTCTCTGACATCCAATAGTTTTCTCTCTGTGATTAAATTAAACAAGTTATTAAATAATAACTACAGGTGAACAAACTATTCATTATTTACTTGATTGTACGTTTCTAAACTTGTGAACTTGTTTTGATTTCCTTTCTCCCACGCCAACAATATTTGCCCCTTCGTAGGAATGCTTAAGCTCTAGAATATTTTAATCCAACTACTTTTGGTTTCCTCATTTATGTTTTATAAAAAACATACATCATTAATTACATTACACAAATCTGTTAGACAAATGGACTTACTTTATTTCAACATACGCTCTATTACAGATATATAAGACCGGACCGTCAACATATTATTTCCATACCAAAATTCAGTGTGTCTTTCTAGGAGACTTTATTCGCCACAGTAACTCAGTGAACGTCATACATACATACATACATACATACATACATACGTACATACATACATACATACATACATACATACATACATACATACATACATACGTAGGATCATTAATATTTAAAAAAAACACATCATTAATTACATTACACAAATCTTTTAGGCAATTGGACTTACTTTATTTCAACATACGAGCTATTACAGATATTGAAGATAAGACCGGACCGTCAAAATATTATTTCCATACCAGAATTCAGTACTTCGTGACTTTCTACTAGAACTTATTCGCGTGCTAAACACATAACTTGTTTTGTCAATTGCAGCACTATAATGTGCAAAACTGACAAATTATTCTGGACGATACAACATCTTGTAAGCAATCGAGAATGCTCCTGAACGTCTGTAACTACTCGTAGCAAATTTATGTGCCACTTTTTGTTTATTTCATTAAATATACAACTAGAATCTTCCAACAATGGTGACATGCAAGGAATGATCTTAAGTCTAAATTAATTTATGGCAGGCAGTCATGAATTATTATGAAGTCTTAATATATGTATTACTGTCTATATGCTTAAAAATGTCAAACACAGCTGGAACACAAGGAAACGATTATACAATAGACACGAAAATTAGTAACGTAGTTTCTTTACATATCAGACTAAATAATTTCTTAAAAAGTGCCATAAAGGATATTTACACCATTTAAGCAAACCTAAGGAGAGTGAAAAAGTGTGTATATGAACGTAACAATTAACACTACGAAATTAATGAATGCATGAAACATACCGAGCGTTTAACTTTCTGAGCAAATACGCCAGATTAAAAACTGAATTGTACATCAAAATAGTTTAGCTGAATTTAGGCATATTTAGTTGCAAAGAGAAATAGCATACTATTAAACGTATTATTAAAAGAGATTACATAGATCCAACATAAAAACATAAACAGATACAAATATAGAGTAAGAGAAATAATTATGAAGAGTAAGAATTTGTAATGCGTTTTGCGTGATGTTGCTTTTACTCCCCCAAATTAGAATTATCCCTGAAGAAACGTTTAATAGACCAATCAGATGAAGGATCAGATAAATTCTGTAGAATGTGTTACAGGTTTAAACTACAGATGTAAGAGATGAACTTCTCCACATTTGCAAACTCATCGCTGATAATATGAATTAATGTTTGCCCAGCATATTGTAAATGAGTGGAATATGAAATAATTTTCAGAGCAAGCTAGCGTCAAGAAATCAGATCATTGAGCGTGTGAACATGTTAAACTCATTATATAAAATATTTGTATTTAGCATCGATAGATAATAATCATTCGCATAGCAAAACTGTTATTAACTGCCATCAAAATATATACAATTTGTCGGCTCAACAAGAGTACCTATACCTAAGGCTTGGATCCGTAGGTTGTGTTTGAGGTCGTTTGCTTAGTCGAGATGATATGGGGATTGGGTAATGCAGGCAAGGCGATGTGGTTCAAAACTCGAATTCTAATTACACCGGGGGAAGAGTTAAAATTTGCTTACCCTGTAATAGTACCTTTATTTCTCAAGATATAATGGCATTTTATATTCTCACTCATCCGTATATGGGATCCGTGAATAGATCTTGCCACTATATCTTGGTTGTGGTTGATATATACAGAGCACGTGTGCATTGTCTGCGCTTGCAAGGTTGTTAAAGAGATAAGGAATAAGAGACAATAGGAGGGTTACCTGGGGTGGGCGTCGTAGGTGTAACATTTCTAAGCCGAACAAGTTCTGGCAAGATTCCTAAAACAAGAAGTGCGAAGCCTGAAACAAAAGCGAACTTTACAAATACTTAAAAATATGCTCAAAATAACACAATTCATGGAAACCAAAGAAAAATACCCGCAAACTATAAATAATTATGTAAGCGAACTATGATTAACTTCATCTGGTTTCTCATCCATCAAACAATGTCATGCTAAATTTATTGTCTAAATATTCTTTTTGATAATATCGTCGTATTCTGTCGATGTACATCTTGTTTGTTTTGACTTAAACACACAGCTGGCATGCATACGTTTTTCATAATCGATGTTAATTCTATTTACAAGTAACTAATACTTTTTAAAAAAAAATATTGTTTGCCCTTGACTGTTCATTTTAGTGAGCAAATAAGGCTTACCTTGTTCCCCACCTTAATTCAAAATTAGTAACTGTCACGTGAAAAAGTTTTTATTAATTTGTTTATGGAAATAATAAGTTTGAGAACGAGACAGTGATAGTTACGTGACCATCCACTTGCAAATAGTTTTTAGTTAAGTATGCAACTTTCCATCTTCGAGTAAAATTATTGGTTTTCGTCAGGGCCATGTTATGAGAGTACCTGGTGTAAATATGAACATGTAGCCCACATATGGGCATCCATTCTGTGCCGCGTAATTACTGTATAACTGTTATTGTAGAGACATAATCGGAGTTAGGCATTTACACTGGAAAGTGTTTGTTGTGTCAGTTAGAGTTATAATTTTTATTCGAATTATTTGGATTCTAAAAGACTGATTCGTTTGTCATGAAATATTTAGAGTGCTCATACAAAATTCTTAATCAAAGAATTTTTTAAAAACTTTATTCGGATTTCCAACACCGGATAGTTATTTCTTGTTCCTGCAAGGAACTGTATACAACGGTACAATACCGGATACATCCACTTCTATCTTGGATTATTAGCCGGGACTCGAACAAGAATTCATTAGAACATTTGTTTATTAGGACTTCTAAAATTTAATTCGAGGAATTTTTTGGGAGTGTTTTGTTGATTTCATTCTTATAACCGCAAGTTCTTATTTTTTCCATTCATAGAGTATTTCCCAGTGAAATAAGTTTATTTTTTAATTTTTCCAAAGCTTGTTGTTATCACTCTTTCTTGTGTTACTGTTTATCCCAAACACATAACACAACGACTGTTGTGACAAAACAAGTTTATCAGAAAAGGACATTGACATTATTTTGGGTTTGATGGAGAACATTCTTCTCAGTGTTCACTTGATTATGTCTCATGATCACCCAACAAATCTCATTCACCTATATTTGTGGATGCCTTGACAATTCTGAACCAACTAAAGCTGCTACTATTATAATCAACACGCTTTTCCAAAAATTGTGGAGAACTTGGACAAATTCATCAACGCAGTTTCATAATGGACTTGATTTACATTCCAACACCAAAGTGTATTCCATAACGAGCATTAATACATCTGAAACGCAATGACTATCGACCTTGATACTCAAATTGATATGTTATTGTTGATAAGCATGGAAAACCTTAAGGTACTGGCACATAAAACCAGTTATAAGAAAGTTTCCGTGTCGTTACTGCTTCTGTCTATACAGCACCATTCTTTCTGTACATAAAACTGCTCACACGCGCAAGTAAAAAACAGATGAGGAAAAATCATGTAATAAATTGAATCAAATAGTGGGCTAAACATAAAAAACACAAAAATATTGCAGCAATATATGCATGGAAAATAATTATACCATTTTATACTAAATGTTTTCCATTTAACTCTCTGTACATAGGTTTAAGCTAACTAACACATTGTAATAATTCAATGTCATTATTAAGAAATATAACCTTTGGAAGGGGTGGGGTAGCATCAATTGAATCATGGTATATTTGTTATATCCTGTTGATCAATTCCAACTCCACGTATTAAAATAAAAGATCACATAGATCGTGAGACTTTCTGATAATCTGAGGTAAATTTGTTTCTGACCAAATATCTTTTTCACCTTCTATATCTCGTGACGAAAAGCGACTAAAACATGTATATGTTTTATGTTATAATAACTGCGCATGCGGAAGATTTTAGAGGGAATAACCTATGCTGCAACAAAAGTACTATGTTTTAAAATTCCTTGAAGCCATTTAACATAAAGTAGATCTATCCATCATAATTTTGCATATCCCAAACATAAATCTATCCATCATAAAGTCTTAGGTGCCAACACACACATACACACAAAGACACACACACACACACACACAAACACACAAACACACACACACACACACACACACACACACACACACACACACACACACACATATATATATATATATGTTTGTATGTTGAATAACATATTTCAACATTTCTATTTGCTTGGTTTTTGAAATATCTGTTTAAAAACATATATTTCATCCCTGAGGTAATGCAACTTTCACTTCCGTCTCAACTGCTAGGAGTGTTTCCGCTGAATATGATCCTACGTTCTCACAAATCGAGATTCGGACAAATTTTAAAACATACAGATAAATGGAAATCACACAAAATTAATGCATACATGTATCCATACGTACTAACACGTGTATTTTTTCGGTAATGAATATACACAATTTGTTATTACTTTTTGGAGTTCGTATTGCAGAACTATGTCGTTAACTTAGGAGATATTTAGAGATGTACTGGAACTATGAATTTATCTGAATACACGCAATCATTATAAAACTATGCATCATGCAAGCTTCAGCTTACATATTATTAGCCCAAATTAAAAATGTAAAAATATACATTTTTTATTTATAGTAATACTTAATATTGTGTTGTTTCCAGTACAGTATAAAAGATTATTTGTATATATGTGTGAAAGGAACAGAGAAATTTGACCGTCTTATAATAGGTATTTTCTTATATAGGTAGAACGATTGCTACGTTCATTCATTTACTTTGCCTTTATTACATGTATGTATGTATTTATGTATGCATGTATGTATGTATGTATATATGTATGTATGTATGTATGTATGTATGTATGTATGTATGTATGTATGTATGTATGTATGTATGTATGTATGTATATGTGTGTGTGTGTGTGTGTATGTATGTATGTATATATGTATGTATGTATGTATGTATGTATGTATGAATGTATGTATGTATGTATATATATATGTATGTATGTACGTACATATGTAGGCCACGTTGTCTATAACGTTCTTTTCTAACAGGGAATCTTTGCGATCTAGTAAAACTTGTAAATATTAAAAGTCAACATTAGCAATCTTCTGTTTGAGTAGTCGGTGGGCAGAAAGCAGACGGTATTTAGATGCAGTCCTTTGTTTAGTTTTATTTTGATTGCTGCATGTTTCTATTTTATATATCTCTGAGTATTCCAAGTGTGTCTTCCTTATTGTATCTGAAGTTATAATTGCATGTTGCAGACCGGAGAACAATATGATTTGTAGAAAACAAAAGCAGTTTGCCAGCTATGTTCAAGATTATGTTGACTAAAACAGTTGCAATAAATTGCCGTTTGGTTTCTCCTAGTCATCCTAATGACATGTTGAAGATTTCTTACAGTGGATAGTTTTGAAGACAAATATATAGTTCATGATTCCATTGCCTCTAGATTTCTTTGTAATAATTATTTCCCACGTTTCCCTAACCCATGTGGTAGCAATTTTTAATGGTCATACTAATGTGCTCTTTGTGGTCGTGTTCTACAAGTGGTTTTAAAATGAGCTAGCAGAAACCAGACAGCCATCAACGGCAACTGTTGTATTTGAAACAACTAAAAACCCATCAGGAAGAAAGCCCTTATGCTTCAGCGGCGGAGGAAAGAAGTTGGTTTGAACATAGTCCAAATGTCTTTGTAACGCGATTTTAATGCAAACTGCAGATTTCCCCTTTCTTTATAATTATCAAATTCTATGCATTTTGCATGTATAATAGGTAATGCTTCATAATAAACAGATTCACGTTAAAACTGCAAAGTTCTGCCACAAGTAAATAATAATAAATAATGCCAGTATTTGTTATAATGGAGGTTACATTATATATAACCTTATCTGCTGCAATGGATGAAGACAATATCTTTCTCGTTTCTTTGTACTCCGTTTTATTGATAGTAAATAGAACCGTCTCTTTTCATAGGAAAAAATCAACTTCTTGGCATAGACACGGCTATGAAATATAAGGAGGTAAAGTCATTTGATTTACTTCTACATCATTTGATTAATACAATTTTGGCGGTGTCGGCTGCCGATATATTTCGTTGTACTTTAATAATTAAACGTCAGACACCTGACAAATCTCTGCTAACATGAAATCACCTTATCCATAATATAAATTAACACAGGGTGCACAAGCATACCCACCACCATCGGCTCGATTCGACTTTTCTCACGCGTATTTTATCGCTTTAGAATCGCAATGAGACTGAAAAACTACAAAATAACCATTCAAAAGACAATAACGTACCAACTCATACTCTCGAACGAACATCGCATGAATCCATTTTAGCCTCTATTTTCACCATTACGGTCACAAACCCTTTCTACATGACTCCATCAGGCGGAAGTTGCCCATTTAGTGTAGGCTGAATAACATCATGAAAGAATATAATTCATCGTGCCTATAGTCATTATATAGTTTCCGTTTGCATTTCAAATAAAAATATCATAGTCACTAAAATTTCCCGAAAACAATTAAATCTGTGTTCAATAGAATTCAAATAGTAGTACCAAATCACATTGAAGCAGTCAAATTCTAGGGCGTGCGTGATAGCTTTATACAGGGCAAGCATTCTGTGAATCACATTCTAGTTTACGTAACCCTCATTCATATTCACGTACCAGTCTTTATCTGTTTTGTTATCGATTTCAGCTTTGATCTACGTTGTCATAAATGAATAAGATTCACAAAACAGAATACTTGTACTATTACAATAGTGCTTACCATTAAATTATCAGCAGAGAGGTTAAACAGACCACTTGCTCGAAGATCTATTTTTAAAAGAAAACAAGCCTCTAACTAAAACCAAGAGTTTCTCTAATTGGGTTAGTTTATTTTATTGCTCTATCTTTGTCGTTTTTTTAAAAATTTAATTTTGTTTACCACCGTGATACTTATTTGTGGTCGGAATAGTTTATATAAACAGATGCAATAACGATACAAAAATGAAGACAGCGGAAGGCTATAAACGTCCACCGAACGCGAGGCGATTTAAAGGTTAGTGTGCCACATGGAATTAAAAGGATACAACTAATTAGAAAATATTTTCATAACTTTCATTAAAAGCAAACGTTATTACCAGTTTTAGTTTCATTGCAAACTCGGATATAGAGAATCTAGCACTAAGTGAGTGAACTGAGAAAGCTAGTATCATAATTTGCATTGAAATTGATGCAAGTAATATTAATGTTTTCGGAAAAAATGAGACTGTTCAAAGTGGATATCAATAAAACGAAAAGGAACTTGATTCTGACATTTACAGTTAGAAACTATTTAACATAGGCATTGATCCAAACACGACAAATCAAGAAACATTACGAAAAGATAAAACAATATCAGAATCACCGAGTAGTGCCGGAAAAACTTCTATATAATCTTCCTCTCATATATTGGCATTTATCAATATGCAATATGACGTAATATATTTTAATCAACATTCAACTTGAATTGGCACTTAAGTATTGTCCAAAGTTTGTGTCTTGCATTTAAAATCACTTGTTAATGACATTTTTAGATTGTATTACGTCTTACCCGTTTCTAGTTAGTTATAGTTCTGCACCCGTATTTTTGTCTTGGTTATTGAAATGTTTAAGACAAATTCAGTTTAACTTACACTGAACCAAATTATTTATTTTACTTGTATATTATACACAATGCAGAATCCAACTTTCTCTTAATGTCATACAAAGCTAAATGAAACTATAGTTATAGTCTTTTTCGGTGTCTGTGTAAATGTTTTATTGATTCTTAAGTCTTACGGCAATATTTACTTAGCTATAATACCAATAAGATTTCATGATATCTGTACATCTATTTAAGCTTTTTGTTTATGTATCTTTTCTACCAATTGATCTTTTACTGCTACATTTGTATAAAGATCTAACAATGCAATTAACTCGAGAGAAAAAAACATTGTAAAATAAACATTATTTTTTTCTAAAATACTTCTTTTATCATGTTGTCAATGTATATGTCATTTCTTTCATCCTTATGCATAATTAACAATATACCTCACCTGTTTAAAACATGTTCATCTATTTAGCCCATGCCCGATCATAAATAGTTTTAAATATTCGAAGGAGACAAAATGGGGAATTATGGCTAGAACAGACAATTATGCTACATGAATCAATCCATATAACAGATTAGTACATTGTTTTTTTAATTAATTTTTCCAAGGATGCATTTGAATTTCAAAGGACGAAAACTTGATAGTGTCAGCCACATTTATTGGAGTTGGTTTTATTTTGTCCATTTATCAGTTTACAACCGTGGACATTAATCAGTCCATATAACAGATTAGTACATTGTTTTTTAATTAATTTTTCCAAGGGTGCATTTGAATTTCAAAGGACGAAAACTTTATAGTGTCAGCCACATTTATTGGAGTTGGTTTTATTTTGTCCATTTATCAGTTTACAACCGTGGACTATTCTGAATGTAAGTTTAGCGAATGAATCCAAGCTTACCCCAAATCATAGAATTAGCAACAATTTTGTAGTGCGCGTAGGGAAACTGCAGTCGTATCAGACAGTAAAAATGCGTATAAATCAAATTCATCCAGTGATTGGATTTTGCCATACACCTTGGCTTGCTCTTTTTCACCTTATGTCCAGATAAATAGGTGAACGGATCCTAAAAATGAATTTGAGGAAGACTTCATCAAGATCATACAAATTCTGTACTTGGCATCACAAAGGTGAATTTTTTAAAGCGAATTCGAATTCGACAATGTGTAGGATCTTGACATGATCTAGATTCAAAGGCCACTGACCCTGTATTTGAATCGAGGGAAGTCTTTGATGACACTTTGCTTTACATAACATAAAATTTAAACAGAAACCGAATAAAACCAATATGCCCGTTAGCGTGTCAGTACTGAACCTGCCGCATGTGTAATTTTTAATTTTGCAAAATCAAACATTTTTAACGCCCAAAAGCGAATGTTACAACAGCGAGAATACGAAAACTCATCCTGCGATTAATAATACCTACAAGAATATCGTAAACCTTTCGAGGAATAATAAGGACTGTTCCCGAAAATGAACTCTATTGTCGAGGAACCAAAGAACATATAAAAAAGGAGAAAGGAGTCCTTCACGTGAGTAATCTATGAACCTTGAGCATGAGGGCATATGGATGAACCATGGTGAGTTTGAAACGAAACGATGAAACCACGCGATTGTCAATCAAATTATGGTATAATAATACTGGCAGTTCTGTATTCACAGGAAAGACTTACAAATCCACTAATACTAATATTCTGCTAGAAGGAGTTTCCATCCGTGGAGGAGTCTCCTATCATGTGACCGGAAACGCAAAATTTTAGCGTGCTCGTTATTCTGGAAAATCATTCCATTCTGAAATTGTAAAGACATTGTTGGAACATGTCGGTCAATAGTGCCAAGTTGAACAGGTTCTAACTCCGATGTTGCTTTCAGATAACGAAAACGTTGCTTCCTAGCAGTTCTAAAGGCGTTAAGGAACAAAGGTATTACACTAACATCAACTGAGACATCCTATCCACGGTCAGTTAAATCACTATCGAAGCCTCTCAAGAATATTTGTCTGATGTAACGATTGCAAATCTAATAGTGAGAAGCGGTTTCTGAAACACAAAATATATTTATGAAAACCATAATACAAAAGTAATGGCTCAATTGAAAGATATATCAGTTCACCATGGACACACTGCAAAATCGAAACAGGTCAATTTATCAATACTACTCGTGCGAGGTTATGAATCACAAAACGGAGGGGCCGGTAGTAATACATTTTCAAGACGCATCTAGGTAACGTCTTCTGTGTATTGCATTCTTCGAAGTCCAAATAAACGTATTTAGGAGACAACAAAGTTACATACGGAGCCAACGATTACGTCGAATTTGTTAATAACACTGTAGTGACATTGTTTAGCAGTCGATGTTATTTCATCAAAGGAAAGAAAATCAAATCAATTATTGACAATGTTGACGTTGTTACAACAATATTTTAACACATCTGTTACAACGGTGTCTGTCTGATGGCCCGTCTATAATGTACATCAAAGGCACAATCGATTGAATCAAATAACGTAGACACAGAAGATGATGCGGTTACCGTTGAAAGCCCTAATTTTAATGGCACGTTTGCAGAGCTTAACATGATCAGTTGCGTTTCCCTGCACGATTGTAATCTCAGAGATATTTTGTAGTTGTAGACACCTTCCAAATGTTAGTTTTTGGGGTAGAGGACAAAGTAACGTTAAGCAGAAAGGGAAATGCCAATTATGTAATTTGGAGTGATGCTGTCACCGTTCCAACGAGGTAAAACATGCATTATTTAAATATACTGTTTGGATGTCATCAGTACGTCAATCAGTGGGTACGGATGCACGTTTGACATCATTTATGGGGTTTGGCGGAATATTTATAATTTCGTTTCTGGCAAAGACCTCATATTCACATCAAGTAGACGGTCGAGGAGAATTATGGCAATTACGTATTGACATATAAAACTCCAAATATCACCTTTATGTATAAATGTCACCAGTCTTCTAATATAACTAAAGTTTGGAAGGAGAGTAATTACTTCTTAAATATCATATTTGACATATCCCTTTCTTGGAAATAATCAGTTTGCAGTTTATAATTAGGAGGTGCCACCATTTAAATTCAATCACCGATGTCGCTAGTAATTCCATTTTTTTCTTTTCTGGGACTGATCCTAAAGTGACGATGCAATACGTTTGACAAATTCCGTTAGTTTATCATCAAACAAAACCCAGCTTTACACGTCGCAGACAAATTTACTCTAGAAAAAAAATGGGCAGGCACACTTTTTAAGTGGATCTGAGACTGAAAAAGCGCGCATTATATTAAAATAAGACTCAGGTGATTTTTGGTGATCGGATGTGGTGACTGATGGAGACCGAATTTGAGCTGAAGTTTGGCTACCTGATACCAATTTCTATATTAATTGGTAGACATGCGACACCTGCATTTAAAAAATATTGTATGTCAATGCTTGCCGATAGGAAATAATACTCGTAAATCCTAAGGCCAGTGTGAAGTTCCAATGCCGCAATTACGTACAAAAGTCTTATATGCCGAATCGACTAAATAATTCTGAATCTATACAGATACTGTTCCTAAACAACTTCTGATTCCCTTAAAACCAGATAATACCGACGTTTTGTCACATTATGAGCCTGCTAATTTCTCCCTCCAACTTAGAAACTTGCCATTTTTCATATATGTATGAATTAATCTGATGTAAAGCGGCGACATCAGTGAGTGAATCAATTTCTTTCGAAATCTGGAAAATGACATATGATGACGTCATTGTTGTAAACATAAAGAGAAACACCAAGACATTTTCACATATGCAGTACCATAACCACTTGTTGCCGGAAATAAGCATATGGCTAAAGGACTCAGAATCTTTGACTTTATGTTTAAAATCAGACATTTCATTAGATAGAAGTAAGGGTGCCGAATTTGCCGATTGGGTTGTGAATCGGGCGACCTGTAATGCTAACACTGATATTAATTATTTTCCACGTGTCAGTAAATATCTGCTTCAAGAAGTCTAACCGTACCCTCAGAATATTCTAATATAATTTACGAATGGGCCAACAATACATATAATCTTTAAACCACCCTAACGTACCAATACGAACTCTACCAGATCTTGAAATCATTGCATTAGCACCTGAAAACGCTTAGCTGCTGTTTGAGCCACCAGGCATACAAAAAAGCTCAGAGATGGTTTCTACAACGAGAAAGTCAATTTCGCCGCAGAAGAGAGTGCAAGTTCATTATCTTGAATCAACATTGATTCAGCCAAAATGAGTAAAATTTCGATTTTTAAGAATACGCTTGTTCGGAAAGCAGTCTTTAGTCGAAGACGAGAAAGATCGTTTCGTTGATTAGACATTGTTGTAATCACCACCACTATGGCGCTAGGCACCGAAAACGTACAATCACCAGAAACTTAAATATTCCTGAGATTTTATATAATGGTATGACAGCTATATCAATAAACTTATTTGCTTAGAAGTAAGTACGGGTGCTGTACCTAATCATGGACGGCATACAGAGCAGTTATTCTACATGTGATCATGTTATTTATAGAAGAAGAAAAAACAAAACACATGTTCACTGTTACCGACTGGATACTATAATTAAAGAAAAGCAGCTAGCGCGAATAAAAACATTTAAAAAGCGGTGAAATACAAACGGTTTGTGTGATCATATAAGATATGTGCGGAATCTGAACAGCAGTAACTTTTGTATAATGTGGTGTGAATAAGGACTTCGGCAAACCGCGTTTGTCACGCGTATGAGTTTCGAGTGATTAATATTAGAAATTGTATAATAGCGGTTTTGTTGGTTACTGATCAAGATCACAGTCATTTACACCATAATATAAATTTCTTTCTTGGGCGCCTTTTGGTAACTTTCAGAGATTACAATACGCGAGTTGTTTTTCATACATTGTTATGTGAGGACAAAGTAATGTGGGGTATTACTTTGCATCATTCGATCAGTAACAATAATCCCGAGAAAAAAAAGACAATGTTATAACTCATTTGCTATTTCTTTTCAGTGTGATTTGTGATGTGATTTTGATTTTTAACGTAGCTTTAACAATTTATGTATGGAATGTGGCAGTTTATAGTGATGTCTAGCACTGGGTCATCATGCCACGGACATGTAGCATGATGTCCCACCCAGTCACATTATCCTGACCGGGCCGACCAGTCCTAACACTAACCTCTTAATGCTGAGCCCCAAGCGAGGCAGCTGTTAGTACCATTTTTGTAAGTCTTTGGTATGACTCGACCGAGGATCGAACCCACGACCTCCCGCATCCGAGGCGGACACTCTAAATACTAGGCCACCGGAGCGGTTCTATTTCTGTTCAAGTGATGCTATAGACAATGTTCCATGAAAAGAATGTAGTGGAAATCTGTATCGATTCATTACCAGGAGGGTGCGGGTGTTGAAATTTTTACATATTTTTCACGGTTTAGTTTACTTATTGGACCACACTTTGGATGACTGTTAACGGTGAACCAAAATAAATTTAGTTTTTAATATGTAGGATATTATCAGATTGTTGATATAAAAATCAATTTTCTCATTTGTAACATTTCTACAAATGATTTTGACCTACACGAAAAGTGCGGTCACCTCCAATTAGGAAAGGGAGTACTTGATGCAGGAAACAATTAAGATGATTTATATTATTTATCAACACAAACAAATAGTACATCCATCAACTATTCAGACTGGTTTACTTGTGCTTGCATGTTATCTATACACGCAACTTAAAACGCGTGATCATGATGAGGTCGGAATACATTTGAATGAAGCTATGAAGGTCATTGGAGGTTATTAAAGACAAGCTCATATTATAGATATTGCTGACAGTCTTTAAAGGCAGACATTTTATAATCCGTTCATCTATCCATCCATACATGCACACATGCATATCTCAACGTCCCTTTTTTATTTCACGTCTCTCGGTCCATTAATAAATTCATCAATTCATCGATCCTTCCATGAATAAATGTTTACATCCACATATGTAAATATTTCTGTATATGCACAACAGATTCACACATTTACAATAAAGGCCATCAAAGTAAAATTATGCTTTTTATTCTCCATGTTTCTCTCATAAACTTGTATCGATCTGTTTCTCACAGTTGCAGCAATTATTGAGTATCGCTAGAATGTAGTTATTCAGATAGTTTACAACTTTCCTGATACCTAAGCAAATATCTGATGTGTGTGTGTGTATATTTCTTTATAAGCGCACACGATTCACACATAAATATGAATACACATCATTCCGTTTACAACGAAAACAATCAAAGTAGAATTATGTTTTTATTCTTCACATTTTTCTCAAACATGTATCGATACGTTTCCCACACTTCCTTCAGTTATATCAGTATTTGACAAATAAAACTTTGTTCCTCGCTACAAAGTCGTTCATCAGATAGTTCAACGCATTCGTCATTTCTAAACAACTCGCTGTTCCGCCATCACCGTTAGGTTCACCAGGATACCAAAACCAGAACGTGTTTGAAATTGGAGCTCCTCTCACTGTTACATAGTTGGACCCAGGAGTTGTTGTATTACCCACTAACCAGAAATTTTTAGGGCAACTTCCTGAAAACGAGAAATAGTCATTGTACGTTCTGCCTTTTAAATATCTTTATATATTATGCCTAATTACTAAACTTGCATCCAGTTAAATTACGAGAATGGAATGTTTCAACGAAATAGACATTTCTTTTCTCGACACTTGTGTCCAAACTTATAATTTATTTTTCCGGAGTTCTCTTTGGCATTACTTTGCGAAATCACTGACGGGAGGAAAGTATAAACCAACACAAAATGCAAATTGTCAAAATATCGTTTAAATATCTAGCTGCATGAGGTTACTCATAAACAACGTTTTTCCTTAAATGTATTCGCTTTACCGTAATTGAGGTCCATCTCTCATCAATTTAATTTTGAATACGTAATAAATACACTCAACGTACCATATGGTCAAGGTAAACGGATTAACGAAAGGATACAATAAAACGTATTGTACGATTAGAATTACTGTACATAAGACGTAGATGATATTTACTCCCAAAATATTTCAGATAAGCACTTTCTATAATTTTCAGTTGACTAATCTTAACAATATATGATCAACCGTACTCCTTTTTGTTCGCTTGTTTTGTATAATCTGCTAATTCAAGCTGGTTTGTATGCAATTTGGCCTTCCTTACCGTGGCCTGTTCTCTTTTAGTGTTATAAGTTTGAGATACATTTTCCTTACGTTATTGAGGTTTAGTATTCGCGTACCTGTTGATTATGTTACTAATAAATGACACAACCTCAATAGGTCACAAGGTGGAGGAGAGTAAAGTATGGCCATTAGAACCACTATTACACGTATTTGTCACTTACAGGTAACAATTGCAGATTGGTACTATTACACCACAGTCCTAAGTTACTAATTTTCTAGGGGGAGATAACTTCATTGCCCTAGTGATGGCATGCTAGTCGTTGTCCGTCTTCTTTTGTGATTTGATTTCTTTATAACAACACGAGTAAAGCAAACGCAAATCTCGTGACTCAATCTAATACAATCCGTAGTACCTTGTTAACAATGAAAATGCTATAACATACTCCGACAGTTACAAACGAGCTGCAACATGTACTAATTACTGCGTTAAATGAATCTCTATTAGCTTGACAGATATGATTCACGTTCAATTAATTCGTTCGTTATTTGCTCATAATCATTCAGAAAGAGACACAAGAGTGATTACCGACAACTTCCCGATTTGTCTAGATAGTCAATTGCATACAAGAAGATATTTGATACCACTGATCTGCGGATGACTTATTATTATGCTATTACATTACGAATTTTCTTGTAGATGATCTCTTTTTCTTGATTTTGTTGAGCTTGTTCCTTGAAAAGCTGGTAGTAGCACTCGGAGGGCTCCAAAAGGTGACCTCCTTCCGCTCGGCAGACTGTGCGTGCAGCAGACCAGGATTTACAGCTTGAGGACTCGTATCGATAACAGAATCGTCCACACGCGGTTGAGTACAAGTAATAAGTTGATGGACATCCTGGAGAAAAATGTTACATAGGTAGATAATAAAAATACAAACCTATCTCAACCAATCATGCCTACCAAGAATGAAGCTTTTGTATCTTGTAATCTCTGTAATTTAATATATTTTATCAATGTACTTGTTTTCTTCAATTTCATAATCTTTAGCGTTTTTAAAGTATTACAATTATGTTATTATAAGATGGCTTCTATTAGCATCACTAGCTTCTTCCACATATGTGCATGATATAGACACTTTAGCCAATAACTTGTTCATTTTCCTCGTAATCTGTCTCAACATGCGGCTGTAAACACAGCAGAATGTAAAATAGAGAGAGATGTAATTTCTTTCACAATACAATATAATTCTTGATTACCTAATATAGGTCGTATAATTAATAAATAGTATAGTCTCCTAAACTTATCCAATAAAATCAGCGTAAAATCACTTAACAAAGTTAAAAAGCAATTCTCGCTTATAGAAGACCCAAGAATTTGCAAGATTTTTTTAATTAGAAGTAAACAAACAGAAAATAAAACAATACACTTTTTGTCATCTAAATGTAACAGACACCGGTGCTCTCAATATGCTAACATAAGAGAAAGTACTTCTTTCAGTAGTGCTAATACAAAAGAGGTATTTTCTCTACGTGATAACACTAACTGCATATCAACTGATGTGATTTATTGAATAACCTGTAAAAAATGTAGCATGCAATATGTTGGACAAACACGCCAACAAGTTTCTAAGAGAATGAATAATCATCGCTTTCATATAAAAAATTACAGAGAACTTCAGTTTTCCTCTAATATTTCAACACACTTTAACACCAGTAATCTCTCTTTACTCGATTTTTCTTTCATGTCAATAGATATTGTGCATAGTGACATGAATAGACTGATAAAAAAAACTTATTGGATTCATAAGTTAGATACTTTGTATCCTAATGGACTTAATGCTAATGCACTATATAAAATTGTATAACTTAAATTGATATATTGTGTATTCTTTATAACAGTATAATTATATGTATGACTATCAGTCTCCATTTTATTTTATTATTTTACTAATTCAAGTTTCATTAGAGACTCGTGTATCTTTTAGATCTTGTCATATATAATTGTTATGATGATGCATATCATTTATAACGTCACGTAATGACGTCATTGTTTTGAAATAAAAGACGTCATCCGTTACTTTCAAAACATTTCGTGCCAGAAGAGGCATAGATTGAATACGAAACTAGTTGCACAAATGACACTTCCTTCATGCAAGAATCAACATCGTATTAATAAATTTATATTCAGGGTCTCACCACGCAGATCGAGTATATTTCCAGATTGATTCGTCAGTGAAAAATTTACTTGCGATAATAAATTATTATGACATCGAAGATAAATCGGATTAATTGGTTCTTGTATGATTAATATTCCTGGTTGTTCTTTCGGTGAAATCGAATAAAGAACAAATCCTTGATGAGCTTGATCCGACACTGACGCATCGGCGCTGTAGCTGTTTTCGACGATATCACAATTTAGATTAACTGCGACAACATTAGTTATATTTACTATTTCAGGTGAAATATGCCGTCCGGTACCATCGGGAGCGTTATCACGTTTAAGAATAGATGCTGGTGGTAATTTTTTTCTCCATGCGTCATGTAACTTAGAAAGTAATTCATCAACGGTGTCATCAAGAGATTTTTTTAAATTCTGGTACGTTATAACTTGGAAATCTAAAATTTGGTAACATCTCCTCGGTCAACGAATATGTGTCTAAAAATTTTTGTTTATTATCTGTTTTTTCATCTATTATTGTTTGAATTATTTTCTCGTGTACATATTTCATATTGTACATAACTTGATTTAACATTTCTACGTATTTAATGATCTCGCTACATGAACTTGATACATCAAAAATACACTCCTGAAAATATTGCCGTAATCGCTGTAATTGTTCTTCATAAACCAGACTATAAAATTTTGATAATTCATTAATCTTAGTTAGATAAAATGTAATATGTGATGATGACCAACTAAAAGTCCACATCATGTCATCTTTTTTTCTGAAGATAAAATCAATATTTGTTGATGCCACTATGCCAGCTAACATTGATTCGTAACCTCTAATATAATGATAAGATTTTCTGTCTGTGGTATAATCAGATTTTTTGGGTTCTGCTGGTGGTGATGGTTGCGGTGGTTGATCCTCAGGCCAACCTAGTACGGTTCTTATTGAACTAGCATAAATATCTATGATATAATTTGAACTGACCTCGATGATCGACGTTAACGTTGGCTCATGTGCGGATATTTTTATTCCAGGATCTTCTCCTGTTATATTTTTTATTCTGTGTGTTAGCTCATCATTGATTTGCTCAATCTGATATGTACCTGTTGGCAATCCAACTACGGTTCAATCCGGCGATCCGTCTGGTTTATTTTTATTAGCAAAAACAATTATTTGATCGTAATCCACCAAATGATTTTGATTTAATATTTGGCCAGCTGTGGTAGACTCATAATTGTGCTAGTGCGATTTCATTAATAGAAATAGCTGTTGGAAAATTAATACTAAACTCAGGCTTAGTTGAGCTCGCCGATATCATCGTTGTTTTTTGTGGGATCGTGTTCGCCGCAATCTGCTACAGCGAATCTGTCATTATTTATATTCGTGGCTTTAATCGTTTGATTGTAAATCTTGGTCATCAACGAGAACTCTGCGTCAGATATAATACCATCATTGAGACTCTCTGATAAGAACGAAGATAACTTTGAATATGCTGCTGTTGCTGTGTTTAACTTAGCCGTGTCCTCGGTTAATTTTGCACTAGTGCATGAAGACATTTTTTTTTTATAATACTAAATACACCAGCCAACGTAGTGGTCACAGAAACAACAATAGTAACTGTTATTGGCATCATCATCGTCATCCCAGATAATATTATTCCTGCACCAGCAACGGCCGCCGAGACAGAGTAGACGACAACATCAATGATAACCAATCTGCGCTGATATTTTTTTATTTTTGCCTGCTATATGTCAATGATGCTCTTCAACGACGTTTGCCATGCACTCGCTTGATTATATCTGTACTTGGATGCGCTCATTATACTTTTTGTATCCAATTAAATGTTGAGATGTTTTGCCAACAAATTCTATCATGTATGAGTAAGATGCTCTAGATAAAGTAGTATCATCTGATTGTAATACAAATACTGCTTCAACATCTTTTTCTAATTCAGTGGTTACCGGGTAAAATGGCTCAATTGGTGGTAATCCAGCTTTGATTATTTCAAATTTCATTATGCTAATTATTGATAATCTATATATGCCAATAATTGCTGTAGTATATTTTATTGTGTTATCTGTTTTTGTCCATGCTGTAGATGAATATAATACCATGCGATCTGTATTAGCAATATCTTCAGAGATTTCTTTTAATTTCTACAAGTTTTATACTAACTATAAAAGAGTTTTCAAAGAATTCCTCAGCTGCTTTGTTTGATCTCAAAGTGTTTTTTCTGAAGTTTGTAAATGTGATTATATGTTGATCATATTCTGCGCGTAAAATACCCAATTTTAAATTTACATCATCGATGTATCTTTTTGTTACTGCGACTTTACCTGCTGTTGGGTCTCCAAGTGAATATATTTTATTTTTATTCATATTAAGTTCTCCCAATATTTTATCACCGGCGATTTTTACGCGACTATTAATTTCTTCATTAATGGTCGCAAATGATTTTTTTGAGTCTTTAATCTTACCATCACTGGTAATATTATCTTCGACGGCGTCTGAAGCGCGTTTGATTATATCTGTTCTTTTAAATATTACTCGTTTTTAACTTTCCATGTTGATCTTGAAAGACAGTAACCTCGTCAGGATCTACTCCTGCTATCGATACAAGATTATTAACATCATTTTTTGTTGCATATTTAGATAAATCAACACCAACGGGAGATTTTTTTAACATAAGTGATATCAGAGATCTACCATAAATATAAACCATTATTTATATTTAATTGATTTAATTTATTTGACGTGTACTCGTGGACTGTTTTATGATAGGGTTTATTTGAATTAGATATCGCTGCAAGTACATTTATTTCTTCATGTCTACATATCGGAGGATCGGTTAGTGTCTGTGTTGGTAACGTAGAATACCACGTTGGAGTATTTAACTGCGATACATAATTTAAAAACTCTTGTGGCGGCGCCAACCCGTATGAGTCGGCGTAAATAATTTCACGTGGGTTAATAGCATAAGCAACCCAATGCGTACCTGATCCAGTGCTGTTATCGAGATTTATAATTCCAGTCTCATATTTCTTTGGATGCGCTGGTATTCGATCTCGCATAAATACTCCTCTGAAATAACTTTATTTTTAGTTTCTTAGCAGCGTCAATTAGATCGAAATTCGACATTGGTGTTAGATTTTTCCATACCATGGAGGTGTTCCTGGTAGTCGAAGGCCTTTTCATTTGTTTTACCATATTTTCCATTCATTTCTTTTTTCAGTGCCATTCCTGATGATGTTCCAACAGCACCCAACGCAGCACCTTTTGCTCCGGCTGGTGCGGCCGCGGCCATCAACGCTGGTAACGCAGCCAGCAGTGGAAAAAATCCACCTATTTTAATCATATCTTTGACGGCGCTTGCAGATAAATCAAGTTGGACCCCAATGTTATGTGATTTAGCTTTATTAAAATGTTTTTGCTGCGTTATAGTTACTGATAACTTATTTGGCCCACCTTGAATCTGATTATTTTTTAGTGTTAATTTTAGTGTGTTTTGGTGTTCCTACTCTGTATTGAGTAGATTCAGCACTATTAGAATTATCTTTGGCAAACATCATACTAGGTCCAGATGATCTAGTATAATCATCTGAATATCTTGCTAGGCCAATAATTGTTCTTGCCACATCGACGTTATCATTAATTGCTTCAATTTCTTTTCCATCAATCATGTAAGCGGCGCTCTTGAATAACGCCATGATACCATTATTGACAAATCCAATTTTAAAATTTGCACCATATAAAGTATTATCATTTTTTATGATCTCACCAACAACTTCAATAAACGCCTCACATGGCAAAAAATACCTGGTTGTATCCTGTACTTGTAATTCAATTCGACTACTACTATTCGGTGTTATCGCGTCATACGAGTAATATTGATAATCTCGTATTGAATCATCCTTACTTATTGGCTCATTCATGTCAAAGGCGGCGTTAGATATTCGCGAGAACATTTTATTATAAAAGATTATCTTCTAAAACTAAGACCATCTCCTGAAATCATACTAGTATTTGCTATCTCATTTTGTTGAAGAGACGCTAATTTTTGATTAGCTGCGTTATTTATTATTTTACTGACGTCGCCAGGCATCACATTGGTACTAAGTAATTTCATGGTTGGTTTTTTTCGCCGTATTAATTTTAATATTCTCCTTAACGGCGTCAAATGCTTTATTAGCAGCTGCGCTAACAGCGGTGGTGGCTTTATCGCGAACAAAGTCCATCGCTTTCATTGATAACTGTTTAGCAATAGGACCTACTTTAGGAGCTATTCGTGTAATAAAACCCTTGACTGTATCACCTAATCCGGTACCGTATGTGAATTTATACATAGGCAACCGCGCATTAACCACGCAAGCTTGCACCTGTCTACGATGACTCTTGTGTACAATCATTTTATTTAACTGTTTACTTTAATCCTGTAATCGTCAACAAACTCATCAATAAGATCCCGGTACACTTTAATATCAATAATGTTATCTTAAAATAACCTTCGACAGATATCAGTTGCTTCATTAATTCTTTCGTGTGAATTATTTCCTTCTCGTTTTCCTCCAATAAGAACCTCCAATCGAGATACATCATTAACAACGTTGTCAGGGCAGATAGAATTATAACCACTACCAATAGTTTCTGGTACATCTTGAAATTCTTCTGAAGATTGTAGTTCTCGAGATTTTATTTCAGCACTAACAAATTTTCTAAATTCTAAATAATTTGGATTTTTCGCATCATAATTTTCAACCGTAGAAGCAAAATATACTAAAGGAATCCATTTTTTTTTCATTTATTTTATCTAAATATTTTGGTTTCATATATTTGGGCTGAATCAGTTGCGGATGGTGAATGAATATGTGATGTCGCTGCGTTATCAGCAAAATTAAAATTTCCTTTAATGGTAAAAACGCTATCGGGTGAAATTTTATATTCACCTGCGTATAAATCCAAAGGAACACATATTGAGATAACTGACCATAATTTTCATGCGTGGACTAGATCGGTAATACTTTTTCCAAGAGATCGTAATATTAAATTCTATCCAGCAGAGAATTCTACGGTAGAAAATTCCACAGTAGAAAATTCTACGGTAAAACATTCCAGAGAAATGTTTGATTTTATTTATAAAATAAGTAAATTCGATCCAGTGTCTGTCTGGTTCTTTTCCAGCGATGAGAAATAAGATCAATTCGTGCGACCCAACGGAGATATGTACAAAAGTGAATAGTTACATAATTCAATGATAACGATAGCAGAAAAATATTCAACAAATAAAGATTTACTTTTTAACTGTTTTACTATTTCATATGTTGTTGCACACGCAGCAAGAGAAAAAATTCATGGAAACCGACGCGACGAGAATTTCTTAAATTTATACAACAAAGTTGCATCGACTATGCCATGGTGGATTGTGGAATACTGAATACAATTACGCTAATATGATATCATTTGACATGATGGCGTGTTATCCAGGAAGTTTTTTAGGATTAGGTGAATGCGCTAAATATTTTGCTTAGTTTGGTCATCCTACCCACGAAATGACTCGTGTATCAATTAACGGTCCGTTACCAGAGTTTCCATTAACAGGATTCGCTCGTGTTGTATCGTTTAAACTCGCTAATGATTTACATAAAATATGTTATGTTTGGTTTGGTAAACATTTTTCAGAACAAAAATGGGATCCAATAGTGTTACTGAGATACATGTTAGATTCAGCAATGTTAACGTCGCTAATAGTCAGTGAAGCAATTATATCATATAAAAAAAAAACAAACTGAGGTTTGGTTACCAACTGAACACGACGATGCAAAAGATTTAGGTAGAAAAATAATTGGTAAATTTACTCAAGGTGGTGCATATGATCATCATCGACCATTGTAGATTAATCATGGACGAAGCCGAATTAGATTTTATAATTACCGATACCACCGAAAAGGTATTTTTGTAACAGAGAAAATATATATTTATATGATGGAACAAAAGTGGGTACTGTGGTTAGTTATCTCGAAGAAGAATCACCACAGTAAACTCACTTGAGATCATCGATGTTAGCGTATGCGAGTATAAATTTAGTTTCGATGATAAATAAATTTCCCAGCGACGCAGTTAGAGTATCAACCGATTCGTTCTACATTGATAGAAAACATTTATCGACGCTAGAAAAATTAACAGGAGATGGTTCATGGAGTACATGGAGAGTAAAAGATGAGAGTATTATATATTACTGTGAAAACGCTGATGTATCAGCTGAAGATAAATACTACTCCGATAGCGTATTAGAAATTTCAACGGCACCGTCTAAGTGTGATCCTATCTCGAAATATAAAACAGTTTACGTAAACGGACCGGGTGGATCAGGAAAAACGACGCGAATTATAGAATTATTTAAAAACTCTGACGTGATCGTATTAACGCCAATACACCGGTTAGCGCGAGAGATGAGGCAGAGTGGTGTTAATTCTAGTACGTATCACAGTTTTTTTCAAATATAACGGTGGTGCATGGAATCCTTCGCGAATAAGAGAAAAATACATAAATAAAGTTATTATCTGGGATGAGATTTGTACTGTGTTTGTTTGAGTACTAAAAATGTTCTTGGATTGGTTATTAACAAAAAATACCGCCGTGATAATGTGTGGTGATCACGGCCAACCAAATCCTATTGATGGAGAATCCATTCACGAGTGGTTGAAAAATTTTGCTGATTATTATGAAGAAGTTAATACCGATTTCAGATCACTCGATGGTCGGTTAAGTGAATTTAAAAAACTAATTTGATTACAATCAAATAAAATTCAGTGTAGTGTAATGCGAGAAATAATTCCAGAATCATCAATGAAAGATTTTTATCAGCGTGGACGCCAAATGATCTAATAGTCGCTAGCAAAAAAATAATTCGAGATGTACTTCAACAAAAATTATTTAAATTACATCAAGAAAAATTTCCATTATTACCAATGCCGTTATATTATAGACCAGCTGATACCAGACAACAAAATATTGATGTTGATGTACCTAGTGAAGGAAAACAGAATCTTGTGTTAAATGATATTATCACAGTTGATATTAATAATGTTGAAAACGCACTAAACGCAGAAAGATCTCCGTGGACACTAGGATATGCTATGACGATTCACTCTTCGCAGGGATTAACTATAGCTGATACTCGTGTTTGGATTGTTGATGATTACATAGAATGGTCTAACTTAGTTTACTTAGCTGTTTCTAGGGTTAGAAAAATATCTCAATTAGGACGCATCGTTCTAGACAGATTAATTATTAAAGATGAAATGGACGATTATGTGATAAAGAAAAAATTATTCAGTTACAAACAATTTGATAACAAAATCGACTATGAATTTGATTTGGATGTAGATTTTATTTTATCGTTGAAAGAAAAACAAAGCAACCACTGTTCCAGTTGTAATAGTATAGTGACATGGCAGTATCAGAAAAATGATTCAAGGCAGTTTACCGTAAACAGAAAAAATAACCAACTAGGCGACAATCGTAATAATGCTACCTTAGCGTGTTTAGAATGTAACAGGCATGGAGTTGATTATGTAAGTGATTGAGGTGGTAATTGAGTATCAGCTGGAATTGCTTGTAATTGCTCACGAGTAAAACCACGCTGAGGAGCAAGTAAATCAGGTGTATAAATCGCTGGTCTGCCTGATGATCTTCTTACAGTTAATATTTAATATGTTTTTGTACTCCAAATAGGATCTATTGCTCTTTTTCTACCACCTTCAGCTTCACCTGGCTTATATAGATATCTAACAATAACATCAACTAACACTGGCCGAGTTGAAAAATAACGTCTTTTTATTGGTATAATTTTTTTTTTTTTGTGATTGCAGTTACTTGTTTCATTGATATTGCTCGCGTCGGTTCGTTATTTATTGCTGCAACAACACCTGGTAACCTAGTAACCCAGTCATTAGATCGTTTATTTTGAATAAATTCCATCGCATATTGATACCCAAATAGCCTCTCAGCTGGTGTTCGATTAAATCGCTGAAAAATTGCTTGATCGTTATGGATGTTAACTTTTCCACGTCGTATTTTTACATTTTTCTGTTTCATTAAAAGAGTAACCGCACCAAGAAATTCTCTTCCAGGATCAACCTAAAGTAGACGCGGCCACGTTAATGGTCATCGATAATAAATTTTTCTTAAATACGCTAGCAACCTTAGTTGCTGTTTTAGTTATTAAGGGCTCAGCGTCCTTGTATCTGCTTGCGATATCAATTACTGTTAGCACGTATTTGTAAGTGATATCATTAACAGTATCGTGTGGTAAAAACATGATATCAGCCTGATGAACTTCATTAGGAACACTAACGTCAAAGTGTGCGTGCTCAATTCGTTTAGGTGGTGGTAAATATATTTGCCAGATAGCCTGTTTAGATAACCATGCAGCAGCCACTGACGGTTTTACTCCAGCAGCTTTTGCAAGTATTTTAATAGCTGGTTCACCTCGCCAGAAGCCAGTAGGAGAGTAACATATTGCTCCCATGATATTAATTACCAGCTCTTAAAACTAATTTACCTTTCATGGCAGTATTAATTATCCAATTAGCTAATCTCTCTTTGACTGATTTATCTTTTATATAATTTAGCGTGTGAATTAATTTTACATCAGCAAGATGTCGCTGTTGCAAATCTTCGACAGGCTATATCATGAGCTAGACAGGCTAAACCAATTGCATTTATTGGATCCTCACCGTTATTTGGTTGATCCTGATTATTTAATCTAATATCAAGTCTGGTTCCTGGTCCACAATAATTATATCCTGGCAAATGTTTTTCACCACGATATTTAGACCAAAAAAAATCCTGGAACAGACATTAACTTTGTTGCAATATCACCTACGTGGATTCTCTTTTTTTAAATTTGTTTTTGATTTAACTTGCTTCTGACTCGATGAAGAAAATCTAAATTTCTTTGTACCACAGTTTGTACATGTACCAGTAACAGCCGATCTGTTATTGCGTGTAACAACCATAGTTAGATCCTTCGTTGGTGTACGTGTTTTACATTTCACACAATATAAATCCATGTTATAACATATATGATGAATGCAATTGATTTTTCAGCCACAAAAAAATCAACCCCAGTTAAACATCATGCAGCGTTACCAAAATCAATTAGAATGATAATATTAGGCCCATCTGGTAGTGGAAAAACTCAGTTGTTGTTGAATTTGATAATGAAATGGTTAAAATGTGATAAATTATATCTAATTGCACCATCTGTCGACGATCAACGATGCTACCAAATATTAAAAGAATTTAATGAAAACGCAGCGTTGATAAATGACGGTAATGATATTATTGATTTTATAACAGAATTGAAGAAGCTCCTTCGATCGATTCTGTAGATGGTTCGATTAATAATTTGGTTGTCTATGATGACATAATGTTAGATAAGCAAGTACTGGTGTTATTTATGTAACTCAACGGTACACATAAATACCAACAGTGATTAGAGATAATCGTAACATTTTAGTCGTTTTTAATGGCGTCGACGCGCACACGTTGAGAAATATTCACCAAACTTGGTGTAGCGGTGATATGGATAAAAATAAATTCAGAAATTTCTTCAGCCACGCTCAGGCTACCCCTTAGGGATTCGTAACAGTAAATTTATGTGATCCTAGAACAAGATATCGAGTTGGTCTTGATAGAATATTTTAATGCAAAATAAAAACTCTAGTGTAAAATTTCCTGACTGAGTGATTTTTTTACTATAGCAGCATGGAGGGCGGATTCTATCTTAGTTGGTCGTAAAAATTAAAACAAAAAATTAATATCCATGGAAGCATTTATTTTGATAATCAACCTTCTCTTCAAGTTAATTTTTCATGGTGGTTTTATTTATCTATCGGAATCCACCCGAATCCACTTAAAAAAATAATATTCATGGAAGCCTTTATTTATGAAAAGCAGCCTCCCTTCGAACTCAGTTTTCATAGAAGTTTTTTTTATTTGTTGGAAACCCTTGGACGGCTCGCCCTCCCTGCTCCTCCTGGGGCTGACGTTGTAGACGTTGTTGTAGGCGTTGTGGTAGGCGTTGTTTTAGGCGTTGTAGGCGTTGTAGGCGATGTCGGTGTAACATTTCTAAGCCGAAGAAGTTCTGGCAAGATTCCTAAAACAAGGATGGCGAAGGCTGAAATAAAAGCGAATTTTGCAAATATTTAACAATATGTTAAAAATAACACAAGTCATGAAATGTAAAGAAATAAGAAAATAACCTAGCCAATAATAAAACATTATGTAAGCAGAATCTGTTTAACTTCATTTGGTTTCTCATGCATCAGCTAATTAATCATAACGAAAATGGATTACGAAGAACGTATACATGTCAACTGTGTGAAACAAGAAGTACATCAAGAGACAACGAAGAGATTATCAAAGTGAATTTTTAGACAATGACTTTAGCATGATCTTGTTTTAGACGAAATAACCAATACATAATTTCCATCGAGGCATTGGTCACAACAAATCAAACTGAAAAATAAAACATGTTATTTTATCAGAATTTAACCAAACTTTATTAAACTTAAGAACACCGACATAAAATCAATATATAGCAATGAATTAGCCAATGCATCATTAAAAATACTTCTTTATTGCTCTAAAAGCTATGCATACATACGTACATACATACATACATACATACATACATACATACATACATACATACATACATACATACATACATACATGCATGCATACATACATACTTACTGTCACTGAATTGTATAAATCCTTTCATTTATTCAATACATCTACTCGGGTTTCGTTTTGTGTATACTACGATACCCGAGGTTGATTTATGTATATTGTACAATATTTCAAAACAGTTAGTTCGGTTCATGATATGCCGCACGTGCAAAGTGCTTTAAATGGGAAAAGCTGAATGTTTTCAGCGCACAATGTACGATGACTTCGTCTGTGTATAAATGCCTCACCGTAAGATTAAATATTTACATTACGGAACGTCTTATCAATGAGCGGTCTACTTTAGGGACTTGGGCATCTTCAGCTGTAGAGGTGTGTTATTTTTTAGTTTCTTGTGTATAAGTTATAACTATTGTACTAATATTTTTGTATGTTTGATATGTAGCTTCGGTTTACATAGTGTAATGCAAATAGTTTCTATTCTGGTTTGTGGCTTAGCAAGGGGTTTATATTAGCTGCATTTCTAAGAAACGTTTAGCACCGTATAACTCTTGTCGGGCATGGTTAGGTTTACTTCTGAGCCTGTTTTTTTTTTTTTTTTTTTTTGCTTTTAGTGTACCGATAATGTAAGCTGTATAACTTACCGTAAATAACGTCATTACATTGTTTCGTATATGCTCGTGTCATGCATTCTACACGGTGTTAGATATATTTTCAGCTGACCCGAGTAACCAGCGTGATAGGAGTGGTCGGACAGACCCGAGTGACCAAAGCGATCCGAGTTATCGGAGTGATTAAAGACGACGTGGTACTTGCTGAGGACTGCAATGCTAACCATAGAAGTGGACCATAATAGATGTGAAGCTGAACCATAACACCCGTAGTGTTGAATAAACAGTGTAGCTGATCGAGTAGTAGGTGATCGGGCGATGCTGACCGAGATGGTGGACGCTGATTGCTTGATTTACCAACCTGGAATACTTATTGCTTGATTGACCAGTGTGACTGGTAGCCGAGTGTGCTGGTGATGGAGTGTGTAACTCCATACATGTAATATTTTAGCCGTGGGCCAATTTTGGGCTGTTTGTAAAACCCAGTGTGTTCTGAGCCCTGTAAAGATAATCTGTATGGTTGTCCCGTTCGTTTACATCATTTCACCATATGAGTGAATACATTTTACTATATGTCGAGTACAATACTAACTTTATTTTACTTTTTGAGCAAAACACATCAATCCTTTCTTTGTGATTCCACTGTGAATCATTCACTCCTTGTCCTAGTACTGCGTAAGGTCATTTATTTGCATTTTCATTATTAAATCCTTGCGCTTTTATGTTAATTGATCCAAAATATGGATCATATACACGCACATGGTAATCATAAAAAATTCTTCATTCAAGTCGTTCATTACTAACATTGTATTTGTGTCACCATCAAGTGTTCTGTTGTGAATCCGAAATCCCACCCAGTTATCTTGTTATACATACATACATACATACATACATACATACATACATACATACATACATACATACATACATACATACAGATATACATACATATATGTAACAAATGCCTTTAAATGCAAAATAAATGAATGAACGCAGCAACAGATTAACAGAAAAATGACAGACAGATAGACAGAAAAGATGTCGAATATGCACGTATTCAATGAGAGAATAAACACAAATTCCAAAAATAGATCCATATCCGGTTTGTAACCCTGGTGGTCCTGGAATCATCACTCTTGGAATTATCAGTCTTCCGTGAATGAAGTTGGTTACTGGAAAAGTGCTGAGCAACCCAAGCACTACAAACAAAAAGATCGAGTATCTCATTGCGTTTGGTACCTGCACGATAAATCAGAATTGTTAAAATCGACTTCTATCTCTATCTCTTTTTCTCTCTCAATCTTTCTCTCTCTCTCTCCCTCTCTCTCTCTCTCTCTCTCTCTCTCTCTCTCGCTGTACATTCATGAATATATATATATATATATATATATATATATATATATATATATATATATATATATATATATATATATATATATATATATATATATATATATATATATATATATATATATGCCTCTTTGTGTCTCTGTCTCGCTATCTAACGTTAAGTGACACGATTAGAGTATTTGTAAATGGATTCGGAGGACATGGCAGATATTTGGTTTCAAACAGTTATTTCTCCCTTCGTCAAATATATAGGTTACTGGAATATTTCTGTACGCTGTTGACTCACCTTGAAATAAACCGCATTCAACTTCTTAAACTTTCATTCTATCTCGGAATAATAATGGTGCACAAATATATTATTTGTTAGTACCACCACTCCACTTCGCATGGCCGTGTCAGAAGATCCGTTCCAGCTAAGCGTGGTCTCATACACCCCATAATTATACAACTCGCTGTGACATATATGCCAAGAAACTTTATATAGTTTTAGTGGAATTTTGTATACTGCCATTCGAGACCACAGGAGATCATGCATCCATATTGTGAATGAATTCGCGTCTGAATCTAATATGGGAAGAAAAACTTTATCAGATTCATCATGCGTTTATATTATAGCGTCAAAAAAAACGATTTAATGGCTCTATTTTGAATGCATTATATCGAGTTTTCGCAAAGACTAAAAACATATTGAATTATATTTAAAGTAAGTTGGGGTAAACACAATAAACACTTAGCGAAGATTATGACAAAAATCATATACTGTTTTTATATGAAGCCCTGAAAGATATATAAGAGTCACAGACTTTGAGTTACCCAGCAAGGTCTTGAAAATAGTGTAACATCCTGCGAAGACAGTGACAACAACAAAGACAGTGTATTTATTGTAAAAATATTTGTCAGTAAATAAGCAATTAAACTTATGTCGACTGTGAAACAGATTAAGAGAACGTAGGATACGTTCTCCAAGTCGTAGAAAAAGACATATTCTTGGCACTAATAGGACGTATAGCAGCCACGGCTGATTGTGAGGAACCATCCTCCAGATGAACCATAGGTGGAAAACTGTATCAACTTGAGCAATCCGCACGAAGAAACGGAATTTCGATACCAAGAGTTATAACATAAACAGGTATACTTGCTCTACTAGTATTTCTGCCGTAGATGCCAGGTCAGAGCATGAGGCAGCTTAGTGAAACTGAAGTACAATTATTTAATCAGATTCATCCACGACGCAGTAAGGTCGAAATCGTAAACGTGGTTGCTAATGAGGATATATGAGGCCAACGGAAATGCTAATTCTATATACCCTGTTTTACATTGCCCAGCTGTTATGTATATTTTATTTAATCTGTATCTGATTTAATTGTTTGTAAGTTTTTAAATCTTTCCATTATTTTTATTTCATTATATGTCAAAATAATGTCGTTTTGTTAACGAGGAGCTCATACCTTTTCCAGAAACATGTTTGTCCTTGACTGTTTAGTTTAGTAAACAAATAAGGCTTACCTTGTTCCCGATCTTAATTCAAAATAAGTAACGATCACGTGAACAAGTTTTTATTAATTTTGTTTGTGGGAATAATAAGGTTGAGATCGAGGCTGTGTTGGTTACGTGACCCTCCACTTCTAAATAGTTTTCAGTTAAGTAAACAACTTTAATTCTATGAGTAAAATGATTGGTTTTCGTCAGGGCCATATTTTGACAGTACCTGATATAAATATGATCATGAAGACCTCATATGGGCACGCATTATGCGGCTTAAAATTACTGGATCTACATTGTTTTAGAGAAATAATTAGAGCTGGGCTTTTACACTGGAAAGTGTTTGTTGTGTCAGTTGGAGTTATAATTTTTATTTGAATTATTTGATTTCTAAACGATTAATTCGTTTCTCTGAAAATATTGAGAGTGCTTATATAGAATTCTTGATCAAAGAGTTTTCTTAAAAATTGTGTTCGAATTTCCAGCACCGGAGTGTTATTTCTTGTGTTCCTACCAGGAACTGTACACAACATTACTGTACCAGATACATCATATGTCATCGCCTTCTATCTTGGATTCTTCGCCGGGGCTCGAACATAATGCATTAGAACATTTCATTAGTAAGATTTCTAAAATTTAATTCGTGGATATTTTTCTGGGAGTGTTTTAGGATTTGATTATATAAGTTCTTATTTTTTCGTTGTTACAGTATTTTTCCAGGGAAATAAATTATTTATTAAATTATTCAAATCTTGATGTTTTCACCCTTTCTTGTGTCACTGTTTATTCGAGCCTCAACAAAAGTAACATAAGAATTGGGAGCTCGTTCTCAGATAAATTTGAATTGTGGCAAAAAGATTTCAGAAAACATTCTTTTTGAAATTTGAAATCACCATGTTTTGAAATCCACAAGCGTTTTCTAAATTGTCATCAAAAGTTCTTTCAAATCCTATCCAGGAACAATTAGATCTTTGAGAAGAGATGAATTGATTGAACGTGCCAGAAAAGACGATCTTTCTGAGGTAAAGGCTTCCTTAACAAAATTGGAAATAAGAAATATTTTGGTTCACTACTTGGTAGAAAAGGATGTTTTGGATAAAAGTGGATTAATTTTGATCAATGTGCCTGTATCAGACTCTGATATAAAAAGAAAAAAAAATAGAATTCAAATACAAGTTGGAATTGGGGTTGAGGAAGCTAGAACTTCAGAAAGAAAAAGGAGAAAAACAAATGCAGTAGCAATTCAAAAAAGAAAACGAACTAATGAAATCGTAATAAAGAGCAAATGCATTTACAATCGGAAGAAAGAGAGAAAGAAAGACAAATGCTATTACAAAAAGAACAAATGTATTTACAAGCGGAAGAAAGAAAGTAAGAAAAGTAATTTCATCTGGACTATAATATGGCAGGAGGCTTTGTCAAGTTGAAAGCCATACTGAAAAGCGCGCCAGGTCTTACAGCTCGACATTTCATCCAATCATTTAAACTGTCTGTTGATGCAAGTGAGCAGTTTTGATTCAAGAAGAGGAAATTGGTATTGATCATCCAGCGTGCTATTATTCTAAGAAATTAAAAAAGCAGCAAAGAAATGATTCATCATTCGAGAAGGAATGTTTGGGTTTGATATTGTTATTACTCTTTTTTCAATAATTGGGTTTAGTGACCACAAGCCCCTTATTTTCAGCGGCAAGATGTAAAATCAAAATCGAAGACTACTAAGGTAGAATTTGTTATTACTGAGTGTTTGTTGTGTCAGTTGGAGTCATAATTTATCTTCCAATTATTTGGATTCTAAAAGATTAATTCATTTCTCTGGAAATATTTTGAGTATACAGAATTCTTTAACCAAAATGTTTCTTAAAGACTTTGTTCGGATTTCTAACAAAGGAGTGATACAGCATTCGTCGTCGCCTTCTATCTTAGATTCTTCATCTGGTCTTGAACTTGAATTCATTAGAACATTTCATTAAATGACTTCTATAATTTAATTTGTACATTATTTTTGGATTATTTTTGTTATTTGACTCTTATAAAGGTAAGTTCTTATTTTTTCATTTTTACAGTATATTTTCAGGGAAATGAATTATTTGATAAATATTTCAAAGCTTGTTGTTTTCATCGTTTCTTGTGTTACTGTTTGTTCGAGCCTAAACACGTAACACAACGACCGTAGCGACAAACAAGATTGTCAGGAAAGGACATTTAGATCATTTTGGGGCTAATACTTGATTATATCTCATGACCACCCGAAAAATCTCGATCACCGGCAAATGATATGTTAACAATCTAAAACCTATGGTTTTGGAGTAATGCCTTGAAAATACTGAGCCATAATAACACTGAGGCTGCTAATATCACAATCGACACGCTTTTCCGAAGATTCTCGAGAACTTGGACAAATTCACCAACGCAGTTTCGGGATGGACTTGATTTACATTCTAACACCAAGGTGTATTCCAACACTAGCATTAAGACATGTTACACGCAATGACAACGCGTGTCGCGAGTGGTTGCTGTAATACGCGCTGCATCTTGCGTACAATCATACAGGTTATCGACATCATGCTGAATCTACCCTGATATCTCTGATAATATGTTTGCTTGGAATACAACCGAAAGCTTTTGCCGATGTGGGTATCAACTTTGATACTGAAATTGATATGTTATTGCAGATAACCATGGAAAACGTGGACGGCACTAATACTCAAGCAGAGTATTGCCGTTATGTGCGTATAAAATATGTTTTCTTCATTCACTGATATAGAAAGCACCGTGCAAGAAAGTTTCCGTGTCGCAACTGCCTTTGTGTATAAAGCACCATTCTTTCTATACATAAAACTGCTCACACTAGCAAGTAAAAATATGAGGAAAAATCATGTAATAAATTGAAACAAATGATGTGCGGAACATAAAAAACTAAACATTTTGCAGCGATAGATACATAGAAAATAATTATACCGTTTCACACTGAATGTTTTCTATTTAACTCTCTTTAAAAAGGTTCAAGCTACCTAACACATTTTAATAATTCAACGTCATGATTATGAAATATACCCCCTGGAAGGGGTGGGGGTAGCATCTATTGAATATTGGTATAGTTTTTATATCCTGTTAATCAATTCCATCTCCACGTATTAAAAAAAAGATCAAATAGAGGGTGATCCTTTCTGATAACGAAGAGTGAGGTAAATGTGTTTCTTACAAGATCTTCATTTAAGCTATCAAAGAATCTTTGTATCGTTGGAGTTGCTGTCTTTGCATGTCGAATACTGGCAGTGTCATTGTAATGGTTACCACATTTATTTGTCATTAGGAATCTGTTTATATTATGTAAGAATTTCATATTCTCATCAATCAGTTTAAACGTTCCAAACCAAATGTCAGTACCTTTAATAGTTTAGTGCAAAGTAATATAGCTATGAGGACATTCAAAAAGCTAGCGTGACTATATGCAATTCAACGTAGGGCTCATGAGATAAAGCTATATCTATTTACACTACCATAGACAAGAAAACTAACGTAACAAACGCGTGCGATTCTATTTGAGAGGAGCAAATGTACTTCGTTTATATTTACATGAAACAAGAACCGCAAAGTAGATAATGTTTAAGTTCGTAATCATTTTCTTCCATATCAATTCCAAATTGTAGGGATTTTCTGAAGGAGACTCATACCAAAAACTCTTTACGAAACATTAAGATAGATGTATATCAGTGGATATCGTGATCTCGAGTTTGATTTGAAGTTAGAGCCTGGCAAGTCACTGTGGTAAACATAATCAGTAATGTACAGAGTAGTATAATTAGACTTACCGTTTCCTGCTCCGACACTGTCACAACTAAGAAGAGAAGAAACAAAGCCCTATTTCTTTAGATCATTCCAACACACGACGGCCAGTACCAAAACTGACAAATTATCTTTTGACTGATGTTCCGCCTTCTTGATCGCGTGATGAAAAGCGACCAATAAATGTAAATGTTATTTGATATAATCACTGCGTATGCGGACAAATTTGAGATGGAAAAACTGTACTGCAATAAAATTACTAATTTTTGGTATACCTTGAAGCAATTTAACATAAAATAGATCTATCCATCATAATTTTGTACATGCTAACATAAATATATATTCATCATAATTTCTTTACCTGCCAACAAACACACACACAGATATATATATATATATATATATATATATATATATATATATATATATATATATATATATATATATATATATATATATATATATATATATATATATATATATATATATATATATATATATAATTTATGACTAAATAGAGATAAACAGTTGGATCAATATTTGTGTTATGTTTAATGCACATTTATTTAATATATCGAAAATAAATAAATGTAAAAAACATATTTCTTATATATTGTTGACAAATGTTAAATATTTTATCAGAACTCAATTATTATAATAAAACATTACGGTGTGCATAATCCTTATTAACAAGTATTTTATATGCAATTAATCACATTATATTGAGAATTAATTTAGAAATGCATTTTATTTTCAAAGAATTAGTAAACTTACCTGTATGATATTAGATTATACTTTTACCAATTAAGTTTTCCTGCAATGTAGACAAATATAATAATATTCTTATCTAATTGTAAATAGTGGACATAATTCAGAAAGAAAAAATATATAAATAAATAAATGAATAAATAAATAACAGGATTAGTTAATGTCATATAGTGTTTTTGATTTTAGACCATTTGGATATACCGTATTAAGACGGTAAATCAAATAGGTTTCCTTTAGCAGACGTTCCATTTCAGAATCAGCTTTAACAATATGTTGGAAGGAGAAATCTTGCAAGGTATGGGAAATTTTGTTAAAATGTGCGGAAACATGAGATGAAATGGATTGATCGATATAATTTTTTTTATATCTTATCTATGTTGGTTCATACGTTTAAATATTTATTGATTGGTTTGTCCAATATATTGAATGCCACATTATTTGTATGTATCAAATAAATAACATTTGATGTTGCACAATTAGTATCACAACTCATATTAAAAGTTTCTTTCGCATTATTACTATTGAAAGAAGCATTTTCATTAATAAATGAACAGCGTGAACATCTTGGTCTATTACATTTAGTTGATGATCCTATTTTATATGATTTTTTTCTAATTTAGAATTAGTTAGGAAATCTTTAAGATTTTTAGTCATGTTATAAGCAAGTGTTGGTTTGCTTTCGTGTAGCGATTTAACACTTGCTTTACATGATAAGTTTAATAAATCCCAATATTTACTGATAATCTTATCTATATTAGGCAAATTTGGATTGTATTCAGTAACAAAAGGAATGATATCTTCATTTCTACTTTTGAGTTTACATTGTAAACATTCAAGCTGTGTAAGAGATGATACATTTTCTAATGTAGTATTAATGCTGTCAATAGGGTGATTTATATTTAAGAAATTCTGACCTAACTCAAAGATGATTTAAAAACAGCGTCATCTAAAATAATTCGTCTATAACTTTTTGCTTGGCTATATGGTATCCCATTTTTACATGATTTAGTATGGCATGAAGAATACTGAACATATTGATGAATATTCGTGCTTTTGACATGAGCAATGGTAGTAATGTCGTTAATTTTATTTTTCACGACATCTACGTCCAAAATGATACTTTAGTTTTAGAGACATTGAATGTAAATTTTATTGTTGGCTGTAATTTGTTTAAGCTGTCTATAAAATAATAAAGGTCTTCTAATGAAAAACTCCAAATCATAAAGATATCGTCTTAAAATCTTAACCATACATCTGGTTTTAATAGGCATTTATTTACAAAATCATTTTCTAATTTTTCCCATAAATAAAGAACCATTAGCAGGTGTCATTAGACAACCCGTTGCTGTTCACATTTTTTAGAGATAGTTTGTATTACCAAATTGAAGAAAGTTATTTTCAAGCGAAAGTTTTATCAAATCACCAACATGTTCTTTTGATAGTTTATATGTATATTCGTTTTCTTGAAGATAATATTTACACGCTTCGATACCATCATTGTGTGGTATATTCGTGTAGAGTGAAACCATGTCAAGTGTAACAAGGAATGAATTTGGAGTTAGTTTCGGTACAGATTTCATTTTGGTAATGAAACCAAAAGTATCTTTGACATATGAATTTAGTGATTTCATCAGTGTTTCTAAAATGTGATCAATATATTGCGATATATTATTTGTAATTGAGTTATATGTGGAAATAATGGGTCTACCTGGGTATCCTAAACGTACTGACTTATCAACCGTTTTATGTATTTTTGGTAAAATATAAAACTAAGGTGTGCGTAATTTATTAGGGAAGGTATCTAGTTGATCATATATGGAACAGTTGAGTAGAGAGATTTGATTAATACATTGGCTCATTTTTTCTTTAATTTCTTCAGAAGGACTATAGGAACATTTTGTGTAATATTCTTCATCATTCAATTGTCTTTCTGCTTCTTTAAAATAATACTCCTTATTCATTATTCCTATGGTACTAGACTTATCAGCTTTTTTAATAATAATACTTTCTTCTTGCGATAAGGTACGTAAAGAATTTAGTTCTTCTTTAGATATGTTTGTAAATGTTTTCTTTTAGAACTGCTGTTTAAAACTTCTTGTTTAGTTGCTGCAACATAAAAATCAAGATAAATATCTTGTACATTAAAAGCTGTAAATGTTGATTCTTTTTTATTGTAAAAGGGCTAATTATGTAAATGAAAACTATTTTAATATTGTGAAAATGTATATGATTGTGAGAAAAATTCTTTTAATTTTAACGATCTTGTGTATTTGAAAAATGCTTCTGCTAAATTAATATTATCATGCACTTTGGTTGTCGGAAAATATGATAATCACTGAGCTAGAAGAATGTGTTCACTATTAGTTAGAATTCGTTCAGGTCCAATTTTATGTGCCTGAGGCTGTTAAGTGTTTTGCTTGATCATGTTTGAAATTGTTTCGAATAAGTATATTATTTTTTCAATTGATTTGGTTGACAGCTAATTCTTGCTTCTTGGTGATTCTTGTTCTATTTAATTTTCATTTCTTGGTTGTTGGTTATTCCGTGTGTGATTCTTAGTTACTGCACGTGTCTTTATTACATTGATGAAGATAATTTCCTCTGCTGATTTATTTGGTTGTTGATTATCTCTTTTTGATTTTTCTCTAGTTGTTTTCAACGTTGATGTTTCTTTGTCCAGGAAAATTGTTTTCTCTCTCGGTAAATTCTGCAACTTTTTACATGTATGTACCAGTCCCTGTTTATCTTGTGTGTGTGTGTATATATATAAACCTGCATTCACATACACACACATACATACATGCATACATATATATATATATATATATATATATATATATATATATATATATATATATATATATATATATATATATATATATATATTGAATAACATTTTTCAACATTTTTATTTGCTTGGTATTTGAAATATATATTTAAAAACACCTACTTAATCCCCGAGGGAATGCAACTTTCACTTCCGCCTCAACTGTCGGGACTGTTTCAGATGAATACGATCCTACGTTCTCACAAATCTAGAGTTGGACAAATTTAAAAACATACAGATAAATGAAAAGCACACAATTCTAGATATGGACAAATTTTAAAACATACAGATACATTGAAAGCACACAAGACTAATGCATACATGTATACATACTTACTGATACGTGTATTGTTTCAGTAATAAACATAAACAATGTGTTAATACTTTCATATTGCAGAACTATTTTGTTAACTTACGGATATTTTTCAAGATGTGCTGGAACTATGGATGTATCTGAATACATGTAATCTATTGAAAAACTGGTCATCATGAAAGCTAACCTATTATTTGCCCAATTTAAAATGTAAAAATATAAATTTTTATTTATAGAAATAATTATTTCAAGGGAACTAATGGGTATGATCATACGAGCGAGTACAGTAAAATTGTCTATGTCTATTTAACCACCTAGCAATGATGAAGTTTCTGATATATTTGGGTATTTAATACTGTGTTGTTTCCAGTACAGTTTGAAAGATTATTTGTATATATGTGTGAAAGGAACTGAGATATTTGACCGCCTTACAATAGTATTTTCTTATATAGGTAGAATGATTGCTGCGTTCATTCATTTACTTTTCATTTAAAGGCATTTGTTACATGTCTGTCTGTCTGTCTGTTTATCTGTCTGTCTGTGTATGTATGTATGTATGTATGTATCTATGTATGCATGTATGTAACCAGACATGCATGTATGTATATATGTATATATGTATCTATTTAGACAGAATCATAAACTTGGGATGGGCTAAGCTAAACCCCATAGCTAGCGCACACTTGATTCCACGTACGTTTAATTATCATATATATTAGTATTCGGTATCTGAATTTTTACCGATGCCTCTTACGAAATGGGAAGAAATAAAAACGCAAGCGATAAAATACAATAGCCACATATAAAGAAAGTTGGATAATTTCCACAAACATATGTGAGCATTTTACTATTTTTATCTTATATATCATAATAGTTTGTGAACTGTTAAGGTAATGTAATTTTCAGCAGTTTACGAAAATGTTCAATTTTCATGATCTCCAAAAGCTTGTCTGAGTTATTATATACTACACTGTTCATAAGAGTGTCGTAATTATTATGTACATAAGTTGAGTGCATTTACTAAAAATCAAATTACTCGTAAGTGCATAGAATTACCGCATACAAAAAGAACAAGCTGATTTACTCATTTAGGTGCATAGAATTACTGCATACAAAAAGCACAATCCGATTTACTCATTTTGAGATTTTCAGGGTATAAAATATTGTTTGCGATTAAACTATTTTTCATCTTAACCTCCGATGAAACAAATTCAAAGTACTTCCAAACTTTCCATAGAGTCCACCGAAATGAAATGGAAAACGTGTCCCCCCCCACCACCACATTGGAATTATAAAACAATGTACTTTATACAACAATCTCATTATATCTATGAATACTTTCAGGTAGCTATCACAAAACATGATGAAACACGTAAATTTGATGCTCACATATAACTCCGTCTAGAAATCGACCTGGTCATGCTTTGCATCGCATTACTAGACATTTCTTGAACTCCTAGAAGAGGGTTTCACGGTTAGTATCTCCCCTTGAAAACACCAGAGGGCATATCGGTGCAACGCACTTCCGGATAGTTAAAACAATTAAGTTGGCAGTTGTAGATCAATAAAAACGGTGATACACAGCTGACATTTTGCAACCAGATATCTCATCATCTTGAAAAGAAATTTTATCAATATTTGATCAATTTGTTTTGACATCTATTTTTTTCTTCTCACTAACTTGCGCTGCTCCCAGCTTTCAAATAAATATTATCTGCCCATTTCAGAACTTTATTATCTTTCCACTACTACCTTATACTCTAGTCTGTATTACTTGATTTTGCGAAATTGTATCGCTGCGTAAAAAGTTCTTACAATTAATCTCGCTTGAATAATCACTACAATACTTACACACACAGACACAGATATATATATATATATATATATATATATATATATATATATATATATATATATATATATATATATATATATATATATATATATATACATACATACATACACACACACACACAAGAGAAGCAGGGACTGGTACATATAAAGACCACGCATTAATTACAAATGGAAATTTGATAACTCCAAGGCACAGATAATTTACTTTCAAATGGAAGAGATTGAAACGGTTATGGCATTGCCATAATGACAAAAATCTACAATCGATTAAATTAGACTATGAAAATTATGAATCAAAATGTGTATGAGACACACACACACACAGACATATGTTTAATATATATATATATATATATATATATATATATATATATATATATATATATATATATATATATATATATATATATATAGTATGTACGCTGTATCAATGATATACCAAGGTATACATAATTTTTTTCATTAAAAGGAAACGAGGCTTGCCCGAGTTTCGTTTTAATGAAAAGTTTATACAACAAGTTGTATATCATTGATACAGCGTTTACTATACATATATTTTATTTATACCACATCCATGTTTTCATTTTATATGGGAGATAAAAATGACGGCCAGAAACAGTGCACTTTAGGGGAGCGAACTCTTCATAAACCCTCGCATGTATGTTCGCTCAAAAAAGAAGGTCTGTAGTGAGTCATAATTTCCTGTACACTTCATTCATATTAATTCCTATATGTTTCCTTTAGCAAGATTAACTGAAATAAAAACATAAGGCTGATAGTTAACATTCAAACTATTTTAAATAATGTGCATGCAAACATTGAATTTGCAGCGTTCGTTGTGATGAACAGTAACAGAGCGGCCATTTGCATCTAAAGCACCAGCACGATTCGAGCCAGAAACATCAAAATATTGAAGAAACAATATGTAATTAAACAATTTAACCTTAACCACATTTCATTGATACAGGTTATATCCATATTTCATTATTGCTACTGACTATCAGGCTCACTTTAAATATATCTCCTACGTTTCCGCTGTGTGGGCCCTGTTGAGAATTCGCTGTTGAAAGAAGTTGACCCCGTTAGGGATCACGTTCATGTTTTCCGTTAAGATCATAACAAAACTATTTTGTACGGTTGATGTTAAACGTTTGGGTACTTAATATACTACAGTCTGTTGCTGTGCAGTTGGAAATTTCTTTGCTGTGGGGTTGGGAGTTGTTAGCATCATTTCTTGGGTGGCCGGTGTTGCTCAGGTAATTGGAATACGTCTGTTGGTGTTTTTCACTACTGTTTGATTAGCTGTTTAAAGACTGTACGTTTTTGTAGCCTGAAATTTGCATATCAATTGGGGGAATGTCTTTGTCTCTTTCTGTAATATTTGCCTTTTCTGTCATTTTTTCATGAGGCATCCAAGTTTGTTAATTCGAACGACTTGTTTCCTAGACCATTTTGGGTTTGTCGCTGAGATTGGCATAGTATTGGGCGCAATATAGAAAAGATCTTCACGTTGACAAAAGTCTGCTGGTCTTAGCTCAGCATACCGTTTGTAAATAGCAAGTGTGTCTCTCTCTTTGTTGTTTTTGTTTCCATACATCTTAGGACTAATATCCCTGATGTCCTTGACGTTGTCTCATGTTCTTGTTTTTTGTCAGCCTTCATTGAGTTCAAGATACTCCAGGCCATTCACATCTTTCTTTAGTGTAACATCCCCCCATTATAGATTGTAATGTTCAGTCACTCCTCTCAAATCAAAATGCACAGAGCTGTTAAATCACAATGTGTTAACAATGGCTTCAGGTGTTTCCATCCCCATTATTTTTTTTACTATACAAGGCATTTCTTTCTTCGTCTGTGATCGGTTGACCCCTTTATTTCCTTTTCCTTTAGATTTGAAATCTTTTTGCTTATGCAAGAGCTTTCCTTGTTAATGCAAAAGTTATGTCTGTTCCTCTCATGATTGTACTTGCATAGTCTTGATTTTAAGGCGGCGCTCAATGGAGCTGACGATGCTTCTTAAGGTGTTCGGTACAAACTCAGATCCATCTTTTCTCCTAACACTGAGTATAAAACCAGCGAGGTGCTGATTCAATTCAGATGGGTGTATCTTGAGTAAATTTCTGAATTCATTTTTTGTCTGCAAGAATTCTGTCACTAGCCTTACATCAAAAAGTGTATTTTATAAAGTGTTTGCATTCTTCTTACTTTCTATAAATTTCAGTATATCATCAGGCTCATGGTGTACAAATTTTTCTTCCAATACACAATGCTCATTTTTGTTGACCAATGTATCAGACATGTCTCTATCAAACTCTCAAACTTACAAAAATGGTACTAACAGCTGCCTCGCTTGGCGCTCAGTATCAAGAGGTTAGTGTTAGGACTGGTCGGCCCGGTGTCAGGATAATGTGACTGGGTGGGACATCATGCTACATGTCTGCGGCACGATGCCCCAGTGCTAGACATCACTATAAACTGCCACATTGCAGACATCGTAGCGATATGACTGAAAAATTGTCAAAGATACGTAAAAAATTCAAATCAAATCACACGCAGTAGATTAAATGTTGCTTCATCATCTTGATCCTTGTCTGAGGTGATTGTTTTCTTTTTCCACTGAGTTGCAGAGTTTGATGTTTGCCATAGGGAGAGACTGAAAACAGCAGTGTTGACAGAGATTTATGTTCTGGATTGAGTATGGTTGTTTTTGTTGCATAAAAATGTTAGTTTCTATTTTTTTTTAAAAATAATTTACAAGGAAATCCTTTTCTTCTAATTGAATCCTTTTTAAATGTAATATGACATAAAATTCATATCATTGTCTAGAGAGTATAATAGCTATAGAAACATGTTCATTATTTGTATTCATACGCCAATGGCAAAGCACAATTTGATATAGCAATACTATATATATATATATATATATATATATATATATATATATATATATATAAAGACACAATACAAATAGAAAGTTAAATTGCCAGATGGTTAGAATTGGTTTAATGTTAATGAGCATACTTCATTCAGCATTTAGACAGAGCATTGATCACATTTTTGCGATAGTTCGAGACAAGTTAATATTAGGTGAAAGGATAACAGGATTGCTATCTTAGGTAATAGCAGTACTACGATATTCTAAAAGGTTAATATGAGATGTAATTCGTGTTAGAACTGAAGCACAGTCAGACAAAGGATGAAAAATATTGCACTAGCAGCATAGCTTGCTATGCTTGATAGTGTAATATAATGGTTTCTTAGGACTGCAAGTTAGCCGATCATGCCATGTCCTTAATAGAGTACCATTTTGTTTGCATTTTTATACAATGTGTGACTGCAAGGTCAAAAAGGGATAAAATATACAAATAAATTTTCAAACTGCACCTACAAATATAAATGATTGTTATATCGTGTTTTATTTTATTTGTGCTGTTCCAATCAAAGATCCCACAGCTTTTTAACATGTTCTTTGGATTATTCTGTACCTTTGTCGAATAATTACAGACTGCTTATCAATGTTGCGGCAAACTATACCATGATGGTCATTACGACTGTGTGTATAAGACAGCTAAAGCTATTGGATAACTCTTGTCAAGTTGTTATTCAACTCAACAACGCTACCCGTTCACCATATCACTCGATAATAAAATATACCGTCACCAACTACACCATTAACATTTGTAACTGTGGAATATGAGACAAATTACTAACGCTTATCGTCATATTTTTATCTTAGTCTAATCCTAATTGTCTTTCTTCAAATAACATTTAAGAGTATCTTGAACAGTTGGCATAGGCATTGAAAGGGATATTTTGTTTTGAACAACATTACATACAATATGAATAAACATAAAACTTTATCATTTGAATGTTAGGCACCACGTACGTCATTTGCACGTCTAAATATGATATTTTTCACAATAGTTATTCTCGTTTTTTTTGTGGGAACTTGATATTATATATTATATTAATTTAAAATTAATTTAAATATATAACGTTATTATTCGAAATAAACGCCTCTTTTCTATGCATCAATAAAAAGCATTTAAACAATATATATATATATATATATATCTAAAAGTTGATAACAAAACTTAATATACAAACTAATTTCATTTGCTCAGGCACATTTTGACCTTTTAAAAGTCATAAATATAAATCTTTCATATGGCTGTTTCAATCTATACTGCCCAATAAAGCTGATTTTACCAGACTTTGAGAAACCGTATAAAAAATGATTAAACGTTTGTCCTTACATATTTTGATCTCTTTAATTATTTGGACAATGAATCGATTTACGGGTGCGCTAGATCAGCTACATGAACCTAGATAAAGAAGTCTTTCTTTTTAATTTCTTAAATCCCAAATCCATTTTGTAATTTTCAAGTATTTGCATGTTTCAGCTAAATCATGCAATAAGATATATTCGACAACTTTCATTCACTTTCTCGCATTCTTTTTCATTTTCTCTTCTCACTGCATTTTGCTTTATGGTACGATATCTTCACTCTGTCCGTGACACATACGGGTTAACTACTTGCGTCCAATGTACATTAGGTACAAGGCAAGGTTGTGTTCTGAGCCCCATCCCTTTTTTATTAATTACATAGCTGAAGCTCGAATATGATAGAGGCAAATTTATCTTAGACAATATTAATGACAGCAAAGCTCCTGTATGACAAAATAAATATTACTAATATTTCTACGAAAAAACAGGTAAGATGGCCAATCTCGATAAAACTTAAGCTAATTGTTTTCAGAAATGGAGGATATCTCTTGCAAGAGGATGTTTGTGTTTTCAAAGAAAGAAGTATTGAGTGTGTGCCTTACTACAAGCATATGCTTATACTTTTCATCACAAGTTGGTTTGGACAAATTCAAAGCTGCTCAAGCACACAAGAACCCAACTTCACGAATGTTTGACCTTACTAAAATGATTGGCTCTTTTAATGATCAGTATGCGTTTAAAAGTATTGATTCTGTGGTAATATTAATTGCTTGCTATGAGTCAGAAAGTTCTGGACATGAATTTAGTAGAAAGTTCGAGGATGTGAAATACAACGTTTTGCAAGCAGTAATTAGGCGATCGTAAAGTACAATAATGTGATTGGCCTTGAAGAATGCTGAAGATATCCACTTCGTACCTAGTATATTTTTGCGATTATCAAATACTGGCTGAAAGTCGGAAGAATACCGTTAACTCGCTACCCACACCAATTATATTTAATGTTGGAAAGGTTAGATGAAACCAACCATGGCACCTGTCACCAAAGTTATGTACATGTTAGTTCGCTTCGAATTTGGGTGTGTCTTGCAAAAAGAAGATGGAAACAAAAACAAATATTCTTATTTTCATCCGCAAATAATTACGGATATGACATTCCAGAACTGGCAAATTTATGTCAGCATTTCACAAAGATGTGTTGTTTATTATAACAAGTATAAAAACATAATATGCGGATTATAATACTTGTTTGGTACGTTCCTTGCTACATTTAGGTGCTCATCTCAAATTCTGAATATTTAGATAGGTAGGCATAGTAGGATCGGGATAAATATTAGGAACTGTGAATTATGCCCGAAAAGTCATGTTCGTTTGATAAAAGATGAGTTCCGTTTATTTGGCTTTTTCCCCAACTTAGCGTATATCGTTTTAAAACTATTTGTACCACATTTCTTCTGAAACGTGTTTGCAAACCAGACATAACAAATCGGATGAAGATTTTCAGCAAACTAAAATGATTCGATACAAGCGAATCCAGTCAGGTAAAAATCTGGTAATGGTCCGTTTATCGATACTCTGGTGATCTCGTGTGCTGGATCTCCAAATCTCTTTCTGAGCAAAATAAGCAGCAACTGAAGGAACTGTAAAACAATTACTCATTAATTGTTCATCAACAAAAACTAACATTTCGCTATCTCCTGATTGTTTTAGGTATAAACAGATGAAGGAAGATAACTCTGTCAAGCAAAGCTCTCTCCAGAAGAGTAATTAAATAGTTACCCCGCTAGTAACTGTGTAATGATTATTTATTTTTTTATCTTCAAAGGAGTAGTGTAATTTGTTATAATTAGTAGACGGATATTTACACCTTTTAAATTCATCATCGTCAAATTCATAACAGATAAACGATAAATCACACGCCCTGTTTCTGTGAACAATGCAGAAAATGTATTTTTAGTTCTCTAGGTTACAGACCTAACATATATTAACTCGGCTGAAATGTATGTACGATTATTTTATACGCCGTGTTTGGAAATCAAAATATAGTTTACAGCAATTATGATTTACTCAGTATAATGATCTGTAGGAATCCAATATAGGTAATTTCTTAATAATTAATGAAACATGTATCAGCAAGAATGGGTTCGTGGTGCAGTGTTAGCGTATTGGGATCTCATACTCGAGGTCGAGCGTTCAAATTCCATAACTGACAGATTTGTCGATGGTGGACGATAATCGCAATTTGTCTTTAATAGACCGAGGCTGCGCCTCATGCTCGAACTTGAACATATAAGCACACATTTCCACTATATAACCAACTGCTAAAATGGCCCTTTCTCAAGAACCATCTGATTTTAAAATACCATATACTGATTTTAAACCTTGTATCAGAAAGTTCTTACGTCAGAAGTGGCAGGCATCATGGAATGATGCTGTAAATAACAAACTTCATGCAATCAAACCAACTCTAGGAGAATGGACTCCTTCCTACAGAAGCATTCGTAGGGAGGAGGTAGTCATTGCAAGAATCCGAATTGGTCATACTTATATCACCCACACCCACATACTAAAAGGTGAAGACCCACCAGAGTGCGTTTCTTGCAATGAACCATTCACTGTCAAACACTTTATGATAGAGTGCTTTGACCTACAACCTACGCGCGATCGTTATTACGTTGTGCATGACATGAAAGAACTTTTTGATAATATAAACATCACTCGTATTATCGAGTTCTTGAAAGCCGTAAATATTTACTCAAAACTCTGACTTTTATGCTATCACCTTGTGCAGTATTATGCAATATATATACCGTCCCATTTTAATACCTATTCATCTTTTTTACATCTCCCGTTGATCGGGAAGCTTTATTTTGCACCGTTACCATCTTACCGTTTTTAATTTCAACCATTTGTTCTTTTATATCGCTGGTCGATATAGAACCTTTTATAAGTTTTAAAAGATTATACAAGTAACACTTTGTTTGGCGCTAAATAGCCTAAAAGTGCTGAAGCGCCGTTAAAAAACAAACAATCAATCAATCAATCAACGATGCTCCTATGCACTCTGCACGAGTTGATCATGGGGGTTATGTTGAAATCTGTTGAACTTAGTGAACTGTACTGTGCCGTTCTTAGAATTAAGTTATAGAATAAGTTAGTGTTTTGAACTCGTTTAATTCTTTATAACAGTATGCTTTGTGCCGTCCTTAGAACTAAGTTTGCATAAGTGTAAACATTTCGTGCATGGGTGTTTGTGCCATCCTTTAATCTAAGCTTGTACATATATCGACTCTGAACTTGCTTGGATATCGTTTGGTAATCTAGGAGTTCACACAGTCTTGTGTTGTTTAAATATTTCGTTCCTCTGAACTTACTAGAATGTCGTTTGGCAATCTAGAAGTTCACATGAAATTGTTTGTGTAAATATTTCTCATCGCCCTCTGAATTTGCTAGAATGTCATTTAGTAAGCCAGGAGTTCACATGACAGTTTTGCTGTCTATACAATTAAGTTAGTGTAGTGTAAATATTTTTAATTTTAAATAAATATTTATTATATTATGAATTTCGAAAATATTAATGATATCATTTCTGCAATTCAAAAATGAAAACATGACGATATAAAATATATAATCAACGGAATCCTGATTTTTGTGTGATTTTGAATCATCACAACAACGAAATTTGAAGATAGATATGCATTGCCAACGGAATATCGATTCAATACGCTGAATCAACAATCTGAGGGAAAAAATAAGATCAGAATTATCTTAACAGAAAACATTATTAATGCTCGCGTAAGACTATTGAGAAAAATTATGTCAGATCCTGAAAATGAAAGCGCTGTCAGTGATAGCAGTGATTGTGGAACAGAAAGTAGTTAAAATTTCACAAAATGTGAATGTGAAAGTGAAGGTTATGTCATCATCAAACGTTTAAGCCTTGTCTAGGGTAATGGATTGTGAAAATGACAACAAGGACAAAATTACTATTGTAAAAGTGTTACCTCCAAACAATAACACGTGTAATATTTATTCTGATTATAAATTTATTTAGATTTATTCAAATTCAAATTTATTTTAATCAAATTCAGATTTATTTTTATGATTCAAATTTGCTTGTATTCTGATTATAATATTTATTCAAATTCAGACTTTTTCAGATTCAGATTTTTTAAAATTCTGATAATAATATTTTTTCAAATTCATATTTATTGAGATTTATGATTATTTTGACAATAATTAATTTTTATAATGTAATTTTCTGTTTTTCAGTAGGATTTTCACAGTTCCGATTACCAATTACCTGAAATCTGACTGATGATTATTAAAAAATGAATTCTGATATTAAATATTTATTATTATTATTATTATTATTATTATTATTATTATTATTATTATTATCATTATTATAAATATTATTATTAGTTATTATTATGTATTTTTATTATTTTCTGTCTTCGATGAGATTCTTATTATTTTGAGTAATATGTACACCATCAATTTGCTGAAATTGTTTCATATCTGAAAAATTATGGCTAACGAATCCATCAACTTGATGAAATTGTTTGATAATCTAAAAACGTATGGGCAATATACCCATTAATTTGATTATATTTGATTTTCTATTTTGAATCAAATTCAATGATTTTATTGGTATTTTTTCTGTCTTGACTTTGTCAATGTGGATAGTGTAAATATTGTTTTGACGGCACTTTCTAATATTTGTTTTGTTGTATATAAAAAAATCTCACGTGTTCGTATTTTATATAATATCCCGTTGATTAAATTAAGAAATACTTATTTGTAAAACTCAGACTTAGAGTATACGAAAAGATCTATCATCTTACATACTTTTAAACTTCATATCTCAAATCAGGATTGGTCAGTATGCTTGAAATGTATCCTTGATAATAACGGATTATGACATCGCAATTAGACCAGATTGATGGGATCTTGTACGAACAAATATTCTGCAGGTACTTGAGATATCTATGTTCATAAAATATACCCTTGCTGGGCCTGAATGGAATTTTCAAGATCTACTTGATAGCTGTTATTAATTGCATCACATGCAAGATTGCATGCGATCGTGAATGTTATTTTTACAATTCCTTGTGAAATATGATGGCCTCCACCGTATGGACCATTGTTATGTTCTATTGTTTCAGCGACTCGACGATTGCTGATTAATATTCATCGATGAAGTCGCTGAGTTATTTTTTAATTCGTCGGTATTAATTCCTGGTACTATACAATTTTATATTTTGTTCTGTGATAGTGTAGTGTCTTAGAAATACAATTTTGTATTTTGTTCTGTGATAGTGTAGTGTCTTAGAAATAGCTGTTAAAATATTTTACGTTTTAGTATGGAGGAATTAGATATATTACATGCTCAAGCACAAATTTAACGATCTGTTTATTAATATAATCGAGGTCTGATCTTGTATTGACTCAATGATCGATTGCTTTATATCATCGTTTTAGTGATGTGCGACACTGGAAAATACATTTCGTAGTTTATTACTTAATATTTTATGTTCAGACTTAAAGACGTCGGAAAATGATTAGATTTTTTTCGTTGATGAAAAATTTATTTTCCTCGTCCATATCTTGTAAATCGTTTGTATATAATAATATTGGATGTATTGTCCCATCAGACTTAATAATACGATCGGATATATTTTTTAGGTTCCATGGATTAATTTTTCGGTACTCTGGAAGTTTAATAAATATTTTCTTATTCGTGAGGAAATTATATCGTTTCAGTTCTAACGGTCCTTGATAAACAGGTGTTATCACTGGCCATCCTAATATTGTTCCGATTGACGACTGATATATATCTACAGCATAATCTAGAGAGTTCATTTCTATCGCCGCTGATAACGTTGGATAGTAAACAGTGATATCTATTTCAGATTCTTTTTTCGTGATATGTTTAATTCTGCGCTGAAATCGATCATTGATTTGTTCAATTTGATACTTATATGTTGGAATACTAACAACTTGACAATCGGGGATTCAATATGGTTTATTTTTATTTGCAAACACCATTGAACTATTTACTGGCAATCCACCAAACGATTTTGATCTAATATGTGGCCAACGAAGATTTACTACTAATTGTGCTAGTGCTATTTTTTTTTCACTCCAATTGCAGTTGCAAAAGCGACGCTGAACTCAGGATTGTTTGAGTTTGCTGACATAATTGTGGCTTTCGTGGATATGTATTAACGACGATCTGTTATAGTAATTCTTACGATGACAACATTATTTATAACCCCAGATTTGAAATCAGGATAATACCAGTTCCTGGTAATATTAGACCCTTTCCATTTTTTAGATGTCTTTATTCCTTTTCCTGGTGCTTTTATAATGCCATTCCAGCAGCAGTCACAACAGCACCAAGTACAGCTGATTTTGGAAATATACCAACCGTCTTGACAGCATCTTTAATGGCACCCGCAGAAAACGTGAGTCTAGCATCGGTATTTGATAGTTTGGAGTTATTAAAGCGCTAGAGTTCACGATCAGTCAGATATAGTTTATTTTGACCACCTGCGATTTGTCCTTTGCTTGGTAATATTTGTATATTGATTGTAGTTTTTTAATCTGACAAGGAGTCAGACTGACACTAACATGATGAAATGACATTATAAATATCACGAGCAATTTAATTACATGTTTTCTACTGGGACATCAATGACTCATTCATCCACCAGCACCTTCAAGTACCATTATTTTGTCTGAGAGTATAACAGCGGTTGCTCTGTATGTAATAACTCATATTGTCGCACAAGCTAGAAAATGTATATCAACGACATATTGCCAAACTAAATTTAAATGTTACAAAGAAAGTAATAAATTGAATATAACGTTGTAAAATCTGTTTGTGATATTTGCATACCAGAATCAACATTTTGATCACGTACCATGAATCTCATCAAACGATGATATGCACGTGCGACATGATTATTATCAAAGTTCAGCATTATGTCGTCAGCCGGTTCTTGATGCCCGTTGATCCTTAATGAGACTTCAGTAACACCAAGTTTGTCAAATATCATTATACTCTGTGTTTGTGCATTAATTCGGGTAGTATTTAGGAAAGCAGCAAATATATGCCGTGGTGAAAAACCACCTTGCTGGGATGCTATTGTTGTTGTAGGGTTTAGCGCCATTTTTCAGCACAAGATAGGCTATATATGGCTGCCAGTAAATTTGGTGGAGGAAGAACCCTGGAAAACCTCGGGAAAAACCACCAACCCACGAGAAGCTACTAGCAGGCTTTCTCACGTACCAACGTTAGCCGAGGCTGAGACTCGAACTCACGCAGACAGAGGTGAGATGGCAGTGATCCGTAACGGTGAGCGCTTTAGACCACTCGTCCACTCGAGGCCCCCTGCTGGGATGCTATTAGATATGTAAAAAAAACATTATTATTCCTTTGAACACTATCTGAGGTTATTGTCAACCATGATAATGTTGATTTACCACCCTGGCTCATAAACCATAGCAACCGTTGTTCTTCGTCGATTGATGGAGTCATTACAGGCATCCACAGCAAAGGTGTTGTCAGTACTACATTACCAGCATCACCTTTTTTACAATCACAATTGTATGCTGAGCTAAAAAATAACCTTTCTGACATTTCTGGAAAACTCAAAGATAAGTGGCTATGGAAATGCCCAAGAAATCTTTCACGAACATCTTTCAGCATTGATCGATGTGCTGCGAATCATTAATTAAATTCTAGAGAAGCACCATTAATCACCGGCCACACACGTTGTTTACCTTAGATAATGCTGCATGTTATTAAAGTGGTCAGAAGTGTATTTGGCAAAAATCACTGACTGACCAGCTGATCTTGAATAATCATCATAATATCTTGCTAGACCCAATAACGTTGTGACAACGTCGTTGTTCTGACATATATCAATGTTACTTCCGTCCATCATGTATGTAGCACTGTTGAATGACGGCATAATGCCATTATTAACAAAACCAACTCTACATATTCAGTATCATCTATAAAATGTCACCTTATACTTCAATACATGTCTCAGCGGGTAAGAAATAACTGCTTACATCCTGAGCTTGCAAGGATGTTGCTGGGACATGGAATAGTAAGGCCACTTCCTCGGGTAGCAATACCATTTCCAGCTGCTCGTTGCTCCTCTGTTTTTTATCCGTTTTTTTTTTTCTCATGCTCTTGAGGCTTATTTCTCTAGTGCGTTTGCGTTTTCAAGTTGCAGCTTCATTTCGTCCTTCTTGTGTCTCTTTACATGCTTTAATTGTTTAATACGCTGATTTACTGTCTGGTTACAAATACTAAATGAAATAATATCTTATATATATATATATGTATATATATATATATATATATATATATATATATATATATATATATATATATATATATATATATATATATATATGATTTGCGGAGTATCAATAGCGATACGATATATATTCTTTAGAGTTTCAACATATTTGGGTTTTACAAACCTATCTCTATCACGATATCCCAACGCAGCAGTATCAATTACTTGGTTTGGGTCTTTGAAAGCGTGAATTTATATGTAATGTTAGTTGTGACTCTTGGTTGAGGTTGTGGTTGAACTTCAAGTTGTGGATGAACTTCAAGTTGTTGTTGAACTTCAAATTGTGGTTGAAGAGGCTGCTGAGGTGGAGGTTGAGCTACTTGAAGACGGCCAGCAATATCAACAGGCAATATTTTAAGAGCTTGTTGAACATCCTCAGTTGCTGTAAGAATATTTGTGTTGGTTCGTCAATTGGTTTAAATACCTGTTCTGTACCTTCTGCAAACCCCACCTGAAACTCCGGACGCGTTTGTAGATGCTGATTCGCAGCATCATGAACAGTGATATGTTTCTTAATTGCCTCGAGTCACTATCGAACTAATCCAGCTGTGAGAGATTCCATGATTGTTATAATAATGATTTAATTACTCACTCACTACAGCAGAAGGGAGAGTACGACCACAAAGGAGTGCACAACGGGTAAACGAACTCAAAAAACGTTGAAAACACGAGCGAAAAAGATAAAGTAACAATATGTGTTAACCCTATTAGAGAAAATCTCGGTCGATTAGTGGTTTCGTTTTGACGTTACTGACCTTATATTTTCATTTTTTCATATCAAGTTTTATTTTCAAGGAAGACTTGCTAATAAACTGGTCTGTTCACCCACCCTGATGCTGTTTGCTTGGTTTTATTATCACATTTTCTTATTTACTCCACATTCATACCAGTAGGAATTCATTATGTTTTAACAATCTTTACGTTGTTTGTATATTACATTCTGACGTTAAATTTAACCCGTTCCATCATGCTTATACGATTGGTTCTATTTTATATAATATAAATGTGTACGATTACAATGCTTAGATTGGCGCAACATTTTTCAAGCTCCTACCTATTGAAAGATTCTTCATAGTCGTTTCATTTTACCAGCACATATTTTTGCCATACTACCTCAGCATGTTCTTAATTTAAGTCTTCTAAATTATATACCAAAATGTCTCCTAAATTACCTTTCTGATTATGAAAACCTCTTATAATTACTGCGCCAAAATAAAATCTGAATAATAATTTATTTTTACAGAACTTTTATAACATAAAATACTTATGAAGCTTAGATTCAGGATTATCGAGATGAAATAATTATAATATTACAAGGGGCGACGACTTCTTCGCTGTCTTTTTCCAAAGTATAACAGAGTTATGGAACTTTGACGGTAATCTCAGAATAAAATAAGATAATTTTTGTTTGGGATAGTATCACCAGTTTTTCTAACCCAGATTTACATAGTCTGAAAATACAAATATTGGGTGGTGTAAAGAGTAAGACCTTTTCTCTTTGCTATGTACTGTCAAGGGGTTCTTTCGCCTCGCATAGTTTCTCATCCTTGGTTAATATAGTAGTTATATGTTGCACTTGAGGGAGAAAATGGCACTTGGGTGACAATTGGAAAATAACATGGGTGATGCCATGGGGTATATATGTACAAGGGTTTATAGGCGCAAGCAAAACATAGCCATAACAAACAAACACTTCCACAATATAAAGACAAAAAATGGCAATCAGTATATCTTTTCCAGGCAACTAAGTGGATTGTTCACCTGAGTTAACATGCATAGCATCGCACTTGTCTTCTCCTCGGCCTCAAAAGTCGTCTCACTGCGGGTTGGTACGTCAAGATTCTCTACACAGAGCCTTGCATCTGCACATAAATCCTTCTTTTCCAAATATCCGTATCTGTTTTCTTTGTGATGGCCCATCTTGACTTCACATACATGACAACTAGTTAGGGCTGAACATCATCCCGATATTAGAGGAGACGGCTTAACGTTCGTCTACATCTTGGCATGAGACCAGGTGAGTTCAATGAGGAGAGCACGGGTATTGATAGTACCAAGGCGGATATAAATGAATTAACACCTTTCACCAATCCAAACACGCGTTACAAAATTCAGCCAGAGCGCGAAGTCTCTCTTCCAATCAGAAGAGAGAAACTTGTGACGTCACATGCAGTATATAGGTGTGCTAAAGTCCCTGCCCAGTGAATCTATGCGACATAGTTGGAGCATGGCGTAAGTTAAAAAGACTATTTATTGGGGTGCGCCTACGGTGGAGACGAAGGGTGTTGGCATGGTGGCTAATAAAAACAACCACGGTTATATTTCCAGAAAAGAATGATTTTAACTGGGATGTAACCGATTTTCTCGCCGCAAGAATTTGTATCGGTACCAGTAGCTTCACCGCCATCTCATTTCTTACCTCAAGTAGGGGATTTTAGACAGAGACAAAGAAGAATTAGAGGAAATTTTACAACAGTAAAAAGAAGCATAACAAGCTTTTCTCCTTTAAAAGCAACATCAAGAAGAGGGAAGAAAAATCTACGTTCAGGAGACAATTACTGTAACCCTTTGACTTGGACTTAATTGTCTTTGTCCAAACTCCAACATAGATTCCATATATTTCAGGTGAGGTATAGTGCTCTCGAATAATATTGAAAGAATGAGAGAGAAACTTACAACATGCAAACAGAAAAACACAGTTTAGGGTTTTCTTTGTATTTTGTACCTTTTGATAGTATTCATAAACGTCTCTCAATCTTAAAGAAATTTTAAATCTATAAAGAACCAAAAAGAGCCCCAAAACGAAACTGTTCCTATTTATAAAAAAATAAAAATTACACAACGAGGGAAATGATATACATAATGCCGTCCTTACAAAAGCAACTAGACCTTACAAAGACTATAGCAAATATACATATAGCAAACGTAGAACATAGGCAATCACATTCACAACAGGCAATGCTCTTTGGTCGGATGAAGCACCGTCATTAGCTAGAGGAACCATCTTGAGTACCTGACACATACACATACACGCTTTTACTTATATTTCGGAATCGGGGGGTGGGGGTGACAAAAATTAAAATTTAGAAAAGTTCAACATAAAAAATTTTGAAAATGGATAAGCAGACATTGTAATACAGTTTTAAAAGATATATATTTATGATCTTCATTACCTTAAAATATAATTTTATTTGTTTGTTTTGTTAGGTATCGCAATATTGTCCTTAGAAAGACTATCATCTTAATGCTGGGGTTAGAAACAATATGCGTGTGAAGATTATGTCGGCATAAGGATGTGGATAAACATACATAATACGACCTTAAAATGAATATATTTAAAATTCTGATCATCCAAAAATATAATTTTAGTTTCCTGTTGTGTTTGGTATGGCAATAGGGACATTAAAAACGCTGCCGCCTTAATGCTCGACTAGACAGAATATGTGTGTGAAGACTCTGTCGCCATAAAGATGTTATGACTTTTGACTTTTAACTATCACAGTTGTGTTCAGGCATTAAGGCGACGCAGTATTATGACGACAAATGTGTGTTTAAAGTACATTTTGTTGTTTTAAACATGAACACTGCAGCGTAATAATTGGAATTATAATTTATTTTGATGAATTCAGTACAAGTAGGTGTTACTGCCTCATAACACAACATGAATGTCATTCTGTCACCAAGATGCTGATACATAAATACATACATACATACATACATACATACATAGATACATACATACATACATACATACAAACATACATAAATACATACATACATACATACATACAGACATACACGCACAAATCATACATACAAACATACAAACACAAATACATACATACATACATACATACATACATACATACATACATACATACATACAT